>OU452198.1:27619901-32619901 GCA_911728435.2 Apoderus coryli | reverse complement strand
AATATTTTAACCTTTACTGTCACGAAAACCTTTCTTTTTTACGCAAATATTAAAATGTTGCTTTACTTTTGACGCATTACAATATTGTATTAAAAGTTTACGTCAATATCAGTTCATTTGTTTTGATTGTTGGAAAAAGCTGTTTCCGTCGATAATAGCAGCCTACGTATATTTAAGACACGACGTATTTAAATACGATATCATGCATTTAATATCATAAAATCGAGATTTGTCTAATTTTTCGAAAGTGTTGCTCTACTTTTGTCCAATAGTGTATATATATAATTAAGTTGAGTGGTAGCTACTTATGTGCATAACAAGTATTAACAATAGTATTAATTATTATAAAGGTATGTTCCTTGCTGTTCGAACAGGGACTAGGTACGTGTGCATCTATGTCTAAACTGCTAAAAACAAAAACTTTTTTTTTCAGCGTAGGTTTATATGTTGCCGTGTACTTTTATACAAATGAACATACAATTGTTAATACATGAAGGATTTTTAAAATATCGTAGGGCATGTATTGTTATGAAAAGATAAAAGGGTGCGCCTATGGACGGCTGCGGTCGGTATTGACATTACAAAGGGATATCGAGTTGTGGTTTTTTATATAATTTTAAACTAACTTTAGAAACACTATACCTATGTGTGTTAGTGCGTTAGGTTAAATAAATACACGGTGCCTATTGTTTTTGGTGGCCATTGGCCATTGGCAAAGTGTACCTGCACAAAATAATCTCTAATCAAAATATTATCTTTTGACCCTGATTTTCTATTAAAAAAAATATATAAAACAAAAAATAATTAAAAGTTTCTTTCGATGCATTTACAAGACAGTGAACATTTTGATTACTGGCAATAATACCTTTTGGTTCGATTTCGTTTATTTTTTTGAAAAGTTCGCTGTCTTTTGTGCCACAAAATATTTTCAAAACTAGCTGACTGTTCACCCAACTAACTTACATCCTGATTTGCATGACCTTTATTTCAAGCATCTCTTATATCTGACATACATATATGCCTTTGTACATTATAATAAAATTTGATTACGCAATATATTTTAAACAAAAAAAAACTACACACCACCCTTTAATTTTTTGTATTATACAATCGTTTCGTTGTGAGTCCCTAATTTTTTTTATCTTAACCTATTCTCTTTTTAGTTTTATTCTCACGCTAACTCTTTTTTTTATTATTAGTATTTCAATATTAAAGACCAGGAGCAGCAGCATCATCTATCATCCATTTATTTGTCTCATGGTATTTTGCATACTCTACACTTCTTTTATTTCTCTGTGGATTAGAAAAGACGGAGGATGTATTATAGGAAAGAAGAGGTAGTTTTTTTTTTTTAATTTTATGTGTACCAGCCACTATAGATCGTTGGTGAATAAATTAAGATGAATTTTCTATAGGCTATAATAAACGTATTATCTTATTTGCATAATCCTGTGTTTAACTGGGATACTCATGCACGGGAATGAATGAATGAGTTTGTTTAATTTGATTTTTATTATGATTTTTATCTTCTGATACCGTTATTATAGGCCTCCAAAAGAAGCTGTAACCTCAACGAAATATACACAGAAAAAAATCTTACTGTAATATCAATATTAGCGATATGTTTGATTGCCTCTATTTTGGTTTAATGACAGTAATACTTAATTCATTAAATTACAATTCGGCCAACATTAAATATATACTTAATCCGACATTCCAGATATTATTGAAATTCAATTTCATATATGTTAGGCACAAAACAGATATATTTTTTCTTTCAATGATTACAGTAATAATTGGCAACTAATATTGCAATTGTATTATTTCAAATATTGTTATATTACGATAAGCAAGAAAAAGCATTGGAAGAATATTATTTCTCTACTCGGATTATTAGATATATATCATTGAATTAACAAAATCAAATTTTACTCGCTATCATATTCTACTATTTAAATAAACTAAATAATATTAAGTCAATATTTCTTATTGTTGGGACAACCTTAACTTATTATTGGGCCGGGCTAAATTCATCGATATATCGAAACACAAAACGTCGAGTATCCAATATTTTGCACTCATGCATGTATCGAATTTAAGTATATAAATTAAATAAAAACTGGATTTTCGTACTACCTACCCCACTTCGTAAATATTAGTTTTTGACTTAAAAAAAATGGTTTCATACGCCGATATCATAATAAAACGACTTCAAAACCATTGATATAAAAACGCAGATTTCGGGCTGATGTATCGGGAAATTTCGGAACTCCCTAGTCACTAGCAAAGCTTAAAACAATAGGTTATGTTACATTTATATATTTATTCTATTTGTGTGCCGGTAGCGCGTGTCTATATAGTTAAGTTCTATAATCTGCAATAGTATATTATGGAAGACTTCTTAAACGCCTCAGAATTGGACAAACTAATTCCAATATTCTCCGGTAAGTTTTACTCCTAATTAAGTATATCTAATCATAAGTTTTTTACTATAAATTATTTTGTGTAAGCTTTTCGAACAATACTATTAAAGATCGGTCTAGCCAACAAATGATTTAAGAGGTACCTATAATGCATAATAAAAACGTTTTAACAAAACTATTCAGGGTGTTCCATTCAAAAGTTATGAATATTAAGCTTTTTATTTCACATTAACCAGTATAGCATGGCAGCATGGAATACATTTTTGCAACCTCAGATAACCTCAAAATTCAAAATATCCTGTTTTAACACGATGTAGGTATACAGTATACAAAGTACCGAGTGGGAGTGGGACACTATGAAGATATGGTAAAAAAGCACAAATACGATATTTGGTTTAATATTTTGTTAGTCGTACATGTTCAATGTTCATGTATTAGAATGACATACATCTTTTAATGTATTGTTTATTTTTTGTACTGTGATTATAGAGTAATATTTTTTTTATTACAATACAATGTATTATAGAATTAATAAAACTATTTTTTAATAAAAACTTTCTTTTATTTCATACAATTAGTTAACGTGATAGTTTTATTAAATTAAGTAATTAATTTCTCTCCAGGATTATATATAAAATTGATTTAAAATGACAAAACAATTATTTCAATACCAAAATATATTCTGTCTATAATTTCTGTATTCCCCTTAAAAAGCAATAAATGTTCTATCAACGATAGTGACACTTAGTCCAATCAATACTTTTTATTTAATTTCAATATATTCTTATAATTGAGGCATTTGATTGGAAGTCAATTAATTCTTATACTTAAAGCAATAAAGTCATATATTTCGCAATTAATCATATAAGTATAATTGAAAGAAATGTAGCTTTGATTGTGGAATACGGAATATATGCTATCATTGATTGAATGTGCATATGGTTCATGATATGATAGATTTTATTCTGTGTAGGCAAGACTGCTACGCTCCAAGTCATTTTCAGTAAAATAAATCACTGTTTAACTATTTTTAGCTCTATTAGTTTCATGAACTTTTTTCTTTTTTTTTTTAATTTCACCGGAAATACTTGTTTTTGGTCATTTTATACATAAATAAGTAGTTTTAAAAAAATGTCTGTCTGTCTGTATCCACGAAATTTGGTACAAAAATACTATTGGACATGGAAGGACCTGATTAGATTTTGGGAACCATTGAGCGTAGGCAAGGGGTTTAAAAGAGGGTTCCAAAATTAAAAAAATTCATAGTTCTTAAACTTATCCGAAATACTGCATAATTTTTTACGAATTTAATTGAATATAACATAAAATATTAGACCACATTGCTGTTCGAAAATAGTGTAAAATGGGGTAAAAAAGATTTTAAAAAAACGTATTTCCTAAACATAGCAGAAATATTAACTAGTTATAGTTTTGATAGAATATAACCTATAAAATGTGTCATAAATAACTTACTTTCATAGGCGTTCGTAAATAGTGGAAAAGGGGTCAAAACATAAATATATATTTCCTAAACTTATTCGAAATATGGAATTATTTTTCATAGTTGTGATATAATATAAGCTAAAAAATCTTCCATAAAAGAATTGGTTCACACAGGCGTTCAAAAATAGTCTAAAGAAAGGGTCAAAAACAAAAAAAAAACGTTTCTTAAATATACCAGAAAAATTGGCTAATTATATATAGCTTTGATATAAGATAACCTACAAAATGCAGCATAAAATTTTTATTTACATAGGCGTTCGAAAACAGTAGAAAAGGGGGTAAAATAAAAAAAATATTTAAAAACTAAAAAAATTATATTTAACTAGTTGAATTGGTGTTAAAAATACAAGACAAAAATTAATGTACCATAGGCGTCCGTGAAAATTTTATTGAAGGACCAGAAGAAATTTGTATCCGTGATAACTCAAAAACCACTTAACGGATTTTAACCATATTTGGTACGAAAATACTACAGGATATTATTTATAGGTGGTGATTAACCTTGAGCGTAGGCAAGCGGTTTAAAAGAGGTTTCAAAAATTAAAAAAATCATAGTTCTTAAACTTATCCGAAATGTTGATTAATTTTTTGTGCGTTTAATTAAATATAATCTAAAATATTTAACCTAAACATTAAATGTCTAAATTTTAGACCACATTGACATACGAATAAAGTGTAAAATATGGTAAAAAGGTTAGAACAAAACGTACTTCTTAAAAATAGCACAAATATTGACTAGTTATTTAAAGCTTTGATAGAATATAACCTATAAAATGTGTCATAAATAATTTACTTTCATAGGCGTTCGTAAATAGTGGAAAAGGGGTCAAAACATAAAAAATATATATTTCCTAAACTTATTCGAAATATGGAATTATTTTTCATAGTTGTGATATAATATAAGCTAAAAAATCTTCCATAAAAGAATTGGTTCACACAGGCGTTCAAAAATAGTCTAAAGAAAGGGTCAAAAACAAAAAAAAAACGTTTCTTAAATATACCAGAAAAATTGGCTAATTATATATAGCTTTGATATAAGATAACCTACAAAATGCAGCATAAAATTTTTATTTACATAGGCGTTCGAAAACAGTAGAAAAGGGGGTAAAATAAAAAAAATATTTAAAAACTAAAAAAATTATATTTAACTAGTTGAATTGGTGTTAAAAATACAAGACAAAAATTAATGTACCATAGGCGTCCGTGAAAATTTTATTGAAGGACCAGAAGAAATTTGTATCCGTGATAACTCAAAAACCACTTAACGGATTTTAACCATATTTGGTACGAAAATACTACAGGATATTATTTATAGGTGGTGATTAACCTTGAGCGTAGGCAAGCGGTTTAAAAGAGGTTTCAAAAATTAAAAAAATCATAGTTCTTAAACTTATCCGAAATGTTGATTAATTTTTTGTGCGTTTAATTAAATATAATCTAAAATATTTAACCTAAACATTAAATGTCTAAATTTTAGACCACATTGACATACGAATAAAGTGTAAAATATGGTAAAAAGGTTAGAACAAAACGTACTTCTTAAAAATAGCACAAATATTGACTAGTTATTTAAAGCTTTGATAGAATATAACCTATAAAATGTGTCATAAATAATTTACTTTCATAGGCGCTCATAAATAGTGGAAAAGGGGTCCAAACATAAGAAAATTATATTTCCTAAACTTATTCGAAATATGGATTAATTTTTCATAGTTGTGATACAATATACGCTAAAAAATATTCCATAAAACAATTGGTTCACACAGGCGTTCAAAAATAGTCTAAAAAAGGGCCAAAAACGAAAAAAAAAATGTTTCTCAAATATACCAGAAAAAATTGGCTAATTATATATAGCTTTGATATAAGATAACCTACAAAATGCAGCATAAAATTTTTATTTACATAGGCGCTCGTAAATAGTAGAAAAGGGGGCAAAATAAATTTTATAATAAAACCAAAAAAAATCAACTAGTTTGCGTACAAGAACTTGGCCTAGATAGAATATAACCTATAAAATGTGTTACAAATAACTTGTTTTCATAGGCGTTCGTAAATAGTGTAAAAGGGGTTAAAATAAAAAATATATATACTTCCTAAACTTATTCGAAATACGGAATGATTGGTCGTAAATAGTGTAAAAGGGGTTAAAATAAAAAATATATATACTTCCTAAACTTATTCGAAATACGGAATGATTTTTCATAGTTATAATAGAATCTAACCTAAAAAATGTTACATAAATGAACTGGTTCACACAGGCGTTCAAAAAAAGTGTAAAAAAGAGTCAAAAACGAAAAAAAAATCCAAATATAACAGAAAAATTAGCTAATTATATATAGCTTTGATATAAGATAACCTACAACATGCAGCATAACAATTTTGTTTACATAGGCGTTCGTAAATAGTAGAAAAGGAGGCAAAATAAATTTTATAATAAAAAAATCAACTATTTTGCGTACAAGAACTTGGCGTAGAAGATCTGAAATATAAAATATGTACGTATAAATAGTGCCTCCAAAGAGGAGAAAAAGGAACAAAACCCGATACTTAACAAAAATAGCTGATGTCTAAAACAAAAAAAATATATATAAATTTTAGATAAATGACAAAAAGGTCATAAAATTATTAGTTTTATACTTAAATATGGAGAGCCATTCATGCCTCGAAGGCAACAGTTTATTCTCTACAAATCGAAAAAAAGAAACACTCACACACTTCACTTTTGATTTTAAGTTGCCCGTTTTTTGACGTAACAAAACAGTATACAGGGTCGATCGTGTAGTATATAATTACAATTCAAATTTGAAAATGGACTCTATCTTTTTTATTTGCAAAGGTATCCAAAAACTATAAAGACATGCTTGAGACAACTTTTTTAGTACAATCCATTGTCGTGCTTGTATTTTTTCTAAAGGGTACACCAAACGAGATATTAAGCAAAGTTTTGTTTCCCTAATGGGACACCCTGTATATTTTGTTTCACAAAAAGCTAGATTTTTTTCCAACCAAATGAAATGGCAAAATGACAATATTAAAGATTTTTTGAAATACGTATGTTTATTTTTATCCTTTACAATATAATTAATTAAAACTTTAAACAACTAACTTTAATTTTCAACTTAAGTTTTTTTGAAATACATAAAGAAGTTGTTTTCAATATGCCTTGTTCATTTTGAATTTGTCTAGTATAGACATGGTTTGATCAACAGAAACACAACAAATAACCGTAATTTCTTTATTTTCCATACTTTCTTTCCGTAAAGATTGGATAATTTCTATTGAAACTGCCCAAAATTTATTAAATTGTTTTCCAGTCATTGAAAAATGTTTCTATGCGGTTGTCGCCTTTCCGGATATCGCTCAAAATACAAATTACAATACCAGCCATGACATTGATTATTGATTTCAATGTAACATTTCAAGATATTAATTCTCGTATTGAAATAAGATTTGCAACTCTTTAAACGGCAATCAACAAACGAAATAAATATGAACCACAAAATGTTATTGCGAAGCTGTCACAATTTAAGATGAATATTTGTTTTTTTATGGCCTCCATACAATATTTTTAAAGAGGGTTCAGTGGCGTCATTGATAAAGCGTTCGGTTCGCATGCGGAAGGTTATGGGTTCGATTCCCATCTCTGGCAATACTTTTTTTTCTAATTTTTGAATAAAGTAGTTAGTTTGTTACGGTAGTTTATTGGTAATAATGAAAATAATACAATTATAATAAAAATAATTATCAAAATTCTGTTTCCTACGCATATTTTTGGTTATATTATTGTCGGGAAAGAGAAAGAATGTATATTAGACATGACTCAATCCATAAACAAAACATGCGTGGACAGCGATTTTCGCCATCTCAAAAAACGGCCGAAGCCTTTCAAAACCATATTTCTGAGATAGTCGTACAACCTTTAAACTTGCAAAAATATTTTGTATGCAAGAGTTTACGAGGGCGAATATTTTCAACAGCAATAAAGTTGTTCCCAAAAATTTTGTTTTCTTCCCCGATTTTATAAAAAATATGAAAGGAAACCCTCGTATTTGGAATATGAAGACCAGAGACTGACCAACCAGGAATTACCAGAAGACTCTAAGGCCTTGCTTTTCTGCAAATAAAGGTTTTTCATAGGATTTGTGAGAAACATAACAAGTATTTTAAATGAAATTTCTTTTTTTTTCATTATGTATATTTTTAATTTGGCGGTCTACAGCAAATTAAAAGAGTAATTTGCCTACTTACACTATAAAAAAATGTATGCCATATACATATAACATAATAGGCCCCATGGCCATATTACTGTGGCAGTCGTAAAACTACACCTTTTCCTCTTTTCTTCTTTTTTTATCTTCCATAAACCAATCGTAAAAAGTAAATTTGCCAATTTTAATAAACCACACCACAACTAATTATTATTGGTGAACGCACGGGAGCTGTAAAATTTACAACTTTTAATGTTTTAGTCATTTTGTTCAATGAATTTTATGAAATACAATCATTGCAAGCTAAACCATTAGCGTATTTGTTTCAAACGGCGAGGATTTGTCCTGTTTTTAAAAAATCGGTTGTGTCGCCCCAAAACTTTCCCGACAATATACAGGCTGATCCACTAAGCGTGGCCAGCGGCTGTATCTCGGAAACTATTGGTCGTAGAACCTTGGGGAATTTTTTTTTTCAATTAGTTGGTCATGAAAAAATTCTATAAATTATTTTGAAGTTCCGCATTTTGCCACAAGGGGGCGTTATTTCATTTAAAAATTTAAAATGCTTAATTTCTCCGAAAATTTCCAAATATAGATAAAAATGTGGTAATATCATGAAAAAGCCAGGACAATTTTACACCACTTTTCTCTGAGTCTTGTTGATGTACGATCCTTAATAAGAGTGGGGGAAGCCATTCAATGTGTAATTCTTTAAATAACTGTAACTTCTAAACGCCTTATTCGATTTTGACAAACTTAAGAGTGTTTGGAAGAGAAAACCAAGCATTTTTAACTGTCGTGGTCGCTGATACACAATAGTGTCTAATAAACTTGCCAGAGGGCGCAATTTGTAATCATTAGAGCTTTTTCGATTTTTCTCCAAAAACTTAAATCGCACGGTATAACTAAAATCCCATAATCGCAAACTATATTACATTTACAAGTATAAAAACCGCAGTTCGATATCTTTATTCGTTTCAAAGTTATTACCAAAACAATAATCTGGGCATATCTAATGCGGCCTTCTAAAAAATAAATCAAGATAGCTTAATAACTATCTTGTTTAATAACAAGTTCGGTAGGTTTCTATGGAGACAAATAACATTAATTATTAGTCACCTTACTTATAATGGATAAGTCTTTTGACGTTGACGTTATAAAAATCGTGAAATAAGTAATTTTCATTTGCAATTCCATGCCCTTCTTCCGACCTAATTAAGATTTTAGGCATGGTCCAAATTATGTAGGAGGCAAAATAAGTTTTTTATTTCAAATGCAGAAATAATAGAGCAGAACAAAAGTAAAAATAGTTAAATGAAAATCTAAACAGTGCGAATAATAAGTAAACATTTATAAAAAAAAAATCACAGGTGTGCAAATTGTTTTCCATCATTTGAAATACAAAGATTTAATCAATTTCTGGTAGAATTCACGGCTGCTTCTATTTCAGCGCCAGGTAAACTACCGATTGCATTTCGAATAATCATATCATCTTCGCTTGTCGGTTGCACTTTGTAGACAAGGTCTTTAACTCTACCCGATAAATAAAAATCCAAACATGTTAAATCAGGGGACGTGGCCGGCCAAGGAAAGTTACTTCCCCTCCCAATCCACCGGTCCGGAAAATGTTCATTTAGAAAATTGCGAACACGAAGGGAAAAATGAGCAGGACACCCATCAAGTTGTAGCCACATGCTTCTTCTCACAAGTAAAGCAACATTTTCTAATAATTCGGGCAAATGAAACTCTAAAAAATTAAGGTACATTTCACCTGTCAAAATACCTTCAAAAATATTTGGACCTATAAGCATGCCGTTAATTGTGCCACACCAAACATTACAGGTCCATTGATGTTGATTATCAACTTCACGCATCCAGTGTGGGTTGTTTTCTGACCAAAAATGCATGTTGTGCAAATTTACCCTACCTGTCTATGATATTTGAGACAAAAATTGTGGATTATCTCTAATCATGTTTTTTACCCACTAACAATAGTTTAATCTCATATAAAAATCAGAATCACTTAGGGCTTGACATAACACTACATGGCAAGGATGAAATTTTTTTTCCACAAGGATTCTTTGAATTGTGCCGTAACTAAGGTCCAAATCTCTAGCCATTGCTCTTATACTAACCACTATGGGGTTCTGCGTTAACATATGCCAGTACATTAATAACTGCGTCCTCTGTCCGTGCAGGAAACAAGTGACCATTTTTTATGCACAAAAGTCTCAAATTTATTATTCTTTTTAGAAAAAGTAAAAAAAGCGAACAAAAAAAAAGTTGGGACAAAATTTTTTCAGACCTCCCCAGCCTAACGCACCCCTGATATTTTCATAACCATGGAATATCATATTTTTTAATAATCCTACAAAGATACGTAAGTCTGCCAAATTTCATTCTGATATCGAGACGCGTTTCGGAAATATTACTAAAAACCCATCGGCAGGAATTTACAAATAACACCATATATGAAAAGAAAATCTTATTTTCGCTTGTAGAATGTCCCCTTAAATTATTTCGGGACACCCTGTATACCAACCGGTATATTGTAATTAGTGTCTGGGTGCTCGGTTAAAACAGCAATAAAGCAATTATAATTCTTATTAACAATATTAAAATTAACCCCAACAACAGAGACAATCCCAGAAGCAGTCGCAATAAAGCAAAAATGAGGAATTAGAAATGCATCGTAAAAATGCAGTAACAAAGAATTACATTTCGTTTTTGTTTTTATTTATCCCATATTATACTACATATACCCACTAACTTGGTATACCCAAGCAAAGTCGTAAAAATAAATTTCCTAATTATTAAAATTCGTCTTTTATTTTATTCATTTTGTTTTTCGACTAATTGCTACTGGACTCGTAAATGTTTTGCAAGTTGTTCAAAAGGTTGCATTCTAGATTAGCTGGCGGTGGATGCAAATTGGCAGATTGCTACAATAAATTTTATTTTCACAAGTAATGTATCTGTCACACATTTTAATTACTTTTTGACTTTTTTGGGAATGAGATTCAACCATTTAAACACGTATACTTAATTAAAACTGTACAATTTCATTTCATTTTTTTTTCTTCAACGTTTCTTCGATAGGCTATGCCGTCTTCTTCAGGAACTAAAACATGTATTTGAAAATAATACAAGACATATTAAAAATCATCATTTACATCGTCGAGTTTGTTTTAGCTTTTCTCTCGATTTTCGATGTAAAAGGTACTGAAAATGATTTGTAATCTGTCTTGTATTGTTTTCAAAAAGATGCTTTAGTTCCTGAAGAAGATAGCATAGCCTATCGAAACGTGAAATATAAACAAACAAAAGGGGGAAAAATTGACATGAAATTATACAGTTTATACAGTTTCAATTAAGTATACGTGTTTAAATGGTTGAACCTCCTTCCCCAGAAAAAGTCAAAAAGTAATTAAAAAGAAGGTTCAAGAAATCAAAAATGAAAACACACATTTTAATGTTTTTAATTGGAAAAAAATAATATTACAATACAGGGTGGCTTATCTAAGTTTTTTTGTAATACGATGTCTGAAAGAATTATTCAATTTTCGAAGTAACATTTTTTTACATATCTAATTGTTGTTTCAGATCCAGCCCACGCCAGGTGTTAGGTTAACCTGATATAGACTTTTCTGTAGGTCTTTAATAGCCACATTTTAAAAATATTTTTAAATATACAGAGTGCGTATAAAAAGAGTTTTTTTTTATGAATAAAACATGCCTTGTATGTTTTTAATGTGATGTTATTTTTGTTTGATGCGTCTAGATATTTTATTGTTAGTTGGTAAATATAAACAGGGTGTCTGTAAAGTAAGGGAAAGGGCGAGTATTTTTCAAAATGGTACATTTTTAAAAGCAAAGCCGAGACACTTCAGTTTTACTTTCCATCTATCGAAAAGTGGATAAGAAGACAAAAACCTGCATTTTCCCAAAAATTTGCTTATGTGGCACATCATTGTATTCAGGACGACAGCAGCATTTGACTCAAAACTGCCCTAAAAAATCGGGGTTGCAATTTGAAACAAACATGCCTTAGATGGAGGCGCCACCAGGCGGCAGATTTCTAATCAAATACGTACGCTACAAAATTGCTAGACATAAATCAAAACTGACGTCTCGGCTCTTCTTTTAAAAATGTACCATTTTGAAAAATAATCGCCCTTTCCGTTACTTTACGGTGTAAAGCTGAGTGTAATAATTAGTTAGTCTGATGGAACAAACGTCTTACTCGTATAGATATTCCTACCGCATGCAAAAGATCAGAACAATTTACAATACTATCAATAATATCGTAGAGCAAAACTAGATCATCGATAGATCAGCCAGACCAAATCAGCATATAATTCGAAATGATCTTCCAGTAAAAAATATAAATGGCTAACAAAGCCAGATATCTCATGCATCATGTTATACCTGTTCAATCTAGCATCATTTGACGATCAAATTGCTGAAGAGTATTACAGACAAGGCTTAATCAAACTTGCCTGATCTCCCGTCAACATCGCTTAACAAAACTGAGAGATTTTTGAAACCATTGATGAAATGTGCTCAACAAAGCTCAAACTACTATCAAGTAAGCTCCCGTGTCCTTAACCACAACTACCGACTTAAGTCATGATTGATTCAAGGTGTAATTGACAGGAATTGCATGTCTCGATCCTGTAAAATAAAATAGTCAAAGGAAAAAAATAATTTTCCTCCACAGATTATCGCCGTAAGAGCTGCGGGTCTCCAAGATAGCCTCTAATTCATAAAACCTTCAAAAATTTTAAATTCTCGAAAATTTTGAATAATTTGTATTCCTAAATGTTCAAGCCATAAATAAATCACTCGATGATGTAAAATGCAAAATACAAAATACAAAGAAAAGTGATCGATTGAGCGGGGTACCGACGCTCTTAATATCGTAATTATCTTCGTTGTTCTTCTACCTAGCCTTCTGGTGTTTTGCAAGTAATCTCGTTTTGAATTACAGAATAAGTAAACAAAGTGCACTTAGTCACATAATTATTGCAAAATTGTTTGCAACATTGTCGCCTTCTGGCGACTGTTTATCTTCCGCCTAACCTTCTGGCTATTTTTTTTCTTACTTACTCTTACCATCTCCTATTATTTTATAAATTTCCATTCATCAATTTGTTTACATAAAAAATGCATATTTAACCCCTTACCCTCGCCTTATTCTTCCAGGGTGCCTTCTGGCGGCCCACCTCTCGGTAGGTCAGTAACAACCGAACCTGTAAATATAATTTTGCTTGAACCGAGTCACCCCTACCCCTACGTAGCCAGCTCTTAGACCATAATGTTTAAGCCCCTATGTAGATGCGATTTTGTTTAATTATCAGCAATTTTTACATACAAACAATTATTTTTTCACACGAAAGAGTGCACTGGTTTTATTAAAAATATAAATAAACAAGATGTTTTGGCGACATATTATAGTGTGAACAGGCAATATGTGAAACACAGTTCACAAACGAGAAGCAACAACTCCATCATATCCTATTGCCAACACTATATGCGCTCGAATTCCCTGGCGGGAGGCTTCATTAATGAATTGCTTGTTATATAATGTAACAAGACTAAGTTTTTTGGAAATTCAACTCATCAGTGGTGATCGGCAGGCAGTGTGACCCAAATTTCCAACATTTAGGAAGAGCTTACCCGGTCATCGTTTGTGAACTGTGTTTCACCGGGCATATTGTCTGCTCACACTAGATGTCGCCACAAACATCTTGTT
Source organism: Apoderus coryli (assembly GCA_911728435.2). Lineage (NCBI taxonomy): Eukaryota > Metazoa > Arthropoda > Insecta > Coleoptera > Attelabidae > Apoderus > Apoderus coryli. The sequence goes on along the minus strand of OU452198.1, from coordinate 32,606,012 downwards.
GTCTTTCAACTCACGTGCTAGTATAAGCTCCTCGTAAATGTTGGAAATTTGGGCTCATCAACCCATTGATAACGCGCAAGTAAACTAGCGCTTAGAACTAAAGTGAACCTGTATAAAACAACAGTGAGACCAATCTTGACGTACGGATGTAATAGTTGGGGGAACGCCGCCAAAACTCACATTCGGAAAATACTTCGCATCTGCACGAACGCCCCATGGTTCGTCAGGAACACAACACTGCATCGTGACTTGGAAGTTCCGACAATCCAAGAACGCATCAACGCCATCAAAACCAACTTTTTCACAAAGGTTGGTTTTCACCCCAATGATCTCATCAGGAACACATTCGACTACAATCCAGATCAACTACCAGAGAGGATCTACAAGAAACTGAAGATAATGCGACAGCTGTAAAAACCTGGACAAAAACAACTCACGATAGAGCTCTACGTGGCTGAACTGAGTAGGTCACGCAACACTTGACCTGAGCTGAAATGAAACTGGTTGGAGCTGGACCGAGTAGATTCCAAGCAGTTTCATCGATCAACACAGGAGAAAATAAACCAACTAGAAAGGCACCAGAGAAGCCGCAAGAAACCATCATTCAACATACATAACTAACAATCTACTATTCATTGTATTAGAGTAAGAGGCACTGTCTAACTCATAATTCAAATTAAATAAACGAAAACGGAAATTTGGGTCACACTGCCTGCCGATCACCACTGATGAGTTGTGGATCAACGAAACGGCCCGTCTGGTGAAAGCATGGTAGTGTGGAACAAATTTCCAACAAAACTTAAAGTCTTGTTACATTATGTAACTAGCAATTTAAAAATTTCTGTAACGCACCACATACGTTTAGAAAATACTCCGTTATCATCAAAGGGAATGTTTTTTTTTGTTGTAGCAACTGACAAAGTCCCAAAATCTCGGCACATTCAAAAAGGAATAATAACGATTATATGCCCCCAAAAGCATCCTGACGTAAAACTGGGTAATTACGAGGGATTGGAACGGCGCAAGGCAACGCCAAAAACCCTTTTACTTTCACTTGCTGTAAGTGTGCAAGGAAAGTTCCATTAGAATTTAGTTTTAATGAAGATCGAAAGTTTCCGGTATATTTTATATTATATTCTGTTCTATATAAAAGTGTTTCAAACAATATACTTTTAGCTGCGTACTTTAAAGTTTTGAATTTAGTGTGTAATTCACATTTCATGAATGACTTTTAACTGAGCGTGGTTATCGAAATTAAAAGCTTTATTGTGATTCTTTCACAGTAGAAAAACGAAAAAGTTAGATAATAATTTTTATTATTTAGCATTTTCGTCATTACTACAAATTATCTGCTCCAATTCCTTCGTCGAATCCCCAGAATGTGAGCAAATTGAGATGTTCAGGGACTTAAAGATTTTCTATGGGCTACCGTTCTAAAGATTAGTTAATCTAATGGATCTTGCAGATAACTTTATTCCGTGCTCGAGTGGCTTTTCTATCGAATAAAAGTCGTAATTTAGTCTCCGAAAGACGGAGGAGGTTTAAAATGACCAGCAACTACGCAACTAGCGTCTATTGTGGCTCATACCCTTATCAACCTGCAGGCACAAGTGGCATTCGGAATTTCCCAAAAAGGCCCACCTTGAAATTTGATGATTCAAAGGACAATGACCAGTGTAAGCAGTGCCGATAAGACCTACTCATACCCAGAAATTGCCTGGCTCTTGATTTCGATGTAATAATGAACTCTTTACCAAACAACAAATGTTTCTTCAGCTCTCTCTCTTTTAAACCAGAGTGGCCAAGGAACGAGACCAGAGGCAGATTATTATTGATAAGGATCTGTCAGATCTTTCAATTGACTATCGCGCACAGAGCTTCTGTTCAATCATCTGCGGACACAGATCAATAGCTAGAGCTCCTGCAGGAACTACAGTAGCGTGGAAACCCTAGTACCTGAGTTTATTTTTGAACCACCAGTAAATCAGCACTAATCCGCACTTTGTAACTGCCCACATGCAGGATCCATTGATCTCTGCATGGGAGCATGGTTTTCTAAGGCAGATCATAGTTTATTGCTGGTATTCATTTCCAAAATCCTGTAATTTCCAATGTCTGTGTGGCTCTGGAACTTGGCATACCTTATGTACTATGATATAATCGGTATATGCAGTCGGCCTTGGCTTCCTGTTGCAAAAGTATTTCCACAGCTGCTGATGTAGAAGTAGTAAAAGCCAAAGAAGCTTGCCTCTGTAAAGCAGATAACTTTCCTTGGATCGTTCGCGGTAAAGCCGTTTCGTACGGTAATACTCGTTTGATAAGCATATCCAATAGATTTCTTTTGGTTTTATTCCCCAGGACTTTCCACAGATTCATCGATATCTCCATAAAGGCTGTTTTTCGTGTCTCCGAAAGACGGAAGTGATAATTTATCGAGCTCAGGTTCACCATTATTTATATGTTGGGCTCTGGAGATATTCTATTCTATAGCATTCAGGCTTAGCCTAAAACCCCCTGTTCTCCAGTTTCTTCCTAGGATGCATCTCACTCATACAACTTTTACTGCTCTTTGCCCTTTGAGGAGGCAAATTGAGTCCATGCGATTTCTAAACAAAGCATCGAGGAATTTGAAGAAGATATTATGCCGCAATAAGAATAGTGAAGATCCAACAATTTTGCTAATAAAATTTGAAAGACGGAATTGATAATTTACTCTGCCCAGGTTCACTAACATCATCTAAGTGTTGAGATTAGCTCCCTGACAGGGGTTCGGTTGTGGCAATATCTAAACCCAACAAATTAAAGTTCGAATTGTTCTCCCATTTTCATCCCTCGGCGACCATCATTTGATTCCTAATCTCAAAAATAGCCCAGAAGTAAACGATTTGAGGATAACTCATCATGTTATCAAACACCAAAAGCAATAATTATTTTCAATGTTAAAAAATTATAAAAGTGTGTACAATCGCAAGTAATTCGATACTTTTCCATAAAACCCTTGGAAATATCGATGATACATCCAACGTTTTCAATTTTTGCTATCTGAAGTGGTGTCTTAATGTTTTAGCAGTGATAAGGGACAAAGAATCTAAGTATGTCTAACATTTTTAGCGTCAAAAATTAATATTTTATGGGGCCACTTAAAAACTGGAAGAAAACCAGACGTTAAATAGTGTTGATGTGTTTTGATTTTGATGTGGTGCGCTTTAGATGCACTACTCTCTTTCACAATCGCAAACTCAAAATGTTGTTACCCAACATATTTGCTATTTTGAAAAACTGTCCTATTTGACTTTAACGTCTATCTCACCGAGGGTCACCCTTTATATTTTGACAAACAACCACTAGTTCGTGCCATCACTATATTCATACAATTTGACGCAATAGCCTAGGAATTGATAGGTGAATAGTTTGCTTACAGTGAGAATGTTAAAGGTGGACTTCCCTCCGAGCGACTGTATCTGGCGATAGTCGCTCCGCGACTTTCGTATGGGTATGTTTTCCTCCCAGCGTTTGCGACGATTAAATTTCCCGTGTGTTGACTTCTGTTGTTCGTTCGTTCTGTGCTGGCTGTGTCGTAGTTTTCACTAATTTTTGGGATGAGTTTACCGCGCCAATTACTTGTGGCCTATATGCTTTACGAAGAGGCAGAAGATGATGACATACTTCAAATGTGTATCGCACAACGAAATGGAGTCCATCCGATGTACATCACAATGCGGGAGGAGAGTTTTTTCACAAAATTAATAGAAACCCCACGATTGAAAATATCGCAAATTTTTTAAATTGAATCCATATCAATTTAATTACGTGTTAAATTTAAGCAAGGACAATATCAAATGTAATTCTTCCAATAGAGTTTTGTATCCAATAACTGCTGAGGAAAAACTACATTAAAAACCAAACGAAACTAACGAATAGTCGCTGGCCGCAGCGACTATATTTGCTCTGAGAGCAGGCGGCTTGCGACGATCGCTAGGCCGAGAGACTATCGCTGGCGGCTGTCGCTTGGAGGACAGTCCTTTCATAAAACAACAACGGTAGCAGAATCATAGCGACCGTCGCCAGCGACAATCGCTGGGCGATCGTCGCAACAGTCGCCCGGAGGGAAGTACACCTTAAGACAGTAAATGTTAAAAAATAACTTCGTAGTAAAGCGGACAAAATTATTGTTTTTACCTACACAAGGGATTTTGTTTAAATTAGCATAGCCTCAGTCTCATTCAGTAGAACCAGACCGAGGAGGCATGACAGATACTGACGAATTTATTTCGCTCTTATTATGAGCTCGTCAGAGTACCACAGTCGTTGCCCATGTACAATATCGGCCTGCATTTAAGCACACCGAGAAATACAACATCAGATATATGTAAACCGTACCATCTACACACATATAGTAATGCATATCCAACCATACAGCGTCAGTATCTGTCGACCTATGCCTCGGTCTGGTTCTACTGAACTGTGTAGGTAAAACCAGTAATTTTGTCCGCTTTGTCCCGAAATTATTTTTCATTTATTATATTTACGGACATGAAATCCTTTTAATGTTAAAAAAAAAAATTGATATTACTCGTGAGGGTTTTCATTGGATGATTTTTTGCGATTTCAAAAAAGACCTAACTCTACAAGGATATACTCGTATATTCCAATAAATATGTTCGTCATGGTCGTGCAGAAGTGAGTGATAAATCACGGGAAGGTCGACCAGAATCCATCACATCGATGATGTACGCAAAATGATATATCGACATCGAAATGTGGCCTACAGTGCGATAGTGACTGATCGTAGACTGCAATACATTCGTTAACATTTATTTATTTGTGATGGATTCCACATAACTTGACCGAAACTCAAACCACAGTTCGCGTCAATTGATGCAAGGAAAAGTTAAACAAATTCGACTAAGGAACTGCAAAATGCCTATACAACATGCAACAACCGAAACCCACAATTATTGTTCACGAATTAAGCACTTCAAACAAAAAAAAATCGCTAGTTTCTTCGCGTGTACAAAACACGTCGCAACAATTCATTTAGAGGTTCGAAAAACAGTTAAGGCTGAAGGGTATACAGTAATTTGATTGCCAAAGCTCATAGACAAAAACAGAAAAAACAACAGAAAATGTCGTAGCATTCTTTATTCATGACAATGCTAGCTCGCACAAAGCAAGTCAAACAGTTGAATATTTGAAGGAAGACAACTCGTTTTGGTTACGAAACATAAAACAAAAAATGCGTGGACATCGATTCTCATCACGTCAAGAAGCGGTTCAAGCCTTTCGAAACCATGTTTCTGAGACACAACCTTCAGAGTTGAAAAAATGTTTTGGACACTGTTTCAAATGTATGCAAAAGTATATAAACCATAAAGGCGAATATTTTGAAATGCAATAGAATATTTTCTTCCCAGAGTGAACCCTCGTAATCAGCGGAAAGAAAACTACTAGTTTGCCCAATCAGCTCACTTTGTAGCTGCATAATAGTCTCGACGACGAAGTTTGAATACCCTGTACCTACACTTGAGATACATTTTTCAAACAATATATAGCAATATAATCGATGAGTAGAACCTTTGGCGTAGAACACTACACTTTCTCTCTCTTTCTCTCCTGAGGATGCTAACATTGTTAGCGAAACGCGCGTCGAGATTTAAAAGAAGTGTTTTGGTGAAGTGGTAAAACGATTGTCAGTGAAATATATAGCAATGCTATAATCCCTAATAACTACATGATAAATATACAGGGTGAGTCAGGTTTTTGTAGCAGGACTTTAACAATAATTTTTTAAGATGAAAATATTAAACAAACATATACCCTTGAAAGCTTTGTTTCTGAGATGCATGGTGTCAAAGTTTCGGGATTTTTTTTTCGGTTTTTCTAAGTTTACACTTGTTACACGTCAAACGCTCAAGATCTGGGGTTATTTTTTTTGAATTTGAACCTCTCGAACTTTTTTGTGTGCCGCCTCTGCTTTCTATTAAATAATAATTTAGAATCTTTGTTTTATTTAGAAACTTTTTGGTCTTTTGTATGTTTTTGGATTACTGTACTGATTTGTTAGAGAAATTTTTATTTATTCTCATTACATGTCATTGCCAAAAAAGGTTTACACAAGTCATATTAAATACTAAAATATTACATAACACAATACAAAAATATAGAAATGTATATACCTTAATCAAAACAGAAAGTCAGTGCTGAGGAATTCATCAATGGAGTAAAAAGCCTGGTCAATTAAGTAGTTCTTTAATCTCAGTGTTTTCAAACTATCTGGCAAATGATTATAGCATGTGGGACCATAATAATTTACAGAATTTCTGCTTCTACCCAACCTCATATATTCAGGAAGAATGTAATTTTTGTTTCTGGTATTGTGGTTGTGAACTTCATCATGCTTTATGTACAGATTGTAATTATTTTTCACATACATAATTGAATTGTAGATATAGAGACACGGGAGTGTAATTATTTTACATTCTTTAAATTTAGGTCTGACATCCTCTCTAAACTTTAAATCTGTCATTATTCGAAACACTCGTCTTTGGATTGCGAATACCCGACTCGCATGACAAGAGTGTCCCCAAATTGACAAAGCATATGAAGCCACACTGTGAAAAAGGCCATAATATGCGGATTTCAAAAGATTAAAAGAGACTTCACCCTTCAAGCTTCGCAACACGAACACAACCTCAGACAACTTGGCAATGGTAACCTCGACATGACCCGACCAGGTCAGCTTTTGGTCCAAAGTGACACCCAAAAACTTTACCAGACCATCAGAAACAGCAACATCCGTCTCACGTAATGTAAATATTTTAGTAGCTGTTTTATTGCCATTCATACAGAGTTTGTTAGCTGCATTAAAAATGAAATTTATGTGTAATAGAGCGGTATTTAAAAAAAAAAAGACTTTTGAATTTGCGATTAGTTAAAAGTAGAGACTACATTTTATTTTTTAAATGCAATTGGAAATTAAGAAAAAAATAAGTAAATAATTAAATAAATCTTGAAACTTTACCCTGTATCTCAGAAAAAATTATACTCTATTAGTTGTTAAGGTCCTGTTTGAAAAACCTCATCCTGTATATTGTCGTTCAACTAACCTTTTATTTATCACGAAATCAACTTAAAATCATCATTTCAATTATTGCATTTAATGTTTTTGTTTTAAATAAGTCAATACAGGTTAATACATTTTTCAGTAGAATCAAGGTTTCTTTTTAAACAAAATGATGCTCACAGGATACAACTTCATCATTTTGGATCATTTTTACCACATATTTCCTCTATTGTGGCTTACGGTTTTCCCCCTTTTATATACCACTCATTTCTACTGATTTGATTCTGCAGTTTTTTTTAGATAAAGCTTTGCAAATTAATTTAATTTCGGTATTTTTTAAATACACGTTTTCGTCCTGTTTTGACGTTATCCACGGACGTGGACATTTTTTAAATTGCCTTTTTACAGCTTTTAACGATACTGTATGTTTAATTTAGTCGTTAAGGTAAGGAGCATTTATTAAAATAATGTCTCCCCTTTTAGATATTAGTAACGATTATAATAGATAGATAAAAATGGTGCACCTCAATAATTTTTTATAGTATAAAGTGTTTAAATCTAGTCTGTTCGCGAGTAGGAATCTCATGCTCTGGTTGTTGTTCTTAAAAACATTTTTTCTGAGAAACAGACCCACACATATGGTTTACAACAGGTCTGATGTTATAAATTCTAGTGGCCCAAATAAAAATTGATTTTCTAAATTAAAAACAAACAAAAGAAAAGATAATTTCTACTAGACAATATTATTTGTAATTTGAAGAATATAATTTGACGATTTTAGTACTTTGGAGGAATAGTTGGGACTAAACGAAGTGGAGTCTTGTATATTTTTCGAAATAATTAAAAAAGTTTCAAAGGGTGAGACCTGTTTTTGTTCAATATGCAATCACATATTAGATTAGATTGTTTTTTCAAGTTTCACGAGGTCCCTTTGGTGCTTGGTCGCTATTGGTGTACGCCAAATCCTTTTTAAGGAATGAACATCACATGTACACCACATAACATTTTCGAATCAGTTATAATTTTACAGAAGTATATCCCAAGATCATTAATAAATCAACACACTTTTGTCAGTATCATCATGTGTTTTGATACGAGAAGAATCTCATCAGGCTTGCCTGAGAAACATGCTCAGCGTTTGCAACTGACTAAACTAACATGGCACACAAAATCTACTTAAAATGTTGTGCAGAATCCAACACAGTAATAATATATGGGGTGTTCCATTTGAAACATTAAAACAATTTCCCGTATGACCGGAAGTGTCAGTAACTTACAGCTATTTTAACCAATCTACCCCCGTCGACATAGTTACATGCGCACTACAACGACGATACAATAACTTCTGGAACCCCTGCGACTCTGCCACGGAACCCCAGGGTTCCGCACACCTCATTTTGGTAACCGCTGCTCTAGGGACCACAGTGTAAAGATTTTCATCATGCCAAACATGCCTCATCATAAAATTAAAATATAAAAATATTAAAGATGCTTAAATATGTCAAACAATAGTTTAGTTTTAAGTTAAATTTTATTTGTTACTGTTGAGTGCAGTTTATGTTTAATATTATACAGGGTGTTTCTATATTCGACTGACAACGCTCTAACACAGAAATTCATGTATTTTAATATAGGAACATATACCCTTAAATGGCTTAATCGTCTAGATACAGGGTGTCAAAGGTTCAAAGTTAAAATCGAAAATTTGCCATGATTCAAAAACTTATATTTTGACATAAACAAGGGATTAGTGATAATTTATGTATTATGTACGGCACTGGAATAAATATATCTTTTTATTTTTTTTAATTCCCTGTTCATTTTTGCTTCTAAAGGTAAAAACTTCTTATGGGTCTAAAGTCGCCAAGTGCCTGAGATAAATTTCGAAAATTTGCCATAATTATTCAAAAACGCCTATAAATATTTTTTTTTTAAATTTCCTGACCGATATATTTTTTTAAAAATTCATATTATAACATAAACAATCTTTTTAAAAAAATAACCAGTGGCATGCTATAGGGGTTACTTTCTATCCCCCATTTTTCACGCCACTGAAATAAATATATATTTTTTTAAGTTCCTTGTTTATTTTTGCTTAAAAAAGTAATAACTTTTTATGGGACTAAAATGAACAGTTTGCCTCGAAACAAAAGTCTGCAAGTAAAGTTGAAAGTAGGAACTTTTAGTAGATTTTAAAAAAAAATCTAACTATTCAGGAGATCGACACAACCGAAATTTTGAAAAATTTTTATGCAGTACTTCATTTTATGACCCCTGGATCCTAAAAATGACCTCAGTTCAAAAGTTTATATATCTATATATATATATATATATATGGGATATAGAAACTTTGCGTCACGGTCTAGGCCGCATTTTTTGACCAATCGAAACAAAATTTGGTTAGAAAATCGGCTAGGTCATGGAATCGCGTGAGTTCGTTGGCGATTGAAATCGGAGAGCTAATTTCAGAATGGCGGCCTGTCAAAGTTTTAAAAAAATCATATGTTTTTCATTGTTAATAGAAAATACCGATGTTACATATCAAATGATAGAGCACTTAAATCTCTATAATGTTTATTTGGAGAGTTTTTTCATCGCTGGCATATTTAAGTAAATGTAAGTCAATATAAAGTAACAAAAAATAAAAAAAATATCATCACCCGCTATACCTGTAATTATTTTGACAAATAAACACCTGTGAAATAACAATTAGACCGTACTTACGTATGTATTATAGTATAAAGGGTATTTCAGTTAAAATACCTGTCAATATGACACTTTGTTATATTTGGCGACTGTCAGAATATTCCATTATTTGTTTATTAATAGTGGGTGTCAGTGGTAGACTAAGTATAAATAAAAAATACATAAATCAAAAATCTACTTTTCCGACTGGCTGCCATCGGGATTTTTTTTTAAATGAGTTATGTATACATACGCACCCTTTACTTGAAGAGTTTAGAGGCAAATGCCTGCAAAACTGTTCACTTTTCATTTTACCGCAATTCTATAAACAAAATTAAAGCCATATGTAACACAAATACCTATACAACTTCAATAAAAATATATTATATATATATAATGATCCCAAACAAGCTAAAAAAAAAAAAAGACAAGCCGCGAAAAAAAACCAAATGATTTGTGATTTGTTTCTCCCATTGAAATCATTTCAAGTGGCCTTCCGTGCAGGTTTTTAGTTAACGTTATAGAAGTTTTTCAATATTGCCTTGTAATTATTTTTCAATTTTTGCTTTAGTACATACCCAATTATTGAAATTTACAAGGCTACTTTACTTTTTCCAATTTCTTGAAATTTGAGAATTTCAATTATTGATTTGAGGAGTTTACAGCATACCGAATCTCAATGTTTACTGATATTTCTGTCAAACGGCACTTTTATGTCATGATTTCAACGTTATCTTCAAGTCAATGTTCTTACAGCATAAGGCTGCTGAATATGTCTGTACTATTAAGAACATATTATAAATTCTAAAGAAGTAGTGCATGTCGAAGTGGAGTAGATTCATATATTCTTGAAATAAAATTCGACCTTCACACAATAAATTTAATAGATTTCTCCAAAAAAAATTACATTTGTCAAAATTTACGAAACATGTTTCGCAGCACCAGGCCGCATCATCAGTGGTTATCAAAAATTTCTACGAATATTACCTGTCTAATTGTTTAGGAAAATCCACTAACCCACTGCGTGAAAAATTTTTTAGATTATATAGTCATACAAATTTATTGAATTTTGGTTAAAACATTAAAATTGATTCTCAAAAAACTCTTATTATTCATAATATGAGTTCAGATAGTTAATGCTGTGTGAGAGTGCAATCAATTAAGAACTTTGTTCAGTAATTAAGTTAATTTTGCAATGGAAAAAGAAAAGTACAATAACTATCATAATTCATATTATGAATAATAAGAGTTTTTTTGAGTATCAATTTTAATGTTTTAACCAAAATTCAATAAATTTGTATGACTATATAATCTAAAAAATTTTTCACGCAGTGGGTTAGTGGAGTTTCCTAAACAATTAGACAGGTAATAATGATAAGATATAGCTTTTCGTAAAAATTTTTGATAGCCACTTATGATGCGGCCTGGTGCTGCGAAACATGTTTGGTAAATTTTGACGAATGTACTTTTTTTTGGGAGAAATCTATTAAATTTATTGTGTGGAGATCGACTTTTATTTCAAGAATAAACATATTATAAGTTGGTGCCTGGAGACAATCACCTATAACACGCATATTCATACCATTCAAAAAACTTCATTACCATTTCAACTGTGCGAATTCTAGCACAAACTCGATAAAAAGCAAACAAACCGTTAATAATTTAAACATTTTTATTAAATCGGAAAGATATATAAAAAGAAAACAAACTTAACCATGTGATTATAATTTCATTTACCCGGATAAAATTTCCTGGTAATGACAAAAGTAGGACGGGCATCAAAAATCACCATAGCAACGCCGAAAATACAAACACCAAATTGACAGTTTTGGTATTTATAATTAATAATAATTATAATTAAGTATTTCGCTAATTTCAAAACACATAAACAGTGATAGTGATATACCACTTAGTCAATTTAATACTTCTAATTTATCGTATTTACGCTTATACGTTAATAGGGGTAAGTTTCGAAAAACAAATATTTTCCTAAAAATTATGTTAAATTTATTCAAAAGCATTAGAACAGTCGTAGAAAAAGTATAGTGGGAAACTCACATGAAATGACCATTTCCTACTCGTATGATTTGCAGCACTCGCCTGCGGCTCATGCTGCAAACGATCATACTCGTAGGAAATATATGTCATTTCATGTTCGTGGCACAGTATACTATTTTCATAAAATGGTAAGTTGAACGTTAAATTTCCATATCAATAAACGAACTAAAAAAATTGGGGTGTTTTTTGGACCAGAATATTGTATGTCTTAGTGTAAAGTATTTTTGATTGCTACTGATGATAGGACTGGTCTAGTCACGAAACATGTATGGCGGATAAATTCTAAATTCTATTAAACTTATTTTGTGGAGATTTGACTTTCATTCAAACACTAAAATATATATATTTGAATTTTGTGGAGCAGATGTCTTTCATTCATAAATTAATAATTCTTTGGACTCTACATTAATAACAGCCCAATTTTGCGTAATGTAGATTACAGTTATGCGTAAAGAAAACATCAATAAACGTCAGAGTATGAGACTCCAGAAATTCTGTCACTACAGTTTCATTCCCAGACTACTCAAACGTAAAAAATTACATTCCGTTGCATAATATTCAAATTATGCGCTTAACTGTAGGCTACAAAAAAAAATATCACCCCATCAAACTAGATAGTTGTATGCAAAAAAACTTCACTCGCTTTTTTTGCGTCTGTAGAAGAAGATTAAAGCTTTTTTCCGGAAAAGGTATTTAACCCCTTTCTCTCTCATTTTTTTTTCACAATGCGACATACAACTCACTCTTGTCTTATACCCTCTCGGCGGGGTGTCTTGTGTGAAGAGTACTTTACATACTTAATCGCAGCTATTAGAATATTTACTGCATAATCAGGTGAGCTACTGGGCTGTATTATACATAACTGAGGTAGTAGTAGTAGTAGTATATTTTGATGGTATATGAGCAGAGCCGGATCTAGGAATTTTTCTATGGTGGGCAAAGCTATCAATTGCCACCCCCGTCCGGTCAACTATTAATAAGTTTGTATTAAATAAGAGTCGTTAGATTTTACTCAGAAACCATTTTTTCTTGGGGTGTAGGTTCAAATTGAGAGAAAAGTTTTATTTTTTCAATTTGTCAGAACATTACAATGTTTCGGTACAAATTTGTGCCTTCTTCAGGTAGCTTGAGATCAGTTGTAGTAGTGGCTTCCAATAAAATGGTTTGTTCACTTTTATTTGTACATACCTATTGATCAATTGAATACAAAGTCTCCATGTTTAAAAATATTACGACACATTAAAAATAAAAAAATAATGTAAACATACAACACATACAACTACTACAGATAATCTCAAGCTACCTGAAGAAGGCACAAATGTGTACCGAAACAGTGTAATGTTATGACATGAAATGAAAATTATAATTTCATTTTAAAAATAAAACTTTTCAGCCAATGTTGAACCTGCACGCCAAGATAAAATGGTTTCTGTAGAAAATTTTGTGGAAAAAAAGAAAAATAAAAATTATATTTTACCTTTACAATATTTTTGTAAATTATATTAATTTTTGTATATATTATTTAACAAAAAAAAACCCGACAAAACGTTATTACATAACAAATAAAGAATAAGTATAAATATAAAATAGTAAATACAACTAAAAAAAATCGGTTGGAATTTTGGGGAGACAAACTTTCCCGACATGATATAATATAAGCTACTTACTTTAAATTCTGTGATGTTGTGTATGGACCGTGCCTAGATTGTTCTGATAAAGACAGAATTTAAAAAGTTCAGAAATCATTCCTTAGATTCGTGTATGGAGTTTGAAAATTTGAGCCCGTTTCGCACAAATTGAGGGAGGCTATGTGGCTGAGCATGCAGGATCGAAGAAAGCGACATTCGCTAGTTTTACATCATAATATAATAAATAACCATCGTCCGCCATACCTCTCCAATAAAATTAAATATAGGACTGATGTTCATACGTTGAACTTACGTTTTCGAGGACTTATTTCGCCCCCACCTCACAAAACTTCATTATGCAAGAAATCATTTACTTACCAAATTTATATGCTATACAATAACATACCAGACGACTTCAAAAAGTTAAGGGAAGTTTAAATACAGGAATCGACCTTTGGATTTCAAATAGATTTTTTGTTTAATTTTTCTTTTCAGATTTTTTGTGGAAAGTAGTAAACTTTGATTGTAGTAAAGAGTGCAATTATTGGTCGGACGTATTAGAAATTTGGTTCTAAAGTTATGAATTTTGGGGTTGAACTTAGAACTTTTTTTTAATTGTTTTCAACTCCATTTTGCATATCAATTCATTATTATGTTATGTATTTATGATATTCTGACTTAATCTGTACGTTGTTATGATTTGAATGCAAATAAATGTATTATTATTATTATATATAATCAAAAATATATGAACTGCGTAACGAAACAGAATTTTAATAATTATTATTATCATTGTACTATTTCCAATAAACTAACGTAATAACTAACTACTATACAAAAATTAAGAAAAAAAAATATTGGCAGAGCATAACCTTCCGCATGCGAAGCGAACGCTCAATCAATGTGTTAAAGTACTCAATTACTACATATATTCTTATAAGAGTAGTAGTATAGGTTCCAATTACCAAACTGGTGAAATTTTAAACTCAATTTAAACTTAATTTTTCTACTAATTAAACGAAATTTATTTAAACCCTGAACCAAGTAAAAAAAAACAATAAGAAATCATACACAGTTAAACTAAATGTTGGAAATGACCGCGTTAGCTTGAATGCAAGCAGCAATTCTTCGACTTTTTTTACGGTGTGGAGAATTTTGAAAAGACATCTTTTCTATCATTGTTTTTTTTTAATTTTGCAATTCTGAAGTTAACGTTTAATTAGTAAAAAAAAATAAATTTATTTCAAAAAATTGATCATGTTTTTCAAAGAGTCGATTTTACTCGAAAAGGATCAACTTTAGAGCTTATGATCAAGAGTACCTTTTTTGTGTAGAATACATTGGCGGTTCAAATGGGTACCTTCAAACCGCACTTTTTCCAGTGGCGTAGAAATTGAAGAGAAAAACACCCACTACCTATTCAAAATCTTCACCAATTAGTATTAATTAAAAAAAAATTCTTAGACAAAACATAGCTTATTATGAGTAGAAAATGCTTACGGTTCCGGAGATATTCGCAAAAAATTGTTTTTCTATTTCATCTCGAAAATGGTGCATTTTAGAGAGTAAGTTAATAGAAACTTGTTTTTATATTTTTGGACGACCTTTCACATCCTAAAGTCCTGCGCATATATTATGAAACACCCTGAATATTATTATATTTATATCAATATTGGTTCTCCTCCTTGAGGAAGACATAATGACATTTATTATTATTCCAGGGTTATGATCGGGTAGATTTTAAATGGTGTTGAATTCGAACTGTATTTAGCTTGCCAACCTTGAAACTGTCTATTTCATTATTTTACGGGTTCGGTTGGCTGGTGTTCTGTTGATCTGCAAGACTTGTTGGCTTGTTGCTTCTGAATAATGTTGATATTATGAAAAAATAGTCCATTCTTAAGTGGAGTTGTGTATTTATATGATGAAATAAAAGTCTAATCTCCACAAAATAAATTTAATAGAAATCTTAACTATATCCAAACATGTTTCGGAACTTCAAACTAGTTCCATCATCAGTGGTAATAAGAGAAACTTAAAATATTGTTTCAGAAAATTTCTATTGAGGTCATCCTATGGAAAATGTTTTTGTTGTTTTTATGATTTAAAATATATATATAATAATAGTATAACAATGTTAATTTTTAAATCATAAAAACAACAAAAACATTTTCCATAGGATGACCTCAATAGAAATTTTCTGGAACAATATTTTAAGTTTCTCTTATTATCACTGATGATGGAACTAGTTTGAAGTTCCGAAACATGTTTGGATATAGTTAAGATTTCTATTAAATTTATTTTGTGGATATTAGACTTTTATTTCATCATATGTTGATATTAGTTTAATTTTTTTTGATGGTAAAAACTAATTTTCACTTAATATTGAAATCAATTATTCAGAATTTTTATAGTGACATATTAATAATTGTATAAGTTCTTGTCCAAACAATATTAAATAGTGGTGGAATGCTAATAGCTTTTATTCATTCAAGCGACATTTCCCCATATATTTACTGGCTTCTTCAGGCTAAAAACCACAAAACATATATAAAAAAAAACAAGAAATTAAAATTATTATGGAAGTAACAGCAAAAACGGGGCTGCTCACAACCACGGTGTCTAAAACGATATTCAATAAAATTCTTTCATATATGAAAATCTATATATTCGCTTATCTCTTATCTATATCCATTGATAGTATTAAAGACAAAACTACAGGTATATTCAAAACTACCTGAGTCGGTCACTTAGAAATATACCTAATCAGATTAACGTATATTAAACTTAAATTATCCGTATCTCTTTGGAAATTAATACTCTCATTTCCTTGAACAAGCGTTTCCCGTAATTAAATTCTTGTGTGAGTATTTCTGGGTCTTCGAAATCAAAATTATGTCCCGTTGCAGAATGATGATCGCTGAGAGCTGTATTGTCTTTTTTATAACGGCTGTCATTCTTGTGGTTCATGATCCTATTCTTTAACTAATTTTCAAAGCCCTCATTCCCTAAGAATCCACCACTATTTTATAGTGACATTCTACAGTAATGATTTTTCTATACCAAATTAAATCACATAAACATTTGATTGAAATTTCATATTGTACATGCTACTGATCTGAAACTGTTTAATAATAAATTGTTTGATCGTTGTTTGGTTATGTTTTTCTCACTGCTGGATGCTCTGGGATCTTTGCTAAAGCTATAATAATAAATAATACTTATATTTGATGAATATTTTTTGTGGTACTATATGACTTTTTCTATAAGTCTAGTTGTAGTATCACATTATTTTAATTAAAACGTATAGTGGCGCCCTGTAACATTTTGTTGTTGTTTAATTATAACCTTTTCTCATTTATTATTATTTTCGGCAATAAAATTAATATTTAAAATATCAAAATAAACTCAACAAAAAATTCGTTAAAGAACTGTTATAAGGAACACTATTATTAATAATCAAGACGACATCAAACAAAAGCTTGTTCACAAAAGGAAGAAAACCCTAAGATATCCCGTCTCCTTACCTCGATTTAGAATCCTCATGCAATTATACAATATTTATATAATAAACAATATCTCTCCATCAATAGAAAGGGACATATTTTGCCACTGGCGATGTTCCAAAAAAATCACATAAAAAACCTCGGAAAAAAATTATTATAAAAATATTCACAACAAAAAATAAAAAAATTAGAATCCCTCTTATATGCAACGGTGCATAAACAAACAGAATTAATAAAAACCTGCTTCTATCCGTGAGATAATGCCAAAGAAAGACTATAGCGCGCTAACCTATCTGCATATTATTATACGAAACCCTAAGTATAAAATTATTAAAACTCGTAATGTAAGGGTAGTAGTAATGTAAAGGTATGTATAGTAAATATGCAAAATAGTTGTTGGATCCTAGTATTTAGATGTGTGACAGACAAAAAGTGACTATTATTAACTATTCTTTTTTTTTTATGTGATTACATTCTCTTTGCTTTTCTAGACAAATGGAAGATAGATGATGCTTTAGAGCGGTGCTTGCGTGAGAAACCCCAAGTACGCAGGGTGTATTCTATTTGAGAATTATTATTATATTTATATATGGGGTTATTGTTCAGAGCATAGCTTAAGATAAAAAAAATTAAAGGGTAAGAGGTCTTGTTTTTTTGTCTAGGCATGAAGGTAAATGTATGTATGTATATGAGACTGCGGTTGGAAAAAAATTGTAGAAAAATTTTTTGTCATGGAGAAAAAAAAATGGTCCCTAAACAGATGGTTATTAATTTTTTTTATATCATTTTTTGAACGTTGCATATATTATAATTATTATTAGGAGTATAACGAAATTTAATTTGATTATTAACGCTTTTTTTTAGTGCAAATAATGAAAATTCAAACTACATAAACTGTTGTCCTCTAGGCACGACTAGCTCTCCATATTTAATTGTAAATATTTTCTTTTGAATCTTTATTTTGAAATTTCCGAAATATATTCTTTGGATATTAGGTTCTCACACATTAAGAGACTTTTTACTGATTAGGTTGTATTTCAGTTGTCATCATTGTAATTTTTAAATGCAACGTTTCGGCGATTGATTTTCATGTGGATTTCCATTCAAATAATTGATAATCATTGTGCTTCCTCCTCGCTCCCGATTACGATGCTGATTTGGAATTCTCTAACTGTGTTCTTAGAACAGTAATAATAATAATACCACAAACTATTTAATTATTAGTTACTTAGAGCTGTCAAGATAACATTTTGTTTTTTCACAGAACACGAAGTTTTCTCACCGAACTATACTGAAATGATATAACGCAAGGAAAATAATAATAATAATAATCTCTTTATTGTCTAACAGGTATTGCTACCCAATAACAAGACAAAATCGTACATAAACACCCTAGCATTAGCATACAAAAATACCCAACTTAGAACTAACTTAAAACTAACTGAAAACTACATAAAAGGAAAAACACGCATCAAAACGAAAGAAAATTGGGTGGATTACAAGAACAAATCATAATAACAATAAATAATTAACACATGAACATAATTCACCAAAACAAATCAGTAGCCCGCAAACATGTCTCTAAACTTTTCTTAAAAGAATCAAGCGATACATTAAAAAAATCAACGTTTTCATTAATGACTAATCGGTTGTATTTACAAGCCCGAAATAGCGGTGCATTAGATTCATAATTAGAACGAATCTGTGGCACCCAAAATAAACTAGCGCTTCTAGAGTGAACCCTAGGGACACGAAACCATAGCTGCTGAAGCAACCTAGGACAATCCAACATATTGTTGATCAACTTAAAAAGAAAGATCTGAGACGCGAAGATGCGTCTCTCGGCTAACGACCGAAATCCGAACCTTGTCAGTAATAGGCCGTGATCACACCCACGAGGAGGAAAATATCCATCAATTTTCAATGACAAATATTTTAAAAACTTACGTTGGATACTCTCCAATCTCTGTATATAAAAACGGTAGATGGGCGACCAAATGATTGTAGCGAATTCCAAAATAGATACAACAAAGGCGAAATAGAGACTTTTCAGGCAGTCCATGTTGTTGAATTCTCTGGTCTGTCTAAAAATAAATCCTCACATTCGCAAAGCATTAGCAGAAACTTGCTCAATGTGGTAGTTGAAAGATAAATCACCATCCAAGTATACACCAAGATGATTAAAGCGCAGCGTTCCAAATTTGAATTATCGATGGTGTAGTTTCGCAAAAACGGATCTTGACGTCTTTTAAATGTCACCGACTTACATTTGTTCAGATTTAGAGGAAGTCTATTTAGATCACACCATTCTGAGAGCCGACACAGATCTGTTTGAAGCTGTGCGCAGTCGTTCTCACAAACAACAGTGCGATACAATTTTAAATCATCCGCAAACAACAAATAATTGCTATTGAAACCAGAGCCAATATCGTTTACGAATATTGCAAAGAAAAGAGGATTAATGATAATTCTTATTCAAGTTTTATAGATGCATTATATTATGCACCTAATCTAGAATCCAAATAAAATCTACATTTTTTTTCTTGGACACCCTGTATTTTAGAACACTGGAATTTGGTAAAATACGCAAATAAGAATCCGTCATCCGGTTTTTTTCTAGAAAAATCCCTTCTTCTGCAATTTACGCCAATAAAAGTGGCCGTATTTGGGCATGGTTCCAGCCCAAAACTAAGGTTGCCTACTAGTTTAAAAAAAAAGTTTATCAAAATTCGTCAAAAGATAAAAAAGTTAAAAGGGAGGTAAGTCCTAAAAGTGGACACACTGTATATATTGAGCCAATTTTTCTGGTAAGTTTCCGGAATTTTTTTCATTTTTGACCCCTATGTGACATTTTTAGGTTATAATTTATCACAACTAGCTATGGAAAATTATTCCATATTTCGAATAAGTTTATAATATATAGGAAATATAATTTTT
This sequence comes from Apoderus coryli, assembly GCA_911728435.2. Lineage (NCBI taxonomy): Eukaryota > Metazoa > Arthropoda > Insecta > Coleoptera > Attelabidae > Apoderus > Apoderus coryli. The sequence continues at coordinate 32,586,135 of OU452198.1, read as the reverse complement.
TTTATTTTGACCCCTTTTCCACTATTTACGAACGCCTATGTAAGCAAGTTTTTGAAAATACCTACATTTCAAAGGTTATATTCTATCAACTCGTCAATATTTCTGCTATGTTTAGGAAATATGTTTTTTTTTTTGTAGTTTTTAACCCCATTTTACTTAAATCCACGATTCATCACCTGTCACGATCTCATAGACGTGTTTCGAAGCACCGCGATCGTATTTTTTGAGCATTTCTTTCGACCAATCGACACGAGCCTTTTTTTGAGCGATGGACAAATTGTGTGGGATCCAACGCGAACAAACAGTCAAATGTTTATGCAATATTGAATGTATGCTGGTTCCACTAATGCCTAAGGTTGTCTCAATCTCTTGATAGGTCACATTACGATCTTGCAATATCAGTTCGCGCACAGCATCAATGGTTTTCAACTGATTTTGGACAAACTTCACAAAATTCGTCTTGGAGTGAACTACGACCACGATTGAATTCACCATACCATCGATAAACACTGGTCTTTGATGGAGCTTCATCGCCAAAAATTGAATTAAGTTCAGTTGAGTTAATCCACGTCGAAAGTTGTAAAAAATAATCGCACGAAAATGTTCACGATTTAATTCCATTTTTGGGCCGAGATGAATCTTTTAAGTTACTGTAAACAACACAAATAGCGCAAATAACCTCAAAAATGTCCAACTTTACGATAGAGCTGTCAGTTGCCAGATTGAAAGACCAGGGTTGCCAAATCCCGAAATATAAAAGGCAACCCTCGTATCTGATTTATTTTTGTCATCCTTCTGGTCCTCCACTCGCACACCTCGGAACGCTCTAATTATAGCCCCGCGGCGAGTACGAATGACGAACTTCAGCCTTGGAAGGCTTATTGTGTCTTTTCAGGACCATACTGCACTCACTATCATTCTACTACCACGCAACATTCTTCAGCCTATAGATGGGCCACCGTCGGGTCCGTCTTTAATAAGCAGTAGTAGTTTCTAATTCTTTGAGGGCCTTGGGAATTGTTATACGTAACTCAAAGTGTTTCTCATTTGAGAAACCTAAAAACTGTTATATCCCTTTATAGCTCTTTTGTGCGAGTAATAGAGAAGGTTCAGCGAAAATGTTATAAAATATATCTAAGCCGGGTGGAAAATTATCGCTATCCTACACCTCGTACTTATTATTCACGCAATACCGTAATTAATTCGAAATCTATTTACACCCGACACACGCGCAGATGCTTCATTAAACAGAAACTTTATGTCCACAAGTTTATTTTATTTTTGCTAAAATAATGTGGTTGTTGAAAAAAATCCATATTACTTTTATTTCATTCAATTCAATTCATTCAAAATCTGGGAACAATCAAGAAAAAATGAGCAATTCGGTGATGTCAAAGTATTCGGTTCATGTTGATAACATAGGGAAGGTTCAGCGAAAACGTTATAAAATCTATGGTATAAGCAGGGGGATTCATATCCAAGAATGGGATTTCCCCACCGACGTTTTATTAAATAGGGATCATGCTTTGCCTCTGTCCAAGCGCCGTGATTAAGTTGTCTTGATTTTTATATAAACTCATATATTAATCTGTACGAGCAGTGTATTCTTAAATAAATACATAAATAAAAATAATTTATTATCATTTACAATCCATGAACTAAGTGCTAGTCTATAATGAGCTCAATCAAGTTCCTGATAAGCCGAGGATACTGTCAATCTAATATCAAATAGACTCATAAATATTCAAACCTTTGTCTACTAATATCTCTATCAGTTGTTCCCAATGGGACGCCCTGTATGAACTCACTTAACAAACAAGTTGACGTGGCAAACACATAATCAGGTAGGCCATGATGCAGCAATTTCATTACGAAAAACCGGTAGTGATGGATAAATCAAAACTACCCCACATAGATCATAATATCCGATGTTGTTTAAAAATCTGTTTTGCAAAAATAAAAGATCGGTTTAAAGCCAAAAAATGTGCCATTATAAGGTCTTCCATTTAAAAGAAACGACATGGTTACGTTACCCAACTCAGTAAGTACATATACAGAGACAAATTCATCAAAATGAGGGGATGATTTATTACATTTTCGCTCATTGTGTGCCGTCTTGGGTTGTATGCATGTGTGTATTTTTCGTGTCAAAATGAAAAAGACCAATGCGTAACATATAAATTAGTGTACATGTCAATAATGTACCGTTCGTTTCTTTCTTTTTCAGTTTTAGGGTAGTTTATGATAGACAGTGGTGTAGTAGGACATAATTTACAATAACTTTAAATGTTCAAAATTTACTTGCTTTGAAATTTTACAATCCTGAGTAGGTACCCAAAGTTTTAATCAAATTTTCTAAGGCAACTTTTTTAACCGAACCCTTCGTGTCATGATTGGTCACTTAAGAAGTGTAAGATGAGGTATATCGTATAGAAAAAAGTAAACCAGATATATGCTGGGAATATTGAGAATGTTTATTCAGGTATTAAAGCTCTATTCTTATTATACGAGGAGTGTTAAAAAGAAATGTGACTTCAAATTCCGCCATAAATATATATGTTGACAATATCAGCAATTTTCTATAGATAGAAAGGCTAGACCTATTTTGATGCGCCTAGCCTCGTAGAGACTCCTAAATGCGCATATTTCGTAGTCATTTATACTCGTCAGGCATTCACACCACTCGTTATTTTTCCTTTAGAACACTTTTAAAATTAGAATATTTAATTTTGAGGAGGAAGTCCATATTGGTGTGGACGTCCAATAATTAGGAAAGAAAATGCTGTCGCATCCACTAAAATTATCTTTAATAGGTCACATCTAATTAACTAATCAAAACATGTTGCGGCCCTAGGAAGGGTCATCATCAGTTGAAATAACTAAAAGGAAAAGAAGGATACCTTTATCAATCATTACCGTACAATGCCTTATAGAATCTTACCTTAGTGGAAAGAAAATTAAGTATTTTTAAAAACTACATAATCTACAATGTGTCTACGGATAGAGTTTGGAAGAGGAAACACTTTTTTATTTGTCGATTTAGAAGAAAAAGTCATTCTTTATAAAAACATCTGCTTGTGTCGAAACTACAATTTCAAATGCCAAATTTACGATTACTATACAGGGTATATCAAAAATAACATTTTTAATGATTTTGTTTTTTTTTTGTTTTTTTTTAATTTTATGAAAATTTTTCAAAACCGTGATTTATTACACCAATTGTGCAAAAAACACTCCAAACTCTATCCGTGGACACATTGTATATGCTTAACTAATTAGACTGAGGTTTAACAAAGAAACGATCAGTAACATTCTGGTATTTCTTCTTGTAAATCATTTGGTGATTTTTTATACAATAATAAAATTATATGCTGTTAAACCGTTGTATGTATATCTAACCAAATTAATTGGAAAGTGAGAGGGAAGGTCAAGTACTGTCAATTAAATTGCATGAAGTTATTTATGTTTAGAATTCCTATATCCAGGCTCAACTACGAGGTTTATAGTCAAACTGTCCTATAATGTATGAGAAGAAGAGTTAGTTTAAGGTGTATGGTATTAAGATTCAAATTACGTTAATAACGTTATGTTGGTTAGTATAACGTCTGAACAGTTACGTTCCCGTTAAATTTAAAGTAAAGGAAAGGTATTAATATTTGAGGTTAGAGCCTATGGCACTTGCTATAAAGTTAGACAAATTTCAAGCAACTGTAAAAAGGGAAACTATCAAATTCAATCTGTTCATTGAGGCAGTCATCTTTGTGGTATTTAGTAAGTTTAAATATTTCAAGACATTCCACGTTATTCAATTTAATACTTTTAATACAGAAATGTTAGGATATCAAAGTTATGTCCGTTATTGATTATGTGATTAGCGAAGGATGAGTAGTAGAATTTTCAATTAACTTTAAAGATAATTTTAGTGGATGCGACAGCATTTTCTTTCCTAATTAGAATATTTCATTTATCATCGCCAAAGGCTATACATTGCCTTTCCCAAGAGTCCATGAGTAAGATGAAACGATAATACTTGCCTTGAGTAAACCATCATCGAGATTAGGATGGTTAGTGCAAAAAGTGTTTGGGTCGCAGCCGTAATAGTTTTCCCAACACTGAGTCATAGATGGTGGTTCACATTCAGTGAGTTGAGCGGCTATCACCGTGTTAGCTCTGATGCTGAGCAGCGACGGGAAATCTTTCGATCAAGTCGATAAACTGACTCTGAGAGCTGAATGAAATTGTTGGCGTAGAGCAAAAATAAAAATTGCCTAAACGTGGTACAAGTTCTTCACAGAATGTCAAGAAGATGCTAATGAGGATGCTCGCCCTGGACGTCCCAACACGTCAAGAACCGATTAAAACGTTGTAGCAGTGAAGAAAATTGTTATGTTTAATCGTTCAATCGCTATTAGACGAACGGATGTGTGAAATGAAATGAAATTTGTTGCGCAATTCCTAAACCTTGACCAAAAGAACCGTCACATTAGCAGCGCTCACATTAGCAAATCAAAAGGGTCATGACTGATGACGAAACATGGGTATATTGTTGTGCCGTCAAAAAGCGACCAGAAGAGCCAAGAGCAAAAAAAGCACGCCAAGTGTGGTCAAATATTTTCGCTGTTTTCTTCGATTACAACGACGTGGTGCATCGTGGGTTCTTGCCAGAAGGTCGTATGCTACATAGAGAAGAGTACCTTGAAGTTACGCATGGAGTAATACGAAGAAAACGCCCGAAATTATGGCAAAGCAAATCAAGGATTTTGCATGACAATACTAATATAAAATCACTTTTTTTTGGACAAACCTCGTAAGTCAAGCTTTCAAACACTTTATTTTCTTCTTGCTTGAAATGAATAATTATGGTTAGTGTTAAAATTGAGTTCAACAAATGCCAAGTTATTCCGTCAGCGAAAGAAAGTGGTGGAGCAACAGAAAGAATAAGAAATCTAGTGGACTCTACTTGGTCTTCCAGCGAGGATCCCGAATAAATTCAATGACCCAACGCCAGACTTCCAGGACTATAGATTCGATCACGTTCTTTGAAAAGTGATACAAATCTAAACTAACAGACCAAGAAAAGATTTTTTGGAAAGTAATACATTTCGCCAAATTGGGAAAAAACCTAACCACCACCACGGCATAACGCGCACCCTAAAAGCATGTCGAAATGGGATTACCCAGGTCCTTCAACGACTAACTATAAAATCAGTGATCGAAAAGAAATATGTCGCCAAATGACAGAAGTAATACAAAAGATACAAATTAACACTTCAATAAATCACAAGTGGATTTTAAAACGGTAAGAGGACCACCGCAGCACCGGAACAAAGACGAGAAAACAGACGGAACAACGTACATGACGAGGACATGAAATATTGAAAACCTAAGGAGGTGTTTTGAAGGTTTAGAGTCCCATCTTAGACCGTGGAATAGCTTTATATATTCACGAAAATAATGTGAATATTACATGAATATAATTCCAATATAGGAACGTCACTGGTTTGTTTGAAGACAGTGCAATTTTCGGGGAGCTTAAAAAAATTGGCTCTTCCTTTTTTTCTTACCTCATTGAAACTATAAATCTTTTTTATGGACAAAAGAAACTGTTTTCGATTGTGTAAAACTGCTTTTTGATTACGATATAATATAGAGATGTTTTGTCAGGTATTGAATTACGATCATGTTGTGAGAGGGGAATGGTTCACTTGGATTATAACAAAATGATACTAATTTTATTTGGCTTAAAAAAAAAAGAATGTGGATTTTGTATTGTAAAAATTGATAATTTACGTAATCTAATCTAAAACAAGAGAGTTAGGCAGCGATGTATTTTTACCAGACGGCCATTTCCGCGATTCACGACTCATTGACGATGCTCGGTCAGCGTGTGATAACCAAACTCTCGATTTGCTGTGGTAATAGAAAACTAATAACTCACAAATATCGAGCAAACAAATTGAAGCTGAAAGTGGCATATCTCGTAGCCGGGCGCTTTATATTTACAAAAAGAGAAGACGATAAGAATAGACCTTCCGATTTGGATTGGAATCAATAACAATAGAAATTTAAATGAATTATTATTTACAAATTTCGGTAATAACTGGGGAAGCACCAACGCAATGGCGATGGCCAGACTTAGCTCCATGCGACTTTTTCCTGTGGGGACATCAAAAATTATAAAACAGGTGTGTGTTATTTTAATCGAATCTACTCGCTTAAACAACATACCAACTTACAATGCAAGGCTGCCAGACTGTTTTTCAAATTATCGTTATCACATCTCGTACTTATTATTCACGCAATTCCGAAATCTATTTACACCCGACACACGCGCAGATGCTTCATTAAACACAAAACTTTATTTCCACAAGTTTATTTTATTTTTGCTAAAATAATTTGGTTGTTTAAAAAATTCCATATTATTTTTATTTCATTCAATTCATTCAAAATCTGGCAAAAATCAAGAAAAAATGAGAAATTCGCTGATGCCACACACGCGCAGATGCTTCATTAAACACAAAACTTTATTTCCACAAGTTTATTTTATTTTTGCTAAAATAATTTGGTTGTTTAAAAAATTCCATATTATTTTTATTTCATTCAATTCATTCAAAATCTGGCAAAAATCAAGAAAAAATGAGAAATTCACTGATGCCACACTTTATTTGAATATTTTCACTATTAACATATTCCAGAACAATAGATTTACACATGTAACATTATTAGATACGTGATTTTCCAACAAATTTTATTTACTCAACTTCCACAATAATATACCAAATATTAAAACATTATTTTATCTAAAAAAAACTACTAATTTATACTTATTCTTATTTTACTACTATTCACATGAACTAAATCTGGCAGAATTGTTTTTAAATGACACAAGTTGACACATTTGGCATTCGAATATTGATTTTTTACCGTCCTCACCAGACACGCTACAATTTCAATAATAATAAAAAAAGTTCAACGACCTCGTTCGAGTAACAATATGTGCAGACGGGCTACAATTTCAATAATAATAAAAAATACACATACCTACTGAAATTCTACTAAAATTGTTCTCAAATTGTATGAATTAATTAGTGAATTTCAAAGATTTATATAGTTAATATGAGAAAACGGAAAAAAATAATTATGAACTGTATCTGTTCAGCACTTATTCCACTTTCTATTCAGAATAATTAACTACGTCAATTGAGTAAATGTGCCACGAATTAGTTTAGTGTATAAAATAAAAAAATCCCGTTTTCACAAATGAATCTGTATTATGTCTGAATTCAATTGTCCGTCTCGAGACAAATTTCAATTTTAAAAATAATTTAATGTACCACTGATGATGGGAACAGCGTGTCCCGAAACATGTTTGGTTTGATATATGTACTCTGAAGCATATTAAATTGATTTGTTTGTGGAGTTGACGAATTTTATTTGAATCAATAATAAAAAAGTTCAATAAGCTCGCAAGAAATGTATCGATATATTATTTCTTTCATTATTAGAGATGCAAGAAATGTATCGATAAATTCTTTCTTTCATTATTAGAGACGCAAGAAATGTATTGATATATTCCATTTGATCTCAATTTCTTTTTAAGGTTGAACTATTGTCTCGAGGATTGCAACTGAGTCTATTGACCGCTTGTATTAACGGCATATGAACGAAGGTTATTAAATTTTATTAAAAAATAAATTTCATAGAGGCAGCAAACACCGAATTTTATTCTCCTTGTAAAATAAATTTTTTGATAAATTGAATTTTGAAAACCCTAGGCAACACAATACACCGAGCTATACACTGTCCAAGATAAGAATCAGATAGTATTGGAATCTGGGAAACGGTAAATTAGATAAAAGTTGTACAATTTAAACACCTTTTAGACGGTATTTTCAAAAGTTAACTAACTTTAGCCGTTTTCGAGAATTTTTGAAAAAACGATTTATTGCGATTTTTGTTTTTATTTATTTCTGAGATTATTTTTACAGATATCAAAAATGAAAAGCACTTTCTGTTACGTTTTGAGGACAAAAAAATATCGATTACACATTTTCACAACGACGGACGTTTTGTTTTTGAAAACCCATTGTTTTTTAAATATGGGCGTTGATTTTTTATTGTTAAATTTAAAGCCATCTTCAATTCAAAAATAGGTGGTATATCACATGTAATGGTTTAAACAAGTTTTCGGTGTTATCTAAAATTATTCAAGAAAAATCGCCATAGTTTGACACTTAACTGACTGAATGCAGACTAGTAGGTTTTGCAAAAACATTCTTTCGTCGTTACTCACAGTTGATGATGGGTTTTCGAAAACGAAACGTCGTAGTGAAAATTTGTAAACGCTATCTTATTCTCCTCAAAAAATATCAACGAGATAGTGCTTTTAATTTTTTTATATCTGTAAAAATAATGTCAGAAATAAATAAAAACTAAAATCGCCAAAAATAGTTTTTCCAAAATCGGCTAAAGTTAGTTTACTTTTGAAAGCACCATTTAAAACTTTTCTCTAATTTAACCGACATACATACAAGAAACTGAAGAAAAATCTGGCTCAGATGAAGACATGGACATTGAATTCATATACAAAAAGGCTACTCCTCAATCCGAAAATGAAGAATTTTGGAAACAAGAACATACTTTTTATTCAGAGAGAGCAAGAAAAGGGGAATCATTGTTGGAATGGTGGAATAGAAATGAATTACATTATCCCCACATTGCGAAGATGGCAAGAGATTTATTAAGTATTACCGCAACAAGCGTTCCTTCAAAACGCCTTTTTTCAAAAGCTGGTTTAGTAGGCACTAAACTTCGCAATCGAATTCATGCGTAGTCGGCTCGTTCATTATTATGTCTTAACTCATGGTACACTTGTACGTTAAAAGTAAGCTAAACTTTGACTAGTGGAAGTTACTTTGCATTACTTTGATAATAAAAATGTTCATTTAGCTTCAGCCAAAATCAATCAAGATCTCAAAGGTATATATAAATATTCTTTGGCTCATAACTTGAAAATCAACCCAGGTAAAACTACGGTCATGGTATTTTGCTGAAAAACCCATAAAGCTCACATTGAGTCCTACCTAGATATCAAAATAAATGACACACAATTACCTTTCACAAATCAAGCTAAATATCTGGGCTTGATTTTTGCTGTTAATTTAAGGTTTAAGGCACACTGTAAAAGCTTACTTCAGAGATCTTATGTTCGAATGAAAAAGTTTTATGCCAACAGAAATATTCTGAATTATAAAATGAGGAAAAAACTTTGCGAATCACTGATGATGCCGATATTTTTCTATTACCATTTAGTCTACTATCCTTGCCTCGATTATCGCACTAAGAATAGGTTGCAAATAGTTCAAAACACTTGCTGCCGATTTATAAATAATTTGCGAAAGTATGATCGTGTTTCTCAAAAAATCTTTGACCTAGACTACACAATATCGTAAAGCTGCATTACCTTTTGTTCACATATAGGCTTCTGAAGTCTTCATATCCGGTATACTTGCATGAAAAACTGAGTTTCAGACATTGTGTCACACAGAAATGTGCGAAATCTAAACCTGTTGACCATGCCTCAGTATTCGCTTGCATTATTCAAAAGAAGTTTTACATATCACATACTAAATTTGTATATTCATATTATAATTGTTTCAGCTTAAGACCTTTTCGTTTTAGAAGGAAAATAGAAGATATGTTACAATCAGAAGATATTTAAGTTTTGAAATCGAGTGATTTGATTCTCTGATGCATATTTTTTCTTTTCTTTTTTATTTTTTTTTCTGTGTATCGCATCAATTTATTATTATTATTTTTCGTTTTGTTATATTTAGAAATTTATTTGTAATTTGTAAAGTCATTCAAGATGGTTAAGTGTTAAAGAATAGCTTATTAGCTAAACTTCGCCATCCTGATGAATTGATGTATAATGTATTTATACATTTTTAGTAAAGACGTTTATTATTATTATTACCTATATATCCAATTTTTATGCTACGCCAAAAGAATTGTGATTTTTGTTTATTTATCTTCAGTTTAGAGCTTATATTTTATTTTCTGAAGAAATCTTATAATATAAGATAATATACTTTAATTTTTGTTAGTTTTGTTTTGGATTTTTTTACTGTAAAGCACGATACAGTTCTTTAATAAAGGTTTTATATTTTATTCTAAATCTTATTTTTTATTTATAATTAAGGGCACGTATTACCAGATCACACCCTAAGATGCTGTAAAATATTATTATTATAAATGGTTTGAATTGTTTTAAATCATTACATGTCATCATGATGTCTCGTCTCGTCTCGAAATTCGAGACAAAACGGCTTTGAGACGACGAGACGGCTTGTGTCTCGTGTCAATTCTAATCTTGCATTGCAAAAAGGTTATACCTACATTAGATGAAAATTTGCTTTATGAAAATTGGGTTGCCTAGAATTAATTTAATTTAATTAATGTTAAAATATATGAGCAAACATGGATGGTAGAAATCCTCGTTATTTCTTACAGTATAACGACAGAGGTACCCTGTAAAAGGATTAAAAATGGGACACCCCTTACAAATCCATCGAAATTTAGCCACCCTGTACCGATTTTTATTATGATATGAATCTTTTTCGAAATCCCCGGTACATGTATAAGGAAAAAAACTTTTTTTTACCTTTAAAATACCTGTTGCATATAGCAAATGCGTTTTTTTATATTTTATTTGAATTGTGCCTTTTTTGTCAAACTTTTTTTTTTTTTGTTCAATTAAGCGTGCATTACTAATAATGTAAGCTCCCCTAATTATGTCGAATATTTAACTGGTCGTCTTCATTTTTTTTTGTGTAAAAATGAACCCAAGCATCATTAAAAAGTGCATATATATACAATTGTATATGGTATACACACACTTATATAGTAAAACCATATGTGTACAAATGTTAAGTGACGAAAATTACGGTATGGGAAAGAGGAATTCATAATATAAGAACACGCAGAAGAAAAAACAAAATAATATTATCTTTTTTAGTTCGGTATTTTTTAATGAGCTATCACACCGAAACCGCTGTTGAAATTCTACACCACCAGTTGAAGTGAAACAAAAAATTATATAAATATAAGGTGGGAAGTTTTAAATTAAATCACCGGTCTCATCCAGTTTTCTTCAAACCAATGAGTCTTTTCACCAAAATACACACAACATCAGTCTTGGACCCCAAACATTTGTTATAACTTTTTTTTAATTACATTTACGTTTTAAGTTTTTCAAAATGTAAATAGATGTATCGCTTTTGTTATAATAGTGTAATGTTGGCAATTAATAATATATTTTGCACTACACGGCCTTCTTAACCCTCCAAAACCTATAGTTGCCATATGGCAACACTTTTTCGAAATATGACCAACCGCTACAAGAAACACCCAAACTCACTTTCAAATGGGTTGATGGAGATATTGTCTGTAATATCGCTACACAACCTCTCTCTCTCTGGCAATTCTTATTTTGGATGCAGCTGCTCTAAAAAGCTCTATCGAGGAACATCCAAACCACTCTCTCAAGTTTCTCAACCAGGATATCCTTCTTCTACCCACGCTTCTTGTACCTTGGATCCTTCACTGCATTATCAATTGAAGTAAGGCGTATCTTGGTCCACGAGTCACATGGCAGAGATACTGCAGTTTTCTGCTTTTAATTGTTATTAACAACTCTTTTTCTATGTTTAGTCGCTCAAGTATTTCTAAGTTAGTTATCCGATCGACCCATGACACCTTCAGTACTCTTTTGTACACCCACATTTCAAAAGCTTCTAGTCTTTTGGTTATTTCTGCGTTCAGAGTCCATGCCTCGACGTCATAAAGCAGAGTGGCAAAAACATAACATCTAACTAGTCTCAGTTTAAGGCTTAGACCTCTATTGCACAAAACTCTTTTCATGCTATTGAAATTGGACCTTGCTATTTCTATGCGTGCTTTTTTTTATTTCTTTCGTGTAGTCGTTATTACAAGTAACTGTTGTTCCAAGATACTTCTCTACCTGTTCGATGGGTTCACCTTTGACGATTATCTGTTCGTTGTTAGTCTGGGCATTCTTTGTTATTTTCATGACCTTTGTTTTGTTTACGTTGAGTGTAAGGCCGTATTCTTCGCTATATCGAACAAGTTTGTCCATGATTCTTTGTAGATCTTCCAGGTTTTCCGTTAAAATTACGGTATCATCAGCGTATCTTAGAACAACTATAGGCACTCCATTTACTTTTATTCCTGCACTGTCATTTTCCACTGCCCTTTTTAGAATCTCTTCAGAGTAGGCATTAAACAAAATAGGTGGGGTGTAAGGGTTGCGTTGTAGAGGTAGTACCTTTTGTCTGAGACAGTCGCATCGAGAGTCATAGACTGGAGATGGTTTTAGACAACTGGTCCTCACAGGGCAGCCAGCTCTCACTTATGGCTCCACGTGCCACACCCTGGTAACTGCATCGACTTGCAGGCTAAACTAAGTGAGGGTAGCCAGATATGGCGAGAAAAGTAGTGTTGGGCAGCAGCAACATTAAAAGTAAATGGTCGGCGTATTTCTAGATATAGAAAGGAAAACGGCACCATGTAACACAATTAAAGGCGCGACAAGGACTGTCTTAACGGCTTTAATACTGCGATGTGGAAAGCAACGGAAAACTACCGAATTAAAATCTTTTCCTAGTACAATCAACATGGCTACACAACCAGAACCATATTATTATCAGTTTCTCAACAAAAGAGGAAAGCAGTGGTATTGGTCCATTTTTGGACACTGCACTTCATAATTCATGGATTATGTACAAGCAAGCAGGAAACAAACTAACAAAACACGAGTTTTGACGAGAATTAGTTACTGCTTATCTAAATCGATATAAAAATCCACCAAGAAGACCTGGACGAACATCTTTATCCAGATATAGTACTTCTGGAAACAGAGTATCTGATGATGTGCGATATGATCACACGGAGCACTTAGTAATAGCTGTACCCAATGATCAGCGTTGGAGATGTGCAGGAGAAGGCTGTAATTCTATTGTCAGAACATGCTGTAAAAAATGTAATGTTTGTCTCTGCATACCATGTTTTAAAATATTTCGTTCAGTTACTTTTTAAATGTGCTTTTACAGTTTCAGTTATATATAGTTTTTTTTTATTTTCCGGTTTCCAAATAAACTTTGATTTATGCTTTTTTGAGTTACCCAAAAGCCTAGCGTTACCATATGGCAACGGCTTCAAACTTCGCCTCTAGAAACGAAATTTAAAAAAAAATTATCTTTTCACAAATATTTGAGGTCCAAGTACATTATATATTACACAAAATATTATTTTTTACAAAAATAATTAATTCAGTCTTTGGAGGGTTTATTATAATCGTTGTTTGCGACAATACGTAAAAGGTGCATAGCAATAAAATTTGCGTTTATACCAATTTTTCTAAAAAAATTGTTATTAAAGCAATAACTTTTATGGTATTTTTTGAAGCATTAGAATGTTGGCTTTTTAATAGTGAGATAATATACAGGGTGTGCCATTTGAAAAAATCAAGATTTTTATGGGTTTGCAAAATGTCCTCACCCTGTATAATGGGTAGCTTTTCGAACCAATGTGTAATGGATTATTTTACTATAGGATGTTGTGCATCTTATGAAATACCTACTATTTTGAAAACGCATTGGCGTAACTATAAAAAATGGCTTATAATGGGGCATGTATTTTGACTTTTAAAATTAATATCTAGTTAACTATGCATTTTAGAGCTAAGAAACCTTATATCAAAATTATTTAATAATATGTCTGAATCGAAAGCAAGTTTGATATGCTACGGGATAATGTAACACTCTGTATAAATGGCACCTATTTTAGAATGTAGTCCTAATAGGTCTACAAAATCACACGTTGAAAGAATTTTGAAAAACTGAATGTATAATCTATTTGCTTTATGTTTATTGGGCTTTTGTTGCTAGGCAAAAAAGTTGATGTATTTGGTGAATAAACAAGATCATAAATATTGATAAATAAAATATTAATAATAATAATAAATGTCTTTATTCATGGGCGAGTTTCAGTACTGTAATATTCAAGGAATATAACAGTCTGCTCAGCTAACCCAAAATGCATTCATACAGTAGCTTACATGACATATAACACATTCATTAAACCATTCTAAAATTATACGTAAATACATAATAATACAACAAACAGCATAATCAAAAATTGTATATAAAGGAAAAACATAGTATAACATAGAATATACGTAGATTGGCGCTTATATCAAGAGAACACAAAAAAAAATTAACAATTTATTAGTACAATTCGATCGAAGCTTAGTTAACACTTGAACCAGCGCCATACATGTACATGTACCAAAATCAGTAAAAAAGGAAAAATCATGAGCCTGAGTCACTGCACCAGCATACAAAGGACCGGAAGCTAACCGAGCTGACCATTAAACAACATATCCCTCATGCATGTTTTAAAGCGAGATTTAGACAGCGATTTCAATTTAGCTGGCAGTCCATTTATACACTTTGTTATGGCATAAGAAAAGGATCTCTTAAATAGTTCGGTGGAGTGAGCCGGAGGTGTTAGCGTGTTTTTATGGCGTATATTAATATTATGTATATCCGTTCTAAAACGGATTTTCTCGTATAGATACGGTAGAGATTTGTCGCACAGTACGTTATAGAACCGACAGGCAGTATGGAGATATCTCCGTTGTTCCATGTTTAACCAACCCACTAGTCGAAGAGTATGGCTAATCCTTTCAGTTCTTCTAATTCCGAAGATCAGGCGTAAACATGCATTCTGTAGCTTTTGAATGCGCGTTTTCATGGCATAAGTGAGGCATGGCGAATATATGACGTCGCAATAGTTCAAGTGCGATAATACCATAGCCTCACAGAGCTTTTCCTTCAGTGACCTAGTCAATATATGGCGGTGCTGGAAAATTAATTTTAAATTGATGAAACCCATTTGAATTGATCGAGTTATATGATTGCCAAATCTGAAGTCCACATCGATGGTGAGCCCAAGACTCTTAACCGAGGATTTAAAATGAATAGTTGATGACTCCATCGTAATGGAGTCCTGATGGCTTTCCAAAAAAACATCATTTGTTATAATTTTTAAAAAATATGGGTCAGTTTTATTGAATATTTAGCAAAGTAAATTTCATAATTTTCTTTCGAAATAATGCTAGGACGTGCAATTTCTGATTTTGATAGGGCAAGAATTATTGCTCTGCATGATGCTGAACGTTCCAATCATCATATACCCAGTATGTTAAACATTCCAAGATCGTCAATTGTGCGAATAGTTCAAAGATACCAAGAATTTGGGACAGTGGAAAGAAGACCACGTAGTGGGCGGCCTCGAATAACACATGAAAGGGAGGATCGGTATTTGGTTCAATATGCACGTAGACATCGAAATGCTTCAACTCCAGGCCTTAGGACTCACTGTCAACGTACGTATCACCGTGATATGTTAGAAGAAGACTTCATCGTGCAAATATTCGTGCAAGAAGGCCTTTAACGGTACCCACTCTACTTCCACGACACCGAGCTGCCCGCTTACATTGGGTGCGAGAGTACAGCGAATCGCTTTTGGGGCAGTGGCGATGGGTTATATTCACAGATGAAACCAGAATTGGGCTGCAGAGTGACGATAATAGGCAAAGGGTCTGGCGAGAGCAGAAACTAAATTTTCCTAGAGAGGTTGTTCCCTATGAAGGAGGGACAGTAATATTTTGGGGAGGAATCATGTTCAATCGCCGAACGCCGCGCCATTGATTCTTTTAATAAATAATATATAGTATACCAAGATTTATAAGGCAAATCTCAAAAGTAACCTATCGCTGTAAAGCACATCAAAAATGCTTTAAAATGATGAATCACTCGAACCCTAGACTCCTATTTGAAAATTTGGCCGTTCATCCTAGGACTCCCCCAAACTCGTACACCAACATTCAGCTCAATTGGTTAAAGCTTTTAGACCCTATCGTGGAAGGATACATATCGACACACTCACAGACAGACAGACTTCCATTTGGAAATGGTCTTAATCGTCTCAATTTTATTTTACCTCGTTCACAATACTTTCCCTGTGCGGGAAAGTAAAATATTACCCGTATATTCAGGGTGGGCAAAAATGCTTGCAACTTTTTACTAGTAAACCGATTTCCATAACTTGGCCTCGTTAGATAGACAATAGAATATACTTTCAAATCTTGATTCCTAAATGGTATCCAAATCACAGTCCAAAATGACGGACGTCTTTAAACATACCCTAAGGCGGAAACTTATTTCAGGTCGACTCTTTTTGAAAGAAATTTACTACAGAAATTAAAAATATGGCTCATTCTGAACATTTTAAGACTTGAATCAAATAAATCGGTGCAGTGGCTGCGTAGAAATTGGTCATTAAAAAAATTCAGTTTTTGCTAATATTTAATCCGGCAAACAAAATGCAGTTAGCTGAACAATTAATCACTTTTTTTATTAGCATGGAAACAGCTGCCCAGATCATAACAAACCTTGGATAATTTTCCATTTCCCTGTTCAAACGATCAGATTCAATATCGCGTTTTCTTATATTGACTGATATGTGAAGTCGATCGTTTTGGGGGTTTTGGGTGGGTTAGTATTAAATACTTTCTTCGGGAAAAAAAAAATCTCTCTACCTCTGCTTTGGAATGATCTTAAAAAGGATCGCCCTGTTCTAGTATCCAAGATTAAGTGATGCAGTCTCTCCCCATCGATCAAATGATACCGGGCAGTCTTTAAGATGTCGGATCACGCACTAGTGCCAGTATTCGATCGATTAGCCAGAAACATCTTACTTGATCCCGCGAACCGTTCCTATTCAAGGTTGGCAGAAGGTATATTGGCAAACCCAGCCTAACAATAGGATTTCAGGAGAGAGGGAGCCTCGCTAGATAGTTCTGCTCGAATGATGTTGGTCTCACAGGGGCAAACGGTTTGTTTCGTAGGTGACCCCTGGGTGGCAGTAGGAGTTGCGGAAATGCTTCCATGTGCGTATCCCTTGCGAGGGAGCATTTAACGTGGCAAGTCGCTTGATGTGTCGGAATCAGACCACCCTGATTCTAGTATCCGAAACGATGTCATGTGCAGTGTAACCCGCCGGTCATGTAGCTGAGCAGTCGCTTGAGGTGTCGGGGACATGGTGAATAACGGTTCTATTATAGTACTCTGTACATTCACAACACGTTTTAAAGGGTTAAACGGCTACCTTTAGCACTGATACCTATCTGCGTCTATTTAAATAACTTAACTAAATCCACTAAACGCAAGAAGTCTATAATCCACAAATATAGTAAACACACATTGTTTTTTAAACAAACAAAATAAGCGCTCAGAAAGGTAATAGTCCAAGATTTAGCGGCTACAAGGGTCACTTGATTTTATAAGGATTACGTATTTTCCATAGTATGCACAAAACCTTAAACAACATTCAGAATCTGAATCTTGAGTTCTCGATACCGATTGTTATTTTATAGTATTTTTTTAACTTTGTTTTTTTTTTATTAATTTCTAAAAGAAAAACTTTTCTAAGAGCTAATTTACTTAATATTATATTGAAAACTCTGTGTAAGCGGTAAATCGAGCACGAGAGTGAAAGTGAAGTTTGCAGGCGGTGCAATTAATTATGTAGTCAGCTCTACGGCTATCGACCCTATTATTCAATCACCCTTGTTTAATTTTTATTAATTAACACCCTATTTTTCTTTCGAGCTACTACTACATATTCTACTTAAAAAAATCTCATAAAAAAGTATCAACAGCTTTAATTTTTTTATATTAAAAAAAAAACCAAAATACAAAAAAAAATGTTCGTTACAGCCTGGATTTTTTTATTTCTTTTTTTACTCTACAACCCTTTTTTTTCTCAATGTGCATACTATTATTATTTATATATACCCCAGTGATAAACAGGTATGCAAAATAAGGGTTAACACATTTTGAATGGTGGTCTCTCACTAACATATTATGTAGATATCTATATAAGGGAAGTTTGAAACTTAATTCAAAAGCAGTTCAATTCAAAATAACGAAGTTTTGTTGTAACCTAAAAATCTACAGGGTGATTCACGATAGATGACGACCTTTATTATGGAAAACGAGATACTTATCCGTCTAAAATATTTTTACATTTGTACCACAAATAGAACACCCTGTATATTATAGGTAAACAGCGATAAACGACCATGATCTACAGTTTAAAAATATTTTTGACCATGCGGTGTTGCCGCGTCTACTCTAAACTGGTGGCAATATCGCTTTTTCAAATACAATATCCTGTATATGGTCTATTTTCGAATTCCCTATGTAATTATGAGCAACTTTTCTTAATATTACCCTATACTTCTAGCCGTTTACCAACAATTAAGCTTCTAATAAATTTTGCTTGTACAATGCTTTAGACATTTGATATTTTGGTGTCACATTTTAGTTTAAGTATACAGGGCGGTCATGATTTAAGTTTGGCGAAAAGTTACAGACATGCATTTTTAAATGGAACGCCCTGTATAACATTACGGGTTTTAAAAGCAGATAAATTAAGCTGTCAGACAATATTTATATGCTTTGCATATACCTAACTCCTTAAGTTTTCGATTTATTAGCGTTTATTCATAAAATTTCATAAATCGACAAACTTTTAACGGTTTTAATAATAGTGGTCTATGGTTTTTTACATAGCTCACTACTATTAAAACCGTTGAAAGTCGATTTATGAATAAAAGCTAATAAATCGAAAACTTGAAGAAAATTGAAATTCATTTATTTTTGTTAAACGGCTACAGATAGGTATAGGGAAGTAACCACTATAGACCTAGAGTGAAACTGGAACCTGAGTTCCTCCAGTCATTAACGTTCCAACTAATGCAACAAGGGTGCAGATGAGCAGATTTTAAACGGCTTCCAGAATGTTTGATCCATGTGAAATAAGAAAATTGATATCAACTTTCGGACTTACTCAAAATATTTTAGACGGATAAACAAATAATGTTTCCTCTTCCGTAACTCCAAGGTATCATCTTCCGGTGTTGAGGGTGTTATATGATATTGATGGGAAAAATAAACATCAAGTAGCCTCTTAATTTTAGAAATCACTCACCTCTTGGTTCCAGGACATGTAATGAGACATTGCTGGGTCCATGTGCTCTGCCATGACACTCATCCAGTGAACCAAGCCTTGAGCACCAGTCTGACCGCCCATACCGCCCGATTGGGTGCCGGCAGGGCTCCCGCCCGTTTGAGCACTGTCCCATCCGAAGGCTTTCTGAAACAACATTTAAAATT
The DNA here is from genome assembly GCA_911728435.2 of Apoderus coryli. NCBI lineage: Eukaryota > Metazoa > Arthropoda > Insecta > Coleoptera > Attelabidae > Apoderus > Apoderus coryli. Next base: position 32,566,810 of record OU452198.1, on the reverse strand, counting down.
ACTTAAAATACACGTAATTTCCATTATACAATATGATGAACAAAGACAGCCTTCGATTCAGCAAGACCTATTATAACGATATTTATGAGTAAACTATTTAGTACCGGTTTAGAAAATTTTTACTAAAATTGGCAACGTTGCTTTAAAGTTAATTTTTAAAAATATCTCCCACACTCGTCGCCATCGCTGTAGTCATTATTAATAATAATAATAAACGAATTTATCGAGGTGACAAAATAATTGCAGGAAGGTATTAACTGTATTTAATTAATGAGGCAAAAGTTGAACTATTGAGTACTTAATACTCTTTCACCTAACCTCAAACTTTCTACTTATAGATCAATTTGAAGAAAATCCTTTTGCAATTTTCAAAACGTATTTTAGCAGACGTCTGTACCTTATTCCAGATCTAGTTTTACATTTTACCTGCCACTCTGAAATTTGCCAAAGTGACAGTTTTTTAAATGGGACACCCTGTTTGGTTTGGAAGCGAATTAATAGACACGAGGTTTGCGTCGTGTCTCATTTTTAAAAGTCACAAATAATAAAAATAATAATTAAAATTTTTAATATTTAAAATGACGTTTATAATATAAACAAATAAAAACTATTATGCATGATGATTTACCAACTGCAAATAAAAAAATCTATTTTATTCTTGAACCATATAATCTTTTCAAAAATTTGTTGAGCTGAATAAAGTTCAATCCAAAAAAACAAACAAAAAATCAATAAATTTTTGTTCAACGTTTCTACAAATTTCGCCTTCCTCAGAATTTACGTTCTTTTGTTGTCATTTATAAATTGTTGTGGGTTTCATAATAAAAATTTACAAACTAACCATCTATGTGGGTATAATGTTCCGTAACTATTTTATACACGAAACTAAATAGGTTCTTCTCTGTGGGATTATCTTCTGTAGTCTTTGGGATTTAAGTAAATTATTAATCAAGTAGATATATTAATAAAATTTCAATTTTAAATTAAAAATTTCGTGGAACGTAATTTTTTCAACATCCGTTTGAACTTTCATGGATTACTCAGTCCAACAACGTGTGTTTTGGGTAGAAACTTACATAAGAAGCAAGCAGGTTCTGCAAAAAAATTTGAAGAAGCCTCGACGTCGAAGAACAGTCAGTACACCAAAACAAAATTGAACGAGTTAGAATTGCGTCTACGAGAAGTCCTAAAAGGTGTGCTAATTGACAAACCCTTATCCTAGGAATATCGAAGGGAAACTTCAAAGGGATTTAAAATTTTATTCCTATAAATACCAAATGGCACAGCACCTTAGCAATCAAGACAAAGAAGCAAGGTTAGCATTTTGTCAAGAGTTTTTGGATTTACATCAAGGAGCAATGCACACAAATGTTTAATGGCCGACTCATTCCTCGATTCGGAGATTTGCCTTGGCATTCGAGGTCCCCCGACTTAAGGTACCCGATATTTTCCTGTGGGGATATTTGAAAGCCAAAGTGTTTGTCATAAATCCCAAAGCGTTAGCTGTAATTTAGTAAAATAAAAAGTTTGTTTTGTTAACTAAAAATGAGTATAACATCCGTATTGTCCTGACGAAAAGGCCAAAGAGTTGGCAGAGGATCTGCTTACCACAATTGAGGAAGATCCAGGTACCTCTAATTCAAAAATTGCAGATGTTTTGAACGAAAGTAATGGGACTGTTTAGCATATTCTTAAGAACCACATAAACTTGTTCCTGGTGATTTTTTGTCAATAGTTTTTGCACAAAATGGTTCAAATCCCTCAACTACAGATGATGCCGATTCATTTTACCAATTAAGCGTTTTTTCATATTGAATTGAGGAAATCAGTTCTGTTTGGATTGAAACTATGACTGGTGGCTGATTGGACATCAATTTTTAGCTCTGATTGGACATAACCTACGCTCTCTGGTTTTCTGGAAGCTGTATCAATGGTCATAACAAATAGAATGTGGTTTATGCACGATGGTGCCACCTGAAATCCTTGATGTACCCCATTACACTGAAGTATGAAGAGGATTTAGGAAATCGACTAGTGCTGGGTGCAACGCAATTAGAAACGACCCTACCCTGGTGTTTGTCAGGTCGTCAGTAAATGAGGACAAAATTGTATTTTTGGCAATAAAATGCTGTCAAATATTTGTTTTCCCGTGTAGTTTGGCAGATAGCAACTTTTCCAAAAACCGTCAGAGCACCCCATAGTTCAGCGAATAAACCCTTGAATTTTTTTAAATGTTTTTACACGGTATAAATAGACATGCATTAAAATGATTTTTATTTTTTATCTTGAAAACGAACCAAGATTTGATGAAAATTGAAGAAACAGAAAAGTTGTATTTTTACTTGCTTTATCTAAAATAATATCGAAATTATGAAAAAGTCAGTATCGTACACTTTTATTTCAATAATATTTATAAATATCCTCCCAGAAAGCCCCTGCATTTAATAATTTTAATCTAATGAGGATCGTACTTCCCGTTATCTTTAAGGTCCAAACTTGAAATTACACAATTTACCTAGGTTATATACATTAAGCATTAACAATTTTTGGTCGAAGGTGAAAATTTGAAATTGATCCGCTATTTAGTTCGTGCGCGATCGGCAGGTAGGTGACGTCATTACTTCGTCATAGTGTTACCACAGAATAATTAACAGAATATCGACTCGGAGTTTCCCTCCAAAACAATACATAACCTTAACCTGGGAATAGAATATGTCAGTTCATAGGCGTGGTTTGGTCATTACTATTTCTCGCTTTGTCTATAGTGTTTAGTCTATTTTAGTTATAAAAATATAACTTAAGAAGATGGAATCTTATAAGAAAGCTGGCACTATATGTGCTGCAAGTAACTGCAAGAATTCTCAGTATAATTCAAACAAGAGTTTTTTTTCGGATATTTGCTAATAGCGCATAACTTCATTCGATTTTTGTTTCAAGTTCAGATTATTTATTTCATAAAAATTTTGAAGAAAGTGCACTAGGCAGTAGCAGGCTGATGATGATATACGTAAAAATGTTCCTTTTCACCATCCATGCCAAAGTTTTCCGATCGAATATATTATTAAATTATATCTAAGAATGAAACTATTTTTCACAATAAAATGTATAAATAAAAATTTCAAAACATCAATCAACCGAAATAAATTGACTATATGGAAAAATCAATAAAAAAGTAATACAAATGTGTACTAATATTTATTTTATTAAACACCCTAAGGCCGGCCCTGTCAGCTGTAGGCGAGTATGCTCCTGAGCTCTATGCCCGCAAAATGGCGTCTGTTCATACGGCATTTTCAATGGCAGCGGCTCTGTGTCGGTATTCTGATTGTTGGGTATTCTGTGGTGTTACCAAAACCTTACTTATTTTAAAAAAAAAAAAGTTTATTTTGAACCTCCCAAATATAATTTTTTGCTTATTTTACGTATTTTATTTAAACTTTTTTTTAAATTATTTTTTTAAGTAAAAATTGAAAGACTAATCCAGGCCTGTGGGATAAATAAATAAATAAAATAAATCAATTTTCCCAATTTCCCAAATAATATAATATATTAAATAACAAACAAACAATAAAAAAAACTAAATATGCTATTCTAAGACAAACAAACAAAGTAGGAAAAATAATCGAACTACTTTTTTTGATTCCTTTTTTAAATTATTTAAAATAGGTGTTGGTTTTCCATTGTCAATGATCTCCTTTTTTTCTTCAAAATTATACAAGAAGAAGGACTTTTCAAGTAGTTGATCGATTATGCAGCGGCACTCATCCATGTTTATTTATTTAATTGCACAATTATCCCACAGCCTATTCTGTGTAAGGAGTAACCAAAACAAAAAATGGTAACAAGCCTACAAAAGATCGCGACGCCTCCAAGCTCTCGCGCTGTAAAATTCAAGTACGCGAACAGACACGAGTCGGCCCCGATCAGGGGCCGATGGACCATTACGCGTATCCATAAACGAAAATGGTAACATTCAATCTAGTCTAAGCGAGGCAGATTTATCGTGTTATATCAATATCGTCTCTTATCTACGAAATGCATAACCCAGACAGATAGACCGAATTATTTTCGTGGATTTGGTTAATTTCATTGATTAATCACTGAATTATTATTACATATTGCTGTTGGTACAAAAATAAATAAAATTATTTTACAGTTAGTAGTCATAAAATATTTATTTTCAAGATTTTTATCTGTTACCACTGGTAACAGTGGTTACATGGACGATTTGCCACTGCCAACTAGGTGGTTGATAGTGAATTAAAGATTTTTGAAATTCACAATTTATCAATGTTGGGTTTATTAACTCAGTAATTACAAAACTAAATTCTACTTTACCTGATCAAAATCCCGGTCCTTCGGAAAGAACATATTCTTATACACGTTACTTTTATCATCGCCGTTAGCACTACTTTGTAATACGGCTTTAGCCAATAACGTCTTGTAAAATTGCGACGGTAACAGTAACTGATTATTGTTATAACTGTCCAATTTATTAACAAAATCATTATATTTAAATGCTGGTTTATACAAACTGATACCACTAGTCGTATTCGTGTCAATATTATTTGTTAGTATTGTAGAGGAGCAAGAATCACTAGAATCGGAACTGTCCATCACTGCCTCCGGTATGGGGCGAATGCTAGTTGTCATTTTGACAGATGACATTTAAACAACTTACACTTTAATTTATTTGGTATTAATTAATGTTGGGTTTGTTATTATTATTTTATTTATTTAAGCAGTATACAAAATATTTTAATTTACATTATATTTTTTTGTAGTAATTATGTTATTAGGAACTTTTGTTTGTTTTTTATTTTTGAGGAACTGTATTATTGGTGAGGATATTTTTTTTTCTGTGATAGTTTATTTGAGGCACTACTAACCCATTTTATATAAGGATAATTACTATTTTAGTGGTGTTTTCAATATTGTTCTATAAAATGTCGATTATTATTTAACTGCAATCACAATTAAACTTTACAAAGATTTACAATGAATAACTAAAAAGTGATGTACCCCACTACTTTTACTTTACCGCACAGGGAAAGTATTGTGAACGCGCTAAAAAAAATTGAAGATAAAGACGGATATAACCATTTTGAAGTTCCCTGAGACGATTAAGACCATTTCCAGATGAAAGTCTGTGTATATGTATCTATTCTTCCACGATAGCCCCAAACGCTTTAACCAATTGAGTTAAATTTTGGTATATGAGTTTTCGGCAGTCCTAGAATGAAGCCAGTAGATTTTGGTTGAAATCGCTTAAGCCCTGTGATAGGGGTGGAGACAACTGCTAAATTTTCATATATCAGTAGGGCTCGAGTGATACATCATTTTCAAGCATTTTTTAACTGCTTTACAGCGATAGGTCACTTTTAACATTTGCCTCCATAATTCTCGAGAAAATTGAATTTAAAATTTCATCAGTTAAGTATCATAAACGTCTAATACGCCCTCCACCGTGAGACCTCTATATTACATTATATATGATATGGCGAGCTAAAATATGTTTAATGATAAGATAGGACCTCTCCAAAAATTTTACCCCGAGAAAAGCGTCCCCCAAAAATTTAATTTTTTTAGTTAATTAACTATCTTACCAACATTTCGAAATAGTGTAAAAAAGCATGGGGGTGCTGTTTGCAAAACTAAAGTTTTTTTTTTTTGTGAGTTATGTCCCAGGGCATATTTATTGTGGGACACCCCATATACTAGGTTCATTTAAATTTATCATTAAATAATTCAATAATTAAATATGCATCTAATAATAATTATTATGAATTTTAATAAATTCATTATTTTTGGGACTAAAAGTTTAATAAAACATACAAATAATTATAAATGCATATACCTAAGCCTAATTTTACAAAACACATTAAAAAATTCAATATGTATATTAGCCCGCTGTGTATTTATATCTCTATATGCAGCATTACCCAATTATTATTTTAAAATTAATTTTATATTATTATGGTGAAAAATACCTATACATTTGTGTTTTATTAACTGTTATTCTGCATTTTGGTTGGTCCTGACATACATAATGGATATGAATAATTATTATCTTTTTTTTTTAAATTTAAATTACCAAAAGGTGAATTCTATCAGCACGGGAATACAGTAGGAAGAGAGTCTAATGTTAATATTGAAATCACCTACCGAGTGGCCCATTTAAAAGTGTCGAATATTTTTTTAAGGAAATTTGTTTTTCGGAAAACGTTGATTATTGTTATATGGTCATCCCCATAACTCAGCAACCCTTTGCGATCAAGTGGCACATTATTTTAAAGGTAATTCGATTCTCTTTATGACACATGACATTTTTTGCTTCAAAATTAATGCAAAAAATGTTTGTAACTTGCACAAATTTCGACGCATTTACTTCCATGTAATAGTAAAACTTTTTGTTCAATATTATCCCGAATATTCTGAAGCATTTCACCACATGCACACGAGGGTCTTCGAGAGAGGTAAGTTTAGTAGAACAATCTGTTAGCATGTCCTTAGATGGATGGTCCAATATACATAATGAGCCGATAATATGTGTAGTTTTGACAGCAGAGGATGGAAACAGTGTTCTTTTAGAAAGCACAGATATATCTGGTCATCCCATACAGCTGACTATCTTGCCGAATCGGCTATTAACTCAATAAACAAGTGCGACAAAATGAGTGGCATGGGCTCTGTAAGCATGGAAGCGAATCACTCGAAGACGACTCTTGGCCTTTTGAAGCGACCACTTTGGCACTGAAGAAGAAACGATGCGTAGGAATGGTTGGTGTATCCGATACAACCATTTTTAAAAAATCTGCATGATCATCCTGGCATGACAAACGTCAGCAGTCCAAGATAGATGCTCAAGCCACCGCAAAAACATCAGCGCGTTTATGGACCTCTATGGTGAGGACAAGAATGATGTGAATATGAGTGATTGTAAATATAAAGGTATTTTTATACCTACAGCATTCAACCTTCAATCTTAGAACAGTTAAAAGAAGCAACAGAGAAAAAAGAAGAGGAAACTTGGCGAAAGATATGTTCGTCCTGCACGCAGTGTCCCCGTAAGCAGGTGGCACCTTCAAAGGGGCGCGGCAAATCGGCAAATGCCGGGTACTTAAAACGTATAGTTTTTCGACATAATCAACAGAAAATTTTTGTATTTCATACTCTTTCTATTTTGCCATTTAAAATAACACGGAACTTTTTTGAACTTCCTGATGATACATTGCTCAGAAAATATAACGATTTATACAGGTCGTAAAATCTTCAATTTGAATTTGATTCATCATTTATATATTAACAAGAAATCACTGCGTGATTTCCCAGTGGTTTTGTGGTAGTTTTATCTATGACATTGAGGGTTATAAAAAAAAAGTTTCAGAAATCTATATATCTCCTAAAAATATTGAAGATCAATAGAAACATTTTTGAGTTACCCCGTAGATCACCTCTACGAGCTTATAGTTACACGCTAAAGAAATCATGAATTCAAATCTAAATCAAAAGATTACTTTTTTGACCTTAAAAAAAATAAACAAATACATTTTTGACTCAGCCCGTATATAAATTTAAAGTGTATGCTAAAAATTTCTAAACATTTAAAATTTATTCGATTGCAATCTAGAAAATTTGTTAAATGTCGGCTAATTATTTTTTTTTTGCATCACCCTGTACATGCTGCTTATTAATTAATGTTGTTATAATCTGATAAAATACTTAATTTAAATAATAAATTCACTTGTCAAATTCAATAACCCTATAATATTTTATACTAAATACCTACTATAAATACGAGTATATTAGATATGTATTTTAAATCTGCTAGCCTAAAAATGGCTGCCTATAATATGATTGTCATCATAGGTGACGTTATTTTTTAGAACTACCATATCTCTCTATTTGAAACTCGTTGGTGTTAAATTAACGTTAACGTTAATAGCGGCGGACGTTATTTTTTAGGACTACTATATCTTTCTATTATGGTTCGTTGGTTTTTTGATCATATTTTTTTCTAACGTTGGTGTCACTTATTTTAGTTTAGTTGACACATCTAGTTCACGTCATAATTTGGTTTTGGTAAGATGTTTTTTCTAACACGACAGACAAATTGCTTGTGTCAAATAGTTTATTATTATTTTCTTTGTTTACATTAATAGTCTAAATTATTTTCATGTTTAAGATCAATTTCTATCAACATGTTGTATATTGTAGTGTTATAAAATGGGTATTCCATATAGTTGTAGTAAATTTCGAAGTTGTCATTGTCTATTTGAAGTAATATAAACTGAAAAAGTGTTAATAACCTAAAGTGACAGTGTCAGAGAGCCGTCAGATGGATGGATGTGATCATATGTTTGTCAATAACCTAAGTCAGATGGATGGGAAATAGTTGATATCTCCCTCTGCGTCGCACACAAAATGAACTGTTGTAGATGTAATTAAATTAATTAATATAATAGTGTGCCCGCATTAAATCCCCTTGATAAGTACCCGTTGGGATGCAGCAACAAACAAATTTTCTATATAGACAGACCTGCGGCTTTAAGTTAAGTCACACAGATAGCGGTCATTTTTTTGCAGATTTTCGACGACAAAGACAGCACTATCAGAAATTATAAGGATTAAAGTCATGGAATATCTCATTGATCGTAGTGACCAGTAAATTAAGTATTGTACCGCGCCTGAAATTCATGAGAAAGCTCATGAATTTGCTGCCGGAAAAATCAAAAACCAAATATGAACAGTTTATGGATTGGTTTAGTGCTAAAAACGTTAAAAAGTATAGTGAAAACGTGATTTTGACGTATTTATCGGATCTTTCACAAAACGCTATTAGTTAAAAATAACGTAAACATTAGAAATTTCACAAAAGTGACTGCCTTTTTAAAGAAGAAATCTGTTGGCCACATTGCTAAAAAGTCAAAAATTTTCGACAAACGGGATATTGAAAAATTTCTTGAAACTGCACCGTATGATATACATTTAATGACAAAGGTAAGCAATCATTTTATGAATCAAAAACTATAATTTTACTATTCAAAAATATAATTTTAGGTAGTGTTGATCATAGGAGTGGCCGGTGCTTGTAAAAGTATAGAATTCACAAATATGATGATACGAGTAGATCATGTGGTTAATAAAGACGATATCTTAATAATTCACGTTCCAGACACAAAAACTCAAAAGCGGCGAACTTTTACTGTATGCAACACGGAACAAAAAATAAAATACTACTGACGTATCAATATGCAAAAAGTATTTTAGTCTACGTCCCAAAAATATGAATCTCGACGATTATTGGTGAAATACAGTGCTCGAAAATGTTCAGCCCAAAATGTAGGACATCATACAATTGGTGCACTTCCTACTAAGATAGCTTTTTATTTAAACCTACCAAATTTCAAAGAATATACTGGACATACGTTCAGAAGGACATCTGCCACACTTCTTGCCGATTCAGGAGCTGATATATTGTCACTGAAAAGGTACGGTGGATGGAAATCAGCTACCGTAGCAGAACGCTACGTGGAAGACTCAATAAATAACAAAATTAGAGTAGCTAAAAAAATTTTGGATTGCAATCATCAACCTACATCAAAAACACCCTCGAACAGTTTGCCTGCTTCGACCACAACATACCATTATTAAAAGCACATGATGAACCTGAAACCAGTACTGAAGCTGACATCATGAAAAGCTCGGTAGGCAAAAGCAATAGTATAATGTATTCCTAGGAGGTAAAGTGTCATTTTTTCAGGCTTCAAAAAGTGTCCGGGTCGCCTGAAAAAATAACACTTTACGGCCTAGGAATACAATATACTATTGCTTTTGCCTACTTTTTCTTAGGACTATCATCCCTATTTGTGCCAAATTTTATTAATTAGTTTTTTTTTGCTAATTTGATTATTCAAATATAAATTTAATATGTTGAATCATATTGGCAAATAGGATAACTAAAAAACGAAAGAATTATTCCTGCATACGTGATAATGTTAATAATAAAATTATCATTATATAACCAACATTATGGAAATTTGGCAAAAACGGAAAGCCAGTCCCAAAAATTATAATTAAAATTTCGCATTATTATTTACATTTAAAATTAATATTTAATTAAACTGTCGATAGGCTGCTACCCTGCCCCAGTACACATATAGTTGGAACATAATATTGAATATTCTATATATATATATATATATTTTAATAATTATCAATTTGTTTAATATTGCGTAAAAAAATTATAATACATAGAAATGTTTGAAAATTAATTTACCGTATACGTAAATATAATATAAAATTTAAAAACAATAAATGCAATAGCAGTTTTACATATTAATATATTATAATAATAATAATTTTGCTGTTTTTGATTAAAATATAATTTCTGCTTTTATAATTTTCGAACAATGCAATTTTACATATTAAATGAGCATCATATACAGGGTGATTCACATTAGAGGGCCCCGTATGGATGCATTCAGTTATAAATGTTTTACCCCTAGATGATTAGGCCATGAGATTTCTGAATTGTTTTTAGATTATGATTGTAAATCCCTGTCTAATGATAGTTAATCATTTTTTTTAGCTCAAATATGATATACCTATACCTGTTTTGAGAACTTTGAGTTTGAGTGGAACCACATTATTATATAGAGAGAACGGAGTATGATATGGACCAAGGTTAATCAGAATTTTACGGAAGAAAGGAAATATATATTCAATTAAAGGAATCTTCCTTAGACTGCCATGAAGTTTTTATTGATAATTAAAAAAAAATTATTACTTGTTTATTGAGTAATTTTTTTAATATTTTACTTAAATAGCTTAAAATTGAAGAACGCAATATTGAAGATATTGAGGTAATATTTATTATTTTTAAATAATTAATTTTTTTTAGTATTTTTTTAATTAATTTTCAATTTTCTTCAATTATAAAATTAAACTTTTATTATTTTTTTGAGTCTTTTTACGTACTTTTCAATGTTTTTAATTATTTATAAGATAAAATCTAATTTTACAATGAAAATGTAGGATTTTGGTTAAACTATATAAACATTTGAAGGCTTTTAGTAGGCAGGAAACGTTGGTAGGTTAGTCACAACATATTTTAGGGGTCCTTAATGTGGCATTTTGGTTTTAAAAATTTAGAGCAGGAAATTTTTAATGCTTATTTGTCACATTTGAACGCTTTTAGCAGGCAGGAAACGTTCGTAGGTTAGGCACAAAATATTTTAGGGGTCCATTATGTGACATTTTGGTTTTCAAAATTTAGGGCAGGAAATTTCCTTAGACCTATAACTTTTGGTATATGTGTAGTGCGGTTTTTGTTGGATTGTTACTTGTCCTCTCTCTTTCCTTGTCTAAGGTTTTACTTGACGACATGCCCTTGGCAAAAACTTTTTCATGTGATCTGAATTTTCTGTATAATATTCGAAAATATCTTCAATCTGGACTCATTCGTTCTGGTTACAGTGTTATTATATCCCAGACTACTACCAGACACGCCAGTAACGCAGAGAAATGATAAGCGAGAAAGAGATGCTGACTTCCTACCTAATGAAAACATTACTAGCTAGTACTATACACGGTGATTCACGGTCGATGTCAGGTTAGACGTTTATGGGAAACGAGACATACGATTATTTAGAAAATTTGGTCGCTTACATGTGTCAATCTAATCTACTGGGTGTTCCCCATGTAATATTACTTATTACAAATAAATGCAGGCGATAGAAAGAAAGTTCCTGTAAACATAGGTGCGCAAACGCATTTTAACCGAGATATAGAGCGTTCAAAACTAGCCCTTGATGATGGTTTTTTTATGAATATTACCGGAATGTTTTTAGATATATCAATGAAATTTTACACATGTATTTGATTTTTAATTCTTAATAAGGCAAAAGGATTTCCAAAATTATAGTCATGAGCGTATCAAACTAGAGAGGGCGGGGGAAATAACGCACGAAATTTTTTTCGCTGGAATATTTCAATTTTTGGAGTTCATATTAAGGGAAAAAAATGTAATTTGCTTAAAAAAGGTCGTCTTCTTTTATTTGGATAAAATGCTTAGTTTTTGTGTTTAAAAATTTACTTAATAATTATAAATAAGTATTAAAAATGTTACTAATTTAAAAATTTATGTATGCAATCTTGGATTGCCATGGAAGGCATTGTTTCGAAAGCACATTGTTGCCGAGTTACTGTGATCTTGAGATAGTAACCTAATAAAAATCAAGCTTATTGTGGTGAATTTTTAAGTTTTTTGAATAGTAAAAATGCTGTTTCAATTCAGCAATTTCGAAAATGCTGACATGCATTGTGTTACTGCGGGTTCTGCAATGGCAATGCAGGGCAAGCAGTACGGTTATACAGGAAGTTGTTACCAACTTCCTTATTTCAAATGGAACATACTGTATTGTATTTTTAGATTCCTTATCCCTTTTGACATATTTTGTCTCATACCTATCTTCAATTTTTTTTTGACTAAAAAATGTATTATCAATTTTTTGGTCAAAAACAGGTTTGTGGGAAAAAATTGTAACTTCGTTCAATTATTCAAACACACAACGACATCTGCTTCACAAAATTCTGATGAGTTTTGTGGAGGACACTTCGTTTCGTTTAGAAATTGATATTTTTCTACAGGCTGACCAAACTCAAGTCGGTACTATTGCTAACTTGTTTATTATTCAAGATTGGTGGTCGGTTAAATTTGTTAGTTTGTAGTATTTTTTCCGCTGATCAACGTGATGTTAGCTAAAAACACAAACTATAGCAAAATAATCCAATTAAAAATATAAACTTGTTTTTATTTCAGAAACCTTACACTTTAGGTATATGAACATGATACATCATTTGTTAGCAAATTTGATTGTATTTCAGAATATTTGATAATATACAAGATGTGCCTTTTGAGGAAATTAACTTATGCCTATTTTTAGTAGTAGAGCATACTACAGTAATTTGCGACCACCCTGTAACCAACTGCGTCAATCTCTCAAGATAGTTGATATTCTTAAGATGTTATTGAACTACCTTCCAAAAATCAAGATTCTGTCTATTCAACCGACAAAATGGCAAATATTTTCCAGAAACCTGTTTTGGACCAAAAAAATTCAAAATAAATTATTTATTCAAAAACAGTTGAAGATAGGTATAGGGAAGTATTAAACCAAAATACTCCAAAATTGATGGGGAGTCCAAAAAATATAATAATATATAGGGTGTTCCATTTAAAATACGAAACCTGGTATCAACTTCGGTATAACCGGAAGTCGTACAAATATGACAATATTATACTCTGATAGATTGGCTTGACCTGAGTAATCATTTAAATTTTACAAGGTACCATCGACCAGCTATCACTCTGTAATAGGGGTTACATTTGAAAAAATTAACTTTCAGCTTTATTTTCAATATCAGTTTTTGATCACCTTGTATAAAGAAATCCCAAAATATATTACAGAATCGGCAAAAATTGACCTGCCTTTACAAAGAAACCTAAATTGAATTGAATGAATGTGGAATGCTTTCTTATTGGAAAAATGATGTTAAAATAGGTATGAACACATCAATTAACAAAACCGCTGAACGTTTACAGGAATGATGTCCTCAATTTCGCGTTGAATCGAAAACTATAATAATGCATAAGGTGTTCCATTTAAAATAAGCAACTTCCGGTATAACAGGAAGTGTCGTCAGCATCTTGAAATTAATTTAGCGGTCTGGCCCCCATTACATAACATACACTACATTTCTATAGCGGGGTCCAATATTTATCGCAATCTCTCCTCCGTGAGGGACACCATGTAGGATTGGATTTAAATAGTAAACATGTTTGGAAACATTTTCCCAATAGAATACAAGAATCTCAACATTACTAACAATAAGGTCCTTCTTAATTCCTCCAAATAATGCCATTTATGACAAATTTTGGAATTTTGACAGATAATCAGGTCTCAGTTTAGCAATGATTGAGCCAAACTCAAATTTTATAGGCACCTAATAAAAAGTGTCCCTAATGAGGCGACTAATGACTGAAAGACGCGGTCTAAGATTTTCATACATCAAGTAAGTATTTCTGTAATAAGACACCACGCCACTCGTATTATGTATACTAGTTAGGTGATTGTATAGATATTTTCTTTTAGTTTGGGAAATATAATATTTTTGTGAATATTATTTTAAGTAGATTGTTAACAAATGTTCCTAAACTGTCCTTTTAGTCATAAAATTTAAGGGTTTGTTTTCTATCTATCTTATCGTTTATTGATATGGGTTTTACGAAGAACAATAAACACATCTGCAAGTAGGTACATGAATAACAAAAATATATGTTCAACTTTTAGAAACAGATGGACCGTGTTTTCTTGTTCGCAGAATGACAAGTTTTAAATACAGTGTGGTCTCACTTTTGAACATCGAAATACCTTCATGTAAATTAAATGTCGGACTTTTATTATGATATACAGAAGCTAGTAGTTGGGGAGTTAACTAGGTTTCCCATAACAAAGAATAAATATAAAGGGCGCCGAAAATATGAACATGGGTTTTCATCCAGTTAGCTTTTCCGGAGATTAAGAAGTCATTATATAATCGTATTGTTCCTAACTTTACAAACAGTAGTGTCTTGTTAATCTTCTGAAAAATCTCCAACATAGGACATCTTAACAATTAAAAACCATTATTACAGTCGACATAAAAATGTATTTTATTTCTGAATCGCTCACCCTGTAGCTGTATCTTTATAGGGGTATATTGTAAAAATGCCTTTTTTTCTGATTGGCTATTTTCAATCTAGGTACCTACTTCTCATGTATGTTAAGTGTTTTGGAAAAACAATCGGATTTTCGAGTTTAGATTCGTTTTAACCTTGGTAGAGTCTAGATGTGATTTCTAATTGTATAAAGTTTCTTAATAATAATCGAAGTATAAGTTCAGTAAGTTCTTTGTTAATTCTTTTAATTGAAGGCCTTATTGTTTCCAATCGGTTTTTATAAAGATTAATGTTGTTTATTTTAGTAATTGAAATAAATTCAGTTTTCAATTGAAATTAAAGTTTCGTATAGGAATTAATATAATTATTCGCAATTATATTAATTTACCGATTTTAAGTTGTAAATTAATGAATAAGATTTTCTTCTAAATTTTCATTATCGTTTAATTGTTTTATCCTTTTTTTATTTATACATATTTATTTCTTGTTGTTATTAATTTTCATTATTAGTTTTAATTATTAAATTAGTGGTTTTGAGCCCAAACCTTTGCGTTTTATTTCAAATAAAGTTTTCGTTATGTTGTTGACAGAAAGGTCATTTAATTAATAATTTTTATTGATTGAGCTATAAAATGTAAATAATACACGCTAATTCAAAATGGTTACATTTCTTCTGAAGCATTTGTAATCCTAAACAAAACATTTTGGCCACAAAGAATTAAAATCCATGTTCTAATTATTAAACCAGACGAATCAAGTGGCGTCTCATATCATTCGTAAACCTCCACGTTTTCCCACCCCTTCCCAACCAAGTAGTGGGGTATAACACACATCTTTATTAGTAATTCCTCTCATCTCTAAACCACCCCTCCAAACTCCTCTATAAACGTCGTGCTGTCGTCACCTTAATTTAAAACGCGATTCGGTCAAAATCTAGTGTGCGTTATAATGATGATGCTGGCGAACGAGAGAGCGAGAGTGTTTTAATTAACACACCGCACACTCACTAGTAGAACACTCACTCACACACACACACAAAACAACAACAACACACATTCACTACCAAAACAAAACGCGACGAAAGACGCGGCGACGAGGATGTAGTGAATAAGTTGTTCGTAGTTGACCGTGGAACCGCATGATGGATTTGTCATTGTAACACCTCCGAAAGCGATTTTGTTTATTATTTTATGCAATAGAGCAGCAAAAACAAAAGAATGCGACGTCGGAACAGGTGCATCGTAATGTGCATACAACTGCATCGCAGTTAGCGTCGGACTGACTCCTTCATAGACGCGACGCCCCATAAGGGAAAAAGAAGTAGGTTAGAAAAGAAATAAGAAAAAGAAAATGCATTTTTCCTCCATACCTCCTCCGCTTCCTCCTGCTCCTCTTCCTCCAAACTCTTGCTGCTGTTACCCCTATATATGTGTGTATACGGTGGTATACATGGCGGTCATATCTCAAAATATTGTTGCGCCTATATATCTTAACATAGTACACATACTTCGTTTGCCAAAAAGAAGTTTAACGTTTTCTTTCAGCTGCTGGACGATTTGATAGTGATAGAAGTGGAGAAGTTTCAACAATCCTAGCGATTAAGACAAATAAGGCCAGAGTGTCTGTCTAATTTAGAAGCCCTAAATCCCCTTATGGATGCAAAACACTCTAAACCAAATCTACCTAAAGCTTTGCCATCATCAATAAATAAACGTTCACACCACTTAGTCTATGTCAGTCTAGTATACTCCAATTACAGCCAAGTGCGCCCTAAATGAATAATAAGACTGGTTACCAAGGCTCTTAAACCCAACAACCTTATAACCATGTGTTCAAGTGATCGCAATCTCAACCCAATGCATCAGCCTGCTTGAAAAGCTTGTAAAAAGCTGAGTTCAGTTTCATGAGCTGCCTCGTTTCCAGCGACCTTCTGTGTTGTATCCACAGTTTTCAGACAGGATGCGTCTCAGTTCGGAAACAACGCAGTATTTGCGTGGAGTAAAACTCTCCACATCATAACTTTAGCACAATCGTCAAGTGCAAACGTTTAACTGGTTTCTGGTTCATCATATTGTCGACCCTTCCCCGATGAAAAGGAAATGAATTTGGTGGAAATCCATACCTGCCAACCTGCCAATTCATTTTGTTCCTCAACTCACGCCAATACATGTAATTCAATGTTCCTGACTCTATGTGCGTATGTAAAGTTCCGCCTTCAGTGATTTTCCTCGAAAACTCGCTAATTGAAATAGTTTTCATTTGCACAGAGATGATAGGATGAATCCATCAAGGGAAGGAGAATAAAGGTCATTATCGTAACTGACATTTACTACTTCAAAACGACTTACTAAATTTGACCATTGCTAAGTACATGATGATCGAAGATACCGTTCATGGTTTATAGTCAACATTTGCAGATCACAGTCTTAGTCATGATTACCGTTATAGAATTTCTTCCTTCTTCCAGTTATAGTCTGTTCTTGATACATTCATTATCTGTCTGGTTGTTTATGGAAAACAAACCCTACAAACTTAACACCTCAGTCAATGGATGGCGTTTTTATCCCATAGTGAAGAAAAAGCTGGAATATTTTTATAGTGCGGCTTAAAAATAAAGCAAATTCCTCTGACAGCCAAGAGCCTCGAGGTAGACATATGTGCACACAACCCAAGCCCATCCTCCGGGAAACAACAAGGTTATCTCAACGGAGATACACAACGTTGTTCGGTAATTCGGGCAAATAAAATCTGACAGTCATGTATCATCATCATCATCGGATCAAGAAATGGGAATAATCAAAAGACGGAATCAATTTGTTTAGGTCCTGCACGTCGTTGTCATGTACAGTGGGAACAATTTACAGGAAAATCCTGGAGCAAGAGTTAAGAATCAAATAAAATACAATAAATTCTCACTGTCAGCTGAATTTTATGGGTCCAATAAAACAGTAGAATAAAAGAACTGAGCATGGGTGTATTCTAGTGTGCTTTATGATCTATTTGGGCGTTCAAGGTTACTACGCGAAATTGAGTTGAATTGACTGATAATCAATCAATAAACGATATCGATTCTTTCAACTGTTTAGACAAAACGTTCACTTCTTTTTGGAGAGTGGAGAAACAGCTGGAATAGATGCATAAAATAAATATATATAGTGGAGAGATTTACAAAGGGCCTGGTCATGACAACACCGGGGAATTTTACAGGATTTGTCTGCTAAAAATTACAACAAACCCAGGTTAGGCATTTTGGGATGACACTGACACATCACATGTTGGGAGGATAGTCTTCCGGAAGCATGCAGAGCAAATAACGTTCTTCCAAACTTTTAAGGCTACTTCTCCTCGTAAAGAATCGACCCGTAAACCTGAACCCACAATGGTGAGAGATTCAAATCAGTTAACTTGAATTCAGGAAGGTGAAAGATTGAGAAGATCTTGGGTGGAGGCAGAATGCATGATGGTGAAAATCCTTCTGATTTAGCGGATTGTGTCCCTGAATTCTCACGGAACTGGGATCAGCGTTGAACTGGGATCAGCGTTGAGTCCAAAGAGGAGTATCGGCTTTTACCCTAACGTAATCCAATGTAACAGTTGGAAAGCCATTTAAATTGTCCACTCTGTTTATATGTACGGTGGTGTGGAGCGGCAGAGCGTCTACAATAAGAAAAAATTGTAAAAAAAATGTATATGTACATATACGTCGGGTATGGGGAAGTTAGTTTAGAGCATCCTGCCGGCATGTAAGAATTTTGATATTGATTGGTTAATAAAACTTATTTCCTTCTTGCGCCGATGCACTTTTCCCTATATATGTATCAGAGCGAGGGGGCAGGAGGTGGATTCGGGGGCGGGATATGAAAAAAAAAATTATAGACGCAAAAAAAAATGAAGAGAAATAAAATAGAGAAAAAAAAAAAGAATAACATAGCGCGCACATCAGGAAATATGAGGAAAAAATGCATATCTACAACACGGCACGATGTGATGGGAAAAACGGAATACTCGGGGCTAAGGAATGGAAGAAAATGGGGAATAATAACATTGTCAGTGCTTGCATGGAGTGAAAAAGTTTGAAATTTTGGAATAAATTAGCATGGCCATAGTGGTGTCACATTGATGTGAATTTAAACATAAGAGATCTATAAAATGCTTTCAAAATGAGGCAGACAGATTTGTATGCGGCCACATAACATCAGATTATCATACGACAATAACATTCCTTGCTATGAAATCATATCTGAATTGTTTTTGTACGACTGACAAGAAACTTGAGTCCACCTTCGCTGTCGGAATATTTCTAAAAAAATGTTAGTCAGAATATGACCGAAAACACAGGGAAATTAAAGAAAAAAATGTGTCAAGCCAGTCGTCGGCATACATACCATCGGAAGTGTTCCAAATAGAATTGCAACATTTTTAACTTCAACTGTCGTTGAAAGGATGCGGATCTTCAACAGAGGCAGGAAATTTATACAGAAAATAAGATTTAAAACGTTTATAGTCAGTTTACACTGTCCTCTGTGGTGGTGCTTCATTTAGTGCATCTTTGTAGATTTTTTTCGTTTTCTTTCTTCATTGGCTATTAATCGGTGTAAAACATATAAATTGGCGAAACACACGCACAAGCAAAGCGCAGCTATTCTTAAACAATAAACAAAATTTTAAAAATGACAATAGCCCACTCAAACATATAAATAGTTAATACAACTTCGGCAATAATATAAGACAAATAAGTAACATAACAAACGGTAGGTATACAAACATTACAAAGCATATAAAAACAAAAGAAAACACCCGAGGCAATGAGCAGCAACTCACGAAACAATTTTCGACCAAAAATGATTTTAATTTATTCTGAAATAAATTTAAAGACATCGAATCTTTAAAAGACATGTGTAGTATATTATAACAATATATGCCAGAATTTTTGAAATCGTAAATAATTATCCAACGAAAACTTTCATAAATAATATTCATTGTTTACAAACTTCCTGTCTTAGAACGCTCACTGTCAAACTACTGAATCTGAGATATCGCGGATTTTAAAACTATTAGCTAAATTTTGTGAAAACAAAATGCGAATTGATTGATTAATGATTCACAGATTATTTAATTTATTGGCTCACTGTGTAAGTGAAATTCATGAATATCAAGAATGAGTTATTAATAATTGTGCACATGATAGTAATTTAAACGATACAATTTTGAAATCCTTTTTACATAGCTTAACTGATATATTTTCTCCTGTTATTACGTTTCGTTTTATCAATAAATTTGATGAAGGTTTGAATAAATTTATTGGTTATAACTAGTGTGTTTTCTTAATTAGTTGAAATGGTTTCTTGTTTTAACCCTATAAAAAAACAAGTGGCGCTCAACAAGGAAGAGTAACCAAGAAAGATTCTTCGACCTTCGACCTAGTGCCACCAGGCGAAGAGCTGCCGTGCTTTTGTGTCACCAAAAAATCTTGGTTTAACATTTTTTTATTACAAGTAAAAATAACGTCAAAATACCGACTTAATTTTGTTGACGTAACCGGAAGAATAAAAGTGGGCTTTGTCAGTCATCCACAGAATGTTTAGAATGTTCTCGTTTCCATTAATCGGATCCAAAAATTCTTCATAAAACCGTTTTCGACTCGCATAATCGGTTTCTTTAAGAACCTGCACGATTTGGATTTTGTACGGATGAAGGTGTTTAACAGTTCTGTTAGAAATCCCAAGTGCAATGCTATGCCGGCGAGCTGAAAGACGAGAACTTCTTGTGATCAAAAATCACAACTCTTACGCGCTCGATGTTTTCGGGCGTACTGACCGTTTTTGGTATCCCAGTCTTCTTTTTTATCGTTGACGAAGATTCCCCAAAGGTTTCAACCCACTTTTTGATCGCACAAGCAGAGTAAGCACTATACCGTTTTGATAAAAGGCTTTGACAGTGCACCCGCGAGGCTGACAGTGCTAAAAGACACGTTTTACCACTTCACACATTTTTAAATCTGGACGCGCGTTTCGCTCACAAGAGAGTAAAAATGGTTCTCTCAATATTCCTTTTCAATAAGAGAAAACAAACAAAAACTTTCAAAGTCAACTCCACAAAATCTTTAATTTAGTTATGAAAAAGGAAACTAGTTTCGGCTCATCAAGAAAAAATATCAAACATAAATAACATTACACGAAAAACAAACAAACACCTGTGTTGAGCAAATAAATAAAAAAAAATTTTAATTTTTTTTTATTTATTTGCTCAAAAAAAAAATGTTCAAAATACTCATTTTTTTTTTATTTATTTGCTCAACACAGGTGTAAAAATAAATAAATAAATTTTTTAATTTTTTTTTACTTATTTGCTCAAAAAAATCATTTTTTTTTAATTTATTTGCTCAACACAGGTGTAAAAATAAATAAATCAATTTTTTTATTTTTTTTTATTTATTTGCTCAAAAAAATGCTCAAAAAAACAATTTTTTTTTATTTATTTGCTCAACACAGGTGTAAAAATAAATAAATCAATTTTTTTAATTTTTATTTTATTTATTTGCTCAAAAAATATTTTTTTTTTAAATTATTTATCTGCTCAAAAAAAATTCTCAAAAAAATAATTTTTTTTTATTTATTTGCTCAACACAGGTGTTTGTTTTTCGTGTAATGTTATTTATGTTTGATATTTTTTCTCTCCCTACACAGATGTTTTTGTAAGAATGGACTGATGATGGCTTGTTGAGCCGAAACTAGTTTCCTTTTTTATAACTAAATTAAAGATTTTGTGGAGTTGACTTTGAAAATGTTTGTTTGTTTTCTTTTATTTGAAACTGACACTCCTTTTGCCATTTACTAGGATTTGTTTTTGGTAAATTTCTACAATAATTTGAAACATATCCCTTACTTTTCATGAAACATTTTACAGATTTCAGCACGTATATCAGACAACAGCGGAACCCTATATACAAACTATAGGTAAAGCCTATACAGGTGAAAAGACGGAAAAAGACCGACCGACGTTATATTGCGAATTTGAATGTAAAACGTGTGATAGAGAAGGAAGTGACTCACTTGTAGAGTATAGTAGAGTACATATAGGTATATCACAATATCATTGAATGAAAAGTTCGCGCCAAAAACGGTTAATTAATAGTGCCGCGTCGACGGACGGTCTACATAATGAGAAGTGTATAGGAGCCAACCATATTATTTCTACAACGATATTCGCAAACTCTTTCTAATTTGTAAAGGGGATCGGGTAAGTAAAAACATGACTAGAGTAATTGGAATATTTGTGGGAAAGATTGCAAAACAACAAAGTATATACAGGGTGTTTCAGAAAGACATGGCCAAAATTTGTGAGCGAATTATAGGGACATCTAATCATGAAAAAAACCTAAATTGTAATTTTTCGAAAAGTCCTTATTTACAAAGATACAGGGTGTTAAAGATGACTGCCTGAGGACGATTTTTTTGAAATATTTTCGAAACGAGGAAAGATGAATTAACCAAATGTAGCATATTTATTCACCTAGTTAAATGTCGTAAACTGACATGAAATTGAATAAAAAAGGATGACCATAGGTGGGTAAACGGGGGGCACCTTTGCCTTAATTATAACCTAGCTGTTTTTCCTTCTGATTTTTGTTCATTTTGTTTCAAAAATGTGATAAAATTTTCTACATAAAAAAGACATACTTCTTTTTTCTCGAAAAACTTAAAGGTTTTCGAGAAATTCGAGTTTCAAAATTTTGGGACAAAACTGGTCCTTAGTAAACAGCATTAATAATATTTTGGATTTAGGACCAGTTTTGTCCTAAAATTTTCAAACTCGAATTTCTCGAAAACCTTTAAAGTTTTTCGAGAAAAAAGAAGTATGCCTTTTTTATGTAGAAAATTTTATTTTATCACATTTTTGAAGCAAAAATGAATAAAAATCACAAGAAAAAAAAGTTAGGTTATAATTAAGGCACTGGTCCCCCCGTTTACCCGCCTATGGTCATCCTTTTTTATTAAATTTCATGTCAGTTTACGACATTTAACTAGGTGAATAAATATGCTACCTTTGGTTAATTCATCTTTACTCGTTTCGAAAATATTTCAAAAAATCGTCCTCAAGCAGTTATCTTTGACACCCTGTATGTTTTTTTCATGATGTGATGTCCCCAATTCGCTCACAACTTTTGTCCATGTCTTTCTGAAACACCCTGTATAATTTAAGATTTAAGACTAATAAATAAAGAAGGGCATTTATGCAAAGTGCATATTTTGCATTTTAGTGTTTTTCTGCATATTATTGGTAAAAAGCTGCATATAATGAAGTATATATATTTAGCCAGAAATTTTTTCATCAATAATAATTGTTAGAATAGAAATTCCTCATTCTATACATAATTTTTAATTTTAAAACCAAAGCAGATACCTAAATAGCGGGGAAACCCCACCCTAATAAAAGATGGTAAACAACCCTTGTCTCTTGCAGCACCTTACATGGTAAAGGCGGGTCAAAATCTAAAAATATTTTACCAACAATTAATACATGTAACACGTTTAGCACATGGCCAAAACAGGGCTGCCGAAGAGATTAGATAAAAATTTCCACTTGTTCAATATTTAATTTCTTAAAGCACCTACTCGAATGCAGTATTCTAAAGAAACCCTTCCAAACACTTCGCTTCCAACTCAGTCCGTTTTAACAAGATGGGGAGCTTTCGTTTATAAAATGCAACTAATATAAGGTTAAGATTTTGTGTCTAAATTTTTGCTGGGAAATTTTGCGCAATATTTAATTGCATATTGTTTTTACAACTTTAAAGTTTAAGATGTGTATTAAATAAATATAATAATAATATTGTAAATAATGTATGTTTTTGTAATATCCCTTTTTGCAAATTTTTCAATGTTCTGCATATTTTGAATAAAGTACATGCATATTTTTGCGCATATTTATTACCTATTTGGTGGTGGTTCGAATGCCAAATGTGTCAACTTGTGTCATTTAAAAACAATTCTGCCAGATTTAGTTCATGTGAATAGTAGTAAAATAAAAATATGTATAAATTAGTAGTTTTTTTTAGATAAAATAATGTTTTAATATTTGTTATATTATTGTGGGAGTTGCGTAAATTAAATCTGTTGGAAAATCAAGTATCTAATAATGTTCCATGATGTGTAAATCCATTGTGTAATGTGTGGATTTATTGAAGAAAATGTACTGGAATATGTTTATGGTGAAAATCTTCAAATAAAGTGTGGCATCACCGAATTTCTCATATTTTCTTGATTGTTGTCAGATTTTGAATGAATTGAATTGAATGAAATATAAATAATATGAATTTTTTTGAAGAACCAAATTATTTTAGCAAAAATAACATAAAATAAACTTGGGTAAATAAAGTTTATGTTTAATGGAGCATCTGCGCGTGTATCGGGTGTAAATTGATTTCGGATTAACTACGGTATTGCGCGAATAATGAGTACGAGGTGTAGGATAGCAATAATTCCAAAAACAGTTCGGCAGCCGAGTATTGTTAGTTGATATGTTGTTGAAGCGAGGAGAATTGAGAGATACGTTACTAAATTATCACAGCGTAGCCTCACGTCTCTATTCAGTTGAATTGATGTGATACGTTCAACTGTCCCTCAGTTGGACCTAACTTCTCCCTTAATTGTTAACTGATAAAAATGGTGATATTTACGTTGAAGGATAACACCAGCTAGTCAGCTATTCTTATTCTTATAAAAACTTCTATAACTGTTGGATATACTAAGCTTCAATCTTAAAACAGTTAAAAGAAGCAATCAAACAACAATACAAGAGGAAAATTGAACAGAGGTGTCTTTTTCATGCTTTAGTACACACGAGTCGTGTTTCGCTGGTTGCCTTCCACAAAGTGAGCTTCGATATTATAAATGACTTGGATGTGACCAGTAGCGATTAGTATTTGTTACCAAAAATGAAAAAGGAATCGTACACGGGAGCTCTTTTTCCATAACTAGGACCCTAATGTCTGGGAATAGTCTGCCTAACGTCATTTTTGCCAAGGATGACAGGTCTTGCAGTATGAGAGAGACCCCCTGGCGATTTCAGGGTCCTGCTAGACTAACTTCATGCATTTACATATAAATCCACAGACATCCTTTCCTGCTTCAAATACAGATGATTCCGATATATTAATTGGTCGTTTTGTGTAATCCCCTGTTTTTCTATATTTTCTTTAAAATGTAAAGGATTGGAAGAGAAATAGATGCGAACTTGTAAGTAATAGTAAACGTGGCACAAATTCAGTATCATATTTCGGGATTATTTGTCGTAAACGGTAGGACCGTGACGGCATACCAACCAAATAACAGAAAATTGCGTGATTTACGATAGAAAAACAACACAACAATAACAATCCCCATGCAGGGAAAACTCCATTATACTCAAAACTGCAGCCGAACACAATTTATTTGCCTGATGCAAAAATGAGCAAAAACTGCATCGGAGGTTATATATTTTTATGTGTTTTCCTTCAAATAAACTTTTTGCGAGCTGTGCTTATTTTTTTTTCTCTTTCTTTCGTCTTCTTTTTCATCTTCCTGTTTTTTCGCGAGAGACTTGCGCTTTCCCCTTGATTCCCCCTCTGTTTCACCTCCATATCTACCTCGCATTATATATGTATAGGATGTCAAACTAAAAACCCCCAACACTTTTTTCATGCCAAAATAATCTCGATGGAATCCAGTCCCGAAAAGCCAGTTTCGATTTCATCCTTTTGAGGATCATTTACAGAGACTTCTCTGCTACGGCACTCTTGGCTTGCCGTACTGCATGTAGCCCTAACAGTTCGACAACTAAATGCACGACTCTGATCTCGTTATACGTCGCAACAGAGGGCCTCCATCCCATGTCCTTGAGGGTCGTCTAGGATGCGAACCCAACATCTTACTCACGCATCCAAAATTTCACGCACAGGCGTATTTCAAGGAAGAAGAAGTCACCATTAAAAGCCCTGCGGCGATCGGGGAGTCGCAACGGGAGCAGGATTGTGTGATCTGGAAGTTCCTAGGGACATACATACACGTAGGGGGCACCTGTGTGATGGCCGTTCCGCTTCCGGATTTGGGACTGTGGAGCTGTTCGTATCCTGCACTCATGATTGAGTAGTGCTTTTTAGGGTCCACTCTGGTCACCCCGCATGGGGACGGGACTATAAAAGATGCTCCAAAAATAGTCAGTCCATCCGTCCGCCTGTCGGGATGACAGCGTCCAGAGGGTGCACCATTTAAGGAGACGAACGCATCGATGGAGCAGCGCACGTACAACAGTCGGTATAGATGGTGGTGATTGGGTCTGTCAGTTTTGTGACAAAATTTGTGGTTCTAGGATCGGTCTGTTTAGCCATCTTAGGATTCACCACAGAAAGTGAAAGCGAGTGAATGCTGATGATGAAACACCGTAATTTTTCATTGAAAGGTTGTTGCTGTTGACGTTTCGACTCATATGTCACGTCAATCATCTAAACGTCTTTGAAAGCACTGCAATTATATTTTTTTGAACATTTGTTTGCATCAATCGACACGCTTTCGTCAAATTCTGTGGCATGCAACGCGAACAAACCTAAATGTTCATGTAATATTTTATGTGTACTGGTGAAACTAAGTGAAAACCAACGTGTTTCTAATTTCTTTATTCCTTCTAAATAATAAGATTCCTCAAGGCCCACAAATAAACGTTTTCATATCCAAATATTCATGCAAAATGTACTGCACCCGCTCAGTTGAGATGCATACAGCCTCAGCCAACTCACGTACTTTCAATCTTCAAACGTCTAATCATGATTCTATGGATATTGTCAACGATTTCTGGCGTAACAACTCCTTTAAGGGAACCTGAACGTTCAGCATCACTTCTACTGGTGCGCCCCCAACGGAACACAGTACACCACTTTTTAACCATTGACATTGACGGTGCAGAGTCTCCATAATATTTTTTAAACCTCTCCTTGAAACACGAAATTCAGTTTCTCCATTTTTTGTGGAAATTAACGGGGTTAGCTGGTTTCAATGGTCAAACATAAACTAAATGGCGCATTTTCTTCAAAATTTTACAGTAGTCTACCAATAGATGTGTGCAGTTGACGAGAGCAGTGTTCCCATTAAAATAACTACGCAGGAAATTTAAGAAGTCACGGACAAGTTTGACTTCTCGGACACACTCTATATATACATGGGGATGTTTTACGGGGGGAGTAACCTCCTCATTCCACCCACTAAAGCAATAAATGCACCTGCATGGCTAAATTTAAGACAGAGATAGAAAAAATATATAAGTAGGTATGAAATAAAAACGACACATTTAGAGTTGTAAAAAAGTAACAAAATTCTGTTGCTGTCTGTTACAGTCAGATTTAAGTTTTTCAACAAAAATCAGAAAATGTCCCTTAACTTTCCAATTAAATAATTGGAAAAGGTACTGCGAAATAAACTTTATTTAAAATTTATCAGTGTCTTAGTTTTTTGAAAACAAGCGCTTCTTGAGCCTTGACCGGGAATAAAAAAATACTTAGTTATTTCTCTACTGATGCACTAACAAGGAACTAGGAAGTTCACAATATGTACAATCTACCAAGTACACCTTAATAAGCTTTTAGTATAGAAATCAAAATTTAAATAATACACAGAGTGGTTCATTTAAAAACATGTACATAAACTTCATCCTGTGTCTATGCTGAACAAACGTATGTGCTTATTTGATATCTACAAGAGTTCCAGCAATATTGCTGCAAAATGTAGTTACAAGCTGTTGATGACTCGTAGCTCCAAAGATAATCACACTCACAAAAAACAAACACACAAAGCCACACAACTTAATTACTAATGTATTTCTTATACCTATGTCTAAAGTATTACCAAACAGAAAAATCTAAATCAAATTTATCTTGAATACAATCAAAATCTGGCAACATCCGAGTACTCTCAGCCCCCCACAAGAATTTAGTATGTCATCAGCAATGTACCATAACGCAGTCGCACAGCTGTAACTTTTCCTAAAGCGCGACTGTGTATGTTAAATTTTTATTTTCAATTCAAAAATAGGTGGTATATCACACGTAATGGTTTAAACAAGTTTTCAGTGTTTTTTGAGCCATTATATAAAATTATTCAAAAAAAATCGCTATAGTTTGACAATCATTTTGCATAAAACATTCATGTGAGAAAGGTGTTTTATTCATAACTTCAAAAAGCACAAAAATTTCAACTAAATTTAAAAAATCGCGTACAGAATAAAATGTTGTACTGAGACAGAAATAAATTGTCAAATAACAATAAATAATTGTGAGTAACGACGAAAGAATATTTTTGCAAAACCTACTACTCTGCATTCAGTCAGTTAAGTGCCAAACTATGTCGATTTTTCTTGAATAATTTTAAATAACAGCTAAAAACACTGAAAACTTGTTTAAACCGTTACATCTGATATACCAAGTATTTTTGAATTTAAAATGTCTTTAAATTTAACAAGAAATAATCGAGGGCCATATTTAAAAAAACCAAGTTGATGATGAATTTTCAAAAACGAAACGTCGTATTGAAAATTTGTAAACGCTATCTTATTCTCTTTAAAAAGTAACAAGGAGAAAATGCTTTTCGTTTTTTTATATCTGTAAAAATAATGTCAGAAATAAACAAAAACTAAAATCACAAAACGTGGTTTTTTCAAAAATACTCGAAAACGGCTAAAGTTTACTTTTCTACTTTTGAAAACACCATTTAAAAGGTGTTTAACTTGTACAACTTTTCTCTGATTTTATGCTGTACGAGGTAAAAACAATTTAGTTGAAATTGTTGTACCTTTTGAAATTATTAAAAAAAGATAAATGTTTTACGCAAAATAGGTGCCAAACTATGGCGATTTTTCTTGAATAATTTTAAATGGCAGCTAAAAACACTGAAAACTTGTTTAAACCATTACATGTGATATACCACCTATTTTCAAATCGAAATTGGCTTCAAATTTAACAATAAAAAAACCATGTTGATGGTTTTCAAAAACGAAACGTCGTAGTGAAAAATTGTAAACGCTATCTTTTTCTCCTCAAAAAGTAACTTTGAGAAAGTGCTTGTCATTTTTTTATATCTGTAAAAATAATGTCAGAAATAAATAAAAACTGAAATCGAAAAAAAATCGTTTTTACAAAAATTCTCGAAAACGGCTTAGTCTAATTTTAAAAACACCATTTAAAAGGTGTTTAAATTGTACAACTCGCTCTAATTTAACCTACATTGTAACTCCTACCGTTTCCAAGATTTCAATGCTATCCCAGTCTTATCTTGGACACAGTCATGCAAACTTGCCCATATTTTTAAGGCCAAATAAGATAAACTTATAAAATTTGAAGGTTTCCATTTGAAAAAAATGTGTTTTCTCAATTTTATATTCAATATTATTTTTGGGACACCCTGTAGTAATATTTACCAATAGATTTAAAAAGCTAAAAGTGACTATTTTTCAATAAGAAATTGAACCCAAATTATTTAATATTAACGTTTCCTTATGTCAAAATTTGATAATTATTTTAGAGCCTGCAAACATCATTTTTGACATAAAATCTTAAATTCACTAATAGCAGTCACAAAAATAACACAGAGGGCACTGAGCTATAGAAGGGTACGTATGTGCTCTATCAAGGACAACAGAGCATCGTTTTCAGATCGCTTGCAGTGTTGCCAGTCTCATTAATTTTCTGCCACACCTCGTAGTTACGTAGTTAAATTTTCAAAATTCTTCTATGTAGAGTTTTTCATATGCAGATTGATGCGGTTCCCGGTGTGACACCCTGTAGATAACGAAAGTTTGTTGCCTTATATGACGAAATTTCCTGGAAGGCATTCGAATGCAGGTAAATTGAATAACTAGTAGTAGAATAGGTATAAGGAATTAAGGTTTTTCTTAATTAGTTCGAGCTATGTCCAGTTATTTACTTTCCCGCACAGGGAAAGTATTGTGAACGCGCTAAAAAAAATCAGCAAAAGACGGATATAACTCCTTTGAAGTTTCCTGAAACGATTAAAACCATTTCCAGATGGAAGTCTGGCTGTGTGTCTGTATGTATTCTTCTACGATAGAGCCTAAACGCTTTAACCAATTGAGCTATATTTTAGTATGTGAGTTTGAAGCAGTCCTAGGATGAAGCCATCAGATTTTGGTTGAATTCACTTAAGCCCTGTAATAGAGGTGGACACAACCATTAAATTTTCCTATATCAGTAGGGACCGACTGATATTAGATTTTGATTGAAATCGCTTAAGCCCTGTGATAGGGATGGACACAACCACTAAATTTTCCTATATCAGTAGGGGCCGACTGATACATCATTTTAAAGCATTTTTTATCTGCTTAACAGCGATAGGTCACCTTTGATATTTGCCCCCATAATTCTCGAGAAAACAGCGTTTAAAATGTCACCAGTGAGTTAATTGAAACGTATATATATGACAAATAAAAGACAATATTAATTATGGTGCCTGTTGACTCATTGGTAGGGCGTTCGTTTCGCATTCGGTAGGTTACGGGTTTGAGTCCTATCTCTGGAAATACTTTTTTTTTTTCTAATTTTTGAATAAAGTCATTAGTTTGTTACGTTAGTTTATTGGAATACGTTACGTAGGTCATATATTTTTGATTATACAACCGATCTTTTTAAGTTTAAGTATAATATTTATTCGATGCTCCTGTGTTTTACCTTTTTTCATTTTCAAAATACCGAGTAACTGTTATTTGAACTTTTTTTTACCGTTTTTCATATATCAGACTGTCTGAAATTAAATGGACCACTCGGTATTTAAATACAATAAACAAAAAGAAATGTGTAATAACTTTTTTCGACGACTGTTTTAGAATATAGATATTCTGATGTCAATAACTGTTACAGAATATTGAATATTCCGTAATAGTGTTACAGAATGACGTATTAAGGGTTGCCTATAACTTTAGCGGAATTTATAATCACACAGCGGTGTTTTAGCGTAATTAATAAATATTCGTATCTCTAGAAATGGGTCAGATATATTTAAAATATATGTAACAACTATTTCACTTTTCAATATAATATCTTATTGAAATTTTTTTAAGTGTGTACATTTAAGTTTTGACAGACGGACAAATTGTGGAATTTGTTTGACATATATGTCATTATTTTGAAAGTCTCTTATGTGCAATTCTTTATTTATATTATTTATCAGATATCTACTTATACACATTGAGGTAAGTTATTAATTATATTATCTTGGTTTTGAAGTTTTAAAAGTACCTACCTATATAAATTGTTATAGAACTTTTTCAATATTATGTCTAGCGAAGAAGAACTATAATTTGTACCCCTCCTGGGATTAGGGAATTAAGTTGCAGTCGTAGAAAAAGTATAGTCTGTAACACGTGAGGAATCAGCTATTCTGAACTCGTGGACCGTCACCCTCGCCTATCAGCTCAGGTGACAAATTTCCACTCGTTCAGAATATGCCACATTCCTCACTTGTTGCAGAATATACTATTTCAACTCTGAAGAAACATGTATTATATCAAATAAATGTAATTAATCACAATTAAATTCAACGAATGAACTTGAAACTTGCCCTTATAAAAAGAAACTATTAACATGTTACCGATAAGCTTAACTATATTAAAATATCGAACTTCTAATATACTCGTTCAACGATTTAAAGCTGCAATTCGCACCGGGCTTCCTGTTTAGTCGCACAACAGATATAAATATAATTTTAATTGGCACAACTATACTACCGTAATGTTGAATAAATTGTGATTACATGATCAAAAGAAAAAATGCATAATAAAAATATTATATGAATAAGTCCTAATTAACGTAGAAATGCTCTTAATCATCCTGGTCTGCCTTTAATTGATAAGATATTGCCTAGACGTGTTTTGACATACAGTGTACGCTAAAAGTTAGGAAAGGAATATTCTCAATTTGCTAAAACCAGACCCTAACTTTGTTGGTCCAAGAGTTGGGGCACCGCCAAAAACAAACCACCCCTAATTGAGCGGGTCAAACGCCTTAAAGAAATCCAATAACTTCAAAGCTGCTATGATCCCTACGAACACTAGACTTCAAACAATGCTCGTTAAGGCAATCCTTAATTTTCATCAATTATATCATGTTCGACAGCATTAGATTTTAAGCTATTCATATGGAGTACGTCTTAAGAGTGTAATTATTTACCCCTACAATGCTCAGGTTTAAATGTGGGATCGGGTGATGCTGTCGATTTTGTTGCTTTTTTACCCTTTCTCCACCTTTTTATCAGCACCGAACTTGTTTTGCTTGAACGCCATGCGATAAAATTATTGTATCGCCTTCGCCTTCCCACCTTCGATTTTAAATACAACTCTGATGATAAAATTGTTAAATATTTGTATTGCAATGATATTGAATTTCCTTCATAATGCATGAAAATATTTGATTGGATACATAGTCAAAATGATGTACTAGCAAAAACTGAGCTTTGTGAAAATCGATTTCGAAGTGAATTATTTGCCAAACTGTTAAAAATTGGACAAATGACAAGTTTGCGATTTAGACTCATTTTTGCATTTTATACATTAATCACTAGATATATTAAGAATTTTTCTCGAAAAAAAAACTTTGGCAAAATGTCCGTTTTTCCATTGTTTTGCTAATAAATAAGGGAATGGCTAATTGATTTAAATAATGTACTGTCCTTACAGTTTTAAATTTATTTTTATTTCAAAATAAAAACATTTTATTAGGAACCAAGAAAAAGGCTGATGCACGAATATAGTTCGAAAAATGCTGATCGGCAACAAAAAATACCTTAGCGTTTGGCACTTGGACACTTTGAGGCAAAGTGAAATAATTGAGACACGAAATTGTTATAAAACGTGCTCATAATTCGAAAAGGTTTGATCAGCTTTAAGAAACACAGCAGCGTTTAGCATCTGAGTCAATGCAATGAGTCAGAGAGAATTGATTGAGTCAGAAAAGCAGTTCAGCAATTGGGAGTTGAGAGGACTTTGAAAGATAGATCAGCAATAACGGCGAAATTGTTTCCATAAGTACTGGTTGAATAGCATCATAGCTAGACTTCGCCCTTTGATTGAAAACTTTTTATTATTATTATTGTGAAAATGTACCTTGATTGATTATGTTGTTTACGTATTGTTAATTTTGATAGTTGATCACTTATTATTAATTTTTTTTTATGGGTTGTATAAGTTTTTCAATCAATAAAGACGATTATTATTATTATTATTACATAAAAAATAATCTCTTTTATTCTTACCAGACTGTATACTTCAAAAAACTCAAGTATAGTATATACATATCTGAGTAGGGTTTTCGTTTAAGAGCCGAAACATTAATTTCACTCGCGACGACATATTATAAAGAAAATCCACAGATTCGATCATGCATGCGCAGCCACATAGCCTCCTTCAATTTGTGCGAAACGGGCTCAAATTTTCTAATTCCATACACGAATCTAAGGCATGATCTCTGAACCTTTTGAATTCTGTCTTTGTCAGAACAACCCAGGCACGGTCCATACACAACATCACAGAAGTTAAAGTAGCTTAAGACTAAAATATCGGTAAGTTTTTTTTTCAAAGGTTGTGATAGTAGATGCCAATGGGGATATAACATCTTTAATGACGAATATGCTCTCTGGATATTGATGGTCACATGCTTCTTAAACCGCAATTCGACATCCAATTCCAAGCCAAGATTTCTTGTTGAAGTTGAGAACTTTAACTAAAGTTATTTACTTTGATATTCAGTTGCAACTCCAACAGGCGTCTGTTTTTACTAAAGACAAGAACGTCAGACTTAGAGGCATTGATCATGAGACCGTGCTTTTGAGAGGGCTCTACAATTCTGTTAATATCCTCGTTAATATCTTGATTAGCTAGATAATAGTCGTCATAAGTAAAGCTGTAGTAAACTTCCGGTCATGCGCACATATATGCTCCTTGCGATGCTTTAGACTTGACCCTATGTAGCATGTGTAAATGTTAAACAATAAAGGTGAAAGTATTGAGCCTTGTGGAACTCCACACGTCAGTGTTTCCTTTGAAGGTTCCCCATTACTTGTTTGAACAAATTGAAACCTGTTTTGCAAATAGCTGTGAAAGAATCTGATTGACTGTTCAGAAAACCCAACAAATTTCAAAACGGATAGAAGCATCTGATGATCAATTGTGTCAAATGCCTTCGAATAATCGAACAGAACAAGCACCGTGCTCTTGCCCAGGTCCGTCCGTCCGAATTATGTCATCAACAATGTCCAAAAGCGCTGTAGCACAGCTGTAGCCTGGTCTAAAATCTGATTGATGTTCAGGTAAAATATTGTATTTGTTTACATGCGAGAGAATCTGAAGGTACATCATTTTTTCTAAAACCTTTGAAAGTACTGGAAGGGCACTAATCGGTCTAAGATCATTTACAGAAGTTATTGTACTTGTCTTGGGGAAAGATTGAAGATATTGAAGATCCTCTGCTGTATCAGCTAGGACAACATTGTCATCCGCGTATTAAAGCTCAATGACTAATGTGGATACGATCCTCGTCCCACGAAGTTTGAAGCCGCCACCATCCCAATTCTTCAAAATACCTAAATTTTCAGCAAATATTAGGTACCAATTTAAAATATATAGGCGGGACCTAAATCATTCTATTTTTCTCTAAAAAATCCTTTATCGATGTAAACTATAATAAAAAATTCATGTCTGGTGTATATAGCTACCTATATCGATGCGGAGCGTCGTTTTCGTGAACAAAAAAAAAACACGAAAAAGTATAGCCGGGGTATGGAAGGGTCGAGGGTGAGGTGATAGATCGATGCTGGTGATGAAAAAACGGCGCCCTCATGTGACCTTTATTTTTTTCACGAGTTTCTTGACCTATATAATATTAATATTGACTAAAAAACAATGTTCAATACCTACGTGTAACAATTATTACAACAGGGATTTCAAATAAATATACAGGATTATTCGCAAAATGTGCTGCCGCTTTGAATAATTAATAATCTAGTGTTTTTTTTCCAAATAATTTAGGACAACTATTTGATCTTGCAATTCTTAGGTTTTTAATAACTAACAATATACCGGGTTATTCATAATATGTATGGAATAAAATTAATATTTTTTTCCTATTTATTTCTTGCGAAAACGCAAAAACACGTAAATAGGTTCTAAATCAAGCGCTGTTTATGTGATGAACATTATTTTGTATCGTTTTTTTAAATGGTATGCCCTATATATGAATATATATTTAGATTCCCCGTCCAAAATAAATCTAACTTTCATTAAAGTACATCTCACCTAAACCTGACAGTTTTTTAAATATTTTAATTTTTATAAAAATATAGACAAAATTTGAATAAAAAAATTCACACCTATTCGTTTGTTCTTTTTAAGCCAGTCTGGGCTGATAAACATACCCACTCATCACTTGTTACGCCAAATATAAAAACCTCCAATACTAAATACCGGGTGTCCAATAATATAAGTTATATTAACGTAAAGTTTAATTCTAAATAACTTGTTTATTTTAAATGGAACACCCGGTATATGATGTCATGATGCACAAAGTAATTATCTGTCAAATATTATAATACTTTCCTATGTATAACTCTTGACGTTTTCGTGGAAAATGCACATATTCGTCAGGAGTACCCCAGGGTTCTAACTTAGGTCCATTGTTGTTCCTTCTTTTCATCAATGACCTGGACCCGTGTTTACTTCAGCGTACTCTATTATTCGCAGATGACTTAAAAATCTTCGCCTCTAGAAAGGTGGTGCGACAGTAACAAATTGTCTCTTAACATTCGTAAATGCACATGTCTGAGTTTTACACGTAAACCAACGTTTATTGACTATCCGTATGCAATCTCCACAAATAAACTTGAACGATGTCGGGTCGGATCTTGGTGTTACCTTCGATCAGAGGTTCCAGTTTTTGGTGCATATGGAAAGAATGGTTGGTGAGGCATCTCGCATGTATGGCTTTATAATGCGTAACTGCAAAGGCTTCAATAATACCTCTGCCCTTATCACCTTGTTCAATGCCTATGGGAGGTCAAAATTGGAGTATTCTTCCATCATCTGGTATTCTCAGTATAATATTCATAAACTAGAGGTCGAGCAAATTCAACGTAGATTTTTCAAAATATTTAGTTTTTAGAACCGATGGTGCTTGTCCAGTAAGAGGTTTCGATCATGAATTGTTACTATCACGTTTTGACATTCAGCGTCTGGAGTACCGAAGAATTCAGAGCTCATTAACCATCTTATATAAATTGCTTAGAGAAAAAATCGACTGCTCTTTTCTGCTATCTTGCTTGAATTTGTTAGTTCCTAGGTTAAATACCAGATCGAATTTAACATTTCACTTACACAGAGCTAGGACCAATGTACTGTTAAGATCGCCTGTTCATGTCATGTGTGCTAATTTTAATAGAGTTTCTGATGATGTGACATTTTTACAACTACAGTCAATCACTTGAAAATGGTAGCTTCAGAGACATTTGTGGTTTAGGTGTGTGAATGTGTGCGGAATTAATTAGGATTTATAAATTAGTATTTTAGTTTATTTAAGCATTTAATTTTTTAGTTTGTAATATTGTCCTTTAAATGGGAAACTGTTGGGCAATAAACGCTTTATTTATTTATTTATATTCATAATATTAGGCGAATTTTTATTTAAGTAATTAAAACAATTTAGTGGATGCGACAGACTTTCATTTACCAATTTGTTTGACATCCACAATAGTATGGACTATTTGAATGGTTACCTCCGGATTTAACTCCACGATGGACTTTTTGTATGGGGATATTTAAAAGATAGAGTATATCAAAATCAACCAGTGGATATCGAAGCATTAAACGCATGCGTCATGGCAGAAGCGAATAATATTCCAGCAGAGATGATCCAACATTCAGTGCAAAATAAAAATATGGTTTGCAACCTACAAACCTTAGAGCTGATCCTTTCCATTTGAAAGAAAAATGTTGGAGCGGCTGGGGGTTAACGGTACAAAATAATGCGTACCTCAAAAAAGCAACCTATTTATGCGAATTCGCAATAAATAAAACGGATAGATATGAATGTTATTCAGTAAAAGTACACATAATATGCGTATACATATTACCTATATCAAATACAATATTTTCGAAGCTTAATTTTACGTTGTTAGAAAACAACAATACAAAAACAAGTTATATTAGGATTTTTCAACATATTTTATTTCCTTTTCCAAGGATTTTTCCAACTTTTTTAAGTAAGATTTCGAAAATTCTTCAAAACTCCTTTCAATTAGGGAGAAGAGTTCCTCGTTATATAGAACCGGTGTCTGTCAGCCTTTTTTTAATGTTTGGAAATAAAAATAGCAACTACACTCTTGTATTAAATAAAGAATGTCATTGTCATATGCAGTGAGAAAAATAAATGTCGCTTTACCCGAAATTTAACGATACATAATACAAATCATAATTTTAAACTGGACTACCCTGTATATATTTTCTATTTTCAGTTTCTTATACTCTATCTGTACAAAAATATACGTTTACGTGTACATTTACTTACGTTCCTTTTCCGGAAAATACGTAAACGTCTAGCCAAATGTATCGATCCAAGCTATTCAAATAACAAACAATTTTTTTATTATTTTCAATTTCCATCAGTTTTTCCTGCTATTCTATTATACATACAGTGTGTGTATAAAGTCGGGAAAGCTTACAATTTACTGGCCGATTTAAACCCGATTTGATACAGTTGTCTAAGGCCCGGTTGTACAATATGCCGATAAGGTTATCTTCTCGACAAGTCCGCTTTTGACGTAGGTCTTACAATATACGGATATATTTTTTTTGGCAGATTGTATTAGTTTGTTTATTTGATGTTGTTCTTGAATAATTATTAAAAAAAAAAACACAAAAAAGACAGTGGTGTACAAATATTCGTTAAGGAACCGCCACTGGACATGAAAAAAATTTTGAAATGAGCCTCCTAACACTACAAATAAGACTGCCAAGTTACAATAAAATTGGATAAAAACCAGTCTAAAATCCTGCATCTTGAGAACGAATTATTTGCGTACCCAGTTAATTAACATCCTGTATAATGTCGACATAGGGATGCATTCACTATAGCTTAGGAGTTCAATAGAGACGAAAATCGTCAATTTTCAGATATAGGTATGTCTGAAATGCTTTCACCCTACCTACCTACATTTTTAGTGTTATTATTGGGTATGTTTTCTTTGATAACAAACGAAAAAATGGAAAAATAACAGACGGCGAGAGCGAAAAGCGTTATAGAACAAGCATCTGTAGCAAAAATTGCAATATACATTGTATATAGTACATATTGCCCATATTTTATTATTATTTTTTTTTTGCAAAACGTAAATCAAAAAATATAATAACATAACCTCCATTTCCACGGAGAAACTCCAGCACCGTATCCACTTTAGCTTTTACTTGGGGTAGTACTTGGATGAAGCCATTAGATTTTGGTTGAAATCGCTTAAGCCCTGTGATAGGGGTGGACACAACTGCTAAATTTTCATATATCAGTAGGGGTCGAGTGATACATCGTTTTAAAGCATTTTTTATCTGCTTTACAGCGATAGGTCACTTTTGATATTTGCCTTCATAATTCTCGAGAAAATAGCGTTTAAAATGTCAGCTGTGGAGCACAAACACATTCAAAGAACAAAGGTTCCCCGCGCAAAACAGAGAATAAAAATCCACGCCCAATTTTTCAAAATACAAACAAACCGAATAAAAGTATCAGTATTATTGTTATTATGATTTTATTAGAACATTAAATCAAATCTAATAATAAAATATCTACTTACATATTCTAAAAAGGTTTGTATTTTATTTACTTAAAGATTTACAATTGTAAATATACAAGGTAACCGTAAGTTGCACTTATTTTGTGGTGTAAAATGACAAAAGTCCCACCTTTATTATGCATTTTTTTTATTAACACCCCTAAAGAAGAAGAAAGGATTCGCAAACAACATTACCTATAAGTAGCCCGGATCTTCTAGGTGGGTTGGTATATACCGACCGGTATATTATAGATAATATTTTCGGGACATTTATTATTTAAATTAAATAGGAATAATGGAATATTGTGCAAAGGCTGAGACCATAATACATACCTATAGGTACCTCGTTACTTACAATGACAAAGATAATAAAAGAAAAGGTTTTCTAGAGTGTAAAAATGATAATCAGATATGGGGCAATTAGGCGTTTTATCTCGGTCTATCGTTGTGTAAACAATTTATGAAAATTTATTGTAATTCTATATACCCTATTAATTTGTATACCCCTAACTCTCCTTTTTGAATATACGTGCGAATTTTTTATTGTGTGTTATAATATATGGATGAATAAAAATGAAGAAATATATAGAAATTTTCAAATTGTCAGGAAAAATATAGGTGCATACATTTTCGTAGAGTGTGCCTGAAATATACAGGGTCAGTTATCAGTGCGTCGAATTTCGATATTACCTCAAAGACCAAAAATTTCACGCAAAACTAAGCAGCCAGTGTGTAGGCAGTCATAAAGTACGTATTCTAAAATTATTGTTATTTGTAGAGGGTGGCTCATCTCATCTGCGTGAACCAAACTTACGTTTTTTTAAATGGAAAGCCCTATTTATTATTCCACAATTTCATTGGTTTAGACTTGACATTAATCATACTAAAATTTTAGAAAATTATACAGGGTGGCTCAAAAGTTACCACTAGTATTATATGCAAAACATGGCGAATTCTAAGGCTTCTGTACTGGAACTGAAATGATTTAAACTCTGCTTCTTACGGGCATAGCTTTTTGATAGTTATCAACTTTTAGAAAACGATAATTGTTAGTATATAGTACAAAACCTGTATACAGGGTGAGTCCAAACTCAAATTTGCGTTTTACTCGAATTTTCCAAATGAGACACCCTGTACATAATATCAAAAACTGGAAGGAAAATTGATAAGCTTTTATTCTTATATAGCCTTTCTTATACCTAAAGCTATTAGTTTTTAAGATATTTTCATTTAAACAAAAAAATATGAGAAAATTTGGACTTTACGTGATCATTTTGCATACCTAATTTCATTTTTGATATTTGTTATTGAAAACATTACACACACAAAATCAGCAAAATAATATTTATTATTTAGCATAATCGTAATCAAAACCGGTATAATTATTGTAATATTTATCAACTAAATCAACAAGGATTTGATCGAATGACAGTGACATTTAATCATTAGCTATTTATTACAAAAGTGTATTCTATCTATTAAGTACCTATAACAATTAGTTTATTAATAATTACTTCATTAAATTTTGGTTGAAATGAATTTTCCCAAAAATGAGTTAATAGATAATATGATTTGGATATTGGGAGAATGTATGCAAAATGTTTTACTTGCGCAAAGAATTTACCAAGAAAGATATCGTTTTGGAAACACGGGATCAGTAAAATACCCGAAACAAACTAGGACCAAAACTGTTTTGAATGATGAAAATTAATTGAATGTAATGTTAAAAGTGGTAGAAAATCCACATATCAGCTCGCGTGAAATTGCTCGGGAAATATCGGTAAGCCAAAGCTCAGTCAAAAGAATTCTACATAAAAACAAAATGACGATGACTATCTCCGGCGAATTATGTTCTGCCAATGGGCGAAACAACAAATTCACAATCAGGTAGATTTTTTTGACTTTGTGTTGTTTGGAGATGAAGCCACATTTCATAAATGAAAATATCTTAAAAACTAATAGCTTTAGGTATAAGAAAGGCGATAAAGAATAAAAGCTTATCAATTTTCCTTTCAGTTTTTGATATTATATACAGGGTGTCTCATTTAGAAAATTCGAGTAAAACGCGAATTTGAGTTTGGACCCTGTATACAGCAGTTTGAGAAAAAAACTGATGTCCGGAAGTGCATGGTTTTCAAAATACAGGGTGTCAAAGTTTTTTTCAAAAAACCTTTTTCCCATTTTTTGCCATTTCTGCAATACTTACCACGAATGAGCCGGTCTCCCGTAGATTTTGATTAATTTTGACAAAAATCTTGTGGTTTGGCAATTCACGATTTGGGAACCGCTGCCCGTACAACCGTTGTGCTAACAAAGAATTACCGCGCGCTTCCCCATACAAGAGATGCATATCTGCGCAAGGTCGGCCAATTCAAAACGATTCATTTTTGCAATTAGTGTAACGTTTGAAGATAATTAAGTACTTATAAACTGACACTTTTACTAAAGCTTGACATGTTTATGTGTTACCATGACAACATTGTTTTGTTTTAGATTTTCACTATTAATAATAAATTATTTGTAAAAAAGCCTCATTGTTTTTCCTTCTAATAATAATGAACCTTTTAATAAACATTTTTTCTCGAAACCGGAGAGATACGAAAAAATATCAAGTGACAAAAAAGTTGTATTTTTAACTGAGCTTTCTAAAAAAATATAAAATTTTCAAAAAAAGTCAGTAGCGTACATTTTTCTGTCATTTTTATTCGTGACACTGTCCCCCGGGGCGCCACTGGAAGTCATAATTAACATTTAATTAGTGCTAACTGAGCGTCTTATTAAGCTTACACACCAGCGAATTTCAAAAAAATCGGTTAACGTGTCTTTGAGATATTGATAAAAAAAAGGTTTTTTGAAAAAAACTTTGACACCCTGTATTTTGAAAACCATGCACTTCCGGACATCAGTCTCTTATCTCAAACTGCTTGTCTATGGTTCCTCAATATGCCACAGAAGTTTTTCCAATTGAGAGGGGACACCCTGTATATCGTTGAGTTTGCTTTTTAGGGCTCTATCTAAATATCAATATACAGGGTGATTCATTATGGTTGCAACAAACGAAAACTGGAGATTGCTGAAAGTGGTTTAAGCATTTTTTACCATTGAACCCATGTCCGCAAGTGCTTCGTTATCGAGATACAGGGTGTCCAAATTTAGTAGTCAAATTAACTTTCTTGTTCATTTCTCAAAAACTAGCTAATCGATTTCGACAAAATTTTACATGCATTTGGGGACCGATAACCTAAAATAATCTGCATTATTTTGGCTTTCATTAACTGTTCATTGGCGTAGATATAGGGGGCATTTGGGTAAATTTTACACATAAATTAATTAAACACAGCTTTGACAAGCTTCATTATTTTAAAATATTACTTTTTTAAAAAGAGCAACTTATAAGCTACAAAAAAGTTAATTACGTAGATGTTGTGATTTCTACCATTTTTATGGAAACCGATAAATTGCAAGTTAATGGTAGATTTAAATCAAAATAACGTTTACCAGAAAACCAAATGAAAAATCAAAGTTGCCATGGAAAATGAATGCAGCAACAATAAAAAAAACTTTGACAGCAACAAATTTAAATTAGCTAAAATTGTTTTATTATTTCGTAGTTGTTTTTAATATTGCGAATGTTTTTTTTCTAAATTAAAATGAGTTTTTCAATTGAAGAATATGTTTGTGTAATGCAAATGCAAGAGCAGCGGCCAGAGAATACCAAATTAGGTATCCTAATAGACGTCATCCATATCACAAAACATGGACGGCTACATTTCACAGCCTTAGAATGATAGGGAGCATTTTATCTAGAGTTAACAAACGACCGCATCGTCTAAATATTCAAACTGAAGAAAACATAGTGGATTTAGTTTTAGACGATCCGAAAATAACTGTTTGGAGACTATTAAGTCGAGAAATGCTCTATCTCTATCATTATCAAGATGTCCAGGCCCTACATCCTGGAGACCGTGAAAGCCGCCTACTATTTTGTAATTGGGTTCTTGGTAAGCATCAAGAAGATGAAAGATTTTTATAGAAAGTGCTCTAGTCAGATGAAGCAACTTTTACTAGAGATGGCATAAATACAAACCATATTGAACATGTATAGTCTTTAAACAACCCTCGTGCTATTAGGCCGCGAAATTTTCAAGAACGTTTTAGTATCAATGTTTGGGGTGGCATGATTAACAATCAATTATTGCCGTTGTTCGTAATTAATGGGCATTTAAACTTTTCCTACACAACCGCCTCCCCGAATTTATTGAGGATGTCCCTCTGAATATTGTTCAAAACATGTGGTATCAACATGACGGATCCCCTGCGAACCGTGGTAGACAAGTAACGAAAGTTTTAAATCAACGGTTTGGAAACAATTTGATTGGTTTGGGAGGTTCCATTGAGTGTCCTCCAAGATCACCAGATCTGAATCCTCTCGACTTCTTTTTATGGGGGTACATGAAACAATTGGTTTAGAGTGTACCAATTATAAATGAAAACCAACTACTGGAGATAGTTCATGAAGCTGCTAGGAAAATAAGAAACAATCATAATATCCTTATTAGAGCTACAAATTCAATAGGTGAAATATGTAAAATGTGCATTACTGTCAATGGAGGGCAGTTTGAACAGTTGTTATTAATTTTCTTATTTTAATATCGAGTTTAGTTTTTTTATTGTTAAATTTTTAATTGTACTGATAGGCCTTAACATTTGTTGTTAAGTAATTTGTTATTATTAAATCGTTTTTCACGGCAACTTTGATTTTTCATTTTGATTTCTGGTAAACGTTATTTTGATTTAAATCTACCATTAACTTGCAATTTATCGGTTTCCATGAAAATGGTAGAAACCACAACATCGACGTAATTAACTTTTTTGTAGCTTATCAGTTGCTCTTTTTAAAAAGTAATAATTTAAAATAATGAAGCTCGTCAAAGCTGTGTTTAACTAATTTATGTATAAAATTTATCCAAATGCTCCCTATATCTACGCCAATGAACAGTTAATGAAAGCCAAAATAATTCAGAATATTTTAGGTTATATGTCATCAAATGCATGTCAAATTCTGTCAAAATCGGTTAGCTAGTTTTTGAGAAATGAACAAAAAAGTTAATTTGACCACTAAATTTGGACACCCTGTATCTCGATAACG
Source organism: Apoderus coryli (assembly GCA_911728435.2). Taxonomy (NCBI): domain Eukaryota; kingdom Metazoa; phylum Arthropoda; class Insecta; order Coleoptera; family Attelabidae; genus Apoderus; species Apoderus coryli. Next base: position 32,523,096 of record OU452198.1, on the reverse strand, counting down.
AAGCATTTGCGGACATGGGTTCAATGGCAAAAAATGCTTGAATTGTTTTCAGGAATCTCCAGTTTTCGTTTGTTGCAACCATAATGAATCACCCTGTATAGGTGTGCTATTTAAAAATAAGGAAGTTGAATGTCGTCAATGCAATATGAGCCACCCTGTGTATGTAAAAATTAAATAAATAAAAACTTCAATTCAACCCAACAAAAGTTTCTGTTTAACTTTTTGTTGTACCGTTTATAGTTTCTCAGATAAGGTAGTGGTCCCTCTTAAATGGGCCACCCGGTACACAATTAACTATAACAAATTAAAATACACAAATTATTCTAAAATATGGACTTCCTGACTCTGTCAGTGCTGCAATTCTATTCCATTATGTAGGTACATACATTTAGGTAGTAGTAGCGCTAAAATGGCATGAAAAAATTTAGGCAAGTAGCAGAGGTATGTATCATCATCATCATCAGCACAATATCATTGATGATGATGGCAATCGTCACAACAGAAAACGAAAAACACAAGAATAAATAAAGAATAAAACGAGCAAGACGGAACATCAGTAAAAATTCATCTGGTGACCACTTTTTAGCCGGTTTGACAGCGGTCCGTCAACGACGACTAAACAGTTCTTCAAAAATTCCTTTGTTCTTTGGCCGGAGCGCGCGTTGCTTTTTCCCTTATTTTTTGTTTTTTTATTTTTTTTTCCAGTTTTAATTTATATATTTATTTATTTTTATTTGACCGTTGCAAAAGTCCTTTCTCTTGTAGGTATAATGTGTTTGAGAGTAGATTTTTTTTTTATTATTTTGATGGTCCGCTTCAAAATATTTTCCAAAGTGCACTTCTCTCTTCTTTATAATTCAGCAATTTATATTTTGGTATCGAATTTTAGAAATATTTAGACGGCGGTAAACGGCACACAATCGTTTGATATCATTTCTTCAGAGTTCCCGGTCTGTCTGTCATAATATTTTTCTTTTGTCTAGTGTATTTATAATTGATACGAAATACCTTACTACTCTAGTGAAGAAGAGATGCGGGTTACATTTTTATTACACTAAAATAAAAAGGATGAGCAAATAAGAGCTATACAGGGTGTTTCATAATTTAGCCGCCATTTACGGCAATAAGAAGATTTACATATTTACTTGTTTAAAGTTTAATTGATAAAGATGCAAAAAATACAAGGCCGTACCAAGTAGGTACTTTTATAAAAATGTTGATGTTGCATTTTATGGATCCGTTTTTTGCGAATATCTCCGGAACCGTTTATCGTACAGAAGACAGCTTTTGTGAGTATTTTCTACTGAAAATAAGCTATGTTTTGTGCAAGATTTTTTTTTTTAAATTCATAATTGGTAAATATTTTGAAAGGGTAGTGGTAGTTTTTCTCCCCAATTTCTACGCCACTGGAAAAAGTGCGGTATTAAGATACACATTTGAACCGCCAATGTTCTCTACACAAAAAAGTTAATCTTGGTCATAAGCTGTAAAGTTGAGGGTTTTCGACGAAAATTAACTTGTTGAGAAAGATGGTCAATTCTTTTAAATAAATTTAATTTTTTCTATTAATAATAATAATAATAATAATAATAATGTCTTTATTGTCTAACAGGTATTGCTACCCAATAACAAGACAACATCTTACATTAACAAAAACAATTGCCTAGCATTAGCATACAAAAATACCCAACTTAGAACTAACTGAAAAATAGCAAAATACAAAAAAAGAAATACACGCATCAAAATGAAAGAAAATTGGAAGGATTACAAGAACAATTAATAATAACAATAAATAATTAACATATGAACATAATTCATCAAAACAAATCCAAATCAGTAGCCCGCAAACATGTCTCTAAACTTTTCTTAAAAGAATCAAGCGATACATTAAAAAAATCAACGTTTTCATTAATAACTAATCGGTTGCTGTATTTACAAGCTCGAAATAGCGGTGCTTTAGATCCATAATTAGAACGAATCTGTGGCACCCAAAATAAACTAGCGCTTCTAGAGTGAACCCTAGGGACACGAAACCATTGCTGCTAAAGCAACCGAGGACAATCCAACATATTGTTGATCAACTTAAAAAGAAAGATCTGAGACGCGAAGATGCGTCTCTCGGGTAACGGCCGAAATCCGAACCTTGCCAGTAACAGGTCGTGATCACACCCACGAGGAGGGAATATCCATCAATTTTAAATGACAAATATTTTAGAAACTTACGTTGGATACTCTCCAATCTCTGTATATAAAAACGGTAGATGGGCGACCAAATGATTGTAGTGAATTCCAAAATAGACACAACAAAGGCGAAATAGAGACTTTTCAGGCAGTCCATGTTGTTGAATTCTCTGGTCTGTCTAATAATAAATCCTAACATTCGCAAAGCATTAGCAGAAACTTGCTCAATGTGGGAGTTGAAAAATCACCATCCAAGTATACACCAAACCAAGATCTTTGATTAAAGCGCAGCGTTCCAAATTTGAATTATCGATGGTGTAGTTTCGCAAAAACGGATCTTGACGTCTTAATAATAATAATAAAACGTTACCTTCATAATTGCAAAGTTTAAAAAAGAGAGAAAAGTGTTCTTTTCAAAATTCTGCAAACCGTAAAAAACTAATGCATTTCACACATTTGAGCGTTTGTGTAAAAAAATTTAATAACTTTTCACCAAGTAGGGGAAATGCGGGTAAGAGTTCGCATCGGGCAAGAGTACGCGGTTGATTTCTGTCCTGAACTAAAAAACATCCGGCAATGTTATTTACACGTGTTCTCACAAGATCTTCGCCATCGGAGGTGTTTTTCAAAAAAAAAAATGCAAGAAAATTATAGTTTTCAACTTCTGATGTTATATTTATATACCATTTATTATGTCACGCAACTCTTTTACTAAAAGGAAATTAAATGATTCGAATTTTATTTAACAACATGTTTTTTTTGAGGTTAATTGAGTATCGACATTGTATAGTTAGTTTTTGCCAAATTTAGCAGGCGCCCAAATTTCTTATTCATATTTGCATCGGCAAAGAGTAAGCAGACAAAGAGTTCGCATGCGTATTCTTTGCCGGCTTCTGACTCTTCCTATTATAAGTTTGAAAAATAAATAAAGCAGAAAAGAACAGCGAAAAAAATAAAGAGGAAGAAATCAGAAATTTTAACAATTTCGCTCTACAAAAACGAGTTGGCACAGCAGGTGGCCAGCAAAAGGTGTAAAAAGAAACCTAACCAAAACAAAAAGTGGGAAAAAACGACAGCTCAGAAAATTATCTGTCCAAGATGCAACGAAATTTACGAAGATCCACCATATGCAGACTGGATTCAATGCGACATCTGTAAAAGATGGTATCACGAAGACTGCACAACATATTATGCAGGATTAGGAGCCTTCAACTGTGATCAGTGCGGGAGTGATTCTGAATAAATTTCTAATTAAAATCCACGCGTACTCTTAGCGTTAGCTTTGCGGACTCTTTGCGTGTCCCGCGGCTAAGAGTACGCATATGCAGTATTTTATTTAATGACTTGATTTTATTTTAGAGTTTTGATTTTTTTTGTTTTTCGATGTGTTTCGGATATTATATGAGATGTCATTCAGTGAAATTTACGTTTTTGTTTTTATTTGTATGAATTGAATTAATATATTTTTTTTCCTATTTATTATTCTTGAACCTTGATCTTCAATTTCTTTTTTTTATTCCTTTTCTTGGGATGAGGTTCACAAAAGAAATGTTTGTGAATTGGAAAAAAAAGGTAATGTAATTTTTTGTATTTGTTTGTGTTAACGTAATGGTTTATACATCTATGTAATTACATGTATTGTTATATTTTTAAGTGTTTTATGTTACTGATTGTAGACGAAATAATTTCAGAATTTCTTGGAAAAGACTAGCCGAGTCTAGTCGAAACGTTGGAGGAAAACAAAAAAAATGACATGAAACCATTAAAAAAATAGTTTAAAAAAAAAAATCCTTTTTTTAAATTTGTGAACCTCATCCCAAGAAAAGGGGAAAAAAAGAAAGAAATTAATTAATATACTTTTACTAAGTGCGTACTCTTACCCGACTTTACCCTAGGCTTTAAATTTTCAAAAGAAAGTTACCTTCTGTCAAAAGAACAAGTTTGTTGTTTGTTTATTAAAAATAAAAAAATATCATTAAGTATGTACCTGCGAAAAAGTAAATTTGTATTACAAAATTAAAAATGAATAATTACACAAACGCTGAAATGTGCCTGTACGGAATGGCGAGCGGTAATTCGGCAGAAGCAAGTGCAGCTTGGTATGGCGCGGTTGGTGTGGACGCGCTTTAACGGTCTCTGAGATAGCAATAGTGGCCCACGCAAACATCTTGAAATATCAATATTGATCAAGAGTATGATTTTTCCTTTAAAATGTTGACCCTTCTCGATTTCAAGTCAAAACATACCAACTATACACTGTGTCCAAGATAAGAATGGAGGAGTTACAATATCGGTTAAATTATTTAAATAGTGTTTTGAAAAGTAAATTAACTTTAGTCCTTTTCGAGAACTTTTGAAAACCCAATTTTTTGCGATTTTAGTTTTTATTTATTTCCGACATTATTTTTATAGATATAAAAAATTTAAAAGCACTTTCTCATTCTTACTTTTCGATGAGAATAAGATAGCGTTTACAAATTCTCCACCGTTTCGTTTTTGAAATATCATCATCAAGTTTGTTTTTTTTTCTAAATACGGTCCTGTATTTTTTATTGGTAATATTTAGAGCCATTTGAAATTCAAAAGTAGGTGGTGTATCACATATAATTAAAAAAAGTTTTGAGTGTTTTTAGCTGTTTCAAATTATTTATGTTGCGTAAAACATTCATCTGAGAAAGGCATTTGTTTAATAACTTCAAAAAGCCCAAAAAATTCAACTAAACCGCGTACAGAATAAAATGTTGTACTAAGACAGAAATAAATTGTTAAATAATAATAAATAATTGTGAGTAACGACGAAAAAATGTTTTTGTAAAACCTACTAGGTACTCTGCAAAGTGCCAAACTATATGACGTTTTTCTTGAATAATCTTAAATAACAACTAAAAACACTGCAAACTAGTTTAAACCATTACATGTGATATACCACCTAGTTTTGAATTGAAAATGGCTTTAAATTTAACAAAAAAAAATCCAGAGCCGTATTGAAAAAAAAAAGTTGATGATGGTTTTTCCAAAACGAAACGTCGTAGTAAAAATTTCTAAACGCTATCTTTCAACAAGTAACAATGAGGAAGTGCTTTTCGTTTTTTTATATCTGTAAAAATAATGTCAGAAACAAATAAAAACTAAAATCGCAAAAAATAGTTTTTTCAAAAATTCTCTAAAACGGCTAAAGTTAGTTTAATTTTGAACACATCATTTAAAAGGTGTTCAAATTGTACAACTTTTCTCTAATTAAACCGACATTGTAACTGTTACCATTTCCAAGATTCCAATGCTATTCCATTTTTATCTTGGACACAGTGTATACAAGGTAAAAAAAATATGTAGTCCTCTACAGGCACTAGATTCAAACTATAGCACCAAAATCAGATTTATCCCCTCAAAAACCCTCTTGTTTCAATTTTGAATTGAGTATCAACAATTTTTCGAAAATTTTGTTTCATTTTTAACACTCTCTGAAATTGGGCGACACCTTTATTGGCTAAATCTTCCTATTTTTATTACAAGTATCTACTTTTGCCATATGGCGGACAATTTATGAGACTACTTATTTTGAATTTGAAGAAAATAAATGTTTATTCAATCATTCGCTGGATTGTAAAAAACCGCTTCTGGGACGGACACCAAATGTTCGCTATTTTCTTAGAAACATTCTAATGGGAAAAATATAACCAAAAATCCAAAACAGCGTTCTAAAAATCAACAGAACTGTCACTATATTATGATAAATACCACATAATTATAATAAAAAAACAAATAACTGCGCGCCATCTAGAAGAACCACCTATGAATCTCAAACACGTGTCCAACCATCCCCTACGTAAATTACACTACAGATTCCTACCCCCGAAAGAGAAATCTGTACGCATCCCGCTACTACATTGTATGATTTATGTTGTAGGGTTGAGTTGGATTGAGAAAAATCAATAAAGCAACAAAATTAAACTCCTTAAAGCGCCATCTAGAGGAGGGTAGTGAATGTAACTAAACTAGAATTTTCAAGCGTTCAATATTATAAAATATATTTAAACGGTTTCTGTTCTTTTTTTTGCTGGTTAGTTATGAGGCGGTATTGATATTTTAATATTGATAAGCGGATGAATATTAGTCGAAGAAGATACCTGTTAAAGTTTACAGAGTGAAGCTTTGTGGATGGTTCTTGCGGTGAACTCGATAGAAGAAGTAGTCAGGATGTCATGTCCTATTTTTAGAAAAACCGACCCATGAGCGATAAAGTTCTTTTTTGATTTTTTTAGTTTTCGAGATTTTCGGCAATCATTGACATTTACTTCATTTTTTAAAAATACCAACCATTTTGATAAATACGGCAAATATAGGAATACAGGGACGTACTAAAAGTATTTTGGAGGAGATTATAGTCTATGCAAAAATGAGAGTATGATAGTTGGAAATGAGGCTTGTATAAGGTACTGATCAAAACCAAGGCATTTCATATGTTAATATAGCATGTTGTTATTGAGCGTTCAATTGATCAGCGTACCTGCATATTTGTAAACCACGAGAGACGAACGATGAACAGAGAAATCCACCCAATCAAGATATATAGGTGATTAAGTAGTTGCTTAAGCACAATGAGCATTTAAACGTGCCACATTATGCATTCTGGGCGTATAACCATTTTTATTATCCCGGCTTATTATTTTATTAGATAGAAATTCCTAAATTTACATTTTTGTTATAACCTACCTATTTTTTTTCTTATGGAACACCCTGTATATTTTTATATATATTTTTTGTGGCTCGTAAAGTCCTCTTTTCAAAATATATATTACTATACATTTAAGTGGAGCACTTGCAATATAATATTTCACTTAACGGCAGATTATTTGAGGTTTGAGAAGGGTTGATTTTTGTAGACAATGACTTAAACTTTAAGTAAGTAGGTGTCATATTTCCGAAATCACCAAAAGTGTATTATAACCCTTTATACCTCTTTCGTTAGATCTAAGCTTGAATATGCATCTACAGTGTGTCCACGGATAGACTTTGGAAGAGGAAAAACTTTTTTATTGGTCGATTTAGAAGAATACGTCATTCTTTATAAAAACGTCTGCTTGTGTCGAAACTACAATTTCAAATGCCAAATTTACGATTACTATACAGGGTATATCAAAAATAACAATTTTAATGATTTTAATTGTTTTGTTTTTTTTTTTTAATTTTATGAAAATATTTTCAAAACCGTGATTTATTACACCAATTATGCAAAAACACTAATAAACTTCTTTCTCAAAGTGGTTAATTTCATAGCTACTATTAAAATAATTTTTGGGTCAAGGAATTTGTGCTATTCCGTTGTACACGTCACTTCCGGACACCCTGTATAATGTTTATATTAATAAGATTGAACGTGTTCAACGATTATTTTTAAAATATTTTGATTTTAAGATTGATGGTCAATTCCCGCCGCGTGGTTTCGACCATGATTTGCTGTTGGATCGATTTGACTTGTGGTCACTTTCGAAACGTCGAATTTTTGTTTCGAAAATGTTCTTGTTTAAGCTAATTAATAGCAATCTCGATTGCTCTAATTTATTAAAGCAAATAAATTTTCATGTTCCGAGATTTTACTCCAAAGGTCCTAAATTTTTTAAGGTTCCACAGATTAGGACTAATTACGAGTTATGAAGTTATTGCAATTCTTTAGGCATCAATTTTAAACCTATTTAATGAGAAGGCTAGCAAGTTTAAGCAGGGTTTATCACGGCACCTGATGCAGGCTGATAATTCTTTATGAGTTTGAGCTGCCTCATGAATTCAAAACATGGATTCGGAATTTGTATGGATTGGGTTTTGTGTGTGTTCTAACTATCTTTTATTATTATTTGTTTGTTATTAATTAAGTATCTAGAATTATTTTGACTGTACAAAATAATGTTCATCACAAAAAAAACCTTGATTTACAACGTACTCACGTGTTTTTGCATAGGGTGAGGTTGCACATATTGAACCGACTCTTAAATTGCACCTTTGTGGTTTCTCGTACTTACAGTAGGATTTGGCAGCAGTGCTTCCATGCTTTATATATACCCCTCCGAAACTTCTTAATGTTTAGTTAATGTTAAGATTGCAAGGGTGTAGCGCGCTCTGTGACGATTAATAATTTTTAACCACGAGCGCAAAGCAATATTCAAACAACTTACCTAAAGCTGCAAATAAAGCAAATACAAGGTAGGAATTTTTTTTGAGTATTGTATTTTTCCTATCCTATATTATAGCAGTACCAAACAATAAATATGTTAAAAAGTTTCCAGAATATAAGGGTTAATTGTGATTTTTCAGTTATATGCCGTTATTGAACCACTTCAGATATACCTAATTTGAACCCCGGTTCAATTTGGGAACCTGATGGTTCAATTTAGGCGACTGTATATTTTCATTTCAATATTTGGCTAACCGTGGAAAATATGGTAGGTGGTCTACTCCAGATATGGAGCTAGCCTTAAGAGCTTATCAAACTGGCAATAAAGGTTTAAACCAGTGTAGTAGAGATTATGGAATAAACAAAGCAACACTTTTAAGACACCTTAGAAATTCTAATAAAGTTGCCAAGGGTACGAAAAAAGCTTTAGGCAGAAACTGCACGTTCAGCGAAGACATTGAGCAGCAGATCTGTCAGAGAATAATTGAATTCTCGGAATGTCTCTTTGGTTTGACTTCAAAAGACTTGCATTTGATATCGCAGTAGCCAACAAGATTCGTCATCAGTTTAACTCAGAGAAGGAGGCAGGCAAAAAGTGGTATAATAGATTCATGAAAAGAAATAATGATTTGTCCCTAATAAATAAACGCAACAAAAATTTATAACATGGATGAGTCGGGATTCTCCACTGTGGCAAAAAACTGTCAAAAAGTTGTCACACTCAAAGGGAAACACGTTGGATCCGAATCTAGTGGTGAGCGTGGTATCAATACCACAATTGTATGCTGCGTCAGTGCAGCGGGATTCTACGTCCGCCGATGATTATATTTAAAAGAAAAAGGTACACCGCTGAACTTAGCAATGGAGCACCTCCAGGGAGCAAAGTAGTTATTTCTGAATCGGGATGTATAAACTCCGAACTATTTGTTCAATGGATAAGACATTTTATTGATGTAGTTCATCCGAGCAAGGAAAAAAAGTAGTCCTGCTTCTAGATGATCACACAACACATTGCAAAAACCTTGAAGCTATAAATACAGCTAGAGAAGCCGGAATTGTTATGATTCAGTTACCAGGTCACACGACTCACCGCCTACAACCCCTTGACCGATCAATATTCAAGCCCATGGAAGCGGCGTTTTTAAATGAAGCATAATAATAATAATAATAATAAAGGCCTTTATTGAGGATACAAAATACAAAAAAAAAAACAATTATAAATATAACATAACAAAACTAGTGTGATTTTTTTTTACATTTTCTTAAGTTTATATCCCCAAAGGGCGAGATTCAGTGCTGACTACTAAGTAGCCGCCTGTTCAGCTAACCCAAATAACCCTAGCCTAACTTAACCTAAGAACATTAGACAAACATATAGGACAAATCTTATCTTAATCAAGTATTATAAATATGTAAATATGTACTTCCACATTATACAATAATAATTGAGGCACATCAAATTAGAGTGATCACACGCTCCTTTGGATATTAAATAAATACTTGGATAAATTATTCTTGAACTGCCCAATACTTTTAGATTTCCGGATATCAATTGGCAAATCATTTACAATGCGAGTGACGTTATACGAATATGACCTCTTAAACAATTCTTTGGAATGAGTTGGTGGAGTCAGTGTTCCCTTAAACCTAATGTTAATATTGTGCACATCAGTGCGAAACTTGATTTTGGCGAACAAATATGGAGGCGTTTTGTTATGTAGAACGTTAAAATAAAGACAAGCACTGTGTAAGTGACGGCGATTCTTCATACTCAACCATCTCACCTCCTCCAGCCTTCCACTTAAGCGATCATACTTTCTTATACCAAATACAAGACGCAGACAGCTGTTCTGTAATTTCTGTATTCTACCACAATCAATACTTGTAAGGCAAGAATTATAGACGGAATCACAAAAATTAAAATGCGATAAAACATGGGATTCACATAAGGCAATTTTTGTGCGTCTAGTTAAAAGATGGCGATTGTGGTAGATTGACCTCAAATTCATATATGCCTTTCTCAAGCAATGGTTAACATGTGCAGTGAAACGCAGATTTTGGTCCATGTATAGTCCCAAGTTTCGAACACAGTCCTTGAATTCAACCACTTTACTTTGAATTTTTATATGATTGCAGTGATCTGATAGAAATGTACCCGTGTTACTCTTATTACCAAACACAATTGCTACCGTTTTAGCAGCATTTAGTAACAAGCAATGTTTTTCAGATATAAGCTGTAAGTTGCTGAGATCATTATTAATTTTTTCTACAGCTTGCAAATGCTCAGAGGTAGTAAACGACATATAAATTTGTGTGTCATCTGCAAAAAAGTGCTGGTAACAATTTTTGACTGAAGAAGGAAATTGTGACACGTACATTAAATAAAATAAGGGTCCTAAAACTGAGCCTTGAGGAACTCCCTTTAGAATAGTGGCGATATTTGAGAATATATTGTTATATGTAACTGCCTGTTTTCGATCCTGTAAATAATTACGCAATAGTTCTGAAGCGCCGGGACCCACTCCAAGGTAATGCAATAAAGCCACAAACATTTTATGATCCAACGTGTCAAAAGCCTTGGAGTAGTCCAGCAAAACAAGAACTGAGATTTTATTTTGATCTATAGCTCTGAAAATGTCATCAGTAATCGTGAGCAGGGCGGTACAACAACTGTGGTTTTTCTTAAATCCAGATTGGTTAATTGGAAGAATTTTATTTTTATTTAAGTGTACTAGAAGTTGATTTTGTATAACTTTTTCTAGGATCTTTGAAAAAGTAGGTAGAATACTGATAGGACGCAAGTGATTAAACGAAGATGGATTTGTTTTTTTAGGAATGGGGATAACCTTGGCAATCTTCCATTCAGATGGAAATTCTGACTGACGGAGGCAGCAATTTATAACGTGGGTTAAATACGGCAAAATAAATGGAACACATAAAGTTATTGTGTCAATATTTATGCCGTCCCAGCCTACAGCTTTACTTTTAATAGTTTTAATTATATTTAAAATGTCAACTTCATCAACGAAAGTGAACTGAAAGGCAGGTGATAAAGTATGTAATTGATTATTTTTATAGAAATTTACCGTATCAATATCTGGATGAATTGTCGGAATTGATGTTAAGAAATAGTTATTAATATCATGCACATTACTAAGCGGCAATGGCAATTCAGTAGTGCGTTTTGTAATATTTAGATTTCCAAGTGTTTGCCACATATTTTTTTGGGAAGGATTAGATAATTTCTGTGCGAAGTACGATTTCTTTTCTCGCTTAATGGCAACTGTCACCATGTTTCTAAATCGCTTGTACCTCTCCCAATATGAAAGGTTTTTTGTTTTTTTAAAATTTGAAAGCAACTTATTACGATCTTTTATCATAGCACGTATATTTGGAGTAAGCCAAGGTGAAAAAGGTTTGGTAACCCTGTATGTATTAAAAGGAGCATGGATATTCAACAGGGCTGTGATATTTGTGGACATGAAGTTGACTTTCTCATTACGCGCGGCTACTCTAGAAAATGCTGCTAATGGTTTGAGGGCTTGTGGACTTTGGCATGTTTTTCATGAAAGTGATTTTGTTGCAGCTGAAACTGTACTTGCAGCCAACAAGAACGTTGAAATCTCACATTCAACTAGCCCTACTACAGTATAGGTGTCGTCTACGATGAAGATACTGACGAAGCAGCAGAAACTGGCGATAGCATTCCGCTGTCCAAATTGCAGAATTCTTTGTTACCGCAGGCAAATTCATCAGAGTTTGTGATGGATACAGTAATGGTTTGCCCAAATAACAATCACGATCAGCAAAGATTTTTTATCCGTGAGTCTAGATGAAATAGCCCCTTTACCAACGGTAAAAGAAAGCAACCGAAAGTCCAGAGGGATTCACAAAGTGGCTATAATTACCAGTTCATCGTACAAGGACGAATTAATTGAACAATATAAATCCAAACCAAAGAAAACAGTACCACTGAAGGGATTCGCCAGCATCACAGACTTCTTGGTTTTGCAGTGAATGCAAGACTGAAAACCAAATTGATATGACCAATGCTTGCAGTGCCATACATGGTTTCATTGCAAGTGTGTTGGTGTTGGTCCAAAGAAGAAAATATTCCTATGTGTTTCTTGCAGTACAACCATTTAAACTATTGCCCTTTAATTTTTTTTACTTACTTTTGGAACCAAATATTTAGTTTATTTGTTAGTATATTTTTTAATATTTTGCGATAATAGCATGTTTGTTTTGTTGTTTATTTCTATAGCTTTCATTAAATAAATAATTACAAAATATTGTGCAGTAATTTGCAACATTTCTTATAGTATTTTATGAATAATTTCGGGCAGGTTCAATTGTTACATTTATTGAACCATTAGCAAACAACTCTTAGTTTTGCTTCTCTCACGTTGATTACCAATATTAGAATGTGATATTGAACCAAAATGTTTATGAAATACCAAAGATTGGTTATTCTACGTCAAAAAATTAAAATTTGGAATTACGGCAATTATATTGCCCAATTTTCCAAAATTGGTTCAATATGAGCAACTACATATTTATGAATAGCCCGGTATAAAATCACTTCGGCACTGCGGTGTGAGAGAAATATATCTACGATTTGTGCAGATAACCACTACAAAATAATAATTATAGAAAATAATTAATAAAAACAAAATACAACAACAATCATCATAATTATTTAATAATAATAAATAAATTGTTGTATAAATTTTATACATTCCATAAAGTTATTAGCAAAGTGTTGGAATAGTCACTATACAAGTCACAATATCCACTTCGTTAAACCGTACACCTATGCTATATAGGAGATGGCTAACATTATTATTATTATAGGTATACACTTGGCTATTATGTTGTTAATGCTAAGTATAATTGCTTATTGTTTCGCTTTTTACCCCGATATGTTTTCAATGTAGTTAATATTATGGGACGGTAATAAATTATCCAATTTAAAAATTATTACCAATTATTACTATTAACAATTTCTCTACACATAGATATAGGTAGTGAAGAGTACATATAGGTATTGGATTTTTTTTCCTGTTCGTTTTTATACTTTGGTAATAGAGAGGAATAATATTTATTAATTATACCTAGGTAGGTATACCTACCCATATCATAATTATTGTATAGATAGTGTATTGTATAGGTATCGTTAATGTATAATGTCTAAATTCATTTCCTTAAACAAAAGCAACAACACAGCATTAATAGGTAATCAGAATAAGGCAATAAGCAGACGCGTTGCAAAAACCACCCAGGGGGGCTTTATTTGACGTCATTTGCAATTCCAAATTAGTCCACGGCTTATTTGAAATGCACTGCGACCGATATGAATTTCCACCGCTCGCAACTTTTGCGCATGGGGGTGTGCGGATCGCAAGTCAACTTTCGCACACGCAATGCATGACAAGACATCAGTTTATTTTATTTTTTTGACATTTCATATCAAATAAATTTTAATTTTTGATTATCGCGTGATTTAATCATTTTGTTAGTTTTAAAGTTTTTTTTTTGAGTTATTTCAGTTTGTTTATTTTTTAAATATGTTTTTAATAATTTAATTAATAATAATGTATTGGTTGGTCTTGATGTGGCGGAGATTTTATATAATGATTCCATAGAGTAATTTGCCCCAAATTTGCCTGACAGCAAGTTAGGGTGCTCTCTCACAAACTGGACAAGAAGGCTTTTTTGCTTTTGCGTTTGCAGAGCGCTTTTTTTTGTTCTCCCGTCAACTCACATTTATGCTTTACACAACAATAACAATACAATAAATTCACAGATTAGGGAATATTAAATATATTACTAATAAAAACTAATAACAATTTAAAAAATTCTAACCTTAAAACCTCAAACCAATATACGTCATCGAAAATTTCACAAAATCCAAACATGTGATTGGTTGACCTCTACAAAGATACCTGACAACGTAGAGAGTGAGTGTTTTGCGTGCACGCAAGTAGGGCTGCACACGTTTAATCGCAATTTCAAATAAAGCTATTCGCCCAAAACAAGTTGCGCATACAACAACAACAAATTTATGCAACTTTGCGTGCACGTAAATATTTGCGATCGATCCAAATAGGGAGAGGGTTTTGGTTATAAGGGAGTTTTAGTGACATATAGCTAGATATTTGTTGCTATAATGTCGTCCTTTTTCATTAAACCGCCATTTTTTTGTTCTTTTAAGATGGAGCATACCCATACCTACCTAATAAGCAGTGGCATGAGAGTTGGAGAACCGCCAAAAATTATAACATACACATACATACATAGGTACTATACCGATTTTTCGATAGATTTACCGATTTCATAGGTACCTATTTGTTACAATACAGATTTCATTAAATTTAAAAAACGGAGCGTCAGACTATTATTACGAGGAGTGTATAGGCATCGAATATTAACTATAGACAAGAAGCGTCACTAGACCCTGAAAACGGCATCGACTCGTCGCATTCCCAGCTCATATCTGGGCCGCTACTATATTATACAATATTTATATATACTATAAGATACTATAACTATAAGCGCGGCGAATTGCTTTGAACCAACGTAGATCAGACGTGCCGACACGAGGTGAAGTAACAGTCTATTATTTTAACTGTGGTATAGGTATATAATTTGAAATGATAGGTAATAATAAAACACAATGAAACAGTCGTCACCTCCACAAGTTCATGTGTCCAATGTTAATTTATGTGATAGGTACATGTTTCGAAAGTTTAAACTTTCATCATCCGTCATAAATTTCCCAATAAATGTGTCATAACCTTGCCAGAACATGACCATGAGAAGACATTCCTAAACATAAAGCCACTTAATGCGAAAGAACACTCAATAATTAATAGAGGATAAATTTATCTTCTTCTTGTCAGCGTTATTAAAATAAAAATACGTTATTGCTAAATAAAGCCAATCTCTGTGTGCACTAAGAAATCGTAGATAACCCACTGAACACAAAATACCGAAATTAATAGACCTTGCGTCTTTTAATTTTTGGTATTTTGTTGCATTATTTTTACAATTTGACAGTTCACTAAACTTTATGTAAATACCTACCTAATAGCAGGTAAGTGTATTTATTTTGTAATCTAAAGAATACACATTTATGTGGTAGGTATATATAGTATATACAATATTCCCTGAACATGAGGCTTCTGATCAAAACCAGGGCATTTCATATTATGTTAATAGCAGGTTGTTATTGAGATGGATTTGTTCGGAATGCGTTGTTATTTATCTGCTAAAAATATAAGCGAATCCTCTGCATGCATGCTCAATTATTTGAAAAATGGATGGCTGAACAACTGCCAAGCCCGAATACAAAAATATTAATCAAACACCAAATATATGTATGATAGGTACCTATATAAATTTGATTTATTTTGCTAAAATAATGATACCTACGCCCATGCCTCCAAACTGATTGGTGTATGCCGCCGAAAGGTTTTTTGACGATTTCAACTGACAATATATAAACTATACCTACCTATATCCGAAAGGAATCAAATATATCGTTCTTTTACGGAATCCACCGAAAATTTCTAATAACATAATAGTCATATATATATATATATTCGTATTGACGAATAAACAAAAGGTTCTTGCCTCATTCTCAAAACTAGCTACCTACCAACATGACACTTTTTCAGTTGTACCAATCCCTAGGCAGTGAGTATCTAGGTAAATACAATAAAAATCAAATGTCTTACAACAATAGTCCCGTTACTTTATAGCCCCACCTCGTAAATAAACACAGCTAAAAACTAAACTTTGTAGGTACCTACCTCATTGACCACCTATTACCTATATTAAAATCTATTGTAAACAAATATGTTCGTATAGGTATCTACCTAATTATTATCATAAATAAACAAAAGTACCTACCAAATAGCCCGCCCTGTAATAATCGTAATAAACTTTAATTAATCACTGCTATAATCACAATACCTATTATCCTGGTAGGTTTAATAAGCAAAATAATAGAGCTATAAATAAGATCATAAATAAAACCATATTATCAACTTCAAAAGTACATTGCACCTGTGTATGCACATACACACATAAATGACGTCACTTGCCAGACAAGAAATTGTGGGTGTGTCGCTGCAAGCAAATCGTAGGCGTGCCGCGCCACACCCACTTACACAATGCACGGTAGCGATTGGTTGAAGACGACCACACACATCTTCACCCCACCACAAACGAAGAGGTAAGCAGGCCACTCCCGTTTGCGCGTAGTCTCATCGGAAACTGGGTTTGGTTAGATACTTACTTGATTTTATTTATTAATCATACAAGTTATAAACGTTAATGATGATCATATCATAGCTATGTACGTTATGGGTTATTAAATATATAGTAATATTTATGCAGCAGTTTGTTTACATGCACGAGTCGTGCGTGTGGAAAGGGGAGAGTTGTTGAGGAATAAAGATGCATCATGCGATGTGGTGATTTATATTCTAGATAAAAAAGATTACGACCGCGACGGTAGGTATGTAGCCAAGCATGTTTCATAATAATAAATAATACCTAGCAGTTACTTAGGTGTCTAACCATATTATAATAATGCTATACCAATGTAAATACCTAGGTATAGGTATATGCATATACCTATACGAGGGTTTATCAAATAATTTTATTGCCCGAACAAACACATCCCCACCCCACATGTCCTATCATGAATGATATGATTTCATGACCTCATACTTATATCTACTTAGGTAAAAGTCTGAAAATTTGACCACATCCCAAATTACATGAAAATTTGAGGCGGATCCCAAAATATACAAAGTCAAAGTCCTATTGCTGGTCATATGTTTGTGAGGTCATTCATACCTATACAGTTCACGAAAAATGATTTGGCTTATCAACTGCAATAAACTACCCATTGTGTAGAAAATCACCAGGTAAAAGATGCAAAGGTGCTACAGGGTCTAACTTAATAAATTTGAATTATATTTTGCATAATATACCCTCGATTTAAATTGGTGCCACATAAACTCTATAGGATTGAAAATGACTTCAGCACTTGTAAAAGTTAATTTTTTGCATAACTTTTCTCAAATTATATGTCATTTGCAGCCCTGAAGTTTTGAATCTCCCATTTTGTATTATTTGAGCCAGGAATTTTGTAATGTTTTTGGCAAAAAGCCACAAAGCGTTTATGGGATCCAACCATTTTCTGATCCTGATGCGTGTAATATTGTGATTCTCTTTCCTTTCCTTTATTTGATGGTGCTTTTGTTTTACACTTATCAGAGGAATCAGATAATACTTTGGAAAGAGTGTCATGCCTCTCGTCGAGGTAGATTATTGGGCGAGATTTAGACCGGTAACTTTCTTATTGACGTTATATATTCATAATACCAGGTTTTTAAACGTGTGGATTCCATTAGTACTTGTCAATTTATTAATATTTAAAGACCATTGCCGGCAGAGTTCGCCAAAGACGAGTGATGCTACAGTTGATCTGAGTTTCGTCATTGATGAGCCGGTGTTTTAGACTTTTGACTGTAGCGACACGCTGCTCATCGTACATAGTGTAGATTTAATCATAATCTTTATTCATCAGGTACAGCAGTATACAAAGAATGCGCCAATAAATTATACCAAATACAAGTCACAGAATACACAACATAAAAGTTCACAAACGACAAATATTGTAAATTTACAATACAAAATATAAAACAAGAATTATTTGTAAAATATTCATTTAATGTATAAAAACCATATTTCAATAACCAGTTTTTAACATTGATTTTAAACCGCTTCGGGCTACGAACCAATTTGAAATGCTGAGATTAAAATTTTTTAAAGGTGCGAGTTACTCCACACGCGAGTTACCCCACACTACAACCGAATAGGACAGCACAGAATGCGCACATACGTAAAATAAAATGACAACAACACATCAAGAGTTACGAAGCTTCTGAGTTTCCAGATTAAAAATGATAGTCTACAGAGCTTCTTGGAAACGGGTTCAATATGCATGTACCAATTTAAACGTGAATCGACCTCAACACCCAAGAATTTTAGTGTTGTTCTGGACAAGACTGCAATTACCACTCCGGATTCTCACACTATATAGTCGACCTCCTTAGCAGAAAAGTGGATATGACCTGTCTTCCCAAGGTTCAATACCAAACCACTGTCACTACAATATCTTCGCATATACTCCAGACATTCATTTTCTTTAACACTCAACCCGCTAATGTTATCAGCACAAACCATTGCTGAAGTATCGTCTGCAA
The DNA here is from genome assembly GCA_911728435.2 of Apoderus coryli. Taxonomy (NCBI): domain Eukaryota; kingdom Metazoa; phylum Arthropoda; class Insecta; order Coleoptera; family Attelabidae; genus Apoderus; species Apoderus coryli. The sequence continues at coordinate 32,504,463 of OU452198.1, read as the reverse complement.
AAAGTGTTATATATATTGCGAACGGATTTTATTTGTGCAGATATGTCAGTAATAAATAATATGAACAGCAATGGTCCCAGTGTTGACGACTCAAATGTGGCACAATCACGTTTGAGACTCACTATCTGTATTCTTCCGGATAGTTATCAAATCTAAAGATGTTCCCCGAATGCCATAATTGTAAAGCTTGGATAAAACCCTCACATGATTCACGGTCTCAAACGCACGAGAATAATCGAAAAATAAACCCGAACACTTTTGTTTTTCCTCCAAGCCAGCACGTTATTTACGAATTGGATAACCGCATTCCGAGTAGACATACCTTGTCTAAAACCAAATTGATTATGACCAAGTATATTATATTTATTTACAAACCCATTGAGTTGATCATAGAATGCATTTTCAAAAATTTTTGCAAAAACAGATAAAACTGAAATGCCTCTCTAATTCTCTATTATGGGGATCCTCTTTTTTAAAAATGGGTACAACCTTGGCCATCAAATCTGTTTCCCCGGCGTCTAGACTTTTTGTGACTCCGGAATCTTTATACGCTTTTTTCTTGATTCAATATGGGATGTCCAACAATTCGTATAACTGAAGGCGACTCTGTACAGATTTAGTAGGCTGGACCTCGTCCGGGGCAGCGCTATGTTAATTTGGTAGGATGTACCTCGCTTACCGTATGGATCTGGAATGGACATACATGCGTCAGAATGTTGTACTACTCACTGGAAGTCTTCGAGAAAGAAGCCAACCATATAGATAGCCAACGATTAACAGTCATGAAGTGAAGAGTCAATAGTTGAGAACAGTGTTGTGACATTTAAATAAATAGTACAAATCAATACAGTAATTTTAGTGCATTAATGTTATTAGTTTGTTTAAGTGTTTATTTATTAAGTGTAAATAAGTTAGTTTTGATTAAAGCTCGTTATTATTTCACACAACGAACCACGAAAAATATATCACACACAATATCACATAGTTCATTGAATTCTGGAAATATCAGATACGTAGTTAGGTATGTTATATTTAGAATAGTTTTAACGAGTTTTTTTTAGACAACCTATCAGGTAAATGCAAACTAATATCAAAACTTTAGTAAAAAAAAAACTTAAATAAGTTCCATTGTCATGATTACATAACATTAAGCTAGGTCTAACTAAACAGGTAATAGTCCCAGGGAAAAAATGGTTTAATGGAAAATAGGCAAGTAAATAGGTAAGGCGCTTGTTTTTTAAGCAGATACTTAGGTATCTACCAGAAATATTTCATGCATTGAAAATGCATCACATTGCGTATAATAAATTACAGTAATCTATACATACAAATAACGATTACAAATGATGACAAGTGACATAATATGATTTATACTGTCAGTGGTCACTGTTTTGGGGCAAACTAAAAATTGTGTTTTTCGAAATATTGCGATAACCTCGCAAAATATTTTAGTGGATACGACAGTGGTTTGCTGTCTGCAAAGTAGGTCAAAAATCTTAAAAATACTATAGCTGAAGAAGACAATAAAAAGTTATCAAAACGTTGTTGCAAATTAATTTAATTTTCGTTAAAAATTAGGTATTTGCGAATGTAAACAAATCTAACCTGTATACATTTGTTGTTATGTTGTGTATGTCAAAAATACATATTAATGAAGCATAAGCATAATGATACCGTATATTTTTATCCATTTATACTAAAATATTTCCAGCTGATTGTTCGTTATTTTATTAAAATAAATAATTAAAAGTGTAAAATACCTAGCCAAATCACATTTATTTTGGATATATGTCACTTGTCATACTTAGTTGTCATATTGAACTTCCGGCTAAGTGGATTTTTGCATCGTTGTCAGATTTAGTTTAAGCTAGTATAGAATATGAAATATATACAGAAAGACATGGCCAAAATTTGTGAGCGAATTGAGTACATCTAATCATGAAAAAAACCTAAATTGTAATTTTTCGAAAAGTCCTTATTTTCAAAGATACAGGGTGTTAAAGATGACTGCCTGAGGACGATTTTTGTGAAATATTTTCGAAACGAGTAAAGATGAATTAACCAAATGTAGCATATTTATTCACCTAGTTAATTGTCGTAAACTGACATGAAATTGAATAAAAAAGGATGACCATAAGCGGGTAAACGGTGGGGACCGTTGCCTTAATTATAACCTAACTTTTTTTCCTTGTGATTTTTATTCATTTTGTGTTTTATACATAAAAAGACACCCTTGTTTTTTCTCTTAAAACTTAAAGGTTTTCGAGAAATTCGAGTTTGAATATTTTAGGACAAAACTGGTCCTTAGTACAAAGCATTAATAAAATTTTGGACAACTTTTCGTTAGCAAACTGTATTTTAATAATTTTATTAATGCTGTTTCCTAAGGACCAGTTTTGTCCTAAAATGTTCAAACTCGAATTTCTCGAAAACCTTTCAGTTTTTCGAGAAAAAAGAAGTATGCCTTTTTTATGTAGAAAACTTTATTTTATCACATTGTTGACACAAAATGAATAAAAATCACAAGGAAAAAAAGTTAGGTTATAATTAAGGCAAGGGTCCCTCCCGTTTACCCGCCGATGGTCATCCTTTTTTATTCAATTTCATGTCAGTTTACGACATTTAACTAGGTGAATAAATATGCGACATTTGGTTAATTCTTCATTACTCGTTTCGAAAATATTTCAAAAAAATCGTCCTCAGGCAGTCATCTTTAACACCCTGTATCTTTGTAAATTAGAACTTTTCGAAAAATTATAATTTAGGTTTTTTTCATGATTAGATGTCCCCAATTCGCTCACAAATTTTGGCCATGTCTTTCTGAAACACCCTGTATAACTGCCTTAATATTTTTGTAAAAATAAAATGAAAATAAAGCTTGGCTGATTTAGGTTTCTGGTTAATTACGCATTTGCACTTGTGTTAGGTGTAAATATACTTCGAATTGATCGATTACTTTCGGTATTACGCAAATAATGACTACGTGACTGTTGTGGCCTCCGCCAATTTCTCATCTTTTGTTGATTGTTCCCAGATTTTGAATGAATTGAATTGAATGAAACATATATAATTTGCAATTTTTTCAACAACCAAATTAATTTAGCAAAAATAAAATAAATAAACTTGGGAAATTTAAGTTTGTGTTTAATTAAGCATATGCGCGTGTGTCGGGTGTAAATAGATTCCGGATTAATTACTCTATTGCGCGAATAGTAAGTACTAATGAAAAAATGACGATTTGGGAACTATTTTAAAAATGTTTCCCTTCAGAGGAGCCTCACCAAAAGTAACCTACCACCTGACCTGAATATTTAACTGTAAAAACGCATGGCATATTTTACACTTGTTTGGCTTCGGAGGAGATCTGCACGGACTGGAACTCGTTTTGGTTGAGGATTAGAGTGAATAAGAGCTAACACGTTTTATATGAGTTACAAATTTCTTAAAAGTGCTTGAAAAACCAATACGAGTATAGCCATAGCGAAAGGTGGCATTTTTGATGAAATAGAGTTTTACTTGATGCAAATTCCTAAAAACCCAAGTCGGATTGTTAAGAATAAAAATTACTCTCAATTATCACTCCATACCAGAGCCAAAACGCACAGATCAACACAAAACAAATGAGGTATATAGATATACATCTTCAACAGAATATAAAAAAAAAATAAAGATAAATAAAAATCTGTATATTGCCCGCAAAGATCTGTCACAGATAGTTAGCTGGGAATAGCTTTTAGGTTTATACATTACAGATCAAGATATCTATACAAGCAGAGGCGTAGCGTATATATGTAAATGTAGGGTTGTGTAGTTTTAAATTATTTAAAAAATACCGTGCAACCATAATAATAAAGTGGTCGCTTATATTATAGAAAATTTGCCTTTTCAAATAGCAAACAAAAATTCGTTTACAAGGTTGCCAAAACTGGCTCGGTTAATGATGAATTTAAATACTTTAGAAACTACGAGTATTACATGACATAGCTGCATCTTGTAGATAGGTAGTAGTAGTATACTGTGTAAAAGTTATAAATGGTTATAAATAACCAGAGCTAAGATTTCTAGCTAGGCGGGATTGGGGATTTTCACATGAAATAGTCATACCCATCGATAGAGAAAATATCAAAAACACAGTAAAATAACAGGATGAAACAGACCCTGGCCTATAGCCAGACAAAATATGAGTCTCTTAAACACCCGGACATCTATTCCTTGGGAATCTTCGACATCAAAGGATTACCGAAAATTCATCTGTACCTAATACACGTTCCCATGGGAAGAAATTAAAGCTGACACCGAACATGATATACATTGTGGTAGTCAAATCTATATCTACCTCGACAGGGGCCTTGGAACTAACTTTCCTAGCACCACTAAACTATGGATGAGATTAGAACAAAATTCATTAGATTACAGGCACCTCCACGGGATGACATGCTGATCGGTCCGTCATTTGCAACTTTGCAATGCGCCAAATTAAATTGAGTGTTTATACACAATTTATGTTCCGACAGTCAGGAAGCAAAACGCTTTGAAGTCATAATTAGCGGGGGAATATCGAAGACGATTTTGCCGTATTGTGCACTGGGCTTATCTGATGTAGATTCCAAGCTCAGTTCCGATACACTCAGGACACACTCTGTAATAGCTGACAAATATTAAGGTATATTTAGCGTATCGCTAACACAGAATGGGACATAATGGAGTCCCCCTTAAAGATTCCGATTATTCAAGAATTACTGGGACAGTAAATATGCAGAATTTTCGTTACTGGCCCAACAACTTCACCAAAGAGCTCTTCATAGCCCAAACCTCCAGGTATCGTGGGAGAGTATTTTTTGAAGAAACCGCCACTATTAATTCCGTTTGATACTCTGCTGGAGAACGTCTTACGCCCCAAAATTGAGGAATATTGAGCTAACTTTTGGTTCCTACAGGATGGAACCACAGCCCATATAGCGGATCTTTCTCTCGCAATTTTGCACGAAATGTTCCCCGCCTAACTGATCTCCTTAGGAAGTTATTGAATGGCCACCTCGCTCCCCGATTTGAGCCCCTGTAACTTCTTCTTACGGGGGTACCTCAAGGCAGACATACTCTAAGCCTATACGCAAACCTAAGGAACAGGCCATTCGCGAGTAAATTCCCGGGAGACCTCTAGATATATGCTGATATGAGTGTTTTTTTTTATAGATTAGAAATGTGAGAGTTCTTACCGAAAAATCCTTCTTCGAAAAATAAAGACATGTCGATTTCACGGCCTTGGATGCTATAAACTAAAACTATTTTTGATAATTTTCTTTGTTACGCTCTGGTATTAAAGTCTCTTTATATTTTTTATTGTATAATGTAGGGTAGGAAAACGCACACCGGAAATGACAGCACTGATGTCATGACAAATGAACCGGCGCCACCGTCTTTTGTCCTCAGCGCGTCGGCAAAGCTTGATTTTCGTTTTCTCCCGCCTTGTTCCATTTTTTCTCTCTAGAGTCTATGTTTATTAGATATATAACTTTGAAAAGGGGAGAAATACGCTCTCTATCCCTCTCTCGTTGATATTTTTAAATGTTTTTGATAATGATGCGCTTCCGTTCACCGCTAACGGTTTAATACGCGCTATATACAGGGTGAGTCACAACAAAGTCCCTTTAGGCAGTTGCCGTTCCTCAATAAGTTCACATTAGCACGTGCACTCTCAAATTAATTACTATCCTTAACATAAACATATTTAAATTATGATAAATGATCAAATCTGGTACTGACTTTTATTCCACGCGTCGCGTCATGTACACAGCGCAAGCGGTTACCGTTCACACCTCAGGCACATTTGAAATCTGATTGGTGCTAACCTTACACCCCGCACACTTTTATTAACGTGACTGCCACATTTGATAGCTGCCTGCATGTGCACAACTATTACATACACTTTGATCGTATAGTTAATTAAATCTTCGCGTTGTATTTGGAAACCCTGGTGTTGCAATCTGGCAACTGACAGCTCTATCGTAAAGTTGGACATTTTTGAGGTTATACGTACTCAGAACGTTTTGACATAACTTAACAGATTCATCTCGGCCCAAAAATGGAATTAAATCGTGAACATTTTCGCGCGATTATTTTTTATAACTTTCGACGTGGATTAACGCAGCAACAATGCATGGATGAACTTAATTCAATTTTTGGCGACGAAGCTCCATCAAAGACCAGTGTTTATGGATGGTATGGTGAATTCAATCGTGGTCGAAGTTCACTCCAAGATAAATTTCGTGAAGGTCGTCCAAAATCAGTTGATGTTCCGAAAACCATTGATGGTGTGCGCGAACTGATATTGCAAGATCGTCATGTGACGTATCAAGAGATTGAGACAACCTTAGGCATTAGTGGGACCAGCATTTATTCAATATTGCATAAATATTTGACTGTCAAAAAAATTTGTTCGCGTTGGATCCCACACAATTTGTTAATCGCTCAAAAAAAAGCTCGCGTCGATTGGTCGAAAGAAATGCTCAAAAAATACGATCGCGGTGCTTCGAAACACGTCTATGACATCGTGACAGGTGATCGTGGATTTACGCGTATGAGCCCGAAAATAAACAGCAGTCGACTGTATGGGTGTTTCAAGATGAGCCAAATCCAACAAAAGTTGTTCGCGCACGAAGCACTTCCAAGCAAATTGTCGCCTGTTTTTTTCGTCAAAACTGGATATGTCGCAACCGTACCACTAGAACAACGCAGAACAGTCAATTCTGAGTGGTACACAACCATTTGTTTGCCAGTTGTCTTCCAAGAAATCAGGAAAACCAACCGCCGAAGACGTATCCCTCTTCACCACGACAATGCGAGCTCTCACACATCGGCTCAAACAACTGGATTTTTGAGTACTCAAAACATCGATTTGATGAGTCATCCGCCGTATAGTCCTGACTTGGCACCGAACGAGTTCTTTTCATTCCCGTACGTAAAAAACAAACTGAGAGGTCAACGTTTTTCGACATCTGAAGAAGCGGTTGCTGCATTCAGAATGCATGTTTTGGAGATACCTCAACCAGAGTAACAAAAGTGCTTCCACAATTGGTTAAAACGCATGCAAAAGTTTGGGGAATATTTTGAAAAACAATAAAGTGATTTTCGATGATTAATATTTGTTTTGGTTCTCTAATCCCGAAATATAAAATACAACCCTCGTATAACGATCTTTTCGTGAGATATAAGGTTCTTTGTAAATTGAATCCTTTATGTCATATACAACGTTTCGACTGTTTAACCTTCTTCGGGTACATATTATTTGTCTGTTACATGTTTATCATGATGGTGTTAGATTGATCTGAATATAGATTCCGACATGATTTCACCCATGCCACATAGATATTTTATTTTATGTATTTTTCATTTCATTCATCATTCGTTTTCATTTTGAAAATGTCAAACAAACTATTTAAAAACAATTAAATGTATTATTTATTAATTTATCGTTAGAAGTAGAAATTAAATTCACAAGTGTCGGTCGTCATTTACTGTTTTTTGTTTTGTCGAATTTTCGGGGTCCTCTCCTTTAATTATTAAACGTTTTGTGCAAGTTTAGAAGCTCATTTTAGTTTTAAACAACAGCTACAAACATGTTTACACCATTACGTGTGATATACCACCTATTTTTGAATTGAAAATGGCTTTAAATTCAACAATAAAAAATCCAGGGGAACGAGGTTGATGATGGTTTTTCAAAAACGAAACATCGTAGTGAAAATCTTCAAAAAGAAAAATGAGAAAGTGTAAAAATAACGTCAGAAATAAATAAAAACGAAAAGTGCAAAAAATAGTTGTTTCAAAATTCTCGAAAACGGCTAAAGTTACTTTACTTTTGAAAACACCATTTAAAAGGTGTTTAAATTGTACAACTTTTCTCTAATTTAACCGACATTGTAACTCCTACCGTTTCCAAAATTCCAATGCTATCCCATGCTTATCTTGGACACAGTGTATAAACGATGTTTGATAGATGTTTTTATGTGGGTCCATAAGCGTGCCCTTAATTTTGCAATTTGATCTCAGTTTAAAAATAAGAACCAAACTTATGTGTTTTTTTATAGAACCACCCATTTTTACCCATTTAAATGGCATCTACTTATTCCTTTCAAAATGATATATGACACTTAATAGTTTTATGTTTAGAAATATTTATTTGAAAAAATTTATTAGGAGGTTGTGTGGCCACCCTGTAATTTTCGTATAGGCAAATTAAAAACTGAAAGGTAGGCCTATGGACTCCACATAAAAACGTCTATCAAACGAAAGGTGTCCGAAAATGAATTGAATTCGGCCCTGTATATCGAAAACTACATGTGTTACCCGAAATATGATCATATTTTTTAATAATCCTACAAAGATACGTAAGTGTGCTAAATTTCATTTTGATATCGAGACGCGTTTCGGAAATATTACTAAAAACCCATCGTCAGGAATTTACAAATATCACTCTGTATCTGAAAAACGAAGCATTTTTCGATATATACAGGGTGAGTCACGAGGAAATGTACATACTTCTACCATAAGTAGAAGCACATTAGGGGATCATCAAATGACCATTAAAAACTGTCTCCTTATTTTCATTATTAATATACAGGGTGAATTATGGATATTCACCAAAACAATGTTTCGTTATATCTTTTCAATGACTAAGTCGATTTGTCTCATTTTTTTATAAAAGTGTGTATTGGTGCCTGGCAACTAACTGACATATTCAGAATTGTGAAAATCCAGGTCCGTCTTCGAGAAAATTTGTGGGACTGCTTCATATTCAACACTTCACCCTGTATATGATTTTTCAAAAATGTGATATATTTTTTTCAGAGGGCATAAATAGACAGTTAGACCTGGGTTCGGGAAACCCTGTATACGGTGAAGCTATACAACGAAATGTGTACACCCTGTACATACATTTTGTCCGGGAGTTTACTTATTATTATTACCTACTGTAAAATATTTTATAGGTCGTTTAGGTGGGAGATACCTACATAAATATAACACAACCGTTTAATAGGCATTCTCTGTGGCTTCATCATATTATCGGTGTAACTTTGAAGTATCCCTTTTACAACTTTATAGTTAATTGTAACTTAATGTGGTGTGTCATATTAAACATGAAGAACAGCTATTATAGTGGAAGCAATAGCATGAGAATAATAATAATTAAAAAAAATATTAATAACTTTATATAGACACACGTATTTAATAATATACAGGGTGTTCAATTAAAAAAAAATCTTGTTGAATTTGATGCATTTTTTCTACTTTCACTTAATTTCACATTTCCAGCTATGCAGGTCCGCACCAAGCCTATTCGGGGCTTTCGTACAAATATCGAGAACCCTTATGTAGTATATTTGGCAACGTAGCATACTAGTCGGCTTTTTTGTGGAGAGCAATTCAATACATTAATACCGAATACGTAATATTAGGCAAAATATAATTCAGGTCCGTACTTGGAAAAAAAATATGATGGTACTGATATCTTATTTTAATGGGAATGACAAACGCTTAAAGGTCCAGGTTTGTATTTAAAAAAAAAACAAAGTTGATGGTAGTTGCCATTGTAGAGAAATTTAACCTAAACAACTTTCTAATTTAAACCGTATCCCGGAAGTAAATAGTTTTGGAACTATTCGATAAAATCTAATTCGGCGTTTTTCACAAATAACCCTGTATCTAAGAAACTAAGAAGAATCTGACAACATGGTAAACGGATACTGAATAGGGATCAAAAAAACGCAACTTTTCTCTAATCTAACCGACATCGTACCTCTTTAAGGTTTCTGAGATAGCTATATTGGTATCACTTAAAACGGACACCCTGTATGCTTTATATACGAGTCTGCTTAAATTCTCGACCAAAAATCAAAAAAATATTACAAGAGGAGCATAGATTAACCCTTTTTCTTTCCAAATACATAAAATTTATGTATACAATAGTGTTATTAAAATTCGGCAAGACAAACTATACCAAGTTCGGTCATTATAAAAAAAAATCGGTTATGTCGCCCCAAAACTTTCCCGACAAGATATAATATAATTAATAATACGAGGCATGTTTTTTAAGTAAGTACCGTTTTGAAATTAAAAAAAGACGTGCAATAATTTTATTTTTACATGAAAGCCTGTACCTTAATCTACTTTTCTACATAATTTCCGTGAATATTGAGGCAATTGTCATAACGTGGCACCAGTTTTTGAATACCCTCCTCATAAAATTCTGCCGCCTGCCACGTCTTTTGTTCTGGATTGCACGACGCAGATTGTTCAATGTCTCACAATAAGACGCTGCATTGATTGTCTTATTACGAGGCAGAAACTCCACTAGCAATACTCCTTTTCTGTCCCAAAAAACTCTGCACATGATTTTCCGGGCAGAAATTGTTTACTTAAACTTCACTCTTTTGGGTGATGATGAATGTCGCCAGTCCATGGATTGTTGTTTCGAATCTGGTGTGACGTAGGCCACCCATGTTTCGTCACCAGTAACAATTTCGTCTAAAATATCTTCACCTTCATTGTGGTACCGCTCAAGGAAAGTCAATGCACTGCACAGTGGTTAACAAGTCAGGCGGCAGAATTTTATGAGGAGGGTATTCAAAAACTGGTGCCACGTTATGACAAGTGCCTCAATATTCACGGAAATTACCTATGTAGAAGTAGATTAAGGTACAGGCTTTCATGTAAAAATAAAATTATTGCGATATCTTTGCACGTCTTTTTTTAATTCCAAAACGGTACTTACTTAAAAAACATGCCTCGTATATATGACCTGCGTAACGAAACAGAATAAGAATAATAATAATTGTATTATTTGCATTATTTCCAATAAACTAACGTAAACTAACTGGGATTCGAACCCCTAACCTTCCGAATACGAAGCGAAGGCTCTAACAACCACCTATCGTATATACTCGTATTGCATTTTAAATGTAATATATATACGTACGATAAAAAATGCTTTAAAATGCTACATACAGACTCACACACACAGACAGACAGACAGACTTCCATCTGGAAATGGTCTTAATCGTCTCAAGGAACTTCAAAATGATTATATCCGCACAGAGAAAAATCTATCATATCATGAACCATATGCACATTCAATCAATGATAGCATATATTCCGTATTCCACAATCAAAGCTACATTTCTTTCAATTATACTTATATGATTAATTGCGAAATATATGACTTTATTGCTTTAAGTATAAGAAATTAATTGACTTCCAATCAAATGCCTCAATTATAAGAATATATTGAAATTAAATAAAAAGTATTGATTGGACTAAGTGTCACTATCGTTGATAGAACATTTATTGCTTTTTAAGGGGAATACAGAAATTATAGACAGAATATATTTTGGTATTGAAATAATTGTTTTGTCATTTTAAATCAATTTTATATATATAATCCTGGAGAGAAATTAATTACTTAATTTAATAAAACTATCACGTTAACTAATTGTATGAAATAAAAGAAAGTTTTTATTCAAAAACAGTTTTATTAATTCTATAATACATTGTATTGTAATAAAAAAAATATTACTCTATAATCACAGTACAAAAAATAAACAATACATTAAAAGATGTATGTCATTCTAATACATGAACATTGAACATGTACGACTAACAAAATATTAAACCAAATATCGTATATGTGCTTTTTTACCATATCTTCATAGTGTCCCACTCCCACTCGGTACTTTGTATACTGTATACCTACATCGTGCTAGAGCAGGATATTTTGAATTTTGAGGTTATCTGAGGTTGCAAAAATGTATTCCATGCTGCCATGCTATACTGGTTAATGTGAAATAAAAAGCTTAATATTCATAACTTTTGAATGGAACACCCTGAATAGTTTTGTTAAAACGTTTTTATTATGCATTATAGGTACCTCTTAAATCATTTGTTGGCTAGACCGATCTTTAATAGTATTGTTCGAAAAGCTTACACAAAATAATTTATAGTAAAAAACTTATGATTAGATATACTTAGTTAGGAGTAAAACTTACCGGAGAATATAGGAATTAGTTTGTCCAATTCTGAGGCGTTTAAGAAGTCTTCCATAATATATTATTGCAGATTATAGAACTTAACTATATAGACACGCGCTACCGGCACACAAGTAGAATAAATATATAAATGTAACATAACCTATTGTTTTAAGCTTGGCTAGTGACTAGGGAGTTCCGAAATTTCCCGATACATCAGCCCGAAATCTACGTTTTTATATCAATGGTTTTGAATTCGTTTTATTATGATATCGGCGTATGAAAGCATTTTTTTTAAGTCAAAAACTAATATTTACGAAGTGGGGTAGGTAGTACGAAAATCCAGTTTTTATTTAATTTATATACCTAAATTCGATACATGCATGAGTGCAAAATGTTGGATACTCGACGTTTTGTGTTTCGATATATCGATGAATTTAGCCCGGCCCAATAATAAGTTAAGGTTGTCCCAACAATAAGAAGTATTGACTTAATATTATTTAGTTTATGTCAATAGTAGAATATGATAGCGAGTAAAATTTGATTTTGTTAATTCAATGATATATATCTAATAATACGAGTAGAGAAATAATATTCTTTCAATGCTTTTTCTTGCTTATCGTAATATAATAATATTTGAAATAATACAATTGCAATATTAGTTGCCAATTATTACTGTAATCATTGAAAGAAAAAATATATCTGTTTTGTTCCTAACATATATGAAATTGAATTTCAATAATATCTGGAATGTCGGATTAAGTATATATTTAATGTTGGCCGAATTGTAATCTAATGAATTAAGTATTACTGTCATTAAACCAAAATAGAGGCAATCAAACATATCGCTAATATTGATATTACAGTAAGATTTTTTTCTGTGCGTCTTTCTCTCAATTTTTCTTTAGCGCGTTCACAATACTTTCGCTGTGCGGGACAGTAAAAAAGGTGTAAACAAGCAACATACAGTAACAGTAAGCAGCAGCGGCACGGGAGGCCCGAAGGCGGCAAAGGTTGTTACATAGCTGTCAATTTCGTACTGGCACAAGTGCGGGGTTGTCAGGGTAACTGATGAGATACACATATTTGTGATCAGGACTGACGAGGCTTATGTCAACTTAAACGTTGGTGAGGTCTTGATTATTAATAATTCCGACGGGCCAGGTTTACATGTGACAGACCTATCGAGGTAGCATTGTACTGGAATCTTTACACTTTTAATCATCTTAAATATCTTGTTAGGAAGTTATCTTAGAGAAATTCTCAAATAATACCGTTTAGATTAAACGATTTATTACGACTACACACCATCATATGTATAGTCTTTCTAATCTTAGTTTAAAATTATATAAAAAACCACAACTCGATATCCCTTTATAATGTCAATACCGACGCAGTCGTCCATAGGCGCACCCTTTTAGCTTTTCATAACAATACATGCCCTACGATATTTTAAAATTCCTTTATGTATTAACAATTGTATGTTCGTTTCTATAAAAGTATACTGTATATTTTTCCTTGCCGCTCCAACACGCAACATAATATAAAACTACGTTGAAAAAGCACCTTAATAATAATTAATACTATTGTTAATACTTGTTATGCATATAAGTAGGTACATTTATAATAATATGCCTCTGATATTAGAAACAAACAACAAATTTTACTCACTTAGTCAGTGACATTTTCTATAGAACGGAAAATTTTTATAATATGTGCATTCCTCACTTCATTATTTTCAGACCTTAACTGATGATAAATATTTAAAAGAAGACGCTGGCTTTGCACATGTAAATCTTGATGCTTAAACTCCCAACGTGTTCCGCTCGTGTCGTATACCGGCCGTGTCTGATACAGTGACTGCCAAAAGTTTCATCGATTTAATGTTTTATTAAAAATTATTATCTAATTTAATAGATCTTCTTTCATTTTATTAATATAAGAACACTATTCAACAGATCATGGTTACAATATTCTGCCACCGTATATTACTGTCGGACACAAATTTCCTTGTTTAAATTACACATTAAGTCTTCGCCATAACATATGATGTCCACCCGATTGTATTTAGATTAATCTGAGAAAATAACACGGTGCCAAAAATTATTTGTTTCATTCATATATTTATTTGCAAACTCTTTTTTTCGATTAATCATTAACCCAATAATTTTTCCAGTCACCTGTAGTTATTTTTATTACTGTCGGTATCCTTTAATATCCCCATGGCAGGCATGATCCATTATATATATATATATATATATATATATATATATATATATACGAGGGAGAAATGTATCAAAAAACGCTGCATTCCAATGCCCTTTTATAATGTAAAGAGGCATGGGAACGGATAGCCCCCGGTAAAATCGTTAAATTTATATATTTTACATTGACTTTGGATAGACTATACGTAGCACATTTTTGCCTTTGGTAATCCTGCCTGAGTAGAATGCTTACGTCATATATTTTGGTGAGCATCGCACCCGCTACACCCGATCCCGCATTTAGCCTGAGCAGTTTAAGGTATAAATACACTCTTAAGTACCTTTTGCAAAATATTTATAACACGCAGAGATTGAGGAATGTAAGTATAGGTAGGTGTATATTATGATGGTTGTGTTGGCCAGCTTTCATTTTTATTTTAATTGTTTGTAACGAATTACTAGTAATTACATCGTACGGATAATTTAGTTAAGCGGCAGACTATCGAAACTTTACGGTTCAGGTTTATTCTGAAGCCTCATCATAATGCTAAGAGTAGCCGAATATCAAGTGATATGTTTTTTTTTTCATGAAAGTGAAATGTTTGCCCACAGTAATTATAAACAATTTACCTTAAAGGCATGTTTGGAAATTGGTCACTTATTTATAGCGCAACGGCTGTACCAGATTGATATGCCGATACAGGTTTTCCCTACAGGGTGATTGTTAACGCAAAAACTTGGAAAGTTATAGCTACGGAGCAATAATGTTTAAGGCTGTTATGCTAAGCACATAGACAGCATCTCCCACCTTCTGGATGATTCAATATTACTCGATATTCCAAAAGGGGCGGCAAAAATTACGGGGAAGTACTCCACCAATTGCGATTTGAACACTCGCATGGCGGCAAAACGTGCGAGGGTCTACGCACCAATTAGGATCGTTCAGGCGGCGTCTAAACACACAATTCGCGTGGTATTGCCGAAAATCGATTTTCAAATAAATACTGTTGCTTGCCTAGAACTACCCAAGTAACATTTATTTAAGGATGAAGACTTTAAAATTGCCTTAAGGTTCTAAATGGGTAATGTGTACCTTTTTCTTAAGCTTAAAAACTATACATAGGTAATATATTGTGCTTGTTGGTCTTAGAACTATGAAATCATACATACAGCTTGAAACATGTTTAAAAAACGTTAAATCAACTATATATATGATGAGTTTTAGGACCTAGTAGTTCTAAAACCTTAAGGTTTTGGAATAGTTATAAATAAGGCATTTTTTAGTCACTTAAATGCCGAAATAAGACTTACAAGTTTTTTTTGCTGCTAGTTTAGAACCTAATTATAACTTCGTAGTTTTTGTGCCTTTAAGTCATTTAAACAACTTCTCCATAACCATGTAGCCCATTTTAAAACTAATTAAAGACTATTTAGTTGAAGCGCTGCGTTATAGGCTCCTAAATAAGCTTTCTGGCATAACACAATACTACTTCCCTTATTTAAAATCTATTTGGTCACTAAAATTATCTTTTAGTCTCGTTTTCGACTAGACAGAAGGTAACATCAACGTCTCCTGAATCTATACAGAATGTCTCACGAAAAGCACAAAGCACATCAGATAAATAAACATTGTAAAACAACAACGGAACATCCTTATTTAACGGATGATGTAAATGATCCGAGCACATCCAGAAATATTGATTCAATACTGAGAATTCACCAGAACTTTTATCTATCTCTAAATCATCAGATGACTGTGACTATGATGCTGAACCTAAAAATATTAGGCAGGAATAAAAAGAATGGGATATAAAACATCAAATAACGCATGTTGCCTTAAAGGACCTCTCTCTGATTTTAAATAAAAACAGTAATTTCGGGATGCCTAATGACCCATAATACAAACCGATTGGTTTGTATTATGGTACCGGCAAGCCTAATGACATTAATGAATATTTGTCAAAATTTGTTGAAGAGCTTCTGGTAGTTCTGAAATATGGCGTCTGCATTGGAAAATATAAATAATATTAGCTGTAGGATGTTATATATATTTTTTGTATGCTTCCAACATTCTCACCCTTAATTGTTTTATATGTGATTCACCAGCAATGGCATTTATTAAAGGTGAGAATGTTGGAAGCACACAAAAAATATATATAACATCCTACAGCTAATATTAAGTCCATTGAGGATCTTCTTTTTAGAATAACTTTTCTCGAAGTTTGTGTCGCTATATAATATATTGGCTTCAATTTAGTAACAACGTTCAAAAAAGCAGTTAAATATTTAAAGCGTCGCTCAAGATTTCTTCATTTGAAAAACATAGTGTTTATTTGTCCTGAAGAGAACAAGTAGTTTTTTTTACATTCAATTTCAATTTACAGGTGTCGCAAATTTCAATTCACAGCATGGATGTAAAAAATGTACAATAACTGGAGAATATTCTTACATTTCTCATACAAACTACTATCCAAATAAGAAATATCCAAATAACAAATATCCAAAATGGACAGACAAAAGTTTTCGTCAAAAAACGGATGAGATTCATCATAAAACAGATTCTAAAATGTTAAAGCTTCCAATCGATATGATTTCTTGTTTTCCTATAGCAAATTGCTTGCACTTGGTAGATTTAGGAGTAGTGAAAAAGTTGTTGATTGGATGGCGCGATGGAACATTCAAAAATAAATGACTGAAGTGGTCTGCCAAAAAAATTGAAGAAACATCTATACAAATTTTAAAAATTCAGCTTCCAAAAGAAATTCACAGAGCTGTGAGAGGCTTGGACTGTCATTTTGGAAAGGTCTTGAGTATAGGAATTTTCTACTTTACTATGGAATAGTTGTGTTAAAAAATGTCCTTGAGTGTGATTTATACAAACATTTTCAAATTTTTATTATACCTATTTATGAAATACAAAAGTTTGATTTTTTGTTGTTTGAACATTTTAAAAATACGTTTAACATTCCTGAAACACCAATACAAGAAAAATCCCGTTTAGTAAAAACTAAAAACGAACTATAAAAATTAATACTTTATTAGATATTATTAGCGTTCAATTTGCATTTATTTGGCACAAACCAATTCCTAATGTCATCTTATTAGAACAAGAAAACTGTATGAACGTTTTCAGCTTATCAGCGATTATTACTTTGTACTTACCGTTTCAATTAAAAGACATACTGTATAATAAATATGAATAAAAGCTGGCATGTGTTCAGAACTACACATCCAAAACAATACTAAACAGGTCGTTAGAAAGTTGCGATGGTGCGACTTTTAAGCTTGAGTTGTATAAAGGCAATTATTAGTTCTGAAAAGTGTTATTTAGCATTATTTAGGTTACGAATTTGATCTTAAGGTTATATTTTAGCATATTTTCAGACTTTCAAGCAACTTAGGTTATATTTTGGTTATTTCAAAAGCTTAAAAGCATTTGTTTCCTATCGGCCATTTTAAGATTATGACATAGTTAAATAACAAAACATTTTTGAAAATATATGTAAGTCTGCGTAGTTTTAGGTTCGGGAAACACATTTTTTCATAATTTTATATTCATAGGTTGCCGTATATTAGAATTTCGACTACTTTTAAAAACAAAATATTTCCCTTGTATTTTAAATATAACTAAAAAAAATATTTATACTAATAATATCGTTAGCCCGTGAATTTTATGCTACTTTTATACAGGGTGGTCCAACGAAAAGTTTGCACCTAGCTTTTCTCTTTTTTTTGTAGTCGAATGCGAAAATGCTCGGACACGTCGATTTTGCTTTTGAGGGGGACACATTTTAAACATATTTTTCGATCTGCGCCTTTAACCCCCTAGCGGGGGTGAGTAACAACCCTAAAATTTTAAATGGAAAGAGGGGTCTAATGACATATCATTTGAAAGGACACAAAATTGTCTTTCTAATGATACCCTATTTGTCGAATTTTACTAAAACAGTTAATACGAAAACGACTTTAAAGACATTAAGCCGATAATTTTGGTATTAATGAGAAATACAAATAAGTTTTAATTATTGCGAGTGAAAACACCTGCAATCGTTAGTACATTCCAATGTTTGTTAGTTTTAACATTGCTTTGTAAAAAAAGTAAACAAGCTGTTAAATTGATTTATTAAAACGTTACATTAACAAATGTTGAAAATGTGACCCATTTGATTCCATACAATAATACAGATTTTGTTCAAATCTATTTCTAACATTTTGTAGCATATCAGGTGTTATGTTTCTGCACTCTTCTGTAATGCGTTGGCGAAGATCTTCTATGGACTCGGGCTTCGTGGCAAAACATTTATTTTTTAAGTGCCCCCAAAGAAAAAAGTCTAAAGGCGATAAATCCGGTGACCTGGCAGGCCATTCAATTGGGCCCCTCCTTCCAATCCACCGTCCAGTCATCTAAGAACTGTCTTACAGGAGCCACATAGTGCGGAGGTGCTCCATCTTGCTGGAAATAAAGCCGATCAGCAGTATGATTTTGGTCATCTTCTATTATTTGTGTTATTAAAGGATCAATTGTGTCTTCAAGCATGTTTAGGTACACTTCACCAGTTAAATTTCCAGGAATAAAAAGTGGTCCTATAATATGATTTCCTAATATGCCACACCAGACGTTTATTTTTTGAGGATACTGGGTATGAACCTCACGGAATAAATGTGGGTTACTGTCATCCCAGTAACGGCAATTGTGCCTATTTACAGCTCCATTCAAATAAAATGTGCATTCGTCGGAAAAACAAATGTTAAATAATAATTGCGGATCTTCAATTAAACGCTGGCTCATTGCTTCACAAAATTGCAGCCTTCTATCAGGATCATCCTCATTTAGTTCCTGTACTAATTTGATTTTGTACGGATGAAATTTGTACGCTTTTAAAATTCGTATTATGGACGAACGGGAGACACCTGAGGCTTCAGCTAGTTGACGGGTACTTTGACTATGATCCATTTCAACATGCCCTAAAACAGCGACTTCCACAGCTTCATTTCTGATCGGTTTCTGCGGCTGGTGTTTTACATTACAGACAGATCCGGTATCTACAAACTTTTTAACTAACTTGCCAACGTACACATCATTCACATTTTTATCGGGATGTCTCTCATTAAATAAGCGAGCCGTAAGTCTAGCACTACTATTATTTTGAAAATAAAGTTTAACAATTTCAACTCGTTCTAGAATGGAATAAATCATTTTGTACGGTAAAAGTAAAATAACTTGAGAAGCAACCAAACTGAATCAATGAAAAGACTAAAATAAACGGTGTAAATTCTTTTCCTACACGTATCTGCAGTTTTTATTTCAACAAAAAACGCAAACGATTAGTGAGGAATTTAGTTCTGATAAATAAGATAGTGTTTTTGAAATCCCGTTTTTCTTCAAAGTAAATAATTTAGAAATGATTGTAGTTGTTTTCAGTCGTAATAATTAAAACTTATTTGTATTTCTCATTAATACCAAAATTATCGGCTTAATGTCTTTAAAGTCGTTTTCGTATTAACTGTTTTAGTAAAATTCGACAAATAGGGTATCATTAGAAAGACAATTTTGTGTCCTTTCAAATGATATGTCATTAGACCCCTCTTTCCATTTAAAATTTTAGGGTTGTTACTCACCCCCGCTAGGGGGTTAAAGGCGCAGATCGAAAAATATGTTTAAAATGTGTCCCCCTCAAAAGCAAAATCGACGTGTCCGAGCATTTTCGCATTCGACTACAAAAAAAAGAGAAAAGCTAGGTGCAAACTTTTCGTTGGACCACCCTGTATAATATTTTGACAGTAAAATAGAAGGTGCATTAAAATCAGCAATTTGTGTCCGCTATTTTATGCAGTTTTATATCACGTATATTGAGTGATAAATAATTATCATAATTTATCATTACAATATTTTCACTACCTACCAAGAGTTATTTAAATACTAGAAATAATACCGTATATTAACCAACTAATCCAAAAATTGGAAGCAGTCTGTAATATATTTTACTTAATAGTTTTAAGACTGCTTTCGGCAGATCAACTATTTACTGATAGGTTGTAGTTGATAATTCGCAAGGAGCTAGTTAGAACCTTTTAGTGGCTAAATTAGAACTTTAAACCCGTGATTCATAGGTTATAATTCAGTTATATATTGGCTAGTAAGGATATATAAAGGTTATATTATAGCTGCACAAATATTCAATATTTAACCTTAAGGTTCTGAAATGTCGACAACTTTTAGGTTAGCAGGAGGTTCTGTAGCGTGGGCCCTTTTGGTCGCCAGGAGTTTGTGTAGCCGGCTAGAGGAGGTTGTTTTATACCTAATGGCATATGTAAACAAAATCCATAAATTGGTTCTAGAACCAATATACAACCTTCCTAGAACTATATTTTGTTACTTGGGTAGTGCTTTTCTGTAGTTAAATTTGGCAATATCGGAATTTTTTCTTTCGCTGTTACGGTTTCGTTTGCCACACAGTATATGACAGCGTGGTGACAGATTTAGTCTATTCAATCTGTGGCGTGGTGTTATCACCTACTGCGGGATTTTCACCTACCAATTTGCCGAAAATACTCGAGAGTTATTAGAAAAGAAAACAGATTTGTGTGTTATTCTTATAGAATCTACTCGCTTAAACAACGTACTAACTTACAATGCTCTGCTGCCAGAATATCTTTGAAATTATCTCTATCCTACACCTCGTACTTATTATTTCCGCATTAGCGTAATTAATCCGAAATCTATTTACACCCGAAACACGTGCAGATGCTTATTTAAACACACAATTAATTTATTTTTTGCTAAAATAATTTGGTTGGTTATTGAAAAAATTCCATATCATTTTTATTTCATTCAATTCAATTCATTCAAAATCTGGCAACCAAGAAAAATTACGAGAACTGCCGTTGAAAAATTCTACCTACTCATTGATGCCGTAATATCAAAATCAATCAATCAATCCGAATTCTATTTATGTATAAACATAAACTATTAAGTTCAGAAGGCGTAAGCGACTGGAACACCCTTTATAATAGGAGATTTTGGAGAATATTTTAGCAATTTTTCAATAAACTAATTTTGTAGTATAGAATCTTACAGATACGAATACAATGTCTGGCATTATCTAGGGTATCTTTCGCGATGTATCGATACATATCCAGATGTAAACATGTTATATAAAGTCGGGCTGTTTGCATTCCTTTTGGCGGTGAACGCATATAAACATACGATCTTGTAAAGTCTTGTCTGTTGACATCCTATTTAGAACCACACAGAGAGTTATACACCAGAAGGCGACGGCCTACTATGCATATAAAGCGTTGTTAAAACATTTTTGGGTACGGTAAGTATGCACTTACAATTTTAGTAATCAAATCATTATCACTTGATAAAAAGACTATACAAATTGATGATTACATCCCACTAACACTACAAGGGTAGCAGAACTTTAACTATCATATTTCGGAAATTACCCACTATGCATTAAATATTTTGTGTTTTATATTTAGGCCCAGATAAACCTATACCAGATACGTATGGTCGGAAAATCCCTCGCCAGAAAACTGCACCAATTAGCCTTCTTTGAAGGGAAACATTTTTAAAATAGTTCCCAAATCGTCACTTTTTTCATTAAAGTAAAGTCATTAGAAAAGAAAACAGATTTGTGTGTTATTCTTATGGAATCCACTCGCTTTAACAACATACCAACTAACAATACTCGGCTGCCATACTGTCTGAAATTATCGCTATCCTACACCTCGTACTCATTATTCGCGCTATAGCGTAATTAATTCGAAATCTATTTACACCCGATACACGCGCAGATGCTTCATTAAACATAAACTTTATTTCCCCAAGTTTATTTTATGTTATTTTTGCTAAAATAATTTGTTTCTTCAAAAAATTCCATATTATTTTTATTTCATTCAATTCAATTCATTCAAAATCTGGCAACAATCAAGAAAAGATAAGAAATTCGGTGATGCCACACTTTATTTGAAGATTTTCACCATAAACATATTCCAGTAACTTTTCCTCAATAAATCCACACATAACACATTAGATTGACACATGGAACATTATTAGATAGGTACTTGATTTTCCAACAAATTTAATTTACTCAACTCCCACAATAATATAACAAATATTAAAACATTATTTTATCTAAAAAAACTACTAATTTATACTTATTTTTATTTTACTACTATTCACAGGAACTAAATCTGGCATAAATGTTTTTAAATGACACAAGTTGACACATTTGGCATTCGAATATTGATTTTTTACCGTCCTCACCACAATTTCAATAATAATAAAAAAAGTTCAATGAACTAGGTCATAGATATGCAAGAAATGTATCGATATATTCTTTCTTTCATTATTAGAGATGCAAGAAATGTATTGATATATTCCATTCGAGGCCGCTTGTATGTATATAAACCAGTGTAACAGTACATGCTTTTATTCTAGCGTACAGGGTGATTGAAATTCGCGGGTCACCACTGGAGATGTCATTAACGGTAATAGTTAGAGAGGTAGTTTAAATTTAACAAAGTTGTGTATTTTGATGAACAATAATATTTTTCTACACCCGTACTATAATAATACACTTATATGGCAATAATCCGTTTCATAATGACATCCCTTATGATGCAGATTTTAAGGCCTATTATTATTATTATTGGTGGGTTAGAGAAGACGAAACGTTGCTGTCATTTAGACAATACAAATTGTTGTTTTATAAAATATATTTTATTGGCATTATCTTTCGAAAATCTATGAGATAAAAATACATTCCCAGTGCAGTGCTTCCTAAATTAACTTAAATTTCACTTATATTTTAGCTTAAACCTATCTGAAAATTGTTTTACATCGCTGGCTAAATTAAGTAGGTAGCTTATGTTTACAAATTAATTTATTTTATTCAGACAGCGCTCTTAAACGAAAACTACTCCGGTAGAGCGTTGTGAGATTTTGAAACCGTATAGGAAAATGACCGCTCAAAGATTGATGGTGAGTGTAGTGGTGGCGTAATGACAGCTTTATGAGGAATATTCACATCACACACAGATCCTCGGAACTTCAATCTTTCATATAAGTATTCCGGCTTTTTCCATCTGATGATTTTATTAATCAAAATTAGTGAATGAAAATCAGACGTTGTTTCATTCTTAACCAGCCGATTTCCTTAATCTTAGCACTAGCCTCTTTCACCCCTACGAATTCCACATACACGCCGTGTGCCTGAATTCTGCATCAACTGAATTCTGTTCTCAGCAGTTTTAGTCAGACAAGGGCCATATATATATATTGTCAATAATATAACCCCTAGCTGATTGCGTTATCATGCTGTCTCGCCACGCGACAACTTGTGTTTATGTGTCACTTGCATTTAGTTAAAAACATATTAGATACTGTAATATAACGGTTATACAAATAGTTGTTATAAACGTAAAATTATCTAGTATTCATATTTATTTTTACTTATTACTGACCTAACAGGATCTTTGGGGAAGCGAAAAAAATGTTTAGAGCAAGTGTATCGCTTATTGGGACAATATTTTGCAGCACACACATGTCCTCCCTGATTGTTCATTGTATTAATCACAAGACACCTTAATAGAAATAAAATATTTTTAATTCTCACGAACACTATACCAAAAACACAAAACACAGAATTAGATTACAAACACAATATTTATTTATCTCGTACACGCCGACTATGAACTATATATTGAACACAGGAGTGAACGGAATCTATCTACGTCTATGCGATTATTGTGACGCTTTACCCATAATGGCGGCATGCGCGACGAGATGCGCCAGACGCCTCGCAAGCGGAGAGTCAGAATACTGTATTATTTATTATACTCTGATGATGTGTCATTGCAATATCGGACACCTTAATTTATATGGTTTTGGTGAAACTCAAAAGCAACTCAATTTTTAGATTTACTTCTATTTCTGTATATACGACTTTCGTTAATGAAAACAATAAAAATTACTTTTTTCGGCAACCGTCCTGAATTTACCCACTTCCCGGACGCTTTTTCTTTGAGAAAGTGTCATTAGTCTAGTCCTAGTCCTGGAAGTACGTACTTCCCGGAATAGGAGGGGAATAATCACGTCGTTGTTGTCATTTCAAACAAATTGAATTATTAGCGATTGCTCGAATTTTAATATAAATATACTATTGAATAAAAGGCGTCTACTCCACTCTCATTTTGTGGAGTAGACGCCTTTTATTCAATAGTAATATTCACTCCTCGATAGATGGATTACTTCAGAAAATTTAATATAAATATTAATATAAATAAGAATTAAAATGTTTCTGTTAATATGTATGTATTTTCTGTCCTGTTGAATTCAAATAAGAATTAAAATGTATAATAAAGAAATGTGTCGTGTCATTGATTTATTATTCTACACGGTGACCGAAAAAATATTGTACGCAACACGCCCGAAAATAGTTTTTTGCACTCACAGACTTCCAGAATTCCTAGAATTATTATTTAATAAATTCTGGTTGAAAAATAAAACGTGCTGAGTGCTGGAAGTCTCCTTCTGTAAACTTCAACACAGCACCTGAAATCTCGTTCATTTTAATATAGATTTGACGTCCGACAAGATAACACCCACATTTTGTAGGTTATTTTATATCAAAAGTGTGTAGAGTGTGTCTTATGTATATAAAAACATTGATAAATTCACTAACAATAATTGAATATCTAACTATGGACTTCGACATAGTTTAAATTTAAAATTGCCGAAGCATAGACTGTCTCTTTCAGCGAACAGTTCAATCATAATGCCTCTAAAAATTATGAATCACCTGCCTCAACATTTGAAATTGATGAACCCGAACAAATTTAATTTAATGCAATAAAGTTTTTATTCCTCGAATGAATATTTTTTTGAATAATTTTTAAATTCGTAATTGTGACATGTAGTGTGATTTTTAATGTGTTATTAGATTTAATTGTTAAATCTGGTTTTTAATTTATTATGACTATGATCAAAATCATTCTAAAACCTTTTATTAATCATTATTTGTGAAATGTCACTTTAAATGTTGCTCGTCTTCATTTAGGGCAATAATTTATTGTTGCGGCTGTGTTTTTTTTTATTTTTGTTTCTGTTTTCTTTTTGTTTTGTTTACTATACATATTATATTATAAATTTCAATACAAGAATAAAGATATAATATTATTAAAACTATGTATAATTAGCCAATTTGTTGGCGTGTTTGGGAAATATCCATATTTTCTGAATTCCGGCCTCTGATCTACCATCGTAGGCCGATTTAGTCAATCCATATCGACTTTTATACAAATACCTACCCGTTTGGCTATAATAACATCCACTTAAACTGTATATATGTGTATTTTCCTCTGTTATACTGAGTCCCGTGTAAAAGTCGGCTCCCTGTTCCTTATTTCTTATAATAATTAACAGTACAGAACGTTTGTTCACAGGGACAATCAATTAATTAACAAAAGAGACACACTGCTGCATGGCAAACCGTATCTTGGCTTTCGATGTAAAGACGATCTTTATCTTTACCTCTTCTTCGTCTTCTGTTTCTTGGGCTTGTTTGGAATAGTGGTCTTAGTGCGGTCATGTTTTTCATCTACTATACTTACTACTACTACACTTGTTTTTATTTATATCCATATTTATGTGTATACCCAGCCTATACCTATAATAGTCTCTAGTTTGCCGACAATTTTCGATAAATTTATATCTAAATTAGAGATCCAACTTGTAAACTACACAAAGAATGCCAATTATTGATGACCAGTGGCGGCTCCGGAACTGGTTGTCGGAGTGCGTTCATTTTCGTGCCACTCTGATTGAGGTATCTCCAAAACATGCATTCTGAATGCAGCAACCGCTTGTTCAGGTATCGAAAAACGTTGACCTCTCAGTTTGTTTTTTACGTACGGGAATAAAAAGAGGTGCCAAGTCAGGACTATACGGCGGATGACTCATCAAATTGATGTTTTGAATGCTCAAAAATGCAGTTGTTTGAGCCGATGTGTGAGAGCTCGCATTGTCGTGGTGAAGAGTGATCCGTCTTCGGCGGTTGGTTTTCCTGATTTCTTCGAAGACAACTGGCAAACAAATGGTTGTGTACCACTCAGAATTGACTGTTCTGCGTTGTTATAGTGGTACGATTGCGACATGTCGAGTTTTTCCGAGAAAACAGGCGACCATTTGCTTGGAAGTGCTTCGTGCGCGAACAACTTTTGTTGGATTTGGCTCATCTTGAAACACCCATACAGTCGACTGCTGTTTACTTTCGGGCTCAAACGGGTAAATCCACGATTCAACACCTGTCACGATGTCATAGACGTGTTTTGAAGCACCGCGATCGTCTTTTTTGAGCATTTCTTTCGATCAATCGACACGAGCCTTTTTTTTAAAGCGATTGACAAATTGTGTGGGATCCAACGCGAATAAATTTTTTTGACAATCAAATGTTTATGCAATATTGAATGTATCCTGGTCCTACTAATGCCTAAGGTTGTCTCAATCTCTTGATATGTCACATGACGATCTTGCAATATCAGTTCGCGCACAGCATCAATGGTTTTTGGAACAACAACTGATTTTGGACGACCTTCACAAAATTCGTCTTGGAGTGAACTACGACCACGATTGAATTCACCATAACATCGATAAACACTGGTCCTTGATGGAGCTTCATCGCAAAAATTGAATTAAGTTCATCCATGCACGGTTGCTGAGTTAATCCACGTCGAAAGTTGTAAAAAATAATCGCACGAAACTGTTCACGATTTAATTCCATTTTTGGGCCGAGATGAATCTTTTAAGTTACTGTAAACAACACAAATAGCGCTCGTATGTCAAAACGTTCTGAATACGTATAACCTCAAAAATGTCGAACTTTACGATAGAGCTGTCAGTTGCCAGATTGCAACACCAGGTTTGCCAAATCCCGAAATATAAAAGGGAACCCTCGTACGACTCTGTGATTGCGTATTGTCATTTACTGTAAACGTGGTGCGAAAACGTTCCATAGTTAATCGAATTAATTGCTCTGATGGACGATTATGTTGAGCGTAAAATGGAGGTAGTGCGCGATACGTATTTCGAACAGAACAATGATTTTCAAAATAAATTTGCACAATTTGCTTCACCATAAAACAGTAATTATGAATTTTGTCTTCATCTGAAGCAGGAGGCTTTATCCTATACTAAAGAAGTAATCCATTAGATGCAGTGGAGTGTAATATAATTACAATAAAACAAAATTCATCGTCTCCACTATTTAATTAGTCCATAAATTATGTCAAAGGGACATGTTTCGATGACTCGCCTCCATCATCAGCTCCTAACAGACTGTCTGTTAGGAGCTCTGCCTTCACAAAGTGAGCATTTTATACCACCATTTTTATTCGTGTAATAATAGTAAAACATTATTTATTTATTTCGGTCTCTCTCTTCCCTGTGTGCGGCAGTTGACACCCTTGCCAGTGCTGGTGTCCTCTGACACACCAATGAATTCAGCAACAATGGGCAACACTGCCATCTGGCATATACCCACTTTACAACCACCTATCACGCTTCGTATAAACGTAGTTGCCAGCTCTTAGCAGACGAATCTTGCCATTAAAAAAACACTATAAGAAGCATGCTTCATATAGATGCAGCAGAGATTTAATGTAAAATAAGGTTATATCACAACGCTTGGCGAGTGTTTTGTACCTATATGTCGATTATTCTTTTGATTATACCTATCTCTATCACACAGTCGCAAATTCTAGCGCTATGCTAAATGCTAATATTATTTTTATTTACTTTTCGGGAAGCTTAAGGTTTTGATTTCTGATATTTTGAATACAAATTAGTCTTTCTATTTAGTTACCAACATATTTAATTTAAGTTTTAAAATTTAAAAAAGTAGTGAACAAATTAAAAAAAATTATATATTTACGGTTATTTATTAGTAGGTACCTACCTAGTTTTATCAAAAATAAATGGGTAGGTACCGTAAAAGATTGTTTTTTTAATAATATAATATATTATAATATCTCATACTTTAATATGGAAGAAGCAAGTGGAAGTAGTACACATCAGCACCGTAAATTATATTTACGCTGACATCAGGTAAGCGCAGTTATTGAAAAATGATAGTTTATTTTTTAATTTTAACTCAAGTTAAGTTTTTTTAATCAACACTCCTTTTAAGAACAGAAAAATCTTGTTAAAAACATACAGACACACCTGTTCCAGATTTAAATAAATGTTTGATAAATATAAATAAAGGCAAATGCATAAAAGCAAAAGCAGAGCTTTTAATAATACCTGGTATGAGACGTATTATGATTTCTAGGTAGCATAAAAGTAATTTGATTGAAAGTTTCATAAAATGTGTTTTATTTAGTATTATTATGAAGTAGGTAAATATATAAAACACCCTTTATATCGGCCTGTAATTTGACACCCTTACGAGGCATCTATCGATAGTTCTTCTGATTGTGAAGTTTGATTGAAGAAAAAAAACTGGGAAACCTTGTATACCTATATAATAAATTTAACATACCGCAGAATTGAAACACATTCATTAATAATTAATTCAATTTCAACCAGTTTCTCCTTTACCTTAGATAATGATATTATTAGTAACTATATAGAAATGCACTTACCTATACCTACATAATATGTTCATACTTAATAAGTATATTTACCTTGCAGCATGAACTTGAACAAAGTTCAATAATTTTATAATTATTAATAAATTATATTACTTAGTTGATTATGTAAAAAAAAATATGTCTACGTCTACCTACATATTTATATAAATATTCGTCGTACTTATTATATTAATGATCAACTTTAGCAATGCATGTATAGATCATACAGAGTGATACATTAATTCCATTTAATTTGTGTTGACGAGGACCTTAAGGACTTGTCAACGTGGTGTCAGCGTAATGAATTCCAATTGAAATGGGACAATTACCTGTATTGGTATAATTAAGTCACATTCACATTCAAAACAAATTAACAGTTTTCAGTCTAATAATTCTGATAAATAAACGAAAACAAACACAAAGATGTCGGCTGCGTCATTCTCGGCAACACCGTCCTTCATTTACTATAAAAAACACCATATATTACGAGGGTTGCTATTTAAGTATTGAGAAACTGCAACACTGGTATTACCAGGTGAAATCTGTCATCCCCATCTCGAAGTTTGACATTTTTCACAGTAGGTATATATACCTACTGTAATAATTATTTGGCTTTTATTTGTTTAACTCAAACAAAATTTATTTGACTCAAATAAACAGTGTTTGTCCGGAAAAAATAGAGTTATTTGATTTTTAAAACATATTTATTTTGCCTGCTGGGATGCTTTGGCAGAAAGAAGTATTTATTTAATTTAAATAACAGATCCTGGTTATTTGAATCAAATAAATAATAATAATAAAATAAGCAGACGCGCATGGCTGTTGGGGATTTAACTCCATAGCGCACGCGTTTTAGTTTAGTATTAGTCCAATGTAGAAGGTGTTTTTTATTGTGTTAGTTATGACTTATACCTATATATTATATAATAAATAAAAAAAATAATGTCCGTTGAATCGTTATTATAGTGGTGTGGAACGTAGCACTTTATGACCGCTTTTCGTATGTAAGTGCCTAAATGTTATAAGTTAATTCGAATTAAAACGGTGACAAAAAAATCTTAAATTGCTTGAGTACTAATGCATGATTGTTTATTTCACGTAAGTATATGTATATATAAACCTAATATTATCATAAGATCTTTTTTTTATATTATCGTAGTGAATTGATAAAATAAGGGTAGTAGATACACGTGGATAATGTGTAAATGATCTTGAAATTGAGATTTTATTTAACAGTATTTAATACAAAGATGGCGGCTTGTTTATATTTAGGGACCAACAAGAAAGTCACCCAATGAAATATTTATTCAGTTCAAACAAATATTTGTTTGAAACATATTCACGGGCGTTTACGTCAAACGCGAAATCAACTAGGCGTATATACCTATATATAAATAAACATTTTTTTGTTTTAAATATATATTTTTTTGTTCTATCCAAATAAATAATATGATCCGGCAAAATCTGGTAGTTTGCTTCCAATAAATACTTTGTTACAAAGAAATATTTATTTCTTCATTCTTTTTCTAGATATTAATTTGCAAATATTATTATTAATAAAACCAGAAACTGTTTGGATCAATTGTTCAAAAATCACCTATACACACGTAATATTTTTGCGGATTGTTCATTTTGAACACCCTGTAGATCTGATTTAAGGTAGATATATATTATTATTTTTAAAGAGCACATTATTTAGTTGTAGCCAAAATTGTTTGGGTAATAGGTTCATACAAAAATCTTAAATCAGATCTACAGGGGGTTCAAAATGAAACAATCCGCAAATTATTACGTGTGTAGGTGTTTTTTGAACAATTCATCCAAACTGTTCCTAGTTTTATTAACAAAAATATTTGTAAATTAATTTCTAAAAAAAACATGTTTGAAGAAATAAATATTTATTTGCAACAAAGTATTTATTGGAAGCAAAATATCAGATTTTCCGGAACAAATTATTTGTTTGGATAGAACAAATTATATATTTAATATAAAAAATGTTTATTCAGAATAAACAAAGATTTATTTGTTCCAAGTAGCAACACCTTTGGGCCAAGTACATGGAATTTATCTTCTAAATAATTCTAGTTAGTTCAAGCAAACAAATATATCCTTACATTTTCGGGCCTTGTTAACAAGTAAGTATAAGTATACTAAGTCAAATAAATATTTGTTTAAATCAAATAAATACTACTTGGGTATTTCAAATAAACCATATATTTGTCTCAAGTACATGGGATGTTTGTCGTATACCGAAGAAATATTTGTCTGGTTCAACTCCATTTTTTTTTCAATGATTTAAAAAGTAAAAACAACAATGTACTAATGATACAACACAGTACATAAAGTAAAAGGAATTTAAAATGTATATAATGGCTTTGTAGATGTTCACTCTACTTATTATATTGATCGCTATCAATTTCAAGATAAAAACCATATTATGAAGGTAGGTGTGCGTGTATTTAGTTATTTCAGATGAAATGTAAGGACGCAAATTGAAAAATAGACGAATAGTGAAGGATAAAGCTTTATACCAGAATAGTATGAAGGAAAATGCTAAAAAAGAGGATCAATTTGAATTTAAAAAGAACAATGTGTAAAAATGTCAAAAGAATCTAAATTAATTTGATCATTTAAGCAAACTTGGTACGAAGGTTGCTAAATGGGTATAAATAAGGCTGTAAAAGACAAGATTACAGCCTTGTACACCTATTTAGCAACCTTCGTATTTTCCTTACGCTGATTGGTCGAATCAACGCCTGATTATACGACGACGATGCCGTATAACTCATCATCTGCTCCAGTTACACCGAGAATTGAAGAAATAGCGGTGCCAAAACGAAAAGCTAAAATATCAACAGTTGATTTTGATCCATTTAAAATTTCCAAAAATGCACTAAAGGCTACGGCTAGAATATCTAAATTGGCAAAACACGTTGAAAGAGATTAACTAGTAAATAACAAAATACTACAATAAGCACACTTAAAATAATAGACAATTACTTCACCCCGTGTCGGCACGTTTGATGTTCATGTCTACAAAGCAATTCGCCGCGCTTATAGTTACAGTATAGTATCTTATTGTATATATGGATATAGTTTATATAGTAGCGGGCCAGAAATGTGGCTGGGAATGCGACGAGTCGATGCCGTTTTCAGCGTCTAGTGAACCTTCTTGTCTATAGTTAATATTCGATGCTATAAGTTTAATTTTTATTAATAAGTAGTTTAAAAAATGTCTGTCTGTCTGTATCCATGATAACTCAAAAACCACTTTACATATTTTAACCGAATTTGGTACAGAAATACTACAGGATATGTCTACGGGCTGATTAACTTTTAGGAAACATCGAGCGTAGGCAAGGGGTTTAAAAAAGGGATTAAAATTTTAAAAAAATCATACTTCTTAAATTTATCTACAATATTGAAAAATTTCCATTGGTTTAATAGAGTATAACCTAAAACCTTAACAAAACTAGCGTTGGAAATAATTGAAAAAAAGGGGTTAAAAACTAAAAAAAAAAGTGTTTCGGGTTTTCTTTTAAAAATGTACCATTGAAAATAATCACCCGTTTCGTTACTTTATGGACACCCTGTATAGTAAATATCTCTTTCGTCAATATATCAATGAGTTTTCCAAAATCCAAATTCAATCATACATATCTCGAAAACCGTTGACTTTAGGTAAATTTTATAACATACACGAATTTGGTTATCGAGAATCAAAAACATTAATAATATACCGGGGTTCCAGAAGAAAAACATATAAAATTACGTTTATCTATTACACGATTGACCCCGTATACTACTACTACTAAAAAACGTGACATATGCGAGCGTTTCCCCTAAAAATGCGTGACTTTTAGCCTTCACTGTATATGAAAATGTTAGGAAAAACATACTGAGAAATAAATATGTACCACCCTGTATATGAACTATAAAAACATGTAAATCTTGTTAAAATGCAAGAAAATAAATAATAATTATTTATAATCTATGTATACCTATATCGCAATATATGTACATAATATAAGGTATATCTAAATGACTCTCTTTATAGTCATGATAATAAATTTAGTTTCGTCAGTATAATGACCATCATCAGTTAAGATGGGAGAAAATGTTTTGCATACGATTCAAATTAAATTTGTCGAAATGTTCATTAATTATAAACCCACTGGTTTATGTAGCGGCATATAGAGAGCAATCAATAATACAAAAATTGTTGTTGAAGATAGATTGCTGAAGTTTAGAAAAATCACAAATGTAGTTTACACAGATGGTAGGTATATGATAAATGGTAAGCCTTGAAGGTCATCTGGTAACACTGTTATTGTTTGCAAAGTTTGATTTGACTTATACTGTCAGATTAAAATGTGTTCCTAATAATAGCCAGTTCTTTTTATTTAAATTGTGATAAATACAATAGGTTATGGACCCAGAAAACGTAGTAACTGCTGTTTAAATTTGCGTGAAAATATACAGTTTTTCAAGAAAATTCCTTTTCTTAAAATCGAAATACTCACCGTGAAAACAGAATGAAATAGGTACATAAATTAGGAGAAACAAAAAATTATTGCCCAATTATTCAAATGTTATCCAGAATATGAAGGTTTTGCTCACTGTAAAGTAAAACGAAGGAAACGCCGGGATTTGTGGCAAAACAATTAATGGTTTTTGCGTCACGATAATGCACTTGCTGTTCAACAACAGCGTAATCATGCCTCAACAACCCTATCCACCGGACTTGACCCTTGGAACTTTTTCCTATTCCCAAAAATGAAAAGACCCATGAAAAGCTCAAACTCATACTAAAAAGCGCATACCAGAAGTGCTTCGAGCTTCGAGGATTGTAAAAATCGCTGGCACAAGTGAGTATATCTGAGGAGGTTAAGTATGAAGAAGCTAATAATTTTATTATTTAATTTTCATTATCATTCATTCATTCATCAAAGATATCAAAGCCTTCATCAAACAAAAAAATGGCAAAACATGTGGAACCAATTACAATCAAAGTTATCCGAATCCAAAAAGTCATCGAATCCTTGGAGCTTTACACCCAGACAAATGAACCAACAAGTAGCTATAACAAGACACAGAATAGGTCACAAAAAGCTCACCCATGAATTCATGATCACCAAATCCGATAGACCCAAATGTAACACCTGCAATACAACACAATCAATAAAACACCTACTAACAGAATGCCAGGAAACCCAACAAACACGATTAGAACTGGACATACCAGAGAACACGGAAGAAGCATTAGACCAAAAAAGGAATATTGAGAAAATACTTAAATTTATAATAGATTGCGAACTACAAAATAAACTGTGAAAGTTAAAAATAACGTAAAATGTAATGTATAATGTAACGTATAATGTAATGTATAATGTAATGTATAATGTAATGTATAATGTAACGTATAATGTAACGTATAAAAATAATAAAGGCCTTTATTATTTTTAATTGGGCGAGTTTCAGTTCAATTTTAGTCTACGGACCAAAATTGTGTGTTCAGCTAACCCAATTAATGTAATGTATAATGTAATGTATAAACACATAGGTTTGATGTGCCATTAAACAAATAAAAAAAAATTCCATTATAAACTACAATATGTTTTAAATGGTCCACTCTGTATTCGATAAAGTAAATTAATTTAATTTTAAATCAGCAAGTGTAAACTATCGTAAATATTTTCTTACCAGGCTATTAATTGGAACTGTTATTTTAATTATAAACATAAATATTAGAATAATTATATGTTATTAATTTATATTTTTACGATAAACATTATTAGTTGGAAAAGTTATAGAAAAGTTTTATATTTCATAAAGTAAATAGAAAATGATTATATGATTAATTAATAGTCACCTATGTGAGATAAAAGTTGTTTTTCTACCGGCTTATTTTTTTTTTTTGTAATTGAAATAACTTTACATTATGTAATAAATTACCTTATTTATTTATACAAGGTTTGCGTTATACTTTGGATAAAATTGAGCACGATAATAATTAAACTAATTAATAAGTTTTAAGCAGTTTTTTTTTATTTTTTTCAATGTAGGATTTCAGAAAATAAACTGTTGCCCTCGAGGCACGAATAGCTCTCCGTATTTAAGTGTAAAAGTCATAATTTTATGACCTTTTTGTCATTTATCTAAAATTTATAAATATTTTTGTTTTTTTTTTGTTTTAGACATCAGCTATTTTTTTTTACGTATCGGGTGTTTCCGTTTTCTTCTCTTTGGAGGCACTATTTATGCGTACATATTTTATATTTCAGATCTTCTAGGCCAAGTTCTTGTACGCAAAATAATTACACTATTTACGAACGCCTATGAAAACAAGTTATTTATAACACATTTTTTAGATTATATTCTATCAAAGCTATAAAAAAACTAGTCAATATTTCTGCTATGTTTAAGAAATACGTTTTTTCCAACCTTCTTACCCCATTTTACACTTTTTTCGAATGTCAATGTGGTCTAATTGTTTAGGTGAAATATTTTAGGTAATATTTAATTAAACGCACAAAAAATTATTCAATATTTCGGATAAGTTTAAGATCTATGATTTTTGTAATTTTTCAACCCTCTTTTAAACCCCTTGTCTACGCTCCATGTTAATCACCACCTATAAATAGTCTGTAGTATTTTCGTACCAAATGTGGTTAAAATTCGTTAAGTGGTTTTTGAGTTATCACGGATACAAATTTTTCCTGCCCTTTTATAGAATTTTCACAGACGCCTATGGTACATTAATTTTTGTCGTGTATTTTTAACACCAATTCAATTAGTTAAATATAAAATTTTTTCCATTTAAAATATTTTACCCCTTTTCCTATTATTTACGAACGTAAGTATATGTAAATACAAATTTTATGCTGCATTTTGTAGGTTATTTTATATCAAAGCTATATATAATTAGCCAATTTTTCTGGCATATTTGGGAAACATGTTTTTTTCGTTTTTGACCCTTTTTTAGACTATTTTCGAACGCCTGTGTGAACTAATTTTTTTAAGGAATATTTTTTAGCTTATATTGTATGACAACTATGAAAAATTATTCCATATTGCGAATAAGTTTAGGAAATATATATGTTTTATGTTTTGACCTCTTTTCCACTATTTACGAACGCCTATGAAAGTAAGTTATTTATGACACATTTTATAGGTTATATTCTATCAAAGCTATAAATAACTAGTTAATATTTCTGCTATGTTTAAGAAATACGTTTTTTTTTTAAATCTTTTTTACCCCATTTTACACTATTTTCGAACGCTAATGTGGTCTAATATTTTATATTCAATATTTTATGTTATATTCAATTAAATGCTTAAAAATTATGCAGTATTTAGGGTAAGTTTAGGAACTATGAATTTTTTTAATTTTTGAACCCTCTTTTAAACCCCTTGCCTATGCTCAATGTTTCCCAAAATCTAATCAGCTCCTTGCCATGTCCAATAGTATTTTTGTACCAAATTTGGTTAAAATCTGTTAAGTGGTTTTTGCGTTTTCGTGGATACAGACAGACAGACATTTTTTTAAAACTACTTATTTATGTATAAAATGACCAAAAACAAGTTTTTCCGGTGAAATTAAAAAAAAAAAAATTTTCATGAAACTAATAGTCTCCATACATAATATGATATGGAAAGCTAAAAATACAGTTACTGTAAAATTTCCTTAGGTAATCACGATAATCACGAGCCTATACGGGGCCCATTTATTGAGCCTAATAATGAAAACACAAGGTGTTTTTTCTTTATATTTTTTATTTTAAATATTTGCCTTAAATCATTGGGTGCCAAATCAGGATACGTCTTCTACGTTTTTTAGACTAATCGACTCACTTACTTAAACACCCAAATTTTCAAAACAATCGTATGGAAAAACATTTAGCCTACCAACCTCGTATACTTATTTATACAAACTCAAATGAATAAAGAAATTATAGGCTAATAAAACAATATACAATCAACTTCGATAAAATTATACTTACTTAACAAAGTGATCAATTTAAATGTCAAATTAATTGCTTGTAAAACACATGTTACGTATATACAATGCTTTCATTTTCAAATTTGTCACCCAGAAGAGGCCTATAGTTTTCGTAAGCACGAAACATGTCGGCCGACTTGTAGGCTGTGGTAATTTGGGTAGTATGGTCATCGAATATTAACTATAGACAAGAAGCGTCACTAGATGCTGAACACGGCATCGACTCGTCGCATTCCCAGCTCATTTCTGGCCTATAGCCTATATATACTATATCCATATATCAAACGAAATAAATTATCCATCATCAAAGTGGAGTGTCAGTTTCAAATAAAAGAAAACAAACAAAAACTTTCAAAGTCAACTTTATTTTGTCTCTTATGCGTTCGTTTTTATCTTTATTGTAGGACTGATGTTGGCTTGTTGAGCCGAAACTAGTTTCCTTTACATAACTAAATTGAAAGTTTTTTGTGGAGTTGACTTTGAAAGTTTTTGTTGGTTTTCTTTTATTTGATATCTATATATACTTATTTTAACTGTGACTATACTATGTAATATACTATAAGCGCGGCGACTTGCTTTGTATCCATAGACATCAGACGTGCCGACACGAGGTGAAGTTACTGTCTATTATTTCGACTATGGTATGGTAGTAATTAAAACACTGTTTTCGGTATGTACAAAACTGAATTATTTTTAAGGAGTGAGTGTTGCTTCGTTCTTCTGGCGGGAGAGAGAGATACTACCACTTGTAATACTTGATCGTCTGCCATCTTGAATTTAACTGCAGCCTTCGATTTTTCAAACTGTTCCCTCAACAGCCAACTTGTCGGTCAGTAAACATGTCGAACCCACAAGTCGCCAAGATTTGTGCTTATACGAAAACCTACCTTGACGGGTCATCTGAAGTAGACATGATGATGATGTGTCACATAAGACAGAAACTGACATTTGAAATTTAAAAATTGGGGGTGACCGGGGGCGACCAAAATTCAACCAACAATGGTTTTGAGGTTCCCCCTCACAAACGACGTTTTTGCCGAAAAACCTGTATACTTCAGTTACACAAGTTATTCTGGGTGGCAAGTTTAAAATGAAAGCACTGTATGTGCGACATACAATATAATCCAGTGTTTTCTATATTGTTATTTCTGTCAATAAACGTTAATTACCGATCGATATTCTTGTTAAATATTAATCAGTTCTTTATGTGAAAAAAAAGTAAGGAATAACATAAACACACAAAAAAAAAACTGTAACTTAAAATGCACATTGCTTCAACAGTACAGGGTGTCCCACGATGAACTGAGCTTTCGATTTCTCGAAAATTAATGTTTTTGTTGGATATTTTTCAAAATTTTGACTTGTAATATTGTTGATGGCAAAATTCGACTCAACTGTGTGTATATACCGAAAATAGGCCTGTACTGGGTTATTTTAAATAGAACACCCTATATATTATTACATTTTTGTAGTATATACGTAAAACTCTAGATAGACGTTGATATTGAATAATGTTATGATAATTATAATACAGAGTGTTCAAAAAATAAATTGAGAAAACTGCAAAAACTCAATTTTTAGCTCTCCATATCATATAAATATGTAATATATTATGTAGGTATATGGAGGCTTTATTTTCAGGATTTTTTTTATTTCACTGGAAATACGCGTTTTCCGACATTTTTTACGTAAATATGTATTTTTTAAAAAATGGCTGTCTGTCAGTCTGTGTGTATCCACGATAACTCAAAAACCACTTAGTATATTGTACCCAAATTTGTTTAGGTGCTGATTAACTTTTAGGAAACATTGAGCGTAGGCAAGGGGTATTCGATGTGTTTGTCGTTGAAATTATACGAAATACGATTATATTATTAATAAATATACCTACGACTTTATTGTAATACGTTTCTAATACATGTTCTGTGTACGACTGACAAATGATGCTTACTACTAAAATTGGGCGCGAACTACAGAAACACCATCGAATATTAATTATAGACACGAAGGTCCACTATAGACGCTGAAAACGGCATCAACTCGTCGTATTCCCAGCTCATTTCTGGCCCGCTACTATATATACTATATCTATATATACTATAAGGTACTATACTATAACTATAAGCGCGGCGAATTGCTTTGTACCCACGTACATCAGACGTACCGACACGATGAGATCTAACTGTCTATTATTTTAACTGTGGAAACACTACATGAAGAATACAAAATGGGGTCTGGTAAAGTTGGGGACCCACGGAATTTCGCAAAAATGTTTTTTTTACTTAAAAGCTCTATTGTAATAGAACACTTTTTCAAAAAAAAAAATGATTTTAAAGTTGAATAAAACAAGACGTTTACGCAACGCAGTAGTAAAAATACGCTAATATCATCCCAGTATTATAGTGTTGCCAAGTAATTTTATTTTTACTGAGTTTTAAATGTACTGCATAATATTGTCTAATCGTACTTTAAAAACTGAAAGTAATAAATAAACGGAAATAAAAAAATTACCTATTTCACCACCTATAAATATTTAAATGGTCAAACTAATACCTTAACTAAAACAAACCCAACTACCCCAACCCAACATAATTCACCCACATTAACCTAACTACCTAACCCAATCTAATCAAACTAACCTAACCAACCCAATCTAATCACACTATCCCAAACTAACCCAACCTAATCTAACCAAACTACCCAAATATTACATTACACTACCATAAAGTAACTCAAATTAACCCAATATAAGTAACCCAACCCAATCTAACGGAACTACCCCAATATAACTCACCCAAACTAACCTAACTACCCAACCCAAAATAACCTAACTACCCAACCCAACAAACGAAACTACCCCAATATAACTAACCTAACTACCTATCCCAACCCAATCTAACGGAACTACCCCAATATAACTCACCCAAACTAACCTAACTACCCAACCCAACAAACGAAACTACCCCAATATAACTAACCTAACTACCTAACCCAACCCAATCTAACGGAACTACCCCAATATAACTCACCCAAACTAACCTAACTACCCAACCCAACAAACGAAACTACCCCAATATAACTAACCTAACTACCTATCCCAACCCACACTAGCGAAACTACCCCAATAGAACTCAGCCAAACTAACTTAACTACCCAACTCAAGTAACAAAACTATCCAGCCCAACTATAATATTAATTTTAAACTAAGTAATCAGAGTGAATCCAAACTTAAACTACTTTCACTATAATCGCTAGAAGCAAATAAAATACTAACTTGTCTTAACTTGCAGAAAAATAATTTTTGCGCAAAAAAACATTTGAACGACTCGAATATACGAGTATATGGCAACATCGCATATAACCTCTATATTCTTGTTTGGTAGAATTGGTAAATGTAAATAAACTTGTAACACACTAACCCTATCTTAATATTTTAGCAAATTTATTTTACTTAAAAAAGGGGTGTGTCTTCAGTAGGAATTCTGTGAGTCATCAAGTTTACTAAATAGAAATGAATCCCCCATAAATAGTTTATATAATTAGTGGGTAATGGCGTTTTTTGTTCCAAAAGAAGCGAGGCATTTTAGATCTTTATTATTTATTTAAGAACAAAAAACTATATGATCCATTGATTTTTTGGTTTAATTCATCTCTATTTAAGGTAAGCTTTATAAAAAGTTAAGAAAAAGTGTCAAATTCTGTGGTTCCCCAAGTTTACCAGAACCTACAAAATGCATTCCAATTTACATTGTTGCCATATTGTAAAAAAATAATAATAAACCTAATACGCAACAATACTTCTTAAAAGTATCCGAAATAATGAATATAATTTTTCATTTGTTTAATAGAGCATAACTTAAAACATTCACCATAAAAAATTAGATCACATTGTCGTTCGAAAATAGTGGAAAAAGGGTCAAAATAAAAAGCAACAATGATAATATTGAAATTGCTAATTTGGGATGTTTTGCCGCAAACCTAACAGTGTCGTAACAAGACAGAAAATTATGGAAGCATAAATTTCATCCATACGCGTTTTCAAAAGTCCAGCGCAGCATCTAAAAGATGCGCAGTTTACGAGACGAGTGGCATTCATTTATTTGGATTTCTGGTAAACCTTAATTTGAATCTACCATTAATCATGTTTCGTCCCAAAATATATTATTTTCATTTTTATTAATTCGTCATATATAATTAAATATCAACCAAAACCTTTTATCTTAATAAAATCATTTTATTCTATTAATATCTAAAATAAATAAACAAATAATTCATAACTAAAATTAAGCCTTCTTCATTCAATTTAAATTTAATATTTCGCGTTCTTAAGAATATTGAAGTTTTTTCCGCACCGCAATAGGTACATTTACCTATTTTGAAGGAGGACACGACACTTCTAGTCACCGCTGAAAAAGAAACACCGCCGCGAAATATACAGTGTTGAATTTTGTTCGAAATCTAACCGCATTATTAACCCGTATTTTACGTAATTGTTAACGT
Organism: Apoderus coryli; assembly: GCA_911728435.2. Lineage (NCBI taxonomy): Eukaryota > Metazoa > Arthropoda > Insecta > Coleoptera > Attelabidae > Apoderus > Apoderus coryli. Next base: position 32,463,097 of record OU452198.1, on the reverse strand, counting down.
TTTGTGGAAAGAGTGTGGAGTGCGAGAGCCGGGCGGCAAGTTGTGGAACTGGAGTTAAACAGGTAAGAACTTCCAATAGTTCACGTTTCTTTTATTTTGTTGTGTAACGGGAAATACGCTCCCTCCTGTAGAAGGTTTTAATTTTCTAAATTGTACCTTTGTACAAAACAAATCATTATTGGTAGAAATCACAACATCGATGTAATTAACTTTTTGTAGTTTATAACTTGCTCTTTTTAAAACAGAAATGATTTAAAATAATGAATCTTGTCAAAGCTATCTTTCATTAATTTATGTGTAAAATTTACCCAAATGCCCCCTATATCTACGCCAATGAACAGTTCATGAAAGCCAAAATAATGCAATTATTTTATGTAATCGCTCCCTAAATGCATGTAAAATTTTGTCAAAATTGGATAGCTAGTTTTTGAGAAAAAAGTTAATTTGACCACTAAATTTGGACACCCTGTATCTCGAGAACGAAGCATTTGCGGACATGGGTTCAATGGCAAAAACTGCTTAAAATACTTTCAGGAATCTCCAGTTTTCGTTTGTTGCAACCATAATGAATCATCCTCTACCTATACAGATCTATTTGGCTCCTGGTGGGATACCTACCCTGTATACGTTCTGGTATTAGTTAATGATGACAAGAGTGAACTGCTTTGGACAAATAATTGCTGTGGTTAAAGAGAGGATCGCGCTTCCCTACATAGCCAGAAATCAGTACGCTTATTCAAACCTTCACTTAAATTTATCTAACACCTTGATCTGTGTCTTAAATCACTTTCCGCAATCTCCAGTTTTAGGTTGTTGCAACCATCATGAATCACCTTGTATATACTATAAGATACTATACTATAACTATAAGCGCGGCGAATTTCTTTGTACCCACGTACATCAGACGTACCGACACGATGAGATCTAACGGTCTATTATTTTAACTGTGGAAACACTACACGAAGAATACAAAATGCATTCCAATTTACATTGATGCCATATTGTAAAAAAATAATAATAAACCTAATACGCAACAATACTTCTTAAAATTATATGAAATATTGAATATAATTTTTCATTTGTGTAATAGAGCATAACTTAAAACCTTAACCATAAAAAATTAGATCACATTGTCGTTCGAAAATAGTGGAAAAAGGGTCAAAATAAAAAGCAACAATGATAATATTGAAATTGCTGATTTGGGATGTTTTGCCGCAAACCTAACAGTGTCGTAACAAGACAAGCTGCGGTAGATGTAGGTTTATGAAAATCAACAATTCACAGAAAATTATGGAAGCATATATTTCATCCATACACGTTTTCAATAGTCCAGCGCAGCATCTAAAAGATACGCACTTTACGAGACGAATGGCATTCATTTATTTGGATTTCTGGTAAACCTTATTTTGAATCTACCATTAATAATTATTGGTAGAAATCACAACATCGACGTACTTAACTTTTTTGTAGCTGTAGCTTATAACTTGCTCTTTTTAAAAAAGTAATGATTTAAAATAATGAAGCTTGTCAAAGCTGTCTTTAATTCAGTTATGTGTAAAATTTACCCGAATGCCCCCTATATCTACGCCAATGAACAGTTAATGAAAGCCAAAATAATGCAGATTAATTTAGGTTATCAGTCCCCAAATGCATGTAAAATTTTGTCAATATCGGTTAGCTAGTTTTTGAGAAATGAACAAAAAAGTTAATGAAAAATAATTTAATTGCAAAGCGGACTAAAATGCTGGTTTTACCTAAACAAAGAATTTTGTTTAATTTAGCAGGACCCCAGTCCAATTCAATAGAACCAGACCGAGGCATGGGTCGACAGATACTGCCGAATTCGTTTCGCTCTTGTTATGAGCTCGTCAGAGTACCATAGTCGTTGCCCATCTACAAATATCGGCCTGAATTTAAGCACAATAGGATACACAACAGTAGACACATGTAAACACGTATCATCTACATGTACATAGTAATGCATATCCTATACCATGCAGAGGCCGAACAAACTCAATGTATAGCTAAAACCAGTCGTATAAATAGAAATAAATATAAATAAAAATAGTATGAACACAAAACGCTCGCAGAAGCAGTGGCAAAAAATGCTTAAAATACTTTTAGGAATCTCCAGTTCTCGTTTGTTGCAACCATAATGAATCATCCTGGATACAGATCCATCCACCAGTAGATTAAATAAACTGCGAGATCCTCTGTGGTCAAACAGAGGATCCCGCTTCCCTACGTAGCCCGAAATCAGTACGCTTATTCAAACCTTCACTTAAATTTATCAAACACCTTGATCTGAGTTAATTTTTCTTTGAAGTGTGTGTTGTACAGTTTTTTTCTTGGTCGTCATTTGGTTTCACGGTGAAAAAATACTTCAAATAATTTGAACGTCTGGCTGCATTACAAAAAAACAAATAACTAAGTCCGAATTTGGTCTGGATTCCCCGTCAACACAATCGCCTTATTTATTGAAATAAAAATAAGTGTGTGTGTTTACGTACACACATTTTACAATAAGGATAAGTAACTATTAAGTATAAAATAAAACCGTAATTTACTGTTCATACGTGCAACTATATCAACACAATGTAAAAGGTGAAATTATCATTCTTAACGCATTGTATTGAACGCTGACATTTAATTGCTCCCACATATACGAGGGTCGATTGAAATCACGCATCGTTTTGACTAGACGCAGGGTAAATTGTCGATATTGCATAAAAGTATATGGAAGAGGTTCAAAATTTACTTTGTACCAATAGGCCTTTTCATAAAAAAGAAGGTGATGTACAGGGTGGCCCAAATTAGACGTCCTCCAGGGTCAAATTTTATGAAAAACGAAATTTGGCTATCTGTAACTTTGTTGTCATTTGCGATAATTGATATTTCTGCAAAAACTTTCTCATAGCACTTTTCAACGTAGAATAAGAGGTAGTAACCTGTTTTATTACAGGGCCATTCGTAAAGGTATTGTAATGAAAATCATTTTTTTCCTTATGGGACATCCTGTATAATTTTGGATTTTTTTACAGCACGTAAAATTCCCTTTTCAAAAATGGATAATAAGTTATATATTGTTTAAACCCAACAATATCGGGTCGGGCAGTACATTCGCCTCGGTGTCTCATAGCCTAACAAAATTGAAATTGCAAATTTTGTTTACGTGGGTGTATGTAGGTCTACCAGGAGCATTTAACAAAAATGTTTTTCAATATACCGGGTGTCCCAGAAAAGTTGTATTTTTTTAAATGGAACACCCAGTATTTTTTGATTATTATGTTATTAATGACACTGTTTTGCAGGTGTGCTCGAGCGTTCGGGATCTGGGAGTAATTTTTGACAATCAATTAACTTTTAATGATCATATTCACGAAGTATCTAATAAGTGTCTACGTACCCTAGGATTCATTTTCCGATCAACTGCTAGTTTCACTAACATAAAATGTCCTACTACCCTAACAGTTCGCTTGTAAGATCTAGGCTGGAATATGCGGCAATAGTATGGTCACCGATTTACTAAATCCATATCGATAAGCTTGAATACGTTTAAAGAAAATTTTTGAAATATTTGTATTTCAAGACGCGTCCACGGTTTCCGGAGAGAGGATATTGCCATCAAACTTTATTAGAGAACTTTGATTTTCAATCATTGTTCTCCAGACGTATTGTAATTTTTCAAACATTTTTGTTTAAAATTATGAATAACTTCTTCGACTGTCCCCATCTGCTGGAAATGGTAAATGTTCCGCAATTTAATGTACGTAGTTCATATTTATTTAGGCTTGACGCATTTCATACCAACTACGAAGGTAGAACACCATTGTTCAGAGCGTGTATGTTATGTAATAAGTACAGGGTGTCAAACGAAATAAATTTTTTCGATACAAATTTAATTCAGTTTAAAAGTGGTGTTGGTCGTTTCTCTAGAAATCTTAATTTATAAAATTTCTACATATGCGGTTGGATTGCGGTTAAATTATCTGTAATATTTCTGATTTATTTGATAAACATTATTTGGGTTTGTTGTTTTCTAATTTTTAATGAATGCTTTTAGCATTTCAGTTAACTTATGTTCCAAATATTTTTAAAATATGTGTCTGTTTAAATAATTTCGAATTAGAATATGCTTTGCTTTGTATTTTTTATATATGTACATCTTTAGTTCCGAATCGAAAGGCATATATGGGACGGGTTATTGTTATGATCCCTATACCTAAATCTACTCGCTTGGCCAATTTTTGCGTTTTTTGCAAAAAATAGGGTCATTTTGAAAAACATTCTGTGCGTTTATTTTTTTAACTAAACCGTTTAAAATTTTAAAATGGCAAGTGGATAGGACATACATTACATACAAATATTGTACAGGTGGTCACAATTTTTTATTGTTCTTATCAATCATATTTATTTAAATAACTTTTTTATTTTAAATAGCACGCCCTATATTTCATAGCACCTGTTGATACTATTTAATGTTCTCTATCAAATGGTATTAGGCTTCTCTATACCTAACTGTCACCGTTTCCCAAGAAATAATTATTTTAACTTAGTTATCTTATTGATTTGACTTTTAATAGTAGGTACACGCTGTAATTTACATTAAATCAAATCAAATCAAAACATGCTTTATTGTTGTAAATACATAGTATTTGTAAACAAAGCTCAAAAAAAAAATAAATGTTATACTATGCTAACAATAATCACACAATAATCAAAATCACAGTAATTACAATGGTCAGAACAAACAAACGCATAACAAAGCCAATACACAATTAAAATCATTTTTAAAATCATTTTCACTCCCACGTGGTCACAAAATATTCATTTAGATTATAAAATACATTGTCCTTAAGAAGTGATGCTGTTACAGACCTTTTAAAACTTAACAAGTTTGGCCATAGAATAGTGATATCGTCAGCAAATACTGTGATTTGACCTCTTATTGCAAGAGATGAAATGTCGTTTATGTAGATTAGGAATAAAATGGGACCAAGGAGAGAACCCTGTGGAACTCCATGGGGTATGAGGCATTCGTCAGAGTAAATACCCATCGACCCAACAATCTGCTTTCTATTCGTTAGGAATGATCTGAACCAATGCAAAGAGACACCTCGAAAGCCATACCTAAAAAGCTTGCCAAGGAGAATATCATGATTCACGCAGTCGAATGCTTTGCTAAAGTCACAAAACACGGCCGCGACCACATCACCACCATTCAAGCTCAAATAGAGTCTCTCCAGAAAGGAAAACGTCGCATCACTCGTGCTCACACCCTCCCGAAAGCCAAACTGGGACTCACTTAAAATGCCATGCACAGTTAGAAAGTTGATCATTCTTTTTCTAACTAACATTTCTAAAATTTTAGACAGGAATGGTAAGAGTGCTATAGGACGGTATAGTTTGTTGGATCGCTTAGGTCGCCCGCCTTCAATAGGGGCTTCACAAGGGAAACTTTAAGACTTGATGGAAATGTTCCAGTGTCGAAGGTGACATTTATGGCATACGCCAGGAATCAGAGACTCTCATCGGGCAAACATTGAAAAATTCTAATTGATAATCGATCAATACCGCATGTTTGCTTGTTCTTGGCGTCTTGTAAAATTTTTCTGATTTCATGAGGATCCGTCGGAGCAAAGTAGAATTAAATTTAAATTCCTATTGGCTGATCGGAATTCGAATATTACAACAGTTTTTCCGGAGACAAATTGGAACTTAAAAGACAACAAGGTTTCTCTACCATCAAGTGGGACCATACTAATCGTAGTTTAAAACTTTTACACTACAATTTATTGGGTACCTGGTTCTAACAAACTCTGAAAGTTAAAACTTAAGAATAATAAAATAGGTACAAATTTTTAACATTCAGGAACATATTCATAATTCTTAAAAATTAAAAACAAAAAAAGACCTATACCATACATACCTATTTACTATAGCTAAAAAAATGCTCAAAATGATGGTCGTTATTTTCAATACATCGATGACTTCTTTTTTCAAATGAATGTCTGAATAATTGTGGTGCAATTGTATCAAAAGCAGTTTTAATTCGCTGTTTCATATCATCCCGTGTTGTTGTTGGCGTATCATAAACAATGTTCTTAATATACCCCTATAAAAAAAATCTGGTGGTGTTAAGTCTGGAGACTTTGGGGGCTTGTTTTATGGACCACCGCGGCCAATCCATTTCTCAGGAAATAAACGATCTAGAGTACGCCTTACTAGCCTATGAAAATGTCATCAAATCAATAAGACAAATAAGTTAAAATATTGATTTCTTGGGAAACGGTCACAGTTAGGTATAGGAAAGCCTAATACCATTCGATAGAGAACATTAATTAGTATCGACAGGTGCTATGAAATATAGGGTGTGCTATTTAAAATAAAAAAGTTATTTAAATAAATATGATTGATAAAACAATAAAAATTGTGACCACCCTGTACAATATTTACAATTGGGCTATACACCGACCTAATTTATGTCCTATCCACTTGCCATTTTAAAATTTTAAATGGTTTAGTTAAAAAGATAAACTCACAGAATATTTTTCAAAATGACCCTATTTTTTTGCAGAAAACGCAAAAATTGGCCAAACGAACGCAGCAGCAATAAAGTTGAACTTAATCGAAGTATGCAGCTGTCAAATCTGTTGAAAAGTTTGGTACGTCAAATTTATTTTGGCAAAAAAGTGGTTTCAAATATTTTGCGAGTTCGGTTTTCATCTAAAATAAAATAAGTTGTAATAACTTAAAAAAGTATCAAAATTATGAAAACCTTTTAAAATGCTTTATCGAGTGTCATGAAAATATAGAAGCTGCGAAGAATCTTTACGAAAACCGATATCCAGAGAGTGCAGCACAGTACACGTGATAGAAGTGAATACTTCTTTCTCGAGAGAGGAAGGGAATACGAATGACGGTACAAAAGGGACAACCCAAAGATAGGCAACGTTAAGCCGCTATATACATAATAGTGTATGGTATAGGATATAGTGTGTAGCATACATCATCTCTGTCTCTCTCTCTCTCCCTCATATTTGTTATATGCTTCATCTCGTTTGCGGGACGGAAATTTTATAAATCCTGTCGTGCCGCGACCTTGAAAAACACTCTCATGCGGCCAAAGAAGTATTCACTTCAAAAGTAACCTTACTAATTAAGAACTTATGGAAATTACAGTTTTGGGTGCAGTTGCAAGTAACCCATGCTCGTCCACCCGAATGTTAGAAAGCGAAACAGTTGTCCCAAGAACATCAGCGCATAAATTTAGACCATAACGAATGCGAATCAATCACCATTTACTTCCGGCAGATTTAAACAGAAGACTTCAATTTTGCGAATGTTATGTGCTGAAGTGCGCGGAGAATGCCAACTTTGGTATGAGGTGTATTTGGACAGATGAAGCATACATCAGTAGCGCGGGAATATTTCATAGGTACAACTGTTATACATGGACCCAAGCCAATCCGCATTCAACAGTGACAGCCAGGAACCAAGGACGATTTGGTTTTTATGTATGGTGGGTATATTTGACGGCAGATTCATTGGCCTCTATGTTTTCGATGGTATGCTAAATTCAGATAAATACATTCAGATTTTACGATCACAAGTTGAACCATTTTTACCTTTAGATCAACGGAGAAATGGTATTTATTTTCAACAATTCATAATTCAAGGGTAATCACTAACTACTTAAATGAACATTTTGGTGATGAGTGGATAGGAAATCGATGACCAATAACTTGGCCAGCCAAGTCACCAGACTTGACACCTTTAGATTTCTATATTTGGGGACCAATTAAAGACTTGATTTACAATCAATTACCTCAAGAGAGTTGTTGAAGGAAGCATTGCACAATGTTTTTGCCACAGTTACCAATTTGGAGATAAGAACTTACGAAATTACCAACAATGAGATAATAGAAAATCTTAAACTAATAAAGTCTGAGGCTTATGGTATTGACGACATAAACTCCAGGATGTTAACTTTCATCATACCCTACTGTGTTGAGGTTGTCAAAACAATTTTTAATGAATCCATCACACGGGGAATTGTCCCAGTACTATGGAAATCCGCTAATGTTATCCCAATACCTAAGACAGATAATCCTACTACTTTTAGCGACCTTAGACCCATAAGTATTTTTTTACCTGCTCTCTCAAAGCTTTTCGAACGAATTCTTAGCTTGCAGATCCAACAATATCTAACTAGTAATCATATTATTCCGATATTCAATCAGGGTTTCGTAAGCACCATAGCACAACAACTGCTTTACTGAAAGTTGTGGATGATATTGCATTTGCAATAGATAGATCACGGTGTGTTGTGGTGGTTTTGTTGGATCAAAGTAAAGCTTTTGATCTGGTCAATTTTGATTTGCTTCTTACCAAATTAAAGTATTTGGGTTTTGACGAGGCAGCATTGAATTGGTTTCACGGATACCTATTTGGTAGACAGCAGAGAATTAAAAGTCCTAATGAGCTGTCAGACATGAGGGAGACTGCAAGTGGTGTACCACAAGGCAGTATTCTTGGGCCACTTCTTTTTTCTTTATATTGCTTCGACGTTCTATCGAGTGTGAAATTTTCTGCGGTTCGTATGTACGCTGACAATATTCAGGTTTATTCTGATTTTTGCATCGATAAGGCTCGCACAGCTATCGCAAAGCTGAATAGTGATTTGAGCGCGTTTTCAAATTGGTGTTTTAAGAATGGCCTTAGAATAAATCCAAATAAAACTGTAGCCTTATGTCTGGGAAGTGCGCGTCAGGAAAGTTTGCAACGTTTTAATAAATAATGCTCCGATTGAATGTGTGCACAAAGCCAAAAATCTTGGTGTAATAATGGATTCCAGATTAAATTTTGGTGATTATTGTAACTTCGTATATAAGAACTAGTTTTATAGACTTAAGTCTATATATCCCCTCAAACATATTTTAGATGAGTCAACCAAGTTGATTTTAGAAAAGGCTTTAGTATAACCTCACATAAATTACACAGGCCAACAAAATGAAAAAAAAAATTTGGTGCCAGAAATCTAACATCTGATTTTAGATGTTTTTAATGTGCTGATTCCAAAAATGCCACCAGATTTTTTCTATCAGCTCTAGTTTTTGAGATACACGTTACAGGTTAAATGATATATTTTTTTCTGATAAAGGACAACAAATAAAGAGATAAATATGTACTTAATCGTCAAAATAGGAATTTCCCAGAATCTAATTAGCCAAATGGATACCTGGAATTGTCCCTGACCCAATGTTCCTATACTAGGAACTACTCAATACAATGCTCTTACTTACTTTTATACCTGTAATTGCCTATGACCCGATCCTTCTATACCTGCTTGGCTGTACTTGATTTAGTATATTACTGAGTTTTCCCAAGTAAAGTTGTGCTATCATTTTGTGTAAATTTTGGTCGTTTTGTAGTATCAAGACACTAAACTGAAACAATGGCATCCACAAGCAGACGTACCTGTGCAAATCATCCCGATGTTTTTTGTTATGTGTGTGGTGAATACACTTTGAAAGAGAGCAGAAAAAGGATTTCTGACTTTGTGAAAAGAGCTTATCTTGCCTATTTTGGCGTTCATTTAGGAGATCAAGATAAATCTTGGGCCCCACATTTCATATGTAAAACATGTGTTGAACATTTGCGACAGTGGACAACTGGAAAGAGGAAGTGCCTAAAGTTTGGTGTACCAATGGTTTGGAGAGAACCGCGGAACCATCATGACGACTGCTATTTTTGTCTCGTTAATATTAAAGGCATAAATAGAAACAATAGACACAAATGGACATATCCTGATCTAGATTCTGCAAGAAGGCCTGTAGTGCATTCGGAAGAAATACCCGTTCCATCATTCAGCAGTCTACCCAAACTGACAGAAGATGATACAGAAACATCAACGTCTGACGAAGTTAAAAGAATTCAATCAGAAAACGACAGCGATTTTGAAGCAGATTTAGCAACTCCGCAGTGTTTCAATCAAGAAGAACTAAACGATCTTATAAGAGACCTGAATCTCTCAAAGGAATCCGCTGAATTACTTGCATCCAGATTAAAAGAAAAAAATCTACTTTGTCGAGGTACTAATATTACATTTTATCGTAAAAGAGATAAGGATCTGCTGCCTTTTTTCACTCAGGAAAATGACTTGGTATTCTGTAACAATATAAAAGGGCTCTTAGAAAAAATGGGTTTGCCTGAATACACTCCAGATGATTGGCGCCTTTTTATTGACAGTTCAAAACGTAGTTTAAAATGTGTTCTTTTACATAACGGTAACAAATATGGCTCAATTCCTATTGGTCATTCTACTACCATGAAGGAAGAATATGAAACAATAGCATTAGTTTTGAGAAAAATTAAATACGAAGAACATCAGTGGTCAATTTGTGTTGATTTAAAAATGATTAACTTCCTCCTTGGACAGCAGAGTGGTTATACAAAATATCCTTGTTTTTTGTGCCTTTGGGACAGCAGAGCTAAAAATGAGCACTGGGTTAACAAAAATTGGCCTTCAAGAGATGTCATGATTCAAGGAATACAAAACGTGATCAACGAACCTTTGGTTTCAAGAGAAAAAATCTTACTTCCGCCCTTGCATATCAAGCTAGGCCTAATGAAGCAATTTGTGAAGGCCTTAAATCGAGATGGAAATTGTTTTGGGTATTTGTCACGTAAATTTCCTGGCATTAGCACGGAAAAACTAAAAGCTGGTATATTTGATGGTCCTCAAATAAGGCAACTTGTTAAAGATCCACAATTCACCACATCAATGAACGAGACTGAATCTAACGCTTGGAGTTCATTTGTTCAAGTAGTACAAAATTTTATTGGCAATCATAAAGCAGACAATTACGTAGAATTAGTGGAAACTATGCTTTCAAATTTTAATATTCTCGGCTGTAACATGAGTATAAAAGTTCACTACCTCCACAGCCACCTAGATCGTTTTCCAGAAAACTTAGGTGATTGTAGTGAAGAACAGGGGGAAAGATTCCACCAGGATATTAAAACTATGGAAGATCGTTATCAAGGACGATGGGATAGCCACATGATGGCGGACTACTGCTGGAGCCTTCAGCGAGACTGCCCTAGTAAACTCCATTCTAGAAAATCGTATAAAAGAAAATTTTTATGTGATTAGTGACTAATGTAATTATGTAAATTAAGTTTTTGCAATAAATACTTAAATCCATGTGTCTTTGTTTTTTTTAACTGTCAATAGTAATATTATATATTATAACAGTTATAACGTAAATTATATACACAATTTTTTAAAAAATCTCAAAAACTAGATCTGATAGACAAAATCTGAGAACCTTTTTACATTCTGCATCCAAAAATTACTCAGGAACAGTTAAAAAATCGCAGGCACCAAAATGTGTGTTGGCCTGTGTTATTGTTCACAAGTGTATTATAGCTTCCTGACTGAGTACAACAAAAACAAAATTCAAATGGTGCAGAATGCATGTATCAGGTTCACAACTCTGGTTCCGCACAGAGCACACATCACTCCACTTTCTAATTGAGTTAAACGAACCCCGAACTTGTAATAGACTTGAGTACCTGTATATTATGTTGCTCTATAAGATTCCCAAATCGCGGACGCCTAAATATTTGTTTAGATTATTGAATAGAAGATCACATGTGCACAGTATTAATATTCGTTATAACACATTCAAAATACCTCAACATTCAACATCAAGAATTGAAGGATGCTTTTCACATATGGCCCCCTCTTTGTTAAATAAAGTACGCAGTTTCCTTCATTTGTCACAAAGCTATTTTCAACGTACGATCAAAAATATATTATTTAAGAATTAAGTTTTGTTTTGTTGTTTGTTTGTGGTTAATTTGTTGATTATTTCTTTCTCTTTTGTGTATTGTTTTGATTGTTTATAGGTAGTTCTACTTTATGTAAATTACATATTTTTGAACTTTAATATACGAGTATGTATCATTTGTTGTCAAAAATTTTTAGGGGCTGTACGAAAATCCAATATTATACAGGGTGTCCTATAAGGAGAATATAATTTTCGTTATAGTACCTTTACGAATGACCCTGCAATAAAATAGGTTACTATATCTTATTCTACGTTGAAAAGTGGCAGAAAGTTGTTGCAGAAATCAATTACCTCCTTATTCTACGTTGAAAAGTGCTAGAAAGTTTTTGCAGAAATCAATTATCTCAAATAACAACAAAGCTATAAGCCATAAAAGAAATCGACCAAAATTGAGAAACGCCACCCAGCGGCTTCACCGTTAGAGATAGCCAAATTTCGTTTGCACGAGTAAGCTTTTCATAAAATTTGACCCTGGAAGACCTTCGTTAATTTTTCTTCGACAGGAACATGAGTTCCCATAAGAAAACGTCGAATTTGGGCCACCCTGTACATACAATTAATGTGTGTGAAAAAAAGGACAAAAATCGTTGAATATACAGGGTTATTCACGTCATTTGACACGGAATAAAATCACTTATGGGTTCCATATAGAAAGGAATTAAGAGGACATTTCCAAAATATTTTTTATGTATACAGGATGTCTCAAATATATGAAATATAAAAATTCTGTTTAAGGATAAATAAAATTGCGTCTGCTCTACAAATAAATCTCATTCAATTTTGTTCAAATTATAGTTATGATACCATACATTTTTCGAGACATAAAATTCTCATCTTCAGTAGTACAAAAGGGAATGATTTATGCAGTTGTATGTATGTAATTACATTTATTACTGTATTCTTGTTTAAGTGTTTTGTGTTACTGATTGTAAAATTATAATTCCAGAAATTCTTGAAAAAGGCAAGCTAAGTCTTGTCGAAACGTGGAAAAGTTGAAACAACACCACTCAAAGAGTTGTTTTTCTTGCTGGGTGGGGAAAGGTGGAAATCGTGTAGAAAACTGTAGACGGAATACGAAATATTGAAGGCAACATGTCGCTATAGAATTCCAAAGTGCACGGAATCGGCGTACAGGCCTATTTCGGGTATGTTCAGAGCAAAATTAATTCGTGTGCTCGTTTTGAAGCACTGTTGTATTTTTGAAAACGGTTTCCCTAGTCTCAAATTGGTACTTGCATACATTATTAAACCATAAATTATTATCCCCTAAAGCTATTGAAACAAAGGACTAAGCTCTTCCTTTCACCCATGTCAATTACACCTATACTCTAGATATTTTCAATAGATAGTATTATTTACAGATTATTCAAGAAAAAAACATAAAGGAAGAACATCAACATCATGTAATAAATAACATAAATTTGACATAATATTAATTAACTTAAAAAATTTACCCCGATTACAAATTCCTATTTACGTATGTAGGTATGTATATTTAAAATATTTTTTCTTCATGCATTTATGTAAATTATATGTCGAAAAAAATAAAAACTACACAATCATTATTAGCTTAACAACTATAATTTGCGCATATTTATTGCAATAAGGGTAATAATAATCGTTTAACTATACATAATGTAAGCACCGGTCTGTTTTGCATTAATTCGAAATTTTAAAATATCTACCTGTTACCTACAGGTAAAGTAATGCAGACTGTACCCAGTGGCGGACGCCTTACATCAACAAGTCTCCAAGTTTAGTGAGAAACGAATGCAAAACCGGGTTGGTCATCTTCTTGATCGTGCTGTCCTATAGTGGTCTTTTTCTTAGTTTTTAATAAAATTCTTGATCCAAAACAAAATTTAACTATTTACTATGCAATCTCTTTTGTCTTATGGTATATACTTGGATGGGGCGGAGCGTACAGCGATCATCACACTTACACAAAAAAGGATATTAAAGATAATTTTTAATTAAATGCCTTGAACCTTGAAATTTATTATAATAAATGCTCAAAATTATGACCTCCAGCACTTATCAATTCGCTTTATGAAGGATTCATGCTATATCCCATGCATTTTATTATACAGGGTTACTTGTAAGTAGACCTGAATATTTTAGGACGTGATAGCAGGAGTCATAAGAAGTCAATTTGACTATATAGTACCCTGATCCAAAGTGGACCCTTTTCAAGAAATTCGAATTTTCAAGATTTTTTGGGAAAGTGTCACTTTGAGTCGAATATTTATAACATTGTTTTTAATTTAGTCTCGTTTTGAAGATTTTTTGGTGGTTTTTGTTAAAAATAAGGCACTTAATTAAAAGTAAAATTTAAAGTACCAGAAATCTGGTAATTACGGGAGCGGTAGCCCTTTAACCCATTAGCCGCCATTGATGCGAAAACGCAACTTTATGCAAAATATTTTTTCTTAGGATAATGGTTTTGATTTGGGTTTTTTTATTGCTTACCGATTGAAAAACGATGTAGTGTAATGTTTAAAAAAAATATTGAATTAGCTTTAGCATTAGAAGTGTCCCCAATATAAAATTTAAAAAAAGTGTAATTTTGATACTATAAACACACCTACAGTTATGCGAGTGTATGTTTTATATTTTTAGCTAAACTTTTATTTTCGCGATTATTACATATAAAATTAATAAATCTAAGTGACATAAGAATACAAAAAAAAAAGAATAAAAAAGAAATCACTAAATGTCACCCTAAACATAATGATGCGTTAACGCATCAACGGCTGAATGTGATATAATTTTCTCCTGCGCATCGAAGATGCGTTTAGTGTAATAGTTTTGCGCTATTTGCACACAATGTAAGATGTGCTATTTGCGTTACTGAAAAAACTGTCTGTTTCTTAACAACCGCCATATGAAAAAGAAAGATCGAGGAGCATTCGATTTTCGTTTTGACATAAATTCAAGCTTAAGTGTTACCAGGTGGAATGATAATTCTGTAGTCACATTGATATCAAATAACCTGTCAGTTTATCCCACCCATACTACAAAAAGATATGACAGGAAAGCAAACAAAGAAATTAATATATAGTGCAACCACTGCGAATAAAAGAATACAATCAGTAAATGGTGGTGGCCGTTATTTATGAACTCTGTCGATAGTACTGTTGTAAACGCTTGGAAGATTTACAATATTGCCAATGAGATAAACATGTCACAATTAAATTTCAAGTCCTATATAGCAACAAGTCTAATACGGTGTGAGGAAACAACTAAAGATCAAAATATATATGAAAGCAATTATCAAGGAAGAGGTACACCCACAAAAAATGAGCTACCAAAACAAGTTCGGAAGGATGCGGTTGGACACAGTATTATCCATCATCCCACAACAGCTAGGAAGAGATGCAGGCATTGCAAAAGCCAAACAATATTTATGTGTAGAAAGTGTTATATTCATTTACATTCGGCATCTTTTGATGAATTTCACAATAGTTAAACGACTTCTTTACAATTCTAAAAATTAAAAGTACTAAAATAATAGAAATAAAAATTTTTGCAAAAATATTCTCTCTTTATTTTTAATTTATTTTTGTAGAAAATAGATAAAAAAGAAGCATAGCTAAAAACATGTAGATGTTTTTTAAATAATCTGCACAAAAAATGTTACTGAAATATTTTTGACAAACCGTCGATTTAAATAAAAGTGTTGTTAATATTTTACATTTAATGTAGATTTAAAGGGCTACCGCTCCAGTAATTACCAGATTTCTGGCACTTTAAATTTTAGTTTTAATTAAGTGCCTACAAAAAACCACCAAACATCTTCAAAACGAGACTAAATTAAAAGCCAATTTGACTATATAGTACCCTGATCCAAAGTGGACCCTTTTCAAGAAATTTGAATTTTCAAGATTTTTTTGGAAAGTGTCAATTTGAGTGGAATATTTATAATATATTCGACTCAAATTGACACTTTCCCAAAAAATCTTGAAAATTCAAATTTCTTGAAAAGGGTCCACTTTGGATCAGGGTACTATATAGTCAAATTGGCTTCTTATGACTCCTGCTATCACGTCCTAAAATATTCAGGTCTACTTACAAGTAACCCTGTATACTGTGTTGCAAAGAAGTTTACGAGAACGTATTTTACTAAATTCCTGATGAAGACAGGTGGTCTTGTCGAAACGTTGAAACAAAGAGAAAATAAATAATGGCATTTAAATAATTATCTAAAATCAAATAATCAGTAGATGATTTTTAAATTAAAAAACAGAGAAATTAACCCAAATTATTATCGGAATTAAAAAAACACACAAAACTTATTTGTTTTTTATGTAGAAACCGATTCGGTAATGAAAAATATATGTTTCCATGAAGAAACAACGAGTTGACCTTGAGATAACCTTGAAACGGTTGACAAACTCGCCAATGGGTGCCACCATTTATTTATTTTGTTTTAGAGTTAAAAAATAATACCTACTTTTTTCTTTTTTTTATAATATACATTTTATATAAATCATGTAATTTAGATATCCATCAATCAGTAATAATAATTATCAATTATTTTTAAGAAAGATCTTGCTCAGATTTCATGGACAAGTGTGCAGCACTTTTGCCGAACAAGATCAACGATTCACTATCTGTATATCTATATACCTAAAAATTTATCTCTATAATATTTATTTTGTATTATATATATTATGTTTTTTTTTTGTAATTTGCTAAGAGAAATAAATATTAATATTATATGAGCATTTTGTGGTCTTTGATTTGATATAAATATATTCCACCCTCTTCCTTAAGGATTACTTCAAGAGATAATCCTAAATTTCAAATGAATCTTTTGAAAATATACAGTTCTATTATATTTTATGAAATAATCCATTCAAAGAGGAGCGATGATTATATATATAAATCAAACGACGTCTGCTCCACAAAACAAATATATTTCTATATCAAAAATGACGGCACATTGCCTGTCAGTCAGACATGTTTCGAGAATATTAAATTATCATCATCAGTGACAATCAGGTACAAGATAAACTATTTCAGTTTTACCAATGTAACATATTCATTTTGTGAAAAAGGTTTTGTGAAGATTTGATGTAAATTAAAGTTAAAACATTGTTTTATATGAACTCAAAATTAAAATATTTTTTTTAACTATTAAGTAAAATCCTAAAAATTTCTCTTTAAAATATTAAAAGCATAGGTAATAATATATAAAAAGAAAGTACTAAAATAGGCATTATGCCATTAAATAATTTTAATCTCAAATATAATTTAAATTTTTATTTTAATTTTGAATTCATATAAAACAATGTTTTAACTTTAATTTACATAAAATCTTCACAAAACCTTTTTCACAAAATGAACATGTTACATTGGTAAAACTGAAATTGTTTATCTTGTACCTGATTGTCACTGATGTTGAGAATTTAATTTTCTCGAAACATGTTTGACTGACATAGGCAATGTGCCGTGATTTTTGATATAAAAAAATATTTGTTTTGTGGAGCAGACGTCGTTTGATTTATATATAGTTCTATTATAAATCAATTTCATATCTTTCGAAATCAGTACAGTTCTCGAAAAACATACAAGAGACCAATAAGTTTCGAAATTAAACAGAGATTCTAAATTATTATTTAATAGAAAGCAGAGGCTGCGCACAACAAATGTTCGCGAGGTTTAAATTCAGTACAAACCCCAAAAAATGTACCACCCTATAGGTTTTGAAAAATTTTCAATAACCCCAGATCCTGACTTTTTAACGTGTAACAAGTGTGCGAAGATATTGAGCAAGCATTTACCTTGTATAAGGAAAACGTATACGCAAAAACCTCGTATGAAATAAGAAGAATCAAAAATGGCAGGAACTGTGTGACAAATTGGACACAGATATTTGGGGAAAGGGATACAAAATAGTTATGGACCAATTTAAGGCAGAACTACCACAGTACTAGATGGACAGCATACTGAAGCGCAAAGCAATATAACTGTTGTTTCCAAAAAGAAATGACAAATGGAAGCCTGCCGGTGGAAGTAGAGCTATTTACTGAAAGTGAATTGAAAGAGGCGGATAGTTTCAAAGTAGGAAAAGCCCCGGGCCCGGATTTCATACCAACAGAAATAGTTCTAGCGATACAAACAAAACCAGACACTTTTCTGCAAATGTTCAATGAACTATTGATGACACAGACTTTTCACGAAAAATGAAAAAGAGCTAACTTAATACTAATAAAAACCCCGGCAAACCAGCAGAAACACCGTCGTCCTACAGACCAATCTGCCTCATGGATGCCATATCAAAGCTCTACGAAAAATTGATCAAGAGCCGCATACAAAAAGAACTCGATTAACGGGAGGACCTCTCCCTAAATCAATTTGGCTTTAGGAGGGGAAAATCTACTCTTGATGCAGTTTTTAAAGTTAAAAAAAACTGCTTGGGAAGCAAGAAGAAATCGTTCAAGGCACAGAAAGTGGTGTGATTTCATTGCTCTCGACGTCAAAAATGCCTTTAATTGGGCACCGTGGGGAAAAATTATAGAGGGTCTAGAAAGGAAAAACATCTCCACTTATTTAATAAATCTGGTCAAGGACTATCTCACCCGAAGCAGGAAGAAGAAGTATACGTTACGTGCGGAATACCACAGGGATCAGTGTTGGGCCCCCTCCTATGGAACATTTTCTACGATCCTGTCCTCAGTCTCCCATTGATGGATGGTGGTCCTAACAACTTGATTTTTTTCCCATATGATGAAGAATGTTGAGGTGTCGGGATAGTTGTCGATTGAAGAAGCTGCATTGCTGTCAATACTCTCACATCCTCCAATGTCCAAACATTTGGGGAATTCTGCATATCGCGTTTTGTTGTAGCGGTTTTTTTTTGACGATCGTTAGGTGTCCGTTTCACTATTATACGATAGTCAGTTGCTTTTTTTTTTCAACATCGTGAGGTTGGTTTACCTCATTGTTGACTGTTGTAGAAATTGTCGGTAAATCGAAATTCATAAGATTGTCTAATGCAGCCTCTAACCCATCATCATTTTATATATTTATATAACTTATATCGGAAAAAATAAATTTAATAAATAGACGCACTTTAATACAGAAGAAATAATAACATAAAAAGTTGTTTACTTAAAGAATAGGCTTGATATGTTGAATAATAGGTCTTTATGTTGGTATAAATATGATTTCCAAAGTCGCGTGGGGGTTATATTTTTTTTGTTCCCAAAAATACAAATGTAGAAAGCAGAAATATGAAAAGTACCAGATGTTGTTACTATTGGAAATTTAGAAAATATTATTTACAACTATTATAACTAAACTTAAAATCCAATATATATACAGTGTGGCGCAAGAATAATGGTCGCCAGAGTCCTGCTACAAAAACTTGTCTTCACCCTGTATATTCATTGGGAATAACAGCTATCATTCCTGGTATCATCTACTATTGAGCGTTTTGCATGCAAGGCTCAAGTTATCCAATTATAATACCCTTAAATGCAAAATATATCAAAACGTATATCTAAACACACTTTTTTGTTAAATGTGAATAAAAAAAGTACCGCTCAACTTATGTTACACTTAGATATTTATCATATAAGTTATAAGTACCAAAGGCATATAAAATTATAATCATTTTATTAAGTGTGTAAAACACGCGATTTTGAGCAAATCTATATTATCCAAATGCGTGAATAAATGAATTCTTTTTTCATAATTATAATTAATTTATTTACATTTATACCTACGTATTGTTTGTAGCTTTTGAATAATGAAATTCACATAAATTATCACATTTCTATAGAACATACTCTTTTATAGTATATCTTCATCATCTATAAAACAATTCAACACCACCATAAATTCTTTAACATAATATAATTAATGTAAGTTTTTCTTCTTCTAAACTTCCTGTCATTTCCACTCATGTCCCAAGAGCACAGCGTGTTTTAAAGCCGGGAATACACCTGACAAGCGTTGCCATTCGTTCGCGATTTATTCACATGCGATTATCAGGTGTAGACGCCTGTTTGCGACAAATTAATTGTGGAGCGAATGGCTAGCAATGCGAATGAACGTCCATCGGCTGTCGGTAAAAATTAAAAGATCAAAAGAAAATGCTAGCTCCGAATGTCTGGAAACGTTGCCGGACGTAGCAGTGTGTGGACACAGGGGGAAGAATTTTTAGTTGTTCTTTATCATTCATACCCCGAAAGATTGCCTCGTGTCTCTACCCTTGTTGATAAATCGTATGAGCGAAAATCAGTTAGTTATAGCCACAACTACTGACATAATCAAACTGCGAAAAAGAATTTGAAAATATCCCAAAAAAACGGCCGCGGAAAACTTAGGGTCTGAGTTGGTGCGACCGCGATTAACACAGATTCATCGAGAAAATCATCCATCAATGTCATTGGGCGAGTACTATCGAAGAGGAATTTTCAATCCATTCTTAGATGCTCTATCTCAGTCTCTAGAGGATCGATTTACCAGATACAAATTCGAAAGGACACAGCTGATATGAACGCCATCCAAAAATGACGAAGCATGACTGAAATTTTTTTAGCAGCCGCTATTTAAAACTTTTACGTTGATATTTTGGATAAGTTTCTGTCAGAGACACAACCCTGGTATGAGATGTGGAGATTGTGTGAACTTCTTTCTCCAGAAACCGAAAAATTAAAATATATCGCCGTGCTTAAATTTCCATTCGGCTGTTTGCCTCTGAGCCTCTTGAGCGGTCTTTCAGCACATTCAGCACATGGCTAAGATCGACTATGAAACAGGATAGACCTTGTATGATGAGTATTCATCATAAAAGAGTCCTTTAAAATAATTCATTTATTGATACAGTAGTTAATAAATACAGGCTTCGGCCCAGGAAAATTCAGTTATTATTTAAAGAATAAGAATCTAAAAACATGTGTTTTGGTTGTGGATTTGTATTGACAATATGTTTTTTATTTATAAAAAAATAAATAAATGATTTTGATTTGGTTGTAATTTAACTCGTTTTTTATCAATCCATGGAATCCAGGGGAGTGGGGGGCAAATGTCCGATTTTTAGCATATCATATTCACACTAAAATCATATATTTATGTAAAAGGATGTGTTTGGCGACATACTCGTATATTTATCATATGTTTAGAATTACAAGGAGAATCCAAAAAAAATATGTAATAATAATATTATTTATTGTCTAACAGGTTACAGACCCAATTACAAGACAATATAACTAAATAAATAAGCTACTATAATAATAAACTAATTTATAATCCTACAAAACAAAACAAAATACGCACACACATCAGATGGCCAGATTTTGCAGGAACCGAGACAATTGAGCGCAGAAAGATCTTACAGGCTCATTGAAATAGTTAACTTCTTGACTAAATCCTTCTGTTACATGTTTGGCATGCTCGAAGTAGTGGTGCTTTGGATTCATAATTAGTACGAAAAACAGGAACGTGAAATAGTCTGCTAACCCTCGCAGAGGGGCGCGGTATGTTAAAATTTAACGATCGGAGTAGATTTGAACAGTCCACCAAGCTATTTATAATATTAAACAGAAAGAATTGTCCGGCATACACTCTGCGAGCAGCCAGCGAAACCATTTGAAAGCGATCGAGCAGTGCTCTATGATCGAATCCTCTACATGGGAATCTACAGTCAATTTTAAACGCTAAATATTTAAGGAATTTGCGCTGTATGTATTCAATGTGTCCTGCATGAAATTGGTAAATGGGAGACCATATAGATGCGTACTCAAGCTTAGATCTTACCAGAGCACAATACAAATTGGTTACACATTCAATATCACTAAAATCTTTGGTAACACGAAACAAAAAGCCAAGCATGCGTAGTGCATCTCGGGTAATACTTTGCGCTGCAACAATACGCAATCCAAAGTGTCTCGAATAACACGATACAACTTCAGATCGTCTGCAAACATCAAATGGTTGCTTGTAAGTTCCTGGGATATGTCATTAATGAAAATTTAAAATATTAATGGTGCCAAACAGCTGCCCTGAGGCGCTCCGCTGGTGAGTGTGAAAGTTTCCGATTTATGACCATTGTATTCGACATAGTGTTGTCGATCAGACAAGTAGGAGGCAAAAAACGTTAAAAGATCCTCATGAAAACCCAACCTCGACATTTTCCGTAGGACAAGCGGATGATCCAGCTTATCGAAAGCCTTCGAAAAATCTGTATAAATCGCATCGAATATAATTTATATAGGGTCGTATTTGAAATAAGGCAGTTGATACCCATTTCCGGTATAACCGGAAGTGCTAGATTCGTGAGAACATTTTAGCCGAATTGGTCCTGTTAATCTAAGTCCTACACCATTTAGTTTCTTCATAATCGATCGAATCCCTTCCCGGTGGGACACCCGGTATTTATTTCAAAAAGCGGAGACTTTCTAGACGTTGTCGGTTCGGATAACACTAAATACATGCATATGCATTATAAACCCTAAACATGTTCACTTTTAGGGCTTCACCTTATATGAAGTATTCCTAAAATGACCTGATGCATAATTTAATCATTGCCGCTGAATTGAATTGTGGATACTTAAAATAACTTTCCCTGGCTTGTTAGTCTTTCATATACAGGGTGTCCTATAATGGTGACGACCCATAAGAATATTTCAGAGACTACCTTGAATCGCATTTCGAAAATTTCGGCATCTGTTAGTATAACATAATAAGAACCCCATAACACTTCCGGTTATATTAGAAGTTGATGGCCACTTTGTTATTTTAAATAGAACGCCCTATATATTGTTACATTTTTGGATTCTACGTAAGATTCTAGACATGTTCTATTGCTAAGTGCAGCCGTTCTTGACGCATATCAAGATTTATGCCCTAATTGACATTTTAGGCCTAAATAATAATCACATTTTATTCTCATAAGGAAGTCTTTGTTAATTATTTTGCACGCGATTTCTTATCATTCAAGGAGTTCCACAATAAGGTAAAGCTCGGGAGTGACAAGTAAGTGGCCATATTTTTCAATTTTATTTGAGTGTGAGATTTTAAACAGGGTAACTGAGTAGCGACATTTTTAGGCTATTTTGGTATATTTTCATTACAATTTCAAGGGTAATCATCGCTGAGTTAAGGGATTTAAAACGAAAAAGGGATGTTTTAAAGGATAATTTGCGGAGGGTCCAAGACTTTTTCATTGAGTTCACTGTTGATAAATATTTTCAAGTAGATTCAAGGGTTGAAAATTGCGAAAGATATTGGAATAATTTTGAAATCGTGCAGTTTGATATTGAAAAGAAGGAAAAGGAGAATGATGAGGCAAATTTACAAGAACGCATACAGTTTGAAGAGTTATATTTTGAAATAAAGGGATTAGCTAAAAGTATTATTATACAGGAAAATAAAAATGCAGTAGATAGTGGAGCACAATCACAAAGGGCTCAAAAAGTTGAAAGTAATGACATATCTTTGACACCTTTAGACCTGCCAAAATTTGATGGGTCATATAAACAGTGGCTTACTTTTAGGGATGCATTTTTTAAGTATGGTGGATGACAATTCAAAATACAACTCATATCAAAAATTTTGTTATTTAAAAAATTCTTTAACGGGTTCTGCGGCTGCTTTAATAGATGATATGCTTGTCACAAACAAAAATTATAAAGATGCTTGGGATATTCTTGTAGAGGAGTATCAAAATGACAAGTATATTGCATATAGTGATCTAGAAGCGTTGGATGAAATTCCATTTATGCTAAGCGAATCTCATGAACAATTAAGCAATTTTATAAGTGAAGTTAGGAAAAATGTGAGAGCATTAAAAAATTTGTTAGGGGCAACAGTAGTTGATACTTGGGATATTTTATTGTTGTTTAATCTTGAGAAAAAATTAGATCCTGTCACAAAAAGAGCTTGGAAAAAGGGCTTAAGGAATTCGGAAGCGTTGACGAATTCTTAAAGTTTTTATCTCATCGGTCGAAAATTATTGAACCGTTTTCAAATATGGGCAAGAGTGGCATCAATAACAAATATGGAAATAATAAAACGAAATTGGTACACAAAAAATGTCTTTCAAAAACAATGTAATATAATACAATAATTAAAGGCAATTTACACAAGTTTAAGTCTTATTGCATTCAACATTTGGTAAGGTCTCCGTTTTCCAATTCCATATGATATTTTTAGATTTATTTATACAGGGTGGTCAATAATGTTAGAAAAACAATTGAAAGTCAATTTTTTTCAAATGGAACAGGGACATTTTTATAATTTTATCTTACTTATGATTAAAAATGAGGACAATTTTGTAATAGGTTGTCGATTCCGAAAATGCATAGTTTTCGAAATATTGGCAATTGCAGTACCGTTGACTGTTTTCGAATATTACTTTGGCTAATAAATTTGGTTAGTCATGAAAATAATTTGTATAGCTCCGAGTCAGTTGTAATTGATTTTTTAAAATTCTTCTTAGTTTTTGTCTGCTCATTGTTAGCAAATGTAGGAATCTCTCGGTAAAAAGTCTATATACAGGTTGTATTTATTACTTTGTCATATTCTCTGTGGATAAATAATAAATTTAGAATATGATACTCTCAGTAGTTTTATTATTTGTATCTAATTGTAATTACTTCGCTCTCCATTATTTTAATGGCTTACAATAGTATATTAAGTATAAAGGGCGGTAAAGCATTCGTTGCAGCCCGCCGCTGTATAGACGCACGAGTGAGCGAAGCGAGCGAGGGCAGCTATACAGCGAAGGGCTGCAGCGGCTTTACCGCCAGTGGTGCTTACAACTGTTTTTCGCCTGCCTCTTCATACTACAATATTAAACCAAAAGAACTTTATTTTATTAATTAATTATTACTGTTATGACAGTTTTTGACAGTAATTAATGGGAGTATTTTTTTACGTACATTTAATGATAAGTAAGATAAAATTATAAAAATATACCTGTTTCATTTGAAAAAAACGAGTTTCAACTGTTTTTCTAACAACAACATTTCTTTCAGTATACTTACTTTTTTGACCACCCTGTATGAATAAATCTTAAAATATCTTATGGAATCGGAAAATTCAGACCTTACTTTGTAAGAAAACTCTTGCAAAATAATTAACAAAGACTTCATTATGAGAAAAAAAATTTGATTGTTATAGAGCTCTAAATGTCAATCTTGACATATATTTTGATAGAAGTCAAAAACGGCTGAACTTAGGCATACGACATGTTACATGGAATATGTCTAGAATCTTACGTATAATCCAAAAATGTAATTATTATTATTTTTCAGTATATATTTATAGGGTGTTCTATTTAAAATAACAAAGTCGCCATCAACTTCCGGCATAACGGCAAGTATGATATGGTTGCTATTATATTATTTGGTTTCGAATTCAATTCAAGGTAATCTCTGAAATATTCTAATGGGTCGTCGCTATAGACACCCTGTATACACGATGTCTCACGACAAAACAATCGATTTCTCAATAAGAATGCAATAGAAAATTATGAAAATTTGACAGTATCTATACCAATGTCGAACTCGGGGACTTATGCCGAATGAACCATTAAAAAAAATGTTGAACTCGACTAAAATAAATTTAAGATGGCGGCATATCCGGTTAAGAAACATCCAGTATAACCTGAAGTTCCGCCACATTTTACGCCTATCGACATTGGTATAATAGTGCCAAATTTTCCATACGTACTTTTTGAGAAATCGTGAGACCCCCGGTATAATATAAAGTTATTTACAAGAACCATTTAAATGATTGCTGCTCACTACCAATGCGGTTTGTATAGAGAATTTATTCCATGGAAACTAAAAGCAGATAAATAAGGTAAAAAATCCTCAATTTAGATAAAAACAACGACATGTTAAAGGTGTGGGAGGTCTATTTGGTAGTCACTTTCATCATTAAAATGCCTTATAAAGGTTTTATGAGACCTTCTTTCATGCAGACGAGTTTGGTATCATCACCTGGGACTCACACTATTCACTTGAATTATTATCATAAAAATACTGCAACTTTTTTAAGCGCATACATATCGTTTTCCACCATTCTTCTATGACCATGTTTGAAATTTTAGGGCTGTTTTATTTATATTAAGAATTATACAGAATGATTTGTCGGCGATGGTAACTGGGACGTTTACGATTATTCTGATTATTTTAGTATCAGCTTCGTCTAAAGTATGTTGACAGTTGTGGTTTTTCCGGTCATACCGGAAGGTGATATTAAATTGTTCATTTCAAATTCAAAAGAAAATTTGTTTAAACTATATAGCTGATGTGTTGACCATAAGACAGTTGTTTTATAAGAGTGCTGTTCTCCAACTTAATAACTCGAAGAAATTTTTAGGGACGCCAGATCACGGTTATTTAACTCGTGATAAGAAAAAAGAGATTATACGGGAACCTGCGTGTAAAAAAACAATCGGGCAGAGGTCATTTATCTTTATTGGTCATATGGTCTTAAATCAAATGCCAGTGGAATTGAAAAATAAAGCGAATTTCAAAAATTTGAAATCAAAACTCTCAAGTTGGTTGAGGGGTCAAAACATTGAGTTTATGAGTTGAAGCTGCTTTTGTGTCTGTTTCCCTGTATCATCATTATACAGTTTGGTTACTTCATTTTGTTTTAATATTGATTGTTTATCTTTGAATAGGAATTTTCGTTACAATTATAATTTAAATTTTTGTTACTAATTTTGAAAATATTACCAAGTTTATAAGTTGAAGTAATTAAAAAGTGCGTGGAGAGTTTTTAGAGTGTCTGTAGGAGGTGGACAAACCTCGCAAAGTTTTTACATCCTGCAGGCACCATTCTCCCTCCCTATTATTTATTTATAAATCATTAGAGTAAGTTAATAATTTTGTTATATTATGTAATTTATGGAAATAAATAAAATAAATAAAAAAAAAATAGACTACCTTGTATAATAATATTATTTTTCGATTCCTTATTAAATTCGGAGCATTTCCTCACGCCAGAGTTGCAAAAAATCACAATCTTTTTTAAAATATCAAAAAATCTGATGTTTTCGATTAAATCGTAATTTTTTTCCCTTAAATATGACAATGATGAACTTTAAAATAACTTATTTTAATTATTTTTATCTATTCGCCAAGGTAGGCCTCCGTGTTACATAAATTTTTTGTCGCGTATATATTTAGCACCAATTCAACTACTTAAAAGGCTAAATATAGATATCATTTTTACATGCTAATTTTGTTGACCCTTTTATTAATATATTAATGAACGCCTACGTAAAGAACTTTTGAAAAACCATTTTAGTTTTTATTTATTTCCGCCATTATTTTTATACCTAGATATAAAAAAAGTAAAAGCACTTTCTCATTGTTAATTTTTGAGGAGAATAAGATAGCGTCTACAAATTTTCACTATGACGTTTCCTTTTTGCAAAACCATCATCAACTTGATTTTTTTAAATACGGCCCTGGATATTTTATTGTTAAATTTGAAGTCATTTTCAATTAAAAAATAGGTGGTATATCACACGTAGTGGTTGAAACAAGTTTTCAGTGTTTTTAGCTGTTATTTAAAAATATTCAAGAAAAATCGCCATAGTTTGGCACTTATTTTGCGTAAAACATTCATCTGAGAAAAGCGTTTTTTTAATAACTTCAAAAAGCACAAGAATTTCAAATAAATTTAAAAAACATCGTACAGAATAAAATGTTGTACTGAGGACAGACATAAATTGTTAAATAATAATAAATAATTGTGAGTAACGACGAAAGAATGTTTTTGTAAAAGCTACTAATCTGCATTTAGTCAGTTAAGTGCCAAACTATGACGATTTTTCTTGAATAATTTTAAATACCAGCTAAAAACACTGAAAACTTGTTTAAATCATTACATGTGACACCTATATTTGAATTGAAAATGGCTTTAAATTTAACAATAAAAAAATCAAGGGCCGTATTGAAAAAAACCAAAGTGTGATGATGGTTTTCAAAAACGAAACGTCGTAGTGAAAATTTGTGCTTTTAATTTTATTATATCTATAAAAATAATGTCAGAAATAAATAAAAAGTAAAATCGCAAAAAATCGTTTTTTAAAAATTCTCGAAAACGGCTTAATAGTTAGTTTAATTTTGAAAACACCATTTAAAAGGTTTGAATAGAATTAGCCGATACTTGTTGGAAATTCATTATAACTGCGTAAAATAAAACAATTTTAGTTTTAAATATTTCCAAACTTTTATAATATACAAATTTATATTTCAAAATCACACGACATGTTTCGTCCACACAAGTGGACACTTGATAAAGCCACTGTGTGGACGAAACATGTCGTGTGATTTTGAAATATAAATTTGTATATTATAAAAGTTTGGAAATATTTAAAACTAAAATTGTTTTATTTTACGCATTTAAAAGGTGTTCAACTTTTCTCTAATTTAACCGACATTGTAACTCTTACCGTTTCCAATGGTATCCCATTCTTATCTTGGACACAGTGTATAAGAACTAATAATAATAATCGTCTTTATTGATTGAAAAGCTTCTACAACCCAATGCATATACGAAATAAACAACAGATTTTCACAATAAAAATAGAATACTCAAAAGGCGAAGTCTGAAGCAATAATGCTATTCAAGACTTAACCCAAAAGAATAACATTTTCAATAAACCTTAGTATTTAAGTGCCCACCTTACTAACTAATTTAAATAGAACATAAACTATCACAATAATAAGAATTTTGAACTGCAAGCAAGTTTTCTATTATTTTGACCTCAAACGTATTGTATTTTTGTTTGAATAAAAGACGTCTACTCCACAAAAAATCTTTATATATACGTTGAAACTGTTTATAATTCGCCAGACATGTTTCGACCCTCGTCGAGTCGAATTTGTAGACATTAAAACCACACTGGTGGAATCTTGCCAGCTTTTCAAAAACGTAAAATTAAATATGAAGAGAAAAGAAAAACACAAACAAACACATGTTGAAATGATACACAAATTTAAAGTTTAAAAACCAATTTATTTTATTTTTTTTATTATGCTCAATTTTTAAAAAACAAATTTCCATAAAGTGACATTATGTAAACGTTTAAATTGAAGATCAATGTAAAAGTACCCTATTCTAAGTTCATATGAAGTTTAACCCCCTCATCTAACCGAATTATATAAGGTTCCTTAGCCACTGATGATGGACGTTGTAGTCCGAAACATGTCTGGCGAATTATAAACAGTTTCAACGTATATATAAAGATTTTTTGTGGAGTAGACGTCTTTTATTCAAACAATAACATTCACTCCTCGATTGATGGATTACTTCAGAAAAAAAAAAAAAAAAAAAAAAAAATAAATAAATATTGTATTTTTAATGTATGAGTCTTCGTGATCATTGTACTGCCTTACAGCATCATACGTGAATGTTCTTTGGAATAATTAGTCGATTTTAAAATCTCTAAATCAAAATCAAAAATCTCTAGTGGTTTCTGACAAAATATGTATCATTTCACCTTTGTGATGCTAAATCCACACCACATTAGTGATATATCACTAATAAGTAAAAAATTCTAAAACCCTAATATGGCAATTAAAATTTTGTTGAAAAATTAAAACATAGATTGTTGGTTATCGTCGAGACTTGAGAGGTCCTCTGATTTGTCCTTGATTAAAATAGACAATACTTAGTCTGTTCCTTTAAATCGAACGAGGGCGGTGAACTCGTAGACTGATATTTTACTGGTATACATACCATGGTTTCTGAATCACCCTGTATAATTTAATAAAATTTCCTAAAACTATATTCTATATGCACTTACCTTGCTCTGCGTGGCGTAATCCAGCGCCAACATGCAGTCATTGTAGCCATTTTCAGTCTTGATAGTTGTGGCCATTGGGCCGCACAATTGCCCCAACTGGCCCCCCACAGAGTCGCGATACCATGGGTACATGTTCATCCTGAAAAGGAGAAACACAAAAAGAATTAATAATGAACAGAATCAAAAAAAAAGCGACAACATGTGCATGAAACGGACATTCTTCTTAATATGGGATTTTACTTTTCTTCAAAACAAGACACCCTAAATTTCATTAGCGGAAGCCAGTAGCGTAGACACAAGGAGTGTTACAATATCTTCCTTTCATTCAACACATTCAATCGCAATTGTTGACATCAAATTTTAACAGAAAAAAAAATCAAAACATGATTATTTTTGTAATCTTCGTTGAAGAAATGCATATAGACAAAACTAAAAAATTGCCTATTAGTTCAATTTTTCCGTGGGCTCTATGGCATCTTTGGTTGCTGGTCGACCTAGGTGTTTAGCGCTCAAATTTAATGAGAAAATTACTAGCGCTCACAGAATTCAGCTATTTTTAACCGTTTGGCCCCTGGGTGAGTCGAATCGACTACAATTCCTAATTTTCGAACATTTTTCATCGATTAAATTCCAAGAAAATCGATTGCAGCAATTCATCGTATAAAATTTAAAATAATATTATGTTCCTCCCTTCATGGCTTAACCTTTTCGGTCATTAGATTTTAACCCCCTAGCGCGTAAAAACTTTTCTCTATGGCAAGTCAATTAGCACTAGAAAAAACTTACTAGGAAGGGTTATAAAAAAATGACCTTAACTGTATTGTCATATAAGAATTACACAGTTCTTGTAGACAAAGTCATATTTAAAATGTTCAAAAGTATAAATAAATATCTTTATAAAAATATATCCAATATGAGAATGTATAATAAAGACAGAAATACAATATAACAAAATATTTTCAAATACATACACTGATAAAACTGTTTTCAAAATGCTCAAAGAAATATGTATTTGATTTCTGTTTGATTGGGTTAAATAAAAATTACTTATTTAGAATAAATTTTGTTTCTTTAGAATATGTTCACTTGCTTGAATACCGGCTGTTCCAGTCTAGTTTTCTAAATTAAGTTATAATATCTATAGGTATTAGGTATTCTTATATTAAAAGTTAATAGGTAGGTACCTATTACTAATTAGGATAAAAATATGAGTGAGATTACAGCTAAGGAAACTTGAGCATCTATAGCCCATTTTTGAAGGTTAGTATAATATATCTTAATATAAAATGTTTAATAATTGTTGTAATATATTAATTACAATATAACCCTTTGACTCCTACTGGTTTAACTGCGAAACCACTAAAATACGAATTTTTATTTAAAGCGCTTACGGTTTCAGAGTGATACCACCGTTAATCACGTGCTCTAGGGAGTCGATCCTATTGGTGCTGAGCATTTGACGCGTGTTAATATAGGATATTCTTCACTTTGTTCACGATTCACAGGTGGTGTACACCGCGTGCTGTTGTGTGCAACTATTTATTGTTCTTTTGGATGTTCTTGCATAATGGCAGGTCCGGATAATGTCTAATTATTACGTAAATGGTCAGTTGAAGGTTTTGTGAGGCACATTACAAATATTTATTAGCATTTCACGTGGTATTTTGTTCAAAAATGTAGCTGGTTTCATCTGGAAACCAGTAGGCAGATAACGCAATATTTTTTTCAGAAAAGTAAAATATGCAAAATTCTTTTGACATGCTGAAGAGACTGGAATCTGATGAACTTTCCAGGCTTATTGATGATATACCATCCGATATAAGCGACCTTAGTGAAAACGAGGAAGATGAGCAAGTTGAAACACCAGATAACGCTCATAAAATAATTTATTTGATATTATGAAATTACCTATTGATGTTGAAGATGATGTCGAAATGTTCGACGAAAACGATGGATGGGAGAGTGAGGATGATATTCCACTTTCAGCTATCAAAGAGTGGAAAATGTCTCAAAATACTATTTGGACAAAATCCTCTGAATATAGTATAAAAAATTTAAAAACATTCAACGAAGATACCCGACCAAATATTGATCAATCTTTGGAACCCCCGAGAGACATTTTTTGGTTTATGTCGAAATGAAAAGACTGTTTGTTGGAATATCACAAAAGCTATATATCCGGACGCGCAGTTTAGAAATTCAAGCAGGAAATCTGCAAATCTTAGTATAAGCTTTCTTTAATATATTTTATTTTGTGTTTTGTAATATTTTGTGCAATGACTAATGGCCTACTGGTTTCACTGTAAAACCCCCTTCTAATATCTATTTTCGAAAACTGAAATTTTTTTTAGTTACTTTACTGTACAATATTTTCATCTTGTTTACACATTTCGTTTAACAAAAATTGCTTAAAAACGTTTAAAAAAAACTCCGGCGTCAAAGGGATAAATTGTAAAGGTATAATTATCCCATGGAAATACGGACGTCCACTTGGATATCTTAATTTACATTAAATTTTTGTGTCATAAAATATAATTAGTTCACGCATCGCGTGGTTTGGGAATCATCTTGAATCTTATCGTATACCTACCTAGAGGCAACAAATAATTATTTATTAGCCCATTATAATTCCCAAGCTTGGAAAATCAAACAATTTCGGTGATTTTAGTTTATTTTATTATTAAACCTATGTCCAAATAACTGTTTATCAAGTTAAAAAAAATACAAGTTTTTAGTTTTCTTACAAAAAAATGTTGCGTATACGCAACATTGGGATTTACGGTAAACAGATACTACTACTACTTAGTGTGAAATATTTCAAAACAGTTTGTGTGAAGATGCACCTTACATTTAGCACACATGTATATTGTGTTGTTTTTACACTGTCGGCATCTTCTTCTTGCTTTGTTGTCTTTTGACCAATAGAGTTTTGTAGCTGGTAACGTATGGTATCCCGAAAAAATGGATATGCCGAAAAATCGCTTTAGGCTTGTTTTATCAATATCAAATGAATGCCGATTATTGTCGTGAGCATATTTTCTTGTATAAGATATTATTTTTTCCCAAACTTCGTCACTGAGCTGAGTGACACTGCGCTTGAGTCTTGTGATGTTGTCAGGGATCTTGGAGTTTACGTCGACACTGAATTGTCATTTAATTATCATATTCAAAGTATTACCCGAGATGCACTACGCATGCTTGGCTTTTTGTTTCGTGTTACCAAAGATTTTGCTGATATTGAATGTGTAACCAATTTGTATTGTGCTCTCGTAAGATCTAAGCTTGAGTACGCATCGATAATATGGTCTCCCATTTACCAATCGCATGCAGGACACATTGAATACATACAGCGCAAATTCCTTAAATATTTAGCGTTTAAAATTGACGGTAGATTTCCATGTAGAGGATTCGATCATGGAGCACTGCTCGATCGCTTTCAAATGGTTTCGCTGGCTGCTCGCAGAGTGTATGCCGGACAACTTTTTCTGTTTAAGATTATAAATAGCTTGGTGGACTGTTCAAATCTACTCCGATCGTTAAATTTTAACATACCGCGCCCCTCTGCGAGGAGTAGCAGACTATTTCACGTTCCTGTTTTTCGTACCAATTATGAATCCAAAGCACCACTACTTCGAGCATGCCAAACATGTAACATAGAAGGATTTAGTCAAGAAATTAACTATTTCAATGAGCCTGTAAGATCTTTCTGCGCTCAATTGTCTCGGTTCCTGCAAAATCTGGCCATCTGATGTGTGTGCGTATTTTGTTTTATAGGATTATAAATTAGTTTATTATTATAATAGCTTATTTATTTAGTTATATTGTCTTGTAATTGGGTCTGTAACCTGTTAGACAATAAAGAATATTATTATTATTATTATTATAATTATTATAAGGAAAAAACTTCCAAAGGGCTTTTACCGCAAACTCTGTTTTCAATTTGTTCCAAGTTATTATTATCTTCATTATATGGTCCTGTTGTATATATTGGGGTCTCTTTTCTCCACTTCGGTAGAGTTTTCTTCGACTTCATTTTTATATTTTTTTGCACATAGTTTTGCTTTTTTTGGAATTTGACGGTAAAGATTCATCATCTAAGGCTTCAGAAGTATCAGACAAATTTGCGTGTATTTCGTAGGTCCCCGCAACATCTGGTAAATCTTCAACGTTCTCACATATATCTTCGTCAAGCTCCTCTTCGTCTGTAAGTGCATCTACGGGTGGCGGAATATAGTATACTGCATCAATGGTATCAGTCTGCAGTAAATCCTCATCCTCCTCCAATGTAGCTAAAAGCTCCGCAGATGACAAAGGCATTCTGTTTTTCCAAGACATCACTATAACGAAACAAATTATTTTAGAAAAAAAATTAACAAACAGAACCATAATTATAACTTAGTATCTTTGTTGACACTCACTAAGAAGAATCACACACAAATAATGTAAGAAACAAAATAAATGCTACCTAATTGTGGGTCAGCGAAGGGCGCGACATTATGGCGCCTTCTTACCGGAATTCCCAACGTTGCGTATACGCAACATTAGGAAAAATGGTCCAATATGCAAAAACTATACATGTTTTGTAAAATATCAAATAACGCCCATTTTACTAAAGGTCATGGGAATCTAAATCCATAATTTGAAATATCTCAGCCGTTTCTGTGTCAGACGAATTGATTGACGAATATATGAAATGATAAATCTCAAAATGTTGCGAGTTCACAAATTCGCACAAAATAAATATCTTGACTCTGTCGACTTATTTCTTAAAACGTAAAGTCTTTGTTCTATTTTGAAAAAATTGTAGCAACAAAAAAAGTATTTTTTTTTACTGGCACATTGAAAAAAAAAATATTTAAAAAATGTTTCGTTTACGCAACGTTGGGGATTAATGGGTTAGATTCAAATAAATATAAAATTCAATTCAATAATACATATTTAAATGCAATATACAAATATCTGAATGTTAATTTTTGTGTTTCTAATTTTGTAGAACAAAGAATAGATAAATTGGAACTGATTTTAAGTATTGAAGAAAACCTTCCTCAAGAAATATTTTGAGATAAAATTCGATTGAAATGGGATCTTGAGGAACTTAAGGTAAACAAAATATCCGTAAATAATTTCTAATGTAATTTTAATGATTAAGTAATTTATTAGGAAAAGAAAGAAAATTATAAACTCACAAACAAAAAAAGCCAGACTTGATTCGATATATCACGAAAACAATGTCGTTGATTTAAATACTAATGACGATATCGAAGTTTCTAACGGCCAATATACAAACTATAAAAATATGCCAATTATACATCCAATCTAACAAAAACGACATAGCAGAACACAGTGAAGCCTCTACGATTACGGTTACGATTAGTTACGGTATATTAAAAAATAGTTTTAAGTATTTTTACATATATTTTATAGATGTTGCTTCTTTGCAATCAATATATATGAAAATATTAACTATGCGTGTGTTTTATTTATATAGCGTAGAGAGATAAATTAGACAATCTCTAAAATACAAATATTTATTTCCGATTTCTTGTTTAAACTTTTTATACAGCATATTTTTTATTATTAGAAACTTGTATCAAATGGTGAAAAACTGAATCTTTTATTCTATTTGATACAATGTTTTGGGACATACTGTATACTATGATATTACTTAATAGTATATTGCACATATAAATAACTGATTTTAATTGAATTGAATAAATAATTTATTTCAATTGAATAAATAAATAAACTAAAACTAAACATTCAAGCATTTGAACAAAATAAATATAATTATTAAAATTGAATAAGTATGTCTTTAGATTAATGTTTTAATTATTTCTACCAATCAAATATTTAGGTTGTTGAAACAAATTGCATTCTGATCTCCAAATAAATTATGACTTTGTTTTAAAGAATTCATTTGTTTGGAGCCTATCAAAACAATATTTGTTTAAGTCAACTGAATGTTTATTTGGTTCAAGGGTTTTTTTTTTTCAGTGCACGTAAACAAGAAGAACGCGCTTAACAGCTTCTATAAATTGCTTGGAATTTTCTACAGCCGTTAAGTTTGGTGGTAAATGATTATACATTCTGCGACTGTCATAAAGGAGTCACTTTTTTAATAGGGTAGATTTCAGTATAGGCAAGTGCACCCGCTGAACTAGTCTCGTGGGATAAGGGTGACTAGGTGGAGCTGAGCTTACAAGGCATACAGTTTCGAAAATGAAGTGATCTAAGAGTCAATATTCGGTGTTTTGTGAATAATTCTCTGCAGCTTACAGTAAAATCTGCTTTACAAATATAACGAACAGCATACTCTTAAATAAAGTTTGGCCACAAGCTATTCCATATCGAAAATACACATTTCTTGCAACTTTCAGTCCAAGAGCCCCTGATACAACTCTCAAACCATAACAGCCAGATGAAACTTTCTTACCTAACATTTAAACATGCTCCTCAAACTAAAGTTTTAAACCAATTTGGAGTCCCAAAAATTTAACACAATTAGGACTATTAATCGGGTTATTTTCAAATAGCAAATCATCAAATTTAAAATTAAAAGATAATATATATGTTTTTGATAAATTAAATGAGAGATAATTCGAATCGAACCATTCCTTTATATTTCCTAAATCGTTTCGAATGTTTTCTTTGATAACATCAGCATCTTTATCATGCCAAGCGAGTGTCGTATCATCTGCAAATAGTGTAAACCTTCCTGTTAGTCTATAATAGTGGTAATGTCGTTAATAGAAAGAAGAAAAAGAATAGGACCCAAAACAGACCCTTGCGGTACTCCGCAGAGCACACACATACTATCAGAGATATTAGTCCCAAACTTGACCAGTTCCCCGGTCAGTCAAATAAGAATGAAACCAGTCCAAAGGCGCACCCCTAACGCACCATAAAACTCAAGCTTCCTGAGAAGGATGCTGTGATCTACACAATCAAATGCCTTCGAAAAGTCGCAAAATACTCCGGCAACTGCTCTATTCTCATATAGTTGGTAATAAACATTCTCGAGAAAAGAAAATATCGCATCCGCAGTGTTCTTATAGCGGTCTGGAAGCCAGACTGCTCGGATATTATTATATTATTGGCATAGAATAATAACTATAGATAACAAGGGTCAGTAGACGCTAAAAACGGCATCGACTCGTCGCAATCCCAGCCACATTCTGGCCCGCTACTATATTGAACTATATCTATATATACTATAAGATAGTATACTATAACTATAAGCGGCGGCGAATTGCTTTTAAGACAGAGATAACAAAGGTGCCGACACAAGGTGAAGTAACTTTATATTAAACTGTGTTATTGGCTTTGAAAAAACTGAGGAGTCGATTTTTGACCAACTTTTCTCTTATGTTGGAAAAAGTTGACGGCAGTAAAGATATGGGCCTGAAAATTGATGGATTATCAGTTTCACCAATCTTATACCTATAATTTTCATTGTCGCAACATAAGGACAAATGTTGAAGCATTGCAGAGTAGTAAATGCACATTATTGAATAATTTTGATCCACTAGTGTAATTACTTGATAATTAATCATTCTTTAATTAGTCGGAACTAGTTAAAATAATAAAAATAATACTGGCGGATGTGTGTTATGATTTGTTAAATAAAATACCTTTAGAAACTTTTATCCGCTACCTGTATTCGGAAGGTCAACACATAATATTATATAGAACGTTGAATATTTTACCGCAAAAGTTATAAACACAAATTTTCGAGTGGATGGTGAGAAGGAGCGACGCGACGTAAAAAATAAAAGGAAAATAACATTATGGAACACTGTTAAGGTTATTGTTTTTATTCATTCACGAAATCCTCCCCAGTTTATTCGTTCTTTCATTCATGATTTTGTTTGTGTTGAATTGGAATTTACATAAAATACGTTTTTAGCGTAAAAGGAAAATTAGGCAAAAAAACACTTGTAGGAATTTGCACGATTGTGCTATACTATACAGGGTGTATGCAGATAAAAGTGAAACGCGTATTATTAAGTATGGTCTACTGCAGGGAATTGTCTTGGACCCGCTTTCATTTACATCATATATTAATAACTTATTATCTCTTAAAAATAAGCGAAAAATCATGATATTTCATGATGACACAGGTTAGATTTGAAGCCTGTTAACAGTTACAGTCCACCACCTTACTTTGTTTAATAAAATTATAGTTACCAAAACGCCAGGGTACTTATACCAAAAAATTAAATTTAGATATGATCATCACAACCTTGATTTGAGGCACGGGTTAACAATAACACCACCCCAACATAAACCCAAACTTTTTGGAAGGGGGTTTTCCGAAATGTTTTCATTCATCGTGGCGCGATTGTACAACAAAATACCAGATGACCTGAAACTTTGCAAAGGAAACAGATTTCGAAATTTTTTTGTAAGGGCAAATATATAGACGTGCTGATTGCACTTTTGTTATACCGTCAGTTTAAAACCCTAATGAATCAATCAATTGGTGTAGATCATGCTTATGTACTAGTTACAGCAATAATTCAGTGCGTATTCCACGTCAAGATAAGACTGACACACAATGTCACATGAAATAAAACAATACCTAGTTGCGTCCACAACCGCGCTTACCATATGGATGTGGAATAGACGTACGCGCGCCAGAATGTTGTAGAACAAACGAATATTTACTGGAAGTGTTCGAGAAAGGAGACAAACCATATATATATAGCCAACGTATAACAGTTATGAAGTATGGTCGATATACGTGCGCCAGAATTTTCTACTACTCACTGGAAGTGTTCGAGAAAGAAGCCAACCATATATATAGCCAACGTATAACAGGGACAGACAATCAGTTATAAAATAATCAGTGAATAAGTTGAGAGCAGTGTTGTGACATATAAATAATACCGAAATCCATAGTGAAAATAAATATAGTCAATTTAAATGGAAATAATTTCGTGGCAAAGCGGACTAAAATGTTGGTTTTACCTACACAAGGAATTTTGTTTAATTTAGCAGGGCCCCAGTCTAATTCAATAGAACCAGACCGAGGCATGGGTCGACAGATACTGACGAATTCGTTTCGCTCTTGTTATGAGCTCGTCAGAGTACCATAGTCGTTGCCCATCTACAAATATCGGCCTGCATTTAAGCACAATAGGATACACAACAGTAGACACATGTAAACACGTATCATCTACATGTACACAGTAATGCATATCCTATACCATGCAGAGGCCGAACAAACTCAATGTATAGGTAAAACCGCTTTGCCACGAAATTATTTTCATTTATTATATTTACGGACATGAAATCCTTTTAATTTTTCATTATTTGGCATTAAACATCGACGGCAGAACGCTTGGAGACCACCGTCCGAGCATTGCTGAAACCCAAATATTTGGGAGATGCTGGCAGAAGGATAAAATGGTCTCCTGCTAGCGTTTTGTGTTCATACTATTTTTATTTATATTTTTTTCTATTTATACGACTGGTTTTACCTATACATTGAGTTTGTTCGGCCTCTGCATGGTATAGGATATGCGTTACTATGTACATGTAGATGATACGTGTTTACATGTGTCTACTGTTGTGTATCCTATTGTGCTTAAATAGAGGCCGATATTTGTAGATGGGCAACGACTATGGTACTCTGACGAGCTCATAACAAGAGCGAAACGAATTCGTCAGTATCTGTCGACCCATGCCTCGGTCTGGTTCTATTCTAGACTGGGGCCCTGCTAAATTAAACAAAATTCCTTGTGCAGGTAAAACCAACCTTTTAGTCCGCTTTGCCACGAAATTATTTTCATTTATTATATTTACGGACATGAAATCCTTTTAATAGTCAATTTCGTTCGTTAATGTTATTAGTTTAGTGTTTATTCAAAGTGTAAATAAATTAGTTTTAATTAAAGCTCGTTATTATTTCACACAACGAACAACGAAAAGCGTTACATTATTATAACCTAACTTTACATACATTTAAATGGTAAGCTAAGAATTTAGATGTATTTAAACTTTAAAGTTCGTATGCAAAGTTCTCTTAAAATGACTATTTTTGAGATAGAAATAATATCTAAATTAATTAAATGAGTTTCCTTAAAGGGAAATTCTATAATCATTTTAGAGCACGCAAACGTCATTTTTGACATAAAACCTTAAATAAGTCAAAGACCATAAGACTTAGGTATAGGACATGATACACAAAGTCTAGTTGAAATTTTACGTATAATCCAAAACTGTCATAATATATAGGTACGGTGTTTGTTCCATTTGAAATAAGCAAGTTGACACCTACTTCCGGTATAACTGAAACTGTCAATAACTTATAACTATTTTACCTCATCTGGGCTTTGTAATCGAGAGGTTGTGGGTTCGACTCCTGCTCTTGCAGTTTTTTTATTTTGTTTATTTATAATTTTTGAACAAAGTAGTTAAGTAGGTAGTTGGGTTCGTATAGGATGTTATAATTATATAAAGTAGTAGTAGAGAAGAATATCGTGTAAGTGAATAAATGTTTGTAGGATGTCACAGTCTTATTTTATAGACAATTTAATAACGTTTCGGAAATCCAAAATGCTTATAAACCCAAATTTTAAAATTTTTAGAAACGAATTGCATTTGTGCCTACTCCCACTTCTGGTGAACACTGTATATAAATAAGCATTATAAGCTGTGATGAGTAGATGCCACAGAATAATGTTTTACAGGAGCTCATTATAAAAAACCACAAATCGGACGGACTGCGGGCGAAAGAAAAAAATAAAGGAGCAAGTCAGGAAAAATCAGGCTACTGCTAGTGAACTTAATAAGTGTATTGGCGGAATGAAGACAATTTGCATGGAAAGTAGATATTTATAAGATCAAGTGGAAATTAATAGGTATAAAATATGTATGCACGCGTTTTGATTAATACTATAATTCAATGAAACTGAGTGATTATTAATATTTCACTCAATGGCCCGAGCATTTTAAGAGATAATTAAGAAAATTGCATTCGAAATTCCAGTGGATTCAGACGGCCGGTATCTTCTTCGGATTTGCCCATTTTACAATTTAACAAAGTGAAGTGATGTATTGTTTGTAGATAATTCGAAAGGGTAAAGAAGTAAGTGAAGTTGGAATGGAAAAAAAGGCAGCAGAATAAATAAATAAATTTCTTTATTCAATGAACCTTGCAACATCCTGACTGATTGATAGGTACTTAATAGCATATTACGAAAAAATCTGTAGCTGAAGGTTGAGAATTGTAGTAAAAGAAAAAACAAACTCAATTTTATTGGTGTATTTCAAATTAATCATAATTTTTCAAGGAGATACACTGAGGGATAGACGTTCAAATCATCAGTAAGTACTTCAAATTTTATTACTCAGTAGTTTTGCAGTACTTTAGAGCGGTTTTTAGAAGATAATCTTTATTAAAAAGCCGAATTACTATTAATATCCATAGTAATACATCCCTCAGTTTGGAGTCGACAAACTTTACGCCATACAAATGAATTCAAATGAGTTCATCGCAGAAGGCTCCGTGAACATATTTGTAGATGACCCTAAAAGTGCAAGGTGTGCAATATAACTATAAATGGAAAAATATCCTGGCATCGTTCAATTTGAACTTACCGGCATATGTATCCCGTAGAAAAAATTATCCGTAAAATTTATCACAATGTAGAAAGACAGTACTTACACAATGATTAGGGACCTTAAATCGGATCAATACACAACTGGGTCAGCACTCGACTTCCATAAGACACCAATGGCTGCAGCTCAGAGAAACAGAATGTCTGAGTCTTCGGTCAAAAGGCATGAGAACAGCCAAGGCAACAAAAAAGCAGACCGAATGGCCAACTCAACTATCATTGAGTATGGTCTGTAAAATCAAAGAGGGCCACTCTGCTAGACAGAACAACAACAAAATCGCCGAGGACCTTCTAAGCTATCCGAACGAGGATATGGAAATGCGATATCTGGCAACCACAAGTTCCACTGCCATAATGAGTGGGTAAGGGAATCATTTGAAGACTACCCACGGCAGATTGCAGTGAGTAACTACTCTCAAATTTGAGGAAAAAAAATCTAAAAAAATATACTGGAAGATACTGGGATAAAAAAGAAACGTACCGCAGAAATGGTGGTAGTATACGATACAACCATGTTTATGATTATTTTGGCAAGGCAAAGGTCGGTACAAGATGGGTACTGACAGAAAATGCTCACACCACCGCAAAAACAACAGCATGTCGAATGTCCTCGTGCCTTTTTGGACTGTAGCGAAGATAAGAATGGTGTGCTGGACCGCATTCTTATTGGAAACAAAACTTGGGAGCACCATTATGAGCAGGACTCCATCATGAAGATATTTAATGTCACACAGTCAGCCAGTCATAGCGACCATGTTTTGCGAATCAGGAGGAATCCTATTAACTGATTATAAAGATAAAGGTGTTCCTAAAACTAAAGAATACTTACAGTCTAAGAACAGTTAAAAGCAGCAATTAGAGGAGAAAAAATCAGAAAATTGACGAAAGCTGTCTTGTTAATGCCCGACAATGCTCGAGTACAAGAGTCGTGTTGCGCTGGACGTCCTGCACAAAGTGGGCTTTGATCTATCTATCACCCACTTTATGGTCCAGACCTAGCCACGAGCGATTATTATATTTTCCCAAAAATGAAAACGCAATTCTGTGGGAAGAAATTTACGCGATATCGAAGTGAGAGAAGCAGTTTCATTTTGAATTGACAGATCTCAAAAGTGTATAGGTATTATGGTTGCAAGTGAACATATTGAAAGTGAAAATCTGCCGGCCTCCTGGTTTGAGAATAATTCTCTGAGGCTAAATGTAGGAAAAACACAACATATAGTTTTTTCAAGCAATCATTTAATTTGCAAGGGAGATTCGGCGAAGATTCTGGGAGTCGCCTTCGATGACTCACTATCGTGGAATATTGCTGATCTTGTCAGAAAACTTTCAGTAAATATTTACATAATAAGAAGACTTGTCGGTATATTTCGCAATTTTTCATTCACACTTCAGTTTTGCCGTCGTCCTGTGGGGAAATTCTTCCAGGTCGGGGGAGGTTTTCTTACTTCAGAAGAAAGTGATTGAAAATAATTTTTTCAGAATTCTGAAATTTATTTACTCAACACAGGATAGTTTCGTGTTTGTTAGTTGTTTTTCGTGTATTGTTATTTAGAGTTTGATATTTTTCTGTACACAGATGTTTTTGTCAAAATGGACTGATGATGGCTTGTTGAGCCGAAATTAGTTTTCTTTTTTTTTTTTCATAATTAAATTAAAGATTTTGTGGAGTTTAATTATGGGATTTTTTGTATTGACGATCTGCGTATACTAAATGATATCTTTCTATCTTCACATTTTCCAGTTGCTTTAACTATAACCGTTCCAGATAACATGAACATTGGTGTATACAGGGAGCCGTCCATGCAGTCGACATGTTCCCTAAAGTGGAAGGAGGAAAATAGTATAACATATTTTCAAAGAATGCACTTTTCGAGACACTCTGTATTTTTACTCGATGTTAACCAGTGCTATGAAAATTTTTGTCAAGCGGTGTTTGATGCAGCCAGCTCGTGCAGTATGGTTTCTTCACCTCTGAGGAGACAAAACGCGACTTTCCACGTCAACAAACCTTGGTTTGACATCACTTGTCGGGAGCTAAAGATGGCTGTAAAAAAATCATTAAAAAAACTGAAGTCATCTGGCTTTTCAAATGAGGATAGGTTGGGGTACCTTGAAATTAGGAAAGAGTATAAAGGTTTTATTAGAACTAAAAAACAAAATTATTGCAGGTCGATCTCGGAATCGCTTACAAACATTAGAGACCAGAAAACATTTTGGGCTACGGTCAATAGATTGAAGGGCATCACACCCACCCACAATTTAACTGTGTCCAGTTGGGAACATTTTTTTAATAATGTATACAACGGACTTGAGCACCAACATTTATGTTATTTTGGTAACTCAGACCCAATTCTGGACGCAGATGTGGACCTGGCTGAATTAGTGTATGTCCTCAGAAATTGCAAAAACAAAAAGGCAGCAGGCACAGACGGAATTTCATATGAGTTTTTTAAGAATCTTCCGCAGAATTGGTTGTTGTATTTATGTGCGCTCTTCACGAACGTAATTAAAACGAACCAACTTCCGGTTAAATGGCATGAAACAATATTTACTATGATTTTTAAAAAGGGCCGCACTGACAATCCCAGTAATTATAGACCCATTGCGCTTGTTAATTGTTGTCTTAAGATATTGTCACAAATTTTACTTAACAGGCTC
Source organism: Apoderus coryli (assembly GCA_911728435.2). NCBI lineage: Eukaryota > Metazoa > Arthropoda > Insecta > Coleoptera > Attelabidae > Apoderus > Apoderus coryli. The sequence goes on along the minus strand of OU452198.1, from coordinate 32,419,169 downwards.
ATACCTTGGTTGGACCATAATAAGGTTATACCTGAATGCCAGTCTGGGTTTAGGAGAAATAGAGGCATTACGGACAATGTGTTTGTGCTGCACTTGACCATCCAGAATCATCTGAGGCTTAAAGGTGGGACAGTGTACGCGGCTTTCATAGATTTTCAACGTGCCTTTGATTCTATTGCGCATTGCAAATTGTGGTCCAAATTGTACAAGTTGGGTCTAAGTTCAAACTTCATAGCTTTACTACAGCGATTGTACAGCAGTGCTAGTACTCAGATCCGAGGTTTAGACGGATTAACAAGATCATATAGAGTAAGCGCTGGTGTTCTGCAGGGGGAACCACTTAGTCCATCACTTTTTAGCCTGTATATTTCAGACATAGAACAGAGATTTTTAGATCAAGGGCTTAAGGGAATCAGTGTTGACAGTGTAACAGATGTGTCTTTGTTGTTGTACGCGGACGACTTGGTTTTGTTGGCTGCTTCTGAGATTGATCTGCGAAGAAAGCTAATAACATTGAACGCATATGCAAAAGACAATTTTCTCAGAGTAAATGTTGAAAAGTCCAAGATAATCTACTTTAATCGTCCTGGCAGGTTACCTTCGAACGCGCCTATGTTTACAATCAATGACATGCCCCTTGAGGTAGTGAAAAACTACAGTTATTTGGGTGTTACTTTTGCGTCATCGGCATGCTTTAGAAATATGGCTGAAGTGTCTGTTTTACGGGCAAATCGAGCGACTGGCACTGCTTTGAGTATGACAGCAAGGGCTAAAGTTTCTGCAATAACATGTCACAAAAAGCTGTTTGACAGTACTATATTAAGCATTTTCGCGGGTGGTCTTCCTGTCTGGGCCCCAGGGTATTTGGATATTATAGAAAAAATACAGACAACATTTTTTAAATATCTTTTACATCTTCCCAGAAATACAGCATCCGCACTTATAAGAGCCGAAACTGGTTCTATTCATTTGGGATATTTCATATTTAAATTAACTTTGAACTTCCTTATTAAGCTTCTGTTGATGGAGGACTCGAGGTTACCCAAAATATGTCTTAAAAGACAAATTGCTCTATTTGGTCCGGGTACGCAGAGGAAATATAATTGGGCCTTCCATATATTTAATTGGTTTCAGGAAGTAGGTGCCGATCACTTATGGTCAACAGACCCAATAGCTTTAAGGAAGAATAAAAATAGAATATTATCTATAGTGAAAGAACACTATTTAACTCGAGATTCTGAATTCATCATCAAGGCAAAGTATACTCTTTTTTACAGTACCTTTCGAGTGGCCCCGGATGGTCCTAGTTATTTGAATTTAAGTATGCCTTTTTGGATGATTCGCCTACTTGCACAACTTAGAACAAGTTCTAAATTCGTAATAAAATTTTCATGTGGTGGAGTTTCCTATACTATCGACCAGGACCAGTATTGCACGGTTTGTAACTTGAGTCAAAAAGAAACGTTTTACCATTTGTTTTTTCTCTGTCCTCTGTACAGGCACCTATTGCCACCGAGCTGGACTAATCCCAGTAACTTTGTGACTGATCTTAACAGTGAACAATCACCTGCTTTAGTTAAGAAAATATGTACATTTATTAGGAATGTATTAAGATTACGCGCATTTCTTGTGAATCAGTAATGTAAGACATTAAATGCGTGACTCCTTTTAGTGAAGTACTGAGTTGCTAAAATATTTGGTTTTCCTTTTGTTTGATTTTTTTTTTTTTTTCTTTATATATTTTGTACCGAAATTGATAAATTAACTTAAGTTTAAATTTAGATACTTAAGAACTCAATTGTTATAAAAACAATGTATTTTTATAAACAATAAAATATTGATTGATTGATTGATTGAAGATTTTGTGGAGTTGACTTTGAAAGTTTTTGTTTGTTTTCTTTTATTTGAAATAATTTATTTCGTTTGTTAAAAATATACTTGCTTTCTTAACCCCTATTCTGTAGCTGGCTAATTTTGGCGGAAAATTCAAATTTAAAAATAACAGACTACACACATTTCGTGTAAAGTCGTTTATTTTCTTCCCCCAAATTGCTAAAGTAAAATATCAAAATGTAAACATTTGGTTGTGTATAGGATGGTGCAGTTTGTCAGTAGCCCAAGTATTAATGGTATATTATATTATATTTTTGTGAAATAACTGTGCAGTAGCGTGCAACCGCACTCTTATCTGAATAACCCCTTAATCAAGGCACTAGTTAGAACAAATGGAACTTAAAGAAAATTATTACCTTCCAACTGGTGAGATGTGCTGCTCTTGTTTCATTTTTTCCTGTCCGTACTTTTGCTTATTATTATTACAACTAAAATAAGTAGGTAAGTATATGTTTTTCTCTTCTTGGGTATAATGGTTTTATGAACAGTGAGATAATCAATGTAAAATGAAATTAAACATAGATATTTTGATCGTTAACGGTTATTACCCATGTGTAGTAGTGTCTGGCGTTCTAATGGATTAAGAAGACCACTAAATAGTGATAGTGTATAGGGAAGTCTGTTATACGAGGTCTACGCACTGAAACGTTAATATTTGGTAGACAAGACGAAATTTAAAAGTAGTCCATACTACTGTGGATGTCCAATATATTGGATAATATACACTGTCGCATCCACCAAATTATTTTTAATTCTAATCTCTTCTTCAGACAATAATACATGTTTGGAACCTAGCTAGGGTCCTGATCAGTTTGTATATGAATTACACACCCTAGCGGAAAGAACTCTGGCAGAGGCATCACAATGTGTAATTCATATCCAAACTGATGATGACCCTAGCTGGGGTCCAAACAGGTATTATTGTCTGAAGAAGAGATAAGAATTAAAAACAATTTAGTGGATGCGACAGTGTTTTATTTTCTAATATTTTTTTAAATGATCTACAGAACTGGAATGAGTGGTGGATGCCTGGCATTTCCAGAAGAGTTTAGAATTTGCCCAAAAAAATTTGCTAGACAGTCTTGGTGTAAGTGTCTGGTACAAAAATAAAAGAAAATTCCTTTTCTTTTAATTTTTTGTATTTTCTTTTTTCTTTGAGTTTAAGGTTCTCGAAAAAAACTTTTTTTTTAATTATTAGAGAAGTGTACATTTCGCCTGTCTAATTTCATTTTTTTATAACGTTTCGACGATGGTTTTTCGTGTTACTCCATTTTTTCCTTCAAATTAAATACATTAAACGGTTTTGTTATTAAAATTCAAAATAACATTTTCAAAATTGCATTGTATAAACTACAATCATTTTTTCCCTTAGATGCCTAAAAATACATCTATTTCACAAAACATCATATATTTACAATCATATACACTGTCTCCAAGATAAGAATGGGATAGCATTAGAATCTTGGAAACGGTGTGAGTTACAATGTCGGTTCAATTATAGAAAATTTGCACAATTTAAACACCTTTTAAATGGCGTTTTCGAGAATTTTTGAAAAAACGATTTTTTTGCGGTTTTCGTTTTCATTTATTTCTGACATTATTTTTACAAATATAAAAACATTAAATCCACTTTCTCATTGTTACTTTTTGAGGAGAATAAGAGAGCATTTACAAATAGATGGTCCCAAGTAAGAATCTTGGGGCACTCCGGAAGAAAGCTGAAAATTGTGAGATCTATATAACCATCATACTCTCCAAACTGGCTTCGACCAAACAAATACGAACCTAACAGGTCAACAAATTTATTAGAAAAACCAAACCTTTCCAGCTTTACAACTAGCATACAATGATTAATTAATACTATCAAACTCTTTTCTAAAATCCATATAGAGCACGTCAACATCCAGAGCCAAACAAACCTGTTCTAGCAAAGGACAACTTTGATGCCAATTTCTTCCAATCCATCTATATGGAAAATTTACGTTCAAAAAATCACGAACAGTACGATTGCTGGCACTCCATCCATCTGGAAACACATAGTAACGTTCTCCAATAAAATCGGCAAATTCTCACTCAAAAAGTGTAAAAACATTTTACCATTTAAGTGGCCATCAAAATATAGGGTCATATTAAATATGGACCCAGGGTTCCTGCCCATACATTAACTAACCATTTATTTTGATTCCCTACAGTTTCGTGTGGATTTAAATCACAATAATAATGAAAATTATGTCTATTGATGTTGCCGTTATTGCGGAATGTGCATTCGTCAAGAAATGCGACATTATTAATTTCATTTTCTATGATTTTGGTCGTGGCCCATGTACAACATTCATCATCATCATTTAAAAAATCAATACTGGAAAGTTCTTGATGCAGTTGGCACTTACTTTGGATGGTATCTACACAGTCTCTCGAAGACTGCTTTGTTGGGATGATTTCGCGCCGGGAACCTTTGAGCGTAAGCTTGCGATGCCAGTTGAAACATTCTCCCAGAATAGAAATCATGTCTATTTTTTTCTCCTTAGGTTCGCATTTTTTATTAATTGAATTAAATCAAATGCCACAGATAAAAAATTGTTTTATGAAAAATTCCCAACTATTAGGTAAGAAATTTTCAACAGATTATTTGACAGTTACTGTAAAATTTCAAAAAATTTATTCTGTCGTGTGAGATTCTGACTTGATAAATATTATCAAATTTTGAAAAATTCTTCCTATTATTAGTAATATGTGCAAAATTAAAGATATACATATCTGTAGGAAAACTTTACAATGATTAATAGATAATTAATTTTTGCATCATCAAATACAGGGTGGTCTACATGTAACTAACAGATTCAATTAAAAATTCGCCTAATATTATGAATATGTGCATTTTCCACGAAAACGGCAAGAGTTATCCATAGGAAAGTATTACAATATTGACAGATAATTACTTTGTGCATCTAATGTTCACTTCATATACCGGGTGTTCCATTTAAAATACCTAAACAAGTTATTTAGAATAATTAAACTTACGTTCACATAACTTATATTATTGGACACCCTGTATAATAGTATTGAGGGTTTTTTATATTTTGCCTAACAAGTGATGAGTGGGTATATTTTTCAGCTCAGACTGGCTTAAAAAGAACGAACGAATAGGTGCGAATTTTTAATTCGAATTATGGCTATATTTTTATAAAACTAAAATATTTAAAAAACCGTAACATTTAGGTAAGGTGTCCTTTAATGAAAGTTAGGTTTATTTTGTACGGGGAATCTAAAAATATATTCATATACAGGGTATTTCATTTAAAAAAACACAACTATAGTTCATTTCTCATATTTGGGACACAATGTTTTTTAAATGTTGCCATAAATCATTTTTATCGAACGAATTAATAAAACATTTAGGAAATTAAATAGTTTAGAACCCTGTATTATGATTGCAAAAACCTTGGAAAAATTGCACAACATCGATATTCAAAAGATTTAGAAAATACTGGAGCTCACTTTGAGCTTTTAATACAATAATTTTCCGATTTTTTACTGGGGGTGCAGGGGTAAAACACTAAATTCAACCAACAGTGGTTTTCAAGTTCACTCTCAATCGACGTGTTTTTTGTTGAGAATCGTGCGTCTACTTTAGATTAAAACTTATTCAGGGTAGCAAAATGGAAGCACTGTATTATAACGAATAAGTAAATTATCACATTATTGCATTTTATAATATACCTAGACAGCTAGAAAATAAATAACGCAATATGTTGTTTTTTGCACTTAATATCTGTTTCTGATTTATTTCACATTGCAATTGGTTATTGTTTAAAATAATAACATTTTAATACAAAATTTAAATATCAAGGTTTTGCACTATTATCGCTAATGTACAAGTGTACATTGTACATGACCAACGCTAACGTAACGTTATTTATTTTACATGCATTGATTTATTCCACTTTATTTTGTGTTTATAACTGTTAAACGCCTTAAATAAACACAGGACCGGTTTACAGTTATTTTAAAATTCTCAAAGAAAAAACACTACTTATATAGGAGGCGCCCTATTGATGAGATCCGAGGGATCAAAAGCGCAAACTCCACCGTTCTATACAACGCAAATAAAATGCACAATCATCTGCCAATAGTAATCAAATCTTTATCATCCCATATCCTAAATTCCGTAAAGCTCTAAAAACATACTTATTAGAAAGTGGCTTTTATTCAGTGCCGATAGTTAATTTGTATTGTATGTATTACGTAATTATTAATTATTTTTGCTCTATCTGACTATATTTGCGGTCAGATGTAGGAATAAGATGTGATTTTGTTTTGTCTCTATTTATTTATTTGACTATGTACCCGTACAATATATTCCTACACGGAAAGAATTATTGTAGCGAGTTCTAACTGAAAGATATTGTTAGGATTTTGATAGTCAACGCAATCAGTTTTACCATTCCCAGGTCAAAGCCTTGAAATTATGTAGTATGTACAGGGTGAGCAAAACTCGATGTCCTAGCTTTGTTATGAGAAAATGAAAAACGATAGAAAAATTCGGAAAAGAGGTTCTTAAATAGGACTAAGTAAGCTCCATTTTAACCCATATTTCATTTTGTTTCCAAGTTTGGATGTAAATGACGTAATCAACTTTTTTTTTCAGAAACATACCTATATTTTTGCATAGTTGAAAAGAGCTATTTTTCTAAAGAACTTTTGTAAAGAAAAAAATGTGCTATCTTCATTCGTTAAAAAATTATAAGCAAATTTGTAGAAAAAAACTAATATGAAAAATTCGCAACCGTCACAACTTTTACACAAGTAGGCTTTGGAAACAAACTGCAATTATATCTGTCAACTTAAACTGACGGTTGACAAATAGTATTAATAGTTGTTAATAATAATTACTACAAAAACAGATAGAATTATTTAATAGTAACTATTATTACCACAGAATTAAACATAGTAATACTATAGGTTACTACTAATTAATTATAGGAAATCAATCACTACAACAAATTTTCAATGTGACCACCTCCTAGTTGTAAACGCTTATCGAATCTCCTCCTCACTTCTCTTCCTGAGGCCTTACATAACATTTCTCTTGAGAGTTCATTGCATGCATTTCTAATTTTCTCCTTTAAATGTTCTAAGTTATGTGTTAGCAATTCTTGCCTGGAGCGCCGCCCCGTCATGCTGGAAAAACATATTTGCTCGTAACTGCAATGGCACATTTTCGAGAAGCACAGAGCACAGAAAGTTGCTCTTGAAGACATTGCAAATATTCTTCACTGCATAAAACACCTTCGTAAAAGTATGGAGCAATTAAATGCCCGTTAATAATACCACACCAAAGTTAATGCCAAAATGTCCTTCGTTTTCAATCGGATTGACAAATAGCATGTCAACTTTTTCGTTATGCGTAAACATTTAACATAAAATGCACACATTAAATGACGATAAAACTATTTGTCAACCATTAGTTTTATTATCAAGATATAATTGCAGTTTGTTTCCAACGCCTACTTGTTTAAAAGTTATGAAATTTGCGAATTTTTGATAATAGTTTTTCCTACAAATTTGCTTTTAATTTTTTAACGAATGAAGATAGCAAATTTTTTTCTTTACAAAAGTTGCTCTTTTGAACTTAAATTATATAATAATTATAAGTATTATGTTTCTGAAAAAAAAAAGTTGTGACGTCATTTACATTAGTTTCCAAATTTGGAAACAAAATCAAATGTGCGTTAAAATGGATCTTACTTAATCCCATTTAAGAATCTCTTTTCAGAATTTTTCTATCGTTTTTCATTGTCTTATAGCAGAGCTGGGACATCGAGTTTTGCTCACCCTGTACACATTCAACTTGATTATAGTGAGTATAATCACAATTTAGTGTTATCTTCACTAGAATACGCATTATCACCAAAAGCTATCGTAACTAGAATAATATTGTCATTTATATAGGTAGTATAGCCATAATTTTGTAGTGATTCTCACAAGAAATATATTTTCCAACCAATAAAACTCCCTAACTATATGAATATTTTCATGGAAACCAAATTAATAGAGCTAGATTCGTGAACCAATTTTATTTTTATAAAATTCCATCAATTAGAGGAAAAAACTGAGTACAAGTATGATATTGTTATGATAAAACCAGGCATTCCTGTTAGGATCACAAGATGATCTGATTCAAAAGTCAATATTATATTGTAGAGATAACGGAACTATCTGGTTAGGATAACACTATTATAATGTTATGTTATGGTGGTCCTCAGCACATTTCAGGCATCTCGGTACTCAACCGCAGTTCGAAGTCGCGTGTCCCCATCCTTGACACCTTCTACACTGCGTAATACGTTGATAATTTTTTCTACGTTCCCAAATGACTCTAGTACTCAGTACCACCCTCGCTTGTGTATTTAGTGTGCGTAGATTATAGTCCTTTGTCATGATTGCTAGATATAAAGGTTTGGCTGATTTATTTTCATCCTGTATAAACGTTTGATTGGTAATTGTAAGTCCTGTCGCAAGTGTTCTGTGATGTCTTTTGTGTCTATACCATTGACGCCCCTGAGTTATGTTAACTAAGATCTGGTAAGGGTGACAATGCGATGATCATTGGAACAATATAGAAATCGCTATCAACACAATTTGCATAACAATATACAAATAGGTAGTAGTGACAAAATACCTGGTTGTGCTAACTTGAATTCTGGTTAAAATTCTTTTAAATAGAACAATATTCTTTTTTCCGTGTACCTATAGGATATATACTATATGATGTAATCATTATTCTTATTTGTTTGTTTGTAGTAATCTTGTCTATAAATTATTGTATTAATTTCTTGACAAATATATAAATATACCGGGTGGTCCATTTATCTTGAGACAGCCTTATATCTTAAAAACGGCACATTTCTCGGAAAAAAGCTCAAATAAAAGTTGTTTGCTATTAGGGGGAAAACAATGGTGGCACCCATTGGCGAGTTTGTCAACCGTTTCAAGGTTATCTCAAGGTCAACTTTGGTTTTTTAAATAGAAACATAGATTTTTTATTACAGAATCCTATTCTACAGACAAAAACAAATAACTTGTATTATGTGTTTATTCCGATTGAAATAATAACATTTTTACCAGATTTATTTGCTATTGCACGAAAGAAAAAGGTTTCTTTTTAACAAAATATGGAATATCTTTCTATCTCAGGAAAAGTGTTGTTGATATTACATGTGGTTTTGCAGATAAAAATGTTATATCCCATGCATTTTATTACTGTGTTGTGAAGAAGTTTACGAGAACGTATTTTACTAAATTCCTGATGAAGACAGGTGGTCTCGGTGGCGGCTTTAAGGAGAGGGCGCAGGGGGCGCACGCCCCTCCCAACGATCGATCCGTGGTTTTACAAATAATTAACTATTTAGAAAATGACAATGAATTCATCCATATATAAATAGCACAAATATTTTTGAATGTAGTCTATTAATGCGGATTCTAAGAGCGGCGTCTTTGTCCTTGTCAGCTTAGTTCTCAACAAACCGATGTTGCAGTTGCTTCTAGTTCAAAACAAAATCAAAATACATGGACACAGAACTTGGCGAACAATTAAAATACGATATCGGCGGATTTTTAACGAAAATTGTACGTTGACTATGTCTGTAGCAACGGCAGAAAGAAGCTTGATTAATTAAAAGTCATAATAGCTTTATTATATGTTCATAGAAATATTGAAATAAACATTGTAAGTGTAATTAACCGATTTGCCAATCAGAAAAGAAGATTAGATTTTACAATTTGACTTTTAGATTTTATGATTTTATTTCGTAGGAACACTTATGTGTATATGCTTTTATTTTATTTTTGTTTTATGTATTTTGTTTTTGTGTGATACACGAGTGTTTTCAGTTTAGTTTGATTTTTTTTTGTTTTCATTTTCCAATTTAGAATTGGTTACTTTCTTTTAATATAGGTACCTATAAAAAAGTTAACAAACGTATTTCCTTTTAATTTTAGCTTTTCCTCATTCGTGAAAATTTACCAAATTCGGATCCTAAAGCCGCCACTGGGTGGTCTTGTCGAAAAGTTGAAACAAAGAAAAAAATAAATAATGGCAATTAAGTAAATAATTATCTAAAATCAAATAATCAGTCGATGATTTTTAAATTGCTGAACCTCAGTACCAAGAACAAAAAACAGAGAAATCAACCCAAATTATTATCGGAATCAAAAAAAATTATTAACAAAAGTTATTTGTTTTTCTGTAGAATCCGATTCGGTAATGAAAAATATATGATTCCATTTAGAAAAATGAGTTGACCTTGAGATAACCTTGAAACGGTTGACAAACTCGCCAATGGGTGCAACCGTTGTTTTTCCCCCACAATAGCAAACTTTTAGTTGAACTTTTCTTCCGAAAAATGTGCCGTATTTAAGATATAAGGCTGTCTCAAGATAAATGGACAACCCGGTATATATTATTTATTTGAATCCGATCTATAAAGCCAAATTAGTTTAGTAAAACTCTGTCACGGTTGGAATTATCTGATCGAGTTTTGTTAATTCTTGTGTCACAGCTCGTATCAATCTAACTAAACTTTTTGTGAAAGTCTGTGTTTCGCTTACATTAAGTATGCTTGGTGATGATCGACGACATCTGGAAGGATCGAAAGTTCAAACTCTATACGCAACAGTAAAGCTGAGAGCAATCAACCAAAATCTGAATTCTATTTGAGTAGAAAACGCTCAGGACCTGTTGAATGACCTTGACGACCGAGTCGACTCCATCCAGAAACATATGCTATATGGTTTATGACGTCGAAATCAAAACCCACGCATCCATCCCAATGGAACCACCCAAAAGAGCAATGACCGAAAAAAGCATACCAACTTCGGTCAAATGTGAAGGATTTGTTCACTGTTTGCTTCGATTACATCTGAAGGTCGTACAGTCAATAAGAAAGTTTTCATGAAGTACAAAGAAAAAGCCCGAGTCCTGTTCATACAGCCAATTCCGAGACATCTGCCAAAGTTACTAGCTGTTGGGATACGGCATACCCAGACGAAATTCTCACAGATTTCATGCCTTTAAAGAGGTCCCGACCTCTACCATAATTCCTAACCGAACTGTATGAGTTAGTAACTGAAAATTTCATTTACCGGTATGTTTGCATGATAATATTATAGTTTATTATACTTTGTTGTTAAAATTAATTGGAAATTTGTTTTACTCAAAATTAAAAACCTATCAGTACAAATTTTCGAATCGAACGTTTGCACCTTCATTTTTAATTTCTTTTAAGACTGCGCCATATTCTCTTGACTTCGAAAACAGTCATAACAATCCAGAGAGTTAGCAAATTGTGTCTGGAGCTCAATTTGGTGATATCACGATTTACATTGAGCGTAATTCGGAAATTACTTATTGTAATGTGTCAACGGAGACGATAGACCTGTCTACCGCAGACGCAAAAGCACCAACGATTATCATGTTGAAACAAATGCCGGTCCTGCTAAAAGTCCAATTTCACAGGGATTAGGTGCAATTATATATTGTTTAGAATGTAATACAATAGGTTTGAATGAACTATTTTAATGTAAACACATTAGGAAACAACAAATTTAATTTCGATTTTAATTTAAATATTTAAAGGCAAGTGAAAATTTTATAGACCATGACACAAAATGTAGACAAGCATAGGTAATATGGAATTTTTGTGGTTTTATTTTATTATTTCTTAATATTTATCAAATAATTTCACATATTTTTAATTTAAATAAAGCGAAATCAATTTGTATCGCAAAATGCAATATTTAATGTTCCCATAGAATAAGAGACATAAAACAAGAATATTCACCGATTCACTTCCCGTTGCAGATGATTTAACCCTCGGTTTAACCTTTCCTCTCACATTACTCTATGACTTAAAACAATTCAAACTATTTATAATAAAAATAATAATATTTTAAATGTTAATTAATAAAGAAACATCATCTTAGGGTGTGATCTGGAAATACGTGCCCTTAATTATACTCTAAAAAAAATTTAGAATAAAAGAAATCAAAAAAAAAAATTGAAGTATATTATCTTATATTAAAAATTAAAATATAATTACTAATAATAATAATTAATAAGATTTCTTCAGAAAATAAAATATAAACTGAAGATAAATAAACAAAAATCACAATTCTTTTGGCGTAGCATAAAAATTGGATATATAAGTTCCACTAGTCAAAGTTTAGCTTATCTTTTAACGTACAAGTTTACCATGAGTTAAGACATAATAATGAACGAGCCGTATGAAGTCGATTCCGAGGTTTAGTGCCTACTAAACCAGCTTTTGCAAAAGGCGTTCTGAAGGAACGCTTGTTGCGGTAATACCTACTAAGTCTCGTGCCATCTTCGCAATGTGGGGATAACGTAATTCATATATTTTCCACCATTCCAACATTGATTCCCCTTTTGTTACTCTCTCTGCTTGCTTTTCTATTCAGTCAATTAACATGTTGAAGCCGATTATGACCAGTGGTAATATTGGGTAGGAATCTCCCGATAATATATTACTGATATACTTAAAGCATCGCAATTTACTAAAGTTATTAACATATTTACAGTATTTAAGAGAAAAATAAAATACTCTTTCCATACTCTTGTCTTGAAGTTTGTTATTACAAAGTATCAAGTAGAGACTACATGCGCATACTTCGTACTCGTTCATACTCATTTTTGAAAAAAAATCACAGGAAAAAACTTATTGAAGGTTGGCAAATTATTTTGACACTTCTGTATTGATAATAAATATATATTACAATGCAATGCAATTAATTTACTGGCTGTTGTTTATTGTACTTATACTCTCAGAAAATATAATTTTATTTGAAAATTAAAAATCTTTTACTTTGTTTAACACTTTATAAGGCAGCCCTATATGTACATGGTGGCCCATTAGTGTGTGGCGGAAGATATCTCAAGATCTATAAGCGATAGACAAAAAAATCCTTTACAAAAATTTTAGGAACTGAAGAGATCTACAACACAAAAATGTTTTTAATTATACAGGGTAGTTCACAAACGCGCAGCGGACCAAACTTGCTTTTTCTTAATGCGACACCATGTATATTTTAACATAAATAAATGCCACACTAAAAGACAGTAAAAATGGCATGCCTAGGTCCAGTAGTTTTTGAAATAGTTGTAAATAAGGGTTAATTTTGACATAAATTTAAGGCGTTGTGGTAACTACAGAAACAAATAATATATCAATTTTTCGTGTCCGGTCCATGGTTTTCATGGATTTTATTGACATCTGATTTGTAATTTTTCAGGGTGGTCACATTTTCTAAATTGTATTTTTATGGCGAAATGTTATATGGGACACCCTGTAAATATGGTTAAATTTGAGAAGTCCCTTTCCCATACTTTGTATTGATATCATATTTCATGAGCTTAGGGTTAACAGTTTTTTTCATAAATAAATAAATAATCATTTATTGCCTAACAGGCCTGAGCCCAATTACAAGACAAAAATTACATAGTTTCAATTAATCAAATAAATCTAATAAACTACAAAAGTACCAGAATGCTTAATTATTCATAATACAAAATAACCAGATGAAGGAGTACATGGCTATATAACAACACCACAGCCCTTAACAATAACTATATAAAACATAAAAACAACCAAGTAGGACCCAAACAACAATATTGATGTTTAATAAAAATTTCCCATGCATCTCCGCAGATCTGTGAGGAATCTGCCAATTTTGCCATCGAAAAAATCTAGTTCTGTATGTAAATTAAATGTATTCGTCAACTTACAAGCTCTAGTCAATGGCGCACGTCCCTCATAGTTTGTTCGAAGATACGACCCTTCGAATATATAATTGTTGCGGGTATAGTATTGCGAAATATGAAATTTGATTTGACTCAGTAGCTGGGGACAGTCAATAAGAAAATGTATAAATTTAAAAAGAAATACCTGATAGGCATAGATCCTGCGCACAGATAGTGGTTGAATGTCATAACCGCGCAACAGTAGTGCATTATCATATCCCCTTATAGGGTAATGTCCATGATCCTTGAAATAGACGTACTTAAAAAAAATTATTTGGACACGTTCGATCCTGTCCTCATGAACCCGGTATATTGGTGACCATATGACAGACGCATATTCCAATTTGGACCTGATCAGGGAAAAATACAACATCTTTAAGCAACTAATGTTGTGAAAATTTGTTGTTGTTCTGATAACAAAGCCCAGAGACCGAAATGCACCTTTAATAATGGCATCTATATGCTGATTGAAAGTTAGCTTACTATCAATCAGCACGCCAAGGTCCCTAATGGTAGAAGATAATTCTAGCACAGAGATGTTAAGAATGTAATTAAAACGAATAGGACACTGACTCTTCGAAAATGTCATCAACCTACATTTTGACAAATTTAGTGGTAATTTGTTGGTTATGCACCATCTCTCAACCATTGCTAGGTCAGCCTGCAGTTGCAGACAATCTGCATTACTTTCGATCAACCTGTATAATTTAAAATCGTCTGCAAATAGCAGAAAGTTACTCGTTATATTTAATCCGATGTCGTTAATGTAAATGGAGAAAATTAATTTTGCTACCCTGAGGCGCCCCACTGGTCGCAGAAAACCCCCTCGACCTGAATCCATTATACTCAACGAATAGTGTGCGGTCAGATAGGTAAGAGTCAAAGAATTTTAATAAATCTGAATGAAAACCAATATTGCCCATCTTTTGTAATATAGTGGCATGGTCCAACCTGTCAAAAGCCTTCGAGAAATCAGTATAGATTGTGTCAACTTGTAATCCCTTCCCCACCGTAGAGTATACGGTTTCGAAGAATTCAGCTAGATTTGTTACAGTTGACCGTTTCTGAAAAAAACCATGCTGCTCAGTAACTATGCAATTTTTTAGTTGGCCAAATAATTTTTCATGAATTATTCTCTCAAAGACTTTTGAAAAATTAGACAATATGGAGATCGGTCTATAGTTAGCAATTTTGTCGGTGTCACCAGACTTGTGTACCGGACAAACTCTTGTAGATTTCCATAATTGTGGGAATGTAAAACTTGTTGTTGTTAAATAGAATCAACAACGGTTCCGCAAATGCGTACGCGCAATCCCTCAGTATAAATGCCGGCACACCGTCCGTTCCAGCTGTCATTTTTGGTTTAAGTTCTTTCAAAGCACTCAGTATGTCCTCAGCCTCAAAAAACCCGGTTGATATAGAGATTTGGTTGGTAAAATTATCTACATAATTAATAGCGGATGAGGGAACGTATACGCCCTCAAAGTATGTCGCAAAGGCATTGACAATATCCAGCGGATTTGACACTTCAGAGTCTAGTCTTCTAAAAAAATATTTCCAAAGAAAAAATTGTAAACGAAAATCACAATTTTTGGTATTTTATTTATTTACTTATTTTTTTTGTGTAAAAACAAAAAAGTCAAATTACAGCTTTAGTTTAAAAATTTAAAACTAGACGCTCTTAAAAAAAAAATTTTTTTTCACCAATTGCGAATTTTGTCGGGAGTTTTTCTTTTTTTTTTCAATAATTTTCTATGAAAAAACGGTTAACCTTAAGCTTATGAAATGATATCAATAAACAGTGTAGGAAAGGCACTACTCGAATCTAAGCAGATATACATTTAGAAAATGTGACCACCCTGAAAAATTACAAATCACATGTTAATAAAATCCAGTAAAACGGAGAAAAGAAGAGACTTCAAATGGACCTGCTACGAAAAATTAGTTGGTTTTTTGTTTCTGTAGTAACCACAACGCACAGTGGGCCCAAAACAAAAATTAGTGCGACAAAATTATATTAATGAGAAAACATATATATTTTCGTATCCAGAAGTGTTCAATAACAATTAGAAACAATATTTATTTCAGTGGCTTGCAGGGGTGGTGAACAAACCTTCAAAGGGTAATATTTCTAAGTAATCTCAGACATCAACTACTTAACAGAATAAAATGGAATATTATTGCTTGAATTGGATAAATTACAAACAACAAACATAAAAAGCACTCGCATTTCTATCGCACCCTAAACATTCACTAGACGGCGGTTTCGTCGATTCTGGACTCATCAGTGATGGTTGGTCCAGTATACGACAAAAATGTCATAGCGCTGAGTAGTTATAAAACTAGAAAAATAGTAGTAGTAAAGAATAAAAAAATAGTCCTAAGCTGGTTTTGGCTTTAGTTGGCAATTTTCTTAATCCAGTTATATAAGGATCAGACGACACAAGAAGTGTATTAATTAAATCTTTGTTAGCAGTTATGCGGGAAAATTTTCTTGTGTTTGCTAATCTGAATTGCTTAAAATCTTTGAATCGTGATTCTTGAGCCTCTTCTGATAATTCGCCAATTGCAAAAGAAGTTTATGAACCGACACCGGCATAAAATACCAAGGATATGTTTCGATTAACAACTTTGCTGTCTCTTTGGCATATAAATCAAAATTCTCTGGATTAATATCAAATCCAAGCGTGCAAGGGTGATAAACCGTACTGCAAATTTTCTACTTTAATAGGTTTGTTATTAACAACATCAAGACGATTCATTTCTTTTGGGGATGCGCCACAAATGTAACATATTTGTGCTGAATTTGTAGAGGTTAGCGTATTACACATCTTGCCATCAATCATGGTGAAATGAAGCTCATAGGTAATCTTAACTGTCAGATAATTTATGTAACATGTAGAAGAAGACAAATTATTTATTTGACTTCTAACGTGATCAACAATTTTTTTAACAAACGCTTCTGTCTCTTTCTCAAAATAAAAACTTATCGGCCTACAATAACGCACGGAAGGAGGTCTTGGATTTTGCCATATAATGAGATCACGTTTTGCAGCTGAAATAAGTTTTAGCGGTACTAATGATGTCATAAAGAGATTTGCGTCACTTGCACTTCGATCTTCAAATTTTTGTTTAAAAGTGTTTTGCCCTGAACTGCCGTCACATCCCCATTTACATACTAGCAACAAGTTACTCAGAGTATCTGTATGCACACTTTCTACAACGCTTTTTTGTAACAAACAGAGTCTTTCAGCAGTGTGATCTAGCAAAGACTGTAATTTAATATCGACACCCATTTCTGACACTACTATGGAAGCTTCCTCCGGATAGCATCGGTGTTTAGCTCTACGGATAGCATTATAGGGTGGAAAAATATTAACTTTTTTTCCCACCTGAAGCGAATGTTTTTTCCAACTTACAAATGTTCGTTTTCTTCATTTGGCTTTTCTATATAATATATATAGAATTTATTCAACTACTAGTTGAGTCACTTTAAGTGAATATTTTCCCTTAGCTTATTAACTTTTTTTTCCAGAGTTGCCTTTCTTAATATTGAATATTGATTTTTAGTATATTTGGCCTCTGTATATAATGATAAAGCTTCGTCTTCTGACATTCTTTCAACAGTAACTGTAGGGCTGCGATATTTTGTCCAAATTTTTTTTCCTCTCGTGGGCGTTGTTTGTGTTGCTTCTTGTATTATTTTCACAGTACTTCTGTGTCCCTTACTTCCCAATGAACTACATGCAGCGAAAGTTAGTTCTTCCGTAGTAAAACCCTCCCTGAGTGTTTTTGTTCGCCGTTCTTTAGTTCGAACAGAAGCAGTACTGAAATCAGGATTCTGTGGCCTACCAGGGTGAGCTTTTTTTCGCCAATTGAGGAAGGTAACTGTAAATCTTGTGATAGCCATCCTGCATACTTTTTCAAAAATATCTTTCGGTCTCTGTTACACTGTTCCCACTTTCGTTTATAATTAAGGTAAAAAAGTTGCATCTGCTTTTTCAAGTCAATTTCTTGTATGCTGCTTAATGTCTCCAATTTTAGTTTTCTTTTCACATCTTCGAGTAATTTCTGTACCACAATGGACACATTTTTCTTTCCCGTTTTTGGTAGGGCATCCATTAAATCAATGTATTTCATTTCTAAAATCAATTCAAAAACATCGCAATAAAATAAACAAAAGACTGATGATGAAAGTTTTGACATGCTAGAAACGTAATCACAAAGATTTAAAATATTTCAAAACATATCATAATGTTGATTGGTTGCTTAGTTAAGATTCATTTAAGAAAGGTGAATCTGTTTCAAGCGATTCGATTAGTGCTCTACCGAACAACTATTCATTTAAAATTCATTTATGTCTAAATAGGCAAATATGGGCAAACATTTTGACTGGTAAAGTAATGTATTATGGTAGACGATTGCCTTGTAAAAAAATCTAGAATATATTATTTGTACAAAATTTTAAAAGTCTACTTAAAAACAAATAAAAATGACAAAAGTGAGGTTATGATAAAACATAAGTATTTATCACAAACTACTTAATCAATTAGTAAAATATTGCATGATTTTACACGTAACTGAAGTCTTCTCAGACATTATATTAACGAAAAATTTCCACAAATTGCTAAACACTTTAAAAATCTTAGATAAATACACACACACTATTTCAAGGCTATCACTGAATGTTGCACTTGTGTTGGTTTCATCAGTGTCTGCGCATCACGTATGAGCATTTTAGGGTGGGGGTTACTATTAAATGATGCACAAGATATATTACAGTGAGAAAAAATAACAAATCATAAAAAATAGATAGTTTGCAAATTCTATTTATGACGCCCTAAACTAATTTTCTGGCCCACTGTGCAACGCCTTAAATTTATGTCAAAATTAACCCTTATTTACAAATATTTCAAAAACTACTGGACCTAGGCATGTCAGCCTTATGTCATTTAGAGCGGTATTTACTTATGTTAAAATATACAGAGTGTCACATTACGAAAATGGAAGTTTTGTCTGTAGCGCATTTGTGAACTACCCTTGATAGATGCAATAAACCTGTCATTTTTAAGAGGTATATTTCCTGATTGTCTTAAAACCGCTATGGTGATACCATTATATAAGAGTGGCGATACCAATGATCCATCAAATTTCAGGCCAATATAATTGCTGTCGACTTAAGATAATCGAGAAACTTGTCAAGAAGCGACTCCTCAATTTTCTCCAGGTAAACAACATAATCACGACCCAACAGTTCGGTTTTCAGCCATCAAAAGGCACAACAGATGCTATATTCTCCTTTCTCGAAAATGTTTATTCACAGCTTAATCACAGTAGAGCTGTTGCCGCAGTATTTTGCGACTTCCAAGGCATTTGATTGCGTGGATCACGGTATTCTTCTTAGGAAGCTCGAATTTTATGGTGTTAGAGGAGAGCCTTTGAGCTGGTTCCGCTCATATTTGACCAACCGTAGGCAGCTGGTTAGATATCGAAATAGTGTGTCTGATAGTATGGATGTTGCCTGCGGAGTGCCACAGGGTTCCGTTTTAGGCCCCCTTCTCTTTCTTTTGTATATAAATGATATTACTACTATTAAATGAAGGGGACAGTTTACACTGTTTGCGGACGACACAACACTTCTGTGGCATGATAAAAATGTTGATGTGGTGAAAGAGTTCATACAAGGTGATTTAGCAAAGGTAAAGGATTGGTGTGATTCTAATTACCTTTCATTTAATTTTACAAAGACAAATATTTTATGTTTCAATTTTGAATTTGGTGATTTAGTTTTGGAAAGTAACCCCATAAGCAGGGTAAATTGTGTTTTTGGGAGTCCATATTGACTTAAAGCTTAAATTTGAAGAACATATTAAGCAATTGGGTAAGAGGGTTTCATCTGGCTGCTATGCTTTAAGGGTTGTGTCATGGCCGATGGAATTGAGGTTTGCTAGAAATGTATATTTTTCTTTAGTGGAGGCTCATCTGCGATATGGCATAGCTTTCTGGGGTACCTGTAGCCAGGCTCTTTTTAAAAGTATTTTCGTACTGCAAAAGCGGGCTGTGCGTTACTTGTCCGGAGTTGATGCTAGTGTTAGCTGTAGACAGTTATTTATAAAGAACGGAATACTGACGCTTCCATCGCTTTTTATCTTAGAGACTGTTTACCTTATTCACAAAAATTTAAGAAATATCACAGGCTTAGCTCCTCCTGGTCATACTTATGCCACGAGATTGGATCAAAGAGTGCACTTGCCTATACCGAAATCTGCTTTGTTGAAAAAATCACTTATTTAGCGATGGAAAATTATAAAAAATTTAGAGGAGGAGTCAAGCTTTCTATTCCCTCCAGGATTATTTTACAGACACATGGTAAAATTATTGTCTCATATGTTTTATTTGTTTTATGTTTTTTTTTGGTTCTTAATATAATGTATATAAGTAGGTATGTGTATTTTTTAATGTTTGTCATTTTTATTTTTATTGGTTCTTTGTAGAATGTTAAATACTATTATTGAAATTTGTTTTTATTCATATAAGTATTATGAATTGACTTTGTCTATAAGATTGTACAATTTTCATAATGACAATAAAGTTATTATTATTATTATTATTATGAAAAACATTTTTGGGTTGTAGATATCTTCAGTGCCCACAAGTTTTGTAAAGGATTTTTTTGTCTATTGCTCATAGATCTGGAGACATCTTCCGCCCACACACTAATGGGTCACCCTGTATATTCTGATTGTGTATTTTGATGTAATGTTGTTTTTCTTTGATGTCTAGATATTTTAGTGTTATATTGGAGACGAAAAAGTCTAATTAACTTGCCTAATGTCTATATATTTTTTTACTAATATTCGAGACAAACGAGTCAAAACGAGACAAGACGTTAGTCTCGACCCTTGTCTCGTCTGGTGGCAAATCTACATTGTACGCATGTCTGTTTTTTATGTTATATACTACTCAGATATATATTTAATACATGGCAAGTGTCTACCAGGCCTGCATTCGTATTCAACTATTTTCAAAAAAGCAGGTTTTCGGATGGGTAAATACCCACGTCCAATCACTACGCATGCATATCGATATTGCCTAGTCAAGAAATTGGTCTTCCCTGTAAAAACATACCAATATCGACCACCCTGTATGTCTCGCAGTGATGGATCTCTATGGGTTTAACTACATATTGCAGTCTTTCTTTTTGTTGTTCTTGGTTCTCAATATACACAATACAAACGGTCTCACTTATTCCATGCATTCTCAAATAACTATAAAACCGTGTTTTCACATTATCTATACCTAGGTAATAAGTTATAGGTAGGTATACCCACCAAGTTTCCAATATTATACCATTAAATTTTCATTAATATTATAAGAGTATCGGTTATTCGTTCCCAGCCTACACGCTTTTTCTCCACACTTAACAGGTAGACTCATTTAATCTGAATAATTACCTGATTACCATAAATGGTAATTATTGGGTATGTTGTAAAATATTGTACATATTAAGTATGCATATTTTCAGGTATCTTTCAATATAAGTATGTAAGTACTTACTTTGTTATAATACTTACAACTTCGAATGCATGTTTTAAAAGGCCGGATCTTTTTTATTATGTGACTTTCTTTTTTAGGATTTTACTTAGCTTATTACCATTGGACGCAGCAAATTAGAATTTAGCAAAAAGTCGTGTATAGGAAAGTAGTTTTTAACCTAAACATATAATATTATGGATATTACAACTATCATAAACCGTTACAAATTTAGGATACAGATACAAGGTGTCCCACCATGAACTGCGGCGGGTGCTTCACGCCGCAAAATAATCTTTAGAATACTACTAATAGATACCTAGATGGAGGGCTCAACTTCTGTTTGAAAATCAGTAGTACAAACAGAATTCATGTAGGCGGAGAGCCAGAACCAAAAACAGGCTCTGAATTTACTAAACTGAGAACAGCTATCTCACGGAAACTTTCGTTATTATGGATGATAGACAAAATATAAAAGTTTTAGGGTTTCTGCTGTAAGGAGTAGGTATCTTTTAGAACTATTGGAATAAAAAAAATCGGTTGTGACGCCCCAAAACTTTATCGACAAAATATACCTACCTAAAACGAAACAAAAATTTTAATAATTATTGTTATTAAAATAATTGTATTATATACACTCTGTCCAAGATAACAATGGGGCATTGGAATCTTGAAAACGGTAGGAGTTACAATGTCGGTTAAATTAGAGAATTTTCGAAAAAACGATTTTAGTTTTTACGAAACTAAATAAAATTCGTCTACTTCACAATATGACTCTGTATAATTACACTAGATCATCATTGGTACAAACAAACCATACATGTTTCGAAAGTTCAAATTTTCATCATCAGTGGCGAAAAAACTTGTGCCAGAAAGCGAAAATTGGATAATAGTTACTCATAATTATAAGAATCTAAAACTAATAGAATACAATAGGAAACTATACTTTAAAGCTGGAATATGTTCATACAACTTAACATATTATCCAATAATTATACAGAGTTATATTGTGGAGTAGACGACTTTTATTTTGTTTCGTAACATTATCACTCCTTGCCACAATGGATTATTTTTCGAAAATTTTAGTTTTTATTTAGTATTTCTGACATTATTTTTACAGATATAAAAAAAAATCACTCATTGTTACTTTTTGAGGAGAAAAAGATAGCGTTTACAAATTTTCACTACGACGTTTCGGTTTTGAAAAACCATCATCAACTTTGTTTTTTTAAGTACGGCCCTAGTTTTTTATTGTTAAATTTAAAGCCATTTTCAATTCAAAAATAGATGGTATATATCACACGGAATGGTTTTAACAAATTTTCAGTGTTTTAAGTTGTTATTTAAAATTATTCAAGAAAAATTGCCATAGTTTGGCACTTATTTTGCGTAAAACATTCAAAAGGCACAAAAATTTCAACTAAATTTAAAAAACCGCGGACAGAATGAAATGTACTGAGACAGAAATAAAATGTCTAATAATAATAAATAATTATTAGTAACGACGAAAGAATGTTTTTGCAAAACCTACTACTCTGCATTCAGTCAGATAAGTGCCAAAATATATATATATAAGTTTAAATCACAGCTAAAACTACTGAAAACTTGTTTAAACCATTACGTGTGATACCACCTCAACTATTTTTGAATTAAAAATGGCTGTGAATTTAACAATAAAAAATCCAGGGCTGTATTTAAAAAAACGAAGTTGATGATGGTTTTTCAAAAACCAAACGTTGTAGGGAAAATTGACAAACGCTATCTTTTTCTCCTCAAAAAGTATCAATGAGGAAGTGCTTTTAATTTTTTATATATCTGTAAAAATAAGGTCAATAATAAATAAAAACTAACGCAAAAAATCGTTTTTACAAAAATTCTTGAAAACGGCTAAAGTTACTTTACCTTTGAAAAACCCATTTAAAAGGTGTTTAAATTGTACAACTTTTCTCTAATTTAAGCTACATTGCAATTCCTACCGTTTCCAAGATTCCAATGCTATCCTATTATTATCTTCGACACAGTGTATATTATCCAATAAAGTAACATAACAAAATAACTACTTTATTCAAAAATTTTAAATACTAAAAAAAGAAATGCAAGACCCGGGATTTGAATACATGACATCCCGAATGCAAAGCGCACGCTCTACCGACGTTTATACGAATTAATTTACTAAAATATAATACTAACTACCTAACTGGTGACATTTTAAACGCAATATTCTCGAGTACTATGAGGGTAAATTTCAAAAGTAACCTAAAGCAGATAAAAATGCTTTCAAATGATGTATCACTCGACCCCTACGGCCATTAAAGAATTTCGGGACCCCTATCACAGGGCTAAAGCGATTCCAACCCAAAACTAATAATCGTTCATTCTAGGACTCCTCTAAACTCATCTAAGAAGGGTTTAGGCGGTATCGTGGAAGAATACACACACACGCAGACATACTTCAATCTGGAAATGGTTTTAATATCAGGGGACTTCAAAATGATTATATCCGTTGTTATCTCGATTTTTTTTAGTGACTTTACAATACCTACTTTCCCTACGGATCGGGAAAGTAAAATTTAGTTTGTATTGAAAAATTGATTAGGCCTTATATTTTAAAAGGAACACCCTAAGTATATATTCAGCTATATATAAACTAAGTAATATGAAAAATCGTTTTGTTCTGATTTCAAAAATGTATTGGATAATATTGGAAAATAATTAAGTGTGTCCTGATTACAATTGAGATGTAATTATGGCATTACATACCAATTTTACCAGTGCTTTTGCTATTTGACAATTTTTAAATTAATTTCCCCAAATTAAATTAAATGGGTTATTCAATTAAAATGAAGAAAAACGACAAATAGTAAGGTTGTAGTATTCAAATATTAATAGTGCTTTAAGGGTCAAATAAGGCCTTGTCTCATCTCGTTTCGAAATTTTGGAAAATATTTTTCGAGACAAGACAAGGGTCGAGAAAAGACTAGACGAACATCTGTCTCGTCTAGAGTTTTTTTGGTTTATCTCAATTCAATTAATTTCAATATATAGGGTGTTTCATAATACATGCGCAGGACTTTAGGATGTGAGAAAAAAATGTCTATTAACTAACCCTCTAAAATGCACCATTTTCGAGGTACAGGGTGTGAAATTGAAAAAAAAAAATCCGTTTTTTGCGGATATCTCCAGAACCGTTTATCGTACAGAAAACTACTATCGTACATTTTCTACTAATAATAAGATAAGTTTGTGCACTAATTTTTTCTTTTTTATTTATAATTGGTGAAGATTTTGAAGGGGTAGTGGGTGTTTTTCTCCCCAATTTCTACGCCACTGGAAACAGTACCGTTTTAATATACCCATTTGAACCGCCAATGTTTTCTACACAAAAAAGATACTCTTGGTCATAAGCATAAGTTGACCGTTTTCGAGGAAAATCAACTTACTGAAAAGCATGGTCAATTTTTTTAAATAATTTGAATTTTTTCTACTAATTAAACGAAATTTATTTAAACATTAGAACAAGTAACAAAAACAAACTAACTCCATAATTGCAAAATAAAAAAAAAAACAATAAAAAACCATACACAGTTAAATTAAATGTTGGAAATATCCGCCGTTAGCTTCAATGCAGGCAGCAATTCTTCGCCTATTTTTACGGTTTGGAGATTTAAAAAAAAACAACTTTTCTATCATTTCTTCATTTTTTTTTTTAAATTTTGCAATTATGAAGTTAACGTTTAATTAGTAGAAAAAAATAAATTTATTTCAACAGGTTGATTTTGCTCGAATACGGCCAATTTTAGAGCTTATGACCAAGAGTACCTTTTTTGTGTAGAAAACATTGGCGGTTAAAATGGGTATCTTAATTCTGCACTTCTTCCAGTGGCGTAGAAATTGGGGAGGAAAACACCCACTACCCCTTCAAAATCTTCACTAATTATGAATTTAAAAAAAAAAAAACATTCATGCTTACAAAGGCTGTTTTCTGTACTATAAACGGTTCCGGAGATAAGGGATTTTTTTTTTAATTTCAACACCCTGTATCTCGAAAATGGTGCATTTTAGAGGGTTAGTTAATAGAAACTTTTTTTCATATTTTTGGACGAGCTCAAACATCCTGAAGTCCTGCGTATATATTATGAAAAACCCTGTATACCTACCTACATTGTATTAAGAAGTAAAGTATCAGATAAATTCAACAAAATTTTACTGTTAGGAAAAAAAAATAAATACCTAGAAATTAAGAAAGTAAATTTAGATATTTTCGATGTGAGACAAATCTGTCCTCGCCTCGGTCGTCGCTATCTAACAGTAAACTATCTGGACGCATCAAACAAAAATAATTTTTAAACAAAAGTAAAAGATATTTTAAAGTAATTTGTCAATTTCAATAAGTTTTTTTTTCTGTCATTTTTTTCAAATTGAATAGGTCTCGGTTAGGGAGGTATTCCAATTTTAAAAGTGTTCTAAAAGCAAACATCTTCTGTTCTTCCTCAAGATTCCTATGGACATTGGCGTGAATATAACACAAGCAAATCTTTTTCCTTTATAACGTGCTCCAAATGTGGTTTACATATTTATGCTTGAATAAAAGCAATAATTGCTTTATTAAATTTCATAACGAATAATTTTAGTTCACAGTAACCTACTCGGTAACCTAACATCAGTGCAAAATGTATCATATAGGATATGCTATACATGATTTTTTGTCATTTTTTAATAAAAATAATTGTAATATTTAGTTATTTACCTAACAAGTGCGGAAAGTAGTACTTTTCCCTACGCGACGATAGTTGACAGAATGACGCGCGGTCATCCGTCAAGTGCAAAAAAGACACTTTCCGCATGTGTTAGGTACACATTTTTTCCTACGAGCACTTCAAATTTTGCAAAACCAAAGAGTTGGCATAGCCAGAACTGTATAGAAATATCTCACAACAATTTAAAATACGTTATTATTAGCAAAGAAAAAGACCCACGATGGCTTAAGTTTGTAGTTTAATACATTTGAAAAGCCATGCGAAAAAGTAACTTTTCCGCACTCAGTGCTGTAATAGTATATTACATAACATGTGCTGTAAATGATATTTTACATGCGAGAGACTTTTTCTACGACTTTGCAGAAATGCAGAAAATTTAAGCAGAAATGCTTAACACAGAAGAAAAGATAATTATGACATTTATATATTTGAATTTTTTTGACATAATTCCATAATAAAAAATAAAAATCCCCAAAGTGTTATGTAATATTCATTACCTAACACTTTGGTGAACATTACGTAACACTTATGTAAGATTGAATTTACAGGTCACGTTCACAGTTTTGCAATAGACGGCTTAACAAACAAGAGCACACAGAAAAAAATCTTACTGTAATATCAATATTAGCGATATGTTTGATTGCCTCTATTTTGGTTTAATGACAGTAATACTTAATTCATTAGATTACAATTCGGCCAACATTAAATATATACTTAATCCGACATTCCAGATATTATTGAAATTCAATTTCATATATGTTAGGCACAAAACAGATATATTTTTTCTTTCAATGATTACAGTAATAATTGGCAACTAATATTGCAATTGTATTATTTCAAATATTGTTATATTACGATAAGCAAGAAAAAGCATTGGAAGAATATTATTTCTCTACTCGGATTATTAGATATATATCATTGAATTAACAAAATCAAATTTTACTCGCTATCATATTCTACTATTTAAATAAACTAAATAATATTAAGTCAATACTTCTTATTGTTGGGACAACCTTAACTTATTATTGAGCCGGGCTAAATTCATCGATATATCGAGACACAAAACGTCGAGTATCCAACATTTTGCACTCATGCATGTATCGAATTTAAGTATATAAATTAAATAAAAACTGGATTTTCGTACTACCTACCCCACTTCGTAAATATTAGTTTTTGACTTAAAAGAAAAAATGCTTTCATACGCCGATATCATAATAAAACGAATTCAAAACCATTGATATAAAAACGTAGATTTCGGGCTGATGTATCGGGAAATTTCGGAACTCCCTAGTCACTAGCAAAGCTTAAAACAATAGGTTATGTTACATTTATATATTTATTCTATTTGTGTGCCGGTAGTGCGTGTCTATATAGTTAAGTTCTATAATCTGCAATAATATATTATGGAAGACTTCTTAAACGCCTCAGAATTGGACAAACTAATTCCAATATTCTCCGGTAAGTTTTACTCCTAACTAAGTATATCTAATCGTAAGTTTTTTACTATAAATTATTTTGTGTAAGCTTTTCGAACAATACTATTAAGGATCGGTCTAGCCAACAAATGATTTAAGAGGTACCTATAATGCATAATAAAAACGTTTTAACAAAACTATTCAGGGTGTTCCATTCAAAAGTTATGAATATTAAGCTTTTAATTTCACATTAACCAGTATAGCATGGCAGCATGGAATACATTTTTGCAACCTCATGTAACCTCAAAATTCAAAATATCCTGTTTTAACACGATATAGGTATACAGTATACAAAGTACCGAGTGGGAGTGGGACACTATGAGGATATGGTAAAAAAGCACAAATACGATATTTGGTTTAATATTTTGTTAGTCGTACATGTTCAATGTTCATGTATTAGAATGACATACATCTTTTAATGTATTGTTTATTTTTTGTACTGTGATTATAGAGTAATATTTTTTTTATTACAATACAATGTATTATAGAATTAATAAAACTGTTTTTGAATAAAAACTTTCTTTTATTTCATCCAATTAGTTAACGTGATAGTTTTATTAAATTAAGTAATTAATTTCTCTCCAGGATTATATATAAAATTGATTTAAAATGACAAAACAATTATTTCAATACCAAAATATATTCTGTCTATAATTTCTGTATTCCCCTTAAAAAGCAATAAATGTTCTATCAACGATAGTGACACTTAGTCCAATCAATACTTTTTATTTAATTTCAATATATTCTTATAATTGAGGCATTTGATTGGAAGTCAATTAATTCTTATACTTAAAGCAATAAAGTCATATATTTCGCAATTATTCATATAAGTATAATTGAAAGAAATGTAGCTTTGATTGTGGAATACGGAATATATGCTATCATTGATTGAATGTGCATATGGTTCATGATATGATAGATTTTTCTCTGTGCAGAAAAAGTTAGTTACTTTACAGCACTAAGTAATTATATACAAAATGTTAGTAATTTATTGCTAGCGGTTCCCAAAATATTCAATTTAACTGGCCCTCTTTAAGGGCCTCTATTTTCTGAAGGGGGCACTTGCGGACACATAAGTATGTTATATAACATTTTTCTGCTTCAAATGACGATTTCTACGACTGGTTTTCGTTTAACACACTCAAGGCGAAACACCCTGAATTTTATAATTATTCTAATCTAGGAAATCATATCGATGAAGTTAAAATAAATAATAATTTTTAGTTCAACTTAATTTATTAAAAATGATATATTAAAAGAAAAATCGGTATTAGAATTATTATAAAATCTAATAAAACATTTTTTCTGTAAAAAAATCTCATGAAAACTTCTCTTATTTGTTTGAAGTTTCGAAACATGTTTGCCTAAGGGTACTTTAATTGGCGATTATTCTATTAAAATTATTTCGTGGAGATTTGATTTTTATTTCTTCATTATTAAAATTACAAATCCACTTAAGAATGGACTACTTGAGGGACTACTTTTTAAAATTATTATGTACTTACTTGCATTGAATTTAAGAATCATCAAAGCAAAATTACATAGTACACCAACTAAGTATAAATAATAACGAATTTCAAAAAATCTTAATTAATAGGTAATTCGGACCTTCATAGTCGTTCATTGTTTAGATATAAATAGGATGTAGGTACCTACTTAATAACTTATAAAATGAATTTGTGTCCGTAAATATAAATGAAAGATTTTTTTTCGTACTTAATAACTCGGGTCATACCTAATATGAGATTTAATTTTGCATTACATTCAGTTTTTGAGATTTTCGTTATCTTCAATAAGTATTAAGCAATTCTGAATCCTAACAAATCCTTTACAGTCACTGAGCACAAAGAATTTAAGTAATTTTTTAACGATTAATGAGTAGGTACCTATTTATCAATAATTATTATTCCGCATCGACAAATTTGCTTTGGAAATCTACAATAAAAATTACCCACGAAATTAAGTCGGTAGTACCTACCTACTTTTATAACTCACTAATGACTGTAAGAGACGATTGGGTCTAAAGATGTTGTGCATGCAAATAAACATTTACTTCAGATCATCCCTTTCCCCTAAATGCTTGTTCACGAATATTTAGAAATTAACTTTATTTGGACACACTGTATTTACAAATATGAAAACTTTTTCCTAAGGTTGACATACCAAATTTACTCTATTCTAACATACTTAACTGGCTTAAGCCAAACCTGTACCTTTAAGAATATACAGGGTGACCCAACTAAAAGTATTTGTCTCTTTTCGTGAAACTTGAAGTGGAAATGCTTGAACCTGGGCTTGAACGCGTGCAGGAGGGCACAGGCACGTAAATTTTAGTTAACTGTCACTCCTAATATCAGGTGTAGACCTACATTGCGTGCGAAATCAACAGAAATCCGAGCTGAAATCTGTGAAATCATTGAAACCAAGCGAAATCAGCATGAAATCAAGCTAAATCGGCATAAAATGAAGTGAAATCAGCAAAATCACGTGAAATCAGCAACATCAACTGAAATCAGCATGAAATCAAGTGAAATTATCGTGAAACCAGATTTTTATTTCGGTGTAAGTACCTATAAGGCCCATTCTACACGAATTAATCCCAAAAGTTCGTCAAATGTCTCTACAGACATCCGGTAGTACTGAAAAAACTTCTGAGGATATCTCCGATGTTCTGCGAAGTTAAGATGAATCACCCCTAAGGTCAGGCGATTAGCACCAACCGGGTGTACCTACCAACGTCTTTTTTTGTACGTTTTTTGGCCAACAAACTTAATAATGTTAATTGGTGAACAGCGATACACCCAACTTATACGGCATCCATAGCCAATATGAGGTGTTTTGTCGCTAGTCTAGAATGGGTCGCGTTTCACTCGGCGGTTATACGCTCGTATAGAATGGGCAAAATTTTCAGGCGACTGAGCGACTAACCGGTCGCGTTTTTGTGGTCCGTGTAGAATAGGCCTAAAAATTCGATTAGTTAGGTTGGTACCAGTTGGCATACCCCTCGAGGTAAACCTTTGAAGAACGAAAAGCATCGATTTGACATGAAATAAAATAAAATACTTCATCGTAGGTACCTACTGAAGTGATTATTGTTTGTGTGTGGGTAAATATGAACCTTCAACCCAAAAATAGTTTGGAAACATTGAAGAATAGGTATACCAACCTATAAGGTGCAAAGAATAGGTTATAGTGAATAATTTACTTAAAAAATTGAACTTAATAATGTGCGACGTTGCAAAATTTGCATTATAGATTAAGCGTAGTTATTGCGCTATGGCATAAAATAATTATACACCAAGTATCACATTATTACCACAAAACAGGTACCAATAACAATATGAATAATAGGACCAAATAATTCCAAAATAATACCAAAAATAACTAGACAGGCAGCCACCAAAATACCATTTATTTTTTGACGAAGTATTTGGGGACCCTTGAAAAATAAACGTTTTGCTATGTACCTACCTATCCTGGATCCTCATTATGGCTGAATGCGGAAGGTTAACACCTGATAAGTTTGTAAGCCACAAAACGCTCTCAAAATAGATTTGAATAACATTTTTATTATTCTATCTAAGAATAATTAGTTTACTAACCCTCGTATTAACCCCAAGAAGCTACAATAATAGGAATAAAACAGTTTTCACGACAAAACAAAACTAGCAGAATAACATAAAGAAAGGGAGACAAAACTAAAGTACTCACTACACCTCTCGAGAAAATTCAGCAAGAACGCAGACTTTCAATTCTGATCTGATTTTTGAAGATTTCTCGAGAGTTTAACCATAAGTACCTATACGTCTAAGTGAATCGGGCACCTTCTTGTAAAATTTGACACCATTAACTAGGTATACAAAATAGAAGATGAATATGGTTAAGCACCACGTCTAGCTCGAAAATAATAATTATGCACCTCATTATTACTGATGAATGATATGGAGGAGTGTTTTGTGCTTCTTATAAATTGACTTCAACCGTAGAATATTCAGTTCCATCGATACATAGATAGCTAGGTACCTACTTAGTTCTCAAATTTTTTATCATTTTACTGTAGGTAAATAAGTAGGTAGGTATCTCAAATGTTCCTCATCAAATAGGTACTTAGGAACAATATGAAAATTTGTGTTCTCTCAACCTCTTAGAACCTCGCTTAAAACATCTAAATCATGCCTCACATCTCCCATTAAATTTTGATAAAATATTGAATTTATTAGATCAAAAAAAATGGGCCCAAGAACTGATCCCTGGGGTACCCCACACGTATCCTGTTCTATAGACTTTCCTCAAAATTAGTATAGTCAAACTGCTGTTTCTGCTGCATGCAATCTCAAATTGCAACCTTTTATTCCAATATTTTCCAAATTCCTTATTTTATCTTTGTTATACTTAGTATTAATGTAGGTACTTAAAATTCTAAACAATTAAAAATTTCACGAAAAAAGGAAAAATCTAGAAGCGTTTTTTTCGTTCGACCACACCGTCTATACGTAGCATTTAGGTATCTCAGCAACAAACAATTTCAAATAGGTACCTACTTATTATTATCAAATCAATGAAAGCCATAATTTGTAACTAAAAAGTTTAAAACAAAAATATTAAAAAATGCCACTTACCTTAAAAAGTTGTAGGAACCACAGCAAAGAAATACGCAGTAAACAGGTAAAAATCGGGTAAAAACTATTTATCACAAAAAATATATCACAAAATAAAGGGAACCGTATATCGAAAATACACTCGTCGTTTTTGCCACCACAAAAAACTGCCACAAATAGTCTGAAGGAAAAATACTGCTGCTTTTTGTTTAGGTATTTAAAGTTTAGATTATTCTAGTAGGTAGGTTAATAGGTACTGAATATAATATTATTATCGATATGTATCGATTAATGTCTATTTTATTATATTACTTAGTTAGACAACACGTTGTAATTACTACCGAAGACATAATATTTACCCACTTTTTATCATTAATTAGACCGGCATTAATAGATAAAAGTTATGATGTACTTATCTATAACGACAACATCGCATTTTAAGCATGTATACTTTTGATGGTGCCGAAGAAAATTTAAACGGAAACACACTAATATTATCAAAGTTGTCCTCCATGTCACTAAACCACTAATACCCAAAAAAACTTTTCTAATTGTTTTCTATCAAATACACTATAAAATTACTACGAAATACTGTATCCCGACTTTTTTTCTTATGATTTACACGCGCGTGTAGTCCATTAATTTCGTTAAAACTTAGTTTACCCACGACCTGCAAGAAACGCAACGTCAGACTACTTGGAGCGAGCGCGAAAAGTTGCGACAACAAGAGCGCGGTCACCTCGTGCATTTCCGTCCTGGCACCGCCTCCTTGTCGCGTATGAAAAAACAATACATACACGGAGGAAGAACAATGGTCCGACTAAAGATTGTGGGTGCGAGAGAGATGGCAAAACGGCATACGGTTTTTTTACAACAAACAAAAATAATGTATAATGTATTGTATGATAAAGAAAGATTTATTACGTTTAACTGATGTTTGTAAAGGATGGGTAGTTGAAATTCCTGAAAAAAGAGAGTAATAAAAAAAGCTTGCAGAACGTTATTAACGAAGAAAAGTAAGAATTCTGCATTGTTTGTGGTGTATAAAATGTGGTTGAGTTTTTATACATTGTTCCTTTTATTGTATTATGCGTAGTGAATATTCAATAAATAGGTAGGTTCGTAATGGCAAATATTGATTCAAAATAGTTTGTAATTCGTGGTTATTAACTAAAAATTTCGAACTTCAAACTTAAATACCTAGGTAGGTATAGTCTAATGGGTATACCTACTTCTAATTGGTAGGCCTATATAGAGTGTCTCCAAAAAGAGTGGTAGCTACACAGAGAAAAATCTTCTACGAAAATAGGTAGGTGTTGTAATTTAAGCAAAGTTTTATGTAAGTATGAATTCTAAAATTTGAAAACTGAGATAGGTACCTATTTATATTTTTTTGAAAAACTCTGAACACGTTTTCACAAAATTTGAGTTCTATTAGCGTTTTACAGACATAGAGAATGCCGAAAGCGTGTTGCATGATAATAACCCAAGGCCGCAGGGGAGTATTTATCAAGGCCCGAGGAGTATTCGATAAGATAATTTTTTACTTTGTAGATATCAAAAATTTGATTGTCAATCTGACGTTTAATAGTTTTCAATACAAAATGTATTAGTTTTAATCAATTTATTCATTTTTATTCAAAACTACAGTTGTAAAAAGTACAATTGGTAAATGTTAAATTGGAAAAAGAGTTTGCTGAAGTTGACGGATTGTTAATTTCCACTGTTGAAGAAATTCCTCGCATGGTGTTGATTATGTCACCATGGCGTTCTTCGTTAATATTCAAATACGGTTTAATTGAATTAGAGCTGCTATGTCCTGTTATTTTTATTAATTGCTGTTCAGGAATTCTTTATTTGCCAAATAGCTAACTGCAATTGATCTGTTCGAATGATTGGATATCTTTTTACACTTAGTGTCCAAACCAATAGCTTGCGCGGATTATTTGGTCCACATATTAATTGTGTTCTTGCCTACCGGTATATTGTCAAACCATGTGTCACTTTCGGATTTCCAGAAACGATTTGGTCTCAAGAATAGGCGACTGGAAGTAATATTTTTCCCCCTTTTGGACAATAATTTATGGAATTACCGAACAGGGCATGCACTTTCGCTTGCAATATTTGGAACAAGCCACTTACTATTTGTACAACTTTTCGATCCTCCTTGGCATGTTTTACTGAATATTGGATTGTATTCAATTCTGTTGGTTGGCGTTCCATCATTTTTTTTCTAAATCGTGAAATAATCTATAAGGCAATCAGCTGGTTCACCACCTCGCCAAGCTAACTCAACATCTACAATATGGTAATTTTTTTTTGTAAACCTTCTGGTGTACATTCATCCCATAATCCAATGATTCTAGCCAAATTACTTGAACTCAAATTTGATGAACTGCATTTTCGTTTGTTTGGATCCTGCTGTAATCTTTTACGTTTTGCATTTCTTGCATCTCGCGCATTTTTGAATATCACACTGGTAAGTCGAATACAATTTTGAAGTCATTGAAGTATTTTTCCTGGAGCAGCCTACTCGTAGTATTCCAAATTGTTTTTACAGTTGCTTCTTTATATTCAGTTCCGTCAGCTTTACTCATATTTACCGCATAATCTTTCAATATATTAGCCAAATTATGCAAACTCGTTTCAGCATTCAGTTCGTATTCTCTGGTCGCACAAAACTCGAGAAATATTTTCCATACATATTTTTTTGATTTGATTGTATTTTTTGGTATATTACTAGTATTAGATATAATATCATTAATTGCATCGTTAGATGCAATACCAAATCTTCGCGACATTTTTAAACCAGTTGTCAGTTTGACGTTTCATTAACTTTTAATAAAAAAAACACCAAACTGAAAACACCACATGTAGGGTATTATCGCTGTAATCTAGAGGTGATTGGATGAAATTTGACACATGACTTAAAATTAAGTAATTTGATTGGTTACTATATTTAGTAAAAAATTATCACAATAATAACAGATTGTGCTTGGTTCACCTTTGCCGTAGCCGAGTAAATAGGTATTTTTATGTGATCGCAGTGAAGGGTCCATGTTGAATCTTCTTGTTTACTAGTGTATTAATAGAACTTGCCATGCTGTATTCTCGAATATTGCAAAATCAATATCAACTAAAGAAAAAACTCTACTAATACTTTCGGCTTCGTGAACTTCATATACCTACCTATTATACAACACAAGTTTCTTGTGCTTTGTTGGCATAGATACCGCCGTCCGCCATACGGAAAAACTGCAGGAAAAACCACTACCATACTACTACTACTGCCATCATTGCAGCAAAAAATTGGAAGGGGGCAAAAAGTGGCATAAATTTCAGACATCGTTGAATGTTTTTATTTAACTTCTATAGTATTTAGGGTGGGATAATAATACGTAGCTTTTCCTATGGAAGGGTGGTGTAGGTCATGGATTTTCCGATATAAGATTGTGACACACATTTCATTCGTGAAACTTTGTTTTCATTAAAAGTCAGTTTAGTTTGTAACATAATAAAAGTTATGTATTTTTTAAGACGCTAAAATAATGCTCTTCCTGCGAGTGAAAATTTTAGCAGGTAAAGTGACCACCTCTATAGTTCGGATACTGAATCCAGCAAAAATTTAAAATATAAGAGATAAACGAGTTGTAGTTTAGTTGCTTTATCTCAAGACAATATCGAAATTAAATTACAGTCAGTGGGGTAGGTACTTTTTTTTTGGTCAGCAATCCACAAGGTGGTTTTTTCATCACAGTTATCAATGAGAGTTATGCGATAATTGTAAGTTAAAAAAGCTGCATATTGTTTACGTATAGCTCTTCCAAAATATTAATATCAAAATCTTGGAAAACTATTCGTGCGAAAACTCATTAGTAGTGAATGTGGCCAAAACTAAAGTGGTTAGGGGTGGATTTGCCCAAAAAACCACACAATTTCACTACAAAAGCGAACCTATTGATCAAGTTAATCAATTCACGTATCTTGGCATCCCCTTTTCTAACTCCACATTATTTCAAAAAACAGCCTGTAACATCACAAATAAGGCTAAGCAGGCTATTGGGTCCAAACCAAATTAAACTGTTGGAACTCTAGAGTTAAACTCTTTGAATCTTTGGTACTAAGTCTTTTGGCAAACTGTTTGCTTGTATGGGGTCAGAGCTACGTCGAAATCATAGAGAGGGTGCAAGTCTGCTTTTTTTAAAAACTCATCCATCTACCGGCAAGTACCCCTTGCTTTACTCCGTGGTCCGAGTAGAAGCAGGGAGAGTAAAACTTGTTTACTCACTCGCTAAGCTTACCCTCAATTGAGTTATCAAAATCTTAGAGATGGATAGCAACAGATTGCCAAAAATATGTTTTCTAAGACAGCTGCACGTCTTGGATTATTTACAATTGGGCTCGACAAGTTAAAAACCTATTTGGATTTATTGATAGCTTCATTATAGCATTACGAAATTCATGAAATTGAAATGAGAAATGAATTTTAGTATCCGATAAGCTTGCACCCTACAAGCAACAAAAGACTTCAGTGTGTCAGAGGTGTACATTAAAAATAATAAAGGTCCCAATATAGAACCTTGTAGGACACCAGATAGAATATTACAATGATTGGAGAGTTTATTATTTGAAAGAATTTGCTGCATTCTATTGGATAAAAAGGAACCAATAAACTCGACAGATTCAAGCCAAAACCCATAATAATTTAATTTAGCACAAAGTAATCGATGGTTTAAAGTATCAAACGTACGAGGGTTGCCTACGGGAATAAAAATAAGTCATTCGGTGCCAAGTCAGGACTGTACGGCGGATGACTCATCAAATCGATGTTTTGGGTGCTCAAAAATGCAGTTGTTTCAGCCGATGAGTGAGAGCTCGCATTGTCGTGGTGAAGAGTGATCCGTCTTCGGCGGTTGGTTTTCCTGATTTCTTGGAAGACAACTGGCAAACAAATGGTTGTTTACCACTCAGAATTGACTGTTCTGCGTTGTTCTAGTGGTACGGTTGCGAAATATCCAGTTTTTCCGCAAAAACAGACGACCATGCTATAGCCAAATTACCAGTAGACATACAAAATGGGTTTTCTGAAAATAAATATGTCTCATGTTTGTTTCTTGATCTTAAAGGGGCGTATGATGCTGTGAACTTGGATATATTAAATAACAAATTATTAAATATGGGGATGGATGTGAATGCTGTGACTGGTATAATTTCCCTATTTAAAAATAGGAAAATATTTCTGAGAAATCACAAAAATGATTTGATTGGTCCAAGAATAATAAACAATGGTATTCCGCAAGGTTCCGTTTTAGCTCCTGTCCTTTTTAATGTTTATACGGCTGGTTTGCATGATTTGTTTGATGATGAAATCAGGGTAATTCAATATGCAGACGATGTTTGCTTATATACTACCCATGATTCATTTGAGCAATGTATTAAAAACCTAAAATATGCAGTATATTGTATAAGACTTTGGCTGCAGGAGCAGGGTTTCACGATGTCTACCGACAAATTAAAAGTTGTGTTTTTCACAAGACACAGACTAAAAAAATTAAATACAATTACATTAAATGGACTCTGTTTTCCTGTAGTCGATACATATAAATACTTGGGAATCACACTAGACTCTAAACTATTGTGGACAAGTCATATTAACCAAGTAATAAACAAGTGCGAAAAAGGTCTTAACATGCTGAGGTATATTACAAAAATAAAGTGGGGTGCTGACCCAAAATTAGCCCTTATTTTTTATAAATCATGCATTCGCTCTATAGTGGATTATGGGAGTATTTTTTATGGCAATGCAAGTAAAACAAATCTAAAAAAAATAGATCGAATACAATATTGCGCCATTCGAATAGCTATAGGAGCCATGAAATCGTCTCCAACTCAGGCAATTCTAGCCGAGGCAGAGGAGCCTCCTCTGGATCTGCGAAGACAATTCTTAGCAGAAAAATTAATCATTAAAATTAATCACTTTAACGATACACTATCGAAGTCTATTGCCACCCTTACTAATTCTGTATTTACAATTAAATATTGGAAATTCAAAAAAAAAACACCTCTACTGGTTGCAGCTTTTACTGATATCAGTTCATTTGCAAAATATATTAATCGCCAACAAAAATTTCCTTTATTTAAGGAGCAACTACAAATCTTAAACTCCAAGATCTCAGTTGCATACCCTCTATACACGGACAATGCCAAACTAAATAATCATATTTTAAATTCAGAACTGAAAAAAAATAGTAATATGTCCTTACATATTTTTTACACAGATGGCTCGAAACTTGAGGATCAGGTGGGTTGCGCCTTTTTGTTCCAGATCTCCCTTATACACAAAAATACCGATTACCTGCGGTAAGCTCTGTATTTACAGCAGAGGCCACAGCTATTAAATCAGCTTTGTTATGGGCAAAAGATAATAGGCTGTATAATCTGACTATTATATCTGACTGTCAATCAGTGCTTATTCACCACCACCAGCCTATAAATATTATAATAATTCCTTAATTATTGATATCAAATCAACTTTATGCGATATCTGTTCACATGGCAGAGTTAATTTTGTTTGGTCAAAGGGTCATGTTGGAGTTTTTGGTAATGAGATTGTGGATAGAGCTGCAAAATCTGCATGTACTCTCCACAATATATCGCAGGCCTTTGTGTTCAGTGATATAATAAATATAATGAAAAAAAATATTTATAAAATCTGGGAAAAACTATGGAGCGATCACTCGAAATCTTCCAATAATCATTATTTTAAAATCCATCCTCATTTGCCATGCAAAAAAGATATACCACATATTTTTGATTTCAACGTCAGTCGGTTTTACTCGTCAACAATTACACGAATTAAACTTAACCATGGCTGTTTTCCAGCACATTTAAATAAAATAGGAATTAGAGATAGCCCTTGTTGTGATTGTGGGAACTTAGGTGATCTCAATCATATATTTTTTGCTTGCTTACATAATAAGGACGCCATACAAAGCTTCATTAAACAAATTGTAGATGCAGGTTTTGATTTACCTACAGATATTGTTCGGTTACTTTTAAAAAACAAAAAAATTACTTATGATCTTATCATCACGTTCTTGAAGGATAGTAAAATTAACATTTAATAACCGCCTCACCTTCCTCAATAATCTGTGGCTAATAGACTATGTCTGAAGCCAAACATTCTCAAAAAAAAAAAAAGACGACCATTTCCTTGGAAGTGCTTCGTGCGCAAACAACTTTTGTTGGATTTGGCTCATCTTGAAACACCCATACAGTCGACTGCTGTTTACGTTTGGGCTCATACGCGTAAATCCACGATTCATCACCTGTCACGATGTCATAGACGTGTTTCGAAGCACCGCGATCGTATTTTTTGAGCATTTCTTTCGACCAATCGACACAAGCCTTTTTTGAGCGATTGACAAATTGTGTGGGATCCAACGCGAAC
The DNA here is from genome assembly GCA_911728435.2 of Apoderus coryli. Classification (NCBI taxonomy): domain Eukaryota; kingdom Metazoa; phylum Arthropoda; class Insecta; order Coleoptera; family Attelabidae; genus Apoderus; species Apoderus coryli. The sequence continues at coordinate 32,379,645 of OU452198.1, read as the reverse complement.
AAATTTTTTTGACAGTCAAATGTTTATGCAATATTGAATGTATGGTGGTCCCACTAATACCTAAGGTTGTCTCAATCTATTGATACGTCACATGACGATCTTGCAATATCAGTTCGCGTACATCATCAATGGTTTACGGAACAACAACTGATTTTGGACGACCTTCACGAAATTCGTCTTGGAGTGAACTACGACCACGATTGAATTCATACCATCGATAAACACTAATCGCACGAAAATGTTCACGATTTAATTCCATTTTTGGACCGAGATGAATCTTTTAAGTTACTGTAAACAACACAAATAGCGCTCGTATGTCACAACGTTCTGAGTACGTATAACCTCAAAAATGTCCAACCTTACGATAGAGCTGTCAGTTGCCAGATTGCAACACCAGGGTTGCAAATCCCGAAAGATAAAAGGCAACCCTCGTATAGTCCAAAAGAATGAGTGCTGAATCCTGATCACATTCATTATGTTAATAAGAGGAATACAGATTCTTCAATTTGAAATTTTGGAAACAAAATCAAATGTGGGTAAAAATGGAGCTAACTTAATCCCATTTAAGAACCTCTTTTCGGAATTTTTCTATCGTTTTTCATTTTCTCATAAAACAGCGCTGGGACATCGAGTTGTGCTCACCCTGTACATGGGATGTTGTTCTCTTTGTCAAGTTACAACTCGTGTCGGAAATCCCCCGTAATATCTATACTTACGCTTTTCCTATTTAATTGGAGAAATGCTAAGTACCACGTCCGTATTAAGTCGTGATACTGAAACAACAAACAAAATAATTTATAATGATAAATAAATAAGCAAAGAGTCCACAGCAAAACCTCGGATGTATAACACAAAAAATATCAATTGTGGAGCAAAAGAAAATACGCTCGTTCCTCTGATGACGCGATCCGAATTAAATGAAAAGGACACTAAACTGTGTGGTGTGCTGAGTGGGTTTAGTAGAAACGATGAAAAAATTATTGAATGCGTGCTCTTGAGACGTAAAACGTAATAAATTTGTCTGAAAACGAATGTTCGTATATTTTATTAGTAATTCTGCCTCTATAAGTATAGGTACAAGGTTTAAAGCGATTTAGGTATAAAGTTACAGGGGATTTTTAAAATGTACTTACTTAGAATCACTTATTCTTATTTTGTTGAAAAATTTTAGTCCGATAAAGGTCTTTGGTATTACCGCAAAGGTCGCAGCGGACTATTGTGAATTTCGTGCTTTCATAATAGCAGAGAATAAATAAACAGAGAATGTGATCTTGCTGGTGGGGGAAGATACTGCGCATATTATTGCGCACTCAAAATCGCCATGTTTTCTTATTAACTCATTGTCGTCGGGAAAATTTATTTGTGCTTTGACATTTCAAGTGATTTGTTGTCCAGTGACGTAGTATTCTGTGTGTTATATATATATATTGTGTGTTATTGTTTTATAAACTTTTGAGAGTGATATTGGTTATTTTGAAATGCAAAAAAGCAGAGGCGGAATGGTTTGTGCTGCAAAGAATTGCAGGAATAAATCTTATAACGGTAATTTATAATAATAATAATAATGATTTATTGTGAAAATGTAGAATATATTATATACAATTGCACAAAAAGGATAGAGATTTGGCCAATGCCACTCTTCCACTCTTCCTTAAAAAAGCATATACAAATAAAGAAAGAATGTACAAAACAAAAACTCTTAAAACTAGAATAAACAAATTTTCATTATAAATTAATGTAAAAAGTTAATCACACTATGAATAAATTCTGAGCTTCAATTGTCGCTGAAATAATTCCAATGGCAAATCAATTATATCAATACATTTATTTAGCAGTAGTGAGGCCATATACGAGAAACTGCCCTCAAATTTTGCTGTCATATGCTTAGGGATAGTAAAGAAATCAATACGTACATTAACATCATGAACATTAGAACGTCTACACAACAACTTATACAAATATTGAGGGTCACGAGCATGGTATATCTTATGTAGCAATGAAGTATATAAATACTCATATCTCACATCCAACCTTTGGCTCACCCAATCTCTCAAAAAAAGGAGTGACAACAAAAGGAACCGTGCAAACAAACCTTATACAAGAATTCTGCACTCTCTGCAACTTCATTTTATTATAATGAAACAAAAAATAAAAATATACCGGAAAACAATAATCCAAATGCGGATAAATAAGAGCTTTAACCAATTTAAGTTTAGTAGGCTCATCAACCAGGTGTTTAAGATGGTATATCGAACGCAATTTAAAAAGTGAATTCCTGCATACATTGCCACAATGCTCGTTAAAATTTAGCTCAGAATGCACGATTACTCCTAAATCTCGAGCTTTATGCATCCAGGGGATAACATCATTGTTAATCTTAACATTAAACTGTTGAGTATCAAAACTACCGTGGCGCTCGTTGCCAATGCACATTGCCACCGTCTTCGTAGAGTTCAGGAGTACACCATTGTTAACACACCAACAAGAAAACTGAGACAGCTCTCCATTTATTACATCAATTGCAGTCTCAGCACTGGCTAGGGGAAGAGACAAATATACCTGGATAGAGGTGCGTATGGTAGAGAGCTGGAATGATCCCACAATGTCAAATACATAAACAGAAAACAACAATGGTCCAAGAATACTCCCTTGTGGAACACCACTATTGGTCACCAAAAAATCTGAACATTTGCCATGCAATTTCACCCGCTGTCTTCGACCACACAGATAACTTCTGAACCATGTCAGCGACACACCATCAAATCCAAGGTATTTAAGCTTGGCAAGCAATAATTCAAAATTAACACGATCGAAAGCTTTACTTTGTTCCAGCAGAACAAGCATCGTTAACATGGATCTGTCCATGGCGGTAGCAAGGTCACTCATGACGCTCAGAAGCGCGGTGGTTGTGCTGTGCTTCTCCCGAAAGCCTGATTGAATAGACGGCAAAATGCTATTCTCACGTAGATAGTTTAAAACTTGACCACCAATTATTCGCTCAAATATCTTCGACATTGCGGGAAGTATGCTAATTGGTCGCAAATCATTACAAGTTACAGGAGACCGAACTTTAGGTAGTGGAATCACATTCGCCATCTTCCAAACATTAGGAAATGTCCCTGAACTGACAGAGTCATTGAAAATATTGCAAATTATATCCACACAATGTGGTATAACTAAGCGTATCATTTTTATGTTAATACCATCAACACCATAACACTCAGATTTAATTCTGCTAACACATCTCATAATATCATTCTTTAGTTTCTCGATGGGTAGTAAAAGGTAAGATATTGATGTAGTATTTGAATTAGATGCATATAAAATTAGAATAAAATAATATCACATAGTTACATTAAATCAAATTACAAATTGTTATTTTGAAAATCTAATAATTCTAAACAAACCGTTTAAAAGATTGAGCTTACCTGCCTAAAAAATTCACACAATTTTTTTAAAAAACATGAATAACTTCGATTAATTTCGCAGCACAGTGGCCCTTATCTTTTATAACTTGGTTTAGTCTATTTGCCCATAAAAGTCCAATACATCTTAAGCATTCTAAAAAGAGAGCTTAAAAATCTTAATAGATGGTTGCAAAAATTCTATTAAATTCTGACAGTGTTTATTAAATTGGAATTACATATTTTAACTATTATAGAAATTAGCAGATAGTAAATTCTCGTATCAGGTTTTATTGCCCTTTTATTGGGGGTGATTTTAGCATTGTTTTGTGGGTATATAATTCCCAAAATGTGTGCTTCTAATGCTGCTAATGACATTCTCAATTATAAGTATAATTAGAACAATTTTATTTTACTCTATCTAAAATTAATAAATTTATATTTGCCCGTAATAAATTACACTTTTTTTTTCTTTAGAGCTGAACTATGGTTAATTGCTAGTGGACGAACTGATCTGAAAGAAAAAATAGGCAAATTAAAAAGCTACAAATTGTGTGCGGCTCATTTGAAGATAAGACGTACTCAAACGATTGAAAAAAAAGGGTGGGGATGTAAGTTGGTGACATGTTCTATGAATCATTATTCGTAGATATAAATAGCAAGTTTTGTTTTATACGGGGATTGATCTTTGAACTATCATCGATCAAGCAACTCATCAGGAAGATAAGTAAAGGCATGGATTTAGTATTCTGGGTCTAGAAATTAATAATAATAATTAACTATTTATTCATTAGGTAGAGAAATGTATATACCTACATAGAATGTGTCAGTAAATTTAGCACGTTTTAATGAAAAAAAAAAAGGTATACCTATACGCCACGTCAATGAATTCTGGAATCCTTGTTCAATTCATCGTTTGCCATTTAAAAAAAATAAATTCTTTTAGCAACTGTATATTGGAAGATCATTTTCAACATCAGTTCTCGTTGAACGTGGAACGTTGGAATTGAGGGTGGCTGGACTTGTATATCTACCAGGAAGACTGACTGGAGGAGTATATCGCGACGGAAATGGCTGGATGGGCCGAGGTGCACCTCACTTATGGCCTGCACGATCCCCAGATTTAAACCCACTGCATTTTTTCAAGTGGAACCACCTGAAGTCCTTAGTTTACGCTACTCCTGTGGAAAATGTGGAGGACCTAAGGAATCGCATTATTGCTGGGTGTAATTTGATTAGAAACGATCCTGATATTTTTGAGAGAGGTGGTCATTTTCAACAGTTTTGTAATTTTTTGTATTATGCATAAATGTTAATTTTATTATTTATTTGTTTTTATCTTGCTTCGAAATGTTAATGTTATTTTTAGTTGAATTATTCGCAAATATTCTTAATATATTGAAAAATGTTTTAAATCTAGTAAACTAAGCAACATATGAAAAAAATACAAGAGACGACAAAGTTATAGTTTTAGTTGCTTTATCTTAAGACAGTATCGAAATTAAATTACAGTCAGTGGCTTACATTTTTTTTGTCAATAATCCCCTAACGCCACTGAATTTAATAATTATTATTTTTACTGTTTTTATTTTTAGGGATGTAGGTTCTTTAATAATAAAATTATCTTAGGAAATAAAAATATTTCATTTTTATTTCCATGTCCAACATTTACATAACGACGTTTCGTCGCATTATTTGCGACTTCTTCAGGTTTATTTTTATGTTTTCCTTTTTTTTTATAAATTATGCTTTTTGACACATATTCATTAATTACTTTTTTTTTCCGAAATTGTGTAAATAAAAAACAAATATAAAGTTAGACATCATTTTAGGTACCACTCACAAACACGTTAAACGAAACCACACAAAATAAACCACATATTTTATTTGCATGAATTTTAACGTGTTTGTGAATGTTACCTTTGTAAAATGATGTCTAACTTTATATTTGTTTGCATAGTTTGCTGCTGCATTAACTTTAAATCCTTTCGAACTGCTAAGGTGCCCACAATGAAAAATTGACCGACAATGTGCTCGCCTACAATAGCCTTCCAGACATTAGCTGTGGACCAATCCCTGACATGCCTAGCAACAGCGATCAGAAATATTCATCAGTGAAACCTATACATCTTAAAAAGTCTGGATTTTGGTTTGCCTTGTTAATTTTATGCAAAATTTAATCAGCTCTACATAGTTAAAGCCAGTAGATCATACAATGCTTTGGGAAATTAACGAGCACCCACAAAACAAAAACAAAGATAATGGCAAGAAATTGAAGGAATATGTCGTGGACCTGAGAAAGAAGAAGAAAGAAAACAACAAGAAGGCACAACACCAGACCAAAAAACAAGGGGAAACAAAAGGAAGCAAAGAAGAGAAAATATTACGTGATTAAGACAAAAAAGAAATAATGCAAAAACATAACAACCTTGACGAAGATAAAAGAAAATAAATAAATAATGAGATAAATTGAACAAATGCAACTAGAAGATAAAAAGCCAAATGTTGGGAAAAGTGATAATAGAACAACAACTAAGTAAAAGAAAATTATAAATCGGTTTTGGTAAGCTAGCGTTAAAGTTATAAGAAATGACCATCGAACCCCAAGAAGAATTAGAATAAATTAAAAAGAAAGTAGTAGTAAAGTAAAATAAATAAGCTAGAAAAAAAATAGTATCAGAAATGTTGATGAAGCAAATACGTTTTGGCACTTAATCCTATCTTGAAAACTACTATTGCTCGAGTTGCTGCGCCATGACTGAAGGAATCGGGAAAGCGGTAGATCTGTGGCGCTCATTAGAGTTTATTGAAATACATATAATGTAAGGAATTAGATTATTTTCACGAATGACTATATACCTGCGTGTTCTCACTCCGTAATCGTAGAGAGGTCCCTGCTATCCCATTGGATGTTGTGCAAAAACTGATCAAGCTGTGTATTAGTCGTCAATGTGAATGTTTTCAAAAACAATAAATCAACTTTTAATGAAAAATTACTGGGCTTTGATGTCTAATTAGACTCAAAATATAAATAGTATAATAGTGTCATGCATAATCAGCAGTTTGAGTAAGAAAACATAAGAACTGCATGAGGTTGAACTTGAAAACAGTAGATCGTCTGTCAAAACAGGAGATCTGGTAACACTGGAACGAAATCTATACAGATATATTATCGTATGCTATGCAATATAATATTAGGTATTGTAAAATAGGTATACCTATACAATGTACAAAATAATAATTTGAAAAGCCACACCATCCGACCGACCAATAGTGTAGTCGCGTTACGGTGGCCCGTTCTTCCACTGGTCGGGTCTACCTTTAGATTCAACGACCACGCCTTTTCCACCCGTTCGCCTGAATGTAACGTCGACAGGCCCCAGGCCGAAGCAAAAGTGTAATCATAATGTTTAATGTAGGTATTTTATGTACCTATAGCTCTATGTTTTGCAGAAATTATGTAAACGTCTAAATTCACAAATAATGTACAGCTTTACAAAGGAAAATAGATAGAGTTGAGCTTTAACAATCGATACTACTCATTTTTGCCTATACAGGGTGTAACGGATTTTGACTTGCCGCTAAAACTATACAACCATGGCAGAATTCTGGGGGAGGGGGCAAACAATTTTATTGCCAAACCATGTGTCACCTTCGGATTTCCAGAAACGATTTGGTCTCAAGAATAGGCGACTGGAAGTAATATTTTTTCCCCTTTCGGACAATAATTTATGGAATAACCGAACAGGGCATGCACTTTTGTTTGCAATATTTGGAACAAGCCACTTACTATTTGTACAACTTTTCGATCCTCCTTGGCATGTTTTACTGAATATTGGATTGTATTCAATTCTGTTGGTTGGCGTTCTATCATTATTTTTCTCAATCGTGAAATAATCTATAAGGCAATCAGCTTGTTCACCACCTCGCCAAGCTAACTCAACAGCTACAATATGGTAAAAAAATTTTGTAAACCTTCTGGTGTACATTCATCCCATAATCCAATGATTCTAGCCAAATCACTTGAACTCAAATTTGATGAACTGCATTTTCGTTTGTTTGGATCCTGCTGTAATCTTTTACCTTTTGCATTACTTGCATCTCGCGCATTTTTGAATATCACACTGGTAAACGGGTCGAATACCCTTTTGAAGTCATTGAAGTATTTTTCCTGGAGTAGCCTACTCGTAGTATTACAAATTGTTTTTACAGTTGCTTGTTTATATTCAGCTCCGTCAGCTTTTCTCACATTTACCGCATAATCTTTCAATATATTAGCCAAATTATGCAAACTCGTTTCAGCATTCAGTTCGTATTCTCTGGTCGCACAAATCTCGAGAAATATTTTCCATACCTATTTTTTTGATTTGATTGTATTTTTTGGTATGTTATTAGATATAATATCATTAATTGCATCGTTAGATGCAATACCAAATCTTTGCGACATTTTTAAACCAGTTGTTAGTTTGACGATTCATTAATTTTTAATAAAAAAAACACCAAACTGAAAACACCACATGTAGAGTATTATCGCTGTAATCCAGAGGTGTTTGGATGAAATTTGACACATGACTTAAAATTAAGTAGTTTGATTGGTTACTGTATTTAGTAAAAAATTATCAGTGAAATTATGAATATTAATGCATATTAATGCATATTAATTTAGTTTTTAAAGATCAAACTCAAACAGCAGATTCTAGTTATCAAAACATAAAAAAAAGTTTATCATAACATAGTAACAGACTTAATAGACCAGATGCGTAAGTAAGCGCAAACAGTGATACAAACTCGATTTGACAGACTTATGTTGCCCACACCAATGCATTTACAAATTTGTGTTGTGTTCTAAAAAAGATTGTCCCCACCAATAGATTTTTTAAATATTTAGGATTTAATTTGTTTATTTTTAATACAAAACAGTGGAAGCTTAAAATCAATGTGTTATTAGTTTTCTTACTGTTAGTAAAAAATATATGTTTATAGAAATTAAGAATGTGTATAATATTAGAGAACAAGCCAAAACAGCTACTACACTGGCTAATAGCACGACTGAAATTTAATTACAAACACCAGTTTTCTAATTAAATGGCGGGGACAGATTGGTCTCATCTAAAAAATCTAAATTCACTTTCTTAATTAATACTTTTAGTAACAATAAAATATCTATACACATCAAACAAAAATAACATCGCAGTCACACTGTTTTTGGTTTACTACTCTACACTACTACAATAACAAAGAATATTGGCTTTACAATAATTATTTTTGAACTGTATACATTATGATTAAATTATATTGAGACAAATATTAGCGACCCATCTAGATCACTGTTGGTATTATTGTTACTATTTGTTATATTATATTTCTCGTTTTCTTTAGATTTACGATTTATATTATTTCCAATAGAAATAATGGATTTATTTATTTTTAATAGGTCTAAATCTTTGTTTAAATAAGAATATAATCCCAAACCACAATATAAAATATAATAACCCGCACTACAGATAACTCTGCACGTATTATAGCCAACCGCTTCATACCTAGCATGAACCAAACTATCGGAGCTGGCACTTTCTTGGTAGGCGTGGTTTCAAAAAGAATTGAAACAGGCGCGCTCGCGTGACATTGGTGCCACCCTGATGGTGGTTTTAATAAGTTTTTTCAGAAACGTTTTAAGATTTTGTCATGAAATGGTACAAATCGTTATTTATTTTTAATTTCTGAAGAATAATGTTAAGATTAAATTAAAAAATAAGTTTCAGGGGCGAGTAATTTGTAGGGATGCCACGAGACTAGTCTCGTCTCGTCTCGACTTTTCGATTTGGCAGCGTTCTTGCTCTAGCACATATAAACTCCCTATTTCTAAATAGGGAGTTTATATGGCCATAATTAGATCAAAATTATTAAGTCCAATTGCGTTATAGAAGGACAACTGGACAGTAATTTAATTTCGATATTGTCTTGAGATAAAGCAACTAAAATTATTATTAATAAATTTACATGTGTGACCCAAAATATGATTAGGGCATCGTGAGCTTCAGAACAAAAAAGCGAGTCGCGAAAACTGCCAACTTTCACAATAACCGAGCCACCACGCGAGCGTCCAGGAAACTGGACACCCTGTACATTAAAAAAAAATAAATATAAATAAATAATAACACAGCAATTTAAAAGAGAATAGTATAACTAATACATAATAGAATTCAATTAACTTTATAGGTATAATTATTATGTAGGTACCTACTCACGTAAATATAGGTATAATTTATATAAATGAAAAACATGATCCTATTAAAAATTAAATTTAACGTTATTGGTGACAACAAACTCTAAATAAGAACTTGCGTTGAGATTAGTTTTTTCTTTTGATAATCAACATTGCGATGTCAAGTTTTTTTTTGTCAATCTCCTTGCCTATTTTAACATTTAATATAATAATTTGTTACAAGATTTTCTTATTATTTTTTTAACAGTTCAATAATGATATAATTTGATTATATACAGGATGCTGCAGTTAAACCATTTCACACTATATATCGGGTCGGGCAGTACATTCGCCTCGATCTCTCATAGCCAAACAAAATTAAAACTGCAAATTTTGGTTGGGTGGGTGTATATCAAAGTTATATTGATGCTAAAAATAGCAAAAAATCAGTATTTTAGTACAGAGTGGAATAAGGCAGGTAGCAATATAAAAAAGCAGTGGCAATTTATAAATAAATTTTTTGGTAAGCAATCTGGGAACAATAATATTGAATATTTATTAATAGAGGGTTAACGCACGGAAAATGGTAAAAACATTGTACATGAATTAAATAATCATTTTGCTAGGGTAGGGGAGAATGTGGTCGGTGACTTGAATGATGAAATATCTAATATGAATAATGGAGATAATGAGCTTATACTTAATGATGTGACGAGTGAAAAAAGTATGGGTCAGATAGATCTTACTGATATGAATGAGGTCGGTGAAATCATACTGGATATTCGAAAAAATTCTGCCCCAGGTTTTGACGGGGTAACCACTATTGATTTGCACAATTTAAAAAATGATATTCTGAAGATTCTTACAAAATTAATAAATAAACTTGACGGTGGATCCATTCCAGTATGGTTTTGTTGAAAAGAGTAGCACATTGTCTGCTATGTTTGACTTTGTAAATTATATAACAAAATATTTAGATGAAAAAAACATTGTTGTTGCAGTATTTAAAGACTTTAAAAAAGCTTTTGATGTTGTATCCCTCGATAAACTCTTAAATAAATTAAACAATTTGGGGTTTCATGGTAGCTTTCTGAATGTAATTAAGACTTTTTTAGTAAATAGGAAACAGTTTGTTGTGTGTAACGGTTATTCTAGTGATACTTTGGTTAATAGTTATGGTGTGCCTCAGGGGTCTATGCTGGGGCCACTTTTATATTCTATATATGTATTAAACCTGAAAATCTCAAATATAGAGGCAAATTATTTTACGTTTGCAGACGACACGGTTTTAGTTTATTATGGTCCAAATGAAAATCATTTAGTAGGAGAGATTAACACAGATCTGAATAGATATGTTATAGGTGGCTTTATGGTAATAAATTAAAAATTAATCCTAATAAAACTACATACATGATTTTTAGGTCAAAAAATAAATTTGTCAGTTCTATGAAATTGCAAATTAATAATATAGTTTTGGAAAAAGTGTCATGGGTGAAGTATTTGCGGTTATTTATAGATGAATTACTGAATTGGAAAAAACATATAGAAAATATAACTTTAAAACTAACGTCAATTATACCATACATCTTCAAATGCCGAAATTATCTTTCTAATAAAACTAAATTAACTGTCTATAATAGTTTTTTCTTATCCCATATAAGGTATTTGATACCTATTTGGGGAAATTGTTGCCCTACAACACTCAACGATATACAAATGAAACAAAACAAAATATTGAAAATTTTATTTAATTATGATTTTCTATATAATACAGAATTGCTATATAGGGAACTTCGGGTGTATAATATACGGAATATCTTAAAATTTGAACAAAGTAAACTAATTTATAAAATATTAAACAATCTACAAAAATGTAATTTGAACATCGCACATGTTGGGGAAATACATAATTATAGTACAAGGTTGGAGGGTCATGTATATATTTCAAATGCTAGAATAAATATAGGTCTAAATTGTCCTCTCAACTCGGCATCTAGGACGTACAATGGTCTACCAAATGAGATTAAGAAGTCAAATAATTTAAAGGTATTTAAGAAATTACTGAGTGGGTTTCTGGCAGATAATTGATTACACTTGTTTTGTTATAATATAGTTTAGTTATGACATCCGAGAATGGGATGAATTTAGTTCTAAGTGTTGGACTATAATACTGTAATTTGTAGTACAAATCACTGTGATTGTTGTTTTTTTTTTATTTTTAGTATTATTTTTAATTTTGTTTTCCTTGATACCAGTGTTTCACACTGTTTTAGGTTTAGTTATATATACTTTGTAAATTGTATACTTGTTGATAATAAACTTTTCAAAAAAAAAAAAAAAATGGAACACCCCGTATTATTTGGAATTCTTGAATACTTTGGATAAAATAAAGAAATGTTCTTGTTATCCTAAATCTACCCGTTTGACATATTTTTGCGTTTTTTTGCAAGAAATAGGGTCATTTTGAAAACCATTCTGTGTGTTCATTCTTTTAGTTAAACTATTTAAAATTTTAAAATGGCAACGGAATAGGACATACATTAGGTCGGTGTATAGTCCCATTGTAAATATTGTACAGCAGTGGCGGCTTGTGGCAATTTAATGTGGTGAAGCATAATAAAGTCATATACTTAATAGGTAGCTAAAATTAATAGGGATATCCCTACTTCGTCAACTGCATAAAATATAGGTTATACCTCACCTAAGTATTGTTTTCTTAAAAACCTTAATTAAAGTGTAATTATATATATATCTTTAACTTTATTGTCATAAAAGAATCACAAAAGTTCTTGTAGACAAAGTCATACTTAAATTAATATATAACAAAGACGTATACAAGTACAACATATTTATGTAATTAATCGTTTAAAACACAATATAACAAAAATATTTTAAAAACATACGTAAACCTACTACATTATGTTGTCAGTGTTAGTAGGAAGGCAAGAGTAAAATGTCAAATCCCCCAAACAAACATGAAGTAAAATATGTAAATAACAACACAACATAAATATGTATATAAATGCAAGTAGCAGAACAGAAAAAATATAATACATTAAAATCATCAAACCAAGCCAAAAGCGGATCAACACCACAAAATCAAAACAAACATCACCACGCATCAGCAAAGTAGTCCTCCAGCGAGTAATAGGCCTTCCCAAGAAGAACGCGCTTAACAGCCTCCCTAAATTGCTTGGGATTTTTTACAGCCGTCAAGTTTGGCGGCAAATGATTGTACATTCTGCGACTGTCATAAAGGAGTGATTTCTTTACCAAGGCAGACCTCGGTATAGGCAAGTGCACCCGCTGAACTAGTCTCGTGGGATAAGGGTGACTAGGTGGAGCTGAGCTGTTAATGCTTCTTACATTTTTATGAATAAGACATACAGTTTCTAAAATGAAAAGTGATGTAAGAGTCAATATTCGATGTTTTTTGAATAATTCTCTACAGCTTGCAGTAAAATCTGTCTTACACATATAACGAACAGCCCGCTTCTGCAGTGTAAATATACTCTTAAACAAAGTTTGGCTACAAGTACCCCAGAACGCTATTCCATATCGAAGATACGCCTCCACTAAAGAAAAATACACATTTCGTGCAACTTTCAGTCCAAGAGCCCCTGACACAACTCTCAAAGCATAACAGCCAGATGAAACCTTTCTGCCTAACAGTTTAACATGCTCATCAAACTTCAGCTTTAAATCAATTTGGAGTCCCAAAAATTTAACACAATTAGGACTATCAATATGGTTATTTTCAAATATCAAATCATCAAACTTAAAATTAAAAGATAATACATGTGTTTTTGATAAATTAAATGAGAGATAATTCGAATCGCACCATTCCTTTAACTTTCCCAAATCACGTCGAATGTTTTCCTTGACAACATTAGCATCTCTATCATGCCAAAGGAGTGTCGTATCATCCGCAAACAGCGTAAAGCTTCCCGTTAGTCCAATAGTGGTAATGTCGTTAATATAAAGAAGAAAAAGAACAGGACCCAAAACAGACCCCTGTGGCACTCCGCAAGGCACACACATACTATCAGACATACCACCCCCAAACCTGACCAGTTGCCTTCGGTCAGTCAAATAAGAATGAAACCAGTCCAAAGGTGCACCCCTAACACCATAAAACTCAAGCTTCCTGAGAAGGATGCTGTGATCTACACAATCAAACGCCTTTGAAAAATCGCAAAATACTCCGGCAACTGCTCTATTCTCATTGAGCTGGGAATAAACATTCTCGAGAAAAGAAAATACGGCATCCGAAGTGCTCCTGGCGCTCTGGAAGCCAAACTGCTCCGATGTTATTATATTATTGGCTCTGAGAAAACTGAGGAGTCGCTTTTTGACTAGCTTTTCGATTATTTTGGAAAAAGTTGACAGTAAAGATATGGGCCGGAAATTTGATGGATTATCAGTTTCACCACTCTTATGTAATGGTATAACCAATGCGGTTTTTAGGCATGCAGGAAATACACCTCGTAAAAAAGATAAGTTTATAGCATCGATTAAGGCTCTAAGAGCAGGCAGTGGTAAGTTTTTAATTACTGTAATCGCCATTCCATCAATTCCACAAGAGTCTCTCTTCCTGATCTCAGCAACAACCTCAATCATCTCCGCCAAATCCACAGCAGACAAACAAAATGGACCATCCCATAGACGCTCTCCCATATAGCTTAAGGCGTCGTTCTTTGGTTTAATTGATTTCGTCAGCGTTTTACCAATGGAACAATAAAACGCATTAAGATCGTTTGCGTCCACATCGGGCTCCACAGTCTGAGTAGCACTTCTACCTCTAAGATCATTTACTATCGACCAATATTCCCTGGTTTTATTATTTGCATGGTGGATACGAGAATCAAAATATTTAGATTTCGATAGTTTCATTACTTTCCTATATATTGATCGATATGTTCTATAATAATTTATTAGATCTGTTGAATAAATATATTTTTTAAGGTAATGCAAGCAACGCAAATTTTTTCCAGAGATTCTAATTCCCTTTGTTATCCACTGCTTTCCCTTTTTAGATTTTAATGGACCCAACCTAAAACACCTCTCGAAAACCTGAGACACAATCCCATGAAAAGCATCAAATGGATCACTTGCGAAATTTACCCCGAACCAATCAATACACCCACACTCAGTCCTGAATCTCCCGTAATTCTGCCTGCTAAATATCCGTCCACACCTGACTCGGCCCCCACGATCCGCAAGCGGTAACATAATCCTACAATATACGCCGTCATGGTCAGATATACCAACAGGGATCACTTCACAACTAATAAAATGCTCTGGAATATTTGAGCACATATAATCAATCAGACTACTCGAGGTCTTAGAAACCCGTGTAGGTTCACTAACATGCATATTTAGATCACAAGCCGACAAAATATTTACAAGATACTGGGTCTCTACAGATTCCGTTTTCTTATAATCGATGTTAAAATCTCCTGTCAAAACAATAGTTGCACTGACAGGAAGTGCCATCAAAAGCCGCTCAAGGTTCTCAAAGAATTTCTGGTAATTTCCCGAACTCGATGATCGATAAACACAAATTATATATATCTTGTTAAGCTTATTGAACACAACAGAAAACTCAAAATCCAGTTCATTTAACAGAAAATTGTATTTATCAATAACAGCAAACTGCAAATTTTCACTATGCTTCTTACTAACCAGAATCATTGTACCCCCGTGCCTGTAATTAGGTCTACAGAACTTAGCAGCAACCAAATACCCATCTATGTTCACGGGCTCCATCTCATTTAACCAATGCTCAGTCATCAAGACAACCGATGGACGCTTCAAACCTTCCAACAGAACATTAAGCTCATCCGTTTTATTTCTAACTGATTGTATGTTTAACAAAAATAAAGATAAAGACATCGGCTCGTGATCCCTCACAACATAATCGGACTTACTATTTAAATTGGCTTTACCATGCGTTACTCTATCATTAATGGGCAAAGCGACGTGCGACATAAAAAATCTGTTGCTGACCCATTTACCGTCTCTACATCCGCTTTACTACTGTAAATTGTATTTATCAAAGTATCAAGAACATCCCGAATAACAAATGCATCATTCTCGCCACTCAAATCAACCTCACAAACAGACAAATCAAGATCAGATCCATTACAATCCGATAAACATATGTTAGAACACTTATTATAAACAACTGACTTTAAAACTGGTTGAGAACATCTTAAGGTATCAATATAAAAACGAACATAATCAATTAAGGATCTTCTTGTAAATCTATAACCATTGCCCTTCCTACTATTACACAATATTCTTATAGTTAAATTATTATTAGCAATAATATCACTCAACAAAGAGTACGTTTTAGCAAATGAAGATTTTCCAAAGGAACAATTTGCATCATACTTAAGGCACACTATCATATTTGTAAATCTACCTGAAAACAAGAGTTCTTTTAAACTATTTTCGTTTAAACTTTCATTTGAGTCAATGGATTTCATTAGTATAATGTAGTCGGACTGATCAAAATCTTTTACTGAAGCAAATAAATTTTTACTCAAATAGTCCCAGTCTGCACCAGTCTGCACTATACCCCGAACATCAAAACGTTCCATACCCTTGACCCTCTCACATGTCGCTGAATATCCTCTTGCACTTTGGTCACCATAAAAGAGTACTTTAGGCTTTAATACACTATTAACTCTCTTCGACACGCAATTTAGAACCCGTTCAACATTACGAGCCTTATTTACCCCACCATCTTCATCTAATCGTCTATCAACATTCGTTTGTACCGGTACTGATGGCGAATCTCTTCCATGATGAAAACCCTTGTCTTTGACAGTTCCACCATGCGAAACAGGTCCACAGGAATTCTCTAGAGTTTGTGTTGAACTCTCTACATATTCATCACGATTAAAAATTTTCCTCGGGACACCGACAGTCCGAGTAACATCATTACTGGAAAATGCCATCGTCTGCATCGAGAAATCCATTGTACTAGCAGCGATACTGCCTTGAGTAGCCTTGTCACAACTTAGTGCAGCCTTCGTTTGCACAGATACACTAGACATAATTGGTCTTATATTCAATTTTTGTAGCCTTTTCAACTCTCCTTGGAGTTTCTCAATCTCGCGCTTTGCCTCAGCAATCTCAATAGACTGCCTACTCATTAATTCGCAATACTCTCTATCAGTCTGCGTCGCAAGTCCCATGTAGTAGTCCCTGTCCCTCTTTAGTTTTTCAATGTATTTATCCTTATCCATTGTGTCCATAGTTAATTCTTCGATGGTCTTTTCCAAAATGCTCGTATTATCTTGAGGAGTATCACCACAACACACTATCTTGTGATCTCCCAAGAATTTATATTTCTTTTTGTTCTTCTGTATACATGTTTGATGTGATACAGAGTAACAATTTATGCAGACGTAATATATCTGCGTTCTCGTAGTTCGCGCAGTACAACATTTAAAATGACCAGTTGACATTATTTGACACCGTATATAAATATATAATAATTAATTCACTACTACTCTGTGCTAAAGCAACTAAAAAATACTTTCAGAAAATACTTTTTAAAAAATACTTTTTACTTGGTGCGGGCCGTCTATATTCATCATCAAATGCGCTTTTAAGTAGTACCGATAGTAGGAAAAAAACGCAAAACCACGCAAAGTGGTAGATTCATTGACAATTTCAGGTAAAATATCTTTGACTTATATTCAAATGGTACAACTATTATTACTTTTTCTCGTCAGAAAATGTGTCATCGTGTAGTTTTACCTCATACGATAATATGTGTATCAAACATTCAATTTTTAAACGCACAGATATCACAGAAATCTTGAAATTTTCTGGAGCTCACTTCACATAGTACTATACCACGGCACATCCCGCACCAATTTAGTAGTATCTACTACTTCATAATAATACTAAATAAAACACATTTTATGAAACTGTCAATCAAATTACTTTTATGCTACCTGTTAGCAAATCATAATACGTCTCACAACAGGTATTATTAAAAGCTCTGCGTTTATGCATTTGCCTTTATTTATATTTATCAAACATTTATTTAAAACTGGAACAGGTTTGTCTGTATATTTTTAACAAGATTTTTCTGTTCTTAAAAGGAGTGTTGATTAAAAAAACTTAACTTTAGTTAAGTTAAAATTAAAAAATAAACATCATTTTTCATAATAATTGCGCTTACCTGATGTCAGCGTAAATATAATTTACGCTGCTGATGTGTAGTACTTCCACTTGCTTCTTCCATATTAAAGTATGAGATATTATAATATTTATTATTATTATTAAAAAAACAATATTTTACGGTACCTAGCCATTTATTTTTATAAAAATAGGTAGGTACCTACTAATTAATAACCGTATATATATTTGTTTAATTTGTTCACTAAATTTTTATATTTTAAATTTTTTAGAACTAAAATTAAATATTATGTAGGTAACTAAATAGAAAGACTAACTTGTATTCAAAATATCAAAAAATCAAAACTTTAAGCTTCCCGAAAAGTTAATAAAAATAATATTAGCATTTAGCACAGCACTAGAAATTTGCGACTGTGTGATAGAGATAGATATTATCAAAATAATAATCGACATATACTACTATTATTACACGAATAAAAAAAGAGTGAATATGTAAATTAAGTATTGTCACACCCGATATATTGTAATAAAAATATTGCAACCGGTCGAACTAGCTATTTTACGCTGATTTAATAATTTATAAGAGTTCATTCAAGTTTACACAAGTTCATGTAGTGGTCTTGCTATTGTGGAGTAGTTTTTAACAAATTTTCTATAAAAATTACACAATCCTATGAATGATTGTGTGTCTTTTACTTTTTTTCGGCGTAGGAAAATCTCTAATAGCCTCTATTTTGCTATCGTCTGGGAGTAGACCCTCTGGTGTTACTTTGTACCCCAGGACACGTAGTTCCTGTTTGAAATATTCACATACTTAGCTGGTTTTAGGGTAAGATTAGCCTCTATTAATCGTTGGAATACTCGTTCCAATTTTTATAAGTGTTCCTCGGGTGTTTTCGAAAATACAATGACGTCGTCTAAGTATATTAAGATGTCTTTCCATTTCATACCCTCGAATATCCTATCTGCCAGAGCCTGGAAGGTGTTGGGAGCTGTGCTCAATCCGAATGGTAATACTTTAAACCTGTATGACCCATGTCCTTGTGCCACAAAAGCTGTAAAATCCTTGCTGTTCTCATGTACTTCCACTTGCCAGTATCCGCTAAATAAATCCAGTGTTGAAAATATTGAATTACCTCCAAGGTATGTCATAATATTGTCAATATTAGGTAAGGGGTAGTTTGATTTTTTGGTGACCGCATTTAGTTTTCTGTAGTCCACGCAAAACCTTGTGGATCCATCTTTTTTCTTCACGAGCACGACTGGTGATGCATGTTCGCTGTGGCACGGTGTAATAATGTTATACTTTAACATCTCCTCGACACAGCTGATCTTTTTTTTAGTTTAAAAAGAAACGTTCAGAATTATAATAATTATACTAGTACTGTAAACTCGCGTTGACAAACCGTAAAACTTTAAGACACTACTCCAAGAACCCCAAACAAGAGAGTTTTGTGGTTAGAGAAACTGGCGGAGCATTCGGACATATATGTGCTCCAACGCAGGGAGACTTCATGGTCCGAGACGCCAAGACTCCAACCACTCTCTTTAATCTTTACTACACCGAAGTGGATATCAAAATCCCCCTGTAACTTCCTGTTACAACAATATTTATAACTTTACTATTTTCCACTCTTACGAATATAGACCAATGAAATTGTCTATTCCTAGCGTCGTACCGCTTGTTTGAAAAAATGTCCGCCAGCTAATTTTGTCTAGTAGGTACAATACCGATGCTAAAGTCATGAAGTTGTATAAACTTTAATGAACTCTTATAAATTATTAAATCAGCGTAAAATAGCTAGTTTGACCGGATGCAATATTTTTATTACAATATACCGGGTGTGACAATATATTGTAATAAAAATATTGCATCCGGTCGAACTAGCTATTTTATGCTGATTAATACTTATTAAAAAGTTCATCAAAGTTTATACAAGTTCATGACTTTAGCATCGGTATTGTACCTAATAGACAAATTGCAAATTCAACAAAAAACGGTCCGACCGACGCTAAGTATAGGCAATTGCATTGGTCGATATTCGAAAGAGTGGAGATAATCAAAGGTTATAAATTTTTACGCAACAGGAAAAAACGGGGTCTTCTCTCCAAACTTTGGTGAAGTAAACTTCGGGTCCTAGACGCACTAATCCCCCGGTTGGGTAGTGTCTTAAGATTTATAGTTTATTTAACGCGATTAGAGTTTTTATTTTAATCATTATAAATATTAAATATTTTATTAACGCGAAAAAAATATCAACTGTGTCGGCAATGAAGATAATTGTAATGTAAGTACGAACTTTTGATTATTATAATTGTTGATTTTTAAACTTGTCCTTTTTTATAAAATTGATTTTTGTACATTTTTTAAATACTTAAATAAATAATAGTTAGTAATATTTATCTGACTTTCCTTTTAATTTTAATATAGTTTCTTTTAATTTAATCAAATAATAATAATAATAATAATAAAAATAAAAATAATAATAATATTACGCGTAAGGTGCTTAATATGGGAACCTGAAAACAAACGAATAGAGAAGTTAGAACCTATTTTGACGCTTGCATAAAGCCGTGTTAAAATACTTACCTGTGATAAACAGAGAAACCTGTAAATAAAAATAATAATAAAAAACCTGTAAATAATAATAATAAAGGCCTTTATTTTAAGCTCGGCGAAGGTCAGCAAATCTGTTTGCTTTACCGAGCATGCTAAATGTTACAACAATAAACTTAAAATATTTCTACAAATAATTAAACTAAAATACTGACATAAAATAACAAATTATAACATTAGTAAACTAAAAGTATGGAAAAAGATGTAGGAATAATGCTAGATAAAAGATACAAATAAAAAGACAAACTTAACATGCAATCAATTGCGATGAAGGAAATGTTCTTTTAATCGTCTTCTGAATGAAAATAATGATCGATTTCTTATCTCCAAAGGTATATCATTAAAAATTTTTGATACATTATAATAGAAATATCTTTTAAAGGTGGTAGTGCGGTGTCTAGGTATTGAAAACATATAATTGTATTTAGTAGCTAAGTTATGTAATAACTATTAACTGAGAAACGCCGCTCAAATACAGACCGTCACTCGTTTACGAGGGAGAATCAATAAGATCCTCTTTCGTGAGCGTGCTGTAAGTGAGAAAAATAATTACACAATAAAATAAAATTAAATACTGAAATATTATTAATTTTACTGATTATTTAGGTGAAGCGTTGCTTCACTTGCTTCATAGGACAAGCCGCCACTGTTGTACAGGGTGGTCACAATTTTTTATTGTTCTTGTCAATCATATGTATTTATTATACATATTTTTGTGGGACCGTTTGACATAATTAAGTTCCCGGTTTCACTGCTATTAGCCATTTTACAACTCTACCTATATAATGATACAAATAAAATATAACAAATAATGTGAAATAAAAAACAAAACTACAGGCAAATTACAACACAAAATTATTATGAGTGATCTGTTGCTACAAAAGTCTAAGCTTGATTTGGCGTTTAAATGAAGTTTGAGGTTCATTCAAAATATTCAAATTTCGTTCAAAATAATCTACTAATAAATAGACACATAAACATAAGTAAATAAATCTAAAAATGACGCCATCACTCATCATTCCCTCATGAAGTCCATACTTTTCCATTAATGGTCAATACATAATAAAGTTTATCAGTGAGAACTAGTAAAATACCTACCTCAAATCTTATATTAATAGTAGGTAAGTAAGTCTAGAGATAGTTAAAAGTTAAAACTCATAATATTAAATAACAACGAAAAAAGATGGGGAGCTCGCCAAGGCGACCGCAAAATAAATTAAACTTTCCAGCGCGCTATACCTACATAGAGCCAAAGTGTATAAAACTGATAATTAGGTTTTTGTACCGTATGTATCGGTAGATACCAGTGAGGTATAGCTTATTTGACACGTGAGAGAAGTTGGATTTTATTTAGTTTTATTTTCTGGGTTCTTGCCTCTTTCTTTCATGCACGAGGACCAGAGTCGTGCTTGATTATTATAACAAAAAAAAAATATTTAGATACTTAATTTAACATAAAATAAAATAAATACATATTTCAAACAAAATATATATTTGTCAAAAAATTAAAAATAATTTGTAGACAGGTAAACAAAACGTATAAAACATAAGAATAATAATTAATACCTACAGGTACATCGTGAAATAAATAAATCAATTAAGATACTTAAAGCAAATTAATTAAGTAAATATTCTACAGTTCAATATATATACAAAACACACAATACAACCTAGTAAGTACTATCCAGTGTGTGAATCGCTCAAAAATTAATGCACATTCAAAAAGTCATCTACTGTATAAAAAGCTTTTTCTAACAAATACGTGTTTAGAGCTTTACGGAATCGAGAAAAGGATGATAGCAATTTGATTTCCATTGGCAGATGGTTGTTTTGCATTGTATATAATCGGAGGATGTGGCTGGCAGATAAAGATCATGTTCGGCGTTTCTCAGGAGATAGTTATGGAATGGTCTTTCAGAGACATCTGACAGGTGTTTGCGTATTAAGCAGACCGATTCCAAAATGAATAAGAAAAGTAATGTTAGTATTTTAAATTTTCTGAAGAAGTCCTGGCAATGGGTTCTATAGTGCAATCTCAGAGACTATCGAATAGCTCTTTTTTATAATCAAAAAATGCGCCCAAATTGCGTTGCACAGCATGTACCCCAGAATGGGAGGGCGTATCGAAGATGGGATTCGCCGAGTGAAAAGTAGACTGTTATGGAAGGTGACAAGTTAAATTCTTTGGAAACTGATCTTAACGCAAAACAGGCTGAGCTTAATTTTTTTGATAACGCATCCATGTGCAACTTCCACTTCAGGGAGCTGTCAACAACAAGGCCCAGAAACTTCACAGAAGAACCGACGTCAATAGTGGAATTATTAAGTTCAAAAGACTGCAGCGCACCTTTATATGACACAGATTTAGTTTTCGCAGTGTTCAAGCACAACAGGTTAGAGTCACACCATGATTTGATGGTGATTAAGTCTTTGGATATGGTACTATGAAGAGCCACACTATCCGGGCCGCACCAAGTGAAACTAGTATCATCAGCAGAGACATACTTTACCGCTGATGTCTCGGCACGTAATGTCGCTGATAAATAGCAAAAACAAAATAGGACCCAACACCGAACCCTGTGGAACTCCACAATCCATCGGCCTGCAAGAAGATACAGCCGCATTGACCCTCACACACTGACTTCTGTTGCTAAGGTACGACTTAAACCATCCCAGTGGAACCCCCCGAATTCCGTAGTGCTGTATCTTGTTAATTAGGGTGTTATGACTTACACAGTTGAATGCTTACACAGTCTTAGATATCTACTAAAGACTTGATGGTTTCATAATAATAATAATAATATTAATCCAGTTGCAAAAGCTGTGACGACACAATTCAAAATAATAATAATAAAATGAATTTGTGTCCGTAAACATAAATGAAAAATAATAATTTCGTGGCATATAGCGGACAAAATGACTGGTTTTACGTACGCACAAGGGATTTTGTTTAATTTGTTGTGTTTCCAATATTTTTATTTCATTTCTATTTGTATTTCTATTTTTACGGCTGGTGTTACCTATACATTGGATTTGTTCGGCCTCTGTATGGTGGGATATGCATTACTATGTGTATGTAGATGGCTCCTACGTGTTTACATATATCTATTGTTCTATATCTTGCTGTGCTTAAATACAGGCCGATATTGTACGAGGGTTGCCTTTTATATTTCGGGATTTGGCAACCCTGGTGTTGCAATCTGACAACTGACAGCTCTATCGTAAAGTTGGACATTTTTGAGGTTATACGTACTCAGAACGTTTTGACATACGAGCGCAAAAGGCAACCCTCGTAGATTAGAAACGACTATGGTACTCTGAGGAGCTCATAATAAGAGCGAAACGAATTCGTCAGTATTTGTCGACCCATGCCTCGGTCTGGTTCTACTAAATTAGACTGAGGCCCTGCTAAATTAAACTAAATCCCTTGTGTAGGTAAAACCAGTCATTTTCTCCGCTATATGCCCCGAAATTATTATTTTTCATTAATAATAATAATCTTTATTCACCACGTTTTGTACAACACAATTGCAGTACGCGCACCTTTGATATTTGCCTCCATAACTATTGTCGATAAAATTGCGTTTAAAATTTCACCAGTTAGAAGTCACAAATGCCTCTAATACAATAATGTGGTAAAGGATTTGTGGCGTCATTGATAGAGCGTTCGCTTCGTATGCAGACGGTTATTGGTTCGAATCCCAGCTCTGGCAATATCTTTTATTATTAAAATTCTGTTTCGTTACACAGTCCATATATATTTTTGATTAGATATATTATATCTTGTCGGGGAGTTTTTTTATAATTTCATATATAAAGATTATAACATGTTCAAGAATTACGAATGCATGGCGTATACAATCAGAACATATTTAATTTCCGAGGTCAAAAATATGCGGTGTCATTTGAAAAACCAGACCTGACCAAAAACCTTGATTAGATTTTAATTTATCGCTCCTGTCCAATATATGGACCATTTTTTTTAAATAACTAAATTTTGAACAATATTTAGAGAATTTAAAATTTGTATCGCAAAATATCAGATTTGTGTCAAACAGAACAATATAAAATCGTTCTCAAAAAGAATCAGCATTAAATTAAATTATAGGAAAACAAACTGTCGCGTCAGATGTGCCAGAGCATCGTTCCACTCATTTCATCGATGAGTCTCTATCGAAATGGAAAAAAAATAACGAAATATGCTCTGTACCAATCTACGACGCATAAATTCACGAATGAAAGGGTGTTTTAATATATATTTGCCTCGAGGGTAAAATGCTAACTCTGAAGAAAATCGAAAATTAATTTATTATTCCTTATTTTCGATCGTGTTCGCAGATGATGATATATTGCTGTGAATGAAAAATTAGCAAACAACATTCGACGCGTGGATTTTTTTTTTCTCACTTATTGTGCCCTTTTAGACAGATTGCTTTTGGCTGGTGTTTGCTAAATTCTTTTTAGTTTGATTTCTAAATAAAATTGGGGTTCACTTTCTTTCGTTTACTTAAGCGAATAATGTCAGATATTATAATGCGTATCGTTGGTTCCACAATAATTCGTTAACTCCTTACGTGCAATCACATTTAATTATACCTTTAGGGTTGGTTTATCAGTGCAAAGTTAAAAGTGTTGGTTACGTAGCCAAAGTTTAGTTTTTAACTGGCAGGTACGTAGGCCCGAAGTGCATGCTTGGCATATTAAATGTTCAGCCAAAGCTGTAAATAATAAATCCGAAATGGTACAATACCCTCCAAATGAAAAAATACCGAAATGTAGCTGAAAGATGTCAAAGGAAATCTCTTCGTAGAGTTTCCAGCGGGTACTGCACAATTTCTGCCGAGGCACTGCAAGCGATTACAAGAATACCACCGGTGGACCTAATGGTAGAGGAAACAATCAGATTGCACACTCAAGAAGAAGCCAGGAACCATACACTAGAAAAAGCGCAAACCCTAGAACGATGGCAAATATAATATGGGACAACTTGACGTAAAAAGCCTAGTGGACAAAGACTCTGATCCCAAATGTTATTACATGGACAAACTGCAAACACAAAGATATAGAATATTATATAACTCAATTTTTATCAGCACACGGCTGTTTTGGTCAATAGCTGAAAAGGTTTGGAAAACAGGAAGACGATCGATGTGTACAATGCGAAAGTTGATACGGCAAAACACACAATTATAGAATATCATGAGTGGGAAAGGATAAGATTTCAAAATAAGCTAAAAATAAACAACCACTTTTTTGAAGGAAACATCATTGAATACAACAAGAAGTTTTTGGCGACATCTAGTGTGAGCAGGCAGTAGAATGTTATTATTATTTTTATAATTATATAACGAGTGGTTACATTTTAAGGGCCGATGTTGATTTTGAATAAAACACAAATTATTTAGGAAATTATTGCCATTTCTTTTTATTATGATAATAATAATTGAGGTTCTATGCCGTTAATGTGCCGAATTATCTCATGCATTAACTCTTGAATTGTTGCTGGCTTATCGACGTACACCATTTCTTTCAAATAACCCCAAAGAAAGAAGTCTAACGGTTTCAAATCACATGATCTTGGCGGTTAATTGACATCGCCACCACGTGAGATAACACGGCCATTGAATTTGTCGCGCAAAAGAGCCATTGTTTCGTTAGCTGTGTGGCAAGTGGCACCGTCCTGTTGAAACCACATATCGTCCACATTCATATCTTCCAATTGGAGCCATAAAAAGTTCGTTATCATCTCACGATAGCGAACACCATTCACAGTAACTGCCTGACCGGCCTCATTTTGGAAAAAATACGGCCCGATGATGCCGCCAGCCCATAAACCGCACCAAACAGTCACTCTTTGTGGGTGCATTGGTTTTTCGACAATCAGTCTTGCATTATCATTCGCCAAAATGCGGCAATTCTGCTTATTGCCGAATCCACTGAGGTGAAAATGTGCCTCATCACTGAAGATGATTTTCTTCGAAAATTGATCCTCCACGTTTGCTATTTCTTGCCACCATTCTGACCATTGACGACGTTTGGAATCGTCAAGAGGCTCTAGTTCTTGAGTCAATTGCACCTTGTAAGTGTGTAAATGCAAGTCTTTATGCATAATGTTCATCAACGACGAGCGTGAGAGGTGCAATTGTTGGGCACAACGACGAGTTGACGTGGACGGCTCTTCAGCCACACTATCGCGAACAGCAGCAATATTTTCTACAGTACGAGCATGCACTGGTGTTTTCACATCTTCTACAGACGCGGTTTGCTGAAATTTTTTGCACGGTTTTTCCGATTGTACGCACATTTGGACGATTAAATTGACCGAGAAAATCACGAAGTTTACGATATGCATTTTGATTTGAACGCCCATTTTCATAATAAGCCTGAATAACTTTAACGCGTTGCTCGATGGTGTATTTTTCCATGGTTCAAATTGAGTTAGTCTGAAATTGCGAAATGTCAAATTAAATGCAGAAAAGGTGTGGTTCACATTCAACATCGGCCCTTACAATTTAACCACCCGTTACAAAATAGGCAAAATGACGCCGATGATTTTAATTTTAATTTAGCTGGTACGGATGACAATGAAAAGGCGCTAATGTCTACAAAATCGGTGGGCCATTGGTACAGATGGCATTGTAACTGTTATCCATGTACTGAATCAATTATTCTGCATCTTGTCAATAGTTATAGAATCTCGTACGTTTCCGGATCAATGGAAATGCTCCTTCGCGTTTTGCCTGTTTCCAAAAGTTTCTAACCCAAGTGAACCAGAAGACCTTCGATCAATAAGTATTTTACCAACGATGTAAAAAAACCTTGAAATAGACGTGAAAGCTCAAATACGCGATTACATTGAAGACTACAACTTGTTACCATCCACAGTCAGGATTTCATGGGAGTCACAGCTCCACCACCGCTCTCTCAGAAGTCTCTTGGAGGCTGCTGATCGTGGTGGGCTTAGTATGCTTGTCTGATTGGACTACTCTATTCATTTGATAAACTGAATCATCAAATGCTTTTAGAAATTCTGAAGTATCTTGGTGTTGGTAATGAAGCTTGTCTAATGATAATGAGTTTTGTGGTGTCGACTGCAGTGTGTGAAACTAAATGGACAGGAGTCCAAACCTATTGAAGTTTGCAATGGCGTTCTACAAGGATATCTTTTATTCACTCTCTATACATACCAGCTTTGTACCTACCTTAAATATTCACATTGACATCTATACGCTGATGATTCACAACTTTATTTGTCTCTTCAGTCGAAACAAATTTTAGACGGTAACAGTGGACTCACCGAGGATCTTGGACTTTTGGTGAGTGCTTCCGAAGCTATTATAATAATTTAGATTTTGAAAGCAAATAATTACCTATTATTAACAAAACGCTTAGTACTTTAACCCAATTCATAATTGGTGTTTGCTGCCCCGTCAGATGGGACGATTTTGATAGCTTAGGGTTTTCCTGATTTATCTTTGAAACCTTAACTCGAAATATAGAACTATTATTTCATCAAAAACGACAAGGAAATTGAATTCGTAAAAAAAAAAACCAAAAACGCCTCTCAATATTATCACACCCGGGGTATATTGTAATAAAAATATTGCATCCGGTCGAACTAGCTATTTTATGCTGATTAATAATTATTAAAAAGTTCATCAAAGTTTATACAAGTTCATGACTTTAGCATCGGTATTGTACCTAATAGACAAATTGCATAGTCAACAAAAAACGGTACGACCGACGCTAAGAACAGACAATTTCATTGGTCGATATTCGGAAGAGTGGAGAAAATCAAAGGTTATAAATTTTTACGCAACAGGAAAAAACAGGGTCTCCTCTCCAAACTTCGGGTCCTAGAAGCGCTAATCCCCTCGTTGGGTAGTGTCTTAAGATTTATATTTTATTTCACGCGATTAGAGTTTTAATTTTAACCATTATAAATATTAAATATTTTATTAACGCGAACGAAATATCAACTGTGTCGGGAATGAAAATAATTGTAATGTAAGTACGAACTTTTGATTATTATAATTGTTGATTTTTAAACTTGTCCTTTTTTATTAAATTGATTTTTGTACATTTTTTAAATAATTAAATAAATAATAGTTAGTAATATTCATATGACTTTCCTTTTATTTTTAATATAGTTTCTTTCAATTTAATCAAGTAACTATTAACTGAGAGACGCCGCTCAAATACAGACCGTCACTCGTTTACGATGGAGAATCAATAAGATCCTCTTCGTGAGCGTGATGTAAGTGGGCGATCCTCGAGTAGCTAAACAAGCCAAGCGAGTAAATTAATAAAACTCAAACCCTTCTTTAAACTGTATATAAAGATTTAACTCAGTAGAGCACGCTTACCTTAATCTTCAAATACTTAAAGACATAAGGGAGGCTCTACCCTTATTTTCTAACTCTCAATTTGAGACTAGGTGAAGGCACCGTTCCTATTAAATCCATATTCTTATACTTATTGTGACAATATCTTTATTCGTTCCAAAATTATGACTAAAAGAATGTTTTTTACAAAATCGATGAAAAACATTTTATTTTTCAATTTTCCGTGATCAAGCATGCCATGAGAAATATAAATTGGGGTTAAACTTTGCTTAGCCTCTATTATAATGGAGACAAAAGCCGTACCATAGTAACTTTTTAAAGAACCATAATCATAATAGAGAATTATCAGATTGCAAATTCTACGCCCAAGGGGGTTTATTATTAACAATAATAATATGTATTATTAACAAAACGCTTAGTACCTACTTCGTAATTTTTAAATAAATAAAATTAAAATTCACACAATTTGCATCCCAGTAATGCATAGCGTCAACTTATAATACCCCTCTTCTAAATTCTGTTGTAGATGATCAAATCAACCCTTTTGTTTCAGACCCCTTATTACCCTTCCTCATATCATGCCTAATTATCCTACCACTTTGATATGTTTAGCTGACCGCTTGCTTGTCCAACATATCTATCTATCTGCATTAGGTAAAACCGGAGAAAAGGGCAAGATCCTCATGTTATCTGCAAGGGATGAGTGCGGACGCTGTTGCCAAACTTAAAATTTAGTACATCCAGGCATATTCACTCTATGTACTAGTCATGATGGGTTTTGATCCTTTAAGAGATTGAGATCAGCAAAGTGGATGACATCGTTTTCTCTGTCCATTTCATTCCAGATACCTTAGTCAGCGTGGGACGCGTGGTTACGGTCAAAAATGTTGGAACAACGGCTTGTTGGACTTTGCATGATGAGCGTCCATCGAAAAAGAGTTTTAAAGGCGAAGGATCAGTTTGAAAATAAATTTTGTCCAAGTTTAGCCAGAATTCTAATAAGTTAATGCCAAGTTATGACCCCAACATGTTTTTTGATAAATTTTTTATGTTAAGATGAGTTTCCTCGTTTTCTTGACCCCCCCATAGTCAATGAAATGTGGAATGACGACAACCACAACCAAAAGTTTCAGCAAATCAGTAATTTTTTTACCTCGTAGTGAGACCTTAAACATCTGCGAAATCATTCCTAAGAATGCCTGTCCATACGTGGCTGAAGGAACTTACAATTTCATAAGATCGTTTTGATGGGAATAATAATAGCGCACATATTTTGAGGTCTTTTCCATTTCGTTCCATACACAGCACACCATTTGCTGAAAAAACTTGGCTCAAAATAGTACACTGTAATTTCTACTACATTTGGTCATCAGGAATGTTTGCTGTTACGGCTGTTTTTGTATCCTTCGATTAAAAATCTGGAGGACCTGTATGGGTAAAGGACTTTGTTATTAGTTCTCTTGTTGAAGGTTAAGATTGAACTAGCGACGTCTGAGGCACTGCTACTTGAAGGTATTGTATCAGAATGTCGTCACTTGAAACAACTCCCCATCCAGTTCCAGAGAACTCTGACATACTCTATTAACTTGGGACGTTTCACAGATGTTCCTCCTTATCTTAATTGCATGTCTAAACATTGTTTGCGTTGTCGCGCCTTCATGCTAGATTCTCCGTTTCCATGTTTCCTTGAATTACCGAGTATCCGTGTATCTATATCAAGGAACAACTACTGTTGTTCTTACCTATTCATTAAGTTTCTATGCTCCGTTCCCATAGCATTTTTGAGTTGATTGAGGAGGATTTCATTGCTGGAATGACCCGTGAAGTTAAATTGGGTGCATTTCCCCTGGGGTATGTTGGAGAAGCCAGTTCTGCTTACCAGACGTCTGCACACCATCAGATCTTTTGTTGAATTGCTAGCTGTTATTCTCATATGTTTGTTCCTGGGTAATATGACCTCTCCATTTAGGAAAATCAATTCGCAGCTTTCTTTTCCAGGTAAACGGTATAATTTTAAGTTTCGGTATGGGACAGACCTTGGAAGCTTTTGTCTCAAGAAGATCTTTGGGCTGAACATGTTCGTATTTATTTAAATATTCGTAAAACTGATTTTTCGCCATTGTTGCTTCCAAAAGCAGTGAACTACATCCTTTATCCCAATTTAGATAGAGAATAAGCCTTCTAATTACTCTGTCAAACTGGCAACAAGGCGGGAAGCTAAAATGTATAAATACAAAAGGGATTTATTTCATTCCTATGTTAACCAGATTAAATGAAGTATGTATGACACACTTGTTTAAATGTATACATCAGAGGAATTAAATAGGGAAAAGATGGCATTAACCATGTCAGTCAAAAGGAGAAGGAATGCCAAATGTTTTAAGCTTTCATTATCATTAGGATTCGTTAAAATAAACATTTTCGTGTGTAGTACTATTGTTGACAAAATATTTGTTACAAAAGAACCACATTTTTTTTTTAGCAGACACATATAGCAGCAGACCAAGCGAGAAAGAACATATTATTATGATAAATAGACCGTCAGGACATAGTCCCAGGCCTTCTGACACGAAAGGAGGAGAGCTCCTGGAGAAATAGAAGGCTTCCCTTCAGAAATCTGCGATTGGATAGCTCCTTTCACCGCACCGGAGAGGTTTTAGTGTTTATTATTAGCTGGGACACCTTCCCAAGTTTTGAGTCCCACGCTCACCTGCGGATTACAGGTGGTTGTATCGTAAATGCATTTCCTGTATACAGGGTAATTAATTATGGTTGCAACAAACAAAAACTGGAGATTCCTGAGAACAATTTAAGCATTTTTTGCCATTGAACCCATGTCCGCAAATGCTTCATTATCGAGATACAGGGTGTCCAAATTTAGTGGTCAAATTATTTTTTTTCAGGATCTGAATTCGCTCGTCTTCTTTTTATGGGGGTTGTTATGATTAGATTATTGTGTCTAACGTCATAAGTATATTATGATGGTTTCACAGTAAGAGCACTATCCTTTTACATATAATAATATATTACCTAAAAAGGGCCTCTGGCTCTTACAACACGACGCTGGCTGTTGTAAACCGATTGGTGCTTATCTCTATTAACATATAATAGAATATGCATCGTGTGTATCGGTATCTCACCATTTTTATTTTCGGGTTGTACTGGTTAAGATGTTTTGAAAGTTTTTACAAAGAAATAAATATAATCACTGTTAATCTGTCATTATTAGTGTTTTATTAAAATCATATCTAACAGGGTACATGAAACAATTGGTTTACAGTGTACCAATTGTAAATGAACACCTACTACTGGAGAGAGTTCATGAAGCTACTAGGGGAATAAGAACGATTATTATCATATCCTTATTAGAACTCCAAATTCATTACTTGAAAGATGTAGAATGTGTATTACTGTCAATGGAGGGCAATTTCAACAGTTGTTATGAATTTTATTATTTTAATTTCGAGTTTAGTTTTTTTAATTGTACTGATAGGCCTTAAAGTTTGTTGTTAAGTAATTTGTTATTATTAAATCGTTTGTTTTCCATGGCAACTTTGATTTTTCATTTGGTTTTCTGGTAAACGTTATTTTGATTTAAATCTATCGTTTACTTGCAAATCATCGGTTTCCATAAAAATGGTAGAAATCACATCGACGTAATTCACTTTTTTGTAGCTTATAAGTTGCTCTTTTTAAAAAAGTATTAATTGAAATTAATGATGCGTGTCAAAGCTGTCTTTAATTAATTTATGTGTAAAATTTACCCACATGCCTCCTATATCTACGCCAATGAACAGTTAATGAAAGCCAAAATATTGCAGATTATATTTGTTATCGGTCCCCAAATGCATGTAAAATTTTGGCAAAATCGTTTAGCTAGTTGTTGAGAAATTAACAAAAAGAGTAATTTGGCCACTAAATTTGAACACCCTGTATCTCGATAACGAAACGTTTGGGAACATGGGTTCAATGGCAAAAAATGCTTAAGTTACTTTCAGGAATCTCCAGTATCAATTTTTTTGTAAATTTTATGACTACAGTTTACCTAAATTGTCCTCTATGATTCTTTATTCCAAATGTCATATACCTATTTAATAGGTGTGCCTGTGGTAGTAAACAAATAAGAATACAATATTTTACTAGGCCGGACACAGATAACGCTCCGCACGTCCTTTTGTTCCACTCGGTACAAGCATACGTGGCTCACTGCTAGCCGCACTGCTTGCAGCGGGCGCGAGAAGTAGGGGGTATTCGTAACATTTCGGGTACTCTCGCGCTTTTCGGCGACTGACCCATTTGTTATATGTTCGGTGCTATTATGGCTTAGGCCGAAACTAGTCAAAACAGATTTCGCATTTAGCCTTGAAATTCCTAATAAACATTTTGCTGTTGCCTTAAGGTTTTTGGGTGTTTAATTGCATCTGCTAATCCCGTCTAATGGGATTTATGTATTTATGGAAGAAGTGTCCGTAATTTAGAGAAACTATATTCAATTTACTCTTTGGTAGTAATTAATTGGATTTGTTACTTTATGATGACATCATAAACAACAGACTTTTCGAAGGCATTTGACAAAATTGATCACCATATTCTTCAAAAGAAAATGTATGAGATTGGTTTTCAACAGGACTTTATATGCTTTTTTGATTCATACATTTCTAGACGTAGTCAGTTTGTCGAATACAACGGATACAATTCATACTCTTTTATATCTTCAAGTGGCGTGCCGCAAGGTAGTAACTTGGCACCACTGCTATTTGCCATATTTATTAATGATATAGGAGACTCTATGACAAGCAAATTTCTTATTTTTGCCGATGATCTTAAGTTGTATCGCGTTGTACAAAGTCAGATTGATTGCTCTGCCCTACAGGAGGACCTGCGAAGGCTAGAGTCTAGGTGTACACAAAACAGGCTCCCGCTTAAAGTTCACAAGTGTAAAAGTATGAGATTCAGTACGCGTGAAAATGTTATCATGCACACCTACAATTTGTAGGACTGCGACCTCGACTCATGCTTAGTCATCAGGTATCTTGGAGTTTTTATTGACACGGAAATGTCATTTCACTCATATTGACAATGTGATTCGGAGCGCCACTCACATGTTGGGTTTCATAATGCGTGTGGGTAGAGTGACATTGTATTTTGCGTTTGTGAGGTCAAGATTGGAGTATGGATCCTTAATATGGTCCCCAATATACAAAATACATATCGAGCAAATTGAGTACGTGCAGCGGAGGTTTCTTAATTATCTTTGTTTTAAGCTTGATGGTGTCTTTTCACCTAAAGGAATTGGACAGGGCGCCCTCTTAAGCAGGTTTCATATAGATTCTTTAGCAATCCGCAGAGACCACACTTACTGGAGCAGGTGTACTTAAACGTGCCACAATTCTTTATTCGTAATAATAATGCGTTTAGGATTCCTCAAGAGCGTACAAACTATGGAACGAAGGCACCGTTACTTCGAGCATGTCAGTTGAGTAACAGTCTTGGTATACATAATAATGTCAACTAGTTTTCTGAGCCATTGGGATCATTTAGGATGACTAGTGTGCATTGTTTTTGATTGGGGTTGAAGTTATTTTTTTAAGTTATTTTTGGAAGCTATAAAATTTTAATGTCTGTAGCACAACATTTGTTTTTATTTTGGTCTAATTTGGTATGTATTGTAGGGCTAATTAATTAATTAATCTAGTATAGTATAAGTTAACCCAAGTTTCATGGTTAAAGATTGCATCACGGTACTCTCTAAACCATTGTGTCATATGTTCAATTTATCGGCTAAAAGCATTTCCAAGAATTTGGAAGTCTGCCAAAGTCTGTCCCATATTTAAGAACGGCGAAATAGATAACATCGCAAATTACAGACCGATTTCTATCATGAATAATTTTGCAACTGTTTGAGGCCGTGCTTTTTAATAGAATTTATATGTCTGTGCGTCGTCGTATTTCATTGTGTCAACATGGATTTATGTTAGGTCGATCAACTCTAACAAACTTAGCAGTGCTTAGCCAGAACCTGTCTGAGGTCCTGGATCGAGCTGGACAAGTAGATGTGATTT
This sequence comes from Apoderus coryli, assembly GCA_911728435.2. NCBI lineage: Eukaryota > Metazoa > Arthropoda > Insecta > Coleoptera > Attelabidae > Apoderus > Apoderus coryli. Next base: position 32,344,852 of record OU452198.1, on the reverse strand, counting down.
ACACGGACCTTAGCAAGGCCTTTGATCGGGTTAGCCATTCTATACTGCTAAACAAATTAACAAACTTCTCTTTCTCTGCTGATGCTATTCTTTTTCTGCAATCCTACTTAATCAATAGAACCCAATTTGTTTTCTATAATGGCTTCAGTTCACGAACATATATGGCAAAATCTGGTGTACCCTAGGTTCCAATCTGGCTCCATTGTTATTCCTCCTATATATAAATGACCTAGCAGACAGCTTAACTTGTAATAAATTATTGTTTGCGGACGACCTTAAGATATATCGAGACGTGGTAGATGTTTCTCAGTGTGAAGAGCTTCAGAGCGATTTGCACATGATTGAGCAGTGGTGCTTTGATAATGAGCTCAGCCTCAATGTGGACAAGTGTAGCGTAGTGTCTTATACAAGAAAACTCCGACCTTTGATACACAGTTATAAAATTAATAACTGTGAGGTGTATCGCAGAGAATCCGTAAAAGATCTCGGCGTGATCTTTGACTCTCAACTTTCCTTTGTTCATCACATTGATGCCAAGGCAGCAGAAGCAGCTAAGGCTTACGGTTTTTTAATTAGGAATAGTAGACATTTCTCTGATGTAAGCTGCCTCAAGATCTTGTATTTTTCTTTTGGCAGGTCCAAGTTGGAGTATTGTTCATGGATTTGGAATCCAATATATAAATGCCACAGGCAGACAATTGAGCGGCTTCAGCGTCAGGATTTTTACCATAAGACAATTGCTAGAAAAATTCTGGAAATTTAACCATCTTTTGGTGGACTTCAGACAGGCATACGACAGCATATTACGGGTCAAACTTTGAGATGCAATGGCGGAAATGGGAACACCTAAGAAACTTATAAATATAACCAGGATGTGTATAAACGGTTCTCGAAGTAGAATTCGAATTGGGGATATGCTTTCCGACCCTTTTGAGGTAAACAGCGGGCTCAGGCAGGGAGACGCGATATCTCCAATTTTGTTCAACATTGCTCTTGAGAAGGTAATAAGAACCGCTGAAATAAGCACTGAACTTTTTGCTCGGGATGGCCCAAGATTATTGCTGGCCTTTGCCGACGATATTGACGTAGTGGGTAGTACGGTATTGACTGTGAAAGACCTATTTTCGAGGGTAGAAACACAAGCTGAGCAAGTGGGACTCAGAATAAACGAGGACAAAACCAAGTATATGCACACCAGTAGAACAGGACGTAGAGATAGGGTGGGCCAAAATGTTACTGTGGGGGACTACAATTTCGAGAGGGTCGCAACCTTTAAGTATTTGGGAGCCACAATTACACAAGATAACAACCTGACAGAGGAAATTAAAGTCCGAATTCAGAGTGGAAACAAATGTCTCTATGCGCTAAAGTCAGTACTAGAATCGAAGAACATCTCGCGAAGAACAAAAATTACAGTTTATAAGACCATAATACGACCGACTGTTATGTATGCTAGCGAAACCTGAACCCTGACCAAAGCCAACGAACGAAAATTGAGAATCTTTGAGAGGAAGGTTCTGCGCAAGATTTTTGGACCACTGCGAAGCCCAGAAACACAACAGTACCGAATAAGAACCAACCAAGAAATAGCAGAATTATACAAAGATCCAGATATTGTGAAGGAGATAAAGACAAGAAGATTGCAATGGGCGGGTCACGTACAAAGACAGCCTGACACACGGATGATAAAATTGGCTTGGGAGGGAGTACCAGTGGGACGAAGACCTTTGGGGCGCCCCCGAATGAGATGGCGGGACAACATCAAAACGGACCATTGGGGTAGAGTACGACCCAGCATTGATGGAAGATCGACAACAATGGAGGCGAATAGTACAGTCGGCCAAGACCCACCCCGGGTTGTAGAGCCATGGAGTAAGTAAGTAAGTAAGTTGGAGTATTGTTCATGGATTTGGAATCCAATATATAAATGCCACAGGCAGACAATTGAGCGGCTTCAGCGACGTTTCCTCAAATACCTCGTTTACAGAGTGGACGGAATTTATCCAGTTCGTGGAATCAGTTACAGTTGTTTAACGTTCCGTTTCTTGATGGATACTTTATATGTACGGAGGCTTCGTTGTGCGATAGCAGTGCTATATGGGATGATTCACGATAAATTAGACTGCCCAAACCTGCTATCATACCTAAATTTTCACGTTCCCAGAATGAATGGTAGGAATAACGCTGTTTTTTATTGTGTTAGATCTCGCACAAACATATTGACCAGGTCTCCCGTCAGCACAATGTGTAATGTATGAAACACAATATCACGTAATTGTGACATATTTTATGTAAAGAATGTCAAAGAATTGTTTCCTCTTATAGAGTAGTCATACGGAAGTGACGCCATATTCTGATACCTAAGTATATATAATCATGTGTTTCCATAATTTTTTTTATATTATATATGCTGTGCGCCTAAAAAATTGTTATAATGTATTCTTTGTGATGGTGTGCTATAATTTTAATGTGTTGTTCGTATTTTATTATATATTTTTATTTGTTAAATAGTGATATGTTACGTAGTACTGTTTGCTCTGTAAATGGATATTTCTATTGGGCAATAAATGCTTTATTTATTTATAAATGCTTTATTTATAAGTTAATCTAATTTTAAGCTAAATATATTGTCACATTGTCTTGTAATTGAGCTTGGAACCTGTTAGACAATAAAGTATTATTAATATTATTGTTATCATGGGGGTCATCTTGTTGCAGCTTATATTCTGCTACACTCTGTACATTCTCGTCAACTGTTTAATTCTTCGTTACCTTTTCAATTACATATCAAAGTATGAAATTTAATATAAATATTGTAAAACCTCAGTGTGCCTTGAAATACGCAGGTAACTAGATAATTGATTAAATAAAATGTTATAAAACTAAGTAAAAGAAATACCCCTATAATATGACTATATATTTAAGCGCGTCAGACAAAAAACCACAGCTAAAATATATGGCTCGGAATTCCTTGCGGGAAAACGGTATGGTGCAAGAGAATGTCGCAAATTCCAACTTCTGAATTGTCATATAATATAGAATTCAATATTTCGCTATAAGTTTCACAAATATTTGGAAGTTTCATTAATTAAAATTATTTATTAGACAGCAATTTATTATGAGAATGCATCCAGAGCTGGGTAAGTAATTGGTAGAAATCTAATTATTTACTATTTTACTTTCCCGCACAGGGAAGTATTGTGAACGCGCTAAAAAATTTTTGAGATAAAGATATAACCATTTTGTAGACAAATTGTTTCATTTTTTGAACCACAACAAATAAAAATAAAATTTAAAAAATTTATATCCCAACCTGCACAAAAATGGTATTTTCTCACTTAAAGACCTGAATTTATAGTTATAAACTAGATGTGAGATTTTAAATGGTTACTGTAACAAGACACCACGCCACTGGTATTATGGATACTAGTTGGGTTTTTTATAGGGATATTTTCTCTTAGTTAGAGAGATATAATATTTTTGTGAATATTATTTTAAATAGATTGTTAACAAATGCTCCTAAACTGTCCTTTCAGTCATATAATTTAAGGGTCTGTTTTCTATCTATCTTATCGTTTATTGATATGGGTTTTACGAAGAGCAATAAACACGTCTACAAGTAGGTACATGAATAACAAAAATATATGTAAAAGGATGTGTTTGGCGACATCTAGTTTTCGTTGGTAGTACGCCGAGTAAACAACAGTTCCTATATCGGCTGCCTGGGAGGTCACTGACCCCATAAAGCAACTACCAACACATAGACGCGCCGATACTCCCTTAAGCGGGACCGCCTATATTTGAAATGGGCTTGTTTGACAAAACAAGACTTATATTCCGAGAGTTTGTCTGTCAACCACTATACTTTCACCAGACGGCCGTTTCGTCGATCCACGACTCATCAGTGGTGATCGGTCAGTAGTTGACAGCCAAACTCTCGTAAATAATGTGGTATATACCCCACACGGTGCAGAGATGTAAAAGGATGTGTTTGGCGACATCTAGTTTTCGTTGGTAGTACGCCGAGTGAACAACAGTTCCTATATCGGCTGCCTGGGAGGTCACTGACCCCATAAAGCAACTACCAACACATAGACGCGCCGATACTCCCTTAAGCGGGACCGCCTATATTTGAAATGGGCTTGTTTAACAAAACAAGACTTATATTCCGAGAGTTTGTCTGTCAACCACTATACTTTCACCAGACGGCCGTTTCGTCGATCCACGACTCATCAGTGGTGATCGGTCAGTAGGTGACAGCCAAACTTTCGTAAATAATGTGGTATATACCCCACACGCTTTATGGGGTCAGTGACCTCCCAGGCAGCCGATATAGGAACTGTTGTTCACTCGGCGTACTACCAACGAAAACTAGATGTCGCCAAACACATCCTTTTACATCACTGCACCGTGTGGGGTATATACCACATTATTTACGAGAGTTTGGCTGTCAACTACTGACCGATCTCCACTGATGAGTCGTGGATCGACGAAACGGCCGTCTGGTGAAAGTATAGTGGTTGACAGACAAACTCTCGGAATATAAGTCTTGTTTTGTTAAACAAGTCCATTTCACAAAAATATATATTTTTGTCTCTTTTCTTTGTTCAACTTTTAGAAACAGATGGACCGTGTTTTCTTGTTCGAAGAATGACATGTTTTAAATACAGTGTAGTCTCACTTTTGCACATCGAAATACCTTCATGTAAATTGAATGTCGGACTTTTATTATTATATACAGAAGCAAATTGGAGGGTGTCACGATTTCCCATATCAAATAATATATATAACGGGCGCATAAAAAAACAATGGGTCTTTGTCCAGTCGCTGATTCGGGAGAATGAGAAGTCATTATAAAATCGTATTGTTTCTTGCTTTACAAATGGTAGTGACTGGCTAATCTTTTGAACGAACTCCAACATAAGATACCTAAGTATCAAATCAATTATTATTACAGTCGACATAAAAATGTATTTTATTTCTAAGACGTAAACTACTATTCACCCTGTAGCTGTATTTGTATAGGAATATATTTTAAAAATGCTCTTTTCTTATCGGCCATTTTTCATTCTGTACCTGTACCTACTTGTCATTTTTTATGAGGCAATTTTGGAAAGGCAATAGGACTTTCATGTTAGATTCGTTTAAGTCTTAGAAGGGTCTAGATCTACCAATTTTATAAAATTAAAGTAAATATTTTAATTGTTTTTGGTAGATTTCTCCCAGTTAAGAATTATTTTCTAGTTTTTTTTTGTTTTAAAGTACACCAGTATAAAGACTAGGTCCATTTCATTTTATTCTGAAGTAGTGAATTGTATAAAGTTTCAGTAAGTTCTTTGTTAATTCTTTTAATTGAAGGCCTTTTTGTTTCCAATCAATTTTTATAAAGATTAAGTTGTTTCTTTTAGTAATTGCAATAAATTCAGTTTTCAATTGTAATTAAAGTTTTGTATGGGAATTAATATAATTATTCGTAATTATATTAATTTTCCTATTTTAAGTTGTACATTAATGAATAAGATTTTCTTCTAAATTTTCATTCTCGTTTAATTGTTTTATTCTTTGTTTTATTTATACATATTTATTTCTTTGTTGTTATTCATTTTCTTTATTAGTTTTAATTATTAAAATAGTTGTTTTGAGTCCAAACTTTTGCGTTTTATTTCTAATAAAGATTTCGTTATGTTGGTGAACATATAGGTCATTGAATTAATAATTTTCTTTTAAATACAAAGTGGGTGACCGACAGAGATCCAGAATTATAAAAGGCAAGTAATTTTACGTTACTTTCATACAGATTAATAAAGTTGATATTCTTCGGTTGTTCTTCTTTAATTGAAACCGCTCGTAAAGCTTGATTCGAACCCGTAACAATTTGAATAGCATATTGGGATTCATTTCTGAATGTAAATAATACCAGCTAATTCAAAATAGTTACATTACTTGTATAAAAAATATGTAATAGTTTTAGATATTAGTTAAATGTTATGTGGTTTGTTTGCATGTATTTTGTATTTAGAAAGACATATGGATTTTTAACGGTGAGTAGTTTTTCATAATTTAAACATTACGAAAAGAAATTCTATCATTATACTTACGCACAAAAAAAAATTCCTTGATTTAAAGTAAAATATCTTGATTGAAAGAAATCTTGTCTTTCATATGTGTCGAAGAAATGGTCTTTTAATTTAAGTCCATTGAAAATGTACTTAAAGTATGAGCCTCATGTTCTAATGCTAATGAAAGTGTAGATGGTTACTTTGAAACCTTACTGTGTTAAATTACTACCAAGTGAATGCATTGGTTCAAAGAAAGCTTTTTCTGTGTACGCCTCGTCGTATAAATAATCTTATAATGTAATAAAATAAAAGAAAAAAATCATTTGTAGAATACCCTACCTGAGGAACGCAAAAAAAACATGCCGAAACGTTGTAGCAACAAACAGGAAAAAAATGACAATATGTTTTAATATAAAACACTAAAAACCAAAATTGTTTGAATATTTAATATGGAACCAACGCCCCAAGAAAAAGAAAGAAACAAAAATTGATATAAGTACAAAGTTTAAGAAAATAAAGCAAATTTTAAATTATTTATCGCTAATTAATACTTAGAGCCCATTACTCGCTCTCCGGGTTAAATAGCAGTGGAGCAATTTGTCCTCTGATAGGTACTTGTATTGCATAATATATTTAGCTTGTAGGTACATCTTCTTAAATCGACATCGAGTTTTCGAATAAACCATCAAATTAAAAAAATATATAATCTCGATATAGCCCAAAGACGAAAACAAAAACAAAAATTATGAACACATTAATGTAAAAATGAAAACATCATCAAAGTGCTGTATCATCCCAAAAATAAACAAATGAAACGGTGTGGCAGTATAGCCGTTGATCTCGGATACAGTAAGAGGATAAAAACAGAAGCAAGAAGAACAGAACAAAAAAATGAGTAAAAAACATCAAAAAACTAATTTCAGATAATTGAAAGTGTCCGAGTTAAGTCAATTTGTTTAAATTCGCTACGGTTTAAAACTGAATGTATATTATATACGTTGAAATCTTTCTTACAATGTTGCCATGGTGGCGGTGCAATCAGTGATACAAGGGTTGCCTGAAAGATTAAACTTAACATACCATATACACAGAAAAAAATTGCCAAGTGATCTAAACTCTTCAACAATCGAAATCTAAGGCATTATGTCAAGCAATGATTCAAGTAAAGTAAAATATCTGACAGAATTATAAACTCTAATAAAAATAAAAAATTGCAAATTGTAGGCATATTATTCAGATCAAAAAATTGATGTTTTAATTTATGACAATGCCAGAAAATGTTTATTTCTTCTCAAAATAGCCTTAGCTAGCTTAGGAAATGAGCAAAGTTCTACGAGAAGATTTAGTCGCTCCTCCACGGAGAATTGAGCAGCTATTTAGATAAATTCGCAGCAACAAACGAAAATTTTGTACTATAGTCTTAAAATCAGTGCAAAACAAAAATACGCTTCTCTAAATTTGGAGACCATGTTAAACGCCCGCCGATATAAAATCAAGCTCAAACTTGTGACGAATTTCATTTTATGTAATTTTACATAAGTCTGAAATAAACAAATAAATTAATCTGGATTTAAGATGGCGAGTTACAACTGATTTGTACGTAATTTGAAATACTTACCTAATTTTGTTAGTTACAAGGGCAAAATATGGAAGGCTAGACGTAAATGATGGTCACTATTTCTTTGGCATAATTTTTTCTTTCATATTTTTTCTTAAGGTTTTAGAATAAATATTTTTCAAATGTGCCTTTTTTGGATTAAAAATATCTTTAAGTTTAAAAGTAACGTTCAAAGTGAGAAAATGTTCCAATTAAATAGTTCTTCAAACCGTATTTGACTATAATTCTGGTATTAGCTATACATCCGCTTGAAACAGAGTGGTGTTTCCATATCAAAGCTGATGCTAACTCTTGGATTTTCGGATCATATCCTTGGTGTTACTATTTCCTCAGATTTTGTCCCGTCTGTGTGCCTGTTACCCCTAGACGCCCTTTGCTCCTTGCTTAATTTAATCCTAGCGACTGTTTTTAGTATCTTTCTCCACCATAATCCAAATATTTGATGTACAAATACAATAGCTTAGCTATAGTGTTAATTCTAATAATAATAAAAATAATATATGACTTTATTGTGATTATAATTTTTACTACAAATTACATTATCACAAATAATAATAGTTAATAGTTTTTGGTCTTTTTTATTATTTCATAATTTTTGCAACCAGTTTTTCACAAAATGGTTTAAAATCACACTTCAACATGTTAATAATGTCTCTTTTTACGTATTTTTTGTTGTATAGAATGTGTACAGCTTTGAATTCTAATTCGATGTCGGAAAATCTTTTGTGTGTACCTACGTCTGATGATGAGACTCATGAGTCTCGAGATATGTTTGGTTTCTTTCGAACATATTATACACTGTGTCCAAGATAAGAATGAGATAGCATTGTAATCTTGGAAACGGTAGGAGTTACAATGTGGGTTAAATTAGAGAAAAGTTGTACAATTTAAACACCTTTAAGATAGTGTCTTCAAAAGTATACTAACTTTAGCCGTTTTCGAGAATTTTTGAAAAAAAAATGATTTTTTGCGATTTTAGTTCTTATTTATTTCTGACATTATTGTTACGGATATAAAAAAATGAAAAGCAGATTCGTTACTTTTAGAAGAGAATCAAATTTTCACTATGACGTTTTGTTTTTGAAAAACCATGATTAACTTGGTTTTTTTCCAATACCTGGATTTTTTTATTGTTCAATTTAAAGCCATTTTCAATTAAAAAATATTTAGGTAGTAGATATATCACATGTAATGGTTTAAATAAGTTTTCAGTGTTTTTAGCTGTTGTTTAAAATTTAAAAAAAAAATCTCCATAATTTGATGCAGAGTAGTAGGTTTTGCAAACACATTCTTTCGTCATTACTTACAATTATTTATTCTTATTTCTGTCTCAGTACATTTTATTCTGTACGCGGTTTTTTAAATTTAGTTGTAATTTTTGTGCTTTTTGAAGTTCTTAAAAAAACGCCTTTTTCAGATGAATGTTTTACGCAAAATAAGGAACAAACTATGGCGATTTTTCTTGAATAATTTTAAATAACAGCTAAAACCACTAAAAACTTGTTTAAACCATTATGTGTGATATACCACCTATTTTTGAATTGAAAATGGCTTTAAATTTAACAATAAAAAATTCAGTTGATGATGGTTTTTCAAAAACGAAAGGTCGTAGTAAAATTTGTAAACACTATCTTATTCTCCTCAAAAAACAACAAAATTGCTTTTGATTTTCTTTTATCTGTAAAAATAATGTCAGAAATAAATAAAAACTAAAATCGCAAAAAATGGGTTTTTTCAAAAATTCTCGAAAACGGCTAAAATTAGTTTACTTTTGAAAACACTATTTAAACGATGTTTAAATTGTACAACTTTTCGTATATGAATATTTTGTAGAACTTTCGTTGTTTCAATTATCAAATAAAATTAAAAATTAAGTGCATAATTAATAATTAGCCATCTCTTATGTTTTTGCATTTGGTGAGTCATCAAACAGTACATGTAACATGTTCAACATTAACTCCTATATTTTTTCCATACAAGCATCTAGCCATTATTAACACGGTCACCGCTTTTTCGAGGTGCTGTGGTTCTAGGGCCAGTTTTGACTCTAATATAATACTCAAAAACTTCACCTCTGCCTTTAACCGAAGTTCCTTACCTCAAAGTTTTATATTATGTAGTTCCAATAGCTTCCTTCTCCGACTGGGTGCTATACTAGAATCGATTTCTCGGTTTTTATCGCCAGCCACTCACTTTCGATCCAATCCAAAACTAGATTGACCGCCTGTTAGATAATTCTAATAGGATACTCGTAGAAGCTTATTTGTGGGAGGCCGACTCTCTTACGCTTAATGTCATGGTGATTTAACTCAGCTTAGTAGTTTTGAGGGTTTCAGGAGACTTTTTAAAGATTTTCTTATTAGAAATCAGCGATGATGTACTAGAAGTCAGCAATAGGTAAGTTCTTTTCTTGTCAGGGATTGTATTGGAGGTTTTGTGGAAACTTTGGAACTCATTTTTAACTTAATTTTGAAGACAGAAAAATACCCTGATGTATGGAAGCGGGCGAGGGTTGTTCCTGTTTTGAAATCAGGCCATAAGTGTGAGATAACCAATTATCGCCCCGTGCCTATTCTGTCGAATTTCTCAAAGATATTTTAAACAATTTTATATGCGCGTATTTACAATAATCTGTGTAACGATATCTCTGTGTTTCAACTTGTGCGACTGGTGTGACATAAACAAACTATCGCTAAATATAGCAAAGTGTAAATGCGTCACTTACTCTCGGAAGAAGAAATTAATTGTTAATTTATATACACTGAACGGCATTTGTTTGTCCCGATCAGACTTGGTTACTGACCTCGGAGTGATGTTCGTTTCGAGACTCACATTTAATGAGCACATTAAAACCAGAATTCAGGAAGCAAGTCGTATGTATGGCTTCTTAGTGCGAAGGTGTAAGGGATTTGTGAGTGTCAATGCTCTTATTGCCCTTTATTTTGCCTATGTTCGTTCTAAGTTATGGAGTACACAGAAAAAAATCTTACTGTAATATCAATATTAGCGATATGTTTGATTGCCTCTATTTTGGTTTAATGACAGTAATACTTAATCCATTAGATTACAATTCGGCCAACATTAAATATATACTTAATCCGACATTCCAGATATTATTGAAATTCAATTTCATATATGTTAGGCACAAAACAGATATATTTTTTCTTTCAATGATTACAGTAATAATTGGCAACTAATATTGCAATTGTATTATTTCAAATATTGTTATATTACGATAAGCAAGAAAAAGCATTGGAAGAATATTATTTCTCTATTCGGATTATTAGATATATATCATTGAATTAACAAAATCAAATGTTACTCGCTATCATATTCTACTATTTAAATAAACTAAATAATATTAATTCAATACTTCTTATTGTTGGGACAACCTTAACTTATTATTGGGCCGGGCTAAATTCATCGATATATCGAAACACAAAACGTCGAGTATCCAACATTTTGCACTCATGCATGTATCGAATTTAAGTATATAAATTAAATAAAAACTGGATTTTCGTACTACCTACCCCACTTCGTAAATATTAGTTTTTGACTTAAAAAAAAATGCTTTCATACGCCGATATCATAATAAAACGACTTCAAAACCATTGATATAAAAACGTAGATTTCGGGCTGATGTATCGGGAAATTTCGGAACTCCCTAGTCACTAGCAAAGCTTAAAGCAATAGGTTATGTTACATTTATATATTTATTCTATTTGTGTGCCGGTAGCGCGTGTCTATATAGTTAAGTTCTATAATCTGCAATAATATATTATGGAAGACTTCTTAAACGCCTCAGATTGGACAAACTAATTCCAATATTCTCCGGTAAGTTTTACTCCTAACTAAGTATATCTAATCATAAGTTTTTTACTATAAATTATTTTGTGTAAGCTTTTCGAACAATACTATTAAAGATCGGTCTAGCCAACAAATGATTTAAGAGGTACCTTTAATGCATAATAGAAACGTTTTAACAAAACTATTCAGGGTGTTCCATTCAAAAGTTATGAATATTAAGCTTTTTATTTCACATTAACCAGTATAGTATGGCAGCATGGAATACATTTTTGCAACCTCAGATAACCTCAAAATTCAAAATATCCTGTTTTAACACGATGTAGGTATACAGTATACAAAGTACCGAGTGGGAGTGGGACACTATGAAGATATGGTAAAAAAGCACAAATACGATATTTGGTTTAATATTTTGTTAGTCGTACATGTTCAATGTTCATGTATTAGAATGACATACATCTTTTAATGTATTGTTTATTTTTTGTACTGTGACTATAGAGTAATATTTTTTTATTACAATACAATGTATTATAGAATTAATAAAACTATTTTTGAATAAAAACTTTCTTTTATTTCATACAATTAGTTAACGTGATAGTTTTATTAAATTAAGTAATTAATTTCTCTCCAGGATTATATATAAAATTGATTTAAAATGACAAAACAATTATTTCAATACCAAAATATATTCTGTCTATAATTTCTATATTCCCCTTAAAAAGCAATAAATGTTCTATCAACGATAGTGACACTTAGTCCAATCAATACTTTTTATTTAATTTCAATATATTCTTATAATTGAGGCATTTGATTGGAAGTCAATTAATTCTTATACTTAAAGCAATAAAGTCATATATTTCGCAATTAATCATATAAGTATAATTGAAAGAAATGTAGCTTTGATTGTGGAATACGGAATATATGCTATCGTTGATTGAATGTGCATATGGTTCATGATATGATAGATTTTTCTCTGTGTATGGATCTATCATTTGATCCCCATTTTATTCATATCATAAGCAGTCATTAGAAAAAATACAACGTAGATTTTTGAAATATTTGGTCTGGAAGCAGGATGGCGCTTCTCCAACTCGAGGATACGATCAGGGACTTCTTTTAGCTCGATTTTCAATGCAAAGTCTTGAACTTCGTCGTGTTTTGTAATCTTTAATGTTTTTGTATAATATTCTCCATAACAAGGTGATTGTTCTTATATTATTTCATAACTAAACTTTAATATTCCCAGAATTTCCACTAGACACGATTGTTTGTTTAGATGTGAGCGTGCTAGGACTAATGTTCTCTTGAGATCCCTACTCTATGTAATGACTGTTAAATTTAATGAATTAAGTCACTGTTTTGATATATTTTTTGATAGTGTTAGTAAATTTGAACGTGTTGTTCAAGCTGTTTTGGAATTTTGATGTTCTTTTTTTTTTTAATTTAATCTAGAATTTAAGATATGAATGTAATAAAGTTTTTGTATCTAGGAATTGTCCTGTAAAAGGATTTTGTAAATCTGTTGGGCAATAAAGCTATTATTATTATTATTATAGTATAATTACCTGTCTGATCCACTATACTTAATGCTGATTGTAACTAAGAATGTTGAGCGTGATTTGCCTGATTGTTAATGTATTCTTTTTTATCTTCTGTCTATGGTCTGGTTAAGTAGAATAGCCAAGCGAGCTAGATTTTGCCAGGTTGTAGCTGCACACAAAATTTTGCAATTTTATTTGTTGTTTATTGATACCTACTTGAGTTTTGAAAATTCAATTGTATTTGTATATTTTTTTTGTTTTCTTTCAATAAAGGCCAATTATTATTATTATTATTTACTTAATATTCCTAAATTTGATCACGAATAATGCTCAAATACTATTTACTAAATTCCATAAAAATACTGATAATATCGACATCACCGCAAAAAAGACGTTACCTAAAGAAAAAATACCTAATAATAATCAAGCGCGTTATACAGTAGCCAAAGAGTCGACAAAAGCCATCATGCATCATCTCAAGAAGGGCAAAGACGATGCATATAGAGTCCGGTCGGTTCCATCCAGTGTATATTATAGTAGCAGCTATCAAAAACCAGTTTTATAATGATTATCATCGCATTTTCAAGATTTAATGGACAGTGTCTAAGTTGGTATTCCTTTTTCTTATTTTGTCTTCAACGCGTGTATGTATGTGACTATGTCAATCATTTGTTAGGTATTAGGTACCGGTTGTACCATCAAGGAGGGGTAGGAGAGGGCAACTGTGTCCGAGATACAGGGTGTCAAAGTTCTAATTTATTTTCGTCTGGTAAATTTAAATTTGGTACGCTCATTACACGTCAAAAACTCAATATTAAAAGCAATTTAATGTTAAGTAATCAGGGTGACACATTTGCAGCGGTTAAATGTTTTCATTCCCCCCAAGCTTTTTCCTGGAACGCCTCTGATGTTAAAGAATAATAAAGTAATATTTCCAATTCAATTAAGAAACTTTTATGTCTTCTGCTTTTTGTGTTGAAAAATGCTCGTTTTCCGACAAAAATAGTTTTTCTCTAGGATTTACTGCCGATGACTACTTTTACAATCCCAAGTACTTTTTTTTTTTTTTTTCACAAGTAGGCCAACAAAACAGAATTTTATTATTACAGTTGAAAATGTCAAAAATTAATTGTTCAATTTACTGATTAACAAATTCTTGGACAAAGATTTATAACACAAATAGAACTTTGACACCCTGTATCTCGGATACAAATAGGGGCTTTGGACATCGGTTTATCCTTTTTTTAATTTTTTTGAGATGCCCTATCACGTCTGTAAATGCGTCCCATATATTATGGAACACTCTGTATATATATTTTAATGTTTATATACAGGATGTCGCGGAAAATGTGGGAAATCTCACAGATGCAGCAGGAAAATGAAAAGAAAAACGGGTGACAAGTTTTTATAATTATTTCCTTCCCGTAGATATCGGCACCAAAATCCGTTTTTCTTGAATAAGCTTTAAAGTACTCTGTAGAACATAGAAAATCGGTTGTGTCCCCCCAAAACTTTTTAACAACGTAAAAAACTAACTACTTTATTCAAAAAGTAGAAAAAAAAATATTGCCAGAGCTGGGATTCGAACCTGAACCTTCCTCATGCGAATCGCACGCTGTATCAATGACGCCAAAAAGCCTTTTCAAATTACTTTATTATATTCTAATAAGAGTTATACTATCCAACTAGTGAACTTTTAAACGCAAACTTCTTGCGAATTAGGGGGGCAAATATTGTCACAAAAAAAATAAATTTTTAAGAATAATTAATTTAAAGGAAATATAATTAGAAAACATAGGTTGAAATAAAATGGAAAGTTAGATAAATCCCAGCGCCTCGACCATATCACAATAAGATTAGAAAGTATACGAAAAACTCAATTTATTGGATCCGGCGCCTGCACCATGTCACAGATTGTACTAGAAAATTCAAGTAAGGGGGCTCACTTTGTTAAAATAAATATTGAATATCGAGAAGGGGTTGAATTTTATTGATTATGTTTTTTTTGGTTTTATTAGAGAGGATAGAGAACCTGGAGGAGCATTCGGACACATATGTGCTCCAACGCGTAGAGACTTCATGGTCCGAGCCGACAAATTTCCAACCACTCTCTTCAAACTTTGTTACACCGAAGTGCAAATCTAAATCCCCTGTAACTTCCTGTTACAACAATATTTATAACTTTACTTTTTTCCACTCTTTCGAATAGAGACCAATGAAATTGTTTATTCTTAGCGTCGGTCGTACCGTTTTTTGTTGAATCAGCAATTTGTGTATTTTGTAGATACAATACCAATGTTATGTTATTATTCATTGTTAATCAGCTTAAATACCTAGTTCGACCGGATGCAATATTTTTTATTACAATATACAGGGTGTGACAATATCAAAAGTGACTTAGCGCTGTAAAGCAGAAAAAAAATGATTTAAAACGACCCCTACTGATATTTGAAAATTTGGCGGTTTCAATCACAAACTAATGGGTTCATCCTAGGACCCCCAAACTCATACCCCAAAATTTAGCTCACTTGGTTAAACCAACCGATTAGGCGCCATCCTGGAAAAAACATACACAGAGACACACAGACAGATAGACTTCCATCTGGAAATGGTCTGAATCGTCTCAAGGAATTTGAAAATGGTTATATCCGTTTTTCTCTCAAATTTTTTTTAGCGCGTTCACAATAATTCCCTATGCGGGAAAGCAAAATTTTTGTTATGATGTACATAAGAGAGGAATAATGTTCTTGAAACTAATTTGACTTTTTTATTTTACCAGGGGCGGACTCTAAGTATTAGACGTTAATGCTTAAATTTTTAACACCCTGTATAAGAAAGACAAAAAACAAATTAAATAAATCTGAGTAGCCTGAAACTTCGACTAACAAAAAAAAAGTCTTTGCTGGCTT
The DNA here is from genome assembly GCA_911728435.2 of Apoderus coryli. NCBI lineage: Eukaryota > Metazoa > Arthropoda > Insecta > Coleoptera > Attelabidae > Apoderus > Apoderus coryli. The sequence continues at coordinate 32,328,921 of OU452198.1, read as the reverse complement.
ACTGTCGATCAAATGCACCATTTTTGAGAAGAAAAAATAAAATATGCAGTGATACCAGGGGAGGTTTTTTAATAGAAAAAAACTAAACGAAATCATATAAAATAAAAAAATTTCTTTCTTTTTTATGTTCTTGAACCATTTTTCCTTTTAATTTTTTTTTTTGAATTTTTAGCGAAAGTTACATTTCACTTGTCTAACTTTATTATGCTATTCTACGACTACGTTTCGACGATGGTTTATCGTCTTCTTCAGGTCATTCTTTTTCGCTTTTGTGTTTCTTTCTAATGCAGTTTGTTATTAAAATTTAAATATAAATTAACATTATAGCGCCTTCTTCATGTCATTCTTTTTCGCGATAAACCATCGTCGAAACGTAGTCGTAGAATAGCATAATAAAGTTAGACAAGCGAAATGTAACTTTCGCTCAAAAAGTCAAAACGACCACATAGTTTCAGTCGTTTTATTGGTTTTTGTCTTAAATTCGACGAATTGATAAAGAGTTATATTCCTGAGGACACGAAAATTGAAATCGGTTCCATTTAATACTGACGAAGAGAAAGTTGATAGTAAGCAGGTTCATCATTTTTAAGCATTTTGCGTTTAAAGCAGTTAGCAGCTGGACACGCTTTTCCAGACAGGCGGATGGGTGGACTGACTATGTTTAGGGCACCTTCTATAGCCCCCTCCCCATGTGGGGTGAGCAGAGTGGACTGTAAAAAGGACTGCTCAGTCACAAATGCAGGACACGAGCAGCTCCACTGTCCCAAATCCTGAAGCTGAACAGTCATCACATACTCGCCGCCTAAGAGCTTCCAGATCACACAATCCTGCTGCCCGTCGCGACTCTTCGACCGCCGCAGGGCTTTTGAGGGTGACGTTTGGATTGCTCCTTCGTTGGAATACGCCTGTGCGTGAGATTTTTAACGTGGTAATGCTGCCGCACATCAGCAATCACAAGACCCCTGAAACTGAAGTCCGACCCCATGGAATATTGTCTACGACGATTGGAGACTCCAGCACTGCTGCAATCGGTTGCTGGGGTGTCAATGGATGCGTGAGTAAGATGGTGGGTTAGCATCCTAGACAAAGCTCAAGGGCATGGGATTAAGGCCCTCTGGTGCGACGTATAACGAGATCAAAGGCGTCCATTTAGTTGTCGCACTGCTGAAGGCTTGAAAAAAGTCAAAACGACCACATAGTTTCAGTCGTTTTAATGGTTTTTGTCTTAAATCCGACGAATTGAATAATAGTTATATTCCTGAGGACATGAAAATTGAAATCAGTTCCATTTAATACTGACGAAGAGAAAGTTGACAGTAAGCAGATTCTACATATTGTTGAAATATCTACTCATTCTGCTTGTCATTATGTTGAAGAATGTATGTCAATACCGGATCGACTTTTATAACAGTTGCAAGGATATTTCTCCTTTAAGATTAACTGGTAGAAAAAAAGCAACATTCATTCCAGCCCAAACGTTTAGTTTTTGAGAAATTTGAATGTCAAAATCATGAAATAATTGTTATATTGCAATCCTCAAAATCGATCAGGAAAAACGAAAATTCATCTGAATCCAAGTATCCAATCAAGTATTTATACTTGAGAGTTGTTTGTCTGTTAAATACTGTACTTTCATCAGATGGTCGTTTCCTTGATCGACGACTCATCAGTGATGTCTTAAAAGACTCGTTTTGTAAAGCGAGGAGAAGGAGGGAACAGTTTTTTTTTAATTGTCTCTACAAATAATCTTAGAGGACACAAATGGCGGCAGACTTATGTACTTAATTGATTTTGTTATAGTACCTACCTACAAAGAATAAGACACTCTTATCAATTATAAATGAAGTACGCTCGAAACTTAAGGTCTATTGCCACCAAGTGTTTATTCAATAACGCTTAATATCTTTAACAAAGAATACAGCTTAAGGCCTCTAAATGCAGCTCTGACTATAGAGTTTAAAATACGAAATTAAATTCATTCTAAATTTTGTAAAAAAAAAAATGAATATATTTATATTATCTAAACTCACTAGTCCTTGCAACATTTGAACTTAAAGACGCGGATTCGAAACAATTGAACCTTCATAGGTCGTTGGTTCAACTAGGACCTCGCAAATTCTGACACACACGCGCGCACCATGAATTGCAATTGGAAATCTCAGGTATGATCTGTTCATGGGAAAATTAGCAGGACCTTCTATAAGAATGTCGCAAAGGCAGACTGTGTAGAGTATAGAGAGGGAAAACAACCTGATAACTGCGAAGAACTATGGAATGAAATTTCCTAAGAATGGAGACTTCTTAAATTAGGAAAATCTCAACATGTAGTTTTATTGTTTGCATCTAAAACAGTAGTTCTTGCAACATTTGAACTTAAAGATGCTGATTCAAAACAATTAAAACTTCATATAGGTTGATTCAACAAGGACCCCACAAATTCTGAAATACGTCGAATTGGAAATTTCAAGCACCCTCTGTTCATGGGAAAATAAGCAGGATCTTCTATAAGGATCTGGCAAAGGCAGACTGTCTTGATAGAGAAGGCAAATGTCCTTTAATTCGACATTAACTTACAATTTTTGGATTAATTTAATAGTAAATTAATTTGAAACATAGCATACAGACATATTGAGTATGCAGATATGGATCTGGTGTATGGTCTTGCATGTTGCAATGCTTTGGAAGCCATGAAAGATATTCTAATCGTACTCTTCGAAAGCGGAGACATTTCAACGGGTTGACCAAGATCTCTTGTATGTAGTCAACCTAAGAAAGTATTTTGCTCGTATAGATGCCGGTGCTATTCCTGTGCAGTATTATGAGGTGACAGGGCACCAGTTTATTTTTTTATTTTCGACACCCTTTATATTTTCATTGGTTCCTCATTATGTGTGAATAAATACTCAGAAGCATTTTATGTTAATGAACAATATGTTGATTTTATGTAAATGAATCGTCCATTAGTTAAAAAACAAAAACGTGAAACGAACGAATAATGATATGTATATATATAGGATATTTTCAGGGAGTAGGAGGGTGTTTATTTACGCATAATAAATATGGTTGGCGTCTAAACGTTTTTAATGGGATATTAATTGGCAAACAACCATTATTGTTACGTCATTAACGCCACTCGTGCAGCCCCTAAACATAGAGCGTCCATTCAGCCTCGTTACGTTCATACCGCGATATCATATTTTTATTACTACTGATGTTAGTTAGCATTTTCAGTTTTGCATAAATTTGAATAAGAATTTCAATGGAGCAGGCTGTTATAAGTCATTTTCGTTCTCTTTTAAGCTCCATGTGGCATATCTAACGTTAGTATATTTAAACATAGACAGTAAAATCACTATGAAATCTACCCGAAATATTGTCTATCGGTCGCCACTCTTTTCTGGAGGCAGTTGGGAGGCGCGCTTGGTTCTGATTTATACCGGTTGACCTGCAGCATGCACAAGAGTATTATTATACCATTTGTACTTTATTGTATGAGATTAAATAGTTGTTACTGAAATAACTAATAATAGGAAATTTTTAATTAAAAAGGAATGAATAATAATTTGATATTAGAACAAAAACTTCGGAAGGCGTTCCGTTGGCATGCGGATTACGTGGCCAGTTCATCGTAGCTGGTGCCTGACAATCATCGTCTCAATGCTAGTTCTTTCAGCTTCCTCCAGAAAGCTGATGTTTGTTCGTCGGTCCTGCCATTTAATTCTAAGAATTCTTCTAAGACATCGTTGATGGTACTCCTGTAACAAAACAAAGACACACTGGCAATAGAATTTACTTTTGTCCTACCCGGTATATATATTTGGATAGTTTTCGATATTTTCTCTCAGTTTTATACCTAACATGTCTGAAAGTCTAATATTTTTGTAAATATCATACAACATCTGTAAGTAATAAATTTATTATGTTTGGTGCCTTTAACAAATGTTCCTAAAAGGATAAATCAATTAAACGATAATGAAAATTTAGAAGAAAATCTTAGTCATTACTTGTACAACTTAAAATAGGAAAATTAATATAATTACGAATAATTATATTAATTCCTATCTTCTTCTTTTCATGCCGTCTTCTCACAGAAGGTTGGCGACCACTTTTATAAATTCTTCTCTGTCTTTTGCAACATGGAACAGTTCTCCAACGCTGAGATTTGTCCACTCTCTAAGATTTCGGAGCCAGGATTTTCTCTTTCTGTCGATACCCTTCTTCCCCTCAATTCTGCCCTGCATAATATTTTGTAACAGTAGATATTTGTCATTGCGTAATATGTGTCCTATGTACGATGGTTTTCTTGTCTTAATGATTGTGAGCAGTTTTCGTTTTCGGCCGATGCGTCTCAACAATTCGTCGTTGGTTATCCTATCAGTCCAAGGTATCTTCAGAATGCGCCTATAGAGCCACATCTCAAATGCTTCGAGCTTTTTAATCATTTGAGTCTTTAGCGTCCAAGTTTCCACTCCGTACATTAACACTAACCACACATAACACTCCACGAATCTCAATCTGATGCCAAGATTTAGATCTCTGTTTGTAAGCATTGTGGAATATTTCATAAATGCCTTTCGAGCCATTTCAATTCTGATCTTAATTTCCTGATCAGGGTCCATTTCAGAATTTATGACAGAGCCGAGATATTTGTATTTTTGGACCTGCTCTATTCGGTTTCCATTTACTGTGAGAATAGGGTTAATATTTTGGTTTTTGCTTATGACCATCATTTTAGTTTTCTGCGTGTTTATAGGGAGTCCCACCTCTTCACACTCTCGATTGACTCTTTCCAACAGGGTTTGAAGATCTTCTGCACTCTCCGTCATTATGGCAGTATCATCGGCGAACCTTAGGTTGTTAACCAATGTCCCTCCAATGTTTACCCCCTCAGGTAATTCCTATACGAAACTTTAATTATAATTGAAAACTGAATTTATTTCAATTACTAAAAGAAACAACTTAATCTGTATAAAAATTGATTGGAAACAAAAAGGCCTTCAATTAAAAGAATTAACAAAGAACTTACTGAACTTGAACTTCGATTATTATTAAGAAACTTTATACAATTAGCAATCACATCTAGACTCTACCAAGGCTAAAACGAATCTAACTTGAAAGACCTATCGCCTTTCCAAAATTGCCTCATAAAAATGACAAGTACGTACTACAGAATGAAAAATGACCAATAAGAAAAGAGCATTTTTTAAATATATTCTTATACAAATACAGCTACAGGGTGAATAGTAGTTTACGTCTTAGAAATAAAATACCTTTTTATGTCGACGGTAATAATGATTGTTGATACTTAGGTATCTTATGTTGGAGTTCGTTCAAAAGATTAACCAGTCACTACCATTTGTAAAGCAAGAAACAATACGATTTTATAATGACTTCTCAGTTTCCCGAATCAGCGACTGGACAAAAACCCATTCTTTTTTTATTCGCCCTTTATATATATTATTTGATATGGGAAACCGTGAATTTGCTTCTGTATATAATGATAAAAGTCTGACATTTAATTTACATGAAGGTATTTCGATGTTCAAAAGTGAGACCACTCTGTAACTAAAACATGTCATTCTTCGAACAAGAAAACACTCTAAAAGTTGAACAAAGAAAAGAGACAAAAATTATATATTTTTGTTATTCATGTACCCACTTGTAGATGTGTTTATTGCTTTTCGTAAAACCCATATCAATAAACGATAAGATAGATAGAAAACAGACCCTTAAATTTTATGACTAAAAGGACAGTTTAGGAACATTTGTTACCAATCTATTTAAAATAATATTCACAAAAATATTATATCTCCCAAACTAAGAGAAAATATCTATATAAAAATCCCAACTAGTATCGATAATACCAGTGGCGTGGTGTCTTGTTACCATCCTCCAGAATGCTGATGTTTGTTCGTCGGTCCTGCCATTTAATTTAAATTCTTCTAAGACATCGTTGATGGTATTTCTTTAGGGTTTCTAAATGCCTCCGATACTCACAACTATACGTAAGGGTAGAAACTACAATAGTATTATATCCATATCCATAAGGTTAAGGAACTCTATGGATATAGAACCCTACAAATCCTGTGTCCATAGGGTTAAGGAACCCTATGGACACAGGATTTGTGTAAGATATTCTCAACTACCGTCAAAATTCCTAAGAGTCTGCCGATTCAGGTGGTACAGTGGCGAATATTTTTCGTTTTGCACCAAAAACCTCAAAATAAATGAACCCTTGAAGATAGATAAAGAGAAGTCTTAAGACAAAATACTCTAAAACAGATAAGGAATCCAACAATTTAATTATGTACAGGGTGTTCTATTTGAATTAACAAAGTTAGTATAACCGGAAGTGGCACAAATATCACAATATTATAGAGTGATAGATTGAATTCACGTGAGTAACCACTTACATTTTCAAAACAATCATATGCTCATGAGCTGCAGTTTTCGGAAAATGTCTAATGTACTTACCATCAATCCGTACTTGGAAGGAGGAAAATCCTCATGCTAATCAAGATCAAGAAGTTTCTAGTACTCTTCGTACATGTTAACTTTAAAGCGATGATGTTTGTTTGGTATAATCAATTCAACTCAGCTGTGATCACTATAGAATTGATACTGAAAGCAGAATATTGTTATAATAGCAAACAGATTAATAAATATCTCTTCAGTCCGCATTCTGTTTCCAATTTACGTCCATATATCTAAGAGGGCATCAGGAAAAAGGATAAACAAATAAATCACGTAACACGGTGTGTGTGTGTGTGTGACACAGCGGCCGGAACACCCTCCCGTACTACCGTATATCCATAAAATGTATATATTCCTGTTTCTTTGACACAATCTTAGCATAATATCAAATCAAAGCAGATTAATCCACTATTTATACAGACAAACATATATCTTCCTTCCGTGCTAGGAACCAGGACAATTTAATCTAAAACATTTTGCATACAGGGGTGGATGTCATTTCTAGCAGTGGACTATCTAGTTTGACCACTTAAACAAAATTCTTAAGACCGATTTGGTCAGCCTGAAAAAGAGAATTATTGTCAGAACCTGACGATCTCATTGGAGTAATTTAAATCTGCTACTACTGCTCTGTGATTATCATCTTTTAAAAATGTATTTTAATGTCGTTTATTGCTATGTAGAATTTTTCTTTTTTTTTATGAGGTTTGTTAATATCTATTGTAATAATTATAATAATAGACTTTATTTTTAAATGGGCGAAGTCTAGCCTAAGGCCATTCTCACTCAACCCGTTATACAAAAAAAAAAAAATATATACAATACACATACACACAAAAGAAGAACAAAACAAGTGTGGATGACTTAAAACTAAGCACAATAATTTTTCATAAATTAAACGATTATTTACAGCGATAGTAGATTAACCATAATATAATACAATATAATATATGATACAAACCATAATACACTATGACTGAACTGAAAGTAAACGTCGTCTCAGCCAGAGCTTAAGTTGATACAGAGTTACTGTGGCCAGATCTAAATGCGGTTGATAACAATTAAACAAATTAGCAAAATTGTATGTAAATGATCTTCGAAACATGGCTGTGCGATACATAGGTACCGTAAGGGTATCATGATTACGTAAATTGAGGGTACGGGCAGTCTGTCACGAGTTTAACCTTAAGATATACTGGGACAGATGTTAGTAGAATTCGCTTTAAACAGGAGACAAACATATATTTAAAAATATTAGCAATCTTCAGCCAACCGAGTGACCTAATTGAGGTAGACACATGATCATATCTCCTCAAGCCACACACCGAACGACAACATGAGTTCTGGATTTTTTGGACCCTTTCCGATGTGAGAACATCAAGGCAGGGATAATAACATGTCAACCCATAACGCACCCTCGAAATCACCAAAGACTGACACAGCAGTTTCTTCATGTTTGAAGAATGAAACTTTTTATTAGCGTATAATAGTTTCAACTCCATGTAACATTGTTGGGTCACATACGAAATATGTCTTTGAAAGCGCAGATTTTCATCAAAGAACAGCCCCAGATTCTTTGCTGTCTCAACGAAGGGAATACGAACTTGATTTAAGGCTATAGTTAAGTTTTCTTTCAAATAATGCCTCTTCGATTTAGGGCCAAATATCATACATTTTGCCTTGGTTGGATTCAACCTCAAGCTGTGCAAAGCAGCGTACTTGGAGATGGATTCCAAGTCACCATTAATCCTGCCAGCGGCAATCTCATACTGGTAAGGGTCGAAGTGGTTATAGAGCGGAGTGTCATCTGCAAAAAACTGTGTCTCACAGTTCTTCACGACATCAGGCAGGTCAAATGTATAGAGTAAGAACAAAAGCGGGCCAAGGACCGAGCCCTGAGGCACTCCCGACTGTACAGGTAACAATGAAGATACCTGCGAACCAAGCACGACCCGCTGATGGCGATCGCTCAAATAGGATGTAATAAACTTGGACGACACTTGATCAAACCCAACATAACGACACTTTGCTACCAACAGTCTGTGATTAATGGTGTCAAAAGCTTTGGTAAAATCCAGTAGTACCAAGACACTCGCCTGTCCTCGATCACACGCGCGGATCAAATTGTCTGTTAAATTCATAAGGGAAGTCGTCGTACCATAGCAGCTCTGAATCCGGACTGATGCAGAGGGATGAGGCTGAGAGACTGAAAATATACATTAATTTGTCGGTATACAAGCCTCTCCAAAATCTGCGAGAGAACCGGCAGCAGGCTAATGGGACGCAGTTCACTAAAAGAGGAGGGTTCCGATACTTTAGGGAGCGGGATTATACGAGCGTTCTTCCATGCATCAGGAAAGATGCCCCTTTCCAAACAGCAGTATAAAATATGGCAAATATGTCGACTTATCACGGGCAAACACAGCTTCAACAGGTTCAGCGATATCCCATCTTCCCCCGCAATTTCCGAAGCTATACTACCGACAGCGTCCAGGACATCTGAGACGCTGACAAAACTCAACCCAAACTCCGCGTCCGGATGCAATTTGTGAGAGTTGTAATAATTAATTGAAGGCAGACAAATATTGTCACTGTTCTGGAATATAGATACAAAGTACTTATTGATGTCCTCCGCATGAGACAGTTGAGTAGGTAAGTCATTGCAACTGGGCCTTTGAATATTTAGATTCTTGAGAGCCTTAAAAACACAGATTTATTTGATGTCCTATAAAGGGATTCCAGATATGCCAATTTCTCCCTACGAAGCGATGCCTTAGCAAAATTTATTAACCCTCTGTAGTGTTCCCACGCCTGAGGCGATTTGAGTCTCTTGTATCTCGAATAAGCACGATCACGTTTTTTCAATATCAACTTCAAAACTGGGGTAACCCACGGGCAGCGCCTCTTGGTAACATGTACGGAACGCAGTGGTGCATGAGTATTAAATAAGTTCAGAATGAGATCATTCATAACTTCAATCTTAGTATCAACATCCTCTATATAAAAGACTCCAGTTAATACTGTTGAGATCAACATTAAACTGTGCTTCATCAAAGCCCCTGAAATCCCTGAAAGTTATGAGCTTAGGTAACGGCTTTTTATGTTGTACATTCAACTCATAATACTGTAATTAAATCTGCGGGTAACGTACCACTGTTTCTACACTTTTCAGGCATACTGAGGAATATTGGATCCAACAGTGACTCCGAGGAGTGAGTGATCCTGGTAGGCTCACTCAAAATTTGTTCCAAGTTATATGAATTTAGGCATTGACTAATTTTGTTATTTAAGATGAGAAAATTCACGTTAAGATCGCCCTTTACTTGTGTCAGCGCTTTTTCCAATCCTAATATGCCCTCTTCAAGCGATGGGGTCTTTATCTTCTTAATGGTGGTAAAACGCCAATCTTTCTTGGGGTGTTTCAGTTTTGGAAATAGAAAAAAGTCGCAACGGGGCGAAATCCGGTGGCTGAGGTATGAAGCCGATGTTGTTTTTGGCCAAAAATCACCAACAAGCAACGTTGAATGAACAGGTACATTATCGCTGATAATTGATGAATTATTTTGCTGAAAAATTCGGGCATAGCATAGTTTCAAGATACGACCTTCTGGCAAGAACACCACGCGATATACCATGCCATTGTAATCGAAGGAAGTGCAGTGAGCAAAACTTTCACATTTGATCGAACTTGGCGTGCTTTTATCGGTCTTGGCTGCATTGGAATGGTTGGCCTTTGATTTCGACATCATAGCTATATATACCCATGTTTCGTCACTTAGTTATGGCTGTTTTATTAGGCAAATATAGATTGTCACTAACGTCATTCAACAACTCCAGAGCGGTGCTCATGGGAAGGTTCTTTTGGACAAAATTTAGGAATTGCAGCAAAAATTTCGGTGCCACACGTTTCAAGCGCAAAGTATGACATAAACCTACTGATATGCCGACATCGTCAGCAAGTTCTCTAATAGTGATTCGACAATTTTCCGTAACAATTTTCTTCACTGCTTCAACGTTTTCATCGGTTGTTGTCGTCTCGGGATGTCCAGGGCGAGCATATTCATTAACATCCTCTCGGCCTTCTGTGGAAAACTTTTGCCACTTATAAACATTTTCTTCTCCTCGAAGTGAACTCGCCAAATGCGTTGTAGCACTTTTGACTTTTTTTCACATAAAATGTAATACATTTTTTCATACACTTTTTCTGAAAGCAAAAAATAGCAAACATAATAACTTCATCAGCTCAAGGACGGTACTGAAAATTGCAAATACAGGGAACTTTTGGGTTTTTGAAAGAACTTGACGACATGAAAACATAATAAGACGATCTGCAGTTGCTGAAGAATGTTGTATTTAAAATATTTCTTTAACATCATTCATTTACTAAATCCTTTTCCTGCTATTTCGAATGTATCGCTGCTGGCTATTCCTATACATTAATTTTATACATTGGTGTATGCTGATCCCAGTTCTTACTTCTGGTAGGCGATTCGATAGTGTGTAAGACAGATCGATGTTGTAAATGGGTCTGCATAGTCTTCTGTTTCGGTAAAGTGTGTGTTAGTAGAAGGATGTTGAAAAAAACTAGTTATTTGCAATCCAAGTGAGGAAACGGCACTTTATTCCCAAGGACTGCGCGCTGTTCGTTTATTGATGGAATAAATGACACAAAGGAAGCTGTTTCAAGAAAAATTAACGTTATGGAAAAGAGTATCTCGTATTCACAAACTGGATGCATGGAAGAAAATTAACCAGCATGTCATTTTGGCATATTTTTCGAGTTTATATACAAGCACCGTTTCTTTGCGGCAAATATTCAATGCTACTTGCCACGTTTGGTGTTAAGGAGGATGTCCAGATTGAGTATCCAAAAGGGACAGCATATCTCAAACGTCAAAGTGTTGGATATCGACCAAAGGGTGGATTAAACAAAAGCTATCCTAAGTGGATGGTGGATGGAATTATTTTATTAGATGTTTCCCTTCGCAAAGTGAATATTCATATCATAAAATTTGTCAAGGTACAGCTACGGACATAAAGTGGTAAACCTATGACTCCTTTTTTTGCAATCACTACTATTATTAATTTTTGTGGCACTGCAATAAAAATTCTAAACGATTTTAGGCAAAAAGGGTGCTTGCTATCGTCGTTTAACAAGAGCACCTTTTTTTCATAGAATACCCTAAGATTTTATACTCACAAAAATGTTGTGGTATATTTAAACCCTTGACCCCTCATTTGGGATGCTTATGATGAAAATCCTCAAATCCTCAATTTTTCAATGATTTTAGAGTTCTGCGTCACAATATAAAAACTGAGGTGAGTTCCTCTTACAGGGTGTACTTGCGTGATGCTGAGCGTAGATTGAGTAGTGATCCCAACAAGTTTTGATCTTTTGTCAATTCCAGAAGCAAATCTGGGCGATTGCCTGGTAGTATGACTTACAATGGTAATAATATTGATGATCCGCAGGAGCTTGTCAATAAATTTGCGGAATTTTTCAACACATCATACGTTGCATCTCAGGCATTTGATATCGAATGTGTCTCATTTACCGGATCGTGTGATTACTGAGACGGAGGTCTATGGAGCTTGGTATACCATCTTTGTAATTAGGGATTGTGCCACTGTGTTTGCTAAACCATTATGTACAATATTCAATGTTTCTTGGCGATCGTGTAGTTTCCCCTCTGATTGGAAATCTTCTAGAGTAACGCCGGTTCATAAGAAGGGAGATAAACAGGATATTTCAAATTATAGACCAATTTCCATACAGTCGTGTTTTTCTAAAGTTTTTGAATTTGTGCTCCATGATATTATTATGAGCCATGTTAGGCGTCAGATTTCATCGGTACAACATGGCTTTTTTCCCGGTCGTTCTACGTCAACTAATTTATTGGTTTTAACACAGTTTTTAACTGAGCGACTTGATAACAGGGGTCAGGTAGATGTAATCTACACTGATTTTTCTAAAGCCTTTGATAGACTTGATCATGGTATTCTACTGCGTAAACTGTGTCGTTATGGACTATCTTATAATTTACTGCTGCTTTTGAAGTCGCATCTGAAGGATAGATTTCAGTATGTGGAAAGTCGAGGATTTTGTTCCGCAAATTTTAAAGTGTCATCTGGCGTTCCTCAGGGCTCTGTCCTAGGACCATTGTTGTTCCTGTGTTTTATCGATGATATTTCTAGTGGCTTGACAAATAGTTCGTTATTATATGCTGATGACTTCAAAGTATATTCTGTCATTAATAGTACTGAAGATTGTTCTCATCTTCAGGACGATTTAAATGTTGTATATGAGTGGTGTGTCCGTAATAATCTTTATCTGAATTTTGATAAATGTTTTAGTGTTTCCTATACACGGAAAATAAACCCTGTCAAATTTTCGTATTGTATAAATAATAGTCCATTAACAACTTGTGATGAGTTTAAAGATTTAGGTGTTTGGTTTGATGGTAAACTGAGCTTTACTAATCATTACAATAATATAGTTTCAGCATCCTATAGATCTCTGGGTTTTATTGTGCGCAATTCGAAAGAGTTTGTGACACCTCAAACTCTCATTGTTCTTTTCAACGCATTTGTCAGATCTAAACTGGAATATGCATCTGTAGTATGGAATCCTATGTATGCCATACATATGAATAATATTGAACGCATCCAGCATCGTTTTGCCAAGTTGCTGTGGTTTCGGGTTGATGGGGTTTATCCATCCATTGGGTTTCCTCATGATATTCTGTTAAAACGTTTTAATCTAGTATCATTAAATACTCGGAGAGAATATTCCGCTCTAGTATTGCTCTTTAAGATTATTAATGGACTTCTTGACTGTCCAGAGTTTTTAAGCCAGATTCCTCTTTATGTCCCAAATCTACGTACACGTAATAACGGAATCGTATTTTACTTTCCGGCCCCGCGTACTAATTTGTTGTTGCGTTCCCGTTTATATTTTATGTGCCATACTTGTAACTCTGTGTCCGAGCAAATTGATATTTTTAATTCAACTGTGTCTTGTATAAAAATATATTTCTTAGAATATAAATTTAGTGTTAGATATTAAGAATTTATTGTAATTTTTCCTGCCCTTTAATTGGATTATTTATCTGTCTGGGCAGTGTATCTTAAATAAATAAATAAAATTATAAAAAAGAATTTGCCCCCGTAAATGTCAATTCTCACAGGTACCAAGTTTCAGAATTTTCTCTTTGTGTGTTCCCGAACCGTTTAGGAAAACCCGTTTGCCATGTGAAACGTCTAAACACCAACCCTGGAATTTGTGTAACCACAATCAAATCGTATACACAATTCGAATAAAAATAAGGAAAATGAATGGGAAAACACAAACGGTCAAGCGTGTGCTGCTTAAACTAATAGTAAACTGGGCAAGACTACTAAAACTACGACTGGTAGTGGTCATAAATTTTGCGACCATTTCTTATGCTCCTGCCGCGACCACGGAACATTCTGAAATGCTACTCCAGATAGCGTATTATTAATTAAAACGTTCTTGCCCTCTATACACATGTAACTATAATGAATGGAAATAGGGGTGAAATTTTGGGTGGGACGCTATAACCGCCCTTTACTTTGCTTTACCAAAACATAATAATTTATTGTTCGAAGTCTTTGTGGATGTCAAAAATAAACGGTTAAAAAGAATTAGAGAAACACTTTTTGTATTTGCGTATTTTGCCGTATTAGTTACGAAGATGAAAGAAAGCATCTACTTTGAGGTGTAACATAAATCCCAGGGAGGGAGAGTAAACAAATCGGGATACAAAATGTTGGCAATAGGATTTAATAGAGTTGTTGCTTCTCGTCCGACCGTTTGTGAACTATGTTTCACCGGGCATATTGTCTGCTCACACTAGATGTCGCCAATAACATCTTGTTGTCAGTTATCTCTCGTGCTATACCGGGTGTCCCACCGGGAAGGGAACCGATCGATTATGGAGAAAATTCACGGTAGAACAATCTGAAAATCTGGTGTAGTACTTAGGTCGACGGGACCAATTCGGCTAAAATGTTTTTAAGAATCTAGCACTTCCGGTTATACCGGAAATAGGTGTCAACTTCCTTATTTCAAATACTACTCTATATTAATTATATTTTTTTTGGATTCTCCTTATAATTCTTAACATATTTCATGCATACTACGTTGTACCTATCGCCAGCCGTTTTCGAAATATTTGAAATTTTATGTCAAAAATGACGTTTTCAGAATAAAGAATAATAACAATTTTTTATTATATGGAAGCTTTAATAATATAATTTGTTAGAATATCCTAGGAGATATAGTCCTACTTTAGGCGCCTACGTATATTTTTTTAGTAAATATTAATACAGGGTATTTGAAAAAAAGGGTAAAAAATCAAATTGAAAAAAGTGTCAAAATTCAAAATTTTTAAATGGAAATCCCCTATTTTATATTTTTTTGCATCAAAAATAAGGGCAAGTTTATGAAAGGATGTCTATCCCAAACACTGATAGTTTTCAAAATATTGGCAATCTTACATCTTTCTATTACAATAGTGATATGAATTTGAAATTTAATTGATTTTAGTTGGCCATGATGGCTTTAGATAGCAAATAAATATGACACTTGACAAAAATAATCAACAATTATGACAAATTGTACTAGTAATAATCATGGCGGGCGTATAAATTATACTAACGAATACTATATAAATTTTTTTATGATTTATGGATAATGTAACAGAGTGATATCAAGAACGTGTGATAACATTTGCTACCAAATACCCAGAAAAACATAAACCATCACCAAAAGTTGTTAAACTAATAATACATAATTTCGAAATTTTCGAGTCTGTGAAGAATTTGATTAACTAATAACGTGAACGTATGATACAAACTTATCTAAGGTCAACTCATAAGAAAAATTACTTTAACAAATATTCAAAATTTTGACCTTGAACTTCTAAACACATTTCACATCCCAAAATTAATTGTTCATGTGTTGCCCGCCGAATAGATAGTTGACTCAAATTGGCAAATGCATTCCGAACTCTTTGCATACAGTCCTCTTTAGTGGTCAAATGTCTGATGCTATACACTTCATTTTTGATCGTCCCCCAGATATAATAATCGATCGCTTTTAGAAAATCCAGACTCCACTGCAAATTTTCTCAGAGATGTCGTAGGATATGCCGTGAAGTACCTCAGTATAGCTATTTCTTCAGCTTCATCGTCACAAATAGGTTTCCTTCGTTTTAGTTTTGTCTTTATTGACCCGAAATTTTTGAAATTATCTATTATCCGTTTAACAACTTTTGGTGATGGCCTGTGTTTTTCTGCGTACCTGGCAGCGAATGTATCACACGTCTGTGACATCACTCTGTCCCATTATCCATAAATAATAGACAAATTTAGATAGTATGCGTTAGTATAATTTATACGCCCGCCATGATTATTACTACTAATTAATGTCTACAATTTGTCATAATTGTTGATTATTTTTGGCAAGTGTCATATTTATTTGCTATCTAAAGCCATCATGGCCAACTAAATTCAATTAAATTTCAAATTCATATCACTATTGTAATAGAAAAATGTAAAATTGCCAATATTTTGAAAACTATCAGTTTTTGGGATAGACATCTTTTCATAAACTTGCCCTTATTTTTGATGCAAAAAAATAAAAAATATATAAAATAGGTTTCCATTTAAAAATTTTGAATTTTGACACTTTTTTCAATTTGATCTTTTACCCTTTTTTTCAAATACCCTGTATTAATATTTAATATACGTACGCGCCTAAAGTAGATCTATATCTCCTAGGATATTCTAACAAATTAAATTATTAGAGCTTCCATATAATAGAAAATTGTTATTATTCTTTAT
Organism: Apoderus coryli; assembly: GCA_911728435.2. Classification (NCBI taxonomy): domain Eukaryota; kingdom Metazoa; phylum Arthropoda; class Insecta; order Coleoptera; family Attelabidae; genus Apoderus; species Apoderus coryli. Next base: position 32,312,580 of record OU452198.1, on the reverse strand, counting down.
GGTAAAAACGTCCTTTTTGACATAAAATTTCAAATATTTCGAAAACGGCTGGCGATAGGTATAACATATTTATTATACATGAAATATGTTTAGACTTACAAGGAGAATCCAAAAAAAATATATAATTTATATATTGAAATAAGCTATAACCGGAAGTGCTAGATTTTTGAAAACATTTTAGCCGAATTGGTCCCATCGACCTAAGTACTACACCAGATTTTCAGATTGTTTTCCAGTGTAGTTTCTCCATAATCGATCGAATCCCTTCCCGGTGGGACATCCGGTATAGTATAAGCTCTTCGTAAATATTTAGTAAAGTAATCCATTTCAAAGAGGAGCGATGATTAATCATCAATAAAACTGCGTCTGCTCCACAAAACAAACACAAATATATTGCTCATTTGTCAATTAGTCATACATGTTTCGAGGTACTACCTCATCATCAGTGACATTAAGTTTGTGAATGTTATCCGTTATTAAAAAATTTACAATGTTAATTGTGTTCTAGAAATAAGAACTTCTTATTTCTAGACATCTAGGGTATTCTAAGAATAAGAACTTCTTATCTCTAGCACATAATTTAACATTTAAAATTTTTTAATAACGGATAACATTCACAAACTTAATGTCACTGATGATGAGGTAGTACCTCGAAACATGTATGACTAATTGACAAATCAGCAATATATTTGTGTTTGTTTTGTGGAGCAGACGCAGTTTTATTGATGATTCTTCGTAAATGTTGGAAATATGGGTCACACTGCCTGCCGATCACCACTGATGAGTTGTGGATCAATGAAACAGCCCGTCTGGTTAAAGCATGGTAGCGTGAAACAAATTTCCAACATAACTAAAAGTCTTGTTACTTTATGTAACAAGCAATTCATAAATAGAGCCTCCCGTCAGGGAATTCGGGCGCATCTATTGTTGGTAATAGGATTTAATGGAGTTGTTACCGGATATTGCCTGATGCTCACACTAGATATCGCCAAAAACATCTTGTCAAAATGCTCTAATTTCGATGAAATATTTATTTTATCAACTAAACTGCTGTACGTGGAAACAATATCTAAAATTAAATCATACAACATAAATAAAAGTTCCCATTCTGTTACAAACATCCATCTTACCTAACACCAAGAATTTTAAGTTAGCAATTAAATTTTTAATATTAAATTGCCTATGTGGCTGCTAAATATTGTTTTCTTCTAAGTAATACAAATCTATCGTTATGATTATTCGATTCATAAAATCTATTCAGGTGTACACCAAAAATATATAGATAGGAGTAAAGTAAAAGATAGTGAACAACAAGTTTCACACTAAATGATGCCAGTGGTGTTGCACTAGGGCAAGTTCGTAAGCGGTAAAATATGTATATCGAGAATAGGTATATACATATAATATGATCTGGTTACAGTGGTCAGGTTATTTGATGCTCTTAATGTAAGTGATCAAAGTTCATTCAAAATACTAAACATTACTAGCTTTCCTAAGGTGACAGTCAGACGGCTATAAAGCGAACGGGAGCAGATACAGCAGTTTATTACTGAAGCATATGGTATGACATCTACTCGTATTTGAAAACTAAAGTAATTTTAAAGTAAAACGTGAACAAATATGAGTATATTTTTTTTGTTCTTACTTAGAGATTGCTTTAATATTTGGTATCACTGAGGAATTCAGACAATAAAACTAAAAAGCCGAAATCATTTGTGATAGATGAGAGTACATGGAACACTTTATAGGAAATATTCTGCATTAAGGCCAAAACATTTCCAAAATTCTCTTTTTACTTTCCCGCATATGGATAGTATTGTGACGCACTAAAACAAAATTTTAGATAAAGACAAATATATCCATTTTGAAGTTCCCTGAGACGATTAAGACCATTTCCAGATGGAAGTCTGTCTGTCTGTGTGTGTGTATGTATTCTTCCACGATAGCACCTAAACGCTGTAACCAATTGAGCTAAATTTTGGTGTATGAGTTTGGGGGAGTCTAGGATGAACCCATTAGTTTTTGGTTGGAATCGCTTTAGCCCTGTGATAGGGGTGGTCACAACCTTCAAATTTTAAAATATCAGTAGAGGTCAAGTGATACATCATTTTAAAGCATTTTATATCTGCTTTACAGTTGATGTTTGCCCCCACAATTCTCGAGAAAATTGCGTTTAAAATGACAGTAGTTGGACCCTATCTTATTAGAATTATAATACAATAATTTGAAAAAGTGTTTTGTGTGCGGTGTGTGTAATTTCTTGTTAAAGGATAAACATCAATATATACAGGGTTAGTCGCGGTTGACTGATGTTCGTTCGTTTTAAACTAACGGATTCTCCAGTGAATCGCGAAATTTTAAAAGTTCTATAGTTTATTTTCCGTTCATGACAAGGCCTCGAGATTTTTTATTATTTTTGGGCAGTTACTGTCTTGGATCGTTTAATTTTTTTCTATCAAGTCATAATTGTCATGCCCGTCATTGCCGGCTTTGATTCTTGCACCTTTCCAAATACTTTTTCTTTGGGATTTCTGACGAGCAGGTTTGTCATCATTTACAGATTTAAATACTTATCAATCAATAATTATTTTAATTCAAAATGATTAAAAATTCAGTCGTTATTTAAAATCAAAAACTACTCGGCAATCAACAACTCATAACCACTTAAAACCATTGCCTATATAAAAGTCAAATACATACTCTGGCAGTTCTGAGGTTGAACTGTTGAACAATATAAAAATGATTTAAATCTTATAAATAAATGGTTAATATCTCATAAATTAACATTAAATGTAGAAAAATCTAGTTTTATGTTTATTGCAAAGAGCAAACCACGACAGTTGGTTATTAAGTTTTTGGGTTTGTACTGTGATGAGATTCTCTCTTGGGAAATTCACATCAATCAAATAATTAAAAAGATTTCACCATCTATCGGTATTCTGCGGCGTTTGAACTACTGTGTACCGACATATCTTCGAAGAGCAATATATTTTTCGTTGATTCATAGTCGTTTGCAATACTTGGCAATCGCATGGTACTCTACATTTGAAAGACTCCTTAGCCCACTTAGAGTTCTTCAGAATAGAGATAAAAAAATTTGTACTTTTAAAGAGTTCTACTTAATCGCATATGACTGTTTCCTTTTCCTTTTCTCGTTTTAATTTCATTTTGTATTTCATGACTAGTGTTTTGTTTTTTCTCTCTCATTATATTTATCTTTATAATTATAATTATGGTGTAGTTAGTTTATCATAATTAAGGGTTAGTTATAAGTAAAAAAAAAGTAAAATTGATATGGAAATGTAAAGGATGAACCTATGTGGAGTTTGTAAATTGTTTCAATAAAATTATTATTATATTAAAAGAGTTTTGTAGCGTGATTGATAGAACGTGCGATTCGCATGTGGAAGGTTCTGAGTTTGAATGCCAGCTCTGAAAATACTTTTTTTTTCTAATTTTTGAATAAAGTAGTTAGTTTGTTACGTTAGTTTATTGAAAATAATGAAAATAATACAATAATAATAATTATTGAAATTTTGTTTCGTTACACATGTCATATATTTTTGATTATATATTATGTCGTGTCGGGGAACTTTTGGGGCGACACAAGCGATTTTTTTCTTTAAATGCCAAAACGGAAAACGCTGCAAACAAGTGGTAGGAATTCATAAGGTTGGTAAAATGCCTCAAATTGTTGTCAAATATTTAAATTTATCAAATCCTGGGGAATATATTGTGTTCGCCAATCCTCCGCGACAATTTGGGGCATGGGAGATGGAAATCGGGAATAATAACAATTTTAATATAAAGTATTTGCCGTACGAACTTTAAGTTCTGAAATAACAGGTTTTTTGGCGTCAAAACGCCCCTAGAATGTCCATATTTTGTAATGAATTCAAAAAAATTATTATTATTTTATATTAATCAATAATTTTGCTTTAAATTATTTGTTTTTTAAATTGACGCACGCCACTGATCCAACCGTATATACTGCATCGTCATCCATTCCAGAAATTATCAAAATCATCTTGCATTAATTACTTAAAAGTGTCCTTTCTATTCCCGTTGTTTCTCCCCAGCGCACTTGGCTCTGGAGAATTTATAATATTATTAATAACATCTTTATATAAACCAGAAAGTGGAGCTTCGAGCTATCGCTTCAGCGGGGATCTTTTCAACAAAAGCCATTTCACGACGCCAAATTTCATATGATTAACGAGAAGGCGTTAATTATGGTTGACCCGTGTCCATCCCCTTACTGCCACCCTCAGGCACAGTGTGATGTTGTGTATTAAGAGGGCAGTTTTGAAATTGATCTTAAACCCTGAAGGGAAGCAAAAAAAATATTACGTGTTTTGTGTGGTGTGTGTAATTTCTTGTTAAAGGATAAACATCAATATATACAGGGTTAGTCGCATATTTTAGTCACGGTTGACTGATGTTCGTTCCTTTTAAACTAAGGGATCCTTCAATGAATCGCGAAATTTTAAAAGTTTTATAGTTTATTTTCCGTTCATGGCAAGACCTGGAGATTTTTAATTATTTTTGGGCAGTTACTGTCACTTTAGATCGTTTATTTTTTTTCTATCAAGTCATACTTGTCATGCCCGTCATTGCCGGCTTTGATTCTTGCGCCTTTCTAAATATTTTTTCTTTGGGGATTTCTGACGAGCAGGTTTGTCATCATTTCGAATAACAAAATTAAAGTCTTAGTCAAGAATTATTTTAATTCAATATTATTCAAAATTCAGTCGTCATTTAAAATCAAAAACTACCCGGCAATCAACAACTCAAAACCACTTAAAACCATTGCCTATATTAAAGGGAAATACTCCACTTTAATATGGACCTTTTTACATATTTTTGAAAGTATCTATTTAATTTTATAATAGGGACACTTTGGATTTAGGAATACAAAGAAGGTAAAGGCATTATATTTAAAGAGTTATTGAAAATTGGCTTACAGTGTTCTAAATTGCGCACACTGTTAAAAATTGGGTGAGAAATACGTAAGATTTGTAGTAAACATACATGTTTTTTTATGTAATATTAGGTAAATCTTAAATATTCGCGAATATTGCCGATAATTTACCCAGATCACGTATTTTTCCTTAGTAATATCGTAAAAACGCATTACCGAAATGTGTTTTCACAATATAATTTGTGTGTATTCAAATCGTATCGAAAATTTTCGTTTGTCCTGCAAATCTATACATTACTTTTACTACTATTCCGTGGCTCCTAGTAATTTTGCGACACTTTCGTAAAAACATCCTTACAGCCCAAGCGCATCAGGCATGCGAGTATATACAGCAGCTATTTACCCTTTACAATTCAGCGTTATCAAACAAACAATCCACATTTATTATTTAACAACTGATTTAATAAACCTAAAACACAAATTAAATACAATAAGCTGTGCCCAAAAAGTTAACAAAATATTAGCGGTGTGTACGGTTGCAGAGAAATAGTGAATGGCTTTCTTTTGAGGTTCTAATAATAAGCGCCTCTACATACATTAGCTGTGCTTATAGTCACGAGCTAAGTAAAAATGATTTGTTCATGTTGTAGGATAAAGTGTAATACTGTTAAAAAAATATGATTAGGTACCATCAATATCTACATAGCAATACACCCAGATAGATTTTTATGTGCGCCCGGCCAAACTGCATTTACCAGGTTAGTGTTTTAGGCATTTGTTCCTTAATTTTTAATTGATTTTTTTTTTGTAATTTAAGAAACTTCTTTTTGTTTGTTAAGTATAGTATAGTAGGTACCTATTATTAGCTAAATATGGCAGCTCAAAATGAACAAATTTTAAATTCTAACCTATATCTGGAAAATGTTAAAAAATTATGTTAAATAATTTCTTCCTTAATTTTAAATTTAATTTTTTTTGTATGACATTTCTAGTACATTTGTTAAAATTCGCATTGTATGTGTTTTCGTGCCTAATGTAAGAAACTTCTAAGACTGAATATTTATGTTTTTGTTTGCAAAGTATAATATAGTAGATACATAACATTAGGAAAATATGGCAGCTCAAAATCAACAAATTTTAAATTGTAACTGCCTAAAACTTGGGAAAGTTCAAAAATTATGTAAAGCATTTCTTCCTTAATTTTTAATTGCATTTTTTTGTATAACGTTTCTAGTATATTTGTTAAAATTCGCATTTGATATGTTTTCCAGCCTAATATACGAAACATCTAAGACTGAATTTACGTGTTTGTTTGTTAAGTATGTGGTACCTATTATTAGGAAAATATGGCAAGAAATTTTAGTTTTTAGTTTAGCATGTTTATAGCATTTATATTTTCGTTAAATATTAAAAATCGGGAAAACTAGTAATTCTGTGTTTATATTCAACATATAGGGTAAAGAATTAACATGCATTTATTGAGTTTTTCGGCACTCTTTAAACCAAATATAAACTGGGAAAGTAAAAAAAAAATTTTTAAGTTGTGAAAACCACTTTAACCTAAAAGGAGAAATATTTTTTAGGCTGCAGTGGTTTTTATATAAAACTTAAAAAGTTGTTTTTAATTTTTCTTTACTTTTTCCAGTTTACATTTGGTTTAAAAAGTGGTGAAAAATCCAATAAATGGACGTTAATCATCTTCCGCCACAACAAACTTCCAGATTTTCCACTCAATTTTTCCACGAGAAGTACAGAGTGCCCTTCGGTAAAGATGTTCGCCATTTTAATTTACCGAATTGGCAGCCGTTTGAATCATTGGTGGTTTTTCTAAATTTTCAATATAAAATGATTTATAAAAGAAATACAAAATAAATAATAAGTTTTCAACTTTAATTATGTAATTTTAAACTTTAATATTTTAATGCATTTTTTTTTTTACATGAAATGGTGAGTTATACTAAGTATATAGTTTGGTATATCAGTGCTTTCTTGTTTCTAGACTTTAACATATTCCTCTTTGTCATATAATAATTGATGTTGTAATAACCACTGATGATGAGGCTTGGAGTCTTGAAACATGTCTGGTTTTACTATTGACGCATAGAGCGATTATTAAATTTATTTGGTGGTGTTGACTTTCATTTCACACACAAAAGATCTGACTCCATTTCAGTATGGACAATTTTTCACGTCTACAGAAACTATCTGGGTACATAGATCATCTAAAAATGTACAAATACGGTAAGTATAATGAAATATTAAGAGGATTTCATGTCCGTAAATATAATAAATGAAAATAATTTCGTGGCAAAGCGGACTAAAATGTTGGCTTTACCTACACAAGGAATTTTTGTTTAATTTAGCAGGGCCCCAGTCTAATTCGATAGAAACCAGACCGACCCATGCCTCGGTCTGGTTTCTATCGAATTAGACTGGGGCCCTGCTAAATTAAACAAAAATTCCTTGTGTAGGTAAAGCCAACATTTTAGTCCGCTTTGCCACGAAATTATTTTCATTTATAATGAAATATTCAGATAAAGTTTCTGTAAATTCACATAAATATTCATGAAAGTACAACAAAATTACGTATAATTACGTTCTTACTGTACAAAAATGGTATTTTTTCCCCATTTTTTATGTAAGAACACTGTAAATTTTAAGTAAATTCCACTATTGTTTTACGAGCATTGTACATTTCCGGGCCTTACCGCAAAAATACGTTAAAATATTGGTATTATTTAGACAGCGATTGTGTAAAAGTACACGTAACTAAGCGTACTTTTATGTTGTAATTTAATCTTATAAGTGTATTTTTACATGACATGCAGCGTAATTTTCATTTGTAATTTTACGATATTGTGTAATTGTACACCAAATTAAGTGTAACTTTAATTTGTAATTTTACCTTAATATTGTATTTTTACACTAAATGTGGCGTAATTTTAAATTGTAATATTTCGATTAATATTGTAGTTGTACAGTCAAGGTGGAAAATTACGTGAGGGAATGGTTGAATAAATATTACAGTTATATTTTACGTAAATTTACTATTCTGTTTTAACAGTGCAGTACATTGATAATCATTTTCTTCATTCTAAAAATTTGAATCGCCGAGGACAAGTTACCTCAGAATATATCACTGCAAAACACATATGGGTGTGAAATAACAAAAAATACACCGTCCTCAACTAGTGATACAGTTATCGAAGGTGACATTTCGTTTTATTCCCCTTATTGGTTCGTCTAATTGTTCCACAATATCTTGGGCAGCATTACTTACTCTATAGGATATGGCCCCTCAGGCTGTGTTCCTACGTATACCTCCAGGTAGACACACTAACACACCATTTCCAATTTGTACACTTAAAATCACGTTTAAGGTGTGGGGTTTCGCAGATGCCAAGGGAGTTTGTGAAGGTCCAATTTCACAATGAGTGTTCAAAATTACACACCGGCCGGCAAAGTCTTGTCTAAAAATATTAAACTGCAGCTACTCAATCTTAGATGAGATATACTTCCAGAACTATCCGTTTGGGTCTGTCAGACCCCACCACACTGACGGAGGGTCAACATTTCGAAGCAAGATAAAAATAAATAAATAAAATTAATAATACAACAAATTACAAAAACTGTTGAAAGTGAGCACATCTAGCTCGGATACATTGACTGGCAAACTCTTTTAAAAATACCAGGGTCGTTTCTAATCGACTTACACTCAGCAATAATGCTATTCCTTAGATCCTCCACACTGAGAGAAAAAAAAACTGACGGTTATTCAAAAAATATATAAAGGGTGTAAAAAAGTTGTATACTATTTGTGACAAAACAACTGTTTTCTAGTGTTAGACAACCATATTTTCTGAAATGGGATATTGGTAGTACTATATACGCGATATACAATTTCATTATATTATGTTGTATAACAGTTATAGATATACATTTAAGTTACCTGTGGTGATCATAGATATATTCATGTTATATAGTAATTATACACTCTTTTGTATAAAGCTACATCCTCAATTGTATAAATAATAAATTAAATTTTTAGTTGGTATACAAATGTATTTTACCAAACATAATAATTTTGAATTGTGGGTATAAGTTATTAATTTACTCACAATACAATTATTTGCAAACCTTTATACAACTTTGCATATAACTGCAAATGTATTACAGGTAAGACAGGTGTTAGATAAAAAAAGAAAACTTTGGATAGAAAATACAAATTTATTTTTTAAACTGTTTATATTATAACATATACATATAACTACATCAACTACTAAACCAAAGTGGCTAGGACTAAATATATATCTAAACAAATAATAAACATGTGCAATAATTATTTTAAGAAACACACAACGGAAAATAATATTAATTAAATTATTTCTTTTCTTCCAGATCCTCGAATTTCTAAAAGAAAGACATAAAGGGTTAAAATCTTAATAATTTGCGATAGGAAAACAATAGCCACTTCTTCAAAGTAATTTTTTGTAGTCTACAAAATGCAAACTTTTTTGTTCTTTTTTATTTGATTTTCTCGAAGCGCCGCGCCGTTTCGTTCTCAGAGGATATCAACCCATTTTTGCTTCAAATACGGACCAGAACTTTTGATACTGTTTTTAGATTATACCTGTCATTCTGATTGCAGCGGTATATTCTCTGAAGTGATGATAATTAAGTTACGGTAGAACCTTTGTAAACCTAGAAATATTAGCTACCGTTGCAATCAGAATGACAAGTGGGATGTAAAAACACAATGAAATGTGCAGGTTCGTATTTGAAAAAAAAAAGGTTTGCATTTTGTAGGCCATAAAAAATTGTTATGAAGAGGTGGCTTCGATTTTCATATTTCACTTTAAATATGTTGTAAAAATAAATAAAACCAAAATTGAAAATTTTGTTTTTTTTAATGGTCTCACACGAAATGTTTTGTAAAAATGGCCAGTTATTTTTAATGACCGCACCAACAAAGATAATTAAAGTAATAAATTTACTTATGACATGTATCAGGTAAAATTAATAATTTTTATTGTACAAAATTCGTATTTAATTAATGCATATTTTGATATGCCAATAAGTACTTGTCGCATACTCATTTAGGTACTAAATTCTGACAATTTTAACGACAGATTTTGGATATCAGGTATTGGCATAAAATTCAAAATTTGAATTATATTATTTGAATACGAATTTTGGGATAACTACTATTGGAGATAAGTATTTAATGAAAAAAAATCTCTATGAGACGATGTAAAAATTTATAAGGTGTTGCAAAAAAAAAACATTGATTTAGGCTATATCTTAATCAAACCAAGCTGTATTTATCGTTTAATGGTCTCGACACTACTAAAATTAGAGAATCTACCTACCACATTTTTCATGTTTAATGTTTTTTTATAAATATAAAAATTAAAACTTAAGGGGCTGGCAATTTCAGTGGGACACCATGTACCTACCTACGTATTTATAGCAATCATAAAAAACACCTAAAATTATTTTGTAGGATATTTGTCCTAAACGCACCTACACAAGTACCTACATAATAGTAAATCAAACTACAAATCAGAAAACAATAATAATTCATCAAAATCATGCGTGGACAACCTAACCTAACAGTAAATTAAATTTACGTTGGCACCTATGCATGCCTCTGTAGCGAAGATATATTTTTAAAAATTGGTGTATTTAATGATGGACAAACAAGAGCTTAATATCATAATTACCTACCTGCAAACTTCTCCAGCACTTCACCAGTGAAGTCAAAACTTTCCATAGTTCACAATTCACACCACGCCACACAAAAATAAATAGAAATTGCTATACTTATTAATAAATAATATCTAACATTCGAAATGCTAGAAGCAAAGATTATACACAATTCACAAATAAATCTTTGCTAGAAGAAACCGGCGCTTGCATGTGGTAAACAACCTGTTGTGGGTTTCCCCATTTCTGCCGCTGTAATCGCAGAATGCGCGGTGAGCACGGCGCACTATGGGATGGCCACCGATGGATAGATTGAATAAGGAACATATAATTTGTATTTTAATCGTTATGCAACATTGTTCTATAAAATTGTATTAATGTTCTTTATGCAAATATATTTTACTGTTTATACAATTTTTCCTTATACAAACATATTATTTATTACCATGCAATATTTGTATAACCCTTATGCCCACGTTTCCAGAAAAAAAGTGTTCATTTGTAGCAATAATACCATATTTCTACGTAATACAAAATTGTTATGTTAATTATATTGATTATGAGTAATAAACAGGACCCAATACAAAAATTGCATAGACCGATTTTTGTCAGTGCACATTTTGCACAGGAGTAGTATAAACTAGGGAGTTCAGGTGAGTTTAAATCCGGGGATCGGACAGGCCATAAGTGAGGTCCACCCCGGCCAATCCAGCGATTTCCGTATGTTTCTGTTAAAAACTCAAGAGCAACCCGACTAAAATGCGCTGGTGCACCATCGTGCATAAACCACATTGCATTCCTTATTGCCCATGGTACGTTTTTTAGAAATCCAAGAAGTGTGTATTCCAGAAAGTCGTGATATACCCCTCCGGTAAGTCTTCCTGGTAGAAATACGGACCCAATTGAGCTGTCATCCACAATTCCAATCCAAACGTTCAAATATTCCTGGTATGTTGAAAAACGTTTAAAACCTTATATATGTATTGTTTATGGGAACTTTTTTCATAAAATGACTTGAGAAATCACCCCCTTAATAATTGCCGCGTCTTTTTGAAACACTCTGTATAAATGATGAACAACAACGACCCTAGCAGCCCCTGAGGCATGCGGCTGTGCAAAACCCTCTCCCCAGACCACCACCTGTTCTCTACCGATTAGGCATGATCGACTAAGCTGCAGCGCAAAAGTTTCACCAAGCGAAGTTTAGATACTCAGTCAAAACTTTGCTGAGGTCACACAAAGTACCTAAGGTTAACATATTCGCTCCTCTCCATGCTCTAGACTATCTCACCTACTACCCTGGAAACCGCCTAAATAGACGAGGACACAAAAGAGAATTGCCTTCAAAAAATCAGATTTTGATGAATCAGGATACTATTAAAGAATCCCTTGAATAATCATAAGGATCATCCGGGCATCAGATCATTTTATTTCGTATAGAGGCTTTCAAGACGTCCTTCTCGAGAATATTGATTCACAATTGCCAACCAGATATTATAACTTATGTATAATACAAAATAACGATAGTTACAATACAATTTTTTCAGTATATCTAGTTGAAAAAAATTACAATAAACCACAATTGGCTCATGCCATAGACCGCTTGACTGGCTTCTCTTTTAATGGAAACCAAAACCAAAATAATAATTGTAAAAAAAACTTGATATACAAAATTAGTAAACGAAATAAAAAACCCAACTCTCTGTGTTTAGTATTTTTTGAACCTAAAACTCACTGATACGAAAGAAGTGGGTTAATTAAATAGTTTATAACAAACAACATAACAGTTGTATGTTATAATACTCATGCTATTTTCTTGTTATAAATACAACCGTTATTAATATGGGTTTGTACCGTGAAATTGTAAAGAATTTTTACTTTCAAATTATTGTTATTATTATACTATAAAATCATTATTCGCATAAACAGATATTTTAATTAATGTATAAATAAAAAAAATTGAATTATTCTCTAATGAAATTGTCGATTTACGTGACAGTCAATGGCCTTGTAAGGTCACGGTACTATTAAAAACTTGGTTTCTGATTTAAGGGTGAATTTTAATTTTTTTATTTATTTTTTTATTTATTCTCATTACATGTCGTTACCAAAAAAGGTTTACACAAGTCATATTAAATACTAAAATATTACATAACACAATACAAAATCATAGAAATGTATATAACTTAATCACAACAGAAAGTCAGTGCTGAGGAATTCATCAATGGAGTAAAAAGTCTGGTCAATTAAGTAGTTCTTTAACCTATTTTTGAACATTTCAAGGCTCAGTCAAATTATCTGGCAAATGCATGTGGGACCATAATAATTTACAGAATTTCTGCTTCTACCTCATATATTCAGGAAGAATGTAATTTTTGTTTCTGGTATTGTGGTTGTGAACTTCATCATGCTTTATGTACAGATTATTTTTCACATATATAATTGAATTCTAGATATAGAGACACTGGAATGTAATTATTTTACATTCTTTAAATTTAGGTCTGACATCCTCTCTAAACTTTAAATCTGTCATTATTCGACCCACTCGTCTCTGGATTGGGAATAATACCCGACTCGCATGACAAGAGTGTCCCCAAATTGACAAAACATATGAAGCCACACTGTGAAAAAAGCCATAATATGCTGATTTCAAAACATTAAAAGAGACTTCACCCTTCATGCTTCGCAACATGTACACAACCTTAGACAACTTGGCAATGGTAACCTCGACAGAACCCGCCCAGGTTAGCTTTTGGCCCAAAGTGACACCCAAAAACTTTACCAGACCATCAGAAACAGCAACATCCGTCTCACGTACTGTAAATATTTTAGTAGCTGTTTTATTGGCATTCATACAGAGTTTGTTAGCTGCAAACCAGTCAACAGCCCTCGACTGTCAATTAGTCATACTTGAGGCCAGAACATCACTCGACAGTTCAACATCGACAATACTTGAATCGCCTGCAAACAATGTCAGGTCAGAGCATGGCAGATGTAGCGGTAATTCATTAATGAAAATCAAAAACAATAGAGGTCCGAGCATCGAGCCCTGTGGGACTCCACAAGATTTCAAGAAGGGCTGAGAAGACTTTGTCTCAAACATCGTTACAACATTCCTACCAGTGAGATAGGAACTCAGTAAACGAACCGAATTCGCACTCATACCGTATCGCTCCAGTTTATCCAACAAGATATCGTGTGAGACGCAATTAAACGCCTTTGTTAAATCAAGAAAAGAAGCCCCCACAAGCCTTCTACTCGCAAAAGCGGTTATAACGCTATTTATAAAATTTTCTATAGCTGAAATGGTGTTAAGTTTCGGTCTAAATCCAAATTGTTTCGGAGAAAATCAATTATTTCTTTCAAAATAGTTGGCTAATTGTTTAAAGAGTATCTTTTCAAAAATTTTACCTAGAACAGGCACTATAGAAATAGGGCGATAGTTTGTCAATTCATCTGGAGATCCTGTTTTGAATAACAGTATAATTTTGCTAAATTTCAGACAACTCGGAAACATACTGGATGAGATCGCCATATTAATCAATATTGTCAATGCTATAATTAATATATCCTTAATATATTTAATGATTACGATATTCAAATCAAAAATGTCTTTCGAGCTTTTATTATATCTCTCATCTCAATAAAAGATATTTCATTAAACTCAAAATTGCCAGGAATGTCAATGACCAACAAATCCAGGGCACCGATATTTGAGGATAAGTCATGGGTTAAAGTTTCCGCAATACTTGTAAAATATGTATTGAAATCATCAGCAGTAAGATTTGTTAATGATTGTTGGGTAGCAGAACTATTCCTTTTATTGTTGATAATATCCCATGTAGCCCTGGTAATATTAGAACCATCTGCAATATACGTATCGTTCTCAGTTTTTTTTTTTTGTAAAAGGGACAAGTATTTTTCAATATAGGTGCCTTGTTAGGGGTTACCGGCCAGCCCTTAACAAAAGTTTAGAAGTAGCAGAGGATTTGGTGGTTATGAACATTAAAAAATAATCTGGAAAATAATTTCGCGTCATAGCGGACAAAATTACTATTAATTTAGCTAAATTAAACAAAATCTCTTGTGTAGGTAACAATAGGAATTTTTTCCGCTATGCCACGAAATTATTTTTCATTTTATTATATTTACGGACACAAATCATTTTATTAAATAAACTGATGCCCTCGAGGCACGAATAGCTCTCCATGTTTATTTTGAAAAGTAATATTTTTAGGACCTTTTTGTTATTTTAGCTTTACCGCAAAACTCTTAGTGACAAGCTATATTTCCAAATAAAATATATATATATTGAGAAAGAGATGTTTGTGGCGACACCTAGCGTGAACAGGCAATATGCCGGGTGAAACACAGTTCACTACGATGGCCGGACAAGAAGTAACAACTCCATTATATCCTATTGCCAACACTAGATGCGCCCGAATCCCCTAGCAGGGAGGCTTTATTTAAGAATTGCTTGTTACATAGAGCAACAAGACTTTAAGTTATGTTGGAAATTTATTTCACACTACCATGCTTCCACCAGACGGCCGTTTCGTCGATCCACGACTCATCAGTGGTGATCGGCAGGCAGTGTGACCTAAATTTCCAACATTTACAAAGAGCTTATACTAGCACGAGAATTGATTGAGAAAGAGATGTTTGTGGCGACACCTAGCGTGAACAGGCAATATGCCGGGTGAAACACAGTTCACTACGATGGCCGGACAAGAAGTAACAACTCCATTATATCCTATTGCCAACACTAGATGCGCCCGAATCCCCTAGCAGGGAGGCTTTATTTAAGAATTGCTTGTTACATAGAGCAACAAGACTTTAAGTTATGTTGGAAATTTATTTCACACTACCATGCTTCCACCAGACGGCCGTTTCGTCGATCCACGACTCATCAGTGGTGATCGGCAGGCAGTGTGACCTAAATTTCCAACATTTACAAAGAGCTTATACTAGCACGAGAATTGATTGAGAAAGAGATGTTTGTGGCGACACCTAGCGTGAACAGGCAATATGCCGGGTGAAACACAGTTCACTACGATGGCCGGACAAGAAGTAACAACTCCATTATATCCTATTGCCAACACTAGATGCGCCCGAATCCCCTAGCAGGGAGGCTTTATTTAAGAATTGCTTGTTACATAGAGCAACAAGACTTTAAGTTATGTTGGAAATTTATTTCACACTACCATGCTTCCACCAGACGGCCGTTTCGTCGATCCACGACTCATCAGTGGTGATCGGCAGGCAGTGTGACCTAAATTTCCAACATTTACAAAGAGCTTATACTAGCACGAGAATTGATTGAGAAAGAGATGTTTGTGGCGACACCTAGCGTGAACAGGCAATATGCCGGGTGAAACACAGTTCACTACGATGGCCGGACAAGAAGTAACAACTCCATTATATCCTATTGCCAACACTAGATGCGCCCGAATCCCCTAGCAGGGAGGCTTTATTTAAGAATTGCTTGTTACATAGAGCAACAAGACTTTAAGTTATGTTGGAAATTTATTTCACACTACCATGCTTCCACCAGACGGCCGTTTCGTCGATCCACGACTCATCAGTGGTGATCGGCAGGCAGTGTGACCTAAATTTCCAACATTTACAAAGAGCTTATACTAGCACGAGAATTGATTGAGAAAGAGATGTTTGTGGCGACACCTAGCGTGAACAGGCAATATGCCGGGTGAAACACAGTTCACTACGATGGCCGGACAAGAAGTAACAACTCCATTATATCCTATTGCCAACACTAGATGCGCCCGAATCCCCTAGCAGGGAGGCTTTATTTAAGAATTGCTTGTTACATAGAGCAACAAGACTGTGTTTCACCCGGCATATTGCCTGTTCACGCTAGGTGTCGCCACAAACATCTCTTTCTCAATCAATTCTCGTGCTAGTATAAGCTCTTTGTAAATGTTGGAAATTTAGGTCACACTGCCTGCCGATCACCACTGATGAGTCGTGGATCGACGAAACGGCCGTCTGGTGGAAGAATGGTAGTGTGAAATAAATTTCCAACATAACTTAAAGTCTTGTTGCTCTATGTAACAAGCAATTCTTAAATAAAGCCTCCCTGCTAGGGGATTCGGGCGCATCTAGTGTTGGCAATAGGATATAATGGAGTTGTTACTTCTTGTCCGGCCATCGTAGTGAACTGTGTTTCACCCGGCATATTGCCTGTTCACGCTAGGTGTCGCCACAAACATCTCTTTCTCAATCAATTCTCGTGCTAGTATAAGCTCTTTGTAAATGTTGGAAATTTAGGTCACACTGCCTGCCGATCACCACTGATGAGTCGTGGATCGACGAAACGGCCGTCTGGTGGAAGCATGGTAGTGTGAAATAAATTTCCAACATAACTTAAAGTCTTGTTGCTCTATGTAACAAGCAATTCTTATATATATATATGTTTAGCTCTCCATATCATATATGTAATATATGTATATATGTAAAAAGTATTTTTAATCATTTTTAAATTATTTAATACAACTCTCAAAACCACACCCAAAATCATTTATTATTTGTCATCACATAAAACAACGTATTTCTAACAGCTCTTATTAACATCTGTCTTCTATTACATCTTATTATCGTCTAATACTTCTCATTACTGGTTCGGCCGTCCTTATTGTATCGAAAACCAACACCTGTTTGTCTGGTGTGACGTAGGCGAACCACGTCGGAATGTACTTTACAGGGGATGATTGCTAACACGGCCGTCCTTCAACTGGGGCGTCCTCGCACCTCATTCATCCTTAAACAAAATAAAACAAAGCGAACAAAATCTGGTTTTAAATTACACAAGGCAAACTGCCTTTAAACTTTTAATTTTGGTTTTCATGCAGTGGTACTGCCACTTTTCAATCATTTTACTTAGGTGGGATCGCAACCTAACCTTTACGTACCAGTGAGATCGTCACTGTACAAACTTTTTTTTTTATGCAGATAGGATTGCCACCTCGCCTTTACGTATTAGTGGGATTGCCACTATACAAACTCTCTTTTTTATGCAAGTGGGATTGCCACCTCGCCTTTACGTATCAGTGAGATCGTCACTATACAATTATATTTTTTTTATGCAGATGGGATCGCCATCTCGCCTTTACGTATCAGTGGGATCGCCACTATACAAACTCTCTTTTTTTTAAGCAGGTGGGATTGCCACCTCGCCTTTACGTATCAGTGAGATCGTCACTATACAATTATATTTTTTTTTATGCAGATGGGATCGCCATCTCGCCTTTACGTATCAGTGGAATCGCCACTATACAAACTCTCTTTTTCTATGCAGGTGGGATTGCCACCTCGCCTTTACGTATCAGTGAGATCGTCACTATACAAACATTCTTTTTTTTTTTAATGTATTTCTAACCAAAAGGACATAAATGAATTTACTTACATTTTTTTTTACTCTTTGCAAGACCAGTGCCGAAGTTGCTGATGAGCTGCCACTGTTGTTCGCCCTCCTAGTTTATGTAGAGCATACCTTTCATTTGGAAGCATGCTTCGAACGGTGTACGGTCCTTTATATTTTAGCTTCAGTTTTCCTCCACCGGCCTACTGACTATCTTCAATTGCGACTATGTATTGTAGCGGCTTTTTACGCTCGCATACCAGGTGTTTCACGATGATTTTTTAACGCCTCACTAGCTTTTGCTATCATTAAATAATCATTTAAATTCAATTCTGCTTTAAGTTTGTTTACGTCGTCCAACCATTCTTCTATAGAATAGGCAGTCTTATCAGGATCATAAATAGTTAACTTAAATGATGACATTTGCGCGGATGCCGATAAGAAAGCTTGGGTATTGGAGATATCCGCCCCCGTAAAACCCGTTGTTGGAGTAGAACATGCAGCAATTCGCGACTGTCGCGTTAACTCCGCAAGTTGTTGCTGTTGGGTGGCAACAAGATTAATAAGCGTTTCTTGCCACTCTAGTTTACGTTTTTTAACACTACGTGAAGTCATCTCGGCTTCCCGATCAGCTTCATCAACTTCCGACAATTCACTATCACGAATTTCTTCCGACATTTTTAATTATTAGTTAACTAACAATTATTTTATTCTAAAAATAAATTTATTGTTTATTTACAACACTCGTAGTACAATTTTATTGTTTATAATTGTTTATTGTAGCACGTAGCACATTATTCAGATTTTATAATAGTTTATTGAAGCATGTAGCACAATATTTAAATTTTATAATTGTTTATTATAGCACGTCGCACAATATCCAAATTTTATAATTGTGTATTATAACACGTAGTTCAATATTCAAATTTCATAATTGTTTATTATAGTACGTAGTTTAATATCCCACTTCTGATGTAAAAAGTATTTTTAATTATTTTTAAATTATTTAATAAAACTCTCAAAACCACACCCAAAATCATTTATTATTTGTCATCACATAAAAAAACGTATTTCTAACAGCTCTTATTGACATGTGTCTTCTATTACATCTTATTATCGTCTAATACTTCTCATTACTGGTTCGGCCGTCCTTATTGTATCGAAAACCAAAACCTGTTTGTCTGCGAACCACCTCGGAATGTACTTTACAGGGGATGATTGCTAACATATATGGAGACTATTAGTTGCATGAATTTTTTTTTAATTTCACCGGAAATACTTGTTTTTGGTCATTTTATACATAAATAAGTAGTTTTAAAGAAATGTCTGTCTGTCTGTATGCACGAAAACGCAAAACCGCTTAACAGATTTTAACCAGATTTGGCACAAAAATAATATTGAACATGGCAAGGAGCTGATTAGATTTTGGGAAACATTGAGCGTAGGCAAGGAGTTTAAAAAAGGGTTCAAAAATTCAAAAAAATTCATAGTTCTTAAACTTATCCGAAATACTGCATAATTTTTTACGCATTTAATTGAATATAACCTAAAATATTGAACATAAAATATTAGACCACATTGGCGTTCGAAAATAGTGTAAAATGGGGTAAAAAAGATTTAAAAAAAAACGTATTCTTAAACATAGCAGGAATATTAACTAGTTATTTATAGCTTTAATAGAATATAACCTATAAAATGTGTCATAAATAACTTATTTTCATAGGCATTCGTAAATAGTGGAAAATGGGTCAAAGCATAAAAAAGTTGGGTTGGGTTGGATTATTAGGAAGTTTCCTAAATATTTACAATTCTAATAGTGCCATGTCATTCGTAATGAAATGAAGTGTCTTTTAAGCTTTCCGTTAGGGTCTCCACTCCTCCCATTAAGGTCTCAGGACCTTAGGTTAGGTTTGTACATTTAAATTAATAGTTCGAAAAATGTAAATTGTGGAGAGATCAAATTTGGAGTGATGATAGACGTTATAGAGACGGATGTTTTGAGATAATGCACAATTAATTCCGATGTTTCGTCTAATTGGAATAAGAATATCGAATAATACAACCATTTCTGCGATTTGTTTCTTTTTCAGCCCAACATCTTCCATAGTATAAAACAAACGCAAAACAGAATGCTGCAATGTATAATAAATAAATATGTTTGAAATACAATTATAAAATACATTACTGTCCCCCGTAATTGCAACCGTAAACCAACACATATTTTTTTAAAACATTTCATCAATCCCAATCAACATATCTACCGTCTTAATGCAATTCTTTTATAAAGCAATTAAATTAATATTCAACACTGTTAATTTTATGCATTCAAGTTGCTCTATAGCAGCCAAACCAAATTTTCAACCAGGACAAAAAAAAACCGTCAAAATTAAAATAGCACCGGGCGCGAAATCAATTTGAAAAATATATAATAAGAAAAAAAAAGTTGGAAGCAAAACTCGTCATATAAAATGCGTACACGTACCGCAAGGAATTTATAAAAACAATTGACGACGGTTTGCACTTTATTGGTCTCTGCGATCATGCAGATTCAAGCGTTGTACGCCATAATAAAACATCTTGATTGGTGATCTCCTTCTTTTCTTATTTTCATAAAAGATTCATCATCAGAATTCACTCGCTAACGAGTATGAATTACTCCAAACAGGGATTTCTGTTGTGAACTCTAAGATGGCGAAACAGACCGATCCCCGAGCCGCAAACCTTGTCACAATATGGACACACCTAATCGCCACCACATGTTTTAGGTGCGCTGCCACATCGATGCGTTGTCTCTCTTTTCGATGCAGTCTCTTCGCAACCCCATGTCGTCGACATTGCTCTTCAAAAACTTTATGGACCTCGAAAATGGTACGCCTCCATCTCGGTTCGCGATCTGCTCCCAGTTGTTCTTCACCTCTAAAGAACATCCTTGTAACTCATTTGCTGCCCTCCCTGATTTCGTGAGCCGACCTTAAGCTTCGAATAAATGAAGGCGTTCCGTTGGCATGCGGATTACGTGGCCAGTACATTGCAGTTGGTGCCTCATGCTAGTTGTTTGAGCTTCTTCCAGAACGCTGATATTTGTTCGTCGGTCCTGCCATTTAATTCTCTAGGGTTTTAAAATGCCTCCGATAAGATAAGATTGTAAAATTCGTTGTGCATTAACTTCTAAATACATTGGCAGATTCAAAAAATATTTGGCGGCGATATTCTCCATTAAACGAGCTTTAAAGTCTTAATATCTAGTCCAACCAACATTTCTTTGATGAGAGGACGTTTAACGCAACGTCCACCGGCGATATTACGAGTTGCCAGTGGGACGAATCCAAGCTATTCAATGTTTGTCATCGCGAATGGCAGTGCATTTTGCTCCAAAAGTAAAACTTATGCAGATCAAATATATATTTATAATGAAGGGGTTAAAAAAAACCAGTTGCCTGTTTCAAAAATTGTAAAGATGTAACCTTGCTCTTGGGGTACATGCAGTTATCAAACGTGTGTTTTTCCAAGTAGTTGATTCGCCTACCCCCCTAAGGCCAAACTAGCGAGCCGCCAATGGGTGAACGCTAAATCTAGTGAAAACAGTGGTCACATAATTAGTTATTGTTCAAGTAAAGCAATAAGTAAAGGCTTTAAAACCAATTCGACTTTAAATTTTGAAAAGGAAATCGATCTTAATAATTTACAGACATTTTTATGCGACCCTCGTCTGTCTGATCTTGGAGTGTGTCGATATTTATGAACATTCCAAAACGTTGTTTATTGGTCAAGGTCAAGTTCTTAAATAAACAGATAGAGACAGGACTTGAGTTACATATTGTGGTATTATTGTTGCAAAATGCGTTAAATAAATGTCTGTGATATATTAATGGAAATTGTCCATACCCGGTGACTAAGATTGTAAAAATTGATTTTATTGTTACTATTTATCATTAATAAAAATAATTTTGCAGTTTTAGAAAAAACGAAATTTTTAAACTTCATTTATTTATTTATTCACGGGTGGGAGCGCCTAACTCAGCTGCTCACACAGTTATAGAAGAAAACTGTTTTGGGAAAAATGTTGAGGCGCTACATATACGACTTTGCGTGAATGAGGCTCTAATATATTCAATACCTTTGAGGGAAAAAATGTTTTGATACCTCTAACTCTGTTCCTATAAGATGGAAGCAAAAAACTCTGGATGAAGTAGACATCAATATTGAAGCTGAGAGAAGATTTAAAAAAATAGGATGATTTAGACAACTAATAGAACAAAATTGAAGCTCATTATTTGGGTATTTCGCCACTATTTAAAATTCTAAATAATAATAACTAAATATTTGAAATACAGAATAAATATTGGTTTTTATCCTCTGACGATGGGAACAGATTAGTTCCCGAAACGTTAGGACTCCATAAAGACTAGTTTTTAATTTACGTTTTTGTTTATATCAAGTTTAATGCAACTTTTTTAACGTAACAAATGAAGATTTTTTAATTCACGCAGTGGCTTTTATTATTCATTCAAAACGATTATTTTGATTGGTTAATATTTAGAATTTTAAATACTTGCAAAATACCCAAATAATGAGCTTTAATCTAATGGCGCCACAACAATAGTCTAAAGAAACCCAATAAATCTGTGTAGGAGATGCGGTTGTAGTATTAACTTTATCAAGGAAAAGATAACTAATTGTGAACTGCAATCGAAACAACTGTAAGATCAGTCCCAGGAATGTACCCTTTAGAAATCACATCACAGAATATGCTGAAAAACTTCCAAAAAAGACGAGTGGATTTACGATCCCATTCTCGCCGTTGCACACACTATGGGAGAACAGTAAAGTTTGATTATTTGAGAATGCCTAATTTACTAGATACATCAGATTCCTTGAAGCTATCTTCAAGATATTAATGGTCTCTCTATCTATATAGGGAGACCATTAATATTTTATTAACAAAAAAACTTCAACAGTTGTTCTAAAATATGGTGGAACAAGGATTCAACAATTTCGGAAGCAAGCAAAAATATTTCCCATTTCAGTAAAAATAAAAAACAATAGCTGCAATCAGTATAAGCATCCTTATGGACAGATTCTTGTTTTTCCTGATGATCAGTGGTGGATGATAGTCGCTTGATCTTTGCCTCCATTTTTTTTTTGTTAAGTCAAAATTACCTCGCTTGCAGTCTTCTGCTATTGTAACTCATCATTTTCTAAATTTTAGTTTTGTCTTGATCGAGATGTTATATGTGCTTTTGATATATTGTATTGCGATGATCTGGAGAGAACTTCAAACACGGGTCTTCGTTGTCTGAGAGAACGATGTTTATTTTTACAACAACATAAGATTGCAGTAGCCAAAGTAAAGAGTAAGCGAGGACACGGACAAGGATATATTCCTAAATAAGGGAGAATTATGTTAGACGTTTGTCCGAAAAAGAATATTTGGTAATGTTTTCGAAATGTAAATCGAAACTTTAAGTAAAAACACTGAAATTTCTTTTAAAAATCTAATTTCCTTTGTCGTAAAAAAAGTTAGAAAGGTAAATTTTCCTTAAATGTTTTCTAAACTTTTCCCTGATTAGCCTATAATCTACCCAAAGGTCCCTATTTATTTATCTTGAATCTTCTAAGAAAACTTTTGCATGTTACTGAGCTAATATTAGATAATATCGAAATATCAAATTAGTTCATCTATTTTCCTCTAAAACTTCCGATACACGTCGTACCAAAATATATTCAAATTAGAAAAACTTTTACAGGTTAGGCATTCTTCAAATATAGGTTAAAGTTGAGGTCTAATGATGGTGTGATTTTTTTAAGTGTTTTGTTAATTTTATGACGTAGCGAATGTTTCTTTTGGCTATTTGTAATGTAATTTCTTCAATTTCACACAATTTTTTCAATTTATTTTGATGAGAAATTAGGATTATAAATGTTGTTTGGTTTTTTCTCAATAAAAGTAAAATATCTAAAAGGACCAATCAAAATAACCATCACACTTATTGCCATTAATTCCGCTGGGGCAATTGGTATACGCCCAATTTATTATTGTATTGGTTGAATCATAGGCGGCCGTGTGCGGTACAATACCAGTAGTGATGATGATGGTGAAAATATATTATGTGCGATGTGTTTTTGTTCTTACGGCACCCGAGCATTCAATTGTTTGTTTCACAATCACACTCTACCGCAAGCCCATATAGACAATATGGAATGGAAATACTTTTCACAAGTTTTTACCGCTTTCTTTCTATATATGTATCACATTTATGTGCGTTTCTGCTGAATGCCGAAAAATATTTTCGATCTGCCTATTTACATTTTAATTTGTAGTTCTTGAACATACCGAGTCTGTTTAACACAGATGTATTTGTTGTTTTCGCGATTATCAAATATTAGTCCATTCAATAAGTCCGTAGGATGATACATAGATGGCGTTACTAGAATTTTTTCCATATGATTTTTGTTTAGTACTAACTTTCAAACGATACGTGTATAAATTATACAGCAATCTGACTATTGATTCATGAGTTATAACATTTTGTGTGAAACAACGTTTGTTATTGAAAAAAAAATGGAAAAAAGTGAATTTCGAGTTTTGATAAATCATTGCTTTTTGATGAAAATAAACTGTTGCCTTCGAGGCACGAATAGCTCTCCATATTTAAGCTATTTAGCTATTTTTTTTAAGTATCGGATTTTGTTCCTTTTTTTTCTCACTATTTATACGTACATATTTTATATTTCAGATCTTGTACGCCAACCTTCTGAATGTATTGAGCACCTTCTGCAATTGTAGAAGAATGTACAGTGAGCTACCTTTTTTTTTTGGACGTAGTCTGCGCTTCAGCTACCATGAAAACCGCCTTTTCTTTCGTTCAGTGATTATTTTCTATTTTTCTATTTTGAAATATGTTGGGACCTACGTACCAGAAATCTCTATGGGCTCGCGATCGACGGGTTGGCGACCACTGTTCTTGTACGCAAAATAGTTGTTATATTTTTTAGTTTTATTATAAAATTTATTTTGCCTCCTTTTCTACCATTACGAACGCCTATGTAAACAAAATTGTTATGCTGCATGTTGTAGGTTATCTTATATCAAAGCTATACATATATAATTAGCCAATATTTCTGTTATATTTGGGATTTTTTTTTCGTTTTTGACACTATTTTCGAACGCCTGTGTGAACCAGTTCATTTATGTAACATTTTTTAGGTTATATTCTATCACAACTATGAAAAATTATTCGTATTTCGAATAAGTTTAGGAAGAATACATTTTTTTATTTTGACCCCTTTTACTCTATTTACGAACGCATTTTACAGTTTTTTCGAATGTCAATGGGGTCTAATGGTTTAAGTTAAATATTTTAGGTTATATTTAATTAAACGCACAAGAAATTATTCAATATTTCGGATATGTTTAAGAACTATGATTTTTTAAATATTCGAACCCTCTTTTAAAACCCTTGCCTACGCTCAATGTTAAGCGCCACCTATAAAAATCCTGTAGTGTTTTCGTATCAAATGTGGTTAAGTGGTTTTTGAGTTATCACGGATAAAAATTTTTTCTGACCCTTTTATAGAATTTTCACGGACGCCTGTGATACATTAATTTTTGTCGTGTATTTTTAACACCAATTGAACTAGTTAAATAAAAAAAAATTACATTTTAAATATTTGTTTTATTGTTCCCCCTTTTCTACTATTTACGAACGCCTATGTAAATAAAAATTTTATGCTGCTTTTTGTAGGTTATTTTATATCAAAGCTATATATAATTAGCCAATTTTTCTGGTATATTTGGGAATCGTTTTTTTGTCGTTTTGGACCCTTTTTTTAGAGTATTTTCAAACGCCTGTGTGAACCAATTCTTTTATGGAATATTTTGTAGCTTATATTGTATCACAACTATGAAAAATTATCCATACTTCGAATAAGTTTAGGAAATATATATTTTTTATATTTTGACCTCTTTTCCACTATTTACCGACGCCTATGAAGGTAAGTTATTTATGACACATTTTACAGGTTATATTCTATCAAAGCTATAAATAACTAGTTAATATTTCTGCTATGTTTAAGAAATACGATTTTTTTAAATCTTTTTTACCCCATTTTACACTATTTTCGAACGCCAATGTGGCCTAATATTTTGCGTTCAATATTTTAGGTTATATTCAACTAAATGCGTAATAAATTATGCAGAATTTCGGATAAATTTAAGAACTATGAATTTTTTTAATTTTTGAACTCTCTTTTAAACCTCTTGCCTACGCTCAATGTTTCCCAAAATCTAATCAGTTCCTTGCCATGTCCAATAGTATTTTTGTATCAAATTTGATTAAAATTTGTTAAATGGTTTTTGCGTTTTTCGTGGATACAGACAGACAGACAAACATTGTTTTAAAACTAGTTATTTATGTATAAAATTACCAAAAACAAGTATTTCCGGTGAAATTAAAAAATCGCATTGCCAAAATTTCGAAATTTATTTGGAATGAAATTGTCAAACTTAATAGTGATGTCATAGTGATTGATAATTGCACTGAATGCAATTATCAGGATAATGTTGACATGATTGGGTGAAATTGTTTCATATGCCACAAAATGACAAAATTTGATTAGTTGTTAGAACTGTCAAAAAATTTTCAGGGTAATAGCACGGTATGTAATAACACCTATTTTATATGCATTGGGTAATGTTTGGTGGTTATAGTTATAGTTGTTAGGGATTATATTTATAATAGATATTTTTGTTCTTCTAAATTTTACGTTGTACACAAACATTTTGCTGTAAATTTTCATAAGCAAATAAATTGAATTGAATATTGTAAATTTTCATAAGCAAATAAATTTAATTGAATATTTCCTTACTAATGAATTTTCATAGGATTATACTACTCTGTTCTGATTAATAAACAAGTGATCAAAATTAATGGAGATAGCTATTGAGTAAAGTATTGCGCATAACCCTGTAAATTTTACGATATCAGTAACATCCCTTCGAATCAGTCAATTTAATGAGACTTCATATAATCGACGACAATTTTTTAAAAGGAACTTAATAAGAAAACAAAACTTACGCAAGTGTCCTTTCTCAAGCTGTTGGACTGTTGTCTTGTAGAATTTCTGCTCGATGATCTGCAGGAGTAATCATCACTATACTTCTCGGCCACAAATTACCAAACAATTCTTCTTTGCTATTAGCAGTAACTGTAACGCTACATTGTATTATACCTATATAAATCGCCTTTCATAATATAACGATGACATTTTGCTTTTTAACGGTCCTGTCTAGTAGGCGATAATATTAATTATCGTATCCCACTTCTGATTTTAGAAGTGGCAAGACACAATGACTTAGTTAACAATGGTTCATTATATTTTACTTAATATATAACTATATAATCGGCACGGGACAACATAATTAATGATGTAGTGCTGGGTATAAAGTTGTTCTCTATCGCTTTGGCGTTATTGTATGATACGAAATAAGTAAAATAAAGCTAAGGGTAGAAATTCTATAAAAATAATTAAAAATGCAATTTTTCTTAAACGGTTTATTAATGATATATTGAGTTATCTTAAATATATTCAAATTCAGCAGTATCTGTCTAGTGCTGCCTTACATATTTGCAGAGGAGGAGACGCTAGGCTATGTGCGCGACGAAAACATCAGGATTGGTTCGACGAAACTGATGAAGAGATACAAAGACTATAATAGACACTAAGCGTAAAGCATTCATCACCTCAAAAAAGCGTCTCTTTCAAATGGCGAAGTCTCAAGCACAACGAGGAACTCGATATCTGAAGAATTAGGGGTGGACCGCTAAAGCGATTGAAATGCAACAACTAGCCGACAGCAATAACACCAGAGGGACACGAATGTCGATAATACAGCACTCGATCGGTCCATATATAGACCAACCCAACAACATTGATGGCATATCTCCTGAGCTTTTTAAAGAAGGAGAACCAGCGATATTGGAACATTCTCATGTTCTAATAACCAAAATATTGTCCCTATATTTAAGAAATGGGATAGGTCCTTATGCGGAAACTATCGTGGTATCTCTCTCCTCTCCATCGCCGGAACGGTTCTTGCAAGAATTTTGTCCAATCATCTTCTCCCACGGGAACAAAATATTCATGGGTTTTATAGACCTTGTCAAGGCATTTGACTCCGTTAACCATAATTACGGTTGTATATTTGGCATAACAAGTGATGAGTGGGTATCAGCCTAGACTGGCTTAAAAAGAACAAACGAATATGTGTGAATTTTTTCATTCAAATCATGTCTATATTTTTATAAAAATTAAAATATTTCAGGTTTAGGTGAGATCTACTTTAATGAAAGTTAGGTTTATTTTGAACGGGGAATCTAAAAATATATTCATATATAGGGCATTCCATTTAATCAAACACAACTACGGTTCATTTCTTATTTTGTATATAGATAATCATTTACGATGGGAGATACAAGTACAAAATGTACACAAAAAACTAAGATTTCTGATACTTAAAGTCAGACAATTAAAATATATCTTAAAAGAAAAAGAATTAATAATAATTTATAAGGCTCTTGTGGAATCAATACGGGTTGATAAGTTGGGGTGGTATGTCAAAAACTGTGATATCTCTGCCTCAGGGCTTACAAAATCGCATAGTAAAAATTATATTTAAAAAACCTTTCTCTACGCAACAGATCTCTTATATAAGGAGAGAAAAATTTTTTAGTATTAGACAGTTGTGGTCTCATATTACCTTATGCAAATTTCATAACAGTCGAGCACAACATGCTAAAATCCTACACCGCTAATTATATTAATATGAATAAAATCAAATTTCAAAGAATCTCGAGCTAAAAAGACAATAGGACAAAGATTTTACAATTACATAGCCCCACGTTTGTACAACTTATTGCCCCAAAACACAAAAGATTAAACGAGTAATTCATTAAAAAAATATGCGTTTACCTGGATTCATCGAAACATAAATAAATTAATGAAGTAATTTCGTATTGTTTTTATATAATAACACTATTTCCACAACAAAAAATAAGTAATAAATAGTACTCTATAATAATTAAAACAATCATATAATTGTATTATCCTTAACAAAACTATTAATGGCGAAAATAGAAAGATTAAAAAAAAAGACTATGTGGAAATGTTTTTCTCTATGTTAATCGTTCTTTCGATTTTCGCCATTAATAGTTTTGTTAAGGATAATACAATTATATGATTGTTTTTAATTATTATCAAGTACTTGCTACGCGTCTGAGTCACAAGAAAAATAGAAGAAAATATTATATAAAAAAATATATACTTACGAGGGGTAGCGCAATGCGTAGCAAAGTTGCCAACTACCTCAGGAAAATAACTATATAAAGAAATCAGCTGAAACTCATCTGAGGGTGGTAGGCTCATTAGACAATAAATTCGTAATAAATAATTCGAGATTCAGCAGATCTCAAAGCGGCACTGGCTTAGAAGCGCGGGCAAAAGCCAGAAACCTACTGATATATGGTATACCCCTTTGTAAGATAATTATTACCAGGTAATTTACCGGGTATGTTGCTCAAACAAATAATTAAGAATCAAAAGAAAACTCCGAGATCAAATAATTATCTAAGATTTAATAATAATAGGATAAAGAATATCTTTAGGTGCTAAAAATCAATAAAAAAAATAACTATGAATCCCCAGTAGTATCAAAATAGATTATTAATTAACTTTTCACTAGAAAATTTCATATAACAAAAAAAGAAAATCACAATAAGGTTACTACCAAATATACTACCATATGTGATCACATTACGGCGCACACTTTTACATATTTGGTACACTCTATGTAGCACAAGCTTTACCTTTACCTAATTTTTTTATAAACAAAGAATACTAATGCGTTATCTTAATATGGGATCAGAGATAAATACACCAATGATATTACCGCTAGTTAAGGTATTTCTTAATCAAACCTGTAACCTCGGGCACATGTACGTTCAAAGCCAGCACCAGATGAAGGCTAAGCTTCTCACCCGTGTCTCCTCAACGTAGCCAATGTCCAAATTTTACACCTGCTTATGGCGAAATGATGAAAATAATTGCACGGGAAATGAGGATACAGAGAGCAAACAAAGAGCCTTTGACGAAAACTCCGATGAATTTCGTGAGAGAATTTCTGATTCTTACGTTCTCGGTGTATTCTATCCGGAATAAACAATCCGATGATTTTATATCCACTATTTCAACAATATACAAATTGTTCAACAGATAAAACCATAAATTTACGCGGTATGGCACAACTAAATCCCAATCCGAAACTTCCCAAAATTGTTGCGAAACCACACCAGTAGCCAAGAACAGAATGCCAGTAGTACGCTAAAGTACAACGGGACCAAGAACGCACCGACTAATAGCAAAATTTGTTTACTATGACGTTTTTTAAAGAGCCAAACAGTGACAAATATCACTCAACTTAATAATAAAAAAATGTTGCCCACGAGGCACGAATAGCTCTCCATATTTAAGTGTAAAAGTAATAATTTTATAACCTTTTTGTCATTTATCTAAATTTAATAAATTTTTGTTTTGTTTTAGACATCAGCTATTTTTTTTTTCAGTATCGGGTTTTGTGCCTTTTTCTTCTCTTTGGAGGCACTATTTATACGCAGATATTTTATATTTCAGATCTAGGCCAAGTTTTTGAACGCAAATTAATTGATTTTTTTTAATTTTATTATAAAATTTATTTTGCCCCCTTTTCTACTATTTACGAACGCCGATGTAAACATAATTGTTATGCTGCATGTTGTAGGTTATCTGTTAAGTGGTTTTTGAGTTATCACGGATACAAATTTTTTCTGACCCTTTTATAGAATTTTCACGGACGCCTATGGAACATTAATTTTTGTCGTGTATTTTTAACACCAATTCAACTAGTTTTTTAATTTTTTTTTAACCCCTTTTTTTTACTATTTACGAACGCCTATGTAACTAAAAATTTTATGCTGCATTTTTTAGGTTATCTTCTATCAAAGCTATATATAATTAAACAATTTTTCTGGTGTATTTGGAAAACATTTTTTTTCAGTTTTTGACCCTTTTTTAAGACTATTTTCGAACGCCTGTGTGAACTAATTCTTTTATGTAACATTTTTTAGGTTATATTCTATCACAACTATAAAAAATTATTCAATATTTCGGATAAGTTTAAGAACTATGATTTTTTAAATTTTTGAACCCTCTTTTAAACCCCTTGCCTACGCTCAATGTTAATCACCACCTATAAATATACTGTAGTATTTTCGTACCAAATGTGGTTAAAATCCGTTAAGTGGTTTTTGAGTTATCACGGATACAAATTCTGACCCTTTTATAGAATTTTCACGGACGCCTATGGAACATTAATTTTTGTCGTGTATTTTTAACACCAATTCAACTAGTTAAATATAAATTTTTTTACATTTTAATTTTTTTTTATTTTACCCCTTTTTTTACTATTTACGAACGCCTATGTAATTAAAAATTTTATGCTGCATATTTTAGGTTATCTTCTATCAAAGCTATATATAATTAGTCAATTTTTCTGGTGTATTTGAAAAACATTTTTTTTTTCGTTTTTGACCCTTTTTTAAGACTATTTTCGAACGCCTGTGTGAACTAATTCTTTTATGTAACATTTTTTAGGTTATATTCTATCACAACTATAAAAAATTATTCCATATTTCGAATAAGTTTAGGAAATATGTATTTTTTATATTTTGACCCCTTTTCCACTATTTACGAACGCCTATGAAAGTAAGTTATTTATGACACATTTTATAGGTTATATTCTATTAAAGCTATAAATAATTAGTTAATATTTCTGCTATGTTTAAGAAGTAAGTTTTTTTAAAATATTTTTTACCCCATTTTACACTATTTTCGAACGCCAATGTGGTCTAATATTTTATGTTAAATATTTTAGGTTATATTCAATTAAATGCGTAAAAAATTATGCAGTATTTCGGATAAGTTTAAGAACTATGAATTTTTTAAATTTTTGAACCCTCTTTTAAACACCTTGCCTACGCTCAATGTTTCCCAAAATCTAATCAGCTCCTTGCCATGTCCAATAGTATTTTTGTACCAAATTTGGTTAAAATCTGTTAAGTGGTTTTTGCGTTTTCGTGCATACAGACAGACAGACAGACTGACAGACAGACAGACATTTTTTTAAAACTACTTATTTATGTATAAAATGACCAAAAACAAGTATTTCCGGTGAAATTAAAAAAAATTTTTTTTTCATGAAACTAATAGTCTCCATATATACATATATTACATATTATATGATATGGAGAGCTAAAAAATAAATAACGAATAATCGCCAATTTTCAATCAAAATCCCTCATGTATTAAATCCAGGAAAAGGTTTTCATCCAACAATGAAGTCTTAATAAAGATATAAGTTACATATTTATCATAATTAAATAATTAAATTAGAGGGTCTATGTAAATAATGTACCTGCGCATTAATAATTGTTAAAATAGTAACAATTTATTTATAGGGTAGAATTTGGAACCTGACAAAGACGTCAGATAATTATTTATGGGGATAGAAAGAGACAGATGATGCTACTATTTTGCATTGCATAGATACATTTAAAATTTAAATGATATTGAATATACAGTGGTTTTCAAGTACGATATCTTCATTTGAATTTAAATAAGACAATCAACATTTTGGAGAAATAAAATAAAACCTTTAGTAATATGAATTAAATAACCAATGGTAGTGAATATGTTTATAATCTCAATTGTGGAAATAATTTAGAACACTGATTTTTGTTTAATTAAAATGATAACGTAAATGAAATAATATGTAACTGATAAAATACAATATTATCTAGATGATAGATTTGCAATTATGTTCATTGTCTGATGCTGTCGATTAGACGCACAGAAGTTTGTGTTAAACTTCAGCGTCCTTTGAAACATCATTATTGTAAATATTAAAATGATTGAAATAAATACTACTATTACTATCTACTCTTCTGAATTCCCCCTGGTACTGAAATCACTAAATCCAGAAAAACATATTTGTTGAATTACCAACATGCGTTCTAGATGCCGTAAAACAAAAATGGCAAAAAGTACGATAAGAAGGCGAACAGAATCAACATTTTTATGTACGAATGTACCATAGAGAAAAAAGAAAAATACTCCAACAATCATAATATAAAGGTAGATACGATTGTTGCACCAATAAAAAGACGAGACGCTCCACTGTCAAGCGATTTACAATCGCGAATTGCCCTTATTTGGCGGGGCACAGCGTGAATAATAATATCAAATTCGTAAATGGTTTGTGCAAACTACAAACGAAAAAAGAAAAAAAAAATAAACAAACAAAAAGGGAGAGTCAGGAAAAAAATAAAAAGAACAATCGGCGAAGAAAATGGAAGAAAAGAAATACACGCATTTTGAAAGGTAGGAGTGAAGGTATTATGTGATATGTGGAAGATGGGTACAATTGATTGTGTCACGTGACTTGCTGTTGCAGCCATTTTGAAAATGGCTTAAGTGTAGCATATCTACAGGGTGATTTTGTGCCGACATATTTTGGTCAAACAGGAGGAAATTAATTTTTTATCCTTAGAAAAATGCTTACAAGTTTTTGAACAATATGAAATAAATAAAACGATAATAATAATAATGAAGTTTCTGAAATAATATTTGAGGTGTCGACTGCAACTTGTTCAACTTAAAGGAGAAAGACCGGCACGCTTGGGGTGTCTCACAGGGCTCAGTTTTGGGTTCAATACTTTTCCTTTTGTATGTAAATGACCTTGTAGAGCTTGTTTGTGGTTCGAACAACTCAAGCAATGTTGAAATAATGACTGGCATATCAAATTGGTTTGCTGCCAAGCGATTATGTTTGAACGTGGAGAAGAGCCAAGCTGTGTGCTTCTCCATTAGAAGACAGGACATGCTTGATAACATCGATTCGGCAAAATTTCTGGATACGAAGTTGTCCTGGTGTTCGCAGAAAATAAATAGAAAAATATACATATTACGCAGCTTGGCTAACTCAGTTTCGCAGAGGGTTCTTTTAATTTATATTCTATTATAAATTGGGGATTCACACCTTTCGCATTATTGATGATAATCTTAGATACCGAGATTGTAAGCACAGTTACAGAAATAGGCTTGGTATTTTGACGGTGCCTTGTGTGTTTTGGCTCCATTTTATTACGTATGTGGTAGAGAATATCTACAAGTATAACCTTAATGAAAACGTGCAATCATACGGTACGAAATTTGGGACCAACATAAAGCCGAAATTGAGTAGGATAATTGCGACCATATCAGCACAAAATTATTATCGTACAAAAATTGACACCATTTACCGGCTGTTGCAGGTGCGCTGCCCCATCGATGCGTTGTCTCTCCTTTCGATGCTGTCTCTTTGCATCGTCATGGCGTCGACGCTGCTCTTCAAAAACTTGATGGCCCTCGTAAATGGTACGCCTTCATATCGGTCGGTCATTCGCGATTTGCTCCCAGTTGTTCTTCACTTCTTCACGTTGTATTATTTTCATTATTTCTAATAAACTAACGTAACAAACTAACTACTTCATTCAAAAATTAGAAAATAAATTATTGCCAGAGCTAGGACTCGAACCAGTAACCTCCGCATGCAAAGCGCTTTACCAATGACCCAACAGAAACCTGGTAATAAATAGTATATTTTATTTATTATACATATTATATACGTTCCAACTGCTGACATTTTAACTATTTTCTCGAGAATTATGGGGCAAATATGAAAAGTGACCTATAGCTGTAAAGCAGATAAAAAATGCTTTAAAGTGGTGTATCATTCGACCCCTACTGATATATGAAAATTTAGCGGTTGTGTCCACCTCTATCACAGGGCTAAAAGGATTTCAACCAAAATCTAATGGCTTCATCCTAGGACGACCCCAAACTCACACACCAAAATTTAGCTTAATTGGTTAAAGCGTTTGGGCGCTATCCTGGTAGAATACATACACACACACAGAGACAGACTGCCATCTGGAACTTCAAAATGCTTATATTCGTCTTTATCTCAAAATGTTTTTTAGCGCGTTCACAATCCTTTCCCTGCGCGGGAAAGTAAAAATATTGGACAGCATATTAATTATTATTATTAATTAGGATTACAAATATTTGAGATCAAAAATTTGTATAAAACCCTGGGTTTGTTGTGTCATGTTGGCGACATTTTTTGAAATTTTTACAACCAAAAAAATCATAATTTTTAGCAACTAATTTTGGTTATTTTCCTCACGACGGTTTTTGAACTGAAACCGATAACAAAGTAAATAGAAGGAAATTTACAAACTTTTTTTTGGAATTGTTCGTATACATTTTCATAATTTAATTAGTTTTGTAACTAACTTAGACGCGAATCTAATGAGCTTTAAGCTTTGCTATACATCATAAATATGATGCTTTACGCAACACCAATTAACTGCCAATGTATGTGCAAATTGATTTAGAAATTGATTGGTTTATGTTTTGCCTGTTTTTTTTTTCCTCATCTTATATTATATAGGGGGATGAAAACTGAGGCCGGCTAAATGATGATTGTGTTGTAAATGGGTGAACTTTTCTCTCTCACTTATTTTCACAAAACCATCGTCGTCATCAGCCAATTCATTATCTGTTCTAATTTATCAAAAGAGAAAGACATAGCCAGCTGAGATGAGGAGGACTAGAGCGATGCCACGTTAATTTCCAAAAAGGATCATTAGGTAAGCCCTGTTGTCATCAGAAGGAGAAACGAAGGAGGAAAACTAGGGGTACACTTGATGTGTTTCACTTATTGCTACAAGGAAGCGGGCATGTCTTCTTTAGGGGGACAGGAAATGGTCTTAAGTGAAAGTAAGGAAATAATGTGTAATAAAATAAATTTGTAATATATTTTTTTGGATAATAGTGTTATATTAAATATATAGGGTGTTCACCACAAGGTGCTCTACCACTTAACCCTGACATAACTTAACACAATTTCAAGCATTACACCAAATTCATAAATTTTATGCACTAAATGTGCTCCTTGAAATAAACCAAATAAATTTAAGAAACATAAAAAAAGACAAAATAAATAGCAAATGAGCTATGAGCACCACAACAAGTCAAAGTTACATATTCTGCTGTTCATATATGACAAACAGAGCATCGAAACTCAGCCAATTTCATCAACTTCAGATTTGCCAGTAAGGAATTATATTGTTTTGAAACATCATATGAGAATCCCCTCTGAAATAGAACTGCCTATGGATTGGAGGA
Organism: Apoderus coryli; assembly: GCA_911728435.2. NCBI lineage: Eukaryota > Metazoa > Arthropoda > Insecta > Coleoptera > Attelabidae > Apoderus > Apoderus coryli. Next base: position 32,276,254 of record OU452198.1, on the reverse strand, counting down.
GTTATGAGACCACGAGATCGAACGTTAATATGATGCACATCTGTACGAAACTCTATTTTATTAAACATGTTTTATACAAGATTATTTTATGATGGAGACAGCGCCTTTAATAATTCGTTTTAGAAGCTGTTCTTTTGTATCTGTGGGAACAATATAAGGTTTCTGTTTCATGTTTAACTAAGAGGGTTTAGGTCTGGGGACCTTGGTGGCCAAGGAACAGGCCAATCCATCAATTATACATTTTTCACATTCCAAAAACTCATTAATACTATCAAAAGTACAATAAATTAATAGTAATTTACGTTTTGGAGGTTGAGCCAAGCATCCAGCGCTTGTGTAACGTACAGGGTGTTCATATTTCGTTGTAATCGAGACACATGGTTAGTTTTTTAATAAAAAATATTTTACAAAGGTTTTTTTTTTTAAATATATATAAAATTAAAAAAAAACAAAAAAATCAAAATCATTAGAAATGTTATTTTTGATATACCCTGTATAGTAATCGTAAATTTGGCATTTGAAATTGTAGTTTCGACACAAGCAGACGTTTTTATAAAGAATCGACAAATAAAAAAGTTTTTCCTCTTCCAAACTCTGTAAGAACCTACACAATCCACCCTGTATACTCGTATTTCAGTGTCAATTAAAAAAAAATTATCGCCTTAATATTCGCAAAAGTTGATACTATGCGGAAGACACGTCTATTTCTCGTGCAATCCGGTTCTCAATTGACAGAATTTACAACCCCGACTGCCTTTCCTGTCCCATGGTGTTTCTAAGAAAACTTTTTATCAATTTCAACTTTGAAAATGAACGTTCGGCTACAGAGTCAGGAAAATGTAGCAAGCCGTCAAAATTTCACTGAAGCTACTACAGGAACTGAAATTTTCAATTAATATAAATTCCATTAGGTCTTTAATTGATTTTATCTTACATAAAACACCCTTAAAACAATTCATAAATGAAACAAGTTGAGACGATACAATACCGGGCCCCTTGAGGATACCAGGCCCGTGTTCCGTGGAACACTGGTCACTACGCCCCTGGAGTAAAATACACCTGATCACCCTGTACATATCTACACTAAATCAGATTACAGTTGAAAACCAGTTGATTCTCTAACAGAAATTAATATTAATAACATAAACATCAACAAAACACAAAAACTGCTTTAAAGAGAAGAACTAATCGATTCCAAGTCAGTACATTAAAGGAAATAATTCATGTTTTTACTAAATCTTAATAAAAATTGTTGATTTCATGCTGACATGCTTATAGAATAATTATAAGTTGGTATAGTAATTGAGACCGCTGGGCACGTATTAGTAGTTCTTATGTAAGGTAAAAATATCTGTTAAAAATATTTTGAAAAACTTTTATAACATATTATTGAATATCTTGTTTTTAGCCCAACTGTGAATAGAGATATAAATGTCATTTTATTTTGTAGAGGCATTAAGATTTACATGCTTTTTAGTCGAGTACTTAGTAATCAATTGCAAATCATACAGATGCTGTTCATTTATCTTTTACGGGGTTTTCTAAATTTAACGTTAAAATAATAACAAACAACTTGATTTATTTAGAGCCAGTTCAATATCAGGGGCGTTTAGTCAGTAGTTTGGATCCCAAAACTGTCTTCAAATAATGAAAGCAGGAACACAATTACTTATTCAATGTGCAGTTAATTCCAATGCTTTTATCACATTTCTTGTCATATTTGCTGAATATCTGTTGTTGTTGAGAGATTATGTGGCAAATTAAATTAAAACTTATTTGTGTTACATTCCTTGAAGAGGTTTATGTGCGTGAAGTCGTTGCTCTCAGTATACTATGCCATGATTTATTCGACAATTGCATATAATATAATGGTCTGGGGTAGGTGCACTGAAGCTCTGAAAGTTTTTATTCTGCAAAAACGGGCAATCCGGTGTATTTTTGGCATTTACTTGTATAGGTTGTTGTCTGATATCTTTAAAACCAAACATCTAGCTCGCCCCTGCGTAGTCATGATTATTCAACCAGAGGAAGAGATATGTTGTACTTACCGCGTCCCAAATTTGAATTCTATAAGAAGTCACCATCAATCAATCATCAATTCATTTCCTAAAAGTTCCAAATAACGTTGACCTATTAAAGTGCCATCGAAATTCATTCATTCATTCACAATGAGTTCTATTTCTTGAGTCGGTTTATGACGATTTTCTTCAATGAACAAACCGTACAAATGCCTTTTCTGGTAAATTGGAGGTTAATCCGTTCTAGGAAGATCTCATACGTGTCCTACTTCTCTAAATTTTTCAATTCTGCTTACCGTAGAGTAAGATATCCTGGTGACACGGTATTTATTATGAAACATTTTTTCGCAAACCTTATTTTGAGTATTCGATCACCACATCCTATCATAATTATTTGAAGTGAATGGGAGTCGAAATCAATGTTACTAAGATAAAAACCAAACATGTTTCGAAGCTTCACCAACAGTGGTCAAGTGTAAATGTTAGAGACAAACTACGCTATGCATGAAATGTATTGAAGTCTGAAACAGGATATACAAATTGTATGTATTTAATGATGTTATAGGTAATTAAAGTGAACCTCACCATTTCAAGGAAAATGTCCTAATTAAAAATTATGAAGTTATCGTTTGGTTTTGTTAGTTGTTCTAACGTTTAAATAAATTTCGTTTAATTAGTAGAAAAAATCCAATTTATTTCAAAATCCTCACCAATTATGCGAATTAAAAAAAAAAATCTTGCATAAAACATACACGCAGAAAAATCCCTGTGTACATTTTCACATTTCCTTGTGTACGAAAAAATGTGTACAATATATATAAAATTGTGTTATGTATGTAAGGACGCATTACTGTTTAAAATTTATTTTTTATTTTGTGTATAAATTTTGGATATATTTTGAACAGTCGCATTATACAATTTATATAACAACAATAAGATGATTTCACTAAACAAATATTGTGCAAAATTTAAATACAAATTATGTACGAAATTGAAAGTACGAGGCATGTTTTTTAAGTAAGTACCGTTTGAATTAAAAAAAAGACGTGCAAAGATATCGCAATAATTTTATTTTTACATGAAAGCCTGTACCTTAATCTACTTTTCTACATAATTTCCCTGAATATTGAGGCACTTGTCATAACGTGGCATCAGTTTTTGAATACCCTCTTCATAAAATTCTGCCGCCTGCCACGTCTTTTGTTCTGGATTGCACGACGCAGATTGTTCAATGTCTCACAATAAGACGCTGCATTGATTGTCTCATTACGAGGCAGAAACTCCACTAGCAATACTCCTTTTCTGTCCCAAAAAACTGTGCACATGATTTTCCGGGCAGAAATTGTTTGCTTAAACTTCGCTCTTTTGGGTGATGATGAATGTGGCCATTCCATGGAATGTTGTTTCGATTCTGGTGTGACGTAGGCCACCCATGTTTCGTCACCAGTAACAATTTGGTCTAAAAAATCTTCACCTTCATTGTGGTACCGCTCAAGGAAAGTCAATGCACTGCACAGTGGTTAACAAGTCAGGCGGCAGGATTTTATGAGGAGGGTATTCAAAAACTGGTGCCACGTTATGACAAGTGCCTCAATATTCACGGAAATTATGTAGAAAAGTAGATTAAGGTACAGGCTTTCATGTAAAAATAAAATTATTGCGATATCTTTGCACGCCTTTTTTTAATTCCAAAACGGTACTTACTTAAGAAACATGCCTCGTATATTGGTCAGTTTTTGCTAAGTTTTATAAATCACATATTTTACATTTAAGCTTGTGTATATAGGATATATACAGTGAATAATTACTGGCAAACAACATTGGAATACGTTTTTCGAAAAAAGTTAAAATTTTTAAGCTTAAAAAATACCTTTAACATTAAGGTAAATTCCAATGCCCAAAAAAAAGGAACCAATCTATGACAAAATGGCCTTTAGTCACTTTGTCGGTTTTTTATGAAAGCGTATTATTTTGTACGTCAAAAAATACTAAAAATTTTATATTTTTTTCTTTTTGCTAAGACTACTATTAAATAGGTTAATTAGTGATAATTGATAATATATCATTGCGGACTGATACCTACAACAATTATTAGGTATTGAAAGAGGCGGTTAAATGCCAACCCTAAAAAGAAGAGGACGGTAGGGGCCGGGGGGACGCGTTTTGTATAGTTCTTCTACATTTGTAGTTTATATACATAATTTGGCACCAATAAGTTAAGAAATTGTAGACATAGTATTGACAGTAATATTTATTAACCTATGCAATGTCGTAGAGAAAAAATATACAATATTTTAGATTATAATTGCATTGCAAACAATACACAATTTATGGATTATTACTACTACTACACAATTTCTACACAAAAACTAATTAATTAAACATATTAAGCATATTATAAACCCTAAAGTCCGTTAAAATATTTAAAATTTGAGTAGAAAAGATATAAAAACTGAAATACACAATGGGATAGAGAATTTCAACACAAAATCGGTTCTGTAACTATTTTGGGACCAATTTGTGCTCAAAATATTTATAATTGACTATTAATCGACAAATTTTTCTGCGTGTAGCTTATTATCAGTAGAAAATTCTTCCAAAAGCTGTTTTCTGTACGATAAATGGTTCCGGAGACATTCGCAAAAAACGGATTTTTTTAATCTCCTCTCGAAAATGGTGCTTTTTAGAGAGTAAGTTCATAGAAATTTTTTTTCATATTTTTGGACAAGCTATCACATCCTAAGGTCCTGCGCATATATTATGTAAAACCCTGTATGGTTCGATAAAAAAAAGTTAATTTAGATAATAATAGATGATTTGAATTTGCTGCTGCGGGAGTAGATGCTGCTTGAGGCGGGATTTAAAGTGATTTTCCCTTAACAATTTAAGCTTCATGCCATGATATTATTTAGGACGGCATTTTAGGTAAAACTTTGCTTAAACATAGTTGACCTATAAAGTGACATCGTCAATTTCAGAGGATAAAAATCAGGTCATTGAAAATGTAAGCAGTATACTTAGCCGATAGATAATCCACTGTATTTTAATTTTAATACTCCATTACATTCTAATTGCTATGTACCACCAACAATGGTAATATTTTGAAAATTACATTTGAAACAATGAGTATCTATCATTATTACGAAACTAAACGTTTTAACAACTAAAAGAAATACAACAAAATTATTAATGCAAATGCATAAAATGTAATTTTTAGCCATTAACAAGATTGATTTTCAACCACGGTGTTGGTTTTATTCTCTAAAGTAGCCAATTTAATCCGTACATACATCAGCACATCTTTGCTCTGTTATTGAAAAGTGATTACGTGATCTAATTTTCGTACCACCTTTTTTTTTAGTCCACCTTTTGTCTTGATCCATTGATCTTCACTTACACGTACTTTTTCTTTTTCTTCTTTTTTTTTTGTATTTATGCCTCTGAAAAATCAAGGCCTTTATACATTAATTTTATACAGAGTGTTCATTGGAATACATTAAATATTCTTAGAGGTAATCAAGGTGATACCATACTTAAGAAGTCTGTCAAATTTTTACCCGAGATGTGCTTCCAGCCTCTTGTTCTGAAACTTGTTGAATTACATTTTTGGTGGTTCGTTATGCAAAAATGTTTTCAGTGTTAGTGCGATCTGAGAGACCGTTCGCTTTGACATCCATATTTTTATAAGGCAATTTCTTTACAACCACTCGTGTCATCTGCATTTATCTGCTCAATTTCTTCAAATCTACCAATCCTGGAATGTCTTGCCAAAAGTTCTAAATTTGCTATTGCAGATCCTGGAATGATGAGCTCTTTGCCACTCATTTTCTAAACAGAAAATTGATCATTTCAAAGCAACCAAGAAATCAGACCACACAATCACATTATTATTTTTCCCAAAGGCCGCAGTACGTAACGTTTTTGGATGAATATTCTATCATCTTTAAACGCATAAATTATATCTACACGCTGCCTAATCTTTTGGTATCAGGTTTCTATGTCTAAATCTTCCAGTTCCTTATTTTTTAGAACCATATTGATGGAATTTTCAATGTCATTGGTCGTTACACTTAGTTTTTAATAGGTTGGAATTATTTCGTGCCTCCACTGTATTTGTCATACATACCTGTCCTCCGTTTTCCTAATTCCTGAATTTAAAGAACCGTACGGCTGCCAGTTATCCACAAAATTTCGTTTCGGTCAGATAATTGAGCTTCTTTCACCTCTGCAATAATAATAATAACTTTATTCTCAAACAGCCATTTTACAATAACAATTAAGAGAAACACTATGTAAGTATATCATAAAGCGTTGTGAAAACGTTAAACACAAAATTTAATCCTAAAAGAAATCATTTTATTTTTCCTAAACCATTCCTGTATCCGTTTCAGTACTATCTCAATTTCTTCTGAGAGCCTTGATTTTGTAATAGCAACTATCAGTAACGAAGTGTCATTGGCGTAGTTGATACCTGAATGTTCACTGTTTATTAAACATGTTGTACAAGTCATTTACAAATATATTAAATAAGAGTGGCCCTAATATGCTGCTTATAGTATTTCAGAAAGCTCTAAAGCTTCTAGAATATTAATGTAATCATATATGGCTGCATTGATACTACGCCCTGTAACAAATCCATGTTGATTTTTACTAAAAATATTGTTTACTAGAAAATAGTTATATAATCTGTTATGCACTACTTTTTCAAAAACCTTGGAGAATGAGGTTCTTGTTACAACTTGTACCGCTTTCGCTGAAAATCTTTATTGGCACGGCCTATTGTTTTTGTACTCCCCAATTTATAAGAATTGATCCCTTGTTTTGTTCAACGATGCTATGCTTTTGTTAAACAAATTTCAATATAGGTACATCTTTTTTTTTTTAAGATTACGCCTAATTAGTGGTCTTTTCTCAGCTCAGGCTCCCGATATTTGACAGTAGTTTGCCCAGTGTCGTCAAACTCAACCAGATTTATTGCTCCATGGTACTAACCATACAGTTTTCGCTGCTGTAGGGTCTTTCCGCTAACGGAATGTATCAACTTAATTTTCGAGCAAAATAAACAATTATATAGTTTCGTTGTGATTTATGATAATCAAGGTAGCTTGTATTTTGGAAGAATCAATCAATTCTATCTGACCCTTATGACCAAATCATCGACGTTCAAGTGAAAGGAAGGCAAAAACTCACGTTCATCCAGTACCTTCTGAATCAGATTAATTCAATCTTCTACAGGATAATTAAATGGTGGGAAAAATTTCACAACCAATTCTACCTCCAGTTGCTTAATAAAATTTTTTCAACTGCTCAGTTATTTTTTTTTTTTTCAGGAAAGTTATTTTCTCCTAACATCTCTTTTATAATGTTTGTAAAGGTCATTTTCCCAACTGAATTTGGGAGCATTTGCTGAGTCCCAGCAATGGTGATTTGGTAATTTGGGTAGTATGGTAATTAAAATACTGTTTACGGTATGTACAAAACTGATTATTTATTTTATAAGGAACATATATTATGTTTCCTCATCTTCCGACGTTGGAGAGAGAGTGTTGTTAGTTGCTGGCAGGAGAGTGTTGATTGTTTAGATGCTGTTGACTGACTGATATTACAGAAAAGGCTTTTCTGTTAAGAAAGTACCACATCTGGTCGGTACGTGACTTTAACACTACCAAATTGCCTTTCTAGGTAGAGACTTGGGACTTTATTGTTCCCAAAAATACCAATATAGATAGCAGACACATGAAAAAGTGCCAGTTCGCTATTGGGAATTTAGAGGATATTATTTACAACTACTATAACTTTATACAGTGTGGCACAAGAAAAATGGTTGCCACACTACCTACAGACTAAAATATAATATATACCGTGTGGCGCAAGAACAATGGTCGCCACAGTTATACCGGCTATTCCATTAAGGGTGGACAGGTAGCATATCTCAGGAAATAATAGTCGTAGGACAATGGGGAAAAAAGTCTTTTAGGGAAATTGACCATGGGAAATCGCTGGAAATAGTTTTCTAGTTCCTACCTATACCGCAAGGGGGTAATAGATACAGTAATGCGAAAAATGCATTTTTATTGAAAATTTCGCAATATAAGTTAAAAGACAATACTACCACAGTAATACTACTCAGATTCAGCATATTTTTGGTGTATTACTTTCTATAGTGCGGCTTGAAATAAAGGCAGCAGGGAAGGACGAAATTTTGCCTATGCTAAAGTCTATAACTTTGGTTTGGCTTAACCGAATTTATCAATCTAATTTTTGTTTAAGAACTGAAGCCTTGCTGATGACGAAAAACAATATTTCAAATCATAATTGTTTTATATATTTTATCAAAAATGAAAAGTAAATTGAATTTGCAACAAAAAAGTCCAAAACCGCACATCAAAATCTTTATTCGTTTCAGAGTTATGGCCAAAAGAATGTTGTTCACTAAAATTCCTTGAAAAATCACGTCTCTTTAATTTTCCGTGATCAAAAATGCCATGGGAAATAGAGAAATAGGTTTAAACTTTATAAAATTGATAGTTTAACAAATACAAATAATGAAAAATCGATTAAAATTACCAAAATTTTTTAAAAGAGGTAAATCTAGATACCCATGAAACAAAATTGGCAAGTTTCCATGGAGACAAATAAACATTGACAAGTTGTCAAACAGTTTAATTTCTAAATATTAAAAAAGCGTTACAGTTACAATCTTTGTGAAATTTATATTTTGTTCTCTTTTTTCTTGAGCCTTATTTTTTCAATATTTAGATTTGGAAATTCTTGGGATGAGGCTCACAAATTACACACAGACCAAATAACAATTTGTTATTTAATGTCAAAACATTTTTTTTATACAACCCAAAATGCAGTGTCGTCGCTTCCACGAGCTGAAATGGAGGCGCATCCGTCCATTTGCTAGTACATGAAAAAGAGCCAATAGCTGCATTTTGCAAAATTGAGGTCATTTTGAACATTTATGAAAGTTCTGTTGGTAGTTATAATATTGTTATTATTATTAGTGTTATTGTTAATTTTTGTTATTTTCATTGGTCATCCATTGATATTCCTTTATTTCCCATGGTATTCTTGATCACGAAAAATTAAAGATACATGATTTTTCAAGGAATTTTGGTGAACAACATTCTTTTGACCATAACTCTGACACGAATAAAGATTTTGATGTGCGGTTCTGGACTTTTTTGTTGCAAATTCAATTTAATTTTCATTTTTAATAAAATATTTTTATCATTCCATTTAAGTTTAAAAAAAAAATAAAAAAAAAACCTTAGGCGTTGCAAATAGCGCCATCTAGCGGAGCCTCAAAAAATAATTATAATTTTAAATATTTGTTTTCTTCATCAGCAAGGCTTCAGTTCTTTAACCAAAATTAGATTGATAAATTAGGTTAAGCCAAACCAAAGTTATAGACATTATCATAAATAAAATTTCGTCCTTACCTGCTACCTTTATTTCAAGCCGCACAATAAAAAGTGATACACCAAAAATATGCCGAATCTCAGTAGCATTACTGTGGTAGTATTGTTTTTTAACTTATATTGCGAAATTTCATTAAAAATGCATTTTTCCCATTACTGTATATATTACGTCCCCTAGCGGTATAGTTACAAACTAAAAAACTATTTCCAGCGATTTCCCATGGTCGATTTCCCTAAAATAATTTTTTCCCCATTGTCCTAGGACTATTATTTCCTGAGATATGCTACTTGTCCACCCTTAATGGAATATCCGGAATATTTGTACTTAAACTCGTCGAGTCTGCCGCTTAAATTTCCTAAGGAAATCTTTCGTAAAAGTATTAAAAGCACGAGTTATCCGTTATCTGGTTGGCAGAAAACTTAAGCATAATTATTTTCGAAATATTCTTGAGAGAAGTGTTTAAGGAATTCCATTGTTGCGGCAATATTAAATTCCAAATTAGTTTATACCTTTGGTGAAACAGCTATATCCACTCTAACTCACTCAGTCAACCCTTTCCTGCCAGTGAATCCACCGCTTCTTGATTTATCCAAAAACGTCTAGACCAAATGCCATCGGCAACAAATCAAATTTTCTTTCCAAACAACCCCTTTTTGTTTCCTTCCCTTTTCGGTTTCATAAAATATATTAATATTGTGTATCCTAATAATAAATATAATAGTTAAATCATGCATCCAAATTCATTTTGTACGTCTCTAATGTATCAGAACCGCAACGATAAGAAAACGAAATGTAAACCCCTTTTAACTAATGCGAACTAAAGGGGATGTTGATGAGCTGTGGATAAAGTGGAGTGGACAAAAGGGTGGACGACGACGACGAAATTTAGTGTTTAACAGAAGAAATACGAGTCTCGTAAAGTTTGAAAGTGGTCACTTAGAAATATGAATATTTGATCTATGAGGGTCCATAATCCATACATACTTTAGAACTAACCCGATTATGGATCGAAATCGGACATCGTTTTTCTTGATATAAATGTATTTGTGTGAATACGACAGTCCGAATATGAGTTTTTTTTTAAAGGTTATTACTTAATGTCGAAAGGATATAGCTAGGATATTATTTGAAGTTATAGTTATATAACAATAATCTTCATTTCAAAATTATGTTACAACATAAAATCAAATTACGTCCACTAGGTACATCACAACCACATAAGTACTGCACTGATACAAACATTGTGTATTTTTAAATGACATCAAACATTGTTCATTTTTAAATGGCATCAAAATAATCGGACAAACTATATGGTTCTAAATATACTAAGTACCTACATTTTAATTTCTTTTTTAAATAATTTAATTGTTTTACTATTTTTTATTCTATTTGGTAACTTATTGTATAATTTTATAAAATAAATATAAACGATGTATTGGGTATGTCACATTAACTGTTCTTGTGTTATACTCGTAGGTCTCAGATAAATCATGAAATTTGTCCTTATTGTTAATGAAAAAAACTAAACATTCATAAATATACAACGCAGTGACAGTCATTAGTTTTTGTGATTGAAACACCCCTCTACATAATTGAATCGGTGATTTGGAAAAGGGAACATCTCCAAAAATTATTAATTTACAGGAGAGACAAAAAAGTAATTTCATGAATCCACGTTAAACTTTTACTAATATAATGTTGTAGATCAATTAGTATTTTGTATTACTGATATTTTTGTAAGTTTCTAAACATAAAATCTGAACTGACTCAATTTTTATTTTTATTTTAGTTTTTTGGACATGTTACTTTTTCGAAATAAATGACATAAAACACACTGAGTTTGTTTATTTTCAGATTATATTATTTATTCTTATTAACATATTACTGTCAAAATAATCAAACATTGTAGGTAAATACGATAGGATAATAGACCTATTAAAAATCGTCTTCAGGACGTTCGTCTAAATCTGATACAGGCCATTGAATAATTTCCTTGTAAAACTCCATTTTATCGTCGGGAATGTACTGCAGAAGACTCCTAATGTTATCCATTTTCTTTCGGTTAATGGGAAGCTTGTCAGCATAGGCTCTATAGGTTGCTCCGGTAGGCAACTCTGGACTAAGGTGTTGTGGTTTTGCAAGGGAGAATTTTTCACTAACAATATTGTTGTCAAGATAAGAACTCCAGGATCGGATGAATGATATTCCAAGTGGAAATAATCGGTTATTTTTAATGAAATTTTATCTTCCTTTGGTACTTTTTTAGAAAGACTTCTTTGCGAGAGTACAGTCTTTTTATAAAAGTTGGGCTACCATTTCTTAAAGTCAATAATGTCTTCAGTGTTGACCTTATAACTTGAACTTTGTTATTTTTCGATGACTCGAGTATTAGCTGTATATACTCATCATGTGTATAAATTCTGTCTTGTCTTCGTAGTTTTCTCTTGACAACAGCAAAGTCACGGTCACAGGCATTAAAAGAATGTGCTCTTAGAGGGAAAATATGGTGAATGCCTGTGAAACGCCCTGAAGCTGCTAACGCCATAAGGAAGCGAACGACCGTATGGTCCCGATTTTGACCGGGGCATCCATCAGAGAATATGTATAGCTCTTTTACAGTTGGAGGTACGTAATGGTCTATATAGTGTGCCAAAAACGTACAAACTTCATTTGGTCCTTTATTGGCTTGTCCTTCTTGATAAGAATAAAACACACCTTTCTCAGTTTTCAAACTAAGTACACAAAATTCATAGATCTAGAGCTGTCGTAAGTAGAACACTTCTTGCACAGGAATATTTGGAAGAGGTAAGTTTTGCATGTAATCAATAGTTATACCTAAGATGGTATCGTTCTCCGTGCACAATTTTTTTATTTCATCCGCTTTCTTAAAAAACTTATTAGCTCTTCTTTTGTGTATTATCAACTCAGCCGTTGCTACCCGTTTTGCATTATCATTTAATTGTGGGTCCCTAAGTTTTACTTTCAGCTCCTCACACTTTGAACACACTTTATGATTAAAAAAATCATATTTTACCTTGGTTTTGAGATCTGGGAAACAATCCTTTCCCGCAGATGAAATTGGACTAAATCATTGCTACACATAGGACATACTTAAATATGAGAACAATAGCGCCACAGCCCAGATGTAGGGCCACAGTTAGTTCGTAAGGTTCGAAAAAGAAACATATCCAGGACATATTCCTTTTTCTAACCGAACGCAGAAATAACGTCATTACTACCAATATAGTAATAACAGGATATGTTCCTCTCTCGCGCAAATCGACGTATTTATCCTTAAAAAATGATTTTGGCCGAAAATAGTGAAATAACAAAAATATGGACATGTACCCTTTTCCAAATAACCGATTCAATTGTAAATAAGACATTTTGTTTAGTATTCTTCTAGGTACATCGTTTTTGCACCACAAAGATACTTTGCACATTACTATCTTTACCCCAAAAAATAATACCATATTTCATACGAGATTCAAAGTTTGCATGATACAAAATTTTTAATATTGCTTTATTGAGATACTTACCTACAACTCGTAAAGCATAGCAGACAGAATTCAATTTATTTACTATTGAATTAATATGGCTTGTCCAATCTAAAAATTCATTGATAACTCCTAAGAAGTTAGTTCTACTTCAGTATTTAAGTCAAGTGCAACTCCTTTCGGTTTTGAAATTTAATTTTATTTAGTTCTAAATAAAATAGCATTAGTTTTTCCAGAGTTAATAATTAATTTATTTTGGGAGCATTATAGTGAAAGGTTAACATAGAAATATCTTAAGTCTCGCTGCCAGTGATTTATATTTTGACCTTCTATAAGAACATTAGTATCATCAGCATAATTTACTATTGTCAGATTTTGTTCTTGTTTCAGATTATGTATGCCATTAAAATAAACTAGAAAAAGAATAGGCCCAAGAATGCTTCTCTGTGCAACAGCAAAGGTGTTCAATTTTATTTCCGAACAGGCGGTTTTTCCATTTTTGGATATTGATACTAGTTGATACCTATCAGTCAGATATGATTCTATCCATTTCAAAGAGTTTCCACGCACACCGTATAGATCTAATTTGTTGAATAATAACTTACTGTCAAGGCTATCGTAAGCTTTAGATAAATCTATAAACAAACAAATTAACATATTGTTTTATTCAAGGTTTGCCAAAATCATATTTAAAAACTCAAAGATTGCAGTATGTGCTGATTTTCCCTTTGAGTAGCCATGGTGCTGCAGATGAAGTAAATTACAGTAATTCAAAAAAGTTGTCAGTCTAGATGCCATAACTAATTCAAATACTTTAGAAAAACTAAGAGGCAAACTAATGCGTCGATAATTTTCCAAATTTTGTTAGTCTCCGTTTTTAAATAAGGGTAAATAAGAACTATTTTCAGTTTTGCTGGGAAAATTCCGTATTTCAAAGAATTATTTATAATGTAACATAGTACATCTTTTATATTTATAACAAGAAATCACTGCGTGATTTCCCAGTCGTTTTGTGGTAGTTTTATCTATGACAAAAGTCATTGAGGGTTATAAAAAAAATCAAAAATCTATATATCTCCTAAAAATATTGAAGATAAATAGAAACATTTTTGAGTTACCTCGTAGATCACCTCTACGAGCTTATAGTTACACGCTAAAGAAATCATGAATTCAAATCTGAATCAAAAGATTATTCAAAATATTACTTTTTTGACCTTAAGAAAACTTAAAGTGTATGCTAAAAATTTCTAAACATTTAAAATTTATTTAATTGCAATCTAGAAAATTTGTTAAATGTCGGCTAATTGATGTTTTTTTTTTGCATCACTCTGTACATGCTGCTCATTAATTAATGTTGTTATAATCTGATAAATACTAAATAATAAATCCTCTTGTCAAATTCAATAACCCTATAAAATTGTATACTAAACACCAACTATAAATATATTAGATAGGTATTTTAAATCTGCTAGCCTCAAAATGGCTGCCTATAATATGATTGTCATCATAGCTGACGTTATTTTTTAGAAGTACCATATCTCTCTATTTGAAACTCGTTGGTGTTAAATTAACGTTAACGTTAATAGCGGCGGACGTTATGTTTTAGGACTACCATATCTCTCTATTATGGTTCGTTGATTTTTTGATCATATTTTTTTCTAACGTTGGTGTCACTTATTTTAGTTTAGTTGACACATCTAGTTCACGTCATAATTTGGGTTTGGTAAGATGTTTTTTCTAACACGATAAACAAATTGCTTGTGTCAAATAGTTTATTATTATTTTCTTTGTTTACATTACTAGTCTAAAAGGTTTCGACATTATTTTCATGTTTAAGGTCAATTTCTATCAACATGTTGTATATTGTAGTGTTATAAAATTCCATATAGTTGTAGTAAATTTAGAAGTTGTCATTGTGTATTTGAAGTAATATTACTGAAAAAGTGTTAATAACCTAAAGTGCCAGAGTCAGAGAGCCGTCAGATGGATGGATGTGATCATATGTTTGTCAATAACCTAAGTCAGATGGATGGGAAATAGTTGATATCTCCCTCTGCGCGGCACACAAAATGAACTGTTGTAGACGTAATTAAATTAATTAATATAATAGTGTGGCCGATTTAAATCCCCTTGATAAGTAACCGTTGGGATGCAGCAACAAACAAATTTTCTATATAGACAGACCTGCGGCTGCACCTTCGGTGCAGCTTTAAGTTAAGTCACATAGATACCGCTCATTTTCTTGCAGATTTTCGACGACAAAGACAGCACTATCGAAATTATAAGAATTAATCGCTGACTTTACGATACTCGTAGGAATCTCATCTACACCACAGCTAGCTATGCTTCTTCTTTATTAAGTTTGCGAGCTCTCTGATTTCGCGTTCATTTGTATTATAGTGTATATATATATAGTAACTAATGAAAATGACGTAAATTTAAATCAATTCTCGTAAAATCATGCAACACCCAAGGTTTTGGTGCATACTGGAAAAACCCCTATGGGTTTGTCTATTTTAAAGAGTCAAGCAGAGTCAAACAGAGAGTGACGATGAAGATATAGAGACAAGGACGAGAAATACTAACAGCGGCAACAATGAAGATCAAATAGAAGAGACCACCCTAACGCGAAAAAAACACGGAAGCAAACTGAAAAAAAAAATGTACAAAAACATAAAGTTACAAGTGGAGAAGCACATATACCGAAAACCAAAAGAATACGCCATGCACAAAATGATGTTTTAAAATTATAAAATTAATTTTGTCCGTAAATATAATAAATAGAAAATAATTTTGTCACATAGCGGACAAGATGGCTGGTTTTACCTATATACACAATGAATTTTGTTTAATTTAGCAGGGCCTCGCTTTTATTATGAGGGCGTCGGAGTAGATATACGTAAACCATACCATCTACACGCCGCATCTTTTTATAATCTTCTGGACCGATATTCCAGGCTCCGATCGACCAGATCAGACAATCATGGCCCAATATGCAGATGACACAGCTTTGGTAGCCCGAAGTACACAGCCAGAAAATGTCACCACAAGGGAATTGTATAAATGTTTGAATTCGATGGAGTTTGTTGTATTGATGATGTGATGAAATGTGATGTGACGAGTCTTGCAGGCTCTATTACTAACAATTAATAGTCGACGGTAACCAGTACACTATTAACCAGCTGATTGACAGTTACAGTTCTATATTCTGTTGAATTAGGTTACATCCCTATTTGAAAATTCTGGATTTTGCGAGAGTATAACCTGTCATTTATGTATGTATGTATTTGCTCTTCTTTATTGGCCGCAGCTACCAGGGCTATTTGGCCAGGGGTGATTGAACACCTTTATACTCGTTTGGATAACACAAGGGGTGAGTCCCAAACCACCACAAAACCTTGAAAGATAAGAAGATCCAA
This sequence comes from Apoderus coryli, assembly GCA_911728435.2. Taxonomy (NCBI): domain Eukaryota; kingdom Metazoa; phylum Arthropoda; class Insecta; order Coleoptera; family Attelabidae; genus Apoderus; species Apoderus coryli. The sequence goes on along the minus strand of OU452198.1, from coordinate 32,259,892 downwards.
TTTAACCTTCACTTATTCATATACCCACACCAGAAGCACATACCCACTCTAAAGTCTCAAATTACATGCTATCAAAAAGCGACCTACAACCTGTCATTTGTTCATTTTGGTTCTGACTCCTTTACACGTTGTACAGTAAAGTTTCCCCTATTTTATTGCCAGTGTTGCTTTCCGAATTGGGATTTTCGTGGAAACCTTACATAATGTGAGCGGATTTTATCGTATTAGTAAGTTTTACGTTTGTTGAGTAATCTTCTCACAAGTCGGTATTTTTCCGGATTGAATATACTCGTGTTACCGGGGTAAGTAGCCATTTTCAGTATTCTAGAATTTTCTCTAGTATTCTTTTACGTTCTTTAGTGGACTGAACCGTTTTTCGACCAACAACAACTGGTTGGAGACTTATGGAAGAGCTATATAGCTCTAACTAACATTAAAGCCACATACCAACAACGTAAGTTGATTATTCAAGTTTCTATGTCACGTGTTTCTCTAAGTACACCTTGAGAGTGTGGTTTTTATTCTAATAACGTTGAATTAGGTCAGGGCATTTTTCCTTTTCACGAATGGTTTTACGAATCGTTTTTTGTTACGAATCGTTTATGAATAGTCTTACGAATAGTTTTACGTTTTACGTTCCACGTTTTGTTTGCGTTTCTACCTTTACCTGGTAAACATTCACCAGACCCTTTTGTGACGCTTTGTTGAAGCTAAATACGTGGGGAAGAGTTGTTAAGTTGTTTGCTGCTGGAAGTTTGCCATAACGTGAATCGAAGTAGACACTTGGATTGGTATTTTAGTCATCGTAGGAGAAACTAAACGTATATGGTGTTGGATTGATGCGATTGTGATGGATGATGAGAACTAGACTCTTATCAGGATGAGTACTACTCAAAATTAATTTTACATATGATTCTCTCTAATTGCTAGTTAGTTGATTAATCACACGCCATACCTTAACTCGATTAACTGACTCAAGTGACAAGTTTTTACTCAGAACTAGACGTGGCGAAGTTCTGCCAGCTTATAATTGAATTTTATTTACGTTCCGATAAGTTTAAGTAGTAATTATTGTAAATTTCGAGATCTCGAAAGGTTAGGTTGTTAGGTATGCTGTTTTAATTGATATTGCAATGTAATATTTCTCGAAAAGTTAAGTATTTAGTGCTGTTTTAATTGGTATTGCAATTTAATATTTATTATTGAGTACATATATATTTTGAAGAGCAATTGATAACGTTTGAACTTTACTGATATTTATCAGAAAATTTAACAGATTAGTTTTGATTTTTATGACGGTTTAACCGATTGATGATTGAACAGTGACTAGCTGTATGGATTGTTGTTTAATAGTTTAATTGTTTTATAAACATATAATTAGTTGGGTAAATTTGTTGGAGCTGATTGAGTTCTTAAATTAATTTGAATACTGCCTGATCAATTTCATTAAGTGATAATTTTACTGTGATACTTTGTGTGAATATAGTTAGTAATTGGTTAAGATGAATCTAGTGTTTTATTTATTGAGCGATAGTTCAAGGGTGAACGCAAGAACGTTGGTTTCTGGTTTTGACCGCCCATAAACCAGTGGCGCAACCCTCACCTTACTCCTGACCGAGCTGCCGGTTGTTAGGATTGCTTCGATTGGGCTACCATTCAATTATACCGCTTATTTTCTCTGAGTTTGCGACAAATATAAGATGCAACATCTTGGTACTACAATAAGATCCTAACAGTTGTCAATGGTTTAGAGTAGAAGCAGAAACACCGCATTTTCAAAAATAATTTTAAAACTGTAGATTATGGTCCATAAACGTCTAATACGCCATATCCACCGTGGCTCACCCGGTATCAATTTGGTCTAGTTAAATGAGTGCAACAACAATAAGAAGACGATTTGTGTACGTAAAAACGAATGAATCGTAACACATATTTTCGATATTAGACTCGTAAGAAATTTATCAAAATAAACGCATTGGATGTATGTCACTGCTAGATACAAGGGTGGTAAGTAGCGCGCGAGCCGATGATTTATTGGGGCACCAAATCACTGCAGTTTTTTTTCTTGCCTTCACTATATATAGGGTGGTATAAGAAGTTTTCACGGCAGCAAGGGCAGAAGATATAAAGGGAAAAAAGCGACGGTCACTTCGAACGCAATAATTCATTCTTAACCACCTCCCAGCATATAACCAATGATGTATCATATTTCTTATTATTTGGTAATAATTCTTCGCACCGTACTCTGATACAGGGGTAATTTAATAATTTAATTTTTGAGCCACTATGATATAGAAAATGTTAAGCGATATGTTATGAATAATCCATAGACGTGTGTATTAGGGTGGAGCGAAATATTATAGGTGACAAAAAAAATCTAGCAAGAATGGAATACTGATAAAAAGTTGCATATCGGTGTCATCAACTACCATACCAAGTTTTAGCTTACTAGGATCATGTTTTGAGGTGCCCCAAGCTTCCATCTTTTGTGATGAAAGTGTGATAATTTTTTCACTATTGAAAAATATTTTTTATTTGGTTTTCTCTTTTAAAATTTAGATCGTTTAAATGAATTTTTATGTAAAAAAAAAAAACGATTTTGTTTATTAATTTTTATAAAATATTTTGGAAAAATTTTTGTTTTTGTAAGATGACGAAAACAATTGTTTATTTTCTTATATTTCATAAAAAATAATAACTAAGGTACATTAGTTAATAAAAATAAGATAGTCAAGAAAATTATTATGTATTTCTACAAAAGAAAACAAATAATATAAACGTAAACAAATATTTTAAATGAGTACTCAGACTTTGTGTCATACGTTGGCATGTGTTTCCGTGAAGGAAGCCTTCCGCGAATAAAACCATCTCTTGCTTCTTTAACCAGAAACAGATTCTCAAGCTTCTGTAACAACTTTAATACATCGTTATACTGCATGGGTATGACATGGAAGTAACATTATTTTTTAGTGAGGCTGAAATCCCTGCTCAACTATATCTCGCAATTTTTCTGTTGCAAAATTTGTTGTAAGTGGTGGCTCTGTTACGTTTGTCTTTTGCCAATTAATGATTTCAATATAATCCGAAGCATCAAAATTAAAAGAAGGTATTATAAATTCACGTACAGTGGAACTGATTGGCTGACATCTTGCTTTTTTATACGCCGAAATGCCAATTCCCTTATCTGCGAGCACACACAGTAGCAAATTTTCAGGATTTCTAAAATATCCGTTTCTCTGAATGACTGGATCAATTATTCGTTTTAAGTCACTGGCAAGATATCTGCTTCTTTTAATAGACGTATATAAATTATACGCACCTTGAGTACAAAATGGTAAATTATATTTACGCTGACATCAGGTAAGCGCAGTTATTATGAAAAATTATAGTTTATTTTTTAATTTTAACTAAAGTTAAGGTTTTTTAATCATCACTCCTTTTAAGAACAGAAATTTTTTTTTTTTTTTTGTAAAATAATCCATTTCTTACGAGGAGTGTAGATGATATGAAAGAAACACGTCTACTCCACAAAATTACGCATATAATTCAACTAAAACAGCCAGCACCATACATGTTTCGAGGTCATAAACCTCATCATCAGTGGTTTTTCATAGTTTACAAACTACACTAATTGGACATTATTTGTCTGAATAATTATATAAATTAATACGTCACATTGTGGAAAGATTTTTGTATATAAATTAATTATGAAAATTACATTGAACGAACATATAATTTCAATGTAATTTTCATAATTAATTTATATACAAAAATCTTTCCACAATGTGACGTATTAATTTATATAATTATTCAGACAAATAATGTCCAATTAGTGTAGTTTGTAAACTATGAAAAACCACTGATGATGAGGTTTATGACCTCGAAACATATATGGTGCTGGCTGTTTTAGTTGAATTATATGCGTAATTTTGTGGAGTAGACGTGTTTCTTTCATAACAGAAAAATTTAGTTAAAAATATACAGAAACAGATTTAAATAAATCTTTGATAAATATAAATAAAGGCAAATGCATAAAAGCAGAGCTTCTAATAATACCTGGTATGAGACGTATTCTGATTTGCTAACAGATAGCATAAAAGTAATTTGATTGACAGTTTCATAAAATGTGTTTTATATAGTATTATTATGAAGTAGGTAAATATATTCTAGATCTCAATTACACTTTAATTAAGGTTTTTAAGAAAACAATACTTAGGTGAGGTACCTACTTATAAACATAACCTATATTTTATGCAGTTGACGAAGTAGGGATATCCCTATTAATTTTAGCTACCTATTAAATATATGACTTTATTTTATGTTATGCTTCACTGCCAGAAGCCGCCACTGATATTTTCACTCCAACCTAGTGTGTATACCTGAAAGAAGTGTTTAGTGTTTCAGAAAGACATGGCCAAATTGCTAGAGGTGATAGAACTGCTTAAAATAAGTGTAGCTTCTTATATAAATTTTTGCCGAATGAGCTTTCATTTTAGAAAGTTAAAAACAATGTTATTTTTACTAATTTTCCTAACTGACTATCAATTATTAGAAATAGCGGTGTCAATTTTTTCATATGAATGTTTTTGGGATCGCAGAATCGATTACAAATAATCGCGTTCCTTTAAAACATAAAGGGCGCTAGTCACACAATGTCTACTAAATTTTCATTCATATAACTTTTTTGATGTTTACTTTAGAGTTTTAGAGACTTGATAATTGTAAAAAATACCCAACAAATTATTATTTTGTTCTTTTATACACACAACTATTTCTTAAATCACAAACTGAATATTGAATTAAACACAAAAGTTTTATCACACTTCTGATATTTTGTAGTAAACTTATATTATCGAATAATTAGGTACTTGAAATAAATGTCCAATACTAAATTTTAATATATTTATTAAACTGAATAACATAATCTAACCGTGCTCTTACTTCTATCTCTAACTTCTTAAACTGATTCTGGCGAAGTGTATTTCCCCTCAACTTAACATAAGTCCCTCAAAATAGATTGACACTATTGACAGGAGAAAATAACAGAATACCGCGGAATTTGAATTTCCGCGCCATATGTTAGATCAGCGCATACAAAGTTTTTTTCTCATTTGTTTTCTGTTTTTTGGGTTGCTGAATTCGATATTTAACTTTACCAAAAATCTGCAAAAGTTCACGAAAATCGAAAAATACACTGCTTATAAAAAATTGTGCCAATATACAAAAATGAACTAAACTAAATTACCTACAAATTAGGTCGATAAGGTTAGTGTCAGCCAAATGATCCCGCCGATAAAGCACCTTGAATTTTAATGAAATGTCCAGAGTTATTAAAAAAAAATAGTTATTTGATTTTTTTTCTAAATAAATAAAAAATATTAAATATTTTTAAATCGTTAGAAATTCTCAGTATTTTATTCACTTGCGAAGGTACATCGCTAAGTTTTATTGTTCTGTAAACACCTAGAATACGTGGTAACAGTCTCAAATGATAATCAGAATAAACACAAGTTAGTTAACGTAGGAGTAAAGTCCTTAATTACTAATAGTACCTACAATTTCAAACAAATAAACGCAAACACGTTCTGTGTTATGTTAAAAAATATACAATGTGTAATTTAGAATTTTAAGAGCGGGGGTTGAATTTTGGAAGGCGGTATTACAAAAAGAAAATTGACGCCATAATTTTAATGCAATTTTACAGCTAAACCTTAAAGTTTTCGTTCCAAAAAAATATCTTGACTAACTAAACAATTTGGGCTTGGTCAAATGAGTTTGGGAGTACCTCTATAGTATTTTTTATTCTATACTTTTAAGTGTTTTTTTTTTTACCAAATTATTCACAATTATTCTTGGTACCTATGTTGAAAAATGTTTTAAGTTTATATTTCATAAACGAAATGAAATAATTGTATTATTTTCATTATTTCCAATAAACTAACGTAACAAACTAGCTACTTTATTTAAAAATTTAAAAAAATATTGCCAGAGATGGGATTCAAACCCAGAACCCGCACGCGAACTGCACGATCTATCAATGACGCCAAAAACCCTTCATCAAATTACTTTAATATACTCTAATAAGAGTTATAGGTTCCAACTACCTAACTGATGAAATTTTAAACGCAATTTTCTCAAGAATTTTGCTGGTGCAAGTATCAAAAGTAACCTGTAAATCAGCATTTTTTATTGCTTTAAAATGATGATTGGTTAAAGCGATTAGGCGGTATCGTTGAAGAATACATACAGACACACACACAAATATTGCGTCATTTGACGTCGAAGGACCCATTATCAAATATATTTAATCAAAAACTAACTTAAAATATGCAACAAAAATATCAATTCCCCATTATCCAACCGTGTTCTTCATTATAAAAACTAAAAATGTAGAACAAACACCACTTTTAACTCGAGCTGGGCATTTAATGATCGTCGAATTCTCACAGAGGCCTGGAAAATAATTTAAAGACTACATTATACTGACCATTTACAATTTGTAATTATGCCGATGTCTGACTGTGCAGAAACGATCTTTTTTTCTCTGGTTTCTTTTTGTTATTATTTTTTTGTTTATAGTTTCGTGCCCATTCACATTTATAATAGAATCACAATCAACGTTTTATCAGAATTATTTCTCAACTTGAAATGGATCGCACATTCCGCAAATAAAATTGTATACTAATAGACGACACAGAGAGAGAGAGCGATGCGCAAGGCCTTTTTAGAATTTAAGAGTGCATATATTATCGATATATCTTTTAGGTCTGTCGCTGACGATGAACGACATTAGAAATGCTAAAATATGCCATCTGGTGGATGATTTATGAAGATGAAGAAGGAAATTCTATGGGACTTAAGCCTATAATATATTTTACAATATTATTGTATAATATTATGATGATGGAAAGTGTATTTGTGTCAATATAATTTTTATAAGCTTTAAACATTGCATTGTAGACCAGGGTCGATAATTTTAAAAATGGTAAAAAGTGAAAAAAATTGTAGTAGGATGATACTCATAGGAAAAGGTAGAGAATATAACAAAAATAAAAGGAAAAATAAATTACAGGCGATCTGAGGTCGGGAGGGGGTGATTTTTTAAGGATAAAAAACGGTTAATCTCGATTTCCTATGAAAAAAAGTTAAATGGCAAAGTTGTAGGTAATAAAAAGATATACAACTTTTGTATCGTCACTTTTTTCACATAACCTCAAAATTTATGTGAAAAATTCGAATAACCGAGTTATTGGTTTTTTATTTTTATCTTTTGCAAAAAAAAAAATATTTTTTCACGAAATTTGATGAAAACTTACCTTTGTATGTCCCAGTAATTTTTTTGATTTAAGATATTCCTTTTTTCACGTTATTTTGACTTAATATCGAAAAAGCACCCTAATTTTCAGTCGAAAATTCTCACGTCAAAATATCTGCTGTTTTAAAAAAGTTGGTGTGTTTTTTGTTCGTTGAAATCTCTACTTTCTCATGGTATAAAAAATATACACTACTATGGTAAATGTTCTCAAAAAATGCAAATAATGATCTAATAGTTTCAAATATGAACCCTTAAAAAATATCGTTGCATTTCTCCATTGTTTTTCTGGTTGCGATACAACATCTGGATTTGCCGGAAAAGGAAAGAAAAGTATCGTCAACTCTTTATTAGCCGAAAAAATGTGTCAAATTTGGCCAATATTTTTAATAAAAAAGACGCGAACAAAGAAGATATAAAAAAATGGATTACAATTAATGAAATCTATTAATAAATGTAAAAATGATATAACACTGAACCAATTAAGATTTCAAAAATATCAATTGGCAAGAATTAAATCTTGTTTCATATTGGTCAATCTCCCACCCACAGAAGTTGCAGCAGAACAACATTGTTACAGGGCATATTATCAGCTTCAGACTTGGCTGGGTAACGAACTGACAGCAACAGATTGGGGCGGGAAGCAACATCAACGCGCCGAAAAGATGGTTTAAAATGAACAAATTTATGTTCAAATTGTCATGGTTCTGAAACATGCTCCAATGTGGAAGAAAAAACCTACGAGGAAGTTAATGATTCAGATGAAATTGTGGATGAAGAACCAATGCAGACCGGAAATAATCTTGGAGACGTAGAAGAAAGAAGAGGTTTGTCGAATCTAACGATGAACAAATGCTATCAAAGAGACAAAAACCAATGGAGAAGTAATTAGAAAAACAAAATTGCGGATTCGAGTTTTTTTGCATTTTTGGAGAACATTTACCATAGTAGTGTATATTTTATACCATCAGAAAGTAGAGATTTCAACGAACAAAAAACACACCAACTTTTTTAAAAAAGCAGATATTTTGACGTAAGAATTTTCGATTGAAAATTAGGGTGCTTTTTCGATATTAAGTCAAAATAAGGTGAACAAATTAATATTTTAAATCAACACAATTACTGTACGTTTGGGACATACAAAGGTAAGTTTTCACCAAATTTCGTGAGAGAATTTTTTTTTTGCAAAAGAAAAAAATAAAAAACCAAAAACTCGGTTATTCGAATTTTTCACATAAATTTTGAGGTTATGTGAAAAAAGTGTCGATACAAAAGTTGTAGATCTTTTTATTACCTACAACTTTGCCATTTAACTTTTTTTCATAGGACTTGCAATTTTACCGGAAATCGAGATTAACCGTTTTTTGCCCTTAAAAACTCACCCCCTCCCCCTTCCGACCCCAGATCGCCCGTAATTTATTTTTCCTTTCATTTTTGCTATATTCTCTACCTTTTCCAATGTGTTTCATCCTACTATAATTTTGTTTGGTGTCAAAAATTATCGACCCTGGTCTATTGGTACTTTAGCAATTTTACTTTCTCGACCCATAGGAGGAACGCGCTAAAAATATTTAGATCTTCGCTTGATGCGGACGATGAGGAAATATTTTCGAATGTACAGCCATTGGATGTATTTGACGTGACAGAGATCGACGTTATCAAGACACTAAAGAGAATGTAACCTAAAAGTAGTTGTGGGCCCGATAGCATTCCGGCATTTTTTATCAAAGATTATGCTTTTATCCTGGCGAAGCCATTATCAGTTTTATTTAATCTAAGTCTCAAATCTTCAATTTTTCCTGAAATATGGAAAACCTCGAGACTCTGCCCGGTCTTTAAAAAAGGAGATAGAGCAAACATAGAAAACTATCGTCCTATCGCTTTAACTTCCAACTTTGGAAAGTGCTTTGAGATAATACTTCACGAGAGAATTCTTCTGCAACACAATTTATACCACTTCAAAAGATTTTTGATATCTTATCCCGTTTTCATACAATATGCCTGGGGCGCCGAGTTTGGGACACCCGGTATATTGTTAAAGGGTAAGCGAATTTGAGATTAGGAAGTAAATTGGCTATAAAACACACTGTTTTTTGACAATTTCAGTTTCATTGACACCAATATAAAGTAGAAATATGGGAATTAATAATGGAATATGATGTCGGGCAAATTTCCACCTCTAACACGTCGACCACATTTTGCAACAAAGCTTCGCTTATCTCGTCAATGCAGCGCCGAATTTCATCTTTCAGAGCATCATCGTCAGTTGTTTGTGGTGTGTTCAGTAAACCCAGCGGTCTTTCAAATGGCCCCAGAGAAAATAATCCAGTGGTGTTAAATCACAAGAACGAAGCGGTCAATTGACATCGCCAAATCGACAAATTACGCGACCGGGAAATTTCTCATTCACCCTCTTGCTGAAACCATAGGTCACTGATTTTGTCCATCTGTCATCAACAATTCTCGCAATGTGTCCCGCCCAGTTCCATTTTAGTACAGGTGTTCTCTCTACGGAGAGGATTCCGGTATTTGGTATGTGATCCCTGAGAGAGATTCCCAGCATTGATCGTTCCCTCGCTAGTTGCGTAACTCGTATTTTCTTTATTGTCCGTTTAGTCAGTGTTAGGGTTTCGGCTCCGTAGGTAAGGACTGGGAGGACACACTGGTTAAAAACCTTTCTCTTTAGGCAGTTAGGCAACTCATGTTTGAGTTTCCCATATGCAGCCCATGCGAGCCCTATTCTTCGAAGGATTTCTAGGGTCTGGTTATCTCTTCCAATGGAAATCTCGTGTCCGAGGTATTTAAAGGATGTAGTTTCTTCCACCCTGAAACCGTGAATGTATATGCCCTCACCGAGCACAAGGTTTGTCATGATCTTGGTTTTGTGGAAATTTATTTTAAGCCCTACTTTCTTTGACTCTTCATTAAGATTTCTTAACATTGAGATGGCGTCATCCAGTCCTTCGGCTATGAGGACTATATCGAATGCTTTCTCATAATCTACGAAGATAAGTACTAGAGCAGCAGCTTGTTTCCTCCCATTTTAATTGCTTCGATAACCAATCCATCCTCTCCTGGGGTCTTGTTGTTTTTCATCTCGGAAAGGGCTCCATTTATTTCGCTTACTGTGATCTCTGGGATATCTTCTGCCCCTTGGTTCAGAACCTTAATAATTTTGTCGCCAGGTGTTCCCTGTGTTTGTTTTTTATATAATTCGGCATAAAATGTCTCTATCTTAAGCATTTCTTCTCTGTTTGTTTTCACATTGCTTTGTTTATACCTCAGCTTTCAGATATCCTTCTTGCCTTGTGACAATTCCTTCTTGAGTACTTTTAGGGTTTTGTTTTCCTGTATGATCTCCGAATTAATTCTTCTTACGTCGTTGCTCACAGCTTTTGAAATTTCTTTATCGAGTTCTCGTAGTTGCGCATAATTCTCATTATATTTATTTCTTAGTTCATTTCTCCTTCTCATAAGCTCTTTAGTATTCTGACTGATCTTCTCATCTTTGGTTTTCCTTCTTGAGCAGTTTAGTTTCTCGATGTCGATATCTTCATCTTCTGAATGTTCAATCTCGCCTAGAACTCCAGCTAATTTATTTTGGTAAGACTCCGAGTTCTCGGGAGGTAGGTACCCATTTGTTGCACTTAGTTTTAGACATGCTACCTTTGCTCTGATCATTCGGTAATCGCTGCCAGTTGTGAAGTTGTTCAGTACTGAGAGATCTTGGACTATTTTCCTGTTGTTCGTGAGATTTCGTTTGTGTGTTTACCATCCGGTCTTATCCATGTCCATTTGTTTTGCGATTTTCTACTGAAGAAAGAGTTTAGAGCCAATAGTTTGTGCTATTGTATGTAGTTCAACAGCATACATCCTCTTTCGTTGTGTTCTCCATAACCATGATCTCCAAGGGAACTTTCTGCTTCGTCTTGTTTTCTCCAAAGTTTTGCTTTGAAGTCACCCATCATAATGGTATAGTGAGTTGGACTGTCGTGCAAAGCGGTGTTTACGTCTTCATAGAAAACTTCAATATCTCCCTCACCCGAATCGAACCCGTATTATTTTAAAACTATATTTCGTGTTTAGTAAACGTTAAGGTACTGACTCTTGAGCGGATACTTTTGATCGCCTTTATATCTGCAAGGTGTCTCGTTGGTTTTCCTGGGCAATATTCCCCGTAAACCGATGAATGCTTCTTTCAGAACATTTTCTTTGGTTACTCAGGAAGTTTATAACAACGCGGTGATCGATCTTCTTCATCTTTGTTTTTTTTCGATTGATTGGCTTAATCGACGATAGTTCAAAGGTTAATGACCTAAATGAGACAAAACTTGGCATTTATAATAATGATGAGTCATGAGTCACGATTAAAAATATCCCCACGACGAACTTCCATCCCTCGGAGTTTTTGATCAAATTTCTGCCAAAAATTAAAAATTCTTATATATAACACACCTGCAAACATTATTTATAAATACATTAGATAAAACGGCCCCAAGCGTGTTCCTGGGCTACACCTGAATAGAAGTCATTCAAACGAACAATCTGAGATCGATCGCACAAGTAACTGGTCAAATCAGCACAAGATGCCCACAGATAACTCACCTAGTCCATAAGTTTGTAAATCCACCACTCCCTCAAGGCATGAACGTTACTTACAGATTCAATTAAAAATCTAAAATGATTATAAAATTATGTTGGTCAAGCGGGTAATGTTTGTCGCTGATATATTTCCCATACCAAATTCATTAAGTCTGTGACACGTTTAAAAAAAACCCACACTTCAATCAAATTGAACTTACATGTTTTACATATTCCGCGCATTTACATGAAGCAAGAGCAATTTGAATTTTCATACCAATCATCGTATTGAGTCGGTGTATTTTAAGTAAGCGATGTGGAATTATAGAACATCAAACTGTCATATGACGATAAAATATTGAACGACTGATACTCATTTATACTGTTTAAACATATTGGAATATGTATGAACGAGTTATAAGCTAAACTGTTTATAAAGTAATAATTAGAGTGTTTTTCATAGTACATACGTAGCTATCTAATAAACAGTTTATTATTACATTTTTTTCTGCTATATTTATTGAAAACGAGGAGGCATAAAGTTAAGTTAAGAGTAATTCTTAAATAGCAATAAGGGTCGAGTATTCTTTACAGCAATAGCTTACTTTGGAAATTTACCTCCATAATGCTCGAGGAAATTGTGTTTAAAATTTCACCATTTAGGTAGTTATGTAGTGTCCCCGTATATTATTGGGTTATACCTCCAGATTCGGGGGACATTTTAAATTAAACTAACTCGGATATCTAATTAGGAAATATATATTTTATGATATATCGTTACAAATGCTAGTAGTTATTACAAAAGCTAAAATGGTTCTCTTCTTAATTATTCTTAAAACTAGATTAGGTAAACTGTGTCAATCGTAGTTATTGATGACACAGCAAGACTACATAATTTTTTATGAATATTATCTAATAATATTTATAATATGTACTATAAATATAAAAATATACAGGGTAAGACATATTGCACTACAGTTAGTACCAAATATTATATGTATAAGGGTCACGGTAATTCGCATAATTGATATGTTACTGTTGTAGATCAGTGGTAGAGTGCCTGAATTGCATGCGGAAAGTCCTGCGGGTTCAAATCCCTACTCTTCTTGCAATTTTTTTATTTATAATTTCTGAATAAAGTAATCAATCAAATATTCATTCGAAAGAAGTAGTCCATATCGAAGTGGAGTAGAATAATTAAATATTCTTGAAATAAAAGTCGACCTCCACACAATAAATTTTAATAAATATCTCCAACAAATTACATTTGACACCAGACATGTTTCGCAGCATCATCAGTGGTTATAAGAGATTATTACGAAAAGCTATGTTATTTATTTAGTTAGTATTTATTATTTATGGGAATTTTATTTATCATCTCTAGAAATAAGAATGTACATATTATTTTCAATTGTATTAAAATGATCTCAACTTTCAAACTTACCATTGTGAAAAGTAAAGTAAAAGTAAGAAGTTCGGCTTAGAACACCTTAAGCTAATATCAATTATATTTCCGGTTTTGAACTGGATTAAAATTGTTAATTTTATACCATTCGAAAGATAAAAGTATCGAGATTTTGTTGTGATAACTGTTTTGATGTGTAGTTGATTGTATCGCGTGAAATAAGTTAAAACGTGTAATTGTAATTTATTTGTCAGTCAAATACATTTTCTTATCAATAGTGTAAAGTAGGTGCCTATAGTATTTTTTTTTGTGATAGCATGAACAATGGAACCACTATAGTATAGTACTGTTAAGCTTTGCACACATAAATTGGCGTATGAAGTACATGGTAAATTGAGTTGTACGACGTTGTAAAGAATAAAACATGGCCCCTCGACATAGATGTCTTGCATGTTCCCAATTTATAACCAAAGCTCAATTTAGGGTGAGATGTTCGGGAAGATGTGATGGGTGGTACCACAGAGCATGTTCTAAAGTGTGCGATAATGTGTTTGATTTGCTTGCAGACCCTGAAAGTAACTTTACTTGGATCTGTGATACATGTGCCAATGCGGATAAGGGTGCTAAAGGTAAAGGCAGAAGGAGTGTTGGTTTTCCTGCAGTAGTAAATACGTCTGACAGCGAACCAGATAATGTAAGAACGGCAAACTCGGATCTTGCTGGAGCGACGTCTGATCGTGATGCTGTTGGTGCTCCTCGTCATGGATCTTACACGATTGATGATGTTATGAGAGAACTGCTGTTATTGAAGCAACTGTACAGTGATATACAAAATATGAGAAACAACTCGAGATAAATCATGAACTTAAGTCGGAGATTTCATATATTAAATCGAATTTGTCAAAGACACAAGATACCAATACTCCACCTAGTGGAACGGCAACAACTGAAAATGGGACAACTGAGTTCTTTCAAGAGCTTTACAACCGTGAAAGAAGAAAGAACAACATTGTCATCTTCGGTATGACTGAGGATGATAATTCGCAGGATGCCGCTAAGGTTGCATCACTGCTAGGTTCGTTATGCCCTGATGATGACATACCTACAAAGATTACAAAAAGTCATAGAATTGGTCGTAAAATGGACAACAAACTGCGTCCGATTAAAGTCGTATTGGATTCGCATAATACTGTTGGTAAAGTTATGCGCAAACTATACAGACTGAAGGATCTTGATGTAGCGGGCTCCAGGCTTTCGATAAACATCGACAAAACTCCTACTCAAATTGTGGAGTATAAGAGGATCAGAAGTAAACTGACTGAGCGGTTAAACAAGGGTGAGAAAAACTTGAAAATTAGATATGTGGATGGTGTCCCGAAGATTGATCCAGTGGTTCAAAAAAACGGGATAAGTCAACAGCAGTGAATTTCCTGAGAAACCCTTCACAAGACAATGATGACTTAGTGTGCGTTTATCAGAATGTTCGTGGAATAAATACGAAGATGGATACCTTTTTTTCATCGGTAAGTGACTGTGAATATGATTTTATCGCGTTGACTGAAACTTGGTTGCGCCCGGATGTTCGAAGTGAGGAATTTTTTCCACCAGACTACACCGTTTTTAGAAAAGATAGGAATTTACAAGTTACTTTCCAGGCCACTGGTGGCGGTGTGTTGTTGGGAGTTAGTAGAAGTATAAAATCGCAACTTGTTGATAATATAAACTTTCCTTCTATTGATTTATTAGTTTGGAAATGTTATTTAATGCTCAAAAGTTTTTATGTATTTGTAATTTATGTTCCGCCATCAGTATCTGCTGAAATGTTGGAATTGTTCTTAGAATGTATTGAGCAGTCAGATATTTATCACGATAAGAATTTGTTATTTTTTGGGGACTTTAATGTAAGTGGTTTTGTTAATGGTAATCCTAATGATAGACAATATGTAGCAACTAGAAATTTTATGAATTTTTATGAATTGGAGCAGTACAATGATGTTCGCAATGTTTCTGATCGTCTCTTGGATTTAGTGCTCTCTAACATTCCTTGCACTGTTGAGCGTAACAGTAGTCCACTAGTTCTTGAAGCTGCTTATCATCCTGGCTTGATAGTTGTCCCAAAAATTAGACATAAACAAGTTTAGTTGTTTAAAAAAAATACTGACCGTAAAACATATAATTACAAGAAAGCTGATTTTGTCTCACTTTATGAGGCCTTAGTTCAGGTTGACTGGACTTATTTGGCGAAGATGACTGATGTTGATATAGCAGTTGAGGAACTTTATACCAGAATGTATTCAATGATTGATCGTCATGTGCCTACCTATAGGAATTACAAAAGATCTTTTCCGTCTTGGTTTTCTTGTGACATAATTAGAAATGTTAAAATGAAGGAGAAATTATTTTCTAAATATAAAAAAACAGGAAATGTGTGTGTCTTTAACGAATATAAACTCATAAGATCGACTATTAAAAACGATATTCGGGTTGCCTATAATGATTATATTGCTAGGGTGCAGAACAATGTGTCCGTTGATGCGAGGGAATTCTGGAAATATTTTTATTCTAAAAATCGTAGCTCAAGGTTACCGGGCGTTATGTCGTATGAAGTGTTGGTGCTCCCAGTATCTGCGAGGAGGACATCCTAGAAGCTGCCAAAAAACAAGATGACTTCGGGTCCTGATGGTCTGTCTTCTTTCTTGGTGAAGGACTGTGTGATGGTATTGGCAACTCCTTTGTGTTCTATCTTCAATTTGGCACTAAAAAATTACAAGTTCCCTGAGCAGTGGAAAATTGCAAAAATAATACCAGTTTTTAAATCAGGTGATAGAGCTCGAATTAATGATTATCGTCCAATATCAATTTTGTCAAATTTCGCAAAGCTATTTGAGACTGTGCTATATGATTATATTTATCCATGTGTTAGAAACTTGATTACACCGAATCAACATGGATTTATGTCTGGGCCTTCCACTGTTACGAATCTTGCATTGCTTTCACAACAAACTACCGAAGTGTTGGATAGTGGCGGGCAGATGCATGTAATTTGTACGGATTTCGCCAAAGCCTTTGACAGAATGGACCATGTTGTTCTAATCAAAAAGCTTGATGAACAGTTTGGGTTTCGGCATGATCTTAAGATCTTTTTTAGTTCATATCTACGCAACAGAGAGCAATACATCTTCTATAATGGTCATAGATCCTGCAATTACACTGCCACCTCTGGAGTTCCCCAGGGATCGAACTTGGGACCTTTGCTTTTCCTTTTATTTATTAATGATCTTGATGCCCGACTCAATTGTTATAAGTTATTGCTCGCAGACGACTGCAAAATTTTTCAATCTATAAAAAGTTATGACGATTGTGTGCAACTCCAGTCTGATCTCTCTTGTATTGAGGAATGGTGTATTCAGAACCGGTTAAGCTTAAATGCGGACAAATGTAAATACATAACATTTTCACGAAAAAAAGAAATAGTTGATTCTGAGTATGCCGTGAACCGAACTCAGATTTCTCGCTGTAGCACTGTTACAGATTTAGGTGTTGTGTTTGATGAGAAATTTTCTTACATTGACCATATTAATGCCAAGGCTTCTGAGGCAAGCAAAATGTACGGATTTATTGTGCGTAATTGTAGAGGTTTTGATAACATTGATGCCCTCAAAATGTTGTATTACTTATATGTTCGTTCCAAACTTGAATATGCGTCGCTGATCTGGTTTCCGATATATGATGCCCATAAGTTCACTATGGAGGGACTTCAGCGTCGTTTCCTAAAATATTTATCATTTAAAAGAGATGGCGTTTATCCTGAGAGGGGGATCGATTATGGGTACCTTCTGAGTAGGTTTCAGTTTAGAAGTCTTGATTTTCGAAGATCTTTGTGTGCATTTTGTTTTCTGCATAACTTAATGTGTAAAAGGGTCGATTGTTCGGGTTTGCTTTCTGCATTAAATATAAATGTCGAGACTGCACAATCGCACTAGTCGTGTTTTCTACTGCAATCGAGCAAGAACCAATATTTTAAAAAGGTCACCGGTGAGCATAATATGTAGTCATTTTAATCTCATTTGCGAAGATTGTGACTTATTCTTTTGTTCTCGAAATGAACTCATTAACGTTGCGAACAATGTTTTGCCCCTATAATTATTATCGTTGTGTGCTATACAGTTGTATATTTTTAAGTTTAAATACGGAATTTATATTTGGTTGTTCGTTGGGTTGTTATATTGTTTTGTACCGAGAAATGTTAAGTATAACTAAGTTTATTTTTCTATGTATTTTGTCCTGTAAATGGTTATCTAACTGTTGGACAATAAATGCCTTTATTATTATTATTATTGTGTGAAAATTTTTTTAATAATTATTTAGTCATAAAAATTCAAGTCATAAAAAATTTGTTAAATTAAGTGTGGTAGGTATACATGTTAATGCATTAAAATTAAAAATCAAAATTTACATCATTTCTAATGTGAGTCTCTTTAATACTTTTTTCTTTTTGTAAATCAAGAGACTTACATTGGAAATGATGTAAGTTTTGATTTTTAATTTTAATGCATTAACATGTATCACACTTAATTTAACAAATTTTTTATGACTTAAATTTTTATGACTAAATAATTATTAAAAATTTTTTTACACAATGGTAAGTTTGAAAGTTGAGATCATTTTAATACAATTGAAAATAATATATACATTCTTATTTCTAGAGTTGATAAATAAATTTCCCATAAATAATAAGTACTAACTAAATAAATAACATAGCTTTTCGTAAGAATCTCTTATAACCACTGATGATGCAGCCCGGTGCTGCGAAACATGTATGGTGACAAATGTAATTTGTTGGAGATATTTATTAAAATTTATTGTGTGGAGGTCAACTTTTATTTCAAGAATATTTAATCAAATATTGTTGAAACTTATGGATAACCACTAAAATTAATAATATACAAGGTGTTCCACAAGAACTGACAGAATGATAATAACAAATAATATAACATGCATTCCATAAACAAGCAGACTAAATAATTAACAAACAAAACTTAATCAAACTAATAAAGACTATACCAATAATAATGATACAATAGCAATATTTAGCAGGAAGTACCGAAGCCTAGCTGAGAAACTGAATTTTTACTATGCAGCCTGACCCCGAAACAATACCACAGATTTAGTCCATTAAATCTGTCACAATACGTCAAACAATGAATTTTCTGAGATTAAACATCTTAAAATCATCCGGACTTATATAATACAGTATTGAACCCCTCTTGAAAAATGTAGTTTTTTGTGTGAGTGGGGTTAAAAGTCCTCGAGACCTAACATTTATATTATAAAAAAAATTACATTTACAAAAAATAATATAGTATAATATTTATATCTTGCTTGATTTTTGATCTGATATTACTGTCAATACGAGGGTTGCCTTTTATGTTTCGGGATTTGGCAACACTGGTGTTATAATCTGGCAACTGACAGCTCTATCGTAAAGTTGGACATTTTTGAGGTTATACGTACTCAGGACGTTTTGACATACGAGCGCTATTTGTGTTTACAGTAACTTAAAAGATTTATCTCGGCCCAATAATGGAATTAAATCGTGAACATTTTCGTGCGATTATTTTTTACAACTTTCGACGTGAATTAACTCAGCAACATGGATGAACTTAATTCAATTTTTGGCGATGAACCTCCATCAAGGACCAGTGTTCGATAATATTGTGAATTCAATCGTGGTCGTAGTTCACTCCAAGACAAATTTCGTGAAGGTCGTCCAAAATCAGTTGTTGTTCCGAAAACCATTGATGCACCAACCATATTTCGGAACTACAGTTCCATCTTCAGTGGCATTAATAAATACGACATAGAAATCTTACTATTATTTTTAATGTACATACACATTGTTAAAAAAATTGGTTGTGTCTAACTAACGAAACAAACTAACTACTTTATTCAAAAATCAGAAAAAAAAGTATTGCCAGAGCTGGAATTCGAACCCATAACCTTCCGCATGCGAAGCGAACGCTGTATCAATGACGCCTCATTACCCTCTTTGAAAATATTGTATTTTAATTGTAATAAGGTACGTTCCAACTACCTAAGTGGTGAAACTTTGGACTGTTTATCTGTTGGGCAATAAAGCATTTATTTATTTATTTAACATCTAATTAACTGATAAATTATTGCTGTTTGAAGCAAAAATATTGTATCTGATATTTGTGTTAAAAGTATTTTTATGTGCATTATTTTGTCTATATTATGAGGGTTTGATAAGCGATACGGAAATAATTTTGCCGCCCGGGAAAGTCTTATTTTTGTCGTTGGTCTGTAACAACTTAAAATGCTGGAATGTGGCGCAAAACAGTCCTGTAAATGTCAATATTATGTGGTGATTTCAGAAAAAAAATATTACCCACTCTTTTTTTCCCAACTGATATTTGCAGATGAATTTCCATTAAATGAAACCATATTTCATCGCCCTGTATATACCTCACAACTAATTCCCGTTTCTCTTCTGAGCTGCTGTTGCCTCTATTCTCGCTATATCTCTGTTGTGTGTTGTTCGTTGTTCCTTCTCCCTCCCGCATACTCCCTTGCCTGCCGCAAAGCTTTCGTTCTGCGAAAACTCAACTTTTTGCTGCTAGACGGTTTCGCAAGTGAGTTTTTGTCGTCTTTCCCAAAAGAGTTTTTGTCGCTGTTCCCGGTCTCCGCTTGTCGGATCCACAGTTAGCTAGTTTGTCATTCCGGTTGGCACCCCACATATAATACATCTAGAGAGTTGTTTTCTCTCGTTATTCATTTTCTATAATACGAATATATTTTACTTATTGTTATTTTCGTTACTTTAATACCGTCCGAGATGTTAGATACACCTATCAAACGATAGTTATATGTAGTTATCTTAATCAGTTATAAGGTCATTAGCTAACAGAACAAGAAGCCATCGTAAACCTCCTTTTATGTGAATAGGTACTGCCTTGAAGCCATAACTTCTATTCCACAGGCTGTATTTATGTCTTTGTTCTTCATAATTTCTTTGAACCTTAATCAATTATAAGATCATAACTGGCTGCATTAGCTAACAGAACAAGAAGCCATCAGAAACCTACTTTTATGTGAATAGGAACTTCCTGGAAGCCTTAACTTCTATTCCAAAGGCCTCTCTTTATTCTTATTGTATTATGTATCGTTTCTAATCCTTTGTCTACCTCTTTGTTCTTCATATTTTTCTTTGAACCTTAATCAGTTATAAGGTCATAACTGGCTGCATTAGCTAACAGAACAAGAAGCCATCATAAACCTCATTTTATGTGAATAGGAACTGCCTGGAAGCCTTAACTTCTATTCCACAGGCTGTCTTTATTCTTATTGTATTGTGTATCGTTTCTAATCCTTTGTCTACCTCTTTCTTCCTCTCTTTGTTCTTCATATTTTCTTTGATAAGTTTATGCATTTATATTAATTTTTCTTTGGATTCGAGCAGAATTGTTTCCTACATTTAAGTGATTGTTTATTTTTAGATCAGTTTAAAATCTTATCCTTTCCCATTTATGGCATTCTATAATTGTGTATTTTATAATTTTTACGCAGTGTACGGGGTGTCCCATTTTGGCTGTCCTAACGGGATATCTCGGATATTTTAAAAGATAGAACTTTGCGGGTTTCGCGAACCTGAGCTACTTTTTGTGACACGAAAGATGCCGGAAACAAAACGGTCATGGCCCTTTTAGTTTCCGAGTTCCAGGGCGATATTTTTAATGTTTGGTTGTTTACAAATACTTACTAATTAGGTAATGTTAGGCAACTAGATATCGTATTTGCTAGAAGCAGTTAAAAAGGCCATGACATTGAGCAGAATCCTACCCAATCTGGAATGACCTGGCTGCATGAAGAGGAGAACACTCCGTGGAGTAAGGATGTCAATAATATAACTCACAGATACCGATATGGTACAATACCCTCGTTTCCAGCAGGTACCGTACAATTTCTGTACTGTGACACTGCAAGCGATTGCAGGAATACTATCTATCAACCGAATGGTAGAGGCAAAAAAAAACAGATTAAACACTCAAGGAGAGGCCAGAAACCATACACTAGAAATTGCGTAATTTCGACTGTATGATTTCTGGTTTGGGTAGAATTCTGCTCAATACCATGGGTTTTCCCTCAGACTTGGGTCCAGAAAAATAAAATCGGGCAAAAATAAACATAAACATTGAAAAGTTGAACTCCTCCGTCGCTTTGCTCGTCCTGATCAACATTAAGTTTTTGTTCAACACTCTGTAGGCGGAAAATCGATCCAAATGTAGTACTTTACGATTTTTTCGAATGCGATTATTACATGGTCGTCTTACCTTTCGAAGGAACACTCTGCAAGTTCAGTTGCGTTCTTGTATATTGTGTTAGTCTCCAAAACTCATGACATCACAAATGGTCTCCAGTTTGAAATTACATTTGATCTCATTAACTGTCAAACTTCTTTTCTACGTCTATGGTGATGAAGTGGTGTCTTGGTAGACAGTTTGCGCACTTCGAGGCTTTCTATGTCATGATTTTTGGTTCCGTTGACTGGTACTCAGTTAGATTGCAATCACGGATGGCCTATTACACCGGTTCACCATATAGTTTCAGCAAACCGAGCGACCAAATTGTCGCTTGCGGTAGACACTTGAGCTGTTCTCTTATATCACTTCTGCTGCATGTTCTTTATGTATATTTTCTTCATTGTTCATCACTATCAAGAATTTGTTTCACTCTGTTTAGCCTCTCCTGGTTTGTTTTGCGGTTCTAGACTGCTAAACGTAGTTTAGAGCATCTTCAGAAGATTCGAAATGCCTGCTGCGTACTAACGTCTTTAAGCCATCGATGGATGTTTTTACAGCACGATCGATCAAGCAGGAAAATTATGGCATAATAGCTCTTTTGTTTTAAATGTAAAGACTGCATTACTTCTAATCTTCTTTCAATCTCGTCCTATTATAATTGGTGGCTTCATTCTGGCTATTTCTACCAGTTTCTTGTTGTTGATTTGTTTTAATTCTTCTTTATTGTTAATAAAATAATTACATCTACTTCTATTTGCCTGTTGATTTTTTGTAATTCTTCTTTAATCTTGATTGTCACTTCTTGTATTTTCATCTCTTGCTCGTTCTTTAAATGTTTTTCTTTTCTTCGTCCTCGTCTTGATTGTTCTTTATACCATAGTTCCAGCAAAAGAGGTTTCATATATTTTTGTTTTCTTCTATTTTCGCAAAGGTTACGACAACTTTAGGTCGTGATCATGATCATCTCGTTCGAAATAAACCCTTGCCCACCAAGTATAAAAGAGCAGATATGCAATTGTGTAATGTCATGATAGAAGAAATTTTTTCTTTTTCAAATGATATCCTCGTTCAACAGATGCAGTATTCTTATGTCTTCCAAGAAACTGGTTAGATAATTTAGCGTCCATCACGGAGAGCCGGGACGGTTGTATTAACTTTCTTCTAAGAAAAGATGCATTTTTAGTCGCTGATCAGTCAATACGTAATCGTAGAGTTTGTAAATCGTTACAGCCATGTATGCCTCTATGCAGCCTATGAAAATAAATTGGTACGGCCTCACTTACATGTCTTACGCGGCTTACTTTGTCGTCTAGCTGCTGTACGCCGCTGCTTTATCTCCGAGGATTATAACGTCAAGGATGTCGGTAATAGTAATACAGTTTAATAAAGAACAAGATAACTTATGAATTAATATTGTCATAAACTGGTCTTTGGATGAGCCGAAAATACTGTAATGTGACCCAAGCCAACCCTATGAATCCTTGTCAATATAATTACGATTACCTTATACGGGTGTCACTATAGCGAAAATATCCCAAACACGAACAAATCACTAAATCTCCATTTTCTTCTTCCTGTGGAAAAAAAATCGGTTGTGTCGCCCAACGTAACAAACTAACTACTTTATTCAAAAATTAGACAAAAAAAGTATTGCCAGAGCTGGGATACGAACCCATAACTTTCCGCATGCGAAGCGAACGCTCTATCAATGACGCCACACAACCCTCTTTGAAAATATTGTATTTTAATTCAAATAAGATAGGTTCTTAACTACATAACTGGTGAAATTTTATTGGGACAAATGTCAAAGGTGGCCTATCGCTGTAAAACTATTTGAAAGTTTAGCGGTTGTGTCCACCCCTATCACAGGGCTTAAGCGATTTCCACCAAAAACTAATAGGTTCAGCCTAGGACTTCCCCAAACTCATATACCAAAATTTAGCTCAATTGGTTAAAGCGTTTTGGCGCTATCGTGGAAGAATACATGCAGACACACATACATACACACAGACAGACAGATTTCCATCTGGAAATGGTCTTAATCGTCTCAGGGAACTTCAAAATGGTTATATCCGTCTTTATCTCATTTTTTAGCGCTGTGCAAGAAAGTCAAATCGTTCAAATTTGTTTGGTATCCATATATTTATTTGAACTAAAAGAAAAACGAGCATCATCTATTGGATTCTCTAAAAACTATTTAAACTATCCTCGTATTATTTTTAAAACCGCTATATATGTATCCAATAATGCAAAATAAATTTCTACGAATCTTATTAATAATGAAGTAATAAAATCTTGTGTAAGAATTTTTCTAAAATCAAGAATATTCATTCGATTTTGCAATTTTCATGATTGCGCCTCGATGTGATTTATATTGATACCTCTCTATATCTCTATATAGCGGATAAAACTTATTGGTTCCCTTTCATGAGCAAGTGAGAAATTATTGCGTGAAATTATGTTCTTTGTACAATTCAATAATGATATCAAATTAATTGACGGCTTGGATTCTACGACCTTTTCGAATCGGGTAGAAGCAGACGAACGGAGCAAATAGTTTACTGTAAATTGGTTACAGACAAATTGCACAACACGGTGTGGTAAATTTTAAGTAGGAAAGTTTGTGGGTCTTTAGAATATTTTCCGTCAATCTCTATAGCCAAGATGGCCTTATTTATTTGTTTATTTTTTGGCATAATCACATGCAAGTGTGAACTTTAGTGAAGTCGGAGTATATCTAGTGGACGGAATATTTACGCTACTCATTGCCAAACATACAGGGTGATTCATTCTGAGTGGCCTATTCAAAGTTCTCGGGAACTACAAAAGGTATGTTTCTGAAACATAAGGGTACGGTAAATTTCGTCTTTTAAAAAAATTTTGTTTCATCAATAATAATAATAATGACTCATGACATCATTCACAAAGAAACATAAAAAACAATAGATATGCCAAAAGGTGCTAACTCAGCATAGCTGAGAGATTTTCAGTAGAACCTATTACAATACAAACATAAAAAAAGAGAAGAGAGCAAGAGAAAAAGAGAATTGAGGAAAAAAACTATTAACATACATAGCAAATCATAAAACGATTGAAATACAAAAAAATATAACAATAAAAAAAAAATAATTAACATGTAGCGTTGTTCAATAAGTTCCGTTTGTGCGTCAAATAATTCTTGAAATACAAATCTCTTAAATTTCTGTCTAGAAAATATCTTCAATTCAGGATGTAACAAAATAATTGTTGTAGGTTGCGGTGTTCAAAAAAAAAAACAACGTTTGGTCGTTACTCTTTATTTGTTCACCAATGATCGTCCTAGAAGAATAGTTAATAGGCAAGATATAAGATTTGTGAATTCGGGTAGTTAATTTTAACTTACCACATAGGTTAATAATAGCCAAATTAGGTATAGTAAATGCTTATTATTGTGCACTCTGTTCACATGGACGATACGTTAGTACTAAAGTAGATAAATAAATACAGAGCAAATCGTTCTTTACTAGACATACGAAAACAGATAAATAATAATGAAGTTCGGCAGGTACAGTGTGAACGTTTAGTAACACACAAATTAATGCTTATTACCATTAAAAGGATATTTAAATATTCGATTATACTGTTTAGCGGTATTATAGGAAAAAGACCTCTGATACAATGCAGTGCTATGCTGCGGGTCTGTAATTGTGTCCTTACGTCTCACGTTGACATTGTGGACGTCAGTACGAAAAGTACTCTTCTGGTAAAGGTAAGGTGGTGTTTTAATAATCGTATGAAATAAAACAAGAGAGTGTAACTCTCTCCTATTGGACATATTAAGCCACTTGACCTCATTTAATTTCTGTGAAATTCTATCGTACTTTCTCATGCCAAAAATCATACGTAAACATGCATTCTGGAGAACCTAAACACGCCTAGAAGACATGGACCATACACATAATCGCAAAAGTTCATATGCGACAAAACCAGAGCATCAGACAGCAACCTCCTCAGATTATACGAAAGCATATGTCTAATAGCGCAAATAGCCTTAAGATTAGGGTATCCCGCCCGAAGTTTTACCGATATATGCTGGGAGAATCGAAGTGCACCATCCGTCATCAAACCAAGACTCTTTGCCCGTTCGGATACCGGAATGTCAATATCCCGGAGATTCAAATTCAAATTATTTTTGTTTACTTTCCACAGGGAAAGTATTGTGAAAGCGCTAAAAAAATTTTGAGATAAAGACGGATACAACCATTTTGAAGTTCCTTGAGACGATTAAGATCATTTCCAGATGGTTGTGTATCTGTATGTCTTCCAGGATAGCGCCTAAATGCTTTAACCAATTGAGCTAAATTTTGGTGTATGAGTTTGGGGGAGTCCTAGGATAAACCCATTAGTTTTTGGTTGAAATCGCTTAAGCCCTGTGATAGGGGTGGTCACAATAACATGTAATTAAAAAGTATATATTTTTGTCTATCGAACGGCATAGTTGAATATATACAATTTCATTTAAAAAAACTGACTTTTTTTAGTAATCACGGGGTTCAAGTTTGCTGCTGCTGCCTGACGATCTTGGACTTTATCATTTGTATACTCAGTATTCCCTAATCTAATGTTTTCTAAAATGTTGTTTGCTTGAATGAAATAATCATACAAATATTGATGAACATTTTCACAAAAAAATTTGTAGGAAAAAATCTGTTAGGTTTAGGTATAGAGAATGCTTAACAAAGTGACCTTTACATTTTATAGGGAATCTACTCCTATTCCGGTATAGCCAGAAGTAGTATAAACGCGGAAATAGTACTCATCTTAAAATACAATTCTTCTTATTACAGGGAATTCGTTTGCATAACAATTTGCCAATTGATATTAAGACTATAGGAAGTGATGGATTGTTTCACTAGGAACTATGTTGTTAATAAAGTCATGTACACACTCACAGATTTCTTTTAAACCATACTTAATGTACCTATATATAGTAGTTGTTTTTGTGTTGTGATGTATTTCTTGTTTGTCACAATCTCTGTTTTTGTTCTTTTAATTTAGTTTATTTTATACTGACGACCCCGATGTAATTTAAATGTATTACCTGATGGCTTAATAAAGTTTATTTATTTAATATGGAACCTTCCTGATAATAAAACCTTGTAACAAAACAAAGACACACTGGCAATAGAATATACTTTTGTCTTACCCTGTATATGTATTTGGGTAGTTTGTGATATTTTCTCTTAGCTTTTATAGGGATATTATAAATACCTAACGAATCTGAGGAATCTAATATTTTGTGACTATTTTAAACAGATTGTTACCAAATGTTTCTAAAAGTTTTAAGTTCTTATCTTTTACGAAGATAATACAACATCTGCAAGTAATAAAAGTAATAAACTTATTATCTCTGGTGCCTTTTCCAATGTGATAAAAGAATTAGTTACAATAAAACAATTACAATAAAACAAAAATCATCGTCTCCACTATTTAATTCATAAATTATGTCAAAGGGACATGTTTCGGAGACTCAGCTCCATCATCAGCCTTGGTGGTATAAAATGCTCACTTTGTGAAGGCAGAGCTCCTAACAGAAGAAAGAACAGTACCTAGAAAAAGCCTTTTCGTCGAAAATATAAATGCATATATTATATATTGGAAAGGATAACCAGATGTTTTAGTTACAGGGTGGTCAATCTTTGCTTGAAATTATCGAAATACCTGCCGATTAAATGTCAGACTATTCTTATATAGTATACATAGGTTGTTGGAGGGATAACAAGGTTTCCCATATCAAATAATATATATTAAAGGGCTATTTTAATATGGGTTTTCATCCCGTTAGCTTTTCTGGAGATTAAGGAGTCATTATATAATCGTATTGTTCCTGACTTTACAAACGGTAGTGTCTTGTTGATCTTCTGAAAGAACTCCGACATAGGACATCTTAGTAATCAACAATGATTAGAGGCGACATAAAAACGAATTCTATTTCTAAAACTACTCACCCTGTAGTTGCATTTTATAGGGGTGTATTTTAAAATGCCTTCTCTCTTATTGGCTATCTCAAAGGAATAGTACCTACTTCTCATTCTTATGAAGCAATTTGGAAATGCAATCGAACTTTCCAAGTTAGACTCGTTCTGACGTTAGTACAGTTCAGACGTGATTTTTAGTTTTATAAAGTTAATTAAATATTTTAATTTGTTTTTGGACTTTTTTTTCACAGTTTAAGAATTATTTTCTAGTTTTTGTGTTTAAAATATATCAGTATAAAGATCAAGTCCATTTCATTTTCATTCTGAATTTCTCTAAAGTTTCTTAACACGTTCGCGGACAGTTAAGAAAAAAGGTGGTTCTCAAAAACGCACCATTTTTTCTTTTGGTATAACTCACATAAAATAAGTTAGATATTGGCTACATGTTTTAGAAGCGGTTCTTAAAGTGTATGGCAGAAAACAACATGATGCGGCATTTGCCGTCATGTCCCTACATACAAAAATTTCGGCGGTCTGGGACAGTGACGTCATATGCCGCAAGAGAAACAATTACATTATTTAAAGCATATCATTTATTAAAAAAAAATTGTTTTACAAAATAATTTTGTGGAACTCTTCAAAGCAAGGATCAATGCAAAGTGGAGGATGTTCGGGACACGTCTTGCACCTATATTTGGTTTCCTTGCGAATTGATTTAGAGTAACAATGTTTGCATCGTAAATGGTGACGTCTTTTCGGATTTTTCAAATTTGGAATACATTCCGGAAAGTGCATTTTATCCAACAAGTCCGCTGGAGGCTCGTCAGCAGGGGTATCAACTCTTCTTCTTTTGCCGCCATGTAAAGGTCCTTGTCTTACTAATAACCTTCCATCTATCACACTGGGATCAACTTCGAGGTAAGATTTTATTATTTCCTCACGAAACTCCAGAAACGTCATTTTTGAATTATACTTTCTTTTCATATAGTATGCATTCCATAGCGTTATATCTAGTAAATGAAACATTACCTTCTTATACCACCTAATAGTTTTTCGCGGCGACGAGTAATAAGTAATCATCTGATCACTGCGGTCAATTCCTGCCATGTTCATATTATAATGAGAAACATCTTCGGGTTTTATTTTCTCTTGGCCAAATTTGTTTTGAGTGGTGATGAGTTTAGGATGGTACTTGGTTGTAATGGACAAAACCTCTCTCTTGTCTTTCCACTTAGAAACGTATACTTTCTTCTCCAAATAAGCTCACCTTTCTTTAGTTTGGCTGTTGTCACAAGAGTTGGATTACCCTTTCTATTGCGGCGTAATGTGCCCGTGCAATGAGTCTTTCTTTTTAGCAGCTTTTTGCACAAATTTAGGCCATTATAAAAATTGTCCATGAAAACGTGATGGCCTTTGTCCAAATAGGGTTCCAATAGTGAAATAACCAGATACTCTATTTCCCTGGACTTCTTCGCTTTTCCCCGAATAGATTTGAAGGTTTAAAACATATCCATCTGGGGTACATAAAGAATAAAATTTTATACCATATCTCGCACGCTTATTCTTTATGTATAATCTAAAATTTAGTCGGCCACGAAAAAGCAAAAGTGACTCGTCAAGGAATAAATTCTCATTTGGAAAAAAAGCATTTCTGTAATTCAATAACAGCTTATCCAATAAAGGTCTTACTCTAGATAGCCGATCTTTACGGTCTAAAGGATATTGGTATGAACATCTAAAACACCTCAAGAGTTCCTCAAAACGTCGTCCAGAGAGGGAAATATGTGATATTGGGTTATAATATAAAGGATCCATACTAAACATTTTTCTTATAGACGGATATTTTTTTTGCCCTTGTAACATACAAAGGGCTAAAAATTGTTGAATTTCTAGTTTCGATATTTTTCGGATTTTGGAATACCTACTATATTTTGTATGCAGTCGATTAGAGTTTTGCAACAAGTCAGCATATTTATTCATAGACGATTCTATCATATCCATAACCTCATTGTCCCAAAGTTTTTCAAAAAAGTCGACAATCGAAGGGGAACTGTTGATAAATTCAAGCTGAATTCCAGAACCTGCGTTATCAAAATGAAACCCTGGTATCTCAGATACATCCTCAACCCACTCGTCTTCACTAGATTCTTCACCGGAAGAAATATTTGCTTGTGCAGGCTCATCGAAAAGGCCAGGTTCATTGTTCAAAGACGCATTATTATCTTGTGAAATATCTTCAAAGCTTGAACTACTTGAAGAATCATCGCCATGAGGTCCGTAATTAGGATCAAGTAGATCATCGTCAGCACTGTACGGCTCACTATCTTCATCAGAAACATATTCAGGTGTGGATACTTCGTCCATAAGATCCAAGAGGTGTCTCTCTTCTTTTTGATCCATTGGACCTGATAAGAATAAATAATAGGTTTTATCAATAGGTAGCTAAGTGAATTTATGCTAAAAAACATTTAAACCGTCTCGAGCAATTGGAATCAAAATAAGCTACACAAAATAAAAAAAATCGATATTTGAAGAAAAAATAAAAATTGGCAACACTGCAAAATTCTTTCATTCTAAGAAAAATAGTACGTAAATAACTTTTATTTTATCATAAAAAACATTCAGACACATCAACAGCGTTACATCTAAGAAGTAAAATTCTTGAAATTTTAGGTTATATCAAAAAATTACATTATTATTTTTCATGTTTTATAGGTAGCAAAAATAAATAATAATGATATGTGTATATACTTACCAGTACCATATATAACACAAATCTGAAAAAACAATTTTTTTTCTGCTCACTCTATGTATCAAAAATGATTAAATATACACCAAAATAATACACGTGACTAGCACTGCATATTGAAAGTCACATTATCTCAATACCCCTCCCAAAAATTTCTATGGACACATTTTACGTATTTTTTCATTTTCTTCTGGGACAGATTATCCGATACAATACAAATAGACATATAAACTTGACGGTATATCGCGTATTAATACAGTAGAATAGCAGCAAACATTGACGGCACATCATGTCATGTCCATACAAGTAGGGCGGCATATTCCGTCTTGTCCGCGAACGTGTTAATAGTTATCGACGTAAAGCTTCAATAAGTTCTTTGTTTATTCTTTTTAATTGAAGACCTTTTTGTTTTCCAAATCAGTTTTTTTTTTTAAAGATTAAAGTTTATTTCTTTTAGTAATTGAATTATATTCAATTTTCATTAATATAATTATTCGTAATTATATTAATTTACCTATTTTAAGTTTTACAAGTAATGACTAAGATTTTCTTTTAGATTTTCATTCTCTTTAATTGTTTTATTCTTTTTATTTATACATATTTATTTCTTTGTTTGTTAATAATTTTTCTTATTAATTTTAATTATTAAACTTAGTTGATTTGAGCCCAAACCTTTGCGTTTTATTTCAAATAAAGCTTTAGTTATGTTGGTGAACAGAAGGGTCATTAATTAGGTTTTTTCTTTTAAATAAATTGTGCATGACCAGTAGAGATCCAGAATTATATAAGGTTAGTTAATTTTATACTATTTTAATACAGATTAAGAAAGTTGATATTCTTTGTTTGTTCTTCTTTAATTAAAACCGCTCGTAAAGTATGAATCGAACCAGTAGCAATTTGAATAGCATATCGGGGTTCATTCTTTCTGAATGTAAACAGCACCCACTAATTAAAGATGGTTACAACATACCTTTCCCGAGAACTTTGAATGGGACAGTCAGGATGAATCACCCTGTATGTTAAGCAGTGCTACCATCTTTTATGGCAATTCAACGTATTCAATATAACTGGCTTTGACTTCTGCGTTTTTGTTCTGGATTTGACTTAGGCAAGTCGAAACAAAAAATATTTTGCATAGGACTGGGCAAGCATTTGAGAGAGGCAAGTATCAATCCAACGTGACGATTAATACAGGTTTCCTCCAATCGACACTACAAGCAAAGCTTCAAATTAATCTATAGGACAATAACCCAATCTGTCAGCATGAGTTTGAGGGAGTCCTATTAGGATGAACCCATTAGTTTTCGGTTGAAATCGCTTCAGCCCTGTGATAGGTGTAGAGTCAACCGCCATATTTTCAAATAGCAGTAGAGGTGCAGGATACATCATTTTAAAGCATTTTTTATTTGCATTACAGGTTACTTTTGATATCTGATCAATTTCACCAGTAAGTTAACCTACTTATTAGAATATAATACAGTAATTTCATAAAAACTTTTTGGCGCCATTGATAGAGCGTACGCGTCGCATGCGGAAGGTTCTGGGTTCGAATCTCAGCTCTGGCAGTATTTTTTTTTTCAAATTTTTGAATAAAATAGTTAGTTTATTGGAAACAATGAAAATAATTCTGTTTCGTTACGCAGATCATATATTTTTGATTATATATTGTCGGGAAAGTTTTGGGGCGGCACAATAGATTTTTTATTTGCCTTGTTGTTTATGACAAATATTTAAAAATCATCATGTCTAATTTTGTTATAATACTAAACGAAATCTTTAATTAGTACTGCTGTTCTTTTCAATAATATCAAACGCTTTTTGTCAAGATTGCTTCCAAATTGCAGTAGGAATTTTAATTTGAACACAAAAGTATCCGTCTGATGGGAGGCTATTTTTCAAGTAGGGAGATATAAAAACACGGATATTAGTCAGGATTAGAGGGCACATGGCCTTCTGTCCTTTTGACGAGCTATACCAGATTTTAAGCTAACTGGGTGCTAAATGGACTAATTTGTCACAGATTTTTTCGAACGTATTTATTATTACGATCATCAGCGGCGTCACGTTGGGTTGTTGGTTCAATTTAATTGCTCATTTTGTTAGGAATCAACATAATATATTAGTTACACTACTTGTATGACAATATAGAAAGTTAATAAGCAAATAGAATAGTTAATACACAAAATTCTGGACCGTGTTTCTGATAGATATTAATTGATAGTTAGTCGAGGTCACAGAAATAACTACTATTTTAACGGTAAAACAATTTGTTCATAAAAAAAAGTGGACGGACTCCACAACATGCAGTATAAGTTGTGAATCCAAAGACTTTGCAAAAGCAGATGCAGTCGTTTATAAGCTGTAGACAAAAATTTAAAATGCGGTGATTTGGATTTTCTTAATTATTTCCAAACTGCTTAAATTCGGCAATTTTGCTTGCATCTCGAATGGGAAATCGCATGATCCCAAAAGATGATTTTTAGAGAAGCCATAACGCAACATCTCCTAATTTGGCTTCAATTTATTCAGTGGGATCTTCTAAGCGAATAATCCATGATATTTTTCCAAAGTTCATCTAAGGCCACTTTGCTTACACCAGCTGCAGTTGGTGCATTATTTCGACCGGCCGATAGGTATTTAATACAGAAAATCCTGGAGTGTGTTTCTGCTAGATACTGTTTCATAGTTAGGCGAGTTAACAGAAATAATAAATAGTTAAACGGGAAAACAATTCAACCACATTTTGCTCGACATTGAGTGATAATTATTTAATTTTGGACGACGTGGACGAGTTGTCTCAAATACAAATGTGGAGTTGGTTTTATGACTTTTTCCAAATGACGCAAGCAGCAATTTTGTGATTTTCCTTAATTTGTCCGGGCCACAAATCTGCAAGTAGGACACTAGATGACTAGATTCAGAACCGAACTGAGGACGCGGTTGCCATCACTCGCACGTCTCCACTACACTTGCCACGTGGCTTCCTTTGATTTGGACCGACACTCGGCGGGTTGGCATGCCATCTGGCCAACAAAAACGTCTCATCAACCTTGGCTTTGCCGCTTAGCCTTGCTGCTTGGCAAATATGAGCATAATGAGCTGATTTCATTTCTTTGTATGACTCAATTCTTGCTACAGATTGGTCGTATTTGAAACTGTGCATTGATGTTGACGATGCTGTTGGAAGCTTCTATAAGAGACTCTATGCATTATTTGATTTGCACGTACCTAAATTTCAAAATTATGCAAGATCATTTCCGTCTTGGTTCACTCCTGATATAATATCTAATATTAAGCAAAAGGATAAAAATTTTAATAAATTCAAGAGAACTCATGATAATGGATATTATACAGAGTTTAAGAGACTCCGGAGGTTGATTAAATCTGATATTGGGATTTCTTATCGCAATTATATGCAGAATATTCAGGATACTTTAACAACTGATCCTAGGGGATTTTGGTCCTATTTCCACCAGCAGCGTACTGGGTCATCTAGGATTACTAATGTAATGCACTATGGTGGCAGAACATGTGATCAGCCTGCGACGGTTTTGGATGCATTTAGTGAGTATTTCGAGAGTGTTTTCTTACCATCATCTGCTATGTCAGCGGACAGTACCGTGCACTCTATAGTAAACACTACCACGCATATTAATACTATCACATCGGATGATATAATGACTGCTCGCCGAAAGATGAAGAATAAGATGACGGCGGGTCCCGATCTGGTACCTTCTTTTCTTGTCAGGGATTGTCTTGGAGCTTTTGTGGAATCTTTGGAACTCATTTTTAACTTAATTTTGAAGACACACAAATACACTGATGTATGGAAGCGGGCGAGGATTGTTCCTATTTTGAAATCAGGAGATAAGTGTGAGATAATCAATTATCGCCCCGCGTCTATTCTGTCGAATTTCTCAAAGATATTTGATACAATTTTAAATGCGCGTATTTAGAATAATCTGTGTAACGATATCTCTGTGTTTCATCATGGATTTATGAATCATAGATCTACAATTACCAATCTTACACACATTATACAAGAGATATCGGAAACCTTGGATTGTGGTGGTCAAATGGATGTGGTATACACGGATTTTTCGAAGGCGTTTGACAGAATGGATCAAGTTAAATCAATTTGGGTTCTCGAATGCCTTGCTTAGACTAATAGTGTCTTACTTAAGTGGCCGCAGTCAATTTGTTTATTATAGCGGACATACATCCAATGACTATACAATGACATCAGGGGTTCCGCAGGGATCCAATTTGGGTCCCCTGCTTTTTCTTTTATTTATCAATGACCTAGTCGAAGCTATTCAGGCAGGAAAGCTCTTGTTTGCTGATGATCTTAAAATTTTTAAACCTATTACAACTAGGTTGGATTGCTTGGCGTTGCAGAACGATCTTAATAACTTGTACGACTGGTGTGACATAAACAAACTATCGCTAAATATAGCAAAGTGTAAATGCATCACTTACTCTAGGAAGAAGAAATTCATTGTTAATTTATATGCACTGAACGGCATTTGTTTGTCCCGATCAGACTTGGTTAGTGTAGTGCGAAGTTGTAAGGGATTTGTGAGTGTCGATGCTCTTATTACCCTTTAGTTTGCCTATGTTCGCTCTAAATTAGAGTATGGATCTATCATTAGAAAAAATACAACGTAGATTTTTGAAATATTTGGTCTGGAAGCAGGACAGCGCTTATCCAACTCGAGGATAAAATGAGGGACTTCTTTTAGCTCGATTTTCAATGCAAAGTCTTGAACTTCGTCGTGTTTTGTTATCTTTAATGTTTTTGTATAATATTCTCCATATCAAGGTGGATTGTTCTGATATTCTTTCAAAACTAAACTTTAATATTCCCAGAATTTCCACCAGACATGATTATTTGTTTAGATGTGAGCGTGCTAGGACAAATGTTCTCTTGAGATCCCCACTCTATGTAATGACTGTTAAATTTAATGTTTTAATATATTTTTTGATAGTGTTTAGTAAATTAGAACGTGTTGTCCATGCGATTTTGGAATTTTGATGTTCTTCTTTTTTCTTAAATTAAATCTAGAATTTAAGATATGAATGTAATAAAGTTTTTGTATCTAAGAATTGTCCTGTAAAGGGATTTTGTAAATCTGTTGGGGAATAAAACTATTATTATTATTATTAAGAAGGACACTAGATTCAGAACAGAACTGAGGACGCGGTTGCCACCACTTGCACGTCTCCACTACACACACTTGATACGTGGCTTCCTTTGATTTGGACCGACACTCGTCAGGTTGGCATGCCATCTGGCCAAGAAAAACGTCACATCAACCTTGGCTTTGCTGCTTGGCAAATATTAGCATAATGAGGACGCGCTTTAAGTGCAATGATCAGTGATTAGTAGTTTTAATATGTTTATGGTCTGAATGATTTTGATTTTATTTTTCTTGGGCATGTAGTTCTATAACATATTACCAAATACATTAGACCCAACAGGAGTACAGCCTTGAAGATTACATTCCGGCCAGACGACCAACGGCCATTTATAAATACCCAATAGTACCGCGTGTCATTATTGGTAAGTCCTAAGACCTCGTCTTTTAAAATCATTTCATACTTTTGTGTTTGTTTTCAATATCTGTCCTATAGTCCATTTTTCTCTTGAGCTAGAAGCTCTCATAACAATTCCACTTCAATTAGGTTTAACAACCCTGAGGAACAAAATACTCCTGCCCCAAAAAATTCTTCCATGCTCTTTAAAAGTTCTTCGTTACCAAGCTTTATTTAACTCTGATGTTAATTTGAAAAACTAAAGCATCACGTTCCTTGTCTAAATAATGGTACAAATTTAAATAGGTACAGGTACACGGCAGACTTTTTCATTAGCATTAATTAAACCCGTTACCACTAAAATCTAATATACGTATACGAGTTTTTTGTTTGTGTAAATATACAAATGCCTGAATTGAAAACCTCGATCCTCCTCCACATATAGATATTAGGCTACAAGCAAGAACAGAATAACAGACAAAGATTATATACGCTTGAGTATACGTGAGGTCATTAAGGGCCCTCTCTGGCTCTTTTGCTACCCGACGGTTGTATTTACTCATATTATTTTAGGTGTGTAGGTACAAGGATAGGGCTGGTGCACAAAAATTGAGCATCACCTCATTCCGAACGATAAAATTTCACTTGATATAGAAGTCATTCATCTACGTTACGTAAATGGAAGAATAATTTTCATTGCAAGATTTTTCTTTATTAAAATATACAGTATGAAATAAAAATTTATTAAAATATGAAAAATATAAACCCATATTGTTACAAGATTGATTCCAGTATAATAATCAATTTTACAGACAGAATACAAACTTCCGAATACAAACTACTTTATACAAAAATTATAATTAAAAAAAATTGCGATACTGTAGGGATTTCAACCGAGGACACTATTGGAATGGATGCATGCAAAGTGGGCACTCTACCACTGAGCTACGCGCGTATCATACCGATTATGCTAATTACTTCGACCTTAGACATATAATTTTCAAAAACGAAATAAATTATCAATTTTAAATAAAAGAAAACAAACAAAAAATGTGCTTTTGTTGAATGACAATTATTAATTTGTTATTCTATTTGTAATGTGTTCGTTTTTTAATAATAATAATAATCTTTATTTGTCTTCATTGGGACAATAGTTTTTGTACAAGCTGAAGTTCAAATAAATAAATGTTATAAAGAGCACTTGCAACAACTGCATAGATATAAAATTAAACCACACACACATACGAGGGTTGCTTTTATATTTCGGAAAAACAAATATTAATCATCGAAAATCACTTTATTGTTTTTCAAAATATTCCCCAACTTTTGCATGCGTTTGAACCAATTGTCGAAGCACTTTTGCCACTCTGATTGAGGTAACTCCAAAACATGCATTCTGAATGCAGCAACTGCTTCTTCAGGTGTCGGAAACGGTGACTTCTCAGTTTATTTTTTACGTACGGGAATAAAAAGAAGTCATTCGGTGCCAAGTCAGGACTATACGGCGGATGACTAATCAAATCGATGTTTTGGGTGCTCAAAAATGCAGTTGTTTGAGCCGATGTGTGAGAGCTCGCATTGTCGTGGTGAAGAGTGATCCGTCTTCGGCGGTTTTCCTGATTTATTGGCAGACAACTGGCAAACAAATGGTTGTGTACCACTCAGAATTGACTGTTCTGCGTTGTTCTAGTGGAACGGTTGCGACATGTCCAGTTTTCCGAAAAAACAGGCAACCATTTGCTTGGAAGTGCTTCGTGCGCGAACAACTTTTTTGGATTTGGCTCATCTTGAAACACCCATATAGTCGACTGCTGTTTACTTTCGGGCTCATACGCGATTCATCACCTGTAACGATGTCATAGACGTGTTTCGAAGCACCGCGATCGTATTTTTTGCGAATTTCTTTTGACCAATCCACACGACCCGTTTTTTGAGCGATTGACAAATTGTGTGGGATCCAACGCGAACAAATTTTTTTGACAGCAAATGTTTATGCAATATTGAATGTATGCTGGTCCCACTAATGCCTAAGGTTGTCTCAATCTTTTGATAGGTCACATGACGATCTTGCAATATCAGTTCGCGCACAGCATCAATGGTTTTCGGAACACAACTGATTTTGGACGACCTTCACAAAATTCGTCTTGGAGTGAACTACGGCCACGATTGAATTCACCATACCATCGATAAACACTGGTCCTTGATGGAGCTTCATCGCCAAAAATTGAATTAAGTTCATCCATGCACTGTTGCTGAATTAATCCATGTCGAAAGTTGTAAGAAATAGTAGCACGAAAATGTTCATGATTTAATTTTTGGGCCGAGATGAATCTTTTAAGTTACTGTAAACAACACAAATAGCGCTCGTATGTCAAAACGTTCTGACTACGTATAACCTCAAAAATGTCCAAGTTTACGATAGAGCTGTCAGTTGCCAGATTTGCAATACCAGGGTTGCCAAATCCCGAAATATAAAAGGCAACCCTCGTAATAGAGTCAAAAATAATCTATTGTACATGGTAAAAAAAAAATAATGCGATTCAGTAGGTTCTTCACATTGTCCACCGAAGTAGCGTAAGCTAAGTACTTCAGGCCAAATAAATATTTTTTAAAAATCAAATAACTCTATTTATTCCGGACAAACACTGTTTATTTGAGTAAAATAAATTTTGTTTGAGTTAAACAAATAAAAGCCAAATAATTATTTATTAGAGTTCATTTTTAGAATTTTTTTCAGTGTTGAGGCGATAATTGTGAGGCACTAACACGTTGGACTGGCTACGTAATCCGCCAACGGAACCCCTTCCAAAGAGAATCCTTTATTCACAGCTCTAAGTCAGTTCACGAAATCAAGGAGGGCAGCAAAAGAGGTACACGGATGTTCTGAAGACCAACATAAAGAAGTGTGGCTTAGATGTGAAGAGCAACTGGGAGCAGATCGCGAACGACCGACCGAGATGGAGGCGTACCAATTACGAGGGACATAAAGTTTTTGAAGAGCAGCTTCGACGACATGAGGATGCAAAGAGAAAACAGCATCGAAAAAGAGAGAGAACGCATCGATGGGTGATTGGGTGTGTCAATTTTGTGACACGGTTTGCGGCTCGAGGATCTGCTTAGAGTTCACAACAGACATCCCTGAGTTGGAATAATTCATACTCGTTAGCGAGTGAATGCTGATAATGATGATATCACCTCCTCATTAATTTCAAAAAATAGGTACCTTTGTTTATTTTGGACAGGCGGCTATTCATGACGCAAAATCAACTGTATCCTTAAGCCTGACTGAGAATGGTCCACCGCAAGGCTCAAAATTACATGACTACATCAGAGTTTTTCAGAAGGAGCAACAATTATTTATTTTACATGAAGGATTTTTTTGCCTTTGTTTTCTTGGACATGAAGTTCAACCAATTAAATCAATATTTATTTAAAATTGTTTTTTTTTATTTTTTTGGTTTTAATGTATTGTGTTGCCATCAAAAGCAAAAATAGTTTTCGTTCCTGAAGAAGATAGCTAAGTCTAACGAAACGCAAAGATAATAAAAAAACGACATGAAATTAACAATTTTAAATGAATTAATTGGTTGAACTTCATCAGCAATAAAACAAAGTCAAAACTAATAAAAAAAGAAGGTTCAAGAAAATCAAGGAAAAAAATTGAAGAATTTATTAGCACCAACATACATTTTTTTTGTTTAAAAATAATTTGACCTTAAATTACTGACCGGAAATACATGATTACCAATCTGCTTTTGCTTTAAGTATAATCTATAACAACTTGAAAGCGACGGTGTGAAAAGTGTACCTAATGACTTTAAAATTATAAGTCTTAGGGTACAAATTTCACGACAAAAAAAAACTGTTACACTTACTATCATACGTATATACGTTGGAATATTTAGGAACAGAACATTTAATGAGGACAACACATGGATTGTAAGCATAGCGTTCGTTTTAATTGTATAGTTATACAGTGTATTTCATAATCAAACTGACATACGGTAACAGGGAATTTTTACCGCATTTTTGTGAAAAAATTAAACTAAATATTTATTAAATGGATAGTTTCAGAAATATAGGGATCATATCAGCACTTTATTTATTTAAAAAAAATGAAATAAAATACTGGGTGTTCCATTTAAAAAATTATAACGTTGATTTGCCACATTTTTTTTGGAACTCTGGAACTGTATATTTAGTAAAATATTTTACAGATTTTATACGTTTTATATACACATTTCTCTTTTACTTCTTGTCCGGCCATCGTTTGTGAACTGTGTTTCACCGGGCATATTGCCTGCTCACATTAGATGTCGCCAAAAACATCTTGTTGTCAGTCATTTTTCGTGCTAGTATAAGCTCTTCGTAAATGTTAGAAATTTGGGTCACACTGCCTGCCGATCACTACTGATGAGTTGTGGATCAGCGAAACGGCGCGTCTGGTGAAAGCATGGTAGTGTGAAACAAATTTCCAAAATAAAACATACCTAAAAGTCTTGTTACTTTATGTAACAAGCAATTCGTAAATAAAGCCTCCCGCCAGGGAATTCGTGCGTATCTAGTATTGGAAATAGAATTTATTGGAGTTGTTACTTCTTGTCCGGCCATCGTTTGTGAATTGTGTTTCACCGGGCATATTGCCTGCTTACAC
This sequence comes from Apoderus coryli, assembly GCA_911728435.2. NCBI lineage: Eukaryota > Metazoa > Arthropoda > Insecta > Coleoptera > Attelabidae > Apoderus > Apoderus coryli. The sequence goes on along the minus strand of OU452198.1, from coordinate 32,219,378 downwards.
TAGATGTCACCAAAAACATCTTGTTGTCAAAAAGAAATTTGTTTGTCAAAGTTTTTACTACGATTATTCGAGTTGCAACCAAATACAGCTCACCTCATTCTTATTATCATAAAATAAAAACACAGAATAAATACGAAACACTCAACACTACTATAAATTATAAAAAAGAAATCACAAATATCAAAAATACGGCACAATACAAGCGTTTGCTGTACTAGTACAACAGCATCCAATCTATCTTTCTCCGGCAGCGCATTCCACATATGCAATAGAATTTCCACGGACAAGCTTTCCTTTCCTTAACTAGCTTTTTCTGGTTTCCACAAAGTTTGGATTTGAGCTAAGACGATACAGGTTCCACTCAATAATATAATATTCATATTATATTTGTAATGAGTCGTCTCTAATTCAACGTTTTTAGGCGTTTCTCTTATACCAAATTTCAAGGAGATTTGGGAAGCCTTGTAAGATTTCGTTGTACTCATTTCAGTGCTTCTATTTCTTTCATGAAGTAATGAGAATATAATGTACTGTTTGTCCACTCTAATATAGGCCTGACGTACGATTTGTACAATTTAAGTCAAACCCGTAAAGCATCCGAAACCACCCTAATCGCTCTAACTTGAAATTAGCGCCCTTTAACAAATGCCTTAACTATCCACGGACACCGTATCGCTTCAACTTCAACAGTCTAAATATACCTAAAACATCCGTAGCATTACCAACATCATTTTGTTTTGTCCACAAGCTAACACATTCCAGAAGATTTGTTGTCACACTCCTTTTGAGCAAAAATCCGGCTTGTGCACTGTATCGGAGTTGGACTCCACCAGAGAAAATATCATGGCTTTCATTCCACCATTTACATTATCTCCCCTCTTCGAAATTAATGTCGTATTCGTATCAATCCATTGTCTTGGAAAACTGATGCTGTTCTGCATTGAAGGGACCCCTGATCCGATAGAATGTCATGTGCAGTGTAACCCGCCGGTAATGTAGCTGAGCAGTCACTTGAGGTGTCGGGCACGTGGTGAATAACGGTCCTAGTATCCAAGACTAGCGCCACTTGGACCGGTACCATCACAGAGGGCACATACTCTGTACATTCAGAGTTGTGGACTCAGGAGTTGATTCCGCCGAGGGTCGCGGTTAATACTACACCGGGCACTTGTCTGCGTTGGTGTGATGAGATCTTATACGCTGTAACAGAGGCTAAGTCTGCGGGGTGTTAACGCGAGACTTGAGAATAAACACCTGGGACGGCTGCAAGCCGAACACTCCTGTCCTCTTTGAATTTAATGGGAGAATCGTATCAGTCCATTGTCTTCGAATAGTGTTCCTGGTTTCCATTGATGCAGTCAATGATTGCAATAAAGAGTCCATACACTTATCTAGGCAAACCGAAGGCACTTCATCTGGATCAGAACTTGACTTTAATTATGTTATAGCTTCCCGAGCGTTATCACATGTCACAATATCGTAAGGTTTCTGGTCGTCCGTCAATCGCACTGATGACCGGTTTAATGGTGATGATGATTCTGACATTGTTTAAATTTAAGGTCATAGTTACTTTTTCTTAGAGGATGCCGCCAACTCATTCTCATATTGCTATGCTATGTCAGAAATTTTTATTCAGATTTAAATTTGAGCATATTTTTGTTGGAGATACACTGTTTCAAAGCGAAAAAATAATGAACAAATTTGAAGGCGCTAATATCTAGTGTGGCCTCCTTGCGCCAAAATGATTTTATTTAGTCGATTTGGCATCGAATCAATAAGGTTTTTAACAAATTCTTGTGGAATGGCATCAAATTCTTCCTGAAGTGCAATTCGCAGATCATGTAGACTCTCAGAGATGCTCAATTGGATTGAGATCAGGACTGCAAGCTGGCCAAACCATTCGTTCAATACCCACTTCGTCCAAATATTCGTTAACTACTCGTGCCACGTGCGTATTATCTTGCATTAATACGAAGCCAAGTAGGGAACAACAGCGTTCTGGAGAATATCTTCGATATATCGATGCGCATTTAAGGCGCCGTTTTCAACAAAAATTAAATTTGTACGGGCGTCCCTCGAAATTCCCGCCCACTCCATCACAGAGCCCCCATTGAGACTTACGCGTTCTGAAATTGTACAGTCCACAAATCTTTCATTTCGACGTCTCCAAACTCGCTCCCGACCATCACGCGACTTTAGTCCATTGGTCAATCTCTCATTTTAAATATAGACCTGCAAATTGAGAAGACGTGCTCGACGATGTCTTGGAACAGGCAGGGATCCTGTGGCAGGCCCCCTTGAAGACAGGTCGTGTCACTGACTACAATCCTACGTACGGTTTCTAGCAGATGTTGATTCCAAACAGTTGTAGTTCTACGATTTCGTAAAGCATTCAAGCCAATAAAGCGGTCGTCAGTTGTACTTGTCTTTCGTTTTCTTCCGGAACCCACTCGCCTGTTGACATTTTCTTGTTTTCAAATACCGATGTTTACCAAGGGTTTCGGACACATAACGTTGACTTCGGCCATACTCAATTATTAAGGCCAGAATACGAGCAACATCCGTCACAGATAACGGCATTTTTTATTTTAAAACCGTTGACAAGCTCTTAATGTCAATGCCGCGTCTGCGATTATTTACACGTAGAGATTTCTGCCTGCGAACACTTTTTCCGAAGCGTTCGCTTTCGAACAGTGTATCTCCAATAAAAACAGAGATAATGTCGTGATTAAAAAATATTTAGAAAAGATCATGGTTCAATATGATTCCAGTTGACAATATCTGCTATAGCTGATGTTGCGCTCCACAGGGTGTTTCCGATTTCGGAAAAGAAAGTTCGTCTCATTGTTGCACGCTGTATATGCTCAAATTCAAATCTGAATAAAAATTTCTGACATAGCATTGTTACTGAAAAATCAATCTACAAATTAAAAAAAATCATCAGAATCAAATGAGCGGTTCGCGAGGAAGCCAACTTTGAAATTGGTGAATGTACATAATTTACCAATTTTGCACTCCTGCAAATTACCATTATCTAATCCCCTTTGTACCACTGACCCCTTGACTAAATCGACAAGATAAACAGAAGAAAGCAGAGCCCTCGTATATACAATATAGATCGTATATCCTGCAGGCAGTCTCCTCCTGCAACGCTGTCCTTCTTCCAGCTCATCATTTATAATAGTAGATTAGCTGGGGCGTAGAAACACAAACACACACACACACACACACCGTCCAAAATGAGAGCGCCCCCGATAAAAAGCGGTTTTCTCTTGCGACTATACCCCTCTCGCGTTGTGACATCCACCCCTCCTGATACTTTAAGCGTTTTATGCATCCTGGATTTCAGCGGGTGGAGGATTGCGAAAAACAGACACTTTGCTAACTGTCTTCTAATACCCACTGTCTATCTTCGCTGGTATCTAAAAGGACGAATCTACCTTCTACCATCATCGATTATATTGGATTATGGTAGTGTTGACAGAACGGTAAGTATCTAGCTTTGTATAGATGAAACTTACATTCTCATCAATCTAACAGGAGAGTTCTGTAATGATGAAAATGTCTGAATTATGCAATAATTCCCACAAAAGAATTATACAAATGGAATAATTTTTGGTAAATTGTAACATTATAACAATTGTAAGGTTTTATTTTCAATATACTCCATCTAATCCGGTGTCTGCTGACGGCAATAATGTTCAGCCTCTCCTAATAGAGGGGGTCAGCGAGGAGGATGTTCTTGGAGCGCTTTCATCCATGAACTCTCGACCCACAAGTAGTCCTGACGGCATTCCTTCATTTTTTGTTAGGGATTGTGCTGCTGTACTAGCTAAGCCATTGTCTGTCATATTTAACCTTTCATTAAAGAATGGTGAGTTCCCGGTCATTTGGAAGTTGTCGAGGATGAGTCCGATTTATAAAAAGGATGACAGGCAACGCATTGAGAATTACCGGCCTATCTCCATATAGTCCAATTTTGCCAAATCCTTTGAAGTTGTTTTACATAAAATAATGTTTGAGCATGTGAAGCGCATTGTCTCCCCTGTTCAACATGGATTTTTTCCTGGGCGATCTACGTCTACCAACTTTGCTGTCTTATCTCAATACGTTGCTGAAAAGTTGGATAGGGGTGGTCAAATCGATGTGATAAATACAGACTTTTCTAAGGCTTTTGACAGACTGAACCACGGAATCCTCTTGAGTAAGTTGGTTGGTTTTGAGTTTTATCGTTCTTTGCCTCATATTTCGAGAACCGCATGCAGTATGTTGAATATCGAGGGTTTAGATCTGTTAATGTCCGGGCAACCTCTGGTGTTTCGCAGGGGTCAGTGTTGGGCCCACCTTTATTTATGTGCTTTATAAATGATATCACATGTGGACTCAAGTGTGACTCGTTATTGTTTGCCGATGATTTTAAAATTTACTCCTGTATTACCTATGACATGGACTGCTTGGACTTACAGAGTGACTTGAATGGATTATATCAGTGGTGCAGTCGAAACAGACTTCACTTAAGTTTAAGCAAATGTTGTTCAGTAACTTATTCACGCCAATTGAACCCAATTAATTTTATTTATAGCGTTAACTCTCAGGTTCTTGGGAAGTGTTCTGGGGGTGAAGGATTTGGTCGTATGGTTTTATGAGAAGATGTTGCTGAAATTATTGCGGCTTCTTACGAGAGGTTGGGTTTCATAATGCGAAACTCTAGGTATTTCCACTCTTCTTCTACACTTATGTTACTTTTTAATTCGTTTGTTAGATCGCGGCTGAAGTACGCCTCAGTGGTGTGGAATCCGGGTTACGCTGTTCATTCGAATAGTTTAGAGAAGATCCAACGTAGATTTGCGAAGTAAGTACTTGTGGTTTAAATGTGATGCGGTATACCCATTCATTGGATTTCCTCGTGACTTCTTGTTAAATCGTTTTAATTTGAAGCCTCTAGACAGATCCAGAGAGTATGCCTCATACGTATTTATTTTCGAACTTTTCAATGGAATGATTGACTGCTCAGAGTTACTTTCTCTAATACCTTTTCGTATACCAAGCTCGCGAACAAGAACCATCGGATCAAACTTCTATTTGCCGGCCTCGTGCACGAATTTGTTGCTATTCTCGCTGCTATTTGAGATGTGTCGTGTTTGTGATTCGGTCTCAGGTGAGATTGACATATTTTGTACAAATATTTCTCAGATAAAGAGAGTGTTTTTTGAACAATGATATTGGGTATCTTTCGGAAACGTTTGAGTACGTATATTAGTATTGTATTATTTTATTATTAAAATTTAAATACAATGTTTATTATAATCTATTGTTATTTGTATGTATTGTGATATGTGTTCTATTTCATGTTATATCTTAACATTTTATTTATGTATTATGTATAGTGTGTAATTTCAATATTTGTTATTGTTTCTTTACCTGCCCTTTAATTGGATATATTCTGTCAGGGCAGTTTGTATCTTAAATAAAATAAATAAATAAAAAAAATAATATTAGGTTGATGCTTTCAAATTTTATAAATTTCTGGCAGCATATATTTATGTTAGTTGCAACATTTACCTCTAGAAGATATGGAGTGCCTATGCTGCATTTTTTGTATTATCCACACAACCATATTTCAACAACGCGTCGGTAGTAGAGTAGAGAGTATAAACTATACAGGGTGTCCCGAAATTAGCCTGCCAAACGTTAAACACGAATTCTACGCTCCAAAAGAATGAGAAATTTTCATAATAATGTTAATCCAACAATTTTTCAACCTATGTAGATTTTACCCGAAAACGGTGCATGCTATTGTAGTTCAACAAGAGCACATTTTTTTCTTAGAATATCGTAAGATTTCATAATTTTTAAATAAATCTTGAAAAAAAGTGTATACAAAAATTGTGTGGTAATTTGAACACATTGACCACCCCATTTGGGACGCTTATGAGGATTAATGTGAAACTATCTCTACCTCGATAAATGTAAAATCTCACAGGTATAGCACATACCAAGTTGCAGAATTTTATCTAAAACGATGAAATACTTATTGGTGCACAGTGGAAAATGTAAATTTTTTAATAACACACAATGCATACGCTGAAACATGAATCATACTAATTTAAATCCATTTTTCTTAAAAACGGTGCACAATTGGTCTATGAAACAAGTACCTTTTTTTTGTAAAACAGTTTGGTCTATTAAAAGTGCTAAAAACCCTTTCAATATTTCCCCATGCCCCTCCCTGTTTTATTCGCTTATTAGCAGTTCATAAAACTAAAAATATCTGCAGCGTTTAAGGGATAAAACATTTGGAAACAAAATTTCATTACATTATCTTCAAAGGTTTCGTCAATATTATCAAAAAACCACCATCAGTACCTCACCTTTAACAGCCGGTATCTTGAAAACCAACAATTTTTCGACCTATGTTAATATCAAATTTTCTCATTCTTTTGGAGCGTAGAATTCGTGGTTAACATTTGGCAGGCTCATTTCGGGACACCCTGTATTTACCTGACTGACAATAATCTTTTCTAAGTATTCTTCCCGTAATTGTACTATCCTTCTCGTTTCCATGATTATAGCTATTCTATTGTCAATATTTTTATATTTAAATCCGCACTCTATTAGTATTTCCCGAGTGTGGTTAAGCAATTGTAATTATATTGTCCGTATTTTTGAGGTTTTTCTCGAACCATAATATCTAAAGTAGGCACTTTATTTTCTTTATAAAAACTATACACAGTTTCCCTACCTTCGTCATCAATTTGTTTAAATTTCTGTCCTACACTAGGTCAATTACAATTCCCTCTCTAATCACTCGATAAATTGTTGACACTGATAATTCAGTCAGCTTGTTATTTTTCTTTTACAGATATTTAAATCACATTCTTCTACATGTTCGTTTTTAAGGCTCTCATTCATTCTTATATTATTATACGCTTCTCTTGCTATTTTACGAGAGAACAGACGGTTCTCCTGAGCGAACGCAGTTCGAGTTTGCGCAATATTTAATTTCGGTGGTTTCTAACCTCGCATTTCGTGCATTAGTACTTACATATTATGTATGTTTAAGTAGTAGTTTCCATATTAGTTTAAGGATAGATGGGAGAGTGGTAGTATATTACATAATTCTATATCTTGGTATAATCAAGGTATAATTTACTAGTTAGTACGCCTTGCTTGGAAGCTAATATAACAGAATTATGCCTATTTGATTGATTATAGATGCAGAGGAACAAGAAAACCATCATCCGCACGTTAACTGTACTTTGCATCAAAGATTAATCTACACAATAGATAGTCAGCGTATATGGGAAATAAAACAAAAATTGAAACTGTCTCGACACGAGCTACATCTATTAGAAAAACATGCAACCATGGAAATTGTAGATGGCGTTATATGTATTGTGTTGAAATAAAATAATCATATGGGCAATGTTAGACAAGGACGAGTATGCTTTCCCCTACGAGGTGGGAGTTTGTTTTTATATTATAGGTATCATATATGTACTACTGTGCAGCAGTGTTTTTTGTTTAAAATTATATGGTATACGTAGGTATACGTATACCATATAATTTATACCTATACCTATCTACGCAAAGATTAATGTGTATGGACGAAAATAAAAGAAATTACTATAATAGTATAAATATACAGGGCTGGTTTATTAAATGTTTTAGACAATAATTTTAAATGACTAAAATAATATTATTTTAGTCATTTAATTTTAAATTTCGGATATAAGGATGCATCAAAAAGTTATATTTAAATTAACGAAATTTGGCGTTATAGATAGGACTTCCGGTTATTACCTACCTGATTCAGTTTTAAGGATCAAACTCAAACAGCAGATTCAACTTGTCGTTAACATTATGAAAAAATAAATCTCAGAGGCGGGTAAATTAAAGGGGCATACAGGCGTGAAATGCTACCCTAACTTTTTTATGCACATTTTTTGCGTGTGTTTCAATTCGGAGATGTAAAATCTAACAAATTATATACGCAATAAATGTATCCTTCTGTGATATTGATAGAAAGTCATCGTTATCGCGTAATATCGATTTTAAGAAATGTTAATATTAAAAAGGCTGTGCTTTTTACAAGTTGCTGAAGTAAATAAGGTTTGAAATTTCCAGCATGACAATAATTATTTAAAAAAATACGGTTTCGAAATGCAGGATGTAAAAAATTAGAATTTTTAATCTGTTTTTAATGAAAATTTAAATCTATTGAGAAATATGGTTCAGGGTTTTTGTGAAATGTATTTTACTCCAAAGATTCTACTCATCGATTATAACCGAATTAATTTACTCAAAAATATCTATACTAGTAAAATAACACAATTATCACAATAAGGTTCAAATTCTGCAACGCCGAATTGAAAAAAAACTTACAGTCTCCCTAATATTGGTTTTTGTGCAATGATCATAAAACTTTAAAAAACTAACGATTTATGTAGATTGTATTGTTAACACGTTTCGTAAAAAGCTTTAAAAACCCACCAACAGGGTGTTAAAAGTATCACGACAGTAACTTTTTTCATGTTTTAACAAGTACAATCGTCTGCTTCAGATTGATCCTTAAAAACTGAATAACAGTTTCTCTATATAAAAAAATAAAACTCGTAAATATCATCCCCAAACATTTAATTTGAATACAATTACATAACACCATATTTGAAAGTAAATAAAAAAAACAGCATTACCTAGTTTGACAGATTTGCAAATTGCAAATCAAAGTATCTACGTATACAGGGTGTTGCATAAGTACTTGTACAAACTTTAAAGGGTGATTCTTTGACTAATTTTAAGATACAAATTTCATATGTACATGGGTCCGCTACGGCTTGGTTTTCGAGATACAGGTAGTTCAAAAAGAATATTATATTTAGGATTATATGCTTGTTCAATAGCATCGCAATTTGGTGCAATTCGGGATACAGGTGTATTAATGACACCAGAGCTGTCAAAAGAACTAATAAAAAATACGAAAAATAACAAAATACAAATATCATTCAAAAGACAACAATGCACATAATAGTCGGTACCAAGCCAAATAGGTAGTAGGTAAATATAGATTTATTTTGTTTCGGGCTTGGGCTTGGCACCGACTTATTGTAATCAAAACTACCCACCAAACGGATACATTTAATTTTACGCAGATGCTCAAAATGTTAACTTTCTTTCATTAATAGAGACCTGTGAAGTGAGCTTACCTCTTACGCCCACGTATTAAGTACTAAGTTTCAGTTATCAGTTATAATTTTTTATCTCCAAGAAAGCGAAACGAGATATTTAAAACGGCATTGCGCCGCCCTCATGTATACCTCCGGGGGCGGCATCGAAAATCGCTACACGTCACAAACTTGTAAATGCTTAGAACTACCCCTATATCAAATTTCTATTTTCTATCTTTTTTGTTTCATACCCAAAGCCCTATTCCTACCGAACTTATTATTTACCCGAAGAAACATTAAAAAGAAGTAAAATTTAAGTACCTAAACCGATAAAGTGGAACTTATACCTGATGAAGAGACAGACTATTATAATAGGTATACCTAATATAATATAGGTAGCACTGATAATTTTTTTATTATAGGTATTATAAGATCTACAACAATCTTGTTACATCTTTGCCACATTGTCTACGTGAAATATTTAGTCAAAAGTATGTTTCTATCTAAAAGCTTTTCATTTAACGATTGTTCGCCACTGATCATGGGACTGGTCTAGTCTTGAAACATGTATGACATGGATTAAATATTATTATATTAAATTTAATTCATAGAGATTAGGCTTTTATTTCAATACTGTACTTGTAATAAATCACCCTGTGTGTTTCTTTTACCGACGAATTGGCAACAGCACGACACACACCACATTCACTTGTTTTTTTTTCTACCCTCCCTGCGTATCCCCTCCAGATTAATACAGAATTTCATCAATTTCTCTCTCTGACAATACAGCATTGCCGGTGCATATCTGTTGCAAATGATCTAAATAATTGTTATACGTTGCGTTTTGTTTTTGATATTAATAAACTACAAAACGGTTTCTGGCTGTGACAATACTGCTCTATGCTTTACACGCTAGTCTACGCCACGTAGTGGCAGGCATACTTAGAGATGTTCTGATTTTAATGCATTGGGCTGACTATCTATTGTGTAGATTAATCTTTGTTTGCATTAAATGCTATTGACTTACATGATCAAATATTTATTACATTAGACAAGGACTTGACCCATACCTTAAATTGAATTCGCCCCATAAGCGTAGGTGTCTGGGTTAAGTATTGAAGTAAAAATCTGTTCAAATCTTAATAAATAAATATGTACTATAGTTATGACATACAACATAGCAAGTATATTTTTTAGATACCTACTAATAATTATTGTTCATGAAGTCGACCAAAATTATCTTTTATTCATGTAGTAATAAAATACAATATTTTTCTTTGGGAATTAGGTACTCATCTAAAATTATTTATGAAATACAAATTCAATCCACTTTCCTAATCCAATTTAAACTCTTGTTTTATTATATTATAGATGTAGTCCATTTTACGTGGAACTTACCCTTATAATTTTATTATTTCGCACAGTTAAAACTATGAGAAAAACAATTTACGAAACCTCTTCGCTATATTTGCACACCTACCTAGTTAAAATAATTTAAAACATAATATTTACGTTACGCTAAAACAAGGTTATGTTCTCTATTTTTAGGTATAGGTATAGGTTATGTAGGTACTTTCATTGTTTTCTTTTTTTTTTAGTCTAAAACTGTTCAGTTGATTTGATTATTGTTCAGGTCCTATATGAAAACCAGCTTTGCTGATAGAGCAGCTTTTGGCAATAAGTCTTTTCTATGCTTAGGATGAACTATGATAATTTGTACTATTTTTTGCTAATCAGGACATATATTATTATTTGGCCTTTTCCATTTATACCATCCCTCAGCAAAAAATTAACATTTCACTCACCTCACTTGTAAAATAATTTCTGCTTAAAATTTTCACTTAATTTTATAAAAGGAATATGTCATTTAGTGAGGTGAGTCAACATGTCTAGTAAAACTTGTAAAATCGAATTGTTTGGTGTTGATTTAATGAAAAATAACATTACAAAACATCGGTTATAATTTATTTTTTAATATATAGTCATTTTTTTTTCTCGTCACCCCATGCATTTCATTGCATCTTCAAGAAATACCACTTTTAAAATAAATCATCACTACTAGTTTAACTGAAAAAATATAACAAAGTTTTTTAAATCCGGCTCTGTTCCGACTTTAGCACGTTATTTTAATGCGAATTTATATTTTTTAATTAATTTCATTAAATACCGTGTGGAATATGCCTGCGCGAAATATGAGGACCAGATCTGGCTTCAAAAACATCAAAGTGCCGACGCGAAGTTGAATAACTGTCTTAACATAAACTGTGTTTTAGTTGGGAAACTTTCCATCTCATCCTCGTAATTTTGTTTGTTTTATTAAAACCAATTTTAATGTATTATTTTATGAACCATTATTTGTAAATTGTACTTATGTGTTGTAGGTTGAGTATAATTTCAATAGGTACATTGTATTAAATTAGGTGATGTTTCGGTGCTACGTTGGCAACTTCATCAGGCTGATTGTATACAAACATAAAAACAAAACTAATAGGATTCTATTAAAAGAAGAATCAATCAATTTTACAATTACGATTTCTGGACAATTAGTAATTTATTACGAAGACCCTCGCTGTATATTTGAATATTTGCATATTATTCACTGATAGGTTTCAGGGACTATACGATATAATCTTTTGTTGGTAATATATGTATTAGGAATTATATCAGATGTGACCTCACAATTAATATATTTTCTATAATAGCAAATAGACGTGATAGGCATTAAGATATCTAGAATTTGTATGTACAGGGTGGGCCGAAATATAGATGCATTCTTATAGGAACATACTTTATTAGTGGAGTTAGAGAAAAATAAACCTATGCATCATCGGGAGTCAAATTTTATGAGAAAATCACTGGCGCAAACAGAATTTAGATATCTCTAACCGTTTTGTCGATCTTAGTCAAATTCGTTGATGGCTCATAATTCACAAAATAATAAAGGTAATTGATTTTCGAAAAAACCTTTTTATGACAGTTTTTAATCCTTAACAAAATGGTGTGTAATCTCAATTTGACATTTTTATATTTATTTTACAAAAATAATAATTATCTTTTACCGACGCCTAAGTATGTATATTATTAATTCTTCCTATTTATAGCAACCACAAACATGCAATTATTTTACGTTACCATTTGTTTATAAAACTATAAAATATAAGTACAATGTGTCCACGGATAGAGTTTGTAAATTTAGAACAAAAAGTCATTCTTTATAAAAACGTCTGCTTGTGTCGAAACGACAATTTCGGATACCAAATTTACGATTACTATACAGGGTATATCAAAAATAACATTTTTAATGATTTTGATTTTTTTCTTTCTTTAAATTTTATGAAACTATTTTCGTATTCGAAATTGTAGTTTCGACACAAGCAGACGTTTTTATTAATAATGACTTTTTGTTCTAAATCTACAAATAAAAAAGTTTTTCCTCTTCCAAACTCTATCCGTGGAGACATTGTATGTGGAATTCAGCAACTGGAAGCTAGGACAATCTAATAAGATCACAACACAACAATGTCAGCAGTTTACATTTAAATCCCGAGACAACTGGAGGCTGTTACGTGACATGAGCATTTATGGAAAAGACAAAGAAAGTCTCCCACATAACCTGAATAACCCCGATAACATAAATAATCATTTTGTTAACCTTTCACATGTCCCTTATGACCAGGATCTCTTTGATTTTTATGCTAATAATCGCAGACACAATGCTGGCAGCTTTAAGTTTGAATTGGTTGCCTTGGATCAGGTAGAAATTGCTCTTTCTAGAATCAGTACCAATGCTGTTGGTAGCGATCGTATCTCTGTAGAAATGTTAAAGAGATCATGTCCTTTCTTATTGCCGATTTTGACTAACTTGGTTAATTCATGTATTGAATCGTCTGTATTTCCTGATGGATGGAAACTTGCTCATGTAATTCCAGTTCCTAAAAAACCTTGCCCAAAAGCGGTGGGGGATTTGCGACCAATTAGTATTCTGCCTGCCATCTCCAAGATCGTCGAGCGTATCTTATTTGACCAGATAAAAGTGTCTGTTGAAAATCATTGTCTTCTGCCTAGTACTCAGTCCGGTTTTCGATCTAACTATAGCTGTTGTACGGCCTTGCTTAAGATAACGGATGATATTTTTAGGGCGGTGGATAGTGGACAGTTGGCGGCTCTGGTGCTTCTGGATTATTTGAAGGCATTCGATCGCCTCAACCATGATTTGTTGATGGTGATCCTTGAGTACTTGGGCTTTGGCGGATGTGCTAGGGGATTGATTCAGTGCTATATATCGGGTAGGAGGCAGGTTGTGGTCCTCGAGGGGGGAAGCGTATCACAAGAAAAAAGTCTCTTAGCAGGGGTGCCTCAAGGCTCTATACTTGCCCCAATTTTATACTGCCTCTATACATCACAACTTATCTGCAGTGTTAAGCATTCTTCAGCTCATTTATATGCAGATGATACTCAATTGTATGCGTGTTTCGATCCTCAACAACTGCGGCCGGCCGTTAACCTGTTTAATGGTGATATTAATAATCTGGTTAAAGCTTCGAATGGGCACTGTTTAGAGATTAACAAGGACAAGACCAAGGTCTTGGTCTGTGGTCCGAATCAAATAAAAAGCCGTTACAGAGACCTAGTTTTAATAAGGGTTGATAATATGCGCGGATGGAGAATGTGCCTATGGCTCGGAACTTGGGCATGATAATGTACACGGACCTGAGATTCAGGGAGCATGTGAGTGCCTGTATAAAAAAAGCGTTTTACAATTTAAAACTCTTGTACAGTAATAGAAAAACTCTCACAACGGCTTTAAGAAAACAATTATGTGACTCCTTGGTCTTGTCGCATTTTAACTTTTGTGACGCTGTCTATGGTCCTTGTCTTGTTGGATTTGATCAGCGTCGAATTCAGCTGATGCAAAATTCTTGTTTTCGATTAATCGCGGGATTGAGAGGCAGGGAACGTGGTGTCAGCGCTAAGTTGAGGGAGATTCAATGGCTAAATATGAATGAAAGACGGTTGTTGCATGCATTGGTTTTATATAACAAAGTAATAAATAAGAAGATACCGGATTACCTTTACAATAAAATGCAATTCAGGGGTGACAACATTGTTATAAACTTGAGACATAGAATGGCGATAACTCCACCTGCTCACCGCACTGCTATGTTTGAACGCTCGTTTTCCTATAATGTCGTAAAACTATACAATAAGTTACCAAATAATTATAAAATTCTGAAGGGACTTGAATTTAAGGTAAATGTTCGAGAACTTATCCTTCACTCTCAATACTAATTGTTCTCTTATGTATTGTATTTAATCTTAATTTTATAGAACACACTCTATAGTCTATGATATGGAACGGATAGCAACGTGTATTACGTTACTTTTCTTCTTTCTTTTTTTTTTCTTACAGTAAGGTAATATAAGCTTTATAATTAAAGTAGGTTAAGCTAGGAGGCATAATGCCTCAACTTCGCCTGTTGTAAATTTTTTAATTTGCAATAAAGACATTATTATTATAAATAATGATAATTTTACTTTCCCGCACAGGGAAAGTATTGTGAACGCGCTAAAAAAAATTGAGATAAGGACGGATATAACCATTTTGAAGGTCCCTGAGACGATTGAGACCATATCGAGATGGAAGTCCGCCCAAACGCTTTAACCAATTAAGCTAAATTATGGTAAATGAGTTTGGAGCAGTCTTAGAATAAAGCCATTACATTTTGGTTGAAATCGCTTAAGCCCTGTAATAGGGGTGGACACAACCGCTAAATTTTCATATATCAGTAGAGGTCGAGTGATACACTATTTTAAATCATTTTTTATCTGCTTTACAGCGATAGCTCACTTTTGATATTTGCCCCCGTAATTCTCGAGAAAATAGCGTTTAATATGTCAGCAGTTTGTTGGAACGTATACAGTGTGTCCCAGGATAGATGTAACAAGAGATGTGAAAGACAAAAAATTTAGAATTTCGGAATGACATTTCGGGAATGAGTCCTGCTTGTTTTAAAACTAAGGTATCCAAAAAATTAGTTAAATCCATACAACAAATTTATAAAAATCATCGTCAATGGAGTGTCTTTATTTTACAATATGCGTTAAAATTCTACTAATAAAAGTGGTTTAGAATGCAATTTTATATCCCACCACCGAATTTCAGTAATATAACTTCAAATTTTTGGGAAAAATACTTTTTCGGAATAATTAGTATTATCATAGAATACATCGTATTATTTTATTATCTTAGAACAAACGCCATTGATTTAATATTTTGTAATAAACATTTATTCAGAATAATCACCAAAACGCCAAAAATTTTTAAATATTCAAATTTATTAATTTTAATAACATTTTTTATGTAACTATGAAAATGAGAACTATCTCATTTACATAAAAAAAATTATTTCAAAAAACAAACGGTTATCACTTTGAGCAACTGGTTTAATCTACAATTTTATTTTTTAAAGAAATAATAAAATGAAATCTTTTATGCAACTACGAAAATGAGTATTAATTTGAATAGTTTAAAAATTTTTGGTGTTTTAAAAAATAAAAAATATTAACTATTACATATCACTGCAAAGAGAAAAAATAATGCAATGTTAAAATATACAGGGTGTCATTAGAAAAATTATAAGTTTGGGTCATAACTCAAAAACGGTACCTCCCTAAAAATTCTAAGTCCGCCCCTGGATTTTACGTAAATAGTTCTATTAGCACTCGTTTTCACCTCACATCAGACAGCTGAGATATATGGGGTGATTGAAAATGCAACATTTTCAAAAGCGCCCTGTATGTCAGAAACAAAGAATTCTCTGCAAATTTTGTTTATCCCATTGACAGTTTGACAAAAGTGTAGGACGGTATTGCAAAAACGGGAATCTTCTATCTTTAAAAATAAACGAGAAACCCGGCGATTACAATGAAATTGGGACACCCTGTACACAATTTTCAATTTATAATGCAGGAACATTATGATGTAGGCAATTTAAAATTATTTTAAAATATACAGGGTGTTTAAAAAAGTAGTATATCAAAGTTATAGTTTTTTAAATCTCTGTATTTTATTGCATTTTTGGAATGTGAAAGATAAGATTAGGTAACTTTTATTACGGTTCCCTAATGTAAGGATAATAACAGTAAATTCAAATAAAGCCCAATAATAATGCAAATAATTGAACTTAATCCGTTCAGTACAACAGCTACTTTCTATATTCGACTATTATCTAAGAACTTAATCATCTAACTGCCTGATCACTCTACTTTTGGCATCCAAATTGAAACGCTGACATGTTTAGAAAGTGTTAACATAAACAACTAAAGAACTGTTTAGGAATCTTGTGTCATATGATATAATGATTGAAATATAACTAATAACACATTAACTATTATAGGAAGTGTGTTAAAATAAACAGTTGCAGGTAATCGAATAGTACAATGTCCTTTCTATACTAAATATTATAACACTAGCTGTTAGTTATACTGTTTTAGTTTACCACTGTTCAAATTCTTGCAAAGTCCATCACATGATCTGGTATCAGCTTTAAAATATACGAACGATGTAATTTCTTCGCTGCAAAATCTAAGAGAGTTTCCAGATTCGGTGTTTAAAGAAATATACTTTTCTGCGTCTAACCTATTCAAAGAAATTACTGAAACTGAAGTTAAGATTCTTAGAATCGCCTGTAACTAAACTTAAAGAGCAAATTTTGACACCAACTCGCCTTAAGATTATTATAGAATAGAAATAGATTTTCAGAAAATGAAACCGTTCTTTCAGCGTTTCACATACTGGACACATATCTTCTTATTACATGAACGATACAGCAATAAAAGTGGACTATTATCGTTGGTGTGAGTTATTAAGTAGGTATTAAGTATGGGAAACATGTGAAAATTTCAAATTTTTTTTCCAAATATCTATCGCTTACTAATAGCGTTAGCTGCGATCCCAATTGAATTTTTAAATTTTTAGTGTTTTTAAAACTTGCTCAAATATAAGCTTTATATTATACAAGTCATGTGTTTCAAGCATAGATTAACCCTTTTTCTTCACAAAAATATAAAATTCGCTCTGATAGGTACTTACAAAATCATCATGACACCTAGGGGGATGCTTACCACTTCCCTAGGTAGTGTGGAACTCTATCTTTGTAGTAGGCCTCGGGTTTTGAACCCTTTTCCCATGTCGTCTCTTGAGTTGTCTTCTAGTGGTGTTTGGCCCATCTTTTGTTGCATGTACTTTCTGTTTGTAGTGGTCATCTTGTAGTTGTGCCTACACACTAAATTATAATTTTAAAAATCACTTACCGTTTTTCTTTCTAGTTGGAGTGCTCTTTATTCTCACATTACATCAGAGTCATAATTGGTATGTTGGGCGCTTGTGTCTTCTGATATCTGCCACTACATCGTAGTCGACTGCTTGAGGGTTCTTGTGGGCTTCGCCCGCCGCAAGAACCTTCTGGTTAGTACAGAAATAAATTCTATAAATATTTGGGGGTTAATGATTTGTGATCTTGATTTAAGGGCAGTAAATCCTGGGACCTATTTTTATCACATTGGAAGGTTTTATGCTGCTATCCGGATGGCTTTGTTGTCCGTTGATTCCAACCTTTTTAGGTAGGTTAGAGCGGCGTATCCCCACGCCGTACAGGCGTAGATTAAGGCCGGTCGAATACAATAATAGCTAACCCTGTACGAGGGTACCCGCAGGGGGGAGTACTGTCTCGTCTGATGTGGAACCTGGTTATAGATGGTTTGCTAAAAGTTCTGGACAATGAAGGATTTGGGGTTCTGGGTTTTGCAGATGACCTAGTCATATATGTCCAGGGAAAGTTTAATAGCACAGTAAGGGAACGTATGCAACAGGCCCTTGATATATCAACAAACTGGACTTTGGAACAGGGACTAAGAATGAGCCCGTCAAAGTCAGCAACGATCGCTCTCACCAAGAGGAAGAAAATAGAGGGACTAGGACCATTGTATCTTCAAGGTGAAATCGTAAAAATGTCCGGGGGGTAAAGTATTTAGGGGTCATTTTAGACCCAAAGCTTACCTGGACCGCACATCTAAAAAGAACCAAAACAAGAGCGGGGAGAACGCTTATGCTACTCAGACGCTTTCATGCGAAAACATGGGGACTAAATCCAAAGATGATGCACTGGTTGTACACTGCGGTAACATACTCGTCGCTGGTTTGGTGGACGAAGATGAAACAGCATACCGCCATTGCGGAGTTGGGCAGGGTACAGAGACTTGCCTGCTTAGCTATCACAGGAGCTATTAGGACTACACCGACAGCGGCAATGGAAGTTTTGCTGAACCTCCCACCCTTGCACATCATGGTAAGGATGGAGGCAGGGGCGGCATTCATTAGACTGCGAGGGCTGGTAGAAACTGTACCCACTCATCGGGGACATACCAAAATTGGGGCATGTATTAGGGATGGCATCATAGACATGTCGATGGACCACATCAGACAAAAATTTGAATTAGACATAAACTTCGAGGTACATATTATGGACCGAAACGTTCTTAATCAAGACTGCATGCGGACACTGAGAGGGATAACCTGGTTTACAGACGGGTCAAAAACCGAAGGTGGAAGTGGTGCAGGAATATATAGTGAGACAAGGAACTCGAATCTAAGATTCTCACTGGGGACAAACACATCCGTGTTTCAAGCTGAAGTATTTGCAATTTTACAGTGTGCAAAACTAAATAGATTGAGGGCCTATACAAATAAGCGAATTAATATATGTTCAGATAGCCAGGCGGCCTTACGGGCGCTAGAAAGACCTAAGGTGACAACTAAACTGATATGGGAATGCCAAAAAGTACTTAGGGCCTTGGCGGAACACAATAGGGTGAATCTAGTGTGGGTCCCGGGGCACTCGGGAATAGAAGGTAACGAGAGAGCGGATTGGCTGGCTGGACAAGCCTCTGAAAACCCATATACTGACACTGAACCTGCGCTGGGCTTGTCTAAAAGAACGGCGCGAGAACTTCTGAAGTGCTGGGCCAAAAAAGAGCACCAGAGATATTGGGAACATATACCTAAGCAGGAACATGGTAAGAAATTCATACCTGGTGCAGCAACAAAACGAACTGAAAAACTGCTAACATTAAGCAGAAGTCAGATTCGAATAACTATAGGACGCCTCACTGGACAGTTTGCTCCTTCTACATATCACCGGATAGAGCTTCGAACTTTGACATTCGCGATTGTCTTTTCGTTATGTGTGTGCTTCTGTCCAAAGTTAGCCCAAGGTACTTTGCAGTATCTTGCCATTCCATGTCCCCGTGATCGTGGGGACTGTTTACTCTCCTCCTAACGCGTGTCGATTTGCTCCTCTCCGCCTTGATCTTAACTTTCCATTTCGCACACCATTCCGTGAAACCATCGGCAGCATTTTGAAGATATCTAGTGATCACTTATGGATTACGGCTGCTATCGATGCTGTGTCGCCTAATAATATAATATAGCCCCTAACCTAACCTAACATATAAATTGAAACTTCTAGCAAAAATGTAATTGGATCTATAAATATATAGCTATTTTTCCTTCACAATACGAGTCGTAATAATATAATAGATAGTTTGGCATCCATATTTCCAACATTAATCCATATGTGTCTGCTAATTCAGCTGGACATGTGACCGCTATACCGTTGCGATGACACATCCCACTTAGGCAGACAAATGATGCACATTTACGGAATAAAAGTAGACAAATGTCCAACCGTTAGGATTATGCTTGTACGACCAACGGCTCTCTTTTCTGTCTCGCTCGCAAAATGCTCAAATAAGTTAATCTAATAGAGCTGCAAAGTGTAGAGTGGGTGTATTGTATAATCCTATATCTGATGTGGCATTGGATCAATAGGCATAGGTATCCGTTTCTTCATTATAAAAGGTTTTCCAATACGGATGACATGATTTTGAAATTGTATCGCGAATATGGTCAAAATGTTATTTAGATAATATCCAGGGCGTCGATCTATTTACGATTTACTCAGGTAAAATATTTTCTTGGGAACTTGCTTATTTTAAATAGCCCTACATCAGTGGCGGCTAGTGTATAAGAGTTGCAAAGCTGCAACCGTGCTGATAATAAAATATTTCAATTTTTTGGTAAGTAGTTATCTTATAATTATATATATTTTTTAATTTTGTTATATTATTTCGCTATAATTTTTATCCATGTAGTTTGTCAGCTCCCAGACGAGGTTATATTATAATATTACTCCTCCCTCCCCTGTGATATACTGTCACAAAAAGAATTAGAAAATATAGGTTGAGCCTTTGCTATGTCACAAATAGCATTAGAAAATTAAGGTAAGCGGGCTCCACTGAGTTAAAAACCAATATAAAATACAGAGAAGGGTTTGAATATTATTGATTATATTCTTTTGGTTTCAACAATTTACTTGATTGGCTTGTAGAGCTACTCGAGAATCGCCCACGTACATGACGCTCACATAAGGACGATCTTAATGGTTCTCCCTCGTAAACGAGTGACGGTCTGTATTTAAACTGCGTCTCTCAGTTCATAGTTACTGGATTAGATTTAGAAAACTAAATTAAAATAAAAAAAGAAAGACAAATATTTTTTCTATTATCTATTAAATTAATTATTTAAAATATAATAAAATCAATTTAATGAAAAAGGACAAGTCTCAAAAAAATTATCAATTACAATATTTCAAATTTGTACTTAACATAATAATCATCATCATCGACACAGCTGATCTTTTTCGGTAATTTTCAGTTTCAAAAAATGTTCAAAATTATAATTATTAATACTAATACTATAAACTATATAAGTACCAAACTGTGTGTCAGTATTTTCTGTTTCATGTTGTTGAGTACATTTTAAATATATTTTATTAGGTATATATAACGCAAATATAAAAGCGCAGCCACTGCCCTACATGTTTTAGTCTTTTTCATAGGAAGCACAATACAATTAAAATGAATGTTTTTGACATATTTGGGTTTTGTGAAAAAAAATGGAATTTTTATGCTACTGTACTACACTAAAAATTTAATAACCATTAATATATCAATATTTTAGCTTCATTTTTATTCAAGTTATTGTGCAAAGCTTGTGCTTTCGAGCGATGGACAGCTTGACGGTCTGTAGCATACAGGGTGTCCAAAATTAATTTTCTAAAATGGCAAATATAAACACATTTGCCGTTGATTATATACCGTTTCACCTATCGTTCTTTGTTTTTGACATAGGAGTTTACATAATAATAATAAAGCAAATTTAATAAAAAAATATACATCTTCCACAGGGCAAGTTTCAGTACTGCGTTGCATAAAAATATGCAACGCAGTCTGTTCAGCTAACCCCATAAAATTACTGTTTGTAACATTATTGCAATATTCGTAAACGATATTGGCTCTGGTTTCAATAGCAATTATTTGTTGTTTGCGGGTGATTTAAAATTGTATCGCACTGTTGTTTGTGAGAACGATTGCGCACAGCTTCAAACAGATCTGTGTCGGCTCTCAGAATGGTGTGATCTAAATAGACTTCCTCTGAATCTGAACAAATGTAAGTCGGTGACATTTAACAAGACGTCAAGATCCGTTTTTGCAAAACTACACCATCGATAATTCAAATTTGGAACGCTGCGCTTTAATCAAAGATCTTGGTGTATACTTGGATGGTGATTTATCTTTCAACTACCACATTGAGCAAGTTTCTGCTAATGCTTTCTGAATGTTAGGATTTATTTTTAGACCGACCAGAGAATTCACCAACATAGACTGCCTGAAAAGTCTCTATTCGCCTTTGTTGTGTCTATTTTGGAATTCGCTACAATCATTTGGTCGCCCATCTACCGTGTTCATATACAAAGATTGGAGAGTATCCAACGTAAGTTTTTAAAATATTTGTCAGTTAAAATTGATGGATATTTTCCTCCTCGTGGGTGTGATCACGGCCTGTTACTGTTCGGATTTCGGCCGTTAGCCGAGAGACGCATCTTCGCGTCTCAGATCTTTCTTTTTAAGTTGATCAACAATATGTTGGATTGTCCTCGGTTGCTTCAGCAGCTATGGTTTCGTCTCCCTAGGGTTCACTCTAGAACCGCTATTTTATTTTGGGTGCCACAGATTCGTTCTAATTATGAATCTAAAACGCCGCTATTTCGGGCTTGTAAATACAGCAACCGATTAGTCATTAATGAAAATGTTGATTTTTTTAATGCATCGCTTGGTTATTTTAAGAAAAGTTTAGAGACATGTTTGCGGGCTACTGATTTGGATTTGTTTTGATGAATTATGTTCATGTGTTAATTATTTATTGTTATTATTAATTGTTCTTGTAATCCTCCCAATTTTCTTTCGTTTTGATGCGTGTATTTCCTTTTTTGTATTTTTCAGTTAGTTCTAAGTTAGGTATTTTTGTATGCTAATGCTAGGCAATTGTTTTTGTTTATGTAAGATTTTGTCTTGTTATTGGGTAGCAATACTTGTTAGACAATAAAGAGATTATTATTATTATTACTTTTAAAATTAAATTTTAGCATGTAGGCATTAGTTTTGACAATAATTGAGTTGAAATTTTAAATAATTGACATTGATATATTATATCATACTATTCATACTTCAAAATGAGTGATATTTATGGGGGGTCGTTTTCATTTACTCCAAAAAAGTTAAGGCATCTTTTTGATGTCTTTTTGCTCTTGTGAAAAATTTTTCGGAATAATTTTTTTACAGATTTTTCTCACCCTCAATCCATTGGTCAATATTTGATGAAGGTTATATGATATAGGAAATAAAACTCTAATCTCCACGAAATAAATTCAATAAATCTCTCTAGGAGTCATCAATTCAACCATACATGTTTCAAGGCGCCAGGCCTCATCATCAGTGGTACAGTTACTGGTTTACTCAAGGCTAGCTTGCATTGTGCAATTAAATATTTCCATTGTGTTCAAGCCTTAAACAAAATAGCACAATATTGTTCGAAACTGGTAGAACGCACTAAAAACCGTTTTTCACAACAACAAAAAAACACTACAGACAGCGCAACAACATTAGAGTGTTCAAACTTGTACTGGATGCGTGTCAGATGTTTTGTTTACCTCTTACCTCGAATACTAGACAATCAGTCTCTTTACTTAACTTGCACACCTCGACCAACCTGACTTCTATTCGCTCTAGCATTACCGATACAAATTTAGTGAAAACTGGCTTCTGCCTTCTTTCAGTATTTGAGTACAAAACTATGAAAACGGCCCTCGTAAGATTGTGTTGAGCTATGAAGAATTTAATTTACATGTAATTCCTCAAAATCTTGCTAATTTGACTGACATTGGAATCTGGATCAACTTGTATAAATTCAATTTACTTGAACACAAATGACATCCTTTGATATCTACGTATAGTAATTACTTCCATCCATCGATTATATATTTATGCGTATCTACGTGGTTATTATAATCGAAACACATCGATCGAACTCTTGTGACACGTTAAAATATCACAACCAATTAAAATTTGCATCTGCATGTGATCACAAACGTCCTACGCATCTTCCCTCATTTCCACAAAATCTGCATTTTATTTATTTCTTCATTTAGACGTATAGGCAGTACAGGTATATACCAAGTGTCCCAAAATTCAAACAATGAATCGCTTTTTCTGGGATAAACGTCAACCGTTGTCGAGAAAAATCAGTTTTGTTCGTTCAGATCGTCAGAATCTGCCCAAAAATGGTTTAAAAACTGATGCACAGGAACAAGGGATGCTTTGACCTTTTGGACTAGAAATGATCCATATTTTTGAGGTGAAGAGATTTGGGTGTTTGGGAACAACCTTGGTGGTAGATGCGTTCTCTCTCCTTTGGATGCTGTCTCTTCGCATCCTCATGTCGTCGACGCTGCTTGATGGCCCTCGTAAATGGTACACCCCCATCTCGGTCTGTCGTTCACGATCTGCTCCCAGTTGTTCTTCACATCTAAGCCACACTTCTTCATGTTGATCTTGTACGCCTTTTGCTGCCCTCCCTGATTTCGTGGGCCCACCTTAAGCTGGAGGAAGGATTCTCTTGGGAAGGCGTTCCGTTGGCATTCCGATTACGTGGCCAGTCCATCGCATCTGGTGCCTGACAATCATCGCCTCAATGCTAGTTGTTTCAGCTTCCTCCAGAACGCCGATGTTTGTTCGTTGGTCCTGCCATTTAATTCCAAAAATTCTTCTGCGTTGCACATAGCCTAGCGTCTTCCCACCAGCAAAGAGCACGGTAATTCTAAATAACGACCAAAATCATCCTGGTATTCTTCCGCGAGCTTGTCCTGCAGGTGTTGTTGGAAACTCAAATAGTCAATGTGCGGATCAAACTTTTTGAATCCTAAAAAACGTGTAATGGTGGATCTGTGTTTCATCTGAACATTCCTCGGAAATCACACGATTCCGATTGTTGGCCAAAGCCAGTAAAGGCGGTACCCATCGGATCAACAGTGACATGACAAGCTGCATGTTCCAGCTAACAAACTTTGCTCATCAAAACGGATAATCGTCAATTGTGCTATCAAATTTTCCTTTATACTTAAGAAAACTGCGAAAGTATGATTAAGAATTCAAATAGTTAAGCTTTCAAATAGTTTTAAGGCACGAAATAAAACAGTTGTCGACACATTGTGTTCATTCAGATCGTCTAAGCCAATGGAAAATTCTTCAGAAAAAAGGTTTCAAAAAATGCCTCACAGGAACAGAGGAAGGAAAGGATGCTTTGAGTTTTTGAAATCAAAATTATTTACGTTTTTCAGGTGAAGAGATTTGGGTGCTTGGAAACAACCTTGAAAATAAAAAGAGTTTAGATATTCCCTGTGACCGTTCTTCCGTTCGACAAATAGTCAATGTAGATCACACGCTTTGAGTCCCATAAAAACGTGTAATGGTGAACCCATGTTTCGTCCAAACATTCCTTGGAAGTAGTCACACGATTCCGCTTGTTGTCCAAAGCCAGCAAACGCGTTACCCAGTGACATGACAAACCACATGTCCCAGCTGACAAAGTGTGCTCATCAAACGTCAATTGTGATATTACATTTTCTTTTATACTTAGGCAAACTGCGAAAGTAATAATTTTAAAGCATGAAAGAAACCGCTGTTGACAAAAATCTGAATTTTGTTCGTTCAGATCGTCAGACGACCAATGATAAATCTGCAGAAAAATGGTTTCAACAAACGCGTCACGGGAACACAGGAAGGAAAGGATGCTTTGACTTTTTGACCTCAAAATGATCTATATTTTTGAGGTGAAGAGATGTGGGTGTTTGGGAACAACCTTGAAATTAAATAGAGTTTAGACTAGTACAGTTTTTATCAACATTCTCCGTGACCATTCTTCCATTCGCCTAATAGTCAACTTAGATCACACATTTTCAATCCCAAAAAACGTGTAATGGTGAACCCCTGTTTCGTCCGAACATTTCTTGGAAGTAGTCACACGATTCCGCTTGTTGTCCACAGGTAGGTAAAGCGGTACCCATCAGATCAACAGTGACATGACAAGCCGCATGTCCCAGCTAACAAACTGTGCTCATCAAACGTCAACTGTGCTATTAAATTTTCGTTTATACTTGGCAAACGGCGAAAGTATTATCAAGAATCCAGGCTTTCTAATGGATTTAAAGCAGACAGACCAATTTCAAAATCCGTTATCGACAAAAATCTGAATTGTGTTCGTTCAGATCGTCTAAATACCAAGGAAAAACTCTGCACACTAATGGTTTCAAGAAACGCTTCACAGGAACAGAGGAAGAAAAGAATACTTTGACTTTTTGGATTCAGAATGATCTATATTTTTGAGGTGAAGAGATGTGAGTGTTTAGGGACAACCTTGAAAATAAATAGAGTTTTAAATAGTACACTCTTGCCTTCCCAGAGTTTTTGTCAACATTCGCCATGACCATTCTTCCATTCGCCAAATAGTCAATGTGGATCACATATTTTCAATCCCGAAAAACGTGTAATGGTGAACCCATGTTTCGTCCGAACATTTCTTGGAAGTAGTCACACGATTCGCTTGTTGTCCAAAGGCAGCAAACGCGGTACCCATCGGATTAACAGTGACATGACAAGCCGCATGTCCCAGCTAACAAACGTCAACTGTGCTATTAAATTTTCCTTTATACTTAGGCAAACTGCGAAGGTAATGTTAAGAATCTAGGCTTTCTAATGGTAAAAGCATGAAAGACCAATTTTAGAAACTGTTGTCGACAAAAATCTAAATTTTGTTCGTTCAGATCGTCAGACGACCAATGATAAATCTGCAGAAAAACGGTTTCAAAAAACGCTTCCCAGGAACAGAGGAAGGATGCTTTGACTTTTCGGACTCAAAATGATCTATATTTTTGAGGTGAAGAGATGTGGGTGTTTGAAAATAAAGAGAGTTTTAAAAGTACACTCTAGCCTTTCCAGAGTTATTGTCAACATTCCCCATGACCGTTCTTCCACTCGCCAAATAGGTTAATGTGGATCACACTTTTTGAATTCCAAAAAACGTGTACTGGTGGACCCATGTTTCATCCTTGTAAGTAGTCAGACGATTCCATTTGTTGTCCAAAGCCAGCAAACGCGATACCCATCGGATCACCACTGACAGGGTGAGGCATCTTAATTTAATCTTGTTCTTTTCAAACACGTGTTGCTCCCAAACTAATCGACGAAATTGGTTGGAATTCTGAACGAGGCTGTCTCAGAATATCCCATGTAAACAACTATAAGAATATGATGCAGTGTTGCCAGATGGCATCAAGGCTCACCAATTAACATACCATATTCGTACAGAAAGCTGCACCTATTAAAAAAAAATAGAAACCATACTTCTGTGGATAAATGCTGCGTCAAATTTAAATTAACTAACGTTTGGATGATTAAACTTTAACTGCGGTTAACCTGAAGTTAAACCGCGTTCACGCAAAGTTGTTCTGAAGAAGCTGACATGAGGTAAAGCGAGGCGTTAGCAGGATTTATCCGGAGAAGTATGATTTCTGTAAGTTTTCCGTCTAAACTATTAAAAATCAAAAAAACTAGAGAAAAAATTAAGAAGGCGTTGTCGTTGTTATAGTCCTGATGAACACTTAATTGTGGTCGCAACTTTGACGTTGAAATTTTTTGTTGTTTTTATGTCCTATACATCCTGCAGCTTCCAAAAACCACTAGAATTATCAGGATCTTAATTACCGTGAACCAGTTGAAAATTAACTCTGTAAAAATAATTTTGGGACACGCTGTAGACATGGGAAAGCACACAAACTTGTTTCATACGTAAAATAGTCGATCATAAACTATAGATTTTAATATATATTTATTGGCCAATAAGATGGGGTTCAAGAAAATGATACACCTGATGGGAAATTTACGATTTTTAGCTAAATTACTTTTACTGCATCTGTACCAGAGTCCAGCGTATTTACAAACAACATTGTAACTTTTGCATATACGAGTAGTGTTTCTGTAACGTAATTGATTATTAATCTATTAATTAAATTAATGTTAGAATATTCAAATTTATTAACATTTTATCAGCAAATAGAAAAACAGCTGCGCAGCACACACAGGCACATTCCGGGTTCTTTTTGTTTAAAAAATTGTCTGCTTTTTCAAATTACAAAAATGCTAGTCGAGCTATCTTAGTTCGAGTACTGTTAAACTTGACCTAACACCTGCAAAAAACGACGCTTCCCACATACGTTTTTTAAACGTAAAATCAACGTGTCATTGGTTATCTATCTTAAGAAAACTTTTAGGTTAATATGACGTTATTTTGAATGTTAAATTTATTATATTACAATACGTTTTTTAACATACTGTCTAACCATATTCAGCTATTCACACGTTTTTTTAACGTTTTAATAGTATATTAATAGGTCGAATAAAATTAACGTTTTTTATACGTTAAAACTAACGCATAATAAATTAATCTTAAGTAATAGAAATAAAAAACGTCTTATTGTTGTATTTTCCTGACGAAAATATATAAAATATTTTCCTGACGAAAATATAACATTATCTTTATGTTAAAATAACGTATTAAGCGAATCGCATGTTTGACGTTTATCAATACGGGTTTTTAACGTTTCTCGAAACCAATAAAACGTGTAGGAACAAACCTTCTACTAGTGTACTCAAGTTTCCAAATTCGACAGCGTAAGTGACTGTCACTGTCAGAACCAATACGATGGTTTCCCACCTTTTAAAAAACGTCGATTTATTTACAGTGAGAAAAACGTATTAGAAAAAGCCTACCTACATTGGTCATTTTTAATAGTGTACAACACGTATTTTTAAAACGTTGTTTTTCCTAATAAAAATGATGTTTGTTAAATCACGAGAAGGAATCCTTTTGGTTCTGACGGTCAGACGATCACTAACCCCATTTCATTGTTGCATTAAAGTAAACGAATGTAATTCCCCTTTTACATTAGTAGCGTGGTTAGTTTCATCAACAATATCGTGTTTAGTTTAGTGTGTGTGTGTTACGTTGTGATTTTTGGAACTAGACATTATACCTAAATGTTTTATATCGGTAGGTACCATAAAAAATATATCCTATCTAATCCTTACAATATACGTCAATATTACGTTAATAAAAATACAAGTACACGTTTGTTCAATGTTCTTTAGAAACGTTGTTTAAGAATAAATATCTAACAATAAAATTCGTATATGTATCGTTTATTTCCTACGTGTATTCGACGTATTCTGGAAACGTTTAAAAATATTATTATCAACTTACTTTTTACGTGTTGTGAACACAACACAAAGTTGTTATTTATTCACCAATATAAAACGTTTTCCTTTACACGTTGTATGTAACGTTTAGTACCGCAACATTTTTGAGTAGATTCTACGTAATAAAAACACGGTTTTAATAAAACGTTATTAGTAAATTTAAACGTTTTTTTAAGTACGTGTGTTTATTGGGTTATCCCATGAGTCATTACAAAGGGTGTTTTTTTAACTTTAACTTGGCAACACTGTTTTTTATGACAGCCGATTTGACGATTTTAGGTTGTTTTAAGGTTAAGAATTCTCTAAATACGAGGGCTCTTTTGGGTGTTTATTATGCATTTGCATACCACAGTTTGTCGTATGGTGTTATTGCTTGGGTAAAAGTGTGGATATACAACGTATGTTTGTTCTGCAGATGAGAGTTGTACGAATGATTTAGAATTTGAAACATTTCGAATCATGTAAAGAAACGTTTAGAAAACATAAGATACTGACTTTCTCATGTGTGTATACACTGCCCCGCAATATTAACCGGACAAAGAAAATTTTATTATCATTTTTTCATATAGAAACTTCAAAAATTTCGAACGGATTTGTTGTTATATAGGGGTGAACAAAAAGTTACATTTTACTCTAAACTTTTCAACACCCTGTAGAAAAAACTCACGACCGAATAATGATTTTTTTGCAATAGTTTGCAAGGCCCATCTTTTCTGAACAACTTGTTTTTTGATTCATACCGATATCTGTATCCTAAAAGGAAACACACTGCTTTCAAAGAAATAATGCAATAATGCTTTATTAGCAACAAAAAAAAATAAAACATGGATAACTAAAATCGAGTATTTGCTCCTTGAGCTTTAATAACACTTCTCATTCTTTCGGGCCAGTGCCGGCTCATCAGGACAGGCAAGGCAGGCAGTGCCTGCTCAGATTTGATTTCAGGAAGATTTTTATAATAGTAATTATTGTATGCTTCTACTATTATATTTTTTAATGTGAAAACTGCTCTAATTTTAGTTATTTGTTATATTAATCTCACATCTCACTACTACTACCGCACCCTGTGATTAAAGAGTTTGAGTTCCTATTAGGCGCATCAATGAGAGGCCACTGCTCACAGTAGTTTAGAATGAACTGTATGCCTCTACTGTCAACCGTCAACCGCTCAGTCTAAACTAAACGCAGGCACCTAGCCATCTGCCTGCTTCCTATTAATATACACGCATATTATTGCATATAAGATTGTATTGAAGAATTTACTAAAATTCCCTAACAGCAGGAAATCAAATGTAGGGTTTATAAGTTTTCATACTAAATCAGATTTATCAAAAAAGTATACATTTTAGAGATGTCATGGGTTTTTGTAAAATACTAGACAATAGACAGGTTGCTATATAGGATAGTAGGTATTTTATTTGTTTAGTGTTATAAATATATCTCATTAATAGAAGTATACTAGTGTAAGAAAATCTCAAAAACAACAAAATCAAACTGAAATCTATTAATTTTCGTTAATATGGAACCTATTTAACCGCAAATACAATAGTAATGTTAAATCCGAGCAGGCACGGTTGCTCTATTTTAATAGACTAGAAAATGAACCTTAGAGCAATTTTCAAACATTTCAACATCGGAATATATTACTCTTAAGTAATCTATTCCGATGTTTGAAAATTGCTCCAAATTATCTGATGTTTTACAGTTTTTTGTACATAATAATTTAGTTATTGCTTTGCCAGAAATTTTTAAATTATGTAATTTAATACTTTGTATTCCAGTTGCTTCTGCGTCCGTGGGAAAAAGCTTTTCGGGTTTAAAACGAATAAAAATCTTTTTTCGCAATAAAATTGAAGAATCTCGTTTAAGCAACTTTGGTTTAATATCAATCGAAAGCGGCCTTTAGAAAGATTTCCAGTTAGATTCAGAATTTCATGATCAAGTAATAAATCATTTTGCGGGTAGTAAAAATCGACGAATTGAATTGATTTATAAAAACCTTTAATTTTTTTATTCTAGTTAATATATAAGTATAAGAAAATGTAAAACGCATAGCTTAAGGCGATACATTTTTGAACAAAAAAAAAATATAAAAATAAAACAAAATATATATAAAAAAAAACGAAACCCGTCTTTAAACGTGTTCTTTTTTACCTTGATAATTTTCTACTTCATTTCATTTAAGGCGCTTGATCTTAACAATCCTACGGCGCAATTTTTTTCATATATACATTTCTATATTAGTGCCTAATTAAATTACCCAGGAGCCGCCACTGTTTCAGGCATAGATTCAATTAAAGAAGCAACTGCATCTTGCGGTATTGTTGTCGTCACTCATATGTCAGTGCCTGTTCTAACGCAACCAAAGTTTGAAACTCGCCGTAGTTTTGCCTAACTCTTCTTAGAGAATAATATAGCGTTTAGAAATTTTCACTAAGACGTTTCGTTTTTGAAAAACCATCATCAACTTTGTGTTTAAATATTGTTAAATTTAAAGCCATTATCAATTCAAAAATAGATGGTACGTAATGGTTTAAACAAGTTTTCAGTGTTTTTAGCTGTTATTTAAAATTATTCAAGAAAAATCGCCATAGTTTGGCACTTATTTTGCGTAAAACATTAATCTGAGAAAGGTGTTTTTTTAATAACTTCAAAAAGCCAAAAATTTCAACTAAATTTAAAAAACCGCGTACAGAATAAAATGTTGTACTGAGAACTGAGACAGAAATAAATTTGCAAATAATAATAAATAATTGCGAGTAACGGCGAAAGAATATTTTTTCAAAACCTACTACTCTGCATTCAGTCAGTTAAGTGCCAAATTATGGCGATTTTTTTTGAATAAGTTTAAATAACAGCTAAAAATACTGAAATATTGTTGACACCATTAAATGTGATAGATCACCTATTTTTGAATTGAATATGGCTCTAAATTTAAAAATACAAAATCCAGGACCGTATTTAAAAAACCCGAAGTTGAGGTTGGTTTTCCAAAAACGAAACGTCGTAGTGAAAATTTGTAACCGCTATATTATTCTCATCAAAAAGTAACAATGAGAAAAAGTTTTTCATTGTTTCATATCTGTAAAAATAATGTCAGAAATAAATAAAAACTAAAACAACAAAAAAAATTTTTTTCAAAGATTTTCGAATACGCCGGATAAAGTTAGTTTAATTTTGAAAACACCATTTAAAAGGTGTTTAAATTTCACATCTTTTCTCTAATTTAACCGACATTCTAACTCCTACCGTTTCCAAGATTCCAATGCTATCCCATTCTTATCTTGGACACAGTGTACTCAGTTAACCTCAAAAATTATGCTGAACTCTTTCAATCCTATCGATGTGACATTCATAAGATGGACTCCAAACTGATGAGGCGTACTCATGGTGCGGTCTAACCAGACCATTGTACCGGGTGTCCCAAACTCGGCGCCCCAGCCCTATTGTAAAACGGGATAAAATATTAAAAATCTTTTGAAGTGGTATAAATTGTGTTGCATTCAGGTATATTTTACGCCAAAAAAATATTTTTTTCCGATTTTGCAAAATGGAGAATATGACGTCATCAGTATTATTTTTCCACGAACATACCTATATTTTGCCCTAATCACTGTTTTACTTTACTAATAATTTTTTTTCTATCTTCATCCGCTAAAAAGCTAGAGTGCCAAAACTGACAAAAAAATAGCATGAAAATATAATTTAACATAGCCATGTCAAATCAAATGCTCCATGAAAAACAATTATTTTGTCACTTTACTAGTGACAATTCTTGTCAAAATAATAAAAAATTAATTGTCAAAACAATAAATACGATACAGAAAGTAATAACAGGTACTTATTTACAACGAGTTTATAACAAAAATGTTTTCTACAGACGAAAAAGTTGATATGATTTTAATATATGGTGAAGCACAGAAAAACGGTAGAAGAGCTGCCCGTTTACATAGTGAAAGATATCCTGAAAGGCATACTCCAGATGTAAAAATGTTCGCGCGACTAGAAAGAATTTTGAGAGAAAATGCTAACGCGTTTTCGTCGAGAAAAGGAACCGAAATTCAGAAAAGAGTTTGCAATGATAATAATGTGGCTAGAATTTTACAGTATTTTCAGGCAAATCCTAGAAACTCGATAAGAGGCGTCTCTCGCTCTGAATTTAGGGAGAAGCTCTGTGCAAAGAGTTTTAAAATCAAATAAATTTCATGATTACAAATTGCACAATCTAGAATATTATTCTGAGAGGCATACCGAAAACAGGCTGAATTTCATAGCACAAATTATGGTTAATTTGGAAACACGAGATTGTCGACTGTCAGTAATGGTAAGCCGAACCGCAAAATGAGCACTATATTAGGCTAGCCAAAATCCACATTATTTTAATGAAGTCGAGAATCAAGGCCACTTTGGCATAAATGTGTGGTGTAGAACAATTGGAAACCATTTAATTGGACTGTATTTTTTTGAAAATATATTGGACGGCATTACCTACTTGCGATTTTTGCGACTTCCTCTGCTGCTTGAAAATTTACCCCTGCAGCTGCGCTTAAGCATGTGGTTTCAACATGACTCCGCCTCATAAATCAAGGGTAGTCCAAGAGTTTTTAAATAATACCTATGGTACTAAATGGACCTACAGAATGCGCGCCTAAATCCCCGGATACGACCCCCTTGGATTTTTCCTGTGGGGAACATTAAAAAATCAAGTTTATAGGACCCCTACTAGAAACGTAGAACATTTAAAACAGAAAATTCGCGATGCGTGTGCGAATATTTCACGAGATGTGCTAAGGAAGGCTACAACAAGAGAGGTCAGGCGCAAATTAGATAAATGTTTAGAAGTTGCGGAAGGGCATATAGAAAATTGAGTTTAAAATTGCTTTCCATGTAGCATTTGATGATTTACATGGTTAAGTCAAATATCTTGAAAAACAATTTTTTTTTTATAAAATCATATATTTTCATTTGTCGCGAACACTTTTTTGGTATAGACTTTGTAAATAATTATCTTCCGTATATAGTGTTCATTATTTTGACAATTAAATAATAATTATTTTGACAACAGTTGTCACTAATAATTAAACAGAATAATTGTTTTCCATGGAGCACTTGATTGGTAACATGGCTAAATAAAATAATATTTAAGTTTTTTTTTGTGTGGGCGCGCTAACTTTTTAACGAAAAGAGATGCAATTTTTTTTTTCGAAGTGTTTGGAAAAAAATTGATCTTTTTGATTGTAGCAAAATACAGGTATGTTCGGGGAAAAATAATATTGATGACGTCATTTTCTCCATTTTGCGGAATTGGAAAAAAATATTTTGATTTCCCAAAATGGACCTTAGCGCAACTCAATTTAGCCTTTTAAAAAAGATTTTTATTATCTTATCTGGTTTTCATACAATAGGTCTGGGGCGCCGAGTTTGGGACACCCTGTGCAATAACTTAATAGATTCCACATCCCTGAAAACAGCTGTGCATCGCTTCACAAAGCCCAACATATGAAGTAAGTAAGTAACGCCATTCTTTGATAAAAATAAACAAAACGATAAATTTCTGTATTGATTCCTGTATTTTATTTCCAAATGAGTCTAAATATTCATAAATCGTCTCCATAAGTTTGCAAGTCATAAATCATAACAACTTTTACCTAAATGATTTAAGCATTCCAAAAGTATGGACGGGATATATTTTCACAGATTGTTCTATGGGTTATGTAATATTGAAGAGCACACTTGGTTATGAATTCCACCAGAGTAGATTATGAAAGATTGCCGGCTTTGATATTTTTTTGGTCAGTTGCAGAATATGTGACCATCAAAATGTTGTAGTGTGTAGCAAAGGAACTTGAAAAACTCAGTTTACCGAACTCACCTAATTTTTCAGGAGAGAATTAAAACTGAATTTAACATTACGTTAAAGTTTCTACTCATCGATTAATAAGCAAAAGGAATACTCAAACAGAAACGAAATAAAATCCAAAAAAAAAAAGAGCAATATTTGTTTTGTTACCATACCAATAAATGTTTTAAAATCACTTTCCTTGTATCAATAATAATCAGAACTATCATCTCCATGCTCCTGATTAGGAATATGAACTGGTTTAGAAATCAACCTATAAGCTTTTCTCCCCTGTGAATTGAAAATTGTGACTCAGCGTAAAAAAAATTTCGATTTTTCTACGATGATTTACTACGACTTTCGACGTGGATTATCAGGATCCATGATCCTTTTACCTTAAAGGGATTGTATTTTGCATTTGTTCGATCAGGATTGGAATATTATTCATTGGTTTGGAGCCCTTTATATCACTGCGGTAGGTTAATGACTGAGAGAGTCCAATAAAGATTTCTACAGTAGGTATACCTTTTTCACAGGGAGGATGGGGTTTATCTGGTAAGGGGTGTTTGTTACGACGAATTAGCAAGCAGATTTAGTGCCAGCAGTCTGGAATGAGACGGAAAGTGTCTGCTGTTATATTTTTATATATAACCCTACCATTATTTACCTCAAATTATAAAGAGTGGCTTTCGTATTGAGTTGTGATGGATACAAACATGTTTAGATGTCCTGGTTTAATAAAATATTTTGCGGCAAACCTCAAGTGACCACACGTTATATATATACGTGTCTGGCAACATATGGGCGCGTTTAAACAAGACTAGAATATATAGTCCTATCAAAAAACCATTTTTGCACTATACGAGAAGAAAGCTATGCACCTAAAACAGTTTTAGAATTTTCACCATACTTACGAACTTTATTCATAGCTTTAACATTGTGGAATAATCGTATAGGGTGTACCAAATACTGGAGATTTTTTAGCTCTCCATATCATTGTTGTGTTTGATTTAGTTTGAAAAACACGTATTGCTTTCCAATGTTATGTTTAATTTACTTTGGCGCTATTGCTAACACCAAAGTTATGTTTTCGTTTAATTTAGTTTGTTTCTATTATATTTAGTTATTTAATTTAATTTGGTACTATACTTTAAAGATCATTCAAACACTTTAATTTTTAATTACTACTTTATTAATATTGTTTCACAAGGTTTCTGTTTGAAGAATAAAAATGACCTGAACGGTCTGACTGGTTTGAACTAACTGAACTTACTTACTTGACTGAACTGACTCAACTGAACTGTCTCACAAAATTATGCCTTTTTATATCTTATATCTACAGAGTCATTAAAAATGGTTAAACATTTATTAGGGGTTAGTTTTTATATTGATAGAAAGAAAGGTGTGAAACCTATTAGAGGGTTTTATGGTAACATAATATTTTATGTTATCTTACAATAAAGTTTACAATATTATGACCATGCTAAAAGAAAAATATACCCTATCAAACATAAATGTGGTTTCACACCGTAAAATTAAGGGATCCCGAAAAGTAATAAAATTAGGTAAAACAGCTTATCAATTGTTAAATATGGTTTACATCATAAAATAAGGAACTCTAATATTATTTACAATAGGGAACAACTGAATATAAAACATGTGGAAGTATAATAAATGATATACAGGGTGTCCTGTGGGAAGGATCATAACACCTCCCCCCTAAGTGAGAGATTTTATAATAATGAAATTGTTAGAAAATCTCTATTATTATTATTAAAATATGATATAGCATAATTAAAATTGCTAGGTCTATCTACACAAATGAAAAAAAACTTAAATATAAAAACACTTAAAATAATATGCTAAAATTAAAGAATTATTATGTAAATCGTAAAATTACTGTGTCTCTCTGACTGATGGCCTACGTGTCGGTGTAAATACTATAGATTTACGTTTTGGATGAACAATGTCCTCATCATGATAACAACTATTTTCAATTTGTTGATCACGGTGATATTCTGCAATATATCTACTTTGATTTGGTTCAATTGTTTGGTTAACTCTTACACAAATATTTGGAACAATTCCACAACAAGAACTTCGTTTGAAACACTTAATGTAAATCTTGTAACAAATGAACAACAATACCATTATAGCTAGAATATATGCTAGTAGAGATCCTGTAGGTGTGTAATTTGATAAAATATTCTTTTTATAAATATCATCACTTAGTTTTTCAATGTCATCTAATTTATGACTAGCAATATTAAGTTCTGGGATATGCTTAGCCAATGTCTTATAATGTTCATTCAATATAAGTTCCGACATGTTAATTTTTGTAAAGTTCACTTTTTCACAGCACTCTTCACTAATTTCAAATGCAGGAACAAAGTTTGTATATACTTTGGAGTTGAAGATGTTGCCATGTGGTACCAATGTTGTTGACGCACTATAAGCCTTACATTGTTTTCCTATAGTGACGCTTCCGAAATTTTTTAATGTGATATCACTACACTACAAGAAATAGTTAGAGTCTCTGGATGAGATACTGCGGATAGCCAAGTATTTGAAGTGATTAATTGAATAAAAATACCTTTGTTTGTATATAAAAAATGAATTTCACATATATCAGGTATATTACTCGTTATACCTTGAAGTAATTTCATCTCACAATTATCTACAACATGTGCCAAAGAAACTTGTTTCTGATGAGAAAAAATAAATTTATCTTCTGATAGTTTCAAACAATTGCTGAATTCAATTTCAGAAAGTGTTACAAATTTCTGTTTGGTTTCATCAACGGCAATATATTTAGAAGATGGTTTAATTAAAATGAACTTATTTAATGATAATAATTTTGGAAATGGTGATACTTTGTATAGATAGAATAATTCCGTCTCAATTAGTGGAATATTTATAATATATATTAACCGACTGTTTTCGAAATATACCTGTAAATCGATTATATTCAATAAAACATTTGCATTTGAAGTGTCCACTGGAATTGGAAATTCAAGACCATGAGGTAGTGTTTCAATAATTGGTTTAAGTTCATCAATTAATTGAATTGGAGTAAGAACTACTGGATGTAACAATCCCTTTTTTGCTAATAAAATTGCATTTGATAATGTAATAATCTCAAGTTGTAATTGATTTAACATCATATTTGTTAGTACTATATGTTCGTCTAAATAATTTTTCATACTTAAATACTTTATATATTTTTGCTCTTTATTTAATTCGTTATCCAGTTTTTTTATAACTGATCTTTGTGTATAAGGGAGTCTGTATGGTTTAATGTTAATAGGTCCTTTATTAGGGTCTGTTGGAATTTTATGTCTAATAGTGTCAGTGTAAGTTAATTTGTCACCTTCTAAATAAAAAATGTCTGAAAAATTTCTTATTATATCCAATAATGAGTTTTGTTCTTCTACGTTAACATGTTCTAATTTAATAAGGTCTTTTATTCTATGAAATCTATCAACTAAATTAGAATATTTTTCATTTTCAATTAATAAATCATTAGAAATAGGTTCTATATTAACCCTTGGTAACGGAATACGATACGTTTCATTAGAAATATTTAAAATGCTGACCAGACATTTATAATTTCGAGTATTTCTTACTGCCGAACCTAAGTAAATGTTTTCCGAAATTTGTTTGGCTTCTACAAGTCCTTCAGCATTGGCAATATTTGCTCTAGTGGCTACTGCAATTTCACATCTAGCAGGAATTGTTATGAGAGACTTTGAAGGTAAAATTTTAAAATTATTATTGTTAAAATATATTGATTCGTTATTATAATCTATTTGCACTTTATATTTTTGCATAAAATCACGTCCTAAAAGTCCATCGGCTTTAATTGATATATCTTCGGGAATTATATGAAATACATGTTCAATTACTTTATTGTCTTTTAATAAAATCGAAAGTGAATAAGTACCCATGGTATATACAGATTTTTGGGATATGCCTTTTAACTCAATTATAGAATTTTTATCGATGTTACAATTTTTAAGTTTAGATGCTTTAATTAAGCATACATCTGCGCCTGTATCTAAAATTAAATTTAAATCAGAATCTATTATATCTAGCGATTGAAGTTTAACAATATCTAACTGAATCTGTTCTTGTGATAATAAAACGGTTCTATGAGAAATAGGTTGTTCATTTATTAAAACATTTTCTACATTTGCTGCTGAAGTTGATGGACAAGAAACGTTGTTGTCTTGTGTATGATACCTATGAATATTGGCTTGTTCGTGAGTAATATTTTCAGATTGAATAATTTGTGTTTGTCTTGAATCTTGTACATTTCTAGTATTCTGATTGTACGGAGGTATATTTGTATTTTGCCGATTGTAATAATTGTTATTTCTCGAATTAGAAACATTATGATTGAAATTTGTTGGAAAACGTCGACTATATTGGTTTTGGTGAAAATTTGATGACTGCAAAGAATTATTTGTCCCAAAATTAGTATTACGATTAATATTTGTATTTTGGTCTCTATAGTTTGGTCGATGAGAATTTTGTGGAAAATTATTTCTATTTTCAAATTGTTTTAAAAATCTACATTCAGATGTATAGTGGTTATTTTTACCGCAATATAAACAATTTTTCCTAGAACTCTGAAAATTTCTTTGAGCATTTTGATTTCTAACAAAATTTACATTTCTAAAATTTTGATTGTGCTTAAAATTTTCATTTTGTTCCAATTCCATTTCTAAAGCTGTTGAAATTACTCTATCTAAACAATTCGTGTTTTCTGCTATAACACGGATTTGTATTTTTTCATTAATCAAACCTTTTCGAAAATTATTAACTAAGTTTGAGTTCATCGAATCTATTAAAACTTTAGCCTCAGGTGGACTATTATTTAAGTAACACGTTTCTTTATATTTATTTACTAAAATATTTAATCTATTTGAATAACTTTCGATATTTTCTCTAAAAGTTTGTTTGATATGCATGATTTGCGATAAATAATGAGATGAAGGAGTTTTATCACTAAAATATTCTATTAGAAAGTCTTTAATTTCTACCCAATTAGCAAAATGTTTATATTGGGTAGCTTCTTGAGCTTTTCCTTTCAATTTCGTACCAAAAATTAGTTTAGTTAATCTAGCTCTTTCAGATTCTTTTACTACTTCCATCATAGTATCACAATTCTTAATGAAAAATTGTAGCGAATTGCCATCGCCGTAACCATCAAAGGAATCAATTTGATTTAAGATATCGATAGCGTCTTTACCTGACATTTTGTAAAAATTAATAAATACTTAAAAAATTAAGATTGATAATTTATGCAAAGGTATTTTTACTTTTAAGTAGATACGAAGTTATTTGCAGTATTTTTATTAATATTTTTATTTTTACATAAAAAAATAAATTCAAAAGAAAAAACTGGAGAGAAAGTAAGAAAACAACGTCACTAACAGAAACAATAAAGACTTACCAAAACTTCATCCCGAATCTGGTCACCAACAATCTGTTTAAGACCAACTTGGCGTCCCAAGTCTTAATGTCTGCTGCAGTAGATTGGCTTGATCAGGTTTTCAGATGAAAACACAGGAGTCCTTAGCTGGAACTTTGTTGCGTACTGGGCGCTCCTCCAAAATTACCAGTTGTTCCGTAACTGACGTCTGTATTTTTCACTGCGTCAGACGCTCCTTTGAAAAACACGTAGAGTTTTCCGCTGCCACCAATGTTGTGTTTGATTTAGTTTGAAAAACACGTATTGCTTTCCAATGTTATGTTTAATTTACTTTGGCGCTATTGCTAACACCAAAGTTATGTTTTCGTTTAATTTAGTTTGTTTCTATTATATTTAGTTATTTAATTTAATTTGGTACTATACTTTAAAGATCATTCAAACACTTTAATTTTTAATTACTACTTTATTAATATTGTTTCACAAGGTTTCTGTTTGAAGAATAAAAATGACCTGAACGGTCTGACTGGTTTGAACTAACTGAACTTACTTACTTGACTGAACTGACTCAACTGAACTGTCTCACAAAATTATGCCTTTTTATATCTTATATCTACAGAGTCATTAAAAATGGTTAAACATTTATTAGGGGTTAGTTTTTATATTGATAGAAAGAAAGGTGTGAAACCTATTAGAGGGTTTTATGGTAACATAATATTTTATGTTATCTTACAATAAAGTTTACAATATTATGACCATGCTAAAAGAAAAATATACCCTATCAAACATAAATGTGGTTTCACACCGTAAAATTAAGGGATCCCGAAAAGTAATAAAATTAGGTAAAACAGCTTATCAATTGTTAAATATGGTTTACATCATAAAATAAGGAACTCTAATATTATTTACAATAGGGAACAACTGAATATAAAAC
The DNA here is from genome assembly GCA_911728435.2 of Apoderus coryli. Lineage (NCBI taxonomy): Eukaryota > Metazoa > Arthropoda > Insecta > Coleoptera > Attelabidae > Apoderus > Apoderus coryli. The sequence goes on along the minus strand of OU452198.1, from coordinate 32,178,237 downwards.
ATGTGGAAGTATAATAAATGATATACAGGGTGTCCTGTGGGAAGGATCATAACATCATATATGTAATATATGTATATATGGAGACTATTAGTTTCATGAAAAAAAATTTTTTTTTAATTTCACCGGAAATACTTGTTATGAGGTACTATTAGCTCTTCATATGTAATATTATGATGCGTTCGCCAAGTTTTTCCAGGGTGTATATGTTGAATCGCACCCTATCGACGATGACTTGAACACATATAATTTTATGGGCCATGGTTCGCACATTATAGATGTTTTGGAGATTTCTGCTGATGATATTGTAAAGGCTAGCAAGAGACTTAGAAGTCGGCTAACTTCGAGCACGGATGGTGTGCCAAGTTTCGTTGTTAAGGTTTGTATAATGATTTTGTCGGTCCCATTGGTACACATTTTCAATCTGATTATTAAATCATCGATTTATCCCACCTGTTGGAAGCATGCAAGGATTACTCCTATTCTCAAATGAAGACCATCCAATATCATATCTAATTATAGACCTATATCAATCCTTTGTAATTTATCCAAGGTCTTTGAGATTGTTCTCTACGATAAAATATATCCTACTGTACGAGGTGTCCTGTCGGTTGACCAGCATGGTTTTATGAGTGGTCGCTCGTGTGCATCCAATCTGGCTGTGCTCTCTGAACAGATCTGTTACGCTATTGATGGATGCCGCCAGCTCGACGTGATCTACACTGATTTTCAAAAGGCGTTTGATCGCATTTTACTCATAAAACTTGACAATTTTGGTTTATCAGAAGGGCTGGTTAAACTTTTTCGATCGTACCTTTTTGATCGTCCTCAGTTTGTTGAACATGAGGGCTTCAAGTCCTCAACATTTTTGGCAACTTTTGGAGTTCCACAAGGCTCTAACCTTGGTCCACTATTGTTCAACATTTTCATAAATGACCTTCTACAATTGTTCACCTGTAGTGGGCTTGCCTATGCAGATGATTTAAAGATCTTCAAAACGATTATTGATGAGGATGATTGCACTTCTCTTCAGCGTGACTTGATCAGCTTGTCTGATTGGTGTAGCGTTAATAGACTGCAACTTAATGTTTCTAAATGTAAAGTGGTGTCATATGCAAGACTGAATAATGTGTTTTTGTTTGATTATCGCCTGAATGAGACATATCTGGAGAGGCTGGGTGAAATCAAGGATTTGGGTGTATTATATGATTCCAAACTCACCTTTATTCGTCATGTTGACACAATTGTCGCGAGTGCTAATAAGATGTTGGGGTTTATCATTAGAAACTGTCAGCAGTTCAATGATATTTATACCATGAAATTGCTATACTACGCCTTTGTCAGGTCAAAGTTGGAGTTTGTCTCATTTATTTGGAATCCTTTGTACAATGTTCATGTATATTCTGTGGAGTCTGTTCAGAGGCGCTTACTCAAGTATTTGGCGTACAGGGGTGACGGTGTTTATCCTCCGAGGGGTGTTGATCACGGAATCTTATTGTCGCGATTTGAGGAGCCGTCTCTTGCGCTTAGAACAAACGTGTTAGCTGTAAATTTATTATATGAACGGTTACACAATGTTGTCGACTGTCCTCATTTACTGAGTAGAGTCAGGCTCCGTGTACCTTGTTTGATTGTAATTTTATTGCTTATTTTATCTTTAATTTACATCTCAATGTAAGTGATTTTTCTGTAAATGGGTTTATCCTGTTGAAAATAAATGCTTATTTATTTATTATAATCTTGGTAGGTGAACCCGCTGTACAAGTTTCATAAGATGCGCAGATGGAGCTGAATCTCGAATGCTTTGCAAGTTTTTATTAATCAAGCAAACAGTCTCCAGAATGAACAACGGAGCAAGTGTTAGTATTCGGTATTTCTGGAATAATTATCTGCAACCAGCCGTAATATCCGCCTTACACAAGCAACGTGTAGCGCGCTTTTGCAACACAAATATGCTATTGAACAGCTGGGTTACACGTACCCCAGAAAACTAGGCCATAACGAAGATGTGCTTCTATCAGGGAAAAATACACAGTTCTTGAAACTCAAAGCTCACGTCATAACCCTCAAAGCATAACTAAAGCAGATAATGTGCCAAAGATTGTTGGCATTTATGAACAGTTGATATTTTCTGATAACCAGCATGGATATTTGAAAAATAGACCAAACAGCTCTGTTTGAATTTTAAAAAATTATTTTGAAGCAATTACAAAATAATGAGTTGCCTTTAGGAATATTTATTGATTTGTCGATGGCTTCTGACTGCGTGGATGGACAGTTTTTGTTGCACAAACTAGATTTGTATGGAGTACGTGGTAATGCCCGAAGATTGTTTGAATCATATATGTTTAGAAGGGAACAAACAGTCCATCTTGGAATGGAAAGCTAGATGCTTCACGGATTGAGGTAAGTCATTTTCGTATAGCGCAGCGAAGTGTTTTGCGTCCCTTTCTTTTAATTTTTTTTCTTAATGATTTAAATACTGTGCTAGGCGAATCTGATGTGGGTCTAATAATTTTTGTTGATGATACCAATTTGATTGTGAGTAATTCAAATTTCCAGCTTTTGTGTCGGGATGCTGGTGTTTCCTTCGAAAGTGTTTTGACTTGGTTCACACGAAATAGATTGTTATTGAATCATAACAAGACAAACGCGGTTTTATTTAGAACAAAAGCTTCCAGACTTTCGATTCGTTTTAATATTTGCATACCTTTAGGAAACAGATCGATAAGATGAGGAAAACACTAAGTTTCTGGGCATTTATTTGAATCTCAATTTGGATTGGTCAACGCACATAGCAGAGACTGTTAGAAAACCAAATTCAGTGAGCTATGCACTTTGAGTTGTTGCTAGGTACATGAATGAAAGAACGCTTAAGATCATGTATTTTGCAAATTTTGAGTCGGGTTTGAGTTTGAAGTATGGGTTAATTGGGGAGGGGACATTCAAGTTCAAACCATCTTTGTAGTACGTATACGTATACTGAGAATTATAAAAAAGGTTGATTCTTATTCTTCTTGTAGACGTTTGTTACGTTTAAAATTGAGCGTTTAATTATTTCCATTATAAACAATTATTTTCGAGATATTTCATTTTAAGTTAAAAATATTCATCATTTGTTTTGAAGTCCACTGTATATTCCTAATTTTTTCTAAAACTAAATTTGATATAATCAAAAACAGTTTTCTTATGCGTTTCTACTTTCTCTCTTTGTCAAATAATAATAATACTCTCTCATATTCATAGGTCTAAATAATTGTTCATAGATTGGTTGCTGTCTCTCAAGTACTTATTTTTGTACGCAGATGCAAAATTTAAATTAAAATAGGTATTGTTATTATTTATTGTTTGATTATTTAATTATAATTAACATTATTACTATGGGTCAATTATACCCTTACTATTTGATGAAATATTTTCCCGGCAATGATTTAAGATTAACTTTTCAGATTTTCTGTTGTATATTTTAATGAAAATATTTAGAGCTTATTAATATTTGGCCCTTTTTTAAGTACGTCATTATAAACAATTGCTCATTGGTCAGTTTGCGTTCCTTGTCCCTTTTCGCTATTTTCAGGGACTTATTAACTATAGCGTTCTGTTCTGGGGTAATGCATCTCACAGCGAAAAAATATTTAAAATACAGAAAACAGCAATACGCATAGTAGCAAAAGCGAATTACAAGGATTCATGCAAGCCGTTGTTTAAAGAACTAAATATTTTCACTGTTCCTGCGTTATATATTTGGCAATGTATCTTATATGTCAGAGGTAATGTAGAAGGTGATATGCATGAACATAACACAAGAAAAAACATAGGATATGCTTACCTCAGCACAGACTGGCCCTGTCCGATAAACAGATTTTACAACCACTCACCAAAACTTAAAAGACAATGGAAGGTTTAAGTAAGGGGTAAAACTGCATCTTCTTAAAATAATTCCATATACTTACGCTGACTATCTTTTTCTCTCTTCTTCTACCGTCCTTGTTCCTAGCTAGAACATTGATGAAGTGCTGCCCTAATGTTTGTGGGTGAACTGCAGCAGAAGTTTCCTGTTTGGACAACCTGCTCAGCCTTGAGGCTTGAGTGATATCATCTACGAGTGAGACTATTATGTGTATTTCTTTTTTTCCCAAAATTATTTGCATAATTATTTGAACGTATTAATATTTCATGGTAAAAAGAAAAAAAAACTACTCTTCGATTTTCCGATTCATCACTATTTACATAAAATAAAATATTTATTCCTAACCTATATTTATAGGTTCTTGTTGGAAAATTAACAAAAGGAAATAAAAATGAATTTAATAAATTGTTTTATGTACAAATAAATGTACCAATTTATAGGTAATATATACAGAGTGTGCCAAATATGTAATAGTGTAAATTCTAATTATAAAAATTTCATGTTTTTTTTTGGCGTTGATTTTTTTTTCACTTTCCTTGCAGAAAATATAGGTAAATTCTTTGCGATGATTATTGAGTCTCGGCTGATACTTTTTTATGCATTTATGAGCTAGCAGGCACATTTTGCTACGCATTGCGCTACCCTTAGCTAATCCTAACGTTATTATTCTTGATTATGACTTTAATAACCAGCAAAACTTTTTATCAAGAGTAACGTTTTTGTAATGAAAAATAAGAAAGTTTTCCCTCTAGAACACTTTTCCTGTTGACATACTGTATATAACGTTTTAGGGCGACACGAGCATAATCACGTTTATTTTTTAACAAATCACTGTATTATGTAGATAGAAAAACGTATTCGAACTCGCAAATAGCCCATATACCAAAAGACGACATTTCAAACGCGACAGTACGGACGTTAGTATTGTTAGAAAACAATACTAAACATATCAAAATTAGACGTAGCAGGTAGATCTGTCTGCAATGTAGTTTAAATGGTAAAGCGAAAATCACGGCCTAAATCTGGGCTTCCCACAATGTCGTTCTTGCTGTGTTTGTAATTTAGTTTGAGGTTTAAATGTTTGGAATTTTACCAGAAATCAGAATATAGATTTTTTGCCCCTCAGAAAAATCCTAGATCCGCTCCTGGTACCTACCGTTTAATTAGTCGGGATGAACAAGTTGCCTCTGTATAAAAAAGTATCTTCTTTATAATTTAATTAATAATTTATTGCTATTTGAAAAGATAACTGATGATCAAATCATCATCCACACCAATAAACTTGTGGAAAGCTCACTAGAATGTGAATAATATTTTAGACGATCTACTATAATAATAATATGTCATTAGCGATAAGGGGGTGGCATATCGTATCCGCAACTTCGGATCTCAACTGAAATGTTGTAAAAGGAAGAAGAAGAATCATCATCATCATCCACCACACATGTCATGTGACATACAATAGCCGCCTCTTTCTCAAAGAAGGAAGAGTAGAGAGGAAAAAAAACGTTTAAATGCAGTGCGGTCAATGTTGTGTTGTGTCGCGTCATTTTTCCACGTCACCGCAAGGCGACTCTTTGTCTGATGACGATAAGGGCATATATACAGCCAGAGAATAAGGGAGAGTTTGACGGCATATAAGAGGGAGAATAGGGATGCGATAAACTCTTTTAAAACTGTAAATAGTAATAAGTATGAACCTTATGTTCAACAGTAAATTCAGACAGAATTATAAAAGAGTATTGAATACTTCTATACAGTTTATGAATTATTCCTTTAAAACAATTTTATTATTTACTATCCTATTCGTCTCAAACTTATAAGACTATCAACGCAACATTGTACAGTGTGGGCATTTTATTGAAGGCCATTTCTCAGAAACTACCGACCGACCGAATTGATTTTTGGTTAGTTGTACAATATATTTGTATTCTTTTTATTTTTTTTCTGAGAAAAATTATTGTAATTATTTTTCTTATTTATTATTCTTGAACCTTGATCTTCAATTTCTTTTATTTTTCTTTTATTGGGATGAGGTTCACAATTTTACACAAAAATTTTTTTTTTGAAACTATTTCTTTAATGGTTTCATGTCATCTTTTTTTTTTCCAATGTTTCAACTAGACTCAGCTTGTCTTTTTCAAGAAATTCTGAAATTATTCAATTTACAATCAGTAACATAAAACACTTAAAAATACAACAATAAATGTAATTACATAGATGTATAAACCATTACGTTAACACAAACAAATACAAAAATTACAATATCTTTTTTTTTTCAATTCACAAACATTTGTTTTCCTTTTTTTCTTATTCTTTTTTTATTATTACATTTTCGTTTCAAGTACGTATACACGACCTTGTTCTACAATCTGACAATAAATTTTTGGTAGGATATGAAACAAAATTTAAAACGGCAAAACTACTGTGTGATAAAATGATTAAAAAATTTTTTTGTTGATACATAGAAAACGAAGGGTGTTCAGCAATTTTTGTTATTTTTTGTTTATTGTGAGAATAGTTTTATATGATGTTATTATAGATCTGACTTAGGAATTGTCTGTTCTGTCATTGATACTATGTTCATTCTTTTTTATGTGAATCATTTCCCTCTTTTTGTTATTGGCTTGCTTTACTAAAATTGAAGTAGCCTCAAAATCAAATTCATGGTTATAAGACTCAATGTGTTTTTTAAGAGCCGTTTTACCGGTGTTGGGATTCCTATGATTTGCAAGACGCTTCTCGAGATATTGTTTTGTTTGGCCTATGTATACTCCTTCGCAACCCTTAAAAGGTATTTCATACTCAACATGGGTATTTTTAATTTTTGGAGTTTTAGATTTTAGTTTAGTACCTATATACTTTTGATTTTAGAGTATTATTATTTTTGTGGCAGACAGTGATCTTATGTTTTTTTAATTTATTTTTTAAAATTTCTGATAATCCTTTAACGTAAGGGAGCGACACATAATTATTATTATTGTTTGCAAACAGATTGCTATTGGGACTCTCGTTGTAGAATTTGTGAATTCTTTTTTTTTTTAATTTTTTGTATTCAATTTTGTGGATAAGAATTGTTTATAAGTGCATTTTTTGCTTTAGTAATGGCCTCTTCTCGATATTCGGGATCTGTTAACTTGATTGCTCTGTCAGCAAGTCCAATAACAACACTTTTTTATGGCTAAACGAATGGCAAGAGTTATAGTTTACATATCTTTGAGACCAAGTCGGTTTGGTGTACCACATCGTTCGAATTTTATTATTTGTTGAAACCTTGTTGTTTTTTAAGTTCTAATTTTCCTACGCAAAAACTATTGTAATATTCGAATAGCGATCAGCCAATAGTAATTTAATAATTTAAATTACAGGGTGAACTATTAAAAATAAAATCAATAATTACAATGAAACAATTTCGGCGTCTCCACATTAGTGGAGACGCCGAAATGCGGATTTAACTCCACCATAATAGTTGCGATATTTTAAGGCTGATGATGGAGTTGGGACACCGAAACGTGTCCCTTTGAATAAAGATTTTTAAAATTTATTAATTGCCGAAATTGTTTCATTGTAATTATTGATTTTATTTTTAATAGTTCACCCATCATCAGCCTTAAAATATCGCAACTATTATGGTGGAGTTAAATCCGCATATAGGCAGAGCCCTTAATAACTATTATTAAGGGCTCTGCCTATATGCGGATTTATGGGTCAATGAACTCCTTCGAGTGTGTCAAACCTGGATGATTTTGCCAAAAGTTCTGAACTTTTGTCGTCATCCAGGTATTAAGTATGTATTTGGCAGAGCTAAACGCTATGCCAGTTGCGGTTTCTGGTCTGATGAATTCTCCTTCAGCCCCTTCTCTTGCCACAGTCGGCCATTTCATTCCCCCTTAAACCAGAATGGCCAGGGATCCAGACCAGAGTCAGGTTATTATTTCTCCCGATATTAGAGAGTATGTTTTGACAATACCACACTGCTCTTGATGTGGAACAGTTTTCGGTATATTTAAAAAAATGTTTGTTAAATGGTCCTGGTATTTACAATTTCAATTTTGTTAGGCTATGAGAGATGGAGGCGAATGTACTGCCCTACCTGGTATATCAATCGATAGGCCTTTTTATCATTTTTAACAAAAAGTATCAAGTACCGATTCAAAAGAACTTGGATATTGCAAATAAAAAAATTTCTTCGATGATATGCGACATCCTGTATAAATTAACACCTAGCCGTCATAGATCATTAGGGTTAGGGTAGTTTAGTTATATTATGGGTGAAATTTCATCATATATTCTTCACTAGCGACCGCACAAGACATTATTTGCTGACGGCATCATTTTGTTAAAAAAATAAAATCTTAATTTCCACGTTAGCTTTATTTATTTCAAGAAAACGGAAAATGTAAAGGGTGACCATTTAAAATTCTGGTGTTAATGTCGATGCAGCATTTTTCGGACACATTATATATTAAACACACTCAAATAATTAAAAGATTTCTTCAAAACCAAAAAAACTTTTGTAATGTACTCGTATAGGCCGCAAATAAAATGCTCACCCTGTACCTAATATAACTATCACTGTAAAGACAATGGTATCTCAAGATTACAACCAAGAGTTATTTGGAAGTTATACTATGTATATTTAGTTGAAAATAGGGTGTGGGAAAACAGACTAAATATTTATTACTTTTGATGCCATTAAAATAATGTCATCACGAAAACAATGTAGCCAAGAAAACCTAACAAGGAACCCGCGAAATTTATGCCATAAATATTCCTATACTAGACTGAAAATGAATTGGGTTAGATCTGAGATGTGAGTATAGAATACAGTGTATATGATAAAGGGGAGGAGGGAGATGTTGGGCTTAAGTCCCACTTGTGTGGCGGAAATTTGTTTCAATTTGTAATATTAATTTAATTTATTTGTATATTATGTATATCGGTGGTATACAGGGTGATTCAGTTTTTAAGGATCAAACTCAAACAGGAGATTCTACTTATGAAAACATGAAAAAAACTTCATATTAACATAGGTTCACAAATGTTTTGTTATCGAGATACAGGGTGTTAAAAGTACCACCCTGATGGTGGATTTATTCATTTATTTCCGAAACGTTTTTAGATATCGTAATAACATTTTGCAAGTGGTTACTTTTTTAAAATCTCTGTCAACAGATGTTAGGATTATTAAAAAATAAACATCAGGGGCGGGTAAATGGGGGGGTACGGGGGTGGTAATCTACCCTAACTCTTTTATCTTTTATCTTTTCCTGCAAGTTTGAGCCCAGAAACTTAAAACCTAACATATTACACGTAAAAAAGGTATTCTTATGTGATATTGATAAAATGTACGGATATCGAGTAAAATCGATTTTAAAATTTTGTGATCAGTACAGGAAAATTATTATTATTGCGATGCGAGTTTTTTACAAGTAGGCCGGTGTCAAAAATGTTTGACATTTTGTACATGTCAATAAATATTTAAACAGATTTTGTTGCAATAACAATTGTACAGTAGTGTCTTTTAAACTCAATAAAAATGCCACATTTTTTTACAAATCAAGAATATGGAGATATTCATTTTGTGTATGGTATGGTAATGCGCGAATATGCAAGACGCTTTCCAAGGAGAAGATTGCCTAATTAGAAGGTATTTATTAATACACATTCGAAATTGTGTACTTATGGATTGCATGATAATAATGATCAATACCGTGCAAATTTCGTAGGAGAAACAATAATGTTTTACGACTGTTTGATAATAATAGTACAATAAGTACACGAAGAGCTGCATGTCAACTGCAAATATCACAGTCAACCAATACAAAATCTTAAACATGGAGATCGTGAAAGAAGGTTAGTGTTTTGTAATTGGTTTCTAGATCCATATAACAATGACAACCAATTTTTCGAAAAAATATTGTGGACGGACGAAGCTACTTTTACCAGAGCGGGGGTAGTGAATTTTCACAACTTACATGTATGGGCTCATAACAACCCCCATGAAATCCGTCCGCGTAACTTCCAAAATGAATTCAAGCTAAATATTTGGATTGGCCTTATTGGCCGTCATTTTTGTGGTCCCTACGTTTTACCCGCGAACTTAAATGCAGAACATTTTTTAAATTTTTTGAACAATAATCTTAATGAATTGCTGGAAGAAATACCACTGTATACCAGACGCTACATGTGGTTGCAATTGGATGGTGCTCCCCCTCATTATGGCAGAGCAGTTAGAGAGTGGCTTAATCGGAACTATCCTGCTCGATGGATAGGTCGCCTAGGACCCGTTGCTTGGCCTCCAAGGTCTCCGGATTTGAATCCATTGGATTTTTATTTATGGGGGTTACTTATAAACATAACATACGAAACTCCAGTGCGAACCGTAGAGGAGTTGCACATGCAACAATTTGAAATTTCCAGAGCAACAAACTCCTTAGTCAGGCGTTGCAGAAAATGCGTTGAAGCTCAAGGAGCTCAGTTCGAACATTTATTGTAAATTCGTTGTTTCACTAGTGTAGGGATTGTGTGTACTTAGGTAATTATTTATTGAACTGTAATATTAAGTAGATTCTTTTAAATCTGTTAATTCACTTTTAGGTATTTTATTGTAACTTAATTAGTTACTAGTTAGGTAGTTTTTTTTAAATAATAATGTATTGATAAACGAAAGAACTGTAACAACTATTTTATTAGGTTTTTCATTTATTTTTGTTGGTCGAGGTTCTTAAACCAACCGATTTACAAAAACAAAATTAAATGTTAAGATTCCCGACATTACTTCATTTATAGTAAATTTGTTCCATTTTAGTGTAGGTATTAATTACTATTAATTATTGTGGCAATACGAAACTGTCTAATAAACTCAGTGAATTCAAATCATGTATGAAAACAATTTTTAAATTAAATCTTTTGAAATAATTATTTTACAAAAGTAAAACATTTTTGACATCGGCCTACTTGTAAAAAACTCACATCCCGATAATAATAATATTGTTCCTGTACTGATCACAAAATTCGATTTTCCTCGATAACCGTACATTTTATCAATATCACATAAAAACACCTTTTTTACGTGTAATATGTTAGATTTTAAGTTTCTGGGCTCAAACTTGCAAAAAAAGATTGCATAAAAAAGTTAGGGTAGATTTCATTACACGCATTACGTATTCATTCCTGCAGTTGCTCGACAGTTTCAATTGGCACTGTATAAACTTTGTCCTTCACTTGACGCCAGACAGGAAAATATAAAAAATTTAAGTCAGGAGACCTAGCCGGCCAATTTTTAGGAGCATCATTTCCGCGCCCTATCCACCATCCTTCAAAATTTTTGTTTAACCACTGACGACACCATCTACTATAATGTGGAGGGGCGCCATCATGCATAAACCATAAATAGGATCGACGAGCTACAGGAATATCTTCGAGGAATTGGAAGAGAATTTGCGACAGAAGATTAAAATACATTTCTCCAGTTAGATTTCCTGGGAAAATGTGATAACCCAGAAGTTGATTTTCTAAGATTCAAGCCCAAACATTTACATGAGGATTTTCATTACCCACACATGCTCATTATGCATGTTGAGACCACCACTTCTGGTAAATCTGGCTTCGTCTGTGAATATAATATTATAAAAAAACAATGGTGTGTAGTTTCAACACTATACATCAAGATAGTTCCCAATGGCAATACGCCGTAAAAATTCCGAATAATCTCTCGAAGGACCATAACAATGAATTACACGAAATTGATTTTAATGTTGGTTTTTTAAACAACTTAACAGTTTAAATTAACTTCTGTGGTCAAAACAAACTCATTAATTACATAATCACAATCACACAATAGGTAAGTTTGTACAATTCTGATTGGTACAAACACAAATTGGTTAAAGTGACCACTTTTAATCTTGTTAAAATTATTAAATGACTGAGAAAAACTATCAATCTAACTTTTTCTGGTTTCACATCCTAACTCTGCAAAAGCTCAAGTCTTAGTGAATATCAAAAATAAAAATAGGTATAATAAAATGCCATGCATTTTTTTGGCGGTGCAAAACAAAGAGCTTTTCTGCCACAAGTGTACAGAGCGGCGGTGAATTACCTAAAAAAAATAAAATAAGAATATGTGTGTATTTTGCGTTTACTTTATCGTGGTTATAGACAGGCGAAATCAGGTTGTGTTATTTGAGTATAATTTTAATAAAATAATAGACAAAACTAAACAAATGGGATTAGTTCTCTCATATCCAAAAGCCACTGACAAAACTCTAGACGCTGCGGAAAATCTGGTGCTAAAAGATTTTGGGCTTGGCGGTAGTGATAAGGGTACAGTTGTTGTTCTTTCGCAATCCGCCATACAACTGAATTCGAAATTTGAGTTTGTTGAGCAAGTCGTCTTGTGCTAATGTTAGGAGTTTCTTCAAAATGATGTACAATTTCTTCCTCATTTCGTACGTTTCTAACGGTTCTATTTCTTCCTCTATCAGATTTCTTAAATTGTAGCGTTCCAGTTTCTCGTAAATGCCGTTCAGTTGAAAGAAACGTTTTGTAATTGGGCAAATGTCTTGTAGGAAACTTCTCTTCGTAACTTATTGCTGCCGCACGAGCACATCAATATATTCGTAATTAGTATACTGCATTTTAAATAGGTGAACAAATTTAATAAACGTCATTTTGACAATCATTACAAAATAAATAATATTTTTAGAAAGAGAACCTTTAAGTTTTTCGAGAAAAAACAAGTATACCTTTTTTATGTAGAAAACTTTACACATTTTTGGCACAAATAGAATAAAAGTCCCAAGAAAAAAAAGTTAGGTTATAATTAAGGCAAGAGTCCCCCCCGTTTACCCGCCTCTGGTCATCCTTTTTTATTCAATTTCATGGCAGTTTACGACATTTAACATCTTTACTCGTTTCGAAAATATTTCAAAGAAATCGTCCTCAGGCAGTCATCTTTTCGAAAAATTACGATTTAGGTTTTTTCATGATTAGACGTCCCCAATTCGCTTAAAAATTTTGACCACCTATATGCTGCTTATAAACACCTTGTATATCTGTATTTTTCATCTCCATAATGTTAACACCATTTATTATGTATTTATTCACAATACTTTAAAAAGAAAAGAAAGCTTGAAAAGGAAGAAATTTAACCTCGAAACGTTGCTGACTTTTACATAAAGTGTTGTAACTTTATTTCGTGCTTTTACCCACGTGCTCCACTTATGTATTTCTCATAGTAATAAACATAATGAAAAATAGCTTTTTGTAATTTTACTAATCACTGAAGAAGGGACCTGGAGCTCCCAAACATGTATAATTTTGAGAATAATTTGTAAAGAAATCCATTAAATTTGTTTCGTGGAGGTTGACTTTTATTTCAAGAATATACAATAATTTTAGCAATAATGGAAGTAAGCGTATTTTTATTTGCAAGAATCTGTTTACCTTTTGCTCCAATTAAAATTATTTAACTTTGTTGGTTCATAACAGTAGCAAAAAACGAATAGAGTTGTTGTTTTGATTATTTTTTTTGTCATTAATATAATGAATACCTATATAATGTGTGTGGTGTATATACGCTTTTTTCTCATGATGCTATTTTTAAAACCGCATTAACACTGACAACCGAGCTTAGTTATAAAATATTGTATATGACTTGTATCGTGTTTAAATTATAGAGCAGTGGCCTTTTATAATATAATTAGGAAGAAAAAAAAATATAATAACACATATGTCTCTCAACGACAAAAAATACAAACCACATGCGCTGGTATTTAGGTATATCTATCTACTTGAGAAAAATTAATATTGAAAATTTATATAATATAAAGCAAAACTGGCTCTGAATGAAAATTAATATGGGCAATGACATAAGATGTTTTCAGAAAATCAATAAATCCCAATTTCCTCTCCTTTTATCATTTATTTATTTATCAAAATTAGGGAAACAAAAAAGATTACAAAACTACCCTATTATCTAGTTAAACCATTTTAAATTTATAACATGAAATTGACTTAAAAATAATACAACATTTTTTGCACTATAAAATACTACATAAAGAGATTCCTCCCAAACGACCCAAATCGAACCAAACATATCTCTGTCAGAGCAATAGAACTTACAAGTTCGCAACATGCGACAGAGAAGCGAATTTTTCCCTGAGCTTATCTTTATAAAAGGAACTTCAAGAGCATTCGATTTGTGTTGTTTATAAGTTTTTCTATATGGCTTTTAGCATCATTTTAGTTTTCGCCCAGATCCTTGGGCTCCGAAACCCGTTCCAATTGATACTTATGTTATAGATTTTGTAACGATATTCAAAAATCTGGTTATTCCAAGTAAAAATTATAGAGACGCAATTATCTGGAATCAAAACTAAACTTGTCTGAGAACAATATTGAAAGAAACACCATGTATATAATTGTATTTTTGGATTCTTTATCTTTTTTGGAGTACTTTGTCTTCTATACTTTTTATGAATTTTTAGTTCAAAACAGGTCGGCATTTCGAAATAAAATCAGTGGCTTACAAGTACCACAATATGAATAAATTACTGTATTTAATAAACATAGTACTGCATTGTTTTAAAGGAGCTTTCCATATTGTCTTTCTAAGCTCTATAATTCAATTCCAAGAAAATTTAAAACTCTATCATGCCCTGCTTTTAAGCAAAAGTATAAAAAGTATCAGTAGTAATACCCCTAGGGTCTTGATAATACCGAGATAATTTTGTCATAGAGAATGCCGAAAGCGTGTTGCTTGATAATAGCCCAAGGCCGCAGGCCGAGGGCTATTATCCTTGAGCAACTCGCTTGAAGGATTCTCTATGACAAAATTTTGAGTATTTATCAAGGCCCGAGGAGTATTCGATAAGATAATTTTTTTACTTTCTAGATATCAAAAATTTGATTGTCAATCTGATGTTTAATAATTTTCAATACGAAATGTATTAGTTTTAATCAAACAAATATTATTAATTTTTATTTAAAATTACAGTTGTGAAAAGTACAATAATTGGTAAATGTTAAATTGGAAGAAGAGTTTGCTGAAGTTGACGGATTGTTAATTTCCACTGTTGAAGAAATTCCTCGCATCAGTGGAGGCTTTAAGAGGGGGCGCAGGGGGCGCCCCCCCAACGATCGATCCGTGGTTTTACAAAATATTCAACATTTAGAAAATGACAATGAATTCCTCCACATATAAATAGATTAATTGCATAAATATGTTTTAATCGAGCACCAGGTCTATAATATTCCCTTTCACCTTAATAATATAAATGATCACGATTCCCATAAAAAAGTCTTGTCGGATATAATTTTGGAATTTGGTGAAATACTAGGAAATCCTGCTCTTATGCAATTGCTTGGAGAAATACAATTGTATAAACACAGAATGGTGGATACTAAAAATGCATTTGAAGCTTTGCCGAAATGTGATAAAAACTATTTCCCACTAGTTCACCAAATTTTTAAAATTTTATGTACGTTGACCATTTCTGTAGCAACGGCAGAAAGAAGCTTTTCTAGTTTAAGATTAATTAAAAGTTATTTAAGATCCACCATCGCAGAAGATCGTCTAAATGGGTTAGCCTTATTGTATGGTCATAGAAATATTGAAAGTGTAATTAACCGTTTCGCCAATAAAAAAAGAAGATTAGATTTTACAATTTAACTTTTGGGGGTTATAATTTTTTTCGTATGAATACTCATGTCTATGTTTTTATTTTATGTTTGTTTTATGTATTTTGTTTTTTTGTGATCTACGAGTTGTTTCAGTTTTGTTTATTTTTTTTTTGTTTCAAATTTAGAATTCTTTAGTTTCTTTTAATATACCTATAAAAAGTTAACAAATGTATTTCCTTTAAATTTTATCTCCATGTTCCTCGTCATGCCCGACCAGTAACATATTTTATAAAGTCTTATCCGGATACATGAAAATTTACATTTTTTTTACAAGCATATTCAATATAGCTTAAGACTTGACCTTTGGGGATGCCATAATCCAATGATTCTAGCTTTGGCTAGAACTGAATATAAAGAAGCAACTATAAAAACAATTTGGAATACTACGAGTAGTCTACTGCAGGAAAAATACTTCAATGACTTCAAAATTGTATTCGACCCGTTTACCAGTATGATATTCAAAAATGCGCGGGATGCAAGAAATGCAAAACGTAAAAGATTACAGCAGGATCCAAACAAACGAAAATGCAGTTCATCAAATTTGATTTCAAGTGATTTGTGAAATATAAAAAAGCAACTATAAAAACAATTTGGAATACTACGAGTAGGCTACTGCAGGAAAAATACTTCAATGACTTCAAAATTGTATTCGACCCGTTTACCAGTATGATATTCAAAAATGCGCGAGATGCAAGAAATGCAAAACGTAAAAGATTACAGCAGGATCCAAACAAACGAAAATGCAGTTCATCAAATTTGATTTCAAGTGATTTGTGAAATATAAAAAAGCAACTATAAAAACAATTTGGAATACTACGAGTAGGCTACTGCAGGAAAAATACTTCAATGACTTCAAAATTGTATTCGACCCGTTTACCAGTATGATATTCAAAAATGCGCGAGATGCAAGAAATGCAAAACGTAAAAGATTACAGCAGGATCCACACAAACGAAAATGCAGTTCATCAAATTTGATTTCAAGTGATTTGTCATTGAAGTATTTTTCCTGCAGTAGCCTACTCGTAGTATTCCAAATTGTTTTTACAGTTGCTTCTTTATATTCAGTTCCGTCAGCTTTTCTCATATTTACCGCATAATCTTTCAATGTATTAGCCAAATTATGCCAACTCGTTTCAGCATTCAGTTCGTATTCTCTGGTCCCAGAAAACTCGAGAAATATTTTCCATACATATTTTTTTGATTTGATTGTATTTTTTGGTATATTATTAGATATAATATCATTAATTGCATCGTTAGATGCAATACCAAATCCTCGCCACATTTTTAAACCAGTTGTCAGTTTGATGTTTAATTAATTTTTAATAAAAAAAAAAAAACACCAAACTGAAAACACCACATGTAGGGTATTATCGCTGTAATCCAGAGGTGATTGGATGAAATTTGACACATGACTTAAAATTAAGTAATTTGATTGGTTACTATATTTAGTAAAAAATTATCTTTTAAATACCCAATATTTTCACTTTCCGGGGATCTCGTAACCTAGACAATATTGCTTCAGAATTTTTTTTTTTATTTTTTTTTTGTTACAAATTATGTTAATATTGTTCTTTGTTGTTTTTTTATGTTTTTCATTATTATTATTATTTTGTGTGCTACTTAATACTTCACCTAACATTTCAATTGTTGATTTGCAATGCAATTATTATTGCTATTCATTAATTAAGGGTTTATTAACATGACTGATTGTAATAATTGTATAAAATTTGGTTTTCATTTTTAGTTTGATTGGATTAACCTGAATAATCAATGAAATTTCCAAAACAATCGTATCCTTTAGTTTTCTACAAACTTCTAAGGTACTGTAAACCGTGAAACACCCGGTATACAGTCCGCTATGCTACAAAATTACTTTGTTTATTCCTATTGATAATTATTCTTCAGGATAATGTCTTCGTGTAAAATACTTTTAGTAGGGACAAATAGGTCATATCGCATACTGAAAAATAAAACTTTCGTACCTATCAATACAAAAAAAAAATAATAATAATAACGTACAATTTCTTGTTAGTGGCAAGTCATTCCGCATCTCAACATACCGAAAGGGTTTGTACATTAGCTAAAAGACTGTTCCGATGAACAATAAAATTAGTTTCTTGTGATTTTGTACCGACGTGAAATTGACCGATTGGTCATGCCAAACTTTTTTAAATTACCAATATATCGGTAACTATATAGAATAAGGTGTTCCGCTGGAGCTGTATAGGTACCTACTATATGTAACTACTATAAATACTATAAATTAAATATGTGAACATTTTTTAAACAGTAACAGGTTTAATATGAATTTTCATCAAGTACCTACAGGTCAAAGCTATCAACAATCAATAATGCTGCTGTTAATTAATGTATAGTGCGGAATTTAGAAATAAAGACTTACATGAGCAATGGCACAGCCTTCTTTAGGATAGCCCTAAAAATTTATATTTGGCAACGTCGAATTCAGTTCATTTTTTTGTGTTTACATTGTAACAAGCGGTCTAATTAAATGTAAGCACTGATTTTAATTTAATTGAGCTTAATAATAGATAGCCTGGACGCAAATGAAGACATTTTTAAACAAGTACTGTAGAGTGATGAAGCCCATTTTAACCAGCAAGGAGTGTTCAATCAGCACAACTTGCATTGTTGGAATTACGAAAATCAGCACCAAATTAGAGAATCACATAAGCAAGCAAGGAGCTTAAATGTGTGGCTTTGTCTGTTGGGAAATAGGATAATAGAACCACAGTTTCTACCTAGGATACCAAACGCCGAAAACTATGCCAATTTTTGCGATAACAGATTACCAACTCTTCTGGAAGAAGTTCCTTTAGTACAGCGGCCAAATATTGTATTTCAACATGATGGTGCACCTGCGCGTTATTCTCGAAATGTTTGAGAGATATTAAATCGACGTTTTCTCAAACAATGGATCGATCGTGGAGGACCTATTTCTTGGCCTCCTATTTATCTCAACCCAATTGTTCCCGCCACACGCCGCTACTGATGTGACAAGTGCGAACAAAAATAGACTCTATCTCAATATCGATGCATTCGCGTAGCAACCTTTGCACTGTAAAGACGCTAATATAATACGCTATAATATATTTCATTATTTTGTACCTTTTTTATCAATAAACAAGTTTGTTGTTATTAGAATCAAGCGTTTACATTCCACTACACGACATAATGGTCCTTCATAGCCGATAAAAAGCTAAAATTCGTCAATAATAATTATTAAATTCAATTAAAAACAACGTGAATTTCATCTATATAACATACACACAAGCATCGGTGTGTAGAAGCGAAACAGAAAACAATAAGCCAAGCACAAGGGTAGTAATTGTACGCCGACGTTTGGTAGAACACACGACTGGGCGATTGGAAAGAGACGACAAGCAGCACATGCACAGACGATACGAGGTTAGTCCGTTCCATTTTCCTTTGTATATACCTATTTTACCGCTTATTTCAATGCAATAAGTAAGCGCGCCAAAAATCAAAGTTTTATACATAATTTAATAATTATCATCACACATATTTCATTTAATATTTATTTATATTTCATAATACGTATTTCATTTATTTATCAAAATGACAGAATTAGAGAATATTAGGATTCTATCTAAAAAACGTGCGTCTTTAAAATCAAAGTTAACTCTTTTTGAAAAATATGTTAATACATTTAGCAATCCAGAGCATTCGGAAGCTCGCGCTGGCATTTTGGAGCTTCAACAGAGAATCGCGAATGCAGAAGCATTTGTTTTAACTTTTGACGACATTCAGAGTGAGATTGAATGCATTGCTGAGAACCCGGAACCCCAGTATTTAGAGCGTGAAGAATTTGACAATAAATTTCATTCGATATTAGCTAAAGCAAAAGAATTAGTCGAAAAATACGATCAGTCGAACGGTGATTCTAAATCAGTGGCGTCCGCGCCTCAGATTGCAATGCACTCAAGCTCAGGGGAGGGTATTAAATTACCGGATATGAATTTGCCAAAATTTAATGGCTCATACGAAGATTGGCTTAAATTTCGTAGCAATTTTGAATCTCTTATTCACAACAACAATCGTTTAAATAATTTTCAGAAATTTCACTATTTAAATGCATCGTTAACTGGCTCAGCGCTACAAGTTCTCGATGAAATTGAATTTGAGGCCGAAAACTATGACCTTGCATGGGCAGCACTTTGCGATAGGTACAACGACGAGCCTCTTCTAATACAAAATCATCTAAAAGCTATTTTCAATTTAGAACCCATTGTCGTTGCTTCGTCTACAAAAATAAGAGAATTATACGAAAGAGTCTTCAAACATTTACAGGCTTTAAAACGTTTAGGCGAACCAACCGACCACTGGGACACGATAGTAATTTACGTCATGAGTAGTAAATTAGACGCGGACACGACCCATCATTGGGAAAATCACAAAGCAGGACGCAAAAAGCTTTCATTAAGCGATTTCAAAGCATTTTTAAAACATAGGGCAGTTGTTCTAGAAACTATAGAGTCCAAATTTGCGACTGAAAAACGTATAACGAATAACGCGACAAACGAAACACGTAAACCGTATCATAACGCGACAAACGAAACACGTAAACCGTTTAACAAACAGAAATATTCGCGAAGTTTGACTGCTTCTAGCGAACATAACGTTAACGAACCGTCAAAAACGAAACCGTCATGTTATTATTGTAAAGCAGAACATTGTCTTTACTACTGTTCAGAGTTCTTAAAGCTTTCAGCTAAAAATCGTATTGCGAAAGTTAATGCAATGCAATTGTGCGTTAATTGTTTGCGACCCAATAATCATTTACCTAAAAATTGTAAATGGTCTGGCTGTAAGATATGCGGCAAAAAACATAATTCCGTCCTACACGAAACGATCGAAACTACGAATTGCGTCGCGGTTAGACGAGAAAACGCGAGTAGTACCGACGAAAACGTAATTACAAACGCGATTCCACATTTAAACGTTCAAAGTTGCACCGTGACAACTTCGCAACATGCAATACTATCCACAGCTAAAGTACAGGTCCGTACTAACTCAAATAGCGCCAATTTTATTACCGCTCGTGCTTTATTAGATTGTGGTTCCCAATCTAGCTTTATTACGTCAGAGATTTGCGACAGACTCAATTTACAAAAAACAAAGGTCCGTTTAGCAGTTTCAGGAATTAGCGATAAATTATCATACGCCAATTTCAAATGCAACATAAATTTACGTTCTGTTCATAGCGGCTTTTCATTTAATTTGTCTTGTTTTGTCCTCGACACCATAACATCGGATATTCCGAACACTTTAATCGATAATCACGAACTGAGCATCCCAGTTAACATTAATTTAGCTGATTCTGAATTTCACGTACCCAAACCTATTGACATATTAATAGGTGCCGATGCTTTCTGGCGTCTTCTAAGTATAGGTAGAATGGACCTAGGGCCGAATGCTCCCATTCTACAAAATACTCGTTTGGGTTGGATCATAGCCGGGTCTATGTCCACATCTGTTAATACCGCGTCACACTGTCATTTAAGTTTAAATGCTTCTTCCATTCAAGACCAATTGTCAAAGTTTTGGGAGGTCGAAGAAGTTGAGAACAAAAATCCATGTTCTCTTGAAGAGCAATTATGCGAAACACATTTCAATGAACACTTATCAACGTCACGTGACGGAAGATACATAGTGTCCCTTCCATTTAAGGAACATCCCGATAAGTTAGGCGAATCCCGCGATATAGCCATCAAACGATTCTTAGCTCTCGAGCGAAAGCTCTTAGCTAACAGTACACTAAGGAAATTATATGTTGATTTCCTAGATGAGTATGAAACATTAGGACACATGACTGAAGTCACTGATAATCTCGAAAGCAATTCACCCGAATATTTCATGCCACATCATGGCGTACTTAAAGAATCTAGTTCGTCCACCAAATTACGAGTTGTTTTTAATGCGTCTTCCCCAACGTCCACAGGTATCTCGTTAAACGACCTTCAAATGACGGGTCCCATAATTCAGCAAGATATACTGTCAATCATTTTACGATTTCGCACACGTCGTATCGTATTATCAAGCGATATTAAAATGATGTATAGACAGGTTTTAATTGCCCCAGAGCAGCGTAGATTACAACAAATCGTGTGGAGAAGGAGTCCGAACGACACAATCAAAACCTTTACGTTAAACACGGTAACGTACGGAACGACAGCAGCATCCTTTCTTGCGATACGCTGCTTAAATCAATTAGCATATGAATGCGAGCTTGATCATCCGGTGATAGCGCGCATAATTCGTAACGATATGTACGTCGACGACTTGCTGACCGCCGTCGACACTGAAGCAGAAGCAGAGTATATATGTCAAACAATATCACATATCTTCCAAACACGCGGGTTTGAATTACGTAAATGGAAAAGCAATGATCCAAAGGTCCTTACTAATTTAAATCAGGAGCCCACTTCTAATACGGTCGAATTTTCCACTAATAAAGAACAAGATAGTAAAACACTGGGCCTCTTGTGGAAATGTGATGGAGACATTCTCATGTATAAAATACGTTCTTGCGACAATACGTCAACTTCGATAACAAAACGCAGCATTCTGTCTCGTATTGCGACTATATTCGATCCTTTAGGATTAATTAGTCCATGTATAATAACCGCAAAAATATTATTACAGAAACTTTGGTTAGAAAGGCTGACCTGGGATCAACCGTTACCCGCAAGCATTTTGCGTCCCTGGTTAGAATTCTCGTCTGGATTAGACGAACTTAATAACATTAGTATTCCACGCATGGTTACGTGTAACCAACCGACTCATGTGGCACTGCACGGATTTGCGGATGCCTCCGAAACTAGTTATGGTTCATGCATATACATTGTATCAAAAAATACTTCAAATATCACGTCAAATTTACTATGCGCCAAATCAAAGGTAGCGCCACTCAAATCTCTTACTATACCAAGACTTGAGTTATCGGCAGCGCTTAATTTGGCACAACTCATTTCGAAATCGTTAAACTCAATAGACATCAAAATTGATGAAGTACATTGTTGGTCAGATTCCACCATCGTTCTAGGATGGTTGCGTGCTTCTCCCAGTACATTGAAGCCATTCGTGGGAAATCGCGTAGCCGAAATTCAAAGGCTGACCCACTCATTTAAATGGAGCCACGTTCCAACAGAGGACAACCCCGCGGATATCGTTTCGCGTGGTCTCGAACCCAAGCGTTTATTGACGTCCGAATTGTGGTTTCACGGTCCAAAGTGGTTATTATTACACCAGGATTCGTGGCCTGTCCTGAAATATTGCATTCAAGACGACTTACCCGAAACAAAAACAATTACGTTCGTGTCTTTAAAGAGACAACCCAACTTTCTAGTTGAGCGATTTTCCAATCTAGAAAAGCTAAAACGCGTCTGCGCATATGTTTTGCGATTCATAAAAAACTGTCAATCCAAACCCGAATTTCGTCTATTATCAGCGTTATCCTTGGCTGAGGTGAACGAAGCCTTTAATCGTCTTATTAGTTTAGCCCAACAGGAATCGTTTCCTGAGGATTACGCTAATCTATTGAAAAAACGTGAATTAAATTCGAAAAGCAAAATTCTTAGCTTGCACCCGTTTCTTGATGATAACGGTATCATAAGAGTAGGTGGCCGAATATCAAACTCGAACTATTCTTATTCTAAAAAGCACCCCATATTGTTATCACATTCACATCGTATGACTACCTTGATATTCGAGCAAGAACATAAGAATTTATTACATGCGGGGCCACAGCTCCTTTTATCTAATATTCGTGATAAATTTTGGCCTACTTCCGGTAGGAATTTATCTCGCAAAATCGTCAAAAATTGTGTCAAATGCGCAAGATATAGTAATTCCAACATTCAGCCGATTATGGGCGATCTGCCAGAATCGCGGATTCAACCGTCAGCTCCATTTTCTAATGTTGGAATCGATTACGCCGGCCCATACATTTTAAAGGATAGACTTGGTCGTGGTTGCAAGCCTATCAAGTGCTGGATTTGCCTGTTTATCTGCTTTAGTACCAAGGCAATTCATCTAGAGCTTGTTTTGTCGCTGAGTACTGCCGCTTTTATGCAGGCTTTTACACGTTTCGTTAGCCGTCGGGGAAAACCCACTGATGTTTTTTCCGACAATGGAACATATTTCGTCAGAGCGAATAAAAATTTAAAGGAATTACGTGATTTCATACAAGCCAACTCGGGTAATATTATTGATTCTGCCGCGCGATTAGGAATAAGGTGGCATTTCATACCGGTAAGTTCTCCCCATTTCGGCGGAATTTGGGAAGCCGGTGTCAAAAGCGTCAAACAACATCTAAAACGTGTTGTAGGAAGTACTGTTTTATTTTTCTTTGATTTTCAAACGTTACTTATTCGCATTGAATCCGTCCTAAATTCCCGTCCTTTGTCACCCCTCACTTCTGACCCTAACGACTTAACCCCCCTCACTCCCGGACATTTTTTGATTGGTCGACCGTTGACAACATTACCGGAAGCCGTAGTACCACAAGTATCCGAAAATCGTCTCACGTACTATCAAATGCTCCAAAAAATGTACGAAAGTTTTTGGAAACGATGGAGCCTCGAATACGTTAATGAACTTCAGCAGCGTCAGCGTTGGAAGCAGAGCCACGGAACGCTGAAACTTGATCAACTAGTCCTCATTAAGGACAAAGATTTACCTCCTGCAAAATGGAGAATGGGGCGAGTACTTCGTCTGACTCTTGGCAAGGACGGTGTTGCCCGAGTCGCCACGCTGAAGACCGAAGATGGTGTGGTATCCAGATCCTTGGTACGACTTTGTCCGCTTCCAATTGAAAGTGAGACTTCCAAGGCCGGGGGTATGTTCCCGCCACACGCCGCTACTGATGTGACAAGTGCGAACAAAAATAGACTCTATCTCAATATCGATGCATTCGCGTAGCAACCTTTGCACTGTAAAGACGCTAATATAATACGCTATAATATATTTCATTATTTTGTACCTTTTTTATCAATAAACAAGTTTGTTGTTATTAGAATCAAGCGTTTACATTCCACTACACGACACCAATAGACTTTTGGCTTTGGGGTTATCTGAAAAATACGGTTTACCATGTCTTGCCCAATAGTGGAGATGATGTTATTGTTCGCATTTATGGAGCTTTAGCACAAATTACAAACGAAGCAATAGCCCGTGTAGAAATCAATTATTGAATAAAATAGTGAGGATTTCGAGCACTTGCCTTTGTAAATTGAAATGTTTTTGTTTTCGAAAATTACTTAATTTTAATACTCAAAATAGTCACAATTTCATAAGGAGACATTTTTCGACATTTTGACATAAATGATTTTTGTCTTATTTTTGGTCATAGATTCTACCCTCAAAGGGTGGGGAATGTTTTTTGGGACACCCTGTATATTTTAATTTAAGTTCGTTCTCGTTTTTCGTACTTAAATGCGATTTTTACGCACTTCTAAAATGGTTCGCATTATTGACTTAAAAGATGATACTTGAATCAAAGATTAATCTACACAATAGATAGTCAGCCCAATGCATTAAAATCAGAACATCTCTAAGTATGCCTGCCACTACGTGGCGTAGACTAGCGTGTAAAGCATAGAGCAGTATTGTCACAGCCAGAAACCGTTTTGTAGTTTATTAATATCAAAAACAAAACGCAACGTATAACAATTATTTAGATCATTTGCAACAGATATGCACCGGCAATGCTGTATTGTCAGAGAGAGAAATTGATGAAATTCTGTATTAATCTGGAGGGGATACGCAGGGAGGGTAGAAAAAAAAACAAGCGAATGTGGTGTGTGTCGTGCTGTTGCCAATTCGTCGGTAAAAGAAACACACAGGGTGATTTATTACAAGTACAGTATTGAAATAAAAGCCTAATCTCTATGAATTAAATTTAATATAATAATATTTAATCCATGTCATACATGTTTCAAGACTAGACCAGTCCCATGATCAGTGGCGAACAATCGTTAAATGAAAAGCTTTTAGATAGAAACATACTTTTGACTAAATATTTCACGTAGACAATGTGGCAAAGATGTAACAAGATTGTTGTAGATCTTATAATACCTATAATAAAAAAATTATCAGTGCTACCTATATTATATTAGGTATACCTATTATAATAGTCTGTCTCTTCATCAGGTATAAGTTCCACTTTATCGGTTTAGGTACTTAAATTTTACTTCTTTTTAATGTTTCTTCGGGTAAATAATAAGTTCGGTAGGAATAGGGCTTTGGGTATGAAACAAAAAAGATAGAAAATAGAAATTTGATATAGGGGTAGTTCTAAGCATTTACAAGTTTGTGACGTGTAGCGATTTTCGATGCCGCCCCCGGAGGTATACATGAGGGCGGCGCAATGCCGTTTTAAATATCTCGTTTCGCTTTCTTGGAAAATAAAAAATTATAACTGATAACTGAAACTTAGTACTTAATACGTGGGCGTAAGAGGTAAGCTCACTTCACAGGTCTCTATTAATGAAAGAAAGTTAACATTTTGAGCATCTGCGTAAAATTAAATGTATCCGTTTGGTGGGTAGTTTTGATTACAATAAGTCGGTGCCAAGCCCAAGCCCGAAACAAAATAAATCTATATTTACCTACTACCTATTTGGCTTGGTACCGACTATTATGTGCATTGTTGTCTTTTGAATGCTATTTGTATTTTGTTATTTTTCGTATTTTTTATTAGTTCTTTTGACAGCTCTGGTGTCATCAATACACCTGTATCCCGAATTGCACCAAATTGCGATGCTATTGAACAAGCATATAATCCTAAATATAATATTCTTTTTGAACTACCTGTATCTCGAAAACCAAGCCGTAGCGGACCCATGTACATATGAAATTTGTATCTTAAAATTAGTCAAAGAATCACCCTTTAAAGTTTGTACAAGTACTTATGCAACACCCTGTATACATAGATACTTTGATTTGCAATTTGCAAATCTGTCAAACTAGGTAATGCTGTTTTTTTTTATTTACTTTCAAATATGGTGTTATGTAATTGTATTCAAATTAAATGTTTGGGGATGATATTTACGAGTTTTATTTTTTTATATAGAGAAACTGTTATTCAGTTTTTAAGGATCAATCTGAAGCAGACGATTGTACTTGTTAAAACATGAAAAAAGTTATTGTCGTGATACTTTTAACACCCTGTTGGTGGGTTTTTAAAGCTTTTTACGAAACGTGTTAACAATACAATCTACATAAATCGTTAGTTTTTTAAAGTTTTATGATCATTGCACAAAAACCAATATTAGGGAGACTGTAAGTTTTTTTTCAATTCGGCGTTGCAGAATTTGAACCTAACTGTGATAATTGTGTTATTTTACTAGTATAGATATTTTTGAGTAAATTAATTCGGTTATAATCGATGAGTAGAATCTTTGGAGTAAAATACATTTCACAAAAACCCTGAACCATATTTCTCAATAGATTTAAATTTTCATTAAAAACAGATTAAAAATTCTAATTTTTTACATCCTGCATTTCGAAACCGTATTTTTTTAAATAATTATTGTCCTGCTGGAAATTTCAAACCTTATTTACTTCAGCAACTTGTAAAAAGCACAGCCTTTTTAATATTAACATTTCTTAAAATCGATATTACGCGATAACGATAACTTTCTATCAATATCACAGAAGGATACATTTATTACGTATATAATTTGTTAGATTTTACATCTCCGAATTGAAACACACGCAAAAAATGTGCATAAAAAAGTTAGGGTAGCATTTCACGCCTGTATGCCCCTTTAATTTACCCGCCTCTGAGATTTATTTTTTCATAATGTTAACGACAAGTTGAATCTGCTGTTTGAGTTTGATCCTTAAAACTGAATCAGGTAATAACCGGAAGTCCTATCTATAACGCCAAATTTCGTTAATTTAAATATAACTTTTTGATGCATCCTTATATCCGAAATTTAAAATTAAATGACTAAAATAATATTATTTTAGTCATTTAAAATTATTGTCTAAAACATTTCATAAACCAGCCCTGTATATTTTTACTATTATAGTAATTTCTTTTATTTTCGTCCATACATATTAATCTTTACGTAGATAGGTATACGTATACCATATAATTTTAAACAAAAAACACTGCTGCACAGTAGTACATATATGATACCTATAATATAAAAACAAACTCCCACCTCGTAGGGGAAAGTATACTCGTCCTTGTCTAACATTGCCCATATGATTATTTTATTGCAACACAATACATATAACGCCATCTACAATTTCCATAATTTCCATGGTTGCATGTTTTTCTAATAGATGTAGCTCGTGTCGAGACAGTTTCAATTTTTGTTTTATTTCCCATATACGCTGACTATCTATTGTGTAGATTAATCTTTGCTTGAATTATTATGGAATCTAAGAATTGCTTGTTACATAAAGCAACAAGACTTTAAGATATGTTGGAAATTTGTTTCACACTACCATGCTTCCACCAGACGGCCGTTTCGTCGATCCACGACTCATCAGTGGTGATCGGCAGGCAGTGTGACCCAAATTTCCAACATTTACAAAGAGCTTATACTAGCACGAGAATTGATTGAGAGAGAGATGTTTTTGGCGACATCTAGCGTGAACAGGCAATATGCCGGGTGAATGGAATCCATCCATGGTAATCCACAATTCAAGTATAATGTTGAAAAATCTCTTGTACACTTTTCCTATTCGTCACCCTAACATTACAAGGTTCTATGTAACATTTTTTAAGTTTACTGTTTTTTGATGGTACAAAGTTCTATGTAAAAAATATTGTAATATAAGTTTGGAATGAAACTTGTAGGCAACATAGAACCTTAGTTCATCATCAGAAAATCCAGGGTGTATGTAGAAAGATATGCGTTTTGTGTATAACAAGGGTATATGTTAAAACATAGAACTTTGTGATAAACAACTACTTATTTATTATAAAAGTATTACATGGTTCTATGTTGCAACATTCAATCTTGTTATAATATTTTGAATTTGTGTTAATTTCTTTATTCTGTTGAAATAACTAGATAGTTTATGCACAGAGTACTAGCAGACCATCC
The DNA here is from genome assembly GCA_911728435.2 of Apoderus coryli. NCBI lineage: Eukaryota > Metazoa > Arthropoda > Insecta > Coleoptera > Attelabidae > Apoderus > Apoderus coryli. The sequence continues at coordinate 32,149,539 of OU452198.1, read as the reverse complement.
AGAATTTACAGAAATAATTTTATGGAGCGATAGTTGTGTCGCACAAAATAGCAATAGTCTTTTGAGTTATGCTCTAATGCATAGTCCAAATGCACCAGAACAAAAAATAACGATGAAATCTTCGGGTCCAGATTGCATTCAAGAGGTCGATGCTATCCATAGCGCTATAGAGAGGTCATTGAGCAAAATAGAATAACATTCTCCGGTCTCACTTCTCCGCTTTTTATTAAAAGTAAATTGACAGAAACCTTATTCCACAGAATCATGCGATGTTGGTAAGAAACGAGATGTACCTGCAGAAGGCGAATAAGCCGAAACGTAGTACGTATGTGACATTGAAATAAACATATTTCAAGAGAAAAAAAATTTTGCTTAGAAGAACCTTAAAACCCAAGAAAGAAAAAAGAATAAGAAACCTTACAGATGAAGAAAGAGGATTTCATAGACTTCTAATATTACTCAAGTCAGTTAAACTTTAACACTGTGCCATTTTCATAAGTAATGTTTGGCAAATTGATCTGTAACAGCGCGGCGTCGGTAAGGGGAATGCAGTTGTAATAAAACATGGCTGATTTCATTCATAAAATTTCCAGCGGCGTGCGTTGTAAAAGTTTAGTAATATTTATGTGTTACTAAAAAAATAAGATTAATGAAAAGTTCTTCACGTGTTTGGTAAAAACACCTACTGCTATTAAGCTATAACACCCAAGAAGTATTTTATTTATTTATTTAATTATTTATTTTATTTTAAATATGTACTAAAGTTTGCATACCAAAAATTAAAATAAAACGTTCTTATAAAAAAACAAATACATTCTAAAACAGCTTACCGAAATAAACGAAATACTTTGGTAATCTTGCTTGATTTAAACAATTAAATCTAAAACAACTTAACACTTATCAAAAATAATTAAAATATCTTGGCTCTTTTTGTTGCTTTAAGTCACGTTTACAAAGAATAATTAACTGTTTTAATATCTCGATTAAATATAAGGATCATAATTAGTATTACTTTATAGAAGGTGGTAATCTGTTAGATTTTGTCAACTTAAGCATCTTCATTATCATCAGTCTCGCTGTCGTCATCTTGTCCTAAAGTTATTATAATGTGCTCAATTTCCTCCAAAATTCTTCTTCCAACTCCTTAACATGTCGGCAAAAACTATTCCAATCATTACTGTATATTAAGAACTTCTTTTATTGTAGTTATAACAAAGTATCAGGAGAGATCTCTCCTGATACTTTAAATTCACCTATTCAAACTTATGTGTGCCTGGTACGAAATCGAGATTTTTAGAAAAGACAAATTTGGCAGAACGTGTCTCTTCTGATACTTTAAATTCACCTCTTAAAACTTATGTGTTCCTGGTACGAAATCGAGATTTTTAGAAAAGACAAATTTGGCAGAACGTGTCTCTCCTGATACTTTAAATTTATTGTTACGAGGATTTTTAGACACTGTAATTTTGGTATAGTGTTAACTTCTGTCACGATTATAATGTTAATCTTTAAAATACCAAAATTCTAAGTAGATTCAATAAAAATTTCCAGTCTTGATGCCTTAAGAAACAACAAACAATGTGTAAGCTTATATTTCTACAAGAACAAAGAAAAATTGTTTAGAACCTAATACACTAAAGTAACAGAACACTAAATATACAATAATAATTTGATAGAATATTTGATAACTCATACACGACAACAAAAGTATAAATAACATCACTCTGCCACTGGCTGATTCAATATTACTACGAGGGGCGGCAACAATTGCGGGGAAGAACTCAGTTTCCACCAACTGCGACTTGAACAACCGCATGGCGGCAAAACGTACGAGGGTCTACGCACCAATTAGGATCATTCAGGCGGCCTCTAACCACCTATTTCGCGTGATATTGCCGATTTTACAGAAGATCGTAATTTCTTTTCCCTATTTTAATATTCAGTGGTAAAAATTTTAGATATTAAATAAAAATAAAACAAACAACCACTTAAAAATGCTGAACTTTTTTCATTATTATTATTTGTAATTGTGAAAAATCGATTTTCAAATTAATACTACTTCTTTTCTAGAACTAGTGATTTTTTGTAGTTAAATTTGGCAATATAGGATTTTTTTGTCCGCATTCCTTTTGTTGTCACAGATTCGTTTGCCAAGCAATAGTATGTTTGCAGTTCTCCAGAAGCTTTTTTTAGCTGAAATATAGAGAATTTTTCAAACCGTATAATGAATCTAACTCGTTCAAAGTCGTTAACTCGCATCAACTCAGAAGAGTTCATGTTATATCTGAGAGCGGATCACGCATTCCAACGAAACTAAAAAAATGTCACAGGATTGTTGCACTGCCCTAAAATCGATGTACAAGTGGATTCCTAAAATGGATCAGCAATACTGAGTCAATTTTTAAATAAAAAGAATTACTAGTATAATATGTGATTACGCTATTTTGTTAGAAAAGTTAAGTTCCAAAGTTCTATACTGTGATGTTTACAAAAAAGTTTAAGTTCAAAATTAACAAAGTCCTATGTTTTTTCTGAAAATGTATTCATCAAAAACTCTTAAATTTATCGCCATTCACATCCACAATAAAATGAAAATAGAGTTGATATTTAAATTAAGGATTAAAAATCATGCAATTTCAATATATTTCAAAACTGGAATAAGACCACATGTAACCTTGTAATATTAGGGTGACGAATTGTATTATTATTGCCACTGATGAGAGAACTGCATTAGTTCCGAAACACGGTTGGCTGCAGACAAATTATTTGACATTTATTCTATTAAATTTATTTCGTGAAGATTCAATTGTTATTTCTTTCTTAGGTATATTGGGAATTTTTTACGCTAGGTACTTAAAATGCAGGCAGGGGTGATATTTAAAGTGATGAAGTTGTGGGTGGAACAAAAAATTCAAACAACAGTGGTTTTGAAGTTCCCCTCAAAAACAAAATCGACGTGTTTTTGCTGAAAATTGTGTCCAGATGACGAGTTATTCTAGGGACACGTTTCAAAATGAAGGCACTGTATATACAATTCAAAAAATAAATCAATATCAAAACAGATGTACCTAACTTCCATTTATTGGGTCATGGTCCCTTTATACAAAGTCGACCTACATAACAGGTCATTGTAATATGTACCCAGATGCATATTCCCCCTCATCCAAAATTACAGCATATCCATCCTTTCGATATAGATACGTGTATCACCACCCCAAACGAATACTATGTGCATGCCTGAAGATGTGAATCGGATAGAAATGGAGATGGGGGTGTTAAAGCAATAACACCAAGATTTCTGCTGAATCACTAAATTAAAGTTTTACGTGCTTTCGTTGATGATCTGGCATAGCTCAAGTCGATTCTGTGTAATGAAATATTTAATTTAGCAAAAACTAATTACTCTATAGCATGTTTGAAAGCTTTGGGTGATTTTTTTTTTGTCTAACAACAGAAGTGGGGTGTAAAGAAAAATTCAGTAGATACAGTATAAATAAGTTATTTATTATAGTATAAGACGTGATTGTTGCTCAGACTTCTTCACAATGGAATACACTTGTACTGTACTGTCCAGGGCTGTTCCATTTGATTTCATTCAAGACTAAATCCATGTTACTTTCCCGCACAGAGAAAGTGTTGTGTACCCCAGTGGCGGCTCGTCAGGGCAGGCAAGGCAGGCAGTGCCTGCTCAGATTTGATTTCAGGGACATTTTTATAATAGTAATTATTCTATGTATCTACGAAAGTTGCCTTTTATATTTCGGGATTTGGTAACCCTGGTGTTGCAATCTGGCAACTGACAGCTCTCTCGTAAAGTTGGACATTTTTGAGGTTATAAGTAGTCAGAACGTTTTGACATACGAGCGCTATTTGTGTTGTTTACAGTAACTTAAAAGATTCATCTCGGCCCAAAAATGGAATTAAATCGTGAACATTTTCGTGTGATTATTTTTTACAACTTTCGACTTGGATTAACTCAGCAACAGTGCATGGATGAACTTAATTCAATTTTCGGCGATGACGCTCCATCAAGGACCAGTGTTTATCGATGGTATGGTGAATTCAATCGTGGTCGCAGTTCACTCCAAAAAGGAATTTCGTGAAGGTCATCCAAAATCAGTTGTTGTTCCGAAAACCATTGATGCTGTCCGCGAACTGATATTGCAAGATCGTCATGTGACCTATCAATTGATTGAGACAACCTTAGGCATTAGTGGGACCAGCATACATTCAATATTGCATAAACATTTGACTGTCAAAAACATTTGTTCGCGTTGGATACCACACAATTTGTCAATCGCTCAAAAAACGGCTCGTGTCGATTGGTCGAAAGAAATGCTCAAAAAATACGACCGTGATGAATCGTGAATTTACGCGTATGAGCTCGAAAGTAAACAGCAGTCGACTGTATGGGTGTTTCAAGATGAGCCAAATCCAACAAAAGTTGTTCGCGCACGAAGCACTTCCAAGCAAATGGTCGCCTGTTTTTTCGGAAAAACTGGACATGTCCCAACCGTACCACAAGAACAACGCAGAACAGTCAATTCTGAGTGGTACACAACCATTTGTTTGCCAGTTGTCTTCCAAGAAATCAAAAAAACCAACCGCCGAAGACGGATCACTCTTCACCACAACAATGCTCTCACACATCGACTCAAACAACTGCATTTTTGAGAACCCAAAACATCGATTTCATGAGTCATCCGCCGTATAGTCCTGACTTAGCACCGAATGACTTCTTTTTATTCCCGTACGTAAAAAACAAACTGAGAGGTCAACGACACCTGAAGAAGCGGTTGCTGCATTCAGAATGCATGTTTTGGAGATACCTCAATCAGAGTGGCAAAAGTGCTTCGACAATTGGTTCAAACGCATGCAAAAGGGTATAGATCTTCATAGGGAATATTTTGAAAAACAATAAAGTGATTTTTGATCATTAATATTTGTTTTTGTTCTCTAATCCCGAAATATAAAAGGCAACCCTCGTACCATTTTTTTTAATGTGAAAACTGCTCTAATTTTAGTTATTTGTTATACTAATCCCACATCTCACTACTACTACCGCACCTGCTTCCTATTAATATACACGCATATTATTGCATAATATAAGATTCTATTGGAGAATTTACAAAAATTCCGTAACATCAGGAAATAAAATGTAGGGTTTTCATACTAAATCAGATTTATCAAAAAAGTATAAATTTTCGAGATGTCATGGGTTTTTGTAAAATAATAGACAATAGACAGGTATTTTTATTGTTGTGGATAGGTACCTAGGTATGCTATTTGTTTAGTGTTATAAATATGTCTCACTAATTTCTATAGAAGTATACTAGTGTAAGAAAATATCAAAAACAACCAAATCAAACTGAAATCTATTAATTTTCGTTAATATGGAACCTATTTAAACGCAAATACAATAGTAATATTAAATCCAAGCAGGCACGGTTGCTCTATTTTAATAGACTAGAAAATGAACTAAGAATAATATATTCCGATGTTGAAATGTTTAAAAATTGCTCGAAATTATCTGCTGTTTTACAGTTTTTTGTTCATAATAATTTAGTTATTGCTTTGCTAGAAATTGAAATTATGTAATTTAATACTTTGTATTCCAGTTGCTTCTGCGTCCGTGGAAAGAAGCTTTTCGTGTTTAAAACGAATAAAAACCTCTTTTAACAATAAAATTGAAGAATCTCGTTTAAGCAAACGGCCTTTTGAAAGATTTACAGTTAGGTTCAGAATTTCATGATCAAGTAATAAATTATTTTGCGGGTAGTAAAAATCGACGAATTGAATTGATTTAGAAAATACCTTAATTTTTCTATTCTAGTTAATATATAAGTATAAGAAAATGTAAAACGCATAGCTTAAGACGATACATTTTTGAACAAAAAAAAAAACAAAAAAAAATATAAAAACAAAAAAAATAAAGATTTACCTTACGAAACCCGTATTTTAACGGGTTCTTTTTCACCTTGATAATTTTCTACTTTTCATCTAAGGCGCTTGACCTTGACAATCTAAAAAATGTTCGCCTACGGCGCAATTATCTTCATATACATTTTTATATTTGTGCCTGCCTAATTAAATTACCCACGAGTCACCACTGGTGAACGCGCTAAAAAAAATTGAAATAAAGACGGATGTAACCATTTTGAAGTTCCTTGAGACGATTAAGACCATTTCTAGATGGAAGTCTGCCTGTCTGTATGTATTCTTCCACGATATCGCCTAAACGCTTTAACCAATTGAGCTAAATTTTCGTGTATAAGTTGAGGGGAGTCCTAGCTTGCGTTCCGAGCTTTTCGCCTGACGAGCATCTTTGAACTCAATGTCTTTAAATGATTCAAACTTGATTTGATACTCATTATAATAATATTCTTGGAGTAATTTCTCCGTTAAATTCCATATTGTTTTTATAGTAAAATCTTTGTACTCACTTAATCACTAAAATTATTATTATTTTACATAAACCGTTCATGTTTTACAACAGAAACTTCTCGCTCATCACTCATCGCAATAATAATATGTAGGCCTACAACCTATATCGTAAAATGTTGTGAAAAAGTTACGCTAATTCCGCCTTCCAATTTCATCACAAACAAATCATAGATAAGTGTTTACCTATTGAGGCAAATAAAAAATACGGTTAATAATCTTACGGTATAAACCTGCATTATAATCTGATAAATATTTTTTGAATTTGTTTTTGCAATGCAGCAATTTTATTATTAACGAAATCTTAATAGCAAAAAATAACAACGAACAACAACTAACTTGTGCATAAGTTACATTGACATACAGAAGATATTTGACAGTTCACAATTTCTTGAAAACTAAAACATAAGTCGAATTCACGCCATGATCGATTATAACCGGTTATAAACGGTTTAATTTTTTGCATTCACGCGACCCCGATGATGATGAAGTTACGAAAAAACCCTTCATGAACATTATCATTAGCTAATTTGCGCTTCATTTTTCAGATAACTAGGTTTGTTTGCACAGGCTTCTGAAATCGTCAGAAACAGTCTCTATTCTGCGCAAATCAACTACATCGCGTGTCAACAACGTTATGCGCAGAATCCATACAGTTCCTGACAGTTTCGAAGCCTATGAAAACAAATCTAGTTACGTGAAAAATTAAGCCCAAATTAGCTAATGACAATGTTGAGTTTCACGTTCCTTTTACAAAAAAAAATTCAAGTGAGATGATTCGTAGGTGATCATGTCACATCATTGGTTTGCGCAGAATCCCGACTGTTTCTGACGGGTTCGGACTCTTGTGAAACCTGAAACCGCAAAGAAAATATAATGTCACAGCTAACATGTGTATGTTAGCTGTGATAATGTCATGAAAGTCTTTTTCGTGACGTCGTCATAGTGAAACCGCCAATAACCGTGGTCGCGTGAATGCAAAAAGTTAAACCGGTTATAATCGGTCATGGCGTGAATTCGACTTATGTTTTAGTTTTCAGGAAATTGTGAACTGTCAAATATCTTTTGTATGTCAATGTAACTTATGCACAACTTGGTTGTTGTTAACATTAAAAATTTTGTTAATAATAAAATTGCTGCTTTGCAAAAACAAATTCCCAAAATATTTATCAGATTCTAATGCAGGTTTATACCGTAAGATTATTAACCGTATTTTTTATTTGTTTCAATAAACACTTATCTATGATTTGTTTGTTTAAATTTTGTGATGAAAGTGAACGGCCGAATCAGCGTAACTTTAACAATCAATTTGAAGCATTCATTATCGTTTTCACAACAATTTACGGTATAGATTGTAGGCCTAAATATTATTATTGTGATGAGTGATGTTCTCGCTCATCACTTCCTTTTGTAAAACATGAACGATTTATGTAAAATAATAATAATTTTGGATCTACTCGTACATGAAGACTATTCTTCTATGAAACGAGATTGGTGATGAAAAGTAGTTACGTCTACAAATTGAGGGGCAGCGAATCAAATCAAATCCGCAATAACGTTTTTGCACGTATCCGAAGTTCAGTGATTAAGCGCGTAAATAAAGTGAAGATAACAGTGGCCTCTTTGAACATTTGCTGTTGTAGTGCTTTGAAGTGCTAGTGTTATTTGTATTGATGTTACCCTTTGGAGTTTTCCTGACAGAGGGGATCCACCTTGTCGTGGTCGTCGCGCTGGGTACCTAACATTAAATAAGAAGAGTGAACGAGGAAAACGAAGCCGTCCCCAGGAAGGTCAAAAATCATTCTATGGCATGTTAGACATATCCGAAAGGTAGCTGCTAACATAATATTTAATATTTCGTATGATTGAAGTCACATAATCATCTACATTTTCTAAATAAATTTTTTACTTTAAATGCTCGGTAAATCGATACACTTGGCAACGTGTCGCTGTATTATAACCTTCAAACTAATGTCTAATTTAAACTTAGTTGGGCAGGCGGTCATAGGCGTCGTCAAAATGGAGTTTAATATGATTTACAAAAAAATTATTTGCAGCCTTAATAAAAATGTTGGAAATTTTTTGAAAGGCGATTCTATTAAATCTTATTTTTCTGTACCTCTAGTTAAAATGTTTGTACTGAGTGATAGTTCACCCTGTATGTCGTATTCCTATAATATCACTAGGGAACTGGAGTTGGACAGGAACCCTTAATACCCCATTCTGTCATAATATTACAGAATGTATAATATTCTCTAAATTATCGAACAATTACAATTGTTTTCAGGGAAATTGAGAAAAACTTTCCTCTCGATTCTAAACTTTAGAATATCTATATAATAATGAGATCTGCATTTAAAGATTGAAGGACCAACAATTTGCATATCTGTAGACACTTTATTGAAAAATCGTCCATTTGCCAAGACGAACTTTTAATTTATACTTAAATCTATCTGCCATAGTAATTTACACCAGACTGACGCTCTTATAATGATCAAGAACAACAGAACGGTAGTTAAGTCTCAATTTTTTTTATTCCTCTTTCAACTTCATACAGAGCGATATATATATATAGGTATAACGCGTGTAGCGTCTAAAGAAAAATGAGAAAAACCATTAGCAACTCATTCCGTAGGAGAAAGAAAGACAGATCTAGCGGCGTCATGTTGGCAATTAACTTATTGGATGGATAATGTTTTATATAAATTAATGTAATAAGAATGGAATAATAACATTTTTTATAATAAAACGACAAGCTACTGCACCAGCAAAACTAATCATCTGAGTTGAATTGATGTAGCGTGATCACCACTTGCATATGGGTTACTTCTATAAAAGGAACGGGCATTAAAATAAGGTGAGTGCTACTCAGTACTAACGCGGTACTCAACCAGCCATCAAATCTGAGCTCTTTTATGAATTTTTTCGATTATTTCGGCAATTGTAACTTCAGCATCCCTAAGATAACCTATAGAAAACTGAACAATCAGCATCACTTAATGCAAATAATTCGATTTGGGCAGAAATTCGATCTAGCGATGGATCAGAGAACAAGCCAGTAGAATCAAAATGAGTAAGACAACAATGAGGCCAACCCAACTCCTTCAGACACATGACATGATGATAAAATCTAGAGAACTTAGTCCTGCTCATTTTGCACTTGCCTCAGAGGATATGTGGTTTTCCTCCTAGCTCTTTCGCGGGTTTTACTGAAATTTCGCTGAGCAATCTTCCCAATTTTGAGTTCCACACCCACCGTAAATGTATTTCATCTATAAAAAAAATTATAGACTGTGTGCCAAAAGATCCGTAATCTCCAATTACCCCACGATGTATTTGGACAAACTGAATGAAATTTTGAATTCTGGGTTCGCTGAAGTTACCAGCGACGTTGCCAGATGTCCAACTGTATTATTAGTTTCATGATTGTTTTAATATTTAATAATTTTTCATTGGTTTAATAGAAAAATATTTTGTGATAGCATATAACCTAAAAAATGCCACATAGAAGAATTGGTTCAAACATAAAATAGTGTAAAAATGGGTCAAAAATGAAAAAAAATATTCCCCAAACATACCAGAGAAGTTGGCTAATTATATCAGGAATCAGACTCAACTTTCAAACAATTTTTAAACGATCACTAAAAATCTGTAAAAAAATATAACACGAGGGTTGCCTTTTATATTTCGGGATTAGAGAACAAAAACAAATATTAATCATCGAAAATCACTTTATTGTTTTTCAAAATATTCCCCATGAAGATCTATACACTTTTGCATGCGTTTGAACCAATTGTCGAAGCACTTTTGCCACTCTGATTGAGGTATCTCCAAAACATGCTTCTCAGTTTGTTTTTTACGTACGGGAATAAAAAGAAGTCATACGGTGCCAAGTCAGGACTATACGGCGGATGACTCAACAAGTCGATGTTTGGGTGCTCAAAAATGCAGTTGTTTGAGCCGATGTGTGAGAGCTCGCATTGTCGTGCTGAAGAGTGATCCGTCTTCGGCGGTTGGTTTTCCTGATTTCTTGGAAGACAACTGGCAAACAAATGGTTGTGTATCACTCAGAATTGACTGTTCTGCGTTGTTCTAGTGGTACGGTTGCGACCTGTCCAGTTTCCGAAAAAAACAGGCGACCATTTGCTTGGAAGTGCTTTGTGCGCGAACAACTTTTGTTGGATTTGGCTCATCTTGAAACACCCATACAGTCGACTGCTGTTTACTTTCGGGCTCGTACGCGTAAATCCACGATCCATCACCTGTCACGATGTCATAGACGTGTTTCGAAGCACCGCGATCGTATTTTTTGAGAATTTCTTTCGACCAATCGACACAAGCCTTTTTTTGAGCGATTGACAAATTGAGTGGGATCCAACGCGAACAATTTTTTTTGACAGTCAAATGTTCATGCAATATAGAATGTCTCAATCTCTTGATAGGTCATATGATGATCTTGCAATATCAGTTCGCGCACAGCATCAATGGTTTTCGGAACAACAACTGATTTTGGACGATTTTCAAGAAATTCCAACTCCAAGGAGTGAACTACGACCACGATTGAATTCACCATACCATCGATAAACACTGGTCCTTGATGGAGTTTCATCGCCAAAAATTGAATTAAGTTCCACGTCGAAAGTTGTAAAAATAATCTCACGAAAATGTTCACGATTTAATTCCATTTCTGGGCCGAGATGAATCTTTTAAGTTACTGTAAACAACACAAATAGCGCTCGTATGTCAAAACGTTCTGAGTACGTATAACCTCAAAAATGTCCAACTTTACGATAGAGCTGTCAGTTGCCAGATTGCAACACTAGGGTTGCCAAATCCCGAAATATAAAGGGCAACCCTCGTAAAATAATATAAAATAAAACTATTTTATTAATCCTAAAAAAATGTTGTCCTTGATTTCCTTGGCAATACGCCAGATTATAACAAAATTTGTCAAGGACATTATTTCAGAGCCTTTTATTCGTTATTTGGTCAACTTCATCTGATATGCACAGAGTTGGTTTCAAGTTCTCAGTGTTTACGGGCTTAATCACAAAAACCTTGTTTTTTAAATGTCCCAAAACCAAGTAGTATAAGGGGTGTGAGATCAGGGGATTGTATAAAACCTCTTCTGCGAATCTATCTATATTCAGAAAAGTTAGATCTATATTCTCGCACTTATTTGTTATTTGTTTAAGTTTGGGCCCACCCAAATGTCTACTCTCAGAAATAATTAAGTTGTGAAGCATCTCTAGATATCATTCAGAAGTCAAACTTCGTTCCAACTATGTTGGTTTCAAATATTATAGGCCACACAATAACTTTTTATGGATCCTGGATTCGCACTTCCAATTAGGAGTTTCAAAACTCACGATTTAAAACGGCATGTAGCATAAATGTTGCTTCGTCGCTACATTTTTCGAGAAGTTGGAATCTTGATCAAGTTATCCCATCATTGTCTCTCAAAATTTAAACCTTCTTTAAAAATCGTCCTGCGAAAGCTCCTGTGCTAAGTGAGCTTTTAAGGGTTATACTATTTTCTACTAAAATTCTTCCAATTGATGACTTACTCATACCAATTTCTTCTATTTTCGACGCAAAAATTTAAAGCATCAGCTTTGCCAATTTCGTCAAACCTCATATCATTCTGTGAACACTGAAAAAAATTCTAAAAATGAACCCTAATAAATAATTATTTGGCTTTTATTTGTTTAACTCAAACAAAATTTATTTGATTCAAATAAACAGTGTTTGTCCGGAATAAATAGAGTTATTTGATTTTTAAAAAATATTTATTTGGCCTGGGGTGCTTTGGCAGAAATAAATATTTATTTAATTTAAATAACAGATTAAAGTCAACTCCTGGTTATCTGAAACAAGTCCACCGTTATTTGAATCAAATAAATAATAATAAAATGAGCCGATGCGCGCATAGCTGTTGGGGATTCAACTCAATAGCGCACGCGTTTTAGTTTAGTATTAGTCCAATGTAGAAGGTGTTTCTTATTGTGTTAGATCTGACTTATACCTATATATTATATAATAAATAAAAAAATAATGTCCGTTGAATCGTTATTATAGTCGTGTGGAACCTAGGGCACTTGTATGACCGCTTTTCGTATGTAAGTGCCTAAATGTTATAAGTTAATTATAATGAAAACGGTGACAAAAAAATCTTAAAATGCTTGAGTACTAATGCTTGATTGTTTATTTCATGTAAGTATATGTATAGATACCTAAACCTAATATTATAATGAGATACTTTTTTTATATTATCGTAGTGAATTGATAAAATAAGGGTGTAGATACACGTGGATAATGTGTAAATGATCTTGAAATTGAGATTTTATTTAACATAATTTAATACAATTATGCAATTAATTTGCAAATATTATTATTAATAAAACCAGAAACTGTTTGGATCAATTGTTCAAAAAACACCTACACACGTAATATTTTTGGGGATTGTTTCATTTTGAACACCCTGTAGTTCTGATTTAAGATAGATATATATTATTTTTAAAGAGCACTTTATTTAGTTGTAGCCAAAATTGTTTGGGTAATAGGTTCATTCTTTATAAAAGTCCATACAAAAATCTTAAATCAGATCTACAGTGTGTTCAAAATGCAAGAATCTCCAAATTATTACGTGTGTAGGTGTTTTTTGAACAATTCATCCAAACAGTTCCTATAGTTTTATTAAAAAATTTATAAATTAATTTCTAGAAAAAACATGTTTGAAGAAATACATATTTATTTGTAACAAACAAATTATTTATTTGAAGCAAACTATCAAATTTTCCGGAGCAAATTATTTGTTTGGATAGAACAAATCATATATTTAATATAAAAAAATGTTTATTCAGAATAAACAAGTATTTATTTATTCCAAGTAGCAGCACCTTTGAGCCAAGTACATGGAGTCTTTCTTCTAAATAACTCTAGTTAAATATTCTTGAAATAAAAATCGACCTCCACACAATAACTTTTTAATAAATTTCTCCAACAAGTTACATTTGTCGATAGTTACCATACATGTTTCGCAGCACCTGGCTGCATCATCAGTGGTTATCAAAGGTTCTTACGAAAAGCTATATTATTATATTATTATTAGTACATATTTTTATTATTCATGGGAAATTTTTTTTATTACCAGCAGTACTGCTTGCTGTGTGAGAGTGCAATCCGTTAACAATAACTGACGAAAATTTAAAGTTTTTGACGATTTAAAAAAAGAAAATTATTATTATAAAAACTTATATTGTGAACAATATGAGTTTTGACCTTTTTAAAAAAATTTTAATGCTTTAACATACGATACTTAATTTTAAACAAAAAATTTTTTATGACAAAATAATGATAAACTTTTTTCACACAATGAGTTAATAAAAAAATTTTCCCATAAATAATAAAAATATGTACTAATAATAATATAAAAATATATCTTTTCATAAGAACCTTTGATAACCACTGATGATGCAGCCCGGTGCTGCGAAACATTTATTGAAAAGGTATTGTGTGTAGGTCGACTTTTATTTCAAGAATATTTAATTATTCAACTCTACTTCGATATGGACTACTTCTTTAAAACTCTAATTAGTTCAAGCAAACAAATATATCCTTACATTTTCGGGCCTTGTTAACAAGTAAGTATAAGTACTAAGTCAACTAAATATTTATTTAAATCAAATAAATATTAGTTGGGTATTTCAAATAAACCATATATTTGTCTCAAGTACATGGGTTGTTTGTCGTATACCGAAAAAACAAATATTTTTTTCAGTGAACAGTTGAACCAAAAACTTTTGGGACAGAGTGTATAACCAAAGCTCCCAAAACATGTCAAATTAAGTTGGTGCAAATTGAAACAAATAATTCATTACATATTAATTTTTATTGAAAAAATAAAAATAAAAATGGTCAAAGGCAACTGACTTCCCTGTTGGTACTCGTATTCACATCTGTTTTCTATAGTAATAAAACAAACCTTACCGGCACATGTGTGTGTTTTCATATCGTGAGAAATAATTTTAACATGCTACGAAATTATTATTGAATATTTAAAATCGCTTAAACTTAATTAAAACATAACGTTATTCTAAATATAACGAAAATTATTCGATGTATGTACACGTAAAGTATATGGGTATCAATAAACCAAAGTTTATGTGTTAAAAAGTGATTGATTTTTGTGATTTTTATATCGTTTAATGCAGAACATTTTTAGCTCTCCATATCATATATGTAATATATGTATATATTATTAGTTTCATGAAAAAAATGTTTTTTTTAATTTCACCGGAAATACTTGTTTTTGGTCATTTTATACATAAATAAGTAGTTTTAAAAAAATGTCTGTCTGTCTGTCTGTCTGTCTGTATCCACGAAAACGCAAAAACCGCTTAACAGATTTTAACCAAATTTGGTACAAAAATACTATTGAACATGGCAAGGAGGGGATTAGGTTTTAGGAAACATTGAGCGTAGGCAAAGGGTTTAAAAGAGGGTTCAAAAATTAAAAAAATTCATGGTTCTTAAACTTATCCGAAATACTGCATAATTTTTTACGCACTTAATTGAATATAACCTAAAATATTGAACATAAAATATTAGAGCACATTGGCGTTCGAAAATAGTGTAAAATGGGGTAAAAAATATTTAAAAAAAAACGTATTTCTTAAACATAGCAAAAATATTAACTAGTTATTTATAGCTTTGATAGAATATAACCTATAAAATGTGTCATAGATAACTTTCATAGGCGTTCGTAAATAGTGGAAAAAGGGTCAAAACATAAAAAATATATATTTTCTAAACTTATTCGAAATCTAGCATAATTTTTCATAGTTGTGATACAATATAAGCTAAAAAATATTCCACAAAAGAATTGGTACACACAGGCGTTCGAAAATAGTTTAAAAAAAGGGCCAAAAGCGAAAAAAAATGTTTTGGCAAATATACCAGAAAAATTGGCTAATTATATATAGCTTTGATATAAAAAATGCAGCATAAAATCTGTATTTACATAGGCGTTTGCAAATAGTAGAAAAGGAGGTAAAATAAAAAACAAATTCTAAATGTAATGTATATTTAACTAGTTGAATTGGTGTTAAAAATACACGACAAAAATTAATGTACCATAGGCGTCTGTGAAAATTCTATAAAAGGGTCAGAAAAAAATTGTATCCGTGATAACTCAAAAACCACGGATTTTAACCACATTTGGTACAGAAATACTACAGGTTATTTATAGGTGGTGGTTAACATTGAGCGTAAGGAGGGGTTTTAAAGAGGGTCCAATAATTAAAAAAATCATATTTCTTAGACATATCAGAAATATTGACTAGTTATTTGTTGGGTAATAAACGAGCTATCATTTTTGGTAATTACCAAGTCTCTAAAGTTAACATCAAAAAAGTTATGAATGAAAATTTAGGTTAGTCATTGTGTGACGACTGGCCCTCTATGTTTTAAAGGAACGCCAGTATTTTTAATCGATTCTGAGATTTGGAGATATATAGCTTGTCACCAAGAGTCTTACGAGAAAAGTAAATAATAAAAAGATTACAGAAATATTATTTTTACACTTGAATATGGAGAGCTATTCGTGCCTCAAGGGCAACAGTTTATTTTGTGTATTTTCTAGTTATTGTCTTATTCTAAATGTTGTACTAATTGCGATAAATCCAGCGAATTTGTGCTACTTGTTTTAAGTGATAAAAGATTTATAACAAAAATGGGCATCTACCTATTCGTTTGATAGAATTTGCTTCATGCACATACAGTGACGGACTTCGATTATTCGTGCCAGTTGCAGGCAGACCATTGCAAATTCATCTGACAAAATACAGTGCTGTGGGGGATTGCTCTCGGTGGAATCAGAAGTCGTGGACTGGACTGTCCGACAAAGAGTATCGTAAAATTGTAAAGCCCAGAAGTGTCCAGAAATCAACTTGTTCTGACTGTGCAGAGCCTACGGACGATGATGATCCTCCTCACACGCCGATAGTTCAGGTGAACTGTAGTGAAATGTTGCAGAATTTCGAGAGCATTTTTGCAATTCCCAGTCCCAGTAACAGGGATCTTCGTCGAGCGATGAAGGGCATGTTTGAGGACATCAAACAGTCGATAACATTTACCAGCGGAATGGTTGAGGATCTTAAAGCATATTTGAGTGAAATAACAAAAGAAAATCGAAATTTGAAGAAGGAGTACACAACATTGACCGAGTGAGTCAGAGTTTGAAGAAGAAGTTGGTGTCATGTGCCGAATTACGGCAAATGCTGATACTGAACACAGGAAGAACATTGGACTTGCGGGTGATAAAAACGTAAACAGTAATGTTTGTTCCGTACGTATTTATGAACTGCATGACAACACTGCATATCATTATTCTAGCTCCTTTACTTCCTATATTTATACATATTCTAAAGTTTACAGTGACTCTTTCTTTTTGTGTTTTCCTTCATATAGACAATTCACACAGCTATAAGACTATAATAGTGTACCTATTGTAAATATGTTATTCATTCCTTTTTTTGCACGTGTGCTATAAGCATCATAACAACACTTATTTACGATTATAATGTTTTTTATCAAAATTAAAGATATTTAGTTGTTTATCTACAAATGAGTTAATTTAATACAAGAAGTGAAAAATCATACAGTCCACTACCATAACATGGTCCATCGTGCCGAATTATCGAATCAATTACACTTGAAATAACTCAACCAAAGAAGCGGCAAGATCAAACACAAGTGAGTTTCCTTTTATTTCCTTTTTAATTCTTTTTTAATTTGTGCCAGTGTATTTCAAAATGTCTCAAGAGGTGTTAGTACAAAAGAGAGAATTAATCAAAGGCAAATTAATTAGGTTTAAGGAGTTTTTCAATTCACTAATTGATAAGCCAGTATATCCTAACATTCTTAGTGAGGTTGAGGTCAGATTGAGTAAATGTGAGTTATTATTCGATGAATTCGATACTCTTCAAACTGAGATTGAGTTAAATAGTGACACTCAAAACGTCCATACACCTAGAATTGAGTTTGAAAACTTATTTTTTGATGTAGTAGGTCATGCTAAAACCTTTATTACACGCTTTTCTTCTCCTGCGGCAACGCCTGCTTCTCCAAACGAGTCTAATATTCCTCAGTGTGGTTCCCATAGTGCGGAACATTCAATTCATAACGTCAAACTTCCTGCATTAAACTTGCCTGAGTTTTCTGGTTGCTACGAGGAGTGGCATGAGTTCCTAGACACATTTAACGCTCTTATAGATGATAATTCTTTCTAACATACAAAAGTTCTACTACTTGAGAAGTTCAATCAAAGGTGAAGCTTCTCATATAATTGACAATCTCGAGGTTAGCGCTTCTAACTATCCAGTGGCGTGGCAACTTCTGAAGGAAAGGTATGAGAATAAAAAACTTGTTGTGCATAATCATGTTTCGGCTCTTTTCGATTTACCTGTTGTCAATAAAGAATCTCATACTAATTTACGTCAATTATTGGACAAAGTATTAAAACATTTGCGTGCATTGGAGAGTCTAGGCCAACCTGTGTCTGAGTGGGATACTTTATTAATCCATATGGTACTTTCCAAGGTAGACCCAATAACCCGTAGAGAATGGCAGTCTGCTAGTAGTAATAATGATTTACCAAAGTGGTGTAACTTAGAAAAGTTCTTAAAGCGAAGATGTGAAATACTAGAGACTTTGCACATCGATAAAAAGAGTCCAATTACAAACGTCATTAAAACTACTAAAAAGGAAGTGTCATCATCTTACCTTGTCTCTAATAAATCCCCAAACAATTCGTGTGTGTTTTGTAAATCTTCTCATAACATTTTTAATTGTGAGAAATTTTCCAAACTAAGTGTGGACGAACGCATATCTGAGGTTCGTAAATCAAAACTGTGTTTTAACTGCTTGAGGAGAAATCATTCAGCATCTGAGTGCAAATCTAGCTTGTGTAGAAAGTGCAACAAGAAACATCACACCTTATTGCACATTTCTAAATCTAATCCTAATCCTGAGGTGTCATTAGAGCATGAGGGTTCTAAATCCAGTGCTGAGGTTGTTCAATCAACACATGTGTCTCATTCTTTCTCCAAACAAATTCTGCTTTCTACAGCGTGTGCCCAAGTCTTTGATAAGGCTAATAACCCTGTTATGTGTAGGTTGCTTTTGGACAGTGGGTCTCAAAGTAATTTCATTTCTGAAGCGTTTTGTGAGAGACTAGGCTTACCTAAGCTTCACGTCAATGCCGCCGTTTCAGGCATAAACCAGTGTAAATCCGCAATAGAATACAAAACCGAGGTGAGATTGTACTCCAATCAAAATAACTACTGTGTTAATCTACATTGTTTAATCTTAAACAACATCACTGAGTCTTTACCTACCTTCTCTTTTAGTTCAGAGTGTCTGAAAATTCCTAACAATCTAAGACTAGCAGATCCAGGTTTTAATATATCCTCCGATATAGATATCTTAGTGGGTGCTTCTGTGTTCTGGGAGATTCTCTGTATCGGACAAATCTCTTTGGGTAAAAACCTGCCGGTCATGCAGAAGACTCAATTTGGATGGGTCGTGTCAGGTACTCTAGGCGACACACAATCATCAAGGTCAACTTCAAGCTTTGTGTCTGCTAATATGAGAGTTCTCGAGGAACAACTAACCAAGTTCTGGGCTTTGGATGATTGTCATGCTCCCAACAAGTTCTCATTAGACGATAAATATGTTGAGAAACATTTCGCTGAAACTACTTCTCGTGAGATCGATGGTAGATTTATTGTGTCAGTTCCTAAGAAGGAAAATCATCCCCTATTAGGTGAAAGTCGCACTAATGCACTCAAACGTTTCTACAATGTGGAGAGAAAACTACAACGAGATGATTATTTACGCAACGAGTATGTAAAATTCATGAGTGATTACCAGTCCTTGGGACATATGGTAAAAGTGTCTGAGAAACCGGAGCTTAGTCCAGTTTTCTATCTACCCCACCATGCCGTGCAAAAACCTTCCAGCACCACTACGAAGGTACGTGTTGTTTTCGACGGATCTTCTAAATCTTATTCAGGTTTATCTCTCAATGATATCCAATTCGTCGGTCCCATAATGCAAGATGATCTTTTTGCTATCATTCTGAGGTTTCGATCATATCGTTACGTTGTGACGGCTGACATCGCCAAGATGTATCGGCAAGTAAAGCTGCATGAGTCAGATCGCAAACTTCATAGAATTCTATGGAGAGCTAATACAGACGAACCCATTGATTGCTACGAGTTGCAGACTGTCACGTATGGCACTGCAGCAGCCTCATACCTGGCTATTCATTGTGTCATTCAATTAGCCCTTGATTTTGAATCGAAATATCCCGAGGCTAGTAATATCATTAGAAGTGATTTCTATGTTGATGACCTTTTGACTGGTGACGACTCTTTAAGCATACTTCAGGAGCGATGCTCTCAAATAAGTAATATATTGCTAAGTGGTCAATTTCCCTTGCGTAAGTGGCTTTCAAATGATATGACTATCTTGAAGCACATAAATGCTGATCAATCCAACATTGAAAATCTACACATTCTAAATGATTTCGAGGTCAAAACATTAGGCGTCGCATGGAATGCTAAAACTGATATTTTTCAATACAGTGTGAGAAACTTCGAAAACAATACTTCTGTGACAAAGAGATCGATATTATCTATCACATCTCAAATCTTCGATCCCCTTGGATTATTAACTCCAGTTACCATTTGTGCTAAATTGATCATTCAGACATTGTGGAAAAATCAATATTCTTGGGATGAGTCCCTGCCTAATGAGATAGCGACTGGGTGGTTCAGGCTACAGAATCAACTCCAGTGCATTAACACATTAAAGATTCCTAGATACGTATTTATTCCAAATCGTATATCTACTGAGCTTCATGGTTTCGCTGATGCGTCCGAAAGGGCCTATGGCGCCTGCATTTATATAAGATGCAGTGATTCTCATGGTAATCATTTTTCTAATCTGTTGTGTGCTAAGTCCAAAGTAGCACCCCTCAAATGTGTGACGTTACCGAGACTAGAGCTTTGCGCTGCATTACTTCTTGCCAACTTGGCTCATAAAGTTCGTGAGTCTTTGAGAGTGAAGGTCGACAAAAGGTACTTTTGGTCAGACTCTACTATTACCCTAGGTTGGATATCATCGCACCCCCAAAAATGGAAAACATTCGTGGCAAACAGGGTGTCGGAGATACAAACTCTTACTAATATATCAGAGTGGCATCATGTTAGCACTCATGAAAACCCTGCCGATTTAATCTCACGCGGTGTAGAACCGTCCTCTCTCTTAAGGTCCTCATTGTGGTGGAATGGCCCAAGCTGGCTGTTAAACAAAGAAGAGTGGCTTTCTGACCTACCTAATATATCTTGTGACTTACCTGAAGAGCGACAGATTGTTGTTAAATGCAATATAGGGATCACTGAATTTTCTATATTCAACAAATGCTCATCCCTAATAAGACTTCAACGTATATTCGCATACTGTCTGCGATTTATTAAAAATGTAAAGGTTTCCAAGAATGAGAGAACATTGGGTGTTTTAAAACCCATTGAGTGTGAATTATCACTACTCACTTTAATTAGCATTGCACAAAAACAGACTTTCTATGTAGAAATAATGTGCCTTTCAAAATCCAAACCTATCGAGCCAAGAAGTGCATTGTTATCTTTAAATCCCTATCTTGATGATAAAAACCTACTAAGAGTTGGTGGAAGACTGAATAATTCCAATTTTGACCTAAATAAAAAACACCCTATAATATTACCCAAGAATCATCCGCTTACGAAATTAATATTTCGTCATGAGCATATTAAACTGTTGCATTGTGGACAACAGCAGTTACTAAGTTCAATTCGAGAGAAATATTGGCCTTTAGGAGGCAGAGATTTAGCAAGAAAGATTGTTCATTCATGTGTGACCTGTTTTCGCGTAAAACCGCGTAGTTGCAACCCTCTAATGGGTACCTTACCCTCAGAACGCGTAAATCCATCTTTTCCTTTCGAACACTGCGGCGTCAACTACTGTGGCCCTTTTCATGTTAAGGATAGAAGCACCCGCGGTGCGAAGTTACTAAAATCATACGTTTTAGTTTTCATCTGCATGTCAACTAAAGCGATTCATTTAGAAGCAACAGGAGATTTAACAACTGAAAGGTTTATTGCTGCTTTGATACGGTTTATATCTAGGCGCGGTAAACCTGTTTGCATATACAGCGATAATGGAAAAACATTTATCGGAGCGAAAAGTGAGTTGGGCGAGCTGTTGTCATTTCTTGAGAATCAGAATACTCAACTTAAAATCCAAGACACGCTATCAAATGATGGTATATTGTGGAAATTCATACCCCCCTATACCCCAAATTTCGGAGGCTTATGGGAGGTAGGTGTCAAGAGCGCCAAATTTCACATGAAAAGGGTGATCGGAAATGCTAATCTTTCTTTTGAGGCATTTTTGACTGTACTGGCTCAAATTGAATCTGTCCTTAACTCCCGCCCATTGTCACCCCTTTCATCAGATCCTAATGATACAACACCCCTAACTCCTTCTCACTTCCTAATTGGAAGAACGTTGACCTCAGCACCAGATCCGAGTCTAAGTCATATAAAGGAAAATCGGCTGTCATTGTTTCAACGTTTGCAAAACATGGTGCAACACTTTTGGACGAGGTGGAGTAAAGAGTACGTGTCCGAGCTTCAATCTCGTCATAAATGGAAGCGTACTAATGAAGCATTAATGAAAATTGGATCCCTGGTTATCATACGTGATGATAATCCACCACCGTTGAAATGGCAGCTAGGACGTGTCATAGAACTGCATCCTGGAGCTGATGGTGTTGTTCGTGTAGTGACGATTCAGTGCCAAGGTGGTGTATATAAACGAGGTGTGAGTAATATATGTGTGTTACCAATGGATGATGCATAGACTTGAGAAAATGTTCTCCTAAAAACTATCAGTGGTGTTATTGTTTTGAAAGCCTAACCTTTCAACAGGGGCGGCATGTTCCGTACGTATTTATGAACTGCATGACAACACTGCATATCATTATTCTAGCTCCTTTACTTCCTATATTTATACATATTCTAAAGTTTACAGTGACTCTTTCTTTTTGTGTTTTCCTTCATATAGACAATTCACACAGCTATAAGACTATAATAGTGTACCTATTGTAAATATGTTATTCATTCCTTTTTTTGCACGTGTGCTATAAGCATCATAACAACACTTATTTACGATTATAATGTTTTTTATCAAAATTAAAGATATTTAGTTGTTTATCTACAAATGAGTTTATTTAATACAAGAAGTGAAAAATCATACAGTCCACTACCAATGTTAAATAGGTGTTTGCACAATTGAACCTTCAATTGAGTGAGGAAATTCCGTGAAATTGGTGCCCAGTCACAATCAAAGAAGACCTGTTCTAGTGTATTTTCATAGCGATGAGAAGAAGAAGGAAGCCTTAATTACACAGAAGAAGAAATGCGTTAAGGAATTTTTATAATAACCAGTTATGGTGTGATGAAAATCCGCATACGACAGTTGAAGATCATCTTCAACATCAGTTCTCGTTGAACGTTTGGATTGGAATTGTGGGTGACAGCTTAATTGGACCCGTATTTATCCAGGAAGACTTACCGGAGAAGTATAGCGCGACTTTCTCGAACACACGCTCCTGGATTTCTGAAAAACGTCCCATTTGCAATAATAAATGCAATGTGTGGTTTATGCACCAGCGCATTTTAGTCGGGTTGCTCGTGAGTTTTTAACAGAAACATACGGAAATCGCTGGGGTGGACCTCACTTATGGCCGGCATGATCTCCGGATTTAAACCCACTCACCAGTCAATGAGGAGTCATGTTTCCGAGCTAGAGGTCACTTTCAACAGTTTTTGTATTAGGTATAAATGTTAATTTTATTTATTTATTTATCATATACTTTCAAATCCTCAAACAAATAAACACGACAGTCTAACTATTAACATTAAATACTACAAAAATAAATGCGATCAATAACTGTTCAATATTAAAAGAAAATAATCACTACCCTACCACTATATAAGTAAACTATTAGTAATCGCGGACAAAGTTGAGTCATGAATGTCAAAATCACGACAACACCGATTGAAAATATCACACATATAGTAAACAGGACTTTATAACAAACTATTAGTCCTAGCTGGGCCCACAGTGAACGGCAGGAGATGTCGAGCACCCAATCACGGAACGTGGAATCTAATACATCCGAATAGATATGGGCAATCAACGGCGCAGTGCAATAATTTGTATAAAAACTTGACTGCGTGAATGTTTCTTCTGGTCAAGAGAGAATGTTCATTAAAACGCAAGAGCAAAGACGCATGATCTACTCCCCGTGGAGGATAAACCTTGTCGGCTTTATAGGCTAGGTATTTAAGGAAACGGCGCTGAACAGACTCTAAGGATCTAATATGAGTACTATATATTGGGTTCCATATAATTGCGGCAAATTCCAGTTTAGATCTAACAAAAGCATAAAACAAAAGCTTAACCGTGAAAACATCGTTGAATTGCCGACAATTCCTAATAATAAAACCCAACATTCTATTTGCGCTCAATACTACACTGACGGTCTGCTGGTTAAATGTAAATTCACTGTCGAAGACAACACCCAAATCTTTAATTTCGCTGAGCCTTTCCAAGAACTCATTGTTCAATTGATAATCAAAATTCAATTTCGATTTGTTATTGAAATAGCTTCGCAAAAAAAAAAAAGATATAGGGGAGTACGAGTATGTATCCCTCACGAACCGCCACTGCTAATAACTCATAAACATCATTTTACACTACACAACACCTAATCGGATCAGCGACCATAGAAGATTTTAAACCTCTTTAATTATTTAAAGTTGTTGTTGATGAAGTTAAGATAATAACTTTTGTTACGAATATACAATAAGCAGATAGGTAGGTAGGTACCTACTATAACATATTGTAACTCCCTTTCTACGTTGTGATATTGTTGTCATACATAATAGGTAGATTTGCCTAGGTATAACAAAAGGTAAGGTATTAACTACCGTGGTCTGTTTTCATGCTCATTAAAATTACAATGATGAAAACGAGATAATATTATTATATTTATTATAAACGTGAACATCAAGCAGAGAAAATTGCTTTATTTACAACATTGTTAGACTATACAGAATGTCTTGTTCTGTATATATACGACGACCGACTGTTAGCTTTTATGTTTTTACAAAATATAAGTAGAAAACAACTTTTTTGGGAACTAACTAGGTGCTTTATAAATTTATAAGTTTGGGGGATCGTACACAGTAAAAAATATCGACATGGTAAAAATCATTTCTGCAGTGGTAGATAAAAGTAGTGTTAAATTTAACACTCGTATCAATATAATTTACCACAATTTTACACTCATATGGGACCAAAGTTGTGGTATCAAAGTTGCATGTGAATTCAACTCTCTTAAAAGTTAATTTTGTCGAATGGGTGTTATTTTATTATAAGTTTACACTCTTTGATAAAAATTAAATACAATAACAATTAATAACACGATATCAGCGTACAATAAACCCCTCTAGAAAGTTGTTTGAACACACCGAGTGTAAAATTTGCTTTATAATTGTTTTTTTTTTTACACGGCAAACACACACAAGGTACAGAGTTCAATCTTGAATGCCGGCAGGTGACATGTCATTTCATATTTTTATTTAATTCGGGGATTTTTCGGCTTTTTGCTCTTACATTTTACGTTGTGAATTACTGAATAATAAAATAGAATTATGTCACTAATATTTAAACTATATAATATAAAAATAAAGCAAAGTTCTGCAAAGTGCCAAATGTGAGAGTGGATGTTATCAGGATCTGGTTAAATTGGGGTAAGTACCTACATATTGAAATTAATAGAAACATCTAGGTCAGTAAGTAGATTTTTAACAAAGTACTTAGGTATTATAGGATTGGTACAGATTTCTGTTCCTTGTAGCTTTTAAATAATTCTAATAATAATAATAACAGATTGCAGATTTTTACCTTATAGGTACTTAAAGTTTAGGAGATCCCAATGGTGAACAATGAAATTATGTTTAGTATTAATATTAGTATATTGTTATTTAAACCATTATAGTATATGTACCATTAAGGTGTCATTTTGTTCAACTAAATAGTTATAATAATAACAAGTAGATAATTAGTACCTATATTAGGCATATTAATTAACGATAGACAATACTTGAGATTTTCAATCTTTTATATTGTTACAAAGCATATTTTTGTTTAGTGTTTATGATTAATATATTACATTGTTAAACCATAGCAGGTTATGTATATTAAGGTTGCCATTTTGTCCAAATAGTTTGAATTATAATTTGTTTTATAAATAATAAATCGTATATTCAACATTGTCATTATTCATTCAGAAACCTTTTCCAAGTGATTTGAAAAATGTAAGTATATTATATTAGGGGCTGGTACTTTCGGCTTTGATTAAGTCATTCAAACATGTATCAAACTAAGCGAAGGTTTATAATGGCAAACATATTGCACAATTTTAACATAAAATTGCAAATGCCTGGTTATTTTGATAGATAATGATAAATGACGTAAACGAGTGGAAAGTATATACTAACCCTGGGTAGAAATTGTTACACCCGCTATAGTAAATTCACACCCAAACGGAATGAAATTCACACTATAATAATATGATATTTACAATAATTAGACGTAAATTACCATTAAAAGGTGGTTTACTTACAAGTCTCATTGTTTATTTTCCACCATTGGGTGTAAATATTAACACTGTAATTTAGTTAATTTTCACGCGATAGTGTAAATGTACCTATCAATGAATTTAAAGAATAACACTCTTCAGATATAAAAAAAACATTTCAAAATTATAATTTTTACCAGATTTAATGATTGGTTAATATACCCGATTGCGTGTGGTTCTATATGTACCAACCATTGAGTATTAAATTTAACACGCAAAAATCAAGGAGCGGCCATAGACCTCCGTTACCGAGCGGAAAATTTTTCAAAAAAAGGTAGCAAGTCTCTACATACAATGGATAAATCCCCTGTTTCTCTTAGAAGAAAATGTTTATTTATTTGTACAAGCCATTTCTGGTGCAAAATATATGTATTTGCAGTTTTACGAGGGTTGCCTTTTATATTTCGGGATTACAGAACAAAAACAAATATTAATCATCGAAAATCACTTTATTGTTTTTCTAAATATCCCCCTTGAAGAACTATACACTTTTGCATGCGTTTGAAACAATTGTCGAAGCACTTTTGCCACTTTGATTGAGGTATCTCCAAAACATGCTTCTTCAGGTGGCGAAAAACGTTGACCTCTCAATTTGTTTTTTACGTACGGGAATAAAAAGAAGTCATTCGGTGCCAAGTCAGGACTATACGGCGGATGACTCATCAAATCGATGTTTTGGGTGCTCAAAAATGCAGTTGTTTGAGGTGATGTGTGTGAGCTCGCATTGTCGTGGTGAAGAGTGATCCATCCTCGGCGGTTCGTTTTTCTGATTTCTTAGAAGACATCTGGCAAACAAATATTTTGTGTACCACTCAGAATTGACTGTCCTGCGTTGTTCTAGTGGTACGGTGCGACATGTCCAGTTTTTCCGAAAAAACAGGCGACTATTTGCTTGGAAGTGCTTCGTGGGCGAACACCTTTAATTGGATTTGGCTCATCTTGAAACACCCATACAGTCAACTGCTGTTTACTTTCGGGCTCATACGCGTAAATCCACTATTCATCACCTGTCACGATGTCATAGACGTGTTTCGAAACACCGCGATCGTATTTTTTGAGCACTCCTTTCGACCAATAGACACGAGCTTTTTTTGAGCGATTTACAAATTGTGTGGGATCCAACGCGAACAAATTTTTCTGACAGTCAAATGTTTATGCAATATTGAATGTATGCTGGTCCCACTAATGCCTAAGGTTGTCTCAATCTCTTGATAGGTCACATGACGATTTTGCAATATCAGTTCGCGCACAGCATCAATGGTTTTCGGAACAACAACTGATTTTGGACGACCTTCACGTAATTCGTCTTGGAGTGAACTACGACCACGATTGAATTCACCATACCATCGATAAACACTGGTCCTTGATGGAGTTTCATCGTCAAAAATTGAATTAAGTTCATCCATGCACTGTTGCTGCGTTAATCCACGTCGAAAGTTGTAAAAAATAATCGCACGAAAATGTTTACGATTTAATTCCATTTTTGAACCGAGATGAATCTTTTAAGTTACTGTAAACAACACAAATAGCGCTCGTATGTCAAAACATTCAGAGTACGTATAACCTCAAAAATGTCCAACTTTACGATAGAGCTGTCAGTTGCCAGATTGCAACACCAGAGTTGCCTTGTAAACCTAATTGTTTTTAGATTTTTAATTTGTTTTTTTAAGAATATTATTTATTTAATTTAATGCATTTGTATTTTGTTTAAAAAGCCTAATTTTCTGGTGTGAGTGATGTTTTATGATTTATTTGTAGTTTTTGTTTCTTCTTATATTTTAAAACCTGTTTCTAGTTTTTTTTTGTTTGTGTCTTTATGTAAAATATAAAATACTCATTACAAGACTGGTATTTTATTGTTACAAATATGTACTTTTGAAAATACCTGAATACCTAATGACCTACTAGTTTTGTGATCGCTATGTTCATACCTCAAGAGACGGAAAACCTTTGAGTCCTCATATTTCCTTCCCGCACAGCGATAGGTTACTTTTGATATTTGCCCGCACAATTCTCGAGAAAATTGCGTTTTGAATTTCACCAGTTAGGTAGTTGGAACCTATAACTCTTATTAGTATATATTAAAATAATTTGATAAAGGGTTTTTGGCGTCATTGATAAAGCCTGCGTTTCCCATGCCGAAAGTTCTGGGTTCGAATCCCAGCCCTGGCAATATTTTCTTTTCTAATTTTTGAATAAAATAGTTAGTTTATTAATTACGTTAGTTTTTTCGAAATAATGAAAATAATGCAACTAATTATTATTAAAATTCTGTTTCGTTACGTAGGTCATATATTTTTGATTATATTATATATAATCAAAGGTCACGTTGCGGGTAGCCCCAGCGTAGTCTGTATTAAGCAGCTGAACGTCAAGTTACAAGGTGCGTTTGCACCCTCGTATCTGTATTGGAACTCCAACTCAATTGGAAGTAAACACGTTATTTCAAATAAAACTTGGAGCCCAAAACAACAAAAGATGTTGCCGACGTGATTTTTCTTGTCCTTCGTTGTTAACTTCAAAGATATTTTGTATTACAATATAAATTCTATTCTGCAGACGTGCCAAATATCTAGGAACTCTCTGATAGCACACAACCCCCAAAAAAGTCCTTTTTATACATCCACAGGTCTCGAGAAAATTGCGTTGAAAATTTTACACTTTAGGAAATTGGTAAATATATCTTTAAGGTTGGGGTAATTCGCATAACGGGTTGAGAGTATCATTTATTTTTATCTTTCATATCATATTTATCATATTAATACCCACTGACATATCAAGTATAATATATTTGAGATAATGTCAAATAACCCTAAAAATATATACCCTTACAATAAACCCATCTTCAATATTTGAGCCAACGCACACAAGCACAGACAGCACCAAATCCCTTCGAAAGATCCTCGAAACTCAGTAAAAGCCCCCCAGATTCCCCTAACCCAGAACAAACACCAAGAAAACCTTCAATTCCGGAAAGCACGGACGAGTCTACACGAAGTCTACCAGGGATACAAAGATCTTTATCCCTTGGAGACAAAACACTAGTCCCCTCACCTAGCAAAGGACAAAGGGACAAGACCCTGGAATTTGCAGGCAGCTTGGGAAACACCCCTAAACCTTTACCCCCCTTATTAAAGAAAGTTAGGATATTAGACATTCAGTCGGGAGAGAACTACTCTCCCGACTCAGGGAAAGTAAAAACACAGACGGATTTAACAATTTTGAAGTCCGCTGCGACGACTAATATCTTGCCGGGAAATTTTCTTCCACTCTAAAGATTGACTCTCAGAAACATGGTTTTGAAAGAGCCCGTCTGCTATCTGAGATGATGAAAGTCGCTGGCGACGCATTTTTTGTTTCACAACCAACAAGAAAGCTCGTTATAGGTTATAAATCAATCCGATGTGATTTTAGGTGCTATAATCCTGTTCGACCTTCTCAATGTCTTGGAAAAGTACAGAAAAATCTTAGGGATTACAGCATTGAACACCATCCTGTAGGTTAGATATTCTCCGTAAACTTGACGTATATATGACCAAAACACAAACATCTTGAGGTATAAACATGCACCCTTCTAACAACATGGTGGTTAGCGACCCCTTTTTAAAGTTGTATAAGTCAAGTCCGCCATACACACTTCATATAATAATGGCATAAGTAGACGTCTCAGCCAGACAAACTTAGTGTGATAAATGATGGAAATGTTGGTTCTATGTAGACCATGGAAGTCGACTTAGACCACGTTTGCCTATATACTTAATATGAATGCGTATTAGTGTGGATGGAAGAGAACTTCCTTATTCTTCGTGTGGGCTTGTAAACTTGCAAACATTATCGTGGAGGAAACTTATTTAAACTGTTTGACCGTGAAATGGTATTATTTATGGTGTTTTAGAGGCAGTGGTGTACGTATTTTCTAGTAATAAAATTCTAATTCATATATACAGTGTCACACATATGTGTTTTTGCTTTAAAAATGATGCCAAATGACATGCATTCACGTAACTTTCCTGGCTTGTCAAAATTTACATTTTTCTCCAAAAATTTGAAAAAATACCCTTATTTTTTAAAATATCAAAAGAAGTCAAAGGAAAAAGTTTTTTAGTGTCAAGATTCAGGCGTCTGCTGCAATTTTTTATTTTTTCTATTTTTCCAAAAATAAGCGTATTCGGATTTTTAAAATCTTTCAAAAATTATTAGAAAAAAATGTTTCAGCAATTTAAAATTATATTTTCAAAATGTTTAAGTTACAAATTATGATCCCTAACACTGCTTTTCCATAAAAAATCAAATCTTTAACAAAAATACCCCTAACAGTTGAAGCAAAGTTGGATTACTTTAAAATATTACCTTTGCATTTTAATGTTTAACAATTTAGCTGTCAATAAAGAAGGTCAAGTGATAGCTGCCAAACCTTGTAAACCATATATTTTTATTCGAGTTTTTAAGTGTATTACTTTCCCTACCCACAGGGAAAGTATTGTGAACGCGCTAAACAAATAGAGATAAAGACGGAACTTTGTAGACCCCTGACGCGATTGACCCCATTTCCTGATGGAAGTCTGTCTGTCTGTATGTATTCTTCCACGATCGCGCCTAAACGCTTCAACCAATTAAGCTAAATTTGCTAAATTTTGGTATGTTATGAGTAGGAGTCCCCACACTACAAATAAAAATTGTGTAATATTACCTTAAAAATCATAGGTAATATTATGTCCCATGTAAAAATTACATTGTTATATATTCAAAATAAAAGCATGTATTGATAAGTAAATTTACACATTCAGTTGTGTAATAATTAGAACAAGGTTTATGTAGTTTTAATTATTTGTGAATAAAAGTTAATGTAAGATTCCCATTATGGACATGTTTTACATACAAATAAAAATAAAGGCATGTCATGATAGGTAAATTTACATCATCATCAGTTTTTGATGATGATAAATATTAATATAATATAATATATGTAACTTATAAATTACTTGGATGTTATGGTAAATATTACATAGTCGATCTTGATTTATTATGTAAATTTTTTAGATTAGAGTTGCCACGAGACGTTTTGAAATCATGTTTTTCGAGACGAGACCAGACTAACGTTCGTCTCGTTTTGTCTCGAATATTAGTAAAAAAATATATAGACATTAGGAAAGTTATTAGACTTTTTTTTCGATGTGAGACCAATCTGTCTCCAATCTAACAGTAAAATATCTAGACATCAAAGAAAAACAACATCACATTCAAAATACATAATCAGAATCAGAACACGCACCAAGTGATGAATTATTCATCAAAGCTTTTAAAGCAGGTAGAGATAAAATGCTTAAACATTACTACAAAGCAAATTGAGCCTCACTCATAAGGACTTTCTGGGGTAAATAAATGAAAAATCAATGAGACCAAAAATTATTACTTATCATTATTAGTAATTATATTTTCATTTTCAATATATGATACTATACTTTCATTTTTTTTTTGTTATTACTGTAAAGCGCAATACAGTTCTTTAATAAAGATTTTATATTATATTCTAAATTTTATTTTTTATTTATAATTCAGGGCACGTATTACCAGATCACACCCTAAGATGCTGTTGTTTATTAATTAAAATTGAAAATATTATTATTATTGTTAT
The DNA here is from genome assembly GCA_911728435.2 of Apoderus coryli. NCBI lineage: Eukaryota > Metazoa > Arthropoda > Insecta > Coleoptera > Attelabidae > Apoderus > Apoderus coryli. The sequence goes on along the minus strand of OU452198.1, from coordinate 32,117,647 downwards.
TATAAATGGTTTGAATTGTGTTAAGTCATTACAATTTTTCGAGATGTCTCGTTTCGTCTCGTCTCGAAATTCGAGACAAAATGCTCTCGAGACGAGACAAAACGGCTTCAAGACGAAACGAGACGTCTTGTAATAATAATAATCTTTATAAACCAAAAATAATGTTAAATTACATGGGTGTCGTCAAATTTAATACAATATGTCATAAAACATCTTAAAAAACATTAACAAACAATGTTTAAATATAAATAAATAAATAATTTACATCTCCCATCTTTGTCAAACATCAAACACTCATTATTATGCACATATCGACAAAATTAATACATCTACAAAATTACAAATATAAATAAGTTAGAAAAACAATACTATTGTATACAAGCAACAAATTCCTGTCTGCTATAGAATCGATTAAAAAGTTTTTAGGTTATTTTTAAGTTTGATCTCAGACTGGTAATTCCCTATGTAAACCGGGAGCATATTTAAATAGCTATAACTGGAATACATTGATGATTTTTTAAACTGCTCATACTTAGGGCACGGTAAGTAGGTATAATCTATCCCGTCCGCGTGTAGGTATATTGTTTGTTACGACTGTATGTAAATCATTCAATTGTAGATAGTAAATAAAATTCTTTCCTCACTACTGCTTAATAATATATATTTTAAAAACTAAGAAATCTATGTTATAACGTAAAACCAAGATAATATAGGAAGATACAAATCGTATAATAGTTTAGACATCTGGTTAAAACATTTTAGTCCATCACGAAGGCAACTTTCACAACTACCCTCTTCAAGCAGATCAAAGTAGGGGTACTATAGGGTAAATTCTGTCCAATATTCATGACTACTGCCACAAGTAAGTTTGTCCTAAAGGTATAACAGAGCAACTTGTAAAGGTAAATTGATGTAACAGTAAGCAATTAGTGATCTCTGAAGGCATTCCAACAAGTGCCCCTGTATGGTATACCAAAGATACATCTGATACCTCGTTTCTGTAGTATGAAGACTCTGTCAATTTCAATGTATCTACCCCAGACCACTGCATTGTATGCAATTGTAGAGTAAATTAATGCGTAATAAACCGAAATTAGGGCATACCACGTTTCAAGGAGTTTAGTACGAACAAATTTTTGTTGGGCTTGTTACAAATACCGTCCACGTTCATCACCCAATTCAACTCGACATCAACAATAACCCCCAAGAATCTGGCCGACTCTGAGAAAGGTATGCCGTTAAAGTCAATGTCACAATTGAGGGTTTTATACCTATTGAAATTTAAGGCCACGGTTTTTTCATAATTGACAATTAGACGGTTCTTCTGACAACATGCTTGGAACTCCCATAGGCTTACATTGACTTTATGCATCAAAATTTCTGGATCCTTATCAGACAATAAAATAGTAGTGTCATCTGCATACATATATATTAAACCGAATGTAATATTTTGCGGTAAGTCGTTGACATAGAGAAGAAACAGTAGCGGACCGAGTATGCTGCCCTGCGGTGTTCCTAAATCGACCTTATTAAAATTCGACAAAAATGAAATAACTTTGACAGCTATCCTTTTTTCAGTCAAATAAGACTTTAACTATAGGGGGACACAACCCTAAAATTTTGAAATAGCAGTAAGTGTCGAGTGCTACATCATTTGAAATCATTTTTTACCTACTTTACAGATACAATAAGTTACTTTTGATATTTGCCTTTATTCTCGAGAAAATTGCGTTTAAAAGCTACAAATATGTAGTACGGCGATCACGGCTCAGTGGTAATCGGCGTGGCTTAGAATGCGGAATGTCCAAGGTTCGATCCGCAAAGAACTCCTATAAATTATTGACGTGATATCGATAGTTCAAACTTCGGGAAAGTTCTTTTATTGTCAAATATGCTCCATTGTATTCTATGATTGTGCTTCGGGTTAGCTATTAGCTGAAGAAGCAGTCATCGTTTAACTAAAGCCCAATTGAAACTCGCCTAATAGAAAATAAAGACCTTAATTATTATTACCCGATACTTTGAAAATGCTTTCTAAAATCTCTATGTATGTTACAGGTTTTACATGGGACACCCTGTTACATCGAACATACCAACCGTGCTTGTTGCGATTAGTTGCAAAAATTAAACTAGATTTTAGTTTATATAAGAATGCGTAAATAAAAAAGCAGCTACACATTCTTGTACAAATTAAAACCAAAGAATTCTCAATGAATAGCCGCGAATGCATAGATATGTAGGTACCTATACGAGGTGCATGGTGGAGAAGATAGGATAGGAAGAGTAGGTATAATAATAACAAGAAATAAAAAAATGATCAAAAGAATGATGAACAAAAGAAATACCATAAGCGGCAGTCGGACATTTCCGTCGTACTGACCGTGAAACGTCATCAATTCCAAATAACTCGTGGTATCCTTTTAACAGACGCCCAAACTGAACATAAATATCATTTCGCGAGTGTATGGCAGAATATAGAAAGAAAGCGCGTCGTCGGTCGTTCGCCGACAAAAACGTTGCTCTTTTGTCCGGACCGTGCCGTTTTCTTTTGTTTCAGCCGCCTAATGCGAATAGTTGGCCATGTTAGAAACGTTAATGGGATGCCCCGAGGTACATTTTTAAAGGCGCATCAACGGCGGATCTGAATTCATTGCGATTTGGGATGATGTGATGTGATGGGGCTTCGGCTACTGTTTTCATAATATGATAGGTATTAACTATGTTCTGCGTTGCCTTTATAGCTTTTGGTACCTATTAAGTACAGATGGATGAAGTTTACAGGGACGGCCAAAACTTTGGGGGAGTTGCAAAGTGCAGACTATTGCTGGTTTACTGATGGCTCAAAGACAAACTCAGGTACAGGAGTCTATGGAAGCAGACCCAGATGCATGATATATATCGTTGAATTTCCCTTTGAATGATTCACTTCTATCTGACATAATATACAGGGGTGTGCATTTGAAAAAACCGAGAAAATTAATGAAATGCCAAATATGGCAACACTGTGTGATTTCTCAAATTACAGTAACAGTTTTTTTGGCAGAACTACAGCATTTATGTATATAATTTTCTATCCAAACAGAATCTAAAAAACCGTTCAAATAACTTACGTACAATAGTTGAAATGTAGGCTAAATATTGAAGGTAACCGAGAATAAATTCGAAACGGTGGATGTAAATCCCATACTATTATATTATATATCGTTGACTTTGCCTTTTAGGGTTCTATCTAAATGTATCAATATATAGGGTGTGATATTCAAAATAAGGACGATGAATGTCGTCGCTGCAATATGAGCCACCCTGTATATGTAAAAATAAAAAAAATAAAATCTTCAAGTTAACCCAACAAAAGTTTCTATTTAACCTTTTGTTGTACCGTTTATAGTTTCTCAGATAATAATGCGATTCATTAGGTACTTCACATTGTCCACCGACGTAGCGTAAGCTAAGAACTTCAGGTGGCTCTACATGAAAAAATCCAATGGGTTTAAAGCTGGGGATCGTGCAGGCCATAAGTGAGGTCCACCTCGGCTAATCCAGCGATTTCCGTATGTTTCTGTTAAAAACTCACGAGCAAACCGACTAAAATGTGCTGGTGCACCATCGTGCATAAACCACATTGCATTTTTTATTGCCAATGGTACGTTTCCTAAAAATCCAGGAAGCGTGTGTCAGAAAATCGCGATATAACCCTCCGGTAAGTCTTTCTGGTAGATACACGGATCCAGCTGACCACAATTCCCATCCAAACGTTCAACGAGAACTGATGTGAAAATGATCTTCAAATATCTCATGCGGATTTTCATCACATCATAAATGGTTTTATGAAAATTCCTTATTTACAACAAGTCAACACCAGTAGTTGAGGAATTACATCAATTTTGTGCAAAAGCCATTGACGGAATGCCATAGGTGGAGGCAAATCAGCAGGAATAAGTGCTTGAACGTAACGTAATCTAGGATGCACTGACATGAAATATTTGACAGTGAATGTCAGAGTGAGTAGGTATTTGTAAAATTACAGTAAAAATGGCAAATTTGCTAAATAATGAAGAAAAAATAGAAATTTATAACTAAAAATAACACCAAACCTGAATTTTCATGCTAAATGGCTGAATTTGCATATTTGAATATTAATTAATTAAATAATTAATGGATTTTTGTTATTCATATATCTATAATCTTTGAAGATCTCCTGTTTTGTATTTGATTAATATGCGAAGAACAGTATTGTGTTTTCGGAATACCAATATCAAATATCGGAACGCATAGTATTCTATCATTGTTGCAGTCGTTCGCGAATATCCCCAACAGGAGCAACATGTTTAAGCCGAGATACATATTAGGTACACGAACAGGAGCGGCAGGTGAATGAGAGCTGGAAAACCGACAAAATTATAAGTATGTTAATGATATAAGGGCTTCTGCTTCGAATTCGTTCAAACACAGATTTTATGTTGATTAAAATCAAGTCGGTATCACATTGTAGGCGTCCCGTACGAAAGAAAAGAGACAAATATCTAAATAAGTGAACATAATGAAGGTCGCAAATAGCCTTTACTATTCCAGTCGGTATACCTTGAAAGGATCTGTGCATCACTATTCTGTTTCCCGCACACACCTCACCCTGCATTTAAGAACACATTTTTATGGTTTGTGTTTGAGCAATTTGGACAGATTATTTTGTTACCTTATGTTCATTTTGTAGTTTTTCTTTGGAAAATTAGTATCACTAATTAATATGTCATGTTTGATAATTTTTTAAACAAACTATTGCGCTCAAGGCACAAACGCAATATTTAAGTGTAAAAGTAATATTTCTGTGACCTTTTTGTCATTTTTTATTTTTCTTGTAATGGTGTTTTCCTTGAGCAACTCGCTTGAAGGATTCTCTATGACAAAATTTTGAGTATTTATCAAATTTCATCCAATCTCCTCTGGATTACAGCGATAATACTCTACATGTAGTGTTTTCAGTTTGGTGTTTTTTTTTATTAAAAATTAATTAAACGTCAAACTGACAACTGGTTTAAAAATGTCGCGAAGATTTGGTATTGCATCTAACGATGCAATTAATTATATTATATCTAATAATATACCGAAAAATACAATCAAATCAAAAAAATATGTATGGAAAATATTTCTGGAGTTTTGTGCGACATGACTTAAAATTAAGTAATTTGATTGGTTACTATATTTAGTAAAAAATTATCAAAATTATAAACTAACTTTAGCCGTTTTCGAGAATTTTAAAACGATTTTTTTTAGTTAGTACTTTATATCATTCCTCTGTAATTAAAAAAACATGCACTTTACTCTTAAGTAAAATTAATATTTTTTGACAAACCCTCGTTTAAGTTTTGGACCATGCTGAACTTTTTATTAAGAATAAAGTTTTTCACAAAACCAATAATAAAAAAGTTTTCCATATGGTTCCAACTTAAGTACACATACTGTATATATCTTATACTCATTGAACAAATTAATTACCATTTAATATCAAAATATCTTTATTGCACAAATTTAAATACACTGCTGGTCAGAGAAAACTGGCCACCGAAAAAAGCACGTTATTTTCCATATTTGTAAATATTTGTTATTTTTGCCGAAATAAATCTATTTTGTATTGATTCAGTAATTCTTGTAACATGCGCCATTCGACATTATTATGAGTTACAAACGGAAAATAAGCAAAATCTTATAATATTCCAAAAAAATTTTGAACAATTACACCCTATATGATAACATGACATGAATGAAGAAAATTACTTTCCAATAAGGCGTATACCTACCTCGATTCTAGATGACACCTCTCATTCGATTTGGCATACAAAGCGGCACGTTCTGAATATTTGCTTGAGAAAAATTAGTCCATTCCAGCAGGTCTTAGTTCCCAGATATGCAGATATAGGATTAAGATCCGGGCTTTGAGAAAGGCAGTCCATTTTTGGAATATTAACCTCTTCCAGGTATCCAGAAAATCATTGCCAATAAACCCAGCATATGGCATCACATGCTCCTCTAATATCTCTGCTCTGTATCGTTGTGCTGAAAATGAGGACACCATCCGGTCGCTCTTCTCTAGACCTAATTTCGTCCCATAAATGCACATTCTTCACTCATCCGTGAACAATACATATTTCCAATCGTCCATTGATATGTACACGAGCAATATTGCATTATTTCCAATAAACTAACGTAACAAACTAACTACTTTATTCAAAAATTAGAAGAAAAAAAAGTATTAGAAGAGCTGGGATTTGAACCCATAACCTTCCGTATACGAAGCGAAGGCTCTATCAACGAGGCCACGCTACCACCTATCGAATAAACTCGTATTATATTTTAAATGCAATATATATAGGTTCCAACTAAACGCAATATTCTCGAGAATTATGGTGGCAAAGATCAAAAGTGACAGAGGTAAAGCAGCAAATGCTTTAAAATGATGTATCACTCGACCCCTACTGATATATGAAAATTTAGCGGTTGTCTCCACCCCTATCACAGGGCTTAAGCGATTTCAACCAAAATCTAATGGCTTCATCCTACGACTGCCCCAAACTCATATACCAAAAGTTGGCTGAATTGGTTAAAGCGTTTGGGGGAATACCCAATCTGGAAGTCGTCTTAATCGTCTCAGGGAACTTCAAAATGGTTATATCCGTCTTTATCTCAAAATTTTTTTTAGCATGTGCACAATACTTTGCCTGTGCGGGAAAATAAAATTCAGCACATTACTTGTCGATCCATTGTTGGTCGGGGATGGAGTGGGGGTCATCAGACACCCTGTATAAAATTTGTTTCTTGGTACCTTTTTAAATAATGCAAAGGAGAAACTGAATACCACAAATTACGCCACAAATGTAAATAAACTAGTTTTACTGTTTATAAGGTCCTAATGGTGGCGTTCAACTATATGAATTACCCTGTATAAAATGAGAAAGAAATCGAAACAATTTGAAAAGAGTGTGTTCGGAAACAAGTTAATACTTCTATAACAAACTACACCACAATATAAGTGCAATATTGAAACGACGCCTCGGGGTCCATTTATGCGGCCATATAAATACACCCTTAAGATGTTGTTATGTGGAAACTTTTCAACTCCTACAACTTTATCCGATTTGTGATTGTGTTATTATATTTTACTATATACGATATTATTTTCTTTAATTCTACTTGTAAAAGGGTTGAAGAATAAGGGTTGGATTTCATTAAAATATTAGCAGTAGTAGATACGAAATTATTGTTTCTTTTAATTACCCTGTAGAGGTTGATGACTGTATCATTGCGTCGAATCAAAAGTAATTAAAACAGAGGTCCCAAAATTTTTCGATATGCTCAATGGGTTATATTACGAGGGTTGCCTTCTATATTTCGGGATTAGAGTCAAGGAACAAATCAAAGACTGTATGGAATATATTGAGTGAATATACAGGTAGACAGGCGAAACAGCGGCGGAACTTGACCATATCTCAGAATGATAAAATAATCAATAATCCCACTGAGGTTGCATCGGCCTTCTGTTTGTATTTTTCTACGGTCATTCAAGCTAGATTGACCTCTCATTTTGGCGGAGGCTTTTCAGCATCATGTACTGTGTGTCCGTTTAATCCTCGGAATATGTTTTTCTCTCCGGTGTCTCGCATGATGTGGCTAGAACAATCAAGAACTTCCCAAGCAAAGGGTCCACTGGTATGGATTGTTTCCCTATTAAAATATTTAAACATTCTTTAGATATGCTCTCCCCTGTAATAGCCGAGTTACTAAACATGTCGATACAATGCGGGATATTTCCAGATCAATTAAAGAATGCCCTCATTATCCCTATAAATAAAAAAGATAATGAACTAGCGCTGGAGAATTACAGGCCTATAGCCCTGCTAAGTACTTTATCTAAGATTATTGAAAAGATTGTAGCAGACAGAATATTTGAATTTTTAAAATTTACTAATGTTTTGAGTGAATGTCAACACGGCTTCAGGGAGGGTTTTTCAACGGAAACCTGTACACTTCAGTTCATTCAGAGAGTGCATGATCTCATGGATGGAGGTTTTTATGTTGTGGCGTTCCTGTTTGCCCTGTCGAATGCGTTCGATGTGGTCGACAGAGATTTCCTATGTACAAAGCTGGAGACTCTTGGGTTACGTGGGTCGATTAACAGATGGATTCGATCATATGTAACAAATAGACGAATAGCGGTTAGGGTTGAGTCGGTAGTGTCAGAGTCGCGGAGCATCGATTTGGGAACGCCTCAGGGCAGTGTACTTGGACCTTTGCTCTTTCTGCTTTTTATCAATGATCTTTCAGCTAATATCACACACGGTTCCCTTTATCTGTATGCAGATAACACAACCATATTGTTGTCCGACAAGGATTGTGAGATTCTGGAGCGGAAGATCAATGCTACACTTTATGAGTTCCAGGTGTGGTGCAGGAAAAACAAACTGATCATAAACTATGGTAAGACCGTGGCACTGCCCTTCAATAGATATAAATCATCAAATATAGAAATTAAATTCAATCACGTTCTTTTGCCATTATCAAGGTCGGCGAAACTGCTGGGGGTGCTTGTGGATGACAAACTGGACTGGGTAACGCATATCGACGCCGTTTGCAGTAAACTGAATAAGAATCTATACTTACTTCGATCCCTAAGAGGATTCATGGATACCCCATCTCTTATTTCTGTTTATTATGCTTTAATCTATTCAGTGATTGCATACAATATTGTGATTTGGGGTAGAAGTGTTGAAATTGACAGGGTCTTTGTGTTGCAGAAGCGAGTGGTGAGGTGCATCTTTAATATCCCGTTTCTAGGAACATGTAGAGCTACATTTAAAAAACATAAGTTGCTAACAGTCACTTCAATATATTTGTACAAACTACTGTGTTACACATTCAAAAACAGAAACATCACGCCTACTTGTGGCATTAATCATCAACATTTTACACGTGGACGAGATCGCCTGTATCTGCCCAGACCCAATCATGAGTTTTATAAGAAATCACCGCATTACTCTGGGCGATATTTTTATAATCTTCTTCCGGAAGACATAAGAGTTTGTCAGACAGAGGGTAAATTTAAAACTAAACTAAGGGCTCTCCTTAATTCTAACACGATCTATAGCCTTCATGAATTTGCAACTATTATGGAGACATCGTAGATTGTTTTTTTAGTGTTTTTGTTTGTATTTGTGTTTAATTTATATAACTGCAACTGCATAGGTGTATTCAAATTTTAGATTGCGACGTGTTTGTTTATTGCCTTATGTGTTATAAGGAACCAGGTTGAATGTAGCTATGGATCATTTATTGTATTGTGTAGTAAAACTATGACGTGTCTATATACAACGTTTTGTATGACTTGTGACAGAATAAAGATATTATTATTATTAGAGAACAAAAACAAATATTAATTATCGAAAATCACTTCGTTTTTTTTCAAAATATTCCCCATGAAGATCACTTTTGCATGCGTTTGAACCAATTGTCGAAGCACTTTTGCCACTCTGATTGAGGTATCTCCAAAATATGCATTCAGAATGCAGCAACCGCTTCTTCAGGTGTCGAAAAACGTTGACCTCTCAGTTTGTTTTTTACGTACGGGAATAAGAAGAAGTCATTCGGTGCCAAGTCAGGACTATACGGCGGATGACTCATCAAATCGATGTTATGGGTGCATTGTCGTGGTGAAGAGAGATCCGTCTTCGGCGGTTGGTTTTCCTGATTTCTTAGCAGACAACTGGCAAACAAATGGTTGTGTACCACTCAGAATTGACTGTTCTGCATTGTTCTAGTGGTACGGTTGCGACATGTCCAGTTTTTCCGAAAAAAACAGGCGACCATTTGCTTGGAAGTGCTTTGTGCGCGAACAACTTTTGTTGGATTTGGCTCATCTTGCAACACCCATACAGTCGACTGCTGTTTACTTTCGGGCTCATACGCGTAAATCCACGATTCATCACCTGTCACGATGTCATAGACGTGTTTCGAAGCACCGCGATCGTATTTGTCGAGCATTTCTTTCGACCAATCGACACGAGCCTTTTTTTTGAGCGATTAACAAATTGTGTGGGATCCAACGCGAACAAATTTTGTTGACAGTCAAATGTTTATGCAATATTGAATGTATGCTAGTCCTACTAATGCCCAAGGTTGTCTCAATCTCTTGATAGGTCACATTACGATCTTGCAATATCAGTTCGCGCACAGCATCAATGGTTTTCGGAACAACAACTGGTTTTGGACGACCTCCACGAAATTCGTCTTGGAGTGAACTACGACCATGATTGAATTCACTATATCATCCATAAACACTGGTCCCTGATGGAGCTTCATTGCCAAAAATTGAATTAAGTTCAGCCATGCACTGTTGCTGAGTAAATCCACATCGAACGTTGTAAAAAATAATCGCACGAAAATGTTCACGATTTAATTCCATTCTTGGGCTGAGATGAATCTTTTAAGTTACTGTAAACAACACAAATAGCGCTCGTAGGTATGTCAAAACGTTCTGAGTACGTATAACCTCAAAAATGTCCAACTTTACGATAGAGCTGTCAGTTGTCAGATTACAACACCAGGGTTGCCAAATCCCGAAATATAAAAGGCAACCCTCATATAATAATTACAATAATCACTCGTTTTGAGAAAAATTATTTGTGCCTATTTTTACTAGTTAACCATGCTACTGTAATGTGCGACCACCCTGTATCTTGATGAGCCAATCTGTCAACGCAGTTGATTTCCGTCAGACCTTGTTAAATCACAGGACTTCATGATTTTCCCTTAAATATTAATCAGTAGGTACTAAAAACTGCTTGCCAGCACCTTGTATGCTCGAAATTAAGGTGTCCCAATGGGAACTGACTCTCAGAGTCCCATGGACCATGTCTTTAGGGTTTCTGACTAATGTTTGCCTCGGAAAAACCCCAACTTCATCCAGCTCCAGACGTTCTCAATAGCATTCATGACAGTAGATATGAGGCAATTTACTACGATTAATATTTTGATCTGGCATATAACTGTTACGGATCCAATTTGCCGACTTCCCTTACCTACATTATTCCATCGACTAGAGGCTCTTCACCTTGGAGACCTGCTGCGGATATGGGTACGAACCGGCGCGACACCTCGACGTGGCCCTCTCCCGGATTTTCAAGGTCCGAGGGGAAGATCCAGACACCGCGGCAACTGCGGTGCTCTTCGCGTTCCAGACCATATCTGCCTGATAGAGGATTCCATGGAACTCGAACGTTCATACAGAAAAGATGCTCGATGCCGTCGAATTTGTGGTGATTAAAACGGAATTCATCAACAAAAAGAGAGTCTCTCCACCTCATATTCCAATTCGAGTGTTTTCTTCTGTTCGCCTAGTGAATGTTGGTTAAAAGTGAACCCAAATCGGCACTTGTAAGTCGCAACGATAGCAATAGTTCAATTTACTTTTGTACGTACCTGAATTTGTCAAAATCAAACCCATTAGGTATAGTTGTAGGAAATCGAGTGTTGATTTATTTTTTTGTAATTTCATAAACACTCTTTTACAAGCCTCTGGTGTTAAGCATTTTCCTTAAGTGTGTGCTTGATGATGATATTTCTAAGATGTCAAACAAATGGCAAAAATGTCCCCATGTGCCGACACCTAACTTCAAAACAAACTTTGTGTAGGTCCCCCATGTAGCACGAAGTCTTTTAATTTAAATTATTTGGATTAGAGACAGGTTTAAAATTCTAAAAATCATAATGTTAGACAACTTATTTATTTTCAATGAAAATCTAATTTCGGTCCTGGTCTGGTCGTCGAGACTCCGAAAATTCCGTGGCTCATTTTTCACCCGCGTATATACACTGAGCAAAAAACCATCAGTACGCCTTTTCCCCCTAAAGGCCGGGCGCTTTTTTGTGACTTTGCTCTCCCGTTTTTTTGTATTGCTTTTCTCTATCCCCTGGTTCCCGTCTTTTCCTCTATGTGTGTGCGTCTTTTTTTTTTGTTCTGTCTCAATGTATATGTGAGTTGCAGGGTATTTTCCTCAAACATCGGAAAAGCGGAAAAGATATCTCGTTCAGGGACATTAGCACCGGGCTATACATAACTGTAATATATAAAATGAGCGAGAAATCGAATATAAAATTTATTTTATTTATGTAACTAATGTAATGGACAGCAATATTGATACTGACTAATCCTAGGTGTCTAGGGATTTATTATACCTTACGTAAGTTTCAAAAAAAAAATCTCGATGGCAGCCAGTCGGAATTAGTATATTGTGCAACGAACAGGAAATGACATATTATATATAAATAGCTTTGAAACCTTCGAAATTAGCGAAATAATTTAAACTGTCAATTTGGTGTATTTGTATTGCCGGCGTTGCTATGCTACTTTTGTCATCATTACCAGGAAATTTACCCGTGCATTTCCCGCTAGCAGCAGCATGTACTACATTTTCAAATGATATGATATGAATTGATATGATTGAACATACAGGGTGTGTCAGAAAGACATGGCCAAAATTTGTGAGCGAATTGGGGACATCTAATCATGAAAAAAACCTAAATTGTAATTTTTGGAAAAGTCCTTATTTACAAAGACACAGGGTGTTAAAGATGACTGCCTGAGGCCGATTTTTTTGAAATATTTTCGAAACGAGTAAAGATGAATTAACCAAATGCATATTTATTCACCTAGTTAAATGTCGTAAACTGACATGAAATTGAATAAAAAAGGATGACCATAGGCGGATAAACGGGGGGAACCCTTGCCTTAATTATAATTTAACTTTTTTGCCTTGTGATTTTTATTCATTCAAAAATGTGATAAAATAAAGTTTTCTACACAAAAAAGGCATACTTCTTTTTTCTCGAAAAAGTTAAATGTTTTCGAGAAATTCGAGTTTGAAAATTTTAGGACAAAACTGGTCCTTAGTACAAAGCTTTAATAAAATTTTGGAAAACTTTTCGTTAGCAAACAGTATTTCAATAATTTGTTTCTACGACTGTCTTTAAATACCTTTATTATATGTTCAATCATGATTTGAAAATGTAGTACATTGTAATGCTGTTTTTCATTTACCCGTGCTGCAACTAGTGGGAAATATTATTACGCACGGATAAAATTTCCTGATAATGACAAAAGTAGCGGCGGGCATGAAAAATCACGATAGCAACGCCGAAAATACAAACACCAAATTGATAGTTTTGGTATTTATAATTAATAATAATTATAATTAAGTATTTCGATAATTTCAAAACACATAAACCGTGATAGTGAATATAGTTTAACACCACGTAGTCAATTTAATACTTCTAATTTATCGTATTTAGGCTTATACGCTAACAGGGGTAAGTTTCGAAAAACAAATATTTTTCTAAAAATTATATTAAATTTACTCAAAAGCATTAAAACAGTCGTAGAAAAAGTATAGTGTGAAACTCACATGAAATAACCATTTTCTACTCGTATTATTTGAAGCACTCGTCTGCGGCTGATGCTGCAAACGATCATACTCGTAGGAAATATATGTCATTTCATGTTCGTTGCACAATATACTATATTAATGCTGTTTACTAAGTTTTGTCCCAAAATTTTCATCTCGAATTTCTTGAAAACCTTTGAGTTTTTCGAGAAAAAAGAAGTATGCCTTTTTTATGTATAAAACTTTATTTTATCACATTTTTGACACAAAATTAATAAAAATCACAAGGAAAAAAAATTAGGTTATAATTAAGGCAAGGTTCCCCCCCCCCCCCCGTTTACCCGCCTATGGTCATCCTTTTTTATTCAATTTCATGTCAGTTTACGACATTTAACTAGGTGAATAAATATGCTACATTTGGTTAATTTATCCTTACTCGTCTCAAAAATATTCGAATATATCTTTAACACCCTGTATCTTTGTAAATAAGGACTTTTGGAAAAATTACAATTTAAGTTTTTTTCATGATTAGATGTCCCTAATTCGCTCACAAATTTTGGCCATGTCTTTCTGAAACACCCTGTATAATAAAGACAGTCTTCGAAAAAGGATATTTTCGATTTATATATTTTGTATTTCTACCACTGACAACTCTTAATAAACAAATAAGAATATTCTGACAGTGACCAAATATAACCAAAGTGTCATCTTGACAGTTATTTTAAATGAAATACCCATTATACCTACTATAGTAAATACGTAAGTACGGTCTTATTGTTATTTCACCAGCGGGTGAAGAGCTTTTTTTTCTTTATACATATAGACATACAAGCGGCCAAGAGACTCAGTTGCAATCCTCGAGACAATAGTTCAACCTTAAAAAGAAATTGAGATCGAATAGAATATGTCGATACATTTCTTGCATCACTAATAATGAAAGAAATAATATACAGTTTCTTCTGTATAAATATGGTGACGATTTCTTGATTTTTGTGTTGTTTCACCAAAACAATGCACCGTGTCACAAATCGATGAAATCTATAGCAAAATTGAATGAATTGGGCTTCGAATTGCTTACCCACCCACCGTATTCTCCAGATTTAGCCCCCACCGCCTTTTTCCTGTTTTCAGATCTCAAGAGAATGCTTGCTGGAAAGAAATTTAAGTCCAATGATGAAGTAATCGCTGAAACTGAGGCCATTTTGAGGAGAGAACTATTGCCCTCTAAGGCAATTATGTTTATTAATAAAATAGAGTTTTGTCAAAATTTTGTTTTTTTCTTACTTCTCCTACGGACTTATTAAATGACCAGTTATAATGTGCATGCATGCATACTTAATTAACAAGATCCGTGAACGATGTACAGTATAGGACGTTGGACGTTGGATGAATGAACCACCAACGTTGGGTATACAGTATATATTGGACGACTGATCCATGGAATCAATGAATAAAGTTAACTGTTGCAATATACGAGATACATTGGCTCAATCAATATCCTACACTATTTCAGTGTCATTGATACAACGAATTGCAGGGCAAAAAAACAATGAACTAAATACATAAATACAATGTACCTTACATTGAGCAATTAACACGTTTATTAAAATATGAAAAATATTTGAAACAATTAATTTGTACGACGCGTCGCGTCGGAGAGATTTTAACGTATATTGCCATTGTCTTTTTTATTATATTTACGCGACTTTTTTGGTCGAGGCTGTTTGCGCAATATACATTTGATTCCTTATCAACTTTTCAAAGATATCACTCACACGTCTTTTACATAATTGTGTATAACCTCAAGCTGTATATAATACATCAGATTAGGATTTTTTTCCAACGGTGTACCTGAGCGTAACTTATCAATAAGGCATCGAACGCACAGTAGCACTCCTTTTCTGTCCCGCACGAATATACTTCTATAAGCGATGGTGATGTGATTTATTTATCTTTTTTTTTTGTCTTTATCTCTTGTTGATTATTTTCGATTTTTTAATAGTCGGTACACCAACCACAACACGCAAGAACGCATCACCGTACTTATATAAAAATATTGTATCTATACAGTGTGAGTCACGTACATAGATCTTCTTCCTCAACTTCTTCGAGTGCCATGCAAATTAGGTAGTAGATGGCCGTCATATGCTTCTGTCAATTGCAGCATTTTGGAGTTCTTGAAAACTACTCGTCCCCGTCCATTGTCTAATATTCCGCAACCACGAAAGCTTCCTTCTTCATAATACCCTCTTTCCTCCTTCGATCTTACCTTGAAGAATAAAGCGTTCTCCTCTCATAATATGTCCGAAGTGTGATATTTTTCTACGTTTTACTACTTCGAAAAGCTGACGATCTTCTATTTGTGCTCTTCGAAGAACTTCTTCATTTCTTATGTGGTCTACCCATGATATTCTCACCACATCTCGAATGCTTCCAATTTGCTTATGGAACTTGCTTTCAATGTCCAGATCTCTACACCGTACAAAAGAACTGATCAAATTTTTTGAGTTTAAGGCAGTTTGCTCTTGATTGTTCTATTCTACATCTAATCTCTTGTTCTGCGTCCCAATTTTGGTTCAACATACATCCCAGATACTTAAATTGCGTCACTTGCGCAATATTCTTCTCATTTATCTGAATTCTGATTTGTGGAATATCAGTCTTACTCACGACCATAAACTTCGTTTTTTGTATATTAATTTTCAGGCCAAATCTAGCACTAGTGCTTGTTTTATTTACGTGATTCAATAATTCCTGAAGATCATTTGCATTATCCGCGATTATTACAGTAACATCTGATATTGTTGATATGTATCCCGTTCACTATGTAAAACGGACTCAAAAAACACTCTTTCCGAGTCGCAGCCTTACATACTATAATAGTACGTAATAGCAGTATTCAATTGTAGCCTTGTCCATCATGTAACCTCAATTCCTCATTGTTCCCATCAATTTGCCAAGGAGCATACAAAATTCAAATGACACTGGAAATAAAGCTAAGGCAATCAAAAAATGTCGAATTGTCAAAGGGAATTCTGTTCGTCCTTAAAGAGTGCAATTTTAGAAGTCGAGGTCCTTAGTTCCAAGAGAAACCTATACATCCTCAACAAGTCAATCTGGAATGCACACTTTAGGCCTGACCCCAGTTTTGTAAGGATGAAACAGGCAAGACTGTAACGATAAAAGTGTTGAACGTTATAACCAAATGATAAATCTGTGGCCGATGTCAATCACGTTCAATTGTGGCTTAGTTAAGATGGGCGACCTGTCACAATATACGTACGCGATGATGACCTTGTTGAATGGAAAATTTGCTGGTGATGTAAGTTCAGGCACCAGTGGTCTAGTAGTTAAGCACGCTGGATCAGGAGGAGGTCGTGTGAGTGAGTGGTGGGTTAGAACGCCGGTTCCGCCACAGTTGTTTTATCATTAATTTGTAAAAACGTGCGGAAAAATAGGTAGAATCCTCAATTCTCAACTCTTAAAAAATATATTACTCAGATAAATCAACATCACAATCAACATCTTAAAGACCAGATTCAACGCGTAATTAGCAGATATTTTAGGTCGTCTGTTCTGTTAACCAGCCAATGTTTTATAGATATGACGTAGAAAACAATAATTAAAGCTTATAGACAATGCTAATTTTAGGTCATCTCTTCTACCAGCCAATGTTTTATAGATATGACGTTGAAAACAATAATTAAAGCTTATAGACACTGCTTTTGCTATCTCACGCAAGAAGTGTAGTCTGTCTATCGAATCATAGACCTTCGCTCAAGTTCTGTTTTTATTAGATTTCAGCCATGTTCTTTGGTGAACAAATTGAGTTTTTGTTTTATTCAATAAAGATCCCTATAAATAAGGTATCGCTTGTCCTTCAAAATTTGAGCCCATTTTCGGCTATTTCGCCTAAACTGTAACGCATTACAACTTTAATCTTTGAAAGATATGTTTTACCATTTCACCAAACCACGTTTTGAATTCTCTCCTGAGGATGCAAAACGTAATAGCGAAAACGGTGAAGTGAAGTGGTAAAACGTGTCCTCTACTCATCTATTAAAACTTGTATCTTGCTTCGGAATTCTAATTACAGTTTTTTTTTAGTTGATGGACAAATTTATCACATTTATATACATAATATGTATATTTTTGAAATATACATGAATCCCTGCCTTTTTGTTCGGAAAAAACGGACATATTGTTAAGAGGCCAAACAGTCCCGGGGCGCGTCTCGTCTCTCGGCGGCCCTGCATCGCGACATTTAGTGCAAAATAGGATCGTCACTGAATTATTATACATATCCATTTCTTTGTCAGAAGTATTTCAACAAATAAAGAAAACGATCTGTCAAAAAACAATCATATTTGGGATTTTTGTTGCACTAACTTGAATTACTGGAGCTAAAGTTACTTTGTACCTAGCTATATGAGCTATTTGTGATAGTCTGGGCCCATAATCTTTTATCATTTTGATTTTACTTGGAAAAACTTACACAAACGAAGATAACTGATTTGGTTACTGGCATAGAAAGCGTCACATTGGAAACAGTGCTCCTTTCCATTCCCTTTTCACAGTTCGCCTTTCAAGCATCGCATACTTTTCCTGTAGAAACAGTCCTGTAGGTGGCTCGTTTTCTATTAAATTTTTGGTAATAATTGTGACCGTCCAGATAAAAAGAAACAATTGAACATTTAATCAAAAAATTCCAGTTCGGATTGCATCCTGGAAGTGTCATTAGACCATGTTCTTTTCAGTGAGATTGACAACCCAGTTACGACGTTATCGTGGATTCTTTTCCACTTGGAATTGGAACAAGAAAGAAGAAGACATTTTCTGAAGTAATCCATATATCGAGGAGTTAATGCGATATCTTTAATAAAGATAAAACACGTCTACTCCACATTATTATATACAATAACAGGGTTGTGAAAAGGGAATGTGTTCAATGTGACGCCTTCTGTTCCAGTGACTAAATCAGTTGTTTTCGTTTGTGTTAGTTTTTCCAATTAAAGTCAAAATGATAAAAGGTTATGGGCCGAGATTATAACAAATAGCTCATATACCTGCAGATAGAAAGTAACTTTAGCTCCAGCAATTCAAGTTAGTGCCACAACAATCCTAAATATGACTTAAAATCAATCTGAATCTAATGCATGCCGTGTGTGAGCGTTGGAATTGTCTTGATGCAAAGTGATTGATTCTTGACAGGTCGTTTTCTTCATTAATTTGTTGAAATACTTCTGGCAAAGAATTCAAGCAGTGACGATCCTATTTTCCACTAAATGACGCGATGGTAACAAACAGGGATTCATGTATATAAAAGGTGATTTTTTAAGAATTTTCGGATTTGATTTAGAAAAAAAACACACACAATTTAGAGAAATGTATGAAAATCTTTATTTGGGTCAATAGAACGATATATATAATTCAATGTTTAAAGATGATTTCATGCAAACGTTGACCGCGGCTACGCTTCAAATGGTTCATACGCTGGGTCCAATTTTGGCATACTCTCTGCAACACTACTCTCACGAAGAAATTCCTTCCCAGTGCGTCAACCGTTGCGGGCTTGTCCCTATGACATGAGCCGTAACATAGCGTGTGTCTAACGGGGTTAAACCGCACGATCTAAGCGGCCAATTGACCGGCCCCAAACGTGAAATAAACTGTTCACCAAACTCGCTTCTCAATTATGCCATTTTTTTCGCGTGCTGTGTGGCATCTGACTGCACATGTTAGCCAAGTCCAGCTCTTCCATTTTGGCAAAAAAAAATTTTAATCATCGCACGGTAGCGCTCGCCATTCACAGTAACTTTCCTGCCTTCATCGTCTTTGGAAAAGTATGGTCCAATCATGCCACCGGCCCATAATCCACATTCTTTAGGATGCATTGGCAGTTCTTGCAATGCTTCTGGCTGCTCTTCACACCAAATACGGCAATTTTGCTTGTTCACGTATCCATTCAACCAGAAATGAGCTTAGTCGCTGAACACAATTTTCCGATAAAAAAAGGGGATCTTCATACAACCATCCAGCAAATTGTTGGGAACGATGAGGAATCGAAGTTGCATGATGTACAAGGCAATATACAGTTGAATACTATGATTACGTACTATAGGATGGGCAAATTTGAGATTAGGAAGTAAACACACTTTTTTTTTTGGACAAATTCAGTTTTATTGACACCAATATAAAGTAGAAATATGGCAATTAATAATGGAATATGATGTCGGGCAAATGTCTACCTTTAGCATGTCGGCAGACGTTCGCTGTTTTGCACAAAATTCTCGTCAATGTAGCGCCGAATTTCATCTTTCAGAGCGTCAGTTGTTTGTCGTATGTTCACGAAAACCCGGTCTTTCAAATGGCCCCAGAGAAAATAATCCAGTGGCGTTAAATCGCAAGAACGAGGCGGCCAATTGACATCGCCAAATCGAGAAATTACGCGACCGGGAAATTTCTCATGCAATAACTGAATTGTTTGGCCGCCTGTGGGGCTTGCTGAAACCAAAGGTCACTGATGTCAACATTAGCCAATTGTGGCCACAAAAAAATCGGTTATCATGGTTTGCTAGCGCAGTGACGGCGTTTCCTTGCTCATTTTCGAAAAAATACGGGCCGCCGCCTAACCACAAACCGCACCATACGGTCAATTTCTTTGGCTGTTATGTTTTTTCGAGGACTATTTGTGGGTTTTGTGAGCCCCATATGCGACAATTTTGTTTGTTTACATAATCGCCTAATTGAAAATGTCACTCATCACTAAAGATGATTATGTTGGAAAATGCGTTGTTTTCGTTATTCAGTTTTTTAGACAGGCAATTCACAAACGTTCGTCGCGAACAATGGTCGGCCGGCTTCCATTCCTGAACGAGTTGAACTTTATAAGCGTGAAGATGAAGAACTTTATGCAAAATGTTGCGCAAAGTGCCTCTGATGACGCCCAATTGTTGCGAACGTCGACAAGTTGATCTTCCAGGATCATTCTCAACACTTTGTTGTACAGCGGCTATGTTTGCATCACTACGGCCACTACGAGCCTATTGTTTTGGTCTATTGTCAGCAACAGTACTGTGATTCTCGAATTTAGCGATGAAATTACGCACAGCTGCTCGAATTTTCCACATTAAAATTTTCACCATTTTGATAGTAAATTTTCACAATTAAACTCTTGGTTCAAGAGTGAAGCGTTTTTTTGTAAAAATTTCCCAACTTACTAAATAAATGTCAAAGGATGACAGCTCAATTCTTTACATTTCATCATTTGACAGCCAATTTACTTCCTAACCTCAAATTTGCCCACCCATTATTATAAAATGTGGAGTAGACGTTGTTAGCACCATAAACTGTCATGTAATTACCGTAAAGCCTTCAGCGTTATTTTTTCTTCGTTCCTCTAAAGATTTGTGCGCGAACAAATGTTGTGGGATTCGATTGATGTCGGAATTCCCATAGAGTAAATTGTATTGACATGAGTTGTTTTTTGAGCATTTCACCAGTGGCGGTTGGTTCATATGAAGTAGAAAAAATAATTTTAGATTTTATACTTCGCACCAGACCTGTGTGATTTCGGTAGAATTCCCTATAAAATTTTGTATTTGAAAATTTGAATCGAAGAAGGCCCTGTCTATGCTATAATCACTCTTGCATCGCGTCTATTCACGGTTATGAAACAGAACGTAGGTCTTAGTATATATTACGATGCTCTTCGACACAACATTTTTGTGCCTCTATTATTTTCTTTGCTATCGCGTGCGAAAAACAGAGACAGCAATGCATCGCTACGCTATACGCTAGAAAAAGTAGAAATTAAACGCATTTGTGACGTCATATCTGGGGTGCTGCTTACCCATCAGTCTATACGAGTAAAATGTGTGTGTGTGTGTGGTGTTGTTGTTTTTGCGATCGCGCTTTTTGAGTATTATAAAGTGAATGTTTTGATTTTGCACAATTTGAGGATCGACTTACTATAAAAAAAAAGTTTTGATGGACATTTATTTGAAACTGAAAAATTTGCTGAATATCGAACCGTCTTTCCAAATGAAGATATTAAAACTGTGTGTAACTTATTTCCTAACGTAAATTACTTAAAATGAAAAAATGAACTCTCGATAATATACACACGGGACGATTTTCTGAAACACAGTGGGGCTGTGCCTCTGTTACAAATGTTTATCCAAAACAATTTAACATCAACATTTAGTGAATCTATAGAATTGCTGACTGTTTTGTGTACTGTCCCTATGACGACTGTAGAAAGCGAAATATATTTCTCTACCCTCAAACGGATCAAAAGATGTTTAAGAAACACTATGGGCCAGGAAAGGTTGTGCGCGTTAGCAATGCTATCTATTGAAAAAATAACTTGTGAAGTCCATTTGAAATTTTATTGATCAAGTTATCAACCACTTTGCTGTTCAGAAATCTAGCAGGATGGACTTCACTTACAAACAGTTTTATTGGTCATGGTGAGTTTAGCAAAATGTTATTATTTTTAATTTTAAGGAAATAGTCCATAATACTGTGGATGTCCAATAGTTAGGAAATAAAATGCTGTCGCATCCACTAAATTGTTTATTAACAGGTTTCTCCAACGAACCAGTCATTCAATACATGTTTCGGCCCTAGTAAGGGTCATCATCAGTTGAAACTATTATAACAACTTAGTGGAAAGAAAAAACATAAAAAATATAAAAATTTTTCTAACCGAAAATCAAACTACATTTTATGAGCAATCTTAATTAGTTAGTCTGAGGGTTTCTGAAGGAAACCGATCAGTTACATTGTACATATTGTTTGATTTCTTTTTATAAATCATGGATGAATTATTAATTTTTATTTCTGTTCTATTTCCTAAAATGTTATTATCTAGCTACACCAACTACTTAAAAAAACCTATCATTTTAATTCTTTATTTTGAAAAATTTTAGGTGCTATTATTGTGCCCCACCTCTTTCATACCTCACGAGCCGCCCCTGCATTTCACATTAACAAATGTCAATCTCTATGAATATAGTGCAGCGCTAAGCGAAAAGCAAGCAAATTAGCTTTATCCAGCTTAAGTTTTATTATAGTCATTTACTTTAATCCACCCTGTATAGTAGCTATAAGGTAGATAATGATATTTCGTGTTTCCCGCCTTTAATAAGGTACGTGCCTATAGAAAAAAGTCATTCGTTCCGCTCCAAAAGCCATGTTCCAAGTTGCGCATCTCATGATGTAGAACTTGTACGAGTATACCTAATAGACATTATAAGTAACTATAAAATCAAAGTTGTGCTGCTGCCCGATCATGTTGTTTTGTTTTATTGCTCGTTTATAATAAGATTTATGATGAAAATTGAATTTTTGGATGTTAAGGTAAATTTAAATTTGGTTCATTTTCGTTGGTGTGGGAAAATACGAGTAGATAGGAGTGTCCGGTAACACTAAAATTAAACTGTTGCCCTCGATACCCGAATAGCTCTCCATATTTAAGTTAAAAGTAGGATTTTTGTGGCCTTTTTGTCATTTACCGTTCTCGTGAGACTCTTGGTGACAAGCAATATTCTATTCTATATTCTACCTAAAAAAAACAAATAACTATTAATAAATTTTTTTGATTCGGGTAAGAATTTTTCTACTATTTATGAACGCCTAGGTATATAAAAAAATTTTAATGCTGCATTTTGTAGCTTATCTTATATCAAAACTATATAAATACCCAATTTTTCTGGTATGTTTGATCATTTTATGAAAACAAGTTCAATAACAAATGCACAATTATACGAAGTCTATCCGTGTATGCATATAAACTATTTAACTATAAATTGAAAACAAAAACATTACATTCAATGAAGAAGAAGTTACATTACACTGCGGCCAATTTGCCACGTTAATTTACTACGGAAGTGATAAAAAAAATTCCAGGAGGAACAAGTAACGCGCTGAACCTGAGCCTAGACAGCGATAGAGTGGCAATATCCCAGCTAGTTCAGAAATTGCGTGGATCGTGAGTCTTTCGTAACGACCGTGACGTAGTTCCAAACTATATCTTGCGCCACGGACTTACGCGGTAAAAGTCCGAAACCTACCGGACTTCGGTATATCTCTGCTCAACTTCAAGAGTATGAACCGTACCAATAATATGTTAAAATACTCAAGTAAGCTGTGAACTATATGAAAAAAAAAAAAATCAGGATATCGAAAAAAACATAATATATGTAACTATAATAATTGCCTAGGGAGGACCTTACGTGATCACGTGTAGTTTTACATGATTTGATATATTTAATATATTTAATTCAGTTCTCAATGTTAATTTAAGTTAAATTTAGATTACGTAATTCAATGATATTTGTGTTATAGTAGAGTAGTATCACGGCGCGGAGTAATGCATTAAACAATAATATCACATCTCAATAAAAACGTGACGAACACACACATATTATAACTTCCCTGTTGGTTCAGGACTGGTATCGGACTGGGTTGGACGAGTCCTCAAGGTGTGCTCGGCGTATCAGTCTCACCCAACCGAGCTTAGGCGGATGTTTACAGCAACGGGTATAAACTCCCTCGTAACAACACGTTTACGACCACTCAGATATCAGGAGCTGGCTCTTGAAGCGGATCTCAAAACCCCGACTATGTAATCGGTTGCTAAAACCCTGGTACTGTAATCCGGTACCAAAAATTAAACCAGAGATGTAGTGTGGCTATATTGTGTTCCAATTATTGAAGGGAAATAAACCTCAGCTATGGTAGGCTTAGCACATATATCAAGCACATTATTCAAATGGCAATTTTGCAAATTTGTAGTCACAACAATTATTATGATGCTAAAAGCACAATGATTTTTGATTTAATATCACGATGATTTTCGTTTTTAATACTTGCTGCTGAGGTTTTATGATTACTGAAGTTGTACTTGCTTACCAATCTTTCATTGATTTTGAGAAAGATAACCAAATGAAAAAAAATACAAAATACATCCAGACGAGAATAATTACCAAAAGAGATTTAAATTAGGTTATTACATTCTTTAACCCTTAATAGTATATTGTGCAACGAACATGAAATGTGCCAAATTTCATTTTGATATCGAGAGGCATTTCGGAAATATTACTAAAATACCATAATCAGGAATTTACAAATAACACCCTGTATCTGAAAAACGAAGCATTTTTCGATAACCAGATGAGACATATATTTTATCAACTAATTTTAATTATTAACAAACATGCCTATGATAACTTGCCTATCGAAAAGTGGCCATGGCTATTTTTAATTGAATTAATTTTAACCAATTTTTTTTTCATCACCTTCAGTCTTTTGATAACCGAATGAATTTTATCACAACTGATAGTTTTTTATACACAGAATAGGCCTCCGTAGGCTTGCCTACTTATTTTTGATCATGGCTACCTGGCAAGTAGATGTGAACAGGTAAGTTAATATAGGTAACTACACCGATCTGATAACCAATACAGATAATTTAATTACAAAACTAATCGTATAGGTTTGCCTGCAATAAACCGGTCATGAAATAATATTGCCAAGATTTCAAGTTTTACAATTGGAGCTATTTAATAGGCGCGATAGAGAAAGTAGAGCGTCTGAGGTTCGTGTGATAGAACAGGACACAATATGTTGTGCTATGCTGCTATGGCAGATCCCAGATTGTTTACGTTAGTTTAAAAAACTACCGATTTAAAGAAGCCTCGGTTCAGTTTTTATCTGTCTATTGGGACAGTGATAATTTAGTAACAATTATTGAAAACAAAATCTAATTATTCAGAATTGCTGTTACTCCAAAGCGCAAAATGAAGAAATTGAATATATTATGTATGATCATGAAGAGGCGGATACTAGGATAATTTTTCATGCATCCAGAGTAACACCTGGATCAAAGGTTTTAATTAAATCTTATTCCGATACCGACATAATGATTATTTTACTTGGAAACATACATAAATTGAAACAATCGGAAGTTTGGATAGCAAGTTCGACAAATAAAAAGAAAATTCAAAAGATTTCGATTGCATTAATTACACAGAATTAGCCAAAAATTAGGAACCACATTATGCCGAAGCCTACCAGCTTTCCATGCGTATATACTGGTTGTGAATACAGCGGCATTTTATCAAAAAGGTAAAGTTTAAACTGTTTTCCAAAAATGAATCATGCCAAAACATATTTGCGTCATTAGTAAATGAAGCTGATATTTTTATGAATGAAAAAATAAAGGCGGTAAACTCCTGAATTTACTCCCGCTCATATGTATGGTATCAAAAATTGCACTAGTGTGAATGACGCCATAGGTATCGCATTTTTCTGAAAAGTTATTCCGCGAAAGAAGATAATGAACAATTTTAGAAAAAAGTAAAAACCTATGAATCCGCAACATTATGCTGGTCTTCTTTAACTCAAAACATTTTCCGAACTATACAGGGTGTTTGGAAGGTCGATAGAGGGGTTGATAGGGCAGACCATTTAGAATCTTTTAAGCCAAACATACCTTAGTACAAAGTCTTTCGGTTTTCGACTTATTGGAGATTTTCGGATAAGAAATATGATTTTTTTAAATTTTTGAACCCTCTTTTATTCCCCTTGCCTACGCTCAATGTTAATCACCACCTATAAATATCCTGTAGTATTTTCGTACCAAATGTGGTTAAAATCCGTTAAGTGGTTTTTCAGTTATCACGGATACAATTTTTTCTGGCTTTCTATACAATTTTCACGGACGCCTATGGTACATTAATTTTTGTCGTGTATTTTTAACACCAATTCAACTAGTTAAATATAAAAAAATATACATTTTAATTATTTTTTTTATTTTACCCTATTTTCTACTATTTACGAACGCCTATGTAAATAAACATTTTATGTTGCATTTTGTAGGTTATCTTATATCAAAGCTATATATAATTAGCCAATTTTTCTGGTATATTTGGGAAACGTTTTTTTTTTCGTTTTTGACCCTTTTTTTAAACTATTTTCGAACGCCTGTGTGACCCAATTCTTTTATGGAATATTTTTTAGCTTATATTGTATCACAAGTATGAAAAATTATTCCATATTTCGAATAAGTTTAGGAATTATATATTTTTTATGTTTTTACCCCTTTTCCACTATTTGCGAACGCCTATGAAAGTAAGTTATTTACGACACATTTTATAGGTTATATTCTATCGAAACTATAAATAACTAGTTAATATTTCTGCTATTTTTAAAAAATACGTTTTTTTTTAAATCTTTTTTACCCCATTTTACCCTATTTTGGAACGCCAATGTGGTCTAATATTTTACGTTAAATATTTTAGGTTATATTCAATTAAATGCGCAAAAAATTATGCAGTATTTCGGATAAGTTTAAGAACTATGAATTTTTTTAATTTTTGAAACCTCTTTTAAACCCCTTGCCTACGCTCAATGTTTCCCAAAATCTAATCAGCTCCTTGCCATGTACAATAGTATTTTTGTACCAAATTTGGTTAAAATCTGTTAAGCGGTTTTTGCGTTTTTGTGCATACAGACAGACAGACAGACAGACAGACATTTTTTTAAAACTACTTATTTATGTATAAAATGACCAAAAACAAGTATTTCCGGTGAAATTAAAAAAATTTTTTTTTTCATGAAACTAATAGTCTCCATATATATAAAAATAGCCAGATATTTTGTAGTATTATCAAAATATATTGTAAAGCATTCGTTTCAAAACAACCATTACATATAAGTGCCAAAATTTTCGACCTATTCAAATAAGTTATCGCGCACACATTTGTACCTTCAAATGTAAAGGTCTGTACATATTTTCGTTGTCAATATAGAGCAGAAAACCTATCAATGTCATTTTAATGCAACAAAAGATCCCCAATTCAAAATCAGAAAAACCTACATTGGATCTGCCAAAAGCTATGGATATTGTTCGGTATAAGCTAAGATGATGAAAACCAAAAATCGTATTATTTTATCTTTGTAACCTAGGTAGGTATAAGATGGTAGTCGAAGAGCTGTTACTTCTCAAATCGTGTATCAACATTTGAAAGACAAAAAATATTCCACAATGTCAAAGAGAATATTTGAGAATTAGAATAATAATAAATAATAAGAGTCAATTAATAATTTGATTTAAGAAATACCTGTGATTATCGAAAAAGAATCTTATTCGCGGAAACTCTGTATAAATGTCTTGAAAATTGATTAAATAAAAACTTATTAGGTTTTTTTTTTATCTGAAATCTTATTTTTTAAAATTAAATTATCGTAGTAGCTAACATCTTTAAAACATCATCAATAAATTTACATAAATTAGTTAATCTGACAAACAAAATTTAGATTTAATCATTAAAATTATTAAATTGTTCATAAAAGTGCCATCTACTGAATCTCTAGATGTAACAAACTTTCCTTAAACGTCGCGACATCTAGTATCAGAAACTGCTACTTTACAATTCTATCTTACAGAACACCACACGCTGCTGTTGCGCTCGTTTCGATGTAAACTATCTTGGTCCACCCAACAGTAGATGGCACTCTCCGCATAGAAATGTTACTTTGTTCTTTATAACAACAGATGGTAGCACAAGCAATAATTTATCGACCTTAAAAAGTTTACACACACACTATAACAAACAGATCAACTTATATAGGTAGGTACCTACCTACAGCCTGAAATAGATTGTATCGTTGAATCCACGATCTACAGAACAAAAATAGATTATTTATTTTTAATTCGAATTTAAACAACTACAATGATATTGTTTATTTTTAATTTATAAGCAGGTAGGTTGATATAATAGGTATTATCGTTGATTGAAATATTTAATAAATATTCGGTATTATAGAATAATATGCTATTTTTGAAACAAAGCGCTTAACGCAGGTAAAAAAAAACTGTTGGGACCTAACACCGAATTTTTATACCTACCTAGATTGTGCCAATTTAAAAGTTACTTACTCATTAGATTAGGTACCTACAAAATATCTAATATTGCCTACCTACCGAATAATAGGCAGTAACAATCTTCCCTTATCTAATACACAAATGTACCTACTTAATGAGCATCGAACTACCTACTAAATATTCAAAAACAAAATCCAAATAAAATTAATGATTATTCACTTACCTAGGTACCTAAATACCTACCTAATTAAAATTATTTTCTTCCATATTGAATTAACTACCTACAAACACATGAAAACCAACATCAACATGCCTGGTGCATAAAGACCCTTCCACAAAAAAGCAATATAAAATGTCAAGTCTGATGGATGTCGAAAGAAGGAACCATAAAATTTTCCAAACCAAGAAGCAGATGTGTTTTGTCTGATTCTCATGGTATTATTCAAGGCCATATACAACAACTACATTCCATTGGAAAGCGTTGTAACCAATCGCTGTATAGCTCCGCCTTCCTGACATAACACACGCCTACTTTGTGAATCGGTGAAATTGCTATTTTCTCTTAATTTAGTGGTAATTTTATTAATTAAACTACTAATATTTGATGTTTACAATGTGGTATTTTTGAAAGAAGACAAAAAGGACATTGAGATAGTTTTTAAGGATTTTAATAATGTTTGTTCGTTTAGGAGAAATTTGATAAAATAGGTTTTTGCTATTTGGGATTGGAATTAATCTTTTTTTTTTTCGTAAATTCTAGATAAATAGGTACCTACATTACCTACCATTGTTGTAAAAAGTCATAGGATGTAGGTACCTAATGTTTAGTAACCTAGTAAGTAGATAGGTATATCTAGCAATTTTACTTATTACGTATAGTAAAACAAAATTTAATTTTAAATCTGTGCACGTAGGTAGGTACCTACCTAGTAGTATATAATGTAGATAAATTCCAATCGTACTTATCTACTTTAACAGACCTACTTATAACCACGTAATAATTGTAACAAACATTACTTTTTTGTAATTTGATCACAATAAATGTCACGCTATCCATATTTGGCAACACCGTGTCCCACTTACTAAGTTGTAGTTGTATACAACAGCGCAGTTATCGGGCTTGTTCGGTAATATCCGATTCCTTACAGAGGGCTTAATTGCGTCGTATCGTATAGTAGGTAGGTATGATTCATGCTAGAGTAGAATTATAAATAGGTAGTTGGCTGAGGATAAAGAGGGGAGAGTGGAGAAGTTAATAGGTACCTAGTACGTCATTGCTGCCTCAGTTTTTCGTTGTTTTTGTTTGCTAATGATGGGCAATGTTAAGTTTGTTTATGGGTAGTTTTATTTGAAAATGAATGGAGTTGGAAGATCGACTAAGTTACATAAGTCGAATTTTCGCCATTCACCGATTATAACCGGTTATAGATGGTTTAACTTTTTGCATTCACGCGACGTCGGTTATTGCCGGTTTCACTATGGTGACGTCACGAAAAAACCCTTCATTACGTCATAGTTCCTTCGCGGTTTAACCAAAAGTAACCTTAAGACAAATAAGTTAAAATATTGTTTTCTTGGGAAACGGTGATAGTAGGTATAGGGAAGCCTAATACCATTTGATAGAGAACATTAAGTAGTATCGACAGGTGCTATGAAATATCGGGTGTGCTATATTTAAAATAAAGAAGTTATTTAAATAAATATGAATGATAAGAACAATAAAAAATTGTGACCACCCTACAATATTTACAATTGGGCTATACACCGACCTAATGTATGTCCTATCCATTTGCCATTTTAAAATTTTAAACGGTTTAGTTAAAAAAATAAACGCACAGAATGTTTTTCAAAATGACCCTATTTTTTGCAAAAAACGCAAAAATTGGTCAAACGGGTAGATTTAGGTGTAGGGATCATAACAATAACTTTACGATAAAATAACAAACTATCGCCCAATTTCAATAATATCGAATTTTTCAAAGATTTTCGAAATGGTATTGCAGAACAAATTATTTAATCAAGTTAAAAACCTCATATTGTGGGAACAGCACGGGTTTTTTCAAAAGAGATCGACGGTATCTAACATCGCAGAATTTCTGCAGGCTACCTATCCCGCCCTTGGAAAAGGACTACAGATTGACGCCATATATACTGACTTTTCAAAAGCATTTGATAGGATGCAACTTAAAATGAAAAATGTCGGCTTCACCCATAATCTAATAAAGTTTTTCCAATCATATTTATGCTCACGCAGGCTGTATGTCGAATATAACGGGTTCAGATCACATGATTTCACTGCGACCAGCGGAGCGCCCCAGGGAAGTAATCTCGCGCCCTTATTGTTCGCCATATACATAAATGACATTACACAAAATATTGGGAGTGAATGCCTGTTGTTTGCCGATGACTTGAAGTTATTTCGTGTTATTGAAAACTTGCAGGACTGTCAGGATCTACAGACCGATTTGAACCGCCTCGTAATATGGTGTACAGAAAATAGAATTCCACTAAACATAGACAAATGTAAGTATGTGAGCTTTTACAAGGGGAGGAATATTCTTGAGATGAATTATAGTGTGGATGGGGCGGCCTTGGGGAGATGAGAGGTTGTCAGAGATCTTGGAGTTTGGGTTGATAGTGATCTGTGCTTTAACCATCATGTGGAGCGAATTGTGAATGATGCTATTCGAATTTTGGGTTTTATTGTTCGCTCTACTGTGGGTTTCCAAAGCGTGCCTTGTCTTGTGTCACTATACAACTCACTAATTAGACCTAAATTGGAATATGCGTCGGTTGTTTGGTCCCCTATATATCAGGTGCGTATAAATAAAATAGAAGCTGTCCAATGAAAATTTTTAAAACATATTTATTTTAAAGTTAATGGCCACTTTCCCTACAGAGGATATAGTCATGAAACGTTGCTAAAAACATTCGGATTTCAATCTCTAAACTAGCGCAGAAATTATTCGTATCAGGTCTTCTTATTTAAGATTATTCATGCCATGATTGACTGTCCTCGTCTTTTGCAACATATCAATATAAATGCTCCCCAACATAATGCAAGAAATAGCAACATATTTCGAGTACCTCAAGCACACACTAACTATGAGGATAGAGCGCCGGTTTACAGAGCTTGCAGTTTATCCAATTACCATAAAATACACAGATTTGTTGACTTTTTCAATGAAAATTTTAACTCTTTCAAGCGTCAGTTGCATGAATATCTAACTAGTTTAAACTTATATTTTTTAGATTCATGTTGAGAAGGGAATGATTTTTTTTTTACTCAAGATATGGGGTGGCGTGGCTTGTCAGCTTAGCGTACTCTTGGTTTTGTATTAATAATAATTAGTGTATTTTTTATTTTGTTCTTATTCGTAGTGTAGTCAGTATTTGGTGTTATATTTAAGTCTATAAATTGCATAGAATTATTATTTTTAAGTATATAAAGTCTTTATTATTATTATTATTATTATTATATTTATTATTTTTTTTTAACTCGATTATCTCGGTATGTTTTAGCCGGAATACTTGTGTATTCAAGACTTATTAATTATTAAAAACTTTACGGACAATTCGAACCGTACCAAGTATGGCAGCCTTGCAACTCAAATCGGCTAAGTGCGAACTTAATTGCAGTTCCTTTAGGTTTTCTGTGAAAGAGTTTGGTATTAACCCGTTAGACGATACCACGAATGGTTTAACAGTTATCTTTCTGAAGTTGTGTATTCTTTTCAGCTCGTGGGCCAGATCCTGATACTTAAGGATCTTTTCCGTGACGGTTTTTTGTATGTTATGGTCTGCTGGTACCGCAATGTCGACTATGAAACACTCGTTGCTCACTTTGTTGATGAATAGTATATCTGGTTTGTTGTGAGAAACTGCTCTGTCAGTAATAAGCTGTGTGTCCCAATATATTTTAACTTTATCGTTTTCAATTACTGGTTGTGGAGTATGGTTGTAGTATTTTTTATTGTGGTCAATAAGTTGGGCTTGTTGGCAAATACTAAGATGTATGATCTTTGCAACATTGTTGTGTCTCTCCAGATACATTGTTGGGGCCAATGAGTTGCATCCCGTAGTCAAGTGCTGTATAGTTTCTGGTTGAATGTTACACAGTCGACAGACATCGCTCAAATCTTTTCCTATGATATGTTTTAGGTAGGATCTTGTTGGCACGATCTGATCCTGTATCGCGCATATGAATCCCTCTGTCTCCCCTGTGAGATGAGCTGTACATAGGTAACTATTCGATTTTTGTTTATTTATATGATCTGCAGCAAGATCCGCTGCGTATTTACCAAACAATTTTTTCTCTTTGATATTATTCAACCGTTCATTTTGCGTAGGCATAGTTAGTTGGTGTTCAACATTAGCTCTAAGATTTAAAGGTGAGTATCGATCATCTGTACGCATTAGGCATTTGTGGATGGCATTATTATTAGTTTTAAAATATTTCCGTAAATTAAAGATTTCTTTTTTACAAGAACTCTCTATATGGGTAAGCCCTCTGCCCCCTCGTCCGCGAGACAGGTACACTCGGTCAGTAGAGGATGATGGATGGTGCATGCGGAACTTTGTACACAATCTCCTAGTACTTCGGTCAAGTTCCTCTAGGTCCGTTTGGGACCATTTCACAACGCCGAATGAATAGGACAAGGCTGGAATGGCCCATGTGTTTATGGCTCGAATTTTTTGTTTTCCTGGTAAATACGATTTTAAAATTTTTGTGACTCTTTCGTTATATTCTTTAGTAAGTTTGCGTTTCATCTTCTTTGTTTGTATTTGCCCAGTCTGTAGTATTCCAAGGTACTTATATGGACATCCCTCTAGCGTGTCTATCTCCGTCTCGTCCATGAGTGTTGTAGATGGTACTCCAGTAATTATTTCTTTTTTATAGTGAATTGTAGCGCATTTGCTTAATCCAAACTCCATTGAAATTGATTTACTGAATTCCGCGACAAGCTCCAGCATACTTTGTAGCTGATCACCCGAATTAGCATATAGTTTCAAGTCATCCATATACATAAGATGTGAAATCTTTGTATTACTGTCCAAGTTATACCCCATTCTACTCCGCTTCAGGATTGTACTCAGGGGGTTCAATGCCAAGCAGAACCAAAGTGGGCTCAAACTGTCTCCCTGAAAGATTCCCCTGCGTATCACGATGTCAGGTGACTCATAATGTTTATCTGCTAAGTGAATAAGGAGCCTCGTCGACCATGATCCCATCAAGTGTTCAAGCAGATTCACAATTTGTTTATTTATTCCATACTATCGGAGAACCTGGATCAACCACGAGTGGGGCACCGAATCAAATGCCTTTTTGTAATCAATCCAGGCCATGGACAGATGTCTTTGTTTCTTTTGCGCCTGCTTACTTATGACGCTATCAATGATAAGGAGTTCTTTGGTTCCTCGTGCACCTCTTCGGCAGCCATTTTGCTCGATTGCCAAGATATTTTGATTATCTACATGATCATTTATTTTATTGGTTAATACCTTTGTTAGTAGTTTGTAGATGTTAGAAAGACATGTTATGGGTCGATATTCTTTAGGGTCTTTTGAATTTTCACTTTTGGGTATTAGGTAAGTATATCCTGAACAGATCATTTTTGGGGTAGTCTGTGGGTTAGACAGGATGGCCTGATATTGCGCTGCTAGTGTGGCGTGGATACTTTTAAACTTTTTTATCCAAAAGTTGTGAAGGGAGTCTGGGCCAGGTGATTTCCAGTTTGGGGCAGACAGAATTGCCATTTTTACGTCGTTTTTTGTAATTTCCACATTTGGCATTAGTTCTATTTTTTGGCATTGCTTCTTAACATCGGTTTCCCAGAGCCCCTCTTTATAGCTTGCAGGTTTTCCCCAAATTTCCGACCAGAATTTTAGCAGATCTCTCTCGTGAGGTAGTTCTGAGTTTTCGCCTAAAGTTTTATTGTCTTTTGGTAATTTGGGTAGTATGGTTGTAATAATTAAAACACTGTTTAACGGTATGTACAAAACTGAATATTTATTAAAATGGAAAAGAGTGTGTTTGAGAGTTAGGTTGTAAAAATCTGGAGAGAGAGTTTTGGCACGAGAAAGATGTTGACGGTTTTGATGTTGAAGACTGACTGGGGTTAAATTTTAGAAAAAGCATCTCTGGGAAGAGAGTACCACATCTGGTCGGTACGTGGCTTTAACAATAACCACTGCTTTTTCTAGGTACGGACTAGGGATTTATTTTGTTCCCGAAAATGAAAAACATTAAAAAGAAAGTAGAAATATTCGTGCCAGATGTTTGAATATTTGGTGCAATTTAGAAAATATTATTTACAACTACTATACTAAATTTTTACAAAGAAATAAGTAAATTTAAAAATACATATATACAGTGTGGCACAATAAAAAGGTTGCCTCAGTATCTACAGAATAAAATACAATATATACAGTGTGGCGCAAGAATAATGGTCGCCAGTCTTTTAGCGAATTGTAGAAAGATTTTTGATTTTGCTCAAATAGCTTTAGCTGTGACCTGCGTTTGGCAGTTTGATTGTATCTTTTTAATCTCGCACCTAATGCTTTAACCTTCTGTTTAAGAAGGTCCAGGTAAGTATGTATTTCCCTTTTTTGTGTATGGTCCGCTACTTTTATATTTTGTTTTCTACAGATTTTTGTGGCCATGTTTTTGACTTTGTTCGATGGTGTTGGAGAGCTTTGGAGATAATTTGTCAAAATCCCGATGTCTCTACGCACATAATTTATTTTCCTTTCTATTCTTATTTGCCATGGTTGTTTTTTATTTTTTGTTTTGTTTATAACTAATTTTGTTTTCTGTTCCAGGTTCACCCCAGCAGTCATGCAAGCCGTAGTCGCTGCACAGTAGATTAAATGGGCTGTCGATTCCAAGTCAACACACCGCTGAGTCCTCTGGGCTAACACCTGGTCCACTTTAGAGACAATTGTCACAAGTTTCAGGTTGTTTTTCACTTTTGGGAGATTTGGTCGGTTTCTCAGAGGAATTCTGTCGTATTCAAGTAATATTTTGTCCAGCATTTTCAAGAGCGTCTCTGCTTCACCTTCGTTTTCTAGATCTCTAATGTTGTTATGGTCCTCTTGTGGCTCAGGAACTTCCATGTTGGGGATTACTACAATTTCTTGCATTTGCTCATTAAGATTTAATTCTTGCTCAGCTCTTGCTTTAATTGTTCTCAGTTCAGCCTCACTAAGGGCATTTCTCCTAAGTATTGAGTTAACTTGGCTTGCGAGGTTTTGCTCTGATCTGTTAGTATGTGGTTCAATATTTTCCATAGCTCGTATAGTCTTTTTCTATAAAGTGTCATGTCCGTTTCAAGCTTTGTTACTAAATAATATACGTGCATTAATTTTATATTACTTTCCTTTGTCCAACGTATACGCCCCCTTCTGCCTTCTGGGATTTGAGCGGGATCCCGAATTTGGTTATCCAAGCCTATATTCTCAGTTTCCGGCAGCTCTTCTGGGCCTTGCGGTAACCTCTCGCGTGGTGGCGCCGCTTGCTCCGCCTCCTCACACGACGGGCTTAGATTTACAGAAGCACTAGCAGCCCGCTCCAATGCTCCCTTTGGTTCGCTACTTCTTTCTGAAGTTTCTGTATTTTGCTCCAGCAATCTGAAACTACCCGCGCAGGCAGTCCTCTCCCGGACATCCGATCGGAGGACTATTTTACGTCCGGAATCTTTTGTCTTCGCGGTTCCTTCCATTTTGACTGGGTTGTGGGTTCATCCACAGTACAGGAAAGGGTACGGAGATTGGGTTGGACAACGGACAGTCGCTCCACTTAGTCGCCTTCTACGACAGGCAGGAGATTCCTTGGGGCTATTCTTTATACACCCGGACCCCACACGGGGTTTATTATTATTACTACTACTACTACTACTACTACTTTATTATTTATTATTATTATTATTAAGTTGAAACATTGTAATTGTCTTGTAGTTGGGTGTAAACCTGTTAGACATTAAAGATTTATTTATTTATTTATTATCATTATCTCTTGGATTGTGGGTAGTTTTGAAATTTGGGGCCTTATTAGGAGCTGGGCCTTATTTGGATCCCTTATGTTTGTAGCTGTTAACTAAAGGGTTAAGTGAGGAAGTCTTTACTTCAACTTCGCCCGTTGTAAAATGTTTTAATATTTTACAATAAAGGTCTTGTGAATAGTGAATTTAAATACGAGCGCGCGTGCGCCTTTAGTTTCCTTTGTAGAACACATCACTAATATAGATATACATGGACGATCCACACGGGACGCATTTTCGGAAATCGCCGACACATTAGCCACTCGGAACAACTCGGGTCATATGAATCACAGACATAGAATAATAACTATAGATAAGAAGGGTCAGTAGACGCTAAAAACGGCATCGACTCGTCGCAATCCCAGCCACAATGTACCTACATAATATAAAATCGTATAAAATTTAAAAAATATTTGCACTAAAAAAGGCCCTGTATTAGACTAATGCGTCAGCGATTTACGTATGAAATTGCACATTTCAAACTAAGAATATCTTTTCTTACCTATGACGATGTAGCGGAAAGAAACGCTTTAAAAAAAATATGGCCTGAATCATCTTTCTTGTTGTGTACTTTGCACGTTTTGAAAGCCTGTTGTCAGGCAAGAATAAAATTTCTTTAAATGATGTGCAAAGCTGTTATAAATGCTTTCGAAATATTCTTGTTTCAAAATCATATTTATGTAGTTCTAGAAAAGTCCTGTTTAGAATTTACTGAAAATTGCAAAGATGATAATTTGAGAAATTATGTAAGTAATATATGATGGAGAGAGCTGACACTTGGTGCCTTTTATATCGACAACATCTACCACTAAGAGGAACTGATACTAATAATTACATCGAAGTTATATTTAGATTGCTTAAAGATATAGGTACCCTTGGAAAGGACGAAAGCGTTTAATTTGCCTCAACTAGTAATAAGAGAGACAAGAGCTAGAATAAAGTCTAAAGAACCCACTTTTCTTATGATTTTAGTTTAATGTTTAATTTTGTTATTATAATCACTTATCTACATATTAAATGAGTAGTTTCATTAACAAAACAAAAGGCTTTATTATTATTAGGAACTGCAGCTGGTAATATAGATGAAGATGTTGAATCTGCAGGAATTACAGAAGCTGATTTATTCGGATTGTTGCGAAATTTACTCCGACAACTCGAGCATTATAATAATCTTTCTATACTTACCGCCTATTTCAGAGGAGTATTCAGCGAGCCAATTATTACTTAAAAATTACAGACTTATAACTTTCCTATCTACTTACATATTAGGTAGACTAAGTATACTGTTATTCGATTTAATTTGAATATATTTATTATGAACTGGTTTTCATTCTTACATTTTCATAATTTATAGATATTATTATGGTTAGAGAAGTAGTATTTATAGAGTATTTTAGAGTTATGGAGTAGTTAGGTATATTTAAATACAAGTAGTCGTTTAGGAATGTTCTCCAGGGCTGAATAAAATAACTATGGGATCTATAGTGCCTTATATACAGTGAGGACCAAAAGTCCGCCCCCCTTCTTCTAACTTCGGAACCGTTAAGTGTAAATTATTTATTTTACAAAATGAAACACAACAATTAAACAACACTAAATGTTTAATGTATTTCAAAGAAAATAATAATAACAAAATTAATAACAAACTAAGGCTACGGTCGACTTTGGGGACAGTGGAATCTTATGTTTTTTTATTGGAAAGACAGCATTCGAAATAATACATTTTGAAAAAAAAAATTGCCGTAAAACCATTATTTAAACCAAAAATCATAGTTTAATTCCCATAAAACTCGCCCATATTGAACTCTTCCAAACTGGTAATTTTGTCTTACTACACTGTTAAAACAGAATAGTAAATTTACGTAAAATATAACTGTAATATTTATTCAACCATTCCCTCACGTAATTTTCCACCTTGACTGTACAACTACAATATTAAGTGAAATATTACAATTTAAAATTACGCCACATTTAGTGTAAAAATACAATATTAAGGTAAAATTACAAATTAAAGTTACACTTAATTTGGTGTACAATTACACAATATCGTAAAATTACAAATGAAAATTACGCTGCATGTCATGTAAAAATACACTTATAAGATTAAGATTACAACATAAAAGTACGCTTACTTACGTGTACTTTTACACAATCGCTGTCTAAATAATACCAATATTTTAACGTATTTTTGCGGTAAGGCCCGGAAATGTACAATGCTCGTAAAACAATAGTGGAATTTACTTAAAATTTACAGTGTTCTTACACAAAAAATGGGGGAAAATACCATTTTTGTACAGTAAGAACGTAATTATACGTAATTTTTTTATACTTTCATGAATATTTATGTGAATTTACAGAAACTTTATCTGAATATTTCATTATACTTACTGTATTTGTACAACATTTTTAGGTGATCTATGTACCCAGATAGTTTCTGTAGACGTGAAAAATGGTTCATACTGAAATGGAGTCAGATCTTTTGTGTGTGAAATGAAAGTCAACACCACCCAATAAATTTAATAATCGCTCTATGCGTCAATAGTAAAACCAGACATGTTTCAAGGCTCCAAGCCTCATCATCAGTGGTTATTACAACATCAATTATTATATGACAAAGAGGAATATGTTAAAGTCTAGAAACAAGAAGGCACTGATACTTAGTAGTATAACTCACCATTCCATGTAAAAAAAAAATGCATTAAAATATTAAAGTTTAAAATTACATAATTAAAGTTGAAAACTTATTATTTTATTGTATTTCTTTTATAAATCATTTCATATTGAAAATTTAGAAAAACCACCAATGATTCAAACGGCTGCCAATTCGGTAAATTAAAATGGCGAACATCTATACCGAAGGGCACTCGGTACTTCTCGTGGAAAAATTGAGTGGAAAATCTGGAAGTTTGTTGTGGCGGAAGATGATTAACGTCCATTTATTGGATTTTTCACCACTTTTTAAACCAAATGTAAACTGGAAAAAGTAAAGAAAAATTAAAAACAACTTTTTAAGTTTTATATAAAAACCACTGCAGCCTAAAAAATATTTCTCCTTTTAGGTTACAGTGGTTTTCATAACTTAAAAATTTTTCTTTACTTTCCCAGTTTATATTTGGTTTAAAGAGTGGCGAAAAACTCAATAAATGCATGTTAATTCTTTACCCTATATGTTGAATATAAACACAGAATTACTAGTTTTCCCGATTTTTAATATTTAACGAAAATATAAATGCTATAAACATGCTGAACTAAAAACTAAAATTTCTTGCCATATTTTGCTAATAATAGGTACCACATACTTAACAAACAAACACGTAAATTCAGTCTTAGATGTTTCTTATATGAGGCTGGAAAACATATCAAATGCGAATTTTAACAAATATACTAGAAACGTTATACAAAAAAATGCAATTAAAAATTAAGGAAGAAATGCTTTACATAATTTTTGAACTTTCCCAAGTTTTAGGCAGTTACAATTTAAAATTTGTTGATTTTGAGCTGCCATATTTTCCCAATGTTATGTATCTACTATATTATACTTTGCAAACAAAAACATAAATATTCAGTCTTAGAAGCTTCTTACATTAGGGACGAAAACACATACAATGCGAATTTTAACAAATGTACTAGAAATGTCATACAAAAAAAAATTAAATTTAAAATTAAGGAAGAAATTATTTAACATAATTTTTTAACATTTTCCAGATTTAGGTTAGAATTTAAAATTTGTTCATTTTGAGCTGCCATATTTAGCTAATAATAGGTACCTACTATACTATACTTAACAAACAAAAAGAAGTTTCTTAAATTACAAAAAAAAAATCGATTAAAAATTAAGGAACACTAACCTGGTAAGTGCAGTTTGGCCGGGCGCATATAAAAATCTATCTGGGTGTATTGCTATGTAGATATTGATGGTACCTAATCATATTTTTTTAACAGTATTACACTTTATCCTACAACATGAACAAATCATTTTTATTTAGCTCGTGACTATAAGCACAGCTAATATATGTAGAGGCGCTTATTATTAGAACCTCAAAAGAAAGCCATTCACTATTTCTCTGCAACCGTACACACCGCTAATATTTTGTTAACTTTTTGGGCACAGCTTATTGTATTTAATTTGTGTTTTAGGTTTATTAAATCAGTTGTTAAATAATAAATGTGCATTGTTTGTTTGATAACGCTGAATTGTAAAGGGTAAATAGCTGCTGTATATACTCGCATGCCTGTTGCGCTTGCGCTGTAAGGATGTTTTTACGAAAGTGTCGCAAAATTACTAGGAGCCACGGAATAGTACTAAAAGTAATGTGTAGATTTGCAGGGAAAACGAAAATTTTCGATACGATTTGAATACACACAAATTATATCGTGAAAACACATTTCGGTAATGCGTTTTTACGATATTACTAAGGAAAAATACGTGATCTGGGTAAATTATCGGCAATATTCGCGAATATTTAAGATTTACCTAATATTACATAAAAAAACATGTATGTTTACTACAAATCTTACGTATTTCTCACCCAATTTTTAACAGTGTAGGTTAAGGTTCATTTCGCATACGTTTGAACTTTGCTACGTTGAAAATATAAGCGGCTAGGGCTGTTCTTCCATACCGCTACGTTGCCAGTTATAATTTTTGAACAAAGTAGGTTGGGTTGGTTTAGGATGTTATAATTATTATTTTTACTTTTTTATTTATAATTTTAGAAAAAAGTACGTAGACAGTTGAGTTAGTTTAGGCTGAACACAAGACGGAGAAAGTCATCGGTAAGGGAAAAGCACTGATCTGATGCGCTCAATAACGGGCGTTGGTTGAGGATAGAGAATATTCTGATTGGGAAAGTGCGTACCTATACTGTTAGTCGTATTCAGCGTCTATGTTTAAACGGTGGTGTTTTACTTATAATAATTATCCTGCTCAAAAAAATTAAAGGAACACCTTAGGATAAGCCTGTAACTTTTTGGCTTACTGTTACTACCAAATGAAAATTATAGTATATTCGTAATGGATTTGCATTTTATTAGTGTTTTACTTATAATAATTATCCTGCTCAAAAAAATTAAAGGAACACCTTAGGATAAGCCTGTAACTTTTTGGCTTACTGTTACTACCAAATGAAAATTATAGTATATTCGTAATGGATTTGCATTTTATTTTAGTGTTTTACTTATAATAATTATCCTGCTCAAAAAAATTAAAGGAACACTTTTGGATAAGCCTGTAACTTTTTGGCTTGCTGTTACTACCAAATGAAAATTATAGTATATTCGTAATGGATTTGCATTTTATTTTAGTGATTTGTTAAAAAATTAGGTTTTGTGGCGCGGCAGTCTTAAAAGGCGTCACCGGGCAACAGCATGACAGTTTGTAGATGTTAAATTCATTAACTGTCAAAATAAGAGATCTTAGCGCGATAGAAGTCGCTCGTGCTATAGCTTTAATTGA
This sequence comes from Apoderus coryli, assembly GCA_911728435.2. Classification (NCBI taxonomy): domain Eukaryota; kingdom Metazoa; phylum Arthropoda; class Insecta; order Coleoptera; family Attelabidae; genus Apoderus; species Apoderus coryli. The sequence continues at coordinate 32,075,833 of OU452198.1, read as the reverse complement.
AAATGGTGTAAAAATTCGACAAGTAGCAAGAAATTTTAATAGCAGTCCGTCAGTCATCAAACGTGTGTATGATCGCTATACAGCGGACTGGACAATATAAAAGACGAACCGGATAACGTCGCAAAACTACACAAATTCAGGACCGATATTTAGTAGTTCCTTCTTTGCGGAAACGAATAGCAACAGCAAAAGACCTGCAAAGTACACTCAGGATGGCTCATCAGGCAACCATTTCTGACCAGACTGTTAGAAACAGGCTACGGGAAGCAGATTTAAAACCAAGAAGACCGGTACGAAAACCTGTTTTAACTCGACAGCATAAAACTATGCGATTAAACTTTGCTCATTTGGGATGGCAGCTTCGAGAATGGAAACCAGTACTTTTTACAGATGAATCAAGATTTCGTCTAACTCGTAATGATGGTCGGGTGTGTGTGTACAGACGTCCCAATGAACGATACTCCGCTGCTGCTGTGCAGGAAGTATCCAGATTTGGAGATGGTTCGGTAATGGTCTGGGGTGGAATCAGTTTGGAGGCAAAAACCGATCTTGTAGTGATACCAGGAATGAATCTAACCTAGTCAGTCAAATCGAAATGGTTGTGTATCATATACCTATTATTTAATTTATTTAGCTTGCAAATGTGTTTTATTAAACATTGGTGCTTTAATTAGGTAAATCAAATCAAAAATTATTGTCAAAATATCATATTTTTAAGCAATCTTTATGAACAAAGTGACATAGGTTTGTAGGAGTTCAATATGGACGATTTTTATGGGAATTAAATTTAGATTTTTGGCTTAAATAATGTATCTACCGCAAATTTTGTTTTTGAAATGTACTATTTCAAATGTGTTTTTCTAATAATAAAAAAACAGAAGATTCCACTGTCCCTAGAGGCAACCGTATCCAACACGGATTAATTCCTCTGCCTCTTGGTGATATGTCAAAAAATACAGAACTTGTTCTGATAGTATTGTTCCAAATTACATCACAATATACCAAACGGTTCAGAAGTTAGAAGGGGATAGGGGCGGATTTTTGGTCCTCGCTGTATAGTAATCGTTTTTGTTTTTCAAAATAAATGTTTACCGGTTAATCATAAGTCAGATTAGGTTTTTATAATAAGGTTGGAGACATCAGTTACTTATCTAGTACGTAGATTTTATAGTCAAATAATGTTGTGGTGTCGATATTTAAAGACTCTGTTTATCTCAGAATATACCGTTTGTGTCTTGCAATTTATACTTGAAACAAGCGGCGAATATAGTCAGTTGCAATCCTCGAGACAATAATTCAACCTTAAAAAGAAATTGAGATCGAATGGAATATATCGAATATTTCTTGCATCTCTATGACCCAGTTCATTGAACTTTTTTTTATTATTTATGAAATTCTAGCCCGTCTGCACATATTGTTACTCGAACGGGGTCATTGAACTTTTTTAGTATTATTGAAATTGTAGCACGTCTGATAAGGACGGTAAAAAATCAATATTCGAATGCCAAATGTGTCAACTTGTGTCATTTAAAAACAATTCTGCCAGATTTAGTTCATGTGAATAGTAGTAAAATAAAAAAATAAGTATAAATTAGTAGTTGTTTTTAGATAAAATAATGTTTTAATATTTGTTATATTATTGTGGGAGTTGTGTAAATTAAATTTGTGGGAAAATCAAGTATCTAATAATATTTCATGTGTAAATCTATTGTGTAATGTGTGGATTTATTGAGGAAAATGTGCTGGAATATGTTTATGGTGAAAATCTTCAAATAAAATGTGGAATCACCGAATTTCTCATCTTTTCTTGATTGTTGCCAGATTTTGAATGAATTGAATTGAATGAAATATAAATAATATGGAATTTTTTCAACAATTAAATTATTTTAGCAAAAATAAAATAAACTTGGGGAAATTGTGTCTTCAATTAAGCATCTCCATGTTTGTCGGGTGTAAATAGATTTCGGATTAATTACGGTATTGCGCGAATAATGAGTACGAGGTGTAGGATAGAGATAATTTCAAAGACATTCTGGCAGCAGAGCATTGTAAGTTAGTATGTTGTTTAAGCAAGTATATTCCATATGCATAACACACAAATCTGTTTTCTTTTCTAATGCGTTTACTTAGTGTAAAAAGTGACGATTTGGGAACTATTTTAAAAATGTTTCCCTTCAAAGGAGCCTCGCCAAAAATAATCTACCGCCTCACCTGAATATGTAACTGTATGTAAAAACACATGACATATTTTACAACTGTTTGGCTTTGGAGGAGATCTGCACGAACTTTAACTGCTTCTCTATTCCCCTTCGCAATTTGCCACTTCCCTCGTTTTCCTGAATCCACACTTAGAAAAAAAATGAGCCTAAACAACCTCGTTTGGGTTGCAGCCTGTGTTTTCCGAAGAAATAGAACGCTAGCAAAGCTATTTATGGCCTATCACCCTGGTGTCTTAGACGTCTAGCTTTCAGATACACTGAGCAACAAAAGATTGTCCATAAATTTGACAACGAAAAGTGATTATCTCGGAAAGACTGACTATATGGATTTTTAAAGAGATCGCCTGATATAAAGGTATACGATAGCCTGAAGAAACCAATTTAAATAGGATTGCATCATTTAATAGACTCAACCAAATTAATTTTTTCAAACCAAGTATTTGCTATCAATGCAGCTAGGAACTACTTCTATCCTGTATATCCCAGGAAAAGGATACACAATACCCTTCAAAAAAATGGATCAAGTAGGGCTTTATATAAATTTCTGAGAATGGTTGGATATTTTGTTTTCTTAGATTCGGAAATTCTTGGAGCACTCAGGTAAAAATAATACAAATGAATGAATGGTTGTTTGAAAACATTCGTCTACTAGGCTGTGAGCCTCATTCCAAGAAATTCCGAATATAAATGGTTGGATAAATTTCGAATTTTTGTTCACTGGCTGGGCCACTTTCAGAAACATGCAGAGGCTACTATTACTGATCCTGTCCTTTTAATTAGAAAAAGTAGTTTCAGGGGTTGGGACATCTGATGCAAATAATACCCCAGATTTACAGTTCTCAGCCATCTACATCTAAGAATAATTCCTTTTTTGCAACGGCGCCAATACCAAATATAAAACTTAACCATCAGGCAAAGTCGAGAAAATCTAGAAGCAAACAGAAATCCGAAATTCTTACAAGCACTCGCATTAAAACAACACTAGACAAAGCTGAAGAGAGGAAGACACAACGAGAAGAAACACTTGAGGCCAAACTGAAACTGAAGAAAGAGAAGAATAGAAAAGGAGTCATTAGTAAATTCAAAGACAAACAAAAGCGACCGCCGACACCTGAATCATTTGATTCGGCAGAAGATGTTTCCGATATTTGCGATGACGGATGAGCTAGATGATATGGAAGATATTGGGCTGAGCTTTATACCACCACCATTAAATGAGCTAGCGAATCCAAACGAAGTTTGTGATATTTGCGGAGAATTTGACAAACAACAAGAACTATGGTACAGATGTGTTCTTTGTTCAACATGGAATCATGAAGACCCCTGAGACAATTAAGACCATTTCCATATGGAAGTCTGTCGCTTGAACTAATTGAGCTAAATTTTGGTATATGAGTTTGGGGGAGTCCTAGGATGAGCTCATTAGTTTTTGGTTGGAATCACTTTAGTCCTGTGATAAGGGTGGACACAAACCTCAAATATTTAAATAGCATTGTCGAGTGATACATCATGAAAGCATTTTTATCTGCTTTACAGCAACATTATTCTTTGGTTTCATATCTTTTACCGTCTGTCGAAACTCAGTGGTAATCGGCGTGGCTTTGGGTGCGGATTGTTCTGGGTTAGATTCCTGCTTTTGCCAACTTTTTTTTTATTTCTAATTTTTGACCATCGTTAGTCCAACGTTCGGGAAAGTTTTCCGATTTCTTTAATGCACACCATTCTCCAACATGTGCCCATAAGTACCCGTTATATTCCACTTTAAATACTTTTTTCCCTCTTAATATTTAGTAATGAGTTAAAGATAAGTTAAAAAAAAAATACACGAAAACATTTTGAAAATTAATTTTTAATGAAAAATTGTAAAATAATATATTTTACATAATATACTCCTTATAGATACTGTATAGCTCTAATTAATTTTACATCACTATAATACATATATCTATCGATATATAACTAAAAATAACAATAATTTAATATAATAATAAGAATAATAATACAAAAAAGAAAATAACAAAAAAATATTCTCAAGAACCAACCATATAAACAAATTTAAACAAAATGCATTATACAAATATTAAATAACTAAATCAAGAACATTCATTTACAAAATTGGACTCGTATTGTAAAGTATTTTAGCTGCTCTAAAGTCCGGAGAATGACAAAGAAAAAAAGGCATGCATTTGCAAACAGATTGAAGACATTTTTAATTCTAATTTTCATGTCAATCACAAAGTACAATAATAATTAATCCTTACTTAGCAGTACTTTTTGAACAATTCAAATGGTTACAACTAAAATATTTTACAATATCAGCCAGAATAACAACACAGATCATAACCGGTTTGATATGGTAAGATGCCCAATTAAACGCCTAAAATTTACCTGAAGTTAGACCCATTTTTCTAGTTCTAGAGTTGAATGATTAAGAATTGTATGAATTACTGACAATTTACAGCTCTACATGAAGTTTCCCTAATCAGAGGTGGGATACCAAAATAACGGCTCCATACAACTCGCAGTCGTCTGTCGAGTCAAACATGCAGCTTGTTTCTTTTATAGTTTTAGGGTAGGTTAGATTTACCTATTGTAAAAATCCCAGCAGAGAAATAAAAAAGTCGTTTTAAGCGGCATATAGCATTTTCTAGTTGAGCGTAAAATTGTTTGTACACGAGGTAATAACGGTATAGCAAATCATGTAAGAGTCCAGAAGATTTTAAAACTCCTAAAAAGTGAGGGAATATCAGGGAACGAAATAAATTTTCGAGGATTGTACTACGAGGAACTGAAGTATTTTGGGACATTTGGAAACATCTTTACAAAAACTCGAGCCAAGTAAAATGAAATTCTAAAGGCAGGAAATATGCATAGTGAACAGAAATTCACTATATCGCTGCACGAGAGGCCACTGACCTCATAAGCAACATCTAGATGCGTCAATATTCCCTAGCGGGACGCCCATATAAATTGAGAGCTTGTTTAACAAAACAACACCCAAGTCTTGTCCGTAAATATATAAAAGATTTTTTAGCTATTGTAGCAGAGGAAAATAGACTAGAAGTAGATTACCGTGAGATAAAATGGCACATATTAAAGGCATCCTTTTAAATTTAGAAGGGATTCACAAACAAAACTCGGATCCATTTTTCACGATATATGTAACAATAAATTCTCCTTTGTTTTATTCTAAAAAAATTTACTTAATAAGTCGCCGCGAGGTTTTGCCCTTAAGCTTTGGCTATGAGTCACTTTTAAAATACAATTTTCTCTCAGGCACTCAATTAAAAAAACAAGATCACGTTTTGGAAAGGCAGACCTCATTCGTAGATGGCTCGAAACTACAATAGAAACATGGTGGATGTATTCCCACACCTGATCTGGTAGATATTATCACTGAATTGGGCTGGGATATCGTTAAAATAAAGTTAACTGGGTCCCAACTTTAGGTAAATCACTATGTAGGCCTGTGTTTTAAGCTGCTGATAAGTAACATCGTAATAAAAAGTTCTCTATAATATTTCCGAGAAGAAAAATATGATCTAAGTAATATAAATTACAATAAATAGAAAAACAAACTTAAACGGCAGAGATTCATTCATGGAAACCAAGTTTCCTCTGAACCACGAGATTTTTAAAATAATCTTCCAAAGGTGCAACGCTATAGTAAATCGTTCTTCAGCACAATTTGAAAGAACAAATCCAATATTGAGTAGGCTTTTCCAATTGAGGAATCTAAATTTTAAATTACCATACAACTTGTCTTCATTAACACTATTAGAGTTACCACAACTTTTTTCCGAATCATGGATCAAGGTTAGGATTTCAGGAGATAGTTTAGTCTGCGTATTGACATTCTAGTTTTTGCAGTGAGCGCTTGCTCAAAGATTTTTGTCACAATCGTTTTGCATTAGGGACGCCGCAGTTTCATGTGTTGCATTTAACGTCAAATTGTTTTGACGTCTTAATGCCTCGCCGGTCTCAGGCAACAGGCATTGCAAACTTGTTTGCTCCAAAATTTGGGTAAAGTAAAGTTCTTTGCGTCTATAAGATCGCTTTTATACAAGAATTCAAGCTACAAGACCACCAACAGCGAAAAACTTTAGTAATTGGACGCCATTGCGGCCCTAAATCTGAGAGCGAGGCTCATTTTTGCGCATTGCAACTTATATTTATGCCTCTGTTCAAGAGTAATCATTACATAACATCTCATCGTTCAGCTATCAAGTCTTGGATTCGAGAAAAGTGAGAAGAATTTTTCCCTGATGGAATGAAATATATTATTTGGAGCTTAAGAATTGTACTTATTGTCCTCTTTGCCGGATTTTCCTCTTTGTTTTTCACATCCTCATCCTAATCTACTCAAAAACGTACGGCCTCCAAGTTGGAAAGAAATCTTCGTTTGAATTAGGATTGTTGTTATGGTGTGCTCAGATGGAGTCTTCTCTCCTCCCTTGAGTTCTGTTTAAGCTGAGCTTTGCTGAGTTTGTGACTATCCTCAAGATTAAATTCAGCATGTATTGAAGAAAGCGCCGTTACTAGAAGTTTATTTTAAAAATCTCGGATATACAAACAAATTAACGGAAATGTCTGAGCAGCATTAATTCTCCTTAATATTACCAAGGGGAAGGGAACTTTGCTGGGCATTCAAACTCTGTAAATACTTTTCGTATTGCACCAATGGAGCCTGATTCATATTTAACCAATTTTGCCGATTCTGCATTTCGATATGTTTCAACAACATCGCGTGGTGTAACGCTGCCAATTGATTATTGGCAAAATTCGCCGCATTAAAGTTCAAACTAGCCGTTAGTTGGGCCAAATTTTGAATGTTGTACTTTTCTAAAATTTCCGTGGGACTCAATGGGGCCGAAGACGAATTTGGCATTGATGCTGCACCTGCAGATGACACAGCAATTTTTGGCGACACTGGACTCTTATTCGAGTTTGCTGGTGATTTGTTGGTTACCGATCGAGGTGACACTGTCACTTTTGGTGATAGTTTTGGACTAAAACTTGTTGCGTACATATGCTTAACTACCGGAGACGATTTAGGTGAATGTTTTGGTGATTTACACAATGAAGGTGATACAGCACTTCTTTGAATATCAATCAGAGGTTTTGGTGATGCTGTTTTCAACTCTTTCTCAGCTACTGGCGATACAATTCCATTCACCACTTTAGGAACAGTTTTATTTGGACTACTCTGCCCTACTGACACAGTGTAATTTAGACCGAGACTACTTGAATGTAGATGAGCGAATTTCCCACTCTCATTATCTACCTTCGGTTTTTTTGGTTGTGGCGATTTCTGCAATCGTGGTATAGGAACTTTTGGTACAGCAATCTCTTGCTCTTTAGTTTCACCTTCCGTTTCCGTTTTGGGCTTCTTTTGCAACTGCATTGGGAGAGCACTACTACGTTTATTGGAACTACTACTTGAAGACTCATTAGTTAAATCTAAAACGCTTTTCTGGATATCAGGTTTCTTTATCGATTCCTCAAATATTTTCTGAAATGTCTGTGGCGCTTTCTTGTCCTTCGTAGTTGGCAATGTGGCTAGTTTCGAATTTAATTCAGGTACAGGCGACGGTTGTAAAGCAACTGTTGGTTTAACGGGGACTGGAAACTGAGGTTTTGGTCCAATGATATGCGAAATTGTAGTGGATAACGGGATTTTCTCCGTTAGACTTTTAGCGATCTCTGCGAGATCTTCATCAACTTTCTCTTCGCTGTCATTGTCAAGGTTATTATCACAGATTTTTTCTAAAATATTATTAGGTTTTTTATCATCTTCAACACTAATTGGTTTGATTGATGCAGTATCTTCAGGAGACGGTCTATTTTCATCTGGAAGCTTCAAAATTTCTATATAATTCTTCACTGGCGGAATTGGTGTAGGTACGTCGCAGTTTTCACTACTATCCTTGAGAGTAATCGATAATGAAGAGGGTATATTTATTTTACAACTCTCTATTAACGATTGCAACCCATTATCACGCGTTGCAGCCTGTTGCGAGGTAGACGGTTTGGATTTATTAGTTGCAGGCTTCTCGGTTAAAATGATTTTCACGGTAGGCTTCTTCTCAACTTTAGCTTTCTTACATTTCGACTCGTTCCTATGTTGTGGACTTGAATTCTTCCGTTTCTGTCCAGAGGTAGTTGACTTGGTGTTATAGTAACGTTTAGGAGGTTCCAAAATAGGTGGTAGCCTCGGCGGTTGTCTATTTACAATGTTTTGTACATTTACTCGAGCTGTAAGTTCGATAGATTTAAGGAAGTTGGACTTTTCTTCATCTACAATGAATTCTGCTTGCGGTGGGGATATTCGTGGTGGAGGAACTGTTAATTCATTAGGGACTGGTGGAGGATTTTTAGAAGATGATGGTTTATCACTTGGTTTAATAGTTTGTTTAATGATATGATGACCGATTGGTTGACCGTCTATATTCGACACTGGCTGGATTTTTGTGATTATTTCCACGTTGTCCGTACGATTTAACGTAATACTCATAAAACCTTTTTTATTGTTATTAACCTGAACTCTTTCTGGATGAGATTCTTTTTTCAGTTTATCACTATTTCCATCACTACTGTCATTTATTTCTCTCTTAACTACAACTTTCACATTATCGTTATTTGTCACTTCTTTATCACAATGTTTAGTATTTGGTTTAATGTCACTATCACAAATTTCACTTTTAATGTCACTTTTCTTAACAGCAGTCTCACTTTTCTTTGATGCTGGTTCAACTGTTGGCGGATCCTTAATGTTCTTGTTGGATGTCAGCTTTTTGATGCTCGATGCTTTCTTAGTGGAATGTTTGTCGCTGTGGTTGCGTCCGCGATTAGTTGGGGTTTTAATTACTGGTGGCTCCATGTGACAGAACTTGGATGCGTCGAAGAAATCAAAACGTGATGAAACTTTCTTTACATCTGTGATGCGAAAGAAGAACTTCATAGGCTCATTCTGCAACAAAAACAAACAGATTACTTGGTTTTCCTCAAGTATAGGTACAAGGAAAAATATCATAAAATGTTTAGATTCAATCAGCGTACTTAGCAAGGTTGGGCAGTTGCTTAATATGCCGAGGAGCTTAGAGGTATTTTCCTTGGAGGTAGCGTGAGCAACCTAATCTAATCTAGTTAATACATACCCTTCTCCACGAGTAGATATACGCAATGTCAATCAGCGTGTAATGGTCAGGCAATGGTACCCTCTTATACAAGATATCGATCTGTAACAAACAAAACAATAGTTACATTCCTTAGATACGAAAAACGACGCTACGTGAAAATAGCTAGACATAAAACTAAACAAAAACTTACATAAAACAGAGTGGTATCCACATTGTATTTGTTGCTAACAAATTTCTTTAAAACGCCCACATGACACATGCCGGGACATTGTAGATACCGCTTCATTACAGATTCGTTGTCGCTGTCTTTTGAGTCGTTCGAGTCAGGATCTTGTTTGATTTCCGGTATTCTTATAGCACCGGGAGTTGAATCATCACTGAAACAAAAAATATATGCGATTAGGGAAGTCATCTAAATCCAAAATAAATGAGTTAAAAATTATTAATATGTAGATATATTTGACGAATGGCAGATTTTTGAGTGGGGCATATTTATCAATATACGCGAGAAGAACAAAGGCAAAGAATACAAATACCTATAGTATATTGTGTACTTATTATATATTATTTTAAGATGTTGCAAACACCATGTACCAAAGAGCAGTTGTCAATTTTAATTAAGTAACGTCTAAGTTACTTCTCGTAAATTGTCTGCTTCGAAATAAATTAAAAGAATTTCTTGTTACTAATTGTTTTTACTCAATTGACAAATTTATGTCTTATTGTTGTTCGGCGTCGTAACCAATGTGTATGCACGTTTCCAAGACTGCTTGCGATTGTAATTGTAAATGTATGTCTAGTCAAATATTATTTTAGAAGCGGCCAATAGACTTAGTTGCAATCCTCGAGACAATAGTTCAACCTTAAAAAGAAATTGAGAATTGTAGCCCGTCTGGTGAGGGCGGTAAAAAATCAATATTCGAATGCCAAATGTGTCAACGTGTGTCATTTAAAAACAATTCTGCCAGATTTATTTCATGTGAATAGTAGTAAAATAAAAATAAGTATAAATTAGGATTTTTTTTTGATAAATTGTTTTATATTATTTATTATTTAAATTTGATATATTATTGTAGTAGTTGAGTAAATTAAATGTGTTGGAAAATCAAGTATCTAATAATGTTCCATGTGTAAATATATTCTGTAATGTATGGATTTGTTGAGGAAAATGTGCCGGAATATTTTTATGGTGAAAATCTTCAAATAAAGTGTGGCATCCGCGAAATTTCTCATCTTTTCTTGACTGTTGTCAGATTTTGAATGAATTGAATTGAATGAAATATAAATAATATGGAATTTTTTTAACAACCAAATTATTTTAGTGAAAATAAAATAACCTTGCGAAAATGAAGTTTGTGTTTATTTAAGCTTCTGCGCGTGTATCGGGTGTAAATAGATTTTGCATTAATTACGGTATTGCGCGAATAATTAGTACGAGGTGTAGAATAGCGATAATTTCCAAAACAGTCTGGCAGCCGAGTATTATAAGTTGTTTTTTTTTCTTCGACATTTGGATAAAGAAATTTTTATCTTTACGACTTTTTTTCGAAACGTCGAACAAAAAAGAAAGATTTTTATTAGCAAATTTTCATTCGCGTACTTGTGCACTTTGGGCTACCGACTTTGAACAAAAAACACATACGTACTAAGTTTTTTTATGCTACATTTTGCAGGTTATTTTGTATTTATTTTTTTATTATTATCTACAAGCGGTTCAACCTTAAAAAGAAATTGAGATCGAATGGAATATATCAATACATTTCTTGCATCTCTAATAATGAAAGAAAGATGTATCGATAAAACATTTCTTGCATCTCTATGTCCCTGTTCATTGAACTTTTTATTATTATGGAAATTGTAGCCCGTGTGGCGAGGACGATAAAAAATCAATATTCGAATGCCAAATGTGTCAACTTGTGTCACTTAAAAACAATTCTGCCAGATTTAGTTCATGTGATTAGTAGTAAAATAAAAATAAGTATAAATTAGTAGTTTTTTAGATAAAATAATGTTTTAATATTTGTTATATTATTGTGGGAGTTGAGGAAATTAAATGTGTTGGAAAATCAAGTGTTTAATAATGTTCCATTGTGTAATGTGTGGATTTGTTGAGGAAAATGTGCCGAAATATTTTTATGGTGAAAATCTTCAAATAAAGTGTGGCATCCGCGAAATTTCTCATCTTTTCTTGACTGTTGTCAGATTTTGAATGAATTGAATTGAATGAAATATAAGTAATATGGAATTTTTTCAACAACCAAATTATTTTAGCAAAAATAAAATAAACTTGGGAAAATGAAGTTTGTGTTTATTTAAGCTTCTGCGCGTGTATGGGGTGTAAATAGATTTCGGATTAATTACGGTATTGCGCGAATAATGAGTGCGAGGTGTAGGATAGCGCTAATTTCAAAAACAGTCTGGGAGCCGAGTATTGTAAGTTGATATTTTGTTGAAGCGAGTAGATTCCATAAGAATAACACACAACTCTGCTTTATTTTTCTAATGAAATAAAAAAAGTGACTATTTTAAAAATGTTTCCCTTGAAAGAAGCAGCAACAAAATTGACATATTTTACACTTGTTTTGATTGTCAGAAGTCCGTGCCGAACTTTACCCTGTTTTCATTGAAGATTAGAGTGAACAAATGAAGAGCGTTTTATTATAGTTAATGTGTTTTTACATTACTTAAATTTTTGTAAATTGTCCTTTTTGACTGATCGAAGGGTACCTATGGGTGTGAGATTTGTTTGCTTTCTTTTATTTTGAACTTTGTAATCTTCAATAATTGCTAAAGTGTATAAATGTAGTAAAATTTAGTAAGAGTGACTTGCCAATGTACAAATCTGTTGTATGACTGAATGCCAATGAAGTATTATTATTATTATTATTATAATGAGGATAAAATATTTTATTTTCAAAACAAGGCTGTTTCGTTCAAAGAATCTGTGTTATTTTTATGTATATTGAAGAAACTAATCCTTTGACGCTTAATAGTTAATAATGTTGCTTAAAATCCTTGTGTATATATCTCAGGAGCTTTAACTGACTGATTCAAAATGTAGATAGGTATAACAAAATTTATATAGGCTATAAAATCGATAATAAAACACAACCCTTATATACAGATATATATGATCTCTTCAATATCTCATATAAGCACACTTTCCTTTTAAATGAAATGTTGCAAAAAAAAAGACTGTTCGAGAGAAAATAAATGGAAATAAATGAAATGGAAGAACACTCGAAGCGAATTTACTCTACTAATTTAGCGTTGATTTCGGTTTGAAGTGACAGTACAGATAAATATGACAAATTGGATTAATATAAATTATATAATACTAAAGAAATAAAAATCGAATCCTAAATAAATCCAACAAAAAATTATCGCTATCCTACACCTCGTACTCATTATTCGCGCAACACCGTAATTAATCCGAAATCTATTTACACCCGATACACGCGCAGATGCTTCATTAAACAAAAACTTTATTTCCCCAAGTTTATTTGATGTTATTTTTGCTTAAATAATTTGGTTCTTCAAAAAATTCCATATTCAATTAATTCAAAATCTGGCAACAATCAAGAAAAGATGGGAAATTCGGTGAGGCCACACTTTATTTGAATAAGATTTTCACCATAAACATATTCCAGCACATTTTCCTCAATAAATCCACACATTACACAATAGATTGACACATGGAACATTATTAGATCCTTGATTTTCCAACATATTTAATTTACCCAACTCCCACAATAATATAACAAATATTAAAACATTATTTTATCTAAAAAACTAGTAATTTATACTTATTTTTATTTTACTACTATTCACATGAACTAAATCTGGCATAATTGTTTTTAACTGATTCAAGTTGCACATTTGGCATTCGAATATTAATTTTTTACCGTCCTCAACAGACGGGCTACACTTTCAATAATAACAAAAAAAAAAGTTCAATGAACTGGGTCACAGAGATGCAAGAAATGTAGCGATATATTCTCTCTTTCATTATTAGAGATGCATGAAATGTATCGATATATTCTTTCTTTCATTATTAGAGATGCAAGAAATGTATTGATATATTCCATTCGATCTCAATTTCTTTTTAAGGTTGAACTATTGTCTCGAGGATTGCAACTGAGTCTATTGGCCACTTGTATATACAGGGTGATCCAACTTTTACCTGCATAAATTTTAGAATCGATAGCTAATCGACAAATAATGTGAGTTTGGTTAATAAACTATGTGCCAAAAATGCTTCGTTACAAAGTTACAGGGTGTTGAAATTTAAGAAACAAATTCGAATTTTATTATTCTTCTTTATAACCAATTGAGATATTTCAATGAAATTTGGCTAGTGTGGAGAGGCAATCTAGCTTAATTTTTTCATGTAATAATATTATTTTTATTTCCAGCAGTGGCGTGCGTACGGCTACCGATTGCGATATTTTTAATGAAAAAACCGATACGCCACTGGTTTATCTCAAAATAAAAATTATATCTGCAATTCTTATTCAATTTAAACGAAAAAAGTACTCTTGGATTTTTTTCGTATGACGCAACATTTTCGAGTAAAAAAAATAAAAATCGTCTAAACCAAATGTATATATTGAAAATCAACATAAAAATAACATATCATTACACGTTTTAACAGATTTTACAGTTTTTTTTTTACAGAAACTGTTCAAAATGACTATCGTCATTGTCAATACACAATTGGCATCTTCTGGTGATGCTATTAATTGCTGCCGATACAATGTGCTTGTTACGATGCAACTCATCACAAGTTTCTTGAATTTTTAAGACCAATTCTTCGCGTTTTCTGACCGGCACCCGGAGGTTTTACAATGATTTGATTATAAGAAAGTTTGTATTGTGGAGTAGACGTCTTTTATTCATAGATTCTATAAGTTGTTAAAGTTCTGCGCAAAAACTTCAACTTTGAATGTTTTAAGGCGAAACTAATAAATAGATCAGGAAGTGTTATGTTAAATGAAAGCAAAAGTTCTTTACCCAAAACTATGAATTAATGAATAAATAGCACCGCAACTCTGTGTAGGAAGAAGTAACGTCAGACAGCAATTTAGTCAGCAAGGCCAGAATTTTTTTTTTTGCAATTCGTAATAGGTACAATGGTTTAGAAAACGAATATCAACAAATTTACCATAATATTCCAACTTCTTAATGAATGCAAAGAATGCTTACCTCAATGAATTACAAGAACACAAATTTCAAGACAAAAAAATATATACAAAGGGGACTTAATAATAAATTTTCTATGGGGCTCCGTTGAAACATGGTTTGTTCGTAAAAAGAGAGCTAAGGCTGTGATGACGCCTGATATAAATCAAAGTTGATGTCGGTCGGTAAAACGTGCATGTGTGTAGGTATGTATAGGTATATCTAGTTTCCTTTCTCTCTCGCTCATAGTGGCGTAAAAATAAATCCCCGTTCTGGCAACCGCACACCAGATTTTAATCGGTATTATGAATATCTGCATGTATCGGAGGCCGCCCTTTGCCTCTGCTGTAATATACAGATCGACAACAATTCTGCTGATTTGTTTTTGTTGTTCTGAATAAAACTAGGTACTTACAAGGCTAAATATATATTTTTTAGTCTTTTTAACCCTTTTTCTACTATTCTACTATACTATGTAAAGTTTTTTATGATGCATTTTGTAGGTTATCATACATACAACTTTGAGTTGGCACCACTGCTTTATTTGACAACCCATTCAACAGTTGATGCTTTTTGTTTAGTTTGGTTTGACCAGAGCAACGCTTGCAAATTGTTATAATTTTTATGAAAATAATGGTTCTGTTCGTCAAACTTATACCGTGCACATCGTCCATTTTATGGCGTACATAATCGTCCAGAACGGCTAATACGAATATCAATGGATCGTTTACGGACCACGTTTACTTTTAATGATAATGCGCATCCCGTGATACGCCGAACAATGTGTACTGAAGAAGCTGTATTCCCTGTACAGAAAAGCATTAAATAAGATCCAAATCAATCAATTTGTCGCCGCGTTCTCAGCAACTGAGGTTGTGTCCTTCCCCTTAATGGAAGATTTTACGAAAGGATCTTCGATTAAAAGCTTTCAAGATTCAACTTGTGCAGGAATTAAAGCCAAACGACCATCGTATGCGCCGCGATTTCGGCGAATGGGCTGAAGCACAAATTGATATTGATATTGAATTTCCATTCAAAATTTTGTTCTCGCTATTTTATTGTAATTTAAAGTTCGGTAACTCTAATAAAAACACCCCTTAGAATTAGCCAATTTTCTGGTGGTATGGATGGGGATTATATTATTTTTTTTAATGTTTGACCCCTTTTTAGACTAGTTGTGAACGCATGTGTGAATCAATTCTGCTACGTGACATTTCATAGGTTATATTTTATCAAAGCTCTAAATAACTATCAATCAATATGAAATACATATTGATTGATAGTTATTGCTATGTTTAGGAAATATGTCTTTCTGTAAGTTTTTAACCCCTTTTAACCTCTTTTCGAACGCTAATGTGATCTAATTAACCAATGAAAAATTAATTTGAGAAAGTAGTCCATTCTTAGGTGCAGTTGTAATTTTAGTGTCTGAATGAAAGTCAAATCTCCTCAAAATAAGTTTAATAGAATTTAGAATTTATCTGCCATACATGTTTCGAGACTAAACCAGTCCCATCATCAGTGGCAAGGCAACAATCAAAGAAGCTTTTTACACTAACACATACAATATTCTGGTCGAAAATTCCATCGATTATAATCACATAGTTAAGTTTGTTTTCCTTTTATACAGGGTGTCCGTTTCAAGTGATACCACTATTGCTATCTGAGAAACCTTAAGAGGTACGAGGTCGGTTAAATTGACTGATAACTTATTTTAAAGGGAATGACACGCTTTAGGAAAAGACAATGAAAGATCCAGGTTCGTATTTATTTATTTGTCATATTTTAGAAATAATGCCTTCATCCCTCTTCCGCCCAGAACTACCAGTTCAAAAATTTTAAATAACAAAAGGGGTCGAGTGACATCATTGTGGTGAAATTGCTTTCATCTATGCAACAATGCTTTTTTAAACCTCAAACAATTGGTTTTGAAAACACGAAATACTTTTTCAACGACAATTGTTTAACAAAAAAAGCGAAACATGTGTTTTAATATTGAAAATTTTACCACATTCATCCTAATTTTTTTGTAGATAAGAACCTTATTGCAGATAAGATACAGTTTTTTAGTCTATCAAAAAACTTATTTACAAGTTCAACGAATGATCCGAATTGACAATGGTAAAAATTTCATTGAGGATGAAATAATTTCGATTTTTCAAAACAAACTGTTTGAGGTTTAAAAAACCATGGTTGCATAGAAAATGACAGAAGCTTCACCACAATAATATGTCACTCGACCCCTTTTGTCATTTAAAATTTCTGAAGGGGTAGTTCTGGGCTGAAGAGGTATGAAGGAATAATTAAAAAAAAAATAATAATAAATATCGACCGCCCTTAAGATTAACATTGACGTTGTTTAGTTTTGCTTATTATTTTGTTAATATTATACTCAAATAACACCATCTGATTTTGCCTGTCTATAACGATAAAGTAAAGGCAATAGACAAAACATTTTTTTTTGTATTATTTTCTATATAAGTCAACGCCGCCGTACGCGTGTGGCGGAAGAGCTCTTTGTTTTGTACCGCCAAAAGCAAGCAGTGTAGCTATTGGTTTCATTTTATTATACCTATTTTTTATTTTTTAATATTCACTAAGACTTGAGCTTTTGCAAAGAACGGATGTAAAAGCAGAAAAAGTTAAATTAACAATTTTTCTTAGTCTTTTAGTCACTTCACTTCAATTTAACCAATTTGTGTTTGTACCAATTAGAATTGTACAAACCTACCTATTGTATGATTTGTAATTACATAACTAAAGAATTTGTTTCAACCACAGAAGTTAATTTAAACTATTAAGTTGTTTAATAAACCCATATTAAAATCAATTTGGTATAATTTTATTGTTATGGTCCTTCGAGAGGTAAATCGGAATTTTTTACGGCGGATTGCCATTGGGAACTATCTTAATGTATAGTGTTGAAACTACACAGACGTGTTTCAGTATTTTTACAAAATCTGAACTGTTTTAAAGAGTTTTAGTTTTACATAGGTATATATGGAGAGCTAAAACTGCGGGTTTCCATTTGAAATTCCTTGAGTTTTTGGAATTTAATTAATATTCCAATAATTTTTAATAAACATCCTGTAGATACCATCGGAAACTTTATGGTATTTCTCTGCGCTAAGTCTTTGACTACCAAATGGCAATAAAATATAGGGTGTAATATTTAAAATAACAAAGTTGTCGTCGACTTCCGCGAAAACCGTATAGTATTGTACTTTTCTATGTTTACTACTTTGAGATCCCCATCGAAGCTGTGGGTAGATGAGTCACTCCGTATAATTTTTATTTTATTAGTTATTTTTTTTTTATTTTATTTAGAATTTATTTAGCTACGATGCTGTACAAAAATTACATGTTTTTACAAAGCAAACACCTCCACAATTTTTTTTAAATTTATTTATAATTACATTAAATACATGTTTCGAGGATCCAGTGTGAATATTTTAAGAATTAAAAAATATATCTAATCAAAAGGTGTCAAGACATTTAAAAAAATATATCAGGGAACTTCAAAATGGTTATTTATATCCGTCTGTATCTCAATTTTTTTTAGCGCGTTAACAATACTTTGCCTGTGCGGGAAAGTAAAATAAAATGTATAGTTTATCCAAAGTTAATTTAAAATATATAAATTTAACGATTCTATTGGGGCTATCCGTTCCCATGCCTCCTTACATTATAGAAATGGATATCGAATGCAGCGTTCTTTTGATACATTTCTCTGTTGTATATAAGACGTATAATAAATCATGCCTGCCAAAGGATACCGACAGTAATATAAATAACTACAGTGACTGGAAAAAGTATTCGGTTAATGATTAATCGAACAAAAAAGAGTTTGCAAATAAATATATGAATTTTAACGAATAATTTTTGGCAACGTGTTATTTTCTCAGACTAATCTAAATATAATCGGATGGACATCATATGGTATGGCGGTGGAATTTAAACAAGAAAATTTGTGTCCGACAGTAAAACACGGTGGCAGAATATTGTAACCATGATTTGTTCAATAGTTTTTCGTAGATTAATAAAATGAAAGAAGATCTATTAAATTAGATAATAATTTTTAATAAAACTTCAAGTGGATGAAACTTTTTGCAGTTGGTATTGACATTACAAAGGGATATCGAGTTGTGGTTTTTTATATCATTTTAAATGAAAATTAGAAAGACTATACCGATGGTTACAAACTTCTGGGACACTTTGTTTTATATAAATATATCGGGTATGGCAATATTGTGTGTTAATTGATACTATTACGGTTTGATATTATTTATTGCCATGAAATATGTTCACAGATGTTATTTATGCTAACCACAACGCCATCCTAATAATACTCCTATCAACACGTTCCCCTAACAGGCATTTTGATATACGAAAAGTGATCAGCAATCCTGCTCACGTATTTTAACAACTATATCTATGTGGGATTTAGTTATTTATTTCAGTATAGAAGAGGGATTTATATACTTACCTAGTTTTTTGCTGTCAGTTTCGGTTATATTCGGTACAGTACTTAAAATAAAAACTTAATAACAGTTCGTTGTTAGAACAGATTTAGAAATCTGAATTTGTGGAATTCACGGTTATTAAAAATTCTCTTTTATTCCAGGAAGTTTTCAAGGTCGTACTACTTCCGGATATACCGGAAGACGTCATCAACTTCCTTATTTTAAATTAAACACAATATTATAAGATTAAAATTAGGAGTCTATGATACACTGCGATCTGATGGTCTATTGTGTCCACCTGTCTTGAGTTGCTTGATCTATGTCTCAAGTGACAACTCTCCGTCAAGTTCTAGAGCTCTTATGAAGCTTGGCTTCGGTCTGGAAATGGTCTTAATCGTCTCAAGGAACTTCGAAATGGTTATATCTGTCTTTATCTCAATTTTTTTAGTGCGTTCACAATACTTTCCCTGTGTGGGAAAGTAAAAGAACATGTTGTTTCTGGGAAAATTGATTCTTCAATTAGCCCGCAGATACCAGACCATTACAGCCATGGCCATCAGACAGCAACTTCAGGAGGCGCATTAAATTCAACTGACTTAAAAAAAGACTTCATTAGGATAATCATCCAACAAGAAGTCATTGGGTTGGTGTGCTTTGGGCTAGAGGCATCATCAGCGCATTTTTCCTCGAAAATGCTATTGATCAAGCATTAATTAATAATATTTATGGTCATTCACTTACAGAACAAACAAAACAGGTCCCAGAACTGAGCCCTGTGATACACCCAAGTTATTTCCTCGCGTTAACGATCTGAATGCTACCGTTTGAGGAGTTCCGATGGGTAACCTCCATATACTGCTCTCTCCCATCAAGAGAATCACGATTTCAACACAGGGGACGAATCCAACTCAGAGGACCACGTACAAATTCTCAAGGAATGGTCAGACGAACAGACAAAAGCAGTTTATATATAATTAAAATATTTCGTGTCCTGTAGATATATATTTCAGTGTGGAGCTCGTGGGTAAAAGGACGAAATAGAGTTACAACACAATCAAAACAAGTGCAAAACATGCCTTGTGTTTTAACATACGTTTAAATAGTCAGCGCACTGCAACGTTTACTTTTGTTATGGCTGCTTTGGAGGGAAACATTTTTAAAATAGTTCCCAAATCGTCACATTTTTCATTAAAGTAAAGTCAGTAGAAAAGAAAACAGATTTGTGTGTATTTCTTATGGAATCTACTCGGTTAAACAATATACCTACTTACAATGCTTTGCTGCCAGAATCTCTATCCTACGCCTCGTACTTATTATTTCCGCAATAGCGTAATTAATCCGAAATCTATTTGCATCCGAAACACGTGAAGATGCGAATTTAAACATAAACTCAATTTCCCCAAATTTCTTTTATTTTACTTTTGCTAAAATAACTTGATTATTGAAAAAATTCCATAGTAATTATATTTCATGCAATTCAATGTATTCAAAATTTGACAACACCTAAGAAAAATTACAAAAACCGCGGATGCCACACTTTATTTGAAAATTTTCACCATCGTCAGTCACGTACTCATTAATTGCGTAATACCGAAATCAATCGAGCAATACGACATCTATTTATACCCCCAACCCAAGTCCAAATGCGTAATTAACCCGAAAACCTAAATTAGGCAAGCTTTATTTTATTTTTACAAAAATATTAACGTTCTTAAATATAGTTCATTTTTATAGCAGCTTAAACTAAATCTGACAACAATGCCAAAATCCTCATCGCTTGAAATTACGACAATTATGACAAGTGACATATATCATAAATAAATTTGATTTGGCACACAAGTTGAATAAAAGTCACAAGAAAAAAAACTTAGGTTATAATTAAGGCAAGGGTTCCTCCGTTTACCCGTTTATGGTCATTCTTTTTTATTCAATTTCATGTCAGTTTACGACATTTAACTAGGCGAATAAGTATGCTACATTTGATTAATTCATCTTTACTAGTTTCGCAAATATTTCAAAAAAATCATCCGCAGGCAGTCATCTTTGTAAATGAGGACTTTTCGAAAAATTACAATTTAGGTGTTTTTCATGATTAGACGTCCCCAATTCGCTCACAAATTTAGAAACACCTTGTATAAGAGTTGAATTTTGTATCAAAACTCAAAAACTAAAAACGGTAAAAAATTATAACTACGCCACTGGATTCTACACAAAAAAAGTGTGTGTTTTTACACAATACTTTGAAAAGAAACCTTGATAAAGAGGAAATTAAACCTCGAAACGTTGCTGACTTTTACATAAAGTTTTGAAACTTTATTTCGTCCTTGTACCCACGAGCTCCACAGTGAAGTTTATTTAATTAACGATATCCCAACCATAACTCCCGGAAAATTTGCAAGAATCGAAGCTCAGTTTATGGCAACTCAAATTGTAAGGTCAATTCGAAATTATTTAATATCGTGATAAACATTTTACGCTGGATTTGGGTATATTTCAAGGGCATCAATCCAATATAAAGAAAACACAAAATCCCACAAAAGTTGTTCGCGCACGAAGCAAATGATCGCTTATTTCTTCAGCTGTACAGGACATAGTTAACGCTGAATGGAATACAGTAATTTGTTTGCAAAAGTCATACTGATACGAAATCAGAAACAACAAACCGAAAACGTCTCATTATTACTAAATAATAATGACATAATAATTATTCATACCATATCACGTTCAGCAATAATGTAACCGTGATCAACCTACACCTATCTATCTCTTGCAAAACTCCTGCGGCTTGGATTAATACTGTGCCGCGTTTCATTTTACCAGTTTAGTGCCCCCCAAAGGCGACCGAATTAGAATTATTGTAATTCGTCGTGTTTTCTATACCGACTATACGTCATACGTACTACGCATCTACAGGGCCTTTCAAAATAACCGAAACACATATTGGAAATCCCGTTAAAACCGATTATGGGCCTCTCTCTCTCTCTCTCTAAGTGCCATCTCCGCGACGAAGATTGGCGATCATCATGGCAATTCTTATTTTGGATGCAGCTGCTCTAAAAAGCTCTATCGAGGAACATCCAAACCACTCTCTCAAGTTTCTCAACCAGGATATCTTTCTTCTACCCACGCTTCTTGTACCTTGGATCCTTCCCTGCATTATCAATTGAAGTAAGGCGTATCGTGGTCCACGAGATACTGAAGTTTTCTGCTTTTAATTGTTATTAATAACTCTCTTTCTATGTTTAGTGGTTCAAGTATTTTTAAGTTAGTTATCCGATCGACCCATGACACCTTCAGTACTCTTCTGTACACCCACATTTCAAAAGCTTCTAGTCTTTTGGTTATTTCTGCGTTCAAAGTCCTCGACGCCATAAAGCAGAGTGGCAAAAACATAACATCTAACTAGTCTCAGTCTCAGTTTTAGGATTAGACCTCTATTGCACAAAACTCTTTTCATGCTATTGAAATTGGACCTTGCTATTTCTATGCGTGCTTTTATTTCTTTCGTGTAGTCGTTATTACAAGTAACTGTTGTTCCAAGATAAGTATACTTCTCTACCTGTTCGATGGGTTCACCTTTGACGATTATCTGTTCGTTGTTAGTCTGGGCCTTCTTTGTTATTTTCATGAACTTTGTTTTGTTTACGTTGAGTGTAACGCCGTATTCTTCGCAATATCGACCAAGTTTGTCCATGATTCTTTGTAGATCTTCCAGGTTTTCCGTTAAAATTACGGTATCATCAGCGTATCTTAGAACAACTATAGGCACTCCATTTACTTTTATTCCTGCACTGTCATTTTCCATTGCCCTTTTTAGAATCTCTTCAGAGTAGGCATTAAACAAAATAGGTGACAGAACACAACCTTGACGTACACCTCTCTTTATTGAGATGGTGCAAGAATTTTGTTGATCTACTTTGACGATGGCATTTTGGTTGTAATAGAGATTTGAGATGATTTGCAGGTCTGGGTGGTCTAGGTTTTTACATTGTAATATTTCCATCAACTGGTCGTGGCGGACCCTGTCAAACGCCTTATTATAGTCGATGAAGCAGGCATATACGTCCTGATTAACATCTAGGCATCGCTGCACTATTACGTTGAATGCGAATAGTGCTTCTCTTGTACCTAATCCTTTGCGACAGCCAAACTGACTGTCACTTATATCCAGATCGAGTTGCTGGTGAATGCGGTTGAGTATAATTTTTAACAGTAGTTTCAAGGTGTGGGACATGAGGCTTATGGTACGGTGGTCACTGCACTCTTTTGCACCCGATTTTTTCGGTAAACATATGAAGACTGATGAGAGCCATTCCTTTGGTAGTTTTCCAGACTCATAGACGCTGTTCAAGAGTCTCACCACGACATCCAAATCTTGATCACTTATGATCTTAAGAATGTCGATAGGAATTCCGTCGGGGCCAGGAGATTTACCGTTGCTCATGTTGTTTAGTGTGTGGGTGACTTCGTCTTTCGTGATTTCGGGACCTGTGTCTTCCAGTTCTACCCTAGCTGCGGATGTGATATTTCTCACATCGTCGAAAAGGTCTTTTATATATTCCTGCCATCTCTTTAGTTTGTCTTCTGTGTTTGATAGTGTTTTCCCATTTTTATCTAAGAGGATTGTAGTAATCTTTCCTTTTCTGAGACCTGCCAATTCTTTTATCTTCTTATGTAGGTTATACAAGTCAAATCTGTGTTGTAGCTCTTCTATTTCCTTGCATTTTTCTTCATAGAAATGTTCTTTTGCTATCCTTATTTTTGTTCTTATCTTTTTCTGGCTTTCCTTATATTTTGTTTCGTTGTTCTTGTATTTCCTTCTTTGGTCCATCAGAAATAAAATTTCCTGAGTAATCCATTCTTTATTTATCTTTTTAGAAGGTGCTATTAACTCTTGGCAGGGGGAAAGAATGCAGGTTTTGAGGGATTCCCATTATGGGCCTAGTCACTAATTTGCTTTACGAGGAAGTGATAAAAAGTTTGTACACAGATGGCGCCGGCAAATCTGATTTTTTTACTGATGATAAGCTATGATCCTGTATAAATCGATTGCTCTGTTAGAACACAATAAAAGTACCTACTTATAAACGCTAAAGAAAATTGTGGATTTTTCTCATTCTTCGAGCTTCATTTCCCTAAAGTATCAAATGAAAAACAAACAAACATCTGTGGATTAACTTAATTTGTAAGAGTTAAAGTCGGTCCATTTAACATATTTTCAAAAGATAAGAACACGCATAGATATAAAAATCAGATTGGAATATATAACAATGACAAATACACCAGGTTTCAATGTTAATGTATGTAATCCTGAGGCTGCTTCCATAGACTCATTCATCATTGAGTCTTGAATATTAAGTTAAGCAAAGTTAAGTAATTTGTTAAAACCCTCAAATGATTTAACTTACGTATGTCTAAGTCTATAGGTAGGCATTTTTACAGATTCGTCTCATTGAAACTCCCTGTAACACCGCCACCCTCGTGTATAGTAAAAGACCACTCTCCTGCTGCTGTTCTGTTCTGCTCTGGTTTCCAATTCAAATACATAATACATAAGGTATATAAACTTATATACAACGTGTATTATATGGTTATATTATATATAGATATACAAAATGTGAACATGACAACGCGTGGGCGTACAGTTGTTTGAGCAGGAAATATTATAATGGATATAAGGAGCGCAGTAACATAGAGAGAGAGAAAGCAAACGGCAACACAGTAAACTAACGAACCACGGTTGTCAAATTTCATAAATAAACTTAAGGGAATTATAATCAACTTTTTTAATACCCCAATTTAGGCAATTCATCCACAATTCCTGCACATAAAATCATGGAAATGCTCCTTTATAGTCCTTCGAACTGAAGTAAGGTTTTACAAAACCCGTGAACATGTCCCTAGCACGGCATCGTGTTCGAGTTTCATCTCTAAGCGTTACATTTAGTCTACCAAAAACAATTCCGTCCAGACTTTTCAATAAGTCATCCCTTTGAACGCATCGTTCTCACCCAGTGAACGCGATATTGTTACGTATACTGCCTTCGGAACTAGTCTTGTGGACCAAAAGCTCACAGAAGACAGCAATAGTAATGCTAACTTCACTGAAGCAATGAAAACAACTCAGAAGTTTTGTTATGTGTGCCGCCCCTTTACTGATATCAAAGGACGATAATGCCAAGGCTCGAAATTGTTGCTGTGATGCTAAATGCCACTACTGCAGGCTAGGACGAACAACATCTTTCCTCAGTGTTTGCAACAAACCTCACGCCATACCCCTCTTATTATTATTATTATTCGTGGAAGGCTCAAAGGCTATTATAAAAGGGGTAGAACCATATGATTAGCAGTTACCACTGAAATGCCACAACCCGCTAGTGAGTTCAGTCCAAGCAAACTGGAAACCTCCTAGGCGAAAAAGCATGGGATCGCATGAATTTCTCCTGCAATTCTGATACGAGAGATCAAAGATGTCAAAATGGGACGAAATATAGAGCTATTCGAACAACAACAAAGAAATTGTGAAGTGGCAATGACCAGAAGTTTCCTTCGACTCATCGTACGAATTCTGACGGGACACTGCCAATCATTGAAGCTTCTCCAACCTTGGAAGCAATATTGACCGCATCCCTGGACATTGTCACTGCCTTTTTCATTGAATTCGAGGATACAATTCTTACAGGCTATCCTGCACAAATTTCAGAACCAGATACGATATAGTTTTACAACTTCAACTTTAAAAAGCTGTCGAAAGCCAAAAATCACTTAAGCTTCATGTACAAAGCAGAAGTATCAAAACAAACACAATCCATGATTGAATGACAAAGAGGTACAACTCAAAAACTTTGACAGAATCATGGACTAAACAAAAGCGTATAGGCAAAGAGAAATCAGCACCCATAGGCACACCGGAGGATTAATTATCAGACCGCCCAGGAATCAAGCACAATGGCGGATAGGCTAGCACTGCGACTTCATAATATGGTGGTTCGGCATTGTCTGAATCAACAGTGCAGGAGCACCAGACATATTGGAAACATATTTATAAATAGACATTTGGTAAGCAACAAAGCGCACTGAACAACCACTACTGAGCAGGGATGAAATGCGAAAGACCATAGTAACCCTCAAACTGCATGCCGCCCTTAGATAACACCTAAATAAAATGAGGCTCTAAAAGGGTGTACAGCCTTATAAGGCGACACGTTCTTGACACAACACATGTACCTGAACACACAACAATGGCAAAATTTCAGTTGAAGCAGGGCTTGATTTACTGAGAGCGATAACGAACCAAGTAGAACGAATCATACCAGGAAATCCATGTGTGATGCGTTATACTCGTACACTTTTTTACTTTCCCGCGCCCAAACGCTTTAACCAATTGAGCTGAATTTTGGTATATGAGTTTGGGGCAGTCCTAGGATGAAGCCATTAGATTTTGGTTGAAATCGCTTAAGCCCTCTGATAGGGGTGGACACAACCACTACATTTTCATATATCAGTAGGGGTCGAGCCATTTCAAAGCATTTTTTATCTGCTTTACAGCGATAGGTCACTTTTGATATTTGCCCCCATAATTCTCGAGTTTAAAATGTCACCAGTCAGTTAGTTGGAACGTATATATTTATATAACAAATAAAATACAATATTTATTATCATCTCTGTTGGATCATTGGTAGGGCGTTCGTGTTGGAAGGTTACGTGTTCGAGTCCTAGCTCTGGCATACTTTTTTCGTTCGAATTTTTCAATAAAGTAGTTAGTTTGTTACGTTAGTTTATTGGAATACGTTACGCAGGTCATATATTTTTGATTATATTATAACTTGTCGGGCAAGTTTTGGGGTGTCACAACCGATTTTTTTTCTAAATGATGAAGAAAATGTATGAAAGAATTTACAATAAAGATTCCCCCTTCAGGCATTTTAGCAAATTCTCAGACTACTCCAAGTAAAGAATGCGCCAGATATCATCCATGGTGTCATGAAAGGAAAATGTTCACCATATCTATTTTACATTTGGCAACGCCGGCCGCCGTTTATAATTCTCAGGCCGTGCCAAACAAGCCGAAGCGCGCGGCATGTAGGGCCAAAACAGGTCTAACATTTATATAAAATATTAGTAGCCCCCATCATTCAAATGTCTAATCTCTAATACAGATGTCAGATAACGAGCAATACGCAATAATAATAGATAATTGTGAGAAATGAATGAGTATAAAAATAGTTTCTTCATATGAGGACAACAATACGAAGCTGGTATGTCTATGAGGATCAGCGATTCAATTCGTAAGACCTTGACGCTTGAAATCATCAGCTTTCGAGAGGTGTAGGAGCCTGAAACACGTGTCGCCTAGGGAAAGAGAACTGGCGAGGAGATCGTAGGGACCTTTGCACAATCACTAAGAGGAAGAGTATATGCTAGATATCGCAAGACAAGATCAATGAGGAAGCCTGTTTTCAGGGTAGTCTTCCACAAGCAACGTCCATCTCGCCTATTGATTACGAGGCAGGCTTCCTGCTTTCTCATCAGAGGAGGAATCTGTTTATGTTCAGTACTTCGATACATCAGTGGCGGCTCGAATAATTTTCAGAAAAGAAGGGGACTTGGTCTCCAAAGTCCAAATAATGGTTAAATTAGAATCTATAATGTCAGAATGCCAAATAATTTTATGTGCAAAACTTTATCGACGCCTTTTGACCACTCATTTAAGCGATCGGCGAATTCGTGTAAGTGTAAGGGTGATTTATTCACTCTGGAACTCATAGGCAATTCAGAGGTTTTACGAGGGCAACTATTTATATTTTGATCCTTGGCAACACTTACTGTTAGGTGTCAGCTGTTGTTATTGCAAAATCGAATTGATGGGTCATTCGGCGTATATACAGTCCTGATTTGACACTCAATGATTCTTGAACAATTTTAAATGAAAAATTACTGTTTTGATTACTAGCCTTATCGCTCAACTTTAAATTGAGGAGTGTATTAGGAGCCTGGAAGAAATAACATCTATATAGGGAAATAAATCTGTGATTAGCCTATTCGTTATGATCTTAGATATACCTCCACACTGCTATCCACGCGAATATTCAGGGTAGTTATCCAGAACGAGAAAAGTATTTTGTAAGACTCTTGGTCTTTTGACTAAGACAAATTTTACATAAATTTTTGAGCATCATGACGTTATACGACCAACAGAAAATTCGAGGAGATTAGTATATAGGTACAAATTAGACAAAGAAATAAAATTTAAAAAAATATTCTATTTCAAAGTGGAGAATCTCCACAAAACAACATATAATCAAAGCTATTACCAGATATGTTTCCGATTAGGTATAGGTACTGGGTAATCATTTATAAACGCAAACCCCCTTTTACTTTATTGTTTCACCCTGTAGAAGAAAATATTAAATATAAAAGTTTTAGGGCTTAATGGAAACTATTTACAGCATATATTAACGTATATACAGGGTGTCCCATTAACGCGCTATAAATAATAGTTATATTTTTTAAATGGAACACCCGGTATATTATATTTTATTATTAAACATTATTTTTTCCTGATTCTAAAAATACCATATTTGATGGGACTATCTTAAATAGTTCAATAAGATTTCGGAATAAAACAAAGCTTTTTCAAAAATTAAATGTATTTTAAACAAAACAAAAACTAAAAGTAAATTACACAAAACTGAGAAAAAAAAACCAAAATATCTACAAAAGGTGTTTATTAAAAATTCGAGAAACTGTGGACCTTCGATCTTCGCCCATTCTCTGCAGCATTTGCTGGCAAAATTGAACTTGGTCTCGCTTCTGTTCAGGAGATTATGGCTGCGTTGTTCGCATCTTATTGGGTCTGTAAGAATGTTTTATCAGTTCCTTTCTTTCCTTTCCGAAAGAGCATCTATTTTGGAAGCCTCTTTGTCGTAAAGTTTGAGATTGAATCGATGTTATTGAACCGTTTAAGATAGTCCCATCAAATATGGAGAAAATAATATTTAATAATAAAACATAATATACATTAAAAAAATATAACTGTTATTTCTAACGCGTTACTGGGACACCCTGTATATATGATAATATATTATGCTGTAAATAGTTTACAGTAAGCCCTAAAACTTTTGTATTTAACATTTTCTTCTACAGGATGAAACAACAAAGTTAAAGGGGGTGTGAGGTTATAAATGATCACATCTTCATTATCATAGACTTCCAATAATTATTGTTGTCGAAACTAGGTAATATGAAGATGGAAAATACACATTTCCAAACATGTCCAGTTAATCAATAATTTACATAAATCTCATATTCAAACAAATAAAAGAAAAATATAGACATACATTATAGATAATAAGTAACTAATGCTTTCAAACAAAAAAAAACTCTCCTCTGGCCATAGGACCTGTTTACTAATTAGTTGTCCGTGTTGTATTTAATGCGGACGATAGAGAAAAAGGGAGACAACAAACATGTCGGCATCAGCTACCCTTACCCTTATCCAACCCTATTTATAATTATCTATGCTCGTTCATCAGATTCAATTATGTGTTGGTTTTCTATATTATGTATCAAGGGTCATCTCCAATCAATTATTTGTATTGTTTTTTAGATCATTGGCTTTATTACATGTCATTTTAATAAAAAAAATAATTATTAGAAGTAGGTACATTGCTTCTTAATTGAAGATATTTTACCTATATTGTATTGTTAATCCCAAACATCGTACGAAGACTGATTTGAGGTTAATTGTTCGAGCTTCTCAATGCGAATTTCAAGAAAACAATATGTCTAAGCCTTATTATATGCATAAAAAGGCTTACAAAATAAACAATTAAAACAGTAATCCATTACACATCAAAAACACAACAATTTATTAAAAAAAAATTGTTCTTAACTATTATAAACGCAACCATATAAAATCATTATGGTTGTTCAATCAGTAGCAACAATTAAAAAGGCGTGGTAGATGCAAATATTAATTCCATACTTTATCAAAAATAGCCATAGCAATATAACATTGTTGTGAAGGCAGACATCATAACTACCTTCTCCCTACAACCCTCACAACAATATGCTATTTTTGATAAAGTATGTAATTAATATTTGTATCTACCACGTCTTTTTAATTGTTGTTGCTACTTGTTAATGTTTATTTGCTGTGTACATTTACAACTTTAACTTGTTCTTGTGTAAGAAAATTGTGACGACTTATTTTACTTTTTGACAATTCTACTCATTAACAACCAAAAATATAAAATATATATTTATCAAAAAATTAAAAATAATTTGTAGACATACATCAACAAACAAAACATATAAAACATAAAAATAATAATTAATACATATAGGTACATCGTCAAATAAATCAATTAAGATACTTAAAGTAAATTAATTAAGTAAATATTCTCCAGTTCAATATATATACAAAACACACAATACAAACTACTATCCAGTGTGTGAATCGCTCAAAAATTAATGCACATTAAAAAAGTCACCTACTGTATAAAAAGCTTTTTCTAACAAATACGTTTTTAGAGCTTTACGGAATCGAGGAAGGGATGATAGCAATTTGATTTCCATTGGCAGATGGTTGTGCATTTTTTTTGCATTGTATAGGATCGAGCTTTTGATTAATTCGGAGGATGGGGCTGGCAGATAAAGATCATGTTCGGCAGAGTTAAGCAGATAGTTATGGAATGGTCTTTCAGAGACATCTGACAGGTGTTTGCGGATTACGATTCCAGACCGATTCCAATATGAATAAGGAAGGTAGTGTTAGTATTTTAAATTTTCTGAAGAAGTCCTGGCAATGGGCTCTATAGTGCCATCTCAGAGAGTATCGAATAGCTCTTTTTTGTAATCTAAAAATACGCCCAAATTGCGTTGCACAGCATGTACCGCAGAATGGGAGGGCGTATCGAAGATGAGATTCGAAGAGTGAAAAGTAGACTGTTATGGAAGTTGACAACTTAAGTTCTTTGGAAACTGATCTTAACGCAAAACAGGCAGCGCTTAATTTTTTTGATAACGCGCAATGTGCAACTTCCACTTCAGGGAGCTGTCAACAACAAGGCCCAGAAACTTCACAGAAGAAACGACGTCAATAGTGGAATTATTAAGGTCAAACGACTGGAGCGCACCTTTATATGACACAGATTTTGTTTTCGCAGTATTCAGGCACAACAGGTTAGAGTCACACCATAATTTGATGGTGATTAAGTCTTTGGATATGGTACTATGAAGAACCACACTATCCGGGCCGCACCAAGTGAAACTAGTATCATCAGCAAAGAGACATACTTTACCGCTGATGTCTAGGCACGTAATGTCGTTGATAAATAGCAGAAACAAAATAGGACCCAACACCAAACCCTGTGGAACTCCACAATCCATCGGCCTGCAAGAAGACACAGCCGCATTGACCCTCCCACACTGATTCTGTTGCTAAGGTACGACTTAAACGATGCCAGTGGAACCCACCGAATTCCGTAGTGCTGTATCTTGTTAATTAGGATGATATGACTTACACTTGGAGAAATCACAGAAAATTGATGCTGTAAAGTGGAGATTGTTCATGTGGGATTGTTGAAGACGGAGAATATAGCATCATTAGTGCATTTGTTAGCTAAAAATCCAAATTGGTGGCTAGTTAATACTTCATATTTGTGCAGAAATGATAGAAGTCTCCTTTTAACCAGTCTTTCAATGATCTTGGATGGAGTAGATAGAAGTGCAATTGGACGATAGTTTGAAGCTTGATCCTTATCGCCGCCCTTGTGCAGAGGAATAATTATAGATGTTTTAAGGCATTGTGGAAAAATTCCATTTTGGAATAACTTATTAATTAATTCTGTGAAAAGGATTAATGTACATTCCGGTAGATTAGACAACATTTTCAAAGTGAAATTTTAAACACTACTGATGTAACAACCATAATTGTTTTATATGATTGCGTTTTAGGCTGATGCTGGAGTTGAAACTCCGAAACATGTCGCTATAATTAGGAAGATTATTACATTAGACGACGTGTTTTTTCAACTTAATTCTTACAAAATAGCTAGGTATATTTTAACATTATTTACAAATATTTTTGTAGTAAATAATTCCTGAGCACTTATTATAGATACAACATAGTGAAAATGATTAATATTTTTATTATAATTATCTAAACTGTCCTTGGTTATGAATAAATATACTTTTCTTCATTCGCACGAATGAATTATGTATAAGTTACAGAATAATGTATGTCATCCTTCGTATGCTTAGCATATTTTCTCAATACGTGTCTATAAAATTCATTGGCATATATAATTTTACAGTAAGTAGTCACAATATAATATATTTTGAATAATCTCTTCAATATTAGTTTTTGGAGGGACACTTTTTTTAATACTACTGGTCACTTTCAACAGTCTTTCTAATTTTGTATATTAGGTATAAATGTTAATTTTATTTACTTATTATTATGATTCCTTGCTATTTTTAGTTAAATTATTTGCAAATATTCTTGGTAGGTTGAAAAATTTGTATCTCATAAACAACGAAAAAGGACAATAGATAAAAAAGTAGTTTTAGTTGCTTTATGTTCATTTTTTTTGGCAATAATTTTTATTAAGTTGCTCCCCTAACGCCACTGGACTTAATAATTTTTGTCCAGTTAGGGCCATAAAAGCTCCCTATTTCTCGCAACAACACTGCCAAATCTCAAAGAAATCGGTAAGGAGATATTTGACTTAATTAAAAAAACCGTTATTTACAAAAAAACTTTACTACCTTACAAGGTTCTTGGCTTAATAACATATTCAATGAAACTGTTCCTATAACATACGCAAGACATTGTACATATCCTCCCTGGTTTACAAATGATATTATATATAATATTAAGCTGAAATCTAAAGTTTGGAAAAGGTATAGACGGACGGGACTGGATAGTTGTCTGGATGAGTTTAGGACTATTAGGCATTATGTGAAGTCTGCAATTGATAAATCGTATGTTGATTATTTGAGGGAGACAGAGGCTCAGATTCAGTTAAACCCAAATAAATGTTGGTCTTTTATAAGCAATCATAGACATACTGGCCGCTTACCTAATAAAATGACATACAATAACATTGAACTCGCCGATCCTCTAGAAATGGTTAATTCTTTTGCCGATTATTTTCAAAGATCATATATGCGGTCGGCTTCATTTTGTTGGGCTTTTACGCAAGAAACTGCGATTTACAGCAGCTTCAAATTCGAGAGATTGGTGAAGATGATGTTTTCAGAGCACTTAAATCGTTTAAAGCTAGACATACTTCGGGTCCGGATGGTGTGCCTGCCTTTGTTGTCAGGGACTGTGCCTCGGTCTTCGCTAAACCGATTTCAACTATATTTAATCTGTCATTGAAATATAATGAGTTTCCGAATTTCTGGAAACTGTCTAGGATGAGCCCCATCTTCAAAAAAGGTGATAGGCAGGATATTAGAAACTACCGGCCTATTGCCATAAAATCGAATTTTGCCAAGTGTTTTGAGATCGTGTTGCATGAAGTTTTGTTTAATCATGTCAGGCGGCTCATCACGCCTATTCAGCACGGATTTTTCCCTGGCCGATCCACTGCTACGAATCTCGTAATTTTGAGCCAGTTTTTGGCAGAAAGCTTGGATAGCGGGGGTCAGGTTGACGTTATTTATACGGATTTTACCAAAGCCTTTGACAGGCTTGACCACGGAATTCTGCTGCAAAAGCTTTCGGAATTAGGTTTATCTGTGGATCTTTTAAAAATTCTGTCTACTTATCTCCATGAACGTAATTTGTATGTGGAGTACCGTGGTTTCAAGTCCGGTATTATCCGTGCAACATCTGGAGTGCCGCAGGGTTCTGTGTTGGGTCCCCTCTTATTTATGTGTTTTATTAATGACATTGTTAATGGCGTGAAATGTCGCTCCCTACTCTTTGCTTATGATTTTAAGGTTTATTCACTGATTACCTCAAATTCTGACTGTCTTCAATTGCAGAATGATCTGAATGTCCTGCTTGACTTGTGCATTCAAAACAGGCTTACCCTTAATTTGGATAAGTGTTGTTCTGTAACTTTTACTCGTAAGGTAAATCCAATAAAATTTGTGTATAACATTGACTCTGTTCCGCTTAAAATATGCGATGAGGTTAAGGATCTGGGGGTGCTCTTTGACGCTAAACTTAGTTTTGTGGGGCATGTGATTTCGTCTTCCTATAAGAGTCTGGGTTTTGTTATGAGAAATACAAAGCATTTTGTGTCACCTAAAACTCTTATTTTACTGTATAATTCCTTCGTTAGATCGAAATTGGAATATGCGTCTGTTGTGTATAGTCCTGGTTATGCGTTGCACTCGAATAGCTTAGAGAGGATTCAGCGAAGATTTGTGAAATATTTGTGGTTTAAGTGTGACGGAGTGTATCCAACCATGGGATTTCCCCATGATGAACTTCTGGGCCGTTTTAATTTTGTACCTCTTGATAATCGTAGAGAATATGCCTCACTCCTGTTCCTATTCAAAATCGTGAATGGCATCATTGACTCTCTGGACCTACTTTCGATGATACCTTTTCATGCTCCACATAAGAGAAGGCGTAATTCTGGTTCTAGCTTTTACTTGCCTACCGCACGTACAACTTGTTGCTCTTTTCGCCATTGTTTGAGATGTGTTCTGTTTGTGACTCGGTGAGTAACGATATTGATGTATTTTTTAATCTCATATTTTATATTAAAAAAGTGTTTTTTAGATAAATATTTGTTGTTAAACCATTCTAATTTTGACTATTTTTTGCGATTGTAATATTTGTATTATTTATAATTTTGAAACGTGTATTTATGTTAATTTTATCGTTTTGTAATGTACCTGCCCTGTAATTGGATGTGTTTCTGTCTGGGTAGATGTAATCTAAATAAATAAACAATGCTTTTGCGGACGTATGTTTATGGTAATTTTTTTTCATAAAGACACCTGAAAAATCATCCCCTTAAAATATTGTCGCATCTTTTTGAAACACCCTGTATAGATATGTAAGCAAATTTATAGGAAAAAATCCAGCACCTAGCTACGACCCTGTGTACATTCGGTAAAAGTAGGCTATATTTTAGACAACCTGAGGTCGAAAAATGTAACCTATAAAAGTACACCTACCGGAAGCAAGGGGTGTGTGACACTGACATGTGGTCCTTTAGAACCCACATATCGTTTTGTACAGAAAAAAGCTATTATTACAATTCCATAATTACTATAAAAATTGTATACTTTTATATACTTACACTAAAGGTAAATTTCATTTCCAAATTAAAGGCTTTTACCCAGTGTTTCTCAAACATTTTCGTTATGGTTTGGGAATCTCTATAAGGGCACAAACTTTTAAAAATAGAAATACAGAATCAGAAATAATATATTACCAATTCATTTACACGCAATGTACCGTATACATCTGGCTTGTCACTTGAAATCTCAATCACCGTCACTTATTATTCTTGAAAGTTTATTATTTAATTTTTTTACTAGTCGATTTTCCTGGGAATGAGGTTCATATTATGAAACTAGTTTTTTGAAATAATATTTATTTCATGGCATATCCTTCGTACAACGTTTTTAATTTTTAAAAAGTTTTGTTGAATACATGTTTTTGTATTATGTTTGTGAAATATTTAATATTTTTTAGAAATTATAAAAAAAAAGAAGATTCTGTTGCCTGAAGAAGACAACGTAATGTTGTCGAAACGTTGTACGAAGGATATGACATGAAATAAATATTATTTCAAAAAACTAGTTTCATAATATGAACGTCATTCCCAGGAAAATCGACTAGTAAAAAAAAACCGTCACTTATGTTTATAGCTTATTTACAATTATTATAAGACAAGTAAAACAAAATACAATGCAAAATGAAAAAAATGCAATGCACAAACAAAATGTACACAGATAAAGAGTACCTATCTAACAATATCACATATTTCGGAAAACAAACTACATAAACAATTATCAAACTCTCATCCTACTATGTTTCAATTTATCAAGTTTTCTTGGGTATTGGGACTAAATAAGTAATTCTGAATTTTAAATTCTATCGCAACGTTTCGTGCAATATGTGCACATCATCAGGATAAAAAAACATAAAACCTCAATAAATTAAAATTGACATTCACCAAGATACACAAAATAAATCAAAAAACTAAAATTATACATGAAGAAAACTGACACACTACATGTTGCCGGACTCACACTGATAGAATTCAGTCAGAGAATAAGGCTCATATCACATATAAGTAATCATGGAGTATCTTTGTAAAAACTTTTAACCGTTTAATTTCCTTAATTTCGACTGGCAGACTGTTGAACAATCTGCCATGCCATGCGTATTCTAAACCCTTCTCAGTAGACGACAATCTGTGCTTGGGGTAATTAAAATATGTTGAATTTTTTAGAGCATAGCGGTGTTGGGGTTTCAAATGTAGAATTTTTTTTAAATATATTAACACACTCAAAGATATAAACGCCCGGAGCCGTTAAAATTCCAGCTGATCTAAATTTGATCCTGCAACTTTCGCCACTTCTCAAAGAGAGCATTATTCATAAGAATTGTAGAACTTGATCGAGACTTTTAACTTGAGACACAGCTCAAATAACTCAAGAAGAGACCATCAGGTCGCAGTGTATCACTATTTGTAATCTTAATCTTAGACTAAAGGAATGTGACCTTATTCAACTGATAAAAACCAACAGTATTATGCAAATATTTGAAATGAAGAAAATAGAAAACAAACCAACAACATCAGCCTATCTATTAGATCAATTTATCCATCTATAGAGGTCTATAGGTATATACACTGTGTCCAAGATACGAATTGAATAGCATTGGAATCTTGGAAACGGTAGAAGTTACAATGTCGCTTAAATTAGAGAAAATTGTACAATTTAAACACTTTTTAAATTTACTTTTTCAAAAAGTAAAGTAAAGATTTTTTGCAATTTTAGTTTTTATTTATTTCTGACATTATTTTTACAGATATAAAAAATGAAAAGCACTTTCTCATTGTTACTTTTTGAGGAGACTAAGAGAGCGTTTACAAATTTTCACTACGTCGCGACGTTTGGTTTTTGAAAAACCATCATCAACTTGGTTTTTAAAAACGAACCTGGATTTTTTATTGGTAAATTTTCAATTCAAAAATTGGTGGTATATCACATGTAATGGTTTAAACAAGTTTTCAGTGTTTTGGCTGTTATTTAAAATTATTCAAGAAAAATAGCCATAGTTTGGCACTTACTTTGCGTAAAACATTCATCTGAGAAAGCGTTTTTTTAATAACTTCAAAAAGCACAAAAAATACAACTAAATTTAAAAAACCGCGTACAGATTAAAATGTTGTACTGAGACAGATATAAATTGTCAAATAGTAATAAATAATTGTAAGTAACGACGAAACAATGTTTTTGCAAAACCTACTACTCTGCATTCATTCAGTTAAGTGCTAAACTATGGCGGTTTTTAATAATAATAATAATAAACGACTTTATTTGCAAAAACAAAATTTTTACAAAATGGCGAAGTTTTAGCCTATGGCTATTTTTTAATAACTTAACCATCAAAAAAAAATACATAACAGATGAACCTAATTCCAGTATCTAACCAATCAACATGAAACAGAACAAAAAGAAAGTATACTTATATAATTAATTAATACCTATGCACATAAATTCAATAATCAGTTTTATAGGTACAAATTACCAATCAATAATAGATACAAAACATATAATATATATCCATACACATATTAAACATCAACTAAATTATTGTTAAAGAAGAATTACATAACGCACAACCCAAACAAACTAACATTCCTCCCCCAAATAAGTATCCTTTGACACACGACGCAGTTTATTTGGCATTAGGTCTTTAAGATCACAGCTCAAAGAATTGTAATGGAAAACTGCGTTATAAGAGAATGATCTTTTAAATATTGCAGTTGTATGCTTGATCATGGTAAGGGTATTTCGTTTACTAATGTTGACTGAGTGGCTATCGTGTCTAAAAACCAACTTTTCTTTTAAATATGGAGGTGACGAGTTTTTCCGGATCCTATTTAAGAAAACCAAGTAATGAAGCTTGACATCTGCCTCGATCTTAAGCCATTTTAAAGTTGTTAACGCATATGTAATATGATCAAATTTGAGCAAACCGCACACAAAACGACAGCAATTATTCTGTATATGCTGCAGACGTTTCTTTGGAATCGCATCTAAACACGGATAGTAAACAATGTCGCAATATGAGAGCACCGGTAACACAAGGCTTTCACATAATTTTTTACGAAATTTAAAGTTTAAAATGCTCTTGTTCGTATATAGCAGCTTAAGGCGATAGTAGCAGGATTGTATAAGCTTGTTAACGTGATGAGAAAATCTTAAATCCTCATCTACTGTGACCCCTAATATTTTAATGGTTTTGTTAAATGATATAACCGAATTATCAATTTCAATAATTTTAAATAACAACTAAAAACACTGAAAAATTGTTGATATATCACCTATTTTTGAATGGAAAATGGCTTTAAATTTAACAATAAAAATCCCAGGCCGTATTGGAAAAAACCAAGTTGATGATGATTTCTCAAAAACATCGTAGTGAATACTGGTAAACGCTATCTTTTTCTCCTCAAAAAGTAACAATGAGTAAGTGCTTTTCATTTCTTTATATCTGTGAAAATAATGTCAGAAATAAATAAAAACTAAAATCGCAAAAAATTTTTTTTTCAAAAATTCTCGAAAACGGCTAAACCTAGTATAATTTTTAAAACACCCTTTAAAAAGTGTTTAAATTGTACAACTTTTCTCTACTTTAACCGACATTTCCAAGATTCCAATGCTATCCCATTCTTATCTTGGACACAGTGTATATTATAAATAACCCAGCATAATAATTTATTCCAAATACACATATATGCAAATCAACTTATTATAACTTGTGGTCAATGTCAATTTAACCAGAAGGCTACATAAACAGTCGATTATTTATATTAATATATGTATATAGAAAGATATTATATGCCTGTTACCCTATATAATTATTATACAGTGTGTATCAGCCAAATGGAATATACATATAAGCAATAATAATTAAATTGGGACGTGTTTGAAAAAACACTCGGACATGTCGACTGGTATTTCTAGTTTTTAACCCCTTTTTACAATCTTTTCGAATGCCAATGTGAT
The DNA here is from genome assembly GCA_911728435.2 of Apoderus coryli. Classification (NCBI taxonomy): domain Eukaryota; kingdom Metazoa; phylum Arthropoda; class Insecta; order Coleoptera; family Attelabidae; genus Apoderus; species Apoderus coryli. The sequence continues at coordinate 32,036,608 of OU452198.1, read as the reverse complement.
CTAATTTTTTATGGTAAACTCTATTAAACCAATGAAAAATTATTCGATATTTTGAACAAGTTTAAACAGTATGAATTCCTTAAATTTTTGAACTGCTCAATGTTTCCTAAAAGTTTATCAGCATCTAGACATATCCTGTAGTCCAAGGTGAAATTAACTCACAGTCTAACTCCACATAAATTGTCTTTAACATTGCAAATTCATGTTTCGGCTGCACACACAGCCATCCTCAGTGCATCAATCAAAATCTTATGTATAGTATAAAAAGGTAAAGGCCACAACAGATAAAAACAGTCACAAACCCAGCACTCTACTCAACTACTTATGTGGAAAGGTTATTTTGTATTATTATATATTTATTTTCACTATTTATTTCACCATCATTTATGTCACAACACTGTTGTCAACTATGGACTATTCACTTCATACTGACAGTCTGTCCCTCTTATACGTTGGCTATTTATATGCTTTTCTCCTTTCTCGAACGCTTTCAGTAAATAGTCGTTTGTTCGACAACATTCTGGCGTACGGCCATTCCAGATCTATACTGCAAGCGAAGCACATTCTACCAAATTAACACAGCGCTGCCCCGGACGAGGTGTAGCCTATTAAATCTGTACAGAGTCGCCTCTGGTTAGTTTGAGTCGCGAGATTTCGAGAATGATTAGGGGAAAGTCGTCGAATATCGACCGTGACCTATTAGGCAAAGCTGTTGCAATTTTTTAATCGCAAAAGGGACAATCGTCAAGAGTTTCAGTAGCGACTTCACTCGAAACAACAAGTTGCAGGTTATTATTATCTTTGGTGTGATACTGTATATTTTTTTTGATTTGCGCCTTCTTCTATAAACTAGAAAGTGTATAATATAAGGTAAATAAGACTTTTGATGCCATTGAAATTTATTATTTTTACCACAGGGTACAGATAATATATCTGGAGTCATATTTATGATAGAATTATTGTAAAAGTTTGTGGAACTGTATGCGTTTTCCTTCTGTATTACTGTTGACCTCGGTGGTCGATATTACCCGACAGTGGTCGATATTATACGCTAAGATACCATTAGGCTTCGTGGTCTGAAGAAAGCATGCGACGCACATAGGCGAATTTTGTCAAAAAGCTGGCCATAAATGCAAGCACCTTACAAATTTATCCAAATTCGGTAGAATTTTAAGAATGTGAATTAGAAAAGCCATGTTAGAGTTCTAAAATACAAAATGGCAAATAGGTTTTGGAAATATTGGTGTTTTTATAAGAATTCAACGCCTAAAGTGTTATATGGGTCGTTAAAAAAATGTTTAAAATATGGCCGATTTAATATGAAAGAATTAATTCAAAATTATGGAATATAAGAGAAAACAAATTTGTAGTTTTATGATATTATTTTAAACACTTTAATAATAATGCAATAAGAAAGAAACATACAACAACATACATACAAAACCATCTTTATTTAACATATTTAATCAATTTCTGTTCCACTTGAATCATCACTTTCTTCTTCAAAACTAGGATTTTTAATGAAATATAATACCTCCAAGGGATAACTGTCTAACTTCTTTTCTGGTGTTTTCCTCAGACTTGTTATAAATGGATCGGAGGATATTAGCAAGTTGTGAAAAACATCTTCCATGTTTTGTTGTCTTGAAAATTTTCTGGAAAATCCTTCTCTATATTTTTTAATATCCTTATTCCTGGATTCTTGTGCTTCTTCTCCTAGCGCACCAATTGGAAGAATGGCTCTTTTTATTATTATACCACTATGTATTAAAACTTATGTAAAGTTGTAGGCATAGGATACCATGGGTACAACTCTACAAATTTCCTAGCTGTTTCATGACAATATTTTTGAAAAATCTCTATTTTAATATCATGTTCGCAATTTATCGCCAAAAGAATTATCCAGAATATTTTAATTAAATCTTTGTCAATTTTGGCTGATAATTCAAACTCATGAAAGAACTTTCTGGGAGTGTTGTCATCATTAGTGCTACCATTTTCTTTACATACTGATTTTATTATGCGTTCAATAGTGTGGTCTAACAAATTTTGCAAAGGTATTTCTGCAAAAGATTCTTGTATTATCAATCCTTTTGGATAGCAGTCTTGTTTAGCTTGGGTTACCTTTTCATAATTTGGATATATCTCACATTTATGATGTTTTGCAGTATTTCTAATGGTGACATATTGAGCATTGGTAAGTTTGGCTTCGACTACCATAGATAAAGCCTCATAATGTGTCAGTGGTATGACATCAGTTTTCATGAGAGACGTTTTATATTTTGTGGATCTCGTAGGTGTTGAAAAAACAATATCTTTCATAATTTGAGCAGTATCTAGTTTTCCTTCAGATCTAAATTTGCGCTGCATAACTTAGTTCCTCCGGACTAAAGTGTGTTCTCAAAGATACCGTTTTTTGTGTTTTTGTGCTTTCACTACTGCTTTCAAAAGATATCGGTGGTCTACCTTTGGATGATGTTGTTGGAACTGAGCCTGTAGGAAATTGTATTGCTGTTTTTAGCCACTCCGTATTTGATATCAGAAACCCTTTTTTTGATTTGTGAGCATTCTGCATCTTATTTTGTACGATTTAAAAAAAATGTTTAATGATTCAATTGTTTCTTGAGATAAATTCGTAGCCTGGGTTTTAATTTTAATTTGTTCCAAAATATGATTGAATTTATCGTTTATGTTGCGAGAATCAGATTTCCACAAAATATCTAGTAACTCATCCTTAGTCAGAGAAACGAATTTCGTCTGAGAAGCTGCAAGAAAAATATATTTATATTAGCATAATAATTTCCTCATTGTCGATAATGTTTAACTAATGGATATTTTCAAATGTCTTAATAATATCTGAAAATTTTACGATAAAAAAGTAGGTACGCCACTGTGTAATATTTTCAACGATTACGAATTCTCGCTTGCTATTAATTAAGAAAAATATCAGAATATTACCAGTTATTTATTTAGAATGTATTATTATTAAAATTATTGCGGTCATAATAACCAAAATATGACATTTCACACTAGGTACGTACAAGAAAAAAAATTTGTTTTTTTCGTATCTGCAAATTTCTGCAAAATATATAATTTGGATTTAGGAAACATATATTTGAGCTTTCTAAAAATGCTAGTATTATTTTATTCTTTTCTATTCCAGTCAGTATTTGGTAATGTCAAAATTATATAATTAGGAAAAAGTGTTCAATTTAACACAATACTGGAAAAGATAACAAAAAATAATAATAAATTGCATTCACATCCTAATCAGCATTATTTTTATATTGTACTTACCTCCAGGAATCGGTTCCATAATATTTAATTTTAAAAGGATAGTCTTTTTTTATTAAAAAAGATACAAAACTGAAAGTATTTTATTTTATCACCGAACGCCTTATATTCCACCACTACAACAGTCAAAAAACATCTGAAAATATTTGCGTACCACGCCACTAACATAGCTTATAACGATCAATACTGATGCGTGGTTACCTACTTTTGTTATTGAGGGTAGAAATCGAACAAATTATGGATCTTGATTTTTCTATTTATGGCCAGGTTTTCTTAGAATTTGGCCTGTGTGCGACGTGCCCTTAAAGCAGTAAAGCATAAATTTTGTAAAGAAAATGTATTAAAGTAATCTCAATGCCCCCTCACACATCACACCGCCTACAACCTCTTCATGTCAGTTTCTTCGGACCATTAAAAATAGCCTATAACCAGGAATGCGACAAATATATAAAATCCAAACACCTTGAAAAAAATCTTACAAACTGATATTGCAGAATTGTTTAAAAATGCCGTTAATAGGGTGTAGCGACGGTTGAGAAAGAGGTACGATCCTTTGAGGTAACTGGGATATTTATCTTTAATCGTTTCGACTTTACTGAAGAAGAGTTGACATCCTTCCCGGATGACGAGGGTCTGCGAATATTCCAGGGCCTAGCAATGCTGAAGAACGTAATGCAAGTCTTGCAATTCAACGTGTCGAAAGAACTTCTTCGCCCATAGCTGGGCCATCCACGTCCGCCCTAAAGAGACGTCAACCTAATCGTAAAACCGCATCTTCGTCAGACGATTCGGATTTGATTTTAGAGGAGGTTATAGAGGACGATTTGAGTGATGATACTGACAAGACTCTCCAACCAAGGCAGGTTAACAAAAGTTTTGCTGACCTTCTGCCTTTATCGAAATTAAAAACAGAACTATGTCTCGAAAAATCCAACATTCAAAAGTTATGACTTCAACTCCTTTCAAAGTTGAACTAGAATAACAAGAAGAAAGAAAGAAAATAACGCCAAAGGAGGTCGAAAAAATACAGAGAAACGTAGTTTCTGACAAATTGAAAAACAAAAACACATTGGATGATGAGAAATGTCGCGTGTGGAACGATTTTGGTGGCAAAAACGATTCGTGGTGGAAATGTCGTTCATGTGGTTATTCTGATAATTAGAATATACCTATTTTGCTACATTTTTCTATGTAAAAAGCATACCTAACTTACAATACCTGGTCGATTTTACCCGAAAGGTCGATAAATCTGCAAACTTTTCTCAATCTCTGTTTTTAAAATTACAAAAAAACATATAGTCATTATACAATATTGTAGCGAGCGTTGTCTATGTAAATATCTTCAAAATAAGTCACCGTAAATCCAGATAGATATCTGATTGCGTAAGTGAGTTATTCCATTTTCCCCCGTAAGTGGTCGATAGCGTAGGGGACATCAAAATATTCTCCACAAGATTTAATCAAAAAAGAAAACACTAACACATAGCATTTCACATATCTTGGAACTAGTTTCGGCCTAAACCATCATCAGCCAAATAAAGCAAACACAATATCCTCAATGTACGTCAGAGAAAATAACTGTTACGTATTAGTAGTAGGTAAACCATTGTAACACTCCGAAAAACAATCAAATCTACTAGCCTCTTAAGGTATTACAAACCATTAAAACAGTAATTTAAATAGTTAAGTTCAAAATAAAACATCAGAACCAAAACAAAATGTGTTCCTTATAAATTTGACAAAATTGTTTGGGGATCTTGTGCGAAATGGCTTGCTCTATTTCCATAATGAACTATTTCCTTCCCCTAAAATTCTTTAGTCGTTTTGAATGTTACTTCCATTTGATGAAGGAATTAACAGTTTAAATTAGAGCGAAAGCAAGTGGAGCGTCGACGGCTTGTGTAAATTTTATATTCCAAAGCGGTGGTAGACTCAACGCGCCAAGTCAATATCAAATTTATGCGGGATTATAATGTGAAACGAAATGAATTGAATACGTGTTTTTAAGTTTTGGTTTGATTGCTTGGATTCTTGATAGCTCTAATATAATTTTGGTTAAAATGAATGCCAAATATTTTACTATTAAGCCAAAGGTAATTCAACTACAAGAAAACAAACAATAATACCATAATATGTTAAAGTCATTACGCAGGTGAACAAAATCTTCCGGATATACCAGAAGTTGATATTAACTTTCTTATTTCACCCTGTATATTATTATATTTTTGCATTCCCCATCCATTAGTGTATTTTGTTTTAACACTTCCCTAATACCTATCTTCAACTATCTTGACAGATTGATCCATCAGGTTACAGGGTGGTCTCAAATTGCTGTAGGATGATCTCTACTACAAATAGGCATAAGTCAATTTTCTCAAATGAAACACCCTATATGTTATCAAATATTCTGAAAGACAATCAAATTCCCTTTTAAATGATATGCCATATTCATATGCCGAAATTCTCTTATAAAATCTGTTATAGTTTCCGAGAGGGATCCGAAGAGTGATTTTTTGAAATCGGCCCTGTATATCGAAAACTACATGTGTTACCCAAAATATGATTAGGGCATCGTGAGTTTCACAAAAAAGTAGCGAAAACCGCATCCCGATAACTTTTCAAATAACGGAGCTACCCCGCAATTACAAACGAAATCTGGACACCCTGTACATCTGCAACAAAATGTTGTTTACACACTACACCAGAAGCACTAGGTACAAAATTTCTGTGGTGAATTATCAGATTTCGGGAATAGAAACACACATACAACTAACACACCTTTCGCGTGATTTCTTTTACAAATTACCACGCAAGAAAGATTTGGCATTTTAAAACTAAACGACACAAGATAAATAATAATTATATAAAATAAATCATTAAATTTTCATAATAAAAATCAATACAATAACACAATACTTATTATTATTACTAGGTATATGATAGAGACGACGTTGCCAAACTTACTCTCAAAATGTTCAATTGTTAAAAAAATTAGACACATCTAACATTATTTGAAAACATTAATAAAACAAAAGTTAAGTGGCAAGTATATATACGAGGCATGTTTTTTAAGTAAGTACCGTTTTGGAATTAAAAAAAGACGTGCAAATATATCGCAATAATTTTATTTTTACATGAAAGCCTGTACCTTAATCTACTATGGTAGTCGCTGGGCGCCAGATCAGGGCTGTATGGAGGATGATCTAGAGTTTCCCATTTAAAAGATTTGATGAGATCTTTGGTCCGATTAGCCACATGTGGACGGGCATTGTCATGCAGCAAAACGATACCCTTACTCAACTTGCCACGTCTTTTGTTCTGGATTGCACGACGCAGATTGTTCAATGTCTCACAATAAGACGCTGCATTGATTGTCTCATAACGGGCAGAAACTCCACTAGCAATACTCCTTTTCTGTCCCAAAAAACTGTGCACATGATTTTCCGGGCAGAAATTGTTTGCTTAAACTTCACTCTTTTGGGTGATGATGAATGTCGCCATTCCATGGATTGTTGTTTCGATTCTGGTGTGACGTAGGCCACCCATGTTTCGTCACCAGTAACAATTTGGTCTAAAAAATCTTCACCTTCATTGTGGTACCGCTCAAAGAAAGTCAATGCACTGCCTAAACTTTGGGTTTTGTGCAAATCCGTCAACATTTTTGGAACCCAACGTGAACACAATTGATACAGTGGTTAACAAGTCAGGCGGCAGAATTTTATGAGGAGGGTTTCAAAAACTGGTGCCACGTGACAAGTGCCTCAATATTCACGGAAATTATGTAGAAAAGTAGATTAAGGTACAGGCTTTCATTTAAAAATAAAATTATTGCGCTATCTTTGCACGTCTTTTTTTAATTCCAAAACGGTACTTACTTAAAACACATGCCTCGTATTTGGAAAGGTAATTTAATTTCTAAAACGAATATGCAAAAATATACAGGGTAGGTCATAGAAAAAAAACATGTTTATGTCATAGTTTCAACACGTCTAGAAAACTAGAGACACCACTGGATTCCTTTTAAAAAAGTGCCTTACGAATGTTTTCACAGAAACAAAAGAGAATCATACATACCTAAATAAGTGTAAAAATGCACAAAAGTCAAAACCACCCTGTATCTTTTAAACGGTTCAAGATGTCGAGATGCGGTTTTCGGCATTTGATTTCTTGTGAAAATCGAGTTGGTGACATGTAGGTTAGTTTTTTTCTAACTCCTCTAGAAATCGGTGTTTCCTATCAAAAGTGTCCAATTTGTACACACCCTGTACATTAACACAAAACGAGTTTGCTTTAGGTGTTATTGATTATTCTCAGTTTGGAAATGTTTTTCAATAACACCATGTATATATCAACAATATCCATTATGCTTGGGAAAAAATTCATTCAATAATCGCGCGTTCCGTTACTTTACGAACACCCTGTATATTTTTTATATTGTAAATTCTTCTTTCTTCTCAATAAGATAATACATAACTCCGTGGAAACGGCGAGGTAAGTAAGTAACGTCGTACAGCCGTCAAAATAATAATAATAATAATGAGCGAAACAGAGATAGGCCCAGTGGTATGGCAGCAAAGTGAGATGGATACAACTGTTCAGGCAATACCAGATAGCGACACAGCTGTTTCGAGTTTCACGGTTGGCGTCCGTCAGAGGCACGTACCATCACTAAAGAGGAGCTTAAACGTAAAAGAAAAAAACACATGTAGTAGTGTTGTTGGAAAGTAGGTGTTTCAAAAATAGTTGTATATACCTAATTGTTATCGTTAACAGTAATCTTCGGGCTAAATACATCACACAATCTTTCTAGTATAATAATTATTCTTCTAAGCTCGTTTATGTCAATCTTCATTTTTGCATTTTTAGCAAAGGACGAGTTATTTTATAATGTTTTTAGGATTTTAACGTTTTACCAATGATAATCAACTTTGAAAGATAGAAAAGATAAACATTCAACAAGAAAACGAAGTTCAAATACTTGTCTATTATTAAAGATTACAAGCGGCCAATAGACTCAGTTGCAATCCTCGAGACAATAGTTCAACCTTAAAAAGAAATTGAGATCGAATGGAATATATCAATACATTTCTTGCATCTCTAATAATGAAAGAAAGAATATATCGATACATTTCTTGCATCTCTAACAATGATAGAAAGAATATATCGATACATTTCTTGTATATCATGACCCAGTTCATTGAACTTTTTTTGTTATTATTGAAATTGTAGCCCGTCTGGTGAGGACGGTAAAAAATCAATATTCGAATGCCAAGTGTGTCAACTTGTGTCATTTAAAAACAATTCTGCCGGATTTAGTTCATGTGAATAGTAGTAAAACACACATTGATCATGAGACGCTTCTATCCGTTTTGATATTTGTTGGGTTTTCTGAACAATCAATCAGATTGTCTCACAGCTATTTTTTCTTCAAAGGAAAGACTGACGTGTGGAGTTCCACAAGGCTCAATACTTTCACCTTTATTGTTTAACATTTACACATGCTACATAGGGTCAGCTTTACTTATGACGACTATTATCTTGCTAATCAAGATATTAACGAGGATATTAACACAATTGTGGAGCTCTCTCAAAAGCACGGTCTCATGATCAATGCCTCTAAGTCTGACGTTCTTGTCTTTGGTAAAAACAGGCGCCTGTTGAAGTTGCAACTGAATATCAAAGTAAATAACTCAAGTATAAAGTTCTCAACTTCAACAAGAAATCTTGGCTTGGAATTGGATGTCGAATTGCGGTTTAAGAAGCATGTGAGCATCAATATCCAGAGAGCATATTCGTCATTAAAGATGTTATATCCCCATAGGCATCTACTATCACAACCGTTGAAAAAAAAATTACCGATAGTTTAGTCTTAAGCTACTTTAACTTCTGTGTTGTGTATGGACCGTGCCTAGATTGTTCTGATAAAGACAGAATTCAAAAAGTTCAGAAATCATGCCTTAAATTCGTGTATGGAATTAGAAAATTTGAGCCCGTTTCGCACAAATTGAGGGAGGCTATGTGGCTGAGCATGCAGGATCGAAGAAAGCTACATTCGCTAGTTTTATTTCATAATATAATAAATAACCATCGTCCTCCATACCTCTCTAATAAAATTAAATATAGGACTGATGTTCATACGTTGAACTTACGTTTTCGCGGACTTATTTCATTTCATTTACTTACCAAATTTTTATGCTATACAATAACATACCAGAGGACTTCAAAAAGTTAGGGGTTACAGCATTTAAGTTTAAATACAGGAATCCACTTTTGGATTTCAAATAGATTTTTTGTTTAATTTTTCTTTTCAGATTTTTTGTGGAAAGTACTAAACTTTGATTGTAGTAAAAGGCATGACTAAGGAGTGCAGTTATTGGTCGGACGTATTAGAAATTTGGTTCTAAAGTTATGAATTTTGGGGTTGAACTTAGAACTTTTTTTAATTGTTTTCAACTCCATTTCAAAAACAGTCTGGCAGCCGAGTATTGTTAGTTGGTATGTTGTTGAAGCGAGTAGATTTCATAAGAATAACACACAAATCTGTTTTATTTTCTAATTGCTTTACTTGAATGAAAAAAAGGACGATTTGGGCACTATTTTAAAAATGTTTCTCTTCAAAGAAGCCGCAACAAAAGTAAACGTTGCATTGCGCTGACTATTTAAACGTATCTTAAAACACATGGCATATTTTACACTTATTTTGATTGTCAGAAATCCGTGCCGAACTTTACCCTGTTTTCGTTGAAAATTAGAGTGAATAAGACAAGAGCGTTTTATTATAGTTAATTTATGCATTGTTCGTTATGTATCAAAAGCTGTTCACTCATTTTCGTCACACTGATATCTCACATGATCGAAACCCATATTTAAACAGTTTCTAAAAAAATTTTGAAAGAATAATATATGAGCAGGTCTATGCTTATTCCACCATGCCAATCGGGATTTCGAAGAGGTTATGGTACGGCCGCTGCTTTGGCGAAGGTTGTTGATGATCTGCTTCTCAATATGGACAATGGTGATGTAACTGCTTTGACACTTCTTGATTACAACAAGGCGTTCGATATTGTTGTGCGCAAAACTGAGATATTATAGTTTCAGATAGTGCGCTGTGATGGCGGGGCATCGCCACCTTTGCAATTGAGGAGAGGTGTACCACAGGTATTCCTCTTGGGTCCCCTTCTCTTTGTAATTTTCACTATAGATTTGCATAAATTGGTTAAGTATAGTTGTGGTCATCAATGATGATTGTACAATTGTATACAAATTTTAATAAAAATGTTGGCGCAATGCAGGATGCCGTCAATGAAGATCATTATAATTTTTGCAATTGGATATACGGTTTTGTTTTGACACGAAATCTAAGAACGCACAATTCAAAAAATCCAAAATGCTTGTGTGCGTTTTATTTAAAATTTGAAAATTCGTGGTCATGTAAGGGAATTGGGACGGATGAATATGACTACTAGAGTTAAATATCACTTGGCTTGTTTTGTAAGGAGATTAGTTGCTCTGAATGAACCCCATAAAAAAATTAACCAGCCAAACACAAGAAATACCTGAAAATCCCCCAAGTAAGTGGACTTAGCAATAAATTGGTCAAATGCTTACAGACCCCTAATTCTAATATCGTAACGTATTCAAAGAAAAAAGTACAGAATTTGTTCACAGGCTTGAAGGATAGGAACCCTAGACAGAGTATTTCTGAAGTAGTATACTCCATACCGTGTAAGGATTGTGAAAAGATTTACATTGGTATGACAAAGAATAGATTACATCAAAGACTTAAACAACACGCTAATGATTGCCGCCCAGAAAAGCTAGACTCAAGTACCAAAACAGCCCTGTCAAACCACCACTTCGAAACAAATCACTGTTTCGACTTTGATAACACAAGCATTTTGGACCGCGAGACGAATTATAAAAAGAGAGCATTATCAGAGAGATGCTCCACATCAACAAATTTAAAGAAAAATCGGTCAATTTTAGAACTGACACAATGAACCTAAGCATCATTTACTCTGCTCTACTCACAAATTAAAATGTTAAAATTGAATACTATTAACAGATCAGGGAAGTTGTGTTGGGAAGAAGCACTGTGATTGCTTGCTTGCTGTTCATTTGAGTTTGTGAATGAATGGTAATATAAAATAATGTACACTGAAATTTGACCTGACTGTATACAAGTATAATCCGAGATAGGATATATTTATGTTTTTTAGCTGTAATTTTTTTTTTTTTTTATAAGGCTACTTAAATTAAGAACAACGACGATGTATATCATTAAGAATTTTTTACCACTGAAATGTGATAAAGTTATTTATTTATTCGTATGGTGTTGATCAAATTAATTGTTATGTGTATTCAATTAGGTTGAAAATGACTTTATTGTTTTATATAATATGAACGACTAGACAAGGTATTACTTTGTAATTTTCTTGTACGCTTTTGTTGACATGGTATTTTGTTTTGGCTCTGAAGAAGTTTATGTATAATAAACGAAACGTTGGCTAAAGTTTAGACTTTTGTTTATTTTTGTCCTATACCGACAATTCATGTTTCGAGAAAAAAAATTAACATATCGACATGGCCACAAAATAATCATATGTTTTCAATACCTAAGCGCCTTTAAAAGGTCTTACTCATATAACATGCCAAAAATATATAATGAATTGCCTTTGGACATGAAAGCAAAATCAACGTTTTCATTTAAAAAACATGTGAAGGATCATTATCTTTGATACTAGTGATTGTATTTTTAAGTGTATTTCTTGATTGTTTAATGCAGGTTTATTGTATACTCAAGTTTGTTTATGGGTATTGTGAGAATTTGTCTCTTTATTTCATTTATTTTATTTTACTTGTATTTTCTGATGTTTGATTATTATTGTAACGTTTTGTATGCTTGGTAAACAGCTATAAGCTGACCTTCGCCGAGCTTAAAATATAGGCCCTTATTTTTATTATTATTATAGAAAACGTGATTTTAAAGCTGGGTACACACTTGAAATAGTTATTTTTAGCACCGCATGCGTGTTTGCTCAGATCGCTCTATGTTCTTCGTGTAGCAGTTTAAAAAATGTCGTCAAATAATCAAGATGAAGTTTTACAGCTAATTTGTGCCATGTTTTTGGATCATGTACAGTTTATCAAAAAAGGAAAAACGCAAAAAAGCAAAACAGGGATGGCGGATTACACAAATGTACAAACATCGACTTTAAAACAACTAAAATAGCGCAAGTCACAAACAATAACGTCCACACTGAGTATACGCATACACTGAATGTTTTCTTGAGCGGGGACGAAAAATCGACCACTGAGAGACGGCGAACGGGTCGTCTACATTTACAGATTCGTGTTTACTCAAACCATGTGCTCTCAAATGTATACGCGGCTTAACGACCGCTTAAAATAACGACTTGAGGATGTTATTTTTAAAAGTAGGTATAGCCCTACCACCCCCAACTTTATCACAAATTCCCTAGCAACCTCACCGATATCCTTAAGATTTTGACTGACTGTTTATTGCCAGCTTAACTAATTTAAAAACAAAAAATCAGCGATAAAGCAAACTATTTTTTATTCTATTACTCTTAAATTAAAAATCTTGTTTGCAACTTTAGCCTGACCGTTATTTGCTATTTATCGGCCTTATAACTACAACATAGAGCCAATCCTGTGTGTGCATAGACGAACACTTACAGTGTTTGAATTGAAAGTTTATAATTTAAGTAAAATAGGTTGGTACCTGATTATTTGACATCCAAATTACTTTTACGATCCCGAAAAGTCATTATTCCATAAATAAAATGAGTGGGATACAAATGTCAATATCTGATCCTTAAAGTTTAGTATTGCTTTATTGATTCTTAGCTAGGCATGTTATCGATGTATTATCGTTTATTAGGTCGTGGTTGAAATTCTTCATAGTGCTCTAAACCTCTCATATGGACAGCGACCACTGCTGCTAAGGAGAGGGATTTAGGGGGAAGGCGGATATTATTAGTTAGTTAAATTGCTGTTGGTCTAAAAAGGGGTAAAAAAGGCATTTAGTTGGAACAAAAAGTATATTTTGTACTATTCACACAAAAAACCTACGCTCTATCCCAATTTTCTAAACAACAATATAATATTCACAGGTCTGTTGCCAATGTACATACACAAATTGAGTGCCAAAAAAGTCAGTTTGGTGCAATTTACAGTTAATTTGACCATTGCCGCATAAACAAACATTTTGCAAATTTAGAGTCACAAAGATCATCTAGTCTTAACCCAATTTGATGGCTTGCTGCGAGGATATTTCTAACACGTCCGCTGGAAGGATTTAAGGATAAAATTAGGCAACAAATTCGAGCAACGCATCTGGTAAATGAAGACATACATGCGGATGCACTATAACTTATTTCAACGTTAAAGAGCTTTATAAAAAAAAAAAACAAAAAACTTGTTGAAATATGTGTCTAATGAAGATGAAGAGAAACATAACAAACTTTAATGGACAGAAACGAATCCTGATTTCTGGGAACAGTTGAAGCAATATTGCAGTTACACTCACTGCAACTCAAATAAAACACGTAAATACTATAAATTCCTTAAGTATCAGCATTTAATGGGCAGAACAAAACAATCGCAGGCATTTAACAACCCTAGAAAGGTACCATCAAAGATGTCCTAGAAGAATTCTTGGAATTAAATCACAAGAGTATTTTGAATTTTATTCTCTATATAAGTATTTTGTACTTTTTCCATTTTTTGTTTGATAAAAATTATAATAATGTAAATTTTGTGGATAAATAAATCATAAAAACCTCCATTATCCTTCGACTGCTAAATTTGCATCTGTCCGGATTATCCAAGCTATCAAAGATGAAATCTCTTACTTTACCTTCAATCACTCGAAAAGAAACGCAGAAAACGAAAAGATCGACAATAACAGATTTAATCAAAGATACAAATTACAATACTTAAAATTTAGACAATAATAAAATGTATTACGCATTTACCGTAAAAGCTCCTCGTGTGACGTACGTAGCTTGCGGGCGCAACGTTATCATTACTTCAGTGTTCCTAAACAACCTATCTCACTCTAGTACAAAGTGTTATCCTTTTCCCTCTCATGTGCACCGTCTATGTGTATGACTCCAAACACAAAAAAAAAAATACTCGTTGGGGGAGAGAAACCAGAAAGAGACAGAGACACAATTCCAATAATTTCGGTAAAAGAGAGGCAAGACACGCGCTTAGAAGAGGCAAAAGGTTTGTTAGATAAATAAAGGTTATGTATACATAGATATCTGTAGAACAGTTTTTTTGTTGTTGTAGTAGTTTGGGAACCTAAATATATAGCCGTGCCTAATGATGCCTCTTTTATTAGATGGAAGGATAAGTACCTAGAATATCCCAAATTTTTCCTGAGGTGACACTTCTATATTCCGAGTTATTTTAATCTCCTTTTATTTGATTTTATTGGATATTTCAAAAATTATAACTAAATCAGTTTTCCAGGCTTAAAATAAATCAATGATAAGTAGGTATAGTAGATATATTGTCAATTGAAATCGTAAAAAAAAAAACAACGGCATACATCTATCAGTTTGGAGGCATGGGCGTATCATTATTTTAGCGAAAATAAAAGCAAATTTATATACAGGGTTATTCACGCCATACGACACGGAATAGTGTTAAATTTCCTAACATGTTTTATTCATGGGTTCGATAAAAATGATTTATGGCTACAATTTAAAAATATTGTATCTATACAGGGTGTCCCAAATATAAGAAAGGAACCATAGGTGTGTTTTTTTTTTAAATGGAATGCCCTGTATATGAATTTAGATTCCCCGTTCAAAATAAACCTAACTTTCATTAAAGTACATCTCATCTAAACCTGACAGTTCCTTAAATATTTTAATTTTAATAAAAATATAGACATAATTTGAATGAAAAATTTACACCTATTCGTTTGTTCTTTTTAAGCCAGTCTGGGCTGATATAAAAAAACCACAATACTAAATACAGGGTGTCCAATAATATAAGTTATATGAACGTAAAGTTTAATTCTAAATAACTTGTTTATTTTTGTAAAATAATCCATTCTTGACGTGGAGTGTTAATGATGGAAATAAAAGACGTCTATTCCACAATATTCATTTCATATAATTGAATTGTCAGATACTATTAGTAACCATACATGTTTCGAGATTCTACTATCTCATCTTTTACTAACTTTGAGAGATTTCTGATTTATATTTATACCACTGATGATGAGATAGTAGAATCTCGAAACATGTATACTAATAGTATCTGACAATTCAATTATATGAAGTGAATTTGTGGAGTAGAATAGTCTTTTATTTGCATAACTTGTTTATTTTAAATGGAACACCCTATCTGTCAAATATTATAATACTTTCCTATGGATATCTCTTGATGTTTTCGTGGAAAATGCACATATTCATAATATTAGGCGAATTTTTAATTGAACCTGTTAATTTCATGTATTTGGTGATGATGAAATTAATTATCTATTAATCACTATAAGGTTTTCCTATAGATATGTATATTTTTAATTTTGCATGGAAAAAGCACATATTGGTAGTAATAGGAAGAATTTTTCAAAATTATAAAATTTGTCAAGTCAGCCATGAGAATTTGACAAACCATATCTTTAAACAAATAACATAATAAATAAATATATTTCTAACTTAAATTAAATAACAAGATATACATAAATACTGATAAATTTTATAATAAATGTTCAAAATGATCGGACTCTCGGCACATTTGAATCCTTTTCTTAAATCCTTCAAGAACTTTAACCTGGTGTAACGCTTCTAAACGCTTCATTTATTTGATCCTTCATCTCCTCTATTAAAAAAACTTTTCATTTTCGATGATTTTGTTCCTCCCAGTGTACAAAATTCAACACGATTTAAAATCAATATTGAAAAGTTCTTGATACAGTTGCACTGTGTTTGGGTGATATCTTTCGTTAAGCTGCCTTAACAGTCCCTCGAAGACCCCTTTTTGGGATGATTTTGCCCCGGGAAAACTAGATGGTTCGCGAGCCAAAGAACAAATGAAAGGTTATCGTAAATGAAACAACGCCAGCTCCACAAAATATTCATATATATATATGTATTCAAATAATTCAAAAATCAGTCCGACATGTTTCGAAACCAATAAGTCTCATCATCATAAATGAGAGAGAGTTTTAATAAATCCTTAACGCTCGTACGTGGCGGCCTATTCAGATGATACCGATGTATCTGACAGGGATGAAGAATAAACTTTGCAACATGTTATATTATTCCTTTAGAATAGAATTCTTTATCTGTTCGGTCTGATATAGTTGAAAATGTTTTGTGATTCCTCAAAAAATATATCCAAACACTAATCATTAAAATCCCCTGTATAATAGGTTGTGATATAACCTGAAACCATCCAAAATCCCCCTGTTTCTGTCATTTCACGGTATGGTATTTCGTAGCAGAGGGTACCTATTATTAGTGGAGCCCTATACAAGTTATGCCTATACCTATAGGTAGGTATATAATACACACCATGTATTTACCGCATATTTCCTTTCGCAATGACAGAACAGACTGTGATATCATGATGGTGGAATATTAATCATGACTACATAGATACCGTACGTCTTCCGTAAAAATAGCCATAAATGTACAGTATTAAATTAGGTGCCTACCTTCTACCTGTAATACGAGGGATCCGTTAAAATAATACAATTAAATTTTATGAAAAAATTTGCAATAAACAGCAGCACGGATTTTTTCCTCGCCTATCCACTACTACTAATCTCGTAATTTTGAGCCAGTTTTTGGCAGAAAGCTTGGATAGGCTTGACCACGGAATTCTACTGCAAAGCTTTAGGAATTTGATTTATCTGTGGATCTTTTAAAATTTCTGTCTACTTATCTCCATGAACGTAAATTGTATGTGGAGTACCGTGGTTTCAAGTCCGGTATTATCCGTGCAACATCTGGAGTGACGCAGGGTTCTGTGTTGGGTCCCCTCTTATTTATGTGTTTTATTAATGACATTGTTAATGGCGTGAAATGTCGCTCCCTACTCTTTGCTGATGATTTTAAGGTTTATTCACTGATTACCTCAAATTCTGACTGTCTTCAATTGCAGAATGATCTGAATGTCCTGCTTGACTGGTGCATTCAAAACAGGCTTGCCCTTAATTTGGATAAGTGTTGTTCTGTAACTTTTACTCGTAAGGTAAATCCAATAAAATTTGTGTATAACATTGACTCTGTTCCGCTTAAAATATGCGATGAGGTTAAGGATCTGGGGGTGCTCTTTGACGCTAAACTTAGTTTTGTGGGGCATGTGATTGATGTGGTTTCGTCTTCCTTTAAGCGTCTGGGTTTTGTTATGAGAAATACAAAGCATTTTGTGTCACCTAAAACTCTTAGTTTACTGTATAATTCCTTCGTTAGATCGAAATTGGAATATGCGTCTGTTGTGTGGATTCCTGGTTATGCGTTGCACTCGAATAGCTTAGAGAGGATTCAGCGAAGATTTGTGGTTTAAGTGTGACGGAGTGTATCCAACCATGGGATTTCCCCATGATGAACTTCTGGGTCGTTTTAATTTTGTACCTCTTGATTTGCGTAGAGAATATGCCTCACTCCTGTTCCTATTCAAGATCGTGAATGGCATCATTGACTCTCCGGACCTACTTTCGATGATACCTTTTCATGCTCCACATACGAGAAGGCGTAATTATCGTTAAAGCTTTTACTTGCCTACCGCACGTACCAACTTGTTGCTCTTTTCGCCATTGTTTGAGATGTGTTCTGTTTGTGACTCGGTGAGTAACGATATTGATGTGTTTTTTAATACCATATCTTATATTAAAAAAGTGTTTTTTAGATAAATATTTGTTGTTAAACCATTCTTATTTTGATTATTTTTTGCGATTGTAATATTTGTATTATTTATAATTTTGAAACGTGTATTTATGTTAATTTTATCGTTTTGTAATGTACCTGCCCTGTAATTGGATGTGTTTCTGTCAGGGTAGATGTAATCTAAATAAAAAAATAAAATAAATAACCGAGATACCGGACGTTCAAATTATTTGGCACCTGAAGACCTGATGATGATTTTTGGTGAATATTATCGAAACGTCTCAATATAGATACAAGAATGAAATTTTGCACATTTACTAAAGTTTTAATGCTTAATAACATAACTATAATATAATAACATGAATATTTTTAAAATGATACTAGCGTAACAAACTTGGAGGGATGCCGCAACTTTTTTGTTGTTAGAATATTGTACTTTTGACCTCATATTAATCAACCAGGGTTGAGAAAAATCATGATTTAAAAAAAATCAAATATCGATGATTTTTTTTAAATTTTTACTAGCTTTTACAAATATTACTATTTTCAAGCATTTCTAACTGATGCTTATATTTTGTTAATGCCCATTTGCATCACATACAGTTTAAGTAGAGAATAATAATTAAGAATCACCTACATTTTAAGTATTACTCGTAAGTGGCACTTAGTTAAGTATCGGGTAAATCTGTCAACATTTAAGGTAACCGACAATCAAGAAGATTTTTTGTTTGGGCAGTAATATTTTAACCTGTTCAGTTTTGTTTGCATATTAATTCATAAAATGTAATTTTGATTTTAAATGAAAATTATTAAGTACATAATAAAATAAAATACGATGGAAATTAATGATACACCAAAAAAAAAAAGAAGAGCTCCAAGTATTAATAACAACTGATTCATGGAGGTCATGCAGTTATTTCTAGAATATATTGTGATTAAATTCTAAAATAGACATAATAATCCTTTATATCTATAGTGTTGGATAATAATCTAAGCACAAATACGCTTTTCGGTGTTTGCTTTTAACATAATACCTTCTACTGAAAGCTGTCATATATTTACTTAATCTCATCAAATTCTAGTAAATGGTCAATTCGATCTAGGATTAGGCTTCGTCAGTCTAAATCTTTGAGTTAAATTGTCCATATCTTCAAAATAATTCGGCCTTTCCTAAACCCTCCTTGGAAATTCATGTTCAATTAATTCGAAATCATCCAAGAATTCCATATTTTTAGTCGCCCCACAGAACACAAAATAAAGTAACCCAATAATGAAAAATATAAAAGCAATTTTGAGGTTAGAATTCCATTTAAGAAGAGAATCTTCGACCCTTAATTTAAAATTTTGACATTTTATTGTGTGTAAGACAAACGTATGAAAAATTTCAATAAAGTTCATCAAAAGTAAAGTTTGGATTTTCTAAGTAGAAAAAAGTGCATTAGGTTGTCATATTATAAAAATCGAACTACTGTTGCTGCTCAACACGATGTATCCAAAGTCAATGTAAAATATATATAAATTTAACGATTCTACCGGGGCTATCCACTGTATCAGACACGGCCAGTATACGACACGAGCGGAACACGTTGGACGTTAAAGCATCAAGATTTACATGTACAAAGCCTTTTAAATATTTATCATCAGTTAAGGTCTGGAAATAATGAAGTGACGAATACACATATTATAAAAATTTTACGTTCTATAGCAAATGTCACTGACTAAGTGAGTAAACTTTGTTGTTAGTTTATAATACTACATGCATGCACTTATATGCATAACAAGTATTAACAACACGGACTAGGTACGTGTGCATCTATGTCTAAACTTCCAAAAACAAAAACAGTATTTTTCAGCGTAGGTTTATATGTTGCCGTGTTGGAGAGGCAAGGAAAAATACAGTATACTTTTATACAAATGAACATACAATTGTTAATACATAACGATTTTTAAGATATCGTCTAGGACATGTATTGTTATGAAATGTTAAAAGGGTGCGCCTATGGACGGCTGCGGTCGATATTGACATTACAAAGGGACATCGAGTTGTGGTTTTTTATATAATTTTAAACTAAAATTAGAAAGACTATACCTCAAATTGAATTGTTGAGCAATGAAAATGCCATTTCAGTACAGCAATGCAAGGGAAGCGGTTCGGGAATATCGTAGGCGTCTTCCAAGCAGTCGTTGCCAAGTATACATCAACAATTTGGAGAGAATGGGTTTGGTGGTAGAAGAGAAAATCCAAGGCAGCAGCCAGCTACACATTTCGACCTCTTCTATCTTCAACACTCTAAAAAGGAATCACTGCAAAGCGTACCATTTAAGATCAGTTCAAGATTTGCTTCCTGCATGGTGATTATCAATGACGATTAGGATTATGCAGATGCGGAGAAATGCAAAAATAAAGGAACCGTACTTCACAATGCGAGGTATTGAGGGTTTTCAAAATCTGCATGTTTAAGGATCAGAAAATCGTCAAATCGAGGCTTAATGTTTGCCCGACAGGATTGATGGACAAAAATATTTGGAATTATTAATTGAACATTAATCCGGAAACTCTTTACCGCGCCCTCGTATACCTACGCAATGAATAAAATATTTTTGAAACTCTGCCAAACAACACAATACCTAAAAAGTTAAACGATTAAAATACAATATTCTGTGTTCCGCGTGTAATAATACATTGTACTCGTAGGTACTTATATTGATTTTAATTTTGGTTTAAATAAATCATAAAGTGAATGGTTATCTATGTACCTATTAATAATGAAAACAAAACTGCGTATAAACGTACAATGTGTCCGTAAAATTGTGCATGCAGAAAAATTACAAAAATATTATTTTGGCTGAATCACTTAAACAAAAAGTACATCAGAAGCGCGGTTGATAACTATCTATAGTTGAAGCTGTTATTGTAGCTCAGGTCCAGCAAAAGCTGGATCATTTCGAGAAAATCCCAGACAAATTCTCCAGATTATCCGATATAACCTCATACTGATAAGGCTGGAACATGTTTGCCAAGTCGATGTTTTTGCTGCCCAACCTAATCCAATATTATGATCCTAGTACTCATAATCCTCCATAGGCAATATCCAATAGACCTAACCCGACAGTGTAGAGTCCTAGCTACCTGATTTCGTTTTCCACTAACCCAAATTGACCATCAGCGATCCAAACCAATCTTACATTGGTTTGGATCGCTGAATCGAGAAGGATAGTAGAATTGTGGGAAGAATGCTTAGAATAGATTAAAGATTATTATAAAATGAATTTGTGTCCGTAAATATAAATGAAAAATATGTCCGCTATGCCACGAAATTATTTTTCATTAACCCATTAGTGCATAGCGTCCGTTTAAACGGCTGTTTTAGTATATCTTTAAGTTATAAACATAACCTTAAATATTTTAATGCTATCAGTGTCTTTCTAGTTGTGTCTACTTAAAGATAAAAATTAATAAAATGGTTCCAGTGGCAAATTGTGTACTTGGTAAAGAAAGAAAACTAAAATGGATCCGTCACTTTATAGGAATCATGGCACCGGGTAAGTTTTATGACTACAAATTTCATAAAAGCCGAAAATAACCAAATTATTTCTCAAAAACTTTTGTATAAGGCTTTATTTATGACGTATTAGTCATTGTTAATTATAAAAATATAATAAATTTGTCTAGCTGCTACTTTTTTCTTTGCGTCCGTTAAAACGGACACCATGCACCCAGAACACTGAAACATTTTTTTTATATACATTTAGCCTTTCACTCAGGGAGTTGCTGCAAGCGCTTGATGATGATGAAAGCGGCCAAAATCTGGACATTTATACTTTGCATCCAATTGATGGAAATGATACAGACGTTGACGAAGATTTAAGTGATGACGAACATGTTGGCGATTTGAACTGTTTGGGACCTCAAATGTTAAAGACTTTTTGTGAAGTAGCCGTAACTGATAGAAAAGGAGACGATGAACTGGAAGAAGGCGAGGGAGATTTAGAAGATGATAATTGGGATTCAAATGATGAAGAACCGCTTGCAAAATACATTCGAGTGAGTGAAAATGAACGCAGCGTAACAAATAAGTGTGCTAATAATAAATTTGAATTATCATGGAAACAATCTAAACCAAATTTTAACATGATTGTAGACTGTCAAGAGATTTCAGTATCCGATGAAGCGAAAGCCTGCAAAACACCAACTAATTTTTTCATGTTATTTTTCACAGAGGATTTACTCAAGCATATGCGGGACCAAACGAACTTATATGCATTACAAAGAAACGTACAGCTAAATATGACGCTTGACGAGATGTATGTTTTTATTGGGGGTCTTTTACTTTCCGGATATGGCAAATGTCCAAATAAGAGATTATATAAGTAACAAGTAACAAATTACCGACCGGTCTGTATATTGAATTCAATTCCGAAACTATTCGAAAACCTGATCACTCGTTATCTGACGGCCACTCTGGGGCCATTGGTGATCTCCGATCAATTTGGATTGCAGACAGGTAAATCTACCGAGCTCAATCTCCTCGAATTCACAAACTACTTGTCCCGGGCTTTGGAGCACGGATATCAAGTTCATGCCATTTACACCGACTTCTCTAAGGCTTTCGACAGTGTCAACCATCGACTTCTCATTGAGAAGCTTGGGATTGTTGGAGTCTCTGAGCCTATGTTGGACTGGTTGGGGAGCTACTTATGTGGTAGAACTCAGGTTGTCCGGATCAATGAGTTTCATTCCAGGCCCATATTAGTTTCATCTGGTGTTCCTCAGGGGTCTCATTTGGGCCCCTTATTATTTAACTTATTTGTCAATGACATAGCGCAATGTTTCGTTCATAATGAGATCAAGTTATTTGCTGATGATCTAAAGTGTTATAGGCGTATTGCAGGCCCATCCGATTGCTACCTTTTGCAGGAGGATGTTATTCGGCTTGTGCATTGGTGTGAGGCGAATGGGTTGGATTTGAATATATCGAAGTGCTTTTGCGTTAATTTTAACCGTACTAGGGATCCACGTTTTCACGAATACTTTATTGACCGGGACGCTTTGGATTATAAGACTTTGGTCAAGGATCTGGGTGTCTACTTGGATTCTTCACTGAGCTACACCGACCACATCAGGCGCGCGACATCGCGGTCCATTAAGATGTTGGGCTTCATCAGACGTTGTTCGGGGGATTTCAGTCAGATTGGTACATTCAGGGCCCTGTACACGTCCCTTGTGAGGACGCATTTGGAGTACGCCTCTGCGGTGTGGTCTCCATCTTATGTTTGTCACACTGTCTGTATCGAGAGGGTTCAGCACCGTTTTCTGAGGTACGTTCATTTTAGACTCGGCCGTGAACGACCCGTTGATTTTAACTTCAACTACGGCGTATTGCTGAGTGAGCTGAAGTTGGCTACATTGGGCGCCCGCAGGGTTGTCAGGGATCTGACTATACTATATAAAATTTCAAACAATACTCTTTTATCTTCTAGTCTTTTATCCCAGATTGGTTTTCGTGTTCCCCCTAGACAAAGCAGAAGTTCTGATCTCTTTCACGTCTCGTTCCACCGCGCGAACTACGCTATGAATACCTTTGTCACCAGAGTGGCGCGACTGGCGAATCGTTGTTCTAATCATAACATCGATTTCTTCGCACCATTTGGTGAGTTCGCCGGTCGCTTGAGGAGGGGGTCTAGAGATGAATGGTTTCCCTAATTCTTGTTTTTAAAATTTAAAATGATTTAGCATTCATTAATTCCTTAACATCAGCGAGCGTTGGAGTCCTGCGAGCTGTTGTACGTCGCGCAATTGCTGGTTTTTTGTTTTTTTTTTATTAAGTTCAATTGTAATGGATAGTCTAGAGCCATTATGTAAGTTTTATAATTTCTGTATTATGTTGTATGCTATTGTTTTGTACATGTTGTAATAATGGACTTTGTCCGTAGATTAATAAATAAATAAATATTGGTCCAGTTTACCCGACGTTCCTAAATTTTTGCAAACTAGCATACGGCGTCACAGGTTTGAACAAATTCTTCGACATTTCCACCTAAATGATAATTTAAATATCGATAATAACCGCCTGTACAAACTAAGACCGTTGATCACCCATTTCAACATAACATAGAAAAAACATGGAGGACTGGAAGAGAATATTTCTATAGATGAGAGTATGGTTCCTTATTATGGGAAACATTTCGCAAAGTAGTACATAAGAGGAAAGCCAATCAGATTTGGCTACAAGAATTGGGCCCTTTGTTCAAGTACTGGCTATTTTATTTCCTTTGTAATCTACATGGGTAAATCAGAGGTAAAAAAAAAAAAAGAATTTGGTATTGGAGGAGATGTAGTAATGTCACTATTAAAATTATCAGAAATATACCACCCAACAAAGGTTTTAAAATATTTTTTGATAATTATTTTTCCTCAAGCCGTTGGATGTGCCATCTAGCTGATTTCTGTTATTGTGCAACAGGAACAATACGAGAAAACATGACAAACAGATGCCCACTACCTAGCAAAAAGGTTATGGAAAAAAAGACAAGAGGTTCTTACGATCACCAGACTGAAATTGAAGACAAGATATGTCTAACGACGTGGAAATATAACACAAACTGGTTACTTGTATAACCAACTATAATGAAGTGGCTGAAGGAAGTTGTACAAGATATTCCAGAGATTGTAAAGCAAGAATATCTGTGCCGCAACTGAAAGTATTTGCCAGTTATAATAGAGGCATGGGAGGGGTTGATTTTATGGATCAGGCTGTCGCTGCATATCGAACTAGAATGCGTCAAAGAAAATACATGCCTCTTTTGAATTTCCGCCGATCCATTGGTAATGGCTTTCTCTCTCCTTATGGGACATCTTCATTTAGAGGAAAAACTGTGCAACCCCCGAGCGATAATGTTAGGTTTGATTAAAGAAACCATTTAGTAGCTTATAATAACACGGAGATGTAAAGTTTGTGGCAAAAAAGCTCATTTTGTGTGCAAGAAATGTAATATTGGTCTGCATCCAAAATACTGTTTTGAACAATACCACACTAAGTAAACCACCGCACACGTTTAAACGGACGTGCAATATTTTGTTTAAACAAATTAGAAAAAAATAAATTTGCATTTTTTTAACTTTTTTGTTTTATTTAATGAATTTTTAGTAAAAAAAATAAAATCAACTTAATTTTAAACTTTATGCACTAATGGGTTAAGGATTATCGTCAGTCAGGTTACAGTATACTTAACGTTAAGTGCACTGTGGTTCGGAATTACGCTACCGAGTCCCATATTACTTGCCTAATTTAATAAAAGGCAGAAAAGCACTGCCTGTATACGGACTACGGCTGTGTATGTATGTGTAACCCCTGGCAGATTTAACATTGTTTTACTAATACATGTATAAGAAAGTAGAAGAAGGATACGTGAAGAGAAAGAGAGACACAATTTTCGATGATAACTACAACCGTTTGCCGCTACTGATCTCTTGACGATTGTTGACCACAATGCCGATGATGATATATACCGATTAAAAACTGCTTCTGTATATATAAAAGAACCGAGTATCGCGATAAAACGCGTCTATCTACTTTTCCTGCTGCTACTTGTTCTTATAATATGTTATATACGAGGGTATCTTAATTTAAACACACTCATTTTGAATCAATGAAATCCTAGCTATTCGCAGAAATAATGTTTTTCTGAAATCATTACTGTTATCATATTTTTAGTATAGAAAGGGCATTGTACTATTCGATGACCTGCAACACACTTCCAATAATAGTTAATGTGTTATAAGTTATATTTCAATCATTATATCATATGACACAAGATTCCTAAACAGTGAGGGCACTGCACTTTCTTTAGTTGTTTATACTAGGTGGGCCAAAAGAAATCATCCTATTGGAAGATGCTCTCATTTTTGCAAATGGCCGCCAATGTCAAATCTGTTTTGACATTTGTGGACTAGACAGATGCAAGTGCACAAGTCATGGAGCGATACACTCCCCAAGAACGCGGAATAATCGTGTCTATTTTTTTGCGTAACAATTCGTCTGTGGTGTTGGCGCAGCGTGAAGTCGCCGATTCCCCGGCCGTCTGACACCGACTGCGCCGTTTGGCCACCAACCTTGAAGAGTATGGAACCACACGAAACGTTGCCAAGAGTGGCCGGCCCCGGAGCGCCCGTTCTACCGAGAATATCGCCGCTGTTGCCGAGGATGTCGAGCTGTCGCCGGAAACATCGACCAGACGCCGTGCCACGCAATTAGCCATCAGCTGGACGTCCCTAAAGCGAATTTTGGTCAAAGACCTGTGCATGTTCCCGTACAAAGTCCAGTCCGTGCATCAGATGCTGCCTGCCGACCGCCAAACGCGCGTAACCTACGCCCAAGCCATCCTCAATCTCGAGGAAGAAGTGGACGATTTTACGACCATCATCATAATGAGCGATGAGGCTCATTTCCACCTCAGCGGGTCCGTGAACAAGCAAAACTATCGCTTCTGGGGCACTGAAAGTGACTGCATGGTGCTCTGTTCACGCTGGAGCCATTTTTTTTCGAGAATGCCGCTGGCCAAATGACAACAGTGGTCGGTGCGCGCTATAGGGCCATGTTGACCGAGTTTTTTTTTGCCGCAATTGGACGAATTAGAACTGAGGGACATGTGGTTCCAACAGAACGGAGCAACGGCACACATTGCGCGAGCCACAACCGATATTCTGAAGACAGCGTTCCCGGGTCGCCTCATCTCTCGTTTTGGCGATTTGCACTGGCCCGCAAGATGGCCCGATTTAAGTATTCCAGACTTTTTTTTTTGTGGGGTTTTTTGAAGTCCCGTGTTACGTGAACAAGCCCGAGACTCTGGAAGCCCTCAAATACAACATTCGACACGAGTGCGAGAATCTGTCGCCCGAGTTCTCGTCGAAGTGATGAAAAATGCTTTAAAACGAGCCCGTATGGCAATCAATTGTGACGGCGCGGCGCCCATTTGCCCGATATAATCTTCTCGACTTGACCAATAAAATTGTAAAGGTTCAAACAACACAGACAACTACCACAATCCAAGATATAATAGTATCTGATAAAATATTAAGCCGGGATAATAAAAATGGTAATATGCCCAGACTGCATAATGTGGCACGTTTAAAATACTCCTTCGTCTCTCGGTAGGTAGTTTCAACTAACATTAAAAAACTTCTTGTTTTTGTGATCATTTTAGAACCCTGATTTATACAGGGTCCCCTTCTCAATGGTAAAACTTCAACAGTCTATTGTGTCTTTATTTGTGACATCTACTGGGCATCTTCTGAGCAGTGCCGGTTGGTTCTAAAGGGCACCCAGAGCACCTGCCCACCCAACGGTTTAGTCTAAAGATGGTATCACACGTTCCTTCCGTTCGCTCAAACTGTCAAACCTTCTTTCCGGAGGTCAAGTGCAAACAAGGCCGCGTCTAGACAGCCGAAAGGGAACAATGTACCTACTATGAGTATGTTCCGGAAGGCTTGGAGCATCGAACGGTGTGTCTCTTCCTTGTAGACAGTCAGTGTCTATCATACTCGCACTGAGAGAGTGGGTTATGTTTATTTGTTTTCGTAATTTGCGTCGTGAACTAACGGTTATTGTTTGTTTAGTATTAGTTGATGTTCTAGCTACAACGAACAAACGGA
This sequence comes from Apoderus coryli, assembly GCA_911728435.2. NCBI lineage: Eukaryota > Metazoa > Arthropoda > Insecta > Coleoptera > Attelabidae > Apoderus > Apoderus coryli. The sequence goes on along the minus strand of OU452198.1, from coordinate 32,008,786 downwards.
TGCCAAGGTTCAACGACAGCCAACTCCTGGGCAAACATTGTTCCAATATTTCAAAAAAAAACCGCTTAAGACCTATACCTACACTACTGATCTTCAAAATAAACAACTTGAATATAGTGATTACGTCAAAAGCAGCTTCTAATTTGAATGTGAAATTGACCGTTGACAGACATTTAAACGGACGTGTTTCTTTATTTTTACTATTCTATGGGGATTTATTTTAGTTCATAAGAATTTTGTTAAAAAAATTATCTCTATCGCCTCTATCCCTCGTCGCCACCTAAATCCAATTCCGTCAATTGGAAAGTAAATTATAACCTTCGACACAGTCTCGAGTTGTGAAAAATTCAAACATTTCTTATTAGTTAATAATACAAAAAAATAAGTATATACAAATCCTATACGTGATTAATCTAAAATCACGTGGCGTGTGTACCCTTGTGGGCGGGGTAGATAGATAATACAACCACCACGCGCATCATCCATCTCACTTGCGCCCAATATATTGTCGTATACATTCTGTCTCAACCTCAAATGCATTATTTATAGAGTTATCGATTTTCAAATGGCATCTTTCCGTCCCTGCTTTTCCACGTTATAGGTCGTCACAATAATATAGTTGAAGTGGGTTGCAGTGTGTTGTTTCATCACATTTCATACCAGATTATCGCACGCTGATTCATTCAATTTAATGATATTTGCAAATCCATGATCTTTATTTTTATGTGTCAAAGTTGCGAGAAGTTACTGTCAGATACCAGAACTTATGCTTCATATAACGGATGATATTGAGCTAAACCTTTTCAACGTCTTGTCCTCCCACCCAGTCTCATGAACACTAGTTTCATGATTCCCGATCTTAAATGAATCTAAGCGGGAACTGAATGTATCCTTCAGCAACAGTTGTCGACTTGGTGCATTCTTAATGAGACACCCGTTATATTCTGTATGTTAATTTATTTGGTCACTCTGTATGTAGTAAAAATTAAGTAGCATATGGTATATTTAAAACATTAATTGATTCAAAAGTTTATTCTAAAGCCAATTCGAAATAAGAGCGTCAACCGTACATGGATTTAAATAAATTCCTAATCATGATGCATGCGTGCGGGCTCTTAAATTATTGTTTATTTACATTATCATGGTATATATACGAGCAAAACACATTGAACATTAGGTACATTAGTGTTTCTTATAAGACTGTATACAGGGTGACAACATGTTTTTAATTTTTCTTCTAGTATATTCTAAATGTCTGTAACTCTCTAGGACACTATGACCAGAGAACAACAGAGAATGTGATCTTGCTGGTGGGGGAAGAGATTGCGCATATTATTGCGCACTCAAAATCGCCATGTTTTCTTATACTCTCATTGTCGTCGGGATATTTTATTTGTGTTTTCCAGTGCCGTAGGGGGTATTCTGTGTGTTATATAGTTATATTGTGTGTTTTTGTTTTATAAACTTTTGATAGTGATATTGTTTATTTTGAAATGCAAAAAAGCAGAGGCGGAATGATGTGTGCTGCGAAGAATTGCAGGAATAAATATTATAACTGCAATTTATCATTCTTTAGTTTCCCGATGGATAGTAAAAGGTAAGATATTTCTGTAGTATTTGAATTAGATGCATATAAAATTAGGTTAAAATAATATCACATAGGTACATTAAATCAAATTACCATTGTTATTTTGAAAAACAAATATTTCTAAACAAACTCTTTAAAAGATTGAGCTTACTTGCAAAAAAAAAACATGAATAACTTCGCTTAATTTCGCAGCATAATGGCCCTCATCTTTTATAACTTGGTTCAGTCTATTTGCCCATAAAAGTCCAATACATCTTAAGCATTCTAAAAAGAGAGCTTAAAAATGTTACTAGATGAGTGCAAACATTCTATTAAATTCTGACAGTGTGTATTAAATTTGAATTACATATTTTATCTATTATAGATATTAGCAGGTAGTAAATTCACGTCTCAGGTTTTATTGCCTATTTATGGGGGGTGATTTAACATGTTTTGTAGGTATATAATGGGAAATTCCCAACATGTGTGCTGTGTGTTGTTTTTCTGAAGGCCATAAACAGGTAAAATATAATACATTCTCAATTATACTTAAGGAATTGAAAATCATCATCATATTTTACAAAAAAATTTTCAAAGATATGTATGCGGATATCTAATAAAGAAATGCATTAAAATACACATCTGTGTTGTATGTACGAAGTACGCTAAATCAGTAGAATCATTAGATGAGTCTTCGCTGTTTTGCTACTTCAAAGCATACGAAAATACAAATTTGTATGGTAATTTAATGATGCCACATGCCAATTTTGTATAATACATTTCCACATTAGCAAATATATTTGAAAATAATTTTGAAAATTGTTTAATCAAGTTCAATATTATTAATAATTTTATTAATTTAAGCAAAAATGTAAAGTTGGAACATCCATGTTCTAATTTCCCAAAAAAATATGTTACGAAATTATATGTTAGGTTAAGGTTATTTTATACATTAAAATTAATCAATAGAAATTTGAAAAATAAAAATAAAATGATTAAGTATATGGAAACATGAATAAAAGTAAAAAAGTATTTGTTTTTATAATTAATAAAGATGTAATTCTATTATAAAATAATTCTATTACTCCCCTGTTCTTTACCTATCCTGTAATATCAATAAAACGTAAATACGGATCTGTCGAGTATATTAAAAAATGGCTACCACCTGCCTCGCACAGGACAATAGAACGTGGTGGGAGTTCATATTCTCTGTTGTTCTCTGCTATGACCTTCTCAAAATACACAGTAGTGTTAAGGCATATACAGGGTGATTGTTGGTCGATGGTACATACATTAAAAATTTTGGGAAAACTATGCCTAAGATTGTATTGAAAATTTTAATTGTTACTCAGGTCAATCCAATCTCACACTTATTGTGATATTTGTGCCAAACCAGGTATTCGGAAAATATAGACAGGCCCTTGAAATTTTGGTCATAGTTGAGAATATCTTAGAAATATCAATTATCTTGACAAATTGATTCACAATGTTACAGGGCGCGCGGAAACTACTACATTGTGATCTACTTATAAAAATAGGCAGAAGTCCATTTTCGTGAATGAAACACCGCATGTATATGATCAAATATTCTGAAAGACAATCAAATTTTCTGATTTTCGAGGTAGCGAGGCTTTCGGATTTTTTAATAACACGCTTAGACTACGGCTACAAACTTAATTGAGCCTCTATTTATTTATTTATTGGTTTCGCAACAAAACCCTACTGATCTCCTTGAAATTGTTCCAATAAATCTGAAAGAAGATGGGACTCCTCCTCATTTTTGAACGAAAATTTTCCTCAGCGATGAATTGGTCGTGAGGATGAATTTCTTTGATCCCCGAGGAATCCGGATTTCAATGATCCAAGATATGAAATCATTGTGGGCGCAAAAGGCAGCAACGTTTTGAAACCATTGAGGTAGGCGATGGACACTTCTATTTTATTAACCATAATGACAAAAAAGCATTTGTTATAATCTTAAAATTAAACGTTCAAATGAAGACACTTGCATATTTAAAAAATCGCCAACAGATTTATACTATTATTTCCCATGTTATTGTCCTCCTTATCCCTTATTTTTTCCTTTTTTTATGGATCGTTGACGCCAAACGACACTTTTTACGGGTTTGGCCAGATTGAGAGACAAATCTCAGAGAGGAAAAAAAACAGGAGAAATTGCAATATCACACACGAAAATGGACTAGAACATCTATTTTGATTTGATTTAGTTGCTGTTTATCGTTTTGGATAAAATGTTTCTCCTGGGTGGAATTACGCATGGATAAAAATTCTAGTATTTGGTAAATAAGAAATGCAATAGATTTTGCTGTATTAATATTCCAGTCTCCGCTAGCTATAATAATAATTGCAACCAATCGATTAGTCTGAATCACTAAATTCTATATACGGCCATACTATTCATAATTTCCGAGGAATACACAGACCACAGCGTTGATGACATAAACAGTTCCTACTAAACCAACTATGCTTAGGGATGCACGATGTTCTTCGATATATCGAAAACATCGATGTTAATCATTGATACTGTGACGAATATTAAAATGTCCCCTACGCTTAGAGATAAATAAATATATCCGGCAACACCACCTTGGCTATACTATTGTAATCAAATGTAATCGTTCTCGAAAGCTCGCGACTCAAATTAACCAGAGGCGACTCTGTACAGATTTAATAGCCAATACCTCGTCCGGGGCAGCCTGTGTTAATTTTGTAGAATGTGCCTCGCTTACAGTACAGATCTGGAATGGACGTACGCGCGCCAGAATGTTGTAGAACAAACGACTATTTACTGGAAGCGTTCGAGAAAGAAGAAAAACCACATAAATAGCCAACGTATAACAGGGACAGACAATCAGTCATGAAGTGAATAGACAGTGTTGTGGCATATAAATAGTAGTGAAATAAATGGTCATATTAGTTCGTTTAAGTTATTAGTTTCTACTAGATCGTACCTACATTTTTCGTTTTTTATCCCTGCCTTACTTTTAGTTGTATTATTGTCTGACTTTGTTTTTGATTATTTTCACCAAATATTTATTTATGATATTTGAACAGATTTGAAATCAAAATAATGTAGACGACATTACCTGAAATAGTTTGGGGTTAGTGTGTTGTCACATTTTTCTAAAAGAAATTTATCTTCGTTATATAAAGTATATATTTATAAATGAAAAACGTCTACTCCACAATATGATCCTCCTCGTAAAAAAAAAAAAAAAAAAAAAAAAAAAAAAAAAAAAAAAAAAAAAAAAATCATAATTTAATTTATCACATAACGATGTAATCAGAATTAATGTAAAAAAGTGGAAAAAAATTTTTATTTGATTTTTTTCCACAATTTGGTAAGTTGGAACCTACTATCAACAATTCTGTATTTTGTCTTAATATTTGTATATTTACATTTCAGACCTATATATTTAAAACTTAACTTCAGTTCATGTTCGCATTTGTAAAATGTTTCTGAATATTAATTATATGCCACTGATGATGAGATCGTTGGGATCTTGAAACATGTATGGTAATGTTTATTGTGTATTTTAATTATACGAGGATCATATTGTAGAGTAGACGTTTTTCATTTATATGTTATCAACTCCTCGCCAGTATGGATACATTTCTAAAAAAAAAAAAAAAGTATATATTTGTCGCAACTATATTATTAAAACATGAGCAAAAGCAAAAAAGACGTATTAAATTTTACCAACAGTGGCAACGTTAGACTTGAAAAAATCACCATAAACATAACAAAACCGGCATTTGTCCGTTCTATATAACGGAATCGTTTATTGTTTGTAAAATTAAGGACTTGTTAAGTGATTTTAATACTGCGCATGCTCGCAATAATTATAACCGAAAAATTAAAGGATTTAAAAGCTCTCTAATATCTAACATAATAAATATTGTCTATATATTTATAATTTTTGGATATCGTTATTGGGTTTTAGGTTCTTATTAACAATAAAAATGTTTTTTTTTATTTCATGTCAACTTCTTTTTTTTACGTTTCGACAAAATTTTCTTGTCTTCTTCAGGAATTTTTTTCTTTCTCTTAGTCTAATGAGATGTAGGAAGACTAAAAAAAATACCATCATTTTACAGTGTCACAAGTTCATATTTTTCAATAAACAAATACGCAAGTAAGTTAATAAAAATTTCACTAAGTTGTTTCCTACAATTTTACAAATAAATATACATTTTAAAGTATTCACGACAAATTTAAATGTTTTGCTAAATTTATATGTAACAGAAGACAAGAAAATTTTGTCGTAACGTCGAAAAATGAAGTATGACATGAAATAACAAAAATACATGTTTCGAGGTATCTACCTCATCATCAGTGACATTAAATTTGTGAATATTATCCGTTACCAAAAATTACAATGTTATTTACGTTCTAGAAATAATAAGTAAGAGTAAAAATATGGAATTATACATGTTAATATTAGGAGTCTTACCATTTGTGAACAAAATATTTATTAAATCATTTATATAAATCAATTAGAGTTCTCGAAATCGAACATGAGACATGCTCTAGATCGTTTTACACTTTCTTGTTTCTTTTTGTAAATCATACTATGGTTGAAATTTAAGTTTAAGAAAGAGGGCTTAAAAACCAACGTTCAACTCGTGCGCAACAAAAGGCTTTAAGGTTAGAATGTGGTTATGTTGAAAATAATTAAAATATAAAAAATCTTCTTATTTTTACGTACTAACAAAGGTGAAAGTCATAGCTAGATCAGATATTGAGCAAATCTCAGTTTACAAATTATGAGGTGAAAAAGAACATGTAGTTTGGTATATTATTTAAGTGAATGTTTAATTCTTCAAGTGTCCACCAAGGGCAACAAAGCAATTCAGGGTACATTGCATGACGAATCAGATTTGAGAATGAAGATAAATACGAACGTTAGGTTATTGTGATCAAATTATAAATTGAAGTAAGAATAGAGTCTGTCTTGAAAATTTCAATCAGCTCCCATCATTGAATGTATGGATTACTTTATTAAATATTTTATTTTTGTTGTTAATACGAACTTAAAACCCAATAACGATATCACAAAAATTGCCTACATTATTTTAAAATAAGCTGTTGCCCTCGAGACACAAATAGCTGTCCATATTTAAGTGGAAAAGTAATATTTCTGTGAACTTTTTGTCATTGACCTTTCTCGTAAGACTCTTGGTGACAGGCTATATCAGCAAATAAAATATATTTTCTTATTGTAGAAATTAGCTATTTTTTTTTGCGGACGCCTATGTATTTTGTATATTTTTAACACCAATTCAACTAGAATATACTATATAATTTTTACAGTCTAGTTTATTTTACCCTTTTTCTATGATTTATGAACGCCTATGTAAACAAGTTTTTTTATGTTGCATTTTGTAGGTTATGTTATATCAAAACTATATACACTGTGTCCAATATAAGAATGGGATATAGCATTGGAATCTTGGAAACGGTAGGAGTTACAATGTCGGTTAAATTAGAGAAAAGTTGTACAATTTAAACGCGTTTTAAATGGTGTTTTCGAAAGTAAACTAACTTTAGCCGTTTTTGAGAAATTTTGAAAAAACGATTTTTTGCGATTTTAGTTTTTATTTATTTCTGACATTATTTTTACAGATATAAAAAAATTAAAAGCAATTTCTCATTGAGGACAATAAATAGCGTTTACAAATTTTCACTAGGACGTTTCGTTTTTGAAAAACCATCATCAACTTGGATTTTTTAAATACGGCCCTGGATTTTTTATTGTGAATTTTAAAGCCATTTTCAATTCAAAAATAGGTGAAATATCAATCAGAAGTAATTGTTTAAACAAGTTTTCAGTGTTTTTAGCTGTTTATTTAAAATTATTCAAGAAAAATCGCACTTATTATTTGGCACTTATTTTGTGTAAAACATTCATTTGAAAAAGGCGTTTTTTTTTACTCTGTACTACAGGATACAATAAAGCAGTTCTCATCCACTCACATAGAGCTTACATGAGCGGTAATACGGGAGAGGGTGAAGTTAAATATTGGTCAAACTTTTTTGTATTCCTTTTTTTAAATTTAAGCTTAACCTCATAAAATCTTAACAATTCTTAACAAAAAAGGCTTTTTTGCTTTTTTTTATTAGAAATTACTATTTTCGACTAAAATGGATTTAAAATTCAAGTCGCATTGTGCGAATCTTGTGTTTTTGACAATAAGCTTAAATTAAATTAAAAAAAAAGAAATAAAGTTATCGAAAAATTTAGCTCAGTCTCCCCCATATGTTGTATTGCTGATTGTTTTAGTGAAAACTTGTTTACAGCATCCTCTGCAGAGTAAAAAGTTTAGTAGCTTTAAACGTTTCGGATTTTAAGATAAAAAAGCACCATCGATCGGAGCTTCACTTTTAACAGCATGTATGTTGAATACGACCCATTTTCCCACCCATGTCTATATTATGCTTTTCATCATATTTTGAGCCATATAACTCGCAGGTGAAGATTCCCCATTAAAAGTTAAATCACCCTGTATAGGTACCCCTTGGAGTATCTTGTATTTATACGTGTTCAACTACGTAATTGTAAAAATATACAGAATGGGAATTTTACATTAAATTTCATGCACAAATAATTAAAACTACATAAAGCTTGTATTAATTGTTACATAACTGAACATGTAAATTTACTTATCAAGACATTCCTTTACATGTCCAGAATGGGAATCTTACATTAAATTTCATTCACAAATAATTAAAACTACATAAACCTTGTATTAATTATTAAACAACTGACTGTGTAAATTTACCTATCAATACATGCTTTTATTTTGCATATATCACAATGTAATTTTTACATGGTAAACCAGGGCATAATATTACCTATGATTTTTATGGTAATTTTACACAAATTTTTTATTGTAGTGTATACTATATAATTTTTACAGTCTAGTTTTGTTTACCCTTTTTCTATGATTTAAATACGCCTATGTAAACAAGTTTCTTTATGTTGCATTTTGTAGGTTATGTTACAACATGCTTTTCGGGCGATGTTTTTTAAATATCGATATAATATCATCGAGTTTGTATATCTATAGAATTTTGTGTATCCCTAACTATGCTGTAATGCATCACATAATAATATAAAGGGTATACTTAATTAATAATTTTAGTTTATTGGATAAATTAAAAATCGTTACGAGGGGACGTTTTTAATTCTGTCTGCGGAATGCTGCGAATGGAAGTTAGTCTTTTTATTTTCGAAATTTTAGCTTTGAGTTTAGAGTACAACTTTGTTTGGGTTTACCAGCTTGGTTGTTATTGTTATTGGCATCGTTATAAAACTTGCAAATTCGTGTTTTAAATATTTTCTCTATTCAATCTGAATAACATCGACGTTTTAAACAAGTAAGTAGGTATACAATATGCATTGCTTCATAATATTATAACAAAAGAGCTAGAAGTATTAGAGGTCAAAGTTCGAGTCGTGAAAAATCAAACCCTGAAAAAAGTTTATATGTCAGTTTGATCCTTTTTTCGCCTTGCCCTTTCGTACACATTTCAATTTTTCCCCTCTCTCTCTCTCACTCTAACTCTCCCTCTGTCTCATATCCTATACCTACTGGTAAATATACGAATTTCTATATTCTTGTGTATAGAGAGAACCTCTCTTCTTCGCTTCTTTTCTTTCTCTCTATACACAGGGTATTGTATTATTTACATGTTTAGCCCTTAGGGTAAGTTTTCTGTGTGCCTATATACTTATACACTTCAACCCGGTTTCCAAAGCGATTCTTCTTCGTCTGTCTTCCTCTATCTTTGGTTTCTTCTCAACTATAATACTTATATATATTATGTATTGAAACGAAACACATCGAAAGCAATGTAACGATAGGTAAGAGGCGAAAAATTGAATTAAAAGAGGGCTTCTCGATTTACAGTTACTTCATCAGACTATGCGAATATTCAAAAAAATAAATTTTAAAAGTAAAACAGAAATAGATATTATCATAGAATAAGAAAGCTACGCTAACCAGAAGTTTTACTTGACGATTTCGATGGGATTTTGTGTTCGTTCGCGCGATTTTCTGCGCAAGCTGTCGAATTGGGTAAAATTCCAATATGGACGAATATTAATGATTGTTTACATTCGTTTATTCCATTTTCTAAAAAGTTTTCAACGTTTTTCCATTTTTAGCTAATTTTTTAAATAATTTTCAAGGCAACTTCAATGGGTGGAAAACATTGGCAGGTTAGACTTGATATCGAACGAGCCGGAAAAAGTGTTTAACCGCAAAGTTTGTAGTGAACATTTTGAGGAGAAAATGTTTTCTGGTTTTGGCAACAGCAAGCACAAAAGGGAAGCCATACCGACTATTTTTTAAAAGGTGGTTAGCGAGCAAGGTAAATGTTTGATGAGTGTTGTGTCAGTCGTATGTACATATTTAATTAATTTGTTTTAAGTGCGCGCCGATTCTCCACAATCATCAACGATATCGGATCATCTCTGGTTTTTGATGACTTGAATTTGGAAAAAAACCCTTTAGATAGTAAGCTACTTTTAACTACAAATTCTATCTTCATGTAGGTAGTAGATGAAATTCTAAATTACAGAACAACTGCAAATATCTCCAGGAATATCTGAGCAATATCCAAGAAAAAAGCCTTGAAAATGGAGGTGCAGAACCTTAAAAGAAAGTTCGATAGAATTACCGGAACCTTCGAACAGACCATTCGATAAAGAAGATTATATTGAGTTTGTTAAAACTAATTTTAAGGAAGGCTTGGCTAATTTTGTTATTATGCAGTATAATTTATCCAAGAAATCCTTGAAAGGTCGGAGATATACAAGTGAGTTCAAGAAATTTGCCGTAACTGTATATTGTCTTGGATCTAAACTATATCAACACTTACAAGAAACTTTTTTTAGCATTTTTTTAACCACAATTCATGTAAAGTTGAATATTTGAAAGATATTATATTTCAAACAATAAAAAAATTAATTTAATTAGCCTTAATGTGCGGGGTATAGTGAGCGATCAAGGATCCAACTTTTTAGCTTTCTCACAGCAAAATGGGGTGCAACCAGAAAGACCGTATTATATTTACCGCGCCCAAATTCCTTAAAAAATCGCCAAAGTATTCCAGAGGACATAATCAGGGTTTGTCAGACTGAGAGAAATGTTAAGGAAAAATAAACTGTTGCCGTCGAGGCATGAGTCTCCAAATTTAAGTGTAAAAGTAATATTTCTGTGACCTTTTTGTCATTTATCTTTTTCCTAAGACTCTTGATGACAAGCTATATTTTTTTTTATTGTAGACAGCTATTTTTTATTTCTATTTAAATTATTCCATATTATTTATTCAAGCCTAGGAATTTTTTTAATTTTGAACCCTTTTCCACAAATAAGGAACGGATTGGTAAGCACGTTTTTATGATATATTTCATAGGTTATATTCTATCAAAGCTATAAATAACTAGGAAATATTTCTCCTATGTTTTGGAAATATATTTTTTTTTTAAGTTTTTAACCCCTTGCCATTTAATCTAATTTTATGGTTAATGTGTTAGCTTATACTCTATTAAACCAAAAAAATAAGTTGAAGTATGATTTTTTTAACTTTTTAAACCCCTTAAATACGCCCAAGTTAATCAGCACCTGCATAATATCTTGTAGTATTTTTGTGCCAAATTTGTTAAGTGGTTTTTTAGTTATCGGGGATACAGACCGAGAGAAATTTTTTTAAAACTACTTATTTACATATAAATGACTGAAAACACGTTTTTCCGGGGGAATTAAAAAAAATTCACGAAACAGACCCCATATACATATATTATACAAATATAATATGATATGGTGAGTAAAAAATATTCTAATTGACAACACATTTGCAAAAATTTCTAAATAATGTTGTACAATGATGTCATTCTGTTTTGTTTAAATTGTTTATTGTTGATTTGTAGATATTTATGTAGCTATTATTATGTTTTTATTATTAGTCATACGTATTTTATACTTTTATTTTTGTACTTTTGGCTACCGACGGGTCTATGTACATGAGTACGAATGAGACAGAAATAAATATTATTATAATAGTTTTTTTAAATTAAACATTTTTTTTTATTGCGAAAGTTGCTCGAAAATATTCCGCTTATGTGAAATTGTGTACTATTTTAATTGTTAGTACAGAATTTATTGCCCGCTTGTTTGATATTGTGAAAAATACTATGATGCGCACAAAATCTGCGCGAGTTTCAAGAAATCCCATACAAATCAATGCTATTTACACGAAGATAAACTTCTGGTTAGCGAAGCTTACTTATTCTATGATATTGTATACAGTTCGTTGGAAAGTAGTAAAAGCGACACCTATTAACCAGTTGAGGAAGCAAAATTTATATGCCAATATTAAAATATTTCATCTTTCACTTGAAGACAGAACAACTGTTATGTCGATCTAGCAATTCCTTGTTTGTTTACAAGCCATTTGAAGTTGACGTGTACTTTTTTACAATGGAAAAAAACTGAATATCGTGCAGTGATAATCATGCTTTGTTTCGAGAGGGTTTATAAGCAACAGAAATTCATACAATGGTCAAAATGTTGAAGGAATCTGCTTCTTCACCAGAAATCATTGAGCAAGTGTAGGATGATACTGTTTTTGAAGATCTAAGTGTGACTAAGCGTAAAATTGCTGATACAACAGGCATTTCAGACGCACGAGTAGTCCATATTTTACATGAAGAATTACGTATGAAAAAGCTGTTTGGAAATCACCTTTCAACAAAAACTGAATTGGAAATAAATTAGGAATAAGAACTCTTTAAAATAAGTGGGCATTCTAGTGCTAAATCCTTGACACCTTACATTCAAATGGAGGAAGACCATCCTATGCAGTTGGAGAATATTTTGAGCAAACTTTGACAAGGGACACTTCAGGCATGACATCGTGCAAGATGGAGACGTCTCGTTCCTGAAACCAGCCAAGCTATTGGAGATCATTACAAGAGCTCTGGAACGTGAGGGAGTGTTCTAACTTGAGACACAATTCAAGTAACTCCAAACGGTTCAGAGGAGGAGGCGGACTTTTGGCGCTCACTGTATAAAGAAATATACCGGTTCTCCGTGACCAATAAACCAGGATAAAGATGATTAATTAGGGATCTTGGATAGTATGGTACTCACTGACTCCATAGGTCCATTGAGAACCTTGGGACCAAAAAGAGCCACATGGACTCAAGTCATGTGATTGGTCTCACACCCATGACTTTTTTTCAAAGTCGAATGCCTTAAACCACCTAAAAACATGGACTTTCGTCAAAACACTGTCTCCATAGGCCTGACGCAGTTTTTCAAATGTTTCTGTTGAGATCGTTTGGGCATGTTTCGTAACCTAAAAGTTTATTTTGGCGTATGACATCGAAAATTCAAGACGGCAGCAAATTTAAAAATAATCAAAAATGGAGTTGTATAAGAAGAAGTATTTAGAATGTGATTTTACGCGTATCGACTACGAGAAGGCATTCGATTGCGTGAAACACGAAAAGCTTATTACCATTCTGACAAATATTGGTCTTGACAGCAGAGACATACGAATTATTGAGAACCTGTACTGGGAACAAACAGCATCCATCAAAGTAGGAAATAGCAGCAGTGAAGGCATAGAGATAAAAAAGGGCGTAAGACAGGGCTGCATATTATCACCGATCCTCTTCAATTTATACTCTGAGAAGATTTTTAACGAGGCCCTTGACGAAAAAACTGAAGGCATTATTGTGAACGGACAGGTGATAAATAATTTGTGATATGCAGACGATACAGTGTTGTTAGCAACTAGTGAGGTTGAACTGCAGTCTTTGATAGATAGCATAAATCAAAGAAGTCTGGAGGCAGGATTAAGACTAAATGTCAAAAAGACAAAGGTGATGGTAATAAGCAGAAAGAATAGCCCTAAGACCAACCTGACAGCCAATGGAATACGTCTACAACAGGTTGACAGTTATAAGTACCTAGGTTCCACCATTGTTTGCAAAGGGGATACCTCCGTTGAAATAAGAGCCAGAATAGAACAGGCAAGAACTGCATTCAGGAAAATGAGCAAAGTTTTGAGTTGCAAAAACTTCAGCCTGAACCTAAGACTGCGTTTGCTCCGATGCTATGTGTTCTCGGTTCTTCTATATGGATCGGAAGCTTGGACACTTACCACGTGCTCTACCAAAAAAATCGAGGCATTTGAAATGTGGTGTTATAGACGATTACTGAGAATACCCTGGACTGATAAAGTGCGCAACATCACAGTTCTGGAAAGACTTGGCAAAGACAGGGAAATCATGTATGAAATAAAAAAGCGCAAACTAGAATATCTTGGCCACATCATGAGAAATACGAAATACAGAGTCTTACAGAACATACTCCAGGGTAAAGTGGAAGGTAAAAGAGGACCGGGGAGAAGAAGACATTCTTGGCTTAAGAACTTGCGCGAGTGGTTTGGAGTAAACACATGTACCTTATTCAGGAGAGCAGTTAACAAGGTGCAAATAGCTTTGATGATAGCCAACGTCCGTTTAGGGCAAGGCACCTAGAGAAGAAGAACGTAAAATGCATCAAGACAATGTACATGTTCACATAAGTCTGATTAATGGCGCATGGTCAATTGGCTTAAGTAATTTCTCGCCCACGTACGTACGGAGCTTGAGGTTGTGGAATAGCAGCGAATCAGCACTAGAATGCCACATCTCCCCAGTGATTGCAACCCATGGAAATACGATATTTGCCTCCTGAGACAAATGGAATGCAAATAGCGAAGGTTACAAAAACCCGGACAGCCTGGCCAAACTGGAATCCTGTTTGGACTCAGGATCATAATGATCCGTAACAATCTGGGCCACAACAGAATTGCAGAATTTTAAAATTCAACCAAACAACTTCGAGTCAAGTTTTCTTGATGTTTTCAACAAGTGATCACTTTAATAGGTCGCGAGTCGTTTCTGGGTGCTTCCCTACCATCCCTAAACCGATGGCATATATTCCTTAATGGTTTGAACATACTTTCCTTGACTATTCAGAAACTTAATAACGGCTTGATTTTCTTCCCGATTGAGTTGCTTGATTGACGATAATTCCAAGATTAATGATCCGAATACGATAAAACTTGGTACCTAATTATACCAATGAAACACAGAACTTGTCACGTCTAAAAATATCCCGATCATTCTGCGGAATGAAAACGCGTATAGTGTTTCTAAAGTTAGTTTAAAATGATATAAAAAAACCACAATTCGATATCCCTTTGTAATGTCAATACCGACCGCAGTCGTCCATAGGCGCATCCTTTTAACTTTTTATAACAGTACATGCCCGACGATATTTTAAAAATCCTTATGTATTAACAATTGTATGTTCATTTGTATAAAAGTATACTGTATTTTTCCTTGCAGGTCCAACACGGCAACATATAAGCCTACGACTGTTTTAGTTTTTAGAAGTTTAGACATAGATGCACACGTACCCACTCAGAGTTCGAACAGCAAGGAACATACCTTTATAATAATTAATACTATTGTTAATACTTGTTATGCATATAAATAGATACATTTATAATAATATGCTTCTGATATTATAAACTAACAACAAATTTTACTCACTTAGTCAGTGACAATTTCTATAGAACGTAAAATTTTTATAATATGTGTAACTTCATTATTTATGATAAATATTTAAAAGAAGACGCTGGCTTTGCACATGTAAATCTTGATGCTTAAGTTCCCAACGTGTTCCGCTCGTGTCGTATACTGGCCGTGTCTGATACAGTGACTGCAAAAAGTTTCATCCACTTGAGGTTTTATTAAAAATTATTATCTAATTTGATAGATCTTCTTTCATTATTTTATTAATCTAAGAAAAACTATTAAACAGATCATGGTTACAATATTCTGCTACCGTGTTTTACTGTCGAACACAAATTTTCTTATTAATTCCAGATTAAGTCTTCGACATACCATATGATGTCCATCCGATTAAGTATATTTTGATTAATATGAGAAAATAATACGTTGCCTAAAACTAATTGTTTCATTCATATATTAACCCAATACTTTTTCCAGTCACTGTAGTTATTTTTATTACTGTCGGTATCCTTTCGTAGGCATGATTTATTTATTATACGTCTTATATACGAGGGAGAAATGAATCAAAAAATGCTGCATTCGATGCTCTTTTATAATGTAAAGAGGCATGGGAACGGATGGCCCCGGCAGAATCAAGTTATATATTTTACATTGACTTTGGATACACTATACCACAGAAACTGTCGCTTACACTACATGTTAAAATCTAAGATCTGACAACGCTGCTACCATATTGAATAAATATAATTGGATCAATGGCTCTGTAAACTTTTCTATTAAAGACTTGAAATTCTTGTCTCTCCACCAGGGAGCAATTTGTAAATTTCTAATAAAATTATAATTAATGGTTGCGTTCTTCTTTCCGCATTTAGTCCTTTTCTGTGTTCGGTGGTCGTTCTCCAGCTCTATGCTTTCAATTCTGACACGTAGTGTGTATACATTATACGTCTTGGCCGTTTGAGCGGCAAATTAATTGAGTGCCTAATTAGCGAAGGCAACTTGTTGGACGATAAACACGTAACGAATGGCGCAGTAGAAGCGGATTGGGGTGGGGAACCGAGAAAGGTGGAGTGCGTGTTGGAGAAAAGTGAACTGGGGGATGGGAAGGGAAAAGTGAAATTTTAACTAAATGGGAGAAAAAATAATTGGCGATTGCGTAAAATTCATTGAATATTTTACCAAGAATTGAAATTAAATATAAGCGTATTGTTTTAGAAAGTATCTTGGAATTTCCTCTTTTTAAGAAAATTGAACGTTAGGTAGCGGGAAAAAATATCGAAGTTTTTTTCTCCTTCGATATTTATGATTTTTGGGGTGCTGAATCCGAATTTACACTTTGCCACCTCAAACAAGTGATGTGTTGCTAGAAATCTAGGAAAAACTGCGAACAAAAATTCCTTTTTTCGGCTTTTACCAATAATTCGAAACACATACCGTTTTGACTGAAACTGTAAAGGTACGTCCAGACTACTCGTACTCGTGCTCAAGCTCGCGGTACTTTTGAATAGTTTAGACGTGTTAGCAAGTCACGAGACGAGCCATGCAAGTCGCGCAAGCCATGAACTCGAGAGGATCCGCCCGGTACATCAAAGGAACTTGTGTCAAGTTACGCAAGTTAATGTGGACAAATATTGGAGTAGATTAACGATTTAACTTTAAAATTTGTAAAAATATATGAAAAATTTCCTATTTTGTGGGATCCTACCCTAAGTAACTCTTAACAAAAGTGTGGCATATGGGTGGCTATTTCTGAAGAACTGGAAATTGGTGTACCAGAATTAAAAAAGAAGATGACCAGCTTGCTTGCAACCTACCGAAAAGTGCGTCAGAAGCTTGCAATTCCCCGAAAATCTGGATCAGGAGCGGATAATGGAACGATAGTCGATATTGTTTGCTTGGAAACTTTGAATAAAAAAGTCAAGCACATAAACGAATCCCCAAATGTATCTGAGACCGATTGCTAGCCTTTTTGCAATGGGGATTGATTTTCTAAATGTTGTGTCTTTTTGTTGCAATTTTCGGTCCCATCAAATTTAGTATTATGCCAAAATCTGATGGAAACATACGGCAAAATGGCCTGTAATGTAGGTTATCCGCCCTTAAGTCACCTAAAACATTTGTTCCACCCCAGTAAACACACATACGTTTTTTAAACGTAAAATCAACGTGTCATTGGTTGATTAAATGTGTACGTTTAAAAAATAATAAAAATAACTTAAGAAAACTTTTAGGTTAATATGACGTTATTTTGAATGTTAAATTTATTATATTACAATACGTTTTTTTAACATACTTTCTAACATACTGTCTAACCATATTCAGCTATTCACACGTTTTTTAACGTTTTAATAGTATATTAATAGGTCTAATAAAATTAACGTTTTTTATACGTTAAAACCAACGCATAATAAATTAATCTTAAGTAATAGAAATAAAAAACGTCTTGTTGTCGTATTTTCCTAACGAAAATATAACAGTCATTATCTTTATGTTAAAATAACATGTTTGACGTTTATCAATACGGGTTTTTAACGTTTCTCGAAACCAATAAAACGTGTTGGAACCAACCTTTACTAGTGTACTCAACTTTCCAAATTCGACAGCGTAAGCGACTGTCACTGTCAGAACCAACGCCGATTTATTAACAGTGAGAAAAACGTGTTAGAAAAAACCTACCTACATTGGTCATTTTGAATAGTGTAAAAAACGTATTTTAAAAACGTTATTTTTACTAATAAAAATATATTTTGTTAAATCGCGGGGAGGAATCCTATTGGTTTTGACGGTCAGACGATCACTAACTCCATTTGATTTGATATTCGAAATACCTATTTTACTAAACGAATGTAATCCCCTTTTTACAATAGTAGTGCGGTTAGTTTCATCACCAATCTCGTACTTATAGTTTATAGTGTGTGTGTTACGTTGTGTTTTTTGGAACTAGACATTATACCTAATATACCTATTTTAAATTATATTATTAACATAAAGCTAATTAATTCGATGTTCTTTTACGATTTTTCACCATAATTAAAAAAAAGTAAGTAAATATTTGATAGAACTTGTTAATAAATATTTAGTATTATAACGATGAATTGCGTTTTATTGAAGTATCAAAACCCACCGTAGGCCTCTAGTTTTATATAAATTAACAAATAGGTTAATATAAAGTGAAGTATCGAGCTTGATAGCTCTAGCTTCTAAAGAACATTGAATAAACGTGTACTTGTATTTTTAAAACAATACATTTATTCACGTAATATTGACGTATATTGTAACGATTTTTTAAAGTTTGTTTAGTGCAGCATGTAAAAGTTTGTATAAAAAATCAGGTTGGTAATTATTTTTTAGATAAATGCTCGCAAACGTCAACTATAAGTTTTAGGTGCAGTTATATTCAAACTTTCATGTATACAACTGCACCTAAAAATTAAAGTTGAAGTTTGCGAGCATTTACCTAAAAAATAATTACCGACCTGATTTTTTGATCGATTTATTCAAACTTTTACATGCTGCACTAAACAAACTTTAAAAAATCCTTACAATATACGTCAATATTACGTTAATAAATGTATTGTTGTAAAAATACAAGTACACGTTTATTCAATGTTCTTTAGAAATGTTGTTTAAAAATAAATATCTAACAATAAAATTCGTGTATGTATCGTTTATTTTCTACGTGTATTCAACGTATTATGGAAACGTTTTAAAAATATTATTATCAACGTAGTTTTTACGTGTTTTAAACACCACAGAAAGTTGTTATTTATTCACCAATATAAAATGTTTTTCTTTACACGTTGTATGTAACGTTTAATACTTCCAAATCTAGGGCCTCAGTCTTGCGAGACAACACTGTCCTACGAATCATATAATCAGAGATGATAGGCGCAACCTTCTTAGTATACGTATTCAGACACCAGTCTGTACACAGAAAAAAATCTTACTGTAATATCAATATTAGCGATATGTTTGATTGCCTCTATTTTGGTTTAATGACAGTAATACTTAATTCATTAGATTACAATTCGGCCAACATTAAATATATACTTAATCCGACATTCCAGATATTATTGAAATTCAATTTCATATATGTTAGGCACAAAACAGATATATTTTTTCTTTCAATGATTACAGTAATAATTGGCAACTAATATTGCAATTGTATTTTTTCAAATATTGTTATATTACGATAAGCAAGAAAAAGCATTGGAAGAATATTATTTCTCTACTCGGATTATTAGATATATATCATTGAATTAACAAAATCAAATTTTACTCGCTATCATATTCTACTATTTAAATAAACTAAATAATATTAAGTCAATACTTCTTATTGTTGGGACAACCTTAACTTATTATTGGGCCGGGCTAAATTCATCGATATATCGAAACACAAAACGTCGAGTATCCAACATTTTGCACTCATGCATGTATCGAATTTAAGTATATAAATTAAATAAAAACTGGATTTTCGTACTACCTACCCCACTTCGTAAATATTAGTTTTTGACTTAAAAAAAAAATGCTTTCATACGCCGATATCATAATAAAACGAATTCAACACATTGATATAAAAACGTAGATTTCGGGCTGATGTATCGGGAAATTTCGGAACTCCCTAGTCACTAGCAAAACTTAAAACAATAGGTTATGTTACATTTATATATTTAGTCTATTTGTGTGCCGGTAGCGCGTGTCTATATAGTTAAGTTCTATAATCTGCAATATATATTATGGAAGACTTCTTAAACGCCTCAGAATTGGACAAACTAATTCCAATATTCTCCGGTAAGTTTTAAGTATATCTAATCATAAGTTTTTTACTATAAATTATTTTGTGTAAGCTTTTCGAACAATACTATTAAAGATCGGTCTAGCCAACAAATTATTTAAGAGGTACCTATAATGCATAATAAAAACGTTTTAACAAAACTATTCAGGGTGTTCCATTCAAAAGTTATGAATATTAAGCTTTTTATTTCACATTAACCAGTATAGCATGGCAGCATGGAATACATTTTTGCAACCTCAGATAACCTCAAAATTCAAAATATCCTGTTTTAACACGATGTAGGTATACAGTATACAAAGTACCGAGTGGGAGTGGGACACTATGAAGATATGGTAAAAAAGCACAAATACGATATTTGGTTTAATATTTTGTTAGTCGTACATGTTCAATGTTCATGTATTAGAATGACATACATCTTTTAATGTATTGTTTATTTTTTGTACTGTGATTATAGAGTAATATTTTTTTTATTACAATACAATGTATTATAGAATTAATAAAACTGTTTTTGAATAAAAACTTTCTTTTATTTCATACAATTAGTTAACGTGATAGTTTTATTAAATTAAGTAATTAATTTCTCTCCAGGATTATATATAAAATTGATTTAAAATGACAAAACAATTATTTCAATACCAAAATATATTCTGTCTATAATTTCTGTATTCCCCTTAAAAAGCAATAAATGTTCTATCAACGATAGTGACACTTAGTCCAATCAATACTCTTTATTTAACTTCAATATATTCTTATAATTGAGGCATTTGATTGGAAGTCAATTAATTCTTATACTTAAAGCAATAAAGTCATATATTTCGCAATTAATCATATAAGTATAATTGAAAGAAATGTAGCTTTGATTGTGGAATACGGAATATATGCTATCATTGATTGAATGTGCATATGGTTCATGATATGATAGATTTTTCTCTGTGTAGCAAATCCGAATCGTCATGATCAACGACAGCGCGGTAAATCTTAATAGGTAAATTGGTGTTTGCTCAGAATGTTTGATGGAATGCACGTTCAGATTGTCTTGAGGTCTATGTAAATGAGGGACCAAAAGTGTTATTAGAGCAAAAAGTAAAATAATCATAACTTTGAATTAGCGAAACCTATACATAAACACCACATCATCAACGTGAACGGGTGGATGAAAGAGGCGATCAACTGTAGATACACCAAACATGGCGCAGTCACAACGAAACACGTCGATGCTATAAGGGATGTAATGATAAAACAAACTTAATCACAATGATTTAGTTTCGAATTCCAAATCGCAAGCTGAAGTTCCATGTATTTGGTTCGGTGGGATGAATTATTAACCATGAGTTGGTCAACTCTATTATTTCACAGAGCATCCTCGTACAATAACGATGTAATATTACGCTGTACTAAATTTGTTTTCTTCACACTTCGCGTGAAAAGCAAATTGCAAAATTTCCAACTCGTGTTTATTGTAGGGGATGAACCTCAATCATCCCGAGGCCAACAATCAATTGATGTTGTTGGGTATATAATATGGCAAAATGTAGGTATAGCTGTGGCAATACAATATGCGGTAGTGTACGTAAGGGTCCTACTCTACATGTATATATCCAGGGTGAGTCAGGTTTTTCTAGCAGGACTTAGGTATAGGATATTATTTTATAAGATTAAAATGTTATACAAACATATACACTGTGTCCAAGATAAGACTGGGATAGCGATTTTTTAAAATAAATAAAAACTAAAATCGCAAAAAAATGGTTTTTTCAAAAGTTCTCGAGAACGGCTAAAATTAGTTTACTTTTGAAAACTCCATTTAAAAGGTGTTTAAATTGTACAACTTTTCTCTGATTTAACCTCGGATTTAACCAACATTGTAACTCCTACCGTTTCCAAGATTCCAACGCTATCTATTCTTATCTGGGGCACAGTGTATATCCGTGGAAGCTTTGTTTCTGAGATACAGGGTGTCAAACTTTTAGGTGAAGTGGTATCTTATATTATTATCGACGCAAAATTACAGGGATTCTATTTAAAAAAAATGAACTTACGCCATCTTAAAGTCACTAACTTCACGTGTATCGATCGACGCAGTTACCGGTGGGACACCCTGTATATGTTACAATTAAATGGCTTACTAGATTAATTTATAGACTACCTGGATAGTATAGGTATAGTATATCCAAAGTTAATAAATAAATAAGAAAAGTAACTACAGGGACTGGCAAAACTATTGGGTTAATGATTAAGAGTTTGCAAATAAATATAATATGAGTGAAACAAATAATTTTTGGCAACGTGTTATTTTCTCAGATTAATCTAAATACCTATAATCGGATGGACATCATATGGTATGGCGAAGACTTATTGTGGAATTTACGAAGAAAATTTGTGTCCGACAGTAAAACACGGTGGCAGAATATTGTAACCATAATCTGTTCAAGAGTTTTTCTTAGATTATTAAAATGTAAGAAGATCTATCAAATCACATAATAATTTTTAATCACACCTCAAGTGGATGAAACTTTTTCCGTCACTGTATACAGTGACGCGATACGTTATGATGGTATACAACACGAGCGGAACACGTTGGGAGTTTAAGCATCAATATTTATATGAGCAAAAATATTTATCATCAGTTAAGGTCTGAAAATAATGAAGTGACGAATACACTTATTATAAAAAGAATGTTTGAATTAACTAAGATTCCGGTTTCAACTATTAATCTAGTTATCAGATAAGGGGTTGTTATAGATCACTCTGTTAAAAGAAAACGGAAAAATCAAAAATTTAAAAATATTGACGATGCCTCAAAGGAATGTATTCGAAGAACAATTCATAATTTCTATAAAGCAAATAAAGTCCCTACTTTGGAAATTATTTCGAATAAACTGAGCGAATACCCTAATTATAATTATCGATCTTTGGAAACTTTAAGAAGTATTTTATTAGAGTGCGAATTTAAATATAAGAAAATTAATAACCGCTTATTAATAATGGAATCACGCCGTATTGTGGAAATGCGCGAGGAATATTTGCGTAAAATAAAAGAGTACCGCGAGTCAAAGAGAACGATAATATATCTTGACGAGACGTGGTTTGATACGCATGATACTGTGAAGTACGGTTGGGTATACATGACTCAAAATTGTACTTTAAATGCTCCATGTTCAAGGGGAAAACGGGTTATAATTCTACATGCGGGAAGTGAAAATGGGTTCGTACCCAACGCACTGCTCTTGTTAGCCAAAAACATAAGACAGTCTTCTGCGGACTACCACGAAGACATGACCGCAAATTTGTTTGAAAAATGGTTTGCTGAACAGCTAGTACCTAATATTTCGCGAATGTTAAATAAAATACCTAATAATAACACAAAAAAAGAGGATATATTAAAGTTTATGCAACAATTTAAAAAAAGAATACGTTATAGACCATATCTGTAGATTACTGCATATTCAATCCGATAGAATAGGTTTGGGGCAGTCTAAAAGAACAGTTGAGAAAATGCAATCAGAATCTGACTTTAAGCGCTGTAATCCTAGAGAATATACGAACCGTTATATCTGATTTAGACAAAACTGACATAATATGGAAAAAATCGGTGGATCACATTTTTCCGACCCTGTTATTATTCAGCATAAAGCATTTTTAAAATATCGTAGGGCATGTAGGTGTTGTTATGAAAAGTTAAAATGGTGCGCCTATGGACAGCGGAGGTCGGCATTGACTTTACAAAGGAATATGGGGTTGTGGTTTTTTATAGCATTATATACTAAGATTGGAAAAACTATACAAACTATCCAAATGCCTGGCTAATTTCGAATCCCAATTTTGAATGTAAATTAGACCCGACGAGGTATATATGCTGAAAATATAAAAATAATTTTTTTCGATACACTCCATTTAATCATCGTAACCAATATCCGTTTGTCCTTGCTTACCTATCTCGTGAAAAATAAAGAAAAAAATTACGTATATATCCAATACCTAATTATACGAATAATGCAAAGAGGAATATTAAGTAAGGCAAGAGAGACAGAGAACGAAAAAAAAAGAAGACCAACGGAAGAAACAGACAAAACCATGAAAACCGATAACATTCTGTGTGAGGATAATAATCAAACATGCGGCAAAAGCAAGTTTTACAGAGTAAAAAAAATGTATATTACCATCTTTATCCCTCCTACATACTTCCAATTCTCTTTGTCGCACATTACTATGTGAGAGAGATCTGTTTGCCCATGCAATGTTGACAGAGATTTTAAAAATAAATATAATTAATTCATCAATTAATTAATTAGAAGCATCCTTTAACTACAATTGCAATCAGAGCACAGATACTCTCAAGTCTACATCTGTTTCGTCCCCAATTTGTTTTTATTTCATTTGTTTTTGAGTTGCGATTACTTCCCATTTTGTCTTTTATTTTTTTTACAAACTTTAAATTCAACGTTAAGGCCTCTTCATTCATTAAATGCTATGAGTTTATTAATTTTTTTTTTTCAAATCAAAAATTGATGGTTTTAAAAAAAATCAAAAATCGTGATTTTTTAATTTTTTTTTTTAATTTCTACTAGCTGTTATAAATATTATTTTCAAATATTTCTTCTTCTTACGACGCCGTCTCCATACGAAGGTTGGCGATCCAAATGGCTATTGTCGCACGAGGAACCGCAGCTCTGAAAATTTCAATACACGTCTGTCCGAGCCATCTGCGCAAGTCTCTCAACCATGAATTCTGTCTACGGCCGACTGACCGTTTTCCTTCGATCTTCCCCTCTATTATCAGGCGGAGAATCTCATATCGCTCGCCCCTCATGATATGTCCCAGGTATTGCAGCTTTTTCTCCTTGATTGTCGTGAGGAGTTCTTTCTTTACCCATTTGCTGTAAGACCTCTATTTTTGTCTTATGTTCCGTCCAGGATACTCGCAGTATTCGCCTGTAGGCGTACATTTCGAACGCATCGATTCTCTTTTCTGTGGCCCAACTCTCGCATCCGTACAAAAGAACAGGAAAGATGTAACACCGAAGTATTCTGCTCCGGAGTTCCAGGCTCAGGTTTCGGTTGGGAAAAGTGTCATCATGCTGTTTAGAGTTTTCCGCACTTGTTCAATTCTTCATCTGATCTCGAGTTTTGGATTGCATTGCTGGTTGACGAGCGTGCCCAGGTATCTTAGAGATGAAACCTGTTCAATAATCTCTCCATGGAGTCTTAGGGTGGCGTTTCTCTGTGTTTTTGAGAATATCAATAGTTTGGTTTTGGACGTATTTATATAAAGGCCGAATTGCTCGCTATATTCCACAATAAGGTCCATAAGAGATTGAAGTTCTGGTAGGCTACCGGTTATTACCACGGTATCATCTGCCTAACGAAGATTATTTATTATGTTTCCGTTGATCTTCATGCCTGCAGTTGTATTCTCGAGAGCTTCGTTGAACACCGCCTCAGAGTAGAGGTTAATCAGCAAGGGAGACAATACACATCCTTGTCGCACGCCTCTTCTTATTGCTATCTCCTCTGATGTGGACCCTTTGATTTTGATTGTTGCTGTTTGATGCCAGTATAGTCCGGTTATGATCTTTAGATTTTGTGCGTCGATCCCGGTAGATTTTAGGATGTTGATCATTTTTTGATGTGACACACAGTCAAAAGCTTTTTATAGTCAATAAAGCATGCCAATACATCGGCATTCATGTCCCTACATCTCTGAGTCAGTACATTCAAAGAGAAAAGAGCTTCTCGGGTTCCCATTCCGTTTCTAAAGCCAAATTGCGAACGATCAACCAGATTCTCACACTTTTTGTATATACGTGTATGTATGATCCGTAAGAATATCTTCAAGGCGTGGGACATCAAACTAATAATGCGATATTCGTCACATTGTGATGCATTGTTCTTCTTTGGCAGAGTGACAAAAGTGGATTTCAGCCAGTCCGAGGCTATTTTTCTTTTATATTTCTTACTGCGCAAAAAAAAATTGGGATAAAGACGGATATGACCATTTTTAAGTTCCCTGAGACCATTAGGACCATTTCCAGATGGAACGCTTTAAACAATTGAGCTAAATTATGGGAGAGTCCTAGGATGAACCCATTAGATTTTGGTTGAAATCGCTTAAGCCCTGTGATAGGGGTGGACACAACCGCTAAAGTTTCAAATAGCAGTATAGGGGTCGAGTAATACCTACATTATTTTAAAGCATTTTCTATCTGCCTTACAGCGATAGGTCACTTTTGATATTTGCCCCTATAATTCTCGAGAAAAAATTTCACCAGTTAAGTAGTTGGAACTTATACCTAGGTATTACAATTAAAATACAATATTCTCAAAGATGGTACTGTGGCGTTGATAGAACCTTCGTTTCGCGTGCGGAAGGTTATGGGTTCGAATCCCAGCTCTGGCAATACTTTTTTTTTATAATTTTTAAATTAAGTAGTTAGTTTGTTACGTTAGTTTAATGGAAATAATAAAAACACAAGAATTGTACAATTTGACACCTTTTAAATAGTGTTTTCAAAAGTAAACTAACTTTAGCCGTTTTCAAGAGTTTTTCTAAAACCGATTTTTTGCGATTTTATTTTTTATTTAATTCTTACCTTATTTTATCAGACATAAAAAAAATGAAAAGCACTTTCTCATCTAATTTAATTTTAATTTTTGAGGATGATAAGCAACGAAGTTGATGATGTTTTTTCAAAAACGAAACGTCGTAGTAAAAATTTGTAAACGATATCTTTTTCTCCTCAAAAAGTAACAATGAGGAGGTGCTTTTAATTTTTTGATATCTGTAAAAATAATGTCAGAAATAAATAAAAACTAAAATCGCAAAAAATCGTTTTTTCAAAAATTGTCAGCTAAAATTAGTTTAATTTTGAAAACGCCATTTAAAAGGCTCCTACCAAGATTCCAATGCTATCCCATTCTTATCTTGGACACAGTGTATATTATGAATATTTATATGGCAACAATGCGCAGCAAGAAAAGAGAAGAAACGATAATACGTCGCGTCTCGAGTCTCGTACATATATTACACTTTTTCTCTGTATTTAATAGGTAGTAAGTAATTTAGTCGATTAGTTTCCGGTTTGTGAGAACAATCAGACTTCCGTTATGCGCGGCCGTCGTCGTTCCTTATATTATTTACTATCATGTTTTTATTTTCAAATAGGCACATGCATAAAAAAAACTATAAACTACATACTATATAGACTTACAGGTATTCTACAGCTTAACATAAATGTCAATGTGTACTTTATCACAATAAGTATACCCATTAGTGTTTCTTATGCTATCACTTTAATTAGCACCAAGGGACAAATTTGACACACGATCCTAACGAAAGTGGAATGCCATTTTCGCATCAGAACTTTTTAATGCTATTACATTTTTCAATTTAAAAAACTTATTTAAAAATACGCATTCTATCTGCTTTTTCCAAGTACGCTGTCAGCGTGTGGTACTTATCAACCTTAATTCAAGCCTTAATTTAACCCCTATCGACAACGATAAAAAGCCTAGAAAATATCTATTATGTCATTCAACAAGGCCATACACTGAAAAAAATTCTAAAAAAGAACCCTAATAAATAATTCTTTGGCTTTTATTTGTTTAACTCAAACAAAATTTATTTGACTCAAATAAACAGTGTTTGTCCGGAATAAATAGAGTTATTTGAGTTTTTTTAAATATTTATTTGGCCTAGGCTGCTTTGGCAGAAATAAATATTTATTTAATTTAAATAACAGATTAAAGTTAATTCCTGGTTATTTGAAACAAGTCCACGGTTATTTGAATCAAATAAATAATAATAAAATGAGCCGACGCGCATGGCTGTTGGGGATTCAACTCCATAGCGCACGCGTCTTAGTTTAGTATTAGTCCAATGTAGAAGGTGGTATTTATTGTGTTAGTTACATTTTCGGGCCTTGTTAACAAGTAAGTATAAGTACTAAGTCAAATAAATATTTATTTAAATAAAATAAATATTAGTTGGGTATTTCAAATAAACCATATATTTGTCTCAAGTACATGGGTTGTTTGTCGAATACCAAAGAAATATTTGTTTGGTTCAACTCCTTTTTTTTGATCCAAACAAACTTTTTTTCAGTGTAGTTGCCATTGGATTTACTAAAATTGTTTGAAGGTAGGTAGAGATTAATGAAAAAATCACGAACATCATCGAACTGAAACTTGAAGAGGAAAGGGATGATGCACTATAAAACCTGGAACCTTCTACCTATATCCCAACACAACCAGAACAAGAAACAAGATATAAAAATGTCCATGAACATAGGCACACTGTATGGATTAGTCCATCAAATCCTGTCCTGCACAAAACATAAAGGAATTTTCATTTCACAGTATATATTATGTGTATATACGCACATCCTCGGCGTTTACATTAATATAGCCCAGCCATTTGATATAAACTCTACCCAAGGGAGTTGGAGCGTCGAGAGTACATATTTTAACTCTAACTCCACAAAACTCCCTTCCACCCCCTTTCCCCACACACCAAAAATAAACTTCCTCTAGTTATACATAATACGATAGAGGTAGGGGATGGTCTGCACATATACCGGGTGTTCCAATTGGAACACTTATAACTAAACTTGTAAATATTAATTTAAAAATAAAATTTTATAATATTAAAATAAAAAACGCCAAAGTTATAGGACCATCTATAGGTACCTACTTATCCATCATTCAACACTGTACTCAGGACGACAGCAGCAACTCAAAGGTGCCCTGAAAACAGGGTCGCAATTTGAAATAATAATAATAAGTATTTATTCCCAACAGATCAAACCCACTTACAGGAAAATCAAAAATACAATTTCGAATTAATTGAAAAAAAAAACATATCAAATCAATAGGAAAAAACCAAAAAAAACAACAACAAAATAACTACGTTACAAAACAAAACAATAAATGCAAACAATAAAAAAAATTTATTAAATATTTCGGAATGTCAAAAATAATCAAAAATTAACACTCTCTGTCCAAGTACCTATACTTTCAATTCCTCAAACAAATAAACACGACAGTCTAACTATTAACATTAAATACTACAAAAATAAATGCGATCAATAACAGTTCAATATTAAAAGAAAATAATCACTATCCATTAAGTAAACTATCAGTAATCGCGGACAAAGTTGATTCATGAATGTCAAAATCACGACAACACCGATTGAAAATATCACACATATAGTAAACAGGACTTTGTAACAAAATATTAGTCCTGCGGCTGGGCCCACAGTGAACGGCACGAGATGTCGAGCACCCAATCGCGGAACATGGAATCTAATACATCCCAATATATATATGGGCAATCAACGGCGCAGTGAATTATTTGTATAAAAACTTGACTGCGTGAATGTTTCTTCTGGTCAAGAGAGAAGGTTCATTAAAACGCAAGAGCAAAGACGCATGATCTACTCCCCGTGGAGGATAAACATTGTCGGTTTTATAGGCTAGGTATTTAAGGAAACGGCGCTGAACAGACTCTAAGGATCTAATATGAGTAGTATATATTGGGTTCCATATAATTGCGGCAAATTCCAGTTTAGATCTAACAAAAGCATAAAACAAAAGCTTAACAGTTAAAACATCGTAGAATTGCCGACAATTCCTAATGATAAAACCGAAAATACTACACTGACGGTCTGCTGGATAAATGTAAATTCACTGTCGAAGACAACACCCAAATCTTTAATTTCGCTGAGCCTTTCCAAGGACTCATTGTTCAATTGATAATCAAAATTCAATGCGTTCTTCAGTCTGGAATAGCTAACGATCTTGCATTTAGATACATTAAGCTCTAAACGATTGTCCGCGCACCAGGTACACAGAGTGTTCAAATTACTCTGCAGATGATCGCAGTCATTCAGGGAATTAATGGGCTGGAAGATCTTAAGATCGCTAGCATAAGCAAGCCTACCACACGTAAAAGACTCAATTAGGTCATTCATGAAAATATTGAACAACAAAGGACCGAGATTGGAGCCCTGTGGAACCCCCGAAATAAACATGACTTCTTTTAAAAATGTACCATTTCGAAAATAATCGCGCGTTACTCTACGGACATCCTGTATAGATTGAGTATCACTATAGTCCCTGGTAACTCGAAACAGAAATCCAAGCATGCGCAGGGCATTTCGGGGGTGCTACGCTCTACTTATATGATGACCAAACGATAAGTCTGTGTCAAAATAAACTCTCACATCCCTCAACGCTCAACTGCTGTGTCATTTAGTTGGTAACGTAATTCAAATACATTTTGCAATCAAGAAAACACGACCGACTTCCATTTTTGAATGTACAAAGACAATTTGTTAGAGTTATACAATACAAAACTTTTATCTGACATTGTATAACTGCTTTATAGTAGATGTCTATCGGTCCCCCAGTTAGAAAATATTTATTGCCTTGAGGCAGGTCGTCCTCTTTAAAATTAGATTAGGTATCACTTAAATATGCATGTGTGGGGGGTTGAACAGTTTCCGATATAAAAATCCGGAATCTTCTTTCCCATTAAAATGTAAATAAAAAAAATTGTTGTATGTAAACCTACTTCATTTCAGTCATTACTCAAGTTCGCATTTCGCTACTGCATATTTTGTGATGGACGTTGTTGGAATTTTTGAAAATTTGGTACGAGGGTAACTACCTATTATTTTGGGCCTTGGCAACACTTCTTGTTGTCAGCTGTGGTTTTCACTGGAAAGTTTATACACGGTGATTCACGGTAGATGACAGGTTAGACTTTTATGGAAAAATCCACGCCCACACCAAAGTTTAAACCAGCACGCTAGCATAGTCAAGCAAATAGTGTGGGGTTTTACATTTGTCTGGGCGTTTATAAATTGATATTCGACAAAAGTAGAGCAACACTTCCGAAAAATGAAAGAAATCTCGATTTTAGTAGATAACAATAATAAAAAGTGGCAACTCGCCGTGCATAGGGACGAGAGGCACTGCCTCGCGCTTAAAATTATTTAATTGCGTCCAGTATGGATGTTTTTATTGACGTTGACCTACGCCGACGGGCAGGGCATTGTTGCCTCATTGGATAGCGAGCATTAAATGGACGCACGATTTACATGACAGTTATTTTATTTTCATAATTTAAAACAAATAATAGCGTGTAAGACGGCCAATCAACACAAGATTTCATTCCAAATACGTTACACCCACAGTTAAACATGGTGAAGACAGTGTTTTTCCTTGGGGTTGTTTTTCGTGGAATGGGGTGGGTCCTTTAAACTTCATTAATGCAAAATGTAATGTTGCATTATGCAGAGTGGGAAATGCCGTTACGTTTTATTTTCCAACAGGATATCGATCCAAAACACTCTTCATACGAATTATTCAAGAGTGGTTTCAAGAAAATAACGTTTGGGTTTTGCGGTGGCCGGCACAATCCCCAGACCTTAACCCCATTGAACATATATGGGAAGATGTTGAACGTGGAATTCGTACACAAAAGTTTACAAATAAACAATCATTGGTAAATAAAATCAATGTAGTTTGGACAAACCTTCCCGAAAATACTATTCAAAAATTTCAATGCTACCACGTTGAATATATAATAATGAATGTTCTATTAACTATTAACATAATACTTCTAAAATTATCCTAGAATACTATAACAGTGTTGAACAAATTGTAAACATATTCGCAAAAAAACACTTAAAACTGGAATACAAATATTATAAAGGTCTGTTGGCCTTACAAAAAATATTTCTTATAACGTTGCCGCACTCTACAATAGGAATTCAAGGTTCTTTCTGTGGTCACCTTTCGAAAAAGTCTCTTTCTGGAACTGTTTAATGAGCAATGCCTCTCATTGCTGCATACTTAGAATTTATTTATTTTATTTAGTTTGTTATTTTCTTTATATTGTTCAATTGTATATTTTTGTAAAATAATCTAGTGTAAGAAATCTAGAAATTTTTGTATATTGTCACCGAAGAATTATTATTAATATTTTTTTTAATCGTGGGGTATGTTATGTAATTGGTTTATATGTAATTTTCTCTTTCTTTTTTTTTTTTGTATATTTTTATTTTGTTTTGAGTTCTATACGCAGCTTTGCTGATATAGCTTTGCTGATATAGCACCTTTTAGAAATTAGAGTTTTGTATTTAAATTATGTTTAAGTTATTTGTTGTACATTTCTAATAAAGACATTTATTATTATTATGTTTACAAAGTCTGGCACCCAGTGGCGGTTGGTCCATAGCCCTTATGGGCACGTGCCCTACCTAAAAAATGAAGTAGAATAGTATATTCTGAAACAAGTGAGGAATGTGGCATATTCTGGACGAGTAGAAATTTGTCACCAGAGCCGATAGGCGAGGGTGACGGTCCACGAGTTCAGAATAGCTGATTCCTCACGTGTTACAGACCATACTTTTTCTACGACTGCAACTTAATTCCCTAATCTCAGGAGGGGTACAAATTATAGCTCTTCTTCGCTAGACATTATATTGAAAAAGTTCTATAACAATTTATATAGGTAGGTACTTTTAAAACTTCAAAACCAAGATAATATAATTAATAACTTACCTCAATGTGTATAAGTAGATATCTGATAAATAATGTAAATAAAGGATTATACATAAGAGACTTTCAGATAATGACATAAATGTCAAACAAATTCCACAATTTGTCCTTCTGTCAAAATTTAAATGTAAACACTTAAAACAATTTCAATAAGATATATTGAAAAGTGAAACAGTTGTTATATAGATTTTAAATATATCTGACCCATTTCTAGAGATATAAATATTTATTAATTACCCTAAAACATGGGCTAAAGTTATAGGCAACCCTTAATACGTCATTCTGTAACACTACTACGGAATATTCAATATTCTGTAACAGTTATTGACATCAAAATTTGAATCGAAGACGGCCCTGTCTATGCTATAATCACTCTTGCAGCGCGTCTATTCACGGTAATAAAACAGAACGTAGGTCTTAGTACATATTAAGATGCTCTTTGACACAACATTTGTGCCTCTATTGTTTTCTTTGCTATCGCGTGCGAAAAACAGAGACAGCAATGCATCGCTACGCTATACGCTTGCCTCTATTGTTTTCTTTGCTATCGCGTACGAAACACAGAGACAGCAATGCATCGCTACGCTATACACTAGTAACAGTAGAAATTAAACGCATTTGTGACGACGTCATATATGGGGTGCTGCCCTACCCATCAGTCGTGTGGTGTTGTTTTGGTTTTGTTGTTTTTGTTTGCGAGAGCGCTTTTTGAGTATTATAAAGTGAATGTTTTGATTTTGAACAGTTACAATAGTAAAGATGAATTCAGTACAATATATGAATGTAAATAATGTTAAATTAAAATTTCGAGGATCGAATTACTATCAAAAAAGTTTTGATGGACACCTAACTGTTGCAAATTTATTTGAAACTGAAAAATTTGGTGAATATTGAACCGTCTTTCTAAATGAAGATATTAAAACAACTGTGTGTAACTTATTTCCTAACGTAAATTACTTCAAATTAAAAAATGAACTCTCGATAACATACGCACGGGACGATTTTCTGAACCACAGTGGTGCTGTGCCTCTGTTACAAATGTTCATCCAAAACAATTTAACATCAACATTTAGTGAATCTGTGGAATTCCTGACTGTTTTGTATATACTGTCCCTATGACGATTGTGGAAAGCGAAATATGTTTCTCTACCCTCAAACAGACTAGAACATTTTTAAGAAATACTATGTGCGCGTTAGCAATGCTATCTATTGAAAAAAAACTTGTGAAGACCTGCTCAGAAATCTAGGAGGATGGACTTCACTTACAAACAGTTTTAATGGTCATGGTAAGTTTAGCAAAATGTTATTATCTAGCTACTCTAACTACTTAAAAAAAAACCTAGCATTTTAATTCTTTATTTTGAAAAATTTTATTTTTATTATTATTTATTGCCTTATTTCCACCTTGTTGTGCCCCAACCTCTTTCAGACCTCACGAGCCGCCACTGCTGGCAGCGAACACTGGACCTTCTTTATTGAGAGCTAAATGGTTCCCATAGCACGCTAAGTTAATGTTCTGTTCAAATTCATTCTGGGATTTAAAGTAAAATATTCGCTGAGTTTCAAGTTTCAATGAAAAGCAAATTACAAGCACATTTTGTAGCTTTTTTCTTTTGATTCGACGCAAATATAAATCTAGTTAATAAAAAATCGATAATAATTAAAATGCAAAGGTAATTTTTAAAATTATTGCAACTTTGCATCGAGGTATTTTTGCTGAAGATTTCATTTTTTATGGAAATATTTTGAAAATAAAATTTTCAATTACCGAAAAATTGTTTAATAGTTTTTGAAAGGTTTTAAAAACCCGAATAAATTTATTTTTGAAAAAATTGAAAAAAAATTGGTACATGGGTAAAAAAGTACAACACAAACAACTTTTTAAAACAATTTTTGACATACTTATTTTAAAATTTAAAAAAATAAGGCAGGTTTTTTAAATTTTCCGAAAAAAGTGTCCATTTTGACAGGAAAACAGACGGCATAATTAGTTTAATTATATGCTAAGGAACAAAAATTCTCATAGTATAGGAAGGATGCGTACTTTTTGTAGACAATGTATGTAATTCCACAATTTTGTCAGTTATAATTTTACATTTAACCTTTACAGGTGTTCATTAACTATTCTAAGTATTCCTTTTCCGAATCCTGAATCTCCACAAAATATCGTAAATTGAGGAAAATCACAATAAGTACCATAAAAAATGTAAAAACACAATAAAAAAACTACGACAAAGACTCACCTAATATACTCCACAGACAGACTAATGGAATCCTTTGGATTGTATATCGTACGTTCCGTATCCTCGCCACGTTCTTCCGGAGACAACTTCGCCGCTATTTTCGGGTATTGTTGATAGAAACATTTACGACGCGTCATTTCCTTCAGAAACAATTCAGGCACCAATTTGTAAACCACATCTTGTAACGTCTTATCTAACCTGTAGAGTACAAAAACCACAATTAGTTGAAATCATGAGGATCTTAAACGGACCACCCTATATATATATATTTTCAATGTACCGGGTATTCTATTTTCGATACTGTACGGGGGTTCTTCCATGTTTAGGCCTATTTTTTAATATTTAATACCTTAATTACGTCGATGTTGTGGATTCTACCATTTTTATGGAAACCGATAAATTGCAAGTTAATGGTAGATTTAAATGAAAATAAGGTTTACCAGAAAACAAAAGGAAAAATGAAAGTTGCCGTGGAAAACTATTTAATAATACCAAATTACTTAACAACAAATTTTAAGGCCTATCAGTAGGTACAATTAAAATAAGAAAATTCATAACAACTGTTAAAATTACCCTCCATAGAAAGTAATGCACATTCTACATCTTTCAACTAATGAATTTGTAGCTCTAATAGGGATACTATGATGAGTAGTATTGGTTTTCGTTTATAATTACACTTCTTCTTCTTATCACGCCTCTCCTGCCGAAGGTTGGCGATCCAAATGGCAATTGTAGCTCTGGAGACTGCAGCACGAAAGATTTCTGCAGACGAGCGGTCGAACCATTTCCTTAAGTCCTTTAGCCATGAGTTCTGGCGTCTTCCTACTGATCTTTTCCCGTGCACTTTGCCCTCTATTATGAGGCGTAGTATTTCGTACTTAACACCTCTCATCACATGACCCAGGTATTGCATTTTTCTTTCCTTGATGGTGTTCAATAGTTCCTTTTGTTTGTGCATGCGCTGGAGTACTTCATCGTTGGTAATCCTTTGTACCCATGAAATTCGCAGCATCCGTCTATACACATACATTTCGAAGGCTTCTATTTTCTTTTCGGTCTGTGAATCTAGTGTCCAGCTTTCGCATCCATAGAGTAGGACAAACACGTAGCATCTGATCATCCGAATTCTGAGTTCCAAGCTGAGGTCCAATCTTGCAAAAAATTATTTCATACTCACAAAGATTTTTCTCGATTGTTCAATCCTTGAAAATATTTCCCTTTTCGGGTCACACTGACTATTGATGTTAGCTCCCAAATATTTTATTGAGGTCACTTGTTCGATTGTTTGTCCCTTGACCCCCAGGTGTGCATTTATTGGAGTCTTAGAAAAGATTAATAGTTTGGTCTTGGAGACATTGAGATGCAATCCAAACATCTCGCTATAGTGAACTACGGAATCCATGATGCTTTGCAATTCCTGCATATCGCTGGCCAATATGACCGTATCATCGGCGTACCTGATATTATTTATTGGGGTTCCATTGATCTTGATTCCGCCCTGGGCCCCATCCAGTGCCTCTCTGAATATAGTTTCGGAATACAGATTAAAGAGGAGTGGAGACAAGACACACCCCTGCCGGACACCTCGTCTGATTTGCATATCCTCCGATGTCGATTGTTCCATCTTTACTCCCGTCGTTTGATGCCAGTAAAGTTCTGATATGAAACGTAGGTCCTGTTCGTCAACCCCGGTTGTTCTGAAAATTTCGATCATCTTCTGATGATTAACACAGTCAAACGCCTTACGATAGTCTATGAAACATGCGAATACATTCACATTCATGTCTCTACACCTTTGTGTCATTACATTCAGGGAGAAGAGCGCTTCACGCGTTCCGAGTCACTGTAAAAACCAATTTTCATGTACCCCCATAAAAAGAAGTCGAGCGGATTCAGATCCGGTGATCTTAGAGGGCACTCAATGGGACCTCACAAACCGATCCAATTGTTTCCAAACAGTTGATTTAAAATTTGTTACCACGATGTACATGGGCTCCGTCATGTTGATGCCACATGTTTTGAACAATATTCAGAGGTACATCCTCAATAAATTCAAGTAGGCGGTTTTGTAGAAAATGACTATATTGGTTTGAGTTTACTTAAATGCCG
Source organism: Apoderus coryli (assembly GCA_911728435.2). Classification (NCBI taxonomy): domain Eukaryota; kingdom Metazoa; phylum Arthropoda; class Insecta; order Coleoptera; family Attelabidae; genus Apoderus; species Apoderus coryli. The sequence continues at coordinate 31,971,886 of OU452198.1, read as the reverse complement.
ATTAATTACAAACAACGGCAATAATTGATTGTTAAACATTCCATTCGATCGATACTAAAACGTTCTTGAAAATTTCGCGGCCTAATAGCCATACATGTTCATTATGGTTTGTATTTATGCCATCTCTAGTAAAAGTTGCTTCATCTGACCAGAGCACTTTTTCTAAAAATCTGTCATCTTCTTGATGCTTACCGAGAACCAAATTAGAAAATAGTAGGCGCCTTTCATGGTCTCCAGGATGTAGGGCCTGGACATCTTGAAGATGATACGGATACAGCATTTCTCGATTTAATACTCTCCAAACATTTGTTTGAGGTAATGCCAATTGAATTAACATTCTTCTAGTGCTTATTTTCGGATCATCTAAATCTAAATCCGCTATGTTTTCATCATGGCAAAAATGCTTAAATTACTTTCAGTTTTCGTTTGTTGCAACTATAATGAATCACCCGGTATATTATTGCATTTTTGGATTCTACATAAGTTCCTAGACATGTTTCAAATGGAACACGTATATTTTTATAATTTTATCATACTTATCATTAAAAATGAGGGCAATTTCGTGACAGGTTGACGATTTCGAAAAAGCATAGTTTTCGAAATATCGGCAATGTAACATTTTTCTGGAATATACCGGTGACTATGCTCGAATATTATTTTGGGTAATTAATCTAGTTACCCATGAAAATAATAGAAATAAAAACTAATTATAATTAGATACAAATAAACATATTTTAAATTTCTTATTTACCCACAGAGAATGTGACAAAGTAAAAATAAGTAGAGAAAAACTAAGAAGAATTAAAACAAATCAATCGCAACTGACTCGGAGCTATACAAATTGAATATTACAAAAACCTAGAACTAAAAAAATGAAGATACCTAATACAGCCGAAATTAACACGAGTTTTAAGTAAACAAATGTTCAACTATTAGAAATTAACTTTTAAACGGAATAAAAATAACAATCAACCAAGTAACGATAAAAAATACTAATTTATTTGTTCAATTTGACCCCTATTTTGTCAAAAAAATGTTACATTCCTGATATTTTTCGAAAACTAAGCCTTTTCGGGATCGAGAACCTACTACATACCTAATTGCCTTCATTTTTAATGATAAGTAACATACAATTATAAAAATATACCGGTTCTATTTGAAAAAATTTAATTTCAACTGTTTTTCTAAGATCGTTTTCATTATACTCTTTTAATAATAATAATAATCTTTATTAGCCATCACAGATACAAACAATGTACATTGGCAAGTCAATTCAATTGAATTACAAAACATAAAAAATCTTGGTTGCAAACAAAGGCAAGAAAATAAGTGAATACAAAAACAAAGATAAAAACAACACATGTCATACATCTAAAATCAGTTAATAAAATAGCCGAAAACAGACGAATCACAGAAATATCATAACTACGTCCAACAAAATAAGCAACAGCACAATACAAATAAACTAATATAGAATATAAAACGAAGCAACGAACAGACATACAAAAATATATGACATATGATACAATACAACAAATAAATAAAATACTCGTATATACGGAAAATAAAACTATACTGAGGCAGTAAATTCATGTATAGGCTGTAGAACACGCCATTTATTAGAAATTTGTTTAATGATTTTTTAAAAACGTCCTCAGTTGGGCAGCACCTTATAACTGAAGGAAGACTGTTAAAATAGGAATAGCCAGCATACTCAACTCATGTATGGGGCGAGGCAGGTATTATCTATTAATTTTGACCACCCTGTATGAATAAATCTGAAAATATTTTCTAGAATCGGAAAAAGGAGACCTTACTTTATAAGAAAACGCGTACAAAATAATTAACAGAGACTTCCTTATGAGCAAAATATGTAATTTTTATTTAGCCCTAAAATGTCAATTTTGACATAAATCTTGATATACATCAAAAACGGCTGAACTTAGGCATAGGACGCGATACATGAAACATGTATAGAATCTTACGTTGAATGCAAAAATGTACACAAATTTAGCGTGTTATATTTCAAATAACAAAGTCGCCATCAACCTCCGGTATAAGCGGAAGTGTTGAGTAGACAATATATAGGTAGATACAGAAATTTTCGAAATTGAATTCAAGGTAGTCTCTGAAATATTCTTATGGATCGTCACCATAGGACACCCTGTATACATCTATAATATGATATGGAGAGCTAAAAATGACGTTAATAAAATATGTCTAACCTCGTAGAATGTTTAATTTTCCATTTCTTGAAGTGTTTTACAGGAAAATTAAGAAAAAATGAAATCACAGCCTTTTCCTCTTTTTTTTTTCTTACTTTTTGTAAGAATAAAGCCTGTTGAAAGAGAAAAAAGAGATTTAACCACTAACTTTATTATGTTCGATTCTTTATTCTGCTTTCTTTTCATTTCAAATTTCGCTTATTAAAACGAGAATTCCTTATGGGAAACATCAAAATTGTGGAATTTAATTTTGGGACATTCTAAATTGCTACAATGATTTTTTTTAATATAATAGTTAATAGGTCCAATACTTTTAAAACACGATGTTATTTTAATGATGGAAACCCTCTGCTAATTCCGTAGATTCAGAATACAGGGGCGGGGTGAAAGGTTTCCGTTGTGATAAACAAAAAACAACCAACGCATGGGCGAGTGTATAAAATACTTTTTCGTTCGCCAAAAATAGTCGGTTTTTTCACATTCAAACGCTCCACTAACTCTGCTTTTATACCCTTCGGAAGATAATCAATAAAAATCATTCCCTTAGCGCCATTAAAGTGTATTTTTTGAGTCATCCAAACCTTGTAAAGGCCCGAGTTTTGACTCTTGATTTGGTGTCTTTAGTGATGATGTTATTGAAGCTTAAATGGTGGAGACTAGCAAAAATTCTATGACTTCGCGTCCTAAAGCGATCAAGGACTTTATTACGGTATTCGCGTTACCACTGAAAATAATAGCAGCAGTTTCCAGATCGATGGAAGAAGGCTAAAGTTGCGTGCTGTTCTTTGTTTGTTCAAAAACTCATCAGGCCACAGGGCCTCGTCCAGGATTGAAATGATTTTTTTTATTTGTAGCCATCGGGAAGAAACGCAGATGATGTATGGACTCAATCAAGGATCTATTGTTTTTATTATTTATAAATGATCTGGATTCCAGACTTTCCTGTCAAATAGATATTAATTTATGAATGACTTCAAAATGTTTAAAAAAGGTCGAAATTAAAATGATCTACAGGAAGATCTGGACATACTCCAAGAATGTTGTCAACGAAACTACGCGAATGTATTCCAGATCGACATTGATGGGGTAGTGTCCTGGTCGGCGCTTTGGTTGATGCACTTGAATTTGGAGAAGTGTCAGGTACTACACATCGGAGCTAATAATCCCAGGACTCCATATTTCATCAATGGAAATGCCGTTAAATCTGTAAATCAGCAGAAGGATCTTGGTGTCATAGTAACAGCGGATTTGAAGTGGGAGGCCCATATTTCCGCCACAGTGAAGAAAGCTAATTGACTGTGGTATCTGATACAGAGAGCTTTCAAATCGAGATCAAACTTGCAATTGTATAAATCGTATGTCAGACCACTATTGGAATATGCCAACAGCGTTTGGTCCCTCTACTTCATTAAGGACATAGAGGCATTGGAAAGGGTTCAGAGGAGATTCACTAAGCTACCTCATGCACTTAGCCATATACCATATGAGGAGCGATTGAGGCTTTTAAATTTGACATGTCTTTATGATCGACGACAACGAGGCGATCTAATTCAAACATACAAGATACTTAGTGGCTACTACTCGGTGAATCTCGATGTATTTCATCCTGCTAGAAATCCTAATCTGCGTGGCAATAGTAAGAAACTTGACAAGGAGAGATGTGCTAGACTTCCTCGGAAGAATTTTATAACAAACAGAGTTGTATATGCATGGAATTCATTACCTGAAGAGGTGATAATGGCGCAAACGGTTGACAGCTTTAAGAACAGGCTGGACAATTTCATGGAGGACCATGGCGATCAGTTGGTCCACTACTCGCTATAGAAGATTAGTGAGGATGACATCAATATTTCAAAAACCTCAAATTAGGAACTGAGCAACAGTTTCATCGGTTTTACCGTTTACTGTTTTACGACTAATAATAATAATAAATAATAATAAAAACTGATTGCAACTGAATCATTCAGACGGCAAGACAATCATGCAAAAGCTCTATTATTGATTTCCCTTCTACTGTTAATAACTTTGAGAGAATTCGAGTTTGGTTCCGTAACAGATCTGGAAGTGGTCGGTTAATGAACATGTTGGCGTATTCCTCCAGGAATTTTTCGCATTTGCGGAAATCTTCCAGGAGGGTGAAGGGGAAGGTGAACTTTAGAGTGCCAAATTCGCAGTTAAAACAGTTTTCCAGTGCATTTTTCTGTTGCGTACACGTTCTACCATTATTTTATGAAATTTTCCGATAATTTCAGGAATTGGGCGACCACACGGTGTGGTGTTAGGCCTTGATGACCGCATGATTCCCTGTTTTTTCCATTTTCACACCAAACATGTTCAATTACTATAAAAGTAGAGTCTAAATACCGACTTTTAATTACATTAACCAATGACATTTAGCACCTTTACTAATTAAGTCTTTAACAAAAAGACTTTTGGATATATACAAATGTTCTGTTTTACTTATATTTTATATTTCATCCTTTTAATATACTCCCAATTCGGAATAGGCAAAAAACCCTGAAACAGTGGACAGGGAAACCTTTAAATATGTTCATTTAATACATAATATGCTTTGATTTCAATCCAAGATGCCTCAAAAATACATGAAGCCTTTCAGGCCTTCTATCTTAGTTACAGCCGAGGTTACAGCCCACCAAAGTTGCCCAAAAAGTGCATTGTTTCAAAGGCGGCCTAAAACTTTACTAAACTAAGTATTCTTCTTAAGATTTCGGAGCCTAAATTTGGAGTCCCATTAATTTTTTGACACACATGTATTTGCCGTTAAGCGGCCTATACACATGCAGGCAAGTGTTAAGACTTCGGTCGAGATACGCGAGTAAGTGCGAATGTGTATGTCTCAAAACTCACGGCGCGTTCAGTTCCAAGCGCGGCTCGAAGCGAATCAGATTGCGTCTGATTTTTAGAGCAAGTGCGAAGGCCAACTTGTCAGTGTATGTTCGGTTTGTTGTTAGGTTTCGCGTCAAGACTGTTTTTACGTGATTTTCGTGGCAGAATAGTCGCTGAAAAAAAAATGGCAAATTCTAGACTATCAAAGAAACACGAAGACATTATTAGGGAATTCATAGAATTATATAAAGACAATCCGTGCTTGTGGAAGATAAAATCAAAAGAGTATTTCAATAAAATGTTAAAAGAAGAGGCATACAAAATTTTAGTTGAAAGTATAAAGAAATTAACGAAGATGCAGCAAAGGAAGACGTTATCAAAAAAATTAATTCAATGCGGAGTTGTTTCCGAAAGGAGTTTAAAAAATGTATGGATTCCAAAAAGTCTGGGGCTGGCACTGAAGAAGTATACAAACCTACTTTGTGGTACTACGACGTGCTCTTATTTTTAAAAGATCAGGAAATTCCAAGAGAGCCAGTAGGTTTTGACATACCTAGAAATGAAATTAGTCGGGTATGTTATAAGATATTGAAATAATTGGGCCGTGTGAAATGAATGTTCTTATTTTTTAGAGCCAGTCTGATAGTGACGATCAAGTGAAGTGAATTATACGAGACTATTCCAGAAACGCCACAGTCTACGATTTCTAGTGGAATATCAGAGAGTAGCAGGCGATCGTTTACTACTAAAAAACGAAGAACCACGAATCGAAATGCACATCAATCGGAGTCACTTTTGGCACTAGTAAATGAAAAGCTTTCGTCAACTAGAGGAGAAGACGGATTCGACATAATTGGCAAGAACGTCGCGGAAAAGCTCCTACCACTTGCTAAAAAACTGAGTGGACTCGATAATCTTTCGTGTGGTGTTATGGCTCTTCTCATCCTCGTGTCTTGACGTTCTATTTGTGGTTTTATTAAATGCAACAATTCCAGGTAAGTATTTTCATCCATTCTCAGATAATTTCTGTAATCGTCCGGTTCTAATTTCAATTCATTTATTAAATTAACATGCGCGTATCTATCACGTTCGGATAACCACGATTTCACCCATTTCCGCCTTTTTCTTTTCTTTTTTTCCATACTTTCAACTGCAAGAACGACAGCGGTTGCAATCACACACAATTCTTCGACGTTCATTTTTCGCACAGGTCCCACCAACTGACGAACCTTGACGTTTACCTGAATAATGTGTGGCCGCAATTCGTTTCGCACTTGCTCGCGGACTTATCTGGACATACTGGCGCGCGGACTTGCTTACATGTGTATAGGCCGCTTTAGATATCATATTTATGATGTGCGTTTATCAGTAATTCTTGAAAAACTCTGTATAAAATCAATTAATAGTGAATAAGTATGTGATAAGATTTCAATAAACTAACAAGAACTTTGATCTTTATTTTAAAAGCGATAAATTAATATTACATTTGGTACAGAAACAAATTAAATAAAATTATTTTTTTTAACTTTATACAGGGTGGTAACAATTCAAAGGTAGAAAAATTAACTACAAAAAAAAAAGTAGTTTTATCACTTTCATATAGATATTTTGAAATAAATGATAAGTTCTTGTAGTAACTTTACGTATTTTTCGCCCGGATTTAGATCCATGGTATATATTATATACTCTCTAAAAGCACTAGCAACCGAACCTTCCTTCTATACTTGCTCAATACTATTTTCCTCCCTACACCCGGGCTTCCGGCCAAAATGTAATCCCGTTCACGTGGGACTGACTGCTTTTCTCTACTACATACTCTCTCGGTCTCTCTCGTTCACGATTATCAATATATGTCACTGTCTTCTACTATACAATACTAAATTAAATATTTTTGTAGCATTGTTTAAATTCTTAATTTATTTATTAATTTTGCAGTAAGCATCTATGTAAATAACATTAAAAATCGAAAAGGTAAAGGAATCTTGGTCTTACGAGGAGGCGCTTTTGATTCCGACAAATGGTGGGGATGTAAGTTAGGGTTGGGGATACTTTTTGTTGTGAAATGTTCTATGACTCATTATTACTATACATAATAAGTTCTATCTCATTAATCTTTGAACTACCGTCTATTTCAAGCAGCATTGACGACAGTGGCAATGATTTGTTACTAATATTTGGTGCTTGTTTCGTAAGTGTTACTAATAATGTTTAATAATAAACTGATTGTTACTTTACTTTGCGAATGATTAAGTAGCTTGGGTCGTAGACGCTAGTGATCTGAGGCCAATAAATATGTTATCAACTATCGAAAAAATAATTGAGAGAATAGTGCATGATGAACTGTTGGAGTTTGTGAATACTAATGATGTGCTTTACGTAAATCAGTCAGGGTTTCGGAAGGGTCATGGTTGTGAAACGGCTCTCCAGAATATATTGTTTGACTGGAAGAGTGACCCTGATTGTTGTTTGTGTTGTATTCTTGGATATCAAGCGAGGTTTCGAGACTATTGATAGGGGAAAACTTCTATTGCTTTAGCTTGGCTTGCCGACTATCTAGAGAATAGAAAACAAAGGACAAAAATTAATGGATTTGTTTCACCGGAGATAGAGAATGTTCATGGCGTACCACACCACAGTTCTTTGGGACCGCTCTTGTTTCTACTCTATATTAATGATGTTGTGCATGCCGTTGATCACAGCAAAATTCATCTATTTGCTGATGATACTCTTATCTATTTTCGAGTAATAAATAGCCTGTCCGAAGTGGTAAATACCTTGAATATGGATCTGTGTCGCGTTGTTTCTTGGTGAACGGTAATTTACTTAAATTAAATAATAATAAGACAAAATGTATGATTTTCGGCAGTAAACACATCCACGCTGAATATTCTAATTTAAACACAAAAATAATGATGAACGGTGAAGTCGTGGAGAGAGTGGAAAGTATAAAGTATTTGGGTATTATTATCGATAGTAATCTGACTTTTAAAGACCATGTATTGTTTGTTATTTCAAGAGTCTCGAAATCTGTACATTTCTTAGTTAGAATAGCCACTTCATTGACGAGATATTCAAGATTGATGGCTTACAATACTCTTGTATTGCCCCATTATACATTTTCTGCCTCCATTTTGTACAATGCAAATAAGAACGAGATCAGAATAGAGCTATGAGGGCGATTCTTGGTGTAGGTCGAAGAACTCCCATCCAATATATGTTGCGGTCTCTGGATTGGTTTTCGGTGTCTGAGGATTTAGAATTTAGGACTATTACACTGATCCATAAAATGAAACTCGGTTTGACGCTAGGTTATCTGACATCCAAATTGCTTGTGAACTCGGATGTTCATGACTACAACACAAGAACAAGAAATGATTTCAGAGTTACAACAAAAAACAAAATATGCTCTGAAAGAACATTATTTCATAAAGGCCTTGCAAGGTATAATGAATTGGACATAACTGTGAAGGACTGCACTACCATTGCGCCCTTTAACAGAAAATTGACTTTATCTCTAAAGGAGGATCAGTAGACTGTTTGTGTTTGTAAGTATTTTATGTTCTGTTTTGTAATTGTGTTTTAATTTTTTATTGTTTACAAATGTAGTGATATTTTTTGTTTTTTTTATTTTTTGTTTTTGTATGTATTTATACATCAATGTAAATAGCATATATGCTAAATAAAGGATTATATTATTAGTATATTGTGTTAGAGTAACATAAGGTTAATAATATATAATTATAAAAACTCTAATCATTAATAGTTTCGGTTCTCTTTCGTTACTCAGAGTTTTGGTACCTGTTTCGGTTTCGTGCCTTTAGTTTAGATATCGCTTCGACACTCAGGTATGGTTCGGCTCATTTCGATTATTAGGTATAAGTGTTACTTTCATTTCGATATCTCGGTCGTTTATTGAAGTTTCGTCATATTTCAGGAATCTGTCACAAAGGTTCACTAGACCTACATTTCGATCACAGTTTCGTTTCGGTTATGTGACGGTACTAAAAGCGACACCGAGTGACCCGTCGGCTCAATCAATCCTTGGATGATACCAAATTAGATATTGGTTGAGTTTGAGGAAAATCCACATACTTCAAGTCAAAAACCAGCATAAATGTTTGATATTTAGCCATTCAACGATTTTCGAACACTAAAAGAAACTCAAATGCAAAATGATTCTAACTCAGGAGTTCATGGAAGACGATTTAGATAGGAGACCGTATTTTTGCGAACAAATTATGGCAATCTTAGATAAAAATGTGCTCCACTTAGAATATGTTTTATTTTCTGATGAGTACAATTTTACACTTCACGGTCATGCTAATCGACAAAATTGTCGATACTGGTTTTTTCACACACGTCCCAATTTAATTATTATTGAATTTATTCTATTTGGCTGATATACACTGTATATAAAGGGTTTGTACAAAATCATGCCAAAAAACCCATGTGTATCGATTTTTAAGATAATTCATTGAAAAATGTGCATAATATTAAATATTTTCAGCTTTATTTTTCAACTTTATCACCCTGTATTTCCGAAACGCAGCAATTTTGGATCAAGGTATAAGTTACGTTTATTCGGCTTATTTTGACCCCACAAATCTGTGCTAGGATTTTGTACAGACGTTTTAGAGACACCCTGTATAACAAATACATATACGAGTTAACTCTAATTAAAGCAAACACGACATAATGCAAAGTGGGAAAAATACAGTTAAGCAACAGAAAGCGAACGAATAATATAACGTGCTATATACGGTGAAAAGACACATTGTATCACTGGCGTAGCAAGAAAAAATACTGATAAAAATTAATTCACTTCGTCCATCATGTTGTGGCTAGTTTATTTTTTTCCCCAACTAACTACGAGAATAGTTTAAACAGAAAGCATTACAACGTTCTTCTAACAATAATTTCATCTATTTCCGAAAAAGCTATAGACGGGTTAGACATGATTCTAGCAAAACCTTTGTTACAAAGGGTTATCGTATCGTATTCGAAATTATCCCGTGTATATAGAAACAGTACGTTAAATTTACACTACATAGCAATAAAAGGAAAGATCCAAGCCCCAAATCGATGTCTATACTCTCTAAACAAACTCCTGAAGTCAAAAAACCTGACACGGATATCCAAAGTAAACATATATTAGACCAGTGGATCGGAAACATGGACAATGACTAAATCGAACGAAGAAAAACTCATTACGATCACAATACAACGCAATATCGAATCAGAACTAATGCAAAAGTCTATATAATGACAGCGACATTGTCCTAGAAATAAAATCGCAACGTCTGAGATGGGCCGGCCACGTACAGAAACTCCATGAAGAAAGGTTGGTGAAACTGGTATGGAAAGAGACGCCAACAGGTAAAAGACCTTTGGGCCGCCCCCGCATGCGATGGAGAGACAACATCCAAAACAATCTGCTGAAAATGAACGTTCCTTTCGATACAGAGCTGATGGAATGGCTCGAGTCTATTGGAAGAAGGTAGAACAGTCAGCCAAGACCCATCCTGGGTTGTAGCGCTAACCGAAGAACAACAATAAGTAAGATGGAGCTAAAATTAACTTTAGACGTTTTCGAGAATTTTTGAAAAAACGATTTTTTGTGATTTGAGTTTTTAGAAAGGTGTTTTTATATTAACCTCAAAAAGCACAAAAATGTCAACTAAATTTAAAAGAACTACGTAAGTACAGAATAAAGTGTTGTACTGAGACATAAATTGGCAAATAATAATAAATAATTATGAGTAACGACGAAAAAATGTTTTTGCTCAACCTACTACTCTGCATTCAGTCAGTTAAGCGCCAAACTATGCCGATTTTTCTTGAAGAAGTTTATAAATAACAGCTAAAAATACTGAAAACCATTACGTGTGATATACTATTTATTTTTGAATTGCAAATGACTTTAAATTTAACAATAAGGGTCGTATTTAAAAAATCGAAGTTGATGATGGTTTTTCAAAAACGAAACGTCGTAGTGAAAATTTGTAAACGCTATCTTATTCTTCTCAAAAAGTATCCATAAGAAAGTGCTTTTCATTTTTTGATATCTGTCAAAATAATGTCAGAAATAAATAAAAACTAAAATGGCAAAAATAGTTTTTTCAAAAATTCTCGAAAACGGCTAAAGTTAGTTTACTTTTGATAATTTTTTACTAAATATAGTAACCAATCAAATTACTTAATTTTAAGTCATGTGTCAAATTTCATCGAATCACCTCTGGATTACAGCGATAATACCCTACATGTGGTGTTTTCAGTTTGGTGTTTTTTTTATTAAAAATTAATTAAACGTCAAACTGACAACTGATTTAAAAATGTCGCGAAAATTTGGTATTGCATCTGACGATGCAATTAATGATATTAAATCAAAAAAAAAATGTATTGAAAATATTTCTCGAGTTTTGTGCGACCAGAGAATACGAACTGAATGCTGAAATGAGTTTGCATAATTTGGCTAATATATTGAAAGATTATGCGGTAAATATGAGAAAAGCTGACGGAACTGAATATAACGAAGCAACTGTAAAAACAATTTGGAATACTACGAGCAGGCTACTCCAGGAAAAATACTTCAATGACTTCAAAATTGTATTCGACCCGTTTACCAGTGTGATATTCAAAAATGCGCGAGATGCAAGAAATGCAAACAGCAGGATCCAAATAAACGAAAATGCAGTTCATCCAATTTGAGTTCAAGTGATTTGGCTAGAATCATTGGATTATGGGATGCATGTACACCAGAAGGTTTACAAATTTTTTTTACCATATTGTAGCTGTTGAGTTAGCTTGGCGAGGTGGTGAACCAGCTGATTGCCTTATAGATTAGTTCACGATTGAGAAAAATAATGATGGAACGCCCACCAACAGAATTGAATACAATCCAATATTCAGTAAAACATGCCAAGGAGGATCGAAAAGTTGTACAAATAGTAAGTGGCTTGTTCCAAATATTGCAAACGAAAGTGCATGCCCTGTTCGGTTATTCCATAAATTATTGTCCAAAAGGGGGAAAAATATTACTTCCAGCGCCTATTCTTGAGACCAAATCGTTTCTGGAAATCCGAAAGTGACACATGGTTTGACAATATACCGGTAGGCAAGAACACAATTAATATGTGGACCAAATCATCCGCGAAAGCTATTGGTTTGGACACTAAGTGTAAAAAGATATCCAATCATTCGAACAAATCAACTGCAGTTAGCCATTTGGCAAATAAAGGAATTCCTGAACAGCAATTAATAAAAATAACAGGACATAGCAGCTCTAATGCAATTAAACCGTACTTGAATATTAACCAAGAACGCCATGGTGAAATAATCAACACCATGCGAGGAATTTCTTCGACAGTGGAAATTAACAACACGCTTTCGGCATTCTCTATGACAAAAATATCTCGGTATTATCAAGACCCTAGGGGTTTACTACTGAAAACACCATCAAAAAGGTGTTTAAATTATACAACTTTTCTCTAATTTAACCGACATTGTAACTCCTACCGCTTCCAAGATTCCAATGCTATCCAATTCATATCTTGGACACAGTGACATCAATAATAATTATTGATTTGATTGTCACTTCTGATAGTCCTCAGAAGTGCATTTAGCGTTTTGGCAATCATAGCTCAGGTTCGCGAAAACCGCAATGTTTAAAAATAACCGAGATATTCCGTAAGAACAGCCAAAATGCGAAATCATTACAGTACAGTACCTCCTGACTCACCCCGTATATAGGTTCAAAATAAAAACAAAAAATAACAGAAAATAAATAAGAATAATAAGCATATGCACGAAACACTTAGATCCAAATTAAAAATATCAATAATCAAACACAAGTATTATAAATACCAACAATCAGTATAAAATTCCAAAACATAAATGACAGATATTTGTACAAATTAATCAGCTGCCATTGCACTTCAGTTATATCGGAATATTTAATTAATAATAAAATTCAACATTATTCTGCAATTTTGCATAATTTTAATGTGATATTTTATTGTGACAAATAACAGAAAAAAAAAATGACCTCAATAGAAAATTTCTGGAACATTGATTTGTTAAGTTTCTCTTTTGGCCACTGATGATGTAACTAGTGTGATTTCCGAAACATGTTTGGACACTAATTATAGATTTCTATTGAATTTATTTTTGTGGAGATTCGACTTTTATTTCCTCATTGAGAATATACAACTACACTTAAGAATGGACTATTTTTTCAAATTATTTAATTAATAATTTCAATATTGGGGGCTGGTTGGATAAATTCCCAGGGCCCGGGTTCAGAGAGAGTATTACTATTTAGTTCTCCATTTTGCAAGCTTAAAAGGGCCTAAAAAGCTAAATAGTCTCGGGGCCCGTCTCTTCTCTCGAACTTATCAAACATGTTAAGGGTCTCTGGGGGCATCTAAAACTTCAATAATTTGATTATTGTTATTTATTGTGTATCATTAAATACATTGTTTTCGCTAATTGTATGTTACAAGTGCCAATTTGATTTGTTTATTGTCAATTTGAAAGTGATTAGTGCCACTTTTTTTATACAATACAATGCTTCAAGGGAAGTTGGCCTAAGAATTAACTTTGCAAAGACGCAAGTCATGACAAACCTAGTCCCCAGTGAAAACATAACTGTTGGAAGCAAATCTATTGAACAGGTCACCGCTTACAAATATTTGGGTCATGAGATCCGAATAGGACGGGACAACCAGACGTGCGAACTTCTCCGGAGAGTAGGCTTGGGGTGGACATCTTTTGGAAGATTAAAGTATGTTTTCAAGTCGGATATTCCCATCAGTCTAAAACGAAAAGTATACAATCAGTGCGTATTGCCAGTGATGACATACGGAGCCGAAACATTGACGCTTACAAAAAAGTCAGCAAAGAAACTGCGTGTCACCCAACGGGCGATGGAAAGGGCTATTCTGGGTATTTCCCTCAGAGACCGAATACCAAACGAGATTATTCGCCAAAGAACAGGTGTTATAGATGTAATCGAAAAAATAACAACTTTAAAGTGGAACTTGGCCGGCCACGTAGCTAGAAGAACTGACGGAAGATGATTTAAAAAACTATTGGAGTGGCGCCCGAGGCACGAGCTTAGTAGTAGAGGGCGCCCCCCCACACGATGGACCGATGACATTAAAAGAATCTGTGGTAATTGGATACAAATGGCTCAAGATACAGAAGAGTGGCAAAATAAACGAGAGGCTTATGTTCAGCAGTGGACTACTATAGCTGAGTGATGATGAGTGCCACTATGGTTTTGATTATTGTCAATTTGCTTTTGATTAATGCCAATTTGAAACTCATGTTGTCAATTTGATTTTGACTAAAGTCATTTTGATTCTGACTAGCGCCAATTTGAACTTGAAAAGGTATAGTTATACGATGAAAAATAACGAGGTTATAGCTATTTAAAATGTGGACAAGCTAACTGTTTCCATGATATTTCCATTATCATTAAATTTGTCAACTCAAATGTTGATTTGGAAATTTACCCGTTTCTTTAGGCTTGGCTTCAGCCGCGAGGTATTTTTTAACCAGCCGCTTACAAAGATCACGAGTGGCCTATTGAGAGAAATTAATTTTAAAAATCTATTTGGGACACTGAATATATTAAACGTTTCTTTATAATAATACACACATTATCGTTAAGAAAGAACGCGGCTAGCTTATATTATTATTATTTATATGGTATATAAGTAAATGTTAAACGTAAAATAAATAGGTAGACTGGAAACATATATACACATATATACATATATACTAAAGAACATGAGAGAAAGAAAAAATTAACTTTTGAATTCTCAACTTACACACCACATTAGGTTGTGCATTACGACAGGTTAGCAAATGAATAAGTTCACGTTGTTCTTGTTTTCGTTTCATTTTTATTAAAAAAATTCTACATTTTTAATGAATGTGGTGTACTTGTACCTGTGTTTAAAAGCAACGAATAGAAAACGTGGGAAATATACCGGGTAGGTAAGTAGGTATGTCACGATTCCAGTCATATATAGCGTGGCCCATCTATCGGTTGTTTTTTCAAATATCGATTATTTCGGCTTTGACAGCTCGAATGACTTTGACAATGTGTCAAATATTTAGTCAAAGGTTTGCGGTTTACGAAATGGTTAAGTTTACGCTCGAAGAAAAATGGGAAATATTGAAAAATTACTTCCAAAATGGTGAGTCTTCAACCGAAACTGCAAGAAAAATGCGCACAAAATTTGGAAAAAATAAAGCGCCTTGCAGGCAGTTTGTGGATAAATTTGTGAAGCGTGTGCGTGAAAGTGGCTCCTTAGGCAGGCCACACATCAAGGAAACATGAAACATGAAATGTGAAACGAGAAACATGAAACACGTTTCATAAAATAAGTACACATTGCCGTAAATGAGAATACGCACATCAGCGAAATGTGTTTCATGTGACGTCATAGTGAAGCAAATCCTGTAGAAACATGGTTTCATGAAATAGGTTCTGTTCTATATTTTTGTTTCTTGTTGATATTGCGTTGGATGCAATATTTGATCAGTTTCAAAATTATTTGATTCTGGTGTGTGCATCGATGAAGCAGAAACTTTCTGTTTCGTCTTTCATATTTCACGTTTCCAGTTTCTTTGATGTGTGGCCTGCCTTAATGGACAAAGCAACGCGTTCCCGTGCTTGTCCAGTGCACTCAATCGAAAATATTGCTGCTGTTGCCGACAGTGTGAGTGACAATCCATCAACTCGACACCGTTCGCAGGAATTGAACATTTCTCGCACGTCCCTTCAAAGAATTTTGTCGAAAGACCTCGGTTTGAAGCCGTAGAAAATTCAATTGGTGCAAGAGTTGAAGCCGCACGACCATCCAATGCGATTTCGGTTTGCCCAATGAGCCGAAGAACGCTTGATGGAAGATAATAATAATAATAATAATAGCATTTATTGTCCAACAGCAAAGCCAATTACAGGACAAAATAATAATAATTTCAAAACGGTGAAACCACAAAAAAATAAACTTAAATTAAAACAAAAAGAAAACTAGCTCTTAATGGTAATACTAATCAGTAACATGAGACATGGCACAATCCATAATTTCTTTAACACTACACGAAAAAATATCACACTATTTACACATAAGATTGTAGTTTCTGGTACAAATAGAAATAGGAGATCTCAACATAAGATTCGTCCTAGCATAACCACAATAAAATGTTGTACTGGACCTTATATGCTGCCTTGGAACGTTGAAATTAATTCTTGAAAGCAAGTGGGAACAATCTATATTGGAGTGAACTAAACTGTAAAGAAATCGCAAAGAATTTATTTTCCTTCTAAGTTCAAGACTTGGTATCTCAAATCGATCCGTCATTAATTGGTAGTCAGTACCCCTTGGAGGATAATGACCATCCTCTTTATACATTAAGTACTTCAAAAATCTACGTTGCACTTTTTCGACCGTATCACATAATAGGGATACCATATCAGTGACCCATATTCCAGTTTAGAGCGCACGTAGCTAAAGTACAGCGTTTTAAGGGTATCTGTGTTTCTAAATCCCCTGCAATTCCTAACCAGAAAACCGTATGTCCTACCTGCCTCTAGTGTCTTATAATTGATATGCTCAGCAAACGTAAACTTCGGAATCAAATATAATTCCTAAATCAGTGACAGATTCACATCGTGAGATTTGCACCTGATCAATGGAATAAACGTAATCAATGATCACCCTCTTGCGCGTAAAACTGATATAATTGCACTTCGACGGATTAAGTGAAAGTTTATTTAGTACGCACCATTGATGCACCAACTCCAAATTGTTCTGTAGGTTAGCACAGTCAACGATACTATCAATAGAACTGTACAATTTAAGATCATCCGCAAACATCAGCCGATCACAATTCATTCCATTCTCCAGGTCATTGATAAATAACATAAAAAAGAGGGGTCCAAGGTTCGATCCCTGAGGCACTCCTGAAGAAGCTGTATATGTATGAGACTGGTAGCCATTGTGAGAAACATACTGAGGTCTATTTTTCAAGTATGACTGAAGAAACAATTTTAGGAAGATGAGCACTTTTATCGATAAATCATCTTTTCGGATGTAGCCTCGGTGGTTATGTCAATAAGCAAAACTGCCGAATTTGGGGCTCAGAAAATCCACACGTAATCATGGAAAAGCCAATGCACCCACAACGAGTAACTGTTTGGTGCGGTATGTGGTCCGGCGGCATCATTGGTCCGTTTTTCCTCGAAAACAAAGCAGGAGCAGCCGTAACCGTCAATGGTGAGCGCTATCGCGGCATGTTGGAAGATTTTTTCTATCCCCAAATGGAAGAGGAATACATCAGCGGCATTTGGTTCCAGCAGGACGGCGCCACGTGCCGCACAGCCAACGTTACAATCGAACTTTTGCGCGGTACCTTCGAAAATCGCATAATAGCTGAAACGACCTTGCAGCTGCGATTTGACGCCGTTTGCCTATGTTTTGGGGGAAACTGTCAGGGATAAGTGCTACGCCAACTATGGAGAGACGATGGACGACCTAAATCACGAGATTCAAGTCGCCATTGCAGCCATTGAGGGCCACACCATCGAAAATGTCATGACAAATTGGGTCGACAGAATGGGCTACTGCAAAGCCAGCCGGAGCAGCCATATGAATGAAGTGGTCCTCCATTATTAAACCGCAATGATGGGGTTATTCAATAAAAAATAAATAATTGAAAACTATCCACCCGTCTTTTTTTTACAGCAATTCTAAAATGCAACTTTTTCGTGGGATACCTACCCTTTTTGAGCAAGTTTTAAAAATACTAAAAATTGATAAAAGCTTACACGAAAAGCATAATCCAAAAATATTTTTTTCATTAATACAATGTGTTCACGGATAGAGTTTGGAAGAGGAAAAACTTTTTTATTTGTCGATTTAGAAGAAAAAGCCATTCTTTATAAAAACGTCTGCTTGTGTCGAAACTACAATTTCAAATGCCAAATTTACGATTACTATACAGGGTATATCAAAAATAACATTTTTAATGATTTAGATTTTTTTTTAATTTTATGAAAATATTGTGCAAAAAACACTAATAAACTTTTTTCTCAAAGTGGTTAATTTCATAGCTACTATTAAAATAATAAAATTAAAAAAAAAAAACAAGTAAATCAAAATCATTAAAAATGTTATTTTTGATATACCCTGTACAGTAATCGTAAATTTCGTACTCGAAATTGTAGTTTTGACACAAGCTGACGTTTTTATAAAGAATGACTTTTTCTTCTAAATCTACAAATAAAAAAGTTTTTGCTCTTCCAAACTCTATCCGTGGTCATATTTAATAAGTTTATTATATTAAAATTGTTATTTTTGATATACCCTATATAGTAATCGTAAATTTGGCATTTGAAATTGTAGTTTCGACACAAGTAGACGTTTTTATAAAGAATGACTTTTTCTTCTAAATCGACAAATAAAAAAGTTTCTCCTCTTCCAAACTCTATCCGTGGACACATTGTATATGTGCGATGTCTTTAACCGGGTCTGTCATCATATTGACATTCATGCGCCGCCTATGACTGTACTGACAGATGCTATCCTTGACAGTAACGATTAGTTTTTTTTTTTGGTGCGTCAGCTTGAGTTTTCATAGGCATTTTCATTTAGTTTTGTAACACTTATTGTGTAACTTCTTTATGAAGTTACGTTATGAGTTGTCTAATATGGTATTTATATTGTTTTATTTTGAGTTATTTTGTTTTTTTGTTAATATTTTTTTTACATTTAATTAATTGATAATTAATTAAATATTTATTGTTATTGGATTGATATTTTTTTTTTATATTTTTTCTGTTTCGTTTCTTTTTTATTATCTTGTATAATGAATTGATTTTCCTGTAATTGGGTTTATCCTGTTGGAAATAAAGGCTTATTATTATCATTTTAGAATTTTAGTTAATAACTTGGAAAACAGAAATTCAAAATTTCACGACGCTGGATTCTATGTAACAACCTTATAAAAATGCAGACACGAGGAAAGTTTTTTAAATATTTATTAATAGGTTTAAAAATTCAGTGGGCCATGCGTTTGAGTTTGCCAGAAACAGTAGGAATAGTAAGACTAGCAGGTCATAATGTCCGAAATTGTCGAGAGGCTGCACAAGAATTTAATCGAAGACACCCTAATCATCTAATATCGCACAGCACAGTTTCTAAAGTCGATCGAATGTTAAATCAACGTTATTCCGTGATGCAAGAAAAAGTAGAACGGCAAAGAAATCATCCACAGGACGCAAGAATTTTAAATAATTTCCGTGTAAATCCAAAATCGAGTTTAAGAAGCTTTGATGTTAGGCGGAAAAGTTCTATTTCAAGATGTTTGAAAAGAAATGGTATTAAACCATTTAATCTAAAATTTTTGCACACGGGGATGACGAAAAAAGGATGGAGTAGGCCATATACTGTAATTGACAAAATTTTATTCATTGACATTTTCTATGTTGGGTAATGTTGTTAATTGTTTAAAGGCCACTGGCATATTAGGTATTGTAATTTGGCATATTATTGTTACTTTGGCATTTTCAATTGTTTTTAATATGACAATAAAAAAAACTAATAAGTACACTGACATGTGTCTGTTAGAGAATAATTATTCATTCAAATAAGTTGTATATTTTGACTAATAAAATATTACAAAAACATTACAAGTAATTATAACAAGTCCACTGCAACCCTGAGCTAACATTCTACAAACGGGATCGTAGCATCTCAAAATATTCTAGAATACTAGAATAGCAACGTTCAAAAATATTTCACAATGAAGAATATTTAGATTCTGGACCTCCCTCGTGTCTTGAGCATGATGGCAACTGTCTAAACAGTATAATTGGAGCGTTATAAAGTTGATACAGAGAATCCAGCGGCGTCATGGAATCTGCATTACTTTTTTCCAAATTATTAACTAAAATTGAAAAATTTAATGATACACACTTTTATCAAAATTAGAACTTAAGTATTTTGGATAACAAAGACTCGAGTAAATTTATCAGATTTGAAATAAATTATGTCCTAAAAGTAGTTTATACCCTGTATAGTAATCGTAAATTTGGCATTTGAAATTGTAGTTTCGACACAAGCAGACGTTTTTATAAAGAATGACTTTTTCTTCTAAATCGACAAATAAAAAAGTTTTTCCTCTTCCAAACTCTATCCGTGGACACATTGTATACTTCATATTTCCACTTTTTATATTAATGACTACTTACATACTATTAAGCCCAGACTGATTTTTCCATATGGGTAAATACACACTTAATACAATCAGTTCGGTTTTCTGTTTAGGTAGGTACATGAAGTAGTAGTACTTACTTTAAGTTGGGTTTGGCCTTATTTATGATCACCTCACACACTGGGCAATAGCTGTTTTCTTGTAGGAACTTGATTATGCAACTGCGACAAACTGGAACATACAAAAATTATTACCTATGTATGGAAAAAATCAGGTACTTAAATACCAACGAAAATGTTAATCAACGACCAAAACGCTTATTGTATTAAGTAAGTAGTTATATTTGCATTATTTTTCTCATTCATTACCGGTCTACAGGGTGAATTACGACTAACGGAGCGGTTTGTTATAGCAAAATTACTTTGGTTTTCTATTTTTTTTTAACAGAAAGTACCTTCACTGTAGATCCCTAGCATTGGTATCGAGGATGATGATGATCGGTTTTGATGTCTGAGTTGGATGTTGATAATGTATGTAGTTTTAACACTTTAAGATTTGTTTGTTCTTCGTTTTTTTTATGTTTTCTTATTTCGATGTTTAAGTATTGTTATTTTTGAATCTGTTACTACTTTCCACGTAATTATCACTTGTGTAATATACAGGGTGTCCCCTCTCAATTGGAAAAAAACTTCTGGGGCATATTGAGGAACCATAGACAAGCAGTTTGAGATAAGAGACTGATGTCCGGAAGTGCATGGTTTTCAAAATACAGGGTGTCAAAGTTTTTTTCAAAAAACCTTTTTTTATCAATATCTCAAAGACACGTTAACCGATTTTCTACAAATAATTTATTATTAATAGTGAAAATCTAAAACAAGACAATGTTGTCATGGTAACACATAAACATGTCAAACTTTACTCAAAGTGTCAGTTTATAAGTACTTAATTATCTTCAAACGTTACACTAATTGCAAAAATGAATCGTTTTGAATTAGCCGAACTTGCAGATATGCATCTCTTGTATGGGGAAGCGCGCGGTAATTCTTTGTTATCACAACGGTTGTACGGGCAGCGGTTCCCAAATCGTGAATTGCCAAACCATAAGATTTTTGTCAACATTAATCAAAAACTACGGGAGACCGGCTCATTCGTGGTAAGTATTGCACACAGAAAAAAAAAACTTGGTTTATCCAAATAAAAAATATTATTTAGAGGTGAATTTGCTAGTTTTCGCAAAATTTTTGTTAAAGTAGTAAATGTAGTTATCAAGTATGAGTAGCTACATTATCTAAAAACGACAATTTTTCCTGCTAAGCTGATATCTTCTCATCTAAACGAGACTTGTATGTGCATTAGTTAAATAAGATTTCAAATTTGAACCTATATAAAATTTTATTTGCGCTAAATGAGTTCGGTATTCTGCTTGAATTAGGTATTGTACACCTACAGATTTCCATACATACCCACTTAGGTGTAGCTATTATTATTAAGAAAATACTTAATGAGGTAATTAGGTAGGTACCTATACGTACCTAACTATTCTCAAAAATCGTTTTATGAAACCCAAAACTAAATTAGTTCTAATAGGAACATATACCTACCTACCTATAAATTTTATTTATCTGCTTTAGTATATTAATGGACCTAGGTATGTGCATTATAATATTTAAGTATAAATAAGATTTTAACAACTAAGTACATAGCTAAAATAGGCACTGATTTAATTAAATCTGTGTAATAGTTATTTTACCTAATACTTCTCATTTACGAAATTTCTATCCTCCAAAATATCGAATTATTTTATCTGGTAGAGATAGGAACCTATAGTTGTCTACATAAGTGTCATTCTATTCCAGCCAACGGTTATTCCCCGTTCTACCTAATGTGTTTGTCCCCGCTGCTAGTCGACGTACCTAAAACCCTTTGTAGAGCGTGTGCCGACAACAACATCATCTATGTGTACCGCCTTTGTGCCTAGCGCGTCTCGCTTGGTGTAGAGGGAGGGGGTTTCATTTTGGAATTTTTTGATTACAGTCTTGGCGTCGCTCTAACTAGGCTTTAGTTATTTGCGTTTTGTGTTCTAATCTGAAGATATTTAAATTTCAAAATTTGATCTATTGATAGTATATACCTAGGTATTGATCTCCCAATTTCTACAAGTGGTGAGGACGGACTATACAGATACAGTAACAGATATTAACCAATGTGCATCCAACATAATTAAGTGTAGTGATTAGTGATTAGTTTGGCGTGTTGAGTTTTGTTAAATATATATTATTAATATCTATGGAGGAAACAAAAGAAATATTAATTAGCTGGAATCTGGGGGAGCTCGTTGACACTTTTCTCGGTAAGTAAATTATTATTGTTTAATTATTTATTTTTATAATTTTACGACCAATGCAAACAATGTTATTTCATGGCAATAGCAAATATTATAACTTTTGGCAATAGATCTACAGACGTATTATTTAGTGGTTACTTAATCATAATTTAAAATACTTTTTCTAATTTAATCATTTTTAATATGGTGGAGGCAAAATTCCTTATCATTTACAGCAACTAAACAATAGTTTAGATGGGTTCACGATAATATATTTAATTTGCCAGGGACGGATTAATTTTTAGCAAATTAATGCAGTTTTTCAAAAGAAGTTACATAAATATTTTAGCTAGGTATGACTTTTTTCTTTCTTTTGTAAAGGTAGGTATGTATTTATTTGTTTACCATTTTACCAATGTCTGTGAATTAGGAGTTGTGGATTGGAATTGTCTTATCATTCCTCGTACGTACCGGTAGAATCTGTTATTTTACTTAGTTTCCTCATAAGGAATCTAAAGTTTCTTTGATAATTTTTTTTTGTTTCAGCGTCATTGTTTTTCGGAAAAACTCGATTTTTTTTTAAATAGCCAATACATTTTAGGTTTATTTGTCCCCAAATTAGATAACTACCTAGTACCTAGTTAGTAGATCTTGAAATGTATAATATTTATAGTAGAAAATGAATTAGGTATAAACTATATTTTACAAGGCCGTATTTTTTTTTAAGAAAATGCAATTTTTTTGCGATTTTAGTTTTTATTGATTTCTGACATTATTTTTACTGATATAAAAAACTTAAAAGCTCTCATTGTTACTTTTTTATGAGAAAAATATAGCGTTTACAAATTTTCATTACGACGTTTCGTTTTTGAAAAACCATCAACTTCGATTTTTTAAATACGGCCCTCGATTTTTTATTGTTAAATTTAAAGCCATTTTCAAAACAAAAATAGATGTAACGGAATGGTTTCAACAAGTTTTCAGTATTTTTAGCTGTTATTTAAACTTCAAGAAAAATCGCCATAGTTTGGCACTTATTTTGCGTAAAAGAAAGAAAGGCGTTTCTTTAATAATTTCAAAAAGCACAAAAATTTTAACTAAATCTAAAAAACTGCGTACAGAATAAAATGTGCTGACAGAAATAAATTGGCAAATAATAATAAATAATTTTGATTAACGTCGAAAGAATTTTATTGCAAAAATTACTAATTAGGTATATACTCTGCATTCAGTCAGTTAAGTCCCAAACTATGGCGATTTTTCTTGAATAAGTTTAAATATCAACTAAAAATATTGAAAAGTTGTTTAAACCACCTATTTTTGAATTGAAAATGGCTTTAAATTTAACAATAGAAAATCAAGGGCCGTATTTAAAAAATCGAAGTTGATGGTTTTTCGAAAACGAAACGTCGAGTCTCCTCAAAAAGCAACAATGAGAAAGTGCTTTTCATTTTTTTATATATCTGTAAAAATAATGTCTGAAATCAATAAAAACTAATATCGCAAAAAATTGATTTTTAGAAATTCTCGAAAACTGCTAAATTTACTTTACTTTTGAAAACACCATTTAAAAGGTGTTTAAATTGTACAACTTTTCTCTAAGTTAACCGACATTGTCACTCCGACCGTTTCCAAGATCAACCAACCCTAGTTGTTTATGTGCTGAGCAATATTCTCAGGAATTCCGGCAAAGGATTCAGCCGCATTATACCTACCCACTTTAACATGTGTAGATTGAAGTTTGACTATATATACCTAGCTTATATTATACCTAATACAAGATTTTCAGTAGGCTTAAGTTTATTTTAAAAAAATAAATAAATAAGAGTCGCACTAAAAACCTGATGGTGGTTTAGATAAAAAAAACGTAAGCACCACAGGGACCCCCAAATCTTGTCTACCCCTTCTAGAAAAAATTAGTAGAAGAGAGAGCCAAACACTATTTGTCATTTAAATAAAAATATATTGTATGTTAGCAAAGTTTATTAGTTATTTTAGTAATGTAGAAAAATTTACTGGATAGACATTAAACGAGTATCATCACTAAAATAACTAGTAAACTTTGCTAGCATACAATATACTTTTATTTAAATGACAAATAGTGTTTGTCTCTCCCAGACAAGGAGCATATGTAAACTATTCAAGAATATTATCTAAATGACATAATGTCTATCCAGTAGATTTTTCTACATTACTAAAATTACTAATAAACTTTGCTGGCATACAATATATTTTTATTTAAATGACAAAAAGTGTTTGTCTCTTTTAGACAAGAAGCATATGTAAACTATTCAAGAATATTATCTAAATGACATAATGTCTATCCAGTAAATTTTTTTAGAAGGGGTAGACAAGGTTTTGGCTGTCCCTGTGGTGCTTACGTTTTTTATCTATCTGAACCAAGGTTTTTTTTTCTGTGCAGAAATGGCAACTTTCTGTGTTTTTTTCTTGCGCATTTCTGTTTTACAGCCAATCTAAAAGGCTCTGTTATCTTTGCAGCCTATTCGAGAATTTGCAAAGCAGTGTCCGATCAGAGATGCCGTTGAGGATGAAGTCATGGCACGCATTCAGAGTGAGCCCAACACTAGCACTCGTCAGATTGCGTCGCGACTTGATTGCAGCAAAAATACTGTCCATCGAGTATTGAAAATCCACGATCTGCATCCATTTAAAAAAGGTGCAGCATCTACTGCCTGGCGACGCTCCTCGGCGGCTCGAGTTCTGCGAGTGGTTGTTCGGTCAAGCGGATGAAAACGCTAATTTTTTAAGTATAATCTTCAATTGATGAAAAAGGATTTTCGCGTGAGGGGACATTCAATCCTCGTAATAACCACGAGTGGAGCGAACAAAATCCCCATGTTACGCACATCAGAGGATATCAGCAGAAGTTTGGTGTTAATGTTTGGGCAGGTTTTCTGGGCGACCATTTGATTGGGCCGTACGTTCTATCTGATGACCTCAACGGGAATAGGTATCTAGTTTTTTTGCGAGATATTCTCCCGAGCTGCTGGAAGATGTACCCCTCCAGTTGCGTAGAGAGGCCTGGTTCCAACAAGATGGTTGTCCTGCGCATTTTGCACGCACCGTGAGAGGTTACCTCGACCAAACCTACAACAGGTGGATTGGTAGAGGTGGTCCCGTCCCTTGGCCAGCAAGGTCGCCGGAGTTGGCCCCCCTGGACTTTTTTCTTTGGGGTGAAATGAAATTGTTGATCTATGCAACTCCTGTGCCGACAATGGAGGACCTAGTTGCTAGAGTTGTGGTGGCAGCGGAATTTATCGCGAACGATCCAGGCGTGTTTGCTCGGGTGCGCGAATCCTGGCTCGACAGGTGCACAAAATGCATCGAAATGCATGGTGAACACTTTGAGCATTTACTCCAGTATTAAAGCCTCCTTGTTTTTCTTTCTAATAATAATGAACCTTTTAATAAAGTTTTTAATACAAATTTTTTCTCGAAAACGGAGAGAGATACGAAAAAATATTAAGTGACAAAAAAGTTGTATTTTTAACTGAGCTTTCTAAAAAGTATATAAAATTTTCAAGAAGTCAGTAGCGTACATTTTTTTGTCATTTTTATTCGTGACACTGTCCCCCGGGGCGCCACTGGAAGTCATAATTAACATTTAATTAGTGCTAACTGAGCGTCTTATTCAGCTTACATCACCAGCGAATTTCAAGAAAATCGGTTAACGTGAGATATTGATAAAAAAAGGTTTTTTGAAAACAACTTTGACACCCTGTATTTTGAAAACCATGCACTTCCGGACATCAGTCTCTCATCTCAAACTGCTTGTCTATGGTTCCTCAATATGCCCCAGGAGTTTTTTTCCAATTGAGAGGGGACACCCTGTATATTGTGTGGTTTGAAAGATTTGATGGTAAATAATGTCAAATATTCTGGAAATACTGTTTTAATTAAAATACCTAAGTACCTAGGTATTACCTAACACAAAGACATTTTCATTTCATATTTCTGGATATTTGTAAGTATAAAATTTGTAAAAAAAAGATAACCTTCGTCCACTAAATATGAATAAAATTCATCCAAGATTCTTTATTAAATACTGGTTATCGGAATAACATTTGCTAGCAGAACCGAAACTTTGACTGTAAAACCCCAAAATATTAAATAGTTAATAATTGTTAAAATATTGTACTAATTAATTTTGAATAAGTATAAGTACTTAATACTCAAATGGAATTATTTCTGCCTACGCACACTTCGTTTCTTATTAAAAAAGGACAAAAGTAGCGAATGGAGAACTGGACTCCCCAATATTATACACAGAAGTTAATATAAAAGGGGGACCAGAAGATCATAATAACATGTTGATCAAAAAATGTGGACGAACAAAATTATTCAGTTGAAATATACTTACATTTTTAAAAAATTCAAAAATAAATGTAAGTAGGTAGGTACAGTGTGTCCGTGGATTGAGTGCACAAGAGGAAACAAAATATATAAAATAAAAAAGGATGACCATAGGCGGGTAATAGGGGGGGGGGGGGACCCTTGCTTTAATTAGAACCTAACTTTTTTTCCTGGTGTTATTCATTATGTGTCAAAAATGTGACAAAATAAAGTTTTCTACACAAAAAGGCATAATTACTTCTTTTTTCTCGAAAAACTTAAAGGTTTGAAAATTTTAGGACAAAACTGGTCCTTAATACAAAGCATTAATAAAATTTTGGAAAACTTTTCGTTAACAAACTGTATTGTATGTAGGGTGAAGTAAGGTATGTTCGTGATATAGGTAAGTTCGTTGAAGACATTAAAAATACAAGGGTTGGGTTGGGTCTCAAGAATAACTATCGGGTGTTAGTCCCTCACAATTGTAGCAACAATGCATAATATTTCCATTACTCTCCAACGAAAATCATCACGAATATACCTTACTTTACCCTATGTAAAATTCGGTTATAATTAAGGCAAGGGTCCCCCCGTTTACCCGCCTATGGTCATCCTTTTTTATTCAATTTCATGTCAGTTTACGACATTTAACTAAGTAGGTAAATAAATATACTACATTTGGTTAATTCGTCTTTACTCGTTTCGAAAATATTTCAAACAAATCGGTTTTTACCATGATTAGATGTCCCCAATTCGCTCACAAATTTTGGCCATCTTTTTTAGAAATACCTTGTAGAATTACTTTTTGCCATAAAATACAAATAAAGATTTTTTTGCTCTTGTGCACTCCATATACGGACACGCTATATATCTGGAATAATAATATACTTTTAATACATAAAATACACTTACATGAATGTAAACATTCCGATATAGTTGTCGCATCAACTAAATATCCCTTGCAGAGATAACACGTCAGATAAGGATTTATCTCCTTTAATTTTATCTTTTCCGGATGTTTCGCTGGCAGTTCCATCATGTCGGCAGGAAGATCTGCAAAAAAAAAATGACTAAAATATGGCAATCATTCTACTACTATAATACCTATAGATGGTTGACAAAAATGATATA
Organism: Apoderus coryli; assembly: GCA_911728435.2. NCBI lineage: Eukaryota > Metazoa > Arthropoda > Insecta > Coleoptera > Attelabidae > Apoderus > Apoderus coryli. The sequence goes on along the minus strand of OU452198.1, from coordinate 31,943,779 downwards.
CAGTATGTTCTACAAGCTTAATATGACAGATGATAGCTGGGTTACCTAATTCTAAAAAATAATAACAATTATTAATGAACAGGATTTCGAGGTTACAAGCATACCTACCGGGTGATTCTCAAATGTCGCTCACCTCTAAGTACATAAAATTAGACTACCGGGTGGCCCACCGGGAAGGGATTCGATCGATTATTTGAAAAAACGTAAAAAAAATATTCCAATAACCACGCAATTTTGTATATATTTATTTATTTATTTTTTTTTTATTTATTGTCATTACATGTCATTACCAAAAAAGGTTTACACAAGTCATATTAAATATTAAAATATTACATAACACAACATAAAAACATAGAAATGTATATAACTTAATCAAAGCAGAAAGTCAGTGCTGAGGAATTCATCAATGGAGTAAAAAGTCTGGTCAATTAAGTAGTTTTTTAATCTATTTTTGAACATTGCAAGGCTCAGTGTTTTCAAACTATCTGGCAAATGATTATAGCATGTGGGACCATAATAATTCACAGAATTTCTGCTTCTACCCAACCTCATATATTCAGGAAGAATGTCATTTTTGTTTCTGGTATTGTGGTTGTGAACTTCATCATGCCTTATGTACAGATTCTAATTATTTTTCACATACATAATTGAATTGTAGATATAGAGACACGGGAGTGTAATTATTTTACATTCTTTAAATTTAGGTCTGACATCCTCTCTAAACTTTAAATCTGTCATTATTCGAACCACTCGTCTTTGGATTGCGAATACCCGACTAGCATGACAAGAGTGTCCCCAAAGTGACAAAGCATATGAAGCCACACTGTGAAAAAGGCCATAATATGCTGATTTCAAAACATTAAAAGAGACTTCACCCTTCAAGCTTCGCAACATGAACACAACCTTAGACAACTTGGCAATGGTAACCTCGACATGACCCGCCCAGGTTAGCTTTTGGTCCAAAGTGACACCCAAAAACTTTACCAGACCATCAGAAACAGCAACATCCGTCTCACGTAATGTAAATATTTTAGTAGCTGTTTTATTGGCATTCATACAGAGTTTGTTAGCTGCAAACCAGTCCGCAGCCCTCGACTGTGAATTAATCATACTTGAGGCCAGAACATCACGACAGTTCAACATCGACAATAGTTGAATCGTCTGCAAACAATGTCAGGTTAGAGCATGGCAGATGTAGCGGTAAATCATTAATGCAAATCAACAATAGAGGTCCGAGCACCGAGCCCTGTGGGACTCTACAAGAGCTCAACAAGGGCTGAGAACACTTTGACTCAAACATCGTTACAACATTCCTACCAGTGAGATAGGAACTCAGCAAACGAATCGAATTCGCACTCATACCGTATCGCTCCAGTTTACCCAACAAGATATCGTGTGAGACGCAATCAAACGCCTTTGTTAAATCAAGAAAAGAAGCCCCCACAAGCCTTCTACTCTCAAAAGCGGTTATAACGCTATTTATAAAGTTTTCTATAGCTGAAACGGTGTTAAGTTTCGGTCTAAATCCAAATTGTTTCGGAGAAAATAAATTATTTCTTTCAAAATAGTTGGCTAATTGTTTAAAGAGTATCTTTTCAAAAATTTTGCCTAGAAATAGGGCGATAGTTGTTCAATTCATCTGGAGATCCTTTTTTGAATAACGGTATAATTTTGCTAAATTTCAGACAACTCGGAAACATATCGGATGAGATCGACAAATTAATCAATATTGTCAATGGTATAATTATTATATCCTTAATATATTTAATGATTACGATATTCAAATCAAAAATGTCTTTCGAGCTTTTATTTTTAAAAGAGTTTATTGTATCTCTCATCTCAATAAAAGATATTTCATTAAACTCAAAATTGCCAGGAATGTCAATAGACAACAAATCCAGTGGACTGATATTTGAGGATAAGTCATGGGTTAAAGTTTCCGCAATACTGGTAAAATATGTATTGAAATCATCAGCAGTAAGATTTGTTAATGATTGTTGGGTAGCAGAACTATTCCTTTTATGGTTGATAATATCCCATGTAGCCCTGGCAATATTAGAACCATCTGCAATATACGTATCGTTCGCATTTTTTTTTGCCATTTTAATGAGATCTATACGAGTTACGATAAGAGCGAACAATGTCTTTAATACCTTCGATTTGTGGAAACTGTGTAGACAGTCCTCGCAATAGCGCAAGTGTTTCGCGCATTTGCCTAATTTCAGGTGTAAACCATTTAATAGCGTGTCCAGTCTTGAAATTGGTTTTTCTACGTAAAGGAAACACTAATACATTCTCCGGATATTATGTTTATAAAATTATTAAATTTTTCTTCAATTGATGTGTTTATATCTGATACAAAATTCCAATCAATATCAGCTATATTACCAACAAAGGAACAAAGGCCACGCTGAGTTATAGGCCTAAACCATACAACTTCTCGCGTCAATAAACATTCAGAAACACTCATATTAAGAATTAAAGCCTTATGGTCCGACATGCCCGTCTCAACTACATCCACAAACACCTTTTTTAGGTTCAAAATTCAGAAGCAGTTTTTATCTCGTATATAGGTTATATAGATAAGTTGACATAAATCATCATATTTTCGGCCAAGGAATTTGTGCAATTTCGTTGTACACGTCATTTCCGGATACCCTATATAATAATAAGACAGCTTGTGTGAATTAAAATCGGAAGATTTAGCAAATTTATGGTTTGATTTTAAATATGACTTTTATTAAAAAAAATCAGTTGATATAAATCATGATTTAAGTCGTGATTTTAATCAATTGATTTAAATTAGCCCAACCCTGGTACACACATTATAAAATCGTCTTTCATGTCTGTAAAAAATAATGTGACCACATTACAATTTTACAGAAAAAAACAGCGATTAAGAATACAATCGTTTGAAGTTTGAACATATGCTGTGCGAGTTACTTTCCAGTCATAACATAATATTATCTACACAGGTAGGTAGGTACCTACTAATAACAAACAACTAGTACTACGAGTTCATTGTATATTATAACAGGTATAATATTTTAGCGAGTTTATGACTTCCTTCTAAATAACTAATTATTATTTTCCCATTTTATTTATGCATATCTATATTATGTATGAGTCTCCTTATAGTATTTTATAGATATAGCTACAGAGTGAGTATAAAGTGTGGAAACCCCTGTAGACATATTTCCGAAAATAATGATTATTTTGAAAACATTTTTAAAGAAAAGTTATTTTGTAGCTCGGAATGTGGTAGACTCGACTGTGGAGTTCCGCAAGGCTCTGTGCTTGCTCCTATACTTTTTTGTCTGTACACCACAAATATAGATAGATAGATAGATAGATAGATATATTTCTTCACCATCTTATGTTACATAACATGTATAGTACGTCATAAAAGAACAAAAATTAAACAATCCAAGTTACAGCAACAAAGAAAGGCTTACAAACAAATTAAAATAGCAACAACATAAAACAAACTAAAATCTAAAAAATCTTACAATATCGCTTCTGAAATAGTCCTCAAACGTATAAAAAGCTTGAGATATCAAAAATGATTTAATACATTTGGTAAATTGGACTTCACCAAGGTTATTTATGTGAGACGGCAGCTTATAAAATTTGCCACAATAATAGTCAGAACCTTTCCTAGTCCTCAACAGGCGGTGAAATTCGGGCAATATGTCATTGCGATTTCGCGTACCATAATTATGCATATCAGAGTGTAGAGTGAAATGCGAGACATTGGTTCGAATGTAGCCAAGACAGTTTAAGATGTACAAGGAAGGCAAAGTAAGTAGTCCATGTTCAACAAAATACTTTTTACAGCAGTCACGCCAACCGAGAACATCTCCTCTGTAGCTTGAAGATTTTCATTGCATGGGAACTATGTCCCCAGTTCAAAATACCATACGACATACGGGAAACAAAATAACCATGATATACCGTCAACAGACTGGCGATTGAAACAATCTGCACAAGCCTTCTGATCAGATATATGACCCTGGACAGCGAGCACCCAAGTTCTCGAACATGACTCTCCCAGGTTAATTTAGGATCAAGATGAACCCCAAGGAACTTGACGCGAACATCGCTCTGAAGATCGATAGGCGCAGAACGCAATGTAAAGTTCATGCTCTGAGTTTTAGCCTGATTCAAGCTCAGTTCATTTGCCAGAAACCAATTGCCTATGTCAGTCTCAACAGCATTAACCAACTCCCCTAAAGGGTCGTTTGGTCGATATCTAATCAGACTAGTTGTGTCGTCAGCAAAGAGGATTATATTTGACTCTTCTTGAAATTTGTATAAATCATTTACGTATATTAAAAACAATAATGGGACCTTTATTGTTTTTAATATACGTAAATGATTTATACAAATTTCAAGAAGAGTCAAATATAATCCTCTTTGCCGACCCCTGGGGCACACCCCGTCCAACCCTTCGTCTCTCCGAGTATCGTCCCCCATACAAAACGTGCTGAAAACGATCGCGGAGATAAGAGCCAACCAAGGCAACACTGTCAACATCAAAGTTATAGTAAGAGAGTTTCTGAAGAAGTATCTCGTGTGAGACACAGTCAAAAGCCTTAGTAAGGTCATAAAAGGAAGCAAAGGTGTCACAGCCCCGCTCCATGCCATCCGAAACATATTCCAAAAGGTTATTAATTGCAAGAGTAGTAGATCTCTTATTGCGAAAGCCATATTGACCTTGCATAAAGAGATTATTTGCTTCAAAATATTCAGTTATTTGATTTTTAATAATAGACTCAAAGATTTTCGAAAAAATTGGCAAGATCGATATTGGTCGATAGTTACTGGGATCATCAACCGATCCTTTATTTTTGTAGATTGGAATAACCCTTGCCTCCTTCAAGACCGCCGGAAATACAGCGTCACCAATGCAATGGTTTATCAACTTAGTAAGCGGCACCACTAGCAGATTCTTTAAAGTCCCAATAATCCTAACATTAAGCTCATAACAATCCGAGCTTTTTCTGTTTTTCACGTACTTCATTAAAGGTTACCGTTCTCAAACTAAATCCAGCAGCTCTAGTGGGAGACATATATTTCTCAAAAGTGATCGATGTGGCTGGTAGCTGTTTTATAATATCATCAGCCGCAGTTGTAAAGTAGTCATTTAAAATATGCGCAGTAAAGTTCTCAGCTGTCCCGAGATTTGGAGGTGATTCACAATCCTTGACCAGTCTCCACACAGCAGCAGGCCTATTAATAGCGGATGCAATATACTCCTCATAAGCTCTTCTTTTGGCCTTAGAAAGTTCAGCTCGATATTGCTTTTTATAGTGTCTCAAGGCGACTTTAAATACAGACTGAGAATCCGATTTATTTAAATGTCTCCACCACTGTTCAAACTATGAATATGCTGATGACAGGCAAATTAAAATTTCTTTTGACATATCGGATATTGCTACTGTTAACAACTTTATTGAGCAGGATTTGCGTTCTTTGGTACAGGAATCTGCTAGACATCAGATGACCATCAATCCATCTAAATCGAATATGCTTCTGTTTGGTAGACATAGAAAAACCGCGAGGGAACTGTTGAAGTTAGAAATTGGCATGGCAAGATTATTACAATTAAAGATTCAGTAAGAAATCTTGGACTCGAAATTGATAGTGATCTAAGATTTTCTGGTCACATTAGCAATTGCCTCCGTAGTGCATACACTAATTTGAAACAGCTGTATCCGCATCGACATATTTTGTCACGGCCTCTAAAGATAAAATTAACTGATTCTCTTGTGTTACGCGAGTACAGCGGATTCAGAATTGCTGCCTGAGATATATCTATGGAATACCAAAATTTGATCCAATTACTTTCAAACTAAAATCTGCAAAGTGGTTGTCTACGGAAGCAAGGCGCAAACTACATGCTGCATGTCAGTTTCATGGTATAATTCAATCAAAGTGCCCACCATATCTTTACAATAATATTGTGTTTCGATCAGATGTTCACACGCTGAACCTGAGGTTTAGAGGACTGCTCTCTCCACCAGCACATAGAACCGCAATATTTGAGAGATCATTTTCTTTCTGTATTTGTGCTATTTACAACCAGATTCCAGACACCCTTAAAAGTTTGTCTTTGATAAGTTTCAGAAAGCATTACAGAGATTTCACTCTACTCAAGCGAATAATTTACTCTTTTTATTTTGTTGTCATACATTATACAACCTCATTCCTTATATTGTTAGTTTCTTCCTGTTTAACCACGTTTGTGGTTCTGTAGTAATTTCGTGTTTGTTCGGCTGATCAACGACCTATTACGAATCATACCACCAGACCAGACCATTCAAAGTATATTTTTAGCTCTCCATATCATATATGTAATATATGTATATATGGAGACTATTAGTTTCATGAAAAAAAATTTTTTTTTAATTTCACCGGAAATACTTCTTTTTGGTCATTTTATACATAAATAAGTAGTTTTAAAAAAATGTCTGTCTGTCTGTCTGTCTGTCTGTATCCACGAAAACGCAAAAACCGCTTAACAGATTTTAACCAAATTTGGTACAAAAATACTATTGGACATGGGAAGGAGCTGATTAGATTTTGGGAAACATTGAGCGTAGGCAAAGGGTTTAAAAGAGGGTTCAAAAATTAAAAAAATTCATAGTTCTTAAACTTATCCGAAATACTGCATAATTTTTTACGCATTTAATTGAATATAACCTAAAATATTGAACATAAAATATTAGACCACATTGGCGTTCGAAAATAGTGTAAAATGGGGTAAAAAAGATTAAAAAAAAACGTATTTCTTAAAAATACCAGAAATATTAACTAGTTATTGATAGTTTTGATAGAATATAACCTATAAAATGTGTCATGAATAACTTACTTTCATAGGCGTTCGTAAATAGTGGAAAAGGGGTCAAAACATAAAAAATATATATTTCCTAAACTTATTCGAAATATGGAATAATTTTTCATAGTTGTGATACAATATAAGCTAAAAAATATTCCATAATAGAATTGGTTCACACAGGCGTTCGAAAATAGTTTCAAAAAGGGTCAAAAACGAAAAAAAAAACGTTTCCCAAATATACCAGAAAAATTGGCTAATTATATATAGCTTTGATATAAGATAACCTAAAAAATGCAGCATAAAATTTTTATTCACATAGGCGTTCGTAAATAGTAGAAAAAGGGGTAAAATAAAAAAAAATTAAAATGTAAAAAATTTTATATTTAACTAGATGAATTGGTGTTAAAAATACACGACAAAAATTAATGTACCATAGGCGTCCGTAAAAATTCTATAAAAGGGTCAGAAAAAATTTGTATCCGTGATAACTCAAAAACCACTTAACGGATTTTAACCACATTTGGTACGAAAATACTACAGGATAATTATAGGTGGTGATTAACATTGAGCGTAGGCAACGGGTTTAAAAGAGGTTTCAAAAATTTAAAAAATCATAGTTCTTAAACTTATCCGAAATATTGAATAATTTTTTATAGTTGTGATAGAATATAACCTAAAAAATGTTACATAAAAGAATTAGTTCACACAGGCGTTCGAACATAGTGTTAAAAAAGGGTCAAAAACGAAAAAAAAATGTTTCCCAAATATACCAGAAAAATTGGCTAATTATATATAGCTTTCATATAAGATAACCTAAAAAATGCAGAATAAAATTTTTATTTACATAGGCGTTCGTAAATAGTAAAAAAAAGGGGTAAAATGAAAAAAAAATTAAAATGTAAAAAATTTTATATTTAACTAGTTGAATTGGTGTTAAAAATACACGACAAAAATTAATGTTCCATAGGCGTCCGTGAAAATTCTATAAAAGGGTCAGGAAAAAATTGTATCCGTGATAACTCAAAAACCACTTAACGGATAACCTACAACATGCAGCATAACAATTTTGTTTACATAGGCGTTCGTAAATAGTAGAAAAGGGGGCAAAATAAATTTTATAATAAAACTAAAAAAAAATCAATTATTTTGCGTACAAGAATTTGGCCTAGATCTGAAATATGAAATATCTGCGTATAAATAGTGCCTCCAAAGAGAAGAAAAAGGCACAAAACCCGATACAAAAAAAAAAAAAAAAATAGCTGATGTCTAAAACAAAACAAAAATTTAGATAAATGACAAAAAGGTCATAAAATTATTACTTTTACACTTAAATATGGAGAGCTATTCGTGCCTCGAGGGCAACAGCTAGTTTAGAATTGTATTTATATAATTTTTCGGGTTAAAATCTTAAAAACAGTTTATAACTGCCTTTTAACCCTTTTTGTGACCACAGACAAATCAAGAATCTGTTGTTGTCATTGTAATAATATTTCTTTTATGTTTGTAAAAGTGTTCTGTATTTTTGGTTGCAAATAAACTGATTATTATTATTTGGTATAATTTTTTCTATGGCAACCAACTTTGGTTGTTTTAAATAACATGGTATATTTTTTAGCTCTCCATATCATATTATGTAATATACAGGGTGTTTCAGAAAGACATGCCCAAAAGTTGTGAGCGAAAAAAACCTAAATTGTAATTTTTCGAAAAGTCCTTATTTACAAAGATACAGGGTGTTAAAGATGACTGCCTGAGGACGATTTTTTTGAAACATTTTCGAAACGAGTAAAGAAGAATTAACTAAATGTAGCATATTTATTCACCTAGTTAAATGTCGTAAACTGACATGAAATTGAATAAAAAAGAATGACCATAGGCGGGTAAACGGGGGGGACCCTTGCCTTAATTATAACTTACAACTTTTTTTCCTTGTGATTTTTATTCATTTTGTTTCAAAAATGTGATTAAATAAAGTTTCCTACATAAAAAAGGCATACTTCTTTTTTCTCGAAAAACTTAAAGGTTTTCGAGAAATTCGAGTTTAAAAATGTTAGGACAAAACTGGTCCTTAGTAAATAGCATTAATAAAATTATTAAAATACAGTTTGTTAACGAAAAGTTTTCCAAAATTTTATTAATGCTTTGTACTAAGGACCAGTTTTGTCCTAAAATTTTCAAACTCGAATTTCTCGAAAACCTTTAATTTTTTTTAATTTCATCGAAAATACCTACTTGTTTTTGGTCATTTTATACATAAATAAGTAGTTTTAAAAAAATGTCTGTCTGTCTGTACGAAAACGCAAAAACCACTAACAGATTTTAACCAAATTTGGTACAAAAATTAGTATTGGACATGACAAGGAGCTGATTAGATTTTAGGAAACATTGAGCGTAGGCAAGGGGTTCAAATGAGGGTTCAAAAATTTAAAAAATTCGAAGTTCTTAAACTTATCCGAAATACTGCATAATTTTTTACGCATTTAATTGAACATAACCTAAAATATTGAACATAAAATATTAGACCACATTGGCGTTCGAAAATAGTGTAAAATGGAGTAAAAAAGATTTAAAAAAAATGTATTTCTTAAACATAGCAGAAATATTAACTAGTTATTTATAGCTTTGATAGAATATATCCTATAAAATGTGTCATAAATAACTTACTTTCATCGGCGTTCGTAAATAGTGAAAAATTGGTCAAAACACAAAAAATATACCTATATTTCCTAAACTTATTCGAAATAGGGAATAATTTTTCATAGTTGTGATACAATATAAGCTAAAAAATATTCCATAAAAGAATTGGTTCACACAGGCGTTCGAAAATAGTCTAAAAAAAGGGTCAAAAACGAAAAAAAAAATGTTTTCCAAATATACCAGAAAAATTGGCTAATTATATATAGCTTTGATATAAGGTAACCTACAAAATGCAACATAAAATTTTTATTTACATAGGCTTTCGTAAATAGTAGAAAAGGGGGTAAAATAAAAAAAATATTTGAAATGTAAAAATTTTTATAATTAACTAAGTAGTTGAATTGGTAAACATACACGACAAAAATTAATGTACCATAGGCGTCCGTGAAAATTCTATAAAACGGTCAGAAAAAATTTGTATCCGTTATAACTCAAAAACCACTTAACGGATTTTAACCACATTTGGTACGAAAATACTACAGGATATTTGAAGAGCTTGGCGGCAAAAGGTAACAAGCCACATGTCGCAATTTTAAATACTGAAGCCACATCAGTATTTAAAATTGCGACATGTGGCTTGTTACCTTTTGCCGTTTGTGCAAAATATTCAATATGATATTTTAATCGTAAAATGAAATTTACAAACTACTACAAAACACCTATTATCTAATTACGAAAGATTAAACACAGATCACTTTCTTTCATTAAGAACAACAGTCATAGATAGTTTTATCATTTTTATGAGAAGTGTGGCTTTTTACCTTTTTCCGCCAAGCGCTTCATTTATAGGTGGTGATTAACATTGAGCGTAGGCAAGGGGTTTAAAAGAGGGTTCAAAAATTAAAAAAAATCATAGTTCTTAAACTTATCCGAAATATTGAATAATTTTTTGTGCGTTTAAGTAAATACTTATAACCTAAAATATTTAACCTAAACAATTAGACCACATTGACATTCGAAAAAAGTGTAAAATGGGATAAAAAGGTTAGGAAAAAGACGTATTTCTTAAATATAGCAGAAATATTGACTAGTTATTTATAGCTTTGATAGAATATAACCTATAAAATGTGTTATAAATAACTTGTTTTCATAGGCGTTCGTAAATAGTGTAAAAGGCAGTTATCCAACGCCAAACAGATCGTCATAGCCGTTAGCTTCACTGCATAGGAGGTCTCAATTCGGATTCCGACGAGTTTCCAGTTTGTAAAATTAATAATAATTGAAGAAAATTGTCCTCCGATTCTGAACCTTAACAGGAAATTAATTAATTTTTCTTTCCAAACCTTGCAATTTAAGTAAAATCAAAATAAATGAAACGCTCTGTACCTATTTAACAAGTAGGTACCATAAGGAAGCCTTGAAACTTAATTTTAAAATGTGATAAAATAAAGGGAATTTCATTTAAAAAAAAACATAGGTAACTTGGATATGCCACTCTTTTTTGAAGCACCCTGTATATCTGAAATTATTTAAAAAATGCATAAGTGTATCTAGTTTTCTCATAAAACTCCGTGGGATCCGTCGTGACTCACCTTGTAAAAACTAAAGAAAAAAACAACCCTTGTACTTAAGTAAGTACTTATAAGCTTTCTAAATAAAGACCTCGAGTCACACTAAAAACAAATGTTTCAGATATGTTGTAGCACTATCCAAAATTATATGTTCTGAACGTGTAGGTATACTGATAGTTTCCCCATTTTACGTTTATTACTACCCTATTCTAGACTCTCCCCTAAAAATCTACAGCAGAACATAATATAAAATAGAAATCGGAAAGCATTCACTTTCACATACTTAGAAGATGTTCCTATAATGCTTACTCATAACATCATAGCTCTTTCCCGCTTGGAATAGTACATATACTTAGCCACAGTTTAATATACAGTTACTTCACCTCGTGCCGGCATCTTTGTTATCTCTGTCTTAAAAGCAATTCGCCGCCGCTTATAGTTATAGATAGTATCTAATAGTATATATAGATATAGTATAATATAGTAGCAGGCCAGAATGTGGCTGGGATTGCGACGAGTCGATGCCGTTTTTAGCGTCTACTGACCCTTCTTATGTATAGTTATTATTCTATGGACTTAACTACCTAAATCTCGATTTAAATACTATAATTCGAAGCTGTTCTTTATTGCCACAATAACTATTACCACAACTGGTTTTCTTAAACATACCAAAGATGTTTGGCTCTGTTTCAGCGCAGTTCATTATACACTAGAACAAAACATGGGTCGACCCCGGGTCAACCAGTACAGACGAGAGACCAAGCAACAGTCGAAGCAATGAATTTTTCCCAGTGATAAGTCCTAGCGACCAATTTTTTTTGGATTCTCAAGTTTTGATCTACATGGACTAGGCGATTCACCCTATTTCGCGAAGGCAAGAACGATCTCGGAGCCGTAACAACGGCCCTCTTTGACCTCCCGACTTTTTATTGTTCATCAACATAAAAATTTGGCTCAGGGGTAAGGGTGTCACGTCAACTAAAGAAATCATATAGCGACTATGAATGAGTATTTTACCGGTGTCCTGACCTCATATATATTTGAGTGCTTGAAGAATCTCGTGACGCGTTGGGGACTAAGCTAAAAACAATACCTAAAACACAATGCTTTCATTGGTAGGTAGGCTCATCCATTATTATACCACTCTTGTAGATGCACCTATTAACAACGAATTTCTCAGAGAATTTTTTACTAAATATAGTACTTAACCAATCAAATTACTTAATTTCAAGTCATGTGTCAAATTTCATCCAATCACCTCTGGATTACAGCGATAATACCCTACATGTGGGGTTTTCAGTTTGGTGTTTTTTTTATTAAAAATTAATTAAACGTCAAACTGACAACTGGTTTAAAAATGTCGCGAAGATCTAACGATGCAATTAATGATATTATATCTAATGATATACCAACAAATACAATCAAATCAAAAAAATATGTATGGAAAATATTTCTCGAGTTTTGAGCGACCAGAGAATACGAACTGAATGCTGAAACGAGTTTGCATAATTTGGCTAATATATTGAAAGATTATGCGGTAAATATGAGAAAAGCTGACGGAACTGAATATAAAGAAGCAACTGTAAAAACAATTTGAAATAATACGAGTAGGCTACTCCAGGAAAAATACTTCAATGACTTCAAAATTGTATTCGACCCGTTTACCATTCGCGCATTCAAAAATGCGCGAGATACAAGAAATGCAAAACGTAAAAGATTACAGCAGGATCCAAACAAACGAAAATGCAGTTCATCAAATTTGAGTTCAAGTGATTTGGCTAGAATCATTGGATTATGGGATGAATGTACACCAGAAGGTTTACAAAAAAATTTTTACCATATTTAGCTGTTGAGTTAGCTTGGCGAGGTGGTGAACCAGCTGATTGCCTTATAGATTATTTCACGATTGAGAAAAATAATGATGGAACGCCAGCCAACAGAATTGAATACAATCCAATATTCAGTAAAACATGCCAAGGAGGATCGAAAAGTTGTACAAATAGTAAGTGGCTTGTTCCAAATATTGCAAACCAAAGTGCATGCCCTGTTCGGTTATTCCATAAATTATTGTCCAAAAGGGGGAAAAATATTACTTCTAGTCGCCTATTCTTGAGACCAAATCGTTTCTGGAAATCCGAAAGTGACACATGGTTTGACAATATACCGGTAGGCAAGAACACAATTAATATATGGACCAAATCATCCGCGCAAGCTAAAGGTTTGGACACTAAGTGTAAAAAGATATCCAATCATTCGAACAGATCAACTGCAGTTAGCCATTTGGCAAATAAAGGAATTCCTCAACAGCAATTAATAAAAATAACAGGACATAGCAGCTCTAATTCAATTAAACCGTACTTGAATATTAACCAAGAACGCCATGGTGAAATAATCACCATGCGAGGAATTTCTTCAACAGTGGAAATTAACAATCCGTCAACTTCAGCAAACTCTTCTTCCAATTTAACATTTACCAATTGTACTTTTCACAACTGTAGTTTTAAATAAAAATGATTATTTGTTTGATTAAAACTAATACATTTTGTATTGAAAATTATTAAACGTCAGATTGACAATCAAATTTTTGATATCTACAAAGTAAAAAATCATCTTATCGAATACTCATCGGGCCTTGATAAATACTCAAAATTTTGTCATAGAGAATCCTTCAAGCGAGTTGCCTGCGGCCTTGGGCTATTATCAAGCAACACGCTTTCGGCATTCTCTATGACCAAATTATCTCGGTATTATCAAGACCCTAGGGGTATTACTACTGATAACTTGAACTTAATTATTAGCTAATTTCTTTTTTCAACTCAGCTCAGCAGAGTTGATATGGTATGATCCCCTCTCACTCACTTTGATTTTAGTTGTAAATGGGACGATAAAGTGTCAAAATTGCCATTCCTAAACAACTTTTTTTAATCAAAATGACACCTAAAATGCTTTGGATGTGTCGTTAACTAAGTACCTCACTCCAACTGTCAATTACTTATTTCTTCTTTAAAGGAACGTGTGATTCACCGAGGTGAGTAAAAATGGCTGATATTTAGCATTAATTTCCCATGGTCCATTGTGTGGGTCCAATTTTCGACCACTTTTTCAAGCATATCGACCGGTATACCGCAACTTATGTCGGCTTCCAAAGATACAATAGTTTCGTGTTTATCGAGGTAAACAAGAGATTTTACATATCTCCATAGAAAGTCATCCAATGGTAGCCAATTAATAGGACCATTTCTTGGATTGCCTCTGAGTGTTTATCGGCCCAAACAGGTCTATAAAACTCATTTTGTTCCCGTTCCCCTTGTCTAAAACCACATTGTGTTTCCGGCAGGCACCCTTCCGATAGTGGGAGAAGACGATTGGACAAAATTCTTGCAATAATTAGTAAACGTTACTCCGACGTAAGTCTATTCACGATCAAATGGCAATGAATACTGAACACAAACGTCATAGAAACAAGCCAGTTGACACATAAGAACTGTCAAAACAACCCTATTGGAAAAATATGAGGTATAACTCCATTTGGATCACCCGTTACAACGTGTTTAGTTATTATAAAACACCTAAACACTATACACCTATAAAAACCATATACTGCCACATCATTCTTTCTGAAAAACTCGTAAAACTATCAACATTCTATCAATGACAAGTGGCAGGGGGAGTGTAAGAGATAGAAGAATCGAATAAAGGAAAAAACAGAGAACGTAAACACCCTAGGGATGTGTAGTGTTCCTACATAGGCGTACCGGGGTTAACGCGGTAATTCTGTCGAAAATTGACGATCTATTTATTTTTATTATGATCTGCTTGGCGATTCTTGAATGGATGGATCAAAAAATCTGTGTTAAATTTTGTGTGAAAAATAAAAATAAATTAAAAGGATTTCATGTCCGTAAATATAATAAATGAAAATAATTTCGTGGCAAAGCGGACAAAAATGTTGGTTTTACCTACACAAGGAATTTTGTTTAATTTAGCAGGGCCCCAGTCTAATTCAATAGAACCAGACCGAGGCAGGGGTCGCTAGATACTGACGAATTCGTTTCGCTCTTGTTATGAGCTCGTCAGAGTACCATATTCGTTGCCCATCTACAAATATCGGCCTGCATTTAAGCACAATATGATACACAACAGTAGACACATGTAAACACGTATCATCTACATGTACTGGTTCTATTGAATTAGAATGGGGCCCTGCTAAATTAAACAAAATTCCAACATTTTAGTCCGCTTTGCCACGAAATTATTTTCATTTAATAAAAATAAATGCTCCAACGGACTTAAAATGTTGATTGTGACATTTGGCGAGCCCATTTTGAGCAAATGTTTATAAGAGGTAAAGCTAGCTCTCCAGAGAACGCCGAAGAGCTGGTAGCCGCCCAGGACGATCCCGCCCGTGAACAAACGACGGAAACGTTGAAGCAGTGAAGGGAAATTGTTGTAAAGAATCGTGGAATCACTATTAGAGAAGTTGCTGAGGAATCATTCCGATGGAATATGCCAAAAGGGCCAACACCGAGCAAAGCACGATGAGCTGCAAAACAATCCATGGCTTTTTCATCAAGGTAATCCACCTGCTCACACATCGTTCCTTGTTAGTGATTTTTTATCCAAAATCATCGTGATCATGCGTCAGCCACCGTATTCAACGGACTTGACTCCTAGTGATGTTATCCTTTCCCAAAACCGATTGAGGAGATAAAAGCCACATCGCTGGAAGAGCTCAAGGCGATACTACTTGATGGAGGGTGAGTTTCTCGAGGAGTTTCTAGTTTACCTTGATAAAAACATTATTTTTTGTGAATTTAGAAGATGTTTACTTGAAGCGGGATTGAGCAACGTAAGACCGGGCAAACAACCATTGCGTACCAGAGAACACAAAGTTCAGAGATTGAATTCTGGAAGACTACAGTTGAGTTGGAGCATCAATAATTGGAAACAAGTTTTGTTCTCCGATGATCACAGTGGTCACCTAACAGTCCTAGCATGAATCCTATAGGCTGCACTATAGAACATCTTGGGACTATCTACGCATTCCCTACACACGGTATCAGTCTCGGTTTAGTGTTGACCCAGATGTCCATTCAAAAAGGCCATATAGATGGCATTACTAGAATTGTTTCCATATGATTTTTATTTAGTACTACCCTCGATACTACCCTTCAAACGATACCTACGTGTATAAATTTGACAGCAATCCGACTATTGATTCGTGAATTATAACATTTAGTGTGAATTGCTTTTTGATGAAAAAAAAAATACAGTGGAAACCAAAGAAACTGTTGCCCTCGAGGCACGAATAGCTCTCCATATTTAAGTGTAAAAGTAATAAATTTAAGACCTTTTTGTTTTAGACATCAGCTATTTTTTTAAGTATCGGGTTTTGTTCCTTTTCCCTGTCTTTCGAGGCACTATTTATACGTACATATTTTATATTTCAGATGTTCTAGACAAGTTCTTGTACGCAAAATAGTTGATTTTTTTAAGTTTTATTATAAAATTTATTTTGCTTCCTTTTCTACTATTTATGAACGTCTATGTAAACAAAATTGTTATGCTGCATGTTGTAGGTTATCTTATATCAAAGCTATATATAATTAGCCAATATTTCTGTTATATTTGGTATTTTTTTTTCGTTTTTGACCGTTTTTTACACTATTTTCGAACGCCTGTGTGAACCAGTTCATTTATGTAACATTTTTTAGGTTATATTCTATCGCAACTATGAAAAATTATTCCGTATTTCGGATAAGTTTAGGAAGTACCTATATATTTTTTCATTTTAACCCCTTTTACACTATTTCCGAACGCCTATGAAAACAAGTTATCTATAACACATTTTATAGGTTATATTATATCAAAGCTATAAATAACTAGTTAATATTTCTGCTATGTTGTGAAATTTAAGTTCAATGATGAAGTAATCGCTGAAGTGAGGCCTATTTTGACGAGAAAGAGAATTCGTACTATAATATAAAAGTGGTATCGAAGCTTTTTTTTATAGCAGAAATAGTCATTTATTAAAGGTTTGGCAACAACGCGCCACATGACGTTTGTTGACGCCCCGCCATTTTTTCCTGACTATCGCGTGATTCGTTTTGGCAATAAAAAGAAAATTTTTTACTTTTGATTCGGAGTTTATTTTATGGAATATTTGTCTGTTGGCTGTGAATTTGAGCATTTCAAAGGTAAGTCTGCATACTTAGTATCTTTGATTTTAATCACTAGTTGTAGAAAAGTTATGTGATGTTCGGTAAATTTGTTTGAGCATGCTCTTGGGGGATACATGAGCAGTCGGCTGTATTCCACTTGAGCTGATCAAGTATACCATGCTCAGATGTCCCAATCTTACAAATTTGGAAATAATTATACTTCAGATGCCGCAATATTACAAAATAAATATGTTTATGTTCTTATTTGTGTAGAGTAAACAAAATATTTGCCAATACAGTCATTTTATTTAAATGATCAAGTATCCCGATCCTATGATCAAATATCCCTGACAAGGGGGATATTAGCAAAATGCCTACAACATATTTACCGCAGCATAGAAACATAATTTTGATTAATGTTAGATAAGATTAGAAAACCCTGAATAAAATTATCGTTTATTTGAAATGTTTTTATTAATACTTAATGCTGTATTTTTAAAATATAGAAAAGTTAAACTGTGATCATGTATCCCACCTCTCCCCTACGGATTTATTGAATGACTACTGTTTTGCTCATTTTTTTTTAATTTGGAGCTACCTATGCTAGCATGCATTTCCCGCAAAAAAAAATTTTAAAGAAACAGTAAGTAAGGCAAATTAATGTCATATTTGACTAGTGATGTAAGGAAAAACAAACGGTCTCGTTTTAAAAAAAAACAGTTTTTGAGCAAAAAAAGCCGTCAGGTTTTTTCGAGGTTTTTTTTTAATACATATCATGAAAATTTAAAATTAGTAATATTGATGATTATTATTTAAGTAACGGTGGGATAAAACTTTCATTCAACATCACTTAAAGATTGGACGGTATTTCATGAAAATGAATTTTATTTAAATACCTAGGCTAGGCCAAAAAAAATTAAGAAACTTGAGACAGATAACCACCTAATTATAACTTTGACTACCTATAATTTATAATAGCTATGATGTCCTACAGGACCACATTTAATATTTTGATTATTTTATCAGCAATGATCTAAAATTATACCCTAATACCGTAATACCCGATACAATATTCCTATCACCTGCTCCCTTTTTTTAATAAGGGTGCACAAAAATAGTCTTATATATATGTATATATCACGAAGGTACCTATATAGGTAACATATAATATTCCCACCTTTACATAAGTAAGAATAGGTACATAGGTCAGTAAATACCTAGGGGGTGAGTTTATTAACAAAAAAAAAAACTATAGGATATGCATTAATGAAACATAGGTAAATAGGTACCCTACTTGTTTAGGAACTTGTATTGATGTAAGTATTTTGTGTTATGCCTACCTAGTAAGTAGGTACATAGGTAAGTAGCTAATTTTTGCTATTGTAACATTAAATATCAGTCTTCTCTTCGCGAACGCCATCTAAGTAATATCATCAGTTTTTTCATATCCAAATATTCATACAAAATGTGATGCATCCTCTCAGTTGAGAAGTATAGCACTGTGTCGAAGGTGATTGATAAACTTGTGGCCGAGAGAATTTTTGAATTTTTAAGCCAGTGTGATGTGTTAAGCGGTTGTCAGCACGGATTTAGACAAGGTTTTTCCACTGAAACCTGCACCGTCGAATTTGTTCAACAGGTTCATGATCTGATTTATAACGGCTCCCATGTAGTGGCTCTTTTATTCGATTTGTCCAGCGCATTTGACGTTGTTGATAGAGACTTTCTATGCCAAAAATTAGAACAAGTTGGCATACGTGGACCGATCAATCAGTGGATTATTTGAAGGACCGAAAAATCGCGGTTAAAATTGAATCTGTTGTATCAGACTTCTTAAATGTTGATCTGGGCACTCCTCAGGGAAGTATACTGGGCCCATTGCTATTCTTACTTTATATTAACAATCTTCCTGCAAATATCACACACGGTTTTCAGTACATGTATGCTGATGACATCACTCTTCTATTATCTGACAGGGATCCTGAAATTCTAAAACATAAGATAAATGTCACGCTCGATGAGTTTCGAATGTGGTGTCGGAGTAACAGGCTGATGATCAACTTTGACAAAACAGTTGCTATACACTTTAATACGTTCAGAACATTGGATCTCAACATAAACTTTGATCATATCCATCTTCCTCTATCAGATTCTGCTAAACTGGTAGGAGTTTTTGTTGATCCGGATTTCAGCTGGGTAACGCATATAGACCACCTTTATATACGTATAAGTCTTTATATATTATTAATTCGCTGAAGACTTGCATGAATGTGCATGTCTTACTTTCAATATATTATGCATTGATCTATTCAGCAATTGCGTATGGTATAGTGGTCTGGGGCAGGTCTAGTATGATTGACAGAGTGTTTATACTATAAAAACGAGCAGTGCGTTGCATTTTTAATATTCCTTTTAGGGGTACTTGTAGGGAGGCTTTTAAACAAAATCGTTTGCTCACAGTCCCATCTATTTACCTATATAAAACGCTCTGTCATATTTACAAAAATAAAGATGGCGCGCGTACGTGTGGAGACAACCACGAGTATTCCACTAGGGGAAGGGACTGATTGTGCTTGCCTCGTCCCAAACACGAATTTTACAAAAAGTCACCAAAATACGCGGGCTACCAATGTTATAATCTCCTGCCCGAGGACGTCAAGGGTTGCCTAACTGAGACACAATTTAAGAGAAAATTAAAGCTGTATTTGATTGATAACGTGTTCTACAGCTTTCAGGAGTTTGTCGATACTAATAGACGGTAGTTTTTTTTAGCGATTGTAATTGTTCATTTGTTTGTTTATGTGTTGTTTATTTATTTTATTTTTTTCTCTGAATGTTATTATGAGTGTTTTTATTTTAAACATTATTGTTTACATATTGACATGTCTATGTAATGTACAATTTATGACTGAAATAAAAAAATTTGAATTTGAAGTCTACAGCCTCACCCAACGCACGGACTATCAATCTTCGATCGTCCACACAACATGGATTTTATCGACGATTTCTGGCGCAAAATATTACAGTAATCTACGGATAGGTGGCAGTGGACATATCAAACCACCCTCGTATCTATTTACGAGGCTCAACCACGTCTGGGAATCTCTGGACATTTTCGAATACGAAATAACATAGGAATAGCAATGTGAATACACTCATATTGTGTGGGAATATATGGGAGTAAAATTGGGAATTTGTAAATGGCATCTAAATCGTCTCAGCCTGACCAGATCCGCTATTTCAGATAACACACTCATGGAGAAAGAAACCTTTAAACTTTAATGGCTATTAGGCTTAAAATGAATGTCAAGATACAACATTCTTATAAGTATATCACAGTTTTGCTACCTAATGCAAAAAGCATTACTTACAAAATTAAAAAATCGGTTGTGTCGCCCCAAAACTTTTCCGACAAGATATACTTAATATACTTACTTAATCAAAAATATATGACCTGCGTAACGAAACAGAATTTTAATAATAATTATTATAATTGTATTACTTATTTTCATTATTTCAAATAAACTAACGTAACAAAGTATTCTATTCAAAAATTAGCAAAAAAAATATTGCCAGAGGTGGGATTAGAACCCAGAACCTTCCGCATGCGAAGCGTACGCTCTCTCAATGACGCCAAAACTCCTTATCAAATTGCTTTATTATATTCTAATAAGAGTTATAGGTTCCAACTATCTAAGTAACTTAGTAGTGAAATTTTAAACGCAATTTTAAATTATGGGGGCAAATATCGAAAGTAACCTACTGCTGAAAATTTGGCGGATGTGTCCACCCCCCACCCCTATCACAGGGCTAAAGCGATTTTAACCAAATTCTAATGGGTTCATCCTAGGACTGCCTAAAACTCATATAGGTACTTACTCAAAATTTAGCTCAATCGGTTAAAGCGTTTAGGCGATATCGTGGAAGAATACAGACACACAGACAGACTTCCATATGGAAATGGTGTTAATCGTCTCAAGGAACTTCAAAATGCGGGAAAGTAAAAAACACGTTATACCGAGCGTTACCTATATCCTCGGTTATATCTACCTACTGTTGTCTTCTGTCATAATTTTGAGAATGAGAGGAATGAAGATACCTACCGCAAAAGCAATTAAATAAGTAATTTCAAAGCAAACTGAAGCAAAGAGGACCTCCGAATTTGATGAAGAACTCAACTTAACAAGTGAAATTTTAGATTTGGAAGATGAAAACGAAATTTGTCCAAACGGATTCAGATAAATAATATATTACCACAAAAATAGCCTCAAACGACGTTCAAAACGTTGATAAGATATTCATGTTTTATGGACTGCTTTAACTATACCTAATTGGATTCAACCCATTTACCATAAGATACCCTTCAGATGTTAAAAGATAAACATTCCTTGTTCACTACCTTTAACACTTTTCACCTTGTTGCAGAACCAGAGAAAAAGTTAGGTATGTGAAAATAACGAAAATACATCGGAATACAATGAAAATCCCTACTTTGCAACTCTCAGGAAGTACTGAAAATACCGGAAAATACTTATACAAATGCAATCAAATTATTCCCCATGGACAGTGTCACTTTCGGTAGTTAACTTTGTACCTACCTACTTAATAGGTATAAAAAAATACACCCCCACTTACGACCTACCTAAATCTACAAACAAACCATTAAACTTTTTACAAAGTAAAACTCAAAAATATGAAATAACATAACGCACAAAGTCCAAACCAACTATAGAAACTGTAATAACCAACCTGACAAAAACACGTGACGTGCTTTGTGTAGGCACAATTTTGTTAGAGGCCAGTGTAGGGGGATGGTTTGGAGGGCTATATTGGGGATCGTTGAAAGAGGGACCATAAAAGACATGGATATTATGAGATATATGGATGCGGGATAGATTAGACACTGTAGGGGGTAAATTGGAAATTATTATTATTACTTTTTCTCAAATAATAGTAAGTACTTAAGTAACTTTTAAAAATTGATAACAAAACCCTCTAATTCTTTACCTACGAAGTCAGCAGATGATGGAAAGTATCTAGTTTGATAAAACAAATATTTTTTGCCGTTTTAGCTAACAACCAAATAGGTAGGTACTTTGATAGGTAGCCTCCAAAAAGGAAAGTAGTATTTATACTAGATAAACCCCTGAAGTAACCTTCAACATTACTATTTCTAAAAAATTACACTCATAAACTACCCAGGTACGAAACAGATTTGTTATAGTACCTACCTAACTAGTTTTTGAACGAATTATAAACCGTACCAATAAACCTAAGAATAACATTGCAAACTGTATAACTAAAAATGTGATATTTACCTCAAACTACTAGGTGAAGATGTCCGTAATATCCGTTTCAAAATGTCATAATAATATTATCACACTACACTGCAATTATTACAAACTTTAGTTAAGTAACTATTATGAAACTTTCACACACAAATCTTCAAACTAGCTATTATTACTTCTTGTTTAAACAACGAACTTTTGCTTTGATATTTTTATTATTTACAAACACCGCCACAACACCTTTTGTTTTGCTACACCGTCATTATTATCATCGCACTCTGCGTAACACTATTTTTAAATAATAATAGCAAAATACTTTATTAATATCGAACATAATTTGAATTATGTGATTAATTAATCATAACACTATTATTTATTTTATTATAACACTATAGTTATATTAATTAGGTAATATTAAATTAATAATAACACTTTTTAAGAATTAGTAACTTATTATGTGAGATAACCTGAAATATTAATATACACAATAAATATATAACACATTGTGCCGGTTGCTTTTTTCGACCGTTGCACGTTACGTTACGCATAAACAATCTTACGGTGTTAGATTTATTTTACAACTTTCCATTTCGTTTGAATGTTGGTTTTATAACGCGATAGATGATTTTAAATTGTAGATTAATATGAAATTACTCGTAGAAAACTAATAATAATAGAATAAGTACTAACGACACAATATAATTCCATAGTTTACACAATCTCGCTTCTCGACAGACTGTAGTGTGCGAGTGATGCGTTTTATTCACAGATGTGTGTCTGACAGAGAGGGAACGATAGTATATAAGCCCCAGCTCTATGTAATGTATTTATTTTCCCCCTTATATATTTTCAGGTATATAAACCGTTTTCTATACGTACCGACTGAACAACCGACAGAGATAGACGATGACGACAATATAGGGTTTTCGTTTTCTGTTAACTTAGTTGAAAGGCGAGGTTGCAACGTAGAGCAAATTTTCACCATACCCATTTAATGCTGCTGGTTGCAAGAGTGTGATTTATGAGAATAAAAAATAATCATATCTTGACAGTATCGTACCACCTAACTAAGTGAAATTTGTTGAAAAACCAATCAAAAATTCTTATATGCGATTTCGATTTTTTTAGTCGCCGCCATCAACAATTACTTATTCCTAGACCAAAGATCAGTCTATTACGTGGAACGACTTAACTAAACCAGTGAGAATATACTAAATAGCTAAAACTTCTATATTATGTCAATTCATAATAACAATCCTAAAGTTCTCCTTTAATAGCAGCACATCGAAAGGTTTGTGGAACTTGCAATCAAATTTGTAAAAGGAACTAACGCTCATTGATTCAATCGCTTAATATATTATTTGTTTATGAGTATTTTTATTAGTGGTTAGTAGTTCTTAAATATTTTAACCTCAACATAAAAAATTGTTGGGAATAAAAGGCGTTACCCTTCTACAATTCAGAAGAGCTGGACTGATGTGACATGATCACCTGCCACTCACTTCACTTGCATTTTTCTTTATAAAAGGAAGGACTAACTGTCAAAATTACCATTGACTATATAACATTTTAAAATTAATTTCTGACTTAACTGTCAGTCAAATTATTAAACGGAACGTGCGCTTATGACGGGTGCGTTGAACAATAATTTTACTTGAAATTATAAAATGTTACATTTGGTCAGTATTTGTATTGGTTTCACAAACATGTCACACACGTGATCCAAATGAGCCTAAAACCTGTATATCTATGGCCTGTAAAAATATGTTGTATCATGAATCATAATGAATCTCATTAACACACGGGTAGTGAATGTGCTAAAACTTAATCTAGATGGTGTTGAAATGTGAAACCGTTGTTAAAAGCTTGGGAATGTTAATTGACGCTGATTTGCGGTTTAGGGAACATGTAGGTGCCTGCATCAAAAAAGCGTTCTGCAACCTGAAGATGATACACAGTTATTGAACCAGTCCACCAAGAAAATGCTTTGTGATAGTCTGGTTCTGTTACACTTTAATTTTGGCGATGTCGTTTATGGGCCCTGCCTACTTGGTGCCGATGAGCATAGGATTCAGCTCATGCAGAATTCTTGTGTGCGTTTAATAACTGGCATTCGAGGGAGGGATCGTGGAGTGAGTGCTAAGATTATTGAACTGAGATGGATGAGAATGGAACAGAGGAGACTTCTACATCTACTTGTTTTGTACAATAAAATTGTGCATTCGAAGACTCCTCTATACTTATTCAATAAAATTGAGTATGGAGGTCGTGGTCATTCTAAAAATACTCGCAATAGTCACGTTATTACTCCGCCACTACATAGCACTGCATTATTTCAGAGGTCGTTCAGTTACAGTATCTCACGATTGTACAACGCATTGCCTGTTGAAGTGGCGTGTTTGTCTGGTCAACGTTTCAGGGCCTCAGTTCGAGACTTAATCATTAATAATAGTATCACCTTTAAGTAAATAATTAGTGAGTATGTTTGAGTGACTTGGTATATCTTATATTTTAATTTTTATTTAAGTCATAATTGTTTTTTGTTTTAGTTTCTTGTAGGGTTTTGTTTAGTTTAGATTAGCTAAAGTTGTGAATAGGTTAAGATAGGAGGCTTAGCCTCAACTTCACCTTTTGTGTAATTAATTTCACACAATAAAGTCATTATTATTATAAATTAATTAGGGCCTGATTAATTTTGGAAAATAAAGGGTTTAAATCAAAATAATAATTGGAACGGTTACTAGATTAATTGTTACAAACAGTAGATAATTTAGAAAAAAAAAGAAGTATTATTTGGCGAAACAAAACTATTCAACTTAACGTAAGCAATAAGACTTAAGCCATAAGCAAAATAAACATATTGGAAGAGTTGTTCAGAGTTAAGAAGTAAGGAAATGGTTTATATTACTTTATTGCATTACTCTTTCCAAATTCAACTGCAATCTATGATCTTTGTATTTGACAACAGCAATATTATCAGCTGACTATAACAATTAATTAAAAACTTCAATATCATGTTTCCAATACATGCAAAAGCTCTATTCAAGTCGAATAAAAAAAAATCGTCTAGGAAAACGTAACATTTCAACACTAACGATCATGCCTGAAAATAAACGATTCCTCCCGATATCGTAAACGAAACTCAAATGAAAATGATATACATTTACGTAGATCGGTATCTTAATTGCGAAACGTGTTATACTTTTTATAGGAACTCCATGGAGAACAAGAAATGTCCCGCAAATTTGGGCGAAGGTTCAGAGTTGGAAATAAATTCCGCTAAGTCCTTGGAGTGAAGGCTTCCTATATGTGTGAAAGGCAATTTGATTTCAGTCTACTGAAACCAAAAGGTACAGAAAACGTAGTTTTTTATCTCTTTCATGTTCTAGAGTGAACCTACCACTCTCATGAAGGCCATTCACAAATTCTAGGAAAGTTGAAAAAACACGTTAATTGATTACTTAAAATATTCTGAAGGGAGAGGAGTGCAAAACCGAGAATATATACTGGAAGGGAAGTTTAAGAATACTGTGTGTATCATTTAACACCAACCAAGTGTTTTTGCTTGTAACCCCTCGATATTATTAAATACGTCTAATTGAATGCTATGTAAACGTGGCAACATTGGATCCGTTTTTACAGGGAATAATATTATATGAGAGGAAATACTACACACACACACATATAAACACATTTTTTCTGCTTTTCAAGTACTCCACAGCCTACTACTTGGAATTTTTCGTATATTTTTGTTGTTACATAGGTACTTATACTTATTTACTAGTTATATACGTAACTATATACTTCTTATATAATAGATAGGTAGTAGGCATCTATTTGGTCAAGTCAAAATATAGTTCGTTTAAATTAATATTTATTTAGGTGGTAGTCTTTGTGTGGAATACCTATCTAGTAGCCAGTGGCTGGGCAACGGTATGGGTTTATTAGGTATTTATTGAAATGTAATATAACTTAAATCTGGTTGTTTAAATAATAATAGGTACATGGTGTCCCAAGATAGATTTACCAATTTATAGGTGAAAGCAGTGGCGGCTCGTGAGTGTTGAAAGACTTGTTCCACTATTTTTTGGTCATGAAATCCATTCTCCTAGTTTTCATGCATGTAAGGCGATTGTCCAAAATAAACACCACACATTTACCGAAAATCTATGCCGAAAATGTCTTTCGACTATTGCGTGGGGATTTTCTTTTAAACATGGCAGTTCTGAGTATTTTTGATGTCGTCACACTACTAATTCTAGGATATTTTATATTTTTCCTAGAGATCAATGATTTGGTGTTAGTAAATAAGTGTGACAAACTTCATGGGGTAATTCTGCATGCAAAAATAATGACAGTTTGCTATATAAACACATGTCCGCAAATGCTTTGTTTTCTGAGATACGGGGTGTTCAAGTTTTTCGTAAAAACTGAAGATTTATTGATTGCTCTGAAACCGGTGGAGATATGCAAATGAAATTTAGTGGGTTTTAAGAGGTAGTTATTGAAATTTTCGGATTCGAGTTTTTTTCATTATTTGCATTTTCTGAGAACATTTACCATAGTAGTGTATATTTCCTTTTATACCATCAGAAAGTCGAGATTTCAACGAACAAAAAACACACCAACTTTTTTAAAAAAGCAGATATTTTGACGTGAGAATTTTCGATTGAAAATTAGGGTGCTTTTTCGATATTAAGTCAACATAAGGTGAAAAAATGAATATTTTAAATCAAAAAAATTAATGTATGTTTGGGACATACAAAGGTAAGTTTTCACCAAATTTCGTGAAAAAGTATTTTTTTTTGCAAAAGATAAAAATAAAAATCCAAAAACTCGGTTATTTGAATTTTTCACATAAATTTTGAGGTTATGTGAAAACAGTGTCGATACAAAATTTGTAGATCTTTTTGTCACCTACAACTTTGCTATTTAACTTTTTTTCATAGGACTTGGAGTTTTACCGGAAATCGAGATAAACCGTTGTTTACCCTTAAAAACTTTTGAACACACATTAACCGGAAAAACTTATCTAAATTTGTTGGAAACATATCTGATCGATTTTTTAGAAAATTTGCCATTGAATCAGTTACAAGATTTTATATTACATCAAGACGCTGCACCTCCACATAACACCAGGGATGCTCAAGACTTTTTCAACAATAACATTAGAGAATGGGACTATTCGATGGCCAAAGCAGTTACGATTTAACGCCTCTGAATATATCTTTATGGGCCTATATTAAAGATAAAGTGTAGTTATTGGACATTGGACAGAGAGCAGGAGAGAAAAATTTTTTCACGCAGTGGAATTGATACATTTCTCATAAAATAAGATAACAACTAAGTAATGATTAATAGATTTTCGTAAATGGACTAACCACTGATGATCTAGCATGGTGCTCCGAAACTTGTATGGTTAAAAAATAATTTGTAGAGGAATCTATTAAATAATTTCGTGGAGGTAGACTTTTATTTCCTGAATTAATTACTTTTAGCAAAGATTAATGAACACCTTTGCTTTTAGTTTTTGTTTTGTTTAAAATACATTTAATGTTTGAAAAAGCTTTCTTTTATTGCGAATTCTTATTGAATCGTTTAAGATAGACCCATCAAATATGGTATTTTTGGAATCAGGAGAAAATAATCTTTAATAATAAAATAGATTATACAGGGTGTTCCATTTAAAATATATAACTGTGATTTCTAATGCGTTACTGGGACACCCTGTATATACGATAATATATGCTGTAAATAGCTTATATTAATCACTAAAACTTTTGTATATAACATTTTCTTCTACAGGGTGAAACAACAAAGGTATATGCTTTTATAAATTATCACCCGGTACATACTTAATGAACAATTTATTAAAAGTAGACATATTTTTTAAAAAAAAACACTAAATAACATTCTAATTATTATTAATACAAAGCGACCAAAAAAATATTATATTCGTATAATTTCAACTTTTCAGTGAAATCAATCGCTGCCAAAAAAGATATTTGACGGTTTTGTTTTCCATTTTAAAAAACTTCAAAATAACTGTTCACTCCTCTGACTTTCAATATTTTTGACTTGGGAGGCTGTAGAGTGAACCTACGGAAGCGCTGAAGGCTCAAAGCATTTTTTTTTCTATGTCAAACGTTTGAGATAAAAAGTCAAACGTTTGAGATAATAAGTCAAACGTTTGAGATAAAATGTCAAACATCAGCGGTCAATTGTAGTGCCTACACTCCGGAATCATCGTTACCCAAGAAATAGTTCGTCTTTTACTAAACATTATCGATTCCCACGGAGTATCTTTAAGAAGGAAGATAAAGTTGGATAGAACACAATATTTTAATAAGGGGCCTAACTTTATGTGGCACGTGGACGGATATGATAAGTTAAAGTCGTATGGAATATGCATCGGTGGATGCATAGATGTGTATTCCCGAAAAGTTATGTGGTTAAAAGCATATAGCACTAACAATGATCCAAAGGTAATGGCTGGATATTATATAGAAACTGTAAGACATCTGATCGGATTCCCTCGAACTGTAAGGGCAGCCATAGGCACGCAGAATGGTTACGTGGAAGATATGCAGATTTACTTTCATGAAACTGCAGTACTTCGAGTAACTGACAGTTGTCACCCTTTAATTCTGGAACCAGCCATAATAATCAAAGAATCGAGTCATGGTAGTCTATTTTACGAAAACATTGTGGTCAATACTGGATGAATTTGTTTTCACAGTTACGAGACCTGTGAAGAATGTGTGTTCTTAGACTGCCATTGTAGTGCCTAAGACGTATTCGTTTTATGTAAAAACCTACTGATCCAATGGATGCCATCAGCCTTTACAAAGAAATACGTAATTAAATTTTAACATTATTGTAAATTATTGGATGAATTTGTTTTCACAGTTAAGAGATGATGGGCTCTTCACTGGTAACATTGTAGATATGTCAGTATTGCAGTTTTGTTTTATAGATCCTTGTTAATTTACTTAACCCTAAACGGATACCAATTACATTACTGCCTTTAACAATTTCAAATTAAAGAATGGACAATATGACGGAGTGCGGCTTTACATCATTCGGCAGCTGATTATATACTTGCGTGCAATGTTATATGAAAATGACCGTTCGTACATAACCGATCGATGAGTAGGAGGCGTAATGGTTAATTTGTGTCTAATATTAATGTCATGAGCTGTTCCTCTAAACTGAACTCTATCAAATAAATACCCAGGACATCTATTCAATAAAACTTTATTAAAAAGCGTTAAGGAGTGAAATGTTCTCCTTTCGTTCATTTTAGGCCATCCTATCTCTCGAGTTTTGGCGGTAATACCACGCTCACGCCACCGAATGCCTGAAATAAGACGAACACACGAGTTTTGCATTAGTTGGATACGGCATTGATCTACTGTTAATAAACAAGGTCCATACACCACGTCGCAGAAATTAAAGTGTGACAACACCAATGAATCGCACAAAAGTTTCTTCATACCTGAGTTGTTAAAAATTTTCGTTGGCCATAGATCAACTTTAAGCTAGCAAATCCCCTCTTGACACAACAACTAACATGCTTCTGAAATCTCAAACCAGTGTCAAGTGTAACGCCCAGATTCCTAGCCTCGTTCGCGCAGTCAAGTCGCTGGTTTTCGATCCTAATATCAAGCAAATCACGAATTTGCTGCTGTAATTGCGGCTTACTAAAAAGCAGCAGTTGTAACTTACCTGGATTAATATCTAAGTGGTCACGCGATGTCTTAACCAAGCTAGCCAAATCAGCATTAATATCACTGACAGGCTGGACGACGGAACTCGGACAAAATGACCTGTACACCTGCGTGTCATCCGCATATAAATGGACTGAACAGCTTTGTGACAAGCTGTGACGTATACAATGCAAACAAAATTGGTCCCAAAATGGATCCATGCGGAACTCCCCCATTTGTTGAACAAACCTCGGAAGTTTTTCCATTCAATACTACCGCCTGCCTTCGATCGCCCAAGAACCTCTCAATAAGACATCTAGCCAAATCACCAAAACCCAAATAATTGAGAATCGCTAACATCAACCCGTGATCAACACGATCGAATGCCTTGGAATAATCCAAGAGCACGAGGGCAGCCGCCTCACCATCATCCAATGCTCGAAAAATGTCATCTGTAACTTTTAACTTTATTAAAGTAGCTAAAAATATAATATCTTTCTGCCTTAAATAATTTTTTGTATCTTGCTTAGTTTTTTGTTTTAAATTTAAAATAACTTTATTCCTACATGGTCCTAGATCACATAAAAAATTAGGTAATCTAGTGATTTTTTTTTTCAAAAACTACACGATAAATAATTCAAGGGATAAAAATGTTTTATTTTTATTTGTTAAATTTGAATAAAAATAAAACATTTAAAAAATTCAGTGGTGTGCGTTTTCTTTTTAACTGCGTTAACTGCTACATATGACGCTGTCAAATTTCAAGAAAATTGGCTGAAATATTCGAGATGTTTTAAAAAAGCATTTTTTTTTCTTTAATTTGAAAACCCTGTATATTGGAAAGACTGTTTTTTATAGAAACTAAGTTTATATGAACTTTTTTGCATAAAATGAGCTGAGGAATTATCCTCTTGAATATTCGCATACCGTTAATGAATGATTTTAGGAGGAATTAGATAACGTTGTCCTAGAATTGAATACGCATTTGATCAGGAAAAATCGACACAGCAACTGCCCTTTAGGACGCTCAGATGTTATGTTCAATTTTTCATAGATACATAATTCAAGGGAGTAACTTATACTGGTACAAGAAGAGCATCTGCAGACCTGTGAAGAAGAATGCGTGTTCTTAGACTGCCATTGTAGTGCCTATGACGTATTCGATTTATGTAAAAACCTACTGATCCAATGGATGCGATCAGCCTTTACAAAGAAATACGTAATGAAATTTTAACATTATTGTAAATTATTCATCCACGGTTACATTAATAAATAAAAAAAAACTAATTGACATTGGTCTATTTATTTATAAAACGAACATAAAGGAAAATAACAAATTTGTACCTAAACTAAAACAAATTATTCTTACAAAACAACGTCTGATAATTCTTAAAAAAAATTGGAGAAAAATACAAAATAAAATTATGTTCAAACAAAATTAACCTATACGGGTTCAGTTTAATAGTAATTTGTAAAGAAAATGTTTATAATCCGAATTTACGCAAAACCGAAGCTTTTACAATTAGCAATTGCAAAATTCATGTTGGTCTTGAAATCTTCGTAACTTCCATGACAAGTAGGCACCTTAAATTCAAGGGCATTTTATCTCAAACGTTTGACTTTTTATCTCAAACGTTTGACTTTTTATCGCAAACGTTCGACTTTTTATCTCAAACGTTTGACTTTTTATCTCAACCGTTTGACTTTTTGTCTCAAACGTTTGACTTTTTATCTCAAACGTTTGACTTTTTATCGCAAACGTTTGACTTTTTATCTCAAACGTTTGATTTTTTATCGCTAACGTTTGTCTTTTTATCTCAAACGTTAACTTTTTATCTTGTTTGAGAAAAAAAATCAAACGTTTGACATAGCAAAAAAAAAATGCTTTGAGCCTTCAGCGCTTCCGTATGAACCATACCAGAACTTTACAAATTTTTAACGGACTTCAGGACATTTTGCAAAAAGCAATATTGGATAATTATTTTTTATTGACATGCTGTATACTGAACAAATGTACTGTTCCGCTGCCGCTGCTGGCACTACGTATGTCCTTATATACTTCTAAATTGTCTGTTTTGTGTTTCGCTTTTTTTTATTACAGACGGTTCTTTGTGTGTGTGTGCGTATAAAATAACAGGACTGTACTCACCAAAAAAATATTTTTTTTATGTCATCCATAACGAAGAGGAGCGGGAAGTATTCGTAAATCATACGCGTCTGCTGTACAAAATAGGGCATTTCACGAATTTATCAGCCGTGTTTCGGAATTACAGTTCCATCATCAGTGACGTAACATAAAATCTTTCGTATCTGTTATGATTGAGCATTCAACCATAGAATTCGAACATGTATTCATGCACCCTGTGAAAATAATAATTGTTAGTTACGTAGTATAGTCTTTCAAATCTTAATTTAAAATGATATAAAAAACCACAACTCGATATCGCTTTGTAATGGCAATACCGACCTCAGCCGTCCATAGGCGCGCCCTTTTAACTTTTCATAACAATACATGCCCTACAATACTTTAAAAACCCTTTATGTATTAACAATTATTAACGTTAAATGTATAACTGTTTTGCCATTTGAAAAATATTTTTATAAACAAATATTATACAGGGTGTTTGGAAGGTCGATAGAAAGTCTTGGGGAGGTGATAGGGCAGACCATGTAGAATCTTTTAAGCCAAACATACCTTAGTATGTTAAAGTTTTACGGTTTTCGAGATATTCGGATTTTGAAATTTAAATCATAAATTTGTAAATGAAACAAAATAAACTATTTAAACATGCTTTAATGGTGTTCAAAGTGAGAACCATTGTTTCTAATACATGCTCGAGCTCTACGTCTTACTTCGGTAGTTGTTGTATGTAATAACCTGTCTTGCTGCATTACTTGAAAAGTTTCTCGAATTTTTCTTATCAAATGGTTTCTTGATACGATTTCTTCAGTATAAACTAACTCTTTAGCCCGCCCCCAGACATAAAAATCCAATGGTGTCAAGTCCAGGGATCTAGCAGGTCACAGAACATTGAATTGCTCCTCTCTCAGCTATTTGCAAAAATATCATCCAAATATTGTCTTACGTCAAACGGAAATGAGCTGGACATTCGTCGAAAACATTTATTTATTATTCTAAAGTAGTCCATAATATCGAGGAGCAAATCAGATGATTCAAATAAAACTCGTCAACTACACAAACAAATCAATTTAATATGCTGAAGAGCACACGCATCAAACCATACATGTTTCGGGATACGTTGTTTCCATCATCAGTGGTACATTAAAAATATAAAAATTGAAAATTGTCTTGAGACGATTAATGAAATACGGCTACGATACGGATTCTACAAGAACGTAAAATTACAATATTCAAATATATCAGATATTAAACAGGTTTAACTCACCATTTGTGAAAGATGAGTGTGCTCTTGAGCATATTAAATTGATTTGTTTGTGGAGTTGACGAGTTTTATTTGAATAATTTATTTATTATTTGTTTGCAGTCAATTTGTTTTTGTGTGTGTTCTCCAAATAAAAAAAACACACTTTTAGATATTTAAAAACTATTTCATATAGCCTGTTGTTCTTTTAGTGATACCAGGAAAAAACGCATATTTTCCTACTAAAAATCGAAAATCTCCAATAAGTGGAAAACCGTAAGACTTTGTACTAAGGTATATTTGGCTTAAAGATTCTAAATGGTCTGCCCTATCACCTCCTCAAGACTTGCTATCGACCTTCCAAACACCCTGTATTATATACGAGTACTTACACTTGTCACAAAATAATTCTTGCTCAATACGAAAACAAACGTGTTCCGCTCGTGTCACTGGTATACTGTCTTCTGCCTTATAAAAAAAACTGTCTGTATACAGGGTGGCCCATTAGTGTGTGGGCGGAAGATATCTCCAGATCTATGAGCAATAGACAAAAAAATCCTTTGCAAAACTTTTGGGAACTGAAGAGATCTACAACCCAAAAATGTTTTTCATTATACAGGGTAGTTCACAAATGCGCTACAGAGAAAACTTCCATTTTCTTAAAGCGACACCCTGTATATTTTAAAATAAGTAACCACAACACCTTAAATTTATGTCAAAATTAACCCTTATTTACAAATATTTCAAAAACTACTTTACCTAGGCATGCCAACCCTTATGTCGTTTTTCTTGTCTTTTAGTGCGGCATTTATTTATGTTAAAATATACATGGTGTCGCATTAAGAAGAAGAACTACCCTGTATAATTAAAAACATGTGTTGTAGATCTCTTGAGTTCCTAACATTTTTGTAAAGGATTTTTTTGTCTATTGCTTATAGATCTTGAGATATCTTCCCCCCACACACTAATGGGCCACCCTGTATATATATAACTACATTGCAACCTAATACCGACGGTGTCTGATACAGTGACGGCAAAAAATTTCATCCACTTGAGGTGTTATTAAAAAGATCTATCAAATTACATAATAATAATTTGATAGATCTTCTTTCATTTTATGAATCTAAGAAAAACTATTGAACAAATCATGGTTACAATATTCTGCCACCGTATTTTACTGTCGGACACAAATTTTCTTGTTTAAATTCCACATTAAGTCTTCGCCATGCCATATGATGTCATCCGATTATATTTAGATTAATCTGAGAAAATAACATGTTGCCAAAAATTATTTTTTTCATTCATATTATATTTATTTGCAAACTCTAATCATTAACCCAACTTTTTCCAGTCACTGTAGTTATTTTTATTACTGTCGGTATCCTTTGGCAGGCATGATTTATTATAGGTCTTATATACGAGGGAGAAATGTATCAAACACTTGCTGCAGTCGATGCCCATTTCTAATGTAAAGAGGCATGGGAACGGATAGCCCCGGTAGAATCGTTAAATTCATATATTTTAAATTAAGTTTGGATAAACTATACATATTTAGTTTTTTAACATTCTAATGATTTAAGTTAAAATTCATATTTTACCTATACGCATGTTCGAATTCGCAATATTATAACAGATACGCAAGATTTCATGCCACTGATGATGGAATTGTAATTCCGAAATCCCAAATAGGAACCTATATACAGTGTGACCCATTTGTTTTCGGAGAACACTGAAAAAATGTTTATTAATTGTGCGATTTGGCTCGGTTTTTTTGTTAATTGTAGAGCTTGATAAGCTGCATCTTCCCAGCAAAAATGACCTGGGTTTAAGGCCTACTATGCCAGTTTCTAGGAGTAAAATTTTAATACTAGAAATTGTTCGTCTTGTTGGCGAATTTGCTTAAAACAAAATGTTGAAAATTTGTTTTAGCGGTACCCCGTTAGAGGGCGAGGATATACAGGGTGTTAGTAAATAACTGCGACAAACTTCAGGAGGTAATTCTGCATGAAAAAATAATGACAGTTTGCTGTATAAACACATGTCCGCAAATGCTTCGTTTTCTGAGGTGTTAAAGTTTTTCTTAAAAACTGAAGATTTATTAACTGCTCTGAAACCGGTGGAGATATGCAAATGAAATTTAGTGAGTTTTAAGAGGTAGTTATTGTGCATTTTTTGTCAAGCAATTAAGAATTTTATGTTCATCAGTCGCACTTATTTACTAACACCCTGTATGTATCTCTTCGAGTACAGCCGATCGGCATGGCCTTCAAGGTTCGCAGAGGTCAAATTAATTAACTAAGTTTCTTTAAAACGCCTTATTTCAAATAAAAATGGCCCCACACCTAACCTAACCTGACTTAACCAGCGAAATCACACTCCAAAGACGAGTATAAGTTGTAGCCATTACTACAATTTTCAAAAACAAGACTGTTCTAGACAAAAGCTAAACGAAAAAAAAAACGTAAAAAAAAGAATATCAAAACAATACAAGTACGTCTTAACGCAATGAATGCACCGAGTAGAGCGGCGCATGCGCTATCGTCAATATACAACCAAAGTAGCGCCATCTAAGTACCTTAAAAAGCGTTTCTAAGCAACTTTTTTATTTGACTTCTGCGGACGCTGATTATTATATGGATCAACTCCAAATTAAAAGTTGAGTCGAATGATATAAGTACAGTATTCCCTCTAGCGATGGACCGCGAAAACAACCGTCCTTCTGTTCATCTGTCATATTTGACACCATAAAGAACCTAGTAACCTCGAAATAGGGTTAGAGTATACAATTTTGAGGAACGCTATTTTTATTTTAGAATCTATGAAACCCGTATACAATAGTACCACCCTTATCTTGTCCCGTAAACAGTTTCACCCATTTTAAACCTTTAACTTACCCCTAATGCGTAACCGTAATAAAATCGTCTACTGTATGATTCATAAGTTTTTGAAGCTAAGAATAACGATAGTCCAACTCTGTCCCCAAGTCAACTATAGTTTACGTTATTTTTCTATATACTTACATCTATCTACCTATTTATTTGTTAATAAGAATGGAATTCACAACATACATAGACGCATAACTACACAATGTTTAAATAGTACCCCTCATATCACTTTATATTTGTAAATAAAGTGTAGACTTTGCTTACATAGAGATACCTACGTACAGATACCTATTAGGTACCTATAATATGTCTACTTATAATAAGAATACCGCCACTATCATTCACTGTCTGATCAGTATTTTGCCTTGATTAATAATTTTATTATTATTGTTATTATCAATAGATACTGACATAAACAATAATAGTGCTTATTTTATTATTATTTTTATTGGAATACATAACTATTTCTGATAAATATTGGACAGTGTTATACCTACAGGGTGATCCATCCTGAGTGGCCTATTCAAAGTTCTCGGGAACTACAAAAGATAATATGTTGCTGAAATTTTGGGGTTCGGTAATATCGGAAAGGTTCTATATTGATTTA
This sequence comes from Apoderus coryli, assembly GCA_911728435.2. Taxonomy (NCBI): domain Eukaryota; kingdom Metazoa; phylum Arthropoda; class Insecta; order Coleoptera; family Attelabidae; genus Apoderus; species Apoderus coryli. Next base: position 31,906,697 of record OU452198.1, on the reverse strand, counting down.
CTATTTCCGGGTTTATATTACTTCCGGTTTAAAATCTCCGTCGTTGGCATGTTTAGAGAGTGTGCAGTGCCCTCACTGTTTAGGAATCTTGTGTCATATGATATAATTATTGAAATATAACTAATAACACAATAACTATTATAGGAAGTGTGTTAAAATGAGCAGTTGCAGGTCATCGAATAGTATAATGCCCTTTCTATACTAAAAATATTATTAAGATAGAGATAGAATTTATTTTGTTTTTCTTTTATTTGCGTCTAGAAAATATTTGTCAGTATTATCCACAGAAATCTTATATTATATATATATATATATACTCTAGAATGATAATCCCGTAGTACAAAAATGTAACCAAAAGTGTAGAGCTGTCCATAATGCGAATGATCACCAGTATCTTATTTTTCAACAGGACCGGCTTTGATTAAATGTAATATTACTGTTATGTTATAGGTATATTTAAAATTAAATTTCACCATTTGGTAACATTCAAATAAAAAAAATGGAATAAAGGAATTTAATAAATAAAAAATTACATTAAATATCTAAATACTTCATTGTCTAACAGGGGGGCTTTATTTGAAATCGGTGCAACTTTGCGTGTACGCAAATGACGTCATTTGCGATTACAAAATGGTGCACGGCTTATTTGAAATGCACTGCGAGCGATATGAATTTGCACCACTCGCAACTTTTGCGCATGGGGGTATACCGATCGCAAGTCAACTTTCGTACACGCAATGCATGACAAGACGTCAGTTTATTTTATTTTTGACATTTCATATCAAATAAATTTTAATAATCGCGTGGTGGATCTTTTAATAATTTTGTTAGTTTAAAAGTTCTTTTTTGAGTTATTTCAGTTGGTTTATGTTTTAAATATGAATTTTAAAAATTTAATTGATAATAATGTATTGCCAGGTCTTGAAGTGGCGGGATGTTAATTGGAATGAGTTTTTCAGTAAAATAATGAAAATATTAATCTGTATAAGGTATTCGATAAGAGGGTCTGTTGAAGTTTCCTTTGTAGTAAGATTTCTTGATACAACTGAAAATTTTCATTTCGTATGTCGAGAAAACGTTACTTAAATTTAGTGTGTATAATTTGAAGATAATCTAATGCTAGGAAGTCAGGAAGTAAAAAAAGTCACATTATTCGGAACAGTTTATTTTTAGCTATATATAGGTATATTAAATTATACACAATGATAATAATAAATATGTACATAATTACTATGTTGCCTGAAATTCGTGAGGGGCACATTCCACTACTACGAATCATGGTACATGTACCATGAATATGAATAAGTACCTCCGTCTGCATGTGCGTTTTGTACTTGTACTTACAACACCTAAAAGCAAGATTTCCACAAGCACCCGTATTATTAAGTAAATCAATAAATAAATGCCCAACCTCTAGAGTCACTTCTGTTGCAGTTATATAATATGATTTCTTCTCCATTATGACATTTATTCCTACTACGGCAAGCATAGTGCACTTATCTGTTTTCCTGTGTTCTCCAAGCTGTAAAATCTTCAAAAGTTCTAAAATGTAAAACATATTGTAATCTTTGCTATAACCATAACCAAAGATTAATGTACATTAATCTTTGCCATAACCAACGCTGGAACCAAAGTTTAACCAATTTATCTAAAATTAAACACAAAATATTAAATAACAAAGAATGTCTGTATATCTATACAACAATGGTAGGTATTTCTGTTTAGAACAAACAAAAATAATAAATCAATGCTTTACACAATACAATAAATTCACAGATTAGCGAGTATTAAATAAATTACTAATAAAAACAATCCCGAAAAACTAATATCAATTTAAAAAATTCTAACCTTAAAACATCAAACCAATAACACATATTATATGTCATCGAAAACATAGAATAAAAAAGCTACGTAGTTTTCTTATTCTATGTCGAAATTTCATAAAATCCAAACACTTGATTGGTTGATCTCTACAAAGATAACTGGCAACGTAGCGAGTGAGTGCATCTTTTGCGTGCACGCAAGTAGGGATGCACACGTTTAATCGCAATTTCAAATAAAGCTATTCGCCCAAAACAAGTTGCGCATACGAACAAATTAACGCAACTTTGCATGCACGTAAATATTTGCGATCGATTCAAATAAAGCCCCCCAGGTACAACCCAATAATAATAAATCTAAGCAGAAACGAGAAATAAGTAAAAATTCTAATACTGGAAAATATCTTAAGGACATGAGCATTCTAATTATTTATTTTATTATTATATAATATTTGTTTGTTTATACAACCACCTTAGGCGTCTTACCTCTCTACAGCCTTCAAAGAAGGGGTGCAAGAAACAGTGACTTCACAAATGTTTTCCGTGTCCATTTAAACCACTTCCATATCATCCGTACTACTCGTAATTGTATTTTGTGACAAAACATGGTTGGTAGAACTTGTATTCTCAGCAATTTCATGGAGGATTCTATAATTAAGTATATTCCAGTTTAACAACAGAATTCAAACGAACTTTGTATACCTACACAACGTAGGAAATATATTCTTGACATACATATCATGCATTTTTGACAGACTGCTTTTAAGTAAACAGTGTCTTGATATCAAACGATTAAGAATTTAACTTCCACTCTCATTTACATAATCTCTTCTTTTCAACAAAAGTTTGGAAACTGCATCGGGTACGAGGGTGATCCTCTTGCCGTCTTCTCGACAAATGATATTTTCTGCAGCGAAATGCGTACTGCATATGACATTCCCATCACATACATTTTCTGTACTAGGATCCCAATGCCCGCATCCAAACATCTTTTTTTTGTCAAGCTAAAAATGAGTATCATGTCAATGGTATCTTATTGACTCAAACTCAGACTGTTAGAAACCCGAAACAATAACTTACTGAAAATATTTAATACCAGGAATGAGGCCTTCATTTTTACACCACAACACTATACACCTCATTGTTTGTTAAATAAACGAACTAAAACCAAAATAACAAATATTAAAAACAATTTTAATCACAAATAGGTATATCTATCAACAATTGAAATATACCACGAATAAAACCATAACTCAATTATAAAACTTATCTGAATTGTTGTGAAGCCGACTCTGACAGATATTCCTACTACGAGAAACGTCATTTGCGAAATCTCCTAAATTTAATAAGATTTGGAAATAAATGTTTCGTTCATATTGCTTAAAACTAAACAGTATGCAATTTTACCGATAACATTTAATTATTTGATTTTGTCAAGCAGTTTCGTATGACGCAACATATGGATTTATTTATAAAACAGATATGTCGCATAAATTCTGTAAGGCGAACGACAAAATAGTTTTAAATATGGCAGCTCTGTACTGAAAATAAGATATTGAGGAGCATGCGTAGATCGTGAAAACTCTGCATACCCGTTACACTTTTTGGTATTCGGCTGAATTTAATTAGCATTCTAGAGTACATATATAATATAAGATTTCTATGGTATTATCTGACAAGATCCCAAGTGCCGTTGCCTGTCAATGCCACTCAAATATTAAACCTCTTGTGTTAAAGGTACCACCCTGATGGTGGTTTTATTCATTTATTTGCGAAACGTTTTTAGATATCGTAATGACATTTTGCAAGTGGTTACTTTTTTAAACTCTCTCACAACAAATGTTAGGATTATTGAAAAATAAACATCAGGGGCGGGTAAATGGGGGGGTACGGGGGTGGAAATCTACCCTAACTTTATTATGCAATCTTTTTTTGCAAGTTCGAGCCGAGAAACTTAAAATCTAACATATTACACGTAAAAAAGGTGTTCTTATGTGATATTGATAAAATGTACGGTTATCGAGTAAAATCGATTTTAAGATTTTGTGATCAGTACAGGAAAAATATTATTATCGGGATGTGAGTTTTTTACAAGTAGGCCGGTGCACCTTTTGTTTCGTCTCGTGCTGCCCCTCTATTGCAGTAATTTTAACTTGACATTGTTGTTTTATCGTTTCTAACTGCTACGCTGTGTCGTACTGTGCTATTAAAAATTAATTATTGTCGTTATTATAAAATCAGTATCGCAGTTTTTAACCCAATTTTGTCGTTAAAAATTTGGAATTGTGCTTAAAAGACTCGCATAAAAATAAAACCCTGTATGTGTAAATTGAGAACAGTTAAAATTTCGCTGAGGCAAGTGTGAGGAAGGCTGGTCGAGAAGAAGTCTACTGCAGAAAGAGGGACTCCTAAAACTACTGAAAATTAAATAAAGGTAGGCCTCAAAAGGTGCCGTTTATTATTTCCAACTTTAGACGAAATCTATACATACAATCTATTTTTACCTCTAGAGTCATTACGCTACAATTTATATATGGAGAGTTACTCGTGCCTCAAAGGCTCCAGTTTATCATTAATTTTCAGCTCTCCATATCATATATGAAATATATGGAGACTATTAGTTCCATGATTTTTTTTTTTAATTTCACCGGAAATATTTGTTTTTGGCCATTTTATACGGAAACAAGTAGTTTTAAAAAAATGTCTGTCTGTCAGTCTGTCTGTCTGTCCGTCTGTCTGTATACACGAAAAGGCAAAAACCACTTAACAGATTTTAACCAAATTTGGTACAAAACTACAATAGGACGTGGCAAGGAGCTGATTAGATTTTGGGAAACATTGAGCGTAGGCAAGGGGTTTAAAAGAGGGTTCAGAAATTAAACAAATTCAAAATTCTTAAACTTATCCGAAATACTGCATAATTTTTTACGCATTTAATTGAATATAACCTAAAATATTGAACATAAAATATGGGCGTTCGAAAATAGTGTAAAATAAATAACTTTGATATAAGATATCCTAAAAAATGCAGCGTAAATAGTAGAAAAAGAGGTCAAATACAATACAAACAATTTAACTAGTTGAATTGGTGTTAAAAATACACGACAAAAATTAATGTACCATAGGCGTGCGTGAAAATTCTATAAAAGGGTCAGAAAAAATTTGTTTCCGTGATAACTCAAAAACCACTTAACGGATTTTAACCACATTTGGTACGAAAATACTACAGGATATTTATAGGTGGTGATTAACATTGAGCGTATGCAAGGGGTTTCAAAAAGGGTTCAAAAATTTAAAAACTCATAGTTCTTAAACTTATCCGAAATATTAATAATTTTTTGTGCGTTTAATTAAACATAACCTAAAATATTTAACCTAAACAATTTGACCACATTGACATTCGAAAAAAGTGTAAAATAGGGTAAAAAGGATAGAAAAAATGAACAACATAGCAGAAATATTGACTAGTTATTTATAGCTTTGATAAAATATAACCTAAAAAATGTGTTATAAATAACTTGTTTTCATAGGCGTTCGTAAATAGTGTAAAAGGGGTCAAAATAAAAACATATATACTTCCTAAGCCTATTCGTAATACGGAATAATTTTTCGTAGTTGTGATAGAATATAACCTAAAAAATGTTACATAAATGAACGCCTGTGTGACGTTCGAAAAAGGATCAAAAACGAAAAAAAAATGTTTTTCCAAATATAACAGAAAAATTGGCTACTTTCAGCTTTGATATAAGATAACCTACAACGTGCAGCATAACAATTTTGTTTACATAGGGGTTCATAAATAGTAGAAAAAGGGGCAAAATAAATTTTATAATAAAACTAAAAAAAAACAATTATTTTGCGTACACGAACTTGGCCTAGAAGATCTGACATATAAAATATGTACGTATAAATAGTGCCTCCAAAGAGAAGAAAAATGAACAAAACACAAAAATTTATTAAATTTAGATAAATGACAAAAAAATCATAAAATTATTACTTTTACACTTAAATATGGAGAACTATTCGTGCCTCGAGGGCAACAGTTTATTACTTTATGACACTGAAATTAAGCCTAATTCCATACTAATATACTTCGAAAATGATGAGATTATTTTTTGTTAAAAAAGAAAAAGGTGAGGTATTTTTAAGACATCCTTTATTTTGTTTGTTAACGTCACTAATGCCTCATCCTGTACATTTACTACAAAACTATTTTTAATTCTCAAATAGCAATCCTACAATAATAGTTGGAATCTATCTCGCTCACAATAATAGGTACCACTTATACACAAAATACTACCTATTTCCAAAGCAATCTATACGTATTAAACCCAAATATATCTATCGATCCTTGTTCCACACCAGACATGAAGTTCTGTATGCCGTCTTCGTTCTATGCATTATCACTACCGACCGACGCGACGTTGCTAATTCTCAGAAACACATTAAAGCAGAATACTTATGTACCTATATATGTATATAGTTATATGGAGGTTCTTTCTCTTTCTAACACATGCACTGTTGCAAAGAGAAGTTCTTTTATTGCGTTCAAACAGTTTTTCCCACAGGGGCTTTAGATATAGATATGGTATATACCGGGTGGGACCAGTTAATTTTGTTAAAAGGCTCATTCATAACGCAGCAGATTAATGTCTAAGAGAATGTGGAAGACATTAGAAACAAATAATGTACATACAAGGGTAGGTTGAGAATTATTCAACTGCATACCAGTCGCTATTAAAAGTTCAGAAATGTGTTTGAAGTGAAGAGATTTAGAGTGACACTCTTTACAGGGTGTTCCACAATATTCTTTAGGAAATTTACTTTAAATTATGGTTATCCCTGTAGGAAATGCCTAGGTAAATGTTGGTTAGTTTTGATTTATATATACATGGTGAACACCTATTAGTATATATTATATGTGGCTATATCGATTTGAATTTTAAAAATTTTCAAGTTAAATTTGTTATTTTTAATATACCACCCTATATGTTGTATCATTTTCGGATTCTGCATGAAATTCTAGACGTAAGGGCCTAGGTATACATAAGTCCAGCGGTTTTTGAAGTATTTAAGAGAATCATTCGAAATAAATAAATAAAGCTTTCAACAGTCTATACCTTAAACAAAGCAGTAAGAAATTAAGGAATTTACACTGAACTATTTCATTTATTAATTTAACGCATGTTATATTAGGGATGTATATACAGGGTGGCGCAAATTAAACGTTTTCTTATGGGAACTCATGTAAAAAATTAACCAAGGTCCTCCAGGGTCAAATTTTAGTTCACTCGTACAAACGAAATTTGGCTATCTGTAACGGTTAAGCCGCTAGGTGGCGTTTCTCAATTTTGGTCGATTTCTTTTATGGCTTATAACTTTTTTGTTATTTGAGATAATTGATTTCTGCAAAAACTTTTTCATATCACTTTTCCACGTAGAACAAGATATAGTAACCTGTTTTATTACAGAGCCATTCGTAAAGTTACTGTAACGAAAATTATGAGACACCCTGTATAATTTTGGATTTTCTTACTGCCCAATAATTCCTTTTTCCAAAATATATAACAAGTTATATATATTGTTTAAACCTAACAATATATTTGGCTTTAAGAAAATAATCCATACAAACCAAGTATGGCCATGCTTAATAATGCAGTTGCCAAGTTTCAACTGTTTTGCACCCCAAAAAATTTAGTAAAAACAATTAACCAAACTCATTTTTATTGTAACAATTACATTATTAACGATTTTTTTCACAACAATTGATACATATACAGGGTGGTCCAACTTTTACCTGCATAAATTTCAGATAGATAATCGACAAATCATGAGCGTTTGGTTAATAAACTATGTGCGAAAAATGCTTCGTTACAAAGTTACAGGGTGTTGAAATTTAAGAAAAAAATTTGAATTTTATTAATATCTTTATAACCAACTGAGATATTTCAATCAAACTTGGCACGTGTGGAGAGGTAATCTAGCTTCATTTTTTCATGTAATAATATTATTTTTATTTCCACCAGTGGCGTGCGTACGGCTACCGATTGCGACATTTCTAATGAAAAAACAGATACGCCACTGGTTTATCTCAAAATGAAAATTATATCTGCAATTCTTGTTTAATTTAAAAGAAAAAAGTACTCTCGGCTTTTTTTCGTATGACGCAACATTTTCGAGTAAAAAAATAAAAATTGTCTAAATTAGATGTATTGAAAACCAACATAAAAATCACATATTATCATTACAGGTTTTACACATATTTAACAGATTTTACAGGTTTTTTTTTTGCAGAAACTGTTCAAAATGAGTACCGTCATTGTCAATACATAATTGGTAAAAGGCGCATAATTATTACATTAGATTTCATTCAAACAAAACACTTGGTTACAAAACAGAAATGTCAATCATTTTGTCACAACAAATTTGTGTTGCATTTAACTGTTCTTTTTAGTGTTAATAATAATGCCGCGGCTATTTAGTAACCAAGAATACGGTTTTTGCGAAGAAAAGGCAGTAGCAGCCGCAAGGGAGTATGCACGCAGATTCCCTAATAGACGTCATCCAACGAGAGAAGTTTTCTCTCAAGTTCATCGGGCATTTCGAGAACGAGGTTTAAATACTACTTTTAACATAAAAAACAACAGACAACGCCCTAGAAGAAACAATTTGGCCGATGAAAGGCGTATTTTAAGAACGTTTGAGCGAAATCCAAACCTAAGTTCACGACGAACTGCTGTCATGCTTAACATATCAAGGTCAACCATTCTTAAGTCACTACATAAAGATGGTATAAAGGCTTACCATTTTACGACTGTGTAAGATTTATTGCCTGAGGACTATGTTAAAAGGCATAACTATTGCAAATGGTTATTGAATAAAGTTCAAGTAGATAGAGATCTCCTGCATAAGGTTTGCTGGACTGATGAAGCTTCATTTACAAGAACTGGTATAACGAATTACCACAACTTTCTATTCTATTTGGTCACAACACAATCCATACGAAGTGCGAGCGAGAAGATTTCAACACCAATTCACTGTGAACGTGCGACTAGGAGTAATATCCAATAATCTCGGACCATTCTTTTTACCAGCTAGGCTCTCAGCATAATTATTTTTAGACTTTTTACAGAATAATTTAAATGATTTAATGGATGACGTGCCACTTCCTTTACGTGCGAATGGTTGGTTTCAAATGGATGGAGCACCAGCACATTTCGGGTGGAATGTGAGAAACTAGAGCATTTCGGAAATCAATGGATTAGCCGTTTCCCTGGAGAAGTCGAAAGTAATCATGAGGGACCTATATCTTGGCCCCCAAGGTCGCTTGACTTGACTCCACTTGATTTCTTTATTTGCGGCTACCTAAAAAAAAAAAAAATTGTGTATAGGGTGCCAATCAGAAAACGCGAAGAATTAGTCTTAAAAATTCAAGAAGCTTGTGATGAGTTGCATCGTAACAATCACATTCTATCGGCAGCAATTAATAGCATCACCAGAAGATACCAATTGTGTATTGACATTGACGATAGTCATTTTGAACAGTTCCTATAAAAAAAACTGTAATATCTGTTAAAACGTATAAAGATATGTTATTTTTATGTTGATTTTCAATACATTTGGTTTAGACGATTTTTATTTTTTTACTCGAAAATGTTGCGTTATACGAAAAAAAGCCAAGAGTACTTTTTCTTTTAAATTGAATAAGAATTGCATATATAATTTTTATTTTGAGATAACCCAGTGGCGTATCGGTTTTTTCATTAAAAATATCGCAATCGGTAGCCGTACGCACGCCACTGCTGGAAATAAAAATAATATTATTACATGAAAAAATGAAGCTAGATTACTTTTCCACACTACCCAAATTTCATTGAAATATCTCAATTGGTTATAAAGATATTAATAAAATTCGAATGTGTTTCTCAAATTTCAACACCCTGTAACTTTGTAACGAAGCATTTTTGGCACATAGTTGAGTAACCAAACTCACATTATTTGTCGATTATCTATCGATTCTAAAATTTATGCAGGTAAAAGTTGGACCACCCTGTGTTAAAGTGTTAACAATATGTAAGTTACATAAACTAGAAATAACTATAAACAATCAAAACAATACACAAAAGAGAAAAAAATAATCCGCAAATTAAAGACAAACAACCAACCCAAAAATACATGAAACAAAAAAAAAACACCTGATATGAGAAAACATTTACCACATATGCACAAATTGGCCACAGTTCTGATCTATACACATGCGGCAACGTTTTTGTCTAGCATTTATTGCAGATCTTATCTCCAAATTGGTAACTGTGGCAAAAGCATTGTGCAATGCTTCCTCCAGCAACTCTCTTGAGGTAATTGATTGTTTGGACATTAAGTCTTTAATTCATCCCCAAAGATAGAAATCTAAAGGTGTCAAGTCTGGTGACCTGGTTGGACAAGTTATAGGTCCTCGATTTTCCTATCCACTAAGCACCAAAATGTTCATTTAAGTAGTTATTTATTACCTTTGAATTATGGGGAGGTGCGCCGTCTTGTTGAAAATAAATACCATGCATTTTTCCATTGATTTAAAGGTTAGTGCTGGGACATCGAAACGAAAGATCGATGTTGACTATCGAAAGCTAACATCGATGACTTAAAAACATGTTGTAAGACATCGATATTTAAAACAGTACATTTGCGATTAGGAATAAATGAGATATAAAAAATAAAAATAAACTTTTTATTAGAAAGAATTAAGAAATTATCAAACGTTAAAATACTCAATAACAAAAAAACATATAAATAACTCCAAAAAATAAAACAAATATTAAAACATAATAGTTTATAACGCCGGCGTCGAGCCAGTTTGCAGGGTTGCAGTTTACAATACGTATGGAAAACAAGTGGCGATGTTGCCGAATGCCGTCTGGTAATACAAAAAAATTTCAACCACCTTTAACAAATGAAAGCTTTCGTTCTTATTTTCTTGTGCTGGGAAAATTGAGTTTAAGATAAGAACCTAGTTTCCTTGTTTTTTCATGTCATCGAAAGGAAAGGAAACATCGATGTCAACATCGATGTTTTCGACCTGTGACAGGGATGTCGAACATCGGTAACAGAACATCGATGTTTCAAAAACATCGATGAATATCGCACAGCACTAAAGGAAGTTCATCTAAGAATGGTTCAACTGAATTGAGCATACCATCAAAAACATAGGGGCCAATAAATCTGCCGTCAAACATACCCACCCATACATTAAAACCAAATCGTCCTTGGTTCCTGGCCGTCACTGTTGAATGCGTCCGCATGTATAACAGTTGTACCTATTAAATATTCCCGCGCTAATAATGTATGCTTCACATGTCCAAATATACGCCATACCAAAGTTGGCATTCTGCGCACACTTCTGCATATACCATTCGCAAAATTGAAGTTCTTGCCGTTTATCGATATTATCGAAGTAGTCCATGGGTTCCGAAATGCACCAAAATTAATAAGGTTACTTTTTAATAATTAAAACATCGAATTTGATGGCTGCAGTCTCTCTGGATAGCGGTTTTCGTAAAGATTCTTCGCAGCTTCTATATTTTCATTAGACTCGATAAAGCATTTTAAAATGCCATATTTTTCATAATTTTAATACATTTTTAAATTATTACAACTTAATTTATTTTAGATGAATACCGAACTCGCAAAATTTGTGACACGCCATCTACCGGCTTAACCGTTACAGATAGCCAAATTTCGTTAGCACGAACATACATGAAATTAACAGGTTTAATTAAAAATTCGCCTAATATTGTGAATATGTGCATTTTCCACGAAAACGTCAAGAGTTATCTATAGGAAAGTATTATTATATTTGACAGATAATTACTTCGTGCATCTAATTTTGACCTCATATAACGGGTGTTCCATTTGAAATGAACAAGTTATTTAGAATTGAACTTTACGTTCATACAACTTATATTATTGGACACCCTGTACTTCGTATTGGGGGTTTTTTATATTTGGCGTAACAAGTGATGAGTGGGTATATTTATCAGCCCAGACTTAAAAAGAACAAACCAATAGGTGTGATTTTTCTCATTCAAATTATGTCTATATTTTTATAAAAATTAAAATATTTAATAAACTGTCAGATAAAAGTTAGGTTTATTTTGAACGGGGAATCTAAAAATATATTCATATACAGGGCATCCCATTTAAAAAAACACAACTATGGTTCATTTCTTATATTAGGGACACCCTGTATAGATCCACAATATTTTTAAAATGTAGCCATAAATCATTTTTATCGAACCCATCAATAAAACTTTTAGGAAATTAAATAGTTTAGCCACACTATTGCGTGTCGTATAATATTATATTAACAAGAAATCCCTTGCGGGATTTCCCAGTCGTCTTGTGGTAGGCTTATCTATGACAAAAGTCATTGAGGGTTGTAAAAAAAAAATTAAAAAAAAAAGAAAATTCAAAAAAAAAAAACAAAAAAAAAATTTTTTTCGAAAAAAAAAAATTCAAAAAAAAACTAAAAATGTTTCTATCTATGACGTTCTACCGTACCTAAAAATATTTAAAATAAATAGAAACATTTTTGAGTTAACCCGTAGATCACCTCTAGGAGCTTATAGTTTAACTTTCAAATAAATCTTGAATTGAAATCTAAAGAAATCAAAAAAATTTTCGAAATATTACTTTTTTCTTCTAAACAAAATAAAGAAATGCATTTTTGACTCACCCGGTATATAAATTTAAAGTTTATTGTAAAAATTGACTACCGTATCTTTCTATTTTGAAATTCGTTGGTTTAACCAGATGTTAGAATAACGTTAATAGTGGTGGAAGTTATTTTTTAGAACTACCATATCTCTCTATTTTGAAATTCGTTGGTTTGTCATAATTTGGAAATATTTTTTTCCAACGTGGGTGTCACTTATTTTACTAATAATTTGCTTGACAGTTACCTTTTGTGTGCGGTAGCTGTCACAGTTTATATGACATTTGGAATAGTGATATTTATAACAGAAACTTAGTATGTGTGGAGTGAGTCATGTTTTTAAAGATTAATACTTTTTCAATAGAATTTACGGATGGGTACGTTATTCTTCCATACGACTGTGACTAAAAATATACGAAATTGCTTGTCCCATATGTTTTGCTAATATAATCATGGAAATGGGTTTCAAAAAAAAATCGACAAATTCCAATATAGTCGCACCTCTAGGAATGTGGCATATTCTGAACTCGTGGACCGTCACCCTCGCCTATTGGCTCGGGTGACAAATTTCCACTCGTTCAGAATATGCCACATTCCTCACTTGTTACAGAATATACTATTTTACTAACACGACAGACAAATTGCTTTTGTCAAATAGTTTATTATTATTTTCTTTGTTTACATTAATAGTCTAAAAGTTTTCGGCATTATTTTCATGTTTAAGACAAATTTCTATCAACATGTTGTATATTGTAGTGTTATAAAATGGTTATTCCATATAGTTGTAGTTAATTTAGAAGTTGTCATTGTGTATTTGAAGTAATATTACGGATAAAGTGTTCATAACCTAAAGTGACAGTGTCATGAGAGCCGTCAGATGGATGGATGTGATCATATGTTTGTCAATAACCTAAGTCAGATGGATGGGAAATAGTTGATATCTCCCTCTGCGTCGCACACAAAATGAACTTTTGTCGATGTAATTAAATTATTTAATAAAATAGTGTGGCCGCATTAAATCCCCTCGAAAAGTACCCGTTGGGATGCAGCAAAAAACAAATTTTCTATATAGACAGACCTGCGGCTGCATTTTCGGTGCAGCTTTAAGTTAAGTCACATAGATAGCGGTCATTTGTTTGCAGATTTTCGACGACAAAGACAGCACTATCAGATTTATAAGGATTAATTCTCGTTGAACCACACTGTACGTATTATAAACATTAATGAACTGAATTTTTCGAAATTTTGAATCTCCTGAAATATATAGTGATTAAGGTACTTTTAGTATGTTGTTTGGAACATACAACCCCTCGTGCAAATGGAATTCGTAATACCAGAGCGCGGCGCGACAAACATGTATTACCCCAACATACGCAACACAACAAACAAGTCTGTGCTCGTGCTTTGCTTTGCGCTCTTTTTCTGATAGGAATTTCATCTAATTACATTCTAACGCTCGCAGCAACAACCTTTATTATATACTTTCGTACTCTATGTATTATTTATCCATTTCTATAAGATTTTCTATATACAATTATATAAAGTTCACTCTTGTATATAACTGCGAGGGAAGTAGAACGGATGAAAGGGTGGGTGGGTAGGGTTGCCAGATATATTTATTTCAAAAAAAAGGTTAGCCCATATACAATTATATGAGACTGAATAAAAATATGTGAGAATTTTAATGTACTGCAAAATACCTACATTTTTGAATGAATACAAATTGAAAAATATATATCTTTATATCTTTAACTTTATTGTCATAAAAGAATCACAAAAGTTCTTGTAGACAAAGTCATACTTAAAATAATATATAACAAAGACATATACAAGTACAAAAGGTTAATGTAATTAATCGTTTGAAACACAATATAACAAAAATATTTTAAAAACATACGTAAACCTACTACATTATGTTGTCAGTAGGGTTATTCTTTCGTACTGAACTAAGTGAACAATCTGAAAATTGTCAGTTCATTCCCGATTGTGCGTATTCTTTCGACATCGGTCACTTCTACCAAACTGATTAAAATTCCTACCCCCCTTGCCGCTAACTGATCAACCTCTAGGTATCGGTTAGTTCGTTCAGTTAATAGTTAATCTCTAAAAGTATTGAATATTGAGAGATAATAATTGGAATATGATTTCGAATCAAACCAATAAATTGTAAAAGTTTAAAACATGGATAATAATATCATGGAAGAAATAATTTTCCAGTTTTCAGAGCAGAGTTGGTTGTTTTCACAAGTTTCGAGGTTAAATGAAAGCCAATCACAAAAAAGATGATCTTTCGGTTTCGCCAAATATTCAGTTCAGTATAATCACATTCACTTGTTCAGATCAATCACTACGAAAGAATAACCCTAGTGTTAGTAGGAAAGCAAGAGTAAAATCTCAAATCTCCCAAACATTCATGAAGTAAAATATGTAAATAACAACACAACATAAATATATATATATAAATGCAAGTAGCAGAACAGAAAAGACATAATACATTATAATACATTAAAATCATCAAACCAATCCAAAAGCGGTTCAACACAACAAAATCAAAACAAACACTACCACGCATCAGCAAAGTAGTCCTCCAGTGAGTAATAGGCCTTCTCAAGAAGAACGCGCCTAAAAGCCTCCCTAAATTGCTTGGGATTTTTTACAGCCGTCAAGTTTGGCGGCAAATGATTGTACACTCTGCGACTGTCATAAAGGAGTGATTTCTTTACCAAGGCAGATCTCGGTATAGGCAAGTGCATCCGCTGAACTAGTCTCGTGGGATAAGGGTGACTAGGTGGAGCTGAGCTGTTAATGTTTCTTACATTTTTATGAATAAGACATACAGTTTCTAAAATGAAAAGTGATGTAAGAGTCAATATTCGACGTTTTTTGAATAATTCTCTACAGCTTGCAGTAAAATCTGTCTTACACATATAACGAACAGCCCGCTTCTGCAGTGTAAATATACTCTTAAACAAAGTTTGGCTACAAGTACCCCAGAACGCTATTCCATATCGAAGATACGCCTCCACTAAAGAAAAATACACATTTCGTGCAACTTTCAGTCCAAGAGCCCCTGACACAACTCTCAAAGCATAACAGCCAGATGAAACCTTCCTACCCAACAGTTTAACATCAAACTTAAGCTTTAAATCAATTTGGAGTCCCAAAAATTTAACACAATTAGGACTATTAATATGGTTATTTTCAAATAGCAAATCATCAAATTTAAAATTAAAAGATAATACATGAGTTTTTGATAAATTAAATGAGAGATAATTCGAATCGCACCATTCCTTTAACTTTCCCAAATCACTTCGAATATTTTCTTTGACAACATCAGCATCTCTATCATGCCAAAGGAGTATCGTATCATCCGCAAATAGCGTAAAGCTTCCCGTTAGTCCAATAGTGGTAATGTCGTTAATATAAAGAAGAAAAAGAACAGGACCGAAAACAGACCTCTGTGGCACTCCGCAAGGCACACACATACTATCACACTCCCAAACCTGACCAGTTAAACTCTTTATTCCATTTTTAGGTAGATATAATTAAATTAAACATTAATTTCATTGAATATTAGCTCATAACTACAAATTAAAGAAAAAATACAACGGCATTATTGCAATTTTACATGAATCATGTACCTAAACTTAGAAACATGTATCTACACAAAATAATGTGACTATTAAAACAAACTGAAATCTTGAATTCTGTAATACAAAGAAATGATGAGATAGGAAGACAGTTAAAAACCTTTTAACAATTAATTTGTTTTTTTTTCTCTGTCTGTTAAAACGTAATCATAAAAGTCAATACAGCAGGAAATATCAAAATTTAGTGTTACGCTAAGTTCCCTTTTGATCAGCTCAATAGATGCTTGATTTCTTGCCTCAGTTCACTTGTTTGATATTATAGAAAAAATCCTTTCTACATATGCGGAAGTGCAAGGAATATTGAGAACAAAAAAAATAATTTTAAAAATGTTAGGCAACGCAATGCAAGTCAACTCAGTCGTTTTTTCTAAAATATGATATGATTTCTGATAAAGCCACAAACTTATAATCTTGTATGGATAAGTTATACATTTTATTTAATAAAGTTAATTCATCAACAACTTCATCCAGGTTCACAGAATCTGTAAAAACTTTATTTTATATATTTTATAATAATTTAAAAATAGCAAGTAAATTTCCGGAATTTCATTTTCAGCAGTACCTGCCTTCATATTTATTATTGTTTATAAACATCAGTTTTTTTATTAAAGTTGGGCAGGCATCATACTTCGAAAATATGATAATAGTGCTTTCGGCTACTTCAAAATTCTGGCATGGCTGGCACGGGCGTATCTATTAATGAAAATATATGAGAAATAGTCTCATATTAGGCGTGTTAATAGGAGATATGAGAAAGAGTTAAAATATATGAGTCTCATATTAAATATAGGAAGTCTGGTAACCCTATGGGTGGGTGAGGATGGGGTAGTTTTCGTAACAATAAACAGGCATAGAATAAATAACTATAGATAAGAAGGGTCAGTAGACGCTAAAAACGGCATCAACTCGTCGCAATCCCAGCCACATTTCTGGCCCGCTACTATATATACTATATCTATATATACTATAAGATACTATACTATAAGTATAGTAGCGGCGAATTGCTTTAAAGACAGAGAGATAAAACATTCCGACACGAAGTGAAGTAACTGTATATTAAACTGTGAAACAGGTTGAGTTCGTTGTTTTGGTCCGAGTGTTTTTTAAGTAAGTATTTTATTAGAATGATGATAATAATAAATTGAAATATAGTTAAGTATAGAATTTTTATTGTCAATTGAAATCACCAAAAAAACTTTCGGCATAATACATCTATCAGTTTGGAGGCATGGGCGTATCATTATTTTAGCGAAAATAAAAGTAAATTTATATACAGTGTGTCTATGTAAGTTGGCGACATATGGGAAACTTTTTTATTATTACTTTTACGAAAAAAAGTTATTTTTTCCGACATTTTCTTTGCGATAACGTGCAATTTAATGCATATTTAATCTAGGATGCACTGGCATTTTTGAATCAATCCACCAACGACAGTTTTGGCTAGAAACTGTCCCATTGGATGAGAATGTTACTTCATCCAAAAAATAATACACCTTGACATAAATGGGTTATCGTCTAAGTTTCCCTTTATGTCACAACAGAATTGAAATCGTCTATCATTATCGCCTGGTCTTCAAGTATGAATTTTTTGTGGTTTGTAAGAGTGATATTTGTTTTCTTTTTAGAATCTTTGGAACTGTATTTTTTTATATCCATTGGCAATTAAGATGACCTTTTTCGCAAAGAATATTCAGGATGCTCAGTTGCAGAGACCATTAGTTACAACGCAATGTCACTAGTTTCTACCATTGTTTGGCATTTTTTGCTCTCCACAAGTGTTAAATTTATTAATGATTTTTCTTACAGTTTCAATGTGAATATTTTTATCTGGATTAAAAATTAATAGTATCTGCTGCTTCTCGAAATGTTTTATACTTATCACCCAGTATTAGCACAATCTCAATTTTCTCTTCCAGACTTAATGTTGGTGGCATGTCTAACTTTTCATAAACAAATACGTCTGTCAAACATAAAATTGTACAATACGGATCTGTAAAAACTATGAAAAACACTTTAAGACTGCCTGAAAAAAGTGTTTTACCGTGCCACTTTAAATAAACTGTTGCCCTCGAGGTACGAATAGTTCTCCATATTTAAGTGTAAAACTAATAATTTTATGACTTTTTGTCATTTATCTAAAATTTATATATATTTTTTTTTTGTTTTAGACATCAGCTATTTTTTTAAAGTATCGGGTTTTTTTCCTTTTTCTTCTCTTTGGAGGCACTATTTATACGTACATATTTTATATTTCAGATCTTCTACGCCAAGTTCTTGTACGCAAAATAGTTGATTTTTTTCATAATAAAATTTATTTTGCCTCCTTTTCTACTATTTACGAACGCCTATGTAAACAAAATTGTAATTCTGCAAGTTGTAGGTTATCTTATATCAATGATATATATAATTAGCTAATTTTTCTGTTATATTTGGAATTTTTTCACACAACTATGTAAAATTATTCTATATTTCCTTTTTTTTCTAAGCCTTTTACCCCATTTTACACTTTATTTGTATGTCAATGTGGTCTAATTGTTTAGGTTAAATATTTTAGGTTATATTTAATTAAACGCACAAAAAATTAATCAATATTTCGGATAAGCTTAAGAACTATGATTTTTTTAATTTTTGAACCCTCTTGTAAACCCCTTGCCTACGCTCAATGTTAATCACCACCTATAAATATCCTGTAGTATTTTCGTACCAAATATGGTTTTTGAGTTATCACGGATACACATTTTTTCTGGCCCTTCAATAGAATTTTCACGGACGCCTATGGTACATCAATTTTTGTCGTGTATTTTTAACACCAATTCAACTAGTTAAATATAAAATTTTTTACATTTTAAATATTTTTTTTTTATTTTACCCCCTTTTCTACTATTTACGAACGCCTATGTAAATCAAAATTTTATGCTGCATTTTGTAGGTTATCTTATATCAAAGCTATATATAATTAGCCAATTTTTCGGGTATATTTGGGAAACGTTTTTTTTTCGTTTTTGACCCTTTTTTAGACTATTTTCGAACGCCTGTGTGACCCAATTCTTTTATGGAATATTTTTTAGCTTAAATTGTATCACAGCATTACTAAATACAGTTTGCTAACGAAAAGTTTTCCAAAATTTTATTGATGCTGTGTAGTAAGGACCAGTTTTGCCCTAAAATTTTTAACCTCGAATTTCTGGAAAACCTTTAAGTTTTTCAAAAAAAAACAAGTATGCATTTTGTATGTAGAAAACTTTATTTTATCACATTTTTGACACCAATAGAATAAAAATCACAAGAAAAAAAAGTTAGGTTATAATTAAGGCAAGCGCTCTTCTAAATTTTTGGCAAAAAAAGGGGTGTAACTCGATAAGTACTTCCATGGACTATTTTAACTTATGTAACTAGTAAAAAAGCAAATTTTTGTATTCAAAATTAAAGGCGCAAATTGATCTTGACTGTGGAACTTCATAATTTAAGCCAATACTCTCGTATTAAAATATAGGTCGAGACCAGACGAGACCACCCGAGACAATATATCGTTATATAATACCTGTTCATTGTCACTTTTATGCTGTACTGATTAAAATGGGAAACATTACGAAGCATACTTACGTTATTTGAAATTTTAAGCTTTCCTACCTACCTATATCACATCATGACTTATTATGAGAATGTCGATTTGGTTACTTACTGATAAGCCAAAATCAAAATCATTTTTGTTACTACCGTACATTATTATTAATAGGGCTTTTATGTAAAATACATAATATACCTATAAATAGGTATGCCTATTTCCATCTTTCTTTAATCTACTATTATATACTACAATAACAAACTTATATTGCTACCCACTGTGTATAAAGCTGTCTACATAAATAATTAAGCCAAGCTATATATAGAATGAAAAAAATATCGTACTACGTTTACACTGTACACAACTGCAGCAAGGACACGCAGCAAACAACTTTAGCCTAACTTTCATGCTAAGTGTTTTGAAACTTCTCTGATTTTAATGTCATGTAATCTAAATGAAATCAGCAATATTTTTGCTGAACATCAGTTTGGTTTTCGTGAAGGTCACAGCACCACTGGTGGTGCCTTATTAAATGTTATTGGAAGGCGTTCGATGTTGTAAATCATGCACTATTGATATCAAAGCTTCGGTACTATGGTCTGAATCTTTCATTTCTTACTTGGGAAACTGTAGTCAGAGTGTAAAGTTGGGGTGTTCAGTTTCATCTTCTAAATCTGTGTGACATCTGGAGTGCCTCAGGGTTCTATTCTGGGCCCTTTGTTGTTTTTTGCTGTATACCATGGACATTCGAGAGCGTGTACGATTGTGTCAGATTCAGTGCTTTGCTGACGATACGCAGCTGACTTACGGGTTTGATTTATCTAACGCGGCATATGCCTCTGATATTTTTAATCGCGATCTCCATGCCATCTATGAGTTCAGTGAAGAACATGACCTGGATTTAAACACTGACAAATCATCCGCTACATTATACTTTTCCCTTTCGAAATATAACAGTCTGAGAGTGCGTCTTAACATAAAAATTAATGGTGGCGAGGTTGTGATGAAAAATGAGGCTAGGAATCTGGGAATCATTTTTGATGAAAAGCTGAGTTTTATTCCACACGTTAACCAACTGCTAAAACGAACATTCAATAAATTAAAACTTTTATTTGCCAATAAACACATTTTAAATTATAACATTCGAAAGAAACTTTGTGAGACTACTGTGCTTCGCGCAATAAATTATGGTATAAATATCTATTTCCCCTTTATTACACAAGTTAATCGCAATCGTCTACAAAAAGTGCAGAACACGTGCGGTAGATTTATATTGATGAATGGAAATTAAATTTCGCCACATTTTTTGTCCATAAGCTTTTAGTTACGTCTAGCATATTTGAAAAGGAAGTTGACTAGAAGAGGTGAACTGAATAAATTAACTTTACGCCATACTCAGACTCTATCCATGCCACGCCATTGTAGTGCTTTGTTCAGAAAATCGTTTACTTATAACGCAGTAACAATTTACAATTCATTGAATGCCAATTTTAGAGATCTCTCTGTAACGTTATTTCGCGTCAATTAGAAAAAAGATTTGCTTCAAAATCAATAATTATAATTATTACTGGTTCGTGGGTATTCGTTGTTGTTAGTGTAAATACATATGTTTCATTTTGGGTTAATCTTCTACGATTTGGGTTCAAAACCCGCAAAAATATGTTTACATAGACCTTTAAAATTTGCTCTATTTTCAAATCCCACTAAATTTTTTACGTTTATATTCAAATACGACTAAATCCATTTCAACCAATGATATAATAGAATAATAACCACGTGGTCGGTTTGATTCCCTCAAAATAGTTGTGCAAATTCTGTAGTATTCAGAACATAATCAGATGTTTTAAGAATAACGAGTCGTCGTAAAGAATTACTTTTTTATTGTTGATAGTAACATTTTGTTTTTTTTTAATTAAAATGATGACTCGAAGAAAAAATTAAGAACCAGAATGATGCAAATGTTATAAACTTACTCAAAACCAAATTAAAAGTGCCTAAGTTGCGAGCCAAAGCCTTTTTCGAAAAGTTGCAGAAAAAAAAGGAGCGCCTTATTACTATTAGCTTCGACGGTCGTCTGGACGAAAGTGTGTACTACAGTAGACAGCTGTATATTTATAACTTTAGCACTGTTACTGGTGATTCACATGCTAATCTTTCCCCACATAATGTTAGATGTTTTGCCTGGACAGAAGATAAATACTTAAAAAGATCTAATGAAATTGCGAGCGAAGTTTTTTATACTCTCAATGACACAAATTTGGATGGTAAAACGATAGTACGACTTTTAGCTGACGGATGTGGAGGGCAGAATAAAAACACTATACTGTTGGCAATGTGATTGAAATGGATCAGTTCTACAAGTTTTTCCGAAATGGAGGTGGTTTTTTCCAGTCGTTGGCCACTCGTTTATACCTCCCGATAGAGTTTTTGCACGAACTGAAAAAGACAAGGAAAAGGAAACAAATCGTTAATCCAAATGAATATCTTGAAATATTTAAAATGCATTGTTTTATTTTACAAATCCCACTAACTGCTTATCCATAAATATCAAAATCCCTTAAATCCAATATTTGGTAACAAACTCCCCTAAGTCCATATTTTTTTTGTAAATTTCAGCGATACTATAGATTCTATAGTATAGAACATATATTGAAAAAAAGCCATTATTATCGTCGTATGTAACTAATAGATATATACGTTCATTTTTATTATTGTACCTTTGTTTTGTAGTATCAAAACAGTTTTTTGCGATTTTCCAACATTTTATGAAAGTGGATTTAATGAGTTTTGAAACCAGAAGACTCATGTAATCTCAATTTTCTCTCTTTTCTTTTGAACATGTACTAATTTGTTGTAATTTGATCAAGATTTGCTTTGTGTTCAGTTTGAATTTCATGTGTGTTGTTGCCAAGTTAAGTGGTAGAGTAGCCAATAGGCTAAACTTTGCCTTTGTAATTTCATTATATTATTTATACACGTATACTATGTATGTTGAAATTGCAATAAAGACGCTTATTATTATTATTATATAAATAACCAATTTGGAAGGACGTTATCTAAGTTGTATTTTTTGACCAGTCATCACAAAATTTGGTTAAAAAATCGGTTCGCTCAATGTCTCGCTTGAGTTCGTTGGCGGTTGAACTCCGGAAGTTAATTTTAAAATGGTGGCCTGTCAAAGTTTTAAAAAAATCATATTTTTTTCATTGTTAATAAGAGATACCCATGTTACATATCAAACGATAGAGCACTTAAATCTCTACAATATTTATTTGGAACGTATTTAAGTTAATATAAGTCAATATAAATTAACAAAAAATTAAAAAAATAGGATTACCCGCTACACCTGTAATTATTTTTGACAAATCAACAACTGGTGAAATAATAATATAATGGATATTTTAGACAAAACCACTGTCAAGATGGCATTTTGGTTATATTCGACTGTCAGAATATTCTATTATTTGTTTACTAATAGATTGTGTCAGTGTAGCCTAAGTATAAATAGAAAATATATAAATCGAAAATCTACTTTTCTGACTGGATGTCACTGAGATTTTTTTAATTTTTGATAAAAAAATGTAATTGAAAAAAATGTTTGTCTTAGTGTTAGTTGGGAGCAAAACCCGCTTTATTAAAATTTTCAAAACAAAACGCGGTAAATTATTTTATTGTTATTAATTTAATCAAAAAGTATATTTGTATCAAAATTCCTCCAAAATTTTATAGGCAATTACTAAAAAGTTTCCACGGAAAATTATTTTGTTTTATTTTCCCAAAATAACTTTATATCCATTAAGCGAGTTATCCATTTAGGGCACTCAAATACACCTACCTATATCTTTCTTAAATGTATCAAACAATTACAGAACTAAGTACTTACATAAGTCATTTATTATTATTTACAATAATAATAATTATGTATTGTTTGGCAAATTGATCTGTAACAGCGCGTAATTTAAGTTTTGCGTAAGTTAACTCTATTGGATTTAACTCGGACATATACGGAAAAGTTCTAAGAGATGATTTTTTAAATCGAACTACCCTGATTTTTTTAGCCATTAAAATTGCATATGTTTGTTCCTTTTAAATGATATACGAGACTTAATAGTTTTAGTTTTAGAAATATAAAAAATCGAGAACGGTATTAAAAAATTTATTGTTCCGAGGATTTTTGGACACTCTGTAATTTTGGTATAGTGTTAACTTCTGTCACGATTATGTTGTTGATCTTTAAAATACCAAGATTCTAAGTAGATTCAATAGAAATTTCCAGTTTTGATGCCTTAATAAACAACAAACAATGTGTAAACTTATATTTCTACAAGAACCAAAAAAAATTGTTTTGAACCTAAAACACTAAAGTAACAGAACACTAAATATACAATAATAATTTGATATAATATAGGCATAATAATGCAACTCATACACGACAACAAAAGTATAAATAATAACACACCACTCTGCCACAGGCTGATTCAATATTACTACGAGGGGCGGCAACAATTGCGGGGAAGAACTCAGTTTCCACCAAATGCGACTTGAAAACCCGCATGGCGACAAAACGTGCGAGGATCTACGCACCAATTAGGATTATTCAGGCGGCGTCTAACCACCTATTTTGCGTGGTATTGCCGATTTTACAGAAGATCGTAATTTCTTTTCCCTATTTTAATATTCAGTGGTAAAAATTTTAGTTATTAAATAAAAATAAAACAAACAACCCCTTAAAAATGCTGAGCTTTTTTCATTATTATTATTTGTAATTGTAAAAAATCGATTTACAAGTTAATACTACTTCTTTTCTAGAACTAGTGATCTTATGTAGTTAAATTTGGCAATATAGAATTTTTTTGTCCGCATTCCTTTCGTTGTCACAGATTCGTTTGCCAAGCAATATTGTTAAATCCACATCCTACATATAATATTTTGTTAAAATGTAAACGTAGTATTCAGGAAAGAGAGCGTGTAACCCCTCGCTTTTATCTCGTTACAGTCGACGACGTAGTCTCGTCGGCAAAATCGCAATCCCATCGAATATTTTGCTATATACACGTCACTTCAGCATGTTCCATCTCTCTCACACTCTGTAATAAAAATACCACACCCTGCGTAAACAGACGTTTTAAGACGAAGAAAATAAAGTTAGAAAACAAAAAGAAAATGCTGTTAAGTTTTTTCTGCATGGAGTCACATACTTAGTAATTTTATACAGGGTGTCCCACAGAGAAACACATTATTGTATATTATATGGAAAACTATATAGGTACAGGGTGTTTCAAAAAGATGCGGCAGTATTTAAGGGGGTGATTTAATTTAATTTATTTTAAAATTTCTCATAGTACCAGGGGCGCATTAAGGCACGGGACAGTTTGGGGACCCTCAAGTTTTGACGAAGAATTAATTAAATGTAATTTTTCTTATTATACCACCGACAACGCTCTACACCAGAAATCCATTAAATATTTTCTCAAATTTAGTGACCGATTGATTGATTAACAACAATTTTATTATTTTCATTTTTAATTTAATTTAATTAGTCAAAGCAGAGATTAATTAATCTTTGTTCAAAGTAATAGTGAAAATGCTAAAAAATGTTTCATTGTCGATATTTCAAAAACTATGCATTTTCGAAATCAGTAACCTATTAGAAAGTTTCTTTAATTTTGAATGATACATAAGATAAAATTATAAAAATATACCTGTTCCATTTGAAAAAACTGACTTTCGACTGTGTTTATAACATCGTTTTCAGTATAATTTTTTGACCACCCTGTATGAATAAATCAGAAAATGTCATACGTATCGCAAAAAGGAGATCTTTTTTAATAAGAAAACGCCTGCAAAATGATTACTAAAGACTTCTTTATAAGAAAAAAAATGGGATTATTATTGAGCCCTAAAATGTCAGTTTTGACATAAATCTTGATATACGTCAAAAACAGCTGGATTTAGGTATAGGACATGATACATGAAACATGTCTAGAATCTTATGTGGAATCCAAAAATGTCATAATATATAGGGTGTTCCATTTAAAAAAACAAAGTCACTATCAATTTCCGGTATAACCGGAAGTGCTAAGCGGCTGGTATTATGATATTTGAATAGACTATATTAGGCAATACATATACCAAAATTTTCCAAATTCAATTCAAAGTAGTCCTGAAATATTTTAATGGGCCGTCAACATAGGACAACCTGTAGAATGCGACTCATTTTAAACATTCACAGGGTTTAAATTTCATTAAAATTTTCTAGGTCTTGAGAAAATTGCACTGTAATCAGTTTTTTTATTGTTTTTAGTAATAAAGTAAACTCCGACTAGGTTTGTAAAGAGTTTTTATCTTCGTCATCGAATCACTTTCCTTTCCAAAAAAATTCGCCGCACGCTCCTGCATCCTAGTCGCCAGTCGCCAATTACTGCAACGAAAAAGCTTGAAAAATGCGATATAATATAAGGTTTTCTAGATTCCTAATGTAAAAAAGAAAGATTGCGGCGTTTCGTTGTATTAACTTCATGCACCATGATGTACCTAAGTAGATATATGCGAAATAGGTATATTTTGCATAAAACTATACGTATAGGTACATATCTTGAACGTTTATCTGTTTTCATGCGTCGTCAACAAACATGTAGCCGTATACGTACGTATTTATGTCTAACTGTCGGTCATTAATCTCACGATTTTTACTGCTGTCAACTTTTCGTATGATTGGCGATATGGCATTCGCATTTAAGGGTATTTCTTTGACATTAAACTACTAAATTAAATTCTTTTCTATTATAAATAGATAGATGATATTGACTACGTCTTGAAAATCACAATCGTACTAAGTCAAAATAAATAGATATAAAATATAAAACAAATAAATAATACAAACATAGTACATAAAATATACAAACACATACGAGTATATAAAACAAAATGTTAAATTAAAGATTTAAACGATTCATATCGGCACATGCGTGCACATACTCATCCGCACTATAAAAGGCATGCTTTAGAAGATATGCTGTTATTACTTTCTTGAATACAACATCAGTTAAATTCCGATATTCAGGAGGGAGTGCGTTATATAAGACAATCTGCAGCGAGTTTTTTGCTGATTTCGTTAACGTCAATTTCCGAGGACGTAAACATTCAAATCTACTCGTCGGATATTCATGAAAATCGCCATTTCTACAAATTTTGTTACGTGACTTATGGATAATGGCTTACAATGGTCTCTAAAACCAGCCCCAGCCAGAACTCTAACCACTGGTTTCTGAAACAGAAAAACCTCCTATCTATGTTTGGCCTTAGCTAAGGCCGTCTTCAGTATATCTAGAGTCACAAGGGTGTACCCACCAATCCTTGATTTATTAAAATTTATAACAAAACATTTAGATATTTAAACCCATGCCGTTCGCCTCACACGGCAAAACCAAGTTATTCAACTCTGCCTGTAAAATTTCAGCATCCCGCAATGTCAGAACCCGTCTATAAATCTTCAGATCATCTGCAAAAAGCTTAAAGTTGCTGTTTAAGAAACATTTGGCAATATCATTCACAAACAAATTAAACAATAGAGGTACCAGATGTGAACCCTGAGGGACACCAGATGAACCACCACATGAATATCAGAAGACTTAAAACCACATATCGTACGATCTATGTATATGATGCAGCAGAGACTTGTTTATAGATACTTTGTAATATATATACGACTATAAAATTATATATTAACTTTTATTAACGAAAACTATATAAAAACTAACTGACAATTGTATTTATAACATTGTGACGTGAGTGTATTGGGTGATTCCATATTCCAACACTCCTCCTCACGAACGTCACTGTGGATGAAGTCCTAACAGTGAACTTAAATATTTATGTTTCGGTCCAGATAGAGCTTTAGTAAATATATCAGCTTCCATATATCTTCGGTTCTCCGATACATAATTTCTATACTACCACTTTCAACAGTTTCTCGGATAAAATGTTGCTTTATATCGATGTGTTTGGATTTTGAATTAACTGTTGGATTAACAGCTAATATTTTTGCAGCTTGATTATGGTTATAGATAATAATTTTTTCTTGATTAATACCCAAATCATTCGCTAATTTTTTCAGATGAAGGGCTTCTTTTGCAGAATCAGTTAATGTCATATACAGGGTGGTCCAACGAAAAGTTTGCACCTAGCTTTTCTCTTTTTTTTGTAGTCGAATGCGAAAATGCTCGGACACGTCGATTTTGCTTTTGAGGGGGACACATTTTAAACATATTTTTCGATCTGCGCCTTTAACCCCCTAGCGGGGGTGAGTAACAACCCTAAAATTTTAAATGGAAAGAGGGGTCTAATGACATATCATTTGAAAGGACACAAAATTGTCTTTCTAATGATACCCTATTTGTCGAATTTTACTAAAACAGTTAATACGAAAACGACTTTAAAGACATTAAGCCGATAATTTTGGTATTAATGAGAAATACAAATAAGTTTTAATTATTACGACTGAAAACAACTACAATCATTTCTAAATTATTTACTTTGAAGAAAAACGGGATTTCAAAAACACTATCTTATTTATCAGAACTAAATTCCTCACTAATCGTTTGCGTTTTTTGTTGAAATAAAAACTGCAGATACGTGTAGGAAAAGAATTTACCCCGTTTATTTTAGTCTTTTCATTGATTCAGTTTGGTTGCTTCTCAAGTTATTTTACTTTTACCGTACAAAATGATTTATTCCATTCTAGAACGAGTTGAAATTGTTAAACTTTATTTTCAAAATAATAGTAGTGCTAGACTTACGGCTCGCTTATTTAATGAGAGACATCCCGATAAAAATGTGAATGATGTGTACGTTGGCAAGTTAGTTAAAAAGTTTGTAGATACCGGATCTGTCTGTAATGTAAAACACCAGCCGCAGAAACCGATCAGAAATGAAGCTGTGGAAGTCGCTGTTTTAGGGCATGTTGAAATGGATCATAGTCAAAGTACCCGTCAACTAGCTGAAGCCTCAGGTGTCTCCCGTTCGTCCATAATACGAATTTTAAAAGCGTACAAATTTCATCCGTACAAAATCAAATTAGTACAGGAACTAAATGAGGATGATCCTGATAGAAGGCTGCAATTTTGTGAAGCAATGAGCCAGCGTTTAATTGAAGATCCGCAATTATTATTTAACATTTGTTTTTCCGACGAATGCACATTTTATTTGAATGGAGCTGTAAATAGGCACAATTGCCGTTACTGGGATGACAGTAACCCACATTTATTCCGTGAGGTTCATACCCAGTATCCTCAAAAAATAAACGTCTGGTGTGGCATATTAGGAAATCATATTATAGGACCACTTTTTATTCCTGGAAATTTAACTGGTGAAGTGTACCTAAACATGCTTGAAGACACAATTGATCCTTTAATACCACAAATAATAGAAGATGACCAAAATCATACTGCTGATCGGCTTTATTTCCAGCAAGATGGAGCACCTCCGCACTATGTGGCTCCTGTAAGACAGTTCTTAGATGACCGGTTCCCTGGACGGTGGATTGGAAGGAGGGGCCCAATTGAATGGCCTGCCAGGTCACCGGATTTATCGCCTTTAGACTTTTTTCTTTGGGGGCACTTAAAAAATAAATGTTTTGCCACGAAGCCCGAGTCCATAGAAGATCTTCGCCAACGCATTACAGAAGAGTGCAGAAACATAACACCTGATATGCTACAAAATGTTAGAAATAGATTTGAACAAAATCTGTATTATTGTATGGAATCAAATGGGTCACATTTTCAACATTTGTTAATGTAACGTTTTAATAAATCAATTTAACAGCTTGTTTACTTTTTTTACAAAGCAATGTTAAAACTAACAAACATTGGAATGTACTAACGATTGCAGGTGTTTTCACTCGCAATAATTAAAACTTATTTGTATTTCTCATTAATACCAAAATTATCGGCTTAATGTCTTTAAAGTCGTTTTCGTATTAACTGTTTTAGTAAAATTCGACAAATAGGGTATCATTAGAAAGACAATTTTGTGTCCTTTCAAATGATATGTCATTAGACCCATCTTTCCATTTAAAATTTTAGGGTTGTTACTCACCCCCGCTAGGGGGTTAAAGGCGCAGATCGAAAAATATGTTTAAAATGTGTCCCCCTCAAAAGCAAAATCGACGTGTCCGAGCATTTTCGCATTCGACTACAAAAAAAAGAGAAAAGCTAGGTGCAAACTTTTCGTTGGACCACCCTGTATATTCACTTTCTGCGGTTGAGAGTGCGACTGTTCGTTGCTTTCGTGCTTCCCAACTAATTGCTGCGTTGGCATACTTAAATACATAGCCAGTATATGATCTTCTGTCGATTGTACAATTCGCCCAATCCGCATCAGTTAAACCATAAATTTCATCATTGCATCTTGAATAATATACCTAAACTAATATCTTTTGTTCCTTGCAAATATCGAAGAACTCTTTTTGCAGCAATCCAATGTTCACTACCGTAACATGAATTTAATTGACTTAAATAGCTAACTGCAAAACTTATATCCGGCCTGGTCCCTATAGATAAATACATGAGTGCACCAATTAAATTTTGATATGGTAAATCTTGCCCACTATATTTGAATTTCTTGTTAATTTTATTCCAGGTATAATTGGTGTACTTCCTATTTTACAATTTGTCATATTGAATTTTTCTAAAATTTCGTTGATTTATTGAAATTCCATTACTTTCCTTTTTGAATTCTATTCCTAAACAATATCTAATTTCGCCAAAATCCCGCGTTTTGAATGTTGATGTTAATTTTTCTTTAATATCTCGAATTGCATTCATAGATTTCGAGGCAATTAATATATCATCAACATATACCGCTGCATGACGACATTCGCGATCATCTGGTACAAAAAGCTTGACGAAACTTTAAAAAAATTAGGTTTTAAATCTTCAACAGCAGATCCTTGTATGTACTTATATACGAAAGGAGCAAAAATAATACTCGCTAGTATTATTTTTGCTCCTTTCGTATATAAGTACATACAAGGATCTGCTGTTGAAGATTTAAAACCTAATTTTTTTAAAGTTTCGTCAAGCTTTTTGTACCAGATGATCGCGAATGTCGTCATGATCGTTCATTTTGTGAAGTATTAACTGTTTTAAAAGAGTTGCTTTTCTAGCAGGACCTTTACTTTGGTAATTTTTACTTAAATCCTCCCATACATCCTTGGATCTTTTACAGTTTTTTACTTGTTTTAATTCAGAAGGTGAAATTATTAATAAAAGTTCCGATTTTGCATTTAAATCATCGGTGTCCCATTTACTTTGTATACCTATTTCATTTTCAACTGGTCTAGGTATTTTACCGGTGACGTAGTCCCATAAACCCAATTTTGCTAACAACACTTCAGCTTGTAATTTCCATGTGTCATAATTGTTCCTCTTTAGAGGTTCTATTCTGTATGCGTTCATTTTATGATTGATTTCTTTGGAAATTCAAAAATTTATACACTTACAGTCTTTTGATTTATAAACACTTGAAAAAAAATTTTGCTGATATTTTGCTTGTCGAATTTATACTTATATTGGATCTGGGCCCATAACCTGATGCAGCAGAGACTTGTTTATGGATACTTTATAATATACGAGTATATACGACTATAAAATTAGATATTAACTTTTAATAACGAAATCTATATAAAAACTAACTGACAATATATTAATTCTTTTGACAATCTATCGAAGTCCCTGGGGAATTAGTATTTACACTATGAATCAGACAATCCTCCTCCAACGCCCCAGTCAAATAGTCGACGAAATCCAGAAGATTAAACTCCTCAGATCTGCCGGACAAAAATCCATTCTGGTCGTCAACCATGTTTAACTTGAAAACAGGTGATAAATTTTTTGTTTTTGACACAGTTTCTGAGTGAACAACTTGATAATGGAGGTGACGTAGATGTTATCTATACTGACTCTTCCAAGGCCTTTGACAGACTTGATCATGGTGTCTTGATGGCTAAATTGTGACGTTTTGGTCTATCCAATGGCTTGCTCCTTCTTTTGGGTTCATATTTAAATAGTCGTTATCAATATAGAGGGTTCAGGTCTGTCAATGTTTTAGTGACTTCAGGAGTTCCCCAAGGTTCTGTGTTGGGGCCATTGTTGTTTTTGTGCTTTATTGATGATATTTCCAGTGTTTTTGAGTTTCTTATACACGCAGATTAAAGCCTATAGGTATAACTTATTTGTATTTCATTCACAATTCTCCATTGGTCGTTTGTGATCGTATTAAAGATTTGGAGATTTTCTTTGATAGCAAGCTAAACTTTATTGAACATTATCATTATATGATTTCAGCGTCTTATCAGTCTCTGGGTTTTGGCATGCGTAACGAGAGGGATCTTAGGTCATCTCAAACACTTATTGATTTATTAATGCATTTGTTAGGGCTAAGTTGGAGTATGCCTCTGTTGTGTGGAATCCTACATCTAAATTTCATTCGACGAGTATGGAACGTATTCAGCGTCGTTTTGCTAAGTTTCTGTGGTTTCGTAGCGATGGAGTTTATCCAGTCATTGGATTTCCACATGATACGCTTCTAAATCGTTTTAATTTGACATCTTAAAGTACGCGCGGTGAAATCACCAGGACATGGTACTTCACTCAACCAAAGCTTCTTCACCCTGTTTGGGGCCAGGAAATAGTAATAGGGAAGTATATCGGGCTTCAAACCGTTCCAAAAGCTTGTTACACTACCTTCACACAAACCACTTAAGCCAATTCAATTAGTTAATCGGTCCACTCATCAGGGCTTTCAATTACGTAATATCGCCATAAAACGTCATAACAGCCATTAGTCTATGACTTTAACTTTAGGCAATAATTAAAATTCCATGACTATAAAGTACAACTTTAATGCATAATCAAATAGGCAAAATATTGAAATAACAAAGCAATCAAATTAAGTACAGCATTAATAAAGAAAAGAACATCACTTACTCAGTTGTAATGGAGGCATGTTTGTGATAATTTTTATTCGTAACACGAAAAAGCAAAACTGCAAACCAACAATCGGCACTTGTATCCGAAAGAATTCGAAAATGTGCACTATATTCCAAAAATGGCACACTGGTAAAGGCTCCAACTAATTCCTTAATCATAATTTTTAGCTCTGAATCTATCGTGTGTGTGTTTAGGTCCTCGATTTATGCTTTTAACAGTGGTAAAAAGGTGTAGAAAATTCCTGTTTTTTTCTTCATGGTTTTGAGTGAAATGTGCTGGTTATTTTGACTTAAATCCCGACAAAATTGTCTCATACAAAGCTACTTTAATTGCGATACATTATATTTCACCACTGAATACTCATTTGTTTGTTGAAAGTGGTGCTTGAGCTGCTCGAATATTATGACACAACTCTCAAATGACCGACTATTTGCGCAATTGCTCTCAGCGATCAAAGATGAGAGTAAAGCTATAAGAGAGCAGATGACATTGGGAAAATTGGAAGCGCAATCGAACAAGATTAGTGGCCTGAAGCAGAGGTGCAGCAAAGTTGAAGCACGTTGCATCGAGCTTGAAAGGAAGATAAGAAGAAATAACCTGATGAACCTCGGCCTGGGTCCCCCCAAGGATAACTTGATTGAATTTGTTATAAATCAGTTAAACAACCTTCTTAAAATCGATATTTCCGCTTCGGATGTGTCGGATATAGGTATTTGTTATTAAAGCATCTCAGGGTAATCCAATTAAAATTGAATTCACATCAAATCTAAAGAAGAGCTACTTAAGAATACCTCTAAACTAAAAGCAGCATTTGAAATTAGCTACATCCCATCAGCTAGTAGCAAAAATTAAAAATAATCGACTTTTAGTAAACGGGGAGTCCTTTACGGCACAACAGCTTCAGAATAAGGATGTATATGAGGTATCTGATACATCGGAGAAGTTTAACGACGAAACCTTTGAAGGAATAAAAAATACTCCGGATGGGTCTAGTAAACAAAATACAACTAAGTCAATCGACGACTGCTCACGGGCTGCTGACGAACTTGATGACAACCATATTGAAAATGGAAACAAGCGGGAAAGAGACTCATTACAGTCGCACCGTCCTTCAGCTATTGATCTAAAGCAGACAAAACGGCCTAGAACAGAAAGAAATCATTCCAGCAGTGGGGCTCTTCTCAGATCAGGAAGATTTAAATAAAGTTTAGTGATTGGGGGATGTTGGGCATTACTACAGGGATTTCTATTGAATGAAATATTGGTGCATCTCTTGTTTTCAGTTTCTTCAACATCGATTGAAGTACCTTTAGAACATGTAAATTATCTTATCTTATAGGTAGGTACATACTATCAGTTTGGGATAGCGTACATTTAAATTTAAATTTTTGGTGTAAGGGATTACCAGAATCCAGACGTAGAAACACAGGTTTATGGAAATATTACTGATTATGAGAATGCATTGTCAGAAAGAAGAATGTTTTCTTCAACTGAATTTTCTAGATTTCATGCTAATGTTAGAAGCATGTTAAAGAATTTTGATGAGTACTCTGTCAGTTTAATAGAGATTTTGATTGTATTGTTTTTGGTGAAACATAGCAAGTGGAGGATCTTGGCTTTTTCCAGCTTGATGGATATGATGCGATATACAGTAATGGCAAGTTCAATAAAAATGACGGAATCATGGCGTATGTTAATAGTAAATTGAATTTTTTGACAACTACAGTGAAAATAGGATTTTGTACTGCTTTAAATATAGAAATAACAACTGGCAAAAAAAATATCATAATTTTAGCTATATACAGGTCTCCAAACAGTTGCGAGTTCGCATTTTTAGAAAGCTTGAATCAATATTTACAAAACTTTTCAATAACTCATAGGGTTATAATTGATGGCGATATAAATATTAATATTAAGGAAGATACACAACTTACACAAGATTATCTAAACTTAATGAGTGAAAATGGGTATATTTCGCAGATAAATACAAGAGCAATAAATGAAGCTAAATCTTGTTTAGATCATAATATATTCTTAGCGGGTAATATCTGTGATGATAATTATAGGGAAAAAAATTTGGCTGCAGTTTTACAAACTCACATCATAGATCACTACGCGGTTATATTAGATCTAGCTGAGGAACCCAAAACACGTGAACAACAACTCAATACCTTTTCTGTCATTATTAAAAGTAAACTAATGGATATTGCTAAACAAGAATCATGGGCGTGTGTCTACGAACAAACAGATATTGATGAATTTGAAATATCGGAAAATATAAAAAACCTGAAAAATCATAAATCTCCCGGCAAAGACAATATAACAGCGGAAACTATAAAAGAACTAGAACCCTATATAATAAAACCTTTATGTTATATATTTAACCTAATTATAAATAAGGCAACATATCCTATTGCTTTTAAGGAAGCTTTTATTACACCAATTTTTAAAAATGGAGATAAAAGTGTTTTGGGAAACTATAGACCTATATCTTTAATTTCGAACTTTGGGAAAGTGATGGAGAAGATTTTAAAAAAACGCATATTTAATTATTTGGAAAAATGTAATCTTATTAGTGGATTGCAATTTGGATTCAGACATAATCTCTCAACAAACGATGCTATTTCTCATCTTACCTCTCTCATGTATGATGCGCTAGACAAAAGTAAGCCTTCAATTTGTATTTTCCTAGATCTGCAAAAGGCATTTGATATACAGTTTGTCACGAATTACTGCTCCCGAAATTTGAATCAATTGGTTTTAGGGGATTTTGGAGCTCTTTAGAAGCTATATGACAGAAAGACACCAGTTTGCAAAAGTTTCTACCAAAATAAGCACTCGCCAGACAGTCAATTTTGGCGTTCCACACGGCACTGTTCTTGGTCCAATACTATTCATAATGTACATAAATGACTTACTGACTGCTAACGTTACTGGAAAAATCATATCATTTGCTGACAATACCGCAGTTTTTTATCAAGGTTATAGTTGGGAGAGTATAAAAACTATCGCTGAAAATGATTTAGGGAAAATAAAAAATATATTGGACCATAAGAAACTTACTATTAACTCTAGCAAAACCTACTTCCTACCATTAACATTATATGCCTCAAATCTTCCACAGTTATTAATACACAAAGGTAATTTTTAGTAAGGACTTACGATATCCTACACAACTTTTATTTACAGAGACTAAACTATTTACGATTAGGCAACTGTTCTTTCATTCAGCATTAATACAAAAATATAAAGATTTAAAACAGAAACCTGAGCATATAAATCATGATTATAATACTCGGGGTAGGAAACAAGAACTTCTAGTGCTGGGTAAAAAATGTAAAACTGTAGGACAACGCCATTACACATATATAGCATCAAAACTCTACAATTTGTTGGATAGAGAACTATTAAGACTGCCATTTAGGAAATATAAAAAGGAAATTATTAACTGGATTGGATTGCAGGGTATTCAGCTTTATATAAATATGATGAACTGACTTTACTGTGTTTCTGTACTCTGCGCTGGGAATAGATAAGATAATAATGGTTGGGGAAGATTAACAATAATATTAGAAATAATTTTGGAGGTAATTGTTATATTTATGATTTCTTTAATGATTACTGTTTAAATGAATATGGACAGATTGTGTTTTAATTTGAATTTATTTTAATTTTATTTTTTGTGTTGTTGGTATTAGAATAGAATGTAATAAGGTATT
Organism: Apoderus coryli; assembly: GCA_911728435.2. Classification (NCBI taxonomy): domain Eukaryota; kingdom Metazoa; phylum Arthropoda; class Insecta; order Coleoptera; family Attelabidae; genus Apoderus; species Apoderus coryli. The sequence continues at coordinate 31,870,243 of OU452198.1, read as the reverse complement.
ATTACCGGACGAAAATGGAGCGCACACAAGTTACTACAAACTTAAGCGCAATATCTCTCGTTTATTTGTCTAAACTTATGTATAATTAGATAAAAATACAAATGTAAATATTCCTATTGACAAATAAACTTATTATTATTATTATATTATTAATCAAACGGCTGTCTCACAAAAATCGACAATAAAAATGGAGGACCGTTATCGTCGGCAGTTCACAATTTTTTTTCTTTTTCCGTACTACCTTTACCAGGTTCGTGATCTTCCCAGAAGTGTCAACAAAGGGACATATCCTGTGACCGGAAACGTCACAATCATTTGAAATTTAAAGTTCAGTCAAATCGGGTGTATCGTGTCATCAGGAAATTACGTCAAAATAGAGAATGTTACACACTTTATGGACAATTAGGCAATCAATTTAAATTAATCATCATGCAACGCAATTAGGCCTGCGCGTGTCATAGAAACAATAGTGGACTCATCACTATATTTATAAGTATAATTCCCCACAGGTGGATATAAAGACAATGAATTAGTGGGCTCGAAAATCTCGACCCTGAAACAAATCTATTAATACACAAAGACAAAAAACATCATTACAAACGAGAAACAGAGGGCACATATGCCATAGCTTCTGGAGTTTTAGCAACCAATTGGGAGCTGGCCAAGCTACCTATCAATATACTCGTAGATACCTACCTACCAAATATATTTTTCGACAGTATCAAATATGGAGACAATAACAACAACAAACAGAGTTATTTATCTTTAATAATGTGTGTTTAATAAATTTAAGTATTATTTTTATATGATATAACCGGCTTAGCGGTACTCTAAATAGTAGAACTTGTATTGCTGGTGCATTTAACACGTTGTTATTGTGAAGAAAATCAAAAAACAATGCATAAAAAAATGTCAACAACTTCAAAATAATTTGGAATGTAATAAGGTAGGATATTAAATCTTATATAGATCAAACGTTGTGTCAAACTTGAACCGTAACACTGTACAAGGTTATTAGGTAATGGAGCTATTCATTGTCCAGAGTTGTTTAGGATTGCTTCCATTTTATGTCCCTACTTTGCGTACACGTAATAATAATACTGTCAAGGACGCGCCCGAATTTGTTGTTGCATTCTCCTTTGTTGCTAATTTTCTAATGTGTAATATTTGTAACCGTGTGTCCAATGATTTGCATATATTTGATTCAAATTTGTCATGTATAAAACGTTTATTTTTTTAAGTAATTAGTTTTAGTTCTTCATTAGTTATTGTTATTACACTGCCCCGTAATATTAACCGGGCAAAGATCAAAAATCAATCCTAAATAACTTTTTTAGTATTGCATCAATTTTGAAAAATTTTTTTCGAGTTTTAGGCCGTTTTATTGTCATTGTCATTTTTTCATATCGAAACTTCTAAAATTTCGAACGGATTTGTTGTTATACAGGGGTGTACAAAAAGTTACATTTTACTCTAAACTTTTCAACACCCTGTAGAAAAAACTCACAACCGAATAATAATCTTCTTCGCAACATTTTAAAGCCCCATCTTTTCTGAACAACTTGTTTTTTGATTCATACCGATATCTGCATTTTTAAAGGAAAAACACTGCTTTCAAAGAAATAATGCTGCAATAATGCTTTATTAAGTGTAGCAACAAAAAAATTTAAAATTATTGCAAAGTTCGCTGTGATGACAAAAGAATTAGCAGTTTCCATGGCACATAGCATGTCAACAAGTTACAGATTTGCTGTACTTTCTTAAGTTTGTTGAAGCGTGTTTTAAGTTTTGTTATGTGTTTCGGAGTTGTTTGGTAAACGATAAGTGAATTGAAAAACGATGAGCCTAGAAGAAGTGGCACAAGCCGTTGCACTACAAGACTATGGCCGTCCGATTAGGTATATCGCAGATCTCCGATACTATACAAAGGTTCAGACAAACTGGTTCTTATTCAAGAAGATCTGGGCAGGAAAGACGAAACAGGGCCATAAACGCAGTTGAAGATCGATTTCTTCGTCTTCAGGCTCTTCGAGAGCGAATAGCCTCCGCTCCAGCTTTGGTTAGAAGACGGTAGTTTCACCTGATACCGTACGCAGAAGGTTAGCAGAAGAGAAACTAAAATCTCGTGTACCTGCTACAGGTCCTCTATTAGATGCAGGTCATCCAAGGCAGCGCCTGGAATTTGCTCGAATTCATGCAGATTGGGACATAAACGAATGGCGAAATATGCTCTTTACAGACGAGTCTCGTTTCACGCGATATTCACCTGACGGACGTCAAAGAGTATGGAGAAGGCCCAGAGAATGATACTTTCAATGTTCTGTCTTCGCGAGTGCAATTTGGTGGTGGAGGGGTAATGGTCTGGGGCTCTGGGGCGGTATTTCATTGGAACGCCGTACAGACTTTGTTACACTTCACGGGGGTATATTAACGCTGATAACTACATTGGGATTTCCCAGTCTTTTTGTGGTAGTCTTATCTATGACAAAAGTCATTGAGTCTTATAAAAAAAAATAAAAAAAAAATTCAAAGAAAAATTTAAAAAAAAATGAAAAAAAAAATTTCGAAAAAAAAATTCAAAAAAAAAAATCAAAAAAATAAATTAAAAAAAATGATGACAATAAAACGGTCAAAAACTCTAAATAAATTGTCAAAATTGATGCAATACTAAAAAAGTTATTTAGGATTGATTTTCAACAAATTTTTCTTTGTCTGGTTAATATTGCGGGCAGTTTATTTTAATGTTAATGTATTTGTAATTTTTACCTGCCCTTTAATTGGATTTTTATCTGTCTGGGCAGTTGTATCTTAAATAAAAAAATATGTTCGTATGTAAACGTCATTATTGAGGCAAAATTTAGAATATGTCAAAAACGGTTTGGGTTTGAATTAGGTAAAGTTCATTTCATTATACATGAAATTTGCCTAGAATTGTATGTAGAATCCAATAATGAAATACCATATAGGTATAACCGGAAGTCGCAAAATGTCGCTGTTATTTCCTCAAGCTTCATCAAAAATCATACCATACAAATTTTCAGAATTTAAATCGCTTTACGTCCCGGAATTTTCTAGTGGACGGGACATACCCTGTATATTTGGGTTAAATGGTATAGAACAAACAAACTATTGCTGGCACTTTCCAATTAATAGACGTATTGTTGATCTATTTCAGGAATGCGTTATTACTATATCAATTCATTCATTTAATATGCGATCAAATATAAATAACGAACGGCTTTTCATACAAATAAGATTTGGAAACTTAACGACGCCCTGCGGCCACATTGCTTGTACCTAAATAGTGGCGGAAATATGTTTCAAGTGAACCAATCGGGAGGATGGAAATCAAGTTCAGTGGCTGAAGATTACATCGGCAGTTTAGAAAAGAACCCTATACAAATACTGCTGAAATGTTGTCCGTCAATGCTGCTGCAACTTCTAGAGTTAATATATTCATTGGATCATCATCATGGGATTACAAACAAATGTTTTATGGATTTATAAAAAACGGTTCATTTCCTTTTATTAAAATATAAATAGATCAAGAAAATGGTTACCGCTCTTGAGCGGAAAGTGGTTATACTTCTCAATCAGTCGAGAACTAAAAGTCATTTAAAGTGATAGGTATTTACAAACTTATAAAAGTAAAAAATGTTATTAAATTATATTTTTATTTCTGATTCAACCCTGTATACCTTATATTTCCTTAACAATCTCGTACATTTCACATTGATACGCGTAAATTCTCTACTTACAATGTTCAAACCTGTCCAATAATTGCTTGGTCTGCTGCAATGCTATGCCGAGTCAGTGGAAACTTTTTTTTAAACAAGACGACGATCGATACGATAAAATTTCTGCACATGCGCTGTATATTCACAGGGTCACATAAGGCCATGGAAGCCACACGCGGCTACAAACCAACATATACAAGAGAAGAGAGAATTTATACAATAAAAAGGGGATTTCGAGAGGTTTAAGGCCATAGGCGTAGAAAGTGGGTTTTGATAAAGGTTTTTTTTTAATACGTCAAATATTTTACCTTGCAGGAATTCATGAGGTTTGTGAAGATTATGATGATAAGTTAATTATAATTGCTTCTTCTAATATTTGTACTTACCTTTCCTTTTATTGAACTATAAAATCTAAAAGAGTGTTCAATTGTCAAAAATAAAACCCAAGTCACTTTAAAGCAAAGAAATTAAGCCATTTCCAAAGGTTGGATGATCCTTAACTGTTGAACACTAACCTCATAGTCAAATCAAAAATCTTAATCTGCAGGGGTGTTTTCCTGTGTTAAGGGTAGTAGAAATCAAAGTTATTACGGTTGTTCAATCGATACAGGTGCCGAAGGATATCCAACCTGGAAAACCCCGTAATAGTTTAACATGAATATTGTTTTGAGGTACGGAACACTCAAACTGCGCCGTCAACAAACAAATATGTCCCTCTAGAAGTTGCGTAATCATTCATCAAGTAAATATAGGTTAAGTTCTGGTCTGATAAGTTCTTATCCAGCTCCCTCTCTTGCCAGGTACTGGGAATCCATACCAGAGCCTGATTATTATTACATTAACAGAACCCGTGGAGCTTAAGCATAGTGTCCATATCTAGGCTGAACTCAACTTAATTTGGCTTTAAGTTCAAAATTTCATTTGATATTCTCCGTGAATTTTAACGACGATCGTGTTTCTTTGGGAGCCTGGGAGGATCTTGCATGCGTAGTGACGATTAATCCTCGATTCTCGTTATATAGATACCCAAGATTTTGTTATATTTGAATACACCAATGACGATTTTGTATAGTTATTTGGTGAATGATTTTGTAGAAACTACATAACATTGATATACCCTTAAATCCTACAACTTCACCTAATGATCATGCACGTAATGCCACTTGGCACGTCAAAATAAAGGCTTTATTATTATTAAAGGTTGATTGTGATTCGTTGGTGAGCGATCAAAAATAACGCCTAACAAAAAGTAAAAAAATATCAGCGTTCTCAAAGAGAAACAATACAAGTTCGTCCAGGTAGTGCAAGGATGGATCCTTCCCTTAAATTGCTTGCATTCCTTGTTTGAGGTTAGGTGGGTGCATGCTTGTCTTAAATTTGAAATTTTATACCTCAAAAGGCTCAAGAAAAACAAACTTCGTCTTACCTGCAAACTTTAAAGTTAGTGAAACTTACAATACTAACAAACGATATATGCAGCTTCTAGTTAGATTCATCGCCATGATGTGGCATTACGCGTGCTGTATTTCAGTCTACCGGCACTCGTACGGTGACGAAACCCCGATGCTGCGGTACAATCCCGCAGATCTGGAGCCCGTAATAGGAAATGAGGAATGGATGGATATTGGAACTGCCCGTTACCTACGCTCAGTCCCAAAAATTATCCTGCGGGGAGCCACGACACTTTGTGATCCTTGATCATCGAGTTATTGGAGGCATGCGGCATACGCTGATCTCACATCTTCAGAAGATCCCTGCTTGCCCTAAAATGGCAGAAAACTTAGCAAGAAGTATGCAGAAGGAAGTTATCCTCGGGTTGTTACGTCTGCTCAAGGCACAAGGGTCAGGGGTTTTTACGAGACTAACTAAATGATCGGCTAAGGCTCCCCTGGCAGCTGCCGGTGTCGGAGCCTGTAGGGACGCGAAAGGGTTGTCTGTGACAGACAACTTCCTTTCAGGTCTGAGTTACATAATTTGATAAGACTGCTTTAAAGAGAGACAGTAGTTTAATACGGTTCCTTGCAGAGTTGGCCAGGATGGATCTATCTGTCAAAATATAACATTCGATCCAATTGGCATTGTTTGATTATGAAATTGTCGATAATTTTAAAATGAATGTGGAAAATTGTTCGTACGTCTATGGCAATATATTTTGGGGGCTTTGTTGATTGTGAATGATTAGGGTCTAGTTCTAAATGCCATCTGTAGATGGTGCTGAATGAAAAAGTATGCATCTAAAAATTTAAATGTACATTTCAATAGGTACTTCAAGTAGGTATTTTGTTTATAAACAAAATTCTTTATCTACATTATACAGGGCAATTTAAAAAAGCCGATAGAAAGAAGAGACTGCTAAATTAAAAAAAATTATCGAATGTATCCTGAAAAATCTTTATTGAATTAAATTATGCATTTTTTTACGAATTGTATCATGAATTTGATCATTTTAGTAGTGATATAAGACTGAAAACACCAGTTTTTGCCTATTGAAGGTAAAACGAATCTAGTAAATCGATAAATGAGCGAATTAGCTCGACAGTTCATTTATTACTTTCATCAAAAATGCGAAATGAACTAGGTAGTTATATTTTGAGCCTTGGCCACACTATTGTTGTGCAGCTATCAAACATTTCTTCAATAGAAAAATATTTGTGTTGTTAACTAAACTTCTTTATTTCAACTATTAATAAATAATAAAAGTAGGCTTACAGGGTCGTATTTAGACTTTGTTAGGCGATTATTTCCTTTTTATTCTTTTATTTATCACTCAATACAACATAATACACAATTTCTTTGATCTGAGTCAGAGATCTCTGACGCGTTTAGTTGTTAAAAAGATTTTTTGAACATCACTGGCTTAGATAGATAACATACAGCGGGGGTCAAAGGATAATAAAACCCCTATGTAAAATATTTACTGGTTTTTCTTATTTTGTATGAATATATTGACAAATAATCGGTTAAACACAAAATAATTCGTTTTTAAATCCCATTTTGTGACAAAACAACGTCTGATATTTATCAAAATATCTCTGAAACCAATAATTTTATCGACTTGTATGAAGGATAATAAAATGTTTGTAAATAAAAAAAGGCAATCTTGAGGTCATTGCCGTAGGTAAATTTTTTATTGCGGGGTCAGAGATTACAAAACCGCCCCATCATATAAATGAAGTAGCATGTTTTTCAACTTTTTCTACCTTGAAAACATGTAACGGTTTATGGTAAAACAAATGCATATCAAGATATCCTTTAACAAGATATAATTTCAAACACAATACTTCTCATACTACACTTAAAGCTACACTTATAAAAGAACAAATGAACTTAAAACAAAACACACACCTAAGTTCTCTGTATAGGTTGATATCGAATATTTTTAATGTTCAACAATATACACGATAAACAATGCCCGAATGGGATGAGTCATTAGTTTTAAAGTTTCAATAAATATGGAACGAACTCACCAGGATTCGTTAATTCTCCAACAGACTAAAAAGTGTTAATGTAAATGACTTCCAACTGTTCTTTAGTATTGAACTTCGTTCATATATAATTCTGGTAGTTACGAAACCAGATTTGTTACTTTATCAGACCTCCACGGAAAAAAAAACTCTATTGTGTTTTCAAAAATTCACCATTTCATTCAATGATATGTTATACTAAGTATTCCTCGGACATAGTTAAATTTCAATCAAGCGAACGCTTATTATTGAAAAATAATAAGAAGACATTGTTTTTTTAAATAAAACTTATTATTGGATGCCATTGAACAATTCAATTATAGTGATTCCTTGATTGTAATTCATACATATAATTAAATTGAATCTCGATTTTATTACAAACGATAAGATTGAATGTCCATACAACAATAGCGTTTCATTGGTTACAAGGGTACTTTTTATTATTTGGAAATTACATTATTTCAATGCAAGCTTTAAGCTGTTTGGTACCATTTCTAACTTTTCTTAATTTAATTATATCTTGTAGTGTATTATTATTGAGTCAATAATAATTATATCTATTACGAAGTTGATTAGATTAAAGCAGTATTATTGAAAGAAAATTGTTATTGATTATTATACATTATAAAAAACACTTGAACAATATATCTAAGCCTTTTAAAACTGATGTCGTATATGAAAATGTAACTTGTCAATTGCGATATAACTATTTTCAATTTTGTTTATTGGTCCTGGTACTAGAAGATACGGTTGTACATGCTGATGTATTTTTCTCTTCAATGCTTTGTTTATTTGTGATTGTATTTTTTCTTCTATATCTCCAGGCGTCTGAAATATTTTTCCGTAATTATTATCAATGTATTGCATACCCGATGAATGAAAATATTACAAGTTTGCCATCATTTCCGATGTTTTTTTTTTGTAATTTTTCAACGATTTTATGAAAATTATCCTTGTTCCTATTTTAGGTACTAATTCAGCTATCATCTCGGTAGATAAATCGTTTATATTATTCAATGAAATCCAATTTTCTGAAAATGTACATATTTCCGTTTTATCCACTAAATTTAGAAATTTTTTACTCTTGGCGTTTTGCAATCAAATTAATCGAGAAATTAATAGTTTGCGTTCACTTTCAACGTAAGATAACTTACTAACTTACCATTAAACACAGGTATTAATTGCTCCAAATCCCAACTTTTCAAAAGATCTTCCATTATGTATAAATAGGTATCCTCAAACAACAGTAACAAAACAACACTGCCCGAAGACAGGCTATAGCAACTTTAGCGTTAAGTAGTGAGATCTGAGATCAGCCCGGCCGACAGGGGAAGTACAAAACCGAGGCACTATGATATATCCCTACCACCACGCGCTTGCCTCGATACAGCTTGAAATTGTACCGATGGCAATAAGTTCCACACCAACAATAAGAATCATTGAATTCGAGGTACACTATAATTCAATGAATTCCTTATATATGAACTTAATAACTCATATTATTGCCGGAAATATAAACTGAGCAAAACAAATAGAAGAGTTTTGAGAGAATAATAGCTTTTTATTCGTTTAAAAAGAGCATTTAATATTGTTTCAATTTTCTTAATGATATTTAATAAAAATATATTGATAACCTACCGTTGATTGAAATATTCCCCTTAGCATTAACGCAAACAGTTGTATTTTCCAAGTAAATGTACATTCAATAATCTGCCTATTATTTCCACAAAATCAAATCAATCATTATCTTAATGATGAGAAAATGCTTAGATAATAGTTGTATTTAACTCAAAAGAAAATAATCCAAAAATAAGTCTGTAATTGGATATGCAATATATTTTTTTTTCTGTGCAGAGCTTAATGGATACTTAAAGCCATCATTCAACAAAACAAATAGAATCTTCAATCACCTACATCTCTCTTTATCATTGCTCGAAACATCTCTCTCCTATCAAAAATGTTTATCTGTTTTTCTTTTATAGATTAATAAAATTTTCGTTCACGCATATAGGTCTGGACAAAGTTCATCTAAATATTCCAAATTCAAGAAACACTCATAATTTGACAAATAAACATTCGTCGCAAACATGCGGCTAAATTTGTTATATTAACGTACTAAATTTCATTTTTATTGAAACTTTAAAACTAAAGACTTATCCCATTCGGGCATTGTTTATTAACGCGATCGTGTTGAACATTAAAAATATTCGATATATATAATAATTTATTGCCAGTAGTTCAATCCGGTTTTAGAGCTGGACATAGTTGCGTAACGGCAATGCTGAAGATTACGGATGATATTTTTGGTGCTCTTAATTGTGATAAAAGTGTTGTTCTGATACTGCTGGACTATTCGAAAGCATTTGACCGCTTGAACTGCAAACTTTTTTTGGCTATTCTGAAGTACTTGGGTTTTCAATTGGAGGCGTGTAATCTTGTCAATTCATATTTGACTAATAGAACGCAGCGAGTTTCTTTGAATGGCGTGTTCTCGGATCGTGTGACAATCGAAAAAGGTGAACCCCAGGGCTCTATACTCGGGCCTCTGTTCTTTTCTTTGTATACGACGCAATTGGCGAAATCTTTAAAACACAGCACAGCTCATTATTACGCTGATGACACTCAGTTATATATGACTTTTGACATTAGTGACATGGAAACTGCAAATCGCCAGCTAAATGATGATCTTAGGGCTTTAAAAAGGGTTTTGAAGGCTCATTGTCTAACAATAAATCCTGAGAAATCAAAAGCTATGCTATTCTGTAAACCGCATTTACGCACATCTATTGAAAGCCAATTTAAAATAGATATGATGGTAGTCAAATCTCCTTTGTAAGATGTGCAAAAAATCTTGGATTGATGTTGGACACTGAGCTTCGATTTACAAGCCATGTTAGCAGCTGTGTACAAAAGGCTTTTATGAACTTAAAATTAATTTTTAAAATGGGAAATGCCATAAGAAAAGTGGTCATCATTTTGCTCAAGGAATCTGTGGTTAATGGATTGACCCATGTTTTTGGAACACCCTGTATACAGTGATAGTTTTTTAAGACGGAACATAGGAACATGTATTAATAGTAAAACACCCTACTAATTTGAATTATTGTTGATTTGTTTGTCACATTTGTCAGCAATAAAATTGTAAGTTTTTTAATAATAATAAGCCTTTATTTCCAACAGGATAAACCCAATTACAGGAAAATCAATTCATTATACAAGATAATAAAGAAGAAAAGAAACAGAAAAAGTAGGAAAAAAATATCAATCTAATAATATTAAATAATTAATTATCAATTAATTAAAAGTAAAAATAATAACAAAAATAAAATAAAATGGAACAAAGACAGTTTTCCATTGCTATTATAACTGAGAATAACTTTTTGCCTAATTTGAAATTTGTCATGCCTATCTTTGAGTGTCAAAATCATCACATTTTTCAGAGTTTTCCAGTATTAAGAGGCTCAGTTGATTTTATGTCAATTACTGAAATATCTTTTGTTTCTGCACAAAATAAGTTAAAAATTCCTCCATTGCATACAATAAATTAAACGAATATAAAAAGTAGTTACAACGTGCTGTAACTGCTCTTCATTCATTTCTAAGAAAGCCTGAACAATTCGCTGTTGAAGTTCTTCAATACACCTTATATCTCCGTTAAAAACTTTAGATTTTAAATGTCCCCATTAAAAAAAAAATCATCAGGAGATAAATCAGGAGATCGTGCTGGCCAGTTAAATGGCCCTCCCCTGCCAATCCACAAAAAATTTCGAACTTCCCTTGATTAATGGGCTGGCGCGCCGTTGCGTGTTGTGAATCACATTATTCACATTTATTGCTTGTAATGCTGACAATATTTTCTCTTAAAGCAATTGAGGATACCTTACACCTGTTAAAGTTCCATCAAAGTATTTGTTCCGATTATAACGACCCAGATATTTACTGATTGTGGTCTCTGTTCTGAGCTATGGTAAAGGTGTAAGTTTGAGCGGCTCCAGTAACGATAATTTTGTCTGTGAACTTCTCCATGAAGTGTAAACGTGGATTCGTTGCTAAAAAGAATTTTTTGCAGTATTTCAGGATTATGGTCAATGTTTGCAAATAATCTGAAGCAAAATTCCATTTTTGCATTGTCACTTTTCAAATTCAAATTCTGCATAAAAACACGTAATTTTTTATCAGTCTGACCTTTTTTTTCAGAATTATGATTATTCTGACATTTATTGCAGAATTCTGCATAAAAACTCTTAATTTTTTTTTACAGAATTATGACTATTCTGATATTTATTGCAGAAATCTGCATAAAAAGTCGTAAATTTTTACCATTCTGACTTTTTTTTTACAGAATTATGACTATTTCGAAATTTTTTGCAGAATTCTGCATAAAAACTCGCAATTTTTTATCATTCTGATTTCTTTTTACAGAATTATGACTATTCTGAAATTTTTTTGCAGAATTCTGCATAAAACTCGTAAATTTTTATCATTCTGACTTTTTTTTTTTACAGAATTATGACTATTTCGAAATTTTTTGTAGAATTCTGCATAAAAACTCGCAGTTTTTTATCATTCTGACTTCTTTTTACAGAATTATGACTATTCTGAAATTTTTTTGCAGAATTCTGCATAAAAACTCGTAAATTTTTATCATTCTGACTTTTTTTTTTACAGAATTATGACTATTTCGAAATTTTTTGTAGAATTCTGCATAAAAACTCGCAGTTTTTTATCATTCTGACTTCTTTTTACAGAATTATGACTATTCTGAAATTTTTTTGCAGAATTCTGCATAAAAACTCGCAATTTTTTATCATTCTGACTTTTTTTTTTACAGAATTATGACTATTTCGAAATTTTTTGTAGAATTCTTCATAAAAACTCGCAGTTTTTTATCATTCTGACTTCTTTTTACAGAATTATGACTATTCTGAAATTTTTTTGCAGAATTCTGCATAAAAACTCGTAATTTTTATCATTCTGACTTCTTTTTACAGAATTATGACTATTCTCAAATTCTTTTGCAGAATTCTGCATAAAAACTCGTAATTTTTTATTATTCTGAATTTTTTTACAGAATTATGACTATTCTCGCATTTTTGGCAGAATTCTGCATAAAAACTCTCTTGTATCATTCTGACTTTTTTTTATAGAAATATGACTATTTCGAAATTTTTTGCAGAATTCTGTATAAAAATTTCGAAATAGTCATAATTCTGTAAAAAAAGTCAGTATCATAAAAAATTACGAGTTTTTATGCAGAATTCGACAATAAATTTCGAAATAGTCATAAATCTGTAAAATTTTTAATATTCTGACTTCTTTTTACAGAATTATGACTATCCTGAAATTTTTTTGCAGAATTCTGCATAAAAACTCGTAAATTTTTATCATTCTGACTTTTTTTTTACAGAATTATGACTATTTTGAATTTTTTTGTAGAATTCTGCATAAAAACTCGTAATTTTTATCATTCTGGCTTCTTTTACAGAATTATGACTATTTCGAAATTTTTTGCAGAATTCTGCATAAAAACTAGTAATTTTTTATGATGCTGACTTTTTTTTACAGAATTATGACTATTTCGAAATTTTTTGAAGAATTCTTCATAAAAACTCGCAGTTTTTTATCATTCTGACTTCTTTTTACAGAATTATGACTATTCTGAAATTTTTTTGCAGAATTCTGCATAAAAACTCGTAATTTTTATCATTCTGACTTCTTTTTACAGAATTATGACTATTCTCAAATTCTTTTGCAGAATTCTGCATAAAAACTCGTAATTTTTTATTATTCTGAATTTTTTTACAGAATTATGACTATTCTCGCATTTTTGGCAGAATTCTGCATAAAAACTCTCTTGTATCATTCTGACTTTTTTTTATAGAAATATGACTATTTCGAAATTTTTTGCAGAATTCTGTATAAAAATTTCGAAATAGTCATAATTCTGTAAAAAAAGTCAGTGTCATAAAAAATTACGAGTTTTTATGCAGAATTCTACAATAAATTTCGAAATAGTCATAAATCTGTAAAATTTTTAATATTCTGACTTCTTTTTACAGAATTATGACTATCCTGAAATTTTTTTGCAGAATTCTGCATAAAAACTCGTAAATTTTTATCATTCTGACTTTTTTTTTACAGAATTATGACTATTTTGAATTTTTTTGTAGAATTCTGCATAAAAACTATGTAGGAAATAAAAAAGGGAATTTAGAATTTTTCGATGTGAGACCAATCTGTCCCCGCTATCGAAAAGGTTATGTATAAATGTAGACAACAAGACAAAGCAACTACTCCACTGGCTAGTAGTGTGTCTTTTTGGTTGAATTTTTTTTATAAATAAACAGCTAAGTTTATTTACCGTTCACTGACCGTTAAGTTATTTACTTACCAACGCATCAGCCTTGTATCTGGGGTCTCGGACCTGCTAGACAATAATAATTATTATTTTTTTACAGGTTTTAATCCTGGCATTATTGACCGGGCCAAAGGACTAACGGTATTTGCAACACACGTCTGCCGATTCGACACGTACCCAAGATGACCGCTTTTTGGGCTTCAGATAAGTATGCACAGTTTAGGGTGAATATTGATTGCGTATTAGTTCCTGCTAATGGCAGATACCTTGGTGTATCACTCTGGCTACTGCATTATTTCTTCCAAATAATCTTATTATTATTATTAAATGCTTCAATTGTTCTATATCAGTGGCGGCTTGTCCTATGAAGCAAGTGAAGCAACGCTTCAACTAAATAATCAGTAAAATTAATAATATTTAAGTATTTAATTTTATTTTATTGTGTAATTATTTTTCTCCATATAAAATTTAAACTATAAAATAATTTATACTTAATTTTCAACCAGCTTTACCATACAACTGTAATTTTGAATTTCGTCTTCATCTGAAGCCGGCTTTATCGTATAAACCTATTTAACATACTTAATTTACACACCTATACGTATTTCCCTCTTTTTTTATTCGTGTAATAATAGTTAAACATTATTTATTTCGGTCTCTCTCTTCGCTGTGTGCGACAGTTGACACCCTTGCCAGTGCTTGTGTCCTATGACAATAGCCTATTTATTTATCATACACGTTCTTATGCAGATGAAGCGTGCCTCAAAGCATTTTCATCTATAATATACCTACCTATATATACCCACTATACCCCAACCACCTATCGCTTCTCGTCTAAACATAGTTGCCAGCGTTTAATTGTACTAAGCATAGCATACGAATCTTGCCATTAAAAAAACACTATAAGAAGCACGCTTCATATAGATGCAGCAGAGATTTAATGTAAAATAAGGTTGGCGAGTGTTTTGTACCTATATGTCGATTATTATTTTGATTATATCTATCTCTATCACACAGTCGCAAATTTTTAGTGCTGTCACAGTTGCGCTCTGTGCTATACCTGTGCTAATATTATTTTTATTTACTTTTCGGGAAGCTTAAAGTTTTGATTTTTGTACCTACCTATTTTTATAAAAATAAATGGGTAGGTACCGTAAAATATTGTTTTTTTAATAATATAATATCTCATACTTTAATATGGAAGAAGCAAGTGGAAGTTCTACACATCAGCAGCGTAAATTATATTTACGCTGCCATCAGGTAAGCGCAGTTATTAGGAAAAATGTTTATTTTTTAATTTTAACTAAAGGTAATTTTTTTTTAATCAACACTGCTTTTAAGAACAGAAAAATCTTGTTAAAAATATACAGACACACATGTAGCATGTAGGTAGCATAAAAGTAATTTGATTGACAGGTTCATAAAATGTGTTTTATTTAGTATTATTATGAAGTAGGTAAATATATTCTAGATAGGCACTAATTACACTTTTTAAAGAAAACAATCCTTAGGTGAGGTACCTACTTATAAACATAACCTATATTTTATGCAGTTAATAATAATAAGAATAATAGCTTTATTGCTCAACAGAAAATTCCATTTACAGAGCAATCTTAAGAACTAATATTAACATAAGAGATATAGAAATAAATATGTATTACATAACATACAGTGGCACTACATCTGAAAAAATACAGATTAAAATGAAAATCGTTGTTCAGATTCTACAAGTATCTCATGCAGTGAGCTAAAAAATAGATCGCAGTTTTCACTTATTTGATTAAATAAATTACACATATTATAAATTGGCGATTTCAGCAGCAGGTTAGTTCTCGCTTGAAGTGTATAGAATGTCATATCACTTTTAGAATTCAATCGCCGAACCCAAAAAAGAAAACACATCAAAATACTGTCACAGTTCACTCTACCACTGAATAGACAATACAAAAATCGTAAACATTGCTGTACCCTTCTTAATTCCAGACTCTTAATAGTAAGGAAACCACACTGGACAACAGTACTCCAACTTGGATCGCACATAAGCATAATAAAGAATCCTCAACGTACCACAGTCCTGGAAATATCCAGAATTTCTCACGATAAAACCATAAATTTTATATGCATCTTTCACAATATTTGTTATATGATCAGCAAAAGACAGAGACTTGTCAAAAGTCCACCACAGACATTTTGCGTGAGAAGGTCATTACTTTACACTTGTCAGGATTTAAGGATATTTTGTTAGTGTCGCACCATTCCTTAATGATGTCAAGATCATTTTGAAGAATACAGTCCTCAACTCGGCTCACTCTGGCAAAGATCTTTAGGTCATCCGCGAAAATCAATCTCTCAGACATGATGAAAGAGCCCAGGTCATTTATAAAAAGTAAATCTATATACAGTTGACGAAGTAGAGATATCCCTATTAATTTTAGCTACCTATTAAGTATATGACTTTATTTTATGTTATGCTTCACCACATTAAACTGCCACAAACCGCCACTGTTCTATATGTCACCCCTGTGCGATTGTATTTAAGTGGGTTTAATTATCAGAGAAAACACAGGTTATTAAGTACTCAGTGACAATTAAGTGCAAATTAAAAAACGAAAACACATCCAAGAAATATTTTCAAAACGAATTCGAAGAATTTACGAAAACAACAACAAAAACAAATGCATTTTTATCCTTTATTACAATGCCTATACTGTTCCATGCTGGTCACGTATAATGGCCATGCATCCTTTCGATATACATATATATATATATGCATGTAGTATAGTGTCTGTGTTTTTGAGATCAACGTTGGCGGTAAGAATTTTATTTTGTATCGCCATCGCATGAAGAGGTGAAGAAACAGGACCGTCCTTAGTCCTTTAACTAAAAACTAAAACCTACCTTAGAAAACTATGAAACGTTTAAGCGTTTCTTACTGGGAGGAGTTTCATTCATCCTAATTTGATTGATTTTTTGTAATCTTTAAAAACACTGAAAATTGATATATTTTTTTTTTAGAAATTGAATATTACTTCCGGAAGTCTCTGTATATCATAGGTGACATTAAATAAGGTGTACACTGGCCCATTAAACTGGCAATTCGACTAATATAGTTTCAAGATGGCGACACGTCCGGTTATACCGGAAGTTGATGTTTACCCTCTTATTTTAAATGAGAAATTCCAGATATTATTTCATTTTTAAATTCTAACATATTTTTAGACATATTTTATATATATTTAGCCGTTTTTGAGATAAAATAATAATAATAAAGGTCTTTATTAAAGAGCGAGTTTCAATATACAGTGGCAGATGTCACTTTCTGTTCAGCTAACCCTATTTAATATTTGACGTCATAAATGACGTTTGCAGGCCCTTAAATAATTAGTAATTTTACTTTCCCAACCCATAGGGAAAGTATTGTGAACAATCTAAAAATTTTTTTAGATAAAGACGGATGTAACCATTTTGAAGTTCCCTGAGACGATTAAGACCCTTTCCTGATGCAATTCTATCTGTCTGTGCGTGTCTCTATATGTATTCTTCCACGATACCTTGTAAACGCTTGAAATAATTGAGTTAAATTTTGGTATATGAGTTTGGGGGAGTCCTAGGATGAACCCAGTAGTTTTTGGTGTAAATCGCTTTGGCACTGTGATAGGGGTGGACACAATCCCTCAAATTTTCAAATAGCCGTATGGGTCGAGTGATACATCATTTGAAAGCATTTTTTATCAGCTTTTTATGAATAAGTTTCATATTTGCCTTGATAATTCTCGAGAAAATGGCGTTTAAAAGTTACAAATATGTGTAGTATCGTCGCAATACATATTATTGGTAACTTTAATGCAATTTGGTTTTCTTTATTTTACAGTTGACCATAGCGCAGTGGTAATCGGCGTGGCTTTGGGTATGGAAGGTCCTGGGTTCGATTCGTGCTCTTGCATTTTTGTTTATTTCTAATTTTTGACCAAATTAATTAATATTAAAAGAAAAAAGAGACTGCAGAAGTGACTGCAGGTTATCTCAGCTATTTGGAGAGATAGAACCTTGCGGTTTTCGCGACGCTGTGCCACTTTTTTGTGAAACTTTGAATGCCGTAAACAGAAATTATGTATGTGCTTTTGTTTCTGACATACAGGGCGAAATCGAAAAGTTTCACTTTTTGGGGTGTTATAATATATCACGTCCTGTATCAGATAGAAAAAAGGTGAAAATTGTATTTGATAGACATTTTTACGTCGATTTCAGTGGCGTTTTTTACCATCGCTTCTGAGATCTGACCCAAAGTATTTACAGGGTGATTCATTATGGTTGCAACAAACGAAAACTGGAGATTGCTGAAAGTAATTTAAGCATTTTTTGCCATTGAACCCATGTCCGCAAATGCTTCGTTATCGAGATACAGGGTGTCCAAATTTAGTAGGCAAATTAACTTTCTTGTTCATTTCTCAAAAACTAGCTAACCGATTTCGGCATTTGGGTCAATTTTACACATAAATTAATTAAAGACAGCTTTGACAAGCTTCATTAATTTAAATTATTACTTTTTTAAAAAGAGCAACTTATAAGCTACAAAAAAGTTAATTACGTCGATGTTGGGATTTCTACCATTTTTATGGAAACCGATAAATTGCAAGTTAATGGTAGATTTAAATCAAAATAACGTTTACCAGAAAACCAAATGAAAAATCAAAATTGCCATTGAAAATGAATGCCGCAACAATAAAATAAAACTTTGTCAGCAACAAATTTAAATTAGTTAAAATTGTTTTATTATTTCGTATTTGTTTTTAATATTGCGAATGTTTTTTTCTAAATTGAAATGAGTTTTTCAATTGAAGAATATGTTTGTATAATGCAAATGCAAGAGCAGCGGCCAGATAATACCAAATTAGGTATCCTAATAGACGTCATCCATATCACAAAACATGGACGGCTACATTTCACAGCCTTAGAACGATAGGGAGCATTTTACCTAGAGTTAACAAACGACCGCATCGTTTGAATATTCAAACTGCAGAAAACAGAGTGGATTTAGTTTTAGACGATCCGAAAATAAGCACTAGAAGAATACCAACTCAATTGGCATTACTTCGAACAACTGTTTGGAGAGTATTAAATCGAGAAATGCTCTATCTCTATCATCATCAAGATGTCCAGAACCTACATCCTGGAGACCGTGAAAGGCGCCTACTATTTTGTAATTGGGTTCTTGGTAAGCATCAAGAAGATGAAAGATTTTTAGAGAAAGGGTTCTGGCAGATGAAGCAACTTTTACTAGAGGTGGCATAAATACAAACCATAATGAACATGTATGGTCTTTAAATAACCCTCGTGCTATTAGATCGCGAAATTTTCAAGAACGTTTTAGTATCAATGTTGGGGATGGCTTGTTTAACAATCAATTATTGCTGTTGGTCGTAATTAATGGGCATTTAAACTCAAATCAATACAGGCATTTTCTACAAAACCGCCTACTCGAATTTATTGAGGATGTACCTCTGAATATTGTTCAAAACATGTGGTATCAACATGACGGAGCCCCTGCGCACCGTGGTAGACAAGTAACTAAAGTTTTAAATCAACTGTTTGGAAACAATTTGATTGGTTTGGGAGGTTCCATTGAGTGGCCTCCAAGATCACCAGATCTGAACCCGCTCGACTTCTTTTTATGGGGGTACATGAAACAATTGGTTTATAGTGTACCAATTATAAATGAAAACCAACTATTAACCACTAACTTGCAATTTATCGCTTTCCATAAAAATGGTAGAAACCACAACATCGACGTAATTAACTTTTTTGTAGCTTATAAGTTGCTCTTTTTAAAAAAGTAATAATTTAAAATAGTGAAGCTTGTCAAAGCTGTGTTTAACTAATTTATGTGTAAAATTTATCCAAATGTCCCCTATATCTACGCCAATGAACAGTTAATGAAAGCCAAAATAATTCAGAATATTTTAGGTTATCTGTCTTCAAATGCATGTAAAATTTTGTCAAAATCGGTTAGCTAGTTTTTGAGAAATGAACAAAAAAGTTAATTTGACCACTAAATTTGGACACCCTGTATCTCGATAACGATGCATTTGCGGACATGGGTTCAATGGCAAAAAATGCTTGAATTGTTTTCAGGAATCTCCAGTTTTCATTTGTTGCAACCATAATGAATCACCCTGTATAATAAATAATAATTAATTGTAAAAAAAAAAACAAAAAAAAAAACGAATTTTTGTGATTTTGATAGCTAAAAATAAAAAGAAATATAGGTTGTGATACATCATTGTAATCAGCAAAAAAAATGCAAAAATTTGACGTTAAAATATACGGGGTTTCATTAAAAAATACTAGCTGATCTCAGAAACGATTGCGAATTTTTTGAGTACGCCACTGAAATCTACGTGAAAATGTCTATCAAATGTAATTTTTACCTTTTTTCTATCTTATACAGGGCGTGATATATTATAACACCCCAAAAAGTGAAACTTTTCGATTTTTGTATGTCAGAAACAAAGGCACATACATAATATCTGTTTACGGCATTCAAAGTTTCACAAAAAAGTGGCACAGGGTCGCGAAAACCGCAAGGTTCTATCTTCCATAAGGTGAACCAAACTTACGTTTTTTTTAAATGGAAAGCCCTATTTATTATTCCACAATTTCATTGGTTTAGACTAAATTTTAGGAAATTATACAGAGTGGTTCAAAAGTTACCACTAGTATTATATGCAAAACATGGCGAATTCTAAGGCTTCTATACTATAACTGAAATAATTTAAACTCTGCTTCTTACGGGCATGGCTTTTTGATAGTTACCAACTTTGTTAGTGTATACAGTGCAAAACCTGTATACAGGGTGAGTCCAAACTCAAATTTGCGTTTTACTCGAATTTTCCAAATGAGACACCCTGTACATAATATAAAAAACTGAAAGGAAAATTGATAAGCTTATTCTTATCTAGCCTTTCTTATATCTAAAGCTATTAGTTTTTAAGATATTTTCATTTAAACAAAAAAATATTAGAAAGCTTGGACTTTACGTGATCATTTTGCATAGGTATACCTAATTTAATTTTTTTGATAATTGTTATTGAAAACATTACACAAAATCATCAAAATATTATTTTTCAAATTCAACCTATTTTTTAATAGTTATTTATTTATCATAATCGTAATCAAAACCGTTATAATAATTGCAATATTTATCAACTAAATCAACAAGGATTTGATCGAATGACAGTGACATTTAATCATTAGCTATTTATTACAAAAGTGTATTCTATTAAGTACCTACCTAGAACAATTAGTTTATTAATAATTACTAAATTAAATTTTGGTTGAAATGAATTTTCCCAAAAATGAGTTAATAGATATGTTTTGGATATTGGGAGAATGTATGCAAAATGTTTTACTTGCGCAAAGAATTTACCAAGAAAGATATCCTGCTCGAAGGCAACCAAAAGATGACAATGAAAAGGTTACTTAATAAATCGTTTTGGACACACGGGATCAGTAAAATACCCGAAACAAACTAGGACCAAAACTGTTTTGAATGATGCAGTTAATTGAATGTAATGTTAAAAGTGCTAGAAAATCCACATATCAGCACGCGTGAAATTGCTCGGGAACAATCGGTAAGCCAAAGCTCAGCCAGAAGAATTCTACATAAAAACAAAATGACGATGACTATCTCCGGCGAATTATTCTGCCAATGGGCGAAACAACAAATTCACAATCAGTCAGATTTTTTTGACTTTGTGTTGTTTGGAGATGAAGCCACATTTCATAAATGAAAATATCTTAAAAACTAATAGCTTTAGTTATAAGAATGGCTATATAAGAATAAAAGCTCATCAATTTTCCTTTCAGTTTTTGATATTATATACAGGGTGTCTCATTCGGAAAATTCGAGTAAAACGCAAATTTGAGTTTGGACTCACCCTGTATACAGGTTTTGAACTATATACTAACAATTATATTTTTATAAAAGTTGGTAACTATCAAAAAGCTATGCCCGTAAGAAGCAGAGGTTAAATTATTTCAGTTCCAGTACAGAAGCCTTAGAATTCGCCATGTTTTGCGTATAATACTAGTGATAACTTTTGAACCACTCTGTATAATTTTCTAAAATTTTGGTATGATTAATGTCAAGTCTAAACCAATGAAACTGTGGAATAATAAATAGGGCTTTCCATTTAAAAAAACCTAAGTTTGGTTCACCCTGATGAGATGAGTCACCCTGTACAAATAACAATAATTTTAAAATACGTACTTTATGACTGCCTACACAGTGGCTGCTTAGTTTTGCGTGAAATTTTTGGTCTTTGAGGTAATATCGAACTACGACGCACTAATAACTCACCCTGTATATTTGGAAAGATAATTTAATTTCTAAAACGAATAATATGCAAAAATATACAGGTTAGTCCATAGGAAATTACAAGTTTATGTCATAGTCTTAAAAAAGAAAAACTAGAGTCACCACTGGATTCCTCTCAAAACAGTGCCTTGCGAATGTTTTCACAGAAACAAAAGATAATCATAAATGAATAAGCTACAGGGGTAGGTTAAAAATGCACAAATGTCAAAACCACCCGCTATCTTTTAAACGGTTCAAGATATCAAGGTGCGGTTTTGGGCATTTGAAAATCGGACTCGTGACATGTAAGTTAGTTTTCTTCTAATTCCTCCAGAAATCGGTGTTTCCTATCGAAAGTGTCGAATTTGGACCACCCTGTAAACAATAAAAACCACTTAATTAAATGCATGATCAGGGAAAGCGGATACATATATTTAAAGTAAGCGTACAACGGTGTACTTAAACTAAAAGCTAATTAGCTTTGAATTATAAATGGCGCCATTAAACACCAAACAGCAAAAGGGGAAAGCGTTGCGACATACAAAATAAACTTGGTGAAAACTGCAATATATTTCTATCGCTTGAATGTTGTGCGCCAAACAAGGATGAGAAGAAAAATTATAATAAATATGCAGACGTGTATGTTTAGCCTCTTTTTCCTTCTCGCTAAATGAACGAAAGAAAAAGACAACAAAAAAAACAGTCAGGCTCTCGCCCGTTGTCGTTTATATGCCATCAGGAAAACAGGTCTTTTATTACAACGTATACAATGGTTGGTATGTATTTTATTTATAAGTGACATTAATTCTGTTCTTGAATTAAATTACCTTATATATTATGTTATAATAACGAAATACTTGGTATTGGAGATATTTGTATAAGATACCTACCTGTATTTATGTATTTATTATAGGTGTGTCTTATAATCTATCATGTTATTACATATTACTTTTGATTTTGCTGATGTGTTCTCATTGCAACAGTTGCACTAGTTTTGTTAAAATCAGTGGCGTATTAACCCAGATTACCGCCCGAAGCCCTTTAAAATGTTGCGCCGTTGTGGAAAGAAAACCATATTTTTTAACTGTACACTGATAAAAACGGTCATTTCTTTTAAAGTAGAGAATGCTCTTTGCGGACGATATCAAAATATTTAATTCCGTCAATAATCTTGACGATTGTAATCGTTTGCAGCGTGATATGGATTTGGTTCAATGCTGGTGTGAGGAAAACAAACTTTACACTTGAACTCTTCCAAGTGTAAAGTTATGTCATATACCAGAAAAAATCAGCCATTCATTTCGAGTATACGATTGGTGAGACGATTTTAAATCGTCCAGAGTCCATTAAGGATCTTGGTGTGACCTTTGATAAGCTTCTTTCATTCGATATACATATAAATAACATAATTCTGAGTGCATCTAGGTCTTATGGCTACATTGTGAGAAATTCCAGATCTTTTGAGAATATGGATACAATAAAAACCTTATACTATGCTTATGTCAAGTCAAAGCTGGAATACTCCTCTTTAATATGGTTTCCATATTATAACTGTTACAATGTTTCTGTTGAGAGAGTTTAGCGTAAGTTCTTAAAATACTTATATTTCAAAACTGATGGATCATAATATCCAGAAAGAGGAATAGAGTATGACATCTTGTTAACAAGATGTCAAATACGAAGTTTAGAATTAAGACGAAAAATTCATGCAGTAAAATTCCTTTTTAATATATTGCATAGTAAGATTGATTGCGCTGAACTCTTGCAAAAGTTGTATTTTTTGGTACCAAGGCAAAATTCGAGATCTTCTAATTTATTTTATAACGACCGACCTAGGACCAATTTGTTGATGAAGTTGCCTGTCTACACAATGTGTCAGACATATAACTTTATAAGCGATGAGAGTGATATCTTTTTTGATCACTTAAGTACTGTCTTGGGTGTTTTGAATGAACATTTAAGTTGAATGTGTGATGTTTCTTTCTTTCTGTTTCGGTTTATTTGTATTGTTATTATTAAGATTAAGTAATTTTGTAAGATTGCTCTGTAAATGTACTTTCTGTTGAGCAATAAAGCAATTATTATTATTAAAGTAATCTGACATTTCCTCAAAAGTACCATGCTTTTGGTATATGCCAAATGAATCAGGAATTTAAGTAAAAAACTACGTTTCTTTAAGACTGATTAATGCAGATTCTTTGGTAGAAAATTGTATACAGTTACTTAAAAACCCGAGTTCTAATTATGAAAATAGAAGTTCTTGAAGCAAGAGCGTTAAAACCTACGTTCCTTTTCGCCAAGCAACTAGTCTTTTATTTCAAAGTCGTTAATTTGTTTCAAGATCACTATATATTTCTCCACAAAACTATATTAATTTCTTGGAAAGATCCTGTATTTAATCGCAAAAATATTATGCGTTTGTGATAAGAAATAAAACTTTTGTGTTCTATAGCTAGTTTGGAAGGTCAGTGCGTTTTTCATAGAAGACGTGCAGTTGTTGCTCCAAAAGTCAAAGTTCTTGTCGCAAGTTCGTCAAAGCTTTGAACGAAGAGTTTATACTTCTTGATAGAAGTTCAATATACGAGTATATAAAAATATATACATTGTGTCTATGTAAGTTGGCAACATATGGAAAACTTTTTTATTATTAGTTTTATCAAAAAAAAATAAAAATATATTATTTTGATAAATCTAAGAAAAATTATGCAGTATTTCGGATAAGTTTAAGATCTATGAATTTTTTTACTTTTTGAACCCTCTTTTAAACCCCTAGCCTACGCTCAATGTTTCCCAAAATCTAATCAGCTCCCTGTCATGTCCAATAGTATTTTTGTACTAAATTTGGTTAAAATCTGTTAAGTGGTTTTTGCGTTTTCGTGGATACAGACAGGCAGACAGACTGGCAGACAGACATTTTTTTAAACTACTTATTTATGTATAAAATGACCAAAAACAAGTATTTCCGGTAAAATTAAAAAAAAAAAAAAAATTCATGAAAACCTGTGTAGTAGAGCAAACATTTTTTAAAAATTTTTCGCGTCATCTGTTGCATGAGAACCGTAGTTCTTAAAAAAAAATAGCCAAAAATTCTGAAAATTAGAATCTTAATGCTTCAAAATGCTTTTCTTAAAGTCTCAATACGACCATTTTTCACCGAAATACAGCCTGTCAAAAATCGCCGAAATTTTTTTAATTATTTGCTTAGTTAATTGTTTGAGTATTTCTTGTACTTTACTATAGAAACCAGATAAATTTTCGTGGACCCCCATTTTTTTCACGCCAACGTAGATCCCCGTCGTGTCTTCCGTGGACCCCTGTACCACTTTGGAAAGCACTGCTTTAGAGTCATAAAAAGTTATTACTTTTTTAAGCAAAAATGAACAGGGAATTAAAAAAAAAATCAAGATCTATTTATCCCAGTCGCGTAAAAAATAGGGGGATAAAAAGTGTCACTAACTCCTATAGCATACCATTGGTTAATTTTTTAAAAAGATTGTTTATGTCAAAATATGCCTTTTTCAAAGAACATATCGGTCACTAAATTTGAAAAAAATATTTAAAGGAGTTTTTGAATTATGGCAAATTTACGCTTTTAAATTTGAACCTTTAAGGGCATATTTATGTCCCTATATCAAAATACATGAATATTACGTTTTTTTATGTTCTCTGACCGTTCTAGTTTAATAGTTAGTAGTAATTTTTTTTAATAGAGAAGAATAGAGAAGTAGAAGTAGAATTTTTGGTTCCATTCTGTGAGTATGTGTCCTGTTAAAATGTTTTGAACTATATGTAGTGTAGTTTAATTTAAAGACCAGTAATAGAAAGAATGTTGAATGTTTGATTCAAAATTTATGACGAAAATGTTTATGAAATACTGGTTGATTATGTAAATCTTGTATGTCAGGAATAATATACACGCCTAAAATGAAATTTGACCAGAAAAATGGTCGAAACGTTATGAAAATGTAAAATAAAATATTTCAAATATAAAAATAGTTTTTTGACCGAAAAACAAGAAAAAAAAATCATAAAAATACATGAATATAGAAACACCCTGAGTACACAATTTTAAAATATTATAATTTTAGTTATTTGATAATATAATAATAATAATAATAATAATAAGCATTTATTCCCAAAAGGTTAAACCCACTTACAGGAAAATCAATAAATACATTTTCGGATTAATTGAAATGAGATACATATCAAATCAAGAGGAAAAAACAAAAAAAAAAAACAACCAAATATATACGTTACAAAACAAAACAATAAAAAAGCTGATTAAATATTTCGGGAAAAAAAATTAACTCACTCTGTCCAAGTATACTTTAAATTCTTAAAATAAATAAACACCATTAATATTATATACTACAAAAATAAATACAATCAATACTGCAAATAATAATTACTATCCATTAAATAAACTATCAGTAATAGCTCATAAAGTTGAGCCATGAATATCAAAATCACGACAACACCGATTGAAAATGTCACACATAAAGTAAACAGGACTTTGTCACAAAATATTAGTCCTGGCTGGGCCCACAGTGAACGGCACGAGATGTCGAGCACCCAATCGCGGAACGTGGAATCTAATACATCATAATAGATATGGGCAATCAACGGCGCAGTGCAATAATTTGTATAAAAACTTGACTGCGTGAATGTTTCTTCTGGTCAAGAGAGAAGGTTCATTAAAACGCAAGAGCAAAGACGCATGATCTACTCCCCGTGGAGGATAAACATTGTCGGCTTTATAGGGTAGGTATTTAAGGAAACTGCGCTGAACAGACTCTAAGGATCTAATATGAGTTTTATATATTGGGTTCCATATAATGGCTGCAAATTCCAGTTTAGATCTAACAAAAGCATAAAAGAAAAGCTTAACCGTGAAAACATCGTTGAATTGCCGACAATTCCTAATAATGAAACCCAACATTCTATTTGCGCTCAATACTACACTGACGGTCTGCTGGATAAATGTAAATTCACTGTCGAAGACAACACCCAAATCTTTAATTTCGCTGAGACTTTCCAAGGACTCATTGTTCAATTGATAATCAAAATTCAATGCGTTTTTTAGTCAGGAATCACTAATGATCTTGCATTTAGATACATTAAGCTCTAAACGTTTGTCCGTGCACCAGGTACACAGAGCGTTCAAATTACTCTGCAGATGATCGCAGTCATTAGGGCAATTAATGGGCTGGAAGATCTTAAGATCGTCAGCATAAGCAAGCCTACCACACGTAAAAGACTCCATTAGGTCATTAATGAAAATATTGAATAACAAAGGACCGAGATTGGAGCCCTGTGGAACCCCCGAACTGGAAGGAAAAACAAAAGACTTAAAGCCTTCATATTCTACAAATTGTAATCGTTCGAATAATATCAATATAACTTATGGCTTATTAATGATTTCAGAAAAATTAGTACTTATGTGCCCTTCGTAGGAAAAGTAAATTCTTGGTAACCTATGATTATTGGTCCAGTTTATCTCCATAAGCAATCAATATAGGATAACTTCTCAGTCCGAGAAGATTGTCCAAAAACGCACCAGAACATTCAACGCGCTCGTGTTTTGCGGTAGCGCTTGAGCATTCACGACAGCTATATCTTTCTCTGACTTTTTTGTCATGCCATTGTTATCAAATTTTCGGTTAAGTAGGGATAACTTCATATTTATTCCCTCACAGTGCTACGTATTTCAGTAATAAACAGAATTATTCCTTCTTTGTATAAAGCACTTCTTATTATTTTAGGGCAGCGAAACGTATAGCAAAAACTCGGACTAGCTCGGAAATAAAGATGTTCTAAATAATATTCTCAGTGGTGAGTTCGTTGCATAAACAAAATTAATACTGAGGTAAATAGTGCCACTGACTTGCACGGTCAAAGTCAGAAACCTACCGCTCTTCAGTATGCCCCAAAATAAATAGAAATACAAGTAAATAATGTTCAATAAATGACACCAAATAAGCTTCTATCTATAACTCAAAAAATATATATTTTAATATAGAAAATTTCGTAAATATCTACAAATCAAACTCTTCTATTTACACA
Organism: Apoderus coryli; assembly: GCA_911728435.2. Taxonomy (NCBI): domain Eukaryota; kingdom Metazoa; phylum Arthropoda; class Insecta; order Coleoptera; family Attelabidae; genus Apoderus; species Apoderus coryli. Next base: position 31,842,265 of record OU452198.1, on the reverse strand, counting down.
ATTAAATTCCATTAATTATTATCGACTTGCAAACCGTTCGTGATCACTCCGGGTGTGCAAATTCTACTGTACAATACCTATATATTCAAAATGCTAAATTTATCATTTTTTTTATTAAGATAACAAAAATGGTTTTATATTGAATTGTAAGAAGCTAAATGGAGCAGCAATATCGCTAATCATAAATACGTAAAAAAAAAGAATTATTATTATTGTATTTGTCCATACAGTTTTTTTTCTTATGTATGCATAAGCATTAAATGTTCATATTATTATTAAAAATCATCAATCACTTAAAGGCACATAAAAGAACTCGTGAACATATACAAAATATATTGGTTTCACCTCAAATTTTGTTGACAATATTATGCAGGTACTTTACCCAAATTTGGCAGGGTCTCAAAACATACAAGAAAACGCACACAGTTCGTGTCCAGTCTGGCTATCGACGAGGACGAACCTAATCCCAGGGCTAATACATAATCAAATCACCCATTCAAAACGTCAAATAATTTAACCTTATCACAAAAGAAGCCCTAAAATTGAGAGAAGAGAAAAAAAAATAAACAAAATGCTTAAGTTGGAAAAAACTCGACATAACTTACTTCGATGTAAAGAGGCTTGTTTGTAATTTCAATAAATCAATCATTGATTTAGAAATATATTATCTATGGAAAAATAAAGAAAACCATTAATATCATAAATGACGTCTGACATCAAAAATGTCTTACCGTTGTGGCTATTTTAATAATCCGGAAAATCCGCGGGTATTGAAGACCATCAGCTCAAGGCTCAATTAGTTTTACAACTTCCACCCTTTTGTCAACTGAAATTTCACAATATATCCCAAACACAACTATAATTTTTGGTTTAGCAATAAAAATGTTCAATTTTGCGAAAACAATTATTTATCAATAACCAACAACAAAGAAGAGTGGCATCGAAAATTAAAAAGCTAGCAAGCCGGAAGTAGGAGATGACCAAACATTAAGGAGTCAACAGCCAATCAGCGATGAAAACGTCACCGATAGGAAATTAATTTTAAACAAACAATGTCCTTAAGCTTGCATGATTAATAATTATAGCAATTATAAATTGACTTAAGCAAAGGAAAATGAATAATGGATCATATTTCACTTTCCCAATTAGATCTGGACTCATCTGCCCTTGAATTACACAATTAATAATTCACAAAATAGACATTTTGACCAATGCGCAAAAGTACCCAATATACTTCAACGAAATTTACCTACAGATATTAAAAATAAATATTTATTTGAATAAGTGAAAGAAAGCTAGCGAATATAAACATGCAACGAAAGCAAGTGAGAGAGAATTTTATATTGAAGACAAACGCATTTACGAGGCTATACCGAAATATATCTATCACAACTTTATATAGAAAATGAACAAAAATAATTATTATGCATTAATAATATAATTTATGTACATAACATAAACGTAAACGTAACAACAGTTTCAGCTTCGAACAGATTTTTCTTATAAAAACGTAATTTTGTGGTGCCAGATTAAGTGTTTAGTGATTTTCAAGGTGATTTTCTAATAGTTGTTTATTAGAAAACTTTTAGTCAATGGTATATAAAAGTCACAGTGAGTAACTGCAAGAAACTATAGTTATCAGCCCGTGAACTTGACGAATTTATTCCCAAAATTTTGCGAACACGACTAGACAGAAATTATAAAGACCTGCAAGGCTGCAAATGTAGCCTTGCACATTTCATCAAAAATCACCCTAACTGCGATTATTTTTCCCGTCCTCCATTGAAAATTTCTCGCTACGCCGCTGCTCTGTTTATATCAATTTGATTAAACCAAGTTTTCTCACTTCCTTTTATACCAATCACTGTTATTGTTTATTGTTCAGTTCAAGCTTTATGTAGGTGGGTTTATATTTGTAGAATTCCACGGTCTCTCGACGAGTGATCGATGCTGATTATCATCAGTCAATTCTCCTACACCAATTCCATTTTCACCCCATTTTCTTTATGCTGTTTAGTTCGTGTGTGCGTTCCACCCGCAATACGCAAACAATGAAGAAGCGAGAAAAAATGGGAAGGGGGACGTGTATACAGTTGAAATGAGGGTCGATTTTGTTGTTAACGAATATATGATGTTGGTTACATTATTTTATTATATCGCGTCCATTACGTAAAGTACACATCTGTCTAATCTCCCTACGGTATTAATTCGATGCACTACAACATGTCTTTTTTGTTTTATAAATTTTTCGTCAGATCAGAAAATATACGAACTTTTTATATACGCTGTGTCCAAAATAAGAATAGAATAGCATTGGAATCTTGGAAACGGTAGGAGTTTCAATGTAGGTTAAATTAGAAAAAAGTTGTACAGTTTGAATACCTTTTAAATTATGTTTTCAAAATTAAACTAACTTTAGCCGTTTTAGAGAATTTTTGAAAAAACTATTTTTTGCGATTTTAGTTTTTATGTATTTCTAACATTATTTTTACAGATATCAAAAAATTAACAGCACTTTATTATTACTTTTTGAGGAGGAAAAGATTTTTTTCATGTAAATATTGTGAAATGTTTTTGAATTTTGTATGTGCACAACTCAAAGTTGTTATATAATTAGTATTTTCACACACGTAAGTCAAACCGATTGATTTTTATCTTGTGGAAGCGATTCATTTTTCCATCTGTCGAATAAAATACGCTGAGTAATACCATTCGCCAACGCTAAAAAATAAATTGTACAGGGTGAGCAAAACTCGATGTCCCAGCTCGGTTATGAGAAAATGAAAAACGATAGAAAAATTCTGAAAAGAGATTCTTAAATGGGATTAAGTAAGCTCCATTTTAACGCCCATTTGATTTTATTTCCAAATTTGGAAACTAAAGTAAATGACGTCAACAACTTTTTTTTCCACAAACATACCTATATTTTATATAGTTCAAAAGAGCTAATTTTTCTAAGCAACTTTTGTAAAGAAAAACATTTGCTACCTTCATTCGTTAAAAAATTAAAAGCAAATTTGTAGGAAAAACTATTATCAAAAATACGCAACTTTCACAACTTTTAAACGAGTAGGCTTTGGAAACAAACTGCAATTATATCTGTCAATAATAAAACTAATGGTTGACAAATAGTTTTATCGTCATTTAATGTGTGCATTTTATGTTAAATGTTTAGGCATAACGAAAAAGTTGACATGTTATTTGTCAATGCGATTGAAAACGAAGGACATTTTGGCATTAACTTTGGTGTGGTATTATTAACGGGCATTTAATTGCTCCATACTTTTACGAAGATGTTTTATGCAGTGAATAATAGTGGCAATTTCTTCAAGAACAACTTTCTGTGCTTCTCGAAAATGTGCCATTGCAGTTACGAGCAAATATGTTTTTCCAGCATGACGGGGGCGGCGCTCCAAGCAAGAATTGCTAACACATGACTTAGAACATTTAAAGGAAAAATTTTGAAATGCATGCAATGAACACTCAAGAGAAATGTTATGTAAGGCCTCAGGAAGAGAGGTAAGGAGGAGATTAGATAAGCGCTTACAACTAGGAGGTGGTCACATTGAAAATTTGTTATAGTGATTGATTTCCTATAATTAATTAGTAGTAACCTATAGTATTACTATGTTTAATTCTGTGGTAGTAATAGTTACTATTAAATAATATCATCTGTTTTTGTAATGTTTAATAAGTAATTATTATTAACAACCGATGGATAATACGTATTTTCTCTCTTGACTGAATATCAAAGTATTGACAGATATAATTGCAGTTTGTTTCCAAAGCCTACTTGTGTAAAAGTGTGACGGTTGCGAATTTTGCATATTAGTTTTGTTAGAATTTTGCTTATAATTTTTTAACGAATGAAGATAGCACATTTTTTTCTGTACAAAAGTTGTTTAGAAAAATTAGCTCTTTTGAACTATGCAAACATATAGGTATGTTTCTGGAAAAAAAAGTTGATGACGTCATTTACTTCAGTTTCCAAACTTGGAAACAAAAGGAGATATGGATTAAAATGGAGCTTACTTAATCCTATTTAACAACTTTTTTTCCGAATTTTTCTATCGTTTTTCATTTTCTCATAACAGAACTGGGACATCCAGTTTTGCTCACCCTGAACCTAGCAAGACTGCAAGTTACTGCAGCTGAATGGAGCACCCATACAAACCTTAATACATGCTTTAATAATAAATTCACAGTCACTAGAAATCTGTATTTATTTTCCAGTATTTTTTTTGGGAATGGTTTAAACCAAATGGCCAGATTAATCACCATGTGAACTTCTGAGATTCAAATATCCACCCTTTACATATTAGTACGATATACATTATTTGATCTAAATCACAAAATGTCTTATTCTATGAACTATAATTTACATCTCTATATCTGTTCATGTGCATATACAGGGTGGCCCATTAGTGTGTGGGCGGAAGATATCTTAAGATCTATAAGCGATAGACAAAAAAATCCTTTACAAAAATTTTAGCAATTGAAGAGATCTACAACCCAAAAATGTTTTTAATTATACAGGGTAGTTCACAAACGCGCAGCGGACCAAATTTGCTTTTTCTTAATGCGACACAATGGATATTTTAATATACATAAATGCACTAAAAGACAAGAAAAATTACATAAGGGTTGGCATGCCTAGGTCCAGTAGTTTTTGAAATATTTGTAAATAAGGGTTAATTTTGACATAAATTTAAGGCGTTGCGTTGTGATAACTACAGAAACAAAAAATATATCAATTTTTCGTGTCAGGTCCATTTGAATTTCCTTATTTTCTCAGTTTTACTGGATTTTATTGACATCTGATTTGTAACTGTTCAGGGTTGTCACATTTTCTAAATTGTATTTTTAAGGGGGAAATGTTAAATGGGACACCCTGTAAATCTTGTTAAATTTGAGAAGTCCCTTTCCCATACTTTTTATTGATATCATATTTCATGAGCTTAAGGCTAACCGTTTTTTCATAAAAAAATATTTCAAAAGAAAAAATTGGCAACAAAAATCGCAGTTTTTGGCATTTTATTTTCTTTTTTTATGCAAAAACAAAAAAGTCAAATTACAGATTAGTTCAGACAATGTATAAATTCAGTTCCACACATTCATGTTTATAATGATATTAGAAGTATTGATAAGACGTGTGATATGTGTATTCGAAATAATGGACAACATTTTGAACTTTAGTTTAATTTTTTTTCTACCACACTGAAAATTGTCAGATTATCAATTTCAGCTGCAATAACATTAACACTTAGTGTTTTAAATGAAAGTCGAATCTCCACAAAATAAATTGAATAAAAACTATCGGCCATACATGTTTCGGGACTAAACCAGTCCCATCATCATATATCATATCAACAATCGAAGAAACACAACGCTAAGACATACAATGTTCTATTAAATTTCCATCGAGGTCACCTTATGGAAAAATATTTGAATTATTAAAATTTAATTAAAATTACAATCACATATTTTGGTCTAATTTTCTTTTTGTATATCATATTTTTCTAATAAAGTTTTAAGACTATTTAACTATTTGTTTTTTTGTTAAAGCCGGCATTTAAAACACTAAAATTGCAACTCCACTTAAGAATGGACTATTTTTTCAAATTATTAACACTTATTTGTTCTGAATATGTTTAATCATACGTTTTAGGTCTGACATTTTTCTATAATGCTGTGTTGTTTCTTGGTATCAGGTGCAGTACGCTTCAGCTACAACATTAGCATTTTTTTGTGTTCAATAAAACAATTAACATCATTAAGCATTTTTAATAAATTTTTATTTTCCAAACGAAATAAATTATCCATCATCAAAGTGGAGTGTCAGTTTCAAATAAATGAAAACAAACAAAAACTTTCAAAGTCAACTCCACAAAAAAAAAAAGAAAAAAAAAAGGAGTTGGAGTTGACTTTGAAAGTTTTTGTTTGTTTTCTGTTATTTGAATTTTTATTTTATTTGCCAACAGGCATAAAGTGTTTTTATTTATTTTTATTAAGTTTTACTAGATATGTAGCTAGTTGTCATACATGGTTGGAAAGGGAATAAAATTTGGAATCTACTAACGCTTTAATATATAGGATGTCCCATTTAAGAAAACAAAGTTGATAGCGATATCTTGAACAATTAGACTTCGAAAAAAATTCTTGGTACTCCACTGCATTAAGCATCAAATTATCTCTAACTTTTATACAAACACTTTTCCCATAACTCTAATAACAACCGAAATATAAAGGAAAAAAGAAAATGACAATAAATGAAAATCTACCTGTATAAAGAAAACTAATCAACTAAGCTCAAAAAAATCGAACGTGATGTGTCACTTATTAGTTTCGCTTTATCTATTACGGTTTACGCTGTACCGTATAAAAACATCGAAATTTGTCCACCCTGTACATCGACCACAGGTGAAATATACAAATATTTATTAAATGTATAAAGAAAAACTTAACAAATGAAAAATTATAGTATTTGGAAAAAAAGACTCCACCCACCCAAAAGCATTTTATATTATATTACTTGACACTGCCACTATGACGGCTCAAGCCAAACTAACAGGTGTTTATGTTACTGTTTTCAAGCAAATACATAGAGGGGCTTTTGCCAGTTTTTTTTATTCCGGAAATATTAAGTAAAATAAAGAACTGGGGTCCACATGGGCATTCAAGGGTTAATATGAGTAAATTACAATATCATTTTGAGACTATGCAATCCATTATACCATAATATTGCGTATATATAAGTTTATGATAGAGTTTGGATGAGGAAAAACTTTTTTATTTGTCGATTTAGAAGAAAAAGTTATTCTTTATAAAAACGTCTGCTTGTGTCGAGACTACAATTTCAAATGCCAAATTTACGATTACTATACAGGGTATATCAAAAATAACATTTTTAATGATTTTGATTTCTTGTTTTTTTTTTTAATTTTATTATTTTAATAGTAGCTATGAAATTAACCACTTTTAGAAAATTTGTATTAGTGTTTTTTGCACAATTGGTGTAATAAATCACGGTTTTGAAAATATTTTCATAAAATTAAAAAAAAAACAAGAAAATTAAAATGATTGAAAATGTTATTTTTGATATACCCTGTATAGTTATGTTTATGTATAAAAAAATTTTTCTCTTCCAAACTCTATACAATAATAATAATAATATTTATTCACGAAGAAGCAATTAGTAGTTTTACAAACTTACACTTACATAAAAATAAGCAAATAAATTAAATATCTTTAAGCTTAAAAATCTTGTTCGATTTCTTAACTACTAAAAATCCCCTAATCTGTCCATTCATAGAGCGCGGCAAAACAATAACGATCGATCTTTTCCGACTTTACACTCTCTGCGAAAGTTATACTTCTGTGCACAGAATGCATGTCCAATCGGCCACAATATGAAAATATGTTCTAAGTGCGCGCAATACAAATAAACCGACCAAAAGACCAATTATACTATTAACTAATACATATAAATATACCTTACACTAACAACAAACAATCAAACATTGAACAGAAATGCAGTGCACCACACTCCAAACGACTGTGTTAACTATAGTTTTTAAGATCTATTAAACGATCAATTTCAGACCTGCCCAAGGATATTACCCATTCTTTAATTCTTTTTTTTTTAACAAAATAGTTGAGTTTATTAGTTTATATTGTAGCGGAATTTTAGAGTACAACCTAGGACCCAAAAAGAAATAACTACGTTGTGCTATTGTCTTGACAGTGCGTCGTATTCTGCTCGCAGTTTCCCTCAACCGAGTGCCGTAACAATGATCTATGGGAGTCAATTCGTGTTTATTCTTATGTTGAGTATTCAATATCATACAACTAAAAAGTTGTCGTATATTAAGAACGTTTGCCTCATCAAAGAGTGCCTCTGAAGGGTAGGTGCATTTTTTTCTAAAGATAATCTTCAATATCCATTTTTGCATCTTTTCCAAGTTGTATAAGTGTGTCTTTGTTGCACCACCCCATACCAATAATCCATAGGCCAAGTGGGTCTCCACCAATGCATGATATAAAACTTTCAATGTTTTTAAGTCAACTATGCGCACCAGATATTTAAATTTATACAACAAGAATCTTAGTTTCATTACTACATTTTTGACATGTATGTCCCATTTCAAATGACTATCGAGAAAAATTCCCAAATATTTTATATAATCTTTTTTATCAATAGTGATTATGTTCAATCCTTTCTTGAGATTTATCTAACTATCCGTGTACACATTGTATACGCAGAGTTTAATAATCTTGATATGTGAATACATTTTTCTGTGTGCAGTAAAGAGAAAACAAAAGAGAAAGTGATACGTTCCACCACTGCACTGTAGATAAATAAACAGCCATTAATTTACCCATACCAACAACAGGCGATTAGCCATAAAACCATAAGGGAAAAGCACGTGCCACAATAACCATATTTAATTGAGAATTAACCGTGCAAATGACAACGCGGCATAACGTTGGCATTTTTCGATAATGACTACACAGATAAGCTCACTTGTAACCATATATTTATTATATTACAAAATACTGGTTCTACCGACCGGTTTCATCGGTGCCAAATAAATGTTGACTGTAATAATTGACCATCCGTATACCTAGATTTATCAACAATCCAGTTATAAATATGCTAAATAGTGATATTTTTTGTGTGCAAATTTCATTTATCCATATTTGATCAGTTTAACAAAATAAATCGGAATCGAGGCATGTAAGAAACAAAATATATGTATTGCCTGAGGAACAACCCAACGAGAATGTTGTCGAAACGTTTCAACCAAAACCCAAGAACAAGAGACATACGACATGAAGTAAAAGTGGTTAATCTGAACCTCAGTCCCAAGTATAGTACAAAAAGGATGTCCAATATAATGATATACATATTATATATTGTGATTTTTATTTAAAATGAGGTTTGTGTTGTAGATGAAGAAGACTACGATACGAGCGAATAAGAGCGAAAATATGTCAGTATCTATCGATCCATGTCTCAGTGTGACAGAAATTAGAAGCCTTGTTAATATAAATAAAATTCCCATGGCAGTCGGAAAAGTAGATTTTCGAATTATATATTTTTTGTTTCTACCACATAACACTTGTTATGTGATTTATACTTAGTCTAACCCTTACACCAACTATTAATAAACAAAAAATAGAATATTCTGACAGTCGCCAAATATAACCAAAGTGTCATATTGACAGTTATTTTAACTGAAATACCCATTAAACTATAATACAGACGTAAGTACTATTTTTTGTTACTTTATATTGACTTCCATTTACTTAAATATGGCAGTGATGAAAAAACTTTCCAAATAAACATTGTAGAGATTTAAGTGCTCTATCATTTGATATGTAACATCGGTATTTTCTATTAAAAGTGAGAAAAATATAATTTTTTAAAATTTTGACAGGCAGCTTAAACTTAATTTCAATCGCCAACGAACTCAAGCGAGACATTGACCTAGCCGATTTTTTAGCTAAATTTTGTTTCGATTGGTCAAAAAATGTGACCTAGAACGTGCGTCCAAATTTGCTATATCCCATATATACAAGATGTGTCCCGAAATTAACTTATAATAATAATAATAATTTAAAAGGACATTGTACCTACTTGTACAATATAAGATATTTAACAAGGTTTTTTTTCATATGAACATATACCGAAAAATGCTTTGTTTTTCAGATACAGGGTGTTATTTGTAAATTTCCGACGAGGGGTTTTTAGTAATATTTCATGGTTTGGATAATGTCAGGAGTGGGTTAGACTGGCGGGTCAGAACAAATTTTGTCTCAACTTTTTTTTGTGCGCTTTTTTTTACTTTTTCTAAAAATAATAATAATAATAATAATAGGCTTTATTAAGATTATATACAGAAAAATATACATCTTAAATGGCGAAGTCTAGCTGGTTCTTTTCTTTTGAGTAAAAAAAAAGGCCGCTACTTAAACAATATAAAAACTAAACACATAGCCTACATGAATTGTATTAGTATAAAACAATGATATTTATATTCTTAACTACAAAAAATTTCAATTCTTATTTAGTTACGAAAACTATTCAAACAAAAAACACCCTAATTAGAACTAATGAAACACCCTTATATCAAATTAAATTAAATTACGGACAAAAGGCAAAAACAAAACTTATTAATATAAACAAAAAATAACCATACATATAACTAGACAATTAAATTTAAAAACTACCTACTGAAAGTTGAAACATCCCTAGTCAGTCAACTGTGAGTGTAAATTATCTTTCACTTTTTTTCGAAAACCGTTTACTGAAAGTGGCACTGAGAAATATGCTATAAAATCATTACGGTATTTTACAGCATTGTACGTAAAACTTCTTTTAAATAATGCAGATTTATGCTGAGGCATAGTAAGAAGATTCCTATTTCTCAAGGGCACATTATTATAATAATAAAGTTGAGACTTTTGTACATAAAAAAATCCCGATGGCAGCCAGTCGGAAAAGTAGATTTTCGATTTATATGTTTTTTATTTATACTTAGTCTACCACTGATACCCACTATTAATAAACAAATAATAGAATATTCTGACAGTCGCCAAATATAACCAAAGTGTCATATTGACAGTTATATTAACTGAAATACTTTTTATACTATAATACATACGTAAGCACGGTCTTATTGTTATTTCACAGGTGTTTATTTGTCAAAAATAATTACAGGTGTAGCGGGTGATATTTTTTTTATTTTTTGTTACTTTATATTGACTTACATGTACTTAAATATGCCAGCGATGAAAAAACTCTCCAAATAAACATTGTAGAGATTGAAGTGTTCTATAATTTGATATGTAACATCGGTATTTTCTATTAACAATGAAAAAAATATGATTATTTTAAAACTTTGACAGGCCGCCATTATAAAATTAGCCCTCCGATATCAATCGCCAACGAATTTTTGCGATTCCATGACCTAGCCGATTTTTTAACCAAATTTTGTTTCGATTGGTCAAAAAAAACGGCGTAGAACGTGCCGCAAAATTTTCTATATCCCATATAGATATATAGCTGAGGTCATTTTTAGGAACCAGGGGTCATGAAATTAGGGTTCCCAACCGTACTTTAAAATAAAGTATCTTACGTTATTTTAAGTCTCTGTACGTTAAACTTTTACATAGCAATAAAGTACGCGAAAATACTTTATTTCAAACTTCAGACGAAATAAAACAAACCAGTTCAAACAATGCATAAAAGTTAAACTGATAGCAACTAAACTGTGATTACTTTAAAAGTCTCGAAGATTGTCCTACGGTTATACAAAATCTGTTGATGTTAAACAGTGAGCACAATGTCATTGAAATTTACCTACATTTTACAAGCCACATATTAAATATATTTAATAACACTATAAAATCCTTGGAAGGTAACTCTGTCACAATTGTAGATGTTTTCAGCATAATGGATAATCTTAAAACAGAATTATTGCAAAGAAAAAAAGATTCATATTTTGGCTATACTATAAAAAAGAAATTAAAGCCCTTTGAAGAATCATCACCTGACCTATTCAATAGTATTAATGGGAATTTTGTATTGTTCATTGAAAAATGTTTGATTTATTTAGAAAAGTGGTTTGATTTCAGCAACGATAACTGGCTATTTTCACTCAAGCATATATCTTTAAATACTATTATTGAATTTTATCAGATAGAACAAATTATAGAAGGGAAACTAAAGTTGCAAAGACTGAATATAAATATGGACAGCTTATATTCAGAAATAATTACTTTAAAAGAACTATGTGGAAAATTGACAGGTGTTGCCGATTTTTCCAAAAAAAAAAACACTGGTGAAAAATGGCAAATTATTTTTAAAAAAATGTCCAGATGATTTTGTGAATTTAAGCAAAATTGTCAGTTATATACTCTCTGTTCCCGCCACTTCAGCCGAGAGAGAGGGTTTTTTCAGTGATGAATGCGAAGTGGCGGGAAGAGAGGAACAGGGCCTCTTTAAAATTAATAAAAAACGAGTTACTTATATATATGAACCTTAATTTACAATGTTGTGAATCCTACAGCATATTCAAAAATAATTCAACCCTACTGAAATGTGCAAAAAGCACTCAAAAATATTCTTTTAAAAATTTAAATAAATAATACTTTTTTTTATTAGGCTGTTCATTTTATTTACCATCCCTAAAACCAGATACACGTTATTTCATCCAAAAATAGTTGGCAACCCTACATGAAATTAAGGACTGCATAAAATTTTTTCAAAATTTCGGTTGTGTCGATCTCCTGAATAGTTAGATTTTTCTTTAAATCTACTAAAAGTTTTCAAGATAAATGACGTTGAAAATTTCTATGCGACGTCTTCAATATTATTACGATAATACAAGAAACCGGGCGGAAAGGCGTATTAAGGGTTGACAGAATAACTCCTCCAGTGGCGGCTTGTGGCATTTTAATGTGGTGAAGCATAACATAAAATAAAGTCATAGCTAAAATTAATAGGGATATCCCTACTTCGTGAAGTGCATAAAATATAGGTTATGTTTATAAGTAGGTACCTAACCTAAGTATGGTTTTCTTTAAAAAGTGTAATTAGTATCTAGAATATATTTACCTACTTCATAATAATACTAAATAAAATACATTTTATGAAACTGTCAATCAAATTACTTTTATGCTACCTGTTAGCAAATCATAATACGTCTCATAGCAGATATTATTAAAAGCTCTGCTTTTATGCATTTGCCTTTATTTATATTTATCAAATATTTATTTAAATCTGAAACAGGTGTCTCTATGTATATTTTTAACAAGATTTTTCTGTTCTTAAAAGGAGTGTTGATTAAAAAAACTTAACTTTAGTTAAAATTAAAAAATAAACTATCATTTTCATAATAACTGCGCTTACCTGATGTCAGCTTAAATATAATTTACGCTGCTGATGTGTAGTACTTCTACTTGCTTCTTCCATATTAAAGTATGAGATATTATATTATTAAAAAAACAATATTTTACGATACCTACCCATCTATTTTTATAAAAATAGGTAGGTACCTACTAATTAATAACCGTACATATATTTTTTTAATTTGTTCACTACTTTTTTAGATTTTAAAACTTAAATTAAATATGTAGGTAACTAAATAGAAAGACTAATTTGTATTCAACATATCAAAAATCAAAACTTTAAGCTTCCCGAAAAGTAAATAAAAATAATATTAGCATTGAGCACAGCACTAGAAATTTGCGACTGTGTGATAGAGATAGATATAATCAAAATAATAATCGACATAATAGGTACAAAACACTCGCCAAACGTTGTCATATAACCTTATTTTACATTAAATCTCTGCTGCATCTATATGAAATGTGCTTCTTATAGTGTTTTTTTAATGGCAAGATTCGTATGCTATGCTTAGTACAATTAACTGAACTTCTCCCTTACCTACAAAGATAGATAGTGTGCCAAATGTCATTTTAATATCGAGACGCGTTTCGGAAATATTACTAAAAAGCCATCGTCAGGAATTTACGAATAATACTCTGTATCTGAAAAACGAAGCATTTTTCGATATATGTTCATTATACAAGCGAAAATATGTTTTTTTTTTTCATATGAACATATATATTGAAAAATGCTTCGTTTTTCAGATATATACAGGCTGTTATTTGTAAATTCCTGACGATGGGTTTTTAGTAATTTAGTATAGTAGTAGTAATTTAAAAAAAAAAAAAAAAGATGAAAAATAAGAACTTTACTGAAAACAACAATTTGATGCCTTAGCCAACGCAATAAGTTTTCTTGGTCAACGGTTTGGCAACGATCAGATGATTTAATAATGCCTTTAGACCTTCAGCTTTGCGGATATTCGAAGGTCTACGCTAATAATCCTCAAAATATACATCATTCATGTCAGTCAAGAGATTTTTCGAAAGGTTTTCCATGTTTTGGTTTTAATTTTTAAACAAAAGTTCATCACTGATTTTTATTGAATCATCGTAGCCTTCACATCCTTCTAAACGTCATTATCAATCTAATCTCTAACACCAATCATTTGATCATATAAACTCGTGAACTGAACGGCGAATACGTGTCTATAGGTAAGTAGCAAGAGACCGGATATCCGTTTTAATTTATTTTAAATGTTCCAGTTGCCAGCGTCTGTCTATCCATCTATCTGATGTTTCTAGCAATATTCGAGGGGATGTTTGTTATCTGTTGCCAGGGAAACGTTTGTAGCTGCTGTACCGCACACCCCATAAGATGCTATACCTATATACCTACCTAATTCTCTCCCCTTATTGCTTTGGCATTTTTGGAGAAACACAATGTTATGTTGTTATACGTACTGTTGATAGTGCACCAGCACAACGTATTTACAGTTCTTTTGTTAGTTACTATTTGTGTTCCTAATAATGTTTTACTGAGATATTAATATTCTCCGTTTAGCTGGTTTTAAGGTAAGTTTTACGTCCTAAAAGCCAGTTGCTTTTATCACGACTTTTTTGGAGCTTTAAAAGACAATTCATGAAAATCTTATAAACATATAATTGTAGGAGCTTAGTTTTCTAAAATTTAGAAAGCGATAGACTGGCGGTCGTACCTAGGGGTAAATCTTTTTCTATGCCGATGACACCACAGCGGTTATTGCTCATGTTGATCCACAAATAGTGCAGGGGAGGGTGCTCGAGTGCTTCAGACAGACGTCTACTGGGTGTGCTGCAAATAAATTATTGATTAACTCAATGAAGACTCAAGTAATTCAATTTCATAGCCGGTACAGGGACTCCTCTGCTGGCTTTTTATTTGACTTAGTCATTGCGTCAATTTTCTTTGTGTTAGGATAAATAAGCACCTTCATTTTAAAGCCCATGTCGAGACGGTTTGTGCTAAACTCAACAAATGTTTTATTCTTATTCCTTCATTAAAAGCTTCCCTTAGCCTTCGCTCCTTTGTGTTCATTTGACGTATGCAGATGACTTCTCAAAATACTTTACCGTCCATGGAGAAGCTAGAAGGTTCGTCAAATTACTGTAATTGGAAATTTTCAATGCAAATGTATCTCATACATGAAGATTTATGGGACTGCATTGAAATCGATGACCAAGGTAACGTTATAAATAAGGATAATAAAAAGGAACAACGAGCTAGAGCCAAAATTTGTTTGATGGTACAGCCATGTACATTTGTTCATATTAAAAATGCTACAACTGCCAAACAAGTATGGGATAATTTAAAGATAGCTTATGGAGATAAAGGACTTTCTAGACGTTTAAGATTGTTTCGAATGCTTTGTAATATGAAGTTGAGCTCATTCCGTTCTATGCATGGTTATGTTACACATTTTATGTCCATCACACAACAGCTAAGTGATATTGATGCTGGTTTAGATGATGAATTCGTAGCAGTTATTCTCATAAATGGTTTACCAGCAGACTACAACCCAATGGTTATGGCATTGGAAAATACAAATGTCAAACTTACTAGTGATCTAGTTAAAGGTAAACTATTACAAGAAAATTTAACTAAAGATATAGAACAAAAAGAAGAAAATGCTTTACTTTGCAACAAAAATCAAAATAAAAAGCCCATAAACTGTAATTATTCGCAAAGCAGAAAACAAAAATAATTCACAAAAGAAGTTTAATCTATCACATTCAACCGTTTTGAGCGCCTTATCTGTAAATTTGGAACCAAACTCACTGAACCGAAAAGGTACGTGATATTAATAAAAAAGTGCTTCAAATCAATGAACGTCAACATTAAATTTGAGCCGATGATGGGTGACATTAATACAATGAACGTTCGTACATAAATTCGGTAGCGAATTCTGTACGTTGAATTAATAAATAAAGAACATAAATTTATGCTCGCCGGTTATTGATCTTACGAATGATGGACATTAATTTATAACTCCTGTACGTAAAACGATGTTACCAGGTTGTTAATGTTACGAACGATGAAGATTAGTTTATGTCTCCAATACGTAAAACCGATGTTAGCTGGTTATTAATATTACGAACGATGAACATTAATCTATGACTTTTGACATTAAACCGATGTCTGAAGGTTATTAATGTTACGAACGATGAACTTTAATCTATGACTTTTGTACATTAAACCGATGTCTGAAGGTTATTAATGTTACGAACGAGAAACATGAATCTATGACTTTTGTACGTTAAACCAATGTTAGCTGATTATTACATTGGGTTATAATAATTGTTTTACGTAATTGTGTTCGCCGGAAATTATTATTACGAAAGATTGAGATTATTGTTCTGTATTCAATCAATAATCGCGAGCATAGGTACATGTGTATTATGTGTACTGCAAAATGCAGTATGGTTCAAATATACTAGTACCAATGGTTAGAGAATTTAAAAGCCCAAATAAGAATCAAAATTATCTTGCTGTACGTCCATTGATTTGATGCACCTGCTTTGTAAATAAATTAAATCATATTTATACGACACTCGAAATCTAAAGGCTTTATTTTTAATTTAGTTAATATTAAATGCTAAACATGTCAGATTCGTCTGTCGTCTGAGGTGAAAAGGGAGGAAAAATTATATTTGGAAACTAAAGTCCGCGGAAATTCTTCTAAACAAAATTGGAAATTATTACGAGATCTAAACATTTATGCAAAGGAAAATATCACAATACCGTCTTTTATTCATGATGTTGATAATATTAATGATTTTTTGTGGCCACTTCTACCAACAATCCGGACCCAGGAACGATCCATTTTTACTTAGGTAATAAAATTAGGCCTGATATTAACTTTGAATTTACAATGGTGGATCATGGGGAGATACTTGATGCATTGCTTGGGATTAAGTCAAATGCTGTAGGCAGTGACATGATCAGTATTAATATGCTAGTAGTAGTAGTTGTCCGTTTATAATGCCCTTTATACAGCATCTAGTTAATTACTATATAGAAACGAGGAACTTCCCAACATGTTGGAAAGAAGCCAATGTCATTCCAATCCCAAAACTAAAACTCCATCAACATTTAAGGATCTAATAGACCGATTAATATACTCCCAGCGATCTCCAAGGTTATTGAGAGAGTGATCTGCAATGAAATGAAAACATATCTTGATGGGCATGGGTTGTTGTCGGTGGTCCAGTTTGGGTTCCGTCAGGGTCACAGTTGCTCCACGACATGACTTAAAATACTGGATGATGCATTGGGGGCGGTAGATCAGGGTCGATTGACGGCATTGCTGCTGTTGGACTACGCAAGGGGCATTTGACCGCATTGGTCATGGTTTGTTGCTGGCCATTGTGGGTTACCTGGGCTTTGGGGAGTCTGCTGTGTCTCTACTCGGAACATATGTGAATGATAGAAGTCAGGTTGTCATTTTGGGAACGGCAGTGTCCGGGCCCAGGACATTGCGTAGTGCCGCAGGGCATCCAGGAATCATTGCCTTTTTTTATGTATCAGGGTTTTTGTTGTTGTTATTATTATGCAGTTATCTTTAGTATTGCTAATATGTTAAGCGAGGAGGCTGTGCATCGACTTCGCCTTTTGTGTACCTTTTCTAAGTTCTCAATAAAGTCATTTATTATATTATTATTATTAATCAAAATAACAGGTTTTTAAGTAAACAGTGTGCGCCTTTAGAATAGACTTATAGAACCCATAATTACGGTTGAATTGCAGATTTTCTTCCTTTAAGGTTTATTATATGTTCTTCTATTTCTTGAACTGTTTTAGCACAAAATAAAGATTCTTGAGAGCCTTTTATTGTGTACTTTAAATGGCTTATCTTTCCACTGGCACCTTTGGAACATAGCTTAGCGGATAGCACTAAATATCCATGAAGAGCCCATAAAATTTCTCCCCTCGTATCGGCGGGTTTTCAACATTACAAAGGAATACCGCACTGTGTTTTTTTTCGTTTTAAACTGACTTTAGTTTTGTACTTTACTAAATGGTATAAAAGGATTACTACTTACCTTATATTTCTACATTTGTTATTTTTGTGAACAAATTTTAAAAATAGATTTAGGAACACACTTCACTTTTCAACTGTATACATTTAATGTCATAATGTCAATGTTTTGAGTATTCAGTCTATGGTCCGGGTGCATTGATTTGCGCGCGTTATTCAGAATTTAATGGTTAGGTTCGTAAAATTAATGCTTAGCATCCATTGAATCAACGATGATCGTTTATTAGTTTTTATGTTCGCTGTTCATAGGTGTATGATTTACAAATTATTGTGTTAAAGGCGAAGAGCATAAATTAATAAATTTAAAACATTGAAAGCAATAAATAGTGACATTATATTGATTCATCGTACATTGTTTCTATGTATGAAAGTATTAATTTATGATCAAAATTCATTGTAACAGTGACCAATTCATAATATTAATGTTCAAAATATTGATGACAACCATTCATTGGTTTTACGTACAATATTTTTTTCAGTGTAATGGTATGTTGACTCAGGAGCGACAGTTCACATGACAAATCGGAGAGATTGGCTGATTAATTACCGAAATGAACCACAACAAGATGTAACAGTAGCTAATAATCAGAAGCTATGTGAAAAAGGTAATATTAAAGTTTATGGTAATCCACAATTAACGCTTATTTCTGATGTCATATATGTTCCAAATTTGTCTGCAAACTTATTATCTGTAGGCAAAATGGCAGAAAAAGGTATACCTACAAGTTGATTTTTTTCAAGAAAATTGTAAAATCATCGGGTCAAATGGTGTTTTGATGGCTGAAGCATGAAAATCGAAACAGAGAGGAAATTGTACACTGGGTACGTTGTCAAAATGAGTGGTGCTGCAGTTTCCTGGGAAAGCAAAAAACAGAGAACTGTATAGCATTGTCAAGTGCCGAAGCTGAATATATGGGGCTTTCTGAGGCAACAAAAGAAGCAATATTTCTTCAGAAGTTATTGACCTTAGCAGACAAAGAAAAATGTGTTCAACTATTTAACGATAGTCAGTCTGCACAAAAGTTAGCTCTAAACCAGAGATACTACAACAGAACAAAAACATATTGACATTCGGCATGACTTCGTTAGAGAAGCCATCCAGAAAGATCAAGGCTGATGTTTTAACGAAAAGCCTAGGAAGTTCAAAGCATGAAGCGTTTTGTGAAGAACTTGGTCTTGTTCTACGACAGTAATGATTAAGGGCTGGTGTTGGATTTAAATATATCACCATGTATTTTATATAATCATTATTGTTAGAACCAATTATTAAAATGTTTGAAGTTATCATTGACTCACGGTAAACTATTTCTTTATTTTTCTATGGGGGTATATACATGCTCCTCTACGCCCTATCCATCTTCTAGGAAAGTTAGTTTGTGTGTACTTGTTTAGTTGTTATCAAAGGAAATACGTATTTTTGTATATAATTTATTCTAAAGAAGTCGTCCATGTCGAAGTGGAGTAGAATAATATATTCTTGAAATAAATGTCGACCTCCACACAATAAATTTAATAGATTTCTCCAAAAAAAAATACATTCCTCAAAATTTACCAAAACATGTTTCGCAGCACCAGTGGTTTTCAAAAATTTTACGAAAAGCTATATCTTATCATTATTACATATCTAATTGTTTAGAAAAATTCGTCAACCCTGGAAAGAAGGACGTATATATGTTATTTTAATTGTATTATAATGATTATTAAATTCCAAACCCACCATTGTGTGACACATTTTTTTTAGATTATATTTATAGTCATACAAATTTATTGAATTTTGGATAAAACATTAAAATTGATTCTCAAAAAACTCTTATTATTCATAATATGAGTTATGATAGTTATTGTACTTTTCTTTTTATAAAATATAAATTAAGTTAATTTTTCAATGATTTTTAAAAAGAAAAGTACAATAACTATCATAACTCATATTATGAATAATAAGAGTTTTTTGAGAATCAATTTTAATGTTTTAACCAAAATTCAATAAATTTGTATGACTATATATAATCTAAAAAAATTTTTCACACAATGGCATCGAATATTAACTATAGATTATTTTAAACTGTGACAATGGTGAGTTTGGAATTTAATAATCATTATAATACAATTAAAATAACATATACATCCTTCTTTCCACACTGAAATAAAGAAGTTAGTAAAATTCCACAACTTTACGTTGGCAACTGAGTTCCCACGAAAATCTATCGAATTTTACAGAATTCGTACGCATTTTCGTGTAATTCTAAATAACTTTCGAACTTTCCATATTGATATTTACTTGCATAAATGTGTAATTTTAATACTTTCCTGTAATTTCACTGTGTAATATTCCCCAGTTATCTCACTACTTTTACACACAAATTGAGATTTACATTTTAATTTTACACAAATTTAGTAATTCTACAGTCTAATCACTCATACTTACGTGTGATATTAAAAATGATTACCAGTTACTTTTGTACTTTTAAGTTAAAATACTCGTAATTTTACACTTATATTTTATTAATTTATTCTCATAATATGGTGTAAAATTACAAAAAAATGTAGTTTTACCACTGCAAAATTACATGTGGGTTGTATGTACTATTACATACAGGATCATACACGACGAATAAACTTATTTACGTAGTAGAAAAACTGACAGCTGCTGAACCATTGCAGGAACCAATTACTGCAAATACAGCTTCATGTAAATTCCGATGTATGTAGAGATGTTTATCATAACAAGACAACTGCGGGCATTTAAAACCACACAAAAAACATTTAATCATAACAGAAAAACAATATATCTGTCCGCACTATTATAAGACCAGTCCTAAGATGTAAACAAATAGATACTCGTATAAGATTAGCTGTTGCCTATTAGAGTAATAAAATGGTTTGCACTTACCGTACTCATAGATATATATCACTCACTTTATTTGTTTTTGTTTATCACAGTAAATATTTTGGAGGTGTTTCACACACCAACAAAGCAGGTTATGTTATGGTGGTGGCGTCTCACAAAAACACATGAAACAGCTTGTGTTTTTACACAAAGCTAGTGATTTTACATATTTTGTGTGAAATTAAATACGAGGTGTGTTTTTACATTTATATGACGAACTTTTACATATCTTGTGTGTTTTTACGTCTATATAACGAACTTCTAAAAATTCGCAAATGTGTTTAAAAATACATACGAGAATTACAACATATTTAAGAAAAAACGTAAATGTATGTTTTATTACGTACATTTAACAAACCTGTTTAAATTAAAAAAAAATACTGTAATATTTTGGTTCTATTCTTGTATTTTCAATTTATGTATTAATGATTTAAAAGAAAGTGTATATTTTAGTAATAAGTTGTGTGATTTTAAAGCTGTTTTTGTCAGTGCAGGGTTGATGAATTTTCCTAAACAATTAGACATGTAATAATGATAAGATATAGCTTTTCGTAAAATTTTTGATAACCACTGATGATGCGGCCTGGTGCTGCGAAACATGTTTGGTAAATTTTGACGAATGTAATTTTTTTGGAGAAATTTATTAAATTTATTGTGTGGAGGTCGATTTTTATTTCAAGAATATTTTTTATATAATTTAAGCTTAGATTTTATTCTATTTAAATTCAAATTGTCTAAAAATGTGTATTTAAACCATTTTATGTTTATTTTTGCTAAAATTTTTGTAGCTTTAAGCTCATGAAATGATATCAATAGGAAAGGGACGTCTCGAATCTAAGCAGTTTTCCAGGGTGAACATTTTTCCATAAAAATACAATTTAGAAAATGTGACCACCCTGAAAAATTACAAATCACATGTCCATAAAATCCAGTAAAACGGAGCAAAGAAGGGAATTCAAATGAACCTGACATGAAAAATTGGTTGTTTTTTCTGTTTCTGTGTTTGTCAAAATTAACCCTTATTTACAAATATTTCAAAAACTACTGAACCTAGGCATGTCAACCCTTATGCCATTTTCTTGTATTTTAGAGCGGCATTTATTTTTGTGTAAATATACAGGGTGTCGCATTAAGAAAAACCAAGTTTGGTCTGCGTTTGTGAACTACCCTGTACAATTTAAAACATTTTTGGGTTTTACATCTCTTCAGTGCCTAAAAGTTTTTGTAAAGGATTTTTTATTCTATCGCTAATAGATCTTGAGATATTTTCTGTCCACACACTAATGGGCCAGCCTGTGTACAGGTTAAAACAGAGTGCCAAAAACAATATTTTTTGTCTATCTGGCTATATACAACAACAAATTTATAAAATCGAATTTTGGCGCGCTAAATGAGGCAAATACCTGACTGTGAGGCGTTTAGAAAATACGTTAACGACGAAATTTTACTTATATTTAACCTCATTTTGATTGCTTTAAATTTTTCTTGGAATATGAAATTCATAGATTCCTTGAACTAAAAAATAAATAAACAAAATGTTAATTAAAATTACAACCACATAAATTGAACATTACGATGATTGTAAATATCGGCGTAAAATGCTTAACGATAACGTTTTATTATGTTCATTTTGTAAATGTCTCGTGTAGAACATAGTGCTTGACCTTGCCAATTAGTTATGGTGATATTTATGCGTGTGTACCTACTTAGACATAATGTTTAACCATAAACCTGTTCATAAATTGAATTACAAATTGAAATTAACAGTTAGCACTATATTATTTCATCAACAATGTAGGTAAATGTTTTGATAGGTATTGTAACCTTTTTAATTATTTATTTATGCAATTTAATGCATTCTGGCCACGCAAACATGTGCGAAAGTACATACAAGGTGTTTCAAAAAAAGCTGGCCAAATTTTAAACGTTAGAACTGACTAGCTACGAATTTACATTATACAGGGTGTTTCAGAAAGACATGGCCAAAATTTGTGAGTGAATTGGGGACATCTAATCATGAAAAAAACCTAAATTGTAATTTTTCGAAAAGTCCTTATTTACAAAGATACAGGGTATTAAAGAGGAGGATGATTTTTTTGAAATATTTTCGAAACGAGTATAGATAAATTAACCAAATGTAGCAAATTTATTCACCTAGTTAAATGTCGTAAACTGACATGAAATTGAATAAAAAAGTATGACCATAGGTAAACGGGGGGGACCCTTGCCTTAATTATAACCTAACTTTTTTTCCTTGTGATTTTTATTCATTTTGTGTCAAAAATGTGATAAAATAAAGTTTTCTACATAAAAAGGCATACTTCTTTTTTCTCGAAAAACTTAAAGGTTCTTAGTAAACAGCATTAATAAAATTATTGAAATACAGTTTGCTAACGAAAATTTTTCGAAAATTTTATTAAAAGGACCAGTTTTGTCCTAAAATTTTCAAACTCGAATTTCTCGAAAACCTTTACGTTTTTCGAGCAAAAAGAAGTATGCCTTTTTTATGTAGAAAACTTTATTTTATCACATTTTTGAGACAAAATGAATAAAAATCACAAGGAAAAAAAGTGAGGTTATAATTAAGCCAAGGTTCCCCCCGTTTACCCGCCTATGGTCATCCTTTTTTATTCAATTTCATGTCAGTTTACGACATTTAACTGGGTAAATAAATATGCTACATTTGGTTAATTCATCTTTACTTGTTTCGAAAATATTTCAAAAAAATCGTCCTCAGGTAGTCATCTTTAACACCATGTATCTTTGTAAATAAGGACTTTTCGAAAAATTACAGTTTAGGTTCTTTTAATGATTAGATGTCCCCAATTCGCTCACAAATTTTGGCCAGCTTTTTTAGAAACACCTTGTATACAGGGTGTCCCAAAAAACATGAGGGTAGAATCTATGACCAAAAATAAGACAAAAATCATTTATGTCAAAATTTCGAAAAATGTCTCCTTATGAAATCGTGACCATTTTGAATATTAAAATGAAGTAAATTTCGAAAATAAAATCAAATGTTCAAATTATTTATTAACTAAACTCATAATAAAAGAAAAACATTTCAATTTACAAAGGCAAGTGTTCGAAATCCTCACTATTTTATTCAATAATTGTTTTCTACACGGCCTATTGCTCCGTTTGTAATTTGTGCTAAAGCTCCATAAATGCGAACAATAACATCATCTTCACTGTTGGGTAGGGCATAGTAAACCGTATTATTCAGATAACCCCAAAGCAAAAAGTCTATTGGGTTGAGATCCGGGGACCTAGGAGGCCAAGAAATAGGTCCTCCACGATCGATCCATTGGTTGAGAAAACGTCGATTTAATATCTCTCAAACATTTCGAGAATAACGGGCAGGTACACCATCATGTTGAAATACAATATTTGGCCGCTGTACTAGAGGAACTTCTTCCAGAAGCGTTGGTAATCTGTTATCGCAAAAAATTAGCATAGTTTTCGGCGTTTGGTATCCTAGGTAGAAACTGTGGTTCTATTATCCTATTTCCCAACAGACAAAGCCACACATTTAAGCTCCATCGTGCTTGCTTATGTGATTCTCTAATTTGGTGCTGATTTTCGTAATTCCAACAATGCAAGTTGTGCTGATTGAACACAATCTACAAAATCATAAGCCCAACTCAGTATCCCCAGGATGCAATTCTTGAATCGGCTTTATATGATACGGATGCAGATTTTCTCTTTATATGAATCTGGTTTTATCAAGCATGACCAGATTTAAATTATTAATTCCAAGTGAAAGATTTGCCTAATTTCAATATTTAAAATGGTCATAATTTCATAAGGAGACATTTTTCGAAATTTTGACATAAATGATTTTCATCTTATTTTGGGTCGTAGATTTTACCCCCAACAACAACCTGTATATGAGTTGCAATATAAAATCTTTCCCTCTTTTAATTGTGGTTTAAACTCAAAAAACAGTAGTTCTAAAGGGCAATAAAATTTTTATTATAGGTACCTACCTATAAAGAGGGCAATGGGTGGAAAAAACCGTAATTTTGTTTTTTCATTATAACTTTTTTATACATTGCCTGGTTTTTGCAGTTCTGGTCTTGTTAAAGAGAGAAATGATTAGGCTATTGAACAAACATTACTTTTTTGGAATTTCAAAAAAAATTCAATATGGCAGACATCGTCAAACATTGGTGGAACTTTTTTGGACCCTAACTTTACTCAAATTTACCTTAAAGATCTCTCTTTTATTAAGAATTAACTAAGTTACAAACAATTTTCAAAATCATGTATGTATACAGGGTGTCCCATAAGTCATAATATATACAGGAGGTCATTTTTAATAAAAAAAGCCTGATGGCAGCTAGTCGGAAAAGTAGATTTTTGATTTATATTTTATTTATTTATTTTTTATTTATACTTATAGTCTACCTTAACAAAAACTATTAGTAAACAAATGATAGAATATTCTGACAGTTGCCAAATATAACCGCAATGTCATCTTGACAGTTATTTTAACTTAAATATACCAGAGATGAAAAAACGTTTAAAATAAGCATTTGAGATATTTAAGTGCTTTATCGTTTGGTATGAAACATTGGTATATTCAATGAATTAATAAATTTTTTCTGTTTTTAATTTTGACAGGCCGCCATTTTATAATTAACTTTCCGAATTCAACCGACAACGAACTCAAGCGTGACATACTGATCTAGCCGATTTTTTAACCAAATTTTGTTTCGATTGTTCCAAAAATGCGGCCTAGAACGTGCCTGCTTCCAAATTTTGTTATAGCCAATTTATACCGGGTGTCCCACAGGGAAGGGATTCAATTGATTATCGAGAAACTATACACTGTGGAACAATCTGAAAATCTGGTGTACTACGTAGGTCGACGGGACGAATTCGGCTAAAATGTTATTATGGATCTTGTTCGCATACCTCACACTGTATACCTCTATTATTCACCCTATACTATACCAACTAAATTTATTACCCGCGCGGCTTTTCTCAAAGCAAAAGCCGCACAACGCTTTTCTTTCTAAGTCCGACTTGCCGAAAAGCCGCCACTTTTGGATTTTTCGCTTCCCGTTATTCCACGCACTTCACTTGGCTTTTGTCGACCGAAGGTATAGGTACGCTCAAGCGAGTCGAAAAACTCTCTTTCTCACTCACTCTCTCTCATATAATAAATAATATATTATACGTAATAATAAAGCTCCCTTTATCACATGTAATAAATATTTATAATACATAGTTTTGATACTAGCAATAAGTTTAATATTATATTAAAATTAGTAAACAGTTTCGTCAATTTAAACAGTTTATTCGTTGTAAAAGCGTTAACTTTAAATCAATAATAATTGGTGTTTGTAAATAGTGTTTGTAAATAAAATTAAAATTGTTGTGTTAATAAAGCAGAAAATTATTTATTGTCTACAAACTATAATCACCTGCACCCCACCAGCAATAACATTCTCAAAAATCTCTTTTCCTATGTAAGGAGAACTAAACCCTTACAGATCTAGTACTTCCGGTTATAGTGTCAACTTCCTTATTTCAAATAGGATCCTATATAAATTATATTTTTTTTATTCTTCTTGTCATTGATGATGGCTTTAGAAAACATGTTAGGGTTGTACATCTCTTCAGTTTTAAAAGTTTTGTAAAGGATTTTTTTGTCTATCGCTTATAGATCTTGAGATATCTTCAGGCCACACACTAATGGGCCACCCTGTATATAGTAGCAAGCCAGAAATGAGCTGGGAATGCGACGAGTCGATGCCGTTTTCAGCGTCTAGTGGAGCTTCTTAAGCCTATAGTTTATATTCGATGATATAACTATAAGGGTGGCGAATTGCTTTGAACCCATGTACATCAGACCTACCGACACGATGAGAAGTAACTGTCTATTATTTTAACTGTGGCACTATTGTCTGTTTTCTTTATAACATGTCATACAAGGACTTTCCTGGCAGATGGACTTATCAGGTATTATAATAATTATTATTTACAAAAATGTTCATTTTCATCCTCACTACAATTATTGGCAACGCCGTGAAATACATTCCTACAACTGTTCGTATGTTTGAAGCCATCTTGAAAAATGGTTGTGATAGGCGCCGATTTTCCGGGGAAAAAGGGAGTTTGTCCCATTTTTTAAACATCGAATAAAAATCCCGATTTTTTTTTTAATAAATTGAAAAAGTAACCCATTGTTAAGTGGAGTTATAATTTCAGTGATGAAAAATAAATGTCAAATCTCCACCAAATAAATTTATTAGAAAATCGTCAAAATAGATAAAAAAATCATGTTAGATTTTATAATTTTACAATATTGATTACATTTTTTTTTCCACAAAATGACTCCAATACAATTTCCAACTGTAATAACAACAATAATAATTAATTCATAATTTATTCTCAAATTTTAAACGTTTGGCACTGACTGGCCTAGTCTCGAAACATGTCTTGAAAAATACCGATTGACAATTTTCTATTAAATTTATTTGGTGGTGATTTGACTTTTATTTTTCATTATTGAAATTTATTGTAGTTTTTCATGCTTCCCTGAGCACGTGGATATAATTTTTAAAATAAGTATAATAATAATAAGCGTCTTTATTGCAATTGCAAACATACTTCTGCATACATCATACCATAATATACGTGTATAAGTAATATACCTAATATAAAATGAAATTACAAAGGCGAAGTTTAGCCTATTGGCCTTGGCAACAAGACACATGAAATTCAAACTGAACATAAAGCAAATTTTGATCAAATTACAATCAATTAGTACATGTTCAAAGAAAATTTTTCATAATTACAAAGTAATAATAAAAAAAAAGAAAAAAAATTGACATTACATAATATAACTAAATTATATTTTGGAAATACATTTTTATCCTTACAAAAATATGCCGTACTGTGGTGAATATGCAGCAATGCATTTAGAAAGAACTACCACATTTTGCCCGACAGGTACGGCAATTTTTAACAAATAGGATAGGGTGGAAGAATTTTTTGGCCACCGCGGTCCCCGGATCTCATTCATCTTGATGTTTTCTTTGGGGCTACATGAAAGAGCGTGTCTATGCACGAAAATGTAATAATGAACAAGCATAGGGGGAATGAATTCCATGGAAAGAATAATTATCGTATAACGAATTCTAACTGAAATATGTTGTAAGGATTTTTATAGTCAACGTAATCAGTTTTTCAGTTATCACGGCAAGGGACTGATTATCTACTTGATTATATAGTTAGAATATTAATAATTTATTTTAGTAATGTCCTTTTCTTGAACCTTGTTACAGTTTTTTATTCTTTTCCTTTCTTGGGTTTTAAGGTTCTTCTAAGCAAAAAAATTTTTTCCCTTTTGAAATATGTTTATTTCAATGTCAAATTACGTACTACGTTTCGGCTTATTCGCCTTCCTCAGGTACATCTCGTTTCTTACCAACATCGCATGATTCTGTGGAATATACCACTTTTAGTGGGTATTTTGTTTGAATGTTTAATAATTTATTGTTATCCTCACTACAAATACGCATTAGCGCCAAAAGCTATCCTAACCAGACAATATGTCATTTATACAGGGTGTTTCAAAAAGCACGTATCTATATAAAAAGAAAGTAGTAAAGTAAGAAAAAAAAATTAACTTAACAAGTTATTTTTTTTTGTAATCGTTGTGAACAGGTCATGTCATTTTATAAAAAAAAAGTTCCCATAAACATACGTCCGGAAATGCAATGTTTCCAAGATACAAGGTGTGAAAGTTTTTTTTTTAAATACTTAATGGTTTTTCTTAAATTAAGTCAAATATCTCCTTACGAATTTCTTTGAAATTTGGCAGCGTTGTTGCTAGAAATAGGGAGCTTATATGGCCTTAACTAGATCAAAATTATTAGGTCCAGTGGCGTGAGGGGGGCAACTTAATAAAAATTATTGACATAAAAATGTACGCCACTGACTGCAATTTAATTTCGATATTGTCTTGCGATAAAACAACTAAAACTACAACTTTTTTATCTCTTGTAATTATTTCATATGTTGCTTCATTTAGGAGATAAAAAATAAAAACATAAATTTTAATTTAATTTTATTTTTGGGTTTTTTTTAGTTTTGATTGAAAAATGTTGTTTTTTTTTAAAATGGTGTATTTCACCCATCGCCAGTTTATTAAAAATAAATATACACTAATTACTACAACGTTTCGGCACTTTAACGTTGCCTTCTTCAGGTACATTTATCATTAGGTTGTTTTAAAAATTGTTCTTCTTAAAATAATACATACAAACAAAAACAAAACAGACACAAATTTTCATCATTTTAAAATTCTTGTTGTTCTTGTTGTGATTTAAACATGTACAATGTACAAAAAACAACAAGAATTTGAAAATGATGAAAATTTGTGTCTGTTTTGTTTTTGTTTGAATGTATTATTTTAAGAAGAAAAATTTTTACAACAACCTAATGATAAATGTACCTGAAGAAGGCAACGTTAAAGTGCCGAAACGTTGTAGTAATTAATATATATTTATTTTTAATAAACTGACGATGGGTGAAATACACCATTTTTAAAAAAATCGAACCTAAAAAAATCCCAAAAATAAAATTAAAATAAAAGTTAAAAGGTTCAAGAAAACTATTTAAAAATTAAAACATAAAGTTTTTAAATCTTTTTACTTTATTGTTTTGTATAGTATAATTAGTATTTTTTTGTATATTTTAAATTCTTTTGAAAATAAATAAGTAATGAATAAAAAAAGGAGAAATTAATTAATATGGTATATATTCTTGCAGCAAGTGATAGAAATGTTTTACTCGCAACAAGATTATACAAAGGATTTTAATGAAGCGATTTAACGTAGCATACGAAAAACTTCAACAAAAAAGAACGAGCTAAATGAAGAAGGTCAACTGAATCTCCTACTTACTGTTACTGAAGAACTTCATGACTGATGGATCAGTTCAAACAGTGTTAAAATCAAACGAACTTCATCCATACCTTTTGCACCAAAAGAAATTAATGTACAGGATTTTCAAACGAATCAGATTTTGCGAATATCTTCAAGAACAAATTCGAGAAAACAGGTAATTTTTCGACAAGGTACTCTTTCACGGACGAAGCAACATGTCATAAAAATGGATCAGTAAATCGGCACAATTTCCACACTCCATTTATTAAAAGGACAAAAAGTCAAAACTATTGGTCGTTTAATGTTTTGTGCGGTATTATTGCAAATTACGTAATAGAGCCATATTTTTTCGAACAACACTTAATGGTGAAGCGTACTTGAATTTTTTAAAACATCATTTCTATGGGTTATTACAGGATATTGGTCAAAACATATGTGGTATTTGCATGACGGTGCGCCAGCACATTATACCGGTGCAGAGTATTTGTAGGCAGATTCCAGGAAAATAGATTGGAGAGAATGTACCTACCTATTAACTGGCCTGTAAGACAACCGGACATTTTAAAATGCCTTCAGAAGTATTTGGACGCTTCAGGGCGACATTTTCAGTAATTATTTTCAAATTATCTATAATTTATGTAAATCGTGTTTTTTTTAAAGGGTCTGTTCGACCTAAGTCGGTTTCACTGCATCCTCATGGGCTTATTGTGAAAATCGTCGTTCTTTTAAAAGTTCAATACAATTATTTAACTTAGTTTTAGGTGTATGATTTATGGTGCGGCACAAATGGCCTATATCTGAGCACCTTAAAAAGTCTAGCAATATAACTTTTGCCATCAAAAATAAGTCTATTAATAGTAGTCTTCTTTTAAAAACTGATTCAAAATATATAGGCTTAATTGATCAAAAATTAACATAGATCGTTCACGTTGATCACGTTATTTCTAAATTAAGTATAGTGTTCGATTCCTGATAAATAACCTAAAAAATACCGTAACTTTAGATGTTATTAAACAAGTATACTTATGGTCTTGCACAGTCAGTTGTGTCGTATGGTTTGGGGTTTTGGGCTGGCGCCTCAGATGGAGATTTTTATAAAACAAAAAAAATATTACTAGATCAGTGATAAATGTTGCCTCTTCCACGTCATGTAAAAATTACTTAAAAAAATTGAATATAATGACATTTCCATGTCTTCATATATTTGCACTAATTATCTATACCAATAACCGAGTAGACTGTCGGCTCAGGGGCGATATTCATCGGTATGACACGCGCTCGGGTGGGGACTTGGATGTTCAGTTTTCTAGATTGAAGATAGGACAGAAGAATCCGAAGATCCTCGGTGCGAAATGTCTTAACCAGTTAGTCAAACTCAATCCTGATTTTGACCTAAACATGTCTATCCCAATAAACAGACGTACGTAAAAAAAACGTTTAAATTTACTAATAACGTTTTATTAAAATCGTGTTTTTATTACGTAGAATCTACTAAAAAATGTCGCGGTATTAAACGTTACATACAACGTGTAAAGAAAAACGTTTTATATTGGTGAATAAATAACAACTTTGTGTTTTGTTCAAAACACGTCAAAACTACGTTGATAATAATATTTTTAAAACGTTTCCAGAATACGTCGAATACACGTAGAAAATAAACGATACATACACGAATTTTATTGTTAGATATTTATTTTTAAACAACGTTTCCAAAAGAACATTGAATAAACGTGAACTTGTATTTTTAAAACAATACATTTATTAACGTAATATTGACGTATATTGTAAGGATTTTTTAAAGTTTAGTGCAGCATGTAAAAGTTTGATAAGTCGTTTAAAAAATTAGGTTGGTAATTATTTTTTAGATAAATGCTCGCAAACGTCAACTTTAATTTTTAGATGCAGTTGTATACATGAAAGTTTAAATATAGCTGCACCTAAAACTTAAATAATAATAATAATAATAAGCTTTATTGCTCAACAGAATCTATCCATTTACAGAGCAATACATTACATAGGAAATAAATTTGACAAATACTAACAACATTACAAGTTTACAAATTACAATACAATTTAGCTTCATCTAAAATTCCCCTCAATGGGGTGAAATGTACATCACACGATTCACACATCACATTATAACAATTTAACATAAAATATATTGGAGACTTCAACATTAGATTCGTTCGAGCCCTCGGGCAGTAAAAAGTGCTACAATGCCTACCGGACACACGCGGTATACAAAAATTAATTTGGGACAACAACTCTGTGCAATCTATTTTATTGTTCAGCAGTCCGTGCAGGAAGGTAAGAGCCACAGTCGCCCTACGATATTCTAGGGACTCAATATGGAACCTACTTGTCAGATCGGTATACTCAATTCCTCTAGCAGGGTATACGTTATCACATTTATAAGCTAGGTATTTAAGAAATCTTCTCTGTACACGCTCTACAGACGACTTATGACTGACATAATAAGGATTCCAAACTAAACTACAATACTCCAACTTGGAACGCACGAACGCAAAGAATAGAGCCTTCAAGCATCCAATATCCGTGAAACCTGCACAATTCCTGACTATAAAACCATAGGACTTCATTGCATCCGCAACTTTACTCGCTATATGATCAACAAACGTTAATCGACAATCGAATAAAACTCCAAGATCTCTCATGGAATAAATACGAGATAGTTCACAATCCCCAATCGAGTAATGATAATCGTTGTTTATTAATCGTCGAGTATAAGTCACAATTTTACATTCATAAAGTTGAGCATTTACCTAAAAAATGATTACCAACCTGATTTTTTAAACGATTTATTCAAACTTTTACATGCTGCACTAAACAAACTTTAAAAAATCCTTACAATATACGTCAATATTACCTTAATAAATGTATTGTTTTAAAAATACAAGTACATGTTTATTCAATGTTCTTTAGAAGCTAGAGCTAGAGAGCTATTAAGCTAGATACTTAACTTTATATTAACCTATTTGTTAATTTATATAAAACTAGAGGCCTACGGTGAGTTTTGATACTTCAATAAAACGGAATTCATCGTTATAATACTAAATATTTATTAACAAGTTCTATCAAATATTTACTAACTTTTTCTTAATTATGGTGAAAAAACGTAAAAGAAAATCGAATTAATTAGCTTTATTTTAATAATATAATTTAAAATAAAACGTTTTTTCCAACCAGGTTCTGTATTAAGGTGTAAGGCCACAATATACCTGGCCTGGCCTGGATTACATTCGTTTAATTTAATGCAAAAAAATAGGTATTTCGAATATCAAATCAAATGGAGTTAGTAATCGTCTGACCGTCAGAACCAACCAATCATTGTGTTAGGATTCCTCTCCGCGATTTAACAAACCACATTTTTATTAGTAAAATAACGTTTTAAAAATACGTTTTTTACACTATTAAAAATGACCAATGTATGTAGGTTTTTTATAACACGTTTTTCTCACTGTTTAAATCGGTGTTTTTTAAAAGGTGGGAAACCATCGTATTGGTTCTGACAGTAACAGTCACTTACACTGTCGAATTTAGAAAGTTGAGTACACTAGTGAAAGGTTTGTTCCTACACGTTTTATTGGTTTCGAGAAACGTTAAAAAGCCATATTGATAAACGTCAAACATGGGATCCGCTTATTACGTTATTTTAACATAAAGATAATGACTATTATATTTTCGTTAGGAAAATACGACTATTGTCGTCTTATTAGACGTTTTTTATTTCTATTAGTTAAGATTAATTTATTATGCATTGGTTGTAACGTTTAAAAAACGTTAATTAATATTAGACCTATTAATATACTATTAAAGCGTTAAAAAAACGTGTGATTAGCTGAATATGGTTAGACAGTATGTTAAAAAAACATATTGTAATATAATAAATTTAACATTCAAAATAACGTCATATAACCTAAAAGTTTTCTTAAGTACGACTTTCGCCAGAAATTTTCGTATTGAAAACGAATTAAAACGGTGTTATTTTGCACCAAAATAAAACAGTTATTTTTTAGACGTACACGTTTAATCAACCAATGACACGTTGATTTTACTTTTACAAAACGTATCGTATGTGTGTTTACTGGGATAGGACTAATTTGAAATAAAAGTTAAAAAAAAATTGTGCGTGGCAGGTGTTATTATTCGCTCGCCGAATTCTTTATAATATTGATGTGATTCAGTATAATGAGATAGTATAGGTGATTGATATGTGTGTTTGTTCGTTGAAGAGAAACTTGTATTTGTTTTTATTGTAGCAATCTGTATTGACGATCCCATAAAGTAAAGTATTGTAATTATTTTATGTTCTGTGGAATTAATGAAATTATTATTATTATCAGTGTTATGGGCCATTTAGTAAGTTTATAAATATAGTTGATTAAACAATTTTGTTAATTTTTTACGATAAAAATACAAACATGAAAATAACTTTTTTAATAAAACCGTTCATACAGGGTACTCAGTACAAAAATACTCAGTACAAAAATTTTAACTGGGGGTACAGAAAAATAAGATTTAATAGAATCGCCTTTCAAAAAATTTCCAACATTTTTATTAAGGCTGAAAATAATTTTTTTGTAAATCATATTAAATATGCGACAATATCCTTTTTCCAGTTTCCAAAAGCGAAGAAGTAATGTACAATTATGCAGATGAACTTATTTATCAGGTATTTTAATTATTATTATTTATTAACAAAACTGTTCATTTTCGCCGTCTCTACAATTGACAACGCGGAGAATATTACCCTACAGCTGATCGTATGTTGGAAGTCATATTGAAAAATGGTTGTCATAGGCGCCGAGTTACCAGGGAAAATCGTGGATTTGGCCCATTTTGTAAACATCGAATAAAAACTCCGAAACAAATTTTTTATACTTTTTCATGCTTCTCTGAGCACGTGGTTAAAATTTTTATACTGAGTGATAGTTCACCCTGTATAGACTAAAAACTATCAAACTTAGGTATAGGGAATGCTTTATAAAACTTAAAACGAATCTTTATGGCTATTTTTTAATGATGTAATATACAGGGTGTGATATTTGAAGTACTGAAGAAAAATAAGAATTAGTGTTTTGTTACATTCTGTATACATTTTGTTAATTTGACATAAACTAACAAACACGAACTGATGAGTATAACCTTTTCAAACCAATGCCGTTATAAAATAGCTCAGTTCTATAGCCGTTTTGCGACGTTCAAAGGTCATGAAATGTAGGTATAGTCAATTTCGCTCTATAGCGAAATTGACTATACCTACTCTATAAAAATAGGTTTATTTCCTGAAAAACTTCATATATATATAACACATATACTACTTGTGAGAATGCAGTACAATTGAAATGTCATTTAAAAAAACATAAGTATGGTTCGCTCTGTATTTGTGAGTCACTCTGTATAATCAAAACTATTTTTAAAATGTGTATCTTAACACTGCTTATAACTTTTATATGCAACTTTTTCCTGTAAATATGATATCAAAGCCGTAATTGAACTTTAATCCAATTAATTTATTTTTATTTTAAGAATTTTACAATAAATTATACAGAGAACTAAATAATTATGCAGTTATACTCAACCTAACAGACTTAGGTACTTCTTAAAACTAATTTCTTACTAATATTTGTTTAATAAATGACAAACCAGAATTAAAAATATTAATACACAGACATCGTCCGGACTAACAACTCTGGACAATCAACTATACTATTTATAATCTTAAAAAGTAAAACGAATACGTGAAATTCTCGCCTAGCGCTCAAAGTTATCAGATTAAACCAACCAACCAACAAAACCAGGGTAAACCCCATCAGATCGAAATCAGAGCAACTTAGCGAAACGACGCGTACAAAAGTGAGTTGTTGGTTATATCACTAGAAATGTCATCAATAAATCATAAAAATATCAATGTTGGTCCCAGAACTGAGCCCTGGGGCACCCCAGCAGTCGCCACAATATTCACAGACCTGCACCCTTTGTACTCGACATACTAAAAGTGTAATAGAAGGGCCCGGAAAAACGCCATGTTGGACAGAAGAAATTTGTCGCTTTATGTGATTCAATTTTACACCATAGACACGGGAAAATGAAGGTTTACTAATAGCCACTATTTAAACAAACGTGTTCGAAAATAGTAGTATATTTAGCTAAAATATATAGCCATACAGTTGAATTTTGGAACCAAATAAGGCTAACAATATCCCACTTGAGAAATGCGTTATAATTTGCCGGCAACGCGTGGGAATGCACGTCATTCGCTCTGAATTGAAACACGCACCCTTTAATCAATGCCTCCTTTGATCTCAACAGACCACCTCGAGTATCGTAGCGCTCCAACTTCAACAACAGTCGCGCAAATAGAACTTTATCAAATACTTTCCAAATATACAACTTCCGTAGAAATATCTTTCGTTATCTCGAATGAAGATTAGCTTTTCTTATGTATATGTTTGCCTTGAGACCTGATCGTCATTCGGTATGTCAGTTATTGAAACCTAGAATATCTTCTATCTATATTTTGTTCCCGAGGATTACAAGTATCTCTATACAGCCTTTACAAAATCATATTATAAAGCTTTGTGCCAAATTCGCCGCTCCAATACTTGAACTTGCCTCCTTCCCGCTCCAGCTCAATATCAAGACAACAGCAGTGTATATACTTATCGATCAATCATGCGGCCTTCAATCTCTCACTAACGAAATGAAGATCGTCCAAAATCAATTTCGTGCCCGGAAATATAAGCAATGACGATGCTTTAAAAGACGTTTATAGGTTTGCAACAGATCACGATTATCATCATCAACCATGCATCGGTCAATATTTTGTGCATTTATATTGACTTTACCAAAATTTACGCTTACACTGTAAAAAGAAATCGTGTAAAATTACAGCAAAGTAAATTGGTTACCGGATGCCAACGACGATGGATGTGAAATCGCATCTCTAATGTAAATTGACAAAAGTGTGTAAAACATTTGTACCAAAAAATCTGTAAAATTCGAGACTATTTCGTTGTATAGTTACAGTGTATATGCGTGTGAACATATATGCCTTTCAAACAGTATATGTGTGTAAAATGTATCAATTTTGTTTAAATAATATTATTAATAATATTTATGTTAGGTGTATTTTGTAATAATTTAAAGATGAATGTAACTCGCTTATTTTTCAAATTTTGGAAAAAAGTTATTTGAAAATGTTGTTTATTTTAACGTCTTCTGTAGTTCAAAAATAAGTATCAACTTAAAAAGCATCATGTATAGTAGCGAATATCAATTTGCCAATAAGTTGCTAATTTATCAATTTAAAGTAAAAAACCGGTAGTTATCTACCAATAATTAAAAACATGTTTATAGGAAAATAAATATAATTTTGACCTACAAATTTTAAGCCCTTAGAATATTTGTACTCAGTTGAGAAACACCCTGTAGAAATGAAACGACAAACATACATAATTATCATATCAATTAGGTCTCTAAATCTATATACCTAATAGCTTTCTTGGCTTTAGACATTGAAAAAAAATTAAATATAATAATTATCTGACAAAACTGACTCTAAATAAAACTTTCTTCTTTGAGTACTAACAAAACACCATCTGTACCGTCTTTCTCCTAAACAAGATCTGACCAATTCAAACTCATTTTTCGGATACTAGAACATAAAACATTTTGTTAATTATATAAATCTCCCAGTTTATTTAATTGTAGCTACCTGCTACTAGTAAATGCAGAAGAACATTTTCTGTTTCCTTTACAAATACAAACTTCTTTTGGTCACATTTTCTTGACTAAACTTTGAATAAGGTCATTTTTATTTTGCTAATTTTCTGAAACAACAGAACAGCTAGTACAGAGATTCGGTACCATAGAAAGTTTAAATCAAAAAAGTTACGTTTTCAGGATGTAAATTTGAAAAAAGGAATGAATTTTAATTTTACTAAAATTATTAGTCTCGAAAGAGCAATCATTTAACCAGCACGTTAACGTTATACCTGTTGAATTAATTACTTATCTTTGTTTACTAGTGCTAGTAACGCGATGAATCCTCAGTATATGGGATTTAAAAGCAAAGCAATTTTTAAACGGCATTGAATTCTAATGTAATTTGGTACTTACTGCACTTATTATAAGATAGATAACTTCAACACACCCAAACAAAAACTGACCCGGCATGCCGACACCTGAAGCATGCATAACGGCATATGACGCAATGATTTCCAAAGATTACAGTAGCCCTCGTTGTGATATCACTTGAAATTTACTTTAACTTCACAGCAAAATGCAAATTAGCTGTGATATTACAGTCTTATAGGTATTTTATATGTGAAAACGCATTTTTATCTGTAATATATATGTAAAGATACATTATGATGTATTTTTAATGCAATTGTACCAATAATTCTAATTTCACAGATTGAATGTGAATTTTTACTGCACTTTTACATCTGTATAGTTGTAATCATAGTGTAAATTTCCCCCGACTTTTTACAGTGTACCTAATATATACCAGCTATTAATAATAAAGCTCTTTATTTTCAACAGGTAACAAGACCAACTTACAGAAAACTCAAATTCATTTCTAGAATAAAATTACAATTTGAAACTTAAATAAAAAACAAAAACGACAAATTCACAATTATACAAATCAGTTAAAAATGCTAAATGTTATCACTAAACAATTATAACTAAGTACAACGTTTTAAACAAAAATAATCAACTAAAAAAATTAAACATTCATGTGGCTCAAAACACCAG
The DNA here is from genome assembly GCA_911728435.2 of Apoderus coryli. NCBI lineage: Eukaryota > Metazoa > Arthropoda > Insecta > Coleoptera > Attelabidae > Apoderus > Apoderus coryli. Next base: position 31,803,722 of record OU452198.1, on the reverse strand, counting down.
ACAGAGAATCCACACCAATATCCGACCCCGCACAATAGTCATTAAAAACGGAGCAGATAAAATATACAGGGCTCTGCAGCAAAACATTGGATCTAGGTATTATCAGACCTCGACTCAGTTCTAGGAATACGAAACCGAAGACAGCCAAGAAGAAACGCACAATCGATTTTATTATGCAATAAATTATACAAAAACCTGACGGAAGAGACCATTCGCCGCATCCACAAAGATGCAATGTCAAATGTTGAAAGCAGGACATCGTGATCTGCACCCCTCGCTGGATATACTCCAAACTCCCTAAAATATAAATACTTTACGAATCGCCTTTGCACAGACTCTAATGCACGTGCATGGCACTGATAGAAGGGATTCCACACGATCGAACAATACTCAAGTCTAGCCCGCACAAATGAAAAATATAATAATTTAATGGTTGAAATATTTCTAAACTTTTTAGTGTTTCTGATCACAAACCCCAACATACGGGATGCAGATGCGGACAAGTGCTTATAGTGGGGAACAAAGGTTAAAGCTTCATCAAACAATACACCCAAGTCTCCTGCGAAAGTCTCTCAATGGGTACAGCTCCAATAGTGTAAGTCCAAATTACTGGGGTTTTCACTCTGTGAAAGCTAACAACGTTACATTTAGAAATGTTCAAATAGAGCTTATTTCGATTGCACCAGTTGTCGACAACTCGCAGTGCGTTTTGGAGTACCACACAGTCCTCTATGGAGTAAATCCTACAAAATATCTTTAGATCATCAGCATAAGCCAACTCGGGACATTTTATAATTTCAACAAGATCATTAACAATGATGTTGAAGCAAACTTTCTGGACTTATAACCTTCACACTCAACAAACTGCATGCGATCGACAAGGTAAGATTCAAACAGCTTAACAAGCCGATTGGAAAAACCAATCCTATCTAAATGCTTCAAGAGTATATAATGGTCCATGCGGTCAAATGATTTACGGAAATCCGTATATACAACATCTATCAGCTATTCTTCTATATTAAAGTTCGCTAAAAGAAATATCTAAACAGTATTTCCCAACATGTACCTATATATATCTCTTGATGAAGCAAATGACTCCCACTGTTTTGTCCACTGTATTCTTAAAAACCATAGAAACAAAAGAAAAACTTCTTAACAATAGTGAAACTAACCTAAAGACACTTCAAACTTTGTCTATAGTTAATACCTACTGTTGTTAAGCATCTTGTCTATGCGTTGCCTAGCAACTAAACAAAAAATAGAAGTGAGTTTACTGTCATGGTCACTTGATTTTTATCGAAAAATTAAATTACAACTTAAATTTTGTTGATGCATACCAACAAAATGAAGACATACCTAACTCTTAACATGGCTACCACTTTGAATCATAAATCCCAGCCCGAAAAGAGCAATAAAATGTTAAGCTCAATACCTAATTCGTCAAAACTCCACGTGACGATGATTTATGATTGCATAGTAAATAGACCTAATAAAAAAATAAAACCGATGCACCCGCCTCAGCGTTATAAACCAAAAACGAGCGACCCCTCATGTCTAAAAATACAAAAAAAATCTCGTGTCTATGTGTGCACTAAAATAAACGTCCAACGTTTTTTTGGGAACATAGAAAACGAGAGAAGAAAACGCAAGCAGATTTCATAGTATTAAAATACACATATAACAAAATGGTTTAAAACCCGGCTCCCTAACACAAACGATTCCACAGCGTCGTACAAGTTCGTTTGCATCCGTGTGACGTCAATACCGTATACAACGTACTATTGGCTAGGGGCGGGGTTACATTCAGGCGGGTCGAAGCACAAACTTGTGTTTCTTGCATCACCAGGCTAGTACATCCGAACAGCTTTTAACGTAAACATGTCAATAAACTAGTGCAAATTTCACCCTTAAATCTAATCAAATCTTCAATTGTTTTTGTGGTATCGTTTAGTGTGTGTTTAGAAGTGTCTACTGTGAAAATCTCATCGAATTCGGACTATTCTAACATGGTGAAATTGGACGGTGAATCCGAGCATAATTTTTCAATATTCTCTGTACGTTTTATGTAGGCGATATGCGGTGTTGTCGGTGCGTTATTAGGATGGTGCAGCGTTGCCATTCGCTGGTAATGTTATGAGGCCGGTTTTGAACAACGTTGTCGATGTTGTTGGACTTGCCACGGCCGTAGTAATAATAACAACACCACGTAAACGAGAAAGAGACAGAGAATAATAATAGATAACACACACAAGTTTTCTATAGAGAAGCAGCGCGCGGTTGCTTTTTTTATTTTTACTTTATTTTATTCGGTTCGGTATTATTATCAACAGCAGCGAGACAGTTGAATGCGCAACTTAGAGGTAAATGTGATATTTTTTTTGTGTCAATGTACTTAGTAGTAGTAGTTAGGTAGTATAAAGAAAACAGCTACATTATTTTGCAGGTACCTAGTATTGTTTTAATTACTTGATAGTTTTTTTGTTGTTGTTAATTCATACATTATTTAAAACTAATTACGTGGTATTTTAAATTTTGTATTATGGCAGGATGCTGCCACGAGGAACTAATACTGCCATTATTTTGATACAATGTGAGACTTGTGGAGGGTTTCGGAGTTATAAATCCAGCCAGATCTGCCGGATACGATCCGAGCCTGTCGCTTGGTTTTTTTCTCATAGCAATACACAATAGCCTTCATTTTCTCTTGAAATAAGATGAAATGAAAACGCTTATGGAATATACCTATAGTAGTTTCTAATTTATAAGAAATTAAAAAGTTTTGAAGTACAGGACAGATGGAATATGAAGTTTACAGTCAGAAGAAAGGTTAGTATAGTGGCGAGTGCTGATATGTCTTTAAAAATGTTTAATCATTATTGTCAAAGGCAGTAGTTAAATTATTTTTTCTACATTCAAACCAATAAATCATCATTAAACATACGAACAGAATCCATCAAGATTATCGCGTACTAATCCCAGTTTTCTCGCCTTAGCTGTCCTTTTTCAACTTCCCTTCGAACACATCCATCCTCCAAGCAAAATCCAGGACGTCCTCAGAAGACATACCCATCCTCTAAGCAAAATCCAGGACGTACATCTCAGGAGCTCTAGGCCCTCTTGTTGTCCCTTTTCTATGTCCATTAAGTCTAAGTGCTGCCTAAAGCAACAGTATCCGATAAAAAAATTTTAGCAACAGGATTGAGTTTTCCCCCCTTATCCTTGCCTTCCAATATTGTAGATTGTAGATTGTTTTTCGGAGTCGTTTAGGCGGTTTGGCCTCCCCTCACTTCGACTTGCAGAAGATCTTTTGTGAATGACTCTAATCTATGAATTGCCCAGCTGTCCCACACTTTTCATAAACTTGATGATTTCTCTGGGGGCTAAATTTCTTGCCTCGTCGGGTGTTAGGGTCACCCCTCCAAGGTGTTTTAGCCTTTTGCAGAAAAGTGCCATGCATTCGCAGAACATGTGTTCTGTTGTCTCTGTTGCGTCTTCGCAAAACCGACAAGTGTCGTCCTCGGTTAGGCCCATCTTTTTGGTGGCGGTGGTGTCCCGTAAAAAGGTCTGTAATTCGCCTTAGGTCGCTTCTCTCCAGTTGGATAAGCTTCCCTGCGTTGGCCTCTGAAGGTTTGCTAAACCTTTTTGATTGTCTTAGGCCTGGAGTGTTTCTCCAGTAGGACTTAAGTTGTTCCTTTTCCCATCTCCGAAGTTCTTCCTTCATATGGCTTCCAATATACTCGCCCTTGAAGCAAACTCCAAGGCGCGCGGCTAAATCTAATAACCAGCCTATTACGACATGTAAAGCAACAATCCAATGAAAAGATCAGGGAAGTCTTGGGACCTATATATTTCTAATCTGGAAGCTTTTATTAGCATCACTAATTCCAGTTTTGTCCACTTATCCGTCTTTTCTCCGAATATATCTGTCCGCTAAGCAAGTTCTAGAACGTCTAGCGCAAAAGCTTTAGGCGCGCTTATTGCTCTTCCTCCCTCCGTTCATAAATGCAAATTAATCGGCCTTTTTAAAAAGCTGAGGAATCCATAAATTTATGGGTGTCACGGATCCGAATCAGCAGCCTTGTCTGCATCAGTTTTCCCCCTTAGTCCTTTACCCCTTACCAACCGAGCCGAACCCTAGGAAAACTCCAGGATGACTATCCAGTTCATGAGCCTGAAGCTCTCTCCTCTATTCCCATTAAGGGAAAGTGCTGCCTAATAACAGCAAAATACTTTTAAGATTCAGACATTTGGCAATTTTCAGCCATTCATGAATGGCTGATTCAACTGCCTTTTTAAAAAGCTGTCGCTGATCCGAACGAGACGCTTTGTCTGTCGCTTATTTCCAGTGACTAGTAATTTAGCTCAGCTCTCGTTGTGGCTTCATTTTGTAGATATGTAGGAAAAATAACAGGTATAGAGGGTTTAGGTTATTTTAAAGGTCCAGGTCTGGTAGTCCTGCATAGCAGTGACGATGACAGAAATTATATTCCTAAACCTTTACATTCAGAGTCATTTAACTCACTGGAAACTGATGTAAATATGAAACAAAACCGATGTCTGCAGCAGTTCAAAAGAAGATTTCCGATTATTCTGCTGCACCCTACTTCAATTTTGCTATAAGAATGGAAGAAAGTACAGGAATGTTTTTAGAAATCTCAAATAATGTAATTGCTATGAGTAAAACAAAGGTTTACGATTCGGATGATCAGCAAAAAATTGAGATAGAAATGATTAGTGTTGGCATATCAATTGGTACAGAATTTGTTCCAAAAGTGTTGTCTTTTCGGGGAATGTTGTAACTAAATGAAGTCAAAAACAATGCAGAACTATTGAAACGTGGTCAAAACGAAAGGTTAAATGGTCACAGTGAATGAGTTCTGGATCGCCAAGACTAAAAAACGGTATTAGTTCTTGCCTGAGGGCAAACGATTTATAAAGTAAATCTATCACCTCTCAATAATTGTTCCACATTTGTCAGAAATGGCCGAGACATTTTTCTGTTGCCAAAAAGCAAGAGAGGCTTATAGGTCCGTCATTTCACAAACATAGATGAGCTGAATACTATCCGCAAGGTCGAGTTCCAGGTTTCGTGGATTGGAAATGAATTGAGTGCTGGATTGACTATGTTCCAGTGAAATTGGATAAAAAGAGTTGAAGAGACTGAATAAGTGAACTGAATATCTGTCCAATTCAATAATTATCAATATTGTTTTCAAATGCTTTAAAGGAAAAATACATTGAAAGTGTCTTACTAATGAGTTACAAAGTAATAATCGCGTCTACGTACCATTGCTAGAAGCCAACTATACCGTAAAAAAGTACCGTTGGGTACAACCATACACACATAGAATAGTACTCATTATGATTTTTTTTGTTCTCATTTTATGCTTATTGTATTATTGTTAATTATATGATGATAATTTTTACACATTCTACATACAATTCACCTCGCCTGTAGGCTTTGTTTTTTAAACTGTCTGGTACAATGTTAGGAGTTGCTACATCAATACAACCTGTTCTTGCCATACATTGATGAAGATCTATTCTTAAACAGCAGACCTCCGGTTGACTTAAAAATTCTTTGTTTCTTCTTGAACGTTTACTATGAGTCTATCTAATGACAGCGGACGTTTGTGCGTCTCAACTCTCATAGCCGTGATCTATACAGCCTTTCAGAAGAAGTTTGATTAAATTGATCACTGTTCTGTTTTCCAATCTTGATGAATTTGGCTTTTTTTCGGCGTTGTTCGCATTCTTTCAGTCATGTCGAGCTCTAGAACTTTAAATTTTCTGCTATTCCACAAGGATCCAGTCTGAGTCCATCTTTCCCGCTGTAAAGCTTATGATAACAGCCGTTTGATTCAGATGAAACTGGAGAATTTGAGTGTGTGTTTACCCGGGTAAACTGCGTAATACCCAAGACTCTTGGGTAAATTCCAAAATATATTTGGAATTGTTCATGTTTCGGGTTTTACCCGGGTAAACATATTTAATTCAAAAACACATTTGACAAATAAACAAGCTGCTGTGACATTTCGAGTTGCAAAGATTTCCATTTATTGGTCATGCATTTAGTTTTACAGTTACATCGTTTATAACCTTGACCTCCTAAAAGTGATTGTTCGTTTGCAAGCTAACGGAAGCTCTTATTTTCTGATGATACACTTTCCAGATCAACAAGTTTCTCACTGCAGACAGAAAATTGGTTCCTGGAAAACATTTCCTGGATTGTTCCTTTCGGGTTTGCTAGCTTATAAAAATTGTCATCGAATTTCTCGATAACCGTCAGGAGAATGTTTCTAAAATCGCCCCACCCTCGATCAACTGTATCTCCAACGGAACATGGAGGGAACTTCGAATTAGATAAAGCTTTCAAATTCTTTGCTTGATTTTCTACATTTATTTTTGCGTCTCTTCTGTTTGACTGAATATTTGTTTGGCACAAGCAAAGTTTGGTCTGATTTTCTGAAGTTTCTATATTATTGGCGTTTTTTTATAATTATTGTCAACGTCTTCCATATTGCCACCTTCAGTAATGTCTTCTTGCGGATTGTCTATTTCTGGGCCACTATCCATAGACTGGTCTTCGTTTTGTTCTTGTTGACGCTGTTCTTCTACACCAAATTCCCTGACGACTTTCTCAAGCTCTTCTTCGGTTCGTAGTTTCTTTTGGAAAAGCTGATGTGGATAGGCCGACTTTAATATCATGCTCAAACATGGCGGCGTAAGAAGCTCGTTTTATTACATCGTGTTATGCCCTGTTTTTCATTAATTGGACAAATCGCAGACCTTCTGACCATCGCCTGCAGTTTTCATCGTCCATCCACGTCATGAGCATATTTTGTATATCTTGATTTGCTCTTTTCACGCTGCCTTGTGACTGACTATGACGTGATTTGCCATGTACTATTTTAAGGCCATTCCACATGGAACATAACTCTTCAATGACACGGTTCGCGAACTCCCGCCCGTTGTCCGATTGTAGTATAGATATGGGGCGCCAAAAATACAAAATATGTCTATCAGGATCTTAGCGACTTCCTCAGCCCTTTAAGTGGTCCTGATATACCAAGATAAATTTGTATTCTCCATATGGATGGGATTGCATGTCTGTAATATAGACTTTGCGAGATGAGAGATCAAGACTTCAGTTTTGTGCCTTAACTATAAAGATCCATTACTATTCTCGTTCGATCTCTGGAGAGAATAGTTTGATAAATTTACGTTACGTCGAAAGTAGAGGGTACGATTGGTTGGCAGGGTTATGAAAGAGAACAAAGAAAAATAGAGACATGTTCCTAAAGATAAAATCCCAAAATACAGAGTTCTTAGTTCAAAGAGAGAGCCTAATTAAAGAGATATCTTCATAGAGAAAGAAGCTAGACCTTTGCTAACTTCCAATATTGGCATTATTAACTTCTTTTTAATAAATTCTAACTTCTTACGTATTCTTGTTAATAAATTAATAAAGAAAAAACAGTTCTAAGAATACGCTATCCATTTGTTATGAAGGATACATGTAGATTTTTTTTTTTTGGAAAGTATGTCGTACTAAATCTGCAAAACGAGCTCTAAAACCGTATCGAATTTTCGGACAATGCCACCAGATTATTTATTGTATTATGTAGGTGTTTAGAAAATGGTCACCTTGAATAGAATACGTTACTTATCGTCTGTATTTTTTCCTATTGAGACCGTTTTTACAGTTAGTACCTACCTAACTTGGGTCTGTTTTTCCGTATTATATTTATTTATTGTTGTTTATATTGCATAATATGAAACATCAATAGGAAAATTGTTAAATATTTTAATAAGAGCCGGCCGAGGATATAACCTTGTGGGACACATGCACTTTGATATCAAGATATTTATAACATTGTTTATGATTTTGTTAGATAGTACAAAAGGGATTCTAACAGCGTTATTACTCAGTTGGAGAGCAAATAAGGCTGCATTTTCTCTCAATAGATAGGACTGAAGAAGTTGTCCTGACTCAATAAGACACCAACATAACCAATGAAGATTTTATTCAAAGAATCAGACTAGGAAACGAAAACTTCGCCTCAAAGGGAAAAAAACTCATGCAACTTGAAAGCCACAGTCACATAAATAGGGCTTTGTCGAAACCTTTCTATGGAGATCATTTTGTTTGGTCTACAAGTTCAGGATGCGACCACCGAGCCAGAACTTCTGCCTGGAATACAGTAGCGTGAGAACCCAGACATTGGGAAATGTTTGTCTTGGGTCCGATTTCGTAGACTCCGGCTCTGAAGAGTAACACAAAGTTAATAATTAAGGTGTCTTGCTTTCTGTTATTATTTTTCATAACTTGATGATCACTCAGTCAGTCTTATGGTCGATATGCTGATATAATATCAATCTGATCTTTTCTGTATGGAGAGCTATTCATGCCTAGAGGAAACCAGTTTAAAAGTGCTAAATTAGTGATACCTACCTTTAAAATGAATTCACTTCTCTAATTCCAATTTTGTCAAAAAATGTCCTCATCACAAAATCAACTCGAAAACTTATTAATTTTAATTTAATCACCCTGTATTTCGTACAATCCACATTTGTTTTATATCTTCTTTTCACGAACGAATATTATAGATACCTACCTACTACTTAATAATAAACAATTGCCGGTCGACTGGAAAACAAGTGAAGAATCCCCAGTTTGCAATATATCATGTCACGCGAGTCTAACTTTTCGTGTTTATCGTATCCGTCCTTGTCCCACACACGACGTCTACCATACAAATAATAATTATGTGTCTCTTTTTTTTTTATCTCTTTTCGTTCTTTTTATTTTTACCAACTCGTCAGTAATAATAGTATTGTGCGTCTCACTTAAATTATGCTCTTGGCTCGTTTATTATTATTATTCCTTTATCGCATCGTCCTATCTTTGTTGCACTTATCATGCACACATAGCAATGCAGCGTTGCCACGTTGACGAGCTACATTTCATTTCACGCAGTGAAGGCCTCGGGTATCTGCGATCCGTAGCATGCGGTCGTCATCGGAATGGATATTATAGTTTCAAGTAGTGAAAGAGGACGTTAGGGGATATTGTGTGTTCGATGGAATGTTACCAGGTGTGTTATGAAAAGTTTGTCATAATATTTTTTGGTAGATATACGACCTGTGGCTATAAAATAACGTTGGGAATTAAGGAAGCATCTTCATGGAAGCGTATATTATACAAACGTGGGCTTCTGCAAATTAAAGTTCCATTATATTGACAAAATTGATAGATACGTTCCAAGCACAGAGTAATTAAAGTGGCCCAAGAACTGAACAAAGAATTGCCATCTGTAGAAGTTGAGGAAAACTTTATTCACGGCATGTTGGTGTTAGTTGAAGTGCAAACAGAATAATCGATATTGAAAAGACGAAGGCCCATGTCAGATAGTCCATAAGTGTGGTTCGCACTCTCAAAAACAAGAATCAGACAAAACATAGCTCGGATCTTTTATATTCGTAGAATGCCGAAGTACTTTATAATCGCACCCTCGTATCTGACTGCACTAAATGTATTAAAAAAGAGATTTCCATCCATGACATGAAATACAATCTAATCTATGTCGTTCTCAGTCTTGCACACGTAAACAATAGCCTATTTCGTTCTTTATCGTTTCCTTTCTCGTCTATATTCCGGTCTACTATGCTATACCAACCCTGCTGCATCAGAGGGGTGAGAACATAAAAAATAATATTACATATATATCAAGGGAATGTGAACATCATCACCGACTGACTGCATGATAGCTAGGGTTGGAAATGTTGATAATATAATAGAGATGTATAGGTTTCCGTAGTATTTTTATGATTTTATCGAAATTGTAGATGATTGTAGATGATACAGATCGATACTTTTTTTGGCATATGGTAGCACTATAACGACTGTTATTAACAATAACATAACCTATAATTCACTAAGTTTTTGATATTTGATCACTCAAAGCATACGTCTGATGTTAAGAAGAGACGAGAGAGTGACGGACAACCATACCTTAACTGGTCTCTCTCCAATTTCCTAACTACCTTCCGTTTTCAATCCTCCACGACGTTCATTGATCTGTGTGCTCAGGAGTTCGAGCAGGAAAGTCATTAATAAACTTCTCTGATAGTCAAGCAGCCATGAAGGCTCTAAGCTTATCAAGATCCACATCAAGAACAGTGTAGAATTGTCAAAAGAGACCCACTAATATCGAGAGAAACAATAATCTGGCTCTGGTCTTTGGTTTAAAAGGGAATGAAATATCCGACTCTCTGGCAAGAGAAGGGCCTGAAGGAGAACTCATCAGAAGCTGAAACTGTCATATCGTGAGCACTGCCAAATACGTACTTAATACCTGGATGGACGACAAAAGATCAGAACTTATGGCAAAATTATCCAGGTTTAGTACGTTCGAAGAAGTTCATTATCAAGATGCGCTGCCTCTCACGAGAATGGATCTCTTGGAAAATTCCGAGTACCGATTGTGCCTGGAGATTCGCAATATTTGGTGAAGTAACCCTTCTACCAATGAGTCTAAAAGAAATCTCTCCCAGCAAAATAACGACTTTATTAAGCAGATTGAGCTGTGTTGGGCGAGGGTATGAGCTGCAACAGACTCTCGGTGGTCGCAGTGGAGGGTCCGTAGCAGACCCACTCGTTTTGAACCTACGCTATCTTTGATCTTTTTTGAACAATCACGGTCGCTGAGGAGCAGTAAGTAAGAAGACTTTTAGTGGAAGTAATTTTGAACAACTTCTCACTAGCCGCATGAAGAAGCAGACTGCTCTGTTACAGAAAGTACTCCAACTAGTCTATAGACTGGAACCAGGTCTTAGTCCAGGGAAAGCGGTCCAGATTCGTCAGAATGTCTCAAAATGAACAATTTGCTACAGCTCAGTTGTTTTTTCGATATTGAGATTGGATCTTTGGTGCTAATCGACTACAAGTCGCAGAAATGGTTGAAGTGTCCGATGCAAGAGTTATTAAAATGATCATCTTGGCATAACAAATGTTAGTGCAAGATGGGGTTTGAACCTTTGTAGCGAAGATAAGGGTGTAGATCTGGCCCGGATTGTACTGGAGTTTCTATTTATGAACTAGTCCAAGCAGGACTCCATGTAACTGTATAAGAAAGGCACGCCACCACCCAAGTAATTTAAAGTCACACAGTCAGCCGGAAAATTCATGACGACCATTTTTTGGGACTCTTATTGATAGATTATGAAGGTAAAGATACTCTATAACTGGGGAATATTACGCGTTAATCTTAGAACAGTTAGAAGAAGCAATCAGCACGACAATGCTCACACACTGGCTGCCCTGCTCAAAGTGGGCTTCGACATTATGAATCAACCATCCTATTTGTTCCCAAAAATGAAGAACGAACTCAGTTTTTCGGCGAAACATTCACCATTTTATCGTATCTTTGAACTTTGTCGCAAAACACGAAATCGACTTAAATACTTTGTCGATAGTGCGACATCTCTAGCACTCATTCAAACGAATCCGACAGGGTAAAATTTACTCATCCAATTAGTTCGTAGTGTGACTACTGGCAGAACTTGATGCTATTTATTTCCACAATAGTGCCTCCAGTTCTTCGGTCTGTTTACAATAAATAACTTTTTCCCTCTTTTAATTTTTTTGTTCGTTTTCATCTTTTTGATATTTTGTTTATTTTAACTTGTTTTGGAAAGCAACAAAAAAACACACTAAACATATTATTAGTGGTGCCGTCGTAGGTATATTATGTGATGTTTGGTTAAGGAATCATTTTTGATGTTATAGACGATTTGTTTGTTTAAACGATTAGCACATGTTGCGCTTAAGTCGATAATACATATCGTTTCGTTGGTAGGTACTTTGCTCTGTCTAGCAGAAGGTGTCGAAAGAATAATCATTATTACTGTTGAAAATTAGAAAATAAAGTTACTTTTTTGGTACCTACTTTTAATATGAATTTTTTAGACTAAACTTCAAAAACAAGTTGGACAGAGTTTAGTTAATATGAACTGTTTCTTTTAAAAGATACAAGGTGATTTCTAATTGTGCAGCAATATTTTAAATAGGTATGTGATTGTCAAATGATTTCTGATAATTCATTTATAAGCTTTGTTGCATTAAGGTTATTTGATCAGTCCCGAAATGCAATAGGTTACTTTTGAAATTTACCTTCATAGTTCTGGGGAAACTTTAAAATTTCACAAGTTAGATAGTTGGTACCTATATCTCTTATTATATTATAATAAACTAATATGTGGAAGTGTATATATTTTAGATTAAATTTTATCTAGCCTGGAAAGTTTTGGGGCCACACAACCGATTTTTTTGTTAATAGTTGTGAAACGTTTTTGGGCATATAATCCATGGAATGGGTACAATTTACATTAATCTTTTGATATGTTGTATCTAACGAAGTGGTAATGACAAATCCGAATGTTCAACCTCGAAAGCCCTCCTGATCATTGTTTAAATATTACTAAAATCACTAAATTTTCACAGTTTCTTCACGTTTTGTCAATTTTGACCACTAAGGGCTAATTCATTCAATACAATTTGAAAGTAAACAAAGTTTACAAAAAAACGAGACTCATTTGGTCTATGTAGCTGAGACAGTTTCTAAGATAAGGCAATTTAAGTTTTACAGTGTTTATTAATTTTTCTTCTATTGTACTTACTGGTATTGTATACTAGCAATTCTTGTAGATCTGTGGGATATTTTCCTGATTCGTGAAAGGTGTCATTTGGTTTGCCTTTGCCAAAGAAATCTCACCCAGGCAGTTTCAATGACTTAGAATAATTAGCATCCTGCCCACCATTTCTAAGATATTCGAGAGAATTCTTTATAAGCAGATCAGTTGTCATGCTAACCTCAACTCCATATTGCCTGATTGTCAGCATGGTTTCAGGAAGGGTCACAGTACAGGGATTCCATTGGCTAAGGTTACGGATGACATTATTAGAGCTCGTGATAAGGGTGACAATACGGCTGTTGTTTTGTTGGACTTTTCAAAAGCTTTTGATACTATTAACTATAAATTGTTGGTTTTATGGATTTGATGATTCATCACGATCTGTATTTGATTCTTATTTATCTTCAAGAAAACAGAGAGTGTCTTATGGGGGCCAGTGTTCCAATGTTATTGATGTAACCTCTGGAGTTCCCCAAGGTACAATATTGGGATCTTTTTTATTTTTAATATACACCTCTGATATTTTGAGATCCTTAAATTATTGTAAAATTCAGGCCTTTGCTGACGATACTCAAATGTATTACTCGTTTCCCACTAATAATTATATGGAAGCCCAACAGAACGTCAACGCCAATCTTCATGTATTGTACACCCTCTCCAGGAATCATAATTTAAAGTTGAATCCATCAAAATCAAACCTGCTACTGTTTAGCAATAGGAATGATGTAGATTTTCTCAAAGAAAATTTTAGAGTTGTAATAAATAGTAATGTTGTCCAATGTGTCAAATTTGCAAGGAACTTGGGTGTGAATATAGATATTTCATTGAGATGTCGGGAGCACGTGAAAGGGTTGCTTAGAAAGTCATACCTTACCTTAAAACTGTTGTATTCAAATAAACATATTTTGGGCCGGGGGTTGCGTCAAACACTATATGAAGCATTGGTTTTATCTACCTTTAATTATTGTGATTTTGTTTACGGTCCTCTGTTGGACAGCATGGATCGTGAACGCATACAAAGAGTTCAGAACTGTTGTGCTAGATTTGTAAAGGGTCTTAGAAAGTATGAATGCGTGTCCCAGGTAATCCATGATATGGGCTGGCTGAGAATGGAGGATCGTCGCCTTCTGCATCTTGGAATTTTGATATTCATATAACGTTTGATTCAGATGCTTCTTCTGATATTAGAGAAAAACTTGTATCTAGGAGGGATATTCATGATAGAGATGTTCGACACATTGACCGCCTTACCTTACCACATCATCGCACATCGCTTTTTCAGAGGGGTTTTACATACAACGCCATAAAGCTCTATAATACTATACCTAAGGGGTTCCGGATATTGAGTCCAGCTAAGTTTAAAATTAATTTTAAGAGATACCTTCTTAATCGATACCATTAATTGATTCTCTTTCTTATTATTTCACTTTTATTCCTTTTAAATTTATAGTAGAGTCTTCTCCTTTGAGAGTGGAATCGTGCAATCACAGGGTGATCTTTTTTTTTTCTTTTTTTTATTTCGCACACGGTGATTTATAGATAGGCAAATGATATGGAAGAATAGTGTTAATTTTTTGTATTTGTGTACTATTGTTTGACTCATGTTGGTTGCTATTTAGTGTTGAGTAGAGTAGCTCTAAGCTAGACTTCGCCCTATCTAGTGACTGTTTTAACTGTGTTATATGTAGGTATAGTGTTATGATATTGTTACTTTCGAAAATAAAGACGATTTATTATTATTATTATCGTTAATGGACCACAGCACTTCTTTTTGGGGCAGTTTGTTTCGTTAGCATTTTTTCATCGATCGGGTCAGGCAGGTCGAAATCGTCATCTGATCGTGGATCATCGATGAGTGATCATCAATGTTGTCAAATATAAGGTCTGGTATGTTTTCACAAGATTGTCCACTACAGTGGCTGGAATAGCGATCTTATAATCACCGAAGTAGTCGTATCTATATTGAATACAATTTGGCTCTGACTTATTAACATAAATATATAACTCTTTCACCATCACAATCCACTATAAGTCCTTTAAATCAAGGAAGTCACTAAATCTAATGCTTAGTTTTGGGTCCAGATACTGTCTGTTGATTGACTTGCGAGTATAATAGCTTTCCATCGTGAGAAAACTTTCTATATGAGCTTTAACTTGCTTTATAGCATCGTCGGAAGTTTTGTTACATGTAATTGGGCCATGAATAATATTGTTTTTATAAACAAAATTGCCTCTTTGCCCTTAAAGAAGTAAATGTACTGTTTTCGCCTTTCTTTTTGCAGATTTCCTTTCTTTCGGGTTCATTGATTTTAATTGTGCTTCAAATTTGCAGGAATTTTGGTAAGAAATAGCTTGGGAACCTTTCGGAGGTCTCAATTTTCTTTTTGTTGTTATTCATTTTTTCCTGATTGCCTTACTTCTTCTCCATCTATTTAATTGGCTTTTTTGGGAACATTATCAGATATTTTGCAGCATGTTTTCCACGTTGGTCAAATAGAATTATCTGACATATTCTCAGCATCCAAACGCCTTAAGAACAAATTTACCTCGGGTTCTGATAATGTTCCTTCATTCTTTGTCAAAGATTGCATTTCCGTGTTGGCTACTCCTCTGAAGTCAATTTTCGACCTAATTCTAAAAACAAACACTTACCCGGATCTATGGAAGGAATCTAAAATTGTCCCAATTTTTAAGTCTGGCGACAGGTCTCATATAAATAACTATCGTCCTATTTCCTTATTATCTAACTTTTCTAAGCTGTTTGAATCTATCTTGTATGAACGGATTTACACGGAAGTTAGGCGTTTGATTTCGGTCAACCAGCATGGCTTTATGTGTGGGAGATCTACGGTCACTAATCTGTCAATCATTTCTCACTGTATCTCTGAAACTCTGGACCGTGGAGGTCAACTTGATGTTGTATACACCGACTTTGCAAAAGCTTTCGATACCCTGGACCACGGTGTCTTTCTGAGTAAGCTGCATGTGTTTGGATTTCATTCGAAATTGATAGCTTTGTGTGACTCTTATTTACAAAACCGTAAGCAATATGTATTTTACAACGGGTTTAAATCTAATATTTATTCTGCGACCTCAGGGGTTCCGCAGGGCTCTAATTTGGGTCTATTATTATTTAATCTATTTATCAATGACCTGGATCAATGTCTGTTGGAACGCAGGTTGTTTTTTGCGGACGACCTGAAAATCTTTGCTTCCGTGGACACAATAACGGATTGCATTGGATTGCAGAGTGATTTATATGCTCTTCAAACATGGTGTGACCATAATAGATTGACTCTCAATATTCAAAAATGCAAATGCCTTAGTTTCACGCGAAGGGCTACGCTTATTGACTATCCGTACACCATTTCCGAAATTCAGCTTGAGCGATGTCATGCGTTCACGGATTTGGGTGTCACATTCGATCACAAATTTTTATTCCTGGACCACATCAATAGAGTGACATCTGAGGCGTCACGTATATATGGCTTCATAATGCGTAACTGTAGAGGCTTTGATAGTGTTTCTGTGCTCATTACTCTGTTAAACACATATGTCAGATCGAAACTAGAGTACTCGTCTATTGTCTGGTATCCTCAGTATAATGCTCACAAGTTGGAGATCGAAAAAATACAACGCCGGTTTCTAAAGTATCCAGTTTTTAAAACAGATGGGGTTTATCCTGTTAGAGGAATCGATCATTGTTTGTTGCTGTCTCGTTTTAATATGCAGAGCTTGGAATATAGAAGAATTCAGTGTTCATTAGTAATGTTATATAAATTATTGCGAGATAAGATAGACTGTTCTTCCTTGTTATCAAGTATAAATTTTTCAGTTCCTAGATTGAATACTAGATCAAATGCGACATTTTATTTAGACAGAGCTAGAACTAATGTGTTATTGAGATCGCCTGTACATATTATGTGCAATAATTTTGATTCGATTTCTGGTAGATGTGACATTTTTACAACGTCAGAATATAACCTTAAAATGTTAGCTGCAGAAACATTTATAGTGTAAACATTTATAGTGTAAACGTGTGTATTGTAAGTTTTCTTTGTGTATTTAATTAATTTAATAGTTATTGATTTTGTATGTATTGTCCTATAATTGGGAAACTGTTGGGCAATAAATGCTTTATTATTATTATTATTTTGATTCTAATCCGATGCTGCAAAGACTCTAGATTAACTGAAGAGGCGTCACTATCTTCATCAGAAGAAGAGTATGGTACAAGGACCATTTTTTAGGTTCAAGTTTGTCTAGAAGCTCTTAACTGATGATTTGTTTACTGCAAAGAGAACTACACTGTGTTCATCTTCATCGGATTTTAGCTCACACTCTGATTATAAAATAATAGAAATTAATGTTTTAAATTACCCACCGATAAAATAAATATTTGTAAGGTTAGAACTCATTTTAGGCAACGAATTGCAGCGTAAAATTCATTGTGTCATTAGTGAGTTTTGCCTTCATATACACAAGTGTGATTTTTGTTTATACGTTCATTGTTATTTAGTGAGTTTTTACACAGTATAAAACGTTTTGAAGAAGAAAAAATAGAAAAACAATAATGTAATTCAATCCTTACAATAGAAAACAAAAAGAAAAAAATACGAAAGTTGACACAAAATATAGACAAATACAAGACAATACATGATTCTAGACTCTAAGGTGAACTCAGCTCAAGGTGCATCTCAACATATTTTTTCTTGAATTTAGCTGTACTAGGAGATTGCCTTAATAATTCCGTCAATGAATTGAAGTTTACTCTTGAAAACACCATTTAAAATGTGTATAAATTGTACAACTTTTCTCTAATTTAACCGTTTTCAAGATTCCAATGCGATTCCATTCTTATTTTGGACACAGTGTATACGAACATTATTATAGAAACCAGAATTTTATGCCGGATATAAAGTGAGGTAACGTAGTAGGTATACAGAGGAACAGGTACCACCTAATCCAATTATAAATTAAACAACCTCTCTGTATTTTGTATACTTAATATAAATCGTTATCTCCGATTATTATCTAAACTATGCATCTATATTACCCATATTTAGATATACTTTTAAAGATATGTAGATGATCAAGGCTGTATTATATCTAGATGTATATTTTTTTTAATTTCGTAACATACTGGGGATATTTGGACTTGAGAAATCAATAAAGATAAACCGTGCATGCCATCTATATAGTTATGGATTAAACCACATTTTTTATAATATTAGTAGGTAGTTATTCAACTATTGCAAATAATAATAATAAACAGTTTATTTGCAGTCATATACCAAGAAAAATTACAATGGATAACGTGTAAACATAATAACGCAATCATAATTACAAAATAACATTATAATATCAAATTAAAGTCTAGGCTCTGGAGGAAATATAAAACTTCTGGTGATCCTCACTTTCTGAATGAGTTTCGAGTTTTGCGTCAGAGTATTAAAATTGAAGTGAACTTTTCATACAGAGTTCACTTGGGTGATGCTGAGCGTAGCCTTAATGGTGACCCGAAGACTTTCTGGTCATATATAAATTCTCATAAAAGTTTTGGACGTTTACCTAGAGATATGTATTATAATGGCGATAATATTATAGATCAGCAAGAACTTGTGGATAAATTTGCTCAATATTTCAGTGAATCCTATGTCAATTCCCAAATTTTTGACATTGAAAATGTAAGTGAGGCTCTGAATGTGTCCTTTTTGTCTGATTGTGGAGTTACTGAATCTGAAGTTTACGGAGCTCTGACAAAGCTCAAAGGTAAACCAACAGCAGGTCCGGATTGTATACCATCCTTTTTGGCTCGTGATTGTGCTGCGGTATTGGCTGGGTCATTGTGTACAATAATCAACCTTGCCTTACGATCAACTAATTTTCCTGCGTTTTGGAAGTTTTCAAGGGTGACGCCGGTTTTTAAAAAGGGAAATAAGCATGATGTAGGAAATTATCGTCCTATATCAATTCAATCATGTTTTGCGAAGATGTTTGAGTTTTTACTACATGATATTATAATGTGTCATGTTAGACGACAAATTTCAACTGTGCAGCATGGTTTCTTCCCGGGTCGTTCTATATCTACCAATTTATTGGTTTTAACACAATTTCTCAGTGAACAACTTGATAATGGAGGTCAGGTAGATGTTATCTATACTGACTTTTCCAAGGCCTTTGACAGACTTGATCATGGTTTCTTGATGGCTAAATTGTGTCGTTTTGGTATATCCAATGGCTTGCTTCTTCTCTTGGATTCATATATAAATGATCGTTATCAATATGTTGAGTATAGAGGGTTCAGGTCTGTCAATTTTTTAGTGACCTCAGGAGTCCCCCAAGGTTCTGTGTTGGGGCCATTGTTGTTTTTGTGCTTTATTGATGATATTTCCAGTGGCTTGACTACACTGTTAAAACAGAATAGTAAATTTACGTAAAATATAACTGTAATTTTTATTCAACCATTCCCTCAAGTAATTTTCCACCTTGACTGTACAAATACAATATTAGTCGAAATATTACAACTTAAAATTACGCCACATTTAGTGTAAAAATACAATATTAAGGTAAAATTACAAATTAAAGTTACACTTAATTTTGTGTACAATTACACAATATCGTAAAATTACAAATGAAAATTACGCTGCATGTCATGTAAAAATACACTTATAAGACTAAAATTACAACATAAAAGTACGCTTAGTTACGTGTACTTTTACACAAACGCTGTCTAAATAATACCAATATTTTAACGTATTTTTGCGGTAAGGCCCGGAAATGTACAATGCTCGTAAAACAATAGTGGAATTTACTTAAAATTTACAGTGTTCTTACATAAAAAATGGGGGAAAAATACCATTTTTGTACAGTAAGAACGTAATTATACGTAATTTTTTTGTACATTCATAAATATTTATGTGAATTTACTGAAACTTTACCTGAATATTTCATTATACTTACCGTATTTGTACAACATTTTTAGGTGATCTATGTACCCAGATAGTTTCTGTAGACCTGAAAAATTGTCCATACTGAAATGGAGTCAGATCTTTTGTGAGTGAAATGAAAGTCAACACCACAAAAGAAATTTAATAATCGCTCTATGCGTCAATAGTAAAACCAGACATGTTTCAAGGCTCCAAGCCTCATCATCAGTGGTTATTACAACATCAATATTATATGACAAAGAGGAATATATTAAAATCTAGAAACAAGAAAGCACTGATATACCAAACGATATACTTAGTAGTATATATAATGAGGAAGGCGAATAAGCCGAAACGTTGTACGTACTTTGACATGAAATAAACATATTTCAAAAGGAAGGCGAATAAGCCGAAACGTTGTACGTGCTTTGACATGAAATAAACATATTTCAAAAGGAAAAAAAAAATGTGCTTATAAGAACCTTAAATCCCAAGAAAGGAAAATAATAAAAAAACTGTAACAAGGTTCAAGAAAAATACATTACTAAAATACTTAGTAGTATAACTCACCATTTCATGTAAAAAAAAAATGCATTAAAATATTAAAGTTTAAAATTACATAATTAAAGTTAAAAACTTATTATTTTATTGTATTTCTTTTATAAATCATTTCATATTGAAAATTTAGAAAAATCACCAATGATTCAAACGGCTGCCAATTCGGTAAACTAAAATGGCGAACATCTATACCGAAGGACTCTCTGTACTTCTGGTGGAAAAATTGAGTGGAAAATCGGGAAGTTTGTTGTGGTGAAAGATGATTAACGTTCATTTATTGGATTTTTCAACACTTTTTAAACCAAATGTAAACTGGAAAAAGTAAAGAAAAATTAAAAAAAACTTTTTTATATAAAAACCACTGCAGCCTAAAAAATATTTCTCCTTTTAGGTTACAGTGGTTTTCACAACTTCAAAATTTTTCTTTACTTTCCCAATTTATATTTGGTTAAAGAGTGGTGAAAAAAATAAATGCTTGTTAATTCTTTACCCTATACTTATGTTGAATATAAACACAGAATTACTAGTTTTCCCGATTTTTATTATTTAACGAAAATATAAATGCTATAAACATGCTTATCTAAAAACTAAAATTTCTTGCCAAATTTTCCTAATAATAGGTACCGCATACTTAACAAACAAACACGTAAATTCAGTCTTAGAAGTTTCTTACATTAGGCTGGAATACATATCAAATTCGAATTTTAACAAATTATTTTACAAATCATCATGACGTTATATCAGTGATAAATGTTGTGATATTACAAAAATAAGGCCTTTTGTGAATTTACAGGATTAAATAGCCCATTGGTATTGTCAGTACTTTTGCAAAACAATTTTTCGAGTGGAGTTTTTATCAAACATGGATAATTTAAGAAACAAATAACAGTTTTTTTGGTGGAAACGGAGCATGAGTTTTTCGCCATTCCAGACAAGCGAAACATTTAAATTCAGAATTATTCTTTAATAAAAATGTCAAAAGTATGCAGTCGCACTTAACTGTGCAATCAATAATTCGTTGTACATATAAAATGACGTTCGTTTCATAAAAATTTCCATACAAGCCTTATCCTGACAATATCTAACCGACTGATTAATGTCCGTATAACAAACATGGAATAATTGTTGCATTAAGTACATTTTATCAATAACCTTGATGGGATAACACCGCGCCAATAAAGCTGTTGAGAATGTAATACTTTAAAGTGCAGTGTAAACAAAATCCATTGTATACTCGTATTATAGAAATTATCATGTGTTTTATCGTTCTAAATTTCGTGTATTTAGGTACCTACTTTAAGATACAAAGAGGCAGGCGCCTGTGATGTTTTATAATTGATAAAAATATCTACAGTATACCACAATTTCATAATTTGAATTTTGGAATGACATTTGGTGAATGAGTCCTGCTTGTTTTAAAACTAAGGTATTCAAAAAATGAGTTAAATCCGAGTTGTACAGGGTGTTTTATAAACAAATTTATAAAAATCATCATCAATGAAGTGTCTTTATTTTACAATATACGCCAAAATTTTACTAACAAAAGTTGTTCAGAATGTAATTTTATATCCCAGTACCAAATTTCAGGAATATGAAAGCATATTTTTGGAAAAAATACTTTTTTGCATTAATTAGTGTTATCATAGAATCAATCGTATTATATTATTTTTTATCTTAAAACAAACGCCACATAAAGATTATAACACATAACAAATATCAAATAACAACAAACGTATAAATAAACTCGGTAATTAGCAATAGGTTTAACATTTTGTAAAAAACATTCATTCAATATAGTCACCGCCCATATCAGCACATCTTTCGATCCTTCGTCTGAATTCCTTAAAACTGTTCTGAATTTCTTTTAACCTTAACGAGTTTGCAGCATTTCGAATTCTTTTCTGTAATATGGCTGCATCAATCGGAAGTGGTTCAGCATAAACCAATTATTTGAGATGACCCCATAAAGAGAAGTCCAATATTGATATGTCAGGGGATCTCGGCGGCACTTGATCGGTCCATTTCTGGCAATCCAATTGTCTCCAAAATTTAAATTCAACCACTGATTAACTACTTCTGTGGAGTGACTAGGACACCCATCGTGTTGAAAATGAATTAAAGGCATATTTCTCAAATTATGTAGATGTTCCTGAGAAAATCTTTCAAGAATCTCGAAGTAAATCTGCTGGTTTAACCTGTCTTCAATGAAATAAGGTCTAATAACTCCAATGTGTACGACACGGCACACCACACATTTACTTTTTGGTAATACTGTCGTCTAGAATGAATCCTAAAATTGGGATTTTCAGATGACCAATACCAACAATTTTGTGATGAAACAACACCGTTGGTTGTGAATGTGGATTCATCTGAGAAAATTATAAAATGATGAAAATATCTCTCTTCCATAACTTTTTCTCCAATGGTTAAACAAAAATCCAACCTACAACCATGATCTCCAACTTCAAGTGTGTGTTGTAAATTCGTTGAAGCTCGGACTTGCTACTATTAACCATACCTGATCTCTTTCTGAGTGGCATCTTAGGATTTTCAGTAACGGAGGCCTCAGCTATAATAACCCCGACATCGTCTGCGTCATGGTATAACTTTTTTTTTCTCTTCAAGTTTAGAACACTACCAGTAGCCAAAAACTTTTTAATGATTCTCATAGCCGCGGTACGTGACACAACACTATCTGGGAATTTTATATTAAATAGCCTTATTACTTCTCTTAACGAGTTTTCACCAATTCCATAGCAAATAATGACAGTTTGCTATATAAACATGTCCTCAAATGCTTCGTTTTCTGAGAAAGTTTTTCTTAAAAACTGAAGATTTATTGATTGCTCTGAAACCGGTAGAGATATGCAAATGAAATTTAGTGGGTTTTAAGAGGTAGTTATTCCGCATTTTTTGACATGCAATTAAGAATCAGTGGCGCGCATACGGGTAATGATCTCAATCTATTTAAAGAAAAAAATGGTACGCTACTGGAATTTTTTAAATTAAAAACCATTTTGAAATTCCTCGTTCAATTTGTGATAAAAAATCTCTCTTGCTTTTTTCTCGTAGGGGTATTGTTTTTGTGCAAAAAAATAAAGCAACTTACCCCGTATTTTTCACGCAATAAACATTAAACCAAAACAATAAGAGAAAATAACAATAATAACATTTTAAATAGGAGCAAAGCTACAACAAATGTTGAAAATGACCTTCTTCAGACGCTACATAAGATTCAACTTTTCGCCTCATTAATTGTCGATTCGCTCAAATATTCCTGGTGTATTTCTTATTGTGTCACAGCCGGGTATAATTTGATTCCTCAGGTCTCCAATATTTCGACGGGAGTGGTATAAGCTAATGATTTAAGAAACCCCAAATGCAAAAATCTAGAGGATTTATATTTCGGGATTAGAGAACAAAAATAAATATTAATCATCGAAAATCACTTTATTGTTTTTCAAAATATTCCCGATGAAGATCTATACACTTTTGCATGCGTTTGAACCAATTGTCGAAGCACTTTTGCCACTCTGATTTAAGTATCTCGAAAACATGCAACCGCTTCTTCAGGTGTCGAAAAACATTGACCTCTCAGTTTGTTTTTTACGTACGGGAATAAAAAGACGTCATTCGGTGCCAAGTCAAGACTATACGGCGGATGACTCATCAAATCGATGTTTTGGGTGCTCAAAACTGCAGTTGTTTGAGCCGATGTGTGAGAGCTCGCATTGTCGTGGTGAAGAGTGATGCGTCTTCGGCGGTTGGTTTTCCTAATTTCTTGGAAGACAACTGGCAAACAAATAGTTGTCTACCACTCAGAATTGACTGTTCTGCTTTGTTCTAGTGGTACAGTTGCGACATGTCCAGTTTTTCCGAAAAAACAGGCGACCATTTACTTGGAAGGCTCATCTTGAAACACCCATAGAGTCGACTGCTGTTTCCTTTCGGGCTCATACGCGTAAATCCACGATTCATCACCTGTCACGATGTCATAGACGTGTTTCGAAGCACCGCGATCGTATTTTTTGAGCATTTCTTTCGATCAATCGACACGAGCCTTTTTTTGACAAATTGTGTGGGATCCAACGCGAACAAATTTTTTTGACAGTCAAATGTTTATGCGATATTGAATGTATGCTGGTCCCACTAATGCCTAAGGTTGTCTCAATCTCTTGATAGGTCACATGACGATCTTGCAATATCAGTTCGCGCACAGCATCAATGGTTTTCGGAACAACAACTGATTTTGAACGACCTTCACGAAATTCGTCTAGGAGTGAACTACGACCACGATTGAATTCACCATACCATCGATAAACACTGGTCCTTGATGCAGCTTCATAGCCAAAAATTGAATTAAGTTCATCCATGCACTGTTGCTCAGTTAATCCACGTCCAAAGTTGTAAAAAATAATCGCACGAAAATGTCCACGATTTAATTCTATTTTTGGGCTGAGATGAATCTTTTAAGTTACTGTAAACAACACAAAGTATAACCTCAAAAATGTCTAACTTTACAATACAGCTGTCATTTGCGAGATTGCAACACCAGGGTTGCCAAATCGAGAAATATAAAAGGGAACCCTCGTATGATCAGTTTCGGCTATGTCCTCCTTGAATCATGTAATTCATTGAGAGACCTGGGAGTGATGTACAGCAACATAGTTCCGAAGCTGTTAGTTTTGTACTGGAATTAACAGGTTTGGTGACCCTTAAATTTCTAGAAATACACTTAACACTCAATTCAAGATTCTTTATTAACTATTAGAATGGAAAATGTACTAGGCAAGTTGTCTTAATTAACAGATTTAGTAAATTTCCTATGAACATAGCTCAATATGTAAATCTGCTTTTTCTCAATCTCATTATTTTTTCAAGTCGCAAAAAAATTGTTGAAAGCATTGTTTTTACCAAACTCTGCCTCCTCTCGTTTTGGAAACTATATCCTCTCCCGCTTAAAAAAAGTTGCTTTCGCCACTGAATTGAGCAATATTTAATTTAATGACTAATAAAAATAGAGTCTGCGTTTACTCTTATTCGTACAGTCCTCCTTAACCTGAAACATTGTTGTTGTCATGAATAAATTCTCATTCGTTCCTTTTTCTTCCATAAATGCCAATCGATACAACAATTTGCAGGTAGTTAATAGGTACCAAGTTATTAAAATCTGAGAGAAGGTGTACCTCTATTATGAGATCGTAAAGGTTTGTGTATATTCATGTTTGCTATTTGCCTCTATACCTATAAACTAATAACACTTTTAATGCCTCTTGCGAGCATTATAGGTACATCTCTACTGCAGGGGTCAGTCAGTAGGAAGTGGGCGTTATAAATATGGGAGGAGCCGGTTGTACCTTCGTTGTCGTCTTCTGTTGCTTCTCATTCTTCTTCGTTTTCATCTTCACATGATGCACAGCTATATGGATCTTTTTAGTTTAAAATGTACCAAAAACATCAACTAAATGTGATATCGTTATTTGGCTGAGCAGGACAAATAGAAACTCACGAGATAATCGTTTTTCGCTGTTCTTAACAAAGATATAGGCCATTCAATAAGTCCATAGGATAAATAAGAAGAAGCAATACAACGAGTATAGGGATTGTCCAACTTTTCGATACCACTTTTATAGTACGATTTCTCTTTCTCACCAAAATAGGCCTCGCACACACAAAAAATAAATTGCCTGGTTTAATTCGATAAGTTTCAATTCAAGCAAATGTTAGATTTGTATATGTCCAAGTAGATTGATATCTATTTCAATGTAGATTATCAAATTCTCAATGGTATTGATTTGAATGGAGCAAATGATTATTTAATTTTTGGATGGTTGAATACACAGTTTAA
This sequence comes from Apoderus coryli, assembly GCA_911728435.2. NCBI lineage: Eukaryota > Metazoa > Arthropoda > Insecta > Coleoptera > Attelabidae > Apoderus > Apoderus coryli. Next base: position 31,777,691 of record OU452198.1, on the reverse strand, counting down.
GAGTAATTAATAATAATAATAATAGGCTTTATTAAGATTATATATAAATATACATCTTAAATGGCGAAGTCTAGCTGGTTCTTTTCTTTTGAGTAAAAAAAAGGCCGCTACTCAACATTAACCACTTAAACAATATAAAAACTAAACACATAACCTATATGAATTGTATTAAATATAAAACAATGACATTTATATCCTTAACTACAAAAAATTTAAATTCTTATTTAGTTAAAAAAAACTATTCAAACAAAAACACCCTAATTAAAACTAATGAAACACCCTTATATCAAATTAAATTACGAATAAGACAAAAACAAAACTTATTAATATAAATAAAAAATAACCATACATATAACTACACAATTAAATTTAATAACTACCTACTGAAAGTTGAAACATCCCTAGTCAATCAACTGTGAGTGTAAATTATCTTTCACTTTTTTTCGAAAACCGTTTACTGAAAGTGGCACTGAGAAATATGCTATAAAATCATTATGGTATTTTACAGTATCTTTTAAATAATGCAGATTTATGCTGAGGCATAGTAAGAAGATTCCTATTTCTCAAGGGCACATTATGAACCTCATCTCTGAAAACAAGTTTATTTCTTAAATAAGCTGGCACAGATGATTGAATTAACCGGAACAAAAAAGAAAGGATTAAGTATACAAATAATTTGTACACACTCAACCAATTGAGTTCCCTTATCTTTGCAGAGACATGATCATATTTCTCAAACCACATACAAAACGACAGCAGTTATTTTGTATTTTTTGAAGTCGATTTCTATCAAATACCGTTAGTGCCGGATAGTACAAAATTAAACCATAGGAAACTGAAGATAATATATATGACTCACATAATTTTTTACGGACTTTAAAATTCAGAATATTTCGGTTGGCATACAATACTTTTTATTTAAATTACTAATGTGTTGATCAAATCTCACTTTGCAGTCAAATATAATTCCCAAATTCTTAGCGGTCGATTCATAATTCAAAGGTTGACTTTCCAGTTCCAGAGATATATAGTTCTTTAAAAAGGGTAAAATATTTTCTGATGCATAGATCATGACTTGAGTTTTACCAGCATTTAATTTCAAACTATGTTTCTTACAGTATTCCGATATATTGCATAAATCAGAATTTATATTTGTCTCAACATCACTATAGTCAGATGGATCAAATGTATAAACAAGTTGTGTATCATCCGCATACGATTCACTCATGCCAAACCTCACGCAACTCCCCAAATCAAACGTATACAATAAATATAAAAGAGGACCCAGAATAGAGCCTTGTGGCACTCCAGAATCCACCTTTGCCACATCAGACACTCTCCCATTCACTCTGACATACTGCTGCCGATCATACAAGTAATTTTTGAAAAACAAAATACCCATATCACTCACACCAAGGTAATGAAGCTTGGCACACAACAAGTCATGGTCCACGCAATCAAATGCCTTGGAAAATCCAGAAGCACTAATATAGTCGCCATCTTATTATCTAAACCACGAATTTTCAAATCATTTACATGTAACTAACAACAGTGATGTTGAGCCAAAACCTGGCCTAAATCCAGATTGATTTTCTGGTAGCAAACCATTAACATTTACAAATTGATACAGTTGTTGATGTATAGCTCTTTCTAATACCTTGCTCAAGACTGGAAGTAAGCTTATCGGTTATTACTACTTATTCCAAAAAAATGTAGAGTTAAATTAAATAAACTTATTACTTAATCATAACATACAGGGTTTCGAAGAAAGTATAGCATCTGATTACATTGAAAATTTAATACGATTATATTGAGAATATGAATTTTCAAAGTAAGTATAGGACTATTTTGAGAATATGATGTGTGGTGTTTTCAGTTTGGTGTTTTTTTTATTAAAAATTTATTAAACTTCAAACCGACAACTGGTTTAAAAATGTCGCGAAGATTTGGTATTGCATCTAAAGATGCAATTAATGATATTTTATCTAATAATATACCAAAAAATACATGAAAATCAAAAAAATATGTATGGAAAATATTTCTCGAGTTTTGTGCGACCAGAGAATACGAACTGAATGCTGAAACGAGTTTGCATAATTTGGCTAATATATTGAAAGATTATGCGGTAAATATGAGAAAAGCTGACGGAACCGAATATAAAGAAGCAACTGTAAAAACAATTTGGAATACTACGAGTAGGCTACTCCAGGAAAAATACTTCAATGACGTCAAAATTGTATTCGACCCGTTTACCAGTGTGATATTCAAAAATGCAACTCTCTAACCAATAGAGTCGTCATGTATCTGGTTTCAAATACTCTTAAAAATCTTATTTCAGTTTAATAAACACACATTGTCCAATAACTCCCACATGTCCAATAACTGCGTGGTTTACCCTACTATTTATATTTTTAGCGTAATAATTAAAGTTGCGTTGTGTGTAACTCCAAGCTGCGCCCATGCTTTTTCGCCTTCAAACAATACAGAAGGCAAGCAAACACCCCCATTGTCGTCACTGCCACATGAGTAACTAATTATTCCTCGAATAAGAAAATTGATTAAAATATGTACCTATATAGGCTTTTCCATGACTGGCAGGACGTTTCTCTATCAAAATATCCCCTTTGAACCAAAAACTAAACTTAACCACGTGGGTTTTAAAGGGTCGTTTATTAGGAGAACATAAACATGGCGGAGGTGGGTGGAGCGCAATATTCACCCCATATAAATACACACAAAGTTCCAAATCGGCCTTTCCCTTTCATTGGTGTCAGTATTTATAAATGTAGGTACACTCACAGCCAAGGAGGACTACTACCTACCAAAACAACCCTCTATGCATTCACATCATAGTGTGCGGTAATAATTATTTAACATTAATGCGACACAGAGAGGTATAGTATTGTATTGTATGAAAAGGTTTTGAGTTTAGAGGGTGAGTTTACCAATAATATGGGGTGTGGTGGGGTGAGACGAACACGAATAGAATGTGGGAAGGGTAGAGGGAGTGTAACGTTAATGATAGGGTGCGGAGAGCAGTGGTGGCGCGATATTTGGGGTTCCAAATTAGTACAATACAAATGTTTTAAATAAATACACATAATAATAATCTTTATTCAGGCATTATAAATACAAATATTGTACATTGGCAAGTCAATTGATTGAACACACAACCGGTTCGGTTGTAAATAAATGTAAAAAATAAATAAATACAAAATATAGATAAAAACAACACATACATCTAAAATTAATCAGTAAAACAATAAAGAAATAAATCAAAACAAAATGTGACACAATCATACAATAAAATAAACATAACACTATCTATACTGAGGCAGAAAATTCTTGCATACTCTAGAACGCGCCATCCCATTCGTTAAAAGTTTTTTTAGCAATTTTTTGAAAGTGCTCTCGGTTTGGCAGCTCTGTATGTTCGAGGGAAGAAGGTTAAAATACGAATAACCAGAGACATTGGCGATTTCTACTTGCTTTCGTTGCATACACCAGTATTTGTGTTTTATAAACTTTATTGTGTATTTACGTGTTTAACATAACTTTTTAAGATTTAAGATGGTGTGATTAGTTTTAGAAAGTTTTGGTACACGGAAAAAAAATATTATTCTAGTAACAATTGCAATTGTTGCTAGCAATTTCTGTATTATTCCAATACCCACATCATGACATTGTCACCTTAACCAAATTGTTTTAGTTAACATAAAAAAAAATGTTTTAGCTTTATATTTTTATTCTTGTTGTGCGTTTTATGTGTAAATCAATTCGAAATCTTAAAGTAAGTGTTTGTAAGAAACAATTATTACAAATAAGTTATAATTTACATAGTAATTACAATTTTTCTTTGCTTATGCCTTTCAAAATATATCATATTTTCGGATAAATGCACGCATACTTCTTTTCTTCTGCACTTACGTCCTTACAATTTTGTAAAAATAGAAGGAAAATGGCGGTTGCAATTCCGATACGCTTTCCTTATTTATTTCACAATGATTTCAAGAAAAACACGTGTTAATTCTAAAAAAATTTTTTTAAATTTTTCCTTCAGCAAGTTATGAGTGAAAAAGAAAACCTACACAACGATAACAATCGTGTTTTCTTTATAAGTAAAGGGCGGAATATATGCAAAGTGCATATATTTGCATATTTTTACAAATTTCATAAAAAATTGCATATTTCGGCAAAAATAAAATTTGTGTGCATATTTTTATGTTTTTCGTTCTATCAAAAGATTAAGTGCGACCCTTTCAAGTAATTGAAATAATTTAACAAGTGGGTAGGTTTTATTATTATATGGTGTATGGACTCATTTTATTATTATATGGTTTATTGCCGGCATTTATTGGATGTTTAGGAATTTCCAGTGGTAGTAAGTAGAGCAAATGTGGTCTCTTATTTTGTATTTATATTGTATAGAGTTTGTCTATTTGTTTCAAATGCCTAAAATGGCGAAAGCCGCTTCGTGGATTAAAAATTTTCCTGATTTGGAGTTTAGTGGGGATAAAGTGTTTTGCAAAGTTTGTGCCAAAATCATTACTTACTACCCAAATTAAAATATTGCCAGATCACATCGGTAGATGTTGAAAGAACTTATTCTTTGTACAAACATATTTTTACAGACAGAAGGCAAACACTTTTATCGGAAAATTTTGAAAAATATATCGTTATAAATGCATTTTAAACTATTTCAAGTTAAAAATTTTACCTCTTATATTTTTCTTTTAATTTTACTTAAAATAAATAATTTTTGTAAGAGTCGGCGTTTCTTTATTTCCATTTTCCATGTTATATTCAAGGCATATAATTGCATATTTTGACAAATAAATGCATATTGTTGCATATTTCAAAGAAAAACTATGCATATATATGCGCATATTTTAACTGAATTGACGTGCATATATTCCGCCCTTTATTTATAAGTTATGCGTATAAAAAGCAAGAAAACTGGTTTAAGTGCCTTAAAGTCCATTACTAGAGTTGCCACGAGACAAGGGTCAAGACGAGACGAGACTAAAGTTCGTCTCGTTTGTCTCGAGTATTACTAAAAAAATATTTAGACATTGGGAAAGTCAATTAGACTTTTTCGATGTGAGACCAATCTGTCACCAATCTAACAGTAAAATATCTAGTAATCAAAGAAAAACAACATCAAATTCAAAATAAATAATTCAGAATATAATATATAAGGATACCTTATAAACAAAGTAAAAGATTTTTAATTTTAAACTAAAATTATATTTTCTGAGAGTATAAGTGCAATAAACAACAGTCAGTAAATTCATTGCATTGTAATAAAATTACTTTACGTTTAAATACTTTTGTATCTACCAGTAAATTAAAGTACACTTTTGATAAAAATGTGTTTTTTTTTTCTATAAATAATAAATTTAAGTCCTCAAAAATATTGTATTCATTATCTTAAGTCCATATCAGCTAAATTTCATTGGAATAAAACTCTATTAAGTCCATTAAATCCAAGATTCAAGTCAAAAAAATTTTTTTTTTTTGGCATGAGATGAAATGTGAAGTGTTTGTAAATATTACATTATTATAAGGAAACAATAGAAAACACAAAAATAAAATAATTGCCACCATATTTTAAACCAGAATAAATACAGAAGGTAATTTCAATAATAAAAAATTTCATTTGCGTTTCCTGAACAATTAGAAATGGGACTTAATACAGTTTTATTCTGGGGTACAGATATATATCCAATTTTGGCGTAGCATAAAAATTGGATATATATCTGTACCCCAGAATAAAACTGTATTAAGTCCCATTTCTTAATTGTTCTAATCTAATGTTGATTTTTGTTTATTTATCTTCAGTTTAGAATTTATATTTGATTTTCTGAAGAAATCTTATTACTTATTATTATTAATTAGTACTAGTACCTAATTATATTTTAACTTGTACTATAAGATAATATATAGGACTCCAATTTTTTTTGGTTTGGTTTTGATTTTTTTTTTACTATAAAGCACAATACAGTTCTATAATAAAGGTTTTATATTTTATTCTAAATTTTATTTTGTATTTATAATTAAGGGCACGTTTTACCAGATCACATCCTAAGGTGCTGTTTTTTATTAATTAAAATTTTAAATATTATTATTTTTATTAGAAATGATTTGAATTGGTTCAAGTTATAACAATTTTTCGTCTCGTCTCGAAATGCGACGAAATGCTCTCGAGACGAGACAAAACGGCTGCGAGACGAGACATCTTGTGTCTCGGGTCTTGCGGCAACTCTCTAGTGCTCTCGTATCTATATTATGTTGTATAAGATATTATGTTGACATTTATTACGATGTTTCAAGGTTTCCAAATAATAATAATTAATTACATGTATATAATAACTTCAAATATACCTTAGAAAAATTACAAAAGTGAGATTGGTACAATTTTAGTTAATTTACTAAAAAAAGGAAACCTCGAGGCTCTAAAATCAACATCAATATGTGCTTCAAATGCAATAATCCCGTAGAATAAAACTCGGTATAAATAAACCAACTATTTGACAATTCTGTTATGGGATTTTCAAAGCGTGAAAATTTGTGAGATAATCTGCCATCATCACGATAAATTCCAGAAAACCGTTTAAGATCGTCACATAAACCCAATACCTATGTTTAGCATGAAGCTTTCGATTAATTAAATGAGAACGAATAGGCCTGGTATACACCCAAGTGAAAGGATTTTTGCATAAACAAGAACAACATATTATTACCTATCGTAAAAGACGCTATTCGCTATAAACAAATCAATATCAGTGTAGACAGAAAAATAAAATGTGACGTAAGACAACTGCACGCTTATAAAGAGAGGCTTGCGTTTCTAACAGACATTTCATTTTCTCTTTTCTAATTTTGCATAGATAGACATGTGCTTACGCAAGTTGCTGATATTTATTTTACGACTGCATAATATACACTCACCGGCAAAAAAAGCGACCACTAAAAACTGGCCCTAATTTTAAAGTTAGCTTTCTTCGCTCATATGATTTTGATGATTTTTTTTTAAATTGTAGATTGATGCTATATCAGAAATTTTTATTCAGATTTGAATTTGAGCATATACATAGAGAAGAAGTTTCTATCCCGAAATTTGGAACACCCTGTGGAGCGCAACAGCTATAGCAGCTATTATCAACTGGAATCACATTGAACCCTGATCTTTTCTGAGCATTTTGTTTTTTTAATCACGACATTATCCCTATTTTTGTTGGAGATACACTGTTTCAAAGCGAACGCTGAAAAAACACAACAAATAAAGTTTCTGTCCCGAAATTTGTAACACCCTGTGGAGCGCAACAGCTATAGCAACTATTATCAACTGGGATCACATTGAACTCTGATCTTTTTTGTGCATTTTGTTTTTCTAATCACGACATTATCTCTATTTTTGTTGGAGATACACTGTCTGCTCGTGCCAAAATGACTTTATTTAGTCGATTTGATATCGAATCAATAAGGTATAACGCCAGAATTATCTAACGCTTTTTAAACATTTTTGTTGCAGATCTGACAGTATGGCTGTTCACCCCAAAATGGAGGATAATCACAGGAAGATTTTGGTACGGGACCTTAACTCAGTAATAACCTGTAGGCTCTGTGAAGGTTATTTGATCGATGCAACAACGTTGGTGGAATGTGTACATACATGTAAGTTACCCAATTTTCTCTGTTGTTTATAGTATTTTTTGTTGCAAATGACTTCAGTGCATTATCTGAAGCGAACTCAATTCTCCAAATCCTCTTACAGGATAGCTTCGTTTACAGTTATACTAAAGATATGTGGTGCCCTTCCCGAATCATTTACGGGTGTAACATATTTAGTGAACTAGACTACTATATACGTATATTCTAATCCTGATCTAACAAATGTATTTTATATAACAACATTAAATGTCTTATTCTGATGATAAGTCTCAAAGATTTCGTGCTTGAGAAATAATTTAATTGTAGTGATAATAGAATTTAACTTATGATCGAAATTGACGTCATTATCGAGCTTTGTCTACCAGTCAATGATACTCGTTAATAGTTCATGAAAGTGGAAAGAGAAAAGTCACCAACACCCACTAAAACAACTTTAAATCATCATCATGCAGGAGTTTACTGCAAGCAAAATGTTAAAAAGAAGGGGACCCAAAACGGAACCCTGAGGAACCCTAGATGAAAAAGTGACTTTAAAATTTTTCCAAGTTTTATAATAAACAAATTGTCTTTGGTTGGGTTAGTTCTGTTAGATAGATATGAGTGGAAAAACAAGATTATTATTATTTTATTAGAATATAAGTTTTCTTGGGTCTCTGTCCTAATAAATCAACTGTACCGTTATAGATACAGAAACATTGAATAAACTAACATATACGGATAAAAAAAAACAACACAAGTGGGATTCGAACCTACATCTTCCCGTAGTCGGTCAGGTGTTTTACCCATTAAATTACCGTGTCACATATAAATGGAACTTCCTTAGTTTACACTTGCTTTTCTTCCTATGGGCAGAGCTACATCTCGATGTTCAATTCAAAGACCAAACCGCAAATAAATCTTGGGGTTCGGTTTATTTTGGAACACCCATACAGTATATTGTAGCTTTCTCGTCAAAATAGGCCTTATCTATCTCAGATTAAGATTTTAAACTAACTTTCTCTTTGCTATACAAACTGGTATATTTTTTCAGTTTGCCGAGGTTGCATCCTCAGATACTTCGAAAACAACAAAACAGTGTGTCCAATGTGCAATATGGTTTATAAAAAGAAACCACAATCATGCTTCAGGTAATTTTATAAATCACAACAAACCATGTTACAAAATGTTATTAATAAATATAATAACTGTTCCCGCAGGTCTGATAACCAAATACAGTCAATGGTTTACAAAATGGTACCCTCGTTATATTTTAAGGAATCACAGAGACGTGAGGAGTTTTACAGGAGTACGGGAGTACGGGCTGGGAGTTCGTGTAGTGACGATAGCGTCATTGAAAGAGAGCGGGATCATATGATCAATGATGATCCGGAATTGGTAAGCAACTTTGGAGATTTTTAACTTTATAGTGGAAGATTTTAGGAGAATTGATCATTTTCATTTTATCCATCTTGGCTTTCTTAATCCGGGTAAACACTAAGAGGGGTAATAATAGGGGTAGAACATGATTTTGAAAATGATCTTCAACTATCGCATGCGGATTTTCATCACACCATAAACGGTTATTATGAAAATTCCCTACTGCATTCCTTGAATAACTCGCTTCATCAGTAAACAAAATCAACATCAGTAGTTGGGGAATTTCACAATTTTCACACGTTTGTGACATCACTCTGTCTCATTATCCATAAATAATAAACAAATTTAGATAGTATTCGTTAGTATAATTTATACGCCCGTCATGATTATTACTACTTATTAATATCTACAATTTGTCATAATTGTTGATTATTTTTGTCAAGTGTCATAATATTCATTTGCTATCTAAAGCCATCATGGCCAACTAAAATCAATTAAATTTCAAATTCATATCACTATTGTAATAGAAAAATGTAGAATTGCCAATATTTTGAAAACTATCAGTTTTTGGGATAGACATCCTTTCATAAACTTGCCCTTATTTTTGATGCAAAAAAATAAAAAAAATATAAAATGGGGGGCTGCCATTTAAAAATTTTGATTTATGACACTTTTTTCAATTTGATTTTTTACCCTTTTTTCAAATACCCTGTATTAATATTTACTAAAAAAATACATGTAGGCGGCTAAACGTTTACTAATGTCATTGCAAATACAGCTGAAAGTTGTTTTCCTTTTAAATCTAAAACAGTCACTGCTGGATCAGCGCTGGGTCGCATAAATTGGTTGAGCGATGATTTGCGCAGGATGAGAGATCTGCTATGCACCATGCATTTGATTCATAAATCGGATTCTCAGTCTGTATCTAAAGTCGCCTTGAGACACTATAAAAAACAATATCGAGCTGAACTTTCTAAGGCCAAAAGAAGGGCTTATGAGGAGTATATTGCATCCGCTATTAATAGGCCTGCTGCTGTGTGGAGACTGGTCAAGGATTGGGAATCAACTCCAAATCTCGGGACAGCTGAGAACTTGACTGCGCATATTTTAAATGACTACTTTACAACTGCGGCTGATGATATCATAAAACAGCTACCAGCCACATCGGTCACTTTTGAGAAATATATGTCTCCCACTAGAGCTGCTGGATTTAGTTTGAGAACGGTAACCTTTAATGAAGTACGTGAAAAACTATCAGGTATGAAAAACACAAAAAGCTCGGATTGTTATGAGCTTAATGTTAGGATTATTGGGACTTTAAAGAATCTGCTAGTGGTGCCGCTTACTAAGTTGATAAACCATTGCATTGGTGACGCTGTATTTCCGGCGGTCTTGAAGGAGGCAAGGGTTATTCCAATTTACAAAAATAAAGGATCGGTTGATGATCCCAGTAACTATCGACCAATATCGATCTTGCCAATTTTTTCAAAAATCTTTGAGTCTATTATTAAAAATCAAATAACTGAATATTTTGAAGCAAATAATCTCTTTATGCAAAGTCAATATGGCTTTCGTAATAAGAGATCTACTACTCTTGCAATTAATAACCTTTTGGAATATGTTTCGGATGGCATGGAGCGGGGCTGTGACACCTTTGCTTCCTTTTATGACCTCACTAAGGCTTTTGACTGTGTCTCACACGAGATACTTCTTCAGAAACTCTCTTACTATAACTTTGATGTTGACAGTGTTGCCTTGGTTGGCTCTTATCTCAGCGATCGTTTTCAGCACGTTTTGTATGGGGGACGATACTCGGAGAGACGAAGGGTTGGACGGGGTGTGCCCCAGGGGTCGGTTTTGGGACCTTTATTGTTTTTAATATACGTAAATGATTTATACAAATTTCAAGAAGAGTCAAATATAATCTTCTTTGCTGACGACACAACTAGTCTGATTAGATATCGACCAAACGACCCTTTAGGGGAGTTGGTTAATGCGGTTGAGACTGACATAGGCAATTGGTTTCTGGCAAATGAACTGAGCTTTAATCAGGCTAAAACTCAGAGCATGAACTTTACATTGCATTTTGCGCCTATCGATCTTCAGAGCGATGTTTGCGTGAAGTTCCTTGGGGTTCATCTTGATCCTAAATTAACCTGGGAGAGTCATGTTCGAGAACTTGGATGCTCGCTGTCCAGGGTCATATATCTGATCAGAAGGCTTGCGCAGAGTGTTTCAATCGCCAGTCTGTTGACGGTATATCATGGTTATTTTGTTTCCCGTATCTCGTATGGTATTTTGAACTGGAGACATAGTTCCCATGCAATGAAAATCTTCAAGCTACAGAGGAGATGTTTACGTACAATGTTGGGGCTCGGTTGGCGTGACTGCTGTAAAAAGTATTTTGTTGAACATGGACTAGTTACTTTGCCTTCCTTGTACATCTTAAACTGTCTTGGCTACATTCGAACCAATGCCTCGCATTTCACTCTGATATGCATAATTATGGTACGCGAAATCGCAATGACATATTGCCTGAATTTCACCGCCTATTGAGGACTAGGGAAGGTTCTGACTATTATTGTGTCAAATTTTATAATAAGCTGCCGTCTCACATAAAGTACCTTGGTGAAGTCCAATTTACCAAATGTATTAAATCATTTTTGATATATCATGCTTTTTATACCTTTGAGGACTATTTCAGAAGCGATATTGTAAGATTTTTTTCGGTTTTAGTTTGTTTTATGTTGTTTGCTATTTTAATTTGTTTGTAAGCCTTTCTTTGTTGCTGAAACTTGGATTGTTTAATTTTTGTTCTTTTATGACGTACTATACATGTTATGTAACATAAGATGGTGAAGAAATATATCTATCTATCTAAGTAGGTCTATATCTTCTAGGATATTCTAACAAATTAAATTATTAAAGCTTCCATATAATACAATTTTTTTATTATTCTCTATTCTGAAAACGTCATTTTTGACATAAAATTTCAAATATTTCGAAAACGGCTGGCGATAGGTATAACATATTATGCATGAAATATGTTTAGAATTACAAAGAGAATCCAAAAAAAATATAATTTACATAGGGTCGAATTTGAAATAGGAAAGTTGACACTCATTTCCGGTATAACCGGAAGTGCTAGATTCTTGAAAACATTTTAGCCAAATTGGTTCCGTCTACCTAAGTACCACACCAGATTTTCAGATTGTTCCACAGTGTAGTTTCTCCATAATCGATCGAATCCCTTCCCGGTGGGACAGCCGGTATATTCAGTCATTGAAATAGACAGGAAAAAGATAGAGACTTCCGGTTTTCACTGTTTTCTTTATTTTTATGTGCTCTTTCTATCTAGTGAAGACTAATAGTACCATTCCATTTGATTTTTCTAAGAAAATTGACAAAATAGGAACCATTGTTATATATCTCCATCTAGCGGCCATATATAAAAAATAAATAAAAGCAGCAATACTTTTTTTGATGCTCCCTTTATACTGAGTATAATTTTATTAAAAGCTAAAAATTAAAACTATTTTCCAACTACAAGAAATCCCAAAGGGATTTCCCAGTCGTTTTGTGGTCATTGAGGGTTATAAAAAAAATTCAAAAAAAAAAATTAAAAATAAATTTAAAAAAAATTCAAAAAAAAAATCATAAAAAACATAAAAAAAAAAATAAAATCAAATAAATAAAAAAAATCCAAAAAAAAATTATTATTATTGTTATAGATTTCATCACAAAACATCGGCGAGAAAGTACAATTCTACAGCCCAGATGATTCCATATCACTATCGCTGGAATACTACCAGAGTCGACTTGATAATTCATCGGACATTAAAATAAGTGATATGCGACAAAGTAACACAAATAATTCTAATGACACAAAAACTATTAAGACTGAAAATAATCCAATAAAGTTAGATAAATGTGAGAGTAAAACGGAACACAATGAAATTAGTGCACCATTAAGTGATAGTAGTGATAATAAAAGTGTAAATAAAGACATTAGCGAAAGTGATGGACTAATGAAACCTGAACCAAATAACAATAATTGCAAAATACGGTATTTGCAATGTCCAGCTGCGGTTAGCATGCGACATTTACAGAAATTCATTCGGATGAAGTATGGATTGACTGCGGAACATAAGGTAAGAGTGGTATTTCTATTTTCATGGGGAAATGGCATTTCGTCCCTGCTAGCTGAAATCTTCATGTCAAAAATAGACCAAACCATTCTATCAAATAACATTCATGGTCCAAGATTCATTTGCTTTAAAAGATACGTGGATGACATCTTCGCCATATACACAGGAACCACGGACGATGTTATCCATACACTTAACTTCATGAACTCCATACATGAACGAATTCAATTCACACATGAATCTGAAACTAACAACTCATTGAATTATCTTGACTTAACCATACACAGAAATAATAACAAACTTACATTCTCTATATATCATAAACCCACTTCATCAGACGCTATTATAGATTACCACTCCAACCATCCTTCCACACACAAATTTTCTACATTCCAATCTTACTTCCATAGACTATTTCATGTACCCATGTCACGTGAAGACTTCGGTAATGAGCTGTCGATAATTTACCACGTAGCTAAAGTAAACCACTATCCGATATCTACAATCAATAAAATATATTATAGACACCTAATAAAGCACACATTTAGCGGACTTACCACTATAGAAAATTCCACCAACATTAGCTTCCATCCCGTCACTTACATCGGTCCATTTATGCATTCCATTAAAAAACTATTTAATAACCACAACATTAATATTTGCTTCAGAACTAGGAACACCATAGGCAATTATCTTGATAACAGCAAATCCCCAGTTAACTGGCTCCAAAAATCTGGTGTGTACTTACTGAAATGTGGAACCATAAATTGTAACACCATCTACATTGGCCAAACTGGTCGCAACTTTAGTACTCGTATAAAAGAACACTATAAAATCATTGAAAAGGCCACTCAAGAAAACGCTGAAGAACTAAACAGCAACTCCGCTTTCGCCAACCACATATATAATGAACACCACTCCTTTTCCATCGATCAAAATGCTGAAATGCTCCACTCCTGTCTTAAAAGCACAATGCTGAATGTCTTAGAAGCCATGGAAATTAATTCATATAAAAAGAACACTAAGTACACTTGCGTAAATGACCAACTCGAATTCGACTGCCTCCCATTCTTCAATTCCCTTAAGTTTAACACAACATAACCCACCACCCAAGCCTCCTATAAAATAAGCCCCATAACCCACAAATAAAAATATAAATAAACAAACAAATGTTAGGTTATAACATACCATTTCCCTTCCTCTTAAACACAGACAATAGACTCATTAATCCACAGACACCTTTTCATCGAACATCAAATTAAATAAACTAATATACCCTTAAACAACAAATGTAGAAACTTTAAACATAGACTTCGCATACAACTAATTACCCTTCTCAACACTTAACAAACCTCCCAATTAATCCATTTAAATTAAACTTTATATACTCACCTCATATAACTTCCTCACCTCACTTCACCTCACCTAAAACACCAAATGTGTAACTTTGGCTAAACCTAATGACAGATATACAACTGTCTTCATCTCGCCACTCGACATTTTGTCTTCTTGTCGAATTTGTAGACATTAAAACCACACTGGTGGAATCTTACCAATTTTTCAAAAAACGTAAAATTAAAAATGAAGAGAAAAGAAAAACACAAACAAACTAATGTTGAAATGAAACACAAATTTAAATTTTAAATACCTATATATTTTATTTTTATTATGCTCAATTTCTAAAAACAAATTTCCATAAAATGGTAAGACTCCTACTAATTTAATATCATTACATCATATTTTAATTTAAGTCATTATTTTAAATTGAAGATCAATGTAAAAGTACCCTATTCTAAGTTCATATGAAGTTTAACCCCCTCATCTAACCGAATTGTATAAGGTTCCTTAGCCACTGATGATGGACGTTGTAGTCCGAAACATGTCTGGCGAATCATAAACAGTTTCAACGTATATATAAAGATTTTTTGTGGAGTAGACGTCTTTTATTCAAACAACAATTCTATTTTATTGTTAGTTGTTAAATTACAGGAAATAAAAATGCGCTCTAAAAGTAATGTTGCTTCGTGGTGTAGCGATTTAAACAGCAGTTGAAGGAGGAACAAGACGTGAGTTCAAATCCCATCCGAGACAGAAGCTTTTTCTCTAATTTTAGTCATGTATAATTTACAGCGAGGACCAAAAGTCACACATAAATATTCTCACGTAATTGCTGTATACAGGGGATCCATGTTTTCGCTCTCCTTATCATAATATGTACGGTCGTCATTAAATAAACTAGGACATTCAAGGTCAACCCATTAAATTAAAGTGTGAACTTAGCATAATTTGTGTTATAGAAATAGTCCATTATGCGTGGAGTTTATCATTTAATGATAAGTAAAACTTCGTCTTCTCCACAAATAATTCTTTTATTTTATTAAAATTGTGTCAAACCAAACATGTTTCGAGACCCAGTTCTCATCATCAGTAGTTAGTAAAAAGGGGGAATTTACTTCAGGATGAAAGTGAAAAATAAATATAAATCCAAAGTTGTGCAACATTATAATGTTTCTAAGTTTAAAAGGAAGTTGTAATAGTAATTTCACAATGAATAAATTTTAATTTTTTAAATTGTCATAAAAAAAAATTCTGCAAATGATTCGAATAAGCCCATTTTATTAATTTCTGTATTAAATTCCTCCTTTTTACTAACCACTGATGATGAGAACACTGGGTCTCGAAACATGTATGGTTTGACACAATTTTAATAAAATAAAAGAATAATTTGTGGAGAAGACGAAGTTTTACTTATCCTTAGCATAATTGTTTGTTAAGTCTGCTCTTAAGGCATTTATGTTTTGATATTTTGCAATAAAAAAGTATTATAACAACAGTTTTAACGTTTCCCGTATTTTGGTAGTTGAGTGATATCAAAATATTAAGCTATGTTTACAACTCAACTTTCTGTCATCTTCATTTCAAAGACTGACTTTGAATGTCCTAATTTTAACTCAAAAACCCCTTAACATATTTTAACCAAATTTTGGCGATGAGGCTCCATCCAATGACCAGTGTTTATCGATGGTATGGTGAATTCAATCGTGGTCGTAGTTCACTCCAAGACGAATTTCGTGAAGGTCGTCCAAAATCAGTTGTTGTTCCGAAAACTATTGATGCTGTGAGCTAACTGATATTGCAAGATCGTTATGTGACCTATCAAGAGATTGAGACAACCTTGGGCATTAGTGCGACCAGCATACATTCAATATTGCATAAACATTTGACTGTCAAAAAAATTTGTTCGCGTTGGATCCCATACAATTTGTCAATCGCTTTAAAAAGGCTCGTGTCGATTGGTCGAAAGAAATGTTCAAAAAATACGATCGCGGTGCTTCGAAACACGTCTATGACATCGTGACAGGTGATAAATCGTCGATTTACGCGTATGAGCCCGAAAGTAAACAGCAGTCGACTTCGCGCACGAAACACTTCCATTGGCTTGGAAGTGTTTCGTCGCCTGTTTTTTCGGAAAAACTGGACATGTCGTAACCGTACCACTAGAACAACGCAGAACAGTCAATTCTGAGTGGTACACAACCATTTGTTTGCCAGTTGTTTTCCAAGAAATCAGGAACACAAACCGCCGAAGACGGATCACTCTTCACCACGACAGTGTGAGCTCTCACACATCGGCTCAAACAACTGCATTTTTGAGCACCCAAAACATCGATTTGATGAGTCAACCGCCGTATAGTCCTGACTTGGCACCGAATGACTTCTATTTATTCCCGTACGTAAAAAACAAACTGAACAACGTTTTTCGACACCTGAAGATGGAGATACCTCAATCAGAGTGGCAAAAGTGCTTCGACAATTGGTTCAAACGCATGCAAAAGTGTATAGATCTTCATGGGGAATATTTTGAAAAACAATAAAGTGATTTTCGATGATTAATATTTGTTTTTGTTCTCTAATCCCGAAATATAAAAGGCAACCCTCGTAGCACTGGACAACATTTTGCTCCTTTTGATCAACATAAGTAGCAAAAGGTTCTTGTGATCTATGATTGAGGCGTCATACAGCCATTTCCAGAGCTGTGGGAAGCTTAAGAGTTAATAATCAAGGTCGAAACATGACGCAGTAATAATACTTAGCCTCGAAAGATCTGAAGAGCACATTAGAGGTAATGACAATCACACACGCCAAACTAAGTATAAGAAATCAACCACGAATACCACACTATGGATATGAGCAGGAGTAGTCCTTTAATAGGCGTCCGGAAAAGATTTTGATACGGGAAACTAGCTGAATACCCATTCGTGAAGGTCATTAACGAACAACAACATAACCTACTAAATGCAGCATAAAAAAACTTGTTTACATATTTATTTATTTATTTTATTTATTTATTCATTTCTTGCATAACAGGTTTAACACCCAATTACAAGGCAAACTCTTAAAAATTATTGTACATATTTAGGTAATTACTTTACATTATCTAAGAAACAATAACACTAAAAATTGTTACCAATACTAAGATAGCAAACATAAACATTATTGAGTTAAAACTAATGACATCGAAATTAATATAGGAAAAGAATATGCGTATATAATCAATAAGATCTCACAGTAAGCTAATCTTCGGAACGATATAGAAGGCGAGACAACTGGGCCCCAAACCCAAGTAGTGTTTGGTCAAAGTAATCGACCTCACTGCTGCATTGCACTCTTGTAATGCTCTAAACAGAGGTGCCCTATACTCATAGTTGGTACGAAGTGTATTGATATGGAATAACCTAGCGTTTCTGGAAAAAAACCGTGGAATGTTGAAACCAATCCGCTCCAGCAGCTGAGGACAGTCAATCATACCATTAATTATTTTAAAGAGGAACACCTGTCCAGCATATAATCTACGTGTAGCCAACGAGTTCATGTTAAATCTTTCAAGGAGCATGCGATGATCATATCCACGCGACGGAAAATGCCCATCAATTTTGAACGCTAAGTACTTGAGAAATCTACGCTGAACACTCTCAACCTGTCTTATATGGACTTGATATATCGGAGACCATACATCGCAAGCATACTCAAGCTTAGATCCGACCAACACATTGTACAAATTGGTCAGACACTCAACGTTGTTAAATTCTTTAGTTATTCGAAACAAAAAACCAAGCATACGAAAAGAGTCACATAGTAGGTGCTGTGTATGTGTTGTAAATTAGAAGTTGGTGTCCACATAGACTCCCAAATCCCTGACGACCTCACACGAGTCAAGAATGGTATTACATAACCGGTAGGGAAACATATGTGTGCTCTGCGACCTGGAGAATACAGCAAGTTTGCATTTTCCCACATTCAAAGGCAGTTTGTTAGTATGGCACCACAGCTCGAGCCTCGACAGATCAGCCTGCAACAATTCGCAATCAGCAAGAGATCGAACAGCTCTGTAAATCTTGTAGTCATCTGCAAAAATCAAGTAACTGCTCAAAAAGCCTTCCGATATGTCATTAATGAAAATGGAGAAAATAAGGGGAGCAAGACAACTGCCCTGTGGGGCACTACTGGTGGGTATGAAATAATCAGACCTATGTCCATTGTATTCAACGAACTGTTTACGATTAGTTAGATAAGTATAAAAAGACACCAGGAGATCCTCATCAAAGTCAATATTGCACATCTTCTGCAGTATCAGCGAGTGATCAAGTTTATCGAACGCTTTCGAAAAGTCGGTGTAGCATCATTAAGAGTAAAAATGATATAAATATTTAGCCTTTCAAGTAGTTGAATTGGTGTTAAAAATGTATATACCATAGGCGTCCGTAAAATAAAAACGCTTTTTTTTTTTTATTTTTTTTTTATGATTTCAAACGAAAACGAAAAATTGCAGTTTTTGCAGTTGTAGAGTAAAATTTCGTCAATTTAATTTTTCAGGTGGACATAATATACAAAGGCGAGGTGTTGAAGGATGACTTTAGCCTGATGGATGTTGCGTATACGTTTAAATGGGAAAAGGTAGGTCGTATTTCAATTATTATTTGTATTTTTAATCAACGATAATAGCGACAGCTTCTGTAGCACCAAAAATTTGTGAAATAAATAATGAAAACATTATTTTAAAGTACCTACATAACATAATGATAGTTGTTCTTCTATATAATTCATTACCTAATGTATTTGTATCATACTACAGTGTATACGAGTACTACCGTTAAAAATAGACGCGTTCGATAAATACGTAAATAAATTATATCTCAGAATTGCTATAATAATAAACGTAGAGAAATAAAAATACGAGACTACATAGAAAGCATCATAGGTGGTATATCCACATTTTTTTTTTTTGGCAAAACCATTTTTAAAAATTAAAATACCGGATAAAGATATATGATGATCAACGCCTGGAATTAGTTGCATAGATCATATTTTAATTTCAGCTAAATGTAGCCTTGAGCCACTAACTTGTGTGTTGGAGGTGGAGTTAACGGATCATTTTCTTTCCCATAATTCTGGATTTACAGTTGAGTGAGCACCCACACAACTGCATTACCTAGTTAATACTGGGTGATTTTTGTAGAACGTATATTAGAAATTTTCTAACTTGCCGTTGGGTTATCCTGGGGTAGATTAGGGTACTTCAAATTAAACGCATGAACAGTACGTTGGACAATCTTTTTACACATACCATAAATTGTATTTTTAATGAATAAGTTAATAATAAGTGGATTTATGTAAAAAATACTCTTAGTAAACCCCGCCTTAAATTTAATTGTCAGTATAGTAATACCCCTAGGGTCTTGATAATACCGCAGGCCGAGGGCTATTATCCTTGAGCAACTCGCTTGAATGATTCTCTATGACAAAATTTTGAGTATTTATCAAGGCCCGAGGAGTATTCGATAAGATAATTTTTTACTTTGTAGATATCAAAAATTTGATTGTCAATCTGACGTTTAATAATTTTCAATACAAAATGTATTAGTTTTAATCAAACAAATATTGTTCATTTTTATTTAAAACTACAGTTGTGAAAAGTACAATTGGTAAATGTTAAATTGGAAGAAGAGTTTGCTGAAGTTGACGGATTGTTAATTTCCATTGTTGAAGAAATTCCTCGCTTGGTGTTGATTATTTCACCATGGCGTTCTTGGTTAATATTCAAGTACGGTTTAATTGAATTAGAGCTGCTTGTCAAACCATGTGTCACTTTCGGATTTGCAGAAACGATTTGGTCTCAAGAATAGGCGACTGGAAGTAATATTTTTCCCCTTTTGAACAATAATTTATGGAATAACCGATCAGGCATGCACTTTCGTTTTCAATATTTGGAACAAGCCACTTACTATTTGTACAACTTTTCAATCCTCCTTGGCATGTTTGACTGAATATTGGATTGTATTCAATTCTGTTGGTTGGCGTTCCATCATTATTTTTCTCAATCGTGAAATAATCTATAAGGCAATCAGCTGGTTCACCCCCTACATTTATCCCATAATCCAATGATTCTAGCCAAATCACTTGAACTCAAATTTGATGAACTGCATTTTCGTTTGTTTGGATCCTGCTGTAATCTTTTACGTTTTGCATTTCTTGCATCTCGCGCATTTTTGAATATCACACTGGTAAACGGGTCGAATACAATTTTGAAGTCATTGAAGTATTTTTCCTGGAGTAGCCTACTCGTAGTATTCCAAATTGTTTTTACAGTTGCTTCTTTCTATTCAGTTCCGTCAGCTTTTCTCATATTTACCGCATAATCTTTCAATATATTAGCCAAATTATGCAAACTCGTTTCAGCATTCAGTTCGTATTCTCTGGTCGCACAAAACTCGAGAAATATTTTCCATACATATTTTTGTGATTTGATTGTATTTTTTGGTATATTATTAGATATAATATCATTAATTGCATCGTTAGATGCAATACCAAATCTTCGGGACATTTTTAAACCGTTATCAGTTTGACGTTTAATTAATTTTTAATAAAAAAAACACCAAACTGAAAACACCACATGTAGGGTATTATCGCTGCAATCCAGAGGTAATTGGATGAAATTTGACACATGACTTAAAATTAAGTAATTTGATTGGTTACTATATTTAGTAAAAAATGATCTTTTAAATAGTCTAAAAATTAATGTATGAAGTCATTTAGAAAAACTGACTTTTTGACCTTTTTTGATTTCCATATTTAAAAATAATCGTCTACGCCTATGTACTGTGACCTACAACTAATTAGTAGGTACTAAAAGTAAACAAGACTTATTGTTTAACTGTGTTACAACTTTGGTTGCTTAACTTGCAAGGTTTAAGTGTTTTCGCAAACCACTACATGTGGAATTTTTTTCAGAAAAATTGACATATGTCAAAAACTGTTGGGACTAACTCAACATTTAAAATTTAAAGTTGATAGTCACTTCACGATCACCCTGTAGGCCTGCCGAGCCCAAAATACTGTATTTTTTATGCAAATATCCCGAATGCCCATTTGCAAGTTGATAACACCACGGCAAGGCTGATTCCTGTTTGTGAATATGTTGGCAATGCCCGTGGTGCTCGTCTTTGAATCAGCATGTCAGAGGCTCCGGACTAGTGTATGGGGTTTCGGAGGTCTGTCTGGCCAGCCGGGTTTGTGTCGAGCTGGAATTTGGGAGCGATATGGTCTATGGGCATGCTTGTGGTGCCCAGTGCATATCCCTGTTTCGGTGTGTCCCCGGTGAGTTGGTGCACAGTTTGCATCAGCCGTGGTGGTGTGGATAGTGCCTCCCCGATCGAATGTTTGCGGGAGAGGAATGATGAAATAATGTCTTATTATGCATGTTCGATTGAGTTGTCGCCTACCGGATTCTTTGTGTGTTCCCAAGCGTAAGGGAGGGATGAAGTGCAACATTCAGAGTGAAAAAGATATTTTGAGAAGTAGTTGCCGCAATTTGGGTCAACAACCAATTAAATTTCAAAGTCCTATCACTATTGTAATAGGAAAATGTGTATATGAAGATCTATACACTTTGCAAGCGTTTGAACCAATTATCGAAGCACTTTTGCCACTCTGATTGAGGTATCTCCAAAACATGCATTCTGAATGCAGCAACCGCTTCTTCAGGTGTCGAAAAACGTTGACCTCTCAGTTTGTTTTTACGTACGGGAATAAAAAGAAGTCATTCGACTATACGGCGGATGACTCATCAAATCGATGTTTTGGGTGCTCAAAAAGGCAGTTGTTTGAGCCGATGTGTGAAAGCTCGCATTGTCGTGGTGAAGAGTGATCCGTCTTCGGCGGTTGGTTTTCCTGATTTCTTGGAAGACAACTGGCAAACAAATGGTTGTGTACCACTCAGAATTGATTGTTCTGCGTGTTTTGAAGCACCGCGATCGTATTTTTTGAGCATTTCTTTCGACCAATCGACACGAATCTTTTTTTTGAGCGATTGACAAATTGTGTGGGATCCAACGCGAACAAATTTTTTTGACAGTCAAATGTTTATGCAATATTAAATGTATGCTGGTCCTATTAATGCCTAAGGTTGTCTCAATCTCTTGATAGGTCACATGACGATCTTGCAATATCAGTTCGCGCACAACATCAATGGTTTTCAGAACAACAACTGATTTTGGACGACCTTCACGAAATTCGTCTTGGAGTGCACTACGACCACGATTGAATTCACCATACCATCGATAAACACTGGTCCTTCATGCAGCTTCATCGCCAAAAATTGAATTAAGTTCATCCATGCACTGTTGCCATGCAATGCAATGTTGCTGAGTAAATCGCACGAAAATGTTCACGATTTAATTCCATTTTTGGGCCGAGATGAATCTTTTAAGTTACTGTAAACAACACAAATAGCGCTCGTATGTCAAAATGTTCTGAGTACGTATAACCTCAAAAATGTCCAACTTACGATAGAGCTGTCAGTTGCCAGATTGCAACACCAGGGTTGCCAAATCCCGAAATATAAAAGACAACCCTCGCACAATTGAAGAACTTCCAGGAAAATGCTTGTGCTTTTGGGTGTACAAGACACATCGCAACAATTCTTTTAGAAGAGGATTGAAGAACAGTTAACACAAAGGTTTAGGGAAGTTTACAATGAAAGAAGAAGAAAAAAGACTTTGTTAAATTTACTTCAAACCATATCGACATTAGCGTTAAAATGAAAGGCCTAACTATCTCAGATTAAGATCTTAAACTAACTTTCTCTTTGCTATACAAACTGGTATATTTTTTACGTATACCCTCAAAAATATCCAATTTTACGATAGAGCTGTCAGTTGCCAGATTGCAACACCAGAGTTGCCAAATCCCGAAATATAAAAGGCAACCCTCGTAGACATCCTTTCATAAACTTGCCCTTATTTTTGACGCAAAAGAATTTAAAAATTTGGAATTTTGACACTTTTTTCAATTGGATTTTATACCCTGTTTATCAAATACACATTAATAATATTCATTAAAAATATACATAGGGGTCTCAAGTAGGTCTATAACTACTAGGATATCCCAACAAATTAAATTATTAAAGCTTCCCTATAATAAGAAATTATATTATTTATATCATTTCCAACAAGGACTATAACATAAAATAATTAAATAAGGATATCTTTTACGAAAAAATGGTTAATTATTGTTAAAGGGTGTACACGTCATTATTGACATAAAAACTTAAATATCCTAGGAACGTTTACACGGGGGGGACAGGGTGTTTTATTTGAAATAAGGAAGTACATGCCTTTTTCCGGTGTAACCAGAAGTGCCACCATTTTGAACACATTTTAGGCGCATTGTTCGCATGAATCTACACGGAAAAAAATTATTTTTCTAGTAACAAGAATTTTAACCAGAATTCAATTTAGTTAGTTAGCCACAACCAGATATTTTGTCACTATTACCTATTTGTACTTTGTTGGCAAATGGTGGCTGGTCTTTTCTTTGATCTGAGCAAGGCTTTTGATACAATTGGTCACAAGCTTTTGTTTTCAAAATTGGAAGATGTTGGAGTGCGTGGAACAACTTCTAAATGGATAGGAAGTTATCTCATGCATCGTTCCCAGCAAGTAGAGATTGCGGGAGTTCGTTCAGTGGTGGGAATTGTGAGCAATGGGATACCACAGGGCTCATGTTTATCGCCAACTTTATTTAATATATTCATTAATACCCTGCGGGACGTTTTGGGGGTTTTTGGCCTGTCCATTCTTTATGCGGATGCTTGTTTGAGCCGGTGATGAGAGTGGGAGGGTATGGTCTGCTAATGCCCTAGCTGGCGCGATGCACAGATGGTGTGAACACAATGGACTAGTACTCAATACATCAAAAACTGTCTTTCTCCCAATTTCAATGGCAAATAGGAACATGGACCGAAGTTATTTAATAAGAGCCAAAGATAAATCGATTGAACAGGTCAGTAGCACCAAATTCTTGGGAATATATACAGGCAATAAATTGACCTGGAGCACGCATATAGACGCTGTAGTAAAGAAATTATATATCCAGCTACATATTCCTAATAAACAACATCAAAAATACTGTATCGAATAATATTCTTA
The DNA here is from genome assembly GCA_911728435.2 of Apoderus coryli. NCBI lineage: Eukaryota > Metazoa > Arthropoda > Insecta > Coleoptera > Attelabidae > Apoderus > Apoderus coryli. Next base: position 31,753,027 of record OU452198.1, on the reverse strand, counting down.
AATTGATATATTTTGGTCTGATACAGTCTACCTTGATGTATGGTGTTATATTTTGGGGGGGAGCGAGTGGGACAATGAGGGTGTTCAGAACTCAAAAAAGGATCATGAGAGCGATGCAAGGAATCTCTCAAACTACTTCCTGTAAGGACCATTTTAAAAAATTAAAGTTAATGACATTCCCTTCACTATACATGTACGCACTTATAGTACATATAAAAAAACAAAATGAAATATTGCCTAAATCAGAAGATATACATAGTCACAATACTAGATATAAAAATAACTTGGTATTACCATTCTGCAGATCAACTACTGGCCAAAAGAACCCTAACTACATAAGTGTTAAATGTTTTAATAAAATTTTAAAAATCCAAAAGTTTCAAAACATTAATACCAAAAAATTTAAACTGGAGCTGAGAACCTTTTTTATAGAGAAATCTTTTTATTCAGTAGACGAGTTTTTAAATTATACTAATGAATAGTTTTAAGTCCCGGATTATAGCGGGTTATGTATGAATATGATTGTTTTTGTGTTGTATGTAATATTATTGACTATCCCATAATGTAGCATGTCATATGTATATTATTATCATCCTGAGGAGCAAAGAATAAATAAACTATAAATAAAATAAAATAAACTGTGATGCAAATTGTGTTGATAGAATTCGTATGTGCTTTTTGTTGGGGGAATGAGGAGTATTAAGGAACGCGGGGTGGGTGCTAAGAAGAACGACGTAGTTCGTCATGTAGGTATGTTTAATATCGTGCGAACTAAAAGCTATTTCGAAAAATTGATTGGTACGCCTATGAGAGATCATTCGTCCGCTAAAAATAGTTGGTATATTTTTGTTATTATCGTGTAGCACGACGTCGGTCGGCGGTTTGACTTAACGACTAAAAATGAACAATGTTATCGTATAATTTTGTTTATTCCAAGTGTTGTTTTATCACAAAATTTTGAAATTATTTATGATGATTTTGTGCAAGTTTAATGGATATTTTAACGATTAACACACGTTTTAAATTTGTTTTTACAATAAACATTATTGTTACAATGTGAAATGTTTTCATGCCTCGTGCATAGAAACAGACTTGTAATGTAATCATATAGTGAAATATTTAACATTTTATAACCAGTCAAAGATACTTCAAGATTTCATAGAATCTATTACTTGAAGTGGCGTTTTTCTCATTGGACTCCAACTCCTACCGAAGTCTCTCTCGTCTCTTGAGCAAAATAGAAGTAATTACAGTTCAGGAGCACTTTGATAAAATGTGTCTCCTTCCAACCCGCATCTTCCTAAACGACTTTTTGTTTGATCAACATATAAAAAGATTTGTTCTTGAACAAACATTTTTTGACGAGATTTGTGAGTGCTTGCCTTGATGACAAATATCAATAACTACTGTACTTACTAGGTCATTCAATAGGATAAGTAAGAAAAAAAATGACAAAACTCGATTTTATTATTCAACAAAGTTGCCTTAGAGTACGAGGGTTGCCTTTTATTTTTCGGGATTTGGCAACCCTGGTGTTGCAATCTGACAACTGACAGCTCTATCGTAAAGTTGCACATTTTTGAGGTTATACGTACTCAGAACGTTTTGACATACGAGAGAATTTGTGTTGTTTACAGTAACTTAAAAGATTCATCTCGGCCCAAAAATGGAATTAGATTGTGAACATTTACGTGCGATTATTTTTTACAACTTTCGACGTGGATTAACTCAGCAACAGTGCATGGATGAACTTAATTCAATGTTTGGCGATGAAGCTCCATCAAGGACCAGTGTTTATCGATGGTATGGTGAATTCAATCGTGGTCGTAGTTCACTCCAAGACGAATTTCGTGAAGGTCATCCAAAATCAGTTGTTGTTCCGAAAACCATTGATGCTGTGCGCGAACTGATATTGCAAGATCGTCAGGTGACCTATCAAGAGATTGAGACAACCTTAGGCATTAGTGGGACTAGCATACATTCAATATTGCATAAACATTTGACTGTCAAAAAAATTTGTTCGCGTTGGATCCCACACAATTTGTCAATCGCTCAAAAAAAGCTTCGTGTCGATTGGTCTAAAGAAATGCTCAAAAAATACGATCGCGGTGCTTCGAAACACGTCTATGACATCGTGACAGGTGATGAATCGTGGATTTACGCGTATGAGCACGAAAGTAAACAGCAGTCGACTGTATGGGTGTTTCAAGATGAGCCAAATCCAACAAAAGTTGGTCGCGCACGAAGCACTTCCAAGCAAATGGTCGCCTGTTTTTTCGCAAAAACTGGACATGTCGCAACCATACCACTAGAACAACGCAGAACAGTCAATTCTGAGTGGTACACAACCATGTGTAGCCAGTTGTCTTCCAAGAAATCAGGAAAACCAACCGCCGAACAACGCGAGCTCTCACACATCGGCTCAAACAACTGCATTTTTGAGCACCCAAAACATCGATTTGATGAGTCATCCGCCGTATAGTCCTGACTTGGCACCGAATGACTTCTTTTTATTCCCGTACGTAAAAAACAATCTGAGAGGTCAATGTTTTTCGACAACTGAAGAAACGGTTGCTACATTCAGAATGCATGTTTTCGAATCATCAATCAATCAGGGTGGCAAAAGTGCTTCGACAATCAGTTCAAATGCATGCAAAAGTGTATAGATCTTCATGGGGAATATTTTGAAAACCAATAAAGTGATTTTCGATGATTAATATTTGTTTTCTTATCCCGAAATATAAAAGGCAACCCTCGTATTGAATGAATACAAGTGCCAACTTTTAAGTATACAGAAGAATATCTGACAATCGAAAAGTTACTATAAGCTAGCAACTCCAGATTGCTTCCAATAGCCGTCAACTCCTACCGAAGTCTGGTAAGCTAATTTGAAAACGTCCGTACAGCTCAGGAGGTTTAAATCTTCATACAGCACTTAGATAAAATGTGTCAAATCGCATCTGCCTTAGCAGCACCATCGCACCTCAGAAGTAGCTTCCAAAACGACTTTTCGTAATCAACAAATAATAAAGGGTGTTTTTATGGAGGTATAGAACTTAAAGTTGGCAACACTTTTTTTAACTGGCGGCCATTTTGTCAAACGCCTGAACAACGCTTTCAAATTGGGCCAATTTATTTTGAAAATCATGGTTCTGTTCGAAATACGCCTATTTTACGGCCAACATAATCGTCCATCAGAGCAATTAATTCGATTAACTATGGAACGTTTTCGCACCACATTTACACTAAATGATAATACGCAACCACAGAGACGTCGTTCAGTGCGTACAGAAGAAGTCATTGCTGCTGTAGAACGTAGCGTATAGACGAAGCTCCGAAGCAGTCTATCCGTCATCGTGCAAAGGAATTGGATATGTGTTCATCCTCTTTATGGAAGATTTTGCGCAAAGATCTTGGTTTGCGTGCTTACAAAATCCAACTCGTGCAACAATTGAAGCCACACGGTCACCTAGCAAGGCGTAGATTCGGTGAATGGGCCCAAAACAAGATTGGCGTTGATCCCGATTTTCATAAGCGAGTTTTGTTTAGTGATGAAGCTCATTTTTGTTTAAATGGATAGGTACGTCAATAAAGCCGTATTTAGAGTGATGGTAATCCTTAAGTGTATGTTGAGACACCGTTACATCCAGAAAAACTGACTATTTGGTGTGCTTTATGGTTTGGTGGAATCATTGGTCCGTACTTCTTTAAAAACGATGTAACATTCGCCGCGTTATTGTCGATATACGGCCACAAATGTTCATCGAAAATTGGACCTCCAGATAAGACTACGTCCGAGCCAGCCGTGGCGGTCATATGCCGGAATTCATATTACTAGAAGATTATCTTGTGACCCGAATACATTACTCTAATTATTAATTCTATGTTTTCTGCACATTGCAATGCAGCTTTTCTTTGGCGGTTGTATGACCATTGATGATGGAGCTTGAGGCTTGAGGAAAAATATGTTTGGTAGTTACTATATTTGTTTTATTTCGTGGAGGATTGACTTTCATTTCTATTAAATAAAAAAGGAAAGATTTCTCTAGAGTAATTATGCGGTGACGAAAACTGTATTTTCATAAAGAGTCATAGAAAAATAAAATAAAGATGAAGGGAAACATGTATAGGTATTTTTTAAAACTGTATTTATACGAGGTCTGTTCAAAAAGTACCCGGAATTCTCATTTTTCTAAAAAATATTTATTTATTCGTCTACATCTATATGGTCCCCTTCAAAGTAATCCCCCCTAGATATAATACACTTATGCCAGCGTTTTTTCCAGTCTTCGAAACACCCTTGATAGTCACTTTTTGTAATGCTCTGTAGCACTCTCAGCGATTCTGCCTTTATCTCTTCAATCGATGAAAAACGCTGTCCTTTCATGGGTCTCTTCAACTTTGGGAACAGGAAAAAATCACACGGAGCGATATCTGGTGAATAAGGAGGTTGGGGCATGATTAAAGTCTTGTTTTTAGCCACAAAATCACGAATAAGCAACGATGAATGAGCAGGTGCGTTATCGTGGTGCAAAACCCATGAATTGTTTTTCCATAAATCGGGGCGTTTTTTTCGAATTGCTTCACGCAAACGTCGCATTACTTCAAGGTAATACTCCTTATTGACGGTTTGACCTTTTGGCAAGAATTCTTTATGCACTATGCCATTATAATCGAAGAAAACAGTAAGCAAAACCTTGACATTTGATCGAACTTGACGTGCTTTTTTCACTCTTGGTGACGTTGAGTGCTTCCACGTGGACGATTGTGCTTTTGTTTCGACATCATAACCGTACACCCATGTTTCATCACCAGTTATGACCCTTTCAAGTAAATTTGGATCGTCGTTGCAGTCGTTTAACAGCTCCTGAGCGATGGTAATGCGTTTGTTTTTTTGATCAAAATTCAGCAGTTTTGGAACGAATTTTGCTGCCACTCGTTTCATGCCCAAAACCTTTGAAAAAATATGATGGCATGAGCCAACTGATATGCCAACTTCATCAGCAACTTCTCTAATTGTGATTCGGCGATCATCCATAATCATTTTTCCCACTTTTCCCACATTTTCATCGATTATTGACGTGCTGGGTCGACCGGAGCGTTCGTCGTCTTCAACGTCTTCGCGGCCATCTTGGAAACCCTTATACCACTCGTAAACACTTGTTTTTTTCATAGCAGACTCACCGTAGGCTCTCTGTAACATTTCGCACACTTGGTTACACTTTATTTCATTTTTCACGCAAAATTTAATACAAATTCTTTGACTCTTCAATTCTTCCATTGTTTAAACTAACAAAAATCGCCGAGCTCAAAAAAACACGTCTACACCAGCCGCTACAAGACAGAATGTAAACAATGAATACAGCTGAAAATTTCACCATACATTAGGGACATGTGTACCAACACAATAAAAAAAAAAATTTGACCACCGGACTCTCCAGACGCGCGCAATTCAAAAATTCCGGGAATTTTTTGAACATACCTCGTACCATTTTAAAAAATCGGTAAATACATAATATATTATCATCAATATAATCTTTATGATTGAAATAACAATAAAGCAGCTGCTGGAGAGAGTACCTACTTAACCAAAACTTTATTACTTACTTATTTCAGTGGTAAATATTTGTACAGTGCGATAATGCGTAGATATTTTTATTAGATATGCCTATACTTTAGATATTTTAAAGTTTAAAATTATGTTTATATATATGCATATAAGTACGTAATTTTTATTGCTTTGCAATAATTAATTTTCCAGAAAACGTCAAAAAATTCTAATGAATCTAGCCTTATATCAAATAATGTAACGGGTATGTAGAGTTTCCGCGATATACGCATGCTCCATGGTAGCTTATTTTCAGTACAAAGCTGCCATATTTAAAAGTATTTTGTCTTTCGGCTAAATAGGTTTTACAGAATTTATGCGCCATATCTGTTATGTTATATGTTGCGTCATACGAAACTGTTTGACACAATTAAATAATTGAATAATGTTATCGGTAACATATTATATTTTAAGCAATATGACAAAAGCATTTTTTTCTAAATCTTACGAAATTTAGGAGATTTCGCAACTGCGTCTGTTTTCGTAAACGTGCACTCTGAGATATTGCATCTATGTGGTCGTTAAAACATTCTCTGAAAAATTGACTCCTACAACCCATTACCTACATACTGACTAGGAAATCTGGATTTAGCACGGAAAAAACTTATAAAACAAGAATTTTCTATATTAAAACTCAAGTTATTAGAAGCAGATCATTCCCAGTGAGCATCCAGATCCTTCTGTAAGCAATTAACATCACAAGTAATTTTTCAGTATAGCGTCAAATCATCTGCAAAAAAAACTAGGCGTTGAAGTTCTTAAGATGTCGCTAATGAGACCCCTGGGATTAATAGTTCATAATGTTCACCATTTGGTTGCGTCCCTTTAAAAAACTCCCGACCCATGTTACAAAAGGGGTCAGAAAACAGCTCGCAGCAGAATAAGGCCAAAACTAATTTTTGCCAAAATGACTTCTTGGCTCGCGGACACCCGTTATAAGTGATAATGAGGAAATATTGTGTGGACGATACTGACTTTCAACATTTACGCGTACAGAATTTTAAAATTTATGTTGTGTGTGTACCATAGTACCTATATCTGATCGGTTGTTAATAAAATATTCAAGAAAATTAGCATACAAAAGACTTTTTGTTTTTTAACGCCATAACATCAGTCAGTCTATATGTAGTATAGACAGTTAACAAACATACATTTTGATATAGATATAAGATAGTTTACGAATAAATATTAAATTAAAATTAAATAGAAAATTCCAATCCGAAAAAACATGCGTCAACATGCCAAAACCTCATTTAAATGGTATAGAAAGTAGTCGCTAATGTATTGTTTCAAGCTAATATTACTAAGGCTTATGAGATAGATAAAGCAAAAGTCTAGGCAATAATAGGGAATATATGCCCACGAAATGGATTACCTTATAGATATGGAAAGTAGCACAGCACAAACATATCATACTTTGAAAATCTTTCGGATAAAATCCAAAAATAGGTAATAGATTTAACATTCACACCATTTTCAAATCAGGTAAAATAGTCCATGTTCATTTTTAACATTATGGAATGAGAACCAGAAACAACAACGAAATTGATTTACGTACCAAACAGATCATATTATAGGATGTTATGGTAAACAATATTTAAATTCAAGAATACAATAAAGTCTCTTAAACTTCTCCATGAATATTGACATCAGAATGTGGTTCAATATTTTATTGTTATAACAGTTGATTCGTTAGTTGTAAAATTAATGTCAATACAAACGTATAGGCAAAAACTACACATATAATATCCTTAAATTGCAGATTGGCGCCCAAAACATTAGAAGTTCATCAAAAGATTGATTGACCACATATTAAATATTAGTCTTTCTGCTAACATCAAATTCCAAGGATGTGGCCTTAAAATAGCTAAAAATTAACTGTGCCACATTCTTATCATCAGCAACTATTGAAAGCAAAGTTTAGCAAACCCATTAGAAATCAAAAACTTCATAAGTCGAAAACTTTTCGGTGTTATAGGTTTAATACTTGTTGTTCATGGTCAAAATTCAAGATATATTTTTGCTATGATGAACAAAACAATAATTTAAATAAATGTAATAATACTTTTCTAGACTATAGAAGTGATCATATCATCATAAAATTTTAGGCCTAAATAGGGGGTCAAGGTTTTCACATGTACCCATGTGGGTGCAATGAAACCGGGGATTTTTGAATATTTAAATTTTTTTTAAAACAACCACGTAATAAATCTTTCTTTAAAAAAAAAAAAAAGAAGCAAATCGAAACACAATAATGTGTTCAGGGAAATTTATACGGATCATTTTTTATTTACGCCGGTCGCACTGAAATTCTTGCAAACTATTTGAATAAAACAATAAATGCTGCAACAGAATCATTGGCATTTTAAAACGATCACCATACATTTTATCTTTCAACTTTAGAAATAGAAAATGTCACATGGTGCTAGATCGAAGCTTGATCATAATCCAAAACAACGTTGTCCCGTATGAGTCTCTAAAAGGAAAAGCAGTTTAAAAGTTTAACTCACTTAAATTGAGTTTATATTCATGTTTAACTGATTTCTACCCTCTAAGGTTTCTCGTTTAACTCTTTAAGTCACGTGGTTATCCTCTTCAATCCAATGCAATGTTCGTCACTTATTATTATATCTGAAATCTTGGGTTCCTATAATTGACAACAATCATTCAGATTTGGCATAAAACTTAAATTCAGTAATCATAACTGTCTAAATTATTGACACATTAGCACTTTTAAGCAAATTTTTCAACAGGTAGGTATAAAGTAACAAACATTTCCAATACATTTTTTATTATTGACAATCAAATTCTTGAAAATTGAGGGTCAAACAAAATTAAATATTCTTCATTACATAAAATTACAAGTCATTTTGTTAAACCAGACATAAAATTTTCGTACAACCATAGCTCTTTAAATTTTTGGCACAAGTAACAGAAAATTCCTCCATTTTCTGCTCATCATGATAGTTTTTACAAAATTATTGTAACTATAAAATCTTCGTGCATGCTTTGCGGCACCCCACTAAAACTTTGTAAAATTCGATCGGCCAATCGTGTAGATTGTATGTGCCCACCCCTTCATTTAGCCTGTGAATAGATATGAAGAGAGAACGCAGTTGTTAGACAAGGACAGTATTTGGAAGTATGTGTACGGGAAAGAGACAGAAATAAGACTAATAGAAACAAACAACAAAAGAGTCGATAAATGTCCCGACACTTCTGGGCTTTTGTGTCTTTTTCGAAAAGAATAATATGCCTTTTATTTTTTGATAATATAATCGGGTTGTACCCTTTATTCAAGAAATACTAGCTGCCTACCTGAGGTTAAAAGTGATGATAATAGACTTACGTATTTTTCATATTATTTAAATTTCTAATACCTACCTATTTGAATTACATATTCCGGTCACGTACATTTGGTTCAGTAGGAGTAGGTACCTATTATTAGTTTCACGAAATATACAAGAGAACTGTCTGAAGTATTTGATTTTTAATTATTTTAAGTACATAGGTATTCGGGAAATTGTTTTTGTTTTGATTGTACGTATTCTATATCTAAGTATACTAGGGTTGTTCAAAAAGTAATTTAACAGAGGGTATAGTATCTTTCAAGATATTTTGTTGAGATGTAGATTTTTTTTAAAATCATGATTAATTTAAAAAAGAGTTTTAAAACGTATGTGTTCCTAAAAAAATAAAACCCAGACGCACTTTTATATTGTGGTAAGTACATGTTTTGTCTTGCTTGAAGCGGTACATCTTCCAGCAGTTCCGGCAGTACTTGTTCTAGAAATTGTCGATAATCTGCACCATTTAATCTGTTGGGTAAAAATTGTGGGCCTATCAAATGATCACCGACGAAGCTAGCCCAAACATTAACGGAAAATTGTTGCTGATGATGGGCTTCAGCAATTTAATGTAGATTTTCTTCAGCCCATATGTGGTTATTGTGAAAATTGAACATACCATCTATCGAGAAAGATGCTTCATCGGTAAACAGAACTTCGGCTCCAAACTGAGGATGTTGAGCTTTTTGTCTTGCATCCATCTACAAAAAGCCAATCTTAGCGGAAAATCTCTTGGTAATAAGGACATCCCGGCTTTCATTTTACATGATTGTGCGTCTGTTTTCGCCGTGCCACTGCAGACTCTGTTTAATAGATCTCTGAGATATATTCCCAAAAGCTTGGAAAATTTCCCGCATTTGCCCAATCCATAAATCTGCTGAGAATGATCATGTTGACAATTATAGACCCGTCTCGCTCCTGTCCAACTTCTCGAAGGTTTTTGAAGCGGCATTACACCGAAAAATATTTGCTCAAATTAAGCATCGGATTGATCCACAGCAGCACGGTTTTTTCCCAGGCCGCTCTACAGTAACCAACTTAACCTGTTTTCCAGAGGATGTATTTCGTACCCTCGGGGATACAGATTTTTCGATGGCTTTCGATAAGCTGGATCATTCACTTGTCCTACGGAAAATGTCGAGGTTGGGTTTTCATGAGTATCTTTTAACGTTTTTTGCCTCCTACTTGTCTGATCGACAACACTACGTCGAATAAAATGGTCATAAATCGAAAACTTTCACACCCCACCGCCTCAGGGCAGCTGTTTGGCACCATTAATATTTTCAATTTTCATTAATGACATATCCCAGGAACTTACAAGCAACCATTTGATGTTTGCAGACGATCTGAAGTTGTATCGTGTTATTCGAGACACTTCGGATTGCGTATTGTTGCATCGCGACTTATATAAGCTAGAAGATTGGTGTAACTATAATAAATTGCCTTTAAATATTAATAAATGTAAGTTTGTCATATTTTCGAAACCGCAAACTGTTTTTGAACTCGATATCGCTATCAGCTGAGTTACACTGCGCTTGAGTGTTGTTCTGTTGTCAGGGATCTTGGAGTTTACGTGGACACTGAATTGCCAGTTAATTATCATATTCAAAGTATTACCCGAGATGCTTGGCTTTTTGTTTCGTGTTACCAAAGATTTTAGTGATATTGAATGTATAACTAATTTGTAGTGTGCTCTGGTAAGATCTAAGCTTGAGTACGCATCTATAACATGGTGTCCCATTTACCAATCTCATGCAGGACACATTGAATACATACAGCGCAAATTCCTTAAATATTTAGTATTTACAATTGACGGTAGATTCCCATGTAGAGGATTCGATCATAGAGCACTGCAAATGGTTTCGCTGGCTGCTCGCAGAGTGTATGCCGGACAACTCTTTCTGTTTAAGATTATAAATAGCTTGGTGGACTGTTCAAACCTACTCCGATCGTTGTATTTTAACATACCGCGCCCCTCTGCGAGGAGTAGCAGACTATTTCACGTTCCTGTTTTTCGTACTAATTATGAATCCAAACCACCACTACTTCGAGCATGCCAAACATGTAACATAGAAGGATTTAGTCAAGAAATTAACTATTTCAATGAGCCCGTAAGATCTTTCTGCGCTCAATTGTCTCGGTTCCTGCAAAATCTGGCCATCTGATGTGTGTGCGTATTTTGTTTTGTAGGATTATTAATTAGTTTATTATTAGTAGCTTATTTATTTAGTTATATTGTCTTGTAATTGGGTTTGTAACCTGTTAGACAATAAAGAATAATATTATTATTATTATTGTACTCTTTGGATATGGTAGGGATACAAAAGTTGCGTCTTTTCGAAATTCTCCAAACCGTCGAATGAGGTTGGTTTAAGTTGTGAGCAATTTTTCTGGTACTTGTGGTCGGATTTTGTTCAACTTCGTCGAGGACAGCCTCTTGTAGGGGAATTGCAAGTTCCATAGGCCGCCCATTATCAGCAGTATTCTTTTGAAAACTTCCATTTTTCCATAGTAGTTGGTGAATGCGTTAAAACAAGTTATGGTGGCGATCAGGATGTCTTTCTTGATACAACCGCCTTGCTTCTGCCGAATTACCGCTCGCCATTCCGTACAGGTAATGCATTTCGCACATTTCAGCGTTTGTGTAATTATTCATTTTCAATTTTGTAATACAAATTTACTTTTTGCAGGTACAAACTTAATGTTATTTTTTTATTTTTAATGAACAAATAACATTAAATGACGGCATATATTTTACACTCATTCTTTAAACATTTTAGTCGTCTATCTTCCTTTTTTTTCTTATTATTATTTTCTTCAATATTCTTTATTCGTCCTTGAATAGCTCATAATATTAGGTATAAAAGGAAATGCGTGCCAATCAGCAATTTAGAACTTCTTTTTCTCAATTCATGCTTTTAATATGTATGTATGTATAAACTTCACATGCTTTCGTATTTACAAAGGAAGATTTCAATATTATTTTTCATTTATAATGCTAAACACGATAATAATTATCTGAAAAATAATCTTTTTCTGCTCCCTAGGGAAAAAGAACTTTAAATTTAATTAACTAGCACCCCTTTTCATATTTTTCAAAAGTTTTACCTGGGAAACAGTTTTGCTTCCTCTAGAACATCGTCATTTTCGAAATTCATTGTTAGAAACTCAAATGTCCAACTCCACAATAATTTTCTCTATTGTTTAAGCCTCAAAGACTACTTGGCGAGGTATGTTATAAAGGCAGACACCCTCTCCTCATCAGTAAAATAAAATCATAAGCAGAAATCACACACGTGTGTGTAATAACTATGGACATTTTATTTATCGGCGAAATCGTTTGTATGACAAAAAAACCTTACGGACTCATAATTTGTAGATAATTTAGTTTAGTTCATTTTTGTACATTGAAACTTTTTTTCAAAACTGTTTATTTTTCGAACTATGAGCAAAAAAATGCGCGGATTTCGCGATATTTTGCAGATTTTTCAAAACGCATCACTTTTTCGAGGTGGCAATGTTAAAAATCGAATTCAGGATTTCCAAAAACATCAATCATTGAAAAGACCACCGAGGTTGGAGCTAAAATAAAAGTACAAAATTACATATACTTAACTAAGTATTTAATAAATTAAAACATAGGCATAGGTATGAAACACAATATTTTAGCACATAAAAAAATAGAAAAGATATATTTGTAATAATAAATATATAATTTATATAGACCCTTAATCTATCAGCTATATTATACCGGGTATTCCATTAAGGGTGGACAGGTAGCATATCTCAGGAAATAATAGTCGTAGGACAATGGGAAAAAATTCTTTTAGGGAAATTCACCATGGGAAATCGCTGGAAATAGTTTTTTAGTTCCTAACAATACCGCTAGGGGGCGTAATAGATACAGTAATGTGAAAAATGTATTTTTATTGAAAATTTCGCAATATAAGTTAGAAAAATAATACTACCGCGGTAATGCTATTGAGATTCGGCATCTTTTTTGTGTATCACTTTTTATTGTAAGGCATGAAATAAAGGCAGCAGGGAAGGACGAAATTTTACCTACGACAATGTCTATAACTTTGGTTTGGCTTAACCGAATTTATCAATCTAATTTTTGTTTAAGAACTCAAGCCTTGCTGATGAAGAAAAAAAATATTTTAAATCATAATTATTTTTTGGGGCTCCGCTAGATGGCGATATTTGCATCGCCTAAGGTTTTTTTGATTTTTCTTTAAAAACTTAAATGGAATGATACAAATATTTTATCAAAAATGAAAAGCAAATTGGATTTGCAACAATAAAGTCCAAAACCGCACAGGAAAATCTTTATTCGTTTGAGAGTTATGGCCAAAAGAATGTTGTTCACCAAAATTCTTTGAAAAATCATGTATTATTTAATTTTCCGTGATAAAGAATGCCATGGGAAATAAAGAAATAGGTTTAAAATTTATTAAACTCATAGTTTAACAAATAAAAATAATGAAAGATCCATTGAAGTTGACCATCAAAGTAGATGGAATGTAAACGTGTGGTGTGGAATCGTAGTCAGGGTATTTAGCAGCATATTCGCGTTTATTTATTTTTCTCCATGCATGGAAACTTCCCAATTTTGTTTCATGGGTATCTAGATCTACCTCTTTTAACAATTTTTATGAAAGCTCTGCATTTTGGTAATTTTAATGGATCTTTCATTATTTTTATTTTTTCTTATTTATTATTCTTGAACCTTGATCTTCAATTTCTTTTTTTTTTTCCTTTTCTTGGGATGAGATTCACAAATTTAAAAAAAATAATATTTTTTTTTAAACTATTTTTTTAATGGTTTCATGTCATTTTTTTTTCTCCAACGTTTCGACTAGTCTTTTTCAAGAAATTCTTTTTTTTCCAATTCACAAACATTTCATTTCTTTTTCCTTTTTTTTATTATTATATTTTTGTTTTTAAGTACGTATACACGAGCTTGTTCAAGATTGTAGAACAATCGTGTATACGTACTTAAAAACAAAAATGTAATAATAAAAAAAAGGAAAAAGAAATGTTTGTGAATTGGAAAAAAAAAAAAGAATTTCTTGAAAAAGACTAGCCGAGTCTAGTCGAAACGTTGGAGAAAAAAAAAATGACATGAAACCATTAAAAAAATAGTTTAAAAAAAAATATTCTTTTTTTAAATTTGTGAACCTCATCCCAAGAAATGGAAAAAAAATATTTTTATTTGTTAAAAATCGAAAAAACCTTAGGCGATGCAAATATCGCCATCTAGCGGAGCCCCAAAAAACAATTATGATTTGAAGGCTTTTTTTTCTTCATCAGCAAGGCTTGAGTTCTTAAACAAAAATTAGATTGATAAATTCGGTTAAGCCAAACCAAAGTTATACACATTATCATAGGTAAAATTTCGCCCTTCCCTGCTGCTTTTATTTCAAGTCGCACAATAAAAAGTGATACACCCAAAAGATGCCGAATCTCAGTAGCATTACCGTGGTAGTATTGTTTTTCTAACTTATATTGCGAAATTTTCAATAAAAATGCATTTTTCGCGTTACTGTGTCTATTACGCCCCCTAGCGGTATAGTTAGGCACTAAAAAACTATTTCCAGCGATTTCCCATTATAGATTTCCCTAAAAGAATTTTTTTCCCATTGTCCTACAACTATTATTTCCTGAGATATACTACCTGTCCACCCTTAATGGAATACCCCGTATATAAACTAAATAAATAAAGTATAATATGAAAACATCTGAAATTTCTGGAAGTAGTAAATGTAATAAACTGCAGATCGTTATTGAAATATTTCCACTTTAGTTCAGCTTTTTAAATTATTATTTTTGTTTCGCTATTTACCTGTATCAAATACTAATAAATCTTCATTAGTTTGTGCTGAGTCATCTTTGGTAATTTTATGAACACCTATAAAATATAACAATGTTACATTAAAAATCCAATACGAATATTCAATAGTTTTTTTATAAAATTAAAAAATCTTATCACGTACTTTTCAATAAAGGAAATGCGTTATGAAGAAGATAAGGCTTGCAATTATTTTTTTCTATGTTTTCCTCTTGAAAATAGGAATCACAAATACTTAACGTATTGTAATCCTGCGTTGGAGTAATGTTTGCATATTAATGTGTATTGATAAATCCTAGGTCTTGTTTCCAAACATCACACCTGGAACATTGATAAATAAATGATCTTGGAAGGAACGTTGATTGTGTGTGCGTAAATTAATACAACACAATATCACTTGCCTACAAAACACAAAAATATACTATCACAACATATACATTGGCTATAAATAATTTATAATAGTATATCGTGCAACGAACATGAAATGACATATATTTCCTACGAGTATGATCGTTATTATTCACTATCACTGTTTATGTGTTTTGAAATTAGCGAAATACTTAATTATAATTATTATTAATTATAAATACCAAAACTGTCAATTTGGTGTTTGTATTTTCGGCGTTGCTATGGTGATTTTGCATGCCCGCCGCTACTTTTGTCATTACCAGGAAATTTTATATATTATGTAAATGATAAACAGCATTACAATGTACTACATTGGCAAATCATGATTGAACATATAATAAAGACATTTAAAGACAGTCGTAGAAAGAATATTTTTTACCTCTCTTCTTCTTTGGCAACCGAAAAAAAGATCTTCCTGATGCTGGCCTTGCTTTGCAATTGTCCACACAACAGAGCACTGGCATATTAAAATTGTTTCTGTATGCTATTAACTAAACAACTAATCAAATAACAAATTAAAAAACGTTTTAAAATTAAGTCCAATATAAGATATTTATATCAAACTATAATACACAATTTAATAAACACTACAACGAAAAAGTACGACTGGAGCCTATCACATCACAATCACAAAGTTATTTTGTAAATATTTTATTTTATAATATTGTCTTGTATAAGTTTAAACAAAGATAAATATGCAACGTATATCTAATTACATGTTTATAAATCATTGGACAATTTAATGTTAAGAATATAGCGGAAAACAATGTTTTTGTTCAAATATCAAATTATTATTCATTCATTTTAATTAAAAATTAATCATTCTTATTATTATTGATTTCAGTAAAAACTATTTAATCTCATACAACATCATTAGTGATGCAAAATTACCGGTAATTTATTTTTTGGTAAGAACATTGGAAATATTACGTAATATTACGTAATTTTAGGTAATATTAGGTAATATTGCTGAACAACTTAGAAAAAGCTGGTTTTACAATATGCAAAGAAGCTTTAACAAATTAAACAATAATTACCTCAATTATATGGCTCTAAAAGGTCAATAAAACACAAAATAAACTGAAATCTGAAACTATATAGTTTTATGCCTAATACAAATTTTAGAATAAAAAAAAATAAGTTAAGTATGCAGGTTATGTTTATTAGAAATAACATAATATATTATTTTGATGTGCAGTAGTAAACATAAAGATTATATGAAAACAAAATTTATAAATAAATATTAACTCTTGATTAATAATTAAAAAAGGTAACTTGTGTTTTTATCACAACATATCACAAACTGAAAAAAATCGTTAAAACTTAATCACACAATTCTTAGATAGGCGAAAGAATAGGTACATATGATAAAAATAGTTTTCAGTCGGTAAAAATAAATATTTAGTCATTATTTGCTAAACCCTCATCCGCAGACAAATCCTCGGATAAATCAGATTCAGTTTCATTAAAAGTATTTGTAACTGTTGATGGGGTCATTAATACAACATTTTTCATTTCGGCACGGTTATTGTGTAAGAATTTCCGATTAGTTCGTATGTAAACGAGCTTCACATATTATAGCGATGGCGTAAGAGCTAAGCAACAGCTATCACTAGACGTGTTGCAGCATGTTGAAACAAGTTAGGTACCAACTTTAACGTAATATTGAAGCGAATATTACCGGGAATATTACCCCGAAAATTAACGAAATTTTTCGGAAATATTACAGTAACAATGTAACGTTACCGGATGGTAGAGGTAATATTACGTAATATAACCGGAAATTCTGATGGTAATATTCGGACCGTGCATCACTAAACATCATACAACAAAGTACAAGTGGTATAATAATACTATTGTGCATGCTGTAATACAACCGGTATAAATCAGAACCAAGAGCGTCTACCAATTGCCTCTAGAAAAGAGTGGCGACCGATAGACAATATTTCTGGTAGATTTCATAGTGGTTTTACTGTCTATTTTAAACATACTGTGATATAAGTGACAACACACAACACTAATCATTTGTAAAAATGAAAACTGTATTCGTACTTCAAAACAACAATAACAGAAACGACAAATATCACTCTATGGTATTCTGGAATATCAAAAAGAAACTATATACGACCATCAAAAAATCACACTCATACACTTTTAGTATCAGTCAATAATATTAATTATAAATTATAGTCTTCTTTTCCTAAAGACTTCAAGAGGAGCAATTTGGAAAGTCTTTCTCTTTCTCCTTTTAGTCGGTTCCTCGATTCATCCATAATGTTTCCAGCTTTGGAAAATAACCGCTCCGGAGGAACTGATGTGGCTAGAATGCTGTAACTTTAGTTACTGCCAATCTGAAAAAACCGATTCATGAAAAATCTATTCTAGAATCGGCATCCCTAGGATAAATTCAATTACTTTTGCTTTTCTAGACGCGATTTCACAGTTGTTGCTATGAAATCGTGTGGATTTTTGTTAATATGAAAAGTTTTAAAATTCTGTGGGAATTATTAAAATCCTACTATCCAGTATAGATAAATATAATAAAAAAATCAACATATCTATTTTAGTTTAGCATAGCCTACCTGCATTATTTAATGATATATTATCACATTTTACTTTTCGCTTTCTCCCTTTCAGTTTGTTATGTGACAGTTGGAATTAGTTAATATTTTTAAAAGTTTTGGAATTTGGCTAGCATCCAGCCACATATCATACTGGTGAATGTAAGCGGCACGTTTTTATTATAAACTCTATTTTAAAATTATACCATCAACTTTATAATATTACACATTCATATACGTACGAAGTTTGGCCCAAAAGTAAATCGATCAGGGGGGCTTTATCTGAATCGATCGTGAATATTTACGTACACGCAAAGTTGCATTAATTTGTTCGTATGCGCAACTTGTTTTGGGCGAATAGCTTTATTTGAAATTGCGATTAAACGTACTTGTACATCTACCTAACCTAGTGCGTTGCTTCTTGTGTAACACACCCCCTAAACACTTTACCTGGGATCAGTCTCTCAGTTCAGTCTGTTTAGCCATCTTAGAGTTCACAACCGAAAGCCCTGAGTTGGAATAATGCATACTCGTTAGCGAGATTTCAATCATTATATCATATGACACAAGATTCCTAAACAGAGAGGGCACTGCACTTTCTGTAGTTGTTTATGTTAACACTCTCTAAACACGTCAACGAGCTGATTATCTCTGATTTAGATGATTATGTTCTTAGAGAATAGGCAGTCGAATATAGAAAAAGCTGTTGTACTGAACGGATTAATTTCAATTAGTTGTATTATTATCGGGTTTTATTTTAATTTACTTACAAAGCAGCGGTGGGATATAATAGAAACCAGTTAGAACTATTTTTTTTGTTAATTTTCTTTATTATATGTCATGGGAAGATTTAAAACGAAAAAAATTACAACGGGCAAAATGGTCAGAAAACGTCACCGTGAAGAACGTTCATCCTCGTCCTCGGAAAGTGATAGTATTAGTTCGGATTCGAGCTTTAGTTCTTCCGATAATAGATCAACGCGGAAACGGACAATAAAACGTTTGAGAAAAGAAGTAAGCGAATTAAAAAGGCGTACGTCGGCCTTTCGTGCAGGGGACGAACTTTGAGTTCCGACATTTGACCCATTGGGATGATGGATATGATTATGGATAAGGGGCTGAATAAAATTTATAGTTTAGCAGAACATTATAAATGGAACGATGCGACTGATTTATGGACGATCGTCAATGGTATGACGAAAATGTGGAGTATGATTCGAGTTGGACTATCATTAAAAGATCAATGAGCCTATACACTTCCAGACTAATACAGGAAAATGTATCACATTTTCGTATCACAAAAGTGTTGTTTAATGACGGATATGAAGTTGAAGACTTACGAGAAGGGTTCAAATGTAAGACAAATGTTGTAGCCGCAGACCATGTCAAAAAGTGGATTAACATACAAAACGAAGAGGATTAGTGGCAAACGTTGGCTATAAGCGAACGTCGCTTGTGATTTTTTTTGGGAAACATTGCATAGAAGCGAAAGTCGCTTGTCATTTTTTTGGCAAACGTTGCCTAGATGCGAATGACGATTGTATTTTTTTTTTTGGCAAATGTTGTCTAGAAGCGAATGACGATTGCATTTTCTTTTTGGCAAACGTTTCCTAGAAGCGAATGACGATTGCATTTTTTTGGCAAACGTTGCCTAGAAGCGAATGAAAATTGTATTTTTTTGGCAAACGTTGCCTAGAAGCGAATGAAAATTGTATTTTTTTGGCAAACGTTGCCTAGAAGTGAATGACGATTGCATTTTCTTTTTGGCAAACGTTTCCTAGAAGCGAATGACGATTGCATTTTTTTGGCAAACGTTGCCTAGAAGCGAATGAAAATTGTATTTTTTTGGCAAACGTTGCCTAGAAGCGAATGAAAATTGTATTTTTTTGGCAAACGTTGCCTAGAAGCGAATGACGATTGTATTTTTTTGGCAAACGTTGTCTAGAAGTGAATGACGATTGTATTTTTTTGGCAAACGTTGCCTAGAAGCGAATGACGATTGTATTTTTCTTGGCAAACGTTGCCTAGAACGGATTGACGATTGTATTTTTTTTTGGCAAACGTTGCCTAGAACGGATTGAGGATTGTATTTTTTTTGGCAAACGTTGCCTAGAAGCGAATGACGATTGTATTTTTTTTTTGGCAAATGTTGTTTAGAGCGAATGACGATTGTGATTTTTTTTTTAGCAAACGTTGCCTAAAAGTGAACGTCGCTTGTGATTTTTTTGCCAAACGTTGCCTAGAACAGATTGACGATCGTATTTATTTTTGGCAAACGTTGCCTAGAAGCGAATGACGATTGTATTTTTTTTGCAAACGCTGCCTAGAAGCGAATGAAGATTGTATTTTTTTGTAAACGCTGCCTAGAAGCGAATGACGATTGTATTTTTTTTTGCTAATGTTGCCTAGAAGTGAACGTCGCTTGTGATTTTTTTTGCCAAACGTTGCCTAGAACGCATTGCCGATTGTATTTTTTTTTGGCAAACGTTGCCTAGAAGCGAATGACGATTGTATTTTTTTTTTGGCAAATGTTGTCTAGAAGCGAATGACGATTGCATTTTCTTTTTGGCAAACGTTTCCTAGAAGCGAATGACGATTGTATTTTTTTGGCGGCAAACGTTGTCTAGAAGTGAATGACGATTGTATTTTTTTGGCAAACGTTGCCTAGAAGCGAATGAAAATTGTATTTTTTTTGGCAAACGTTGCCTAGAAGCGAATAACGATTGTATTTTTTTGGCAAACGTTGTCTAGAAGTGAATGACGATTGTATTTTTTTTGGCAAACGTTGCCTAGAAGCGAATCAAAATTGTATTTTTTTGGCAAACGTTGCCTAGAAGCAAATGACGATTGTATTTTTCTTGGCAAACGTTGCCTAGAACGGATTGACGATTGTATTTTTTTTGGCAAACGTTGCCTAGAAGCGAATGACGATTGTATTTTTTTTTTGGCAAATGTTGTCTAGAAGCGAATGACGATTGCATTTTCTTTTTGGCAAACGTTTCCTAGAAGCGAATGACGATTGTATTTTTTTGGCGGCAAACGTTGTCTAGAAGTGAATGACGATTGTATTTTTTTGGCAAACGTTGCCTAGAAGCGAATGAAAATTGTATTTTTTTTGGCAAACGTTGCCTAGAAGCGAATAACGATTGTATTTTTTTGGCAAACGTTGTCTAGAAGTGAATGACGATTGTATTTTTTTTGGCAAACGTTGCCTAGAAGCGAATCAAAATTGTATTTTTTTGGCAAACGTTGCCTAGAAGCAAATGACGATTGTATTTTTCTTGGCAAACGTTGCCTAGAACGGATTGACGATTGTATTTTTTTTGGCAAACGTTGCCTAGAAGCGAATGACGATTGTATTTTTTTTGGCAAACGTTGCCTAGAACGGATTGACGATTGTATTTTTTTTGGCAAACGTTGCCTAGAAGCGATTGACGATTGTATTTTTTTTTTGCAAACGCTGCCTAGATGCGAATGAAGATTGTATTATTTTGTAAACGCTGCCTAGAAGCGAATGACGATTGTATTTTTTTTTTGCAAATGTTGCCTAGAAGTGAACGTCGCTTGTGATTTTTTTTGCCAAACGTTGCCTAGAACGCATTGCCGATTGTATTTTTTTTTGGCAAACGTTGCCTAGAAGCGAATGACGATTGTATTTTTTTTTTGGCAAATGTTGTCTAGAAGCGAATGACGATTGCATTTTCTTTTTGGCAAACGTTTCCTAGAAGCGAATGACGATTGTATTTTTTTGGCGGCAAACGTTGTCTAGAAGTGAATGACGATTGTATTTTTTTGGCAAACGTTGCCTAGAAGCGAATGAAAATTGTATTTTTTTTGGCAAACGTTGCCTAGAAGCGAATAACGATTGCATTTTCTTTTTGGCAAACGTTGTCTAGAAGTGAATGACGATTGTATTTTTTTTGGCAAACGTTGCCTAGAAGCGAATCAAAATTGTATTTTTTTGGCAAACGTTGCCTAGAAGCAAATGACGATTGTATTTTTCTTGGCAAACGTTGCCTAGAACGGATTGACGATTGTATTTTTTTTGGCAAACGTTGCCTAGAAGCGAATGACGATTGTATTTTTTTTTTGGCAAATGTTGTCTAGAAGCGAATGACGATTGCATTTTCTTTTTGGCAAACGTTTCCTAGAAGCGAATGACGATTGTATTTTTTTGGCGGCAAACGTTGTCTAGAAGTGAATGACGATTGTATTTTTTTGGCAAACGTTGCCTAGAAGCGAATGAAAATTGTATTTTTTTTGGCAAACGTTGCCTAGAAGCGAATAACGATTGTATTTTTTTGGCAAACGTTGCCTAGAAGCGAATAACGATTGTATTTTTTTGGCAAACGTTGCCTAGAAGCGAATGACGATTGTATTTTTTTTTTGGCAAATGTTGTTTAGAGCGAATGACGATTGTGATTTTTTTTTTAGCAAACGTTGCCTAAAAGTGAACGTCGCTTGTGATTTTTTTGCCAAACGTTGCCTAGAACAGATTGACGATCGTATTTATTTTTGGCAAACGTTGCCTAGAAGCGAATGACGATTGTATTTTTTTTGCAAACGCTGCCTAGAAGCGAATGAAGATTGTATTTTTTTGTAAACGCTGCCTAGAAGCGAATGACGATTGTATTTTTTTTTGCTAATGTTGCCTAGAAGTGAACGTCGCTTGTGATTTTTTTTGCCAAACGTTGCCTAGAACGCATTGCCGATTGTATTTTTTTTTGGCAAACGTTGCCTAGAAGCGAATGACGATTGTATTTTTTTTTTGGCAAATGTTGTCTAGAAGCGAATGACGATTGCATTTTCTTTTTGGCAAACGTTTCCTAGAAGCGAATGACGATTGTATTTTTTTGGCGGCAAACGTTGTCTAGAAGTGAATGACGATTGTATTTTTTTGGCAAACGTTGCCTAGAAGCGAATGAAAATTGTATTTTTTTTGGCAAACGTTGCCTAGAAGCGAATAACGATTGTATTTTTTTGGCAAACGTTGTCTAGAAGTGAATGACGATTGTATTTTTTTTGGCAAACGTTGCCTAGAAGCGAATCAAAATTGTATTTTTTTGGCAAACGTTGCCTAGAAGCAAATGACGATTGTATTTTTCTTGGCAAACGTTGCCTAGAACGGATTGACGATTGTATTTTTTTTGGCAAACGTTGCCTAGAAGCGAATGACGATTGTATTTTTTTTTTGGCAAATGTTGTCTAGAAGCGAATGACGATTGCATTTTCTTTTTGGCAAACGTTTCCTAGAAGCGAATGACGATTGTATTTTTTTGGCGGCAAACGTTGTCTAGAAGTGAATGACGATTGTATTTTTTTGGCAAACGTTGCCTAGAAGCGAATGAAAATTGTATTTTTTTTGGCAAACGTTGCCTAGAAGCGAATAACGATTGTATTTTTTTGGCAAACGTTGTCTAGAAGTGAATGACGATTGTATTTTTTTTGGCAAACGTTGCCTAGAAGCGAATCAAAATTGTATTTTTTTGGCAAACGTTGCCTAGAAGCAAATGACGATTGTATTTTTCTTGGCAAACGTTGCCTAGAACGGATTGACGATTGTATTTTTTTTGGCAAACGTTGCCTAGAAGCGAATGACGATTGTATTTTTTTTGGCAAACGTTGCCTAGAACGGATTGACGATTGTATTTTTTTTGGCAAACGTTGCCTAGAAGCGATTGACGATTGTATTTTTTTTTTGCAAACGCTGCCTAGATGCGAATGAAGATTGTATTATTTTGTAAACGCTGCCTAGAAGCGAATGACGATTGTATTTTTTTTTTGCAAATGTTGCCTAGAAGTGAACGTCGCTTGTGATTTTTTTTGCCAAACGTTGCCTAGAACGCATTGACGATTGTATTTTTTTTGGCAAACGTTGCCTAGAAGCGAATGACATTGGTATTTTTTGGCAAACGTTGCCTAGAAGCGAATGACGATTGTATTTTTTTTTGCAAACGCTGCCTAGAAGCAAATGACGATTGTATTTTTTTTTGGCAAACGTTGCCTAGAAGCGAATGACGATTGTATTTTTTTTTGGCAAACGTTGCCTAGAAGCGAATGACGATTGTATTTTTTGGCAAACGTTGCCTAGAAGCGAATGACGATTGTATTTTTTTTTGGCAAACGTTGCCTAGAAGCGAATGAAGATTGTATTTTTTTTTTGGCAAACATTGCCTAGTAGCGAATGACGATTGTATTTTTTTTGCAAACGCTGCCTAGAAGCGAATGACGATTGTATTTTTTTTTTGGCAAACGTTGCCTAGAAGCGAATGACGATTGTAATTTTTTTTGGCAAACGTTACCTATAGAAGCGATTATTATTATCCTTCCACACGTTTGGATAAATTAGAGAACAGTTGCGAAATTTTATATTCTTTTAGATTTCGCTTTGAAATGAAAAATTTCTACAGGGGTTTTCAAGATACCGGGTGAAAACTAAAATGTTGCATTTTCTTTTAGACTTAAGTAGTTTTTATTTATTATTGGGACTTTATAAAAGTTTTGTTTAAAACTAATTAATACAAAATGTATACAGGGGTTTCCATTTAAAAAAATATATATATTTTTTGTATGCAGGGGTGTGTGAATTGTTTCATTTGGATCGACCTTGTATACCTAACACGATTTCCGGTTACAAACATTTAATTATACTTTTATTACTTCTACATGATGTCGCACATTTTGTAACTAATAGAATATTTTTTTAGCACAATAAAAGCAAATAACCTTAGCAGATTTGTAAGTACCTACTCGGGTATCTACTATATATACATATTGTGTTTAAATTTGTTTATAAAAATACTGTCATAAACAATATCTATTACAAGTTAAAAATAACTTCAAGTAAACTATAATAATTATATGTACGTATATCCTTTGTACCAATGTAAATTGAGTAAGGTAACAATTTATGTAAAATAGTTAGTAGACCAGTGGTGTGGCAATTACTAAGTATTAGGTTTGTCGGTGTCTAGCAGCCATGTTGGTGAAGGTATAGCTGTTAAATTTGACAGCAATACTGATTAAGTTGTGACATTTACCCATGGAATGAAATTGATCAAATTTACTCCCAAAATCAGTGCTCTATTCGCAAAACGTTCCGTACGCTGCGTCCAATTTATGGCCGTCGTTCAACCGGGTCACTAACGGATGAAGCAGTGTCTATACGTGAAAGAATCACAAGATTGTTGGATAATTTTGTTGCCGTTTGAGACTGTATAGGGGAGAAAATCTTAGACAGTCCATTCCCCACGTCGCACAGTGGGCCCAAAACAAAAATTAGTGCGACAATATTTTATTAACAAGAAAACATATATATTTTCGTATGCAGAAGTGTTCAATAACAATTAGAAACAATATTTATTTCAGTGGCTTGCAGGGGTGGTGAAAACACCTTTAAATGTAAATATTTTTAAGTAATCTCACACATCAACTAACAGAATAAAATGGAATATTATTGCTTGAATTGGATAAATACAAACAACAAACATAAAAAGCACTCGCATTGCTATGGCACCCTAAACCACAGTATAATAAATAATACAGTATTCTGACTTTCCGCTTGCGAGTCGTCCTGCGCATTTCGTCGCGCATGACGCCATTATGGGTTACAACGTCACAATAATCTCATAGACGTAGATAAATACCGTTTACTCCTGTGTTCAATATATAGTTCATTGTCGGCGTGTACGAGATAAATAAATATTGTGTTTAAATCTAATTCTGTGTTTTTTGGTATAGTGTTCGTGAGAATTAAAAGGATTTTATTTTTATTAACGTGTCTTGGGATTCATACAATGAATAATCACGGAGGACATGTGTGTATTGCAAAATGTTGTCCCAATAAGCGGTACACTTGCTCTAAATATTTTTTTCGCCCAAAGATCCTGTTAGGTGAGTAATAAGTAAAAATTAAGATAAATACTAGATAATTTTACGTTTATAACAACTATTTGTATAACCGTAAAATTTATAATATGTTTTTAAACTAAATACAAGTGAAACATAAACACAAGTTGTCGCGTGGCTAGTTGTTATTTTATTGACAATATCATTATAAAGTTTCAAGGAAGTCTTTACCAAAATTTGCCTTTAAAGTTGCTGTTGCTGTAATTTGCGAATTAAACTACCCGTTTAACTCACTACAACGATATTCATAATAAACCACGAAAATTGAAATAAACGCGATTTATTAATAAAGAAAAATAACAAACTAAATACAAAACTGAAACGATTTTAACTGACCAATATAATATAGAAATTGAAAACTAATCAAAAATCTGACAATCTTAATTCTTTTTTGACAATAACAACTTTTTCCAATAGTTACCATGAGCAACTGATATGCTGATATTTAGCAAAAGCGCTGATGCGCTTGTCCGCTTAATACGCGCAAAAAGAGTATCGGACGTAATATAATAATAATATATTTTGTTATACAGCTCGTGTAGCTTAATATTAAAAAAAGAGTATATTTCACCACTTCTTAATATCTAAAAACAATGTAAAATACCGAATCAATGATCACTTTATATAATTCAATACTAGGGGAAATTGAGTTCATGTTTAAATTAGCATCTTCACGTGTTTCGGGTGTAAACAGATTTCGGATTAATTACGCTATTGCAGAAATAATAAGTACGACATTTTGGCAGCAAAGCATTGTAAGTTGGTATGTTGTTTAAGCGAGTAGATTCCATAAGAGTAACACACAAATCTATTTTCTTTTCTACTGACTTTACTTTAATGAAAAATGTTACGATTTGGGAACTATTTTAAAAATGTTTCCCTTCAAAGCAGCCTCACCAAAAGTAGCCTACCGCCTATTCTCAATATTTAGCTGTATGTTAAAACACATATTTTACAATTGCTTATCATCGGAGGAGATACGTACGAACTTTTACTCATTTTCGTTGAAGATTACAGTGAATAAGGGCTATCACGTTTTATATTAGTTAAAAATAGCCACTCTAATTGACTTAAAAAATATTAAATATTAAATAAAGCGTTTACTATAACTTAACAAAATAAAAAAAAATTGTTATATTAAAAAAACAATAACCCATGGAGACTTCAGCTTTTCGAATTATCGACCATTACAGAAAAAAAATTAGATATATCAATTCAACAAACAAAATAAAAGTTAAATTTAGGTTAAGTTAGGAAGCACTGCTTCAACTTTTGTAAAAATGTCTTTTTTTTACGAATAAAATCTTTAGTATTGTTGTGTTTATTATTATTGTTATTAAAAATCACCCAATCATGTCAACATTTAACTGATAACACCACTCAAGGTTGTTTTCAATCACTATGACACACCACAAATATTTCTGAAATTGACAGCGATATTATTATGTACTTAAATATTTTTACAAAAATAAAAATACAGTACTGTGGTTAGAAACCAAAAACTATAATTATTCTTAGTCAGGACCTGACTTGTAACCCAAAATGGCGGCATCTTAGGTCACAGTTTTTTTCAAAGTGCGAACGTGGAGTCTGAATGCTGTACTTATTAATGCTGTGCCTAAACATTCACTAGCGACGGCCGTTTCGTCGATTCAGGACTCATCAGTGATGGTTGGTCCAGTAGTAGGTTATGATGAAACATAAAAATTTATCACAAACTACTTAATCAATTAGTAAAATATTGCATAATTTTACACGTACCTGAAGTCTGCTCAAACATTATATTAACGCAAAATTTCCACAAATTGCTTAATCCTTTAAAAATCTTAGGTAAATACACACTTGCTATTTCAAGGCTACCAACTGAATTTTCCACTTGTGTTGGTTTCATCCGTATCTGCGCAGCACGTATAAGCATTTTAGGGTGGGGTTAAATGATGCACACGATATATTACAGTTAGAAAAAATAACAAATCATAAAAAATAGATAGTTTGCAAATTCGATATATGACGCCCTAAACTAATTTTCTGGCCCACTGTGCGTCGGCGTCGTGCGCAAAAGCTTGTGTTTTCTGCGACGTTAACTTGGTGGATTACGCGTCGTCATCCACACAACGTGCGATTAACTCAAGAACTAAAACTCATCGACCACAGACAGCTCCGCATGTTTGCTGATTGGGCTTTAGAAAATGCTATTCAGTCATGAAGGTCATTTCTGGTCAAGTGGTTCTGTAATAAACAAAATTTTGAGACGACACAATCCTATCAGTGGTATAGTTTATATCCAAAGTTAATTTAAAATATATAAATTTAACGATTCTACCGGGGCTATCCGTTCCCAACCTCTTTACATTATAAAAGGGCATCGAGCAGCGTTTTTTGATACATTTCTCCCTCGTATATAAGACGTATAATAAATCATGCCTGCCATGGGGATATAAAAGAATACCGACAGTAATAAAAGTAACTACAGTGACTGGGTGAATGATTAATCGAAAAAAAAAAAAAAGGATTAGAGTTTGCAAATAAATACCGGGTGTCCCACCGGGAATGGATTCGATCGATTATGGAGAAACTGCACTGTGGAACAATCTGAAAATCTGGTGTGGTACTTAGCTCGACGGGACCAATTCGGCTAAAATGTTTTTAAGAATCTAGCACTTCCGGTTATACCGGAAATGGGTGTCAACTTCCTTATTTCAAATACGGCCCTTTATAAATTATATATATTATATATATTATGTCAAAAATGACGTTTTCACAATAAAGAATAATAACAATTTTTTATTATATGGAAGCTTTAAAAATTTAATTTGTTTAGGCGCCTACGTATATTTTTTTAGTAAATATTAATACAGGGTATTTGAAAAAAAGGGTAAAAAATCAAATTGAAAAAAGTGTCATAATTCGAAATTTTTAAATGGCAACCCCCCATTTTATATTTTTTTTATTTTTTTGCATCAAAAATAAGGGCAAGTTTATGAAAGGATGTCTATTCCAAAAACTGATAGTTTTTCAAAATATTGGCAATTTTACATTTTTAATAGTGATATGAATTTGAATTTAATTGATTTTAGTTGGCCATGATGGCTTTAGATAGCAAATAAATATGACACTTGACAAAAATCATCAACCACTATGACAAATTGTAGACATTAATTAGTAGTGATAATCA
The DNA here is from genome assembly GCA_911728435.2 of Apoderus coryli. Taxonomy (NCBI): domain Eukaryota; kingdom Metazoa; phylum Arthropoda; class Insecta; order Coleoptera; family Attelabidae; genus Apoderus; species Apoderus coryli. Next base: position 31,724,169 of record OU452198.1, on the reverse strand, counting down.
TGGCGGGCGTATAAATTATACTAACGAATACTATCTAAATTTGTTTATTATTTATGGATATGTTGCCTTGTTGGAGCGGCAAGAAAAATAATAAAATAAAACCAAAATCTTGCCCGTGGTCCTGGGTGCTTACTGGCACTGTATCCTGCTCACTTTAAAAATTCATAGACGAAATACCAGGTAAACACTCCATTTTAGAACTTCAAAAAACAGCAATTCTAGGAACCTCTCATATAGTGCGCAAAATATTATCGTAAAACCTTTGGAAACCGGATAGTTTCCCGGGTGGATAAGGAAAAAAACCGGTAGATAAAGCTGAGAAATAATAATTTATTATAGTATAAATAAGCTACAAAAGGATTTAGAAAAACAATTTTAAAAAGATCTAAGTTGCAATCCTAAAAACAAAAATACTAAATAAAACAACCGATCTTGCTATACTTGCCTAGAAGCGAATGACGATTGTATTTTTTTGGCAAGTTGCCTAGAAGTGAATGAAGATTGAATATTTTGCAAACGTTGCCTAGAAGCGAATGACGATTGTATCTTTTTGGTAAACGTTGCCTAGAAACGAATTACGATTGTATTTTTTTGGCAAATGTTGCCTAGAAGAGAATGAAGATTGTATTTTTTGGCCAACTTTGCCTAGAAGCGAATCACGATTGTATTTTTTTGGTAAACGTTGCCTAGAAGCGAATGACGATTGTATTTTTTTGGTAAACGTTGCCTAAAAGCAAATGACGATTGTATTTTTTTGGTAAACGTTGCCTAGAAGCGAATGACGATTGTATTTTTTGGCAAACTTTGCCTAGAAGCGAATCACGATTGTATTTTTTTTTTGCAAACACTCCCTAGAACTGAATGACGATTGTATCTTTTTGGTAAACGTTGCCTAGAAGTGAATTACGATTGTATTTTTTTCGCAAATGTTGCCTAGAAGGGAATGAAGATTGTATTTTTTTGGCAAACGTTGCCTAAAAGCGAATGACGATTGTATTTTTTTGGTAGACGTTGCCTAGAAGCGAATGACGATTGTATTTTTTTGGCAAACGTTGCCTAGAAGTGAATGAAGATTGTATTTTTTTGGCAAACGTTGCCTAGAAGTGAATGAAGATTGTATTTTTTTGGCAAACCTCTCATATAGTGCGCAAAATATTATCGTAAAACCAACCACCCTTTGGAAACCGGATAGTTTCCCGGGTGGATAAGGAAAAAAACCGGTAGGTAAAGCTGAGAAATAATAATTTATTATAGTATAAATAAGCTACAAAAGGATTTAGAAATACAATTTTAAAAAGATCTAAGTTGCAATCCTAAAAACAAAAATACTAAATAAAACAACCGATCGTGCTATACTTTATTTTTGCATAAACCACGTTACAAAAAAATAGAACATATATTCGAATTACTCTGAATACATTACTTAAATCAAAACTTTACAAAAATCACAACAAATTTTCAAGAACGAAATTGGAAACGTGCTAAGTGCCATTCCAAATGTTCTAAGTGCCATGGAAAACTTATTGTATTAACTTATTGTAAAAATGCTTTATGTTCCAAATTCTGCAAAAACGGAATCCAATCATCTAAATGTTTTTTTTATCGACATTTATGTGACTTTCATGAGGCAATTCTTCCAATGTTATTTTCTGAACATCTTGGATAGATAACTTTTTTTAATCCATACACTTAGTAACAACATTCTTGGACGTCGAATATGCGTAGTTTTGCTGTCAAGTTTAACACTGTAATGTTGCCAATGGCACAAAGCTCATTTTTAACGGAAAAAAATTTTTAACAAAATTGGCACACAAACCTTTGAAAATTCCAGTCTTCAAATTTTGAAACTTTTAAATAAATAAATAAAGCGTTTATTGCCCAACAGTTTCCCATTTAAAGGACAATATTATTACAAACTAAAAAATTAAATGCTTAAATAAACTAAAATACTAATTTATAAATCCTAATTAATTCCGCACACATACACACACCTAAACCACAAATGTCTCTGCAGCTACCATTTTCAAGTGATTGACTGTAGTTGTAAAAATGTCACACCTATCAGAAACTCTATTAAAATTAGAACACATGACATGAACAGGCGATCTTAAGAGTACATTGGTCCTAGCTCTGTGTAAGTGAAATCTTAAATTCGATCTGGTATTTAACCTAGGAACTAACAAATTCAAGCAAGATAGCAGAAAAGAGTAGTCGATTTTTTCTCTAAGCAATTTATATAAGATGGTTAATGAGCTCTGAATTCTTCGGGACTCCAGACTCTGAACGTCAAAACGTGATAGTAACAATTCATGATCGAAACCTCTTACTGGATAAGCACCATCGGTTCTAAAAACTAAATATTTCAAAAATCTACGTTGAATTTGCTCGACCTCTAGTTTATGGATATTATACTGAGGATACCAGATGATGGAAGAATACTCCAATTTTGACCTCACATAGGCATTGAACAAGGTGATAAGGGCAGAGATATTATTGAAGCCTTTGCAGTTACGCATTATAAAGCCATACATGCGAGATGCCTCACCAACCATTCTTTCCATATGCTCCAAAAACTGGAACCTCTGATCGAAGATAACACCAAGATCCGTGAATACCCGACATCGTTCAAGTTTATTTGTGGACATTGCATACGGATAGTCAATAAACGTTGTTTTACGTGTAAAACTCAGACATGTGCATTTACGAATGTTAAGAGACAATTTGTTACTGTCGCACCACCTTTCTAGAGCACACATATCATGCTGCAGGTTCATGCAATCTGCTACTGAATCTATGGAGGCGAAGATTTTTAAGTCATCTGCGAAAAATAGAGTACGCTGAAGTAAACACGGGTCCAGGTCATTGATGAAAAGAAGGAACAGCAATGGACCTAAGTTAGAACCCTGGGGTACTCCTGACGTGGCCTAGTAAAACAAGATTTAAAGCCGTTGTAAAAGACATATTGTTTCCGATCATGCAAGTATGAGTTGCATAAAGATATCAAGCCGGAAGGAAATCCATCATACGTATGCAGTTTACTCAGCAATATGCCATGGTCTAGCCCATCAAAGGCTTTGGTGAAATCAGTATAGATTACATCCAGTTGACCGCCGATATCAAGAATTTCAGAGATACAGTGGGTAATAACTGACAGATTGGTGACAGTGGACCGGCCACACATAAAACCATGCTGGTTAGGTGAAATCTGACGTCTCACAGCTGTATAGATCCGGTCATATAAAATTGATTCAAATAATTTAGAAAAATTGCACAATAGAAAAATTGGTCGATAATTATTAATATGAGACTTTTCGCCGGATTTAAAGACTGGAACAACTTTAGATACCTTCCATAGATCCGGATACATTCCCGACTTCAAAATTAGATTGAAAATTGACTGTAATGGAAGAGCTAAGACAGAAATGCAATCTCGGACAAAAAAAAAGGGAATATTATCATATCCAGAGGTAAATTTATTTTTAAGGCGTTTAGAAGCTGCAAATATGTCTGACAGCTCAATCTGCCCGATATTGACAGTATTCGAGCTTCCAGGAACATTCGGCGCAAGATAACTAGATGATTTAAGAAAAACACTATGGAAGAAGGTAACTTTTGAACAACTTCTTCATTATTTTCTGCATGAAGCAATTGGACCTTTTATTGAATTCGTTATTAGTAAGTACGCTGGGTTTAGAGTTGACCCATCAACCTCTAGGTCTGTGGCAATCTGCGTTCCTTCATATATTGAAAATATGAGGCTGTTTTCTTCTTATCCATAATTCTGATTATACGAGTATTATTCTCATACCTATATTAGGTATATGCGACTGAATGTAGACTTGCAAAGAGATTTGTAAAGGAAGGAATATACCTAATTCAAGTACAAGTATAAAAATACTACTTACTATATAAAATACGTTTGCCTGGACTGGTTTTTTCGCTGTAAATATTGTGTATGTATCTCTTCACTTTGTTGTGGAAGCGCTAACTTATCTAAAAATAGTAGTAAAAATAAGTAAAGCCTCACGTTCGCACAACTTGGTGTATAAGGTCGTGTCGGACCATTTTCTCCAGTGGCGTAGATACAACAAAACCATCAACTGTTGTTTCGCTTCATTCTTAATTACTGCTAAAAGAGATTTCTCACGACGAGTGGCGGCCGTTCAGTTTGAAGCAGACGTTGGCGGCGTCCACAGTTTCATGTGGCACTCGTCAGACCAAATAATAAAATTTCCGAAGTTAGCGTCTTAACTCTCAAAATATTCGATAATATTAGGAATATTCACATTGAAACTCTCCGAGTCAGTTGCCCGACATGTTTCCCAAACCTTAGTTTAACATCAATTTGGAGTTTAAAAGCAAAAAAAACAAACTTTGCAAATCTGTGCACCGAAAATAAACAAGTACTATTTCTTTCACTGCACATGCGTATTTATGTGAAACCTAGCCTCTATGCCGAATAATATCACGTACCCGATCGCCATTGCACATGTAGGTATATAGGTATTATATGGATAGTATAGGCATCGAATATTAACTATAGATAAGAAGGTTCAGTAGACGCTGAAAACGGAATCGACTCATCGCATTCCCAGCCACATTTCTGGCCCGCTACTATAGATACTATACTATTGTTTTGTTTTGTTTTTCGGAGTCGTTTAGGCGGTTTGGTCTCCCCTCACTTCGACCTGCAGAAAATCTTTTGTGAATGACTCTAATCTATGAATTGCCCAGCTGTCCCACACTTTTCATAAAGTTGATGGGGCCTAAATTCCTTGCCTCGTCGGGTATACTATAACTATAAGCGCGGCGAATTGCTTTGTAGACATGAACATCAAACGTGCCGACACATAGTGAAATAACATGGTCTGGAGGCTGCAGTAGTGTAGGCTCCGCTCTGTAGGGTGCAAATGTGGATAATTCTACTATCGTTGTCGTGTAGTGAATTAATTGACACTTGGCATAATATGTATTTGGCGTTTTTTGCAATCATGGCTATCCTAATTATGTGATTTTCTTATAAATTTCTGAAGCACGCTTTTAAATTAATGAAAATAAATATAGAAAACTATATATTTTTGGAAAGCTCATAACAAGCCTGACAAAAATAGAGAAAAATATAATACGGGGTGTGTCCAAGATTGTTGTGTATTTCCGAAATCGTTTTCCTCATAAAAAATAACTAACTACGCCGCTGGATTCTATGCAAAAATCTCTATCAGGGTTACTTTTTTTAAAGGGTAATAGAGATAAAATATTTTCAATATCGCCCTGTAACTCTGAAACTAAGAGGGCTATGACCATTTTGTTTGCGGCATCGTTTCACAAAAAAGTAGCAGAAATAATTCGCAAAAATAAGCATATTATTTTCCATTTCATAATAACAATAACACAAGTATAGTGTAGACAAGTTACTGGGTTTTTTTTTTGGTTCAATAAACTTTCATATCTACTTACACATGTACCTATCAATATATTTTTTTGTTCTTTCTTATTTTATGTAGATTCCAATACTAGGTACCTACCTAACTATACACCTGATTGATTTGTTAGACAATGAAAAATAACTAAGTTCTCTACGTTTAGCATTACTGATTGGTATAGAATAGAAAATATTCTAGATAGACGGTCAAACGCTTCAAGGCTTCTGTAACGAATTGTATAATACAATATCCCAAAGTGTTTTAATTTTTTGATTTGTCATTGACTATTAAATATACAGCGTGGTCATTTGAAAACGAAACACCCCAGGGGCTTTATTTGAAGTGGCGCAGATTTTATATAATGAAAACCGCATTATAAGGCCGCGGTTGGTTGCTTTTACTTTAAGGGACCAAACTTTTATAAAAAAAAAAATTCGTCTAAATAAAGCAACTTTCGAACAATTTTATGACGTGATAGAAGAATACTTGGCTTCAAATTTTTAAACCCACCACCGGGCATATGAGTTAATAAATTCGATGCCTCTTGCGACACTTTTTTTTGACGATTCCATAGAGAAATTTGCCTGACAGCAAATGGGGGTGCTCTCTCACAAACTGGGCAAGAAGGCTTTTTTGCTCCGCATTTGCGTTTGCAGAGCACTTTTTTTGTTCTCCCGGCAACTCATATTTATTTATATTATATTTACACAACAATAACAGTACAATAAATACACAGATTGCATTAAACAAGATTAAAAACTGGTGCGACGCTGAGGGATTGAATATAAATCCGAAAAAAACAGTGTTGGTCCATTCACGAGAAAGAGAAAGGTGGACATTATTAACCCCACTCTCAGCGATGAGCAAATTTGCCTTTCGGATAAAGTCAAATACCTGGGAGTAATCCTGGATAAACGACTAATCTGGAATCAGCATATAGAGAAAACCATATCGAAAGCCACATGGACGTGTCACAGGCTACTCGGTAGGACTTGGGGGCTAAAGCCAAAGCTCACATACTGGGTGTACCAAACAGTCATTAAACCCATGGTTACATACGCCTCATTAGTATGGTGGCCAAAAGTTAATATTAAGCATACACAATGCCGTCTTCAAAAGTTGGAACGGCTTGCATGTTTAGAAATAACAGGGGCAATGCGAACTTGCCCCACAGCAGCGATGGAAACGTTGCTGCATCTAATACCTTTGCCTGTCCTAGTCAAAAAAGAGGCAGCAATTAGCGCTCTGAAACTGGCACAGGTAATGGAATACAAATCTGGCGATCTAGAGGGACACATGGGAATCCTGAATCTAATACCTGGATTGGAAGAAAACCGTCCGACGCTTTGCCACGCAAACATGATTTTGAAATCCCATTTTAAGTGGTCATTACAGACCGTCAAAATTGGCTAAATGGGGAACCACGATTCCCAGAAAACACATCCGTCTGGTATACGGACGGTTCAAAAGGAATAGAAGGGAACACAGGCATGGGAGTATACGGGCCAAATTGCAGGCTCTCTGAATCTCTCGGGAAAAGTCCCACTATATTCCAAGCAGAGATCAACGCTATTAATCGTTGTGCTCAAGAATGCCTGCAGAGAGGCATCCCGGAACGGCAGATCAATATTATGTCAGACAGTCAAGCTGCGTTAAAAGCACTGAGGTCTTACACCTTCACGTCAAAGCTAGCATGGGAATGTAAACAGATCCTAAAGCAACTGGCAGCTCAGGGAAAAAAGATTACTCTGACATAAGTGCCAGGACATGAGAGGGGAACGAAGCGGCGGACCAACTTGCAAAACAGGGCGCAAACGCTCCGTTCTGCGGCCCGGAACCCATCTTTGGCCTTCCAAAAAGCCATATGAAGGAAGAACTTCGGAGATGGGAAAAGGAACAACTTAAGTCCTACTGGAGAAACACTCCAGGCCTAAGACAATCAAAAAGGTTTGGGCTTCAGAGGCCAACGCTTATCCAACTGGAGAGAAGCGACCTAAGGCGAATTACAGGCCTTTTTACGGGACACCACCCAGTGAAGTACCATCTCAAAAAGATGGGCCTAACCGAGGACGACACTTGTCGGTTTTGCGAAGACGCAACAGAGACAACAGAACACGTGCTCTGCGAATGCATGGCACTTTTCTGCAAAAGGCTAAAACACCTTGGAGGGGTGACCCTAACACCCGACGGGGCAAGAAATTTAGCCCCCAGAGAAATCATCAACTTTATGAAAAGTGTGGGACAGCTGGGTAATTCTCAAAAGATCTTCTGCAGGTCGAAGTGAGGGGAGGCCAAACCGCCTAAACGACTCCGAAAAAACAATCTACAATCTACTAATACACAGATTAGGGAGTATTAAATAAATTACTAATAAAAACAATCACGAAAAACTAATAACAGACAATTAAAAAAATTCTAACCTTAAAACATCAAATCAATAACAAAAATACGTCATCGAGAATTTCATAAAATCCAAACATTTGATTGGTTGATCTCTACAAAGATAACTGACAACGTAGCAAGTAGGGATGCACACGCTTCATCGCAATTTCAAATAAAGCTATTCGCTCAAAACAAGTTATGTAATTAAGTAATGCAACTTTTCGTGCACGTAAATATTTGCAATCGATTCAAGTAAAGCCCCCAGGTCGTTTACGAAAAATTATTCCTAAAATATTTTTGATCATTTAAAACAACCTTTTGATGAATTTTTGGGGTAATTTCATTACAAGCTTGTTGAATTCTTAAAATGAAACAATCCAAATCTTAATATGTGTTTAATAGAACCCCCTATCGAGACATCTATGGGGGTAAGATCCAGGGACCACCCTGGCCATTTGATAAGATTGATCCGCGGTTTTACAAAATTTACAACATTTAGAAAATGACAATGAATTCATCCATATATAAATTGAATAAATATCTCTGAATCGAGCACCCGGTCTATAATATTTAACAGGTCTGACTGCTCGTAGCTCTTGGTCTATTAATACGGATTTCTAAGAGCGGCGTCTTTGTCCTTGTCTGCTTCGTTCTTCGTTGATGTTCGGGGTTTCGTTTTTATTAATTTCTGAGCCAGAACTTCTGACTTGGTTTCTTGGTTAAAATAATAAAAATTAACTTTAAAACCTTTTAAACTGTAATAATAATTCAATATGTTGAGTATCGTGATTTTTTTCGTATGAATGTCTATGTTTCTATTTTAGTTTTGTTTTATCTTTTTATTTTTGTGTGGTATAAGAGTTGTTTCAGTTTTGTTTGTTTGTTTTTTTTTGTGTTTCGAATTTAAGAATTGTTTAGTTTTTTTTAATATAGGTATACTTATAAAAAAGTTAACAAACGTATTTCCTTTTAAGGTTAACTCAATGTTCTTCCTCACGCCTGATCAATAACATATTTTATAAAGTCTGATCCTCATGCGTGAAAATTGACAATTTTTTTACAAACATATTCAACATAGTTTAAGATTTGACTTTTGGGGATGCGCCCCCTCCCCAAGTTCGAATTCTAAAGCCGCCGCTGCTATCTATTGAGTCTAAAAATATAACCGGCATTTGGCAACACGGTAAACATACAAGGTGATTGCTGGTCGATGGTACCTTAGAAGTTTTGGGAAAAGTAGCCATACATTGTCTTGAAAATTTCAGTGATTACTCAGGTCAACCCAATCTATCAGTCAATAATATTGTCATATTTGTACGACTTTCGGTTATACCGGAAGTTAATACCAAATTTCTGATTTGAAATGCAACACCCTATATATTATTATTAAGTTTAAAATATTTTTAAGATTTTCATCCCCATAAATTACATTGTTTCCAATATTTGCTAAACTCTCCCACCAAATTCCACGTGATCTAACGCTTGTTTTCCTTTGTTTCAGAAAAAGCCCATGCGCTTCTTCTACCGCATCTTCACTCCAATGAAGGTCAAACCGATCAAGATCGTTAACACAACCCTATCTACCGGTGGTAAGCAACTCCAAATTGTCTCAATCCAAGAAAAACAAAAGGAAATTGAGATAGTTACACCAAAAACCACGTTAGACGATGAGACAGAACTGCAAAAACAAGACAAGGAAAGACTGTTTGCCCATTTAAAGTTACAAAGCAAAACCAAATCTCAAACAACAATCAATAACAAATCGAGTACACCAACAGTACATCAAGAATCGAAAAAATTAATAAAAGACTGCGTGTTTGAATACGAGGAACCTGACCAAGAAGAAATTAAAAGATTCGCGGAGAAACGCGATAGGGAATGGGCATTGCAGAAGAAACTCGAAGAAGAAACCACCCAAGACCAAGTGTCACATCATTTCACGAAGAAACGCAAGAAGAGCAAACATTCAAAGAATGAGTCTAATTCACATAAGAAACGTAAACTACACGCTGAAATCACATCAAATGAGAAGGAAGATCTGAAATTGAAAGTAAAGATCACGTCAAATGGTCACAAACATAAGCATTATAAGAGTTTAGATATTAGTAGTAGCAGTAGTAGTCATGATAAATCTTCAACTTCGTTAAGTTCCAAAGAGAAGTTGCTACAAATGAGACAGGTTAGATTGAAGCATCATTCGAGTAGTAGCGGTGATGAAAAAAGCACAAATACTAAGGCAGAAGAGACAACACAAATGAATCCCAGTAAACAGGAAGTGAACAGCAAAAAGATGGAGGCTAGTAGTTCGAAAACAATAAGTGTGCCTTTGAAGGTTGCGCGGCAAGATGCGAAAATCCAACCAACCAAAAAAGATATAAAACTGCCTTCGGTTAGCTCGGAACGTAACGAACAAACTGAGAAACAGGCGCAAAAGACATTTCTTAAAACATTTCAATCTTATGCCGAAAAATACCACAAGATTGAGAAAATCAACCAGAACAAAATGGAAAACAACAAGAATCTAATTAAAACAATACCGGCCGCCAATCCAATGAGTATTAATACAAATAATAAGGTTTTGGATCGAAAAATAGCTAAACTACAGGAACGGTGTACTGTGGAAGCGAAGTCGCCTAGCAGCAACCGCACTCCAGTTGCTGTTGTAGAGAAGAAAATCGTGACGTTTACCAATGAAAAACCGAAAGTTGTGACGCCACATTATCCTCCAGGGTTCACCGTGAGTAAAGTAGAACAAGGTGTTAAGCGAAAAGCTGAAGAAAGCGATTGTATGATTCAGGACAAGCGACCTAGTTTAGAGATAACACTAATAAATCCAAGTCCGCAATCAACAAAGCAAATACAACCAATAAAAGCGGTAGCGACGGAAACAAAAGCCAAACGGCCACCGCCAGCTACGATACCACTAGAGCGTATAAAAAAAGCGAATAAATCAGGCATTAGCATTATACCCAAGCTGCCGGATCGTTGTGACAATATTGGCGCGTTAGATTTATCTAGAAAATCACCGGAACATTCTCCTAAACGCGTGTTATTAAACAAGCCTGAAACAACAAAAACAAACGGTTTTAATCATAAAGTGCTGAATAATAACGACAAGAACAATGTGCAATTATCCAACTTACAAATGTTATCAAAGGTAGCGACGGAGCATTCAACGTTAAACAAACTAACATCAACAAACAGTGTTGCCACAACAACACCTCCTACTATGCAACACAAGTCGTTACCACAGTTGCCAAACTTGCAAACAATCAAAATGGCAACACAGCTGCATGGTGTTACGAAACCCACGCCACCATTGCACCGTATTCCACCGAAATTGAACGAGATTCAAAAATTTCGACCGGGCAATTCGCAGAGTCGCGCTGTTCGACCGAATTGCCAAAATCAGAATATCCGCAACATACCGAACCCAAGTTTATTGATGAATAGACAACAACAGATCAGACTATCGTCAGCGAATAATAACAATAACAGTTCGCAACATGGAGTAACGTCATCGACTACGAATACGAATAATGTTGACAAAAAGGAACAAAGTTCGTCACCAAAGCCTACTACGCCTGCTGGTACTTCTGTGACTGCGCCAGCAGTAGTAGGGAGCGGTAGTAAGGAAGTGACGTCATCAACAACTAGTAGTGTCAAATCTGCTGCAATTGTCTTAGAACAAAAGGTGGCAGCAGATAAAAAGGAGATGTCAGTGTGAAATTGGCTGGAATTTAGATTTAGTAGTTAAGTCTAACATAGAATTCCAATAAAAAAATGATAAAAGTGGCATCGTACAAAAATCTGAACCAAAGATCTGCTGTCACATGTGATATTCTACCCTCTAACACCTTTTTGACGAACAAGAGATTAGATATCTTCAAGGTCTTTCCAGACTAAGTATTATTGCTGCGTCATGTTTCGACCTTGATTATTAACTCTTAAGCGTCCCACAGCTCTGGAAATGGCTGTATGACGCCTCAAACATAGATCACAAGAACCTTTTGCTACTTATGTTGATCAAAAGGAGCAAAATGTTGTCCAGTGCTATAAGCAAAGGAACCTTTTTTTTGAGATTCTTCTGTCCAATTTTAATTCCCGAGTTAACTCCCGACCAACGAGTTGACGATTATGGCCTTTAAAATTGCTGAGCTTAAAAAGAGGTCTCTATTCGAATCTCAAGAGTATCAGCAAACTGATAGATCTGTGAGTTTGTGTAAATTTCAGATTCTTCCCAGTTTAGGTGTTATAACCTCAATTTGCAACTATTGCACTGACGAGTGAGTTTAAGTCCCTTGGAGCACTTTGGTGAAATCGATAGAATCTAGTAATGAAACTCTCAGTCACACTTCTTGGAAGTGCTTCGTGCGCGACCATCTTTCATGGGATTGGGTTCATCTTGGAACACCCCTACGGATTTGTTTACCATTTCGTTACACTAATTGATAGGGGCTGTTTTTTTGAGTTTCGGTCAGGTTATGTGGAATCCTTCTGGAGAGCTACCCTTAGTTTTGTTTTAAACATTTGACATTTATGTGAGTCTCCCTATTTCTAGTACCATTATTAATAAAATTTTAAATACAACCTTGTGTAAATAAAATATATTATGCTTAAATTAAATTAGTGATTGTTGGGCATTGGAAATTTAAATTTAGTTTTGTAAAAATGTAGTTTAACTTTCTCAAAAAAAAAATGTATAAGGGGTGTCCCACCGGAAACCAAATCGATCTGTATATAGAAAACTATACATAGGGGAATTTTTAAAATTTGGCAGTGTAACTTTGTCAACGCAATTTAGACCAGGGTCGATAATTTTAAAAATGGTAAAAAGTTAAAAAAAATTATAGTAGGATGAGGTAGAGAATATAACAAAAATGAAAGGAAAAGAAATTACGGGTGATCTGAGGTCGGGAAGGGGGAGGGGGTGAGTTTTTAAGGGTAAAAAACGGTTAATCTCGATTTCCGGTAAAACTGCAAGTCCTATCAAAAAAAGTTAAATGGCAAAGTTGTAGGTAATAAAAAGATCTACAACTTTTCTATCGACACTTTTTTCACCTAAGAACATTAATTAGTATCTACAGGTGCTATAAAATATAGGGTGTGCTATTTAAAATAAGAAAGTTATTTAAATAAATTTGATTGATAAGAACAATAAAAAGTTGTGACCACCCTGTAGAATATTTACAATTGGACTATACACCGACCTAATGTATATCATTTTGCAATTTTAAAATTTTTAACAGTTTAGCTAAAAAAATGAACGAACAGAATGTTTTTCAAAATGACCCTATTTTTTGCATAAAACGCAAAAATTGGACAAATGGGTAGATTTAGGTCTAGGGATCATAACAATAACTTTAATTTATTTAATTCAAAGTGTTTAAAATATCCAAAAAAACACCATTCCATTAAAAAATATATAACTTTGATATGCCACACTTTTCTGGGACACCCGGTATATTTAAAAACATTTTTGTGAAATGCTCCTGGTAGGCGTACATACACCCACGCAAACAAAATTTGAAATTTCAATTTTGTTAGGCTATGAGAAATCGAGGCGAATGTACTGCCCGACCAGGTATAGCTTTCTACGATATATACAGATCGATTTGGTGGGACAGTCTGTATAAGTAAAAAAATACCTACCAACCCATTTTGGACCAATTTAATAAAACAAGTAATTTTTCCTTCATTTTGAACAAAATTTATAGTAAATAGGTTAATTTAGGTACCTTACTAATAATAATTTAAATACGAAATTAGGTAAAATGCTAAATTATAACAAAATAACTAATTATAAAAACCAAATAAACAACCATTAGTTAGTTGTTAATGTAAATACGCTATATTAAAATTACACACTTTTTGGACACAGTGTACCTCTGTAATTATACCGTTTAAGGCATGTTGTTAAATGTTTTGTCTGGTTGTTACATGTTTTTCTTATAACTATTCTTTTGTATATATAGTATCCTATTATAAACTTTTTTCAATGATCTGAAAATTACGAGGTCTGAGCGAAAAGTAGACAAGAACCTTAGTATTCTTCATAGTAATTATCTTTATATCAGACTGCGTAGAATTTGCTGTTTTTACTTCATCTACAGGGTATCCCAAATATAGAACATAACTAAGGGCCTGATACAGAATTATTATCAGCTTTCTGTTTGGGACACCTTGTATTTTATAGTTCCTTTTTTTATTTACAATTTTAATTAAACATAAAACACTTGTTTTCACTATTTATGGACACTATTTGTCCATAAAATCACTTTTATTAATTTTTAATAATTATAATTAATTTTTAATATATTTTATTATTGTCTTTTTATTATTATCTAATGTTGTTGTGTATAGTTATTTTTTTTGTTGTTTTAATTAATTTATATTTTATTATACATATATAAATGATTTTGCATATTTTTCATTACTTTATACAGGGTGTTCTAAACGTATACAGTGTGTAAGTTACAAGATTGTTTTGATATCTTGTATAGAAACAAAAACACTGTATCCTTGATATCTAAACATAACAAAAAAAAAAAACCAGCGATATTTCAAGTCGCTTTTTTGATGCCACCTCGTAGATATTCGAAAAGTTCGACCGATAAATTATTTTTATTATAATAATTGCTTTGCTTGTTAAAACAGAAGTAGATATGTCTACTTGGTTATTTTAAATATGACACTATATACAGGGTGTTAATTAAATATGTACAGGGTGTCCAGATTTCGTTGTAGCTCCGTTATTGAGATAGTTACCAATATGCAGTTTTCGCGACACGTTGCTACTTTTTTGTGAAACTCACGATGCCCTAATCATATTTTGTTTAACAAATGTAGTTTTCGATATACAGGGCCGATTTCAAAAAAATAACTTTTCGGGCTCCTCTCGTATCTCGGAAACTATAACAGCTATTGGAAATATACAATGTGTCCACAGATAGAGTTTCGAAGAGGAAAAACTTTTTTATTTGTCGATTTAGAAAAAAAAAGTCATTCTTTATAAAAACGTCTGCTTGTGTTGAAACTACAATTTCAAGTACCAAATTTACGATTACTATACAGGGTATATCAAAAATAACATTTTTAATAATTTTGAATTTTTTGTTTTTTTGAAATTTTATGAAACTATTTTCAAAACCGTGATTTATTACACCAATTGTGCAAAAAACACTAATAAACTTTTTTCTCAAAGTGGTTAATTTCATAGCTACTATTAAAATAATAAAATTAAAAATACAAGAAAATCAAAATCATTAAAAATATTATTTTTGATATACCCTGTATAGTAATCGTAAATTTGGTATTTGATAGATGTTTGTATGTGGAGTCCATGGGCGTACATTTAATTTTTTATTTGGTCGCGAAAACCGCATCCTGCTAACTTTCACAATAAGAGACCTACCCTGCAATTACAACGAAATCTGGACAACCTGTACAATACATATAATAGACGATGATTTTTAGACAAAAAGTTCATATAAACATGGGTTCGCAAATTTAAAAAAAAAATTGCTGCTTAAATATCCTTTATCCAATTGAATTGGCAGGGGGGGTTATTTGTAGTGTTTAAGGCCGAATTTACTTCTAATTTAATTAAATTAATTAAAAAAACATGTCCCACTGCTTCATGCAAATGAGAAATAAGATTCTGTTTTTGTCGAATGTTGACTTTTGCTTTGCAGCAAACTCTGCTTTTGCTTCGAGAAAACTAACAATCCATAGCTCTAGGACTTCTTCGATCTATTGAAGAGACCCTGAAGATTTTCAAACAGAAGTTGTTTTGATGTTAACCAATTCGTTTTTTTGAAAAAATGTTGCGAACCACCTTAATGAATATTTTTGACAAAAAATCTACTTTACTGCATTTTTTGTAATTTTTATATTTTTCTTGGATTAAGCAAGTGAAGATTCAACTTTTTTGTCTTTTTGTTCGTATTTTGTTTAGTTTTCGAGAAAATAAATAAAATCTACTTAATTGTATATCTTGGACCTCACACGAAACTTGAGAAAAGATAGCAAATAATTAACGGTTGCCTTGGCAAACGAGTTGGTACAGACCATTCGACAATATAATTGTCAACTTATTTATAAGCTATATTAATTTCTAATTTTTATAAAAAGAAAAACCTTTGTTAAGGTGCCGCGCGAGACGCTACTGGACTTAATAAATTTAATTACTGTGTTTTTGACCTCTGATTATTATCAATTTGTTAGTTGGTTGGTTAATAGGTCAACTAAAAAAATCCTCACAGAAAACACAAAAAAAAAGACCATAACAAATCCATACTACTCATGTGAAAACTCTGTTCTTTGTCAATTTTTAATAATTAATTTTAAATAAATATAATATATCTAATAATAAATAATTAAATAAATTAACACCTTAACACTGTCAAGTAACAATAATTGGGTAAAGGGTATTCAAGATGACCATATTTGAGGGCCCGAATCTTTATTTGACCTTTTTGTCTAAAAATTACTCAAATAATCGATCATCAATTATACTTATTGTACTTTATTTTATTTTTATTTAACACTCTGTATATTATAATTTTTTTTGCAGTATTTTAAAAACAAAAAATATTATAAAATTTGGTTGGAAACGCTTGTAGAGAAAAAAAAAGATTTAGCAGAGCGACCCGTAGAGACTTGAACTTCCATATAGGACGGAACAGAGGCGTGTTGCACAACAAACGAAAGACATTTTAAGGGAAAGTTCCTTATTGAATATAAAGGGTAGTGTGCCACAACTTCAGATGAATGCAATAAACTGTTTCTTTCTGAGATGCAACACTTCATATTTTATTTTTTTCTTAGAAAACGGTTGATTTTTTGGGAAAAGTTGTAGATAAAAACTTTGTAAATAAGTTGGGCAATCTAAATATTATTTTTCCTTTTTAAAAGTAAACAAAATAATATGTATGTGAAACACGTATTTTAATAACCTTCTGAAAGTTGTAGCATTCTCTTGTTTTTCGTTATTTAAAAAAAATAGAAAATGTAATTCTCCTTCATGATAACTCGTTAAGGGTGAAGTTGTGACCTGACATTTATAAGACAAACTACCCTTTATTTTCACTTATTTTGCAAGGCCCTGTATATTACACAGGTATTGTACCCACACCCTGTATAAAACGATTATTTATTGATTAGAAAATGCTAATTACTTGTAGATATTATTTTGTGCAAATTTATGATGTACCTTTAAAAAAAAAATAGATTAGAAATGAATGGATGTGGTATAAATTTATAAACATTATACAATAAAAATAGATTATTATAGGAATTACATACTTTAGGTGTTTAAAGAATAAAAATAATGACGGTGAATTTTAAATATTTATGTTATGTACCTAATTTGTAGATAGTACCCAAAATTTTTCATTATCTTATTGTGTACCTCTTGAAAGTAGATGATAAACAATAAATAATATGATATTAAAACGAAAATATAAAGCAACATTTGTTTTATTAATTTCCTGTTCCATTTTCCAAGCGTATGAACTGGTAGAAATTTTATTTGAAAATGAGGCTTTTACCAGGTACTGATTCAAACCAGGGCATTACATCTGTTAATAGCATGTTGTTATTGAGCGTTCACTTGATGAGCGTATGTGCATCATTGTAAATCCCCGAGAGACGAAAGATGAATGAAAGAGAATAACAAAAATCCAACCAGTCAGATATATAGGTGATCAAGTACCTAGTTGCTTAATCGCAATGAGTATTTTAAAAGTGCCACATTTTGCACTCTGGGCGTACTACCATGTTTATTATCCCGGATTAATTTTGTTTTATTATTATCTCTTGGATTGTGGTAGTTGTCGAGAGATATACTTATTTCCAGTTTCGCAGTTAAAGAAGTATTTTTAGTAAGTAATATACAGGGTGATTCATTATGGTTGCAACAAACGAAAACTGGAGATTCCTGAAAACAATTCAAGGATTTTTTGCCATTGAATCCATGTCCGCAAATGCTTCGTTATCGAGATACAGGGTGTCGAAATTTAGTAGTCAAATTAACTTTCTTGTTCATTTCCCAAAAACTAGCTAACCGATTTCGACAAAATTTTACACGCATTTGGGCAACGATAACCCAAAATAATCTGCATTATTTTGGCTTTCATTAATTGTTCATTGGCGTAGATATAGGGGGCATTTGGGTAAATTTTACACATAAATTAATTAAAGACAGCTTTGACAAGCTCCATTATTTTAAATTATTACTTTTTAAAAAAGAGCAACTTATAAGCTACAAAAAAGTTGATTACGTCGATGTTGTGATTTCTACCATTTTTATGGAGACCGATAAATTGCAAGTTAATGGTAAATTTAAATCAAAATAACGTTTACCAGAAACCCAAATGAAAAATCAAAGTTGCCATGGAAAACGAATGCCGCAACAATAAAAAAAAACTTTGACAGCAACAAATTTAAATTAGTTAAAATTGTTTTATTATTTCGTAGTTGTTTTTAATATGCAAGAGCAGCGGCCAGAGAATACCAAATTAGGTATCCTAATAGACGTCATCCATATGACAAAACATGGACGGTTACATTTCACAGCCTTAGAACGATAGGTAGCAGTATACCTAGATTTAACAAACGACTGCATCGTCTAAATATTCAAACTGAAGAAAACATAGTGGATTTAGTTTTAGACGATCCGAAAAGAAGCACTAGAAGAATACCAACTCAATTGGCATTACCTCGAACAACTGTTTGGAGACTATTAAATCGAGAAATGCTGTATCTCTATCATCATCAAGATGTCCAGGCCCTACATCTTGGAGACCGTGAAAGGTGCCTACTATTTTGTAATTGGGTTCTTGGTAAGCATCAAGGAAATGAAAGATTTTTAGAGAAAGTGCTCTGGTCAGATGAAGCAAGTTTTACTAGAGATGGCAGAAATACAAACCATAATGAACATGTATAGTCTTTAAACAACCCTCGTGCTATTAGGCCGCGAAATTTTCAATAACGTTTTAGTATCAATGTTTGGGGGTGGCATGTTTAACAATCAGTTATTGCCGTTGTTCGTAATTAATGAGCATTTAAACTCAAAGCAATACAGTCTTTTCCTACACAACCGCCTACCCGAATTTATTGAGGATGTACCTCTGAATATTGTTCAAAACATGTGGTATCAACATGACGGAGCCCCTGCGCACCGTGGTAGACATGTAACTAAAGTTTTAAATCAACTGTTTGGAAACAATTTGATGGGTTTGGGAGGTTCCATTGAGTGGCCTCCAAGATCACCAGATCTGAATCCGCTCGACTTCTTTTTATGGGGGTGCATGAAACAATTGGTATACAGTGTACCAATTATAAATGAAAACCAACTACTGGAGATAATTCATGAAGCTGCTAGGACATTAAGATATCCTTATTAGAGCCAGAAATTCATTAGTTGAAAGATGTGAAATATGCATTACTGTCAATTGAGGGCAGTTTAAACAGTTGTTATTAATTTTGTTATTTTAATATCGAGTTTAGCTTTTTTATTGTTAAATTTTTAATTGTACTGATAGGCCTTAAAATTTGTTGTTAAGTAATTTGTTCTTATTAAATCGTTTGCCACGGCAACTTTGATTTTTCATTTTGATTTCTGGTAAACGTTATTTTGATTTAAATCTACCATTAACTTGCAATTTATCGGTTTCCATAAAAATGGTAGAAACCACAACATTGACGTAATTAACTTTTTTGTAGCTTATAAGTTGCTCTTTTTAAAAAAGTAATAATTTAAAATACTGAAGCTTGTTAAAGCTGTGTTTAACTAATTTATGTGTAAAATTTATTCAAATACCCCCTATATCTACGCCACTGAACAGTTAATGAAAGCCAAAATAATTCAGAATATTTTAGGTTATCTGCCCTCAAATGCATGTAAATTTTGTCAAAATCGGTTGGCTAGTTTTTGAGAAATAAACAAAAAAGTTAATTTGATCACTAAATTTGGACACCCTGTATCTCGATAACGAAGCATTTGCGGACATGTGTTCAATGGCAAAAAATCCTTGAATTGTTTTCAGGAATCTCCAGTTTTCGTTTGTTGCAACCATAATGAATCACCCTGTATACAGGGTGATTCATTATGGTTATGGTTATGGGAATGGAAATAGGTATCATATATGATACCTATTTTCTATTTAGTTTCTATATTTTATATTTATTTTTTTTAACTGTTGGAATATGGCGTTTTGGAGACCATTGTTGAAAGTTTTCGATAGTCGGAATTGAGCTGGATTCAACGATTCAAATGAAAAATGCGGGTAATACCGAAAATGGGACGAGTAATAAAAGACAATAAATATCAAATAAATATATGTCATTCCTCAAAATATCCAAGAATATTTTTTTTCCAAATGTCTAAATTGCGGCAAAGAATATAAAACAAGTTGCAAAACAAAAAATCTTAATGACCATCTAAAAATATTTCACCCCAACCTAGTAGGTGCAGTAGACAGGGATTTGGTTTACGACAATAGTGCCTGCACCTCTGCTTCTGCAGGTTTCAGTACTCGATCCTCTCTCAGATCAATAAGTCCTTTTTTTTGAGAGATATGGAATATGACGAACATTCGAAACGAAAGCAACAAATTGACAAGTCGGTTACATTAATGATTGCTACCGATTTGCAACCATTTGATATTGTCAATGACACTGGATTCAGAAATATTGTAACTTTGCTTGATGCGAAATATTTTATACGTTATACCCAGTAATGAGCCGTCAGAGGCTCAAAAAAAAATATTAAAAATAGCAAATATGTTGCTATTCCATCAGATTCCTGGTCAAAAGTTTTAAAAATTTCGTTTTTTTGAATCTTATCGAAAACAATCGATAGTTCTCCACCTCTAGCTATGTCTTTCTTTCAAGCTTATATGTTCGACTGTTACTGGTGCATTATCCTCCACACCGTCAGCAGCTATTGTAAAATTTTTAAAATGAAAACTGCACAACTTATAAGTATTTAATAATTTTTAATATCAAACGTATCGTACAAGAGCTAGATGTATTCTGTTTTCTTATGTCGCTAATCATGCCCACATATATCACAAACGTTTTTACTAAATCAGCGATAAGCCGGGAGATGTGATTCACAGTCTATATCTAATAAATGCATACTTTACACTATGGAGGTACTCCTGGATTTAACTGCTCCTCATATAGTTCTGGAGGAGGCCAGGTGGACTACATACAAATTATATCATACTACTCGATGTATGGTAGAGGCACATATGGAAGACAACAGACTGCTGGCCGGCATTGAAAGTCTACGGAAGCAGACCCAAGACAAAAATTTCTCAATGTCTGGGTTCTCACGCTACTGTATTCCAGGCAGAAGTTCTGGCCATTGATCTGTGTGCTCAGGAGCGCGAAAGTCAATAAACATTTTCTCTGATAGCCAAGCGGCTATAAAGGCCCTAAGCTCATCAAGATCCAGAACAGTGTGGAATTGTCAAAACAGACTCTCTAATATTGGGAGAAATAATAACCTGAGTCTGGTCTGGATCCCAGACCAGGGGGAATGAAATGGCAGACTCTCTGGCAAGAGAAGGGGCTGAAGGAGAATTCATCGGACGAGAACCCGCAACTGGCATAGCGTTTAGCACTGTCAAATACATACTTAATACCTGGATGACGACAAAAGTTCAGAACTTTTGGCAAAATCATCCAGGTTTGGTACACTCAATGAAGTTCATTAACCCATCGAAATCAAAGGCCAGGGGATATGAGTAGATCTCATCTACGCTGCCTGGTTGGACTATATACTGTTTGAATCATCATCTCTCGAGGTTGGGTCTCTTGGAAAATTCCGAGTACCAATTGTGTCTGGAGGATGATGAAATGGCGGAACATGTACTGTGTTCTTCCCAGCTGTAGCTAGAACCAGATTCGCAATATTTGGTGATGTAACCCTTCTACCAGCGACTCTAAAAGAAAGCTCGCCCAGAAAAATAATCGACTTTATTAAGAAGATTGAGCTGTTAGGTGAAGCCGCAATAGACCCTCGGTGGTCGCAGTGAAGGGTCCGGCGCAGACCCACTTATATTGAACCTGCCCACCGGGAAGGGATTCGATCGATTATGGAGAAACTGCACTGTGGAACAATCTGGTATAGTACGTAGGTCGACGGGACCAATTCGGCTAAAATGTTTTCAAGAATCCAGTACTTCTGGTTATAGCGGAAATTGATGTAAACTTCCTTATTTCAATACAACTCTTTGTAATTCTAAAGACATTTCATGCATAATAATATGTTACACCTATCTCCAGCCGTTTTCGAAATATTTTAAATTTGATGTCATAAATGACGTTTTCAGAATAAAGAATAATAACAAATTTTTATTATATGGAAGCTTTAATAATTTCATTTGCTAGAATATCCTAGATCTATAGACCGACGTTAGGCGCCTACGTATATTTTTTAGTAAGTATTAATACAGGGTATTTGAAAAAAAGGATAAAAAATAAAATTGAAAAAAGTGTCAAAATTCAAAATTTCTTAACTAGCAACCCCCATTTTTATAAATTTTTTATTTTTTTTGCATAAAAAATTAGGGCAAGTTTATTACAGGATGTCTATTCCAAAAATTTATAGTTTTCAAAATATTGACAATTTTACATTTTCCTATTACAATGACTTTGAAATTTAAAGGATTTTAGTTGGCCATGATGGCTTTAGAAAGCAAATAAATATGACACTTGCCAAATTAATCAACAATTGTGTATAACCGGAAGTACTAGATCCTTGAAAACATTTTAGCCGAATTGGTCCCGTCGACCTACGTACTACACCAGATTTTCGGATTGTTCCACAGTGTAGTTTCGCCATAATCGATCGAATCCCTTCCCGGTGAGACACCATATATATTTAAATTTGTTCAACCTTCTTTGATAATAATGGAAATGTTTTTGTAACCATGTCACTGATGATGAGACAACATGTCTGACAAAATTTCAATAATTTGAATAGGTAGGTACATATTTGAATATTTTCTGAAGCTGACGTTTCATTTAAGATACCTATAATCACCGCTCCTCTACGAAATGGATTACTTTAAAAAAAATGATAATAATTTCATGTCATAGTATTTTATTTTTTAAAAACAACTGAACATTGATATTTCGTTTATATTAAACCAATTCGAAGTAGTTTTGCTATAATTAATAAATCGTTAGTCGTGATTCACCCTGTATATTAAAATATCAATCCACCCAAACCTAACTCTCCGTAAGTACAAAACAAATGTGTGCAAAACGAAAACGATTACGTGATGTGCCACAACGTGACTTTTGCCAGGCATCGCTCTTCAAACAGGTTTTCTCTTGGATTTCCCTTTGTTTGTTTATTTTGATATCAGAACGACGCGACGGCGACGCGTTGTTAAGGTGTGGGGGAGAGCAGAAGAGGAAAGCGTCGCAATGCGCAAGACGGGAAACCGAGCTTTAGTTCTCGGCCACATGGAATATTGGACTGGAGAAAATCCATAAATTGAAACTGCGAAATAAGTTAGTAAAATGTAGAATATATACGAGGGTCACTGTTTATATTTTGAGCCTCATAATCAAAACACAGTCATTTTGCATTGAAAGTTACTGTCTTGTTTTTCAATCTCTCTGAAGAATCTTGACGTAAGTGAGAGAATGACAGCCCTGATTACTCATTATAACAGGGTTTCACATTGTGTACGTATGGGTTTTTTGAAGTGCGAAACCCGAATATGGACACCATTTCATGTGGCCGTTAGAGGGCGCTCCACACTGCAATTGTGATCCAATAAAATAACCATAACTTTTTCCTTAGTGCAATTTTTTTACTGTGCACGAAATAATGCACTGGACATTCCCAAGCAATAAAGGTCTCTCTACGTTCAAATTCGCTAGAGTAAGTCTATTTCGAGATATTTCGGTTTTTAATGTCTGGTGTCGCACTGGAATAATTTAATTATTTTGACCAATTTGTGATTGCATTAGATATGGATGAAATATAGATAGTGGCTTCTTATTGTCAAATATTTTTATTGTCGTTAAGGTACGGTCTCCTTTGTACCACTTCAAAAAAAACCTGAATCCATTACCCTTGTTCATTCAAAATGTAAATTTGCGGCTGTTTGAAAAAAAACATGCCTGACAGACGTCGCGACTGGTCGCGCAAAGGAAACAAACATTTTTTTTTATTGAGTGAGGAAGAGTTTATTTTAATAATAGCAATTGTTCAAACTGGCAACATATAGGTACAAAGATTAATCGTAAACATTTTAAATTAACTCTGCATCAATTCGGTCTCGTTCTTCGATTACATTAACTGCATTTTGTATTCTGTCCCACAGTTCTTCTTCACTATCGATCTGTCTGGAGTATACCATCGTTTTTAAAGATCCCCATGGACAGCGATTGTGTAAAAGTACACGTAATTTTAAGGTTATTATTGTATTTTTACATCACATGCAGCGTAATTTTCATTTGTAATTTTAGGATATTGTGTAATTATACACCAAATTAAGTGTAACTTTAATTTGTAATTTTACCTTAATATTGTAATTTTACACTAAATGTGGCGTAATTTTAAATTGTAATATTTCGACTAATATTGTGGTTGTACAATCAAGGTGGAAAATTACGTGACATAACGTTTGAAAAAAAAAATTACAGACTTATTTCATGTAAATTTACTAATCTGTTTTAACAGTGGGCTAATATATTTTTTCCTTACTTAAAGAAATAGAGAGATAAGTGTTCAAAAATCTCAAATTTAGATCACTATAACTTGAAGTAAGATTATATTCTTAACCTAAAGGAAAAAATGAAGTATAAAAGAAACTTGAAGCAAATAAATAACTTACCTTAAAATGAGTTTCTATAGGTACTTTAACTAAATATATAACTATACTTATTATAAGCATTTTTAAGTGAGAAAAACTTTTTCTTTAATTGGGAATGATATTTTTCTGTGTGTATAAAATTAAAACGACTCGCATATATATATAACAAACATACCTAGTTATCCAATATTCTTCACTATGCATCATATAGCAACGTGAATATATAATATGACGATTCCCGGTATGGTTGTTATAGTCTCAATTGAAATCGTAAAAAGCTTTGGGCGGCATACATCTATCAGTTTGGAAGCATGGGCGCATCATTATTTTTATATATACATCTAAGATATTTGGTGTTTGAATATTTTTTTTTTGTAATCGAGTTTTATGAGCCCCAAATCATCTCGATCGGATTGAAAATACAGTGGTAAGGCGGCAAACTGAGAATAGTATATCCTTGAGTTAGGCAAATTTGGTCTATTGCATATTATTTTCTGAAATTAACTGATTTTATGGTATCAAGTAATTCTTTCTTTGCCGACTTTGTTTTAAGAATAGTCAATTGTTTCTCTGTCAGAAAATTCATAATATCTTGTTTTTTGGTATTGGTATTAGGAATTTTAATGGACAATCTGGAATGATGCGTGCGTTGTCCATAACAATATAATAGAATTACTCGAAATGTTTCGTAGCAGTTGGCAGCCATCAATTTATCAAATAATTGAGCATTCATATCTTCATGATAATATCCAGACGATTCGCTTATATTTTTCGCAGATAATAACAACGCATTACAAACAAATCCATTTTTGCCACTTACATGAAGTATGATCACAGCTAACATACACATGTTAGCTGTGGTATGATGACGCGTTTACCTCTAGAAGATATGGAGTGCCTAAACCATAGAATAATAACTATAGATAAAAGGGTCAGTAGACGCTAAAAACGGCATCGACTCGTCGCAATCCCAGCCACATTCTGGCCCGCTACTATATATACTATAAGATACTATACTATAACTATAAGCGGCGGCGAATTGCTTTTAAGACAGAGATAACAAAGGTGCCGACACGAGGTGAAGTAACTGTATATAAATTGTACCTAACCTGCATTTGTTATCCATCCAACCATATTTTAACAACGCGTCGTGAGTATATCAAACTACATCTCGCCTAAATAAACTATATAACTACCTGACTGACGATAATCTTTAATCTTTTCTAAGCATTCTTCCCGCAATTCTACTATCCTTCTTGATTCCATCCCATTCTATTTTCAATTTTTTATATTTAAATCCGCCGCCTATTAGTATTTCCCGCAGTGTGGCGAAGCAATAGTAATTATATTGTTCGTAGTTTTTAAGTTTTTCTCAAACCATATCTAAAGTAGGCACCTTGTTTTGTTTATAAAAACTCTACAGAATTTTCCTATAATGAAGTTTCTATCCCTTCGTCAACAATTTGTTTAAATTTTTGTCCAATACGTTTTATTTTTATACTAGGTCAATTACATTTCTAATCACTCGATAAATTGTTGACACTGATAATTGTTATTTTTTTTTACAGATATTTAAATCACATTTTTCTTCATGTTCGTTTTTAAGGCACTCATACATATTTAAAATTATTCGTTGACATCGCACATGTAAATCTTTATTTTTAAATTATACCCTACAGTTTAAATTATCATGGTCTCCAAAACGCCATATTGCAACAGTTAAAAAAATATACAAACAAATTAGATAATAGTTATCATATTTACTTACTAAAAATACTTCTTTTACTGCGACGTTGCAAATAAATATATCTCTCGACAGCTACCACAATCCAAGAGATAATGATAATAAAATATTAAGCCGGAATAATAAAAATGGTAATACACCCAGAGTGCATAATGTGACACGTTTAAAATACTCATTGTGATTAAGCAACTACTTGATCACCTAGGTATATATCTGATTGGTTGATTCTTGGATCGTTCGTCCCTCGGTGATTTACAGGATGTGCAGGTACGCGCATCAAGTGAATGCTGGTTTTGACCAGTACCTGATACAAGCCTCATTTCCAAGTAACATTAAACAAAATTTACACGGATTCTTTAACAAATGTTTATTGCCTTTAGATATAGAATTTTATTAAAGTGATCGATAACGAACGTTGGGGCATATATTTCCTTTCCTCTACCCGCAGTATTCGTTACAACAAAATTAATGTCTAACTTTTAATCTAAAATTATTTGGGAGTTACTAAGTTTATAATATTTTTCTAAGACGCTCTATACGTGCATGCTAGAGAAAGTTTACAAGAACACCTTATCTTAACTTTTATCTTAACAACTGTACCAATCCCAGAGTTATTCAAAACAACATCGGCACTTAACAAACGACCCACACCACAAAGGTCACTCGGTTGCAAATAATTTTTACCTGTTGTTCCGGCAGATGCTGCCGTATTTTACCACACCACAATATAGAACTAATATTTATTGAGCATTTGTATTGTAATAAACCATACAACAAATATATTTCTATTAATTTCTAGTACTTATATGCCAGTTCTTTTTGAACCCACCTTGTTACAAAAATACGTTTCGAACGCCCTCGTAAATCAAATTTGTTATAATAATAATGTTCAATTTTGCTATTTAATTAGGTAGATGCTTTAAGGATGATATTTAATGGCATTGACGACAACTGAGTGTGTGACGGTCACTGCTGAGACACTTTTACTTTAGTGTGGTTTCTTGTGCCAGTAATTTTGGAAATAGGAAAACAACTGTAGCTATATACAGCGGAGAGTAGTTGCGCAGTGTGCAGTCACTGTAACCCTATATTACTAAAAAGTTAGATCCAAAAAATATATTTATATACAAAGTGTTTCAAAAAGACACGGCAATATTTAAGGGGATGATTTCTCAAGTTCCCATAAACATAGGTACGTCAGGAAATGCATTGTTTCCAAGATTTAAAACCTTTTTCATTATACCAAGAATATTTGCAAATAATTCAACTAAAAATATCATTAAAATTTCGAAGCAAGATAAAAATAAATAAATAAAATTAAAAAATTACAAAAACTGAATCCAATCTTCTCCTCATTGACTGGCGAACTCTCTCAACAATACCAGGGTCGATTTTAATCGAATTATACCCAGCAATAATGCGATTCCTTAGGTCCTCCATATTTTCCACAGGAGTGCGTAAACTAAGGACTTCAATTTGTCAAATTTTCTTGGGTATTGGGACTAAATGAAACTCAGTAATTCTGAATTATCAATTTTGTGTTAGTCAGCCTGGACGTTTCGTTTCTTTTTACAAATGTTCCTAAGTCCTTAGTTATTGATTATATAAAAAGACGTTGGGCGGTCATAGAGACTCATACACAGTTATCTCTAGCCAGCTTTCTCAAGTTGGTCGATTTCATCTTTGATGCAAGTATAAATACGAGGGTAATTACTACAAACAAATCAGAGGCGCACCTATGGTCTCTTCAGCAGTTTTTGCAGAATTGATCATGACCGATTTGATTGCCACTGTTTTAACTGAACTCAATAGTACGGTGCAGTTTATCAAATTGTACGTGGATGATATTTTGACGTGCGTTGATCCCAGTCAGTTGAATGACATTTTGACTGTTTTTAACAATTACCATCTGGATCTACAGTTTACTTGTGAATTGGAGAGGGCAGGATTCCATTTCTAGATATTATGATTCATCGTCGAGACGCTGGTGATTTAGTTACGGAGTGGTACATGAAATCCATATCATCGGGACGATGTCTAAACTACTTTTCTAACCATGCAAACACACATAAGATAGGTTTGGTTAAATCCATGTTAACGAGAGTCAAAAGGCTATGTCATTGCACCTTGATAGAAAACAATCTGGCAATCTTAAAAGGTCTCCTAATAAATAATGGCTATCCTGTGAATTTGTTGAACAAGATCTTCAATGAACACCGGATCCGAGATAGAGCAGTACAGAATGACAATCAAAACATGTTATCGTTGATCAGGTTACCACTGATATATATACCGGGTGTTTTCCATAGACTTAGCAACATATTAAAGTCAGATTTAGTGTCCATTATTACAAGAAAACGACATGATCCTTGTTCAGTAAGCTTAAAGACAGACCAAAGAAGGAACATATGTGTGATGTTATATACCAAATACCTTGTACACAATGTTCAGGTAAATACATTAGTCAAACGAAAAATTATATCAAGGATCGTATCACTCAACACCGTTTAGACTGTCGCTACAAAAAAAGTTGTACCGCTCTTTCTGAACATCACAGTTTGATTATGAAAACTATGTAATATTGGGCATTGAACACAAAGAAAGATCGAGACTCTTCAAGGAAATGGTGTACATTAATAAGGAGCCTGATGCAATTAATAATCAGAGAGACATTAACGGTTTGAGTGTCATTTACACTAACTTAATTAAAACATAACAAAATATATAACAAAATAGTTGACCTACGCCTATGAGTTACTTTCGTTTTTTTAAAATATCTTTTTATGTACTTACTTTTTTATAATCAGATTGGTAAGAGAATTCCCATCTCTCATCGACACTGTAGATATTATTTTTAGGGAATTTGACCAGATTTTCTATGGTAGGTATTAGACTCTGTGTCACTGTAATCTAATTTTTAAAATGTTATGTTAGTCTGTTTGGTTATCGTCCTGTTGTTGAATGTTTATTTTTAATTATACAACTTTTAGTTTATTGAGGTTTTGTTTTTTAGTCTGATGATGTGCACATATTGCATTTAAAATTCAGAATTACTGAGTTTCATTTAGTCCCAATACCCAAGAAAACTTGATAAATTGAAACAGTGGGATGATAGTTTGATAATTGACTAAGGACTTCAGGTGGCCTCACATGAAAAAATCTAGTCGGTTTAAATCCGGGGATAGTGCAGGCCATAAATGAGGTCCACCACGGCCAATCCAGCTATTTCCGTATGTTTCTGTTAAAATTCACAAGCGACCCGACTAAAATGCGCTGGTGCACCATCGTGCAAAAACCACATTGTATTGTGTGTTACAGAAAGTCGCGATATACAGGGTGTCCTACAGTGGCAACCCATTAGATTATTTCAGAAACTACTTCGAATTGAATTTTGAAAATTTCAGTGTCTATATTGTCAAATATGCTCTACTCAAATAATATAATAGCAACGGCATAGCACTTCCGGTTATATCGGAAGTTGATGGCAATTTTGTTATTTTAAATGGAATACCCTATATATTATTACATTTTTGGATTCTAAATAAGATTTCAGACATATTTCATGTATCATGTCCTATACCTAACGTCAGTCGTTTTTGACTTATATCAAGATTTATGTCAAAATTGACAATTTAGGGCTCCATAAGAATTCCATTTTTTCCTTGTAAATCAGTATTTCATAATTATTTTGCAGGTATTTTCTTATCAGGTGATATCTTCTTTTTCGAGTTGACAAGACATTTCCTGATTAGTTTATACAGGGTGGTCAAAAAATTATATTGAAAACGGTTCAAGTAAATCAGTTGAAAGTCAATTTTTTCAAATGGAATGGGTATATTATTATTATTTTATCTTCCTTAGCATTAAAAAATAATGCAATTTTGTAATAGGTTATCATTTTCTAAAATGCATAGTTTTCGAAATATCGTCATTTTAAATTTTTCTGCAGCGCCTACCGTTGTCCCTCTGGAAGCTAGCTAAAAAAATAAATATGAAAAATAATTATTGATATTATAAATTTATTATTAATTCATGGAGAATAAAATAAAGTGATTAATATCACCTGTAGAGTATTTAACGAGAGAAACCCCATTTGCTAACGATGACTAGAGAAATTAGGAAGAATTTTGAGAAATCATTTAGAGCAGGTTGGGAGGTATATAAATCAAGTATTACAACGAACTAAGACTAAAATTTAAAATAATACAGCAGAAATGAACAGAAGATTAAACTAAATACATTTTCAACTAAAAAAAGTTAAATTTTCTCGTGACAGCTCGTGCAATTTGTACTCCAGGTAAGGCTTCGAATATTGTAAATGTATTATTAATCCATGGAGAATGTAACAAAGTGATTAATAGAACAGAGTATTTAACGAGAGAAACCCGCATTTGCCAACAATGACTAGAGAAAAATTAAGAAGAATTTTGAGAAATCAAATACGGTGGGGGCAGTGTCATGCAAATCGTCGTACTACAAAAACCTGTAACTACAAATGAGGATAATGTGGTAAATGTTTTGGCATATTTTAATACATATCCTGAATCATCAGTGCGTGCTGCTGAACAAGATCTAGGAATTTCAAAATCCTCTGTCCAAAAAATATTAAAAAGTAGTGGTTTACATCCATTTAAATTCAAATATCTTTGTGCTCTGGAAGCAGGTGATGCCGAACGACGTGTACGGTTCTGCGAACCCATTTTAATACGAACGCAAGAAGATCCTGCGTTTCTGCAAAAAGTGATTTGGACAGATGAGTCGAAATTTTCGAGACATGGAATCGTTAATAGACAAAATAGTCATTTTTGGGCTTCTGAGAACCCTAACGCTATTCGTGAACGAAATTTTCAAAATAAATTTAGTGTGAACGTTTTTTGTATGGTGAAAGACACACATGTTGAATATTTTATTTACGAGCATAATTTAAATACGGAAGGTTATCTTTATATTTCGCAAAATGTTGTGGCGCATTTTTTGGATGATCTACCATTAAATGAATTAAGAAGTTGTTGGTACCAGTTAGATGAAGCACCACCTCACTGTGGAAATAAAATCACACAACAGCTCAATGAAATGTTTGAACATCGATGGATCAGACGTTTAGGGCCTTGGGATTGGCCAGCGAGATCTCCAGATCTATCACCGCTGGATTTTTATGTTTGGGGGGCAATTAAACAAAAGGTGTATTCCACCCCAATTCAAAAGAAGAATTAGTAGGACGCATCCGAACTTCATTCGAAGCCTTACCTGGAGTACAAATTGCACGAGCTGTCACGAGAAAATTTAACTTTTTTTAGTTGAAAATGTATTTAGTTTAATCTTCTGTTCATTTCTGCTGTATTATTTTAAATTTTAGTCTTAGTTCGTTGTAATACTTGATTTATATACCTCCCAACCTGCTCTAAATGATTTCTCAAAATTCTTCCTAATTTCTCTAGTCATCGTTAGCAAATGGGGTTTCTCTCGTTAAATACTCTACAGGTGATATTAATCACTTTATTTTATTCTCCATGAATTAATAATAAATTTATAATATCAATAATTATTTTTCATATTTATTTTTTTAGCTAGCTTCCAGAGAGACAACGGTAGGCGCTGCAGAAAAATTTAAAATGACGATATTTCGAAAACTATGCATTTTAGAAAATGATAACCTATTACAAAATTGCATTATTTTTTAATGCTAAGGAAGATAAAATAATAATAATATACCCATTCCATTTGAAAAAATTGACTTTCAACTGTTTTCTTGAACCGTTTTCAATATAATTTTTTGACCACTATGTATAAACTAATCAGAAAATGTCTTGTCAATTCAAAAAAGAAGATCCCACCTGATAAGAAAATACCTGCAAAATAATTAATAAATACTGATTTACAAGGAAAAAACGGAATTCTTATGGAGCCCTAAACTGTCAATTTTGATATAAATCTTGATATAAGTCAAAAACGACTGACGTTCGGTATAGAGCATGATACATGAAATATGTCTGAAATCTTATTTATAATCGAAAAATGTAATAATATATAGGGTGTTCCATTTAAAATAACAAAGTTGCCATCAACTTCCGGTATAACCGGAAGTGCTATGCCGTTGTTATTATATTATTTGAGTAGAGCATATTTGACAATATAGACACTGAAATTTTCAAAATTCACTTCGAAGTAGTTTCTGAAATAATCTAATGGGTTGCCACCGTAGGACACCCTGTAGGTACCTCTCTAGTAAGTCTCCCTGGTAGAAATTGTTGATATTCCTAAACTACTGGTATTGATTTTTTTTACTGATGAAGCGAGTTTTTCAAGAAATGCAAGAAGGATTTTTCATAATAACGATTTATCTTGTGATGAAAATCCTCATGCGATTGTTGAAGATCATTAGTTCTCGTTGAATGTGAGTGAGTGCTTAATTATGGACCCGTATTTCTATACCAGGAAGACTTACCAGAGAGGTATATCTGTAATAATAACAATATAATAATACTTTATTTTCCAAAAAAAAGAAGTAAATATTACAATATTCCTAAGAACTACGTGAAACAGTGGAAATAAATTTGCTATAACCCCAAAAAAGTTTAGAACTTGAGCAGTGGGTCGGCAAGCAAGTCTGCAATGCTCCTACTACCTATTTCTAAAAACTATTCTATTAACTACAACATTCGATTAAAGACTTAAGACAAACTAAAACTTACTTAACATAGGTCTATATACTAGATTTTATAGTGACAGAATGCAGAAAGGAAAATAAAAAAAAACAAATATATATTATGTATAGTAAATCCTTTAAACTGACCGAAGTGAAATGTTAAAAGAAAATACCAAATTAAATTAATTACCATACTATAAGTTTTTTGCGTCAATAATGCGATGAATCTCCAACCTAGACGTTTCTTTTATAAAATTTATTTTTGTATAAACTATACGAATTTACATTTTTTAAATGTGAACAAATGATCTTTGAGTGATATGGTTAGCAACTGCCTTCGTATAATTACTGAAGTTTATCTATAAACTTAGTGTTATGTTAATGCTCAATACTTGTCAATTCCGATCTATTTTTATAAGCTCGCTGCAACATTCTGCACATCAAAAACTTCAGCATCCCGGAATAACTGATCAGTTGGAAATTGAAAATATTTTCGAAATATAGTTTTTAGAATACATTTTTGTACAATCTCTAGCCTGTGGTAGTAATTATCCATAACTCCTTCCCAAGCAATCAAACCATATCTTAAATGGCTTTCAACTAAGGAAAAATAAAGAATTCTGAGTTGGTCAATAGTTAGTATGTCCCTAAGAAAACGAAATTTGTAAAAAAGTGCTCGCAATTTTTTTACTAATTCGTTTATATGGTGGTCCCATTTTAGATGACTATCCAATATATTATTCCCAAATATTTAATATGATATACTATGGAAATACTGTAACTGTCGTTAATAACAGTAATATTTAATGAACCGAAAAGTGGAGTATTAGACGTGGATGGTGAGAAACGGACACAGTAAGTTTTGTTAAAATTTACCGTTAATAATCTACTATTAAACCATTGAAATATTTTCAGCAAATCCGTCTCCGCTATTCTTTTAGTTTCTATCCAGCTATCAGCTTTATAGAGTATATCGTTATGATATAATATGCAAAAAATGATGGGTCCTAAGACAGTTCCCTGTGGCACACCGTACTCTACGGTCATCGCGCTGCTAAAGCATTGTTAAATCGAACACATTGTTGCCTGTTTGATAAATAACTTTTAAATATATAATATTATGGAATTCTGTCAAACACAAATGTCAAATAAATTCAAATATCTAAAAGTCATATAATTACCTTTTCTTCTGTGTTAAGCATTTCTGCTTAAATTTTAATTCTGAAATGGATTCTGATTCTGTAAAGTCGTGGAAAAATTATAGTACATAACTCGAGCTGTAAATAATTTTTTCTACGACTGTCTTTAAATGCGGTTATTATATGTTCAATCATGATTTGAAAATGTAGTACATTGTAATGCTGATTTTCAATTACCCGTGCACAATAAATATAGTGGGAAATATTCATTGTGCACGGGTAAATTTCCTGGTAATGACAAAGTAGCTTCGACCATGAAAAATCACCATAGCAAAGCCGACAATACAAACACACCAAATTAACAGTTTAGGTATTTATAATTAATAATTATTATAATTAAGTATTTCGCTAATTTCAAGTTTGCGTGACAAAGGCACAAAGTACGCGAGAAATGGATTGAACGCGATAAACACGATTATTACCCAGTGTTCCCAATTCGGGTGTAATTACACCGTTTTGGGATATTTTGAGGCCACTGCGTGTAATTTTCTAAAAACAAATTATTTGGGATAATTTGGCTTCCTACCTGCTATTTTTTTTTAACATCCTTCTGGTCCTCCACTCGCACACCTCGGTACGCACTTAAGCCCCCGGCGTGTACGAATGGCGTACTTCAGCCTTGAAGACTTATTGTGCCTTTTTCAGGACCATACTGCACTCACTATCATTCTACTATCACACAACATTTATTCTACAACCTAGATGAGCCACCGCCAGGTCCGTTTTTAATAAACCCCCCAGACGGTCACCCATCCAACTTGTAGCCGCGCTCCACAGAGCTGCACTTCGACGGTCGTCACTATATGATCCCGTCTAGGCTACCCGGCCCGGCTCCTACCTGCTATACTGGCTATACTATATAGAGGCAAAATGCAAAAGCAAATAGCCACAATTTCGGCGTTTTTTTTTTTGAGTTATTTTTAGCCTCTTCCATAAATCTTTTTAATAAGCCATTGGCAACAATGTTGTGTGTTAAGTGGTGTAATTTGATGCTCATTCCGGGATATTTTCGGTCTCAAGTGTTGGGAACACTGTTATTACCTCCAATGGGCTGTACCTACACGTATACGATAGCCTGAACTAGCTCCCAGACTACACTGGCACAGCATAAACTTATGCTGTGACACTGGCCTGTCTCCCTGTAGGTAGGTATAGGTATACTGGAGTTCACGATAAATGGTATTAACCAAGTTGTATTCCGATATTACCCATCATAAAACCCGAGAATGCCTACCATAAAATGTAAAACGACCGGATTGTATATTTATTGTAATTTTTGAAACCAGGTAATTTTGTCCCTGGGCGAGGTACCTATTTAGTCTTTGTATTTCATTGGAAGTGTTCACTTGTGTTTCGGCTTGCAATAGGTAATTTTAAAACATTTATATATTATTACAGATATTTGACTTTGTTCGTTTCGAATATAATTCACTGGATTTTCTTGTATTTGATATTCGTATTTGTTGATGTTTGAGTTGTCTAACCGAGCCATTCCGATTTCATTCTCTTGTCCGTTCGTTTCTTTGTGTAATAGTGGATGATGCTCTTTCTTGTACGATCTAATTCCATATTCTTTTTTCTAATAACATTCTGCTTTGAAATGATTTGGTTTCATACAACATATACATAATTTATTTGCTGTAATAAGTCTTCAGATTTATATTTAAATTTCGAGCAGTCTTCCAAATGATGGTTTTCTTTACAAAGTAAACATTCTTTCTTCATAAAATTGTTCTTCTTTTTTTGTCTAGTGACTGTCATTACATTTTGATTCATTTTTGTATTGTTGAATTTGGAGTGTTTATATTCGTCTTTTCTATATAGTTGTGCCCACAAAACATGATATTTTTGCTTTTTCTTGCATCCAAATAGAAAATGTTTTTAAATTCACTGTTCAATTACCTTTTGTCCCAATTCTAGTTTAAAAAAAAATATGGTAACTTTTTCACTAATTCATCTAGTAAAAATGGATTATTTAAATAGAAATTTGCTTCAAGAGCTTCAATTGTTGTTAAATTTATAACTGTGTTTGAAAAAGTTAACATTGTTTCAGCTCTGCCATCCTTTGGGGGATATAATTTTCTCGCTTTTTCCGTAACCATTCCTATAATGACATCTAAGGCATTTTTGGATTCGTACTAAATTTTCTTCATCAGAAAATCCGCAATTCCGGGTTGATTTTTTGGACTGCGAAATAAAGGCCACTCTTCTAGATCTCCAAAAAAACAATGGAAGATGTTTCACAGTTTGTCTAGAAAGAAATATGTCTAAATTGTTGTCAGAAAAAATCGGTGCTTTATTGTTTATTTCACTTTTGTCTTTATTAATATACTAATTTCTTGTATATTTGTATCAAGCTCATCAAAAGACATGTTATCTAGGTATCTTCTTTAACCAATTTTCTACTTTATTTTTACCACTTACGGTTTTATTGGCTTGATTAGTTGAATTAATTTGCTTAGAACTTGAATGACTTGCTTAATTTTATTTGTTATTCCATATCTACCTATTAGTTTTTCCTCGATCTCGGCTTCCATTTCGGCATTTTTGAATGCTGCTTTCTTTTCAGCTTCAGCTTTTTTCCTTACTGATTCTAATTCTAGATTTAATCGTTTTCTAGATGTAATTGAAGTACTAGTATTCTTTGACGTACCTGCCTTTTCATTTTCTTTTATTACTAATTTTTCAACTTTATCATCTAAATGAATGTTGCCTTCTCTCCTTGGAAATCCAAGAAAGTCCGAAAGTGTAGACGGTGCATTTTGTCTGTCACTGTTTTTCTCGGTTCCCTTTTGATATAAACATTCACTTCTAGCTCGTCACATTTCGTAACAGCGAGGTATTAGTTATTTAGTCTTTGTATTTCATTGGAAGTGTTCACTTGTGTTACGGCTTGCAATAATTTTAAAACATTTATATATTATTACAGATATTTATCGCAAATATTTTATACCCCAACGTACGAAATAGGCAGTAGGTATGTGGCGTCCGTGGATAAAAAGTAATAGTGCTTCTTCCAGTAGTTCGTTAAAGAAAAATCACTTATCTTGTGACGCGAAACTCATTGTAAAAAATGTATATAGTTCCTTACTTCAGCAAAAATATAACGTGAGTGCTGGAGAAAATGTAACCAGTAATTTGACGAAGGTGCCTCTTACTTCAGTTAGACGAATTGTTGTAAATCCCATTGAATCAAGAAAAAAGCATAAAGATTCCTGTGTCACAAAAAGTCTACTATGACCTACTTTTTTGAGGGTATTTTGGACAATGACTTTGCAAAACTAATAGTAATAATATGTATTTCAGTTAAATAATGTACATTCTCACTTACATTTGAAAATAACAAAATAAATATTAAAGTGAAATTATTCTCTTCTTTACAATATTTGTCAGTAAATATTCATATCATATTAATATGTAATGAGTCACATTTGCAAAAGTTTCTAGCGAAACTTGTCCGCAGATATGATCACACAGACCTTATATTCCCTATAATATAGTGTTATTATGACAATCAGAGTTTTTATGATGATAGTATATTACCTACCTTTATTCTTCGTTATTTATTTTCACACTAACTTGAATAAAATAAAAAACAAAAAAAAACACGAGAAACTGAAAAACCAAAATAAAATGCATAAACCGCAGACAAAAATCAAAACAAACTTTTCTTTCTTTTTTATACAAACAAAACAAAATACTCCCCTTTACATCAGAACCAACAAGTTATGCATACCTACAAACAAGAGGTCCTCTTATCTTAATAACTGTGGGTTATTCCGCACTAGCCAGAGTTTTTACCAGAGTTAAACAACTCTACAATGTTTTCATAAAAATACCTTTTCCCTGTAGAATAAATGGGCCTTTTAGATTTTCTATCTATTTATTAGAAAAAAGTACCCAAATAAAAACTGGAATAAAAAGACCATTACAGCCCCTCCACAAGTTACGCCTCTGGGTAAACTGCGACGATTGGAACATAGGGTAATATGTATCATAAAAAACCAAGCCACTTTGCCAATATCTTTCATAATTTAGAAGAAAATGTCAAAAAACAATTTTTACGGCCATTTTCTAGGGGTCGTAGCTCCTTAGGGGCGCATTTTCGGACATAGTTTTATTAAGCAAACTATACTTATTTTTAAATGTACTATACACAGTAGAAATATTGCCGTACAATTTTGAGACACCTTGTATAAATTAGGTAATAAAGTAATAGATTAGAATACGAAGAAGACACGCTATTTTTGGGCATTCGCTGATTGCGCCAGCAGATATTGACACCCAACACATAACTGAACTCCACAAGTTAGTGGAGGGTACAGGGCTGCTGGATTGGGTGGCATAATATACGGGGATCTTTCACAATAAGCCCATGAGGCTGCAGTGAAACCGGGGACTTAAGTCGTACGGACCCTTTCAAAAAAAAATAGATTAGAATCATAGCACAAAATGAGGAAAAAGTTGCTGGCGTCTGAACTCAATTTATTAAATAATTATTAATTGTTATGGCCTCAAAATAAGTTATTACCTAATCCCAAACTTAGCCCTTAAAAGTCTATTCAAATGTTTGCTACCAGATACGTATTAGTGGAGATTTCCATCCACAAAAATATGTCTGTAAATTTGAAACAATTACCCATGTTTGAACTCAATTTATGAGTTAACTATTTAATCTTTCCGCTTGAAAATACTTCAATACCTAATCCCATCTTTACTCTTTAACACCCTATCAAAAATTTTGCTACAAGATACGTATTAAAGCAAAAATAAATCTGCAAAGGATTGCATTCGAACTCCCCTCTTAAACCATGTAGTTTATTGCAGTTGATATAAACCAAAACCATTTTTCGTGAACTCTACTATACCTACGTATCTAATAACAACTTGCCGCGCCGTGTCCAATGATTCAGGCCGTGAAAAATGCATACTGTACCTATGCCAACAAAATAATTTTATTTTTTCAAAACTCAAAGTTGGTAAATGTGGCTTCCTCTAGAAAGAAGATGAAACTTTATTTTAATGGAAGTTTGCAAAGTGTTTTTACCTAGGTAGGTAGATAGGTAACAAGCCTCACACAAATATTATAAAAACTTTTATGTCCAACCTCGTAGGCCTATAATTAGTTACTTATACCTACCAAAGTTTATTATGTACATTAATAGGTATTTGCTTATACCTAAAAACGAAGTACCTAGCTATTATCTGTTAGAATTAACGTACCTAATATCTCTTCTACATGCACATCCCTATCATCAAAGATTAATGATTAATATTTGCTATCATATTATTTGTCTATGGCCAACTGCATAACTGTCATACCTATTTCAGATTGTGAAGTTGATGTCGTTACTAAAAATTAGATGTAAGGTTAAGATAGGTATAATATAAAAGAAAAGGCCACGTTCCACTTTTCATTATTTGTTCTTATCTTATTAATGCTGTATAATCACTTTATTATTATAATAATTAAAGTTTTCATTACTAATAGTTCACAAGTTTATTTATTACACTTCTGCGCACTCACATCATTATCTATAGATATTGAAAATCAATACATACATACGCAATTAATACAATGCACATCGGTACATACCTACTAGGCTAACAGCTAGAGTCCAGAGAGTAATAAAATACAATAAAAACAAATATTATGTGCGTGTGCAACAAACACAAAGGTCAACGATACCATATTTAACATAAAAAAAATATGTCCCCCTAACATCTTTCTGCCGACAAAAGAACCGTCCAAACAACACTCACACACGAATGGTTGAATTAGTAAGGCGTGGCGATAGGCGTGCACTAAGCCACATCCTCTACAAATATTCAACCAATAGTAGCATGCCACCGTGACACTTGTGACAAGCAGCCTGACAACATAGGCTACCTACTTATTATTATCCGTAGATTTAAAGCATGTATGTTGGTATGCTGTGCGCCTGTTACCACGTATTATGTGACCTTGAGTTTTAAAAATAAATTATTATGAAATGAGGTTGTATGCATTATAATTATCACGTATTTTCTCTTTCTCTATTGCTTCGTGGCGTTGTCGAATAATGTTATGTTCAGTGAGTTAAAAGTGTTTTATTTTTGTTACTATGCGGGATTGGAATTGATCAGATTACCTACTTACGGGTGGTTGCTTTTAAGTTTTAAGTGAAGGAAGTGAATTCATTCCATACGGGGGTGTCCCGTAAAGTCGTATCAGCAAATGCAATGCAATGAGGTATTCTACAAAAAATTGCTACCGTCGACGCAGATTTTTTACTTGAAGATTTCTTAGCAATCGACAATGATGTTGGCACGACAGATCTCTCAACTGACCAAGACATAATTGACGGTATAAAGAGTATAGACGATCATGAAGAAGAAACTGAAATGCTCCACTAGAAAGTTGTGGTATTTAATATAGAGCTTTAGCACGTGGCTGAAATAGATATTTACCCAAATAAGGACCGTAAAAAGATCAGTAATTGATTGCACTACTCACGTGTTTCCGAAGCGAAACTTATTCCAGCTTCCAGCAGACGGGAATTCAGCAAAACTTCTCCAAACAACTTCCAAATACTACTCTGAACTCTTCCCAACGCTAATCGGTCTAGAAACTTCCCCAAAAAGGATTCAAAGTTATAATTCCCAATATCTTTGATAAATTCTTCTCAAAATGGCCGATTCGCTGTTTCACTATCAGAAATCCACGTTAAAAATGACGAAAATCGCTCAAGAAAAACAAAGGCGGCCTTGTGTCACGCACAGCAACTTCAGAACGCAAAATTCCCAATAAATAGGGACAGCCTACGAACAATGGATCGATACCTACAAATCCAATATCGATTCCAAGATATATTGCCCTAAATGCAATCATTATTCAGTGCTACGCCTCTGTCGGAACCCAGAACGCGACAGTCTGCATTTATATACTACTAACACTCGTTATATAATACGAATATGCAATGATAGATAACTGAGAATTACCAAAGATCACATAAGTCTACAATACGCATATATTGGTACTTCTGCGCGTAACCAATTATAACTTCATACGAATTGGTTGACAATCTGTCATCTCCACTTTCAGGTTAAACAGGTGTTTATTATTGTTTACAGATATTAATTAATTATTATGTGGATAATCATGATAATATAAGGGTTATTCTTTCGTACTGAACTAAGTGAACAATCTGAAAATTGTCAGTTCATTCACGATTGTGCGTATTCTTTCGACTTCGGTCACTTCTACCAAACTGATTAAAATACCTACCCCCCTTGCCCCTTACTGATCAACCTCTGGGTACCGGTTAGTTCGTTCAGTTCACAGTTAACCTCTAAAAGTATTGAATATTGAGAGATAATAATTGGAATATGATTTCGAATCAAACCAGTAAATTGTAAAAGTTTAAAACATGGATAATAATATCATGGAAGAAATAATTTTCCAGTTTTCAGAGCAGATTTGGTTGTTTTCACAAGTTTTCGAGGTTACGTGAAAGACAATCACAAAAAAGATGATCTTTCGGTTTCGTGAAATATTCAGTTCAGTGTAATCACATTCAGTTTAATCACATTCACTTGTTCAGATCAATAACTACGAAAGAATAACCCTATAATTATCACACAATGACGGAAATATAAGCAGATATTAAGGTAAGTATGCAATGATACTACTTATTCTTTACTATAGTAGCAACCTAACACCAAGAAACATTCAACCTAACCTTTCCGTATCCTACAGACTGTTTAAATACGTAGAAAGTGCTAATTTTGATTATATTTTTTAGGAGAAATCATCATAGAAACGTAAGAAAAGCAACAATCACGCCTATCAATAGGCTACACAGGCCACAACACATCAATTATGGCAATAATCGCAATATAATGGGGACACTAACAGTGAATGGCTAATACAGATAAATACTCAAAATTGGTGACAGGTATGGACTTAAATAAGCCAAGGACACATTGAAACGGTAAATACCAAATATGCACGGAAAAAACACTATTGTGTTTTCAGAAATTCACCATTTCATTCAATGATATGTTATACTAAGTATTCCTCGGACATAGTTAAATTTCAATCAAGCGAACGCTTATTATTGGAAAATAATAAGAGGACATTGTTTTTTTAAATAAAACTTATTATTGGATGCCATTGAACAATTCAATTATAGTGATTCCTTGATTGTAATTCATACATATAATTAAATTCAATCTCGATTTTATTACAAACGATAAGATTAAATGTCCATACAACAATAGCGTTTCATTGGTTACAAGGGAACTTTTTATTACTTGGAAATTACATTCTTTCAATGCAAGCTTTAATCTGTTTGGTACCATTTCTAACTTTTTTTAATTTAATTATATCTTGTAGTGTATTATTATTGAGTCAATAATAATTATATCTATTGCGAAGTTGATTAGATTAAAGCAGTATTATTGAAAGAAAATTGTTATTTATTATTATTAGTGATGCACGGTCCGAATATTACCATCAGAATTTCCGGTTATATTACGTAATATTACCTCTACCATCCGGTAACGTTACATTGTTACTGTAATATTTCCAAAAAATTCCGTTAATTTTCGGGGTAATATTCCCGGTAATATTCGCTTCAATATTACGTTAAAGTTGGTACCTAACTTGTTTCAACATGCTGCAACACGTCTAGTGATAGCTGTTGCTTAGCTCTTACGCCATCGCTATAATATGTGAAGCTCGTTTACATACGAACTAATCGGAAATTCTTACAGAATAACCGTGCCGAAATGAAAAATGTTGTATTAATGACCCCATCAACAGTTACAAATACTTTTAATGAAACTGAATCTGATTTATCCGAGGATTTGTCTGCGGATGAGGGTTTAGCAAATAATGACTAAATATTTATTTTTACCGACTGAAAACTATTTTTATCATATGTACCTCTTCTTTCGCTTATCTAAGAATTGTGTGATTAAGTTTTAACGATTTTTTTCAGTTTGTGATATGTTGTGATAAAAACACAAGTTACCTTTTTTAATTATTAATCAAGAGTTAATATTTATTTATA
This sequence comes from Apoderus coryli, assembly GCA_911728435.2. NCBI lineage: Eukaryota > Metazoa > Arthropoda > Insecta > Coleoptera > Attelabidae > Apoderus > Apoderus coryli. Next base: position 31,680,872 of record OU452198.1, on the reverse strand, counting down.
AATTTTGTTTTCATATAATCTTTATGTTTACTACTGCACATCAAAATAATATATTATGTTATTTCTAATAAACATAACCTGCATACTTAACTTATTTTTTTTTTATTATAAAATTTGTATTAGGCATAAAACTATATAGTTTCAGATTTCAGTTTATTTTGTGTTTTATTGACCTTTTAGAGCCATATAATTGAGGCAATTATTGTTTAATTTGTTAAAGCTTCTTTGCATATTGTAAAACCAGCTTTTTCTAAGTTGTTCAGCAATATTACCTAATATTACCTAAAATTACGTAATATTACGTAATATTTCCAATGTTCTTACCAAAAAATAAATTACCGGTAATTTTGCATCACTAATTATTATACATTATAAAAAACACTTGAACAATATATCTAAGCCTTTTAAAACTGATGTCGTATATGAAAATGTAACTTGTCAATTACGATATAACTATTTTCAATTTTGTTTATTGGTCCTTGTACTAGAAGATACGGTTGTACATGCTGATGTATTTTTCTCTTCAATGCTTTGTTTATTTGTGATTGTATTTTTTCTTCTATATCTCTAGGCGTCTGAAATATTTTTCCGTAATTATTATCAATGTATTGCATGCCCGATGAATGAAAATATTACAAGTTTGCCATCATTTCCGATGTTTTTTTTTGTAATTTTTCAACGATTTTATGAAAATTATCCTAGTTCCTATTTTAGGTACTAATTCAGCCATCATTTCGGTAGATAAATCGTTTATGTTATTCAATGAAATGAAATTTTCTGAAAATGGACATATTTCCGTTTTATCCACTAAATTTAGAAATTTTTTACTCTTGGCGTTTTGCAATCAAATTAATCGAGAAATTAATAGTTTGCGTTCACTTTCAAAGTATAACTTACCATTAAACACAGGTATTAATTGCTCCAAATCCCAACTTTTCAAAAGATCTTCCATTATGTATAAATAGGTACCCTCAAACAACAGTAACAAAACAACACTGCCCGAAGACAGGCTATAGCAACTTTAGCGTTAAGTAGTGAGATCTGAGATCAGCCCGGCCGACAGGGGAAGTACAAAACCGAGGCACTATGATATATCCCTACCACCACGCGCTTGCCTCGATACAGCTTGAAATTGTACCGATGGCAATAAGGTCCACACCAACAATAAGAATCATTGAATTCGAGGTACACTATAATTCAATGAATTCCTTATACATGAACTTAATAACTCATATTATTGCCGGAAATATAAACTGAGCAAAACAAATAGAAGAGTTTTGAGAGAATAATATCTTTTTATTCGTTTAAAAAGAGCATTTAATATTGTTTTAATTCTCTTTATGATATTTAATAAGCGACATATATGATTGCAATAATATTAGGATCTAATAAAAATATATTGATAACCTACCGTTGATTGAAATATTCCCCTTAGCATTACCGCAACCAGTTGTATTTTCCAAGTAAATGTACGTTTATTTAGATTTCAATAATTTGCCTATTATTTCCACAAAATAAAATCAATCATTATCTTAATGATGAGAAAATGCTTAGATAATAGTTGTATTTAACTCAAAAGAAAAGAATCCAAAAATAAGTCTGTAATTGGATATGTAATATATTTTTTTTCTGTGTGTATTTACAATAATTACAAAATATATTAAGAAGATATCTGACATGTTTCAGGGGCAACACTACGCTAGTTTGAAGGGAAAATACTAGGACCAAAGTGGTAATAGACATGAAATAATCAAACCTAAGATTGTCCGTATATGGAGAATAAATTGTGGAACAATATTAAACTGAACTTGTGTTTGATTATACTATAAACATAGATAGAAGTTGTATTCAGGTAAGTAACTAATTTAAAGAGTATAAGACGGGTCCTAACGTAAAGTATTAAAGAAGATTATTAAAATTAGTTAATTTGTAACGCTGCCTGAAATTTCAACGTTACAATAGTCCATATACGACACGAGAGGAACACGTTGAGATTTTAAGCATCAAGATTTATGTGTGTCTTCTTTTAATTATTTATCATCAGTTAAGGTCTAGAAATAATGAAGTGACGAATACACATACAAAACGTAAACATTTTATAGAAAATGTCACTGACTAAGTGAGTAAAATTTGTTGTTAGTTTATAATATCAGAAGCATGTTAATATAAATGTATCTACTTATATGCATAACAAGTATTAATTATTATAAAAATAGGTTCCTTGCTGTTCGAACACGGACTAGGTATACGTGTGCATCTACAGGGTGGTCCAACGAAAAGTTTGCACATAGCTTTTCTCTTTTTTTTGTAGTCGAATGCGAAAATGCTCGGACACGTCGATTTTGCTTTTGAGGGGGACACATTTTAAACATATTTTTCGATCTGCGCCTTTAACCCCCTAGCGGGGGTGAGTAACAACCCTAAAATTTTAAATGGAAAGAGGGGTCTAATGACATATCATTTGAAAGGACACAAAATTGTCTTTCTAATGATACCCTATTTGTCGAATTTTACTAAAACAGTTAATACGAAAACGACTTTAAAGACATTAAGCCGATAATTTTGGTATTAATGAGAAATACAAATAAGTTTTAATTATTGCGAGTGAAAACACCTGCAATCGTTAGTACATTCCAATGTTTGTTAGTTTTAACATTGCTTTGTAAAAAAAGTAAACAAGCTGTTAAATTGATTTATTAAAACGTTACATTAACAAATGTTGAAAATGTGACCCATTTGATTCCATACAATAATACAGATTTTGTTCAAATCTATTTCTAACATTTTGTAGCATATCAGGTGTTATGTTTCTGCACTCTTCTGTAATGCGTTGGCGAAGATCTTCTATGGACTCGGGCTTCGTGGCAAAACATTTATTTTTTAAGTGCCCCCAAAGAAAAAAGTCTAAAGGCGATAAATCCGGTGACCTGGCAGGCCATTCAATTGGGCCCCTCCTTCCAATCCACCGTCCAGGGAACCGGTCATCTAAGAACTGTCTTACAGGAGCCACATAGTGCGGAGGTGCTCCATCTTGCTGGAAATAAAGCCGATCAGCAGTATGATTTTGGTCATCTTCTATTATTTGTGATATTAAAGGATCAATTGTGTCTTCAAGCATGTTTAGGTACACTTCACCAGTTAAATTTCCAGGAATAAAAAGTGGTCCTATAATATGATTTCCTAATATGCCACACCAGACGTTTATTTTTTGAGGATACTGGGTATGAACCTCACGGAATAAATGTGGGTTACTGTCATCCCAGTAACGGCAATTGTGCCTATTTACAGCTCCATTCAAATAAAATGTGCATTCGTCGGAAAAACAAATGTTAAATAATAATTGCGGATCTTCAATTAAACGCTGGCTCATTGCTTCACAAAATTGCAGCCTTCTATCAGGATCATCCTCATTTAGTTCCTGTACTAATTTGATTTTGTACGGATGAAATTTGTACGCTTTTAAAATTCGTATTATGGACGAACGGGAGACACCTGAGGCTTCAGCTAGTTGACGGGTACTTTGACTATGATCCATTTCAACATGCCCTAAAACAGCGACTTCCACAGCTTCATTTCTGATCGGTTTCTGCGGCTGGTGTTTTACATTACAGACAGATCCGGTATCTACAAACTTTTTAACTAACTTGCCAACGTATACATCATTCACATTTTTATCGGGATGTCTCTCATTAAATAAGCGAGCCGTAAGTCTAGCACTACTATTATTTTGAAAATAAAGTTTAACAATTTCAACTCGTTCTAGAATGGAATAAATCATTTTGTACAGTAAAAGTAAAATAACTTGAGAAGCAACCAAACTGAATCAATGAAAAGACTAAAATAAACGGTGTAAATTCTTTTCCTACACGTATCTGCAGTTTTTATTTCAACAAAAAACGCAAACGATTAGTGAGGAATTTAGTTCTGATAAATAAGATAGTGTTTTTGAAATCCCGTTTTTCTTCAAAGTAAATAATTTAGAAATGATTGTAGTTGTTTTCAGTCGTAATAATTAAAACTTATTTGTATTTCTCATTAATACCAAAATTATCGGCTTAATGTCTTTAAAGTCGTTTTCGTATTAACTGTTTTAGTAAAATTCGACAAATAGGGTATCATTAGAAAGACAATTTTGTGTCCTTTCAAATGATATGTCATTAGACCCCTCTTTCCATTTAAAATTTTAGGGTTGTTACTCACCCCCGCTAGGGGGTTAAAGGCGCAGATCGAAAAATATGTTTAAAATGTGTCCCCCTCAAAAGCAAAATCGACGTGTCCGAGCATTTTCGCATTCGACTACAAAAAAAAGAGAAAAGCTAGGTGCAAACTTTTCGTTGGACCACCCTGTATGTCTAAACTTCTAAAAACAGCGTAGGTTTATATGGGGCGTTTAAATTATACACTAATTTAAATTGATTTTTATTTATGGACAATGTGGTAATTAATATCAAGAACATGTGAAACATTTGCCTATCGCTTTCCGCAGAAACGGAAACCTTCACGCAGTATAGCATGCTGTTAAACAAATTATTGAAAATTTTAAGAAATTTGGATCTGTTAAAGCAGCGGTGGAAAGAAATAAACCTATCGTTAATAATGCGAATATTGAAATTGCTATTTTGATATATTTTGCCGCAAATCCAACAATGCCTTCAAGTTTTACCGCAACTAGTGGTTTTTTAAGCTTTCCTCCGAGTATGAGTCTATTTTACATTTTGGTTGATTAGGCATGGTCTAGAATAGCAAAAAAATGCAAGTGTTAGACGAAAATATGCCAAAAAAATAGAGATAAAATTTGGTTGCGGACGACTAGCAAAATGCTTATTTGGATACTGTTCTAGTAGTCGGCCCCCAAAGTAAAACGCTCGTATCTTCTTTGTTTTTCACTTTGACCCCGGCCGACTACTATCATTTAATATTAACCTAAATGTAGTCATGCCACATGCCACCGTGGCAGACTACTTTAAAAAATAATGTTTTTTGAATTGTTCTACAATTTAGTGTTTTATTTTTTTTTTAAATATTATATATCTAAAGAATATACCTACCTATGAAACAAAAATAACATACCTAAGTAAGTACCTATTTTAAATGTGTAAGGAACTTACCTATCTGCGCCTATTAGGTAGAAAGCTACCTGCAATTTACCAAAAGTCTATAGAGCCCAATTTTATTTCCAACATTTTGTTTTGCTTCTTTTCTATTTGGAAATGTTTTCTTGCGCATTGCGCCTTCTTTACACTTTAGTGTATCCAATTTTGTGGGAAGGACTTTATTTATTTCATGTCTCAATGTTTTGTTTTAATGTAAAACAACGTTACTTTTCTTCCTCAGGTTTTCTATTTTTAGCAATCTACAATAAAAACAACTAGCTAAGTAGGTACGTATCTATTTGTCATGAATGTATAAAATAAATAGCAAACTCATCAAGGTGCAACATTATTAAACAAATACATGACAATTAGGTAGGTAAGTACCTATTTGATTTTTAATTTTAAACTTAATTTTTTGTTGCACGGAATGACAAAGTAGGTAAGTACCTACTACACCTACCTACATAATACAATCTATAGCTTTTTATAAATCTATTTGACCACTGATGGTGGATCTTGGAGCTATCCGAAACATGTATGGTTTGATTTAATACTTGTAGAGCAATTTATTTCGTGGATATTAGACTTTTATTTCCTGAGGATAACAATTATTATTATTTCACTTACTTGTTTGTAATTTATTGTAGGTACCTCTGTAAGTAGGTTAGGTATGTTATGAAGATTGCGCAAATAAAATTATTGTTATTATTAGTCCAGGTACCTACACTAGGCGTCCGAATTAAAATTTACGAAACGCAAAAAGATTGTTTAAATTAATAAAAAGCCGCTTATTATTACTAAAATTAATAAATTCCTTTATGAGCGCCATATTGGATTTTTCTGCTAATCATAAATAATCAAACATAAAAAAGATTTAAATCCATGTAGGCCTAGGTGTAGTTAGGTACCTACATTATTATTATTAATAAAATAGTTATACTCAAATAGACTTATGATTTGATAAATCTAAAATCGAAAAGCATTATTGATTGTATTTTGCACGCATGTGTAGTGTGTAAAGTTTGTATAAAAAAATAAAATAGACCGACATTTCTGCATCATATTTATAACTTTGTAGGTATCATACATGCGAATTTTTCTACCAGTTGAAAACTAATTTTAAATAAGTCCTCGGTAGTATAGTGGTAAGTATCCCCGCCTGTCACGCGGGAGACCGGGGTTCGATTCCCCGCCGGGGAGGATATTTTTTTTTTAATAAAATATCTTTTTTTCACTTAAAAGCCCTAAAAATATAATAATGATACTACTACAGTGGCGGCTGGTCGGGGTAGGCACCGCCTACCTTTAAAACTTCGCCCTAAATTAAATACTCAATTTATTATTATTGACGCCATAATTTAAAAAATAAACTGTTGCCCTCGAGGCACGAATAGCTCTCCATATTTAAGTGTAAAAGTAATAATTTTATGACCTTTTTGTCATTTATCTAAATTTTTGTTTTGTTTTAGACATCAGTTATTTTTTTTTAAGTATCGGGTTTTGTGCCTTTTTCTTCTCTTTGGAGGCACTATTTATACGCAGATATTTTATATTTCAGATCTAGGCCAAGTTCTTGAACGCAAATTAATTGATTTTTTTTAGTTTTATTATAAAATTTATTTTGCCCCCTTTTCTACTATTTACGAACGTCTATGTAAACAAAATTGTTATGCTGCATGTTGTAGGTTATCCGTTAAGTGGTTTTTGAGTTATCACGGATACAAATTTTTTCTGACCCTTTTATAGAATTTTCACGGACGCCTACGGAACATTAATTTTTGTCGTGTATTTTTAACACCAATTCACATAGTTAAATATAAAATTTTTTACATTTTATTTTTTTTTATTTTACCCATTTTTTTACTATTTACGAACGCCTATGTAAATAAAAATTTTATGCTGCATTTTGTAGGTTCTCTTATATGAAAGCTATATATAATTAGCCAATTTTTCTGGTATATTTGGGAAACATTTTTTTTTCGTTTTTGACCCTTTTTTAAGACTATTTTCGAACGCCTGTGTGAACTAATTCTTTTATGTAACATTTTTTAGGTTATATTCTATCACAACTATAAAAAATTATTCAATATTTCGGATAAGTTTAAGAACTATGATTTTTAAAATTTTTGAACCCTCTTTTAAACCCCTTGCCTACGCTCAATGTTAATCACCACCTATAAATATCCTGTGGCTAAAATCCGTTAAGTGGTTTTTGAGTTATCACGGATACAAATTTTTTCTGACCCTTTTATAGAATTTTCACGGACGCCTATGGTACATTAATTTTTGTCGTGTATTTTTAACACCAATTCATCTAGTTAAATATAAAAATTTTTACATTTTAATTTTTTTTTATTTTTCCCCTTTTTCTACTATTTACAAACGCCTGTGTGAACCAATTCTTTTATGGAATATTTTTTAGCTTATATTGTATCACAACTATGAAAAATTATTCCATATTTCGAATAAGTTTAGGAAATATATATTTTTTATGTTTTGACCCCTTTTCCACTATTTACGAACGCCTATGAATGTAAGTTATTTATGACACATTTTATAGGTTATATTCTATCAAAACTATAAATAACTAGTTAATATTTCTGCTATTTTTAAGAAATACGTTTTTTACCCCATTTTACACTATTTCCGAACGCCAATGTGGTCTAATATTTTATGTTCAATATTTTAGGTTATATTCAATTAAATGCGTAAAAAATTATGCAGTATTTCGGATAAGTTTAAGAACTATGAATTTTTTTAATTTTTGAACCCTCTTTTAAACCCTTTGCCTACGCTCAATGTTTCCCAAAATCTAATCAGCTCCTTGCCATGTCCAATAGTATTTTTGTACCAAATTTGGTTAAAATCTGTTAAGCGGTTTTTGCGTTTTCGTGGATACAGACAGACAGAGAGACAGACAGACAGACAGACAGACATTTTTTTAAAACTACTTATTTATGTATAAAATGACCAAAAACAAGTATTTCCGGTGAAATTAAAAAAAAAAATTTTTTCATGAAACTAATAGTCTCCATATGTACATATATTACATATATGATATGGAGAGCTAAAAATAATATTGATTCTTATATTAATTTTATTTTCTACCTTAAACCTTTAAAACATCCCCTTTAATTCAATAATTATCTGTAGGTATAATATAACTACCGCAAAATAGGTTTACCGCTGGTGCTATAACCCACTACCGAGACTTCGCAGTTTTACAGGCAACTGTTATCGTCGCCTACACCGTATACCCGTATACACTGTATACACACATATACCTATGTACATATCAAAAGTTTTGCGCCACCGGTCGCCAGGTAATAGTATGTACTACCAAATACGGCCTAAAATACATGTATTTTGCTCAAAATTGTTGTACTTTTTCTTGAATATATTTAAATAAATATACAGAAAAAACTGGTGGTGATTGAGAACTTTTATATAATACCTATTGAAATAATATGTGTTATGGTGCGTAGGAACGTGTTTACGTTGAGCTTAGGCACCTACCCCGGCTGCATTTTCGGAATTCGCCGACATATTAGCCGCTCGGAACAACTCGGATCATATGAATCACTAATTCATAAAGGTCCGACGTGAGCTTACCGCACTTGTCTTGTTGGATTATTCTAAAGCTTTTGACAAACTAAATCATCAGTTGCTTTTAGCTATTTTAAAATATCTTGGTTTTAGCAGTGATGCTTGTCTTTTGATAAAAAGTTATCTTACGAGACGACTGCAGTCTGAAACTGAATGGACAAGTATTCAGTCGAATGGGGATTTCCAGTGGTGTTCCACAGGGATCTATCCTGGGGCCGCTTTTTTTCATCCTTTATACATCTCAGCTTTGTACCTACCTAAAACATACACATTTACACCTTTACGCTGATGATTCACAAATTTACCTATCTTTCAAGCCAGAACACATCTTAGAAGGTAACAACAAACTTAATGAGGACCTTGGATTGTTGGTGGATGCTTCTGCTAAACATTGTTTGGAGCTAAATCCGAGGAAGTGTCAGCTGCTGATCTTTGGACGTACATCCATAAGAAATCAATATTCAAACCGCCTAAAAATTATCGTTGGTTCAGAGACACTGGAAAGCTCGGGCAATGCTAGGAATTTGGGTCTGATCATGGACACGGATTTGAGATTTGTGCCACATGTGAATAATTGCATTAGGAGAGAATTTGCTAATCTTAAACTTATATACAACCAACGTAATTTGCTAAACTTAAAACTAAAGAAATTATTGTGCGATAGTTTGGTTCTGCCACAATTTACATTTTGTGACGTAGTGTATCATACACTACGTCACAAAATAATGGTCCTTGTGTGTTAGAGCATGATGTTAAGCGTATTCAGCGAATACAGAACCACTGTATCCGCCTAATTGGTAGCATAAGAAAATACGATAGGGGTGTGACTGCGATGATGAGGGAAATTGGGTGGCTCACAATGAAGGAAAGAAGACTTTTACATAGTTTAGTCTTATTTAATAAAATAATACAAAAAAACGTCCAAACTATTTATACCAAAAAATTAAATTTAGGTATGATGCACATAATCTGGACTTAAGGCATAAGCAACAGGTATCACCACCTTTCCATAGAACGGCACAGTACGAAAGATCATTTAGTTACCAGGTCTATACATGTTACAATAAAGTTCCAGATAGTTTAGAAGGACTTAATACCTTTAGGTTTAAGAATGAAGTTTGTAAGATTGTTTCATTGTTTCTATAAGTAACTGTCTATTTTTTGCTATTTCTCTATTTTGTGTATTTTTTGATTTTTTGGTATTTTGTAAAAATTTTTGTTTTTGTTTATACGTATCTCAAATACAATAAATTCCAATGTATTGCCGTAGGTAAAATACTTAGGTTAAGATAGGAAGCTAAGCTTCAACTTCGCCTGTTGTAATATGATATATATTGCAATAAAGTCATTATTATTATTATAATTAGACTAATGCGTCAGCGATTTACGTATGAAATTGCACATCTCAAACTAAGAATAATTTTTCGTTTTGAATCAGATTGGTAACTAGTTTCTTGAGCTGTTAAAAACATTTTGATTTCCCATCTTCTTCCAGTTAGATTGTATCTACAATTAAAACAATTAGATGACATTTCTCTATACAACAATTCAGTTAGTGTTGACCATTAACTTGTATATAGAAACGTCATTTAATTGTAGGTGCATTCTAACTGGAAGAAGCTTGAAAAAGCACAAATAAAGCCGTGAAACGTCACTGACACCTAATTGTACTTCTTACGAAGTCCTATAACCCCCTATACAAAAGACAACTTAAATTATTCAGGACGCGAAATAGTCAATAATCATGAATTATTTTTTTTTTCATAGTTTCCAAACTATAACCGAGGTTTGTAAGAAAAAAAAAACATTTATGAGTTGGCACGTTGCATGTATTTCATAAATCGCCGACGCATTAGTCTAACACGCGGGACTTTATGAATCTGTGATTCGCATCACCCGAGTTGTTTCGAGCGACTAATGTGTCGGCGAATTCCGAAAATGCACCCCGGCCGCCTTCAATCTATTGTAGATAGGTAGGTATACTATTTGCACGAATTTCGATTTGTACGTTAGGTATTTTTGTTTACTGTTTTTTTACATTACGTTTGAATTATTTCTTCGTTTGTTGTTTAAATACTAGTGCCATTGATTAAAAAGTGTATGTATATAATTATTTAATAATAATAGTAATAATATTTTGACTAGTACAAGTAAAGATTAGTGGTTGTGCTGCACAACTTGTTGCGGTAGCGGTAAGTAGTAATTAGGTAGTAATATTAATGTTTATTCAATACAAATAATTTTGTATTTTATTTGTATTTGATTATGTATTGGATTTCATAGCATAGCAGTGAATGGGACATAATTTTTAAAAATAAAAAAAAAAAGATTTACCTTACAAAACCCGTATTTTAACGTGTTCTTCTTTACCTTGATAATTTTCTACTTTTCATCTAAGGCGCTTAACCTTGACAATCTAAAAAAATTTAACATGCGGCGCCTTTTTCTTCACATCCATTTTTTACTTAGTGCCTACCTAATAAAATTACCCACGAGCCGCCACTGCACTACTAGTCCTTTTATTGAAGAAACCAATATTTAAAATAATAATAGGTATTTAAAAATAATGTCCCGAATCAATAACGTTTTTAAGTTTTAATCATAGAAATCTTATGTTATATATGTACTCTAGAATGCTAATTAAATCCAGCCGAATACCAAAAAGTGTAACGGGTATGCAGAGTTTTCACGAACTACGCATGCTCCTCAGTAACTTATTTTCAGTACAGAGTATTTTGTCGTTCGCCTTACAGAATTTATGCGACATATCTGTTTTATAAATAAATCCATATGTTGCATCATACGAAACTGCTTGACAAAATCAAATAATTAAATGTTATCGGTAAAATTGCATACTGTTTAGTTTTCAGCAATATGAACGAAACATTTTTTTCCAAATCTTAATAAATTTAGGAGATTTCACAACAGCGTCTGTTTTCTCAAATGACGTTTCTCGTAGTGGGAATATCTGTCAGAGTCGGCTTCACAACAATTCAGATAGGTTTTATAATTCATTATGGTTTTATTCGTGGTATATTTTAATTGTCGATAGATATACCTATTTGTGATTAAAATTGTTTTTAATATTTGTTATTTTGGTTTTAGTTCGTTTATTTAACAAACAATGAGGTGTATAGTGTTGTAGTGTAAAAATGAAGATCTCATTCCTGGTATTAAATATTTTCAGTGAGTTATTGTTTCGGGTTTCTAACAGTCTCAGTTTGAGTCAATATGATACCATTGACATGATACTCATTTTTAGCTTGACAAAAAAAAGACATGATGTTTGGATGCGGGCATTGGGATCCTAGTACAGAAAATGTATGTAATGGGAATGTCATATGCAGTAAGCATTTCGCTGCAGAAGATATCATTTGTAGAGAAGACGGCAAGAGGATCTCCCTCGTACCCGATGCAGTTCCCAAACTTTTGTTGAAAAGAAGAGATTATGTAAATGAGAGTGGAAGTTAAATTCTTAATCGTTTGATATCAAGACACTGTTTACTTAAAAGCAGTCTGTCAAAAATGCATGATATGTATGTCAAGAATATATTTCCTACGTTGTGTAGGTATACAAAGTTCGTTTGAATTCTGTTGTTAAACTGGAATATACTTAATTATAGAATCCTCCATGAAATTGCTGAGAATAAAAGTTCTACCAACCATGTTTTGTCACAAAATACTATTGCGAGTAGTACGGATGATATGGAAGTGGTTTACATGGACACGGAAAATATTTGTGAAGTCACTATTTCTTGCACCCCTTCTTTGAAGGCTGTAGAGAGGTAAGACGCCTAAGGTGGTTGTATAAACAAACAAATATTATATAATAATAAAATAAATAATTAGAATGCTCAAGTCCTTAAGGTATTTTCCAGTATTAGAATTTTTACTTATTTCTCGTTTCTGCTTAGATTGATTATTATTGGGTTGTACCTGTTAGACAATAAAGTATTTAGATATTTAATGTAATTTTTTATTTCTTAAATTCCTTTATTCCATTTTTTTATTTGAATGTTACCAAATGGTAAAATTTAATTTTAAATATACCTATAACAGTAATATTACATTTAATCAAAGCCGGTACTGTTGAAAAATAAGTTACTGGTGATCATGCGCATTATGGACAGCTCTACACTTTTGGTTACATTTTTGTACTACGGGATTATCATTCTAGAGTATATATATATATATATATATATATAATATAAGATTTCTGTGGTTTTAATTAACGATATACAAAAGAACAGTAAATATTAAAATTAATCTTCTTATTTAAATTAAAATTATCTTAAAACAGAAATTAAAAAAAAATATTTCTATTATACCTATGTAGGAACATTTTAAATTTATTGATTTTTTTTTAGTGCTTATGTGCTGCCAGCTCTTGTCCAATAGCGCAACTCGTTTATATATTCTGTAATATACAGCCTCAATCAATAGATACTGTATAAAGAAATGACAATAAGTGAGCTGGAATTTTATTACTGAGGTCACAAAATGCAGCAATCATTTTTTATATCATTAGCACGGCGCCGGCGCCAGCAAGGAATATAATATGGTTTATACAAATATGAATCTATTTATGGCACTAAAGATGAAATATACAGTGTATTGCAAACATTTTATGACGATAAGTAGGTATGACTTACGAAATTTTGTAGAATTTGCGTTCAAATTTATGACAATAATTATTAAAAATTAACAACTTTTTCCAATTAAAATAATTTAGTATATTATGCAAAATTGAAATATTTGCCCAAAACGCTACTTTGTGAATAAAGCAAACGCGGATGAATATTAAAATAGTACCTACCTAATAAACCATTAAGGAATTTTTCTATGCTACCATCATTTTAAAAATAACGTTATTAGATATCTCCGCACCGTGAGCATTTAGGGCTTTAGGGTCCCGCGCTTTTCTATTTGTAATCTGTCCTCAATCTCTGTTTGGTATTCCTTTTATATTCATATTTTATGTAAGTAAATGTGTAAAAATTATGGTTATTATCATCTTGATTATCCTTGATACAGTTTTTGTTTTAGGATTATTAATTACTATTATTATTAATTAGTTAGTTTGTTATGATATAGTTGGTTATATTTTTTAGTCATATTGTCTTGTAATTGGGTTCTTTAACCTGTTAGATAATGAAGAATATTATTATTATCTTTAGCTTCAAAATGGCGCCATCAACTAATCGTCAAACAAATCTTTGTTCTCACTTATTCGTCGAATGCATAATGAATTACAGGTTTCTGTAATTTTAACGAATGAACAACGAAAACAATAATTCCACCGAAAACATAACCTAGTTTGAATGTTACAAAACGTTTACGTGCGTTTTGTAAATACAAGAGGATATTGTTTTATATTTTCATAATTATTGAAATTTTTTAGAGAAATTTAAATTTATTACCAGAAAAACAAATATTTGTTTTATTAATAAAGGTATGTACCTTTATACAATTCTATTAGTGTAAATTGTAATTTGTGAAACTATCCGGTAATGATTCCAAATTCGATATTTGAAAACGGCATAATTCATAATTCTCTTTTATTTACCGGGAAATGCATAAAAATTGTGTAATCATAAATATGTGCATTTTACAGGAATTAAACGGTAATAATGGACGGAGATCTTTATGACCAATTTGGAAACTACGTCGGTCCTGAACTTGATAGCGATGATGAGGAAGATGATGAACAGGAGCAGCATGATGATGATGATCAGCAGGAATACCAGGTATATTGGGCATGTAGTCACGCTACAAAAACGTAGGTACCTAATCTGTTTTAATTTTTAGGATGAACAAATGGAAGATGAGCCTCAACCAATGGCTATTGTTCTTCACGAAGATAAACAGTACTACCCATCGGCTATGCAAGTATACGGGCCGGATGTGGAGACTATAGTACAGGAAGAAGATGCTCAAGCATTAGATGTTCCTCTTGTTGAACCGGTTAAGAAGAAAAAGTTTCAGCTGAAGGAACAGGATTTGCCAGATACTACCTATAATATGGAGTAAGTCGCACTTATTAAATATGATATATTAAGTTTAATTATGTAATTTGTTTATTCTTATTAGATTCTTAGCAGATATGATGGATAATACGTCATTAATCAGAAATGTGGCTCTAGTAGGTCATTTGCATCATGGTAAAACCACTTTTGTGGATTGTTTAGTTAGACAAACGCATCCCGTCTATCAGGATAATGATGAGAAGAATTTGCGTTATACTGATACCCTCTTTACCGAGCAGGAAAGAGGATGTTCTATAAAATCAGTACCTGTGACGTTGTTGTTGCAAGATGTCAAGAACAAGAGTTATTTGATGAACATTTTTGATACACCTGGTAAGATTCCAATATCTTTTATAGTTAAGAAAAGTTTCTTGAAATTCTAATTCTTTTTCTTCTCATTTTTGTAGGTCATGTCAACTTCTCGGACGAAGTAACAGCTGCAATGCGTCTTTGTGACGGCGTTGTACTCTTCGTGGATGCTGCGGAAGGTGTTATGTTAAACACGGAACGCTTACTAAAGCATGCCGTTCAGGAACAGCTGCAAGTGACTGTTTGCATTAATAAAATTGATAGACTAATGTTGGAGTTGAAATTACCACCGCAGGATGCTTATTACAAACTGAGACACATTGTTGAAGAAATTAACGGCCTTCTAACGTGAGTTAATTCAAATTAGTTTATATACGAGTGTGGTTTGATTAATCAGCACCTGAAATTAACTTTTTTCCATTTTTGTGGAAATTAATGAGCTGCTTTCAGTGGCGGTAAAATATAAACTACATGACGCAGCTTGGTTAAAATTTTACAGTAATCTGCCGATAGATGGCAGTTGACGAGAGCAGTGTTGCCATTGAAGTTACTGCGCGGGAAACTCAAAAAGTCACTGATATATCAAACCACCCACGTGTTGTTGAGATACCTTGTATTTTGTTGACTGTTATTGTTTTGTTTTCTTCTAGTTTATATTCAGATGATGCTAATCCACATATAGTGTCGCCGGTAATGGGAAACGTATGTTTCGCTAGTTCTCAATATGGTATCTGTTTCACATTGAAATCTTTTGCTAATTTGTACAATTTACATTATGGAGATGTTAATGTAGAAGAGTTTTCAAAACGATTATGGGGCGATATTTACTTCAACGTTAAAACGTAAGTGGTTTATTAACAAAAGTATGTAAGAGACTATTTCACTACTAGCATTACTATATTTGAAACTTCCTCGAGAGCAGGCCGGTCTAACCCAAGTGTTTTCAAGGACCACTTCATTGCTATACCTACTCGAAAAAGCTGGCCCAAGAGCAAATTTAGTTTAATATTTTTGCGAAGATAATTTAGATTTCCAATAATAAAATAGCCTCCAGGCCCACAAAATTTAACATGCGGTCTAAGGGCTCATCGGCGTAGCCAAGGCCCCCTGCTGTCGAGAAAAATAAAAATATAAAAAAAGTCGCCCCAAAAGTTTCCCGACAAGATATAATATAATCAAAAATATATGACCTGTGTGACGAAACAGAATTTTCATAATAATTATTATTATAATTGTATTATTTTTATTATTTCCCATAAACTAACCTAACAAACTCACTACTGTATTCAGAAATTAAAAAAAAAAAATATTGCCAGAGCTGGGATCGAACCCAGAACCTTTTGTATGCGACGCGCACGCTTTATCAATGACGCCAAATACCGGGAAAGTAAAAGTAGAGAGAGAAGATTGTGATGTTGTACCTCCGATAGTTCTTCTCCCAGTTTCTAAAGTTAAAAAAACTGCTAGGGAAGCAAGAAGAAATCATTCAACGCACAGAAAGTGGTGTGCATTCATAGCTCTCGCTGTCAAAAATGCCTTTAATTCGGTATCGTGGGGAAAAATTATAGAGGGCATAGAAAGGAAAAATATCTCCACTTATGGAATAAATCTGGTCAAGGACTATCTCAGACATAGGAAAATCAAGCCTAAGCAGGAAGAAGAGTATACGTTACGAGCGGAATACCACGGAGAACATTTTCTACGCTCCAATTCTGTCTCCCATTGATGGAAGGAGTACAAACAATAGCATTTGCCAATGATCTGGGTATCTTGGTTACGGCAGACTGCAAGAACAAAGGTTTCGAGATCTTCTAATTTATTTTATAACGACCGACCTAGCACCAATTTGTTGATGAAGTCTACACAATGTGTCGGACATATAACTTTATAAGCGATGGAAGTGATTTTTTTTTGATCACTTAAGTACTGTTTTGGGTGTTTTGAATGAACATTTAAGTTGAATGTATGGTGTTTCTTTCTTTCTGTTTGGGTTTATTTGTATTGTTATTATTAATATTAAGTAATTTTGTAAGATTGCTCTGTAAATGGATTTTCTGTTGAGCAATAAAGCAATTATTATTATTATTAAGGTGTACAAAGTCGAGGTTTCCCTAGAAGCGGTGCAAGACTGGATGACACTGAATGGACTTGAATTAGCTAAAGAAAAAACAGAGGCAATAATTCTAGATGGACCAAGACAGAGACAAGAAGTGTCGTTCAGTTTTGAATCCTTTGAAATCCTACCTAAAAGAACAATCAAATATCTGGGAATAATTCGATAAAGATTTAAGTTTCGGTATACTGGAAGCAGTATAAAGAGGTTGAGAAAAGAACCATGGCATTGAGCAGAATCCTACCCAATCTGGGAGGACCTGGATGGATCAAGAGGAGAACACTCCATGGAGTAATGATGTCAATAGTAAGTTACGGTGCCCCGATATGGTACAATACCCTCCAAATGAAAAAATACCGAAATGTAACCGAAAGATGTCAAAGGAAATCTCTTCATAGAGTTTACAGCGGGTATCGCACAACTTCTGCTGAAGCACTGCAAGGGAATACAGGAATACCACCGGTGCACCTAATGGTAGAGGAAAAAAAGAGATTGTATACTCAAGGAGAAGACAGGAACCATACACTAGAAAGAGCGCAAACCCTACAACGATGGCAAATAAGATGGGAAAACTTGACGCAAAAAGCCCAGTGGACAAAGACTCTGATCCCAAATGTTATTACATGGACAAACTGCAAACACAACGTTGTAGAATACTATAAAATTCAATTTTTATCAGGACACGGCGGTTTTGGTCAATATCTGAAAAGGTTTGGCAAACAGGAAGACGACCGATGTGTACACTGCAAAAGATTTGATACGCCAAAACACAATTATAGAATGTCATAGGTGGGAAAGGATAGATTTCAAACTGAGCTAAAAATAGACAATCACTTAAATGGAGGAACCATCATTGACATTATGCTCGAATTTAAAGAGAAATGGACAGAAATACATAAATTTATAAAAGAAATTGTGAAGAATAAAGAGCAGGCAGAAAGAGATAGAGAGAGAATCCGAAACCGAACCCCTAATCATTCTAGATTGGAAGGGGGACGTAGGGAAGATCGAAATATATAAAAATCCAAGAATAAATGCCACAAAGAACGGCATAAATATAATAAAAAATAAAATAAAGACAGTCTGTGGAATAGAAGTTCCTGATCCACAAGAGGGCCTCTTGTTCTGTTAGCTGATGCGCAAACTACGTCCTCAAAAAAAAAATAAAGAAGTTCTCCGAATTGTACACATCTTCGAAGAAATTGCACACTTTCTTTCAGTTGATCGTCACCGCACAGTATTACCACAACATTAACAACCAATCAGAATGAAAACAGAAAAAGAGATCTGATTTAGTTTTCTATGATCTTCAACTGGGCTAACGGCTGAAATGTCAGGGAATATATTTTAAACGCAAGAATAACGATCAATCGGAATGAAAATAATACAATTGCAGATCTCTCTTTCTGTTTTCATTCTGATTGTTTGTTATTCTTGTGGTATTACACAAATTCCGCTATTGATAGCTTATACTAGGCGAATAATGCTTAAAACGTTCTTTTGATTATTTTTAGCAAAACCTAGACTTATCGGTGTGTGCCCTATGTTTGATGTACTCTAAACCCTATAATTTCTTGGCAACTCGGGAGCAATTGTAGGTCTCCAATGTCAGATAATCGCTTTCTTATTCTTCTCTAGCATACTTGAACCTGTCGTACCTCTTCCATATATGTTGTATTTCCACCTTTTTATTCTTGTAATACATTATTTATTTTGTTCTCTCTGTACCCTTGACACCTTTGCCAGTGCTTGTGTCCTCTGTCACACCAATAGCCTATTATCATACATGTTCTTATGCAGATGAAGCGTGCTTCAAAGCGTTTTCATATATAATTCAGCAACAATGGGCATCGCTGCCACTCCGGCATATACCAAATATACAACGATATACAACCATCTGACGGCCGGCTGTCCTCTTCATATAAACGTAGTTGCCAGCCTTTAATTTCACTGTTAAATTGATTAACAGTTTCATAAAATGTGTTTTATTTAGTATTATTATTAAGTGTATGTAAATATATTCTAGATATTAATTAAACTTTATTTAGGTAAGGTACTTAAACCTATAATATTTTATGCAGTTGACGAAGTAGAAATATAGCTATTAATTTTAGCTGTTATAAAACTTAATTTTTTTTATGATTCCCGCTTCACCACAGTAAACTGCCACAAGCCGCCACTAATTTAGTACGATAAAGCGATAATCTGGTTCATTCGTAACTCTTACCCAACCACATTGAGTTCTACTGTAATAAAAATGTTTTAAATTTTATTTCTCTTTAGACGGAAATTTACGAAAAAAGCACCCCATAACTCGGCCCAAAGAAGTTTTGTGGAGTTTATTTTGGAGCCACTTTACAAAGTATTTGCTCAAGTTGTGGGCGATGTAGATTCCACCCTGCCTGGTGTTTTGGATGAATTAGGAATTAGATTGACCAAACAAGAAATGAAATTGAATATTCGACCATTATTAAGGCTTGTGTGTAACAAGTTTCTGGGCGATTTTAACGGTAAAACTATATAAATAAAAAAAATAGCTGCAGTTATAATAATTGTTATTAACTTTTAGGTTTTGTTAACATGTGTGTGGAGCATATTCGATCTCCACTAGAAAATGCAAAAACTAAAATCGATCATATTTATACTGGACCGAATACTAGTAAAATATATGATGATATGGTGAATTGTGACCAGGAAGGGTTCTTAATGGTAGGGATTTTTTTAATAATTATTAAAAACCTGTTTTCAAATGTTTGTTTATACATTTTAGGTACACAGTTCCAAAATGTACCCAACAGAAGATTGTACCTTCTTTCAAGTATTGGGTAGAGTAATGAGTGGTACCTTGCATGCTGGTACTGATGTAAGAATATTGGGTGAAAATTATACGTTGCAAGATGAGGAAGATTCTAGGATACTAACAGTTGGTAGACTATGGATATATGAATCTAGGTATGTTGCTACATTTATAATCAGTTAATTAAGTTTTGGTACTACTTATACTTATTGTGTGTCTTCCAGAGTAATAATTTTACTTTCTAATGAAATTAAATTCACGGTTTTAATATCACTTTTTTCGAAATTATAATGTAAAAGATGGAAAACAAGGTTTCCATCGCCGTATGTCACGCTAGATCAACATCATACAGATTTTCTTAAAACTGGTACAAATTTTGAAAGTGTCTACCTAATTAGTCTGCTGGAATATTGATTTTTCTTGGGATTATCTCTCAAATCACCGCTCTAATATCAATTTTCGAAATTGTAACAAAAAAGCTGGAAGACAAAGTTTCCATAGCCGTATGTCACTGTAGATCAGGGGTTCCCAAAGTGGGCGATAACGCCCCCTTGTGGGCGCTGCAGGCCTAAAGGGGGGCGGTAAGAGACCCAGAAAAAAATGGGGGCGTTATGTAGAGGCTTGGGGGGCGATTTGTAATTTTATCTAGCTAGGAGGACTCTTACACGCCGACAGAGCTCTCGACTACAACTTGTGAACATCAACTAATATTAATTAAGAGTAGTTAAGAGTTCAAACTCGGTTCGATATTTCTCTTCGCGTAGTTCATATATCTGTCCTGTTTTATTCAATAAATAACAGAAAAATCATGTCAATCGGTCGCTCCGTTTCGAAATGAAAGTAGACACAAACAAACAAATAAAAAGGCAACAAACACACTTTCGCATTTTAATAGTTATTAGTATTCCTAGATAGGTAATTTTCGCAGATAATAGACCACGGGCAATCATCTTATAACACGTTTTTGTTAAATAACCGGATTTGTACATTCCTGTATCAATCGGCTTGTTTATAGAATACTTGTTCTTACTTGTTGAGTACGATTGAGCGTCGAATGAGATAAACGAGTTTATGCATCTTTATTCCTGTCGGTGAGTGCTGCTTATGCAATCCTATATAAACAACGTAATATTTATTTTATTCTCATTTGCGGTTTCGCGCCTAATAGATAACAGTACTTACACTTACGTACGTATTTCTCAAAACATAACAATGTCAGAAGTAAAAAACAAGAGACGACAATACTGTGCGGAATATATTAAATTCGGATTCACTGAAAATCCCGCAAACCCATCGTCGCCTTTGTGCGTTCTATGTCTAAAAACATTTTCGAATGAAGCAATGAAGCCTTTAAGACTGCAAGATCATTTGAATAAAATGCATCCAGATAAGAAAGACAAGAATTTAGCATATTTTGAAGATCTAGAGAATAAGCATAATACTCAGCCAAGTGTAGCAAAACTATTTTCGGCGGCTGCTAAGCAAGATGACGACGGACTTCGAGCTTCGGCAAACCACACAACATCGGAGAAGAGTTAATTTTGCCAGCAATAAAGGAAGTAATAACTACTGTGCCCGGCCGCAGATATTATCCGAAAAACTGCTTTGAGTAATAATTCTGTGCAAAGACAAATTGATGAAATGGCTGAAAACATTGAACGATCATTGTGCAATCATCTGAGGACTAGTCAATTCTCAATTCAGCTCGATGTTATGTGAGGTTTATTAAAGATGAGAAAATATGTGAAGAACTATTCTTTGCTAGAAATTTAGAGACCGATACAAAAGGTGAAACCGTATTCAATACATTGGAAAAGTTTTGTGATGAGCAAGAGATTCCCTTAAAAAAATATTATATTAGTTGCTACGGTGCGTACTTAAAAAATAAAATTTCAGATGTCCTTGCTGTACATTGCGATATTCATAGACAACATTTGATTGCTAGAAACTTAAGTGAACGACTATTCCAATCACTGCAATATGTCATCAAACCAGTCAATAAAATCCGTTCTTTGAATGATATATTATTTCATCATCTTTGTGTTACTAATGACGAAGATTTCAACCGTTTGTTGCTCCATACGGAAGTTCGTTGAATATCAAGAGGCAATTGTCTGACTCGATTTTACAACCTGTTTGACTCTGTGATAGAGTTCTTGGAAACTAAAAATGCAGAATTGCGCAACAAGCTCATTACATCAAAGAATGATATAGCTTACATGACAGACCTGTATAAATTGTTCAACGACATGAATCCCCAACTGCAAGGCGATGAACTAAATTTAATTAAAACAAAAAATGTCGTTGCTGCTTTCGCAGCCAAACTGCTTCTGCACAAAAAGAATATGGGCAGACGTGAGTTTCACAATTTTCCGAATTTATCAGTATCCTGCAGTAACGACGACTTATTTGCCTACTGCCAACATTTGGAAAACCTACACATTTACTTCACCGAACGATACCAGGACATTTTGAACTTGGAAATACCAGACTGGGTGTTGGATCCGTTTTCAAATGTCAACACAGCAATGTGACCTCAGCTGGAAGAAGAAATTATAGAATTGACAACAAACGAGGAAATAAAAATCAATCAATCAATTCAAAAATTGCTATAAAGAATTTTGGCTACAGAAAACCGATCCCGCAATTGTACCCTGGATTGTGGTCAATCTTTCAACGATTCTTGATAGCATTCCCATCGTCATATTTGTGTGAACGTGGATTTAGTGCCCGTAAGAGTTAACTTGAGACCTGAACGCCGTTGTGTACTACCTACTGCGCTCAGGTCTCAAATTAACTTTTGTGGGTTATAGTAAAAGTCTCGTTTAGAATGAATGTTTAATATCTGCTAATATTGCTCACAATAATTAATTAATCTAATTAGAAGTTATAGTGGTTTTTAAGTAGGTGAAAAAAGGGGGGCGCTAAAAAATAATTTATTCTCAAAGTGGGCAGTAGACAAAATAAGTTTGGGAACCCCTGCTCTAGATCAACATTATACAGATTTTCTTAAAACTGGTACAAATTTTGACAGTCTTTATCTAATAAGTATGCTGGAATATTGATTTTTCTTTGGATTGTCTCTCAAATCACCGCCTTAATATCAATATTTTCGAAATTATAACTTAAAAGCTGCAAGTCAAAGTTTCCATCGCCGTATGTCACTCTAGTTCAACATCATACAGATTTTCTTAAAACTGGTACAACATTTTAAAGCTTTTTTTAAATAAATTAAAAATATTAATTTCCCTTTCTATTAGAACTAAAATGACCACTATAATTATAGTATTAGTGTTTTCGGATCTTTGAGGTAAAGGCTCTAACTCGGGTATTTTCGAAAATATAAGCTAAGAGCTTTGGCAGTTGCAATACTTTATGTCGCTAGTGCAATATTTTCTTGAAACTGGGGCGAATTTTGGAAAGATAGCTTGAACATTAGCATATTTGAGAATTAAAACCTAGCAAAAATGTTTGTATAAATTTCATTTAAACTGAACCTGGACTACGTTGGTAATGATCAAATTGTTTATTTTAGATACAAAATCGAAGTAAATCGAGTACCAGCAGGAAATTGGGTGTTAATTGAAGGCATCGATCAATCCATTGTTAAAACAGCGACTTTAACTGACTTAACCATTCACGAGGAATTGTACATATTTAGACCATTGAAATTTAATACTCAAAGTATAATAAAGATTGCAGGTAAATTAAAATTTTAAAAATGTGTATTGTAAGTATTTCAAATGTTTAATGGTTTAGTTGAGCCAGTAAATCCATCAGAACTGCCGAAAATGTTGGATGGTCTTCGAAAAGTCAACAAATCATATCCACTTTTAACCACTAGAGTGGAGGAAAGTGGTGAACATGTGGTATTGGGTACAGGTGAATTATATTTAGATTGTGTTATGCACGATTTGAGGAAAATGTATTCGGAAATTGATATTAAAGGTAGGTAAAGGCGTTAATTTTTTTCCTTTAAACACTTTTTGAGTTTTTATTGTTACAATCCTTGCATTATTCGACCGAATTGGTTGATATTGTGAAGGATATCGCATGTAAACAACATCAAAAAGATGATGCAGTTTAAGGCCCACCAATTATAATATTTGTCGAGAAAACTCAAACCCATATGATAATATTTAAAATAAAACTCACTCTATTTTTGGTATGTTCATGTTGTAGTTGTCATGTTTAATTGTTATTATGAATACAGTAGAGTCTCCATAATGTGAACGGCCAAATTGGTATTCAGGTTATTTTAAATTATGAACACGAAAAATATCTCGCCTCTATAATGTGAACAAAAAATATTGTGAATTGCTTGTTACATAAAGTAACAACACTTTCAGTTATGTTGGAAACTTGGTTCACACCACCATGTATTCATCAGACGGGCCGTTTCGTTGCTCCACAACTCATCAGTGGTGATCGGCAGAAAGTGTGACCCAAATTTCCAACATTTACGAAGAGCTTATACTAGCACGAGAGATGAAAGACAAGATGTTTTTTTTCATTAGGCCATAATTGGCATAACGTGTTTGGAAGAGATATGAAATTTGTGTCTTATACAGTGTTTATTCGCCGAAAACCAAATTACTTCAATAGTTGCCTTGACTAATCTCAATGTATTAGATGAAATTGATCCAGGTCAAAACTTCGAACGTGCGGATATAGGAGAACGGAATAATTTCTAATGATTCAGAAACTGAACAGGATCCAGATGCAGGAGTTTCGCAGGATATGAATAAAGTCACTCACGCAGAGCAAAACAATGCCGACTTCGAGGATATTCAGTCTTTACACAAACTACGTGAATGTGCAATTATTCTTTTAAACCAAATTAGATAACTTTTTTCTAAAAACAACAGACTAAATATAAATTTACTCTATTACATGTTGTGTGTTTCCAATAAAATATATGTACTACATAGTATGTTCAAAGTACATAAATATTATACGAAAACATGCATCCTTAATTAGTTCACGGTATCGAGACTCTACTGTATATAATTCCTGTCAAACATTCACCTATTTCTGTCTCTAAAAGTTCTTATACAGTCCATTCCTTCCCAAGTTCTACTATTATTCTTATACATTTTGGTCCTTCGAGCCGGATATTTGGCATCTCGTCTCAGGAAAACGAATTTAACATGCCAAATTCGACAATTGATAACTTACGGTGTTGGGTCTCTTGCATCTGAAGCGAGTGGATGACTAGTAAATTATATTGTCTATGGAATCTCCACTCGTGGAGAAATATAAGTCTATGAGCACTACACTCTGTTGGTAGTGTATAATAATAGAACTTTTATACCAGGTTAATAGCTTTGTTGTTCTCATTGCATGATTGTGATATTTTGTAGCTCTTTGTATTGAATTGAAGATGACTTCAGCTGAAGTCTTTTTTTATCATAAATTTCCTTTTAGTTAAATTAAACTTGTTAAATTGTTTTCAGTGGCCGATCCCGTAGTGGCTTTTTGTGAAACAGTGGTCGAAACGTCAAGTTTAAAGTGTTTTGCTGAAACGCCAAATAAAAAGAACAAATTGACCATGATTGCAGAACCATTAGAAAAAGGTTTAGCGGAAGATATTGAAAACGAAAGTGTCCAAATCGGTTGGAACAAGAAGAAATTGGGCGAATTCTTTCAAACGAAATACGATTGGGATTTGTTGGCGGCACGTAGTATTTGGGCATTTGGGCCAGATAATACAGGTAAACGCTACCACCCTTGTTATTTTATGTCTAAGTGATGTATTTTCCATAAAACAACTAAATGGAAATTATGTTTTTAAATTCTATAGGTCCTAACATTTTGGTAGACGACACCCTACCATCAGAAGTAGATAAAGGTCTATTGAATTCAGTTAAAGATTCAATTGTACAAGGATTTCAATGGGGTACCAGGGAAGGGCCGTTATGTGAAGAACCAATTCGTAATACTAAATTTAAAATATTGGATGCGGTCATTGCACAGGAACCGTTGCATCGAGGTGGTGGACAAATTATTCCGACCGCTAGACGAGTTGTATATTCGGCGTTTTTGATGGCCACACCAAGGTTAGTTAAGTAATATAATAATTCTGTGATAATTTTTATTAGAATCTTCCAATCTATATAAGAAAAATGACTAAATTGTAAAAAGCAAGCACTGGATAAAAATCGTGCGTGCTACAATATGAATAAATTGTATGAAATTGTAAAGAAAATTAGCCAACCCCTAGAAGAAAAACAGTTCTGCAATGACATATCTGTATATATACTACAAAAAGAAACAAGAATTTTTCCGAAAATGATCTCGAAAAGGCCCTGTTTTTCACTGGGCGATACTGGTCAGACATTTGGGTTAGCAGAACAGTTTGGTCAGTATAGACCATAATAACTGATACTTACCCAGTAAAAAAAAAAAACGGTTGGCAGGAAACTTTCCCGATAAGTTATAATATAATAAAAAATATATGACCTTCGTACCGAAACATAATTTTCATTATTGTTATACTTAACTCTTTATTTCCAATAAACTAACTTAACAAACATACTACTTTCTTCAAAAAAAAAAAAAAAAATACTGCCAGTGCTGGGATTCGAACCCAGAACCTTCCGCATGCGAAGTGCACTTTCTATCAATGACGCCAAAAACCCTTCATAAGTTACTTTATTATATTCTAATAAGAGATATAGGTTCCAATTACCTAAATGGTGAAATTTTAGACGCAATTTTCTCGAGAATTATGGAGCGCATAGATCAAAAGTAACCTATCGCTGTAAAGCAGATAAAAAATGCTTTAAAATGATGTATCACTCGACCCTTACTGCTATTTGAAAATTTGGAGGTTGGAGGTTGTGTCCACCCCTAACATAGGACGAAAGAGATTTCAACCAAAAACTAATGGGGACTCCCCCAAACGCATACACCAAAATTTAGCTCAATTGGTTAAAGCATTTAGGCGCTATCGCTACATACATCTTAATCGTCTCAAGGAACTTCAAAACGGTTATATCCTTTATCTCAAATTCTTTTTTAGCCCGTTCGCAATACTTTCCCTGTGCGGACAAGTAATAAAGGTCTTGGTTGGTTCATCTAGCATGGACTGTCTTTCTTCCAAACATACCTTAACTTGTTCAGGAATTTACAAAATTTTCCGTTGCAATGTGCTCAATTCTGAAGCCAAACTTGATTGCACAACGTTGATGTCACTCATTTTTAGAACATCCAAAAGAAGTTCACAGAAACAATAGCTCTGAATAACCATTAGAAAGTCTACTTGCCAGTCTAGGTTTTTCGTGGTGCTAAAATAGTAATCGGTTGCTTATAATCTTAAAAACATTACTTATTTTTTTCAGATTGATGGAACCTTATCTGTTTGTCGAAGTTCAAGCTCCTGCAGATTGTGTATCAGCTGTTTACACGGTTTTAGCAAAGAGACGGTAGGTACTTTAATTATTTTTAAAATTAAAATTAGCGGCAAATTGATTGGTTTGTAAAGAATGCGTGCATGAATGAACATTTTCTGCGATATCAAAAATTATGGTCCCTGAAAACTTTACTTTTTACCAATTTTCAATTTCTGCCAAACTTTTAATGAAAGTTCTTTCACAAACATTCTGAAGCAAGATTTACATTTTACAGCCTACAAATCGTTCACAAACTGAACGTTACCGACTATCCTCTCCGACGACTGAATTTTGTAAATGAAATGCCTCAATGCTTTCCAATGTTTGCAAACATTCTGTTTAATGACGAAGCGAACTTTCAAAAATTATTATTCGGCTGCGATGTTTGATGAAGGCATCATTGGGCCTTATTTATTTGAAGCTCGGCGAGAGAAAGCACAACAGTGAACGGTATTGTGGAACTTTTTGATTCCACAATGGTTTTGACAAGCGTGGTTCACTTGCCACACCTCAAATCAATCGCTTGCGGTTGTAAATTAAATTTTTTCGGGAAAAGTAATCTCTTGTCGATGAATCATCAACTGGCCTTCGAGAAGCCTCGATCTTATACTCCTTTGAGTGTTTCCTAAGGGCATAAATTAAAGAGAAAGTGTATGCAATAATTGAAATCAAAAGTTAAACCAATAACTAAATAATATTGACAAATGATAAAATCAATAAAACTAACTAAAAATCTACATTAAAGAAGTGCATATGAACTCCCTGCCGATTTATATTCAATCTCAAAAAATATGATCATATCTCCCAAAATTTCTCTAAACTTCATTGGCTAAATGCAGAAAACCTCTCTAAATACTACAATATGACTCTCTTGTACAAAATTATGTTAAGTAAAACTCCCAATTATTTGTCTAAACTTTTGATCCATCGTCATCAGATAGTCCAACGCAACATACGCTTCCCGAATAAATTATCACTACCTAAATTCCGTACTGCACAATTCCAGCGCTCTTTTACATATAACTCCATAAAATTATATAACCAATATGATCACCTGTTTAAAAACACATCACTGTCAAAGTTCAAGAAAGCTGTGAAATCTCTCTTCCTCGAACAGCAAAATTTACAAATATGATAATATGTTTCATAAATTGTATCATTTTTATTGATTAGTATATATTTTTTTTTTATTATTCATTTCTGTGTTTGGCAAGTTTCACAAACGACTCTAACATATTACTTATTTTATTTGAAACATAAAACTATTTAAGTTCTAATTTCTAGACTAAAATGTTACCATTAATTCTAGAATAGGTAGGTACTACTGGGCTAAGTAAAAAATAGCATCTCGCTAAACTTCGCCCTGTTGGTTAAGCAATCTCAATGTAAATATGGCCATAAAATGTATTGTATTTATTTATTTTTTTTTGTGAATGATGTTTTATTTAATTGTCTTCTGTAACTTTGCTTAATCAATAAAGACCATTATTATTATTATTATTAACTGTTAGAAGTCTGACCTTTTGGCAAATTTATAAATAATAGGTAATGTTAATTTTTTTCATAATGCATTTAAAATTTTCTTTCAGTGGTCATGTCACACAAGATGCTCCAGTACCAGGTTCACCACTGTATACAATTAAAGCCTTTATTCCAGCCATTGATAGTTTTGGTTTTGAAACTGATTTACGAACCCATACGCAAGGTCAAGCCTTCTGTCTTTCAGTATTCCATCATTGGCAGGTAAATTCTAAATGAACATTTCTTACTCCATTTATCGCAAGATATATTTATTTTAATTAAAATCTTCGGGAGTAGGTTCGATTAACAAATTCTGTCAACCAATATCCTTTGTTGTCCTTATTTGCAGGCTCAAAGGATACAATCAAACTTCATCGTATTTGTATTTCGAACTTAGCTTTTTCAGATTCGGAAGACAACGTTCAAGACAACAAAAAATTAAAATTAATTGCTTACAAGACTTTAAGTTATTTTGGAAATTTGTTCCATACTACCATGCTTTCACCAGACGGGTTGATCCACAACTCATCAGTGGTGATCGGCAGGCAGTGTGACCCAAATTTCCAACATTTACAATAGCTTATACTAGCACGAGAGATGAAAGACAACAAGATGTTTTTGGTGACATCTAGTGCGAGAAGGCAATATGCCCGTTGAAACACGGTTCACAAACGATGGCCGGACGAGAAGCAACAACTCCATAATATCCTATTGCAAACACTAGATGCGTCCGAATTCCCTGGCGGTAGGATTTATTTACGAGTTGTTTGTTACATAAAGTAACAAGACTTTTAGTTATGTTGGAAATTTGTTGAAAAAATTAAGTTTATTTTTTGCTGCTTTTGAAAATTACTGGAATACTCTTTAAACACAGTATCACTTTTAGATAGTGCCTGGAGATCCTCTGGATAAATCCATTGTTATCCGACCGCTAGAACCACAACCAGCCACCCATTTGGCCAGAGAGTTCATGATAAAAACGCGACGACGAAAAGGTCTAAGTCAGGATGTATCGATCAACAAATTCTTCGACGATCCTATGTTGTTAGAGTTGGCAAGACAAGATGTAATGTTGAATTATCCTTTACTGTAAACTTTAGAACATTTAATAGTTTTCTTTTGATAATATAATCAATAAAAACCTATAAAAAACGTTTTCTTTATCCACTACTTGCGCAATTTATGTCTGCATTGCCGTATCATACATTTTGGAGCCGTACATGGATTTTATCTTACGTTTAGATAAATTAAGGAATTTAAAGGATAATAAAATGAATCCATTTCATATAACACTGGTAAACTTTATTCTTTATAGATCTGTTTTTATTGTCTTCGAACAATCAACCATAAGGACAATAATAAACGTTTGATGAGTATTTTTACCAAGACATTCAATAGTTTAAATTCATATAAATGTCTTAATAGTGATGATAGTTAACCGGTCTTGTTTTTTAATTAATCAGTGTTATTTCTAACAAAAGTTTGTTGAGACAAGCTTAAGCAAGACTAGCTAACAATATCATCATAAAGAAATAGCTATTAACAGAAAAATAGTTTTTAAAATAAACACAATATAGTCCTTAAATTACATTTATTTAATTTTT
This sequence comes from Apoderus coryli, assembly GCA_911728435.2. Taxonomy (NCBI): domain Eukaryota; kingdom Metazoa; phylum Arthropoda; class Insecta; order Coleoptera; family Attelabidae; genus Apoderus; species Apoderus coryli. The sequence goes on along the minus strand of OU452198.1, from coordinate 31,650,409 downwards.
GATAAAACCAAACAAAATTTTAGACAAACATATTTTGTTTTTTAAATACTAATGCGGTACATAATAATCTTCTGATGAAATTAATTTCCTTTTAATCACAGACATACTACTAAATAAATAGAACAAATAAATTTATGATTGAATCATGAAAAAATATTGGTTTATATAGAAAACATTAGTACCTTTTGACTGTTATTATTAACGTCAATTTAAATAAAATAATAAATAACACATACGAAAAAAAAAGGCAAAACAATGTATGTAGAATAAAAGCACATAATTTACAAATAGTTTTGTCTACATGTTTTTTCACAGAAAAAAAAATTTCTTTCCATTTTTATTGAACAATTTTTACACAAAATTTGACTATCCATTAGCAAGCAGTATGAGAAATTTCAACTACAATTATTTCAAGTGAATATTACATTTCTTTCTATCTTAACCAATTTCCACTAGGATACAATCATATTTCAAGCTACAACGCAAATTTGTTGACAATTAGATCACAAAATGGACAGAAAATGTCATTGCACTCTACTTGGCGTGAAATTGGCGTTACGATCTGTGCCGAACGTTATCTTTGATTTTAGAAGATAAACTAAGTGACATGTAGTTTTAGTAAGACCGCCCGCTATATGACATATTGCTGATCAAACAATTGAAGTAATTTGGCACCGCTCGTTATTTCTGTGGGAGTATGTAGTTTATAATTAACACCACTATTCCAATCACATGTTTCCGTTAAAATACTCGTCTACAATGCCAATTGATGGATTCTCAATGAATGTATCGAGAGAATTGCCGATATTGAACAGAACACCCAATAATGTAGATTCACATTTTAAACAGTAAGAGTTTTGTTATAAAATGATATATAAAAATAGACTGACACATTTGAAACCGGCGTACATTCAATACCAAACTAAAAGTATTAAACAAGAGTCCCTTCGAGCCATTTAGCATGATTTCATACAGTTGATATTGCGGAAGTAGATACTTCCGCAATATGCATGCATTCGTCAACCGTAGGAGATCTACTTCGTAATGTTGTAGAGTTTCTATATCTATTGGGTATAAAAAATATAGATTCTCGTTACGAATTACAAACAAATTTATGAAAAAAATGTTTTTATGTAACAGAAATAAAAAACCGTCAACTTTTTATTTGTCGGTAAAAACACATATCGATGGATCAGAGGTCCTGCTGACTGAAATCGACACTATTGGTAAGGCAAAAAGCAGGCTCACATTATGTTGGACAATATTCATTTGTTTGATCTTAAGGGAGAAAGCTACCCAATAAATTTTTTACTAAATAATCTACGCTCTGTGTTCAACGTTATATTCAAGAAATTGCGTAACCATCTACCTCCATCAACAGTATTTGTGAAGGTTTCAGTAACAGCGTCAATAACAATAATAAACATGATTTACATTATATGTAAGGGACAACTAAAATATATAATTTAGTAGCTTTTATAGAAAAAATAAAATCCACTATAGTACAATGTCTATTTACCTCCGAATTACTCAACGAAATTTTTGAAAATACATTTATATGATTACAAAAATATTGAAAGTTTCTCACACTGCATAGCAAATATACGTTCACGAACAAACCCTAAAGAATGAAAGGGGCGATCCAACTTACAAAACAAAGTTCATATGAAAGATTGTGGCCCAAATGTGGTGCGAGGAATTTTTAAATCCTCTGTTACCACATTAGGAACCATTTTCACTTAACAAAAGTAGATGAAAACTAAATATCCAACCGTCAGGAATATTATTTTCCCATTCATCTAGTTTTAAGAGATACGGTATTCATAAATTACACTATTCTCATCATCCCTATGTTCTGAAGCAACCCAAACATCAACATAGGTTTAGATATGTAGAGGTATCTGAATTTCCTTCGGAATCTCATCTCAAATCTCGTATTATCTTGAAACCTTAACTAGAGTACCGTTTTTCCCCCTTGATATTCACAGAAATGAACAATTATTATTTGTAAATCGTGTAGGTACTTGTCGAAATTTAAACGTAAATCTAAAATAACCCATCTAGCTCCAAGTTCATACGAGTGTTCCCCTCTTGCATTCTTTAGGGCTTGTCCATAAACATCCTTTCGGTATGACCTGGTCTATTACGAATCAAGATTCATTTTAACATCTGCGTGAATATAGAAATACACAACAATAAAAGAAAATAAATATTATGTATAATATATAATATAAATAAATAATGTCCAAGAAGACAATAAATAATAATTTAATAATTGACTTACTTTATTAATACTTTTCTAAAGTATCCACGTTAGGAAAATACTATTTTTGCACTATCAAATATATCCTATTTCGTTAAATTATTTCCCAGAATAATTTAAAATAATACGACATTTAATATATTCACGCAGAGTTAAATGCTGCAACAAATTCAGAACAAATTGAACATAGAGCTGTAACAACGGGATAAACATACTTTGTTTTTTTATTTTTAAATGTTTTTACTTAATCATTAGTTTAATTATTATTGTTTTGTTATTATTCAAAACTACCTATCTATCTATACTTATCTATTATCTACTTAAAAATTTCATCGTTTTAATTGTAGTAATATCGCGCGATATAATACAAATAATAACATTCTTGTTGTATGTATATTCTTTTGTTGATATTAAACAAAACATTCGTGAAACAGAAACCGAAATAAAACAGTTTATTTTTGTTATTTTATTATTAAGTAATTCGAGCGTTGTAGTTATAAAATGTCGAGTAGCTGGAAATCTGCAACAGATACACAAGATTTAGTGCAAATCTGAACAAACACTTATATACTAAAATTTTGTGTTTTAGATGGCCAATGAAAACGAAACGTATAGCTACTTATACAGGGTGTTTCATCATTCATTTACAGAGGCGATAGGGCATCTCAAAAAAATAAAAAAAAGTTCCTATATGCATATGTCCCTTTGTGTCAGAGATACAGGTTGACAAAAATATATTTTTGTTTCGTTCTTTAAATGTTTCTCCAAGAATTTGTAAATCAGTAAATTCAACAATTGGTTTTTGAGAAAAAAGTATTATACTCAAAAAATGAGCTTCTAAATGGGTACCCTCATGTCGTCGACGCTGCTCTTCAAAAACTTGATGGCTCTCATAAATGATACGCCTCCATCTCTGTCGGTCGTTCACGATCTGCTTCTAGTTGTTCTTCATATCTAAGTCACACTTCTTCATGTTGGTCTTAAGAACATCCTTCTACCCCTTTTGCTGCCCTCCCTGATTTCGTGAGCCGACCTTAAGTTGTGAATAACGGATGCTCTTTCGAAGGCGTTCCGTTGGCATGCGGAGTTGAACGCCTTGACAAGGTCTATAAACCCCATGTATAGAAGACGATTTTGGTCCCTTGACTTTTCCTGCATTTGCGTGGCACTAAATATCATGTCGGTTGTACCGTGTTGGGTCTAAAACAACATTGTGTTTCCGGCAAGCACCCTTCCGAGAGTGGGAGAAGACGATTGGACAAAGACTTGCAAGAACCTTTCCGGCGATTGAGAGGAGAGAGATACTGCGATAGTTTCGACATACAGATTTCTTTCTTAAATATAGTGACAATTGAGGCATCTCGCATTTCAGCAGTCACGGTTTGGGTGTTGCATATTTTCTTTCTTAGAACATGAGAATGTTCCAATATCACAGGTCGTCCTTTAAAAAGTTCAGGAGATATGCCATCAGAGCCAGCTGCTTTGTTGTTCTTAAGTTGTAGAGTAGCTCTATCAACATTTTGCAGATTAGGTACATCTCCCAACTGTTGTTGGGTTGGTCTATGTGGCAACCGATCGAGTGTTGCATTATCGACATTCGTCTTCCTGTTTAGTAGTTCCTGCAAATGTTCCTTCCACCGGCAACCAATTGACGTGCAATCCCTTAGAAGTCGAGAGACATCCCTTGTTTGCAGAGGGGCTCTGGTGTTGTTGCTGTTGGCTAGTTGTTGCATTTCGACGGATTTAGCCGTCCACCATTGAATCTTCGACTTCTTCGCCATTTGAAAGAGACGCTTAGTGTCTATTAGTCTTTCATTTTCGTCGAACCAATCCTGATTTTTTCATCGCACATAGCCTAGCGTCTCCTCACCAGCAGAGAGCGTGGATCTAAATAACGACCATTGTTCTGCAATATCATCCAGATATTCTTCCGGGAACTTGTTCTGCAGGTGTTGCTGGAAACACAGTTTCGCTCGGTTGTCCTTTAGGCATTCGATGTTAAGCTTTCGCCTGAGTTTCCTTCCCAGTTGTGGTCGTTTTGCAGGTAGATGTAGGGTCATACTGGATCGCACAGTCTGTGATCAGTCCAGCCATCATCAGCACTCATTAAAGCTTTCGTGCACTTCACTACATGTCGGTCACGAGCGCGAACAATTACGTAGTCAATCATATGCCAGTGCTTAGACCTTGGATGTTGCCGTGTCGTCTTAAACGTGTCTTTTTGTCCAAAAAATGTGTTTGTAATAACAACATCGTGTGCTGCGCATTTGGTTAGCAGCAATAGACCGTTGGAGTTACACTTTCCTACTCCTACTGTAAAAATAAGGACAGTTTTGCATCACCCGGTACTAAAACAAGAAATATTGGATATATCTGCAGAGAGGAACATGTTTTTCCAAAAAAATAATTTTATTTAACTTCCTGCAATTTGTTAAACCTTCGATTCTTGTTCCTAACATTTAAAAAGGTTTGTAGTGAGCTAAATTTTTAGTTAATTAAAATGACAAAAAAACATATGTTTTAAGCAAATGTAATATACGATTTTTCCACATTATCATCGTTAAATAGTATGCAAATATATATTTTTTGTATATACTTAAAACAAAAAATTAAAGATACCATAGTATACCGCTGTTCAACTTTTGATCTGCAACAGAAATTTTCTATACTGTTCTTTGCTAAAATTCAACAACTTCTGCCACACAGTACTACTACTCTTGCTCTCGCTGACGCTACTCCTACTGTCAATCACAATTTCATCACTTTTCACAAAACCTGTAAACACACAAAACAAAACCCCAAAACCCATATTAATTAACAGATACTAACATTTTTGCCCTGCTTTTAAATTGGGACATAATTGCCTTTTGGGGTGTACCAAATTTGGCCGGTTGCCATACGTCGCCCAAGCTCTTTAGCCAACAGCCGTTTCTCTTTTTGGATCTTCTGCAGGATACCTTTGTTTTCATGTGCTCGCCGCGATAGATACGGCAACACTTCGTTGACAGGTCCGTATGGGATGTATTTGTAAGCCGAATAACCGGATTGACCTGAAAGTCAAAATAAGATTAGAGAGAACATAAACGACATTCGTTCGAATATGCTTGTTGATTTGTTCCCAGACAAGGCGTCTACAAAAAGGCCGTCAATCCGTTAACCATATATTGCTCTCTATCTTAAAATTTTTCAGTTTTAAAAATATAAAGAGATACGTTACAAGGACATTTTACTAAGACATCCTAAGAATGATTTTCAACACCCAGTTTTTTTGCAGGTGATTTGAAAATATACAGAGAAATTGTATGTGATAAGGGATGTCGAATGCTTGCAGAATGATATTGATCTGTTTTTAATATCTTGAAATTTAGTATCGATAAATGTTTTTTTTCTTACTAAATCCATATTTTCTAGTCAGCATGTATGTAAAACGTAGAATTAAAGACTTTTGGGAGTCGATTTTTCAGAGGATATTGGCTTTAATAACTACCTGCATGCAATATCTCAAAATTCAAATAAAACACGAGGATTTGAACTTGAGTGTGGAGATGTCTTTTTCTCTAGCTGTAGATTACTGTATGTGAGTGGTCCGTTCCTTACTGGCATAGGCTACCGTGATTTGGTCGCCTTACTATTTATGTATTGAGAACTGACAACACTGGTATTGCCAGGTGAAATCTGTCATCGCCACCTTGAAGTTTGACATTTTTGACAGTATACGCACCGAAAACGTTTTGACGTGCCAGCAATATTTGTGTTGTTTCGTTGGAATCGCTTTAACCCTGTGATAGAGGTGCATACAATCCCTAAATTTTTATATAGCAATAGAGGTCGAATTATACATAATTTGAAAGCACGTTTTATGCTTTTTACAGCAATAGCTTACTTTTGAAATTTGTCTCCATAGTTTTCGAGAAAATTGCGTTTTCATCCAATGAACTTCACTACAGATTATTGTCGCGATAGTTCGGGAAAGTTTTGGGCTGACACAACCGATTTTTATTGCTGGTACACTGAATTCAAATGTGGCCAAAGTTCGCTCAAGGACGAAGTTAAAGATGGTCGTACCTAATTGAAGAATATCGTCATGTTCTCACACACACGTGAAATCGAGGCAAGTTTAAGCATTAGTATGACCAGCATAATATAAGATTTTGACCGAACATTTGATTGTTTGCAAGCTATGGATTCCACATTTGTTGACAGGTGCTCAAAAAAAAGCTCGAGTCGACTGGTGCCGTAAAATGCTCAAAAAATACAACTGTGGTGCATCCAAAGCCAACATCGTTACAGGTGACCATTTGTGGATTTATGCGTATGAGACAGAAATAAAAGGCGAATCAGTAGTTAGGGTGTGTCAATGTGAAGAAAAGCCAACAAAAGTTATTAGTTGCCGAAGCGTTAACCCACCAAATGATGGCGTGTTTCTCCACACGAAAACCGGTCATGTCGCAACTAGAAAACAGAAGACCGTTAATTCAGCGTGGTATACGACCATTTGTTTGCCCGAAGTTTTCCGTAAATTGAGAGAAACTAATCCAAAACGACGCATCGTGTTGCATCAAGACAATGCGAGCTCACACACATCACTTGTAACAAACGAGTATTTGGACACACAAAAGTTCCCGACTTGGCACCCAATGATTTCTTCTTATTCCCATTAAAGGAAAACTGCGTGGAGAAGAATTTTCATCGCCCGAAGAAGTGGTTGAGGCCTTCAAAAACCATGTTTTAGAGCTATCATCTTCTGACTGGACAAAGTGCTTTGAAGGTAGGTGTCATCGCATGCAAAAGTGTATTATACATCTTAAAGGAGAATATTTTGAAAACCAATGAAAATATTTTTGATAAAATTAAATCGTTTGTTCTTTCTGTTTAATACATAAATAGCAACCCTCGTATCAACAATTACATGTGAATGTGATCGAGAGAATTCAGAATAAGTCTTTGCGCTGCGCTGCATTCAGGATGGGGATACTAATGACTGAGTATCATAGAACGGATATAAGGGATCTGTTAAATTTGGATAATCTTGTCAAGCGTAGAGTTTTATTTAAAATTAAATTAATAAATTGAACATTCTCAACATAATATTTGTCGAAAATTCCAGTTAATAATTCCAAGGGAGGGAAGTCAATCTGCATTATTTGGACCAAATATCCTTGCGTATAAAGATACCAGAGTCACCAAAAAAATTAAGCTGCTACTGGAGCTAGCCATAAAAACTTGCGGCGTAATTTGTCCTGTGAAAAGGCTCATGAAATATGTTGAAGGCCCGTGTATTTCTAGGCGGAACATGAATTCCAATTTTAGCAAAAAGTTCACGGCAATGAACTTGCTAGTTCACTAATTGAAAGATAAGGTCTTTCTTGTCTTTGCGAGCCTCCAGAGTAGTGAGATATAGATGGTTTAGTACAGTTCCATAATCAAAAACTGCATTCATCCCAGGAGCATGTCCGAGCTTATACGAAATAAAAAGTAAAAACCTCTGTTGTACTTTTTCCAAACTGTAAACATGGCAGTGATAAGAAGGGTATGCGGACGTGTATGCTAGAATTCATGTCGCTAAAGTGGGTAGTACTTCGGTTTAGTCTTCTAAATGCATTATTAGTGATGGCAGTAACGTGAGGATCAAACGACAGGGAACTATCAAGCGGGGCTCCAAGGTCTCTCACTCTGTCAACAGAACAGCTCAATTCAGAGCCATCAAAATTGTAATTATAATTTATAAGCATCCTTGATATATTAAAATTTATAACAAAACATTTAGATTCATGCCGTTTGCCTCACACCACAAAAACAATTTATTCAAGTCTGCCTGTAAAATTTCTGTATCACGCAGTGTAAGAACCCTTCTATACATTTTTAGATCATCCGCAAAAAGCTTAAAGTTGCTTTTTTTCCTTATTTTTCTTGAACTATACAGGGTGTCCTACGGTGGTAACCACTAGATTATTTCAGAAACTACTTCGAATTGAATTTTGAAAATTTCAGTGTCTATATTGTTAAATATTCTCTACTCAAATAATATAATAGCAACGGCATAGCACTTCCGGTTATACCGGAAGTTGATGGCAACTTTGTTATTTTAAATGAAATACCCTATATATTATTACATTTTTGGATTCTAAATAAGATTTCAGACATATTTCATGTATCATGTCCTATACCTAACGTCAGTCATTTTTGACTTATATCAAGATTTATGTCAAAATTGACAGTTTAGGGCTCCATAAGAATCCCGTTTTTCCTTGTAAATCAGTATTTAATAATTATTTTGCAGGTATTTTCTTATCAGGTGGGATCTTCTTTTTCGAATTGATAAGACATTTTCTGATTAGTTTATACAGGGTGGTCAAAAAATTATATTGAAAACGGTTCAAGAAAAACAGTTGAAAGTCAATTTTTTCCAATGGCATGGGTATATTATTATTATTTTATCTTCCGTAGCATTAAAAAATAATGCAATTTTGTAATAGGTTATCATTTTCTAAAATGTATAGTTTTCGAAATATCGTCATTTTAAATGGGGGTCATATCCAACAATTAAATTATTTTTGTATCGTTAGTTGATTAACTTTTTTTAGTTGAAAATTTATTTAGTTTAATCTTCTGTTCATTTCTGCTGTATTATTTTAAATCTTAGTCTTAGTTCGTTGTAATACTTAATTTGTATACCTCTCAACCTACTCTAAATGATTTCTCAAAATTCTTCCTAATTTCTCTAGTCATCGTTAGCAAATGGGGGTTTCTCTCGTTTAATACTCTACAGGTGATATTAATCACTTTATTTTATTCTCCATGAATTAATAATAAATTTATAATATCAATAAGTATTTTTCATTTTTATTAATTTGACGTTTACTTTGACGTTAAAATGACCATAATTTCATGGCTAACTAAATTAATTAGCTAGCTTCCAGAGAGACAACGGTAGGCGCTGCAGAAAAATTTAAAATGACGATATTTCGAAAACTATGCATTTTAGAAAGTGATAACCGATTACAAAATTGCATTATTTTTTAATGTTAAGGAAGATAAAATAATAATATAATTTTTTGACCACCCTGTATAAACTAATCAGAAAATGTCTTGTCAATTCGAAAAAGAAGATCCCACCTGATAAGAAAATACCTGCAAAATAATTATTAAATACTGATTTACAAGGAAAAACGGAATTCTTATGGAGCCCTAAACTGTAAATTTTGACATAAATCTTGATATAAGTCAAAAATGACTGACGTTAGGTATAGGACATAATACATGAAATATGTCTAAAATCTTATTTAGAATCCAAAAATGTAATAATATATAGGGTATTTCATTTAAAATAACAAAGTTGCCATCAACTTCCGGTATAACCGGAAGTGCTATGCCGTTGCTATTATATTATTTGAGTAGAGCATATTTAACAATATAGACACTTAAATTTTCAAAATTCAATTCGAAATAGTTTCTGAAATAATCTAATGGGTTACCACCGTAGGACACCCTGTATATTTATAATTTTTTGGATATCATTATTGGAGTTTTTGGTTCGTATTAACAACAAAAGTGAAATACATTTTTTTTTATTTCATGTCAAACTTCTTTTTTTTTCTTAGACGTTTCGACAACCAAATTTTTGTCTTCTTCAGGATTTTTTTTCTATTAGTCTACAAACATGTAATTATTTATCTTTTTTTTTCTATTTTTCAATAAAGTCAGTCTAAAAATTCTTTAAATATAACTAAAATTTTCAAAATACACATATACTAGACACAAAAAACTAAAATAGATAAAAATATTCATACCTTCCAACATCCCACAAGTGTTCCGTTTTCTCTTTCCATTATTGGTATTGTCATATTTGACATTTGAGAATTTTTGTTTCGAAACACTAATGAGATATTGGAAGGTATGAATATTTTTACACCTATTTTAGTTTTTTGTGTCATGTGTATTTTGACTTTATAAAAAAAAAAAGGATAAATAATTATGTTTGTAGACTAATACAAAAAAATCCTGAAGAAGACAAACATTTCTTTGTCGAAACGTCGAAGAGAAAAAAGAAGTTTGACATGAAATAAAAACAATGTATTTCACTTTTGTTGTCAATACGAACCAAAACGCCAAATAATATCAACAAAAAAATAAAATTTTAAAGTTGCCGTTTAAGAAACATTTGGCAAATTAAGCAATAGAGGCCCCAGATGTGAAGCTTGAGGGACACATGAATATCAGAAGATCAAGACGAATAAAATAAACTTACCTAATGGGAACGTAATGTAATCGCACATGGCTAATAACTGTCCAAAACATATCACTTTGTCATTGGGTTCGATACCAAACTCCTTCATTTTTTGGATAGCAAACCGAACAGTATCTTCATTATGTGACGCCACCATAATAGCGATTTTTTTATCCTCACCCTTGTCCTTGAATGATTTTATTCGTCGCAAACATTCGGACAATGTGTTATGGTACATGTCAGATGTGGCCTCGAAATTGGGATTCGTTGGATCGGGATAGCCCATGGCTGCCGCCCGGGCCCTCTCCTAGAAATGATCAAAACATAATTTGAGCACAAAACTAAACACTAATAAGCTGTTATTTTGGCATATTCTCCAAATCCGGGCATTATCCCAAGTCTTAACTCAAACATTCTGTGTTTTACCCGCAAAGTCTTCGAAAATAAGTTAACACTGTAAGCGCTGATTGCAGCCCCCGGCCTATACGAATGGCATACTTCAGCCGTTACAACTTATTGTGCCTTTTCAGGACCATTTGTCGCTCATTCTCAGACGGCAACCATTCATTCTACAACTTAGATGGACACTGGTTGGTCCATTTTCATGAACCCCAACACAGTAACCCATCCAATTGGTAACCGCGCTCCACATATCTGCACATCGACTATCGGCAGCGTGTTTGTACGGCAAGATATACAGCAAGCGGCATAACTGGCTCCCTAATTTGAATACAGTATCATAAAGCCCGTCTGCGTCGTAGAGAAATGGGGATAACGGCAGTACAAGCCTCAACATACCTGGTTGTGCAGTACCAAAATGTAATAACTATAGCAGAACAACCAACGGTACAAATATAAGATGTTTCCGATGTCCAAAAGAGCGCTCCATATCAGATTTGAAATTCCTCGTAATCGACAAGTCCCGGGCCGAAAATCAATTGATTTAAGAAGAGAAACTGGATCTGTTATCAATAGAGGAGGTGGACGTCCACTGCCAGCTTGGACACTCGAAAACATCGAGATAGTCAGGCGCTCAGTGTTAAGGTCGCCTACACGCAAATATGTGGCCATCCTTCGCCTCTCTGACAGCGCTGTATGGAGAATTCTTCATCTGGATCTTCATTTCCATCCTTACAAACTGGTTGTAGCACAGCAAATATAATAATAATAATGTAAGTTGTTGCATGTGAAAACATGTTGGAAAATTTACCTCGTGAGGCGTTTTTTTTAGTGAAGAGGCACTTTTCCACTTGTCTGGCTCTTAAAAGTCATAGTTTGGTGCGCTGTATCAGAAACGGGGATAGTGTGGCCTTACTTATTTGAAGAAAGGAATCGGGCTGTTAATTTAGGATCGTACATAGGGATTTACAAATTTTTCGAACGCAGGCCTTAATGCGGAGAATACCTGGTGGGGTGAAAAAACACAGACCCCAAGCATCATTGCAACTTTTGAGAGAAATGTTCCCCGGATGCTTTATATCCACGAGAGTCGATAGTCCATGTCCTGTGCGCTCGTCGGATTTGACGCCGTACGACTCCTTTCTGTGAAGTTGCCTTCAAAAATCGTCCAACGACTGTAAGACAACTGAGAGAGGCAATCCGGCTGGAAATTCGCCGAACCCCGCAAGAAATCCTGGTAAGAATTATGAAAAACTTTAGGAAACGCTTACGGACAGCATTCACCCGACATTCTTTTTAAAACCACATAAATCTGCTTTAGTTGCACTCTTAAGGCCTTACAATAATTTAATTTTAGATTACGGCCTTGTTTAACAACACGAGAGTGTATACTTTCAGCAGACGGCCGGCCGTTTCGTCGATCCAAGACTCATCAGTAGTAATCGGTTAGTAGTTGACAACCAAACTCCCTACTTGCTGTGGTATATACCCCCACGATACAGAAATGAAAAAGAATGTGTTTGGAGACATCTAGTTTACGTTGGTAATATCCGTGTGTATTCCCTATATCGACTGTCCGCGAGGCCACTGACCCCATCATGCACAATTAATTAGCGGAACGCGAGGCGGAACGCCTATATAAGTTACAGATTTAATTTTGTAAAATAGTGGTTGACAGACAAACTCTCGGTACTTTATAGAAATAGAGACACAGTTATGCCGCCAATAAAACAACAAAAAGTTGTTTGATATGTTAGGTTTGTAACATTTACTACATTGCAGTGTGAACATGATTTGATTACCTGTTCCAAGTAAGCTCCCCTAACTAATTTCGCACCAAAGAAGAAATTCTGACGTTTCCCCTGTTCCAAATCAGTGGTGACTTCCGTAAGAGCATTACGCAAATAACACTGGTACGTGTTGAATACAATTGCTTTCTCCTTATTGTATTTACGCATAAACTCTAATGTGATACGCGAGATAGCCGGCTGAAAATACGTTTGTTCAGCATCAACCATTATACGTACATCCATATCTTGAGCAGCCTAAAAGAAAAATAAAATACAACACTTTAAATTATGACTGGTAAAAATAAAAATATCAACATACTTTCACTATGGTATTGACTCTCCTAATCATATTCCTAAACATTTCTTCTTCTTTCTGGGACATCTGTGTGATCAATCGTGCCATTCTTCCAGTCTTCAAATCTGGTACTCTAAACGTATTGCTCAACTCTTGATTCTCGTCAATAATACCAGACCATGGAAAGATGTGAAGAATGCTGTGTAGCAAAACCAAAATGTTACAGTTACAACATTTTCCTGTTTTCTCGATTGCATTGGTTGCAGGTTGTGTGAATGCTTACCCCTCTTTATCATATGTGATTTGCTTGAGGAACTTTTTCACCGATTCTTTATCCTGTATTTTATCGAATTTCGCTTCTAAGTCTTCAGGACGTAAATGATGACTTAACACATTACCTTCCCCACCAACTATTTCTGTCATAAACTGTCTCGTACGCATGATTACCTCTGACAATTGTAGCTAAAAAATACAAAAAATGTATAAACAAGAAAACTATTTATATAAGGAATATCAAATATAGGATTAGTAGTTAAATAAATATTTTTCTATTTAATGAAATAATCCATTTCGGAGAGGAGCGATGAATATATTATATATACAGGGTGTCCAATTTAAGATGGATACAAGCCCATTACTATGTTATTTTTTGAGCGTTTTTTTATCATTTTTGGTAGGAAGGTATACTGTTACGAGGTACATATTTTCATCGAGGTAAAAAATGCGGTGCCACATTGGCGTACGTTTTAATTTGGTCTAATTTTTTTTCGCTCAGAAGTAAACTACCTTTAGGACATAATTTATTTCAAATCTGATAAATTTACTCGAGTCTTTGTCATCCAAAATACTTAGGTTCTAATTTTGATAAACATTCATACAGTGTATGTCATTAAAAAATTTCGTTAATAATTTGGAAAATAGTTATGCAAATTCCACGACGCCGTTGGCTTCTCTGTATCAACTTTATAACAATCCAATTATACTTTTTAGATAGTTGCCATCACGATTAAGACACCAGGGAAGTCCAAAAACTAAATATTCTCAGTCTCATTGCGTAATATTTTTTCACGTTACTATTCTACTCCAGAGAAAGGCTGTAATATTCTTGGGAGTTGATATCGAGTCACTTTTGAACTGGTATGTGCATATTGATAGTATTTCAAAAAAGCTTTGCGAGTGGTCTGTAAAATTTGTTTCCTTTTTGTGATTGTACCTGACGAATAATTATTATTAATCAAGTTTGAGAACTCAGTCTATGGAAACAAAATGTTAAATTGTGTCGTTTTATTAAGAAATAATGAAAACGTTGAAACTACGAAAAAACATTTACTTGAAAAATATGAATTAAACTGTGAACTAAAAATAATAACAACGAATTAAAAGTCAATATCTTCAACCAAGCCACCATAGTTTCTAATGCATTTTTCATAAATCCCTAGGTTTATCCAGCAATATTTAAAATTTAGATTCTACTGGTCAAAAGGAACACATTTTGTTGTATAAACTTTTTTTTCAATTCTTCACCGATTTCGAGATATTGGCATTTACTGTTTTAAGTTTTAAATATTTCTGAACACTTAACCTAAAATTTTCTTAGAACTACACTTACCAGAAAAAATCATCTTATATCAACTTAAAGGCAATTAAATTCTCTTTCAATTCATGCTAAAGTAAATCCTGAGAATTAACTCTAGGTCCATTTTTAAATGCCTCAAAGTGAAAAACTGTACATTTTTCAATTTTTCTCTCTCACTTCAAAAATTTTACAAAAGCACTAACAAAACTTGACAACTTGTCAATATCTGAAAAACATGCTTGTCCTAAGGAGTTTCGATTGTAGTAAAAAGAAAATAGTTTTTTACGCTGCGATTTTTGATGAGGTTTGATTAAAAAAAAATATTTGGTATTTTTATGATTTTTAACCGAACATGATAAAACCGCTACAGACCGCTCATGTGATCAAACCTAAGCATTGTCAAAAACCGCACAAGACAGTTGCTGTACAAAGCTTTTATTACGCAAATGGTAACCGCACACGTTACCACGCAACTCTTCAAAAGTTAAGTAACGACCCAGTTAGCTTAGATAAATAAATTCATTTTAGTTTTTCTTACTTTAGCAAACGTTTAGGCGCGAGTTTGTCTGTCCGTCAAAAACACTTCTTTTTTATGATTTTAAATATTTTTATTTTGTCGAACTCATAATACGAAAATTCTTACCTAATAGCACAAATTCTTTAGTCTAAAATTTGAATTACTGCCGAGGAAATTCTTCAAAGTGGCTTCCATTGTGTGCCACGCAACTTCGACACCTTTGAAGTACCGAACGCGTTGCCGTTGCTATGTGACCAGGTGTTATTTGTTGGCAGGAAACCTGGATTGATTATCCACCTCTTCCGATCCAGCGCTCAGGATAATTAAAGTTTAGCCAGTTTCGAACAGGTCCACTGTAATGTGCAGGACAACCATCTAATTGAAACCAAAGTCGCTGTCTTACATTTAGCATTAAATATTCCAAAAGGACAGGAAGTTCTTCTTGCAAAAAGTGTAAAAAATATTCACCATTAGGACGGTTTGGAGGAAAAAATGGACCTATAAGTCGATTGTTAATAATTTCCATCCAAAGATTAACGGTAAACTGATGTTGGAAGCGATCTTCTTGCATGGCATACGGATTTTCATGCAACCAAAGATGTTCGTTTCTTCGAGTAAATGTCGCTTTGTCGGTCCATAAAATAATTTGCCAGTGTGGCCTATTATGGCGAGCGGCATTAATAAACCTTTGACAAAATTGAATACGCCTTTCAAAATCACCAGCCAAAAGTTCTTGTACTCGGCAAATATGATAAGGATATTTGCCATCCCTTTTTAAAGTTCGCCTAATGGTCTCTCCAGGAATGTTTAATACATTACTGGCTCGTCTGTCACTGGTACTAAAATCATTGTTGATGTTGTTGTACAACAGGAAGCCGATGACCTCTCGTAACGTGAAACGATCATATTTCTCTAAGAGCCCTGTGAACGCGTACAAAAACTTCACGATAGGGACGGCGTCTTTCAGGAAATGCGGCTGTAGGCCTACGAGCTTCCACCGCGTTTCCCCGGGCGAGCCCGTAACAAAAGTGCATATCAGCATATTCTTCGTTAGAGCACATAAAAGGCATTGCGTTTCCAAAAATTTTAAACTATTTCAAAAGCACTCACTACCACACGATATCAAATCGCAACTAAATAAATTATTTATTTTTAAATCACAGACAGATTTAGTTGCCAAAATAAGAAAAAAATTTAAACAAAAACTTATCAGCTTAGATTTTTTGGGCCATGTAGCATTTCTGTTGGTTAGGTACTTTTATTTTTATAAAGTAATAGGTACGGGTGTTTTATGTAAGCGTGGTCTCGAAATGTCATGTACGGTTAAAAATTATAAAAATAACGACCTAAAAAAATTTAAAATAAGGAAAAATCCACTTTTTAACCTTATAAGAAAAACGCAGCATGAAAAAACAACGTTTTTTAACTGCAATTAAAACTTCTTAGGACAAGCATGTTCTCCAGATATTGACAAGTTGTCAAGTTTTGCTAGTGCTTTTCGAAAATTTTTTGTAGTGAGAGAGAAAAATTTACAGTTTTCAAATTTAAGTGAGGCGTTTCAAATGGACCTAGGGTTAATTCACATGATTGTCTTTAGCATGATTTGATATAATAAGATGAGTTTTTCTGGTAAGTGTAGTTCTAGAAAAATTGTAGGTTAAGTGTTCAGAAATATTTAAAACTTAAAAAAACATTAAATGCCAATATATCGAAATCAATGAAGAAGTGAAAAAAAGTTTATAGAACAAAATTTGTTCATTTTGATCAGTAGAATCTAAATTTTAAATATTGCTGGATAAAACTGAGTCCCCCTATATAATATAATGAAAAACAGTGATCTTGATAGTGAATATAATTTAACACCACCTGTTCAATGTAATACTTTTAACTCAACGTATTTAGGCGAGTATAAGTAGGTAAGTTTCGAAAAACAAATATATTCCTAAAAATTATTATGTTTAATTTATTCAAAAGCATTTAAACAGTCGTAGAAAAAGTATAGTGTGAAACTCACATGAAATGACCATTTCCTTCTCGTATGATTTGCAGCATTCGCCAGCGGCTCATGCTGTCATTTCATCTTCGTTGCAGATTATACAATTTTTTTAAAGTTTTTAACCTCTTTTTCCACTCTTATCGAAGGCCAATGTCATCTAATTTTTTTATGGTTAATGTTTTAGGCTATACTCTATTAAATCAAGGATACATTATTCAATATTTCGGATAAGTTTAAGAAGCATGATTTTTTGAACCTTTTTTTAAACTCCGTCCCTACGCTCAATGTTTCGTAAAAGTAAATCAGCACCTAGATATATCTTATAGTATTTTTGTACCAAATTTGGTTAAAATATGTTAAGTTGTTTTTCAGTTATCGTGGATATAGACTGACAATTTTTTTTACGTATAAAATGTCCAAACACACGTATTTCCGGTGAAATAATAAAAAAAAATATCATGAAACTACATAATAGCCTCCATATTACAAAATATATGATATGGAGAGCTAAAAATGGATCATTATTTGCCCTATTCGATCTGGATCATCTTCATTTTGCTCATAAAATAATTGTACTTTGTTATGGATATTTCTGTTTTTTTTTTAAATCTTTCTCACAGATAATCTTCCAACATTGTTTACCCGGTGCTATTTCTTAAGTGACCACTACCTAGAGTGAACAATTTTGAATACTTACTAACAACTGTGGCCTTCCCAATGCTGTCAATTTAATTGCTGTTATTCCAGTACCATACGTAGAGCCTGCAATACAAAATCCATTAAATATCCATCCATTCAAGTTTTATATAAACTTTATTACCCCAAACCGAAAAGTCCTATACTAATTTAAACAGACAGTGGATGCAGTATTTAAAAGAAACACTACAATGAAATTACAGTTGAGCTTACACATGTCTTTCCTACATCCAGGAAGTAGATTGAATTAGAAAAGTCGAAACAAGACAATCGATTATTACATTTCCTCTTTGATTTAACATCGAAAATGCATAAATGGATTGAACATGGTAATCCTTTAGTCGAAAAATTATAATTAAAAATAAGAGCTATTGCTATACACCACAATTTCTAAAATTTATTCCTGATCTTGTTTTCTAATCAGGATTAAAATTACTTAATAACTACTACAAAGCTTATATATCGGGTGGTCCATTTATCTTGAGACAGACTTATATCATACACACGGCACATTTTTCGGAAAAAAGTTCAAATAAAAGTTGTTTGGTATTATGGGGCAAATGCAGTGGTGGTATCCATTTGCGAATTTGACAACCGTTTTAAGGTTATCTCAAGGTCAACTTTGGTTTTTTAAAAAAAAACATATATTTTTTATTACAGAATCGTATTCTACAGAAAAAAAAAAACAAATAACTTTTGCTCATCAATAAAACTGCGTCTGCTCCACAAAATAAACACAAATATACTGCTCATTTGTCAATACATGTTTCGAGGTACTACCTCATCATCAGTGACATTAAGTTTGCGAATGTTATTCGTTATTAAAATTTACCACAAACAAATTGAGCATGAGTTGAGCGTTAGAATTTATAAGCCCTATTTCTTGTACTTGAATTTCAATTGTGATATGATCTACAAAAAGAAACAAAAAGTGTTAAGCGATGTACTCATGTTCAATTTCGAGATTTCTAGTTGATTTAGTTAAATGATTTTATAAAAATAATTTTTTCACAAGGTGAACATAATTAACATTGTAAATTTCAATAACGGATAACATTCGCAAACTTAATGTCACTGAGGATGAGGTAGTACCTTGAAACATGTATGACTGCTTGACAAATGAGCAATATATTTGTGTTTATTTTGTGGAGCAGACGCAGTTTTATTGATAATTAATCATCGCTCCTCTTTGAAATGGAGTACTTTACTAAATAAATAACTTTTGTTAACAACAATATTTTTTGCTATTACACGAAAGAAAAAGGTCTCGACAAAACCTTGAAATTTATTATAATAAATGCTCAAAATGATGACCTCCAACTTCAATGCACTTATCAATTAGCTTTATGAAGGCTTCTTGACTCTGAATAATATTCTCTCTGGTCATATTTCTGCAAGCATTTCTAATGCGTTCCATCATATTTCCCGGTGTAGTTAGGGCGTTCTGATAGACTACTTCTTTAATACTGCCCCATAAAAAGAAATCAAGGGGCGTTAAATCAGGTGACCTAGCAGGCCACACAACGGGGCCACCTCTTCCGTATTCATGATCTAACTTCACGGGAAATTTTGGCATAATGTGCAGGACAGCCATCATGTTGAAACCACATATTTGCCCGTTCTTGGAGTGGTATACCTTCAAGTAGAACGGGTGAATGCTGCTCTAGAAACTGCTAATATTTTTGTCCATCCAATGTTCCTTCAATAAAATATGTACCCATCAACCTATCTCCAAGAATTCCACACCATACATTCACCGACCAAGGGCGCTGTTGTTCCACTTCTCTTAACCACCGCGGATTTTCGACACTCCAATAATGCAGGTTGTGGCGATTCGCCTGTCCATGGTTTGTAAGACCAGATTCGTCCGAAAACAACACCCTAAAGAAAAAGTTTGTGTTTTATCGAATTTGTTCTTGTGCCCACTTACAAAATCTGACTCGATTCTCAAAATCATCACCATGAAGTTCTTGATGCGAAGCAATGTGATACGGGTTATGCCGCTTTAATATCCTAAGAATGCTTGAGTTAGAAATTCCAGAGTCTAGTGAAATTCTTCGACAAGAAACATGCGGATTCACAGCAATAGCCGCCAATACTGCGATTTCATTATTTTCACCACTGAGAGTAGCTCGTCGAGTTCGGATTTTCGGCTGTACATTTGCGGTTTCTCTAAAATCCTTCACAACACGGAAAAATGTAGAGCGGGATATAGGATTTCTTTCTGGAAAACGTTGCATATACAATGCTACGTGATTATCGACATTTCTGTGACATTCTCCATAGAGCAATATCATCTCAACCTTTTGTGCTACAGAAAGATGTTCCATATTTTCTCAAAACTAAGTTATTGTTTATTGTCACTCACAAGTGTAAAGATATTATGAATGATTTCTTTGCTATAAATGTGTAAAAATGTTTACTAGATGAAAAATTTACAACTTTTTTCTTTAAGTATAAAAAAAATAAAAATTAAATATTTGGCTTCCGAATGACGATCAGTAGCTACGTTCGTTAGTCTGTTATCAATTTAGCTAGTTTTAACAAAATATGGAATATCTTTCTATCTCAGAAAAAGTTTTGTTGATATTACCAGTGGTTTTGCAGATAAAAATGTTATATCCTATGCATTTTATTACTGTGTTGCGAAGAAGTTTACGAGAACGTATTTTACTAAATTCCTGATGAAGACAGGTGGTCTTGTCGAAACGTTGAAACAAAGAAAAAATAAATAATGGCATTTAAATAATTATCTAAAATCAAATAATCAGTCGAAGATTTTTAAATTGTTGAACCTCAGTTCAAAAAACAAAAAACAGAGAAATTAACCCAAATTATTATCGGAATCAAAAAAATTTATAAACAAAAGTTATTCGTTTTTTATGTAGAATCCGATTCGGTAATGAAAAATATATGTTTCCATTAAGAAAAACCGAGTTGACCTTGAGATAACCTTGAAATGGTTGACAAACTCGCCAATGGGTGCCACCATTGTTTTTCCCCCACAATAGCAAACCACTTTTATTTGAACTTTTTTTCCGAAAAATGTGCCGTTTTTAAGATATAAGGCTATCTCAAGATAAATGGACCACCCCGTATATAATAGACTAAAAAACTGAGGAGCCACAGCATAACTTCGATAAAATTTGCAAAAAACGATCGCACATGTCACTTTTGCTCTTTTCAAAAAAAAAGGAAAAACCAAGGAAACTTAAACGTAAATATCTCGATAACCGTTGACTTCAGGTGACTTTCATAACATATCAAAAGAAAAATGAATAGTATACAGAAAATTCCATAAAAATACATATTATGCAATTAAGTTTATCTACTACACGCCTCACCCTGTATACTTTTCTGTTACGTCAAAAACGGGCAACTTAAAATAAAAAGTGACATGATGTGCGAGCGTTTTGCCCAAACAAAAATTCCTTTAACAATATAATGTTTCAGCTTGACCCCATCCCACCTCTTATATATACTGCATTTACTGACTAATTATAAAATATGTACAAAAAAATCAAAAGATCACCCACAACCAAAAAAAAAAAAATAAATAAATAAAAAATCTCTACAATTACCCCTAACTAAAATATAAATTAACACCTATGAAAATTACTGAATTAAGTAACTATTAAAAATACAGAGGAAGGAAGAAAAATGAAATAATAAAGGTGCAAAGAAGAAATGCCAAAAAAAGTTTTTTTGATACTTATCCTGTACATTTTTATTTAATTTCTTCAAATTTAGTTTTTCGTTCAATTTGACCAATTTGGAAAAATTAACCATGACTTTTTTTTTCTAATTTTAACTAATTTTGAAGCCAGGAATGTGTTACGTTACCTGAACTCGTCTGAAAGTCTGGAGAGGAAAAAAGAAAACAATACCAATTAATACTTTTTTCTAATGATCGATTTTGTTTGTGAGTGGGAACTTCAAAACCATCGTTCTTTGAAGTTTGTGTCCCACCCCAATTTTATAATTTCAAATGTCATCCCCTGTCTTATGACGCATTATTTTAAGCAGCTTAAAATGTTTTATCCGTAGACCAAGAATAAATGAAACTGTTCGATCCGTTTCGGAGATAAAGGCATGAAAACCCGTAATGTACTAAACCCATTAATCAATCAGTCGCTAGAAAATCAGACCGATGAAGACGATCTGCATTTCCAACAAGATGGACCTCCTCCTCATGATGCTCTTACTGTTAGGCAATGGCCGACTCTCTGGCAAGAGAAGGGGCTGAAAGAGAACTCATCGGACCAGAACTAGAATAACTCTAACCTGTCGACAGATATCTCGGGAAACATTACGAAAAGCCCGAATTTGAAAATAGGCTGTATTCTTGTTTACAAAATAATGGAGCTCACTTTGAGCATTTAATGGATTCTTAGGATGAGGTTCCAAATTAAAAACAGCTTTCAGGTGAAACAAATCTTGTTTTACATGTCAGTAAACGTTTCGGCAATGCACAATTGCCTTCTTCAGGTACATTTTTAAAGCTAAATCGTCTCCTGTTCAACACGGGCGTTCCATTTTTCATACATGCATAACATCAATGTGCCTTTATCTCAGAAACAGATCGTATACCGATAGAACTTTTCAAGCTACTTTAAATGATATGTCACAAGATAGAGACTGATGATAACCAGTAAGTTCGAAAACAACAAAATCCATCCACAATGTAATTGCAATTTTTTTGGAAGGTTTTTCCCCAATCACTATGGTTTGGACCATACTTCTTGTTGTTTCGACTTCTGTTCATCTCTTCAGACCATCTAATAACAACGCGAATAGATTTGCTCTGGTATGGCTATGTCAATAGCTGTAAACCCACCAGTTTAAGGCTTTACACGAAGGTGCAAGAAAGAAGACTCAAACCAATACAACAGTGGTTTTGAGGCAAAAGCAAAATCGACGTTTTTTTGCACCGCTGGCAATTTTTAAAATGCATGTTTATTGCAGTTATTATCAAAGTTAGAAAACTATTAGAGATAAAAATTCTCAGTACAGCTGTAATAATAAAAAAATTATTGTACTCTATATGAGATATTGTTGAATTATGATTTGGTCATACTTGGAAGAGTTGATTCTTTCTACAACGATATTTATGTTAAATTTAACAATTTCGTGCCACTATTTAATAATTTTAGTCATCAATATCCGGCCTGGTATACTTCCATTATTATTAAAAATATTAAGCATAAAGCCCAATTACATAATAAATACAAAAAACACATTTGGAAAATTATAAAATACCAAATTGCAGCAGCGTATACAAGGAATACATACGAAATATCGAAAATAACATTGAGCACGATCCTAAGGCATTCAGGCCTTTCGTAATTAAAAAACGTCAACAAACTTGTATTGTGGGCATAAGGAAGTATGAGGAAATAGTTTATTGTGTACTTAGTAGGAAAAATAACACTTTTCCGGACGACTAAGCACCATAGGAGTTCGGAAATGTACTTTTCCTACGAATTACACATACTATTTTTTCTGAACCCCTACTCATATATGAAAATTTAACGGTTGTGTCCACCCCTATCACAGGGCTTAAGCGATTTCAACCAAAATCTAATGGCTTCATTCTAGGACTGCTCCAAACTCATATACCAAAATTTAGCTCTATTGGTTAAAGCGTTTAGGCGCTATCGTGGAAGAATACGTACAGACACACACACACAGAGAGACTTCCATCTGGAAATGGTCTTAATCGTCTCAAGGAACTTCAAAATGGTTATATCTGTCTTTATCTCATTTTTTTTTTAGCGCGTTCACAATACTTTCCCTGTGCGGGAAAGTAAAAATATTATTTTTACTATTTTTTCTAACTGACTATATCCATTAATAGTAACATTAAAAGCACCTGCAACGCTCTTGTTTGGACCTCCAAACAAGAGCGTTGCCAGAGAGGGGCAGAGAAGGGCTATTGCCCCCTTCCTAGAGATAGAGAAATAGAATGGCCTGGCAATGATGAGTGTGTACAGAAAGCATATTTTTGAGAATTTGCAGGATAAAGTGGTTGACCAATTTGCTACGAATCCGCGAACATTACGTTTTCATTAATTTGTTTTAACTTTTTTTTTTTAAATTATAAACCTGTCGTTAATTTAGTGAGTGTATTTGTATCTATCTACAGGGTGTCCTACGATGGTAACCCATTAGATTATTTCAGAAACTACTTCGAATTGAATTTTGAAAATTTCAGTGTCTATATTGTCGAATATGCTCTACTCAAATAATATAATAGCAACGGTATAGCACTTCCGGTTATACCGGAAGTTGATGGCAACTTTGTTATTTTAAATGGAACACCCTATATATTATTACATTTTTGGATTCTAAATAAGATTTCAGACATATTTCATGTATCATGTCCTATACCTACCGTCAGTCGTTTTTGACTTATATCACAATTTATGTCAAAATTGACAGTTTAGGGCTCCATCAGAATTCCGTTTTTTCCTTGTAAATCAGTATTTAATAATTATTTTGCAGGTATTTTCTTATCAGGTGGGATCTTCTTTTTCGAATTGACAAGACATTTTCTGATTAGTTTATACAGGGTGGTCAAAAAATTATATTGAAAACGGTTCAAGAAAAACAGTTGAAAGTCAATTTTTTCAAATGGAATGGGTATATTACTATTATTTTATCTTCCTTAACACTAAAAATTAAATTGTCTCTCTGGAAGCTAGCTAATTAATTTAGTTAGCCATGAAATTATGGTCATTTTAACGTCAAATTAATAAAAATGGAAAATACTTATTGATATTATAAATTTATTATTAATTCATGGAGAATAAAATAAAGTGATTAATATCACCTGTAGAGTATTTAACGAGAGAAACCCCCATTTGCTAACGATGACTACAGAAATTAGGAAGAATTTTGAGAAATCATTTAGAGCAGGTTGGGAGGTATACAAATCAAGTATTACAACGAACTAAGACTAAAATTTAAAATAATACAGCAGAAATGAACAGAAGATTAGACTAAATAAATTTTCAACTAAAAAAAGTTAATCAACTAACGATAACAAAACTAATTTAATTGTTCGATATGACCCCCATTTAAAATGACGATATTTCGAAAAATATGCATTTTAGAAAACGATAACCTATTACAAAATTGCATTATTTTTTAATGCTACGGAAGATAAAATAATAATAATATACCCATTCCATTTGAAAAAATTGACTTTCAACCGTATTTCTTGAACCGTTTTCAATATAATTTTTTGACCACCCTGTATAAACTAATCAAAAAATGTCTTGTCAATTCGAAAAAGAAGATCCCACCTCATAAGAAAATACCTGCAAAATAATTAGTAAATAGTGATTTACAAGGAAAAAACGGAATTCTTATGGAGCCCTAAACTGTCAATTTTGACATAAATCTTGATATAAGTCAAAAACGACTGACGTTAGGTATAGGACATGATACATGAAATATGTCTGAAATGTTATTTAGAATCCAAAAATGTAATAATATATAGGGTGTTCCATTTAAAATAACAAAGTTGCCATCAACTATCGGTATAACCGGAAGTGCTATGCCGTTGCTATTATATTATTTGAGTAGAGCATATCTGACAATATAGACACTGAAATTTTCAAAATTGAAGTCGAGGTAGTTTCTGAAATAATCTAATGGGTTGCCACCGTAGGACACCCTGTATATACATATATAATATTTTCCCAGTCGTCATTCTTAATTTTTTTTATCTTGCCCCACTATCCCACTGGCTGACGACGCACTTGGGTCCAAATATACTGAACAACCATGTAAATATAATACCACATAATAATTATGATGTGTATTAGAAAACACAATCTTATATTTCCACAAAAAGAAAACGTATGTTATTATCAGTTAAGTAATTATATAACAAATTATATCAAATGTAAATTAAGCCAATTCAAATTGAACACCTGACATTGTTGCAGTTAAATTTAGATTTTAGAAGGCCACTGCGAATGAGACTATTCAACAAAAAAAAAATCTAAGCAATCCGTTACGTAAATTTGGTTCATAATATAAAATTGTAATGCGCTTAATATACAGGGTATTTCATAATATGAGGGACGCATTTACAGAGGTGAATGGGCATCTCAAAAAAATGAAAAAAGTTCCTATAAAAACAATGTCCTAGATACAGGGTGTCAAAGTTCTTGTTAATATTAGAACATTCAATATATTTTATTATTATTATTTACATGATGGTTGTTGAGTTTTCCGTCAGATTGATAGTAATTAAAAAAAATAAATAAAAGAATTTCAAGATATAGTCTTCTAAATAAATTAATACATCAATATCAATAAACCACTTAGGAGTATATTTACTTGGTCCTTCGAGTAAAAAAAGAATCAGAACATCCACAATACAGCTCGTCGAGCTTCTGGCAACGTTCCCATTTCAGGAGTCTCGGGTTTACTCCTGAAATGGGAACGTTGCCAGAAGCTCGACGAGCTGTATTTAATAACCCATTTACAAAAACTGGATTAGATTATTTTCGCCCCGTTATAGTCTAAGAGCCGGTGGGTAATCGACCTTCACCCATCTGATAACCAGATGAGACATATTTTTTTTATCAAATAATATTAATTAACAAACATGGTTTTAGAAAGAAGATCCTAGTCCTAGTTCTGATTCGCACACCTACAAATTCGTCTAACCAGTTACTTATTATTGGAGTTTTTTTCAACGTTCCTTTAAGAATAATATACCGCACATGCGGAAAAGATCCTTTCCGCATGTATGGTACAAATTTTTTCCTAGGAGTACTTCAAATTTCGCAAAACCAAAGAGTACAGGCAAGACTGAAGAAATAACTCGCAATAATTTAAAATACGTTGTTATTACCAGAGAAAGACCCATCTATGATGGTACAAAGCTTAGCTTAAATTTGTAGTTTAATACATTTGAAAAACAGTGCGGAAAAGTACCACTTTCCGCACTAAAAACAAATGCGGAAAAGTGCACTTTACTGGACGCCCGTAGGAAAAATAAGTAAAAGGAAATTTATAAAGCATTTTAATTAGAAACACAAAAATTAACACAATAAAAAAGAAAAATAAATAATAAAAAAGCACAAAGAATTAAAAACATGATAAATAAGATTATGTTACTAATTTATAACTAAGGACATAATTATTGATGTTTATCAGAATCGAAAACTCCCTTTTTTAAGGGTTGAGAGGCAATGCTATGGGTCCTTGGTATGACGGGAAATCAATGATGTGTGGCCCACATCTCCAATCTCATGGAACGTTTCGGTTTCATTTTTGTCACATTTGCGGAAGTAAACATGAACATACGCATGACACAAAACATGAGCCTCAGCATTGCATTTTAACGGCTGCTAAAAATACTTTTCAGGCTGGAATAAGCTTCCCTTGAAGTGGGTTAAACCAAAGATATGCCGGTTTGTAGCCCCGTCCCTTAACTAAGCAGATTTGTTGTACACTGTGGCAGTCAGACTTATGAGAATATATTCATCCATGGTCTGGTAAAAGAAGATGAATGTATAACGCTATGCGGAAGACAACACCATTCCTTACAAGGCATAATAAATATGTATGTGTAGCATCACAAAAAAGGCGACACGCAAGGATGCTGGAAACCGAGGAAGGACCCTTTCCAAGAAAACTAAGAAGCTTTGTCAAAGTCATTTTTTATGAAGTGGACAAGAGAGGGAACGTGTACACACGAAAACTCTCAGATCTAAAGGTTTTTGCAACGGTTTCTTGCGATATTGAAACCATAAATTTAAATCCGAAATTTCTGGTTAATATTTGATTGCACCTGGTAAAATACTGGTTACAAATAATAATAATAATACAAAATTTACCAGTATCGTTCTGAATATTATGACGTACCTATTTTACTTTAAATAATTGAATGAAATTATGTATTTCCTATAGAAACAACAAACGTAAATAACGACAATTTAATGACTGAATATAATCGTTATCCTTACCGGCAATGGCTTCCAAACACCTAATAAACGTCTCCATGTTCCTCTCACATGTTGCTTCGTTCATATAGAAATAGGTACGCGCCGACTGCACTTTATACCGTCTATCGGCAAAAGTTCGATCTACATGATATTGTTTCAAAGATCCTTCCTCTAATTTATCACCCGCATCCGGTACAGAAGCTCTGAAAACCGATAAAGATACCATGAAATTAATAAAAAATATCGGTTGTGTCACCCTAAAACTTTATTTCCGTGTAGTATTGTATCATTTTTATTATTTCCAATAAACTAACTTAATAAACCAGCTATATTTTATTAAAAAATTAGAAATAAAAAAAAATTGCCCAAGCAGGGATTTGAACCCAGGACTTCCCGCATGCAAAGGCGACATTCTACCACTGAGCTACACGCGTATCATACCCATTATGCTAATTACGTCGACCTTATAGATATAACTATGGAGGTAGATTTCAAAAGAAAGCTAATTGCTGTAGAGCATAACAAGTGCTTTCAAATGATGTACCACTCGACCCCTACTACTGCTATTTAAGAATTTAGGGGTTGTGTGCACTCCTATCAGAGGGTTAAAGCGATTTTAACCAAAAACTAATGGGTTGATCCTACTATTCCTTTAAACTCATATACCAAAATTTAGCTTACAGCCACACAGGCAGACTTCCATCTGGAAATAGTCTATATATTGAGTAATGGCGTACCTCAGGGTTCCATTATCTATAGTTAATAGTCACTGCCATTGGGAGATAAGGGTTTAATTAAATGTCATCAAATCTTTACTAAGCAGCAACATACTGATATGTATAGTACCTAAAGGTGTGTCATAGGTAAAATTAGGTAATGAACAAGACTAAACTTACTCTACTTCTAGTTTCTCCGCCTCCTCTTGTGACAGATCCTCCTCAACAGAGTAATCCAGTATAGGTTTAACACCAAACGATCTCAATCTGGCTAATACGGGTCGTATCTTGAATTGATCTTCACCAGCAACAAAATGACCATAGAATGTTGATTTCATCAATGCAATAAACAATCTTTCACCCAGAATTCCTCTGGTTAACTTCATCAACTGCAACGTAAAAATCAAATACAATTAATTAAAGCATAGAAATTCAACAAGAGAAAAATTAATTTCTGACTGCTTCTCCTATTTTATTTTCCAACTTTTTTGTTGCGCTACCTCTATAAAAGTATTAATTTCGCGACACAAGTGGGATTCGAACCCACATCTCCCGATTGCCGGTCAGGTGCTATACCATTTTGGCTACGGCATGTATACTGAAAATTTCTTCAATTCCTGCATGCCATGCTTTGTATGAGCAGTGTTTCAATCTTTAATCCAAAGACTACACATTTTAATTGTTTTCGAAGCACATAATCTACGAGAAATAACCTTGACGTTACTTACATAAAATTGACAACTGCTGTTCCGGACTCCTATGGTTGCAAATTTTATAGTCGTCCGGGAAAGTCTTTCTTTTCCTACTAAGTACACAATATACACTGCTCAAAAAAATTAAAGGAACGCTGTTGTATAACCCTGTAACTTACTAAGTGATAGTTATATACAGATGACCATTTACATTCTGAAAGACACATATTTTCTTGTAATAAACCGATTAATAGAACTTTCAACTAATCCTTTATATGTAAACTAAGATCAACATTTAAAAAAAAGTGGCAATAACAAAATGAAAATAAAACATTTTTCAAATGGCAATGTTCCGCTATCTGAAAACCAATGTGTTTTAGTATCGCGTGTGCCCTCCAGCAGCACGAATGACCATTTGGAATCTTCTTGGCATACTTCTCACGAGCCTTCGAATGTCTTCCTATAATAACAATCGGGTTTCCGTAAGGGCTACAGCTGTGCAACGGCACTTCTGGATGTTACTCATGACATTTTGCGTGATCTCGATACCGGTAAGTGTTCTACTTTGCTATTGATAGATTATTCAAAGGCGTTTGATACCATAAGTCATGACATTTTACTGGCAGTTCTCAGCTTTTCCCGATTTTCTTCAAGTGCTTTGAATTTTCTGAAGAGTTATTTGCACGGTCGTCGTCAATTGGGGAAACCCTTAATGGAAGATCTGACTTGGGCTACATAGCTTGTGCTGTACCTCAGGGATCAGTAATGGGACCTCTGCTTTTCTGTATATATACATCCAACCTTCCAAGCTGTCTTAATTTTTGTAGTCCCTATATGTACGCTGATGACAGTCAGCTGAGATTTTCATTTAATCCTGTAGATATCTCTGTTGCTTCAAATCACATAAAACAAGACTTAACTTCTCTTATAACTTGGTCCAGTGCACACCAGTTAAAAATTAATCCATCTAAGACAAAGATATTGGCTTTTGGTAGAAGCAGGGCATTAATGGAACAGGGTCTTAGCGTTGACATTGATGGTATGCCCATCGCATTTTGTCAGTCAGCGAGGAATTTAGGGGTTGAAATGGACACGGATCTGCGCTTTACGGGTCACATAACTAATGTTATATCCGCACAGACATTGTCTTACAACACATTTAAAAATAAAATTAAGAGACACTCTTGTGCTAAGTAACTTCAATTATTGTGATATTGTGTATGGTCCTTGTTTGCTGAAGTCAGATCAAGACCGTATTCAGCGTGTACAAAAGTCCTGTTTAAGGTATGTATACGGAATTAGAAAATATGATCCAATAAGCCACAAATTGGTTAGTGCAAAATGGCTTTCTATGAAAGATAGACGATTTCATCACGCTACATGCTTTTATCACAATTTACTGCTTGACGGGCATCCACCATATTTGTTCAAAAAGATTAGGTTTAGGTCTGATGTACACAATCTTAATCTGAGGTTTAAGGGTTTATTGTCTCCTCCAGCTCATCGCACCTTGTTATTCGTGCGATCCTTTTCCTATAACGTCTATAGCATCTACAATGGAATTCCTCACAATTTTAAGACTTATAAAGTAACAACGTTTCGTGTACTTCTTAGAAGAAAACTATTAAATTTGGTTTAATTTTCATATTGTGTAGTGGTTATGATTTCAACTTTTATTTTATTTTAATTTTGTTTTCTTTTTGTTGTTTTTTTCTTTGTATTCATTGCAGTTCAAATTGATTTAGTTAATTGTAAGTTTTCGGGAACTGTTATAGATGTAGTAGTATAAAGTGTTAATTTTTCCGTACGGGTTAAAATATCAAAATCAGTTTTACTGCCTTCTAACCCCTTTTGCAGTTATTTTTTTGGGTTGTTGTAGTTATGATTGCGGTTGCTATATTGTAATTGTGATTTCGTTTTTATTATGTTACACGTTATGCATTGTAACTTTTTCTTTATACGTATATGACTGCAAATAAACTGTTTATTATTATTGTTATATACTGTCCCACTCTTCGATTAAGGCTTCTGTTAATTGCTGAAGGGTTTGAGGTGGATTTGGACGACGTCGAACACGTCTGTCCAATATATCCCACAAGGGTTCAATTGGATTGCCGTCAGGGCTTATCGCTGGCCAATCCATTTTACGAATTTCATGCTCGTTAAGAAAATCTATAGTAATCGTAGCAGTATGATTATCCTGCATGAAAAGAAAATCAGGGCCTATACCATATGCTGCAGGAATAACCTGATCTAATCTGATATCCATATATCTTGCAGCTGTAAGTCTTCCCAGTATCACTACAAGATCGGTTTTTGCGTACAAACTTATTCCACCTCAGACCATTATCGGACCATCTCCAAATCTGGATACTTCTTGTACAGCAGCAGTGGATTATCGTTCATTCGGACGTCTATACACACACAATCAGTCATCACAACGAGTGAGATGAAATCTTGATGCGTCTGTTAAAAGTACTGGCCTCCATTGTCGAAGTTGCCATCCCAAATGTTCACGAACAAAGTTTAATCGCATAGTTTTATGATGTCGAGTTAAAACAGGTTTTCGTACCGGCCTTCTTGGTTTTAAATCTCCTTCCCGTTTCTAACAGTCTGGTTAGAAATGGTTACCTGATGAGCCATCCTAAGTGTACCAAAGTACAACATGAATAGCGACAGCAAAAGACCTTCAAAAAGGTCTTTTGCTGTCGCTATTCGTTTTCGCAAAGAAGAAACTACTAAATATCGGTCTTGAATTTGTGTAGTTTTGCGATTTACACACGTTTGATAACTGACATACTGCGATTACAATTTCTAGTTACTTGTCGATTTTTTACACGAATTTCAACTAAAGCTATAGCACGAGTGACTTCTATCTTGCTAAGATCTCTCATTTTGACAGATAATGAATTCAACAACTACAAACTGTCAGGCCGTTGCCCGATGACGCTCTCTAAGCCTGCCGCGACATAAAACCTAAATGTGAATACTTTCATAATCACTTTATTTTTTGTACTTGCTGTGGAATATTAAACTTATCTCGAATAAATAAGCATAATCACGTTTATTTTTCAACAAATCACAAAAATAAAATGTAAATCCATTATGAAAATATAATTTTCATTTGTTAATAACAGCAAGCCAAAAAATTACAGGGTTATCCAAAAGTGTTCCTTTACTTTTTTTTGAGCAGTGTACTATTGTTTAAAATTGTCCGATTTTGATATAATTATAAGTATATCGGTCTGCACATATAGTAGATATCAACATCATTGTCAAACGTTTCACAAAAAATTTCATATAAACATAATTCCGGAAATACTCCCTTTAAACAAATTACCGATGTGTTGGTACACGCAAATCTACCATTAAAGGTCACATTGACATGTACCAAATTGCTGTCTAAAGCATTTACATCAGTGGCGTTCTTGTCGGCGAGTCATGCTCAAAACCAACTTAATTCAGGTCTCCGACTTTTTTATTCTGACGCACCATTTTCAATATAAAGATTACTTCACAATAATAAGCCATTCGGAGAATGCTTTAGTTTAAATTTACTTATTAGTTTATAATTTTTGGATATCGGTATTGTGCTTTAGGTTCGTATTAAACAACAACAAAAATAAAATAAAAGTTTTTAGGAAATAGTCCATACTACTGTGGATATCCAATTACTCGAAAATAAACAACAATTGAGTGGATGCGACAGCATTTTTATGTCCGAGTGAAATAAAAGTTTTTTTTTATTTCATGTCATATTTCTTTTATTTTTCCTGGACGTTCCGACAAATATTATTATTTATTTATTATTAGTCTACAACATATTATAATTATTTATCAATATTTTTCTTTCCTATTAAGTCAGTCTAAAAATTCTTCAAATAGAAATATGTAAAATAGACTGACTTTATAGAAAAAAAAATCGGTTGTGTCGCCCCAAAACTTTCTCGAAAAGATATAATTAAAAATATATGACCTGCGTAACGAATCAGAATTTTAATAATTATTATTATTAAAATTGTATTATTTTCATTATTTCCAATACACTAACGTAACAAACTAACTACTTTCTTTATTTAAAAATTAGAAAAAAAAATATTGCCAGTGCTGGGATTCGCACCCAGAACCTTCCGCATGCGAAGCGCACGCTCGATCAATGACGCCAAAAATCCGTTACTGTTTTATATTGTAATAAGAGTTATTGGTTCCAATTATACCGGGTATTCCATTAAGGGTGGACAGGTAGCATATCTCAGGAAATAATAGAAGAAAAAAATATTTCAAATTATAATTGTTTTTTGCGGCTCCGCTAGATGGCGCTATTTGCAACGCCTAAGGTTTTTTTGATTTTTCTTTAAAAACTTAAATGGAATGATATAAATATTTTATCAAAAATGAAAAGTAAATTGAATTTGCAACCAAAAAGTCCAAAACGCACATCAAAATCTTCATTAATTTCAGAGTTATGGCCAAAAGAATGTTGTTCACCAAAATTCGTTGAAAAATCATGTATCCTTAATTTTCCGTGAACAAGAATGCCATGGGAAATAAAGAAATAATAATGGATAACCAATGAAAATAACAAAAATTAACAATAACAAAAAAAAACAATATTATAACTAGATACCAACAAAACTTTCATAAATGTTCAAAATGACCCCAATTTTACAAAATGCAGCTATTGGCTCTTTTTAATGTAGGTACTAGCAACCGCCGCCTCGATTTCATTGAATTGGCACAATCATGTTCTCTCGAGTGGTTGGTGGTGTTTGGTAAACCATGTTTTTTATCCTTCCCCACAAGTAAAAATTTAACACTGTCAACTCCGGGGATCTAGGTAGCCACAAAAATACGCTACCCTTTCCAATCCAACGATTTAGATAAACAACATTTAAAAAATTGCGCACCTATTCAAAAAAATGCGCTAGGCGTCCATCGTGTTGATACCACATGGACATCTGTACGTTGAGTGGAACATCTTCTAAAAGGATTTGCAAATTAGTTCTTAAAAAATTGAGATACGATTGTCCATTCAGATGGCCATCAATTATAAAT
This sequence comes from Apoderus coryli, assembly GCA_911728435.2. Classification (NCBI taxonomy): domain Eukaryota; kingdom Metazoa; phylum Arthropoda; class Insecta; order Coleoptera; family Attelabidae; genus Apoderus; species Apoderus coryli. Next base: position 31,616,219 of record OU452198.1, on the reverse strand, counting down.
GGTCCAATAATTCTGCCGTCAACGATTCCACACCACATGTTTACAGTCCATCTAATTTGATGGTTAAATTCCCGCATCCAATGAGGATTTGTTTATGGCCAATAATACGTATTGTGTAAATTAACACTACCAAAACTGGCTTTATCAGTCCATGAAATCTTTGAGAGAAATTGCGGGTTTTCCGTGCACATATCTCTCAGCCAATATCAAAAGTCTAGGCGCTTGTCAAAATCGGCATCTGTAAGTGCCTGATGTAAAACCATACTGAAAGGATGCAGTTTAAAAGATTTTAAAATCCTAAACTATCGGTTTAATAAAGTTTAAACCTATTTCTTTATTTCCCATTGCATTCTTGATCACGGAAAATTAAAGACACATGATTTTTCAACGAATATTGGTGAACAACATTCTTTTGGCCATAATTCTGAAACGAATAAAGATCTTGATGTGCGGTTTGGGACTTTTTTGTTGCAAATTCAATTTACTTTTCATTTTTGATAAAATATTTGTATCATTCCATTTAAGTTTTTAAAGAAAAATTAAAAAAACCCTAGGAATTGCAAATAGCGCCATCTAGCGGAACCCCAAAAAACAGTTATGATATTGTTCTTCATCAGCAAGGCTTTAGTTCTTAAACAAAAATTAGATTGATAAATTCGGTTAAACCAAACCAAAGTTATAGACATTATCATAGGCAAAAATGTCGTTCTTCCCTACTGCCTTTATTTCAAGCCGCACAATAAAAAGTGATACACCAAAAAGATGCCAAATCTCAGTAGCATTACTGTGGTGGTATTGTTTTTTTAACTTATATTGCGAAATTTTCCATAAAAATGCATTTTTCGCATTACTGTATATATTACGACCCCTAGCGGTATAGTTAAGAACTAAAAAACTATTTCCAGCGATTTCCCATGGTCAATTTCCCTAAAATAATTTTTTCCCCATTGTCCTACGACTATTATTTCCCGAGATATGCTACCTCTCCACCCTTAATGTAACGGTATAACTGTTGAAATTTTAAATCCCAACCAATATCTTTTAATTGAGCACGAGATTGGTCGTCAATTTAATTTGAAACCGTTTTCTCAATTGTTTCAATTGAGTATTATGATATATAAAAAGAAAACTAAATATATAAGGCTAGTTAGAGCCTATGCTAGTGTTAAATTTCGATAAAAATGTTTCATAATTATTTTTTTTATATAAGTTTCAAAAAGTTTTTCACAAAATTGTAAGACACCATATATATGGCATGTAATAATTCCATTACTAACTAGTTTTACTATTTCTAGAATGTGCATAATATAGTAACGGATTTTGTAAAATTTAATGTCACTGAAGATGAGATTATAATCTCGGAACATGTATGAGCAGACGCAGTTTTAATAATTAAATATAAATTTATATGGTTCAAGAAAAATAAGGTCATGCACATGCTCTCGCATATTTTTTCTTTGACGGTAACGCGTTTCACTTATATGGCTGCATTCGGTGTGTAAGCGGAATAAACAGTTGTTTTAGATGTCCCTAAAGGTGGAAATCGCAGGGATTTAGACGAAATAGCTGTTGACAAAATGACAAAAAATTTAGGTTCAACTTTTGCCAATTCTAACTTGGCGCAGAACATCATATGAACTGATGAAGCGTGGAATATTATAATATACAGGGTGTTCCAGATGTATTATGACAATAGAGAGGATCGCAAACGCTTTATAACACATCGCGTCCAAATTTAGCATCTGAAAGTGAATAATCACGAGCCTAGGCAACTATTGTAAAATATTCTAACCAAAAGATAGAAACTGCTTTCACGTGTTGTGTAACTCCTAGATTTTTCATTTGGGCTCAAATTTATAAGAATAATATTAATAATGAAGAGGAGTTAGTGTATTGTGATCCCCAGGCATTCGAAAAAATAAAACCAACAAATAAATACAATTCATCATTCGAGAGACACTTCGAACATTTATTTAAGTGTTTTTTTTTTTGCATTTTATTTTGTACTGTTGCATTGTTATTCAACTGTTTCAATATTTATAGTTAGTGGTTTTGAAAGTGTAATATATTTGGAACACCGTGTAGTTCCAATCACGATATTTGAAGAAAGTTGACATAGGTATTTCGAATAAGTTTAGGAAATATATATTTTTTATGTTTTGACCCCTTTTCCACTATTTACGAACGCCTATGAAAGTAAGTTATGTATGACACATTTTATAGGATATATTCTATCAAAGCTATAAATAACTAGTTAATATTTCTGCTATGTTTAAGAAATACGTTTTTTTAAAATCTTTTTTACCCCATTTTACACTATTTTCGAACGCCAATGTGGTCTAATATTTTATGTTCTATATTTTAGGTTATATTCAAATAAATGCGTACAAAATTATGCAGTATTTCAGATAAGTTTAAGAACTATGAATTTTTTTAATTTTGAACCCTCTTATAAACCCCTTACCAACGCTCAATGTTTGCCAAAATCTAATCAGCTTCTTGCCATGTCCAATATTATTTTTGTGTCAAATTTGGTTAAAATCTGTTAAGTGGTTTTTGCGTTTTCGTGGATACAGACAGACAGACATTTTTTTAAACTACTTATTTATGTATAAAATGACCAAAAACAAGTATTTCCGGTGAAATTAAAAAAAAATTCATGAAACTAATAGTGTGTATAGTGCATAGTGTGTCCACGGATAGAGTTTGGAAGAGGAAAAACTTTTTTATTTGTAGATTTAGAAGAAAAAGTAATTATTTATAAAAACGTCTGCTTGTGTCGAAACTACAATTTCAAATACGAAATTTACGATTACTATACAGGGTATATCAAAAATAACATTCTTAATGATTTTGATTTCCTTGTTTTTTTTTTTAATTTTATTATTTTAATAGTAGCTATGAAATCCACCACTTTGATAAATCACGATTTTGAAAATATTTTCATAAAATTAAAAAAAAAAAACAAAAAAATCAAAATCATTAAAAATGTTATTCTTGATATACCCTGTATAGACATCGTAAATTTGGTATTTGAAATTCTAGTTTCGACACAAACAGACGTTTTTATAAAGAATGACTTTTTCTTCTAAATCTACAAATAAAAAAGTTTCTCCTCTTCCAAACTCTATCCGTGGAGACATTGTATATATTACATATATGATATGGAGAGCTAAAAAATAATACAAATCGCCGAATTGAGGTTTGCGAACGATCCATTTTTCACGCACAAAAACTGCATCAAATTTTAGCCCTCACTGTATAATCTATTATTGGCAACGTTGCACAAAATATATACCCCCCTCTATGTGGGAAAATCGATGAGGTGACCCTGTTTTAGATGGGGTTGTTGCCGAGTCGAGAGTGTGTGTCTCGCTAAGCTGCCTCCTATTGGTCGAGTTCGTTAGCCCCTTAAATGTTACATTTTCTATAGTATAAATTCATCTCTCTTTTTAGATGAGAAATATTGATCCCTAATGACGTATACGTTCACATAGAATTTACGTAACATAAGTTTTTAAATGGGGATTCCCGTTAAATTATTAAATAAATAACATTTTTTGTAACTTAATTATTTGATTTAATCAGTATCGTTAAATTTAATTGTGCTAATTTTTCATAATACCGACACCACATTATATACGCTTATATTTAATGTTTCTATTATAACAATTTACTATACATACATTTATATCATTTACAACCAATTGTTGTTTCAAAAAGAATACAATACATTATTTAACATTTAGTGCAGTACGAGGGTTGCTATTTGTGTATTGAGAACTGACAACACTGGTATTGCCAGATGAAATATGTCACCGCCATTTTGAAGTTTGACATTTTTGACAGTATACGCACTGAAAACGTTTTCACATGTGAGCAATATTTGTGTTACGAGGGCTTGCCTTTTATATTTCGGGATTAGAGAACAAAAACAAAAATTAATCACCGAAAATCACTTTATTGTTTTTCAAAATATTCCCCATGAAGATGTATACACTTTTGCATGCGTTTGAACCAATTGTCGAAGCACTTTTGCAACTCTGATTCTTCTTCAGGTGTCGAAAAACGTTGACCTCTCAGTTTGTTTTTTTACGTACGGGAATAACAAGAAGTCATTCGGTGCCAAGTTAGGACTATACGGCGGATGACTCATCAAATCGATGTTTTGGGTGCTCAAAAATGCAGTTGTTTGAACCGATGTGTGAGAGCTCGCATTGTCGTGGTGAAGAGTGATCCATCTTCGGCGGTTGGTTTTCCTGATTTCTTGGAAGACAACTGGCAAACAAATGGTTGTGTACCACTCAGAATTGACTGTTCTGCGTTGTTCTAGTGGTACGGTTGCGACATGTCCAGTTTTGCCGAAAAAAACAGGCGACCATTTGCTTGGAAGTGCTTCTTGCGCGAACAACTTTTGTTGGATTTGGCTCATCTTGAAACACCCATACAGTCGACTGCTGTTTCCTTTCGGACTCATACGCGTAAATCCGCGATTCATCACCTATCACGAAGTCCTAGACTTGTTTCGAACCACCGCGGTCGCATTTTTTGAGCATCTCTTTCGACCAATCAACACAAACCATTTTTTGAGCGATTGACAAATTGTGTGGGATCCAACGCGAACAAATTTTTTTGAAAGACAAATGTTTATGCAATATTGAATGTATGCTGGTCCCACTAATGCCTAAGGTCTCAATCTCTTGTTATCAGTTTTTGGAACAACAACTGATTTTGGACGACCTTCACGAAATTCGTCTTGGAGTGAACTACGACCACGATTGAATTCACGATACCATCGATAAACACTGGTCCTTGATGGAGCTTCGTCGCCAAAAATTGAATTAAGTTCATTCATGCACTGTTGCTGTGTTAATCCACGTCGCAAGTTGTAAAAAAAATAGTCGCACAAAAATGTTCACGATTTAATTCCATTTTTGAGCCGAGATGAATCTTTTAAGTTACTGCAAACAACACAAATAGCGCTCGTATAACTTTACAATAGAGCTGTCAGTTGCCTGATTGCAACACCAGGGATGCCAAATCCTGAAATATAAAAGGCAACCCTCGTATTTACAGTAAGTTAAAAAGTTTACCTCGGTCAAAAATGGAATTAAGTCGCGAAAATTTTCGAGCTAAGATTTATTATGACTTTCGACGTGGTCTAACGCAAGAACAGTGCATCAATCAACTTAATGCAACATATGGTAGTAAGGCAACATCCAAGGCCACTGTATATCGCTGGTACACTTTCAAACTACAATTCAAACGTGGCCGTAGTTCGCTCAGGGACGAAGTTAAAGTCCAAAATCGGTCATTGTGCCGGAAAGCATCGATGCTGTGTGCAAACTAATTGAAGAAGATCGTCATGTGACATATCGTGAAATCGAGGCAACTTTAGGCATTAGTATGACCCGAATATAAAAAATTTTGGAACGCTCCATCTCTAGTAAAATGCCAACTAGCTGTTCAGAACACAACAACTACGACAGAAGCGAGCGCGTGTGTTGTGATAAAACTTATAATATTTTTTCGGTTTATTTTACAATTAAACTATTTTCTTTATCTATTCTTATCCGCAATAAATTTGTTATTTGTTTAAAGTTAAACTACCTATTTGTTTTGTGTTTTAATACAGCACCCACTAACAACCTTGTTACAATTTTGCCGTTGGATTCCACATTTGTTGTCAGGTGCTTAACACTTTAACTACCATGTGTACCCAATATGGTACACAACCATCTTTTATGAATAAACTGTGTGACCATATATGACCACAAGCACTGGTTACATTGAATCCGATGTGTACACGCTATCTATTAAAATATATGTACATTTCGTTTGCTCTAGTTTATGACTAAAGTTTGGCTAAATAGTTTCGCTACCAATTCAAAGATTGAAGCACTATTCAGACTTGTTGATTGTCATTTGGTTTACATATTTATTTTTATTATTTTCTGCCATTATTTGTGTTTCGTTCCTTGTATGAGTCGTATGTTGAATGGAAAAATGAGTCGAAAGTTTTTAAACTGTAACGAGTTGGAAGAAATTGCGGACAATATGAGTGATATTGAATATGAGTGGGACACCGATGACTCTCTACGAGATCCGGATTATGAAAATTCAACTTCATCGGAAAGCTCTAGAAGTGAAATCGACGTTGGTTTGATGAACTACTCCACTGGTGTACGACGCGGTATAAAATGGTATAGAAAGGTTGCCATAGAATTACTTACAAATACTGCTCTGGTGAATGCTCATATAGCATTATTACGAAGAAAACTATCTGCATAACGAAGTTTAGAGAGGCGATTGCAAACAAAATTTTTTGTGATAGAAATAGTGTGGTGAATATTCCCACTCAAATAATTTCTAGAAGTCATAAACTGGTTGAAGTACCATCAAGGGGTAGATGTACCAGATGCTATAAAGGAAACAGTGAAAAAAATGGTCGGGCCTACGCAATGGCTAACACTTCTCGAGTGAAGATGAATTGTCAAGGGTGTGAAGACAAATTTTTGTGTATGAAATGTTTTTTTAATACCCACAACTGCAATTTGCAGAAATAAAAAGCGTGACAAAATATGGTACACATAGTTTGAAGTAAATAAGTAGAAATTTTTGTACCTAAACTGCATGTACCATATCTTGACACACTCAAAAACTAAACTTGTTTTTCTAAAAATTTTATTTTTCTATCTTATTTGTATGACTACTAGAATAAAATATAGTTTTTTTGAAAAAAATCTGTTTCCGTTATTTTTGTCCACTTAGCAAGAGAACATGCAGTAGTGAAAGTGTTAAAAAAAGACTAGAGTCGACTGGTGTCGTAAAATGCCTAAAAAATAAACTGTGGTGAATCCAAAGGTTATACAGCATGGATTTATGCCTATCAGCCAGAACGAAAAGGCCAATCGGCAGTTTGGGTGGTCCAATGTGAAGAAAAGCCAACAAAAATTTTTCGTTCCCGAAGCGTTAAAAAGCAAACGGTGGCGTGTCACAAAACCCGGTCATGTCGCAACTGTGGCTCTAGAAAATCAGAAGACCCTTAATTCAGCGTGCAAACGACCATTTGTTTGCCTGAAGTAAATTGAGAGAAACCAATTCAAAAAAACGAATAGTGTTGCATCACGACAATGCGAGCTCACACATATCATTGACAACAAACCAGTAGTTGGACACAAAAGATCGAATTGATGGGTAATCCATCTTATACAGCTCCGACTTGACAACCAATTATTTTTTCTTATTCCCACTAATTAAAAATAAACTGCGTGGACAACAATTTTCATCGCCTGAGAAGCTGTTGAGGCCTTCACCAATCATGTTTTAGAACTATCGTCTTCTGACTAGACAAAGTGCTTTGAAGAGTAGTTTCAACGCATGCAAAAGTATATAGATCTTAAAGGAGAATATTTTGAAAAGCAATAAAAATATTTTTGATAAAATTAATTCGTTTGTTCCTTCTATTATAAATTAGCCTAGAACGTTAACCACGAATTCTACGCTCCAAAAGAATGAGACAATTTCATATTACCATAGGTCGAAAAATTGTTGGTTTTCAAGATGTTATTTTAATAAGATGCTGTTGTGTTTCCCTTAGGGAAGTGAAAGTTAATATCATAAAATTTGTCAAGTTACAGCCACAGACATAAAGCAGTGAACCATCTTTTTTTTTCCATAGCCACTACTATGACTCCTTTTTTTGTAATAATTTCTAATAAGAAGTATGCATTGCACCAAAAATTAATTAATCCAAAAAGATGTTACCCGAAAACGGTGCATGCTATTGTAGTTCCACAAGAACATATTTTTTTTCGTAGAATACCGTAAGATTTCATAATTTTTAAATAAATCGGGGAAAAAAGTGTATACAAAAATTTTGTGGTAATTTGAACCCATTCACAACCCCATTTGGGATGCTTATGATGATTAATGTGAAACTATCTCTACCTCGATAAATGTAAAATCTCACAGGAATAGCACATACCAAGTTGCAGAATTCTATCTAAAACGATGAAATACTCATTGGTGCACAGTGGAAAATGTAAATTTTTTAATAACACACAATACATATAGCGTATGCGTATGGTAACATGAATCATACAAATTTAAATCTATTTTTTCATAAAAACGGTGCACAATTGGTCTATGAAACAAGAGTACCTTTTTTTTGTAAAACAGTTTGGTCTATTAAAATCGAGTTTTAAAATTGCTAAAAACCCTTTCACAAAACAGTTGGGGCAATATTTCCCCATGCCCCTCCCTGTTTTACCCGCTTATTAGCAGTTCATAAAACTAAAAATACCTGCAGCGTTTAAGGGATAAAACGTTTGGAAGACGTACAAAATTTCATTAGATTATCTTCAAGGGTTTCGTCAAGATTATCAAAAAACCACCATGAGTACCTCACCTTTAACACCCTGTATCTTGAAAACCAACAATTTTTCGACCTATGTTAATATGAAATTTTCTCATTCTTTTGGAGCGTAGTTCGTGGTTAACATTTGGCAGGCTAATTTCGGGACACCCTGTATAAATAGCAACCCTCGTAATATACAGGGAAATCTTTTTGCAAAGGATGATAACTGAGATAAGAAGAATATATGCTTGGGTTGGGTGGCCTTCCAGCTATGCAATTTTTGTCTCCTCAACCGTGGCAAAACGCCGCCGTTTTAAAGCGCGTATTCATACAGCGAACGAATGCGGCCAAATAAATTCGTTCGGTGAATGTGGACGTTACGCCAAACAAGACCTAACGCAGGCAAGCTACATACAACTACTACTACTCATCGATATTCAGGGTGTTTCAAAAGGACGTGACAATATTTAAGGGGGTGGTTTCTCAGGTCATTTGATGAAAAAAAGTTCCCATCCCATGGTGCATCACATTTTGGATGAATATTTCGATTTAAAAAAAAAAATATTTTAGTCATAAAATTTAAGGGTCTGTTTTCTATCTATCGTATCGTTTATTGATATGAGTTTCTCGAAAACCAATAAACACATCTGCAAGTAGTTACATGAATAACAAAAATATATAATTTTTGTTTCTTTTCTTTGTTCAACTTTTAGAAACAGATGGGCCGTGTTTTCTTGTTCGAAAAATGACATGTTTTAGTTACAGTGTGGTCACTTTTGAACATTATCGAAATGCCTTCATGTAAATTAAATGTCGGACTTTTATTATTATATACTGAAGCTAATTGGAGGGCGTCACGGTTTCCCATATCAAAGAATACATATAAAGGGCGAATAAAAAAACAGTGGGTTTTTGTCCAGTCGCTGATTTGGGAGATTGAGAAGTCATTATAAAATCGTATTGTTTCTTGCTTTACCAATGGTAGTGACTGGTTAATCTTTGGAACGAACTCCAACATGAGATACCTAAGTAACAACAATCATCCCAGTCGACATAAAAATGTATTTTATTTCTAAGACGTAAACTACTGCCACCCTGTAGTTGTATTTTATAGGGGTGTATGTTCAATGCTCTTTTCTTATTGGCCATTTTTCATTCTCTAGTATCTACTTCTCATTTTTATGAGGCAATTTTGGAAATGCAATAGGACTTTCAAGTTAAATTCGTTTTAGCCTTGGTAGGGTCTAGAGGTATATAATTGTATAAAGTTAAATTAAATATTTTAATTTGTTTTTGAAAGATTTTTCACAGTTAAGAATTATTTTCTAGTTTTTGTTTTAAAGTATACCAGTATAAAGACTAAGTCCATTTCGTTTTCATTCTGAAGTAGTGAATTTTTATAAAGTTTCTTAATAATAATCGAAGTTAAAGTTTCCGTAACTTTTTGTTATTTTTTTTGAAGGCCTTTTTGTTTTCTAATAAGTTTTAATAAAGATTAAAGTTTGTTCTTAACGTAAAGGAGTTATATTTCGAATAGTAGAATTTAGTCTCTGTTATACATCCAGTTTTCAATTGTAATTAAAGTTTCGTATGGGAATTAATATAAGTATTCGTAAGTATATTAATTTACCTATTTTAAATTGTACATTAATGACTAAGATTTTCTTTTAGATTTTCGTTCTTTTAATTGTTTTATTCTTTTTTTTTATTTTTACATATTTATTTCTTTATTTGTTATTCATTTTCTTTATTAATTTTAATTATTAAATTTAGTTGATTGGAAAAGCCCAAATCGTGTGTTTTATTTCAAATGAAGTTGTTGTTGAACGTATTTGGGTATGTTCAGCCGCAATCCAAACGAGTTTTTGGGCAGTTTCGTTACTTTAGATGAGACATGGATCCATCACACCACAGCCAACCACCAAGCAACAATCGAAACAGTGGGTTTATACAGGTCAATGTGGAAAAGAGTAAAATGATCACCGGTGAATATTATTCACAGCTGTTGGACAGCAGCTTTTTAAAGCAAAACGTTTCAAAAATTTCAGTATATATATATCTAATTTTTTAAAATACAGAAATTTGTGCTGCACAATAACCTTGTATTATTTTTTAGAAAATTTAAAATAACACAAGTGGAACGAATAATTTCAGTGTGTTACATATTTTTAAATGCACCTAAAAACCTATGTACAATTTTAATACGAGCAGAATAATAGGTCGTCGCTTGAGTACACCGTAGACTGGCCACTGACTGAGTGTATAATCAAATCAGGAACTATTTTTAGACCAAACTATCACACTAGGTACATAGGTGGTTAGCATATTTCTAATCAAATCCAGTTTAGATGTGATACAAGCGAAATAAATTCTATTATTTTATATACCTACGTTCATTGATGAGTAAAAAAACTACACCATTTTATTTTCAATATGAAAACGAGCAAATTTAGCGCTGCACAATAATGTGTGTAGACTGAAGCTTTAAAAACCAGTTGATCTCATACAATCCCTCGCTGTCAACCTGCGTATATTTGTATATCCAAATATCTTCTTCTTCTCAAGTACCATGTCCTTTCAGAACGTTGGTGACCATCATGGCTATTCTTATCTTGTCAAATGAACGAGTTGTGTACAATTTGTAATCAACACAAGCCGGAGACAGTTGAGCATCTTTTCTTTGAGTGTCCCTTGTATGCACATTTAACAGCACATTTTTTGTCAGATGTGGCTACTTTTGCTCATCTGATCTCTGCCTTGGCATCTGAATCATTTGCTTGCCTGTCCAGGATAGCGAAATTTTTGGTGGCCATGTTAAAGTTGAGATCGTTCTTACTAAATGAATAGTTATTTATATCAAGTGTATATTTATAATTTGATTTGAAATTTTCACATTTCTAGGATTTAATTGTTTTATTTATATAGATACCTGCTTGAATAATATTAATTTATTTTTTGTTGTGAATTTTATGTTTTTTTTTTTTTGATATAATTTATGTAATTGTACCACTGACCTATTGTGTTGATATGTCATTAAGTCTATTTTATTATTATTTTTTCTTGTATATCTATTATTATTAGAATGTATTGTTTTTTTATTATTACTTAAACCATACTCTTGTTATAAGGTTTCAGAAACAATGCATTGCATTATGTTCTGAGGCACATGATATTTTTTGCCTCTCATCACATGTCCAAAATATTCTAATTTCCTTTTCTTAACGGAGACGATAATCTCGGCGTTCTTCTGTACTCTCTCGAGTATCTCGGAATTGCGAACTTTTTCTGTCCAAACTACTTTTAGTAGTCGCCTGTAGGCCCACATCTCAAAAGATTCCAGAAATTTCATGTCTTTGTTGTTAAGTGTTCAGGCTTCTACACCGTATAGGAGGGTAGAGAATGCTTAGCATCTCAGAAGACGGATCATCAAGGGCAACCCCAAATCTCTACAGCATAAGACTATAATCATCTTTCCATAAACAGTACGAGCCTGTTCAATTCGTGACCTTATTTCAGATTGGCGTTACTTGTCAGAATTTTGGCAAGATATTTTATTTCATAGACTTGCTGTAACGTTCTAACTGTAATGTTAGTTACGATCTTATGTTGTTTTCTGATCACTAACACTTTCGTCTTTTTATTTCCCACTATAGTTGCTAGGCAACTAGTGGGAAAATTTATTCTTCTTCCTAGTCGGTAGATTGTTTTCAAGCATCGTGATTTCGTGAAGTCTCCTGTACTGCCAGCCTCCATTCATTTCGATTCTTAGCCATCCTTATTGATTGTGGCAAGGTCCTGCCAGTGACTTGGGTGTTCAGGTCGGTATACCTTGTTGGCGATCTTCCGCGGCTTCTCTTTCCTGGTACCATGCCCTCTATTGTTAGTTTTTCGAGCCCATCTCTTCTGACCACATGACCGAAGAATTTGGCGATGTTTTCTGAAACTATGATGCGTACATTAATCTGTTCGAAGATTGACAGATTAGTTCTCCTCTCGATCCAGGAGACCCTCAACATTCGATGCCAACAATACATCTCAAGTGCGTCTATCCTCTTTTTGTCTGATTGCTTCAGTGTCCAGCACTCAGCTCCGTAAAGGAACACAGAAAATACCAGGCTCCTAACCAGTCTTATTTTTGTGTTGAGCGTGATACGATGACTTTTCCATATCTTAGTTAATTTCGTCATAGCTTGCTTAGCCAGTGCGGCTCTTCTTTTGATTTCTTCGCTGCATCCGCCCTGATTCGTGATGAGAGAACCTAGATAGACGTACGTGTTTACCGTTTCGATATCACCAATCTTCTTTACTATTGATCTATTCTGGTTCTGTCGGTCTACTATCATTATCTTGGTCTTCTTCTTGTTCATTTGAAGACCGACTTCCATACTCATTTGCTCCACTAGTTGTATAAGTTCTTTTAATTCGTCTTCGGATGCAGCTATGAGCGTGGTGTCATCAGCGTAGCGAAGGTTATTAATTTTGACCCTGTTGATGGTTATTCCTCCTTTCCAGTTCTCTAAGGCGTTTCTCATAATCCATTCGCCATATATGTTGAAGAGCATTGGGCTTAGTATGCAGCCTTGTCTAACACCCTTGCTGACACTGAAATGTTCGGTGAGCTCGTCTCCTACTCTGACTTGACCGCTGTTGCTGTCGTATAAGTTTTTCATTATCCATATCAGATGCCGAGGTGTGCCCATTTCTTTTAGGATAGGCCATAATTTCTGCCAGCGCACGCAGTCAAACGCTTTGGTGTAGTCAATATAACACAGATAAGTTGGTGTGTTAAATTCTCTTGCTTTTTCTATGATTTGCCTTAGGTTCAAGATTTGTTCCCTGGTTCCCTTTCCCGGAACGAAGCCTGCCTGTTCCGGGGGCAGTTGTGGTAGGATGTAGGGTTTAAGGCGTTCGGCCAATATCTGCAACATAACCTTGCTAGCATGAGAGATGAGAGCTATTGTACGGTAATTTCCACAGATGTCTTTTGCTCCTTTTTTGTGAAGTGGGACGTATATTGAGTTAGTCCAGTCTTTAGGCCATGTTCCGTTCTTCCAAATTAGGTTGCATATTTTGTGCAAAATGTCGATTCCTGTATTTCCGCTTGCTTCCAGCATTTCCGCGACGATGTTGTCTGTTCCGGGTGACTTGTGAGGTTTTAACTTTTTGAGTGCTGCTGTCACTTCTTCTCTTAATATGGGTGGTTCTTGCTCTATGTGCTCAGGTTCTAGTTGGTTTCCGGGAGCTGTACTGTCTTTCATTAGTTCTTCACAGTAGCATTTCCATCGATCTCTGATTTGTATTTTGTCTGTTAGCAGTGTGCCGTTCTCCGTCCTTATCGTTGAGGATCTTGGGGAGAATTTGCGTTTGATTTGCTTAATTTTCTTGAACATGTCTCTGGTCTCGTTTCTATTTGTGTGTTGTTCAATTTCATTGCAGATATTATTCAGGTACGTGTTTTGATCGTTTTTTCACCGTTGTCTTATTTCCTTGCTAAGTTCTGAGTATTCTGCACGGGTTTCAGGATTATTTAGGCCTCCGATTTTAAGATTTTTCCGTGTTTCAATCTTGTCCCATGTCTCCTCCGAAATCCAGTTTTTATTTGAAGTCTTCTTGCTATTTCTCTGTTATGTTGCAGCATGTGTTAGGGTCGACTTTGTCTTGATCCAGAGGGATTCATCTGGAGTCACTTCTGATATCATCTTGTTTAACTCTGCCGTTGCTTTTGTCATGAAGTCTTCATTGTCCTTGAGATCCCATAGGTTGGTGACTGGTTTAGGTGTCTTAGGTCTGCTGATTTTTACACGTAATTCGGCGGCGAGAAACTGGTGGTCACTGTGACAATCTTTACCTGGATATGTTTTTGAGTTTTTTTATGGAGCTCCGCCATCCGGATTTAACCAATATGTAGTCTATTTGGTTTTTGTATCTACCATCAGGAGACACCCATGTGTAGGTTCTTCTCGGATGATGCTGGAATCCAGAATTGGCAATAAAAAAGCCATTCTCTGTGGCAAACTGTATAAGGCGTTCTCCTCTGTCGTTTCTGTTACCGATGCTGTATTTACCGATTACGTTTCTTAAATCTTGGTCGTTGTCCTCTTTTCCCACTTTAGCGTTGAAATCGCCCATTATGATGGTTATTTCACGATTTGGTAGAATGTGTACGATTTGCTCCAGTTGGGCGTAACATGAATCTACTTCTTCATCTGAGGCCTCGCTTGTAGGGAAATAAACTTGCATTATATTTACATTATCCGGGTGGGCAGAGAGTTTCACCATAACAATTCTGTCGCTGATTGTTTTATTTTCTCTAATGGCATGCGAGTACTTTTTATCTACTATAATTGCCACTCCATTCGGGATGCGTCTTGTGTGCCTGAATATATTATGGTGTTGTTATTCTTCGATACGAAATGTCCTGCTCCTCTCCAATGTGTCTCTGATAGGCCAGTAATGGGATGGGTGGACATTTCTTTTTCTACAATGGCAAGTTTGCCCGTTTGTAAGAGTCCGCGGACGTTCCAGGTTCCTATATTCAGGCTGTTCCATATGTTTATGTTTGTGTTTATTCCAGTCGCTGAGTTTCCATGTGATGCCTGGTTTCCTACATTCACATGGCCGGTCGCTGATTTCACACCACTCGGCCCGGACCCTGGGTGGCGCCAGTCGCTAACTGGATCGCCCGGCATATCCGAATTGTCAGTACTCAGTTTCATGAATGTTCTTGGGGTAATGTTAACGCAGTGGGGCCCCTAGTCCTTCTGCGTGATCCTGAGGTGTGTATTTCCCCACATCTCGATTTTACGGTTATCCCGCCGTGACTCGGTCGCCAGAGCCTCGTCTGTTATTTAGCAGGGTGCACCGGATGACAGTAGCCATCACTCTAGCAGGTGAGGTTGACATTTGGGCCGGCTTTCTTCGGATCTATATGCCATCGCCCCTTACACCCAAAAAATTTATTACGCACAAATGAAAAACAGCATTACAATGTTTAAATCATGATTGAACATATAATAAAGGCATTTAAAGACAGTCGTAGAAAAAATTAGTATTCTTTCTGGGTGTAAACAATACCCGCTAATTCAAGATTGTTACAGTATTCCCAATTTATAATATATAAATCTAGCAAACTTTCTCTGAACCATCTCAATACGATCAATGTGACATTTATGTATGGGCTCCATATCGAGCTAGCATATTCTAAAATCGATTGAACCAAGGAACAAAAAATATACTTAAAACAAAAAATATTACTAAATTCTCACAAACTTCTTCTAATAAATTCTAACATCTTGTAAGCTTTACTGATTACATAATCATAGTGTAATTTAATTTAAGCCAAAGTTCTGCGTATTTCCCAGAAAAATATTCTATTCACTGATGAGCAACCATGGAAGCCTGATAGACATGTCTATTGAAGAGTTGCGGGGAACGATACGCCAGCTGTAGTCTTAGTCACACCTTTAGTTTTGGAGCTGACGGCATAATTCTTTTGGGGAGGCATTATAGTTATGAGGGACGCACCGAACTCGCCGAAGTCACTAGGCTAACCACTAGTATATTGAAAACATCGTCAAAAAGCATGTTTTACCATATTAGATACAACATATTCGTATTGATACACGATAATGCTTGACGCATTCCAGATTCAAAGATTAGATTGGCCACCGTATAGCCCAGATTTGAATCCCATAGAGCATATTTATGTGGGGCTACCCACTAAAAACGCTGCATATGACAAAGAAATCATGTTCCAAATGCAATAGAACGAGGAACGCTTAAAATCAATGGAAGGCTTTTCCTCCAACTCTAATTTGTACCATGTTTAGAACGATCCAACCAATAGTTTGAGCTCGCTCGAGGTGGGAATACTCAATATTAACTATGTTGTTGTTGAATTCATGCAACATTTTAACCGAAAAAACGACTGGCTGAAACAATCTATGAGTCCGTACATTATGCATTAACTTTCAAATATATTTCACAAATTTGTTCACTCAACATTGAGCGAAAGAGCCTGTGAGTGTTTTATTTTAATAAAATAACTTAACTGCGAGACATAAACTACTTTCCAAATTTAAAAATCCATTACACATTTGACAACAATGCAAACAACGCAAAATCTTACGGAAAACATATTTTGGCATCTCGCCATGCGCTTTTCTATTAAATGATGAGTTACGTAAAACACAGACTTTAATATAAGTAGATCACTTTTGTGTAGTAGGTATGTAAGGACATATTTTTATAAGCGAAATAAACGACATACTAGGTATCTAATTCATTACGACCGGCGAAAGATTAATAAATACAATCCATCGATTTGCAGATTTGTGGATGGAATTCTGATAGCAAAAAGTTTGAGTAGTAAAAATAATAATAATAAATAGTTTGTTCATAAACGGAATTAAAAAAATCATCAAATTTCGACTTGGCAGGCATATTTTTGTAAGTGGAAATCTCCACTAACATATATATAAAATGTTTAGGTATAGGTATGGTTTTAAATACAAAGGTTGGGATTAGGTAATGAGGTATTTTGAAGAGGAGAGATTGAATAGTTAACTCATAAATCCTTAAACTCTAAAACCCTATTCAAATTTTCGCTAACAGATACGTATAGTTGAGATTTCTATCTACAGAAATATGCCTGCAAATTTCTGTAGATAGAAATCTCAACTATACGTATCTGTTAGCGAAAATTTGAATAGGGTTTTAAAGTTTAAAGATGGATTAGGTAATGAGGTAGTTTGACGCCAAAACAACAAGTAATTAATTAATAAATTGAATTCAAAATCAGCAACTTTTTCCTCATTTGGTGCTATGATCCTAATATTTAATAATGATATTACTTTATTACCTAAGTTATACAGGGTGTTTCAAAAAAACGCGGCAATATTTAAGAGGATGATTTCTTAGGTCAGTTTATGATAAAAATTTCCGTTCGGAAATGCATTGTTTTAAAGACACAATGTATTAAAGCTTTTTTCTGTAAATAACATTTTTTTCTTACCGATTTCTTTGAAATTTGGCAGTGTTGTTGCTAGAAACAGGGAGCTTATATGGCCCAAACTAGATCAAAATTACTTATTAAGTTCAGTACCGTTAGACGGGCAACTTAATAAAAATTATTGACACATAAAATGTACGCCACTGACTTTAATTTATATATAAGCTCCCTAGTTCTAGCAACAACGCCTCCGAATTTCAACAAAAATCGGTAAGGAGATTTTTTGACTTCATTAAAAAAAAGCCGTTATTTGCAAAACAACAAACCCTATATGTTATAATATTTTTAGTATAGAAAGGGCATTGTACTATTCGATTAACTGCAACTGTTTATTTTAACACACTTCCTATAATAGTTAATGTGTTATTAGTTATATTTCAATCATTATATCATATGACACAAGATTCCTAGACAGTGCACTGCACTTTCTTTAGTTGTTTATATTCACACTCTCTAAACATGTCAACGACTGATATTTTAAAAAAAGGCTGGCTGGCAAGTTTCAATTTGGATGCCGAAAGAGAAGTGATCTTTTAATTAGAATTAGATGATTATGTTCTTAGAGAATAGTCGAATATAGAAAAAGGTTGTTGTACTGAACGGATTAAATTCAATTATTTGCATTATTATCGGGTTTTATTTGAATTTACTGTTATTATCCTTACAGAGCAGCGCAGCGGTGGGACATAATAAAAATCAGTTAGAACTACTTTTCTTTTGTTATCGTTAATTTTCTTTATTGCATGTCATGAGGAGATTTAAAACGAAAGAAACTACGACGGGCAAAAGGGTCCAAAATCCTCACCGTGAGGTGAGGTGAGGTGGAATTCGAGCTCTAGTTCTTCTGATAACAGATCGCGGAAACGGACAATAAAATAATTAAGAAAACAAGTAAGCGATTTAAAAAGGCGTACGTCGGTTTTTCGTGCAGGGGACGAACTTTTAGTGCCGACATTTGACCCAAATAGGGATGATGTGATTGTGGATAAGTGGCTGAATAAAGTAAATAGTTTAGCAGAACGTTATCAATGGGATCACGATACTATACTACGCCTGATTTCTGGATGATTACGACGCAACGCTCGGCGTTTACGAGAAACTGGAACGCTACAATTTAAGGAATCTGGATAGAGGAAGAAATATAGAACCGTTAGCAACGTACGAAATGAGGTAGAAATTTTACATCATTTTGAAGAAAATCGTAACATTAGCACAAGACAATTTGCGTAACAAACTCAAATTTCGAATTCAGTTCTATGGCGGATTGCGAAAGAACAACAACTGTACCCTTATCACTACCGCCAAGCCCAAGATCTTTTGGTAACAGATTTTCCGCAGCGTCTAGAGTTTTGTCAGTGCCTTTTGGATATGAGAGATTGTTTTTTTTTCTAATATTATATTCACAGAAGAAGCCACATTTACCAGAAGTGGAGTTTTCAACATACATAATGAGCATGTGTGGGCTGATGAAAATCCTCATGCAAGAAAAGTAACTCATCATCAACATTCTTTCAAAGCAAATGTTTGCGCTTCAACATTAGAAAATCAACTTCTGGGTTATCACATTTTCCCAGGAAATCTAACTGGAGGAATGTATGTTAATCTTCTGTCGCAAATTCTCTTCCAATTCCTCGAAGCCATTCCCTTGACTCGTCGAACCTCTTTATGGTTTATGCATGATGGCGCCCTTCCACATTATAGTAGACGGTGTAGTCAGTGGTTAAACGAAAATTTTGAAGGACGGTGGATAGGGCGCGGAAATGATGCTCCTAAAAATTGGCCGGCTAGGTCTCCTGACTTAAATCCTTTAGATTTTACTGTCTGGGGTCAAGTGACAAAGTGACTTTGACAAAGTTTATACAGTGCCAATTGAAACTCTCGAGCAACTGCAGGAAAGAATACGTAATGCGTTTAATAAAATTGTTGCAGACGCAAAAATAAGGCGCACTGTGTACTCCTTTGGCTCTAGAGTGAATAATTGTATAGCAGCAAATGGTGGACATTTTGAAAAATAATTATTTGTTATTTATTTTGTTAAAATTTCTTATTTTTGTTAAATATTAATTGTGTTTAATTTTGTTGAGTTTATTTTGATATTGAAATACAGTTTTCTAACGAAAAGTTTTCCAAAATTGTATTAATGCTGTGTACTAAGGACCAGTTTTGTCCTAAACTTTTCAAACTCGAATTTCTCGAAAACCTTTAAGTTTCTCGAGAAAAAACAAGTATGCCTTTTTTATTTAGAAAACTTTATTTTATCACATTTTTGACACAAATGGAATAAAAGTCACAAGAAAAAAATGTTAGGATATAATTAAGGCAAGGGTCCCCCCGGTTTACCTGCCTATGGTCGTTCTTTTTTTATTCAATTTCATGTCAGTTTACGACATTTAACTTGGTGAATAAATGTGCTACATTTGATTAATTCATCTTTACTCGTTTCGAAAATATATCACAAAAAACGTCCTCAGGCAGTCATCTTTTAACACCCTGTATCTTTGTAAATAAGTACTTTTCGAAAAATTACAATTTAGGTTTTTTTCATAATTAGACTTCGCTCACAAATTTTGACCACCTATTTTAGAAACACCTTGTATTGACAAAATTATATAATACTTTTCATTTCTTTCGCCTTGTATATTATATTATGTATGTAACATTAGTTTCTTCGTAGAATAATAACATCAAAATTTACAATAAAACTGCAGTACCTAATAGTTTAACATTAAAAATAGAATATTCGTATAAGCAACATAATAAGCTTTCGCCAAATATAAACCTTGATGATTAACCATTCTATCACCTCATAATATTAGTAATGAATTTGAAGGTTATTCACCTAGACGTCGGTATTTAGATAATTCAGCCAGTTTTAAAATAGTTACAATGCTTTGCATAACTTGCTCCCTCCTCTCCTCTGGAAAACCGAATACGTAGTAGATAAGTTTGATTTCAAAATAGATTTAATATTAGTTCAAGGCTAATATCTGTGTTTTTTATTCTTTATTGCTGCTCCTATTTTGATTGAAAATGGTACAATAACTGCTAGCCGTTATAGCGAGGAATGTGTAACCGATCATATCATAAAGTAAAATTTTTATTAATGAACACTATGTAAGATCCCATATATTTTTCCTAATGTTATACTCGAAATATTTTTTTTTCTCAATGAACTTCGTGAGAACATACAAAGATTCGTTATGTTTATATTAAATAAAAATAATGCAGCCTCAAGAGGTTTGTAAAGTAAACAAATAAATGGTTCGAGACGTCTGAGAATTGCGTCTATGGGATTCATTTTCAATTTCAAATTCAATTATTCGAATATTTTAAATTATTAATTTGTGTGTTTGTGAATCTTGTGTGCTCAACCTACCTATTGTTGACGGGGTTCTGGTCTAAATCCATAAGGGTGAGTTTCTCACTGAGAAAATTTGTTTTGCATGATTTTCTTTTCGATACATAATATACAGGGTGTCCCTTCTCAATTGGAAAAAAAAACTTCTGGGGCATAGACAAGCAGTTTGAGATAAGAGACTGATGTCCGGAAGTCCATGGTTTTCAAAATACAGGGTGTCAAAGTTTTTTTCAAAAAACCTTTTTTTATCAATATCTCACAGACACGTTAACCGATTTTCTTGAAATTCGCTGGTGATGTAAGCTTAATAAGACGCTCAGTTAGCACTAATTAAATGTTAATTATGACTTCCAGTGTCGCCCCGGGGAATAAAAATGACAAAAAAATGTACGCTACTGATTTTTTTGAAAATTTTATATATTTTTTGGAAAGCTCAGTTAAAAATACAACTTTTTTGTAAAAACTTTATTAAAAGGTTCATTATTATTAGAAAGAAAAACAAGGGGGCTTTTTTACAAATAATTTATTATTAATAGTGAAAATCTAAAACAAAACAATGTTGTCATGGTAACACATAAACATGTCAAACTTTAGTAAAAGTGTCCGTTTATAAGTACTTAATTATCTTCAAACGTTACACTAATTGCAAAAATGAATCGTTTTGAATTAGCCGAGCTTGCAGATGCATCTCTTGTCTGGGGAATCGCGCGGTAATTCGGCTCATTCGTGGTAAGTATTGCAGAAATGGCAACTTTCTCTGGTTTTTTCTTGCGCGTTTCTGTTTTACAGCCAATCTAAGAGGCTTTGTTATTTTTGCAGCCTATTCGAGAATTTGCAAGGCAGTGTCCGATCAAAGATGCCGTTGAGGATGAAGTCATGGCAGGCATTCAGAATGAGCCCAACACTAGCACTCGTCAGATTGCGTCGCGACTTGATTGCAGCAAAAATACTGTCCATCGAGTATTGAAAATGCACGATCTGCATCCATTTAAACTTCAAAAGGTGCAGCAGCTACTACCTGGCGACCCTCCTCGGCGGCTCGAGTTCTGCGAGTGGTTTCTCGGTCAAGCGGATGAAAACTCTGATTTTTTAAGTATAATCTTCACGAGCGATGAAAAAGGATTTACGCGCGAGGGGACATTCAATCCTCGTAATAACCACGAGTGGAGCGAA
This sequence comes from Apoderus coryli, assembly GCA_911728435.2. Classification (NCBI taxonomy): domain Eukaryota; kingdom Metazoa; phylum Arthropoda; class Insecta; order Coleoptera; family Attelabidae; genus Apoderus; species Apoderus coryli. The sequence goes on along the minus strand of OU452198.1, from coordinate 31,594,319 downwards.
CAAAATTCCCATGCTACGCACATCAGAGGATATCAGCAGAAGTTTGGTGTTAATGTTTGGGCATGTTTTCTGGGCGACCATTTGATTGGGCCGTACGTTCTACCTGATCACCTCAACGGGAATAGCTATCTAGTTTTTTTGCGAGATATTCTGCCCGAGCTGCTGGAAGATGTACCCCTCAAGTTGCGTAGAGAGGCCTGGTTCCAACAGGATGGTGGTCCAGCGCATTTTGCGCGCAACGTGAGAAGTTACCTCGACCAAACCTACAACAACAGGTGGATTGGTAAAGGTGGTCATGTCCCTTGGCAAGCCGGACTTGGCCTCCCTGGACTTTTTTCTTTGGGGCGAAATGGAACGGTTGATCTATGCAACTCCTGTGCCGACAATGGAGGACCTAGTTGCTAGAGTTCTGGTGGCAGGGGAATTTATCGCGAACGATCCAGGCGTGTTTGCTCGGGTGCGCGAATCCTGGCTCGACAGGTGCAGAAAATGCATCGAAATGCATGGTGAACACTTTCAGCATTTGCTCCACTATTAATAATAAATTATTTGTAAGAAAGCCTCCTTGTTTTTCTTTCTAATAATAATAATAAACCTTTTGATAAAGTTGTTAATAAAAAATTTTTCTCGAAAACGGAGAGAGATACGAAAAAATATCAAGTGACAAGAAAGTTGTATTTTTAACTGAGCTTTCTAAAAAATATTAAAATTTTCAAAAAAAGTCAGTAGCGTACATTTTTTTGTCATTTTTATTCGTGACACTGTCCCCCGGGGCGACACTGGAAGTCATAATTAATATTTAATTAGTGCTATCTGAGCGTCTTATTAAGCTTACATCACCAGTGAATTCCAAGCAAAGCGGTTAACGTGTCTTTGAGATATTGATAAAAAAAGGTTTTTTGAAAAAAACTTTGACACCCTGTATTTTGAAAACCATGCACTTCCGGACATCAGTCTCTTATCTCAAACTGCTTGTCTATGGTTCCTCAATATGCCCCAGAAGTATTTTCCAATTGATTATAATTTAACATTTGGCTATTATTGATATTTTAATTTGATAATACATATTTATTTGACGGAAGTTAAATTCAAAACAAGTGCATTATCTATTCTTGATCATATTAAGATTGATATCGAGTAATTATCAGATTTTTCATGTTTTATTATTTTATTATCATTGACTCATTAATGCCGTATGAAACATCAGTATATATTTTGGTCAATTATGGAGCAGTACCTTGCGTGACTCTCCTCCGACCGTTGAATTATTATTTATTTTTGGTTAGTATCTGGAGTGATATCTTGCGTGACTCTGCCCCTGATATCATTGCACACTCAGTACTAACGTGTGGTCAATTATAGAGCGGTATCTTGCGTGACTCTGCCCCTTATTTTATTGGTTAGTGTCTGGAGCGATACCTTGCGTGACTCTGCCCCTGGTATCATTGCACTCAGTACTAACGTATGCCTAGTATTTGGAGGGTACCTTGAGTGACTATGCCCCTGGTACCATGGCCACTCCGGACTAGTGTTATTTGAATTTTGTGATAACTGGATGGCAATAAAAAATTTGCGTTCAGAAATCAAATAAAGGTCTCTGCCCACTACACCGGGCCGTAGTATGACCGTAACCGTTTCGGCACATGCAAAAAAATATTCTTTATATAGGTAATAATGAGACAACGTCCACTAGACCGTCACCTACCGACACCGTAGCGTTCTATGACCGGACCGACAACAAATTCTCGACGAGAATATTTTGCATGTTCCGTGCATGACACGCGACGTTACCAAACCGGTGTACATTCGCGTTGTAGTCGCACATACTCACCGTTTGAAACGAGTTGACGTATTGTTTTAGTTCTTTAATTTCTGAACGCGAAAGTGAAATTTTTCTTCGTCATCCACTATAGGTATATAACGTCCAAAATTCTCCCTCAGTTTTTCGCTTTCTTAAAGAATCATGAATCCAGTAACATCTGACAGCATTTTTTCGACTTCCCTCTTCCTCCTCGTCTAAAATTAGCCATAGTGTATTTATAAAATAAATATAAGTATGTTTTGCCAAAACCTGTTCTAAACAAAAGTTCTAAGTAGAAGCTAGTCTTCCCGATGAAGTAATAACAAAAATAGTTGTTGCTACAACCGCACAACGTGAACTTATGGACCGTGTAGGATCCGGTCATCAAACGCGTTAGAACGGGCACGGAACGGTGTTGATCCGTCTAGTGGGCGTTAGCAGAGTTCGCAGTGCTTTTTTCTGCATGATACGTTTATAGCACGGTCATAATACGGCACGGTATAGTGGGCAGAGACCTTAAAGATGGAAAAAATTTGGCATTCCGATGTTTTTTTTTAAGTTCCGATCTCCTGTGTGACCCTGTAATTATACCACAACTAGTAGGTAACAAAAAACTATAGTAGGTATAGTTTTACAATTATTCATTCATTGACATTAGCTAGGTATATACTGTATCAATACTTGTACTTCACTATCATTACGAGTATTATTATTATCAAAACTACAACAACAAAAGTAGGTATATACGTAAAAGATAACACTATAATGGAAACCTACGTCAATATTTTTAGTTGCGTCACGAGACGAGCCCCCGCGGTTTTCCGATAACCAGGAATTGATATTTTATGAAAAAAGTTCCCGTAAACATACCTCCCGAAATGCATTGTTTCTAGGATACAAGATGTTAAAGTTTTTTTGTGAATAATGGTTTTTTTTTTTTAAATTAAGTCAAATATCTCCTTAGTGATTTCTTTGAAATTTGGCAGCGTTGTTGCTAGAAATAGAGAGCTTATATTTATGGCTCTAACTAAATCAAAATTATTAAGTCCAGTGGCGTTAGGGGGCAACTAAAAAAATGTAGTGCCAGTGACCATAATTTAATTTCGATATTGTCTTGAGATAAAGCAACTAAAACATTTTTAGCTCTCTATATTATCATATATGAAATATATGTACCGGGTATTCCATTAAGGGTGGACAGGTAGCATATCTCAGGAAATAATAGTCGTAGGACAATGGGGAAAAAATTCTTTTGGGAAAATCGACCATGGGAAATCGCTGGAAATAGTTTTTTAGTTCCTAACTATACCGCTAGGGGGCGTAATAGATACAGAAATGCGAAAAATGCATTTTATTGAAAATTTCGCAATATAAGTTAAAAATACAATACTACCACAGTAATTCTACTGAGATTTGGCATCTTTTTGGTGTATCACTTTTTATTGTGCGGCTTGAAATACAGGCAGCAGGGAAGAACGAAATTTTACCTATGATAATGTCTATAACTTTGGTTTGGCTTAACCGAATTTATCAATCTAATTTTTGTTTAAGAACTAAAGCCTTGCTGATAAAGAAAAAGAATATTTCAAATCATAACTGTTTATTGGGGCTCTGCTAGATGGCGCTATTTGCAACGCCTATGGTTTTTTTTTATTTTTCTGTAAAAACTTAAATGGAATGATACAAATATTTTATCAAAAATGAAAAGTAAATTGAATTTGCAACAAAAAAGTCCCAAACCGCACATCAAAATCTTTATTCGTTTCCGAGTTATGGCCAAAAGAATGTTGTTCACCAATATTCGTTGAAAAATCATGTATCTTTAATTTTCTGTGATCAAGAATGCCATGGGGAATAAGATAAATAAATAGATAATAAAGAGAGCTATTCATTCGTGCCTCGAGGTCAACAGTTTATTTCTTATAAAATGTTGCATTGACGACATGGCGCCAATCCTGAATGAACTTCTGAATCAGTCCCAGTCCCAGTGACTGGAAATTATGGGAATCGCGGATTGAACGGTTTAGGAGTGCAAGTGGTTTAACTAACAAACCTGAAATAGACCAAATCAATTCACTTATTTACCTAACGGGTGCACAAGCCGAACAAGTGTTATTATTATTGTTTGTTTTTGTAATTATTTTGTAAATATTTTATTTGTGTCAAAATGGCGCCTAAAACTAAAACCTTTTCGATATGTCATTTGAATTCTCGATCACTTGTAGCACATTTTAATGATGTCTATGATATAGTTAAATGTAAGTCTTTTGATATTGTATGTATAACTGAAAGTAATTTAAAGCCATACATGCCATCAGCTTCTGTGTCTATCACTGGATATGTTTTGTTACGCGCGGACAGAGTGGACCGTGCTGGAGGTGGTATTGCGATTTATGTGCGTAGCTGTTATAATGCTGAAAGGTATATTTTGAAGTCTTGTAATGGTGGTTTGTTGGAGCATCTGTTGATTACCCTGAAAGTTAAGGGGAAGACCTTGATCGTTGCTGTGTTCTATCGTTCCAATAGTATATGTTCAATAGCGGAGTCTGTAAATAGATATCACGAAATTTTATCCGAAATTGTACCTTTTACTGACTTTCTGGTTATTACGGGTGATGTAAATGTAAATATGCTTGATCCAGGGAACCCTGTAACTGAATGTTTCGATTCTTTTGGCTTAACACAGATTATTGAAGAGCCTACCAGAGTAACTCAACATACAGCCAACCTACTTGATCCTATATTTGTTAATAATACGGCACTAGTGAAGAATCATGGTGTAATAAATACGGATTACATTTCTGATCACAGTCTGGTATTTTGTGAGCTTGCGTTTGAGGGATTTCGGTGTGCTCAATTTTATACTTATAGATGCTTTAAACACTTAAATGAAGATGACTTATGTCAAGATATGAGTAGGGTTGATTGGGACCGCATTTATTACATTAATAACATTGAAGAAAAAATATCATTTTTAACTGTGAATCTTGTTAATATTTTTAATATCCATGCGCCCTTGCGTACTGTTCGTTTAAGTAGACCTTATGCACCTTGGCTTACTGAACCCTTGAAACTTATTATAAAGGAACGTGACAGGGCTTTTCAAAGATATAAAAGAACGAAAACTGATCTGAACTGGAGGGCTTACAAAGATCTCCGTAATTTTGCTTTGGCGTCTGTACGCAGAGAAAAGGCAGCGTTCTTAAAGTATGTGAGTGCTGAGGATGCAAAGACAATTTGGAAAAGATTAAAAATTGCAAATGTAATGATAAAACCAAAAATGGATTTGCCGGATTGTTTTTGCAATCCAAACATTATAAATGATTACTTTTTGTCTGTTTTTTCTGGTAGTAGGGCTGATTCGGAATTAATTGAATATTTCAAAAATAATACTTATGGTCCGGAAAAATTAGATTTTCGGGTTTTATCTCCATTGGAAATATATAAAATAATTACTTCTATTAAATCTAATGCTGCTGGAAGTGATGATCTTTCAGTTGTTATGATTAAGCTCACCTTACCTATTTTATTAAATCATATAACCCACATAATAAATATCTGCATTGAAACTGGCTACTTTCCAAGAATTTGGAATACAGCAGTGGTATGCCCGGTACCTAAAGTAAATTGTCCTAACTCTGTAAGTGATCTCAGACCGATAAGCTTACTTCCAGTCTTGAGCAAGGTATTAGAAAGAGCTATACATCAACAACTGTATCAATTTGTAAATGTTAATGGTTTGCTACCAGAAAATCAATCTGGATTTAGGCCAGGTTTTGGCTCAGCATCACTGTTGTTACATGTAAATGATTTGATAATTCGTGGTTTAGATAATAAGATGGCGACTATATTAGTGCTTTTGGATTTTTCCAAGGCATTTGATTGCGTGGACCATGAGTTGTTGTGTGCCAAGCTTCATTACCTTGGTGTGAGTGATAAGGGTATTCTGTTTTTCAAAAATTACTTGTATGATCGGCAGCAGTATGTAAGAGTGAATGGGAGAGTGTCTGATGTGGCAAGGGTGGATTCTGGAGTGCCGCAAGGCTCTATTCTGGGTCCTCTTTTATATTTATTGTATACGTTTGATTTGGGGAGCTGCGTGAGGTTTGGCATGAGTGAATCGTATGCGGATGATACACAACTTATTTATACATTTGATCCATCTGACTATAGTGATGTTGAAGCAAATATAAATTCTGATTTATGCAATATATCGGAATACTGTAAGAAACATAGTTTGAAATTAAATGCTGGTAAAACTCAAGTCATGATCTATGCATCAGAAAATATTTTACATTTTTTAAAGAACTATATATCTCTGGAACTGGAAAGTCAACCTTTGCATTATGAATCGACCGCTAAGAATTTGGGAATTGTATTTGACTGCAAAGTGAGATTTAATCAACACATTAATAATTTAAATAAAAAGTCGTACCTAGCATTAAAAGTATTGTATGCCAACCGAAATATTCTGAATTTTAAAGTCCGTAAAAAATTATGTGAGTCATATATATTATCTTCAGTTTCATACGGTTTAATTTTATACTATCCGGCACTAACGGTATTTGATAGAAATCGACTTCAAAAAATACAAAATAACTGCTGTCGTTTTGTCTGTGGTTTAAGGAAATATGATCATGTCTCTGCAAAGATAGGGGAGCTCAATTGGTTGAATGTGTACAAATTATTTATATACTTATTCCTTTCTTTTTTGTTTCGGTTAATTCAGTCATCTGTGCCAGCTTATTTAAGGAGTAAACTTGTTTTCAGAGATGAGGTTCATAATGTGCCCTTGAGAAATAGGAATCTTCTTACTATGCCTCAGCATAAATCTGCATTATTTAAAAGAGGTTTTACGTACAATGCTGTAAAATACCATAATGATTTTATAGCATATTTCTCGGTGCCACTTTCAGTAAACGGTTTTCGAAAAAAAGTGAAAGATAATTTACTCTCACAGTTGACTGACTAGGGATGTTTCTTTCAGTAGGTAGTTTTTAAATTTAATTGTCTAGCTATATGTATGGTTATTTTTTGTTTATTATTTTTTGTTTATATTAATAAGTTTTGTTTTTGCCTTTTGCCCGTAATTTAATTTGATATAAGGGTGTTTCATTAGTTCTAATTAGGGTGTTTTTCGTTTGAATAGTTTTCGTAAGAATAAGAATTAAAATTTTTTGTAGTTAAGAATAATATCATTATTGTTTTATACTAATATAATTCATATAGGTTATGTGTTTAGTTTTTATATTGGTTAAGTGGTTAATGTTGAGTAGCGGCCTTTTTTTTTTTACTCAAAAGAAAAGAGCCAGCTAGACTTCGCCATTTAAGATGTATATTTTTCTGTATATAATCTTAATAAAGCCTATTATTATTATTATTATTATTATTATTATCATTTAAAATGAATGCTGCTGAGTCTATAATATTTGATAGAGTACCGGAAAAGTTTCGAAATCATTATGTCCCATCAAAGAATGTGATATATGAAACATACTGCTTTCATACTAGAAAACAAGACGAGGGAGAAAGTAATGAAAGTTTTGTCACAGAGCTACACACAAGAATTGTGACTTTCCTGCTACTGGTAGACGAAGCTATAAGAAATCAAGTTGTCTTCGGTATTCCTGACCAAGGACTGTCTGAAAAATTACAGTTAGATGCTTCTCTTACATGAACTGCTTAGCGAAAATAATCATCAAAAAAAGGACGATTCAAGTGTTGCAAATACTCAAAATTTTGACGCTGATAAAATCGATACCTTAGCCGAATCGACCCAACATCAACAGCAAGCGTACAATTCCCCTTCGCCGAAGCCCGGAATATCAAGGTCCCTCAACGTTTGGATCTTTAAAAGGGAGATGTGACGTGTGTTTTGACTTTGTATTTTAAAGCTAGTATTTTCTGTTTCTAAAAATAAATCACGTAATTAAAAGGACACGTCGTTTTAATTTATTATTAAACAATTAATAATAATACAAAGTCCTTTCAAATGATGTACCACTCGACCCTTCCTGCTATTTAAGAAATTGACGGTTGTGTGCACCCTCACAGGCTTAAAGCGACTTTAACCATAAACTAATGGGATCATCCTGGAAGAATACATACAGATACGCCACATAGACAGATAGACTTCCATTTGGGGACTTCAAAATGGTTATCCTGTCTTTATCTCAATTTTTTAGCGAGTTCATAATACTTTCCCTTATTATTATTTTCGACTACTCTGTGACACAAATCAGGTTCTATGCCGGCTATTTCGGGTCTGATCTCCTGTTTAAGCTCTGCAATAGTGCTTGGTTTATTCGTGTATAGACTCTGCTCTTCAGATACCCCCAAACAAAGAAATCTGCGGGAGTTAAATCACATGATCGCGGCGGCCAATTCATGTCGCCGTTGCGGGAAATAATGCGGCCTTGAAACTTACCGCGCAGTAATTCCATCGTTTCCCTTGCTGTGTGGCAGGTAGCACTGTCCTGTTGAAACCAGAGGTTTTGTCCACATCTTCCAACTGCTCCCACAATAACTCTGTTATCATGTTTCGATAGCGAACCCCATTAACAATCACAGCGTTTTCCGCATGATCCTCGAAAAAAAAATGGACCAATTACGCCTCCAGACCAAAAGGCACTTTTTGCGGATGCAGTTCCTTTTCAACAATCTCTCTTGGATTTTCCAATCACCAAATACGGCAATTCTGTTCGTTTACAAGGCCACCAAGGTGAAAATGTGCCTCGTCGCTAAAGATTATTTTCATTGAAAAATTTTCCCCTTGTTGTCGTATCCATTCGGCAAACATACGGCGCTGTTGATGTCTCTAGGCTTCAATTCCTGTGTTAGTTGGAGTTTGTATGGGTGAAGTGGAATATGTAAGCCCTACTTGCTGTGATCGATGACGAATCGATTTGCTTGGACTTTCGGCCACACATTCGCGAACAACGGCAATATTTTCTTCCGAACGACTGCTACGTGCATGCTGATGGGTTTTAATGTTACCTACGGATCCAGTTTGCTAAAATTTTTGGACCACATTCCAAATTGTCCTTTCAGAAGGTCGATTTTGCGCACCAAAAAATTCACGTAGGGCACCAAACGTATTTTTCCTCGATCACCCATTTTCATAATACGCTTCGACAATTTTAACGCGTTGTTCCGTGGTGTATTGAAATTTTGAAATTGTTCATGTTTCTAGGTTAGAAATCTCACATTGCCGTTGACAAATACAGTGGCATTTTAAAATTATTTTATGCTGTAATGTGGAAACCCAAATTGAATCACCCTTTATAAAAACGCAAAATAGGTAATAAAAAAAACTAACTTTTCAATTTTATCAGAACATTTCGCCAAGGTTAAAAACAGTGACGAACTAAATATCTCTATAGGTACGTTTTTAATAAGTAGTTTCTTTTCATTCCATTGTTATCCCAATTTTTACAAAACAATAATATTAAACGTAACATGCATACTTAGTTACTTTAACGAAAATTGTTATTATTTTCCATAATGTCACAGTTGATAGCTCAGCTATTAAGTATACTTAATCAATAAATTATTGTCCAATTTAATTATGCGTAAAATTGGACCTGTAGGTAAATAAAAATTTACATACGCATTATTATATTACAATGCCTGTTATCTTTTGTTGATTCTATCTAAAAATATTCACCATAAAAAAATTTTATAGCTATATCACATTCAAATACCTAAATCTAAGTACCTATTTGTTCAAGAATTTTCTATTTTTCAGATAGCAAGGCAGTATTGCGTCGAGGCCAATTTATTTCACAACTCCGGAGATTAATTTGTCAGAGAAAATTTCACGAACTAGGCATTGGACGTGTGACTGCCTCTTATAACCAGGAAAGATTTGGATTTCAGGCATTAGACAGTCAATTAACATCTTCACTTAACGTTCCCATTTCACTTAAAAGCACGACAGGTCTAGTCTTCGAAAAAGTGCCGCCCAATAATTAATTTTCTAGTCCACATCGCAGTCCTTAGGCTAATGAAAAGTTTTTCATGTTTGCGGTTGGGCATTGTTGCAATCCAGTAACGACGAGAGTAGAGAGTCAGAAAACAAGATGTTTTTAAATGTTGCAAAGCACTTCCGTTACATGAAGATTTGAAAGACTTTTTGAAACGATTCACAAAGTCTTTTGTGCCTGTACGATACGGATAGTAATTAGACCTAAACATTACCGTACCTATTCGTATTAAAAGTACCTACAACTTTTAGTCATCGTAAAGTTAAATAGAGATTTAAATTACAAATACATGCTGGGAACTACCTAGCATTAGTGCTTGATTATGAACCACAATCAAAACCACAATAATTAGCTACCAAATAAAAAACCACACATTAAAAATATTGCTAGAATTTGTAAAAATATGTTTTTCAAATTAATACATATGCCTAAGTAATATTTGACATTTCATTTGTTGTGGTTTATCGTTTAATTTAAACGATTTATACATACCCATATAAACGATTAAAACTTGATATAAACAGTAATATCCACTTTGCTATATAGGTACAGAGTGTTTAGAATATTGAGAGGAAAATTTAAGGGCCGATTCAAGATTCAACATCTAAAAATCTGGAAAAAAGTTCATAGAACTATGGGTCCGGAAAGTAGGTGGGTATTTATTTTTTTGAGAACAGTAACAATTAACTCAAACACAACAATTGAAATATCTATGCTCTTTAGGTATATCATCCCTTAATTCGGCCAGAAAATTATTATATTTATAAGGTTGAATTTATCGAGGCACCAAATATACGGCTTTAAAAACTTTCAAAATCACTAATTAGGTCACAGTATAAATACCAAAAATATAGAAAATATACCATATTAAAAATCTAAAGGCAATGGGCATATTCTGCAGAAAATTCAAGCGATACACGTTTTGCCGTTATGTCTGTCTCTAGTTTTACATACGGGGAATTCTCTCTATATTGACAGAAGAATCACCAAATAAGCAAACAAAGATTAACAACTGATCAAACATTGTTTAAACTTGAATTTTCTGTTCTTTAAGTAGGTTATTAAACGTGCAAAGATTCTTAAAACGTAAAGGAATACTCCAATATTGTTTAGTAGGTGGAAGAAACGACAGACAAAAGAATTCTATGAATGAGAATTTAAGATCCTAGCAAAAAATATACTGGTCACTACATTGTTGTCAGTGGTACTAAAAATATATAATTATATGCAATCTATTATCTGTTAAGAATGAACAAAATACAGTGAAATTAATTAGTGGTAAGAATACTACTGTTAACAATCATTTTATTTGCATAAATTTACTGCTCCCATAAATTTAAATGTTGTAATGATACACGCAACTATAGGCAACACTGATTTGAAATAACTAATTAAATATGGCGAGCACCGGCAAAAATGTCCTATAATAGCGTATGATTTTTAAGGCTCAAACAAGAAGTTAAAAAAATAGTTACGTAGAAAAAACAATAAACATTCAAGTAATTCAATATGTATTGTTATTAATTAATAAAGTAAATATTTAAATCGTTAGCTATTAGAACATTTTCTGACGCCAAATAAAGTAGGTAGGTATCTAAACTCCAAATTAAATCTTACCTTCATGTTATGCGTAACCAAAGTTTCGAATGAGCACAGTTGATAGACAACAAGCGCCCTAAGGAGCTCCCAATTGGTTTTGCTTTTGAATGCTGCCTTCGCATCTTCAAATGTAATATCCAATGGATCTTTTGGGGATGGACTGCTGTTGTTTGCACTGACTGCACTTTTTTCAGCATCATTTTTCACTAAATTCGTACTAGTTGCTGCTTGTCGCACATCGATTTTACTACCTTTCGAACTATTGATTGCTAATCCGTATTGTTTTTTGTACACACTATTAAATCTGATCACGGTACGAAGAAAAGCCATTTAATTAGTAATGGTAGTTATATCTCTGTTACAGATTATATCCGAGTCAGCTATTACGTAAAAATATTCAATTTGTATATCGATTTTGTCGCGTATATGTTAGTCGTGTCGTATTATAAAATTTGCAAAAAAAACGTCCTTACGTTTAAATATCTCAGAGCCCTGAAACCGACTGAATTTAAATGACGTTTGATATTTTTAACAACGCCGCGGAATGTTCTGCGCATGCAAAACCACGAATAGTTCGAATCTGTTATTCAACACAAATTATTCTATTCACTATTTAAGTAAGATTAATAATAAGCACAGTAATTAACTATAGAAAAATTGTATTGATTTAGATGATTTAATTTACTCTTACTTAAATTTAAAAATGTTAATGTCATTTAATTGCCAAACACAAACGTTCAAATTTAGACAACATAGGTAGGCAACTAGTATTACATAGTTTAATACTTATAATACATAACAGATGTCGGAATATACCTTTGACTAGGGTCCTAGTCAAAAGATTATACAACCAAGTATTCACGTGATTTCAACTTGTTACCAGAGCCGTATCTAGCCCAAAGGTCAACAGTGTGCTTTTGATTTTTTACGACATGGAATTTAAAGCACTTTTTAAAACATACTAATGATTTAAATAAACGAAAAATCAATATCTGACTTAGATTTTTGGATAAAATGGAGCATTTTGATATTTGAATAAGTAGTACTTATTCAATATGTCTTTTGTTTATATGAATGAGTAGTCCATGTTTGTTGTTTTCTTTTGTTCTTTCATGGTTTTGTAGTAGGTACAAGGATCTTGAGTGAGGATATTTGGGGCTTTTGTTCATGCTAGCTGTTATTCTTTGCAATAAGCATTGGTAGCCTTTTCAATCCAATATTTTTGCTCATCCTTTGCAAATTCTGTTTAACAAATCACTTAATTGTAAAACATTTCCTAAAGCATGGAAACTTGCTCGCATCTGTCCTATTCATAAGTCGGCTGAAATCGATCAAATCAGAAACTATCGTCCTATTTCCATTTTGCCCAATTTCGCTAAAGTATTTGAAATATTTAACCAAGTAAAGCACGACATCGACTCTAAGCAGCATGGTTTCTTCCAGGGACGATCCACAGTCACTAATCTAACGTGTTTTTTTTTCAAGACGTGTTTTCCGCTGTCGTTGGAGGCATGCAACTGGATGCTATATACACCGACTTTTCGAAAGCGTTCGATAAACTTGATCACTCCCTGATACTGCAGAAGATGTGCAATATTGGTTTTGATGAGGATCTCCTGGTGTTTTTTTATACTTACCTAACTAATCGTAAACAGTTCGTTGAATACAATGGACCTAGGTCTGATTATTTCATACCCACCAGTGGTGCCCCACAGGGCAGTTGTCTTGCTCCCCTTATTTTCTCCATTTTCATTAATGACATATCGGAAGGCTTTTTGAACAGTTATTTGATTTTTGCAGATGACTTCAAGATTTACAGAGCTGTTCGATCTCTTGCTGGTTGCGAATTGTTGCAGGTTGATCTGTCGAGGCTCGAGCTGTGGTGCCATACTAACAAACTGCCTTTGAATGTGGGAAAATGCAAACTTGCTGTATTCTCCAGGTCGCAGAGCACACATATGTTTCCCTACCGGTTATGTAATACCATTCTTGACTCGTGTGAGGTCGTCAGGGATTTGTGAGTCTATGTGGACACCAACTTACAATTTACAACACATACACAGCACCTACTAGGTGACTCTTTTCGTATGCTTGGTTTTTTGTTTCAATAACTAAAGAATTTAACAACGTTGAGTGTCTGACCAATTTGTTCAATGCGTTAATCAGATCTAAGCTTGAGTATGCTTCCAATATATGGTCTCCCATATATCAAGTACATATAAGACAGGTTAAGAGTGTTCAGCGTAGATTTCTCAAGTACTTAGCGTTCAAAATTGATGGGCATTTTCCGTCGCGCGGATATGATCATCGCATGCTCCTTGACAGATTTAACATGAACTCTTTGGCTACACGTAGATTATATGCTGGACAGGTGTTCCTCTTTAAAATAATTAATGGTATGATTGACTGTCCTCACCTGCTGGAGCGGATTGGTTTCAACATTCCAAGGTTTTTTTTTCCAGAAACGCTAGGTTATTCCATATCCATACACTTCGTACCAACTATAAGTATAGGGCACCTCTGTTTAGAGCATTACAAGACTGCAATGCACGAGGGATCAGCAGTGAGGTCGATTACTTTGACCAAACACTACTTGGGTTTAGGGCCCAGTTGTCTCGCCTCCTATATCATTCCGAAGATTAGCTTACTGTGAGATCTTATTTATTATATACGCATATTCTTTTCCTAAATTAATTTCGATGTCATTAGTTTTAACTCAATAATGTTTATGTTTGCTGTCTTATATAGTATTGGTAACAATTTTTAGTGTTATTGTTTCTTAGATAATGTAAAGTAATTACCTAAATATGTACAATAATTTTTAGGAGTTTGCCTTGTAATTGGGTGTTAAACCTGTTAGGCAAGAAATGAATAAATAAATAAATAAATAAATAACATATTATACCGCCTAATTTAACTATTAGACACGTTTTTGCTTTCGGCAGAGGAAATCGGACAAATAGTAAGGTCCCAAGAAGTCACTAGTAAATTCATAAGAATCGCATGATTTGGTAAAAATCCGAAATAATAATATAACTTCATATCGAGAAATCCATGGGGAAAGATCGGGGGATTGGACTGATCATTTGTTAGGTCCTTAGTTTCCAATCCAACTATTTTAACCTATTGGGAGGATGATTATTTTAATCATTTGAAAAAAAAAAAGGTGAAAATCAGGCCCGTATAAAGGAATTTAAATGCTTGGATGATGGATTTTTTATTTTGAAAAGCAAGAAATATATTAGGATGTAATGAATGCAACTCGTAGGCTGGCAGATTTTCATTAGAGAATCGCTGTCCTAAAGACATTATCAATGAATCCAGAATTATGAAAGATCTCGTCCAGTACTCGGTACCAGAACGTGCTGGAGGATTTACACGAAGCGTTGGTCGATTTGTAACTCTCAGCATTCTAAAGTCCGTATTAATGTCCTCGGCAATTTTTTCGGATTTTTTATTATGTTTAGGCTCTGGTAATTAACATTTACTCGGTGTGTTTTTAAAAGGTTTGTAATTCTTTTTATATGATTCATACATTGTAATAAGTCCAAACTTTTTGACTGCAAAACATTTATAACTTGTGGCAAAAATGCAGAATATTTAGCTATTAAGCAGACACTCAGAAATTGAAAGCAGTACAATGCATTTGAAAAGCAGTTTTTAAAGCTGCCACGTTTTTTACATAATGCTCCCTAAAAATGGCGATGCTTCTGTATTTTTGAGACCAGCGGGCTTCACAGAACATCGGTACGTTTGGAACGAATTTTCGCCGAAGTGGTGATTCTCGGAAAAATCTTATTATTTCTTTGATTGTGGCCAATGTATTTCGAATCACTGCTACCTAACTGGTTTACCACTAAATTAAGTTTGTGGCTAGCACAATGAAAATACATCAAGCACCTCACCCTTACTACGCACATGCCTCGTACCGTTTTGGAGATAGCAGTATAGTGGCACATGCTATTTAAGCCACCCTGTATAGGGAACGTACTCCTGGGTAGGTGCTCAATGCACATGATAAACACGGCAAACTCATTGTCAACACTTGTTGAGGATTGTCCGATTCAACAGCTTTAAGTTGATAAAAAAAATAATAAAATAGTAAAAGTTTAGTGAAACAGATTTATCGTAAAAATTAACAAAACAAAAACATCCATTACATTAAAATCTAGCGGCCAACAGAACATATAAATACAACATTGTCTAACATCTCGTTAATATTATAATTTAATTTATAAAAAAGCTAAAACACTTTTAATGATTCGTCTTGCAGTTTCATATTATACTCAATTTTAGCACAAAAATTGAAATACTCAGTCTTGCATTCAATATGTACTAATTATATTGTGATCCAGTCGAATTCGTTCTAGTTAGTAGTTAGGTCACTTATTATTTGGAAAAAGGAAAGATAATATTATACAATATAAGTAGGTACCTCAGATATTCAGGACCGCAGTCCTAACCTATAAAAATATCACATTTGCAAAATTTTGATTAGATTAGTATCTAATAATAATAATAGCCTATAGAATTCTTCTTTAGGAGAGCAAAATTATAAAACATTGTTATACTTAATATAAAATAATATGCACAACAATAAACAATTAAATGTCCGGCTAGGAATTATTCAATATTTTAATCGTCTGAAGTATGCACAGCTCCTCATAATATAATCATATAGGTTTTCCCAACCTCATTGATACTGGTAGCTAAATGATAAATTCTTTTCAAATCAGCACCAGTCAAACATTTAGCCAACATAGCACAAACAACCGTCTACTGAAACTCCTCAATATGCCGGTTTTTAGAGGAGGTCACACATTTAGACTTATCAACGTTCATCCAGAGAACAATTAGTTATTGTTCTCTGGTTCAGCGCTACACACTCTATGCTGGAAGTAAGTGAAGCCAACGACAAATAATCTTCAAGGTCATCGATAAAAAATTTAAATAGTAATGGACTCAATTTAGGAGACCGTGAGGAAGGCCTGCGGGCGCTTAGTATTTCTGTGATATATGGCCATTATATCCCTATATCGATCGAGCAAGTACTCTGTAATCCCACCGGTCTAAGGCTCTAGCAAATTCGGTATAAACCACATCAAGTATCAACAACATCAGTCACTTATTAGGTAAAAGTTGCAGCTTGATGACAGTAGACTTTTTCGTTAAAAAGCCATGCTGCTTATTAGGGACATCTACTCCGTACCTTGCGGTACATATTTTGTTATAGCTACATATAATTCGACAAAATAGAAATAATTGAGAGAGAGAGAGATGTTTTTGGCGACATCTAGCGTGAACAGGCAATATGCCGGGTGAAACACAGTTCACAAACGATGGCCGGACAAGAAGTAACAACTCCATTATATCCCATTGCCAACACTAGATGCGCATATTGCCTGTTCACTCTAGATGTCGCCAAAAACATCTCTCTCTCTCTCAATCAATTCTCGTGCTAGTATAAGCTCTTTGTAAATGTTGGAAATTTGGGTCACACTGCCTGCCGATCACAATTGATGATTGATCGACGAAACGGCCGTCTGGTGAAAGCATGGTAGTGTGAAAAAAATTTCCAACATAACTTAAAGTCTTGTTGCTTTATGTAACAAGCAATTCTTAAAAATAGAAATAGGTCGATCATCAATCCGGAAACTCACCAGCACGGAGGGACGTGTTAAATATCTTCGTATAATGTAGCCAGTACCCCTATTCAGTCCTTGAGTAAACTTATTCTTTAATTTCCTACATGAGTCAATGATTTTACTTTTTGTAATATTCGATAAAGAGAAAATTAAGGCTCAACCAACTGCTGTCAGCAGAAGAAAGCATCGTGAAGGATTGTTCTGCCGATCTCCTCGTTTTCAATCTGGACGACCACCGTCTAAAACAGAAATAGCAAAAGGAAAAAAACTAGAAACCTGAAGAGAAATATCACACCTTACACTAAAGAGTATGGATCTGCTCATTAACCTTTTTTTTTTTTGTTCATTTGCCTTAATAACAAATTATAATTTTTTTATATCGGAACAACGTTTTATTGTTCATTAAATGTTTTTCCGCACAGGTTGTTATTCAAATTCGGTGTCAACTATCGTAAGCATCTGTAAATGTAAATATGCTTCCCGGATATTTAATCGTCCTCAGTATAATTTTAAAACTAAGCAATGTTCTCACAATATTCTTCCTATACAGACTTAACTTAACCTAACTTAATTCGACTGGACCAATAGTACTATAATATATATTTTATAAATATATTAAAAATTATTGCAAATAAATAATTTGAGCAGCAAGCCCCCAAAAACATTATCAATATTTATATTATAATAATTTCTATCAATGATCTCACGTTTTATTTCATAAACCTATCAATCTCCTTACGCTGACACCGCATACTAATCTCAGCTTTCTCAGCCTTCATGATTAAAGAATCTAAATGATCCACATTTTTATCTAAAGCTTTCCCTAAATCACTTTTTCTATAACTGCTTAGTCCATTATCGTGAGATGCATCCATATTACTCATACTCATCCTTTGCGGGATTTCATCGTCACCAGTTTCGTCGTCACAATGGTCTTCAGTGCTGTTCATCGTTGTCATGTTGTTTGATGTGGAAGCCAGGGATTCAGACGAACCAGAATTGCTGGAAGACATTTTGATGCGTAGGAGGTTTGTTAGAGAGCCGCATGTTGCCTGAAATAGGAATGTTCATTGTTTCATAAGGGTCTTAAGAAAAAATTCCGATTTGTTTGCATTAACAAACTTATACTTGTATCTAGTTGTATTTAAAGGGGAATTTTGATAGTTCCTTAAAAATAAATGGAATTTGGTATAAGATACGCTAACACTAACATTAAATTATAATGTTACAACAATATTAAGAAAAAAAATATACCCAAACAAAATTATGTTAACACTTAGATTTATAATTACTGATTATAATAATTGTATTTTGCGGGCTTCGATTTTGGCAAATTGATTTATAAGTATATCTATGCAAAACATCCCTTTCATTAGAAATTATTGCAAGATTTGGCTATTAAAATTTGTATCAATAATAATTACAGAAGACGCTAGTTCTTTACTTTCTATGCACGTATCATTGAAACCCATATTTTTCAAGAAAGCAGTTTAATTTATGTAAACTTTCACAAGCCTGCGAAATTTAAAGTTGTGAATAATAATAAGATTTTTATTTCCAACAGACATAGCCCAATTACAGGAAAAAAATATTATATTAAATACAATTCAAATAACTTAACTACTAAACAAAATTCAACTAAAAAAATCATAATAAGCAAATGAGCAAAGTACACATAAAAATAATATCTATAAAGGTATTAATCATCTTATACCATTAGATACAAAAACCAATAAATAAACTAAATAAAACCAGGCGAATGGATACAAATGAAAATAGTACAAATGTCAACAATATCGAACAGAAAAATACCACATAATTTAGAGAGTTTAGCTGTCAACTACAGACCGATCACCACTGATGAGTCATGAATCGATGAAACGGCCATCTGGTGAAAGTATAGTGGTTGACAGACTAACTCTCGGAATTAAGTCTTCTTTTGTTAAACAAGCCCATTTCTAATAATTTGACTTAACAGTGAGTGGTGAATATCGCAAACAGTAGAGATTCTGTCAAAATTCCGACACATGAAATATTATTATTATTATTAGTTCAGACAGTAAGCGGTGAAACCGATGAGACCGTCGCCCGATTTGTAAAAGATAAAAGATAAAACTCGGCTCAGTGTATAAAAACACGACGATTTACTATAACGAGTAGTGGATCATGCAGCTGCCCCGATCTTTAAGCGTAATGTCCAGTCTGTTCTTAAAACTATTGACTGTTGGCGCTGATACAACCTCCTCCGACATATCATTCCCCGCATATACCACTCTATTTGATAGAAAGTTTCTTCGAGCGAGCTTGGCGCATCTTTCTTTGCACAATTTCTTGCTGTTACCACGTAGGCTCGGATTTCTATTAAGATGAAACAGATTCAAGTTTATTGTGTAATGTCCGCTAAAAACCTTATACGTCTGTATCAAGTCGCCACGACGACGCCTTGTTGAAGCGTTGTTAAGTTCAAAGCTCTTAGCCGATCTTCATATGGCAGGTGGCACAGCGCTTGTCGAAGCTTGGTAAATCTTCTCTGAACTCTCTCCAAAGCCTCAATATCCTTAACAAAATAAGGAGACCATACACTATTGGCATATTCCAGGCTCGGCCTGACAAACGACTTGTACAGCTTCAGAACCATGTCATTGGACCTTTATCTAAATGCTTTCTGGATCAAATACCACAATTTGTTGGCCTTCTTCACTACCGCCGAGACATGGATTTCCCATTTTAAATCATTGGTAATAATCACGCCGAGATCTTTTTGCTGGAGAGTTGGTCTTAAGTCGTGTAGGATATTTCGGGGTGATTTGGTCCCAAATGGAGGACTGTACATTTGTCCAAATTCAAACTCATCAGCCAAGTTGATGACCAAGTCATCACTCTGTCGAGGTCGGTCTGGAACACCTCAGCACGCTGCAGCGGATCACAAAACAGCTTAGAGTCATCAGTAAAGAAATTTGTATTTGCATTTATATTTCCCGTCAGATCCGATATGTAAACCAGGAACAACAGCGGGCCCAACACCGAACCCTGAGGCACCCCGCTGTGGACCGGCAGTCTACGGGAAATCTAATCTATTCCATGCGATTTCGGGAAAGTTTAAATCGCCAAAAACAAATGTAGGTGCGTTGGACGAAACAAAAACCTTCATGGTCTCTATAAGGCTCTGGTTTTCGAAGACAGATACAGACTTTGGGCGGTATATAACAGACAACTGGAGCGAGACGCCGGCAATCGCAACACAAAGCCACAGCGACTCTATTGTTGGCAACTGTTGGTGTCTATCGATACCAGAGTAATGTATGTTATGGCCGGCAACTTCGTTTTTAATGTAGATACATACTCCTCCGCCTTTTCGGTGATTTCGATCATGACCCACCATACTATAACCGTCCATCGCTACCAGTCCGTCGTTGATATCATCGGTAAGCCATGTCTCAGTAAAGAGTATGAAAGTAGGATCAGACTTAGTAACCTTGATCTTCATGTCATCTGCCTTAGTCATTATTGAATTCAGATTTGTGTAATAAAACGATACATCTAAAATTGAAGGCTGCATGGTGCTGTTTTTTATGTTTCAGGTATTACTTCAAGTTTTTTAAGAGTTTGGAAACTATTGTCGGCACACCTCTTATATATTTTATTTTAATTTCACCCTCACCATTGGATTTTCTATTCTCAAATTCGCTCAAGATACTCCTTAGATATTCCCTCAGAGTTTGCGTTTGATCGTATTTTAAGTATCCGACCTCCGGGCATAGTTTAAATATACATGACTTTGTGCGCTAATGTTCGTTTGCCAAGAAGGGAAATAAAATAATTTGTATATAAATTTGATTGACAATAAAGCTCTTCGAGTCTCCAATGAAAGCTATCCCCAAACCGTTTCAATAGAATTTCAGAATCAATAAGGACCTTGAGGAACATTCTCTGAACATTATTCAGGGTATGAGCGTGAGAGTTATATACCGGGTGCCATATATAATTTGACAGTATTCCAGTCTTGAACGAACGAACGCATAATACAACAATTTTAAAGTGTTGAGATCTGCAAAAGATCTACAAGTCCTATATATATAAATCCCATCGTCCTAGTATAGGACAATGATAAATGCTCTACATAAAGATTAAAAGAAAATTTACTATCAAAGACATTAACTTTAGTTTAGTACCATAAAACACATATACATATAAAATTGAATTTTAGATTTTTCTCACCAAAGTATTTGCATGATTTTTATTTGTGGCGTTATCAAATTTTGTTGCAATTATTTCATTGAGAGCCTCAAAAACCACCCTTAATTTAATTTCTATCCAGCTCGACAACCTCGTATCTGATAAAGTTCTCAATGTTCAATTTGCGCCGCACAACTTTGCACATATAGACCTGTTCATTAGCTAAATTACTAATAATAAATTACCTTAAATCGATGAATTTTCTTGTGTGTCGATTTTAAAATATTATTTATGTCATCCATTTTACCGCCCATTCGTGCATAACCATCGCTTTGTAATTCAAGATTCTGAAATAATAATGTTTTATTAGTCGGGGTAAAATAGAATCATAGAATCTTTGCATAGGTTGTCAGAAATATATATTAAAAGTAGGACTACTCTTCTTCTCTACTGAAGTGAGCTGGAGCACAATCGTTCATGAACCACATTCTATTTCTAACTAAGTGATACTTCATCGAGCAATATGGGAAAATCTTCCTCTAGGACCCGGTGATAATATCGCCATTTAGAAGTTAGAATATGCTTCGATTATATGGTTACCAATTTATCATGTCCACGCGAATAGAATCGAACGTGTCCAAAGAAAATTCTTAAAATATCTATTTTTCAAGGATCAGGGCAGAGCCTTCCGATAGTCGATCCAGGCCATCGAGAGATTCCGCTTAAACTGCACAGAATCCTGCGTGACAGTTCGATCTATCAGCAGGCATTCACGACAGCCAGCAACACCCCTCTTTGACCCACGCTGCTCGTATACCCCACGAAACACCGGATCAATTGCGTTCAGTATCCGCTTGTACAAAATCTTAGTGAATACCTTGTAACAAGCGTTTAAACATGTTATTGGCCTGTAGTTCTTTGGATGCGACAAATCCCCGTTCTTTGGAAGTAGTACTGTCCGCCCTCGACAAACCACGTCGGAATTCGCTGCCCTCCACTTAGCCACGCATCGAAAATGCGGGCCAAATGAGGATGGATACTGGGAAATTTCTTCCACCAGTAGGTATTAATTCCATCCGGTCCTGGGGCAGCAAAGCTCTTGGTGCCCGCTAAAGCACCTCGAACTTCCTCAGTAGTTATCGGTTGAGGAAACCTTGGAAGGAAGTTTCCAAACTGTGCCAGGGCTGGAGTGTCTTCGTTGAAAGCACGCGTCACCTCATAGATATTCCTCCAGAAACCTTCAACCCGATCCGCGGAAGGTGGACTGCGACAACACGCGGAGGCGTTTGGAACAAACGAGAAGGATTCTCCTTGAACTGTAAGTTCTCGGAGACCCCCCTCGCTCGCCTCGCTAGTGACGTTTTTACAGTCACCAGCATCCGTATTTTGTCGCAACATTGCTGCTTGATGGTCTGCAGCAAATTGTCACGAAGCGTGTGATTCGTCCGCCGTAATTCGGCAGCAATACGACGGACTTTAGCAGTGAAAGGCAATACAGCCCTTTTGTACTGCATCACACACTGAATACGAGATGCGCGCTGTCTTTTTCCACGAATATTGGCCTCGATCTTTTCTACACGTCTTCTAGCCCTCTTGGCATAGGCATCGCCCGCCGAACGATCCCCACGCCGAGAGAGCCGGAAGGCGGCTTGGTAAACGGCGCAATTAACGCGCCAGATATCGGCTGTCTCTGGAAGGCCATCCCGAAGGTTTGCGTCCTCTCTGGTTAGGTCCTCTGACTTCGGGCATCTACACTTGTGCAGAGCCCTTCGATCACCGAGGTCAACAGGCAATAGGGGAGGGGCCTCTACCCTCCTATCCGCCATTGGTACTAGTACATCCAGCAGATCGGGAGGCGGAGGTCTCCTAACATAACCCCTTCTCCGCAGGTACGACATATAGTCCCGCAATTGTTGCGCAGTAAGTGATCGATACTCAGGTTGCATCTCACACCACCGCGCATGCATGTGAGCCATATATCCCCTACGTTGGGGGCTGCTGTCCTCATAGCAGAGCATCAGGTCGTCACTCGTCGCGTCGGTCCACTCAAAGCGTCCTTGTGCATTGCGGCCGTCATCATTGTCGGGCTGGTCCAGTTGAGCCCCGCCACCTTGCCCTTGACCGATTATCCGCTTCGGTCGGGTGTGGCGGCTTTCATTATCTCGAACCGCGGGTAGGTGTTGGCAGGAAGTTGGCCTGGACAACACCCGGCCGGCAAAGGATGAGATTTAGTGTTGTTTCTCAACCCTTGGGGGCACCTTGGGGTCAGGCTGCCGATCCGATTTCCCCCTCTAGCTGGGAAGGTGGGGGCGCTACTCCCCATTACCCAACGATGTTGTTTGGGTACCCTGCCTTATTATTATTAGTTAGCTTTTCTGGCAGAAAAAAAAGGCCCCATTAAGTAATCCAACAATTCCAGTCTAGACAGAAAATTGTTTCGTCTTCACTTCACTTCACTTAAAGTCAACGGTAATCGAGATATTTACGGTTGAATAGTATAGTCTCCCCAAAGTCAGTGTAAATATATAAATTTAACGATTCTACCGGGGCTATCCGCTCCCATGCCTCTTTACATTATAAATAGGCATCGAATGCAGTATTTTTTGATACATTTCTCCCTCGTATATAAGACGTATAATAAATCATGCCTGCCATGCGGATATAAAAGGATACCGACAGTAATAAAAATAACTACAGTGACTGTAAAAAGTATTGAGTAATCGAAAAAAAAAAGGATTAGAGTTTGCAAATAAATATATGAATGAAATAAATAATTTTTGGCAACGTGTTATTTTCTCAGATTAATCTAAATATAATCGGATGGACATCATACGGTATGCCGAAGACTTAATGTCGAATTTAAACAAGAAAATTTGTGTCCGACAGTAAAACACGGTGGCAGAATATTGTAACCATGATCTGTTCAATACTTTTTCTTAGATTAATAAAATGAAAGAAGATCTATCAAATTAGATAATAATTTTTAATAAAACCTTAAGTGGATGAAACTTTTTGCAGTCACTGTATCAGACACGGCCGGTATACGACACGAGCGGAACACGTTGGGAGTTTAAGCATCAAGATTTACATGTGCAAAGCCAGCCTCTTCTTTTAAATATTTATCATCAGTTAAGGTCTGAAAATAATGAAGTGACGAATACACATATTATAAAATTTGTACGTTCTTTAGAAAATGTCCTGACTAAGTGAGTAAAATTTGTTGTTAGTATTACGAGTAGTAGTTAGTTACAAGTATTACGAATAGTATTAATTATTATAAAGGTAGGTTCCTTGCTGTTCGAACACGGACTAGGTACGTGTGCATCTATGTCTAAACTTCTAAAAACAAAAAAAGTGTTTTTCAGCGTAGGTTTATATGTTGCCGTGTTGGAGCGGAAAGGAAAAATACAGTATACCTACTGAACATACAATTGTTAATACATAAAGGCTTTTTAAAATATCGTAGGGCATGTATTGTTATGCAAAGTTAAAAGGGTGCGCCTATGGACGGCTGCAGTCGGTATTGACATTACAAGGGGATATCGAGTTGTGGTTTTTTTATACAATTTTAAACAAAGATTAGAAATACAATACAAATCGCACTCTATAAATAGCAGAAGAAAGGAACGGGCCACAGGTGAAACATTTACATTGGCCCATTCACTTCTTGATACTAAATCGGTTAGTAGATGACAGCCAGACCCTCGATTTAGCTCTGAAATATATCCCCACACGGGTACGCGTTGTATATACCACAACCTTCCACTAGATGTCAAACACATTTCTTTTACAAGGCGTAGTCTAGCAGCTGTCAACTACTGAGCAATCACCCCTGATGAGCCGTGGATCGACGAAACGGTCATTTGGTGAAACTAAATATTAGCCTTAAAATCATGCAAAGATTAAGCTTCTTAATAGTGGCAATTCAATTAGAAACCACCCTGTATATAAAGTTTGTTCTTATATTTTAGATAACCTAAATACATATCAATCATTGTTATATACTTACTTTCAGTTGTTCCAGATCCTCCAATTCTTCTTCAGCACTTTTTTGTTCGGCACGAGGTTGTCTCTCCAAAAACGTTTTGTAATCCGGTTTCTCAATGCCCAACAATTCGGCCCGCATACATTCGTGTTCGTATGATGAAGCATTTTCAGACATACCACCGTGTGTAGGTATGTGATATTTAAAATTAATTTATTTTTCTAGGAACAATAGTTCGTTGTTGAGAAACTACGATTGGGTGTTGTTATTTTTACGGTGCATAATAAGTCGGTGATATTAACTGTTTCTTATAGTCATATTATTACAGATATTAACAGGTTGGGAACGTCTCCGTTTTGACGTAGTGGCAGCACTTTACGTAATATTAACATCGGAGATATTGATTTTCCTGTAGATATGATTTCCTAATGGGGGATTAAAACTCGTAAATATTCAAAGCAGGCGCGTAAAAAGTGGTAGGGGAAAGGGTAACAAAAAGAAATAGCTCAGTTGGCCAACAACAAAGTCATTCAGATTCCAATTCAATTCATCCGTGTTTTTCTGCTTCCATTCCGAAAATACTTTTATTCCCATCACAGCCAGCTGCCCTTTGAGGCAACAGTGCCGAAGAAGAATGCTTACCAGCACTGTTCAGAGGCTGTGATGCAAGCGAGATGAATTCTTCAGACTATCTATTCACCCTGATTTCTAGTTCTAGCTATTTTGGCAAATAGACCCATTACAGATGTCGATTTCAAGACTAACAACCATAGTGATGTCACTCTCATTTGCCACTCAGTGGCTCAAAGTCCTCCTGCTGAAGCTCATGAGCACCAAACACTCTGTACTTCATTTCACCTAAATTATACACTCAGCTCTGGGATGTCGAATGAGACCAGTTCAAGCCTTTCTCGTGTGAAGAAACAGGATCGGAAGACCAAGGTGGATTATTTTTTTATTGTTTAATATGTTTTCTGACGACTTCATAAAATCATTTCCATGTAGCAAACTTGCATAATATGCTGACGATCTTAAAATCTGTCAGATTGTAAATAATTTACATGATTGCATGTCGCTTCAACATGATGTGTACCTTCTCTCCTCTCGGTGTCTTAGTATAATGGACTCTCACTTAACATATATTTCCTAGATTGAAGGATCCTGTGGTTTATGAATATACTCACTCTCTGCGGTGAGATCCTCAACCAGATGAGACAAGTCAGGGACTTCCTTGCCTCATATCGATAAAATTGTTGCATCTGCTTCCCAAATGTTTGGATTTATCATTAGAAATAGCAAGGATTTTCTTGACCTGAATACATTGAAATTGTTATATTTCACTTTTGTTCGTTTAAGACTTGAATTTTCGTCATTGGTTTGGCGTCCAAACTATGAATGTCATATTCGTGCGGTGGTCTGTTCAGAGATGGTTTGCAAAGTATTTAGCGTATACAGCGGATGGTGCCTGGCCTGCTAGGAGGTGCAACCATGATGGTTTATGGTTACGATTTACATTACAAACGATAGCTTGGAGACGGGAAATTTAATAATAATAATAAATTGACTTTATTGTACAAAAACAAAAGTACAAAAGGCGAAGTTGAGGCTTAACATGTTAACATTTAACACTACCCACTATATTTAGAAAAATAAGCAAAGGGTGCAAAGGTGAATCCGCTAGTGATACTATTTAAACAATAATAATAAGAAAAAATAACATAAATTAATTTTAACTTAAACTACGGCGTATTGCTGAGTGAGCTGGAGTTGGCTACATTGGGCGCCCGTAGGGTTGTCAGGGATCTGACTATACTATATAAAATTTTAAACAATACTCTTTTATCTTCTAGTCTTTTATCCCAGATTGGTTTTCATGTTCCCCCTAGACAAAGCAGAAGTTCTGATCTCTTTCACGTCTCGTTCCACCGCGCGAACTACGCTATCAATACCTTTGTCACCAGAGTGGCGCGACTGGCGAATCGTTGTCCTAATCATAACATCGATTTCTTTGCTCCATTTGGTGAGTTCGCCGGTCGCTTGAGGAGGGGGTCTAGGGATGAATGGTTTCCCTAATTCCTTGTTTTTAAAATTTAAAATAAATTATCATTCATTAATTCCTTAACATCAGGGAGCGTTGGAGTCCTGCGAGCTGTTGTATGTCGCGCAATTGCTGGTGTTTTGTTTTTTTTTTATGATTAAGTTCAATTGTAATGGATAGTCTAGAGTTATGTAAGTTTTATAATTTCTGTATTATGTTGTATGCTATTGTTTTGTACATGTTGTAATAATGGACTTTGTCCGTAGATTAATAAATAAATAAATAAAAAGAAATAAGTGCATAAACAAATAAGCGGAATGAATAAAATAGATGGTCAATGTCACAAACCCTACATAATATTTGGTATATTTACCCTTAAAAAATTTCGGAATTTGTTGCCTGTGCAAAGTTTCAGGTCATCTGGTATATTGTTGAACAATCGCGCTACGATGAATGAAAACCCCCTTTCAAAAAGTTTTATGTTGGGGTGGTGTTGTCGTTAACCCGTGCCGCAAATCAAGGTTGTGCTGGTCATATCTGAATTTAATTTTTTGGTATAAGTACCCAGGCGTTTTAGTAACTATAATTTTATTAAACAAAGTAAGGCTGTGTAACGAACTCTCATGGCAACCCATCCAATCTGCCGAAGTTTTGCAGAAATGTCCCTCTCAAACTTGCGTACTCTCGATCAAACGCACACACCTATTCTGAATAACTTGAATTCTATTAGTGTCAAGAGCCCTAAGGCAGGGACCAAACACGGAATCACCATAATTGAAGTGCGACAACACCAAGGAATCACAAAGCATCTTCCTCAATCCCTCATTCAATAAGTGACGTTGACTATAGATTAATTTCAAATTTAAAAATGCCTTCTGAATACTGTTGGTCACATGTTTTACAAAACGCAAATCGGTGTCAAGCATGAAACCAAGCTTTTTAGCCTGTTTTACAAAAGCAATTTGCGTATCCCCCATAGTAATTTTGAGTTGGTTCTCGAGCATCTCCCTCTGTTGCGGTTTACAAAACAACGTTGCCTGCGATTTTTCTAGACCAATTCCATTTGCCTCGTCCGAGACATGAGTTTTTTAAGAAGTCGCCGACTTATTCGGGTTGTTATTATTACAATCTCCTTCCCGAAGACATTAAGGGCTGTCAGTCAGAGGGTAAATTTAAAAGAAAGTTAAAGAAATTCTTGTCCAATAACGCATTCTATAGTTTGCAGGAATTTACTGCAATGGTTCACTGAGATTTTATCAATGTGTTGCAATTTTATTTATTCATTTGTTTATTTGTTTATTGTTGTATCTCTGTTTTACTGAGACATTTTTTATGTGCATCAAAGTTTAGTGTTTAATGTTGAGTAACTATATGACATATTGTTGTATTTTATGTTAACTATCCAAAATAATGTTTGACTTGCCAATGTATATATTGTTATACTTAATGATGGCCAATAAAGATTACATTACATTACATTACAATGCCAAACAGTGACCAACCGAAACTCGATGCAATCTATCCAAATCATGATAAAGCCTTAGATTTACGTCGGCGACGTCGGATATATCAAAAGACAGATATAACTGTGTGTCATCTGCATAAAAATGAACTATGAATTTATGCTGTTAAATGTTTATATACATTATTGCATAGCGGCGGCGATTGCTCATTTATGTTGGTGCGTAGTGTGTTCGAACCCAGGGCCAGCTACACCTATTCTGCTCCACTTGATAATGATATTAGCATATGTAACCCAGAACAGAAACTCGCCCTGTTGCAAATGTAAAAAGAAACTTGTTGCAGTAAGTCCTTTATTATTATTATTATTTGTTTAAGCTACCATTGTTGTAATTGCTTTTTTTAAAGGATTATAGGTACTTAATGGGTATTCCTAACGATCGCGCTTTTCATTTTAGTTCATACAACCAACTGGACAACTCAGGAATAAGTAAGTTATAGGTAATTTATTTAAAGGTTTATTTCTTTTCGAGTTTTATTATGTCTTTCTTTCCTGTTGCAGCCCCCGAATGCTTCATCAGAGCTCTGGTATCAGCAAGGATAGCAGTACAAAACGTAGAATTGTACAAGGAACTAAACTGTTTACCCCATTGTAGGACAAGGACTGCAAGTTGACACAATCTATATAGATTTCGCGAAGGCTTTTGACAAGCTGGATCACACGATTGTTCTGCAAAAGATGAACAACATTGGCTTTCACACAGATTTGTTGCGCTTTTTCAGATCCTACCTATGTGAGCGTTGGCTCCTTGTAGAGTATAATGGATTCAGGTCTGTGGAATTTTCGGCAACCAGTGGCGCGCCGCAGGGGAGTAACTTGGCTCCTTTAATTTTCTCCATATTTGTTAATGATATGGGGTTGAATTTGACTAGCAAATTCTTGTTATTTGCAGATGATTTTAAGTTGTATCGGGTAATACGTCATGAATCTGACTGTCTGCAATTACAGGAAGACTTAGCGGAACTGCAGAATTGGTGTCTGATCATACAATTTCCTCTTAACGTTAACAAGTGCAGAGTGATGACTTTTTCTAAGCGACAGTTCCCTGTTCGTTTTGAATATATCCTCGCGGGTGCTGCTCTGGAATTGGCACACGAAACTAGGGATCTTGGTGTATTGGTTGACAGTAGGTTGTCTTTTGATCAGCACATAGAGGAATTAACACAGAGTGCACTTCGTTCTTTGGGTTTTCTCCTAAGAACCACATCTAAATTTCGGAACATCAATTGTCTAAAGTCACTGTATTTCTCCTTGCTTGGTTAGATCTAAGTTAGAATATGCCAACAAATATGGTCACCAATTTATCAGGTCCACGCGAATAGAATCGAACGTGTCCAAAGAAAATTCTTAAAATATCTATTTTTCAAGGATCGGGGCTACTTTCCGGTACGGGGGTATGATCATACTATATTGTTACAGAATTATGAATTCGAATCACTCTCACAGCGTAGGATATTCGCGTATCAGTTGTTTATCTTCAAAATAATCAATTCTTTTATTGACAGTCCTCAACTACTGAGCCAGGTAAATTTCCGTGTCCCCCAATACAACTCGCGCCTCATTAACATATTTAATGTTCCACATCACAGAACAAATTATGAGACTAGAGCTCCAGTGTCAAGAGCTTGCACATTGACCAACAAATACAACTTCCATAGGGAACTAGATTTTTTCAATAATAATGTTCCTCAGTTTCTGGCTAACCTGCATAGATGTATGGCCAATCTAAATAGCATATAAGTTGTTAATGTTGATCCTAATTTGTCGAAGGATGGGCATTCTGGTGTTCGAATAGGTTCAGTTTTAGTTAGTAGTGTATCATTTATTGTATAAGTGCATAGTAATTTAAATTTGTATCATTTGTTAATTGTATTATAATTGGGCGTAAGCCTGTTAGGCAATAAAGGATTATTATTATTAAAGCTATTCACAGTTACAGGTTAGATATAAGTAGTTCTAAAGAGCTTCAAGCACAAGCACCGTGAAAAATTCAACAAAAAATAACGTAAAATTGATTGTTAATATTCGAAAAGTCCACAAAATGAGTTTAATAAAATAATATATTATTAAAATAATCAATATTTGTTTTATTTTAAATAAAACGAAATGCATATTGAAAACTGGTAATCAGGATTCGTAAAATATTTTATATAAACTTCTTTTTTTCCACTTCATTTACACCCCTTAAGACGATACGGCACTGTCAATGGTGGAACATGGCGGCCTACTATATCAGCAGTTGGCGCATCTGTCAAGGTCATTCTCCCTCCTCTATATCTCTGACTACATACGACCCACTAGGTACCTAATTTTGATCAGTTTACAAAAAAGTCACAAAAAATAAAAAAGCTGAAATAAATAATAAACAAAATTTATTTAGTGTATTGCTGAAAATGACACACGATAATTTGCATACAATAATACAGTCTGTTTTCAAATTCTGTTCGAACATTTTTGAAGATATCCGCAGTTATTAATCGACACTCTTCTAGAATTCTCTGAGGCAGCACTTTGAGTGTTTTAGGAGGCAGTACACTCGTGATTTTAAATGGCTCACAGGAAAAAGTCCAAAGGAGATAGATCGGGCGATCTTGGTGGCCATTCGACGTTCGAATGGACCTCTTCTATGTTGCGTTACGGCATTTGTGTATATATTACTACGCGTACCGTTGGTTTGTCCACTTTTAGTTTTTCTCCAAACGATACATTACTGTATTCGCACTGAAAAGGGCTTTAAAATAATGTGCCACAAGTGGAGTAGTTCCATTTGAAATTGTAAAGTTGGAGTTGCTAGGGATTAGGGGCATAAACATATCGAGTTGGCTTGACTGTCAAAAAAGCGTTCCTGAAGAATAAACACCGACGGGTCTCTGGTGTTTTTTGAAATATTTTCCGGTTTACTAATTCGTTGGGATACCCGGTATATTATTGTAAAAAAAAATTATCCGCAAATTAATGAAGAATAAGAACAACAAGTATATATTTTATAACTATTATTATTATTATCATTATAATAATTAAAAAAATAATAATTCACAATTATTTACAAGATTAATACAAATTAAAAATAATAATTATTATTCTTAAACACTAGGTATTTTATGTTATGTTTTACTACATAACATTTTCATCATTTAATTTTTATTTTTTAGTTCTTCTTAAATATAGTATACAATAATAAAATGAAAATATTATACTAAAAAGAAATACTAAAATTTATAATTCCTTATATTGTAAAAACGTTATCAATTAATTAATTCTTATTTATAATAATAATTAATATATTTATTCCATTTTTTAATTTAATTTATTTATATTATAATAAATATGTACACAACATTGATTAGCCCAAAAACAAACACAAAATAAAATTAAAATAGTAATATAAAAAAAAAATGAACACAAGTATCATTGTATAATTAGTTACAAAATTCTAACAGATTTATAGGGAGGAAATATATGGGGAACATAGTTTCAAATAGTTTTTATTAGAAAACGATAAAAATTGTTGAAAATTCAACCAGAGAAAGTTATAATATAACTCATACAGTGGCTTTATTAATTGATTCTGAGCGACTTTGCTACCAAAGTTATATTGGAGAAAGAGGGTTAAAAATAAAAAAAAAAAATTGGGTGGTTTTGGTTTAACGCTGTGCGATCCCAATAGTAATTTTCTCAAAATACTCAGTAAAACCGATTATTTCAAGTGGGCAGAGGAAGCCACTTATCCACATAGAATACATATATAAGCATGAAAAATCTAGACGATCTTACAAACGAGAGAACAAACGCTTCGTCCTGCGGTCCGGACCCCATCTTTCAAAGAGCCATGTGATCTAGGAATTGCGCAAATGGGAAAAGGAACAATTAAAATTCTACTGGAGGAATAGTTCTGCACCGATAAAATCGAATAGGTGCGTTAAATTCTCAGAATCGAAAACCAAAAAGCTTATCGAACTACATAGAAACGATTTAAGACGCCTTTCCAGACGACTCTATCCGTTTCGAGCAACATAGACTACTGAACATAGCACTGTTAAAGAATGAAATACCTTGGAACGATGACTAACAACGAAAAAAACAGAATTGGCTCCCAGAGGGATCTTCAATTTCATGAAGTTTGGGGCCACCGTGCGATCTCTAGATTAGTCATCCTCAAAAGATCTCTTTAGGTCGAAGTAAAGGGTGTCTAAAGGACCTGAACGACTCCTAAAATCCATGACTTAATTTTGTGTAAATTACGTTACTAGATAGTTGATATCAATAAGGAAAATATCCTTAATTTTTCCATACCATGATTTATTACACTAGAAATCTGCACGATATAATCTGAAAATATGTTAACAAATTCAAATGACATAAATCTAATTAGCAGAGAATATAACGAGAGAAAATTTACAACAAAGGCGGTATAAGAAGTTAAGCACGCCTTTAAATCCTACTGCAAGCATTAGATGCTCAAATATTCCCCAAATATACTAGATTTATGTTATTTGAGGCTTGTTTGTTACCCAACAATATTTATTTGAAAAGTTATACTTCCTTCAGACGGCTGTTTTCCCATTCCACGACACATCAGGAATGATCAGCCAGTATATGTTAATCCTATTGCCCACAATTTAGACCTAAACTAGCGTCAACAGTAGGATTAAATGCAGCCTGTTAAACAGATACGTATTTCACGATGGTTGATCATTTAAACATGTGGTGCAAGGACAGTTATTAACAGAAAGATTATCGCATTGTCTTTCCATAGAACCAAATTAACTTTGAAATAATTCTAAAATGAATTCTTTCACAAATGTTAAATTTTGCAACTATTTTTATCGGATTTCACATTTCAATCACCTTGGGTCTTATTTATTAAGGTAACTTTATTTGCATATCTCGTGAAATGTAGAAAGTTATCATCAAAAAAGAAATAGATTTTTTTCAGACAGGACTTTATACCGGCAAATTTCCTCTTTTAGCAGTAAAATAAACATTTATTTCAGTTTTTTACGTTATTCTTGTTGAAGTCAAATATTTGGACACATCTCTGCTATGTGCATAATTATTTATTACATTACCACATCTGGACATGACTCAAACAAGGGTCGAAACGTAATGTGTTGAATAAAGTATTTTCTAGCAAAAAGTAAAAATAAATTGAAAAGGGGTTCATTGATCAATTATTCTTCTTGGACGACCTATTACGGTATTCAACTGTTTTAAACTGCATGTATTTCGGAAGTAGGGTAACGGAAAGAAGAATTAGGTTCGATAGCCTTGTGCAAAAAAAAACAA
The DNA here is from genome assembly GCA_911728435.2 of Apoderus coryli. NCBI lineage: Eukaryota > Metazoa > Arthropoda > Insecta > Coleoptera > Attelabidae > Apoderus > Apoderus coryli. The sequence continues at coordinate 31,560,282 of OU452198.1, read as the reverse complement.
CACAAAGGAAATATCTCTATGTATATTTTCCTTACCATAAGATTCGCTAGAATTTCATTTGGTGTTTTCTCTAAATAATAATTCCAATAAAAAAAAGCTTCTATAATTTGGAGCTACTGTCAAAATGACAGATTTGCATGACAATCGTTTATTTAAAGAAATTATCACAAAAACTAAATTATTATTTTGTAAATTTTAAAAATACATATAATTAAAAAACATAGTTTTCATACAAATTTAAGTAGATATTAAATGAATTATCTAAATCTGTAATATTTAAGTGTAAAAAATATTTTTGAAAGAGACTATAGAAATTTTTTTTTGTAAAACTTTTGAGGTAAATTTTGGAGCAAAACGAACTTATTCTTTTACCAACATCAATCTGTTATACAGAAAACTAGACACTAAACTTATAGAAACAATTCTTCTGGATAAATCCTTCGTGAAATTTACACCAGCTGTCACAGCAACTTTGCGTGAACGCGGTTGCACTTAAATTGGAATATATTGCTGTGTACGTAACTTATATACCTGCCAAACCGGTCTGCGCATTATTTGTTGATCCGTGGTTGATCGATGATAGAGGGATCGGACTTGTATCGCGATTTAAGTTGATTGCTTGTTTGAAAGTTTTATTGACTACCTGACTTTACGTCTCAGTCCACAATTCATCAAATCGTTTTTCCATATATGCACGGTATACCTGACCGCACTATAATATTAAGATTATAAGATTCGCCACTTGGAGAAACAGGTAGAGAAGTCTAAACCCGCTTAAAGGAACATGAAAAATCGGTCAGACTTCGGAATATAACCTGAAGAACAACTAATTAATTCTTTTCCAACGTTTCGGTAACCTTTATTGCCATCCTCAAAGCTCGAACAATAATTTTTCTGTGTCGATAAAAATATTAAGTACAATTAACAAAAGTTGCACAGAACCCATACAATATAAACCTTGTATTAATGATTTTATTAATACGTAGTTAATAAAATTTTTAATACAAAGTTTGTGTATGTGAAACTTTGTTAATTACATTTAATATTTCTATCGACACAGAAAAACTTTTGTTCGAGCCATGAGGATGGTAATAAACGTTGTCGCAACGTCGGCAAAGAATTAATTAGTTTTTCTTATTAATTTGGCTACAACCCATCAATACCATCACTACTAAATATAAAAAAAAACAAAAATTCCATTTATAAATCCTCATATATCTTTCACCTATTTGGCATCGAGTAATCGCCTGCACGCAAGTAATGCACAGACCGGTATATAAGGCAAGGACACATGTTTCAGTTTAACTGCGTTTACGCAAAGTTGCCCTGAAGAAGCTGGCAGGATAATCAGCGAAACGTTGGCTAGTATAAATTTGACGCAGCAGGATTTATCCAGAAGAATTGTTTCTATAACATATCGATCCCATATCAAATCATCCTCAGGCTCTCTACAATTTAGTTAAGAGGACAAATAATGCAGAAATAACAATATTTTAACACAACAAATTTTTTGCAAATTGATTTAAATGCATTCGAACTCGTAGCTTTCGTGTTTTCAAAGAAATTATTTCAGTTAATATACCAATATATTTTGGCTGATGATGGAGATTTAATATCCTCGAAACTTGCCCTTATGATCGATAATAATAAATGTGTGGAGTTTTAATGTTATTTCTGGATTCTAGTAACTTCACTGTGTGAGAATTTGGACTTTTTTTTCTACTTTTCCAATGTAAGATTTATCGAAAATAGGTACATAGAATATTGAAATCGATTTTAAAATTTTTGTAAGTATGTATTTTCCAAAAATCTTAATATACTAATATAAATAAAGAAATGTAGAAACACGTGCAAAGTTATAAGAGTGATGATTTATCCTGCGTCTGAATAATTTAATAATGCTGAACAGTCAATCAAATCAACCACATCTATACAGACAATGATTTATTGTATTATCTTTATTGGGATAAAGTTCCCACAACAACGACAATGATTTTTATTTTTATTTCAGGTCAATCATTTGTCTGTGTCGTCTTCAAGAATCAAGAAGCCAAAGAAACTTTTGAAAAATTTTTCTGGCAGATATTTCATTGTCAAACACTGAATTCACCTAATTTTCTGAATGTTCTATAGCCGAACTGAAAAATAAAAACAAAGACATATTTGGGAAATGAAACGTCGCCTACTCTACAAAAAATTTTCCGCAGCAAATTTATCTATAATGACGTAATTACGCTTTTTCTGCATTTTCATACTCAATTAACATTATGGCTAAGTTTGTTAGGTGCTCTTGGCCTATTCGGGATCTTAAGTACTTTTCTAAAAGTTTTAGTTTGCTGAAGAACCTTTCGCAAGAGGCGGACGCGGAAGAGTCATATCACCACGCCATCTGTGAAATTAACCAATCAAGAACTTTATACAGCTGGATTTTAAATTTCTTCAGGCAGCTTCCTTTTCTTCGTCTGCCTGATCTTTCCTTTTATGGGGACATCCTGGTGTTATGTTAATCCGTTGACAGAAATCCTTGGCAGCTTCTATAGCTTGTAGGGTAATTGAGAAAACAAAGATGACCATCTAGTATCTGCTTGACCCAGGCGTCTGTCCTAGCTAAGACTCTGATTAATATGTTGCACGAACTATCCATCATCAAACGATTAATAACTGGATGGCAAAAGTTTGTATAATCATCTTCTTACCTCATACTAAATGAAAATGTTACAATATCATGACACTTTTGACAAAAAATAATCGATCAGGCTGGATTGTATTAAAGTCGAATTTTAAGACAATTCAGAGATATTCACTTTGTTCTTGAAGCTGTCGCGTTTCGTAGTTTATTCTAATTTTTCAGTTCTAAAAGAATGTTTTGAATTCCGCGTGTAATAAACGGGTATTAATCTATTAATATCGTAAGTCTCTTTCAAAAACATGTACATGTCAATTCAAAAACAGTGCCAAAATATGAAATTATCATCACCAAGATCTTAAGATTATTAATTCATAATAACCATACCATGGTTTTTTATTATTAAGCAATTTATATTAATCAAATAAATTCAATAATTAGAAAATGAATACTAACAAGTATTTACAATCCTTTTTACAGCTTTTTTAAAGTTGGTTGCAAAGATAGAACAACATAAATAACCAACTATAGTAATAATAATAATTATTATTTATATTTAATACTTACATATTATTTTATTTAAATTATTAAATTAATAAAAAACCATAGTATGTTGTTAAACATTTTAGTTTAAATGTTCGCCTTACTCATTTATGTCTTAATGTATTGATTATTTATTTATTTATGTTTTACAATATACAAACATTATTTTTTTCTTATTTTCCTTTTGTTAATTCCGTTTAATTATAACAGTAATTTTATGAACATCATTTTTATAAAATTCTTATTTATATTTTTGTATAATCTTTCTTCTATACAACAAGGGTGCCACATATTTAATTTTGTTAAAGAACAAAAAAATAAACCTCACTATATTTCAGCCGAAGGTTCATTTAATATGCTTAAAGTTCCATAAAATATGGAAATTCAACGATAACCACAGCAAGTATACGTTTTCTTTGCAGGCGCTGAAAAACTTTAAAATTATTAAATAAAACATCGGCTGAAATCTAATTAGCTTTGAATTTTGTGTCCTTTACTGACAGTTTCAAACATACATTTTATATCGGGTGAAGGAAGTGTGTACATACAAATATGTATAATAATATACCTTTTAGAAATACAATGCCTTTAAGAACACATTTTTCTTATTAACTATGATCAAACACAAAAGTAGATAAACAAAATGTCCATAGTTTGAGACGTTTACTACTACCGAAATTCAACTAAAATGCTCTTCAGAGGAGGCATTGTTTCTCCTAAACTATTTACTAATTTTAACTTTACTGTAAAGTGGAAGTGAAAGAAAAATGTGCCGTAAACGCGCTTTGTTGTTTTTTTTTTCCTTTGTAATATTCATTTGTAATATGTAATATATCATTTGTAATATTACAAAGCCAATAATGGAGAGTAAGGAGGGAAAAAAAGATCCATAATAATTTTTGTTGTTTAATACGAACCTAAAACCCAATAGCGATATCCACAAATCATTAGTTTTGAATTTAAAATATTCTCAAAAAAAAACCTCAGCTTTCTGATTGGATAGTGACTGTACTTCGTGTATTATCAATTTGTAGCAAATTCCTCCCTATTTAAAAATGTATTTATAGAGATGTCGAAGTGTCTGTAAAGAAACTAATCTAAATTAGACAACAATCTGCTTAACCTGCTGACCTTTTTTTGTGGTCATCAAAAAACCATATGGAATTCATTTGGATTAGTTGTATGGATTTCTGGAAAGCTATAAATCTGGAAACAGTCGGTTCTGAGTTTTCCAACCGGATGCAATTTTATAGCTGATCAGAAACTACTAACACTTGGCCAAAAATTAGCTAACACTTTGAGAAATACTGATGTATTTGGCCAAATAACTTGTCCACACTTGGGCAAATATTATCTAACCAACCAGTTACCTATTTCCGGAGATACCATAATTCCCCAGCTTAGCTAAATACCAGCTAAGTGTAAATTGTTCATCGCCAAATACTAGTATTTGGCCGATGACCTAATTTAAACGTAACTAGTTACACGTTTAAATTAGTGGTGTTTCATCCACTGTGGTCTGATTGTGTCTATTTTCCCCGAAAATAAAATACTAGCTAAATGTACTGCCAAATATCAGCTAAATCTTGGCCGAATATTAGCTAGGCGACTAGCCCCTATGTTGCTACAAAAAATCGTTCCAAATGCGATCGCTAAAGAAAAACATTACATCGAAATTATTAGATCTTTTACAGCCACTCCGTTACAACAATATTACCTAAGTAAACTAAAATTTCGTGTACCTCAAATTACTCTCAACCTATGACCACGACGCATATCTTCATTACACAATTATTTTATTTAAATGCATTTTATCAATTACAACACCACACAATTACCGTTGTATGCCGCTAGTCCTCGTCCGATAACGGTTCATACTGTGCTGACAGCAACGGTTTCGGCTCATTATTCCTACCACCATCAGTAGCACCACTACTATCCTGCTTATGCACATACCCATAACTAAAACTCTGCTGCTGCTGATTCTGATCAGTTCCATCATGTTTCCCTTCATCAATCACCATATCACCAGGGCTATCGCTGCGATCCTTACCACTAACGTCCTGCGGTCCATGTTGATGGCTGTCGGATTGTTTCTCCTTGTTTTCATCCTCAGTACGCATCACTTCGACGATTCGATTCTTTACGTAGTCCAGTGGTGACATGTGGGATTGGGCGGATTGTTGCTGTTGTTGCTGCTGCTGTTGTTGTTGATGTTGATAACGACGATAGTTTTGTTGTTGCTGCTGCTGATGTTGCTGTGACGTTGGCGTCTGCGGTTGTGGAGGTTCCGACCAATGATGATGGTGTTGTTCCGGTGGGGATACCGGTTCAACGTGGTATTTTTGCGCTTGGGCTATACGAATGATCTGACGTTCGTCCGGCTGTTGAGATTGTTGTAGTGGTGTGCCAGATCTGCAAGAGAAGTAAGAGTTAAATCAGAAAATTATGATTAGCGTTTACGTCTTTAGTGTGTTGCCATTTGGCTATCATACTTAGCAAATTCATCGATAATTTGAGCATTTGCTTAATTCGTTTACTTTAAAATTCTCCAATTTCTTACCTTTTTAAACTGTCTTCCTTCTGATGATGTTGACTCATTTCTCTTTGTTGCTGTTGTTGGTGTAGTCGACGTTTCCACTGTTCGTTCACATTCTCCTGATGGTAATAAGCAGCTGCTACATTGGGTCTTGTACTAAAATCGTGCGTTATCACTGAATCTGTCAGATCTTTCACAGTTACATTCTTATTTACAACATCCGAATCAAGATCAACACTGATTACTGACGGCGGCCGCTCACCGTTCACTAAAAAAAATATTTTTATTTTAATATCAAATTCAAGAACATATAAAATGTAAAAAAATGTTTCTTCGCCTGCCTGCACTTAAACAGAGTAAATGACCATTTAGCGCCGGCTCTTTTTTTTTTCATAGATGGCACTACTGTTAGATTTCCAATAACAACGTTAACATCAGTAGTTTTCACTCACTTAACTTAATGTGCATTCCATCTAGAGGAAGTTGACAATTAATTAATTGAGAAAGTTTACTTAGGTAGTCGTCTGCCATTCCGCTAAACTCATTTAATTATTTAAAATTGTCCATTATTAATTAGTAATCACTTTTTAATTATTATTGTAGTACCGAAATATACCTAAGATTCTAAAATCAAATTTCTATAGCGTACACGCTCAGATAATAATTTGACAGTTTCTTTCTACATTTAAAATACTCAACATTTACATGTGAGCCTGTCACATAAGTTTATCTGATCTGAGTTTGTCAAAGGATAACGCCTATTATCATGTACGTCAAAAAATACTCCCATAATTTCTGTCAAAAACTGTCAGTTCATAACAGTAATAATGAATTATTAAAATAAAGTTATTTTGGTTTAATATTATAGTATGAAGAGGCAGGCGAAAAACAGTTGTAAGCACCACTGGCGGTAAAGCCGCTGCAGCCCTTCGCTGTATAGCTGCCCTCGCTCGCTTCGCTCACTCTTGCGTCTATACAGCGGCGGGCTGCAACGAATGCTTTACCGCCCTTTATACTTAATATACTATTAAACAAAATTTCTTAAATAATTTTTTTACTTTTGACCCACTTTTTAATGTTTTTTTCACAAGAAGGGAAACCACCTCAGATTAATACACATTACTACTACTATTATAAATATGCTATAAACATTATACGAGGAAAAACTGAATTATGTGTTTTTTGTCATCTAGGATTCCTAAAACGTACGTATTGTACGTTTAGTTAAGTGATTATAATATACTGAAGATGGATTTAGCTTTCTCTAAAGAAAGAATTTCAATTTCAAGTTATTAAAAAACAGAATCTTGATGGATAAGAGAGTAGTTTCATTCCATAGAGTAATATATATTTTCTTCTAAAGTAGTCCATAATATCGAGGAGCAAATCAGATGATTTATTTTTGAGTAGAATCAAATTAGGTATGGATTGTTTAAAGAGAAAATCCATACCTAATTTGATTCTACTCAAGTTATCCTCAAATTATATGATTAATTAACGAAGTTTAAACATTTATATACTTATCTAGTATGAAAAAACGAAAAAAGATGATCGTGTACCATATCTGTTCGGCACTTGTACCGTTTTCTATTCTGAATAACTAAGTAAATTGAGTGATGTACCACAAATTATTTTAATGTATAACAAAATATATAAAAATTCCTGTTTTCACAAATGAATCTGTATCACGTAATTCAGTTAACCGTCTCGAGATGAATTTCAATTTTGAATAATTTAATGTACCACTGATGATGGGAACAGCGAGTCCCGAAACATGTTTGGTTTGATGTTTGAAACATATTAAATTGATTTGTTTGTGGAGTTGACGAAATTTGTATTTAAATAATATATTTTTTGTATTTAGATTTAGAATTTGTTAATACGAATAAAACAAAATATCCAAATTCTCAGTTTTTATTACCGGCGACCGGGTTCGAATCCTCTTCAGGGAAAAAAATAGACAGTCTGAAGAGAACCTAAGTCAGTTTCGAAACCGGGCGCAGATAATAAAAAACTGTGAGAATTTGGCGCCAAAAATTAATACATAGTGGCAATAAAATGTAATATTTCTATTTTGCGAGAATAATTATTTTTACATTATTTTTTGTGCGGATGCGAACGAATGCTCTTCTTGTATGCGTCCGTTTATAATATTTTTAATAACTATACGTTTTGTTCTGCTCTTTACTTAGACTCATCTAGTTATTGTTACAATTATACATAAAAGGGATGAACGAAACATGAAAATTGTTATTTATGGTATGTAAAAAACTGGTTCTATTTGCGCTTGGTGGTGTATCGATTATTGGGAAATGTCTTATGTAAAAACATATTCAGGTTTTTGAAATATTTTCAACATATTATTCCCTATCAAAATTTTTGCTACCAGATACGTATTAGTGGAGATTTCCATGCGCAAAAATATGGCTGCAAATCGATTGTATTCGAATAACCCTCTTAATTGAGCATATTTATTGCTGCAGAACATAATAGTTTTTCCTCGTATAATGGCTATAAACCAGAGTTTGTTTCTACTTGTCCAAAAAATCATCGAAATCAGGCCAAAATTAAAACAAAGTTACTTGTGTGGATCTAAAATACCAATATTAACAAAATTCTTACTATTATCCTGCATAGATCCAGGCGGGTCTCGATGGAATCCCTGGAACAAAAGATCTCCAGCTCGTGGTGGTTCTCGCTGATTCGTCACAACCTCACCACGTCCACCTTCGGCCGTCTGATTAATCTGATGCGTGATAATAGCATCGATAAGCGTCGCTGCAGTAATGCTAGAATCGTTTCTTGCTTGTTGTTGTTGGTGCACCTGTTGCTGTTGTTGCTGCTGCTGTTGTTGTTGTTGCTGCTGCTGCTGTTGTTGTCTGGCAGCTTGCGCAGCAGCTGCTTGCTGCTGTTGATGGTGATAAACGCGACGATGTTCTTCAATTCTGTTAAATTTACAAAGTATTGTTTTAAGCCAAAAATGCTTTAGTAACTTGACAATAATAACTAAATGTTGTAATAAGAAGAGTTTCCGGATGTTTTACTACAAATTGTGTTCGATGTATCCTTTTTTGTTACATTCTGTATACGTGCATCCAACCCCTAAGACACGAGCAATGGAGATTTATTTCACAATTGACAAAACACATGGTCAAAAACAAATTCTGGGCCAAATACCAATTAACCTTTGGCGAAGTATTAGCTAACAGCTATCAGTTGACACAGAACACAACATTATTAGGTAACTCTGCCAAATTTAGCTAAGACTTGCTCACATGCTAGCTCTATTGTTCCAACATTATGTTTTCGCTAAATATCAGCTAACACTTGGCCGAAAACTACCTAATACTCTGCTAAATGCTATCAGACACTTAACCCAAGCTAACTCTTCACCAAATAAATCAAAAACTTGGTCAAATATTAGCTATATTGTCCAAATACTAATTCGGTTTTGGGTAAATATCAGCTGACATCTGAGATAATATAACCTAACACTTTCCTAAATGTTAGTTGGCACTTAGCCCAATACTAGCTTACTCTTCACTCAATCCATCGAAGACTTAATCCAATATTTGCTATATTGTTTAAATACTCATTCGGTTTTGGGTAAATATCAGCTGACATCTGACCTAATATCAAGCTAACAATTGGCACAATACTAGCTAATACTTAGCTAAATGTTATCTGACACTTAGCCCAATATTAGCTTACTCTTCACCCAATCCATCGAAGATTTAGCCCAATATTAGCTATATTGTCCAAATACTAATTCAATTTTGGTCAAATATCAGCTTACATTTGGCCAAGTATAATCTAACTTTACTTTGAAAAAATATAAGCTAACAATCCATTAAGTTACATTACTAGAAATTCCACATTTTACCAGCTTTTAAAAAACAGTTCGTCAACGTATAGAGACACCTGCAAATCGACTAGAAATTTAAAACTTATTATTTTCCATAAATAGGAATGAAGAATAACAACCTAAATCAAGCGACTATACGCCATTGGATTATTTTTGTGGAGTTATGTTAAAAGCAGAGCATACGGAAACAATTCCCTAAGAATTCAACAGTTGAAAGAGAGATTCGACGAATTACTCGCGAGATCATACCAAATGTTTATAAATGTGTCCGGTCAGAAGACTCGCCTTCGGCAATTTAAAGATGGTGTCTTCTCTTGCATGGAGGCCAGGTGAAGCTTCACTCTCACTGAATCTGTGTCTTAAACCAAAACTTTATACAATTTCTTAGTTACTAACAAATAAAACAAGTTCTTACCTTTGTTGTTGTTGCCTCATATGTTGCTGATGCATCATCTGAAACCGATGAGGTTGCTCCAAAATATTATCAGCCATCGTCTTGCCCAAACCTTCATGTGGCGCTCCAGGCACCGGAAGACTGGGCTGTTGTACAGCTACATTCGCTAGGGACGACAAGGCATCAGTACCGGGATGTAAATATTGTGGGCGAGTATGTCGCTGGATGACACCTTGACGCTGCTGTTGGGACTGTTGTGACGGTGGAGGAGTTCGTTGTTGGGGCCCTGGAGCTGGGTAGTATTGGGGCTTCTCTGGACGGCGAGCTACTTCAGTAATTATTCAGTTAGTAGTACGAATCACAAAAAAATTTTACGACATTCTTTGCAGAAACTGACATAGTTTTTTGACCCATTTTGAAGACATATACAATTGTATTTTGAATGTTGCCGTGCCCTGATCATCGCCAAAGTCTAAGCCCAATTCCTCAAGAAATTTTAATTCCAACATGAGCTCATGAGTTGTCGTTTTTATGATTTTTGGAGGTGAGACTATTTTAGAATCTCGGATAGCATTATTAGGTTTTAGTAAAGTTGCGAAACTATACACCAGAAGTTGCTTTGACAACCGGAAGCTTCAAAATCAAACATCCGTTATTTAATAAATCCTAATTCGAATGTTTAAAACTGAATTTCGAAATCGAGTATCTCAAACATGCATAATGCAAGTAACGGCTGACAAACTGTACACCTAGAAAGCCTATAAGACACCCGGTTGTCGTCAATATCTTTAGTAGTTTAGGAGATACAGGGTGATTCTCAATTTTTTGTAAAACATACCTCTGATGAATCGTGGATCGACGAAGCGGCCATCAGGTGGATGTCGAGTGACAGAAGTGCCTAGATATCTATGTTTCTTAGCTTTGTATTTATACGAACCAAGAAATAATATTGGCCCGCGAGATTGTCGGACTTAACTCGTCTGAATTTTTATTACTTGTGGGGAAGAATTAACGATATCATCAAAAGTACAAAGTGTTTCTGAAAACGTAGTTATATTTTGAATACTACTATTTACAAACCCTCCAAAACCAATAAATGGGCAGGAGCAGGAGTATTCGGGCCTGGCACCAAGTAGTCAGAATCAATGGGAGTATACCCCAGCGTCTTCCAAGCGGAAATTCACGCAATCGGCAGTGCGTACAATTTAACCTGGACAGGAACTACCGGGAGTGCGACATTGCGATCCACACTGCGCCAGGCGGCCATATTAGCGCTGGGTTCATATGTCATCAGCTCAAAACTGGTGTAAGGTTGCTGAAGAGGTCCTAACGAGCGTACCAAGAATAACAGAGTGTCCCTAGTTTGGTTCTGGCATCAGGGGAAACGAAGAAGCCAATAAGTTAGCAAAACGGGAGGTGTCAACCCCTTTTAAAGGCCCTAAACCGTTCTGCCGCTTAGGGAAACACACTTACAAGGAGAAGTTCAGGACTAATCTTCCTGGACTGATACACTCCAAGAACTTCCTTGGAAAGTTACGGGCTACGTATTCTCATATGACATTGTCGCCTTAAAAAAGATATGGGTAGATTAGGCCTAGAAGAGAGCGACGAATGCAGATTCTGTAGGGGGGAGGAAGAAACTCCTAATCACCTAGTAGCAGTATGCGCCGCTATCAGAAGCACAAGCATGACATCGTGCAAGATGGAGACGTGTTGACCCTGAAACCCGCCGTAACTACTGGATTTGATAAGAGCTCTAGAACTTGATAGCTTGAGACACAGTTCAAGTCTCAAGACAGGGGCACACAATAGACCATCAGGTCGCAATGTATCAGACACACCTAATTTTATTCTTAATCTACAGATATACAGGGTGTCCCATTTAGGAACTCTTATTTAGCATTCATAAATAAAGATCCTTAAGGGGCGTAAAATGAACTCAAGATCAATTTCTTATGAAAAGTTGCTTAACAAAATTTTTTACAGAAAAAAAAACTATAAAATACCAAAAATTGAGAAGCTCCAAAAAGACTAAAGATATCGAGTTGTGGTTTTGACTAATCAGCCTAATCACCTATCAAAAGCGCCAATTTGGACCACCTTATATAGCGGAAACTGATTGGACAATCTGAAGTCACTAAAAACAGGATATCAGTCGTCTATTGGATATAGTAAGTTAGCAAAGTCGTTTACGATAATGCTCCCTAATCTGAATGTTGCAAATATTATTTTGTAATGTCACTACTGGGCACCTAGAGGTTTCTATGAATATCGGAATTGAGGACCTCCTCAACATCTGAACCTGGAATGATTTCCGGTGTGCAAATATACCTTCTAAATAAAGGTCAACAGTCAGTACTGCACAAGTCAGCCAAATTCTCCTAGCTTAGGACTTTTTTAATCCTTGTTTTTTGCACTCACCTAGCATCTGCTGTGACGTAATATAATCATTAATTATAATTTGCCGCGAGCTCAATTGCTGCTCTGGTAGGTACGCAGTAGGCTGCCGGTACTGTTGTCCAGGATACTGTTGTCCACTTCCAGGTTGCTGCTGTTGCCCACTAACTGACGATGGTTGTGAAGTCTGTTGCTGCTGCTGCTGTTGTTGTTGCTGCTGTTGTGGACCCATTCTACCACTAGTCTGCTTACCGCTATAATAATCAAACAATCTTTTATCCTGCGGCACAGCATGAGGTAAATGAATTGGCGTGCCTTTCGTAATCGAACCCATTTTCGGTTGTTCAGGTATTTGCCGTAACAGACCACCGTCATACCTGAAATATCGAAGTTTGACGTGATATTAATGACACATTTCAAAATTAAAAGTGTATCAGCTAAATCAGTTTCGTACCTGGATTGATTCACAATAGGCGTACCCATCGTGATAGATCCACTCTTCGGATTGGCTGGTTGTGGACTGGCAAGCTTCGGTTGGCTAGTGGTTCGTATGTAGGCGGGACTTTTCCGCTCCTGGTGATAGATATACGCCTCTGAATGGTGTATTTGTTGAGGTGTAGGTTGTTGCTGCTGGGACGTTGTATGAGGCTTAGGTGGTGGTGGTAAATCACGGGGCTTTTTGATACTCAAATCTAACGTTTCTGGATCACTAGCTACAAAAACAGATACAATTTAACGTTTGTTTCTTCCAAATGCATTTAAAATCATGGGACACATTATTTTTGGGTTTCGAAGTAACTAAATAATAACTGTATACAATAAAAGAAAACCCACGTCCTAACAGCGATTACTCATAGCTTTTCTTCTACTGATCGAAGTTTCGACTTCGAAAAACCATAATCAAAAGATGTTACGCGATTGGTTTATGGAGTGTGTTCTGTCTTTTCTTGTCAAATTATATAAATTCACACACTTATATACAGGGTGGCCCATTAGTGTGTGGGTGGAAGCTATCGCAAGATCTATAAGCGATAAACAAAAAAATCTTTTACAAACCTTTTAGGCACTGAAGAGATGTACAACCCAAAAATGTTTTAAATTATACAGCAGACCAAACTTCTTAAATTCGAAAAGTCCCTTTCCTATACTTTTTATTGAGATCATATGTCATGAGCTTAAGGCTAATCGTTTTTTCATAAAAAATTATTAAAAAAAAAGAAAAAATTGCGAACAAAAGTTGCAATTTTTTGTCATACAAATAGACCCTCTTATAAAAAGCGTTAACATTTCGTATTTAATTTAAGAATTTATTCTATTTAAATTTCAATTTACCAAAAATTTGTGATTTAAAGTTTAAACCATCTTATTTTTTTTTATTTTTTAGAGCGTCTATTTGTAAATTCTCCTCCTCATTGATTTGGTATCATATATGATACCAAAGCATTATATTTTTTTCCTACATTTCAGAGTAAATTTTGCACTCACACCCATCATAGCATATTTGATAACGCATTCCCACAACCCTTTATATAGGCGTCAGTTGAGTTGGTGCTATTTAATCTCACTTTTTATCAATTTGTTTCAATGTTTAACAACCATAATGAATACAGCACAAAATAAATATGGAAATCGAGGTAAGTAAGCAATATTAACATGATTTCTTTTGTTGAATTGTGATTTCATAGTGTATAGTATTAGGTAAATGTGTTAGTACGGACCGAAATTTTTATTTTACTATGTTCAGAGGTCATTAGCCTAGGGTATCATAGATGATACCTTGGGGATAGTAAAATATGCAATGAATTCTAGAACAAGAAAGTGGAATATCAGAACAATTCAATACTTTTTCGATTTTAGTGTTGCAGCGAGTTGGCTGCAATATAGAGATGATGCGACAAAAAGGCATTACCATCGTAGTGAAATAATGGATTATTACGAATTTAAATTTGCTTTGGCTAGAACTTTGCTTGTTAGTACAACAGAGTCAACAACTTCAAACTTCGATAGCGATCCAAAGAAAAAAATTACTTTGCCTATTCCAGATAAAAGTTTCTGGAACAAAGATTCAAAGCATATGCCGTTGCATATGAATGGTACCTATCCAGAAGTAGAGAGCTAAATGAAGATATCCCGGCTGCACAATGTTGACATATGTCAAATGTGCCTGGTGTGATGTTTTTTTTGTGTTTTTCATCAGATAGAAACTGTTTTGCTCAATTTCATGTTTCGTGTGAACTTAGGACAGACGTTTTGCTTTCGTTTTTTAATTTATATTGTCATTTTAACTAAAGTTATGTGTTAGTTTTTGTAATGTTTGAAACCCACTGTAGCATATCTGATACCTGTTTTGTTTTTTAAATAAAATGAAAAACAAAATTTTTGCCAGTTTTCTGTATTACTTATGATGATAATTAAATAATAAAAGGTGTTTCAAGTTTCTTTACTGAATATAGGAAAGATCACCCTGAAAAATTAGAAATTAGAGGTCAATGAAATCCAGTAAAACGAAGTAAAGAAGGGAACTCAAACCGACCTGACACGAAAAATTGGTATATTTTTAGTTTAAGTATGTATTAACCCCAAAGCCTTAAATTTATGTCAAAATCCACCCTTATGTACAAATATTTTAAAAACTACTGGAGATAAGCATATCAACCCTTATGTAATTTTTCTTGTCTTGAACAAGTTTCGTCTGCTGCGCGTTTTAGAACCACCCTGTATAATTGAAAATATTTTAGGTTGTACATCTCTTCAATGCCTAAAAGTTTTGTAAAGCATTTTTTTCTCTATCGCTTATAGTTTTGGAGATATCTTCCGCCCACACACTAATGGCTACCCTGTATATAATATTTAAAAGATTTCGTTAAAAATCAATAAAAAACATATTAATGAAGGAACCCATAATCTGGAAATTTAACATATTTCTATTCCATAATTATTGTAGTACTAAAATTGAATTTAAAATGAAAGATGGGGTTTTATGTAATTAAAGCCACTGAAGATGGAATATTGAAAGGATACCGAAACATTTCTGAGATTAATGAATTGCTTGTTACATAATGTAACAAGACTACAAGTATTATGTTGGAAATTTGTTCCACACTACCATGCTTTCATCAGACGGGCCGTTTCGTTGATCCACAACTCATCAGTGGTGATCGGCAGGCAGTGTGACCCAAATTTCCAACATTTTACGAAGAGCTTATACTAGCACGAGAGATATATGAGAACAAGACGTTTTTGGCGACATCTAGTGTGAGCAGAGAATATGCCCGGTGAAACACAGTTCACAAACGATGGCCGGACGAGAAGTAACAACTCCATTATGTCCTATTGCCAACACTAGATACGTCCGAATTCCCTGGCGGGAGGCTTTATTAATGAATTGCTTGTATAATGTAACAAGACTTTTGCATTGTAATTAATATTATCTTTAACTTTTCATTTAAGTTTCAATCCTTTTCAAACTCTTCTCTACTTTATCTCTTAATAAACTCGTTATATTTTAAATTCGCTATTCGGGGTTTCAAGCTCTGTAAGCGTGACAATAAATTTCCTGACTAAGCAAGCAAACCCTCTTCAAAATATTATCGAAGAGATGTTATCGGTTCACGGAAAATCTTGCTCAGGGCATAGGCTTTTCAACCATGGTAGGGAATCACTTTAAGACAACCTCGGGCTATTGAAGTGACCACTCTGGCAGTTGTTGACCAAAATGTATGACGATCTTGGAATGACAAAGGTCAGTACAATAATGCTGCCTCTGTAAAAACAACAGCGCATTGAATTTTCCCGTGCCACTATAGTGAAGATAAGAATGGGGTGCTGGTACGGATTGCTACTTAAGACGAACTATCACTATCGACCTAAGTTCAAGCAGGACTCCATGCAATGACATAAAAGGCACACCACCGCCAAGGTTAAGGTCACATAGTCAGCCGGAAAATTCATGGCGACCATCTTTTGGGAATTAAGTGTTTCAATAACTGGAGAATACTATGCTTCAATCCTAGAACAGTTAAAAGTAACAATCAGAGAAAAAAGAAGAGGAAATTTGACGAAAGGGGTTTTGCTCCTGCACGTCAATGCTCCAGTACACAAGAGTCGTGTTGCGCTCGGTGCCTTGCACAAAGTGGGATTCGATATACACCTTATAGTCCAGCCCTGGCACCGAGCGATTAAGATTTCTTCCCAAAACTGAAAAAAGAACACCGTCAGAAGAAATTTACGAGCGATGAAGAAGTTTCGACGAACTGTGTGGCGAACGATTGAACATTATTTTATGAAGGTATGAATAAATTCATGATAAATCTGAGAATTGTCTTAGGGCTGCATAAGGATATATTGAAAGAGAAAAATTACATTGCATCTTTATTTTCAACTCTTATCCCCTATTCCGCGGAACAAAAAACGCCCCCTTGTATTTGACGTTTCTATAATGTTGATCTTAGCAGTTTAATAGATGGTATAACATGATTTTGCTTACTCTGAACTTGGACAACTAACAAATCATCTCTACCACTTGGTATGATAGGTTCCGGTGGTGGTTGAATAGGACCACTCACAGGGGTAATTGTTGCCCCAATCATGGGCGAAACCAATTTCGCAAAGATTTGTTGCTGTTGCTGCTGACTGTTCAGATTATATTCACTCACAATTGTCACCTAGAAAAAAAAAAACAAATATAGATTAAATACGTGTTTCGAATACAAGAATCCTTCCATCATCACGAATGACCTATGATAATGGAAAATTCATATTTCTAATACTTTAAATCTCTTCTCAAACAATTTACCTCATTCATGTCACTGTTACTCGTGTTTAAAATCGACGATATGGTCGGTGTTATACAACTGATTGACATATTCGGCGGTTGCTGTTGTCCACTGGGATTATTCTTCAATGATAACTCAATCACATTTGTGACCAGATCTTTAACGCTCATGGGTGACGCATTTTGTCTAACCTGACAATCATTTGTCACTGGTGTAATCGTGGTTGCTTGATAATGATCAGGAGTTTGAGCTTCATCAGCTGTTTCAGTTGCACTGGAATCGTAGTCTTCTTTCTTCGCCGGATTTTGATTCGGACCTAGGGAAATTATATTTTTGTTGAAATAATAAACAAAGAAATGGATCGCATATGTTTGTCATAAGGAAATATACCCTTGGTCATGATTTCTATGATCATATTAACTTCTCAGTTAATTCTTGCTGATGTGTCCTGTTCTTAGTTGGTTAAGTTTATGACCTTTAAAGTGTGCTAACTGTACCATGAGCAAATTATGTTCAATAACTGGCAATATACAGTGAGGACCAACATTTTAGACTCTTATGGAATCAAAAAATTCCATAATAATCAAGCGTTCCGTTCCGTTTAATGTTATATCCGAAATACAAGATTTAAAGTTGAAAAAAAGTGTTAAAAGATAAGAAAAATAATATTATTTACTTAATTGTATAATTTCTTCTCCAAACAATATTAAACAGTGGTGGATTCTTAGGGAATAAGGACTTTGAAAAATGCTAATAGCTTTTATTCATTCAGGCGACGTTTCGCCATATATTTACTGGCTTCTTCAGACTCTCTGAATAAGGTTAAAGCTAGAAATTTAATTATAACGTAAAATCTTCATACTATAACAGGAATCAATTAAAAATTGTACAAACACACACAAAGACAAAACAAGAAATTAGAACTATTATGGAAGTAACCCCAGCAAAAACGGGGCTGCTAACAACCACAGTGTCTAAAACGATATTAATTATTATTATTATTAGCATATTTTTATGGCTTACATTTTTGGGGTGTAGGTTCGTACATATACACCCCAATACAACAAGAAGGTTCAAAAAATACGAAATATAGTGATAAATTATTATTAGCATTTTCGAAAGTCCTTATTCCCTAAGAATCCACCACTATTTAATATTATTTACCTTGTATGACCGGTGGACTTTCAGCAGCACTTGCTGTATCACTTGATAATCGTTCTCGACTGATTGGCTCCTCACAACTGGACGTGCTGGATCCTGACTCTTCCTCATCAGTTAATGTTGGCTTTCTGTAAATTTTTAAACACGTGAATTTTGCCGGGGCAGGTGATCTAGTGGCTAAGCGTGCTAGACTTGAGCAAGCTGTCCCGGTATGTAGTGGGTTCGAACCCCGGGCTCGCTGCATGTAGCTGCTCACCCGACTAAATAAATAAAATTAAAATAACTGGATGATGGCTAAATTGCCCAAGTTACAGACGCTAATAAAAAAATACATGAATTTAATTATCCTATATTGTCATATGTTCAGGAGTTTGTTATTCAATTCCACACATTTATTAAAAGAACGAAAATGTTTGGTAGAGGAATCGTCCGATTCAATGCTTCAATGATATTTTTAAAATAAATTCGAGAATGATTCACTCTTTATTCTGATCGTCGCCTTCCTTGTTGTTGAACAGGGGCATTCCGAATTCTCTGGAATAGCTAACCTGGGTACAACAGTGGCCCTGTCTCCTCTGATGTGGAACCTTGTTATAAACGAGTTGCTAAGAGTTCTGGACAATGAAGGATTTGGGGTTCTGGGTTTTGCAGACGACCTACTCATACATGTCCAGGGAAAGTTTAATAGCATAGTAAGGGAACGTATGCAACGGGTCCCTGATACAGCAACAAGCTGGACTTTGGAACAGGGACTAAGAATGAG
Organism: Apoderus coryli; assembly: GCA_911728435.2. Classification (NCBI taxonomy): domain Eukaryota; kingdom Metazoa; phylum Arthropoda; class Insecta; order Coleoptera; family Attelabidae; genus Apoderus; species Apoderus coryli. Next base: position 31,541,219 of record OU452198.1, on the reverse strand, counting down.
CCCGTCAAAGTCAGCATCGATCGCTTTCACCAGAAGGAAGAAAACAGAGGGACTAGGCCCACTGTACCTTCAAGGCGAAATCGTAAGAATGTCCGGGGAGGTAAAGTATTTAGGGGTCACTCTAGACTCAAAGCTTACCTGGACCGCACACCTTAAAAGAACCAGAGCAAGAGCGGAGAGAACGCTTAAGTAACTCAGACGCTCTCATGGGAAAACATGGGGACTAAATCCAAAGATGATGCACTGGTTGTACACTGCGGTAGTCAGACCTATGATAACATACTCGTCGCTGATTTGGTGGACGAAAACGGAACAGCATACCGCCATTGCTGAGTTGGGCCGGGTACAGAGACTTGCCTGCTTAGCAATGACGGACGGTTTTAGAACTACTCCGAGAGCCGCAATGGAAGTATTGCTGAACCTCCCACCCTTGCACATCATGGTAAGGATGGAGGCGGGGGCGGCATTCATTAGACTGCGAGGGTTGGTAGGAACTGTACCCACTTATCGAGGACATACCAAAAATGAGGTATGTATTGGGAATGGCATCATAGACATGTCCATGGACCACATCAGACCAAAATTTGAATTTGACATAAACTTCGAAGTGCATATTATGGACCGCGAAGTTCTTGATCAAGACTGCATACGGACACTGAGAGGGATAACCTGGGTTACAGACGGGTCAAAAACCGAAATTGGAAGTGGTGCAGGAATCTATAGTGAGACAAGGAACACGAATCTAAGATTCTCACTGGGGAAAAACACATCCGTATTTCAAGCGGAAGTGTTTGCATTTCTGCAGTGTGCAAACCTAAACAGATTGAGGGCTTATACAAACAAGAAATATATGTTCATATAGCCAGGCGGCCTTAAGGGCTTTGAGAAGCCCCAAGGTTACAACTAAACTGGTATCGGAATGCCAAACAGAACTTAGGGCCTTGGCGGACCACAATAGAGTTAATCTAGTGTGGGTCCCGGGGCACTCGGGAATAGAAGGCAACGAGAGAGCGGATTGGCTGGCTAGACAAGAAACCACATATACTGGCACGGAACCTGCGCTGGGCTTGTCTAAAAGAACGGCGAGGGAACTCAAGTGCTGGGCCAAAAGCGAGCACCAGAGATATTGGGAACATATTCCCAAGCAGGAGCATGGGAAGAGGTTCATACCTGGTACAGCAACAAAACGCACTGAAAAACTGCTATCATTAAGCAGGAGTCAGATGCGAATAACTATGGGACTCCTTACTGGGCATTGCGCTCTGAGAAGACCACCTAAATAAGATGGGGCTGTATAACGGGGACCTGCAATGCAATGGGGCAGTTGAAACAGCTTACCATGTAATATGTGACTGTGTAGCTCTACAACGAAGACGACACGCTATTTGCGCCAGCAGATATAGTGGAGGGTACAGGGCTGTTGGATTGGGTGGCATAATATACGGGGACTTTTCACAATAAGCCCATGAGGCTGCAGTGAAACCGGGGCCTTAGGTCGAACGGACCCTTCACAAAAAAAAAATAAAAAAAACAACAGTGGCCAGTTGATATTCTTGGCATTCGAGATCAAACTCCAGCGCATGAGACCTGGATTGCTGCTCCTGATCCGATCAATTTTTGCGAGAGTCGTGTTGTTCCATTGAGTAGAATCCAACCAGAGTGGTCTGGAAGCGGGATCCTGTTTTCCCAAAGTTTGACAATCTTTAGATCCGCATATAATTTAGCAAATTGGGTTTCTCTAATAACTAATATCAAAAACATTTGATATAAAATAAGATAAAGAATAATAATACTACTAACCGATCACCCAAACAACTCTCAAGGTTTAATCGTTTCTTGTTAGCAGCATAAAAACACCGCACATTTTGTGCTGGTTTGTTCAGCTTCTCACCAATCACTTGCCAATTGGCACCCAATTCTGTTAAAGCTGATTTAAGTTTATTGACTTCTTCCTCGGACCATTCCTCAACTGGTCCTAACCTGTAACACCAAACCCATATAAATTAATGAACTTCGTAAGACTCTCAGAAAGATTGCACACAATTTTAATGATTCGAGCGTGGATAGCTGACTCAGGTGATATTATTAAAAAATAAATAAATAAAGTTACCTTCGTTGTATCCTATTAAAACATGCTGAACAACATTTTGTAACACCGCTGGGAATCCGAAATTCAGCCATGATTGGATCTCGAACATCGAGAGGTAGTTCTTGTAAACGATAAGGAAACGATCGCAAGCGCTTGACCCTGCCCCTGAAAAATCATATCATATCATATAATATAAAAAGGTATCTATATTTTATCCTATTTTTGTTTCCTCATATTATCGTACGAGGGACACTCTGTATTGAGATGTCACGAAGCTAGAGCACTTAGAGCTGGCAATACTGAATTTTTAAATACTACCATTGCTAATCCATAATTCTGTGGCATAGCGGACAAAGATACCTACTGGCCTATATATGACCTATATTCGCCTGGCTTCAGTCTAATTTTATTTAAAAAGACTGATACATGAGCCGACAGATACTGACGATATCGTTTAGCTTTTATTGTGGACGTAATCACGTCAAAGTACCCATATACAACAGCTTGATTCAGATAGATGGAGAAACCATACAATCTCCACAGCACGACACATCTCACCATACACCGGCCGACACTTCAATGTATAGGTAAGGCCAGCAGTAAAGATAGAAATAATACAAAATTCGTCAGCAGGAGCACGAGTCGAAGTTAGTTTTGTTTGAACAATAAAACGCAATTTAATACCTTGAATTAGGACAAGTGGGCAACGGACAATGCGTTGACCGTTGTCTAACATATTTGCATCTGCATTGATTGCACACTCTTGATGTGGGCGTAACCTGGTCTTCATGTAGCCCATACTGGGCGGCCAAACTGGGTTGCAACGGACGGGAATGCAACTGTGGTCCCAATTGGGCACTACATACGGCACAATTACCTTGCATGGCTTTTTCTGAAACAATAAAGTCACATCAATATAAAACTAGTTTTGTTCCGTTGGAAGTAACTCCTAACTTTGAGTTAGCACGACCGATGGGTTATACAAATATCTTGTTTTAAACAGCTTGTTTAGTTTTTGGTTAAAATCGCTTTAACCCTAAAGTTGTATATCATTTGAAAGCACTTTTTATTCTCTTGAGAGCAATAACCTACTTTTGAAATTTAGCTCCATAGTTCTCGAGAAAATTACGTTTAAAAATTCACCAGTTAGATAGTTGGTATAGTCTATCCAAAGTCAATGTAAAATATATAAATTTAACGATTCTACCGGGGCTATCCGTTCCCATGCAGCGTTTTTTGATACATTTCTCCCTCGTATATAAGACGTATAATAAATCATGCCTGCCATGGGGATATAAAAAGATACCAACAGTAATAAAAATAACTACAGTGACTGGAAAAAGTATTGGGTTAATGATTAATATAAAAAAAATATTATTATTCTATTTTTGGCAACGTTATTTTCTCAGATTAATCTAAATGTAATCGGATGGACATCATATGGTGTGGCGATGACTTAATGTGGAATTTAAACAAGGAAATTTGTGTCCGACCGTAAAACACGGTGGCAAAATATTGTAACCATGATCTTTCAATAGTTTTTCTTAGATTAATAAAATGAAAGAAGATCTATCAAATTACATAATAATTTTTAATAAAACTTCAAGTGGATTAAACTTTTTGCAGTCACTGTATCAGACATGGCCGGTATACGACACGAGCGGAACACGTTGGGAGTTTAAGCATCAAGATTTACATGTTGTGCAAAGCCAGCGGCTTCTTTTAAATATTTATCATCAGTTAAGGTCTGAAAATAATGAATTGACGAATACACATATATTATAAAATTTTTACGTTCTATAGAAAATGTCACTGACTAAGCGAGTAAAATTTGTTGTTAGTTTATAATATCAGAAGTATATTCTATCGTGATTTTAATCAATTGATTTAAATCAGCCCAACCCTGTATCGAAACTATAAATAATAATTCTTTTACTTTTGTTTTTGAAACATATTTTAATGCCATTAATTTGATTTAAACAAATAAATCAATATTTACCACAGTTTCTCTTGTAATTATTTTAATTAGTGCTGTAAAATATACACACATTAATTTAGAGAAACGCAGTTAGTTAAATTTTGTTATTTGCACAAATAAAATACGAAATTAAATTATCAGAGCTCGTTTCGTCCAATCATAGGCGCACACATTCCAAGTTCATATTGTCACAATAAAAATAAACTTTAAAGAATGAAAAAAATCAATTTAATGGAAAAAGAATAAGTATTAAAAAATCAACAATTGTAATAAATAAAAATTTGGTACTTACATTACAATTATCTTCATTGCCGACACAGTTGATTTTTTCTTTCGCGTTAATATTATATTTCATATTTATAATGATTAAAATTAAAACTCTAAGCGCGTTAAATAAACTATAAAGCTTAAGACACTACCCAACGGGGGGATTAGTGCTTTTTGTCGCTAGTAAGACTCGACGTTCACTTCGCCAAGGTTCGAGAGAAGACCCCAAAAAAAGAAAGAGTTTTGTGGTTAGAGAACTTGGCGGAGCATTCGGACACATATAACTTTACTTTTTACCACTCTTACGAATATAGACCAATGAAAATTGTCTATTCCTAGCGTCGTACCGCTTGTTTGAAAAAATGCCCGTCAGCTAATTTTGTCTAGTAGATACAATACCGATGTTAGAGTCATGAACTTGTATAAACTTTGATGAACTTTTAAAAATTACTAATCAGCGTAAAATACCGCGTTCGACCGGATGTAATATTTTTATTACAATATACCGGGTGTGACATCCCCGGACTCACGAAAAAATGGCCCACATTTTTGCCTTTGCTGGGATGCTAATGGTGTCGAAGTTTAAAAAAATATTTGTAAAGATCAACTGTGCCGCATACAATAGAATACCTTATATATATGAATTAAAATAACTTTCAAAAGTATATAAAGTTGTAAAAAGTCGTAAAGAGAAAAAAAATTATATGAGTTAAAATAAATTATTACTATTTTTGGCATGTCTTTACAAAAATCGTTAAATAAAATACAATGTTGGCCCAGGAGTTGGCTGTCGTTGAATCTTGTTATGCTTTTGTTCGTTGTAGCTGGAAATTCTGCCATCATATCACTGGTACTTGCGCGGAGGGAGTTTGCCATCGTTGGATTTGAAGTTGCTGACATCTCCAATTGTTGTAAGGCGCCAAATTTGATGGTTCTGCTTACTCGTTATGCTCGACCATAGGCGTCCTCTTTATTGCATCGCATTAGTTGGTTAATTTGTATCGAATCGTTTAGATGTGTAGTGTGTACACCTAATCGTTCGTGTTTCACTTGCATCTATTCAGGTCGACTGAAGGAGGAACATCATTATACGAAATTTTCGTTCCCTCTGGTTGTTGTTTGGTTGCAATTTGCGTGTTCTCGAGGTGTGAAATTGTCTCATCGTTGCTTGAGCGAACGTATACCGGGTGTGACAATATATTGTATATGCCCCCGGATGGGTTTACAATGTACAACGGAGAAAAAGAATAAAAAAGATACAGTCCTAAAATCCATATCACATAATATCAATGAAAATTACACTCCATTTAGCTATCGAAAACAACCTTTCAACTTTTTATTGTTGATTGACATAAATAATTACACATTCTAACGCTTAATAAATTAAATCTCAATTGCCTTTCATTATAACGCCCTAACAACGCCATGACAGTGTCCTGCATTTGAATAATAGGTATGTCATTTTGACAGTGTCATTCTTTGAAAGATTTTTCAAGAGAAAAATGTCGCGTGGGCTTTGGAGCAGAATCCATAGAATCCACAGAAGAAAAACTAAGAAATAGTCTATCAAGAAACATTAAAAATAGCAAGCAATATATCGCGCGGCAATTCATGTCGTTTTGCGAAGAAAGGATCTACATTTTACCGCAGGAAACACAGATTAAAGATCTAATCTTCCATACTGGGCTTCTAACATAAAGAAGCAGAACGGTGAGGAGCACAAAAATTTTACTATAAAAACAATATGGAATTTAAAGAGCGAAATTATTCCAAGAAAAGTATTATAATGAGTATCAAACCAAGTTTGATCCATTTAAAGACATTGAGTTCAAAGTTGCTCGCGAGGCCAAAGGCACGAAACGCAAGCAAGTTGAAATACAAGTACGCCATATGGTTTAATTCCTGCGAATTGGCTTGGCGAGACGGTGAAGCCAGTGAGCTACTTTAAAAAAGAAACTAACTGCATGTTTTCTAAAACGGCACAGATATTTTCAAGGTCACATTGAAATACTATTCCAAATACTTCCGAGGATTTGCCCTCATGTAAATGTAATATAATTCATTCGTCTATGACTACCCCATACATATATCCAGGATATCGCACAAAATCCAATGTTTTTCATTTAATTGCGATAAATCGATATCAATATAGTACTCTGTCGAGACCAATGATGCATCGACTTTCATGTAATTTTATGCCGTCTTTTCGAATACAATTGCAAATATTTTATTTTTCGATTTTATTTTTTCAAATTGATCTGGATCATTTCGTTCAATTCATTTTTCCCCAAATTGAATTGAGTATTAAGCCACTCAGTGTGACTTTTATTCCGGAAACTACAGTTGAAACTAAATGTGTCTATTTATCAAAGAACAGTTTGCTTATCATAATCCAAGGATCATGAAAACAGCTTAACTTCCTATAACATTGCAGACATAATTTAAAATAAGACGAACGAACAGAACACTCTCTGACTGACTGTTATGCCAATTAGGAAGTTTGGTTTCATGTTGATTTTCTCCCGTCTAATTACAACGAAATGAGAGTAGGTACAGATTAATAATCATGCACGTGCATAGAAGAAAGATAGAAACATCATAGTATACTATAACTCTGCCAATTATAATTCACGCTCGTTGAATTTCTTGTTTAAATTTGTCGGGGCCCCGGCTTCTCTCGCTTTCAATATTTACTTTTCTAAAATGGTTTATTAAATAATGAACGTGAGACAAAGGTATTTTCATATCTACCTGCATGTAAAAATCATGAGAACGCTTCGCAACTTATCTACACCAACAAACTTTAGAGAAACAGCGAGGTATTTCAAAAAAAAAAGTTGAAATCAAATTCATAAACCGGTGGCAACATCGTTAGATGAAATAGAACACCCTGTATATTTTTCAATTTTCGAATTCGTCATGTAATTATAAACAACTTTTCTTAATACTTCCGTTTACCGGGAATAAATCAATTTAATTTTTTTTACGAAAACAGGACAACCGAAATAACAGAAATAAAATTTTAATATCTCCCACCTACAAAACAATTTTTGAGCTGAAATTTGGGTTATGCATTTTATATTTAACCTAGTTGAACTATACAGGGTAGACCAGAAATTAATTTCTGTTGTTAACTTACAAAAATACAACAAAATTGCTTTTAAATGGAACACCATGTATAATAATACGAATTTGAAAAAGTGATAAAACAAGCTATGACTATGTATACTTTGCCTATGCATAACTCTTAAAATTTTTGATTTATTAGCGTTTATTCACAAAATTTCAAACTGTCAACCCTTTTAATAGCAGCAGCCCATGGATTTTGTGAAATAGTTTCATAGCAACTTGTTTTATAGAAATGTCATTTGGCGGGAAATAGTAATTACTTCTTACTTTCCCGCACAGGGAAAGTATTGTGAACGCGCTAAAACAATTTTCGAAATAAAGACGATATATCCATTTTGAAGTTCCCTGAGACGATTAAGACCATTTCCAGATGGAAGTCTGTCTGTCTGTGTGTATGTGGTCTGTATGTATTCTACCACGATAGCGCCTAAACGCTTTAACCAATTGAGCTAAATTTTGGTATATGAGTTTGGGGCAGTCCTAGGATGAAGCCATTAGATTTTGGTTGAAATCGCTTAAGCCGTGTGATAGGGGTAACCACAACCGCTAAATTTTCATATATCAGTAGGGGTCGCGAGTGATACAACATTTTAAAGCATTTTTTATCTGATTTACAGCAATATTTTATTTGCCCCCATAATTCTCGAGAAAATAGTGTTTAAAATGTCAGTAGTTAGTTAGTTGGAACGTATACTTATATCAAATAAAATACACTATTTATAACCAGGTTTTTGTTGGGACATTGGTAAGGCGTTCGCTTCGCATGTCCCCCTTTAAGCAGGTTTTTCCTAATTTTTCCTACGTTATTACTCAGAAGCCTTGACAGACAAGTAGCTTAAAAATGTTATATAAATAGTTCGCATTCATTGCCGACTGCGGACACATTGCTTGGGTAAAGCCTAGGTTGGAGCCGAGCCTACCTCAGACGACTAATAATGAACAAACATTTGTACTCGAAAGGCTTAAGACCATGCCTGCCTGCCGCGACGCGAGGTTCCTGCTGCATCGACATCATGTACATATCATTTTTGTAGTATATAGTCATGCTCACTTCTGTTTTGTAAATATTGTATATATACTTAGTTTTAAGATAAATGTTTGTAGTGCTGTTATGTAACTGAACGTATGAAATAAAAATTTTTGATTTTGATTTGATTTTGCTTCGCATGCGGAAGGTTACGGGTTCGAGTCCTAGTTCTGGCAATACTTTTTTTTCCAATTTTTGAATAAAGCAGTTAGTCTGTTACGTTAGTTTATTGGAAATAATGAAAATAATACAATTATAATAATAATAATTATTAAAATTCTGTTTCGTTACGCAGGTCATCTGATTTAGATTATTCTTGATTTTTCGAACCTTCTTTTATATTAGTTTTGACTTTGTTTTCTTGGCGATAAGGTTTAACCAATGGATATAATTATTTAAAATTGTTTATTTTATGTCGTTTTTCTATATTTTTTTATTATATTTTCAAGGTTTCAATAGACTTAGCTATCTTATTCAGGAACTAAAACATGTTTTTAGTTTTAATGACAACACAATACATTTGAAATTGAAAAATTTAAGAAAAACTAACGACTGACGACCGACGTTGTATAGGTTTTGTGTTGTCATCAAAACCAAAAGCATCTTTTAGATCCTGAAGAAGATAGCTAAGTCTATTGAATCGTTGAAAAGATAATAAAAAAAAAGTTATTACTTTTTTCCCGTGGGAAAAAAGTAAGTTGATAAAAAGTGAAGTTTCATTACCTGTCAACAGAGATAATATGTCAAACTTTTTTCCCGTTACAGAAAAATAGTTATTTATTATACAAGGGAAAAAAGTACTAGATTTTGGCTCGAGGTTCTGTTGTCTCCCGATGCGCAGCGGAGGGAGACAAAAAACCGAGAGCTAAAATCTAACTTTTTTCCCGTGTATGATACACTATTTTTTTCTGAGACGGGAAAAGTTCGATTTAATATTGAAAAAAGTCAGAAAATTATCCAAGTGAAATTTGAAGTTTTAAAAACCTTTCAGTAATCAAATATCTCTCAATTCTGTGATTTAATGTAAAAATTGCGAACACTCCACCGGAGTCAGTAGAAGCAGCAAAAGTAGCGTCACAAATTATTGCCAGTTTTGATATATAAAGAAAATGTAACTTTTGTATAATAAAATTTTCTAAAATTAAATATCTACCGTTACTTATGTGTCCGGGAAAAAAGTACTCACTTTTTCCCCGGGGATAAAAAGTGACATTTTATTACCTGTCAAGAGAGTAAATATGTCAAACTTTTTTCCCGTCACAGAAAAAACCATTTTAAATAAATATAATATGGTTGAATTGGTTGAACCTCATCCTCAAGAAAACAAAGTCAAAATTACTTTAATACTGTGATTTTTAATAACTTGCCCTCCTCGCTTAGAAATGTGGTCAATGTAAAAAAATTCAAATTAGAAATTTGTACTAATTGAATTTTCTCGGGACTTGTAGTTCCTCCTCAGTACTCATGATGAATTTATTATTCTTGTGTGTATGTAATATGTGTTCGTAATTTCTTCTTCTTAATGTGTGTATGTTACCCTAGGTCTAAATCTAACTTTAATTTTAAGGGTTTGATTCCTGATATAAGATCTTTGTATCTTCTTGGAGTTAATATCTAAACAAATTATTGAAAAACAAAAGACACGGGTAAATTTCCTCGTAATGACAAAAGTAGCGTCGGTTATGAAAAATCACCATAGCAACGCCGACAATACAATTAAACCAAATTATCAGTTTAAATTATTTCGCTAATTTCGAATGTTTCAAATTTATTTATATAATGAAAAACAGTGATAGTGAATATAGTTTAAAACCACCCAGTCAATTTAATACTTTTAACTCAACGTATTTAGGCTTACACCAACAGGGCGAGTAAAGGTAAGTTTCGAAAAACAAATATTTTGAGAAATCCCGTACATAATGAGATAGATTTTTACAGCCTAACCTCGTATCGCCTTTAATGCTTTTGATTTAATTGAACTGACAATATGGAAATGCAAATATTAGGGTATGTCGTTTTAACAACTCTCGTAATAAGCCCCATACACAATAAATTTTGATAGGCCTTAATAACCAATATGGGTAGATATCACAATAGGAAAAAAAAACTGCATAGCAGTCTCCATGGAGTTCTATGACTGTATTTCACTTGTTCTTCATCGCTTGTATTTGAAAAGCAGCGCAAAGACAAATAATACGAATTGTTAAAAAGCCGATTGGTGTAGGTACACTATTTGACAAAAAGAGATAGAATTTTATTCTGTATGGGCTCATTTGACATTAGGGTATATTTCCTTTGGGACCTTTAAAGGTAATTGTTCTGCTTATAAAGCAGTTATTTTTTTCAAGTATCTACAGTATACAGAGGGAGTTGCACTAAAAAATTCACTTGTAACTTTTCAGTATTTCTAGGTATTTTCTATGGATGCCAAAGTAGGTACCCGAAGTGAGTCGGCCATTTCATTCCCGTTTAAACCAGAGTGGCCAGGGATTTAGACCAGCAGAGTCAGATTATTGTTTCTCCCGATATTAGAGTGTGTTTTGACAATTGCTTGATGACCTTAGGACCTTTATGAGCGCTTGACTACCAGAAAGTTTTTATTGCATTTCACGCAGTGCTCCTGCTCGAGTTCCAGAGCACACAGATCAATGGCCAGAACTTCTGCCTGAAATACAGTAGCGTCAAAACCCAGGCAATGTCCAAACATGTAAGACGAGGGAGATAAATAAGTGCACAGAATTAAATCTGTTGTTAATAACGAAAATGATGATGAAATCTGTAAGGCCAGTTGCGTTGGAGTCAGGGTTATCGAGAGCTTAGGAAACTGACTTTTTAAGAAGAGTAACTTATTGTGAGTGTATTTTGACTTTTTTAATTTACCAAAAATGAGCTCTTTAATCGGAAACATTCGCACTGTTGGAGTGACTCAAATTCACATGATCATCACTTCCAACAATCGTGGCAATTTAATGTTTACACTGTATTAAGATATCATAGCATTGTGGCACAGCTATCAGCTGTTAAGAAATTTTTACTGGTGAGTTCGATTTTTCTGCGTAATTTTTAGTAAAAACTATGCAAATTAGAAAGACCATATTTCGAAAATCTACCTCTGGATGTTCTTTTCCAGCCATTTTACCAACATGGTGACTCGACACTTTAGCTTCAGCTAAAGGATTTGACAGAACAACGTCTGGGACCCACGGTGGCTAATGATCCGGGCCATTCACCACCATTTTCTGACCAAAATTGACAAAATAAGACCGATGGTTAACGTTAAACACGGCTGTTTTAAGAAGTTTAACATTATAACTACGAATTAGTCAAAATTTACATTCTTTGGAGACAAAAAGCATTATCCGTCAGCAAAACACGAGGAACCCCAAAAATGAAAAATACATTGGTCTCCATATGGCAGACAATCGCCTTTGCAGATAAAATTTACTAAAACAGTCCTAAACATTGAGAATATAATTATATCCCGAAGTAAATAGTAGAATTTACAAGTACATGGGTTTTCCGCAATTTTCTCAAAAACTAAGTCTTGCGAGTCGCTCTCACCTAGATCAGTCGATGCAGTATGGTTCCGTGACAAATATTCCCAAGTTTCATGAAGATCCACCGTCTAGTATACCAGCAATTGGCATGTCAAAATTTCCCTCCCACCTAGATGGAGCGTAGCTTTAGGAAAAACATTTTCAAGTTTCATGAAGATGTACCATTCGCTTTGGTACCAGTTAAATTTTGATTTTGTTAAAAATCTATTCTATATAATTTTTTTTAAATTTTGCATCATCAAATACAGGGTAGTCTACATGAAACTAAGAGATTCAATTAAAAATTCGCCTAATATTATGAATATGTGCATTCTCCACGAAAACGTCAAGAGTTATCCATAGGAAAGTATTATAATATTTGACAGATAATTACTTTGTGCATCTAATTTTGACCGGGCGTTCCATTTGAAATAAACAAGTTATTTAGAATTAAACTTTACGTTCATATAACTTATATTATTGGACACCCTGTATTTAGTATGGGGGTTTTTTTATATTTTGCGTAACAAGTGATGAGTGGGTCTATTTATCAGACTGGCTTAAAAAGAACAAACGAATAGGTGTGAATTTTTTCATTGAAATTATGTCTATATTTTTATAAAATATTTAAAAAACTGTCAGGTTTAGGTGAGATATACTTTTATGAAAGTTAGGTTTATTTTGAACGGGGAATCTAAAAATATATTCATATACACGGCATTCCATTTAAAAAAACACAACTATGGTTCATTTCTTATATTTGGGACACCCTGTATACATTTACAACATTTGTAAAATGTAGCCATAAATCATTTTTATCGAACCCATGGATAAGACTTTAAGGAAATTAAATAGTTTAGCCACAATATTCCTGTATATGTTGCTCTGTCAGCCCTCATCTTCGGCAAATGCTATTTCTCCAAGATACGGTGGCGTGTTTTAAAGATGCCAGTCTCTCCGCAGATCGGCAGGTCATGCCATGCGAAATCGGAATCATCACACTCCGGATGAAGGTTAGGTACGTTACTATAAACGACTTCTTCAGGGCATCAGGGATTACATTTTTTCGAAAACTATCTTCTTCCGCAAATGTTAAAAAGGGATTGCAATAACAAAATTATTAACGAATTATATTAAATAATGTATATTTATGTAGAAAAAGGAAACAAAAAACCGACAGCTTATTAATAAATTAAGACAACTGAAGCGGTATTGTATACACAAGTAAATTTGAAATATAGCCTGGTCGGTTCCTGAAAAATCAACATCGTGATATTTCATTTGGAAAAAGTGTAGCCTCAAGCATCTTTGAATAATAGAAAAAATAAATAGAGGATGGTAAGTTAAATGGAAAAGGGAATCGTAAATTTTCCTATATACATGGAGACTGTAAACTGAAATGTGTTGACTAAAAATAAAATATTAAGGGCAGTCACGTTATGTAAAAAAAAATAGTAATCGGGTTTGATTCCTTCGCTTTTTACTAAATTTAAAAGAAAGCATAGTAGTGGGATGGAATCTCTAAATAAAGTTCTGACTGACAGCAAAATTCTTCAAGAGTCTAAATTGATTTTTGCATTGCAATTCTTGGATAATTTTATTATAATTTGATTCTGATGGATGAGAAAGCACTTCGTAGCTGAATACATGAATTTTTGCTATGGTGAACACTTTTTTCTTCGCTAAATGCGCTCGTTTCTGCTTCAAAACAGTGTCAATAATAACCGCCGGTGATCCTTTAAACCTTTTCAAGGTAATCCATATGAATGACACCGCGCGAATCCTAGAAATCTGTAGCCATGACTTTGTTGGCCGACAAATCCATCTTAGCCTTCTTCGGTCTACGTTCAGCCGTGAAAACCCACTGTTTCGATTGTTGTTTGGTCTTTGGTGTGGTGTGATGGATCCATGTGTCATCTAAAGTAATGAAACGGCGTAAAAACTCGTTTGAATCCCGGCTGAACATCCTCAAACACTCCTTTGATGTTGTCACATCGATGTGTTTATGGTCGATCGTGAGCAATCGCAGACTGCTTTTTCATTTCCAAATATTAATGCACTCGTCGTGGATTTTATTGACGATTTCTAGCGTAACGATTTATTTTGTGCGTCACTTGCACTGGTGCGGCCACATAACGGAACTCAGTAAACCATTGAAATTGACGGTGCAGAGTCGTCCCCATAGTATTAATCAAGCCTCTCCCTCCTTGGTTTCGGTAATGGGTTTTTTCGCAAAAAGTAATGCTTATACCGCACACGAAATTTACTTTTTTCGATTTTTGTGGAAATTAACAAAGTTACTTTCAATGACTGTCAAAGTCAAACATAAACTACCTAAATGACGCAGCTTTCTCAAAATTGTATAGTAGTCTACCGACAGATGACAGTTGACGAGAGAACCAAGCTCTTGAACAGAATGAAGTCAGAGTTAACAATTGCTAATTCCTTTAGAAATTTTAATAGACAAGCTAGAGATTGGCTGATGAGTAAAGGGCATGATTTATATTATGAGCTGATTAGATAGAGCAATAGGGGGACTTAAAATGTGGATTTGTTTGTGATTATTGTAGTTGACTTATTTTATGAAAAATATTTATTTTTGTTTTTGTATTGACTGTGAAATTATTGTGTTTGAAATACAAGTAGTAATGTGCTACCGTAAGAAATACTCTAGTTTTAACTTAGATGGTCTAAGAGTGGTAAATTTAAATAAATCTATCTGCGGCTACGGGAGGGATAAGACGGAAACTGTCTCGCGCGCTTGTTCTAAATGAGCTTTAGCGAGTAATTTTTGTTTGTGTCCTTCTGATAAGCAATACTATTTTGTTTTAATTTGTAAATCACAATGGGATACAAATGAATATTATCATTATATTATTATTAAAGTTAATGGGCGGGAAATTCAAAAAGTCACTGACTTATCAAACCACCTTCGTATCATACGTTGAGAAGAAAACAAAAACGTGTTCAGTGGTCGACTCTTCATCACGATGACAACATTGATGAATCAAGCAGACAGAAACAAAAAAGAGAAATAGTGACATTTTACAATCTAACAAAAGGAGGGGTTGATCCACTAGAGAAAATCTCAGCATCTAATGATGTTTCTAAGAATTCTCGGCGATGGCCTTTGCCCGTACTTTATTCAATAAATTCTGAAATTGTATTTAATAATAATAATAAAGACTTTACTGCAAAATAATATTACAATAGGCGAATACCGTATATACGAGGTCTGTTCAAAAAGTACCCGGAATTCTCATTTTTCTAAAAAAATATTTATTTATTCGTCTACATCTATATGGTCCCCTTCAAAGTAATCCCCCCTAGATATAATATACTTATGCCAGCGTTTTTTCCAGTCTTCGAAACACCCTTGATAGTCACTTTTTGTAATGCTCTGTAGCACTCTCAGCGATTCTGCCTTTATCTCTTCAATCGATGAAAAACGCTGTCCTTTCATGGGTCTCTTCAACTTTGGGAACAGGAAAAAATCACACGGAGCGATATCTGTTGAATAATGAGGTTGGGGCATGATTAAAGTCTTGTTTTTAGCCAAAAAATCACGAATAAGCAACGATGAATGAGCAGGTGCGTTATCGTGGTGCAAAACCCATGAATTGTTTTTCCATAAATCGGGGCGTTTTTTTCGAATTGCTTCACGCAAACGTCGCATTACTTCAAGGTAATACTCCTTATTGACGGTTTGACCTTTTGGCAAGAATTCTTTATGCACTATGCCATTATAATCGAAGAATACAGTAAGCAAAACCTTGACATTTGATCGAACTTGACGTGCTTTTTTCACACTTGGTGACGTTGAGTGCTTCCACGTGGACGATTGTGCTTTTGTTTCGACATCATAACCGTACACCCATGTTTCATCACCAGTTATGACCGTTTCAAGTAAATTTGGATCGTCGTTGACGTCGTTTAACAGCTCCTGAGCGATGGTAATGCGTTTGTTTTTTTGATCAAAATTCAGCAGTTTTGGAACGAATTTTGCTGCCACTCGTTTCATGCCCAAAACCTTTGAAAAAATATGATGGCATGAGCCAACTGATATGCCAACTTCATCAGCAACTTCTCTAATTGTGATTCGGCGATCATCCATAATCATTTTTTCCACTTTTCCCACATTTTCATCGATTATTGACGTGCTGGGTCGACCGGAGCGTTCGTCGTCTTCAACGTCTTCGCGGCCATCTTGGAAACGCTTATACCACTCGTAAACACTTATTTTTTTCATAGCAGACTCACCGTAGGCTCTCTGTAACATTTCGCACACTTGGTTACACTTTATTTCATTTTTCACGCAAAATTTAATACAAATTCTTTGACTCTTCAATTCTTCCATTGTTTAAACTAACAAAAATCGCCGAGCTCAAAAAAACACGTCTACACCAGCCGCTACAAGACAGAATGTAAACAATGAATACAGCTGAAAATTTCACCATACATTAGGGACATGTGTACCAACACAATAAAAAAAAAATTTGACCACCGGACTCTCCAGACGCGCGCAATTCAAAAATTCCGGGAATTTTTTGAACAGACCTCGTACGTTTGTTGTGGTGTGAATAGCTTAAAGCTCATGATGTGGATATTGCGCCACTATTTAAAATTCGAGTGTTAAGCTATCAAAAATAATCCGTTCGGATTAACAATAAAAGCCACTGCGTGATTGAAAAATGTAAATTTGTCAGTGGCTCTTTTGTTAAAAAAAGTTTTTGAATTTCCGTTATGTTTTTGGTTATATTAAGTTGTATCCAACTTTTTTTGATTGCTTAACTCAGAATTTGAAATAGTGGCTATAATACAATAGGCGAAGGTTGCGGTCTAAGCCCCCTCACTTAACCTTATTAGAAATAACAATTACACCGTAACCAGAAGGGAGTAATAGTACTACAACTCTCTTATGGATCAAAACATCGTGAAAGAATAATCTTTGTTTTAGGAAATTATCTCCAGCTTTTACGAATTGCTGAAAGGCTGTGTGGGATAAAGCCTGTCGAATATGGAAATATTTCTTTCTGAAATCTATTCTAATACTCTGACACTCGCTCGAACAAAATAAAAACGGAGTAGCTTAGATTAAACGTGTTCATGACTGATCCTCAAAATATAGGAAATGTGTTGAGAGTGTATGCATGCGTTCTTCGGGATATCAAGCTGGTTCGCATATCGACTCGGTCCGTGTTGAGTGTGTTACAGAGAAGGAAATTTGCTGCTAGTAAAAAACAAGTTAACAGCTGGACCTGATGGTACGAGGGTTGCCTTTTATATTTCGGGATTTGGCAACCCTGGTGTTGCAATCTGGCAACTGACGGCTCTATCGTAAAGTTGGACATTTTTGAGGTTATACATATTCAGAACGTTTTGACATACGAGCGCTATTTGTGTTGTTTGCAGTAACTTAAAAGATTCATCTCGGCCCAAAAATGGAATTAAATCGTGAACATTTTCGTGCGGTAATTTTTTACAAATTTCGACGTGGATTAACTCAGCAACAGTGCATGGATGAACTTAATTCATTTTTGGCGATGAAGCTCCAACAAGGACCAGTGTTTATCGATGGTATGGTGAATTCAATCGTGGTCGTAGTTCACTCCAAGGCGAATTTCGTGAAGGTCGTCCAAAATCAGTTGTTGTTCCGAAAACCATTGATGCTGTGCGCGAACTGATTTTGCAAGATCGTCATGTGACCTATCAAGAGATTGAGACAACCTTAGGCATTAGTGGGACCAGCAGACATTCAATATTGCATAAACATTTGGCTGTCAAAAAAATTTGTTCGCGTTGGATCCCACACAATTTCTCAATCGCTCAAAAAAAGGCTCGTGTCGATTGGTCGAAAGAAATGCTCAAAAAATACGATCGTGATGCTTCGAAACACGTCTATGAAATCGTGACAGGTGATGAATCGTGGATTTATGCGTATAAGCCCGAAAGTAAACAGTAGTCGACTGTATGGATGTTACAAGATGAGCCAAATCCAATAAAAGTTGCTCGCGCACGAAGCACTTCCAAGCAAATGGTCGCTTGTTTTTTCGGAAAAGCTAGACATGTCGCAACCGTACCACTACAACAACGCAGAACAGTCAATTCTGAGTGGTACACAACGATTTGTTTGCCAGTTGTCTTCCAAGAAATCAGGAAAACCAACGGCTGAAGACGGATCACTCTTCACAACGACAATGCGAACTCTCACACATTAGCTCAAACAACTTCATTTTTGAGCACCCAAAACATCGATTTGATGAGTCATCCGCCGTATAGTCCTGACTTGGCACCGAATGACTTCTTTTTATTCCCGTACGTAAAAAACAAACTGAGAGGTCAACGTTTTTCGACACCTGAAGAAGCGGTTGCTGCATTCAGAATGTATGTTTTGGAGATACCTCAATCAGAGTGGCAAAAGTGCTTCGACAATTGGTTCAAACTCATGCAAAAGTGTATAGATCTTCATGGGGAATATTTTGAAAAACAATAGAGTGGTTTTCGATGATTAATATTTGTTTTTGTTCTCTAATCCCGAAATATAAAAGACAACCCTCGTATACCGCCTTTTTTAGCTAAGGACTGCATTCCTGTGCTTGTAACTCCTTTATGTTATATCTATAATTTAGCAGTAATTTCTGTAAGATCTTTGAGGTTGTTGTTTGATCGCATCTATCTGTCTGTCCGAGTTAAGATTTCACCGATTCAACATCAATATCAATGAAATCTACAATTAGTAATTTAACCTTGTTGAGACAGAGTATATCGGAAGTGATTGACAAGAGCGGTAAGTTGGATGTGATTTATACTGACTTTGCGAAAGCATTTGAGGGTAGATCATGGGGCGTTGTTGCACAATTCAGTTTGGTTTTGACTGAAAAATCTTTTTTAAATCATATCTTTGTGAAAGACATTAGCTTGAATCATATAATGGATAGCTTATCGCTCGCTTTCTGGTGTTCCTCAGGGGTCTAGCCTGGGACAGCTACTATTTTTGTTGTTTATCAATTATATGGATAGCAGACTTAAGTGTAGCAAGTTAATGTTTGCAGATGATTTAAAAAATATTAATAATACAAGCGATTGTGATCTGAATCTGACAAAATGCAAGAGCATGACATTTACAAGGAGGAAACAGAAGGTTCAATATTTCTATAAGGTATGTAACACAACCAAAATGTCTTACGGTGACTGATCTTGGTGTTGTATTTGATTCGAAACTTTTGTTGAAGTTTTGTGGATCAGATTTTGACAAACACAGCCAAAGCGAGTAAGATGTACGGATTTATAATTAGACATACTAGAAACTTTGGGAATGTTAGCGCTTTTATTGTTCTGTATAATGCATACATTCGTCCTAACCTTGAGTATGACTCATTGGTCTGGTATCCCTTATATGGGGTTCATAAAGTCGGCATTAGCGAGAATTCAACGTAGATTTTTGACATTTCTGAAGTTCAAAGAAGACGGAGTGTACCCTGAGAGGTGTGTGGATTATGACACGCTCTTGCGCCGTTTCAATTTCCAGAGCTTGGAAATGAGGAGAATTGTAAACTCGATTGTGTTTCTATACAAGCTTCTGCATGGGAAAATAGATTGCCCGGCCTTGCTCGGAAAAGTAAATAAGAATTCGAACCTTTCACTTTCTTTGATGCTTTGCTACATCTAAAATAGTCCAAACTCTCTGTCATCTTTCCTGACATCAATGTGTTGATGCTTGATGATTGGGTTGGAGTCGATCATTGTTCTGTATCACCTGACATTATTTTGTTTTACTTTATTTTATTTCTGTTTTTAGCTTGTGACTTGACTTGTCTTCTGATAACTTTATGAAGAGACAATAGTGTTTAGTCTGTCCCATTTCTTTATGTTTGTCATTTATATTTTATTAGTACTATCACTTACTCGTTTTTGTTTTTATTTGTATAGATTTGTCATCCTTGGTTTTTTTAAATTCCAACTTAGTCCCGGGCCTTGCTCGTGTGTTTGTTTTAAAATTAAGGTTTCTAAATTGAATAGTTACTATTTATCTTTTGTAAGACTATTTTAGTTAATTATGTTCTTTAAAATTTATGTTGTTGCCTTTTAGGCTGATGATGGAGCGGGACTCTGAAACATGTCCCCTTTTAGAAAAAAAGGAATCTTAAATACAATAATATTAGTGGAGACGATGTATGAATTTTTATTGTAATTTTATTGTAAATAAGACTGTTCCAACGTTCATACCGATAGGGCAAGGACAAATGTATTGCTGCGTTTTCCGGTGAGCATAATTGTGATATATTTGATTTAAGTTGTTATAATTTGTATGTTATATAATAATCAGATTGGTTAGTAATTTAAGATTATTGTTCTGTAAAGGGTTTGTATAAACTGTTAAGCGAGTGAATGCTATTATTATTAGATACTTTATTATGGAAGATGAAACAGAACAAACCTGGTATAAGTATAGGGTCAATTCTCATTGGGGTTGTACCAATTCAAAAATTAAATACCAACTCTAAAGAGAAATGATCAAAAAAAACTACGTGTATATACACTTATTAATGTACGTTTTAAACACACTTTTCTCTAATTAAATTAAATATTAATATTCAATTTTGAAAACTGTAGAGAAAGAGCAGAGATGAAGCTGAAGCTGAATTTACAAACGATTATTATTTCAACTCCTCATAGGAAAATGTGTAATATTAAACTGTGCTGACTGGAGCTAGGCTTTAACTTTGAGAATATTTTATTATATTTTAAGTGTTTTTAGACTTAATGAAATACCATTTTCAGATTAGGGTGGTATATGCATGCGGCCTTTTGTACATATAGAATACTTAATTGGATGAGTCAATATTCAAATCTATATCAGCGGTAGAACAATACTGATTGTAGATTCTTCTGTCATAGAGGTTGAATTTCAACATTCTCTCTAAAAGAGTAAATGTCTACGCCATTTTGATACTTTCTTTCTTAGGAACTTGTATAAGATTTCGTTTAGATCTTGATAACAGAATCGGCAAATGGTTGCCCGGGGACAAATAAGAATGCAAGAGGAATTTGACATTATTTGAAGTTTATTGTATGAAAACCATAAGACATGGGCACAGTTTATCTTATCTATAGTTATTATTCTATGACATGGGCTCTTCTCACTGCAGATCACATCTCGATGTTGTTTTACCACTTATTTGGTACAGCATGGATGTTTTTTGGAATCACAACAGATTTTGATCGACCTTCACGTGATTCATGACGGACTGATGCACGACCATGACGAAATTTTGCAAACCAATTGTGCACTGGCTCCTCTCTTGGTTCTTCAGTACGAAAAGTTGACCGAAGCGATTTAATGCAACCTTGTGGAGTCAGACCTTTTTGAAATCGTAAAAAATCATCCAACGAAAACTTACAATTGCTTATCAACTTATTTTTCATTAACAAATGTCAAAATACAGGTGACATTCTTTCTCTTATGCGAAATCTTAGTAAAAGCAAACATTTTATTGTGACGAATATAAAATGTCCCCAATGCTTACAGAGAAATAAATACATCCGGTAACACCGCATTGGCTTGATATATAGTAATCAAATGTAATCGTTTTCGAAAGATCGCGACTCAAACTTACGGGAGGCGACTCTGTACAGATTTAATAGGCTGTACCTCGTCCGGGGCAGCGCTGTGTTAATTTGGTAGGATGTGCCTCGCTTACCGAATGGATCTGGAATAGACGTACGCTCGACAGAATGTTGTAGAACAAACGACTATTTACTGGAAGTGTTCGAGAAAGTAGACAAACCATATATATAGCCAACGTATAACAGGGACGGACAATCAGTTATGAAGTAATCAGTGAATAGTTAAAAACAGTTTTGTGACATATAAATGATAGTGAAATAAATAGTGAAAATAATTATACTTAGTCAATTTAGTTCGTTGTTATTCGTGTTTATTCTAAGTGTAAATAAAAAGTTTTAATTAAAGCTCGTTATTATTTCACAAAACGAACCACGTTACACTATTTTTGGCATCCGAATAATGGCAAAACTAATTCACGATTCTGAATCGGAGACAAAACCAAGACGATACATGTCCAGTCCCGTCATTGAGACCGAAACTGAGATCGCGAGATCTTTCGAGTCTTGATCTTGAAAACATCTAAGCGATGGAGTACAGGCAAGATCACCTAACGTTTAATAGTGCATTTTGAACAGAACCTCATCATGTATCCTACTGCTTATTCACTGTTTGAACAAATTAGTTTGATTAAATGAAGATTCCAATTAGGGGAGTCTGATACAGTGCGATCTGATGGACTATTGTGTCCTCCTGTCTTGAGTTACGTGAACTGTGTCCCAAGTTACAACTATCCATCAATTCTAGAGCTCTTATGAACTTCAGTAACTTGGCTGGTTTCAGGGACAACACGTCTTCATCTTCCTTGCGTTGGCTTCTGATAGTGGCGCATTCTGTTACTAGGTGATCAGGAGTTTCTTCTTACTTCCTACAGAATCTACATTCGTCGCTGTCTTCTAGGCCTAATCTTTTCTTACTGAGATCCAAACAGATTTTGGATCTTTGATGGTTGAAGTTTCCAAGGAATTTATTGGAGTATATCAGTCCAGGAAGATTTTGCTCTGTCTGTTTCCTTCTAAATTCCGACCTTCTCCTTGTAGGTGAGTTTTCCTAAGCCGCAGAACGGTTCAGGCCTTACAACAAGCGTTGACACCTCCTTTTTTGCTAAGATATTGACTTATTCGTTTCCCTTGATACCAGAATGTCCGGATATCCAAACAAGGGAAACTCTGTTATTCTTGCTAAGCTCATTAAGCCCTCTTCAGGATTATCACACTATTTTTGAGCTGATGACATATGAACTCAGCGCTAATATGGCCGCCTGCCTATCAAACTGGATCGCAATGTCGCATTTCTGATAATTCATGTCTAGGTTAAATTGTACGCATCTACAAATTACGTGAATTTTCGTTTGGGTATATTTTCCTTGATTCTGAGTATTTGGTGCCATGCCCAAATACTCCTCCTGTCTCTTTATTGGTTTTGGAGCAGTCTGTAAACCACTTGATAGTGTTTTCTTTAAGGTTGCTGGTGTGTAAGTTCCTTTCCCAGTCCCTCTTATTTGTGGTGAACTTTCGTCACTAGGGAGAGATATCCAGGCTCTCTGATTCTTGATTCTTCCAGCTCCCTCCCGAGACAGTTTGAGCTCATTTGCTCTTCTTTCAATAATGAGTAATGGTCGGGATATTTTTAACCGTGACATTAGTATATTAGTTGAACTATCGTCGATCAAGCAACTGAATCAGGAATCACTTGAAGACGACCTTAGCCAGGGGACCATTTCGGCAAGAAAAAGAAGAAGCAAGTCATCGAAATGGTTGTAGTATCCGATACAACCATTTTTTAAATTCAGCAACAACTTGTGTTTCTCGAGCGATTTTGGCCTTCTGTAGTGAAGATAACGATGGTACGCCAGCCCGGATTGTTATTGGAGATTAAAATTGGGTTCCTAAATCCAAGCGCGATTTCATGCAATAGCGAAAAACGGCACACTACCATCCATGAAGTTTCAGGTCAAGATAAACCTTGTTCTATAACTGTACGCTTCAATATTAGTCTAGACCTGGCACCGACCGAATATTATTTGATTCGAAAAATTTAAAAACAAAAACCGTGAAGATGAAGACGTGACGCAAGCAGAGTCGGCGAAAGATTCAAAAATTTTTTATGAACATATAAACAAGTTAATTGATACATCTGAGGGCTGCAGAGCAGGTGAATATATTTCCTCCCCTTTGTATCTCTTACATAAAAAACATGTCCTATGATCACTGATAATCACTTATTAAAAAATTTAATAAAATAATAAAATTTCATGTACAATCACAAACATTGGTTGGTATGCAATTAGAATTAATGTTTAATAATAAAAGTTGTTACATAAATGTAGCAGCAATGTCCACGTTTTAATATTATTAAAAAAACGAAACAGATATTCTATTAGTTTTATGGATTCGAATACCAGATTATTTGAAAATGGAAAAATTAATAAAGATAATTGTGTAGTCTATCTATATGGACACAAAATATTGAAATTGTCGATTGTAATCTCGTTCTATTATATCGAGAGATCTACATTATGTATAATATGAATGAATGTACCGGTAGGTATACAGTATTTAATATTTGATAAAGAAATATATTGGCTAGATTGAAAATGAAGGCGAAATGGCATAGTCCAGTAAAATGGCTGATATGAATAATGTTTTGCTGTGGTGTAATATGAACAAGCTTTCCTTAAATATCTCTAAGTGCCATATCGTCAGTTTTTCTAGATCATCGCAATTACTCGCATATGACTACCAGATAAACCAAACACCCCTGAGTCGTGTTGAGGAGGTCAATGATTTGGGTGTAATTCTGTGTGCAAATTTGAACTTTGGTAAGCATTATCGGAGTATTGTTGGCAAAGCTTTTCGAGCGTTGGGATTTGTGCTGCGCAATTCCAGGTCTTTCACTCCTTCCTTGCTGCGTACTTTATACTGCACGATTGTTCGTCCTATAGTCGAATATTGTTCTCCGGTGTGGTCGCCATATTATCACGTACACATTGGGAGCATTGAACGTGTTCAGCGCAAGTTTCTGAAATCAAATGCATATCGTACGCGCCGTGAATTTATAGTGTTGTTGGAAACGACAATCTCTTATTAGAGTTGAATCTAAGACGGTTGGAGTATCGTAGACGGGTTTCCGATCTCTGTTTGCTTTTTAAATTAATACACGGACATATTCGATCACCGAAATTATTGCGCCTGATTAATTTTAACTGTTCTTTGAGAACTAGAAATAGCACGACCTTTGTGGTGTCTTTCCGTGGAACTAATTACGCGTATAATGGCCCTCTCAGTCGAATGCAGAGAAGTTTTAATTCCATTCAAAATGATGTTGATATTTTCCATGACGCCTTTGGCTTGTTTAAGAGAACTATCTGTAATGTTTTAGCATAGATTTTGCTTTTATCTGCCTATATCTGATTATAATGTCTTATAGTTACTACTATTGCTTAGTTTAAGTTTGTTTGTTTTAGTTAATTCTTTTATGTACGTTGTATTTTGTTAAAATGGTTTACCGTTTAAATAAATAAATAAATAAAAAAAATGGAGCTCAGTCATGAGGTTCCAATTTTATATTTCAAAACGCAAGCAGGATTTCTACTTTTGTTGCTATACTGACACATTTAGGTCCTAGGATGTAGGTACTAAAAAATTCGGCATTTGCAGTTATGTTTTTAAATGCGACACCCTATATCTAACAGTATATTTCGATAGCACTTGAAGAAATCTTGCATGTAACAAGGAAATTAAATGAAATCTGTTGGAGATATTGGATGTATACAAGACATCATAATATCTTATGTTTGAACGATCAATTGAAGTTTGAGCCTTCCGATGTATTTGTTTCTTTACTGTACCTAAAACAGACTCAATTGCTGAACATCTATCCACGTTAACGTCCGTCGCTTGCGGTATTGAATATTACGTCCCAATATTTTCTGAACTGTGTTGTCCCGTTACTTTGTGTTCTTTCTATACATTTGATTTTACATGTTGTTTTTATTTATACACCTTTGTTATAGTCTTTCTAATGTTAGTTTAAAATTATATAAAAACTCGATATCCCTTTGTTATGTCAATACCGACCGCAGCAGTCCATAGGCGCGCCCTTTTAACTTTTTATAACAATACATGCCCTACGATATTTTAAAAATCCTTTATGTATTAACAATTGGATGTTCATTTGTATAAAAGTATACTGTATTTTTCCTTGCCGCTCCAACACGGCAACACAATATAAACCTACGCTGAAAAATACTATTTTTGTTTTTAGAAGTTTAGCCATAGATGCACACGTACCCACTATGTGTTCGAATTAATTAATTAATAATTAATACTATTGTTAATACTTGTTATGCATATAAGTAGGTACATTTATAATAATGTGCTTCTGATATACTCGTATATAAACAATCAACAAATTTTTTTCACTTAGTCAGTGACATTTTCTGTAGAAAGTAAAAATTTTATAATATGTGTATTCGTCACTTCATTACTTTCAGACCTTAACTGATGATAAATATTTAGAAGAAGACGCTGGCTTTGGACATGTAAATCTTGATGCTTAAACTACCAACGTGTTCCGCTCGTGTCGTATACCGGCCGTGTCTGATACAGTGACTGCAAAAAGTTTCATCCACTTGAGATTTTATTAAAAATTCTTATCAAATTTGTTAGATCTTCTTTCTTTTTATTAATCTAAGAAAAACTATTGAACAGATCATGGTTACAATATTCTGCCACCGTGTTTACTGTCGTACACAAATTTTCTTGTTTAAATTCCACATTAAGTCTTCACCATACCATATGATGTCCATCCGATTATCTTTAGATTAATCTGATAAAATAACACGTTTACAAAAATTATTTGTTTCATTAATATATTTATTTGCAAACTCTAATCCTTTTTTTTTCTCGATTAATCATTAACCCAATACTTTTTCCAGTCACTGTAGTTATTTTTATTACTGTCGGTATCCTTTTACGAGGGAGAAATGTATCAAAAAACGCTGCATTCGATGCCCTTTTCTAATGTAAAGAGGCATGGGAACGGATACATTATATTTACCTTGGATAGACTATACCTCTTTGGTGTTTTTTACAATTTTACTTTTGAAGATTGTTTTATTTATTTTGTGACTCAATAGCTCTGCCGTTGGCAGGATATTCACGATTGTAACTACAAGGTATGTGAGTTTGATTGTTATTTCTAAACAATTTTCTAATTTATACTGTTACCTTTTAGGCTGATGATGGAGATTTTTCTCCGAAACGTGTCCCTTTGTTGCGGTTTTTTGACTTAATAAATTTAGTGGAGACGACGTCTGTCTTATATTAGTAGGTACAGAATGTAAAAATAAGAAAATGTTTAAGCCAGCTGCACAAAAATTTGTGCTTTTTTGTTGTTGTTATTTATTTATTTCTGTATTAGTATGAATTAGGTAAGGTTATTGATCATTTTTATTAGTAGATGTTTTATTTATTGTTCTTGAAGGGCTGATGATGATATATTATAGAAACATGACCTCAATATAGAAATTTTGACAAAGTTTTGGTCGATAATTGGAGAAGGACTTTTTTTTTAATTCAATTTACGGATAGTTTTTGATCATTTAAATTTAACCACCCTGTATATTATAAACATCCTCGAAATTGAAAAGTTTCGCTCGTTTATGTTAGAGATTACCATGCATCAACAACCCTCAACTTTATTTTACCCGTTTTGTATTTTCAAACCGCTTTAATACCGCTTAACCGACAAGTTTAAAATGTTCA
Organism: Apoderus coryli; assembly: GCA_911728435.2. NCBI lineage: Eukaryota > Metazoa > Arthropoda > Insecta > Coleoptera > Attelabidae > Apoderus > Apoderus coryli. Next base: position 31,513,800 of record OU452198.1, on the reverse strand, counting down.
ATAAATGTATCTAAATAATGTTGAGGGTGTTCTTTTATAAGGCATATACCCCACATAAACCTGTTTAGTTCCTTGTCATATTGCGTCTACTTTTCGGCAAGGTAAATCTTGCCTTCTTCAGGACAATGTAAAATTTGTTATCTAATCATTATTTCTTTAGCAACACTGTCAACAATTACAAAATAAACAATCATAAACTTCCAATTTACAACGAAAACGTATACAACATTAAAAATTGTCATTATATAAGTACATCAAGAATACAATAAGTCAACAAACTGTAGCCTAAAAATTAAAGTCACACCAAGAACTATTCTAAAAATATTTGTTACATCAAGTAACAAGCAACTCCTTAATAAAGCCTATTCGGGCGTATCGAGTGTTGGCAATATATAATGGAGTTGTTGCTTCTCGTACGGCCATGGTTTGTGAACTGTGTTTCACCGGGCATATTGCCTGCTCACGCTAGATGTCGCCAAAACCATCTTGTACCGTAGACATAAGGGGTTAGTTTCTAAATATGGTCTTGGGCTAAGTAACACAGACATTGTGCGCTATTTAGCCCTAGTACATATTGTGGCATGTTAGTAGCTAACAGAATTCGTCGGCCCCATTGTATTTCGTGAAAGGGTTTGGGAGCTATGATTTTTTTAGTTTGATCGTAGGCATAAGGGATTAGTTTCTAAATATGTTCTTGGGCTAAGCAACACAGACTTTGTGCCCTATTTAGCCCTAGTAGATGTTGTGGCATATATTAGTAGCTAACAGAATTCGTAGGCTCCATTGTATTTCCTGAACTCCCCCAAACTCATACACCAAAATTTAGCTCAATTGGTTAAAGCGTTTAGGCGCTATCGTGGAAGAATACACACAGACAGACTTCCATCTGGAAATGGTCTTAATAGTCTCAGGGAACATCAAAATGGTTATATTCGTCTTTATATCAATTTTTTTAGCGCGTTCACAATACTTCCCTTGTGCGGGAAGGTAAAAGTTACAGCCAAAGAACATCGGGTGAATTACTTTGGCCCCACTAAGTACCCAGTCCAGTTTTTTTTAGCTCATACAAGCTCTCAAAAAAACACTCCCATGGATATCAACATTAATAATAAGCAAACCACTAAATGTGTAAATGTACAGATGTGTAAAATCTGCCAGATATGAACAAATCTACAAATTGAAAATGGTGGAAATAATAATTAATCAACTTGCAGTATATGTGTGCACAGAGTACGGGCAATTAGTAAAATTATCGAATTTACACAGATATTGTGATATTGACAGATAATGGAGGTAACAGCACAGAGTTGGATTAGAATGTTAAGTAACAAGAGACTTCCTTCTTATTTTTCTTGTCGAAGTGGTCACTTCAAAAGGCCGTCCGTCCGTAGCTAGTGATTCAAGTGATTCTCGATTGAGTTGCTTGATCGACAATAGTTCAAGTAATATTCTAATTTAAAAATATCCCGACAACTAACTTGGATTACTCATTATAGAAAGAGCAGAAAATGATACCATATACTGTATAGGGAGGGAGCTGGAGATGGGGGAATCAAGAATCAGAGATATAACTTTCAGAAGGACTACACCACAAAGTTAAATAACAAAAATTCAATTATTACTTACTTACAACGAATTAACAGTAATTACAAAGAACAATACAAGAGAAAATGCATTAACTAATGATAATAATAATATTACAATCATAATAATAATAAACAACAATAATAATAAATAACAACCAGATACAGAATATGAAAAACAATTCATCTATACATATCCACGAAAGAGACACCACACTCTTACAGCAATCAAATCATGACGGGATTGAGCTAGTTATCCTTGCAACAGAATCAAAGTACATATCGAACTCAGAACAGTGCATGTTAAAAGTTGAAAAAATAAAATAAAGAGGAGATTGGTTCTAGGAGCATCAGCATAAAACAGCCGTCTTTGCCTCGGCACCCACATAATTTTTTTGCCGACCAGAAAAATACAATCCAAATTGCCGTGCAATAGATTATACAAAAAGTTGACGCCTAGAATTCTTCTTCGAGTCTCCAAAGCTACTCTGTCGAAAAAGGACTACCTATACCACGGACAGGACAAGCACCACCCCTCCTAAAAACCGTCGCTGAATAGATTCAATTGTGCCATACTCCAGTTTCGATCTGTAGTAAAGCAATCTGAAAGTTGAGGGGTTGTTGAAAAGGTTACAGTTTCTGATAATGAAACCAAGCATCCTAGATAAATAAGGAGGAAACAGACAGAGCAATACTCTGGTAAAATCTACCTGGACTACATTCCAAAAAATTCCTTGGAAACTTTAAATGATGAAAGATCCAAAATCTGTTTGGATCTCAGTAAGAACGGGCTACATATTTTTACAGGATTTCTTACAGGACATTGTTGCATTAGGAAACATCTGGCAAGATTAGGCCTAGAAGAGAGCGACGAATGCAGATTCTGTAGGGAGGAGGAAGAAACTCCTGGTCACCTAGTAGCAGAGTGCGCCGCTATCAAACGCCAACGCAAGGAACATTTGGAAAATGAAATCGTGCAAGATAAGGACGTGTTGTTCCTGAAACCAGCCAAGCTACTGGGGTTCATAAGAGCTCTAGAACTTGATAAGAGAGTTGTAGACAATAGACCATCAGGTCGCGTGTATCATAATAATTTTAATATTAATGTTCGTCAAGGGTGCTTCTGCCAGCCTAATTTAGAAATTTATGGACAATATTTGATAATCACTGCACCTACGTTACGCCGAGAGCCATCTTTAATCACCATAGCAAGGAATTTCCCGCATAATAAGTGACCAATAATATTTTGCATTCAAAAAGTCAGTGCTACTTCGCTTCGTCCTCATCTTTACACTGTTTACAAAAGCAGCCTATAATCTCAGTGCAAGTCAAAGTGTGGTTCTAGTAATTCACGCAGAAGTAGGTAGTTTACGAAAATCTTTTTCGTTAAGAATTTTCCTCATTTTGATATTTCAAAAGATCTTTTATTCCTGATTCCTCTAAAAACAAATCAGACTGAGTTGGTCACGTGATATATTTTCACACCCCAGCCTGTCAGACTTGACTTTCAACAGATGACGTCACACCAACCCAACCTAACCTTGTATCAAAGGCTGAAACAGTTTTTAATACGGACCTGTCAGCTCAATAGTAATCAAATTGAAATCATAACGGAATTGTGTGTGTATGTGTGTATATGAACATATTTTGGTATTGTCCAGTTATTATGTGTAATTGTCACACCATTTTGAATTACAATAGACATTAATCCTCTTCAGTGGGGTTGATTTAACCATTGCTCCTTTTATTTCATTCAACATTCATACGGAAATCAATATCATCATAGTCCTGAATTAATGTGTAATATTCAAATATCCTAATAGCTAGTCATAATAATACCTAATGTTCTTTGTACTAAAAAGATTTTTTTATTTTCTAAAATAATCCATTTGCGGAAAGGATCGGTGAATTTATATTTTTAAATGAAACAACGTCAGCTCCACAAAATATTCGTACATGTATTGAATTTATAAAAATTCAGTCAGACATGTTTCGAGACCATCAGGTCTCATCATCAGTGACATTGCATGGTTACAAAAATATTCCATTGTGTCGAAGAAGGTTTGAGTAAGTACTATACAAGCTAAAAAGGGGGAAAACAACATCATTGGCAAGAGTGATGGATAATTTGGTTTAACAACTTACCATTTTGTGATTTTTTTTTTCTTACATAAAAAACAAGATTCTTCTAATTAGCTATAGTTATACAATAATATTTCACAACATCCTTGTGGTGAAATGTATATATTTTTTAAATTTTATTTTTGTATTAACCAGCTGTTCTTTTGGACTACTATAGTCTGTCTATACAGGGTGACATAGAAAAAAGTACATTGCATACTGCCACACAATAGAGGACACTAAAATAAGAAAAAAAGTTCCCATGAACATGGGTCCGCAAGGCCTTCGGTTAAAAGATACGGGGTGTTGAATTTTAATTTTTTTTTTTGGGTTTTTTTGAATATCTTTTGCCAGAGAGGCAAGAAATGGATAAAATGTGGTATACAGGGGTTTTTTATCACGCTAAATTCAAATATGATCTTAGTTTTGTGATTACTGATAGAGGGCGCTACATACAAGGTTCCATCCCTATTGAATCGGCCGTAATTTTTTTGCTATACACTGTATGACATGTTCGACTGAAAAAAATTGTTATCCCTTCTTTTATACTTAAGAAAGGTATACCTTGTCCAAGTCGCTAGAAGTAATGGTTCCAGTACAAATGCATCTAAAAGCTGACAATGCACGCAAATTATTCAAAAAGCGCCAAAGTAACCTTTGCAAAAACAATGATAAATAAAAATTAAATAATGTGTTATAATGACACTTGTCAAACTAATGTAATAATTGTTAAAGGTATAAAAAGTTACGAGCGATTCAATAGGGATGGAACCCTGTATGTAGCGCCCTCTATCAGTAATCACAAAACTAAGATCATATTTGAATTTAGCATGATAAAAAACACCTGTATACCACATTTTATCCATTTCTTGCATCTCTGGCTAAAGATATTCAAAAAACTAAAAAATTAAAATTCAACACCCCGTAACTTTTAACCGAAGGCCTTGCGGACCCGTGTTCATGGGAACACGACAACATTATTGTGTCTCGTGGGTTGTGCCGATAGTAGACTATGCCCAAAATCACATGACAACACCATCTGTCAAATATTGATGACTGTAAACCAGCTTAAGATTTGTGAAATAATGTCGCAAGTAGAAAAAAAGCCAAGAGGTGGAATATTTGTATAGAAAAAGTGTTCGAAACGTTAAAAAATTAGTGCAATTGACTGATAATTGCAGCATATGAGACAATAAAGAGAATAAAAAATGGCACAGATATCAAGCATGTACCAGTTTCGGGAAGACCGCGTAAACAATTTAATCGCTTTAGTGGCCTTAGGACGAAATAATCCTCGCCTTGGGATTCGCAAATTGGCCAACAGATTTGGAAATCAGCGAAAAATAAAAGTGTGTCCAGAAACCGTCCGCCCGTCCCTGAAACGACAAGGCTACATATCAAGGAAGCTAAAAAAAATAATACTTGCAATGACACATGGATTTTTGTCAACAAATACATTTTAAGTGTTAAAATTTTAAAACTCTTTTTTAAATTAATCATGATTTTTAATACGAGAGCGGGCTGAAAATTTTTCTTCTTGATAAAAAAAATCGGCTGTGTCGCCCCAAAACTTTCCCGACAAGATATAATATAATCAAAAAATATATGACCTGCTTAACGAAACAGAATTTTAATAATCATTATTCTTATAATTGTATTATTTCATCATCATTTCTAATTAACTAACGTAACAAACTAACTACTTTATTCAAAAATTAGAAAAAAAAAATATTGCCAGAGCAGGGATTCGAACCAAGAACTTTCCGCATGCGAAGCGCACGCTCTATCAATGACGCCAAAAACCCTTTTATCAAATTACTTTATTATATCACTCGACCCCTACTGCTATCAGAAAATTTGGCGGTTGTGTCCACCCCTATCACAGGACTAAAGCGATTCCCAACCAAAAATTAATGAGTGCATCCTAGGGCTCTCCAAAACTCATACACCAAAATTAAGCTCAATTGGTTAAAGCGTTCAGGCGCTATCGTGGAAGAATACACACAGTCAGACAGACTTCCATCTGGAAATGGTCTCAATCGTCTCAAGGAACTTCAAAATGATTATCAGTCTTTATCGCAAATTTTTTTTAGCGCGTTCACTGTGCGAGAAAGTAAAACATATATTTATTCCAGTGGCGTAAAATATAGGGGGATAAAAAATGTCACTAACCCCGATAACATGCCACTGCTTAATTTTTTAAATAGACTGGTTTTTTAATAATAATAATAATGCTTTATTTGCCTATGTAACAATAGTTATTAGCATAGTCACAGTCAGTATGTACATAAATAAAAATACAATATAAACAAACAAAATACTCAAACAACAAATGCGTGTGTAAATAGTACAAATACAAAACAGTAAAACAAAGTACATAAAAGTCACTTAAAACTTCAATAAATAGTCTAAAGGGGCACAATTCAAATATTACAACAACAATCAACAGAGTATAATACAACTTAAGATTACCAAAGCACTAGAGTGTATAAAAATTCACTAAAAATTTGTAGGTGAGATAGTTAGCATAGTCATATGGGCCAATCTCAAGAAGTTGTTTTTTCACTTCAACTTTAAATTTATTGTTCTTCGCAATATCTTTTATCTGACGAGGGAGGTGATTATAGAACCTAACGGCCATAACCTGAAACTGTCGGTCTGTCAAAGCTAATCTGTGCCGGGTCAGACACAGGTTTTTCTTAAGCCGCGTTTCATAACAGTATAGATCCTCATGACTTATTAAAGTATTGAGATTTTCCCTAATATAAAAAATGCATTGCCAAATATACAGAGCAGGAACTGTTAATATATTTAATTTTTTAAAGAAGGCTTGCCCCAAAACAGAACGCTATAACTAATTAGGTCTTGAAAGTATCCCATATATGGACAACGCAAGACTTCTTGTGAACATGTAGTCGATAGTTTTCGCAAGAGATAAACCACACAGGACAATTTTTTGGCAAGCCAATCTGATCTTTCCATGTCAATTTTGGGTCTACAATTACTCCATGAAACTTATAAGTATTGTGTTCGCTAGTAACATTTTTCCTTAGTGTAAAATCAATCCTCTCCGTTTTCGAGAAGTTAAGAGACAGTCTGTTAGAGGCAAACCAATTCTCAGCACTTTTTAATTTTTTTTGGATTATATTATTAAAATCCTCGGAAGCCTGGTAAATTAAAGAACAAGTCAGTCACTAAATTTGAAAAAAATATTTAACAGCGTTTTCGAATTATGGCAAATTTTCGATTTTAAGTTTGAACCTTTGACAACTAAGTCCCTTAGGGGTATATCTTCCTATATCAAAATGGAAGAATTAGCGAGAGCCTTCTGGGGTAGAGCACATTCAATATATAAGACTCGGGGCTTAGCGACTAGTGTAAAAAGGTTCCCTATTATCCCGTTAAGTTGCGAAACCCTTAAAACAACAGATTAAATAAATATAAATGATATTAAATGTAAAATTGCATAAATACGTATGTATTCCCTAGACCAATTAAAAATAAAAGCTCTACGATGTTGTTAGATATCCTTGGCCTTTCATTTGCAAAATTGGATAAATTTGCAAACAAAAAAAAAGTCAGGGAGACGTTTTTAAAATAATCATATGCATGCTGTGTGGAACACATACACAGCATATAGAAGTTATATACACACAACATATTTATATTTCTGGATACAGAGGAGAAGAGGATATATGTTCCCTCTAGTATTTACCCTTTTTTTATTATTACCTACCGATTCTATTGTATTGTATTCCAACGTTTGAGTGTACCTACTTTGTTAAAGAAAGAAATTGAATTATTAGATTGTGTATACACAAAATACCTCAAGCACGAGGGGGTGTTTTAATTCCGCCCAATGCAATGGTGAGGATGGAAGTTAGTGATGGGGATATTCTTAGTCTTGACATATTCTATGACTCATCATTAGTGTGAATCCCAAGTTTTATCTTATTCTGGTACTGTCGATCAAGCCATTCAATCGAGAAGAAAAGTAAAGACAAAGGAAGGGAAGGTATTTATGCCACTAACAGTTGGGATATAAAAATTATTAGTAGATATTCTACTTCTCACTGATTTTTCAATTGCAACAAATTAAACAAACAACTGAAACTTCTTCTTCGTTAAACTAAGCACCCGCCCTTTGAAAACTCATTATTATGATGATTAGAAAGGCAAATATTTTATTGATATTTTAGCGTTTATTTACCAACATCAGGTTAGTTTCCCATGAAAATAATAACATTTTTCGGCAGTAATATAAATGCTCAATAAATGAATTACCCAAATCAATACTCGAGCATAATCAATGGTACTGCAGAATATTACAAAAATATACCTGTTCAATTTGACAAAATTGACTTGAAACTGTTTTTCTAACATCGTTTTCACTTTTTGACCACCCTGTATGAATAGCTCGGAATATATCTTATGGAATCGGAAAAAGCAGGCCTTACTTTATAAGAAAACGCGTGCAAAATAAATAACAACAAAATGTATGACAACAAGATGAATTTAGCGTCATCTAGGGTGAGCAGGCAATATGTCTGGTGAAACACAGTTCACAAACGATGGCCGGACGAGAAGCAACAACTCCATCATATCCTATTGCCAACACTAATAATTGATAATTTAGTCAGCTTGTTAATTCTTTTACAGATATATCAAATTTTGGGTTAAGTAAGGCCCATTCTACACGAATCACGAAAACGCGACCGGTTAGTCGCTCAGTCGCCTGAAAATTTTGCCCATTCTATACGAGCGTGTAGCGCGTATAATCGGCGAGTGAAACGCGACCCATTCTAGACTAGCGACAAAACGCCTCGTATTTGCTATGCATCCCGTACAAGTTGGGTGCATCGCTGTTCACCAATTAACGTTATTAAGTTTGTTGGCCAAAAAACGTACAAAAAGACGTTGGTGGGTACACCTTGTTCACATCCCTATTACAATAATCCTTACTTTTAATATAATTTAGAGGAGGTTGATTCTCGATTTCACAAATAAATCTTTCAATGTCAAACATCAGACCAAAATCGTGGACTGGTGAAGGATAAATCGGCTCGGCCGGTCAGACGCGTGCAAGTAGTTTCATGTAGAATGACACGCCGCGCCGGTCTCCGGCGCGCGACTTTTACGCAACCTCTTGCGTTCAACACGCGGGCACGACAACGAACGCGTCCACACGCGACCGCAAAGTTGTCCGTATAGTATGCCCCATTTACACTCTGTGGTTCTGTGCCACACGCGTGTCGCTCGCCGGCAAACGGTCGCGTTTTTGTGGTTCGTGTAGAATGGCCCTTAGAGTAGCTTTGGCTTTAGGTGCATTTCGGAAACCACAGACTACTGTCAATAATATCGATAATCGGCAAGAACTTATGGAAATGAAATTACAGTTTTGGGTGCAGTTTCAAAGGAAATAATAAGCGATGTCATCGGTTTACGGAGAATCTTGCCAGGGCGGTTATTCAATAAAAGCAGCGGAGTTGCAAACCCTTTTTGAGGAAAAATTTAAATTTCCTATATTTTGAAGGAACTGCCTAACTGACATTAAAGTCGATATTTTTGATTATCTTTTCGTAGCAACTGACTTATGACTCTATGGTGGGTAGTAAAGCTTCGTATAGACCTGAACATTATGGCGAACGACAATCAGAACGAGCAGAACGGCAATCGGAACACCGCAGATGCAGAACGAAGCTTTTCGACATTAAAAAGAATTAAGATTCAATGGACGAAGAACGTTCAACAGCTTTGGCAGTTTTATCAGCGAATTTATTAAACAAATTCCGAATTTTAAAGAAAAAGTCATCGACAAGGGTGTGAGCTTAAGAATTCGGTTGTTGGTCCTATTTACAAGAAGGATGACGAAAGAAACATGGAGAATTATAGGCCTATAGCTTTGTGGTGCATATTAGGTCATTCAATAAGTCCGTAGGATGACACATAGATGGCGCTACTAGAATTTTTTCCATATGATTGTTATTTAGTACTAACCTTCACACGAAACGTGTATAAATTTGACAGCAATCTGACTATTGATTCGTGAGTTATAACATTTTGTGTAAAGCAACGAAATGGGAAAAAAGTGAACTGCGAGTTTTGATAAAGCATTGCTTTTTGATGAAAAAAAAAAAACAGTGGAAACCAGACAATGGCTTGATAAACATTATCCGTACTCTGCTCCATCGAGACAAATGGTAGAGAAGTGGATTGCTGAATTTAAACGTAGTCGAACCAACACAAATGATGCAGAGCGCAGTGGACGTCCAAATGAGGCTGTTATTGCAGAAAACGTCAAAGAAAAAGTATGTTTTTAGAAAGAGATTGCCTACTCAAATGTGTGTCCATAACCTCACCGATGGAGCAGAGTTGGTCCATGCCTTACTGTTCGATCTATCTAAAGCATTTGATACCGTTAATAAGGATTTTGTGTCAATAAAGCTGGCTTATAAGTCATAAGGTACCAGTGAAACCAATTATTGGTCAGTATATGTCGAATTATGATTCAGTCTGGTTACACTGAAATATAGGTACTTCGCGCATCCATTACTCAAAACCATATCGTGGAATTTCCAATGGACGTCCTGAACGACTTTTATCTTTTGTAGATGTACGACTACCAGATTGAAAACCTGGCGCTTCTCGATACTTTTCTCATGTTTCTATATCAACAAACATGGATATAAATTTGTCAGGCATAAAATACCTAATAATCATTCTGTAGACGCCAATCCAAACATAACATACAAATAAATATGAAACGTTTGTTAATAAAAAACCAAAAATGTAGGAGATCTTTCAGTAAATGTTCGCCTGCACCTTGTCAACATGGATTATATGATAGATACTTCAAATGAAACGAAGCGATGCATCTATAGATTATGTATTTTAGCCATGAATCCCAGATTATACAGCGTTTGTTTCTGTTAAAACGACTGTGTGCTTATAGCGTTGGTAGTTCAGATGGAATGATTTTTATTTGATTGCTTAATTCCTTCCGGAAAATGTATACAATATTTTTATTTTTAATGAAATATCTATGTTTCAAACCTATAGATGCGGATCACCTTCAGTGTCTTAATACAGGATGGGGCAAAGCAACTTGCTTATTTTGAAATTCAATAAAAGAAAAGTACAGGGTGAGCAAAACTCGATGTCCCAGCTCTGTTATGAGAAAATGAAAAACGATAGAAAAATTCTGAAAAGAGATTCTTAAATGGGATTAAGTAAGCTCCATTTTAACGAACATTTGATTTTGTTTCCAAATTTGGAAACTAAAGTAACTGACGTCAACAACTTTTTTCCAGAAACATACCTATATTTTTATATAGTTCAAAAGAGCTAATTTTTCTAAGCAACTTTTGTAAAGAAAAAAATTTGCTATCTTCATTCGTTAAAAAATTAAAAGCAAATTTTTAGGAAAAACTATTATCAAAAATTCGCAACTTTCACAACTTTTAAACAAGTAGGCTTTGCAAACAAACCGCAATTATATATGTCAATAATAAAACTAATGGTTGACAAATAGTTTTATCGTCATTTAATGTGTGCATTTTATGTTAAATGATGAGAGATGTTTTTGGCGACATCTAGCGTGAACAGGCAATATGCCGGGTGAAACACAGTTCACATACGATGGCCGGACAAGAAGTAACAACTCCATTATATCCTATTGCCAACACTAGATGCGCCCCAATCCCCTAGCAGGGAGGCTTTATTTAAGAATTGCTTGTTATATAAAGCAACAAGACTTTCAGTTATGTTGGAAATTTGTTTCACACTACCATGCTTTCACCAGACGGCCGTTTCGTCGATCCACGACTCATCAGTGCTGATCGGCAGGCAGTGTGACCCAAATTTCCATTTGTTAAATGTTTACGCATAACGAAAAAGTTGACATGTTATTTGTCAATCCGATTGAAAACGAAGGACATTTTGGCATTAACTTTGGTGTGGCTTAATGAGGGATCCTGCTTGTATCTGATCATTTTCTCATGCAAAAAAATAATACCACAAGAATATCTAGCGTCATGTCATTTAACGATGAGCAATAAGCAAGCCACAGGCTATAGTGCAGTGCTTATTACTGAAACTGAAATAATTGATTCTTGTAAAAAATTCGAAAAACAAGTTTACGGCCGGACCTGATGGGTTGCCATCGTTTTTAATAAAGGATTGCGTGGGAATCTTGGCGAGTCCACTAGCAACGATCTTTAATAGGGCAAAATTTCTAGATAGATGGCGAGAGACAAGAGTTGTGCCTGTTTATAAAGCAGGCGACAGATCAATAACTATCAACCCATTTCTATATTGTCCAATTTCTCTAAATTATTTGAAGCTGTGCTGTATAACAGAATATGTACTTCCGTGCATGGGCAAGTTTCCCTGAATCAGCATGGGTTTTTCACCGGGAAGTCCGCTGCCACTAACCTTGCAACTTTTACTCAACAACTGAACGAGGTTGTTGATGGTGGTGGTCAGTTTTATGAGTTGTATACAGACTTTGCTAAACCTTTCGATCGTCTGGATCACCGAATACTTGTTCAAAACTCGATCGACTCGAATTTGATGATGGTTTGAAGTCGTTAATTACTTCATATCTTCAAAACAGACTCAAATATGTATATTATAACGGCTATAGGTCAAAGAGGTATTGGGCTTCCTCAGGCGTTCCGCAGGGATCCAATTTGGGTCCACCGTTTTTTTCTATTTTAATAAAAGATCTAAATGATTGTCTGTGTGTAAAGCGGCTTTTTTTTGCCGACAACCTTTAGTTGTTAGCCCCTATTTCTTCTCACGTAGACTGTCTTCGGTTGCAGGACGATCTGAGGGCTGTGGAACATTGGTGTAACATCAATTAACTATAGCGCAACGACAATAAATGCAAATGTATGACATTCACCAGAAGGAAGGATATTATAAATTTTCGCTACATAGTTGGTGAGACAGCACTGGCTAGGTGTCTGACAGCTGCTGACATAGGCGTGCTTTTCGTCTCTAGTCTGTCATTTGTGTCTCATGTAGCTGCGTTGAAAGTTTTGTATAACTCTTTTCGAAGCTCGAATATTGCTCCTTGATTTGGTAACTTATACTATCAGATTCATGAGCGGAATGTTGAGTGTCCAAAGGAAGTTTTTGAAATACCTTTCATTTAAGGCATTTATCCTGACAGAGGGATTGAATGTTCGTATTTGCTCAACAGGTTCGAATGCAAGAGTTTAGAGTTTAGAAGAATATTTTTTCTCTAAATTTTTTGTGTGATCTTTTACATAATAGAATCGACTGTTCTGAACTCCTGGCTCAAATACATTTAAACGTGCCAAGACTTGTCGCCCGCAATCCTCATGTGCAATAATTTTAATTTGATTTGTGCTGACTGTCACATTTTTAATTGTTTGTTCAAAGGAAGCACTTCGAGCAACAAAACCATTAAAGCTAATCTGTACGAATGAAATTTCAATCTTTCATGGCGTGGATTAAAAATACTAAAATGGTAAAGTTTTTGCCAATCTTATGAAGAATTTCCAATAATTATTATTGGTATGGACTCTCCAAAAAAAAAATTGGGGGTATTCTGTAAATTTGCCTTGAACGATCATCATCATCATCTTCTGATGACCCTATATTGCTGGGGTTAGCGATGGAACTCGATCCAGTAGTTTAGGGATGGGTGAGCTGACTATGGGTTCCTCTATTGCCTCATGCTCAATCAATAACTTTAAATTATGTGTTATGTACACCATTTAGATGCCCGAGTTTTTGTCAGTCGATTCCTCTTTTTGGAAGCAATCCCGGAATATGAAATGATCAAGTGCAAGTTTTGGTTTCGGGAATAAATAAAAAAAATTAATAGTTTTCTTGTTGTTTTTCCCAGGTTTTTGATTCAATCTTCAACGGTTTTTTTACATCACCAGCAGTAGGTACCTTTTGCGCAAAAAAACCTTCACCGAAACCATGGAGAGGCTTGATAAATACTATGGGGACTCTGCACCGTCAATTCCAATGGTTAAAAATCTCGCTAGTACAAGTGACAATAGAAGTCGTTACGCCGTCGATAAAATCCATCAACTCATATTGGACGATCGAAGATTGAAAGTGCGTGAGTTGGCTGAGGCTTCAAAACAACTGACTGACCACCCTGCCTCGAAGCGTATCCCGTTGGGACACCTTGTAATTAATTTTGAATCATATTCATTGAGTGTTTTGAAAAAACACAAATGTTGAAAGGGTGGTAAAATCGCTTTGCTGCCACTCTATCTACCGGCTCAAAACCAAAACGTTAATTATAATTACTAAAACGCAAGGTAATCAAAAATAAATCAAACATATCCAACCAATTATTACTAATTGCAATCAGGCTATGGCATGTAGGTACAGAGAGTTTAGTTCGATCAGATCCAAAGTGAGAGTGAGAGAGAGATCGTGCAATTTGCAAACATGTATAAATATATTTTTCGAAATTCGCGGACATGTACAACATTACAGTTTGTTGTTTTACTGTATCCATTGCAAATATACATTATTTAACGAATACATTTTCAGCTAAAATTTGTTAAATATAATAAGGCAATACAACAATAAATGCGGTTAAAGGTTTTCATCACGCCATAAAAGATGTACTGTTGTTTATTTGATTTCATCCATGGTTTCAGGTCCAATGAAATTTAGCATAGAAAGCAGTACGTTCTGAATGTTTGCTTGAAGAAAATTAGTCCATTCTTCTTCTTGTTAAGAGCCAACCGACGCCCTTGACGAGTTATTGGTTCAGGTATGGGACCTCTTAAGTCGCAGATATGCTCAATAGCATTAAGATCCGAGATTTGAGCAGGCCAGACCATTTTAGGAATATCAACCTCTTCCAGGTTTTGTGTGGTGGTGTGTTATCCTGCATGATCATTGCCAATAAACCCAGAATATGGCATCACATGCTCTTCTAGTATCTCTGCCCAAAACAGATCTTCACCATAGTAAAACCTACTGGTGCTTGCACAACAAATTACCTCTGAATTCCAGTAAATGTAAGCGTTTCTAGAGACCTTCAGCATACACATAAGATAACCCCTCTCAAGAGGCGACCGAAGCCTTTCAAAACCATATTTCAGAGTCGACAAATGTTTTGAGAACTGGATCGAACGTATGCAAAACTGTATAAACCATAAAGCCGAATATTTTAGGAATCAAATAGTTCGTTCCCAACAAGGCGCTGAAGACGATCCATGAAATGGACGTCCAAAAAATACCAAAAATCATCCAGAACAATCTTGAAATCGTCCTGGATGATGCATATAGAGAATGAAAGAGGAAAAATCTTTATTCACGACAGATTCAAATGATTGTCTGGATTAGGTGTTTAAGAACAGGAAAGAATATGGCAACCTGTAGAAGCCCTAGTTTGAGGTAGAATTCACTCTTTCTCACTATTATCTACCACCAAACTTGAGAAAAATCTTGTCCAGAAAACGTTGTACATAAAATAGAGGCCTGTTTCTGCCAAAAAAAGAGTTCAACAAAACGATTTCCACGATGACCTTAAATCACTGATATCTTTGAGAAAGCAAGATCATCAGCTGTACTTTACAAGTCTTCTGGTTCACATATGGATTATGTCAAGTTCAGTACGCTTAGAGCTGAATGTAAACGATTGTCTCGTGAACGCTATCTATCTTACACTCAATATGTTGAGGATGAGTTACCTGATAACATTATGGTGCATTTTGGAGGTTTGTGAATTCAAAGAGAAAATCATCCGGCATTCCATCAAGCATGTCGTACGAGGGAGTGTGAAGTGATGGGGGTAAGAGGTTCTCCTTTGCTCGTCCTTTGCAAATTATTTTCCCCAATCAATGGAAAACAATAAAAACGATGTGTCAAACTACAGGCCTGTGTCTCAGTGCTATCCCAAAGCTCTTCGAAAGTCTGGTTGCTAGACGTCTGACAGCCGCCCTCTTTAATAATCGCAGAACAAATCGGTTTTCGAGCTGGAAGATTCACTGAGCTCTATCTGTTAGAGTTTATAGATTACTTATCTGGGGCTTTGGAGGCCGGTTGCAAGGTTCATACAGTATACACTGATAAGACCCAACCCCACACCTGTGCTGCGTTCGTAGAATATTATTTTAATGATGAAATAGAATTATTGTTGAAAAATAAAACTCTTTTTTAATTAAAATTTGAATATAAATAGCAGCCCTCGTATACACTGTCCAAGATAAGAATGCAATAGCATTGGAATCTTGGAAACGCTAGGAGTTACAATACCGGTGAAATTAAAGAAAAGTTGTACAATTTAAACTCCTTTTAGATGGCGTTTACAAAAGTAAACTAACTTTAGCCGTTTACAAGAATTTAGATTTTTTGCGTTTTTAGTTTTTATTGCTGTTTTTGAGAAGAAGATAGCGTTTACTGAATGCAGAGTAGTAGGTTTTGCAAAAACATTATTTAGTCGTTACTCACAATTATTTACTATTATTTGACAATTTATTTCTGTCACACAACATTTTATTCTGTACGCGGTTTTTTAAATTTAGTAGAAATGTTAGTGCTTTTTGACGTTGATGATTTGTGATATTTGAGAATTTATAGGTCTTAAATTATTAGGCGGTTTTGCTTGATTTTGTCGTATAGTAAAGGTATTCAAGTTATAACCTTATATTTTTGTAAGAAGTTTTTTTGCTTGATTTTTTTGTTTAGTTTTGTATTTAGATGAGATTTATAATTAGATAATTAGTATTTCAGTTAATAACTTTTTCTACGACTGTCTTTAAATGCCTTTATTATATGTTCAATCATGATTTGAAAATGTAGTACATTGTAATGCTGTTTATCATTTATTACGCACGGGTAAAATTTCCTGGTAATGACAAAAGTAGCGGCGGGCATGAAAAATCACTATAGCAACGCCGAAAATACAAACACCAAATTGACAGTTTAGGTATTTATAATTAATAATAATTATAATTAAGTATTTCGCTAATTTCAAAACACATAAACAGTGATAGTGAATATAGTTTAACACCACCTAGTCAATTTAATACTTCTAATTTATCGTATTTAGGCTTATACGCTAACAAGGGTAAGTTTCGAAAAACAAATATTTTCATAAAAATTATGTTAAATTTATTCAAAAGCATTAAAACAGTCGTAGAAAAAGTATAGTGTGAAACTCACATGAAATGACCATTTCCTACTCGTATGATTTGCAGCATGAGCCGCAGGCGAGTGCTGCAAACGATCATACTCGTAGGAAATATATGTCATTTCATGTTCGTTGCACAATATACTATTATATATTAAGGTAGTTTGGATATACGAGCCCTAACAACTAATTATTTGGACACCTCTGAATATGTATTGCAACCATGTTTGAAGAATTTAATTTGATAAATTTAAATTATGTTACTGTATTTTATGATGTGGGTAATAGTTATTTAACAGTAGGAAATTGTATCACACTCCAGAAATAAGAGTACCTACTCTTTTCACAAATAAAAGCATATAAAGTCAGCAATAAATAATTATTTGGACATACATTTCAATACACATAATATCGAAGTGTCCTTTGCAAATGATCGAACGTTATTATTTGAAAGCTGTCAATTAGAGCGTCACAAATCAAATCTACTGTGGCTTATATTTTAAAAACATTCAGAGAAACTGGGAATGCAAGCAGTCGAAGAAAACATACTGGACGACCAAGAATAGTGAGTGACAGAAACCAAAGATGTCTTGTTAAAATTTGTAAAAAAGAAAGAAGGAGTACGTTAAGACACATAACAGCTATGGAATAGCGAAACTGCTTTAAACTTGTCCACGGAATGTTGTAGAAAGTGGATCCACAAATCAGGCATGAAATTTTATAAGGTAAGGTAAATTGTTTAAAACTTTTGTATTCGAAACTCTAAGAATGGTTTACAGGCAAAGGAAAAACCACTCAGACACAGAAGAAAACCCGTTTAGTTTGGGCTAAAACTAAGAAGGACTAGACCTACGAAGATTAAGTCATTTTTAGTGACGAAACGAAATTTGATGTTTGTGTTGGGGACTTTAGGAAACGCGTGATACGTTCAAAAAGTGAAGCTTTTCATAACGACTGCATAAAAAGAACTGTGAAGTTTCCCAAAGGAGTTATGGTCTGGGGATGTGTTACATCAAATGGCACGGGATGTTTGGAGTTAATAGATGGAACCGTAAATGCTGAAAAATACAAATTAATATTGGAAAATAATTTATTACCCAGCATACAAATATTAAATGGAAACATAAGTGCGCCTCATATTTTCCAACAAGATGGCGCTGCGGTTCATACTGCTAAAAGTGTAAAGGAGTGGTTTGCTGAACATGACATACATGTGCTATCGTGGCCCTCAAACAGCCCCGAATTAAATATTATCGAAAATGTTTGGCACCATATGAAAAAATATTTAAGAGATCATATACAAAGAACTCTACCTGCATTGCGACTCAAAATTCAGAAAATCTGGAATGAAATTGAGCCAACTGATTTAGAAAGCCTCGTTAGGTCGAATCAAAGCTGTAATTAAAGCTAAGGGAGAGGTTACACGTTACTAGTCTAAGTGTCCAAATAATTAGTTGTTAGGGCTCGTAGTAATAATGTTAGTATTAACAAAATTTGTGCCAGCAGTTGCGCTTATACAAATAATACAATTAAATTTTATTGGGAATAGTAAATTGTTTTTATTAAAAAGGTCGTATTTAAAAAAAAAACACAAATCGATTATGTTTTTTCAAAAACGAAACTTTGTATTGAAAAATTGTAAACGCTATCTTATTCTCCTCAAAAAGTAACAATAAAAGAAATAAATAAAAACTTTTCAAAACACCATTTAAACAGTGTTTAAATTTATCAGACATTGTAACTCCTACCATTTTCAAAATTCCAATGCTATCCCATTCTTATCGTGGACACAGTGTATATTCTTAATTAAAACAGCAAAACAACATACAACACAAACATTAAAACCCCCACTACCTGCACACCCCTATCACACAGAAAATCATCATTACCATCATTAAAATCGCGGCAGCAATCGTCCAAGAATTTTATTATATACCCTACATTACATACTACACATAAACGATACGATTACGGCCTGTTATAAAGTGCTGGAAATTTATCGCTCAACTGTCAGTTGATAATAGAGAGCCAGTCAGGCAGTAGCACCGCGTGCATTTAAAAAAATAATTTTCGTTTACGAAAATTCTATTTAACACTGAAGATTTAAAAAAATGTATTGAAATTTATTAAGAATATTTTGTTTGGGTTTTAAGAGTGAAATTTGTGTTGTTCTTTATTTTATTTTTATTTTTTTTTGTGGATGATTTACTACGTAATAAAACAAAAAAAGAAACGTTGAATTCAAAGGTGGGTACTTAATTAAATTATTATTAATTACTATATTAAATTATAGTGTAAAAACCAATAACCGTATTCCTATTTAAGATATATTTAATATTAGGATAATTTTTTAATATTGCCCACCTTCAAAATCAAAATATTTGTGGAAAATATAAAAAAAAATATTTGGAAATTCCAACGTCGTCCATTCTTGATCAGCCTACGTAAGAAACAATAACATTTTCATTATCAAACACGATTTTTTAATTAAATTATAATTACCAAAAATCTCCGAAAACTAATTATTTTTGTGTTAAATAATTTTAAAAATAAATGGTTATATTTTCAACCATATGTGAAATGTGAAATTTGAACAGATACATTTTACAATAAAGCTTTCGGTTTTTTGACAATATTTTTGAATCTCTTACAGCTAAAAATCTGTTAGTTTTAAATGTGACACCAAGTATATATTGACATTTTCGACCTAGGTTGCTCTGACCCTTTCTGGTTTTCTATTTAAATACCCAGTTTTATTTATTTTTATTTTTAAACAAGAAATTTACCCTGCTGAAATTTTTATTTATGTTAAGCGATATTAAAAATTTGGGAAAATCAAAATCAAAATATACCTAATAGTTTTTAAGGAACATACCAAACGTAGTCCCAAAACGCCAAATAAAACCTGTATCAAATGGATTTTCCCGCACAGGGAAAGTAATGTGAACGCGCAAAAAAAAAAAATGAACCCATTAGTTTTTGGTTGAAATCGCTTCAACCCTTGATAGGGGTGGACACAACCCTTCAATTTTCAATTAGCAGTAGGGGTCGCGTGCTACATCATTTTAAAGCATTTTTTATCTGTTTTACAGTGATAGGTTACTTTTGATATTTGCCCCCATAATTCTCGAGAAAATTACATTTAAAATTTCACCAGTTAGGTAGTTGGAACCTATAATTCTTATTAAAATATAATAAAGTAATTTGTTAAAGGGTTTTTGGCGTCATTGATAGAGCGTGCGCTTCGCATGCGGAAGGTTCTGGGTTCGAATCCCAACTCTGGCTTTTTTTTTTCAATTTTTGAATAAAGTAGTTAGTTTGTTACGTTAGTTTATTAAAAATAATGAAAATAATACAATTATAATAATAATTATTCAAATTCTGTTTCGTTACGCAGGTCATATATTTTTGATTATATTATATCTTGTCGGACCGATTTTTTTTTTATTAGAAACAGGTGAAATGAAATAACGACATACTTTACCGGTATAATTGTGAAAATGGAGATATTTGCACCGAGATCGCTCGGAAACTTCGCGGAATTTTCGGTTGAGGAAGTGCACCTAATGTGTCAAGGCAACCATTCGAAGAGTGATCAATAAATTTGAAGAAACTGGATCGATTATGGACATTAAGTTTCCTGTTCGTCTACGTATCGGTCGGTCTCGAAAACATTGCAGCTGTCGCCGAAAATCCGGAAACATCAATTCGGCATCGCATTCGGCACTACTTCTAATTCCCCCAACTTCACTTGTACAAGATCCAGGTTACTCAAGAGATGTGGTTTCAGCAGGACGGCGCAACCTGCCTAACCGCCCATGAAACAATCCATTTATTGTAGCAAAGACTTTCAAACAAAATCATCTCACAAAATTGTGATGCTAACTGAAATTCCCTTGTTGATCTTATCATAAACCCCAGTGCTCTTGGCAAATATGTGTTCATTGAATGACAGTTCATTGTCGACAAAGACACCTTGACGCCTAACTTAATTGCATCTCAGTAGACAGTCGCGCCAAAGCCGATGTTCTAATCAAAAAATGTTGAAATGCACAACTAAACAACTTTTTCAAAAAACCAATTCCAAAATAATAATAAAGAGACTTTTCAACATTTTTAATAAGAAGTGTCAAGTTTGACAGGCAAACGAAGTCGCAAAAGTATGGTAATATCATCTATCTATCTCTACCAATAAAAAAATATACATAGATTTAAGAAATGATGAATAAAAATTTTTTTCTAAAAGTCATTGATTGATTCATTTGTTCCTTTATCGAACTCCACTACACGAACTACTTTTTCCAAATAATAGTTTTTGTGTAAAACTCCCAAATTGAAAGTTCAGTCCAGTTAATTTAGAAAAAGGAAATTTCCCAGGAAAAATAAGTAAAACACATTTTATGAAAATCAAAGCCAACTACGATATTCGAAAACCGCTGAATGTAGAAAAAAAAAATCGGGTGAAACAAAAGTGCAGTTTTTTTTAGCTCTTGCAAATAAAACACGTAACCGAATCTTTGATTGGGTTTTTACATACAATTATTGAAGCCTTTGGCTCATTTACAAAAACGGAACCCTCGCTTTGGTATGTCAAGTTTACTCAACAACAATAATTTTCATAACGTGTAGGGCGTTTTTCATAGCTAGCTTAGCTAGTAGCTTTCTTCTAGTTAACAATGTCACAAAAAAAATAATTTAAATATTTATTCAAATAAAACAAGCAAACTTATCAATGTCAAATCCAGAATCTAAGGGTACTCATACAAGAAGGAACTAGTTTCGGCCTAAGCCATCATCAGCTTAAAAACAAGGGACATAGAGCGTTCAGAGGAAGATCACTGCAGTTTTTTTCTTGGTTTTTGTGATTGTTGATTGTTTTACAACCTTAGAATAAAACGATGGTGGAGTTGTCATTGATAAATTTAGTTGTTTTATTTGAACTACCACTCCACTTTCAGAATGGATGATTTACCACATTTAAATATTTATTAATATGCATTACAAGGAAACTTTCCATTTCAGGCAATTTATAAACTCAAAACATCCGTTTTGTGAGTATTTACGTTCCTAATATTTCTTTTCAGTTTACTTTCTTGGGGTGTTCGGTTCTTATAAAAAAAATTCTTCTTTATTTTACATAGCAATATTCATTTTTATTTTTGTCACGATCTCATTGAACATAAATTAAACGACGTTTCGTTACTAATTAGTAACTTCCTCAGGTTAAAACATTTCCTTCTAATTACTAATACTACTAATTAGTAACGAAACGTCGTTTAATTTATGTTCAATGAGATCCTGACAAAAATAAACATGAATATTGCTATGTAAAATAAAGAAGAATTTTTTTTATAAGAACCGAACACCCCAAGAAAGTAAACTGAAAAGAATTAGAATAGCGGTTCAAGAATAACAAAAAAATAAATATGTTCCTAATATTGTTCCAAAGGAATTGTTAAAGTATAACCAGTCTAGAATGGACCAAATAACTCCCTAAACACTTAAAAGAAATCTTAACAACCTATCCACGGTATCCTCGGCTTCCAATTATAATCCAATAATTAACTATTAAAATAAACAGTATAAAGTTACTGTATTATTTGAAATTGTATTCACAAATTTATCGATCCACAAAAAATACAAGTTAAATTTCTGTTTGCAGGTATCAAGTTATTGTGATGTTCTCATTGTATAGAGCCTGGCTATCACTAGGCCCAAATCTACCACCGGGACTACAATCCAGTTCAACAACAATTACCACTACATCGGAACCAGTCCCACTAAATCTTACATTGCCTACCCAAATACCAGATATACCGGATGTCATACTACAAGTCGGTCCCAGTATGACGCAGTTCTCCGCCCATAAAACGGTCCTGTCAAATCATAGTGGATTCTTCAAAGCGGCCCTCAGCGGCAGTACAGGTAAAATTTGGAATTTTATTACATGATTATACTTTTATGTGCAGACTAATATAAATGAGAAGTATCTATTGTCTTAAAACAACTCCCCATTGCATTGCTTAGTATGTAATGCTGTTGGTTCTCAATACAGAGTTGCGAGTTCAATTCCCCCTGGAGCTATTTTTTTTTATTTTTAATATTTTTATTTATGGAAATAAACATTATTTTCTGAACATCTGTATGATTGGAGCCTAAAGAAGCTAACAAACTTAGAAAAACTTCGCGAAAACCCAAAATTCAAGTGGTTTTTGCTACCTATAAGTAGGGTTACCATTTTTTTTCTGCCTGAATCGCGGACAATGTGCGGGGGAAGCCATACTGTTAGAAAGCGCATCAAATATTTATATTCATTATAATAAATTTTTGGAGATTATTCTTCCTTTGGCACACGAAATACGGACATCCTATATCTAAAAGAAATAACATGATACGAGGGTTGCCTTTTATATTTCCGGATTTGGCAACCCTGGTGTTGCAATCTGGCAACTGACAGCTCTATAGTAAAGTTGGACATTTTTGAGGTTATACGTACTCAGAACGTTAAACTCAAAAGATTCATCTCGGCCCAAAAATGGAATTAAATTGTGAACATTTTCGTACGATTATTTTTTACAACTTTCGACGTAGATTAACTCATCAACAGTGCATGGATGAACTTATTTCAATTTTTGGCGATGAAGCTCCAGCAAGGACCAGTGTTTATCGATGGTATGGTGAATTCAATCGTGGTCGTAGTTCACTCCAAGGCGAATTTCGTGAAGGTCGTCCAAAATCAGTTGTTGTTCCGAACACAATTAATGCTGTGCGCGAACTGATATTGCAAGATCGTCATGTAACCTATCAAGAGATTGAGACCACCTTAGGCATTAGTGGGACCAGCATACATTCAATATTGCATATACATTTGACTGTCATAAAAATTTGTTCGCGTTGGATCCCACAAAATTTGTCAATCGCTCAAAAAAAGGCTCGTGTCGATTGGTCGAAAGAAATGCTCAAAAAATACGATCGCGGTGCTTTGAAACACGTCTATGACATCGTGACAGGTGATAGTTGTGAATTTACGCGTGTGAGCCCGAAAGTAAACAGCAGTCGACTGTATGGGTGCTTCAAGATGAGCCAAATCCAACAAAAGTTCGCGCACGAAGCACTTCCAAGCAAATGGTCGCCTGTTTTTTCGGAAAAACTGGACATGTCGCAACCGTACCACTAGAACAACGCAGAACAGTCAATTCTGAGTGGTACACGACCATTTGTTTGCCAGTTATCTTCCAATAAGTCAGGAAAACCAACCGCCGAAGACGGATCACTCTTCACCACGACAATGAGAGCTCTCACACATCGGCTCAAACAACTGCATTTTTGAGCTCCCAAAACATCGATTTGATGAGTCATCCGCGGTATAGTTCTGACTTGGCACCGAATGATTTCTTTTTATTCCCGTAAGTTAAAAACAAACTGAGTCCACGTTTTTCGACACCTGAAGAAGCGGTTGCTGCATTCAGAATGCATGTTTTGGAGATACCTCAATCAGAGTGGCAAAAGTGCTTCGACAATTGATTCAAACGCATGCAAAAGTGTATAGATCTTCATGGCGAATATTTTGAAAAACAATAAAGTGATTTTCGATGATTAATATTTGTTTTTCTTCTCTAATCCCGAAATATAAAAGACAACCCTCGTATATGATTCTCTGATTCACATGATTGGCATTTTGCTAACCAAAATGTTGTGTAAAGTACAAAATTATGACTGAGATGATTTCTTGTATCTAACTATTTTGTATTTGTTCCAGGATCTGGAGCAATCCTCGTGCCAAACGTTAACGTCGACGAATTCTCCTCACTTCTAACTTTCATGTACACCGGCTACCTCGATTTAAACATATCAAACATATACAGTATCCTCCTAGCAACTCATATCCTTCATATGCCACAAGCACTGGAACTATGTCGAAATTTCTTAATCCATCACCAGACCAGTCAACAGCAACGTACAAATAACATCATCAAACCAATACCGAGCAGAAAAATACCACTAGCGAGCCAAGAAATATTTCCACCGCTTTTTGGCGGATTCAAGAAGAGTGAAGACACAGTATTCAAGACTGTCGGTGAACATGAAGACAAGATTATCAACAGCAGTGATATGGTTCCGGTTAAGAAAAACAATAATAACTTAGATGAAGTTAGAAAGCCTCAATCCATAACAAAAGAATCACGCAAACAATCGAAAAGACATCCACAACGTAACAGTAATATCAGTAACAACATGGCGCAGTCGGCAAGCACCAGTACAACCGATAAAGTTATAATTGATATAGCGTGTTGTGATGGGCCAGTACGATTTCACAGAGTTATTAATAAAAACTACGGATTTCAGAATAGTATCGACGAAAATAACGCATCCAAAAACGATTTATCAGCCGCAATGAACAAAGCAATGAACGAAAACATTATGGAAAAACTAAACGCTGATGACAGCCAAAACAGCGAAACGTTCACATGTCTATATTGCAATCACGTGTTTAAATCGCAATATTGTTACCAAAAACATGCACGACGACATTTGTACCCGGTGAATTTGGATCGTAAGTCTGTTGCACAAAAAGAACCCACGAAACGAGAGGTGAAATTGTTGGACATGAACGTACAATATTATCCATGTAAAACTTGCGGTTGTAAGTTTCCGAGTTATTATTTTGTACATAAGCATCGAAAAATGTGTCATGCCGATGAAGTTGCTGATAAAAATCATAAAAATAATGAAATCGTTGTGGTGGACAACACGGGAACTGTAGCACAAGACGATACCAGTAGCTGTAGTGCTATTGATGTGGAAGCAATTAATACAACTACTAGTGATCAAAAAGAAGAGACCTAAGCTTCCATTTCGTTTACTTAAGGGATATCTATAGGGAAATGGATGTTGTAATAGTAAAATGTAAATGTTGCTAAGTGATAAACGTACTAATAAATCGTATCAATAATAATTATGGCAAAATAGTGGATAAGTTGTTTTTTTCTACACCTTTGCACCTAAGAATCCAAGAAAACCAACCGGAGAAACTCGGTTAATTAGTTTTAAATTTCTTAATTTCGTTGAGTTATTTAAAACTCTAGAAATTTTCAATTGATTTTCGTTTATGACGATGTCCTCGAATTATTTTATATAATTTTGCCAACGGATTAACTTAACACCAGAATTTTCCCTAAAATAAAAGAGATGCTTGATGGGAAGGTGGACGATGAAGCTCAGTGCTTTACAACCCTGAAAAAATTTAATATCGAGCTGTACAAAGTTCTTGATTGGTTAATTTCGCAGATGGAGTGGACATATGACTTTTTGTCACAGTTAGCTTCTGATTTTTGTAAAAACTTAAAGAATATCTTAGAAAAACAGCAGCTGATTTGGCTCTAAAATATAAAGATGATCTCGACGCTAAGTTTATACATTGTAAGAGGTTATCGTCGAATTATCCCAATATAGAAAAATATGCCTCCGCTTAGCACTAACTAATTGAAATCTCAAATAGGCCAAGAGCGCCTAACAAACTTAGCCTACTGTGAATAGAGTTCGAAAGTACAGAAAAAACTAACTTAGATGAACTACAGGAAAATTGCGAAAAGTTTTGTTGTAATTTTATTTTACAGTAATTTATGATTTTTTTTTATTTGTGTCCATTTTATGATTCCTGGTTGTTAATAATGATAATTTAAGTTGTTTTTGTAATAGCGTTAGATGTTTATATTAAGTTTGTTTTGTTTTTTTTATTGAGTATAAATTATATGTAACTTTATGAAGTACTTTTTTGATAACTCTCAATTAAATTTCTTTGCTATTTGATAACTAAAATAGTAGTAATGAACAAAAATCAATAATAGTATAGTAGAGATTATGGATCCCGAAGCAAATCTTTCTTAAGCTAAAGGTAGAACTTTCAAATTGGTACTCAAAGAGTTGTAAAGTTTTACCGCATTATATGTAAATGACAAGGCAAGTATTGTTCAGAACGTCATTTACATATAATGCGGTAAAACTTTACAACTCTTTTAGTGCCAATGTGAAAGTTCTAGCTTGAGCTGTATTTCGTAACCATCTTAAGAAAGATTTGCTTCGGGATCCATAATCTCGGAGTTTCAGGAATCTATCTGTACTTATTTGTTGATTTCATTTTTTTTTTGTTTAATTTTATTTTTATATCAATTTGGAATTTACTAAATTAGTTTTTTTTATGTTTATGTATTCATATAATAGTTATTTATGTAATAAGTGTGCGAAGGATAATTTCGCGCATTGAGACAGAAATTTATTTTGACGATGCGCAGCTGAGTCAAAATATCTGTTGAATGCGCGAAATTTCTTCGCACACATATTACATACAACATTTTTTCTACAACTGCAGATATTTCCTTTCATCAATAATTACTATTCTAAAGAATACTCATATTATTTATAATAATTATAAATATACCTTATACCTTGTATATTTCGTTAATATGGAAAGTAGAATATACCCACATACGCTTTTTTAATTTTGACAAAAAGGTGACAACTAGTTTTTATTGTAATTTCTAATTAAATATTAACTATGTAAAATATAGAAAATGGAGATATAGGCAGTGACCAAGAGGCAGTATGAAAGGACATACAGTCAATTCAAAGAGTGCTGTAAAACTAAAAATTTGAAAAAGTGAGTGAATATGTTCTGTTACGATATTTGTACCATTAACGTGAATATTGTCAAGAATATTTAATACCTACTTAATTAAGAACGTTTGAATGAATTTATGTATTTCATATATTATTAGTACCTACAATAAAGTTGAATTCTACGTACTTAGATCGTGTTAAAGTTAGTGCACGCAGTATTTCGCCGATGTGCGAAGTATTTTCTTCGCACACCGGCGTTTGCGAAATATCATTTGTCACATTAAAAGTGGTGAAAAAATGTCACTCTTTTTTGACAGTAGTAGAAAAAATTTATTTATTTTGAAGTCATATACATGCGTAAGGACGAATATGGTGGACAATACCTTTTCTCAGAAATGGTTTTAAAGAAATTTTTAAATGATTTGAGTATTAATAACAAGTGCTCCAACAACATTAACTCCAAAATTTTAAATAGGACACCCTATATATTTTTACATTTTTAGATTCCTTGAAATAATTAAAGGTAAGTTCCAGTTCCAACTCCCTAATCGAAATTTGTGTAAGTCAGATTATGTATTTTACTTTACCGCTCAGGAAAAATATCGCTAACGCGCCCTGAGACGATTAAGACCATTTCCAGATGGAAGTCTGTCTGTATGTATTCTTCCACGATAGCGCCCAAACGCTTTAACCAATTGAGCTAAATTTTGGTATATGAGTTTGGGGGCGTCCTAGGATGAACCCATTAGTTTTTGGTTGAAATCGCTTAAGCCCTGTGATAGGGGTGGACACAACCACTAAATTTTCATATATCAGTAGGGGTCGAGTGATACATCATTTTAAAGCATTTTTTAGAGCCATAGGTCACTTTTGATATTTGCCCCCATAATTCTCGAGAAAATTGTGTTTAAAAATTCACCTGTTAGGTAGTTGGAATCTATCTTATTAGAATTATAATACAATAATTTGAAAGGGGGTTGTGTGGCGTCATTGATAGAGCGTGCGCTTCGCATGCGGAAGGTTCTGAGTTCGAATCCCAGCTCTCGCAATACTTTTTTTTCTCTAATTTTTGAATAAAGTAGTTAGCTTGTTACGTTAGTTTATTGGAAATAATGAAAATAATACAATTATAATAATTATTATTAAAATTCCAATAACTTAAAAAAGCAACTTTCTAACGATCTGTGGCAGCTAAAATCGTTATATGTATTGGCATTCTGTAGGAATTTCAAGATATTTTGGGGAATTTCCGTACATTGCTAATAATTTCCAGGGAATTTCAAGATTAATCGGGTATTTTAGGAATTACGGGGAATTTTCCTTCAAAAGGGAGTTTCAGCGCACAAATTTTCTTAGTGACTTCCCCCCGGTCTTTAAAATTTGAAATTTACTAGCGTTTAAACTAAGATATTTGCAAACGTAAGTATTGACGAACAACTCACAATGTTTTATTTTTCAGTGGCAGATAATAAAATATGTTAAACAATACAAAAAATTGTAAAAGCATTTTTTTTATATTAATATCCTGATTTAAATCATAGAAAAACGTTCTTACCTTGCATGGTCGCTTCTTCATCACTAGTCTCCATTGCAGTGCTTTCCTTATCTTTTCTTCGTTCTTTCTTCTTTTTGTTTTCAGTTAATGTCATATTGTTGGACGTATGTTGATCCCTAAAACAATGTACATGAGTTAGTTTTGTATTTTTAGAGAATAAGTTGTTCAGGGAGCTGTCAGCTTTAGTACAAATCAACTCACAAAAAAACCCTGAATACTCAATATTTTATATAAAAAAAAAAACAATCTCCTCATAGTCTATAAGAATAGGTAACCTAAAACTAAAATTCATTCGTTTAAAAATGCATACCGAAATGTAATTGGAAAGTTCAGACAGAATTTCCGAATATTATTGAATCTATATACCTACATAAGAGGTTTTTCAAACAATTTCAACTTAATCAAAGTTAAGGGAAGCGAAATGCATATCTACAACTTGCTACTCGGTGGCACAAATAATTGTAGAAATTGATATACGATGTTCAAGAAAATAAAATACATTAAATTAGTAAAAACTAACAAAGCATTGAAAGCTTCTACTAACCAAAAATCACAATATCATTATTTTTCTAAGACTGTCTTTAAATGGCTTTATTACATGTTGAATCATAATTTGAAAATGTAAATGCTGTTTTTCATTTATTTCTTTAAATTTATTTAAAAATGCACGGGTAGATTGCATGGTAATGACAAAAGTAGCATCGGTTATGAAAATTCACCATAGCGACGCCGACAATACAATCAAACCAAATTGACAGTTTAAATTATTTCGCTCATTTCGAAGCTATTTATGTAATGAAAAACAGTGATAATGATAGTGAATATATTTTAACACCCCTAGTCAATTTAATACTTTTAATTCATCATATTTAGGCTTACGCCAACAGGGCCAGTATAGGTATATGTCATTTCATGTTCGTTGCACAATATACTATTTTACGTCAATGTGTGTTGGTTGTGCATAATACCTATAATCAAAGTTGTTAATTTTTAAGTAGTATCTTCTTTAATAGTTTTATTTTCCCTTTTTTTTATTTATATTGTATTATTTATTTATTATTATTTTTTTTAATATTTTTAGCATGTCATCTCTGGAATTACTCGGGGTTTGTAGATTTATAAATAAATAATAAGGAATATAAAATAAATTATCCATTAATTTATATGTTTTTACGAAGGTATATTTAAACCAAATTAAGTTTTACTATACATGCCCTGTTGTCAATATAAATGCACGCCATTGACTGTTATAGGTTGTATTTCCATTATGCGCCTTTATTACACTTTCTATATTTTATATTATAGGGACTACGAGGGTTGCAATTTATGTTGGTATTGAGAACTGGTAATGTCACATCAAAAAATGATCAACATCCTAAATTCAACCGGGATCTATGCTCAAGATCTAAGGATCATTACTGAACTTTATTGGCACCAAACAGCAACAGTCAAAATCGAAGGGTCCACATCAGAAGAAATAGCAACAAGAAGGGGCGGGCGACAAGGTTGTGTACTGTCCCCACTACTGTTTAATCTCTACTCTGAGGCAATATTCATCGAAGCTCTCGAAAATTCAACTGCAGGCATAAAGATCAATGGAATCAATATAAGTAACCTTCGATACGCAGATGATACCGTCATAATAGCCAGCAGTATAACAGAACTTCAATCCCTTATGAACCTTATTGTGGAGTATAGTGAGAACTTTGGGCTTTATATGAATACATCCAAGACCAAACTGATGGTATTCTCAAAATCACCAAGACCCGTTACTCTAATGATCAACGGAGAGCACATTACACAAGTGTCATCTATAAAATACTTGGGGGTACTCGTCAGCCAGCAACGCGACTCAAAGACCGAAATTAGATCAAGAATTGCGCAAGCGCGGAAAATTCTGAATAATATGAGGACACTTCTGGCAAGCCGAGACCTCAGCCTGGACCTCCGGATTAGATTACTTCGCTGCTACATCTTCCCTGTCCTTCTATACGGATGTGAGAGCTGGACCATTGATGCAACCACAGAAAAGAGAATCGATGCGTTCGGAATGTACGCCTACAGACGAATGCTGCGAGTTTCTTGGACGGCACATAAGACAAACATAGAGGTTATGCAGCAAATGGGTAAACACAAAGAACTCCTCACGACAATCAAGGAGAGAAAGCTGCAGTACCTAGGACATATCATGAGAGGCGAACGATATCAGATTCTTCGCCTGATAATAGAGGGAAAGATCGAAGGAAAACGGTCAGTCGGCTGTAGACAAAATTCATGGCTGAGGGACTTACGTAGATGGTTCGGACAGACGTTCATAGAAATTTTCAGAGCTGCTGTTTCCCGCACAACAATAGCCATTTGGATCGCCAACCTTCGCAGGGAGACGACGTCCTAAGAAGAAGAATGCCAGGTGAAATATGTCGACGCCATCTTAAAGTTTGACATTTTTGACACTATCTCTTAATGAAATATTGGATTTACATTCTTTCTCGTAAGCGTAACACTCACAATATGGGCTAATTTTGGCAAAAAACGTATTCCTCGTACTTTGATCTTCATGTGATATTTACGAAAGAAGAAAATTAGTTCAATAATTCTACTAAATCATTTTTGCGCATACCGTCAACACATTACTTTCTTTAGTGTTCCACCCAACATAGGACGCAGAAAGAAAGAATTTTGTATAAAACAGGTTTGCAAGAGGAGATTTTATTCTCTCGGAGCAATCGGATTACAAATTCGTCTGCTGTGCTTTTTGTCCATATAAAACGATATAAAAGTAACAAGAAAAAAAAAGCATGTATACCTAAATAGCGCTTTAAGGATAATTCGGCTGCAGCAAGAATAGGTTTTATATCCTTAAGAAGCTTATAAATTTCTGCGCAATTTGCCTTAGCCTTGGGCTGGTTTCATCTCATGCAAAAGTGAATAGATCTTAAAGGAGAATATTTTGAAAAGCAATACAAATATTTGATAAAATTAATTCGTTTGATCTTTCTATTCTCAATAAATAAAAAGAAACCCTCGTAAACACCTGGCTTTTCATTCATATATATTTTTGGAATTGTATTATTAGTTAGGTACCTACTTGATGAAAATTTTTTGGTACACCTTGTAGAATCAAATCTTTTCAATTTGCAAAATTGATATGTATGATTGCAAGTTTGATCAGTTACTTAAACAAACTTAAAATGCAGCACTTCACCATTAACATGTTCCTGGAAGCTCTAATACTGTCAATATCGGGCAGATTGAGCTGTCAGACATATTTGCAGCTTCTAAACGCCTTAAAAATAAATTTACCTCTGGATATGATAATATTCCCTCTTTTTTTGTCCGAGAATGCATTTCTGTCTTAGCTCTTCCATTACAGTCAATTTTCAATTTAATTTTGAAGTCGGGAATGTATCCGGATCTATGGAAGGTATCTAAAGTTGTTCCAGTCTTTAAATCCGGCGAAAAGTCTCATATTAATAATTATCGACCAATTTCTCTATTGTGCAATTTTTCTAAATTATTTTAATCAATTTTATATGACCGGATCTATACAGCTGTGAGACGTCAGATTTCACCAACCAGCATGGTTTTATGTGTGGCCGGTCCACTGTCACCAATCTGTCAGTTATTACCCACTGTATCTCTGAAACTCTTGATCACTACGGTCAACTGGATGTAATCTATACTGATTTCACCAAAGCCTTTGATAGGCTAGACCATGGCATATTGCTAAGTAAACTGCATACGTATGATGGATTTCCTTCCGGCTTGATATCTTTATGCAACTCATACTTGCATGATCGGAAACAATATGTCTTTTACAACGGCTTTAAATCTTGTTTTTACTCGGCCACGTCAGGAGTACCCCAGGGTTCTAACTTAGGTCCATTGTTGTTCCTTCTTTTCATCAATGACCTGGACCCGTGTTTACTTCAGCGTACTCTATTTTTCGCAGATGACTTAAAAATCTTCGCCTCCAGAAAGGTGGTGCGACAGTAACAAATTGTCTCTTAACATTCGTAAATGCACATGTCTGAGTTTTACACGTAAAACAACGATTATTGACTATCCGTATGCAATCTCCACAAATAAACTTGAACTATGTCGGGTATTCACGGATCTTGGTGTTACCTTCGATCAGAGGTTCCAGTTTTTGGAGCATATGGAAAGAATGGTTGGTGAGGCATCTCGCATGTATGGCTTTATAATGCGTAACTGCAAAGGCTTCAATAATACCTCTGCCCTTATCACCTTGTTCAATGCCTATGTGAGGTCAAAATTGGAGTATTCTTCCATCATCTGGTATCCTCAGTATAATATTCATAAACTCGAGGTCGAGCAAATTCAACGTAGATTTTTGAAATATTTAGTTTTTAGAACCGATGGTGCTGATCCAGTAAGAGGTTTCGATCATGAATTGTTACTATCACGTTTTGACGTTCAGACTCTGGAGTACCGAAGAATTCAGAGCTCATTAACCATCTTATATAAATTGCTTAGAGAAAAAATCGACTGCTATTTTCTGCTATCTTGCTTGAATTTGTTAGTTCCTAGGTTAAGTACCAGATCGAATTTAACATTTCACTTACACAGAGCTAGGACCAATGTACTGTTAAGATCGCCTGTTCATGTCATGTGTTCTAATTTTAATAGAGTTTCTGATAGGTGTGACATTTTTACAACTACAGTCAATCACTTGAAAATGGTAGCTGCAGAGACATTTGTGGTTGAGGTGTGTGTATGTGTGCGGAATTAATTAGGATTTATAAATTAGTATTTTAGTTTATGTAAGCATTTATTTTTTTAGTTTGTAATATTGTCCTTTAAATGGGAAACTGTTGGGCAATAAACGCTTTATTTATTTATTTAGTAATATTTCATAGGGAGATCGCAGAACGGATACACAGTCAAGTGATTAATGATTGAGCTCTGTTAAAGTGGCTCAACGAATACATGTTCAACTTCTTTCTGTTCCAATACACAAATTAAAATTATCACGTTGCTTATCATAAATTCTTTGGACAAAACAGAGCCATAAATTTGATTGGATTTTCTCACAGCACCATTGTTATCGATACCTACTTAGACTTTCAGGGACGAGTACAATAAAAAACGTGCTAAAGCGGGCCATTCCGTTTTCCGTCAACTGAACGAAAAACGAAACATCATAACCATCCTGTTAGATATTTTAATTAAGTAAGTACTTCTTACGCATCATTTTAAATTTAGCAGAATTAAGCACCATGCATGATAACACAGAGGGGAGCGTAACTTTCTGTTTACACTGTATAATAAATTGATGCTGGGGTTGGATATAAAATGAGTGCCCGGAATTGAGAGATGATGGAAGAAAACAAACTCGCGGTCGCCAGTGATCACGTAATGAAAATCGTGTTTGTTAAAATCAAACTCTGCGATTGCAATCAGCGATATTGGGTTTAATATTCGTTATGGGGGTAACAGATATACCTACAGCAAGTACAGGGTTGGCCAATTTGGATATTTCTATTCAATAGCAAAACATAAATCACTTGTAAGGGTTGTGCGGCCTATCTTGATTGGGAAACATTGCTTTAGTTTAAATAACTACAAATAAATAATGCATATCTACCTAGCTACGACGGAAAACAGACCCTAAAGCAACTGGCAGCTCAGGTGAAAAAGATTACTCTGCCATGGGTGCCAGGACATGAAGGCATAGAGGGGAACGAAGCGGCGGAACAACTTGCAAAAGAGGGCGCAAACGCTCCGTTCTGCGGCCCGGAACCCATATTTGGCCTTTCAAAAAGCCATATGATGGAAGAACTTCGGAGATGGGAGAAGGAACAACTTAAGTCCTACTGGAGAAACACTCCAGGACTAAGACAATCAAAAACGTTTATCAAACCTTCAGAGGCCAACGCAGGGAAGCTTATCCAACTGGAGAGAAGCGACCTAAGGCGAATTACAGGCCTTTTTACGGGACACCACCCAGTGAAGTACCATCTCAAAAAGATGGGCCTAACCGAGGACGACACTTGTCGGTTTTGCGAAGACGCAACAGAGACAACAGAACACGTGCTCTGTGAATGCATGGCACTTTTCTGCAAAAGGCTAAAACACCTTGGAGGGGTGACCCTCACACACGACGAGGCAAGGAATTTAGCCCCCAGAGAAATCATCAACTTCATGAAAAGTGTGGGACAGCTGGGCAATTCATAGATTAGAGTCATTCACAAAAGAAGGTCGAAGTGAGGGGAGGCCAAACCGCCTAAACGACTCCGATAAAACAGTCTACAATCTAGCTACGAGGGAGCGTTTTTAAATACGCAGAATGGTGATGCTGGAAGGTAGTGGTGGGAATATTTTTAGTCGTGAGATGTTGTAATGCTCATCTTTATTATCAATACTTACTAATTTTTATCTTATTCGGATCATTTAACCTTTGAACTAACACTTATATACATAATATTCTAAATTACATATCGCAGACATATTTTTGTATTTTTAAGATTCATTTTTATTTATTTATTTATTTTTTTAATATCACAATTACTTTTTTTTTTAATATTACAATTCTGTTTTGTTTTTTTAATTCTTATTGTTTTTTTCTATATTACAATTCTGTTTCGCTTCTTATAAATTCATCTATATACACTGAATCCAAAATAAGAATGGGATAGCATTGGAATCTTGGAAACGGTAGGAGTTACAATGTAGGTTACATTACTAAAAACTTGTTTAAACCATTAGATGTGATATATAATATAGTTAAAGTTACTTAGAAATAAGGCTTCTACCAGGTACTGATCAAAACCAGGGCATTTCATATGTTAATAGCATATCACAATGAGTATTTTAAACGTGCCACATTATGCACTTAATATTTTATTATCATTATCTCTTGCAAGGAGCCAGTTCTCGAGAGATAGTTTTTTTCCCAGTGTCGCACTTAAAGAAGTATTTTTAGTAAGGAATATATGATTTTTATTTTGTTTGTATATTTAATTTTTTTTTTGAGACCATTCGAACATGATAATTTAAACTGTATTGTAGAATTTAAAAATAAAGACTTACAATGCCAACGAATAATTTTAAATATGTATGAGTGCTTTAAAAACGAACATCAAGAATGTGATTTAAATATGTGTAAACAAATTAACAAGCTGAGTAAATTATCAGTGTCAACAATTTATTTAAACAAATTGATGACGAAGGTAGGGACTTCTTGTGTATAGTTTGTATAAACAAAATAAGGTGCCTATTTTAGATGTGGTTCGAGAAAAACTTAAAAGCTACAGACAATATAATTACAAATGCTTGGCCACATTGCGGGAAATACTAATGGACTGCGGAATTAAATATAAAAAAATATTGACAATAGAATAGCTGTAATGGTATCAAGAAGGATAGTAGAATTGCGGGAAGAAAAGATTAAAGGTTATCGTGAGTCAGATTTATTTAGACGAGACGTGGTTTGATACTGACGACGTGTTGAAATACGCTAGGGTGGATAATGCAAAAAATGCAGTTTAGGCACTCCATATCTTCTAGAGGTAAACGCGTCATCATACTTCATGCAGGTGGCAAAAATTGATTTGTTCGGAATGCGTTGTTATTATCTGCTAAAAATATATGCGAATCCTCTGCAGATTATCATGAAGATATTAAGGCTCAATTATCTGAAAAAAAGGCTGAACAACTGCTATCAAGCATTCAGAGTAATTCTATTATTGTTATGGACAACACATCTTATTATTGGTTGAGGTTCGGAATTGCTTATGAAAATTAATCTTAACGCTCCAAAAACAGAAGCTAGGTACAACACAACTTTTCAAATTGTGAGAGCTAGGACGAATGTACTGCTACGTTCTCCTGTAAACATAATGTGCAGTAATTATAACTCAGTTTGCGCGGTCTGTGACATTTTTGCTTGTGAAATGATAGAGATTCTGGAGGTTGCTGACCGGCACTTTAGTAGATGAAATAAGACACTGTCCTTTTTGTTTTTTCTTTTGGAATCGTTTATTGAATTGAATTGATATTGAATTATTATATATTTGTGAATGTATATCATTTAGTAATTTAAGTTAATGTAATTGAATTATTATTTTATTTGTAAATTTATATTGTATTTGTCCTGTAATGGGTTTTATACTGTTGGGCAAATAAAGGCTATTATTATTATTATTCCAGATTGTGCATTAAAATTCCTAATACCAATAAACAAGATATTATTAATTTTATGACAGAACAATTAACTATTCTAAAACCCGATTACAACAAAATTATTCAAACACCAAATAATATGTGTATATATAAATTTGCTTTATTTTGCTAAAATAATAATGATACGCACATGCGTCCCAACCGATAGATGTATGCCGCCCAAAGCTTTTTTTCGTTTTCAACTGAGAAAATAGGTATACACTTTACCATCTATTTTGAATTCAAGATTTGTAAACGCTATCTTTTTCTCATCAAAAAGTACCAATGAGGAAGTGCTTTTAATTTGTTTCTATCTGTAAAAATAATATCAGAAATAAGTAAAAACTAAAATCGCAAAAAATCGTTTTTTGGAAAATTCTCGAAAACGGCTAAAGTTACTTTACTTTTTAAAACATCATTTAAAAGGTGTTTAAATTATACAACTTTTCTCTAATTTAACCGACATTGTAACTCCTACAGTTTCCAAGATTCCAATGCTACCCCATTCTTATCTTGGACACAGTGTAAGTATATTTGTAAACTACTATTATTTAACAATGTAATGATATAGATTGGTAAGAGTACACCGGCATTCTATACAATTCATTTATAATAATAATAAATCGTTTATTTCCAAATTTCCTTTAATACCTCGTTAATTGATTCTGCAGATTAAATATCCTTAGGCACCCTGACCCACTACCAGCACGACGATAAACAATTAAAACAAGTCAGGAAAAAAAAAAGAAACAAGAGTAATAAGGCTTCATAGTCAGCGCCTTTTTGAGTTCACTGCATGATCTTTAAATTAATTTCTTTAAAACGTCTGAGAATCTGATTATAAACCCTCGCACACATATAGTACCTAACTATTTTTTTGATACATTGGCGTTACATGCCTTGGCAACCTGATCATATAATCACCCTGTCTTGATATGGAATCGCAAAAATCAAATTTATTTCTAATACACTGAGTATTCTGGTGCATAACAGAGAGTACTTTAGGAGTATTTGTTTTAAATTTAATTTAGAACTCTCGAATTGCTATTGATAACTGTTACTCGCTGCTGGTCGCCACTATGCATTGGTGTACACCTCTCCACAATTGCGGGTATTCCGTTTGTGTATTTAACCGTTAATCCAGTATCGCTCGCCGTCCATCTGTCTGATTCCCTGCCAAATGCTTCCTCTGGTCTCTTGTCAGATCAGCCTTAATCATCATATTCTTTGTCTGGACAACACTGTTCTAAACAGTATTCAATCGCAATTAAATCTTCGGCATAGCTATCGTCAAAACATACTTTCAGAGGCCTTGCTTTATTCAGGGCTGGCTTTTGTCTTGTTTTTGAATTATAGCTTCTATTATGTGCTGAACTGCATCCTTCACTAAATCCGACTCAGGTATATACATTTTTTAATGTTACTTAAAAATGAGGGTTTTACCAGGCAATGATCACAACCAGGGCATTTCATAATATGTTAATAGCATGTTGTTATTGAGCGTTCACTTAATGAGCGTACCTGCATATTTGTAAAACACCGAGAGACGAAACATGGATGAAAGAGAATAAGAAAAATCCAACCAGTCAGATATATCGGTGATCAAGTAGTTCCTTAATCACAATGAGTATTTTAAACGTGCCACATACATCATGCACTCTGGACGTATTACCATTTTTATTATCCCGGCTTAATATTTCATTATTATTATGTCTTGGTAGTTATCCAGAGATATATTTATTTCCAGTGTCCCAGTTCAAGAAGTATTTTTAGTAAGTAATATATGATAACTATTTTATTTGTATATTTAATTTTTTTAACTCTTGAAATATGGCGTGTTGGAGACCATTTGAACATGATAATTTAAAATGTAGTACTTATAGAATTTAAAAATAGAGATTTACATGTGCAGTGTCAACGAATAATTTTAAATATTTAAAATCGAACATGAAGAAGAATGTGATTTAAATATCTGTAAAAAAAATAACAAGCTGACTAAATTGTCAGTGTCAACAATTTATCGAGTGATTAGAGAGGAAAATGTAATTATTGACCTGGTGGAAAAAGAAAACGCATTGGACAAAAATTTAAACAAATTGATGACGAAGGTAGGGACTTCATTAGAAAAATTGTGTACATTTTTGTAAACAAAATATGGTGCCTACTTTAGATATGGTTCGAAAAAAACTTGAAAACTACGGACAATAAATTACAATTGCTTGGCCGCAGTGTGACCAAGCAATTGTAATTACTTGATACAATAACATCATTTAATTTCAAAAAAGAATATACAATAGACCAAATTTGCCTAACCAAGAACATACCACTGTATTTTCAATCCCTTCGAGATCATTTGGGCATCATAAAAACCCGATTACAAAAAAATTAATCAAACACAAAATTTGCTTTTATTTTCGCTAAAATAATGATACGCCCATGCCTCCAATTTTCTTTTATAACGTTACAAGCCTTGCAAAACAATTGTTTAATCAAGTTAAACGTCTTACCCATGTGAATCTTGTTGTACGACCCCACCTTTCTCCACATTACTATCCTTTTTCACATCAGATCCATCACTGTTTTTCTTGTCACGATCCAACAATACATCACTAATATTATTAATCATATTATTATTATTACTCCGATTGACCACCAGGTTATCCCCACTACTACTACTACTCCCACTGACATTATTACTATCATCCCCAGCCAAACATTTCTTCCGGCCATTTTTAAAATCTTCATGTTTAAAATCACTCAATAACGATGATTGTTGTTGTTTACTTGTTTGTTTATCATTCTCAACAATAGTACTATTACTATTACCACTATTTTTAATATTTACACTATTTTCAGTCGAATTATTATTAACATTAGAAGTTTGTAATAATTTATTATTATTATTTAAAGTACTATTATCAATTACTAATAAACCACTGTTATCAGTATTACAACTTGTTGTTGATGATGCTGACGTTGAACTACTTATTGACGTACTGTTTGTAATTGAAATCACAGATGGCGTTACTATACTATTACTAGTACTATTCGTACAAGAGGTCGTTAATATTGTTGGGCTACCTGTAGCCATTGACGAACTACTTGTTATAATCGATGTTGTTGTGGTTATTATAGTATCTGAGGAAGTACTGCTTGATGGTACTGATGTAGTAGGAACTGAAGCAGATAATGCTGATGCGGGCGGTGGTGTGGACGAAACGTTGTTAGTTTGCTGTGAATCCGTTGATGCTGTAGTTGCTGTTGTTGTGGAAGTTGTCAGGCAGCTGTTTGTTGTTGTTGTTGTGGTAGTACTTATGGAGTCACTTCCAGATTTCTGTTGTTGGCTTGTACGTTGCTGTTGTTCTCGCTGCAGTCTTGTAGTTACACCTTTAGACAAATTTATAATTATTAAGTTTGATGTTATTAAAAATACTATTTTGGTTAGGGGTAAAAAACTAACTCTAGTAATTTATACTGTAAGTACTTATTTTTTATTATAAATCATTATTATACGTACTTAAAGGCAAATTTTAATGTATTTATAAGATACTACTCGTAAAAAACTAGTAACATTTGACGAATAGCTCCACATGCTTCTTATACTAGCGATCGTGACTGAGAGGATGCATGAATATTTGGTTATGAAAATGTTGTCCGCTGCGATCAACCATAAACACAACTTTAAAGTGGTGAGTCCTTCAACAATTTGTTTCACTCAAATCTCTCCACTTTGAAGTCGTTTAACATAAATATATTGTGACGATTATTAAAATGTCCCCTGCGCTTAGAGATAAATAAATAAATACATCGGGCAACACCGCGTTGGCTATACTATTGTAATTAGATGAAATCGTTCTCGAAAGCTCGCGACTCAAACTAACCAGAGGCGACTCTGTACAGATTTAATAGGCTATACCTCGTCCGGGGCAGAGCTATGGTAATTTGGTAGAATGTGCCTCGCTTGCGGTATAGATCTGGAATGGACGTACGAGCGCCAGAATGTTGTAGAACGACTATTTACTGGGAGCGTTCAAGAAAGGACAAAAGCATATAAATAGCCAACGTATGACAATCAGTATGAAGTGAATAGTCCATAGTTGAGAACAGTGTTGTGACATATAAATTATAGTATAAATAAATAGTGAAAATGAATATAGCCATATTAGTTCGTTTAAGTTATTAGTTTGTTTAAGTGTTAGTTATTAAGTGTAAATAAATTAGTTTTAAATAAAGTCCATTATTATTTCACACAAAGAACTCAGAAAAACGTTACAATATCATCTGGATTCATCAGGGGTCCGTTTTAGGTTCTCTTATTTTTGAATACTTTGATATTGTAGATAAATTTACTTCAAGTAAACTTCTATAGTATGGTGATGATTTAAAATTGTCTGTGCGTATTAATGACTTTTTTGATGTTGTTCAGAGAGATGTAGACCTTGTGTAGGTATGTTTTTCACTCGTAAATATACGCCGATACTGTTTGACTATAGTCTCAGAGATCGACTTCTTAAGAGGTGCAATTTGGTTAACGACTTCGGTATGATTTACAATCATAAAATATATTTTAAT
This sequence comes from Apoderus coryli, assembly GCA_911728435.2. Lineage (NCBI taxonomy): Eukaryota > Metazoa > Arthropoda > Insecta > Coleoptera > Attelabidae > Apoderus > Apoderus coryli. The sequence goes on along the minus strand of OU452198.1, from coordinate 31,472,030 downwards.
GATCACTAGAATGAAATTATTTCTATATATTAGAATATGTGTTGATAGCCTGGTTTTTAAAATATGATACACGGACAAATTGGAAAGGGTACAGCGGAGGATGGTCAAACATCTTTGCTATAAGTCTGTCATGGATATTCTTTTGAATAAATTAGACTTTGCAACTGTTTCAGACTGTAGAGTTTGTAATGCTGTGATTTTTCTTTATAAGCTTCTACATAATCAAATAGACGATCCACGATTGTTAAATTATATTGGATTTAATGTACCATCATTAAGATCTGGCGCAACACCAACATTGTTGAGTCTTCCCACTTCTTTTTTCCTATTTATGTGTTCCACTTGAGATGAATTTAACATTGTTTCTTGAAACATTTCGCTAATAAAAGTTTTTTGTTGCGTTACATATACTTTTTTTAACAGTAGTTATTTAAAACGTTTTGTTGATGGTTCAACATTTACTTGATCGAAATTCATATCAAATTAAGATAAACGTGGACCTGTTTTTAAATTCCACTAATGATTTTATTTTAATATTTAGAACATGACCAGTGTTTCGCTACACAGTAACTTCTTCGGATATTCTATGCTTGTAAATCATACTCTCTTATTTTAGAATCAATAAAATCTTGCTTTGTAAGTTTTTCCATAAATCATTAATGCACAATCTGCACTTAAAAGTTTTTGAGCCTACTCCAACTAAGTTCACTGAACCTTTTATCGAATGCTCATTTGGGTTAGTTTAAATGGTGTCGGATTTGTCGAAGCCTCTTCCCAAAGATAACCACTAGTGTCTCCGCCTTCCTTGCTCTAGTATTACATGTATCATTTTTCCCGCCAAACAAAACCACAGCTCGTCAAGTGTATTGGTTTATACACGGGGATATGCCGCATTCGTATGAGTAGGCCTCGCGATACACAGTTGTTTTCTGTCTAAAAAAACAGCTGCGGAGTACTTTTTTTTTTCATTGCAGTGTAGGATTCCCCAATTGTAGAAACACCTTTACCTTTATAATCACTCATCGCCTTGAGTTATCCGACAGCTGACTGTGTGACCTTAAACTTCACGGGTGGTGGTATGCCTTTTTGATGGAGTCCTGCTTGGACTCAGGTTCATACTGATGAACCCAAGTTTCGTCTCCAGCACACCATCCTTATCCACAGTACAGAGCTCCAAACACGCATGAAAACATTTGCCGCGCTGTTAGTTTTCTCGTGGCATGAGCCTTCTCGGCACCCATGGTGCACTGATCTTTGTCATGCGAAGATAATCACAAAAAATGGATACTCTAGTCAGTTCTACGACTTGTTTCTTCTTCAGCCGAGCATCTTTTTTTCGATTTCCCGAGTGCTCACTTCAATAGGACGTCCAGGCTGAGGGTCATCTTCGAATTATTCCCAACCATGCTTAAAAAGCACGATGACATTCTTTTCATAGTTTTTACTGGGCAAGATTTACCGTAAAATGGTGAAGTCTCCTCAAAGACTTTTCTGGCTTAGTCAGGAACTTTATAACGACGCAGTGGTCGATTTTCTCTACGTTGTTTCCCGATTTAGTTGCTTGATTGATAAAAATTGGTATTCCTCTAAACAACACTGTGTGAAAGCGCATTTTAAAGACTTCTAGATCAAGTGCTGGCCAGCTGAAGACCTTCTGGAAGCGTAGAATCAAAGGATAAGTCTTTAAAGAAACACTATGGCTGTCCCACTCTTTAGGCCGACTGAGGACGAGAGTCTTCGATAATCATAACATCGACGTTTGAACTAAGTTGCGAGTGTATAATGCTATTGTAGTTCCTACCCTTAAGTATAGCTGTGAGTCTTGGACCACTTATCGGAGGCATTTAAAAACCCTAGAGAAGTACCATCAACGATGTGTCAGAAGAATTCTTGGAATCAAATGGCAGGACCGTCGAACAAACATCATCCTTCTGGAGGAAGCTGATGGAGCAGCGCACCTACAATAGCCGGTAAATTGTGGTGGTTGGGTGTGTCAATTTTGTGACAAGGTTTGCGGCTCGAGGAGTTGGAATAATTCATACTCGTTAGCGCTTGAATGCTGATGATGAGGTCTTTAAAGGTGCCATTCCTTCCCTTGTACAATCCATTAATAAATCTCTCCTCAATCACTCCTCACTAGTCATCCCCACTGTTCCGCGAAATTAAATACGCTTCCCCCATATGAACTTAAATGTAACTTTAGCCATGTGACTTTAACTTGAAGTTCAATCAATCAACTTTTACTTTTAAACTTTTCAGCTAAGGCAATTTTACTTTCCCAACCTACGAAAAGTATTGTGACCGCGCTAAAAAAACCATTTTGAAGTCCCCTGATACGTTTAAGACCATTTCCAGATGGAACTCTGGCTATCGCAATTTCATTTTTTATCCTATACCGTGCGTCGGCTGTAGCGCAGTGGTAAACGGCGTGGCTTGGCGTGCGGAAGATCCTTGGTTCGATCTCAGTTCTTGCAATTTTTTTTATTTCTAAATTTTGAATAAAGGGTTAGTTTAGAATGTTATTATTTTTAAACTAAAATTATAATAATATAAATAATAGTGTATGTACATTTTAAATCGTATAGTTATAGTTCAACCTTCTGGAAAGTTTTAGGGTGACACAACCGATTTTTTTGATGCTCCCAGATCAAGCAAACCCTGATTCTCTCAAAACCTATAAACTTTTACTTTATATGGATAATTAGGAAATGTATGACAATTGTGGAACTGCCGAATTACTTATTGATTAAAAAGGTACAGATTGATGGTTAAATGTTTACAAGATCATAATTGCGGTTTACCTGTTGTTAGAATATCCACCACGAACGTGCTAGCCGAATTGATCACTTTGCCAGAATTATTCCGAGGTCCTCGCCTCATCCGATTCCTTCTCAGCAATCGTTTGAGGTTCTCAGTTTTCTTGCTGAAGTAATAATGTTGTACGCAGTCCGCTACAGATTTTCTTTCCAGGTACGAAGCGACTATACCGAAATTCTTCGGGTGTAACAGGTACTTATCTTTGAACACCTATCGAAAATAATATTACATTATCATATATTTTTGCAGAAATTGGAATTAAAACATTGAACAATATTATATAAAATAAAACGCATCTAAACAAAAACTATTTGTGTTAAGTTAAAGTAATTAATTGAAAAGTTTCCAATCCAACAATGAAACAAGCCATTTTTTCTTAATTTTATTTTTTAGTTTGATTAAAAGTTTCTTTCACTTTTCTTGATCCATGCCTCCCTAGTAAATCCCTTCGACCGTGAACGCAATATATCCAATTTCTTCATCACGTTAAAGTAGTATTTGATGTCTTCCTCTAATTCCAATAAATTGGCCCTCCTTTTACCGCTACTTTTAGCCTAGGGAACAAAAAAAGAACGAGAACACCAATTCGAAAAAAATCATCAATAATTTCACTCAATTTTTGACTCAGGTTATCACATCGGAGTTCATTCCCAAAATGACTGATTGTCTATTGAAGTAAGCAAAAGCAAATTCATATCAAATTAACTAGTCTAAGCTTAAGAATGCAATTTTGAAATCGCTTTTTCTCGCAAAAGGGTTTTCTCATTCCATGTTCTGGGTGTCTCATTTTGGGGCCTATAGCTCTGTGTTAACCCTAGAAAACTAGGGCGTATTTGTGTCTGAACGACTAATTTCAGAAGTGTAGTCGCAGAACCAGTAGTACCAGAAAAGTCATAGCGTTTAGCACTGCCAAATACATACTTATACTTAGGTGACCACAAAAGGCAGTTGTTGGGTATGAGTAGATCTCATTTGCCCTGCCTGGTGGGACTATACCCCACTGGTCACTATCGTTTGAATCATCACCTCACGAGATTGGCCTTTTGGAAAATTCCGAATGCCGATTGTACCTGGTGGATGATGAGACGGCGGCACACGTAGTATGTTCTTGCACAGCTGCAGCTAGCACCAGATTCGCAACATTCGGTGGAGTAGCTCTCCTACTAAATAGTGAAATACAAATAGGTATGAGCGACAATATACCTTCGAGTGGTTGCAGTGGAACCTAACTACTTTCCTAATTACTAGTAGAAAAATAATACTATTAACAATACTGCCAGCTTCACGTTGCGGTTGGAAACTTTTCAAGATCAGAACAACCACTGGAATCTCGAAAACGGTAAAAGTTTAAATCTAGCAATGTGGTGTTAATTGCTTTCTTCTTCTGATTGATTTTTTTCGATGAAATCAATCTTCCTTTATGGATGTGGTTTCTTAGGGTATACGGACTAAAAACACGGCTCGAATGAATAAAAACTTATAGACAGCGTGTTTTTAGTCAATACACACTATGAATTTATTGTTTTACTTACATAAAACATAAATTCCTGATTAAATATTTCTTGTTCATCTTTTTCAGCTGAAGTTCACACAAAAAAAAAACACTTTGAAGGAATTAAAACAGTTTTTTCAATGACCCTTTACGAAAAGACACTTTTCGTCACGGCATAACGCAGCGAAAACTTGATTTCCGTTCTTAGTGAAAGAAAATCCCAGAAAGTTAACTTTTCTGCTGTCACTGCGTCGATGTTATTATTAAATCACCTCAGTTTGTGCTCGTCGTGGTTTCGCTATGAATTCACTTCAGAAAGTGACTCGGATGTTCAAAATACTCCAACAGAGATAAAAAAATCAAGCAGAGCAAACCTCTGTGGAAGAAATTTATATTAATTCATGAAATGGAGAGCTGATTACCACGTGCATTTATTTTCGCTTGCATACTTTGCAAATCAGTAAATATTCCAAGTGCGATTTTAAAAGAAGGAAGTCTAAAACTTTTTTGGTTAAGAAATAAATACAAATCCAGCCGACTCAAGATCAGAGCAACAATTACTTGCCCAGCTCTGATTGAAATATAATTACAGTAATTAATTACTATTCAATGTAGTTGTAAATAATAATTAATTGTAGAGATTAATTACAGTAATTAATTATTACTTGTCCGGCTCTGATGCAAATATAATTACAATAATTATTATTTAATGTAGTTGTAAATAATAATTAATTGTAGTGATTAATTACAGTAATTAATTATTACTTCTCCAGCTCTGATGCAAATATAATTACAGTAATTAATTACTATTCAAGGTAGTTGTAAATTATAATTAATTGTAGTGATTAATTACAGTAATTAATTATTACTTGTCCAGCTCTGATGCAAATATAATTAAAGTAATTAATTACATTTCGACCAAGTACTTGCCCAGCTCTGATTCAAATATAACTACAACAATTAATTACTATTCAATGCAGTTGTAAATTATAATTAATTGTAGTGCTTAATTACAGTGATTATTACTTGTCCAGCTCTGATGCAAATATAATTAAAGTAATTAATTACTATATTTAATTACATTTACACCAATTATTTGCCCAGCTCTGATTCAAATATAATTACAGTAATTAATTACTATTCAATGTAGTTGTAAATTATAATTAATTGTAGTGCTTAATTACAGTGATTATTACTTGTCCAGCTCTGATGCAAATATAATTAAAGTAATTAATTACTATATTTAATTACATTTACACCAATTATTTGCCCAGCTCTGATTCAAATATAATTACAGTAATTAATTACTATTCAATGTAGTTGTAAATTACAATCAATTGCAGTGATTAATTACAGTAATTAATTAATTACCACAAACTACCACAAACTACTTGTCCAGCTTTTATTCAAATATAATTACAGTAATTAATTACTATTCAATGTAGTTGTAAATTGTAATTAATTACAATTTTCGAAAAAGTAAATTAATTGTAATTATTGAAAATCAATTACTTTTCCCGAATACGCTCGACAACGACGACTGTAATCGAAGTACTCATGTCTTTCATTTTTACACATTTTTATTATTATTATTATCTATCTGACGACGTTTTGCACATTTTCTTAAGCCTCTTCAAAGCAATATTATTAGAAACATCAACCTTTATTTCCAAATATGAAAGATTTTTTAATGCTTTACATGGTTTCTTTTTAAAACACTCTCTCTAACGTACAGTTTTGTTTGTAAATTATTCAAAAAAATTTCCTGTATGTACATGTTTTTGAAGTAGCCCTGAAGATTGACTTTTTTTCCCGAAATCCAATCTCAATGTATAAAATTGTATAACTATTTTGATTACAAGTTAGGCTGTCAAGCGATCTAGAATTTTAAATGAACGAGTAGTAAAAGTAATTATTGTAACTGGAGAAGTACATAATTGTAATGAATTACATTTTTTCGAAAGTAATTTGTATTTAATTACAAAAACATGATAAGTAATTTGTAATGGTAGTTAATTACTTTTAAAAGTATATTATCCACCTCTGCTCAAAATATTTACTGATTAAAATAAGGTAATCATGTATTATTTCAACAAATAGTGGCATGCTGTCACGAATTGATTTGATGGTAAATAATGTGAGAAATTTTGAAAATTTGTATAAAATTTCTAATGATATATGAACTATGAACCCCGTCCACTATATAAGGATCAAATTCAAGATTCTTTAATAACTATTAAAATGGAAAGTGGCAAGTTGTCGGAATTAACAAATTTAGTAAATTTCCTATGGCAATAGCTGCCTTTTTGTCAAGAATATACAAGACAGAGCTTTCGCAGAGGTGACTTTGTTCAACTACAACGCCATGGAAGTCTAGTAACGTTGCGGGAGGAATGATATGTTGATGAATCAAATAATGGTTTGGTTGAATAGTATTAAAAGCGACACCTATTAACCAGTAGAAGAGTCAAATTTATATACCATTTTACTATATTATCATCTTTCACTGTAACACACAAGACATTTTATTTCGATCTAGCAATTCACTAATTGATTACAAGGCATTTGAAGTTGACGTACGAGGGTTGCCTTTTATATTTCGGGATTTGGCAACCCTTGTGTTGCAATCTGGCAACTGACAGCTCTATCGTAAAGTTGGACATTTTTAAGGTTATACGAACTCAGAACGTTTTGAAATACGAGCGCTATTTGTGTTATTTACAGTAACTTAAAAGATTCATCTCGGCCCAAAAATGGAATTAAATCGTGAACATCGACGTGAATTAACTCAGCAACAGTGCATGGATGAACTCGATGAAGCTCCATCAAGGACCAGTGTTTCTCGATGGTATGGTGAATTCAATCGTGGGCGTAGTTCACTCCAAGACGAATTTCGTGAAGGTCCTCCAAAATCAGTTGTTGTTCCGAAAACCATTGATGCTGTGCGCGAACTGATATTGCAAGATCGTCATATGACCTATCAAGAGATTGAGACAACCTTAGGCATTAGTGGGACCAGCATACATTCAATATTGCATAAACATTTGACTGTCAAAAAAATTTGTTCGCGTTGGATCCCACACAATTTATCAATCGCTCAAAAAAGGCTCGTGTCGATTGGTCGAAAGAAATGCTCAAAATATACGATCGCGGGGCTTCGAAACACGTCTATGACATCGTGACATGTGATGAATCGTGGATTTACGCGTACGAGCCCGAAAGTCAACAGCAGTCGACTGCATGGGTGTTTCAAGATGACCCAAATCCAACAAAAGTTGTTCGCACACAAAGCACTTCCAAGCAAATGGTCGCCTGTTTTTTCGGAAAAACTGGACATGTCGTAACCGTACCACTAGAACAACACCTCAGTCCATTCTGAGTGGTACACAACCATTTGTTTGCCAGTTATCTTCCAAGAAATCAGGAAAACCAACCGCCGAAGACCACGGCAATGCGAGCTCTCACACATCGGCTCAAACCACTGCCTTTTCGAGCACCCAAAACATCGATTTGATGAGTCATCCGCCGTATAGTCCTGACTTGCCATCGAATGACGTCTTTTTATTCCCGTAAGTTAAAAATAAACTGAAAGGTCAACGTTTTTCGACACCTGAAGAAGCGGTTGCTGCATTCAGAATGCATGTTTTGGAGATACCTCAATCAGAGTGGCAAAAGTGCTTCGACAATTGGTTCAAACCATTGAGGTGGGGGGAGACGCTCTAACGTGGCCAAAAGCGGGTGCAGGTACGCCATATTGGTATACGACCTCTATCATTTGTCGTACTTTCAAGTTTATAGTGTTATTTACGAGTATTTTACAAGTTTACTTAAGTTTTTCGTGTTTTTTTGGACGGTTATTTGACAATATACTATAATGGTGTCCTGTGCTGTGCGTAGTTGCAGTAGTAGAAGTGAAATCGACCAGAAAATATCAGGAATAACGTTTCATAGGTATGTACCAAATAATGTAAACATTGTACATGGACGTATTTAGGGTTTTTTTAGGCGAACTTATTAAAACACATTATTATAGGAGTCGGGTAGCATTCTTCTTTCTGCACTGAACAATTGACACGTCCATTGTAGTTTATTTTTTTTACAAATTCTTTTACTTGATTTCTACTCTCAAACTCTCTACTTTTTCATCACTTTCTAGCAAAAAAGACCCCTAAATGTGTGTTAAAAACATATTCTGGTTCTTAGATTTCCTAAAGATCCTGCTCGTAGACATATCTGGACAGAATATGTGTCTCGAATTAATTGGATACGAACGAGAAATGTACACAAATATAATTTATCCAGATCATGATTATCTTCCTGGACCATTCTCTGAATTTTCGAAATTCATTATTGTTTCTATTGCTGGATTTGTTGTTTTTAGTTTAAAGAAGCAAATTATTTGCAGAGAATGTCGAGATGCATTAATAAGTGTTATTCTTTTATTAAAATGAAGGCAAAAAATGATTTACAAATTCCTTCAAAAGATGTTTTAGACGTTTGCTTCCAATCCGAAAAGATCATAAAAAATCGTGTAGTAGCTACTAATGAAAAGTTGTCCGCAGGATTCATAATAAACCTTGTTTTAAAGGAATTTGTAAATAGTAATATTTTTCCTAATTTAGTTGTGCACGGTTTTGATCAATCAGTGTTTGATAACCATATACATTTACTGATCAAATCTATTGCGACTAAATATGTTAATACCAGGATGTATTATTTAAGTAAAAATAAAGTGGATAAGCATAGCGCAACATTTAAATAAAATTGTTTTGTTTAAGGGGTATTAATATATAATTTATAAAGTACTAATGTCTTTTATTCCTGTATTTAGGGATCAAATATCAATAATTACCTATATTTAAGTATTTTGTACACTGCATAATATTTCAAAATAAAGTATAAACCCAAGCTGCAAATTAAAAGCAAAAACGTCAACAAAAATAGTTAATGCGGCTCTGGAGAATCCGCCATATTGGTATACGATTACGCCCCACCCAATGCACCTGTTTGTGTACAATGTAAAATAATGCTTATAGCGACTCCTTATATCTCAATGGTTCAAACGCATGCAAAAGTGTATAGATCTTCATGGGGAATATTTTGAAAAACAATAAAGTGATTTTCGATGATAATATAATACTAATACCTATTTGTTTTTGTTCTCTAATCCCGAAATATAAAACGCAACCCTCGTATCAGTGATTTTTTTTCAAATCAAAATTGCAGTGGCAAAATTCATTGGTTTGGAAGGTTTATCAACAAGAGAAATTCATTCAAAAATTGTATTGTGGTATTAAAAGTATCTTCTTCTTCATTTCGAACTGTGCATCGATGGGTCATAGAGTTTAAACGTGTTCGTCCAAGCGTGGAAGATGAACCACCTAGTGGGCGTCCAAAAAGTGCAACAACACTAGAGACTAGAAATCATTGAGCAAGTGTATGATAGATACTATTTGTGAAGATCCAAGTGTGACTAAGCATGAAATTGTTGATACAATATGCATCTCAGACAAACGAGTTCTCCATATTTTACATGAAGAACGTTTGGAAAACTGGTGCTGCATACGTTAACAATTCAACAAAAACTGCACCGAAAACAAATTTCTCAGCGTAATTTCGAGTATTTTAAGTAGAATAAAACCGTAGATCCATGATCCTAAGTTGAAACACGAACGTTTACAGTGGACTGAAGCTGGTTGTCCAGCTCCAAAACAGGTGATGTCAGAACGATCGGCAAAAAAGGTTAATTGCATCAGTTTTTATGGGATGCAAAAAGAATTTTGTTGATTGATACCTAACAAAAGATAAAACAATGATTTCTAAATATTATCGCAACCTTTTAGAACAGTTAGATAAAAAAAATTCATGTAAAAAAGTAATTGTTCAGCAAGACAATGCACGTGTTCACACACAAATGTTGTAACAATGGATAAATTGAATGAATTGCTTGCACATCCACTATTGTTTTGCTCTCAACACTCTGGTTGAGAACAAAGGTTGTTTATACGATCCGGTTCGAAGGACCAATGTTCAAGGAGGTGTTAGTAATCGGTGTACTAACCCTGAAGATTACTTCGCTCTAAACACGGATTGGTTGAGAACAGCAGTTTTTGATACTTTTCTCTCCACTCGTATTGTTACGGTAAAGGAGAAGGATTAGGTCGTTGTTGTTTAGGCACTAGTCAACCAGATTTGCGATTAATAGAAATAATTAATAAATAAATAGGGGTCGGTAAAAGATTAATTATTTGTAAAATTAATATAAGAAATATTATTATTATTATTAGTTCAGACAGGAAGCGGTGAAACCGATGAGACTGTCGCCCGATTTGTAAAAGATAAAACTTGGCTCAGTGTACAAAAACACGACGATTCACTATAACGAGTAGTGGATCATGCAGCTGCCCCGATCTTTAAGCGTAATGTCCAGTCTGTTCTTAAAACTATTGATGAGATTAAAGAAATCCAAGTTTATTGTGTAATGTCCGCTCAGAACCTTATACGTCTGTATCAAGTCGCCACGACGACGCCTTTCTTGAAGCGTTGTTAAGTTCAAAGCTCTTAGCCGATCTTCATATGGCAGGTGGCACAGCGCTTGTGGAAGCTTGGTAAATCTTCTCTGAACTCTCTCCAAAGCCTCAATATTCTTAACAAAATAAGGAGACCATACACTATTGGCATATTCCAGGCTCGGCCTGACAAACGACTTGTACAGCTTCAGAACCATGTCATTGGACCTTGATCTAAATGCTTTCTGGATCAAATACCACAATTTGTTGGCCTTCTTCACTACCGCCGAGACATGGATTTCTCATTTTAAATCATTGGTAATAATCACGCCGAGATCCTTTTGCTGGAGAGTTGGTCTTAATTCGTGTCCACCAAGGGTGTAAGATATTTCGGGGTTATTTGGTCCCAAATGGAGGACTGTACATTTGTCCAAATTCAAACTCATCAGCCAAGTTGATAACCAAGTCATCACTCTCGGTCTGGAACACCTCAGCACTCCGCAGCGGATCACAAAACAGCTTAGAGTCATCAGCAAAGAAACTTGTATTTGCATTTATATTTCCCGTCAGATCCGATATGTACACCAGGAACAACAGCGGGCCCAACCCTGAGGCACCCCGCTGTGGACCGGCAGTCTACGGGTAATCGAACCATTCGTCCTAACCTGGAAACTTCTTCCTCTAAGAAAACCCTCAATCCATCGCAGGAGTTCTCCGCGAATACCATAATGTTCCAGCTTCAATAGCAAACGAGCGAATGGCACCTTATCAAATGCCTTCTCAAAGTCCAGGTACACCACATCAGTAGGCCGACCATCATCGTTCTGTTTGGTCCACAAGTTAAGACATTCCAGCAGATTTGACTCCACTGATCTTCCCGGCATAAATCCATGTTGTTGGTTAGAAATAACGTCTGACTGCAGTAAAAATGGAGTCATTGCCTTCGTAATAATTTTCTCCAAGCATTTGCACAGGGCACAAGTCAAACTAATTGGTCTATAATTTTCAGCATTGTATTTGTTCCCCTTCTTATAAATTGGTATGACTATTGCATTCGACCACCCATCTGGCAGGGTTCCGGTGTTAAAACAATTCTGCATTGCTCTTGTTAAAGGTTGCAACAGTGGTTCAATGCATCTCTGGAGGAAAACCGGTGAGATCTCGTCCGGACCTGGGCTGGAGTCAGTCTTCAGTGCTGTGATAGCCTCCCTCACGTCGTTGTTTGCAAAATTGACAGTTGTCATTGATTGTGGGTTCCGGGTGTTTTGCGGTAGTGTAGGCATGTTACCGGTCGCTTCCCTGGTGAAAACACTGCCAAACTGATCAGCGAACGTATCAGCGATTTCCATTGAACTTGTTATCATTTCGTTGGTAACGTTTCTTCTCAGTGAAAAGGTTGCAACATTTGAGTTCAACGATCTTCGCATAACATTTTTTGTCCGAACCACTTGCCAGCCCATTTTCATATTTAGTTCTGGCATCTGCTATCATTGTTTTGAGTTTATTGTTTTGTGTTCTATACAGCACGTAGTTTTGATTAGTTCTCAATTTTGAGTACTTTTCCCACAAATTTCTCTTCCTTCGTATTTCCCTAAAAATACCACTGGAGATCCATGGCTTCTGTGTGTTGACTTTTCGACGACAAATTGGTATATATTTTTAATATCTAATTGAGATTAGACACTCTATAATATGAAATATTTGTTGAAATAATAATAATAATTTTCTTTTGTAGTTTGTTATGGGCTCATAGAAAAAGTACAGTGATTCAAACATGACGTTTATTCTCTCACTTGCTTAAAAAAAGTTAGTTTCATCACTCGTTGAAAATGTACGATTTATTTCAGGTCTAAAAAATGTTGTCATTGGTTTTCCCAAAATAAATTCCCCTTTATACAGTAATTGATTTTCTTCCCACACAGAAACCTAAACAAGAAAATTTGTTTCGTGTAAACGCTGCAAAAAGCAAATTATTGTTTTCACATGAAGTAAATAAAATATTCAATTGATGCTTTTTTTGTGTGAATCTCAACCAAAATATGTACTTGAATAGAGCATGAAGTGAATTCCAAAATAAAAACGCATTAGTTAAATGAAATTAAAAAATTTTAGTTGTCCTCTTGAAGTTGCGTCAAACCTACCATTTACCGTTTTCGAGATGTCTAAGGTTTTGCCTTTGGGTGAGTTCTAATCACCATGTATCCTCATATATTTGAGTGGTATTACCTCTTGTTCTGCAGGTGTCCAAACATTTAAAAATTGCCGTGATTTGTAAACGGCTTCCATATCTTGTACATGCCCATTGTTGTCCTAAAATAACAAATACGATAAGTTTATTTATTTTATACAGGCTGGGACAAAAGTAATTGTACATTTAATAGAACAATATCAAGTACAACGTGTAAAATGTATCTTCACGCAGTTTTAAATACGATATCAGTCCGATTATTGTCAATACACTGCGTTAATCTACTTCTGAAGTTTCGTTCAAACCTTTGCAAGATAACGACGGGTTTTTTGGATATAGCGTGGCGAATGTTGTTCTTAAGCTAATCCACCAAATAGCGCATGTTCTGCTTGTTTACAGATTCCGTAAGATGGAAGTGAGTCTCATCACTGAAGCATTGCAATTTTCTCGAGCAACAAAATCATTAAGGATTAAGTGCCTGTACTAAAGCTAATTTGTACGGATAAAATTTCAATTCTCCATGGAGGATCCGCTTCACGGAATGAGCAGAACACCCAACAGCAGCAGCATTTTCTCGAGTAGAGCGCCTAGGAGATTGCAAAACAGACTGCCTCACCAAGTCCATGTTTTGCGGTGTCCTTACTGTTCGTGAAAACCCCGTGTTCTCCTTTTTCACATCACCAGTTTCCCTGAAGTTGTTTACCGTTGAAACAATCGCTGCCGACCAGGAACACGGCCCCGGGGTGTAATATTGAATGCACGTTGCGTGGCGACCGAATCAAGCGGGATAAAACTTAAAGAAACCACGATTCTGCCAACCCCCATTCTCCTCCGAACAACCGTCGCGTCACTCCAGGGCGCCAAATTCAAATAGGCAAGGTGCTCTGCCCTACCTCTTACAGCTCTTCACAAAAGCAGTGAAGATTATTGTTATAGGGAATCGTCGAATTACTGTTCGAGAAGCTGCTGAGAATGTCGGCATGCAGGAAGGCTCACCACAGCCTATTTAACGGGGAATATAAAATAAATACAACAGGTCAACAAACATAATCATTACCTTAAATTGTATTCTCCGCTCCTTTGGATCCAACAATATGGGTGGAATCACAGCATAACTTCGCATCTTTTTGTCCTCCATCGCCTGCTCCTGCAAATTATCCATAATTTCCTCCATATCAGCTTCAGATTTTACTCTCGCACCTACCCTGTTAAACCTGAACAACATGTCATATTGATTGTTATGTCGCCGTTCTATTTAAACATCTTACCGTTCTTTATCCTCCCGCTGCTTCCTCAATTCCGGAAACACCTTCTCGAAAAACTCGCGATTTTTCGCCTCCTTCACTTTTCTTTTTGTACTCGACTCAATCTTCTCCACCTTTCTCAACCATTCCTGCACAAATTTACTATACGTATCAGTCAATTGATTATTTCTGGTATATCTCTCTTTGTGCCTCGTCTTGAAATGCTCCAATAACCGTCGTTTAAACCATTCATTCTTCCTTTTGTTCTCATGGTAGATCGATGCATCGCTGGGCTGATTATACAGGGGCCAATCGACTTTGGCACCCAACAACTCCAGTTGGGAATGAGCGCCCTGCGCCTTCTTACGATTCTCCGCATAGATTTTCTAACAATCCAAACATAACTTTAAAACATGTTGCTAATTAAAATAGAATCGACTTTACCTGCGGCCATCCCTGATGTTTCGGCTGTGTATCCTCCTCCACTTCAGATTTGATCGAAGGCTTCAACGCAGTCTCCTCCAACTCAGCTTGTTTCTTCTTTAGAAGGTTAATTTGTGATTCCACTTTGGCAATTTCTCTATCAACTTTACCGATCTGTTGGATCAACTCATCTTTGGTTGTTCGAAATACTTGATCCTCTTGAGAGACTTGTTCGGGAAATGTTGGGGAAATCGCTTCCACTTGGGGGTTGTATGTGCCAGGCTAAAATTGTTAGACAATAATGTTATTATATCAGCGTGTTGGATGGGATTATTTTTCACAATACAAGGAGACATTTTTGATTCCGCGGAATGCTAGGGATTGAAGTTAGGTACGGGGATATTTTCTGCATGATCATCTCCGAATGACAAAGGTCAGTGAAAGATGGGTGCTGAGAATGCTCGCGAACCGCAAAAACATCAGCGTGTCGAATGTTCTCTTGCATTTTCGGACCCCTGTAGTGAAGATAAGAATGGTATGCTATTGTTAGTGGAGATGAGATGGTTATTATACCAATAGGATAGTCTCCAAATTTACCTGAAGACATATACTGCATTCCAGTGAGAAAACTCCAATCCTAGCTCGTTAAGAAATATGTGAAAACATAAGGGTCCCAGATTGGAGCCCTGTGGTACACCTGAGTTAAGTTCAATTAGTTTAAAACAAAAATGGAAAAAGTTCGTGAGACCATCAATTCGAAATACCTACCATCCGAATTTGACGGAACATGGAGCAAAAGTACGCAACGTATCCTTATCCAAATTGTTCAAAAACATGAAAAATCATATATACCTACCCTCGTATCGATCCTCAACGGTAGTTGTGCATCTTTCGTGTCAACCAAACGGATCTTTTTCAGGGGCTGTTGTCCGCCACCCTGTAAACCACCCTCGACGCACACCAGCCCCGCTTGTATTGTTTGTGTGGAACCCAGTCCACCGCCGCCACTTTGTGTCTCTCTGGGTCGACCAGGACCGTATTCCGGATGCAACAATGAGATCCGGTTCTGGCGGTAATCGCGATTGTATACTCCAGACAAAAGCGGTGGAGCGGCTGCTGTAACGATTGATCCTTGGGGTGGATATCTTTGGGCAACCTTGGAACAAAAGAAATTTGTTACTTATTTTTCGTTCGGTTATAGGTTTGTTGTTCAAACTTAATCAACAGTAAAATTACTACAATCAATTGAGATGTACATCTGCCAGACGTGTTTCGTGACTGCAATGGCATCTTCAGTGACTAATAAATAATTTTAATAAAAAATGAAATTATGTAATTTGTCTAGAATTTAATAAGGATCTAAAAATATATACGGTGTTCCATTTAAATTAACAAACTTAAGGTCTACTTCGGGTATATTTCGAAGTCCTAGATATAAATAGAGTTTACCCGTTTCGAATTGAGTTTTTCGAAATTTGAATTCGTATATTCCAAATGCATATCATATCCCCAACAGTCCAGAATATTCAATTTGGTTTCACTAAGATGGTACAAAGTATTTCCGCGTTGATGAATTGGGCGAAGGGGTTGAAATCGAGAGAGACTTTAGGTGAATTTTATTACATGTCGAATATTTTTAGAATCTTATGGAGAATCATAATATACAGGGGGTTCCATAAGTAAATCAAACACAATTACCTACAGTTCTTCAAAAAAAAAAATCCTTAAAATTTTATCAAATTTAAGCAGGAGCAACAGCAAGACTTTTATTCCTCACTGTATAAATAGACATAGTTAAACACCCTGTATATATGGCTATTTAGGTTGATATAATATTATACACTGTGTCCAAGATAAGAATGGGATAACATTGGAATCTTGAAAACGGTAAGAGTTACAATGTCGACTAGATTAGAGAAAAGTTGTACAATTTAAACACCTTTTAAATTGTGTTTTCAAAAGTAAATTAACTTTAGCCGTTTTCGAGAATTTTTGAAAAAACGCTTTTTCGCGATTTAGTTTTTATTTATTTCTGACATTATTTTTACAGATATAAAAAAATGAAAAGCAATTGTTACTTTTTGAAGAGAATAAGATAGTGTTTACAAAATTTCACTACGACGTTTCGTTTTTGAGAAACCATCATCAAGTCGTTTTTTTTAAATACGGCCCTGGATTTTTTATTGTTAAATTTAAAGCCATTTTCAATTCAAAAACAGGTACTATATGACATTTAATGGTTTAAACAAGTTTTCAATGTTTTTAACTATTATTTAAAATTATTCAGGAAAACTCGCAAAAATTAGTTTTTTCAAAAATTCTCCGAAACGGCTAAAGTTAGGTTGAGTTTGAAAACACCATTTAAAAGGTGTTTAAATTGTACAACTTTCCAAGATTACAATGATATCCCCTTCTTATCTGGGACACAGTGTATATAGATGGGAGGGGTATACAGGGTGGCCACTTTTTTACTGAACAGTATTGGAATTATGCAAACGGTAAGAGTTAGAAAATCAGTTAAAGTTGCAGATTCAAATGCTCTTTAGTAATTTTTTTGGAAGTCCGAATTATACACAGGGGTTTTCAAAATATCTTAAAAAAAAATAGGGAAATTTCATTTTTGACATTAAATCACTACAGGTTCATGTAAGAAAAAAAAGTTATGGATCAAAGTTGATTTGTATCATTAGAGCTACGATATGGCTTAGTTAGGAAAGTTCCGTGGCGACGCGCTTTTCAATAGGTGCTAACCCTTTGAAATTTTAAATGGACGTCTATGACTTTTTTCCTGCATGACTGAATATTTTTTGATTCTGTAGCGAATTGTGAAAACCGCAAGTCCGTATCACAAAAGCAAACACAATTATAGGCATTTCTCTTTAACTATGTAAATCGCATTCAACACTCAATAAGAGGCGATCCGGCACACCTTTGGAGGTTTGTTCAGAATAAAAAACAACGTATTCCTGGTGTTATGTTTGACTGAAATATCAGATCCAATAAATATCGTTTCCGGATTTGCCAATTATTTTCGTAGTGTATATGTTGATTCGATAAGCCAGGACTATACTGAGACTTTTAACAGTGATGATCTGGTGAATGTGGGGAGCTTGGATATGATAACTGCTCTGAAAAGTCTAAAACCGAAGATGACTGCAGGTATAGATAACCTACCCGCGATGGTGATTAAAGATTGTGCTTATGCATTTGTGGAACCATTGTATTACATTTTTAATGTATCCCTGCGGTCCAACTTGTTTCCTGACTACTGGAAGATAGCTCGTATATGTCCTATACATAAATCGGGAGATATTAACAGAATCGAAAACTATCGACGTATTTCAATTCTTCCTAATTTCGCAAAGGTTTTTGAAATTGCTCTGCACAATAAGTTATTTGGACAAATAAAACATAGGCTAGTTTACCAACAACATGGGTTCATTAAGGGTCGTTCTACAGTGACCAATCTAACCACTTTCCTGCAGGATGTAATTCCGGCTGTCGGTCGAGGTTTGCAAGTCGACGCAATCTATACTGACTTTTCCAAGGCGTTCGATAAGATTGATCATTCCCTGATTCAACAGAAGATGTGCGACATTGGCTTCGGCAGGAATCTGATATCTTTTTTTCAGTCCTATCTAGGAGCAAGGCAACAATTTATTGAATACAATGGATTCAGTTGAAGTTCATTCACATCCTCAAGTGGAACTCCGCAGGGCAGTACGTTGGCTACTCTTCTCTTTGCAATATTCGTAAACAATATTGGCTCTGGTTTCAATAGCAATTATTTGTTGTTTGCGGATTATTTAAAATTGTATCGCACTGTTGTTTGTGAGAACGATTGCGCACAGCTTCAAACAGATCTGTGTCGGCTCTCAGAATGATGTGATCTAAATAGACTTCCTCTAAATCTGAACAAATGTAAGTCGGTGACATTTACAAGACGTCAAGATCCGTTTTTGCGAAACTACACCATCGATAATTCAAATTTGGAACGCTGCCCTTTAATCAAAGATCTTGGTGTATACTTGGATGGTGATTTATCTTTCAACTACCACATTGAGTTAGGATTTATTTTTAGACAGACCAGAGAATTCAACAACATGGACTGCCTGAAAAGTCTCTATTTCGCCTTTGTTGTGTCTATTTTGGAATTCGCTACAATCATTTGGTCGCCCATCTACCGTGTTCATATACAGAGATTGGAGAGTATCCAACGTAAGTTTTTAAAATATTCCTCCTCGTGGGTGTGATCACGGCCTGTTACTGGCAAGGTTCGGATTTCGGCCGTTAGCCGAGAGACGCATCGTCGCGTCTCAGATCTTTCTTTTTTAGGTTGATCACCAATATGTTGGATTGTCCTCGGTTGCTTTAGCAGCTATGGTTTCGTGTCCCTAGGGTTCACTCTAGAAGCGCTAGTTTATTTTGGGTGCCACAGATTCGTTCTAATTATGAATCTAAAGCACCGCTATTTCGGGCTTGTAAATACAGCAACCGATTAGTTATTAATGAAAACTTTAATTTTTTTAATGTATCGCTTGATTCTTTTAATAAAAGTTTAGAGACAGGTTTGCGGGTTACTGATTTGGATTTGTTTTGATGAATTATGTTCATGTGTTAATTATTTATTGTTATTTTAATTGTTTTTGTAATCCTCCCAATTTTCTTTCGTTTTGATGCGTGTATTTCCTTTTTTGTATTTTTCTATTTTTCAGTTAGTTTTAGGTTAGTTCTAAGTTGGGTATTTTTGTATGCTAATGCTAGGCAATTGTTTTTGTTAATGTAAGATTTTGTCTTGTTATTGGGTAGCAATACCTGTTAGACAAGAGATTATTATTATTATAACTATGTCAAAAAAAAAACTGATAGCCATGGATGTCAAAAACTCTTGAATTTTCATTACTTTTTTTCATTGTCACCTTTCAATAAGAAACTTAAATTTCATTGCCTTACTAAAACATGAATAATTAACATCCTAGGTAATTAGATCTTTTCCGATTGTAAAAGTATTGATAGACTACCTGCACTTGGGTGATATTCGTTGGAGCTGCCTGCAGCTGTGTTGACACTGGAAAAGGACATCGGGTATTTGATAAAGGTGATCGTGATGGTTTATACAGATCGGTTGCTGTCGCATGCGTTGCTTGACTGTGATTCGGTCTGAAGAAAAACAAAAAAAATATTATAAAATTGGTTTTTATCAATAATTTGGAATGGGGCGATAATTCAGCCTGTTAACGTACCTTCACGCTAAGGGCTCTATAAGTAGCAATACGCTTTTAATTTCATAATCTCTGAAAAATGTAAGTACTGTTGTCTAACCATGTATCTAATCTAACCAAATTGAAAATATCTACAAATTCGAACAGTAATTTCCAACTGAATGTATTTTAATTATTAAAAATTACGAAACTCAAGGTCTACTTTTATGTTTCAAAGTCAAACTGTGCTGAACTTTTGAATTGTATAACATCAAATAAATTATTATTCATTCATAACATTAGTGCTTTTAGATAATATACAAACTGTCTATTATACTCTCGTCCTCAACAGCATTATACAGAGTGATACATGAAGATATTATATCTACAGGATGTCCTACGGTGAACGCACATTAGAATGTTTCGAAAACTACTGCGTTAAATTTCGTAATACTTACGAGTATACCGGAAGTCCACATTAACTTCATGATTTTAAATGGTACACGCCGTATATGATTTTATTTTTGAGTTCTACATGAAATGCTAGACGCAATTTATACGCCTGCAAAAGTGTATAGATCTTCTTCTTCTCTCTAATCCCCAAATATAAAAGGCAACCCTCGTATAGTAGCGGGCCAGAAATGAGCTGGGAATGCGACGAGTCGATGCCGTTTTCAGCGTCTAGTGGAGCTTCTTGTCTATAGTTAATATTCGATGACATCGTGCAAGAATCTTCATGGGGAATATTTTGAAAAACAATAAAGTGATTTTCGATGATTAATATTTGTTTTTGTTCTCTAATCCCGAAATATAAAAGGCAATCCTCGTAATATCCCATATACCTAAGTCCAGCCAATTTTGACGTATTTAAAGATTTATGTTGAATAAATGATGAATGTGGCACATACATAGGCGTAAATTGATAAATGGTCAGATTCTGCGGATTTTTTAAAAACGTAGAACCCAAAAATGTAATAATCCTATATACTTAGGAAAACATTTTAGTCGAATTTTTCTCATTGACAGAAACTTTCAAATTTTCCAACAATTAATATTCGAGAATCGATCACTGCAGGACGTTGCGGGCCTCCCGTATAACAGAGGTTTCAGCTGCTAGGTTACATGAATTTGAAGTCAATATTTCAGAATCTGTTAGTGCTAAACTATGCAATTCATTGGTGCTCTAAAAATTAAATTATTGCCATGTCATTTATTCGCCATTCTTGGCACATAAATCTAAATTTCTCCACAATATTTCTAATAGAAAATTCGATTTAGGACTGACATTCAGTTCACCATAAACAGAATTATTTAGGAGGTCTTTCTTTATTATCGCTGCCTTATAAATTTTATATTCAACGCCATTTTTGCATTTCTGGAATTATTTCCGCTCTTCCCTCATTTAACTAAAGAAACTCATCATCTAACAATGTCAGAATAGTGAATCTAATTTATTTTTACTCTTTTTTACAAATATATACGAGGAATCATTAGTTTTTTATTGAAACACTAAGTCTTTTAAGTGAAACTAATGTATGCCAGGTTTGGCAAACGTTAGATTGGCATATATGGACCAATCAGATGACCCCGAGGCCACCGGAGTGCTTTAGATTTTTTTTATTATTCTACCACAAGAGCTCAGATTTAGCCGGATATTTTTTGCAATTAATTTCGAATACTTACTTGCATTGGCAATTTAATGAGAGCTAATCTGACAAAATAACGAGAGCGCAGCTCGAGTGATTTTGTCCGAACAGATCGAGTTAAATTACTTATATGAAAGTAAGTATGAGAAAACCATCGTAAAAAATATCCTGCTAGATCTGAGCTCCCATGGTATTTGGTGAGACAATTCTATGAATAGAAAACACAATTCAATTAAACTTTATTTAACAAACTGAAAGAACAATAAGAAGATGAATAATGTTTAGAAAGAAGAATTGTTAAAAATACAATTATTATATTCAATTGGTTCAGTAGATATTTGCTCCTTTAGTGATGCAGATTTTGTTGATGACATTGACATGGATGTTGTTGACACTGTGTCTAATCCGAAGCTCGAAGATTTGTTACAAACAATAAATGCTAACGTTGCTAGGGTAACGTAATTTATCCGATATTTTTATCCACTTGCATTTCTGTTCCTTCCTATTTAGCCGATAGTAAACTGCGATTTTTGTACTTACAAATGGGAATTATTATACATGAGTGGAATTGTCAAAATTAAACTTTAGCCGTTTGCGATTTTAGTTTTTATTTATTTCTGTCATTATTTTTACAGATATAAAAAAATGAAAAGCACTTTCTCATTGTTACTTTTTGAAGAGAAAATGATGGCGTTTACAAATTTTCACTACGACGTTTCGTTTTTGAAAAACCATCCTGAACTTGGTTTTTTAAATATACCGCCATGGATTTTTTATTGTTAAATTTAAAGCCATTTTCAATTCAAAAATAGGTGGTATCTCACATGTAATGGTTTAAACAAGTTTTCAGTGATTTTAGGAGTAATTTAAAATTATTCAAGAAAAATCACCATAGTTTGGCATTTAACTGACTGAATGTAGAAGGTTTTGCAAAACCAGTCTTTCGTCGTTACTCACAATTATTTATTATTATTTGACAATTTATTTCTGCTTCAGTACAGTTATTCTGTACGTGGTTTTTTATATTTAGTTGAAATTTTTGTACATTTTGGAGTTATCAGATGAATGTTTTTTTTTTTTATTAAGGTTACTTTATTGATTCCAAGAAAACAGATACATTTTATAATACAATAATTATTCGACAGAAGAAAACGGCATAACACTAAGTAAATATCACTAACTTAAGTACAAAAAAAGAACAAAAAAGATCAATAATAATAAGCACTCAGCAGTTACATATTAGGTAAACAGTTTTCAAATGTTTTACAATTTAGACTATAAATTAAATATAATAAGCTTCTTTAAATGTGATTTAAAAAGTTTTGCATTAGCTACATTTTTCAAGGGGCCAGGTAGGCCGTTGTAGATTTTGATGCCAGTGTGAAAGATAGATTTAGCACCCATTTACGCAAAGTAAGTGCCAAACTAGATTAATTTTAAATAACAACTAAAAACAGTGAAAACTTGTTTAAACCATTACGTGTGATATGCCACCTATTTTTGAATTGAAAATGGCTCTAAATTTAACAATAAAAAATCCAGGGCCGTATTTAAAAAACCAAGTTGAAGCTGGTTTTTCAAAAAGGAAACGCCGTAGTGAAAATTTGCAAACGCTATCTTATTCTCCTCAAAAAGTAACAATGAGAAAGTGCTTTTCATTTTTTTATATCTGTAAAAATAATGTCAGAAATAAATAAAAACTAAAATTGCAGAAAATCGTTTTTTCAAAAATACTCGAAACGGCTAAAGTTAGTTTAACTTATGAAAACACCATTTAAAAGATGTTTAAATTGTACAACTTTTCGCTAATTTAACCGACTTTGTAACTCCTACCGTTTCCAAGATTCTTATATTGGACACAGTGTATAAGTAATCTGCACAATAATATAGAAAACCTTTGGGCGTCAACCGTGGAAGCTTTAGGAAATTTACAAAGGCAACATTTTATTAATGCTTTAAGGAGAATTGAAACGATTTGTGGCTTATTTGTAAGAGAAAATCGTCGACACTTTGAACAGTTTAATTAGGTTTGTTAGTAGTTTTCGTTAGTGTAATAGAGGTTTCTAATTTTAAATGCTCACTGATATATTATTTTGTGATTTTTAGCATTTTTAATAAGTTTTATTTCTGTGTAAGTTTCAAAGAAAACAGACATACATTTTTTGAACAGTTATAATATATATAATACATGGTGTTTCAATAAAAAAATGATGATTGCTCATATTATATTTGTAAAAAACAGTAAAATATAAGAGTTTTTGTGATTTTGATAGCTAAAACTAAAAAACATACGCTGTGATACATTTCCAAATTACCAAAATTAGGCCCAATCTCAGAAACTGTGCCACGAAAATAAATTAACTACGCCACTGAATTCTACGTCTACGTTCTCTTTTTTCTATCTTACATGGGATGTGAGACACAACAACTTGACAAAAGGTGAAAATTTTCTTTGTCACCATGTACCTCAAAAACAAAAGAACCTAGATTGATTATGTTGGTGAAGTTTTATACAAGTCTCTATCTGTAGGTATTAACAATTAAGATAGTGTACAGGGTGATCACGTATATTTTACTCAATAGCTATCTCCGTTAATTTTGATCACAGAGTATAGTTTAAATTAGCAAAATTGTAGCATTTCTTCTGAATCCTCAGATTATGGTGCCAGAAATGACGTATGTCAATCCATTGTCAAAATTTTGACATATGATTAGTAATTTTAAATGAAACAACCTGTATTTTATTTTCTTAATCGGTAGAGCTTTTTATTCTGAATTCAAATATATATATATATATATATATGCTTTATTGAGGTTATGTTTCGTAGTTTTCGAAAAGTATGCATTTTTCGCAGCTGTGGCAGGCAGTGCTGATTTCTTTTTATCAAAAATATGAAAAGAACCAAATTACTAACTAAAAATAAAGCTGAACTAAACTAAAATAAATATCAACTAAAGAAACTGTTCAAAATGGTCCCCATTTACATTTATCGACTTTTTCTTAAATAAAATATCAAATTATGAAAAAAAACTAAATGTCACTGTCAAGAAGAACAAGTTAATTTTCTGTCATGACAACTTTGATAAAAACAAATCAGCACTGTCATAGATAGCCTGTCACCGCTACGAAAAATGCATATTTTCGAAAACTACTAAACATACCCTCAATAAAGCATATACAGGGTGTTAGTAAATAAGTGCGACAAACTTCAGGCGGTAATTCTGCATGAAAAAATAATGACAGTTTGCTATATAAACATATGTCCGCAAATGCTTCGTTTTCTGAGATACGGGGTGTTAAAGTTTTTCTTAAAAACTTAAGATTTATTGATTGCTCTCAAACCGGTGGAGATATGCAAATGAAATTTAGTGGGTTTTAAGAGGTAGTTATTGCGCATTTTTTGACATGCAATTAAGAATATTATGTTCATCAGTGGCGCGCATACGGGTAATGATCTCAATTCATTAAAAAAAAAATGGTACGCCACTAAAAAAATCTAAAGAAGTTAAATCCGGCCATTACTTCGAGCATAGACAAAATGCATGTCTCACAATTCCGCATTTGTAAAATTTTCCACTCTTTTCGAAAAAAAAAAATTAATTACTTTTTAACATTAATGTTATACGAAACCAAAAGCTTAGTAATAAAGAAACGCTAATTTGAGATTTCGTTGAAATATTCGTATTTAACAGAATGTTAACAGTAGTCTACTGGCGTCGCCGCGAGATGTTTTGTTTTTTTGCACAAAAACGATGCCCCCTACGATAAAAAAGCAAGAGAGATTTTTTATCACAAATTGAACGAGGAATTCCAAAATGATTTTTAATTTGAAAAATTCCATTGGCGTATCATTTCTTTCTTTAAAAAAATTGAGATCATTACCCGTATGCGCGCCCCTGATGAACATAAAATTCTTGTTGTATGTCAAGAAATGCGCAATAGCTACCTTTTAAAACTCACTAAATTTCATTTGCATATCTCCACCGGTTTCAGAGCAATCAATAAATCTTCAGTTTTTAACAAAAACTAACTTTATCTCAAAAAACGAAGCATTTGCGGACATGTGTTTATACAGCAAACTGTCATTATTTTTTCATGCAGAATTACCTCCTGAAGTTTGTCGCAGTTATTTACTAACACCCTGTATATAAATATATTTGAATTCAGAATAAGAAGCTCCACCGATTTAGAAAACAAAATACAGGATGTTCCAATTAAAATAACCAATCATATGTCATAATTTGGCAATGGATTGACATTCGTCATTCCTGACCCCATAATCTGACGAATTAAACGAATTTAAACTAGACTCTGTGCTCAAAATTAACGGAGATAGCTATTGAGTAAAATATACGTGATCACGCTGTACCTACCCCGCAGTTTCAACGAAAATAGGACTGTACTTACTTACTAATATGACCTACATAATAATATTCTTGGCAAAATTCAATATTATTTAACAAGTAGGCATAGGTACTTACAAAGATACTTCGGTATGTTATTATTGTTATTAACCTTGACCGTGAATATTCCAATGGATTCATGGTGAGTAATTTTTATATTAGTCATTAATGTTTTATTTTTTGCTAAAAACCAAGGTCGGGACAATTAAAATTAAAGCAACAATGCACCAATCAATTTAATTTCTATTATCGATAAATAACTTGCCACTAGTTATCTACAATATAGGTAGGTAGGTACCTACCGTTTTACTATTTAGAACATTTACCATGTAAACAAGTTAGGTAAATAAAAAAAAATCCACTCCAAATTATTTTGGACCATCCTGTACCATGCCACCTAAATCTAGGGACATACACAAGATGACAATGCAAATGAAATTAAAAAAATATTATTCATGCAATAATCCGACACGACCCACCCTGTATAGACCGTAATAAGTATTATTATTAAAAATTTACATGATACTTTGATCATAGATTTTATATCCCTAAACAATGCAAAGTTTCCTCACGAATCACAATTAAAATTCATACCAAACCACACATTTTTTGAATTAAAAAATTAAAATCTGACAACACCGCCTTAGATCTGGGTTCAAATATCTTTCTCTGATAACCTCCCATCATACAATTGCTGCCATACTTTAACACTACAACATCAACATATCCCCACCAGAAGACGCAAATGCTAAAATTATCGAATACCCCTCGATTACAACATTAGTCCGGGAGCCAGGAGCAGACCACTGATGAACAAAATCAAGCATAATGGACAAGGTGTTGCGAAACAATGCGAAAAACTTTAATGGGTGATTCCTTATTAAGAATAAAGGGTAGGAAAGTTTGCCCTTACGGAGTTCTTAAGCCGCAAAGTAGCGGAAAAATCAGTTTTTATTTATTATATTTTCTACGAGTGTCTTTGAATACCTTTATTATATGTTCAATCATGATTTGAAAATGTAGTACATTGTAATGCTGTTTTTCATTTACCCGTTCGTAATAATATTTTTACGCACGGATAAAATTTCCTGGTAATGACAAAAGTAGCGGCGGGCATGAAAAATTACCATAGCAACGCCGCCTACTCGTATGATTTGCATCACTCGCCTGCGAGTCATGCTGCAAACGATCATACTCGTAGGAAATATATGCCATTTCATGTTCGTTGCACAATATACTATTTAAATATCGAAGCACAATGTTTCTAATAGGTATTGCTGTGACAGATGTCAATTAGCTGCGTTTTTTTATTATAACGACATTTAGGGATTAATAAATTAAGTCTGCTCCACAAACGAACATAACATATTTGTTCAAATCAATCAGCATTTAACCATACATGTTTCGAGAAATTAGTTCTCATCTTCAGTGGTATGCAATGGGGAATTACAGAAAGCTATAACGATTCTACAACCAAATGTATATCACAACTCAGATAATTTATAAGATATTTTTTTACTAAATATAGTAACCAATCAAATTACTTAATTTTAAGTCATGTGTCAAATTTCATCCAATCACCTCTGGATTACAGCGATAATACCATACATGTGGTGTTTTCAGTTTGGTGTTTTTTTTATTAAAAATTAATTAAACGTCAAACTGACAACTGGTTTAAAAATGTCGCGAAGATTTGGTATTTATTCCATAAATTATTGTCCAAAAGGGGGAAAAATATTACTTCCAGTCGCCTATTCTTGAGACCAAATCGTTTCTGGAAATCCGAAAGTGACACATGGTTTGACCATATACCGGTAGACAAGAACACAATTAATATGTGGACCAAATCATCCGCGCAAGCTATTGGTTTGGACACTAAGTGTAAAAAGATATCCAATCATTCGAACAGATCAACTCCAGTTACCCATTTGGCAAATAAAGGAATTCCTGAACAGCAATTAATAAAAATAACAGGACATAGCAGCTCTAATTAAACCGTACTTGAATATTAACCAAGAAGGCCATGGTGAAATAATCAACACCATGCGACGAATTTCTTCAACAGTGGAAATTAACAATCCGGCAACTTCAGCAAACTCTTCTTCCAATTTAACATTTACCAATTGTACTTTTCACAACTGTAGTTTTAAATAAAAATGAATAATATTTGTTTGATTAAAACTAATACATTTTGTATTGAAAATTATTAAACGTCAGACAATCAAATTTTTGATATCTACAAAGTAAAAAATTATCTTATCGAATACTCCTCGGGCCTTGATAAATACTCAAAATTTTGTCATAGAGAATCCTTCAAGCGAGTTGCTCAAGGATAGCAACACGCTTTCGGCATTCTCTATGAGAAAATTATCTCGGTATTATCAAGACCCTCGGGGTATACTACTGATAATATTAAATCACTCACCATTTGTGAAAAAAAGGTTATTGTTATAAATCAATAATTAGAAATCTTAAGAATTAGAATTTTTAAATTAAGAAGTTTGAAGTTAAATACTGTTTGTTTGTTTTATCCAATACACGTCAGTAAACCCTAACCTTGTATTTCTTCTTCAACAGCAGATAATTCATCAAGATTCGATATATTTATAAATACAAATTGCAGCACATATTTATTATTTTGACTTATTTGCCCCATAAAAATCTTTAGCTCTGTTACAATTTTTTTAGAAATTTGTAAAACAACGAATCATCGCTAACTCTTGGACTACATCTCTTAAACAAAAAATAATAATGTTGCAATGTCGATCCTTTTCTAATGGCAACAGTGTCAACACAACGAAACTGTTATCGTCAGTGTTGTTGGCAAGAGGGGAAATGAAAAAATGGGAGGAAGCCACGCCCCTTGTTGCCTCCCTACTTTCATGTATTTCCCCTTCCATAAGGACAATAATAATCACCAAATCACCGGAGAAAGTTCGTAGTTGTAGGCGCTGGGTTGGCCCAGTAGCCTAGAGCTTAGAATAGGGGCAATTTGAAGTAAGCTGTTACGTTGAGAGATAGGTAGTGATAGCGAAAAAATATTATACTCGTCTAATTTATACAGAATGATATATATAAAAAAGGATTTTGGGAAAATTACTAAATAATATTAAACAAGTCGTTCCAAAAGAAATCAAACTTGCACTTCTTATGCCTAGGTCATTTACATGGAAGTAAAATAGGTACCTACCTAATAATAATGATTAAAATACTGTCGTAAACAAAATACCTGCCTGGTAAACTACAAATGTGTTTTTCCTGTGTGCTAATAATAATTGTATTTTTATCGATTAGTCATATTGATAATTCCTATAATATCACACCTTTTCGGAAACATGTCTACCTACAACATACAGGGTGATATACATACAAATCTCTCTTTCTTCAAATTTACCAAAAATATCTTTTGTCATATGCAAATCTACACAACAAAATTGATATTCTTCATCATAACCGTCCCAAATGGGGAGTTGACCCTTACGGAGTTCTTCAGAGGTCAGGGGGTTAAAAATACCATAAGGAAGGATTTTACTTTACTTTATCTTGACAATTTTATGATATGAACTTTCATTTATCGCATATGGAAAGCCAACAGCTTCTATTAAAATCATTTAATTATTATCACAATTGAAATTGTTAAAAAAAATGTCAATTTTGTTCCATACAAATTCCTGCACGGTGTCATCGAATATTAACTATAGACAAGAAGCTCCATTAGACGCTGAAAACGGCATCGACTCGTCGCATTCTCAGCTCATTTCTGGCCCGCTACTATACGAGGGTTGCCTTTTATATTTGGGGATTAGAGAGAAGAAGAAGATCTATACACTTTTGCATGCGTTTGAACCAATTGTCGAGGCACTTTTGCCACTCTGATTGAGGTATCTCCAAAACATGCATTCTGAATGCAGCAACCGCTTCTTCAGGTGTCGAAAAACGTTTACCTCTCTTTTTGTTATTTACGTACGGGAATAAAAAGAAGTCATTCGGTGCCAAGTCAGGACTATACGGCGGATAACTCAACAAATCGATGATTTGGGTGGTCAAAAATGCAGTTGTTTGAGCCGATGTGTGAGAGCTCGCCTTGTCATGGTGAAGAGTCACCCGTCTTCAGCAATTGGTTTTCCTGATTTCTTGGAAGACAACTGGCAAACAAATGGTTGTGTACCACTCAGAATTGACTGTTCTGCGTTGTTCTAGTGGTACGGTTGCGACATGTCCAGTTTTTCCGAAAAAACAGGCGACCATTTGCTTGGAAGTGCTGCGTGTGCGAACAACTTTTGTTCGATTTGGCTCATCTTGAAACACCCATACAGTCGACTGCTGTTTACTTTCGAGCTCATACGCGTAAATCCACGATTCATCACCTCTCACGATGTCACAGACGTGTTTCGAAGCACAGCGATCGTATTTTTTGAGCATTTCTTTCGACCAATCGACACGAGCCTTTTTTTGAGCGATAGACAAATATGTGTGGGATCCAACGCGAACAAATTTTTTTGACAGTCAAATGTTTATGCAATATTGAATGTATGCTGGTCCCATTAATGCTTAAGGTTGTCTCAATCTTTTTATAGGTCACATGACGATCTTTCAATATCAGTTCCATTTTTGGGCCGAGATGAATCTTTTAAGTTACTGTAAACAACACAAATAGCGCTCATATGCCAAAACATTCTGAGTACGTATAACTTCAAAAATGTCCAACTTTACGATAGAGCTGTCAGTTGCCAGATTGCAACACCAGGGTTGCCAAATCCCGAAATATAAAAGGCAACCCTCGGATTATACTATAAGATACTATACTATAACTATAAGCGAGGCGAATTGCTTTGCACCCACGTAAATCAGACGTACCGACACGATGATAAGTAACTGTCTAATATTTTAACTGTGACGATGTCTTAAAGCGCGGGATGCTACTTAAACTTGCCACTGTCTCATTGCCCTAATTCAATTATCTGTCGTAGTTTTTCCGGTTTATCAACCTCAGCTACATAAACTAAATTATTTAAATGACCTCGTAAATAATAATCGAGGGGATTAAGATCGGATCATTGTGGTGGCCAAGGTATTGAACCGCCGCGCCCCTAGCAATCCACCTACCAGGAAAATTCTCATCCAATCAAGTCCTAACATTTCGTCCGAAATGAGCCCTGTCCGTCGTGATGGTAGTATGTACATATTTATTAAGCCGTGTATCCAACAGTTGGTCCAGATTTCTGGAGAAAATTTTGGGACGCTTATGATGAAGAATATCAAGTTGTTTTTTCTCTCAGTTAATGTTACATATACCAAGTTTCAGAATTTTCTCTTTGTGTGTTCCCAAAATATTTAGGGAAATCCGTTTGCAAAACTGTCCCTTTCGGGGGCTGTAGGTCCTTTAGGGTAGGGGTAGGGTATATTTGACGCCATATTAATAGGAAGTTTTTACACCCTGTGTTATTTGCAGGTAATTTTATGAGAAAAAGTTTCCATAAACATACGTCCGGAGATTTATTTCCAAGATACAATAAGGTGTTAAAAGTTTTTTTTGTAAATAACGGTTTTTTTAAATACGTCATCTCCTTATCGATTTCTTTGAAATTTGGCAGAGTTGTTGCTAGAAATAGGGAGATCAAAATTATTAAGTCAAGTGGCGCTAACAGGGCAACTTAATAAAAATTATTGGCAAAAAAATGTACGCCACTGACTGTAATTTTATTTCGATATTGTCTTGAAATAAAGCAACTAAAACTACAACTTTTTTATCTCTTGTATATTTTTCATATGTTGCTTCGTTTACGAGATAAAAATTTACAACATTTTTCGACATACCGCAAGGAATACAGGCGACACTGTTTATAGTGAAAAACTCTTTAAAGTGCAATTTTTTCAAGACTAGAATATTTTAATGAAATTTAATGTAAAAAGACTTGCATATAGTGAATCGTTAAAATGAGTATATACTAAAATTTTTACCGGCTTTTATGTATAAATTTTTATGCATTTATTGAGATCTTGGCATTTTCGGTTTTCCCATTTACATTTTTATATCGGATTCTTTTGAAAATGTTCTTCACGCGTTTATATCGCCTAATGGTAGGCAATAAAGCAGGCAATTTTTCTGGTAGACACCTGGGGAATTCCTAACCCATTTTATAGTCGAGGCCTATTAAACCGCAAACTTAGGTTCAGTCGGTTTTTGTTTAAGAATCAAGTAAGATGTCCAAGCGTGACTGTTTAAGTTTAGCTGAGAAAATTATAGTTTTGGAGGAAGTAGATAAAGGCTGCAAAAAAAATTGATGTTGCTGCAAAATTCGGTGTTTCCCCAAGTTGTGTGATAGTAAGAACTTGCGAAACTATCATCAAGAAAACTAATGTTCCAAGCAGTCGAAAACGAGTACGGGTGTGTTCTTACGAGGATGTAAATGAAGCAGTTTTTCTATGGTGTCAAGTGGCATCAAACCGTATCAATATCGGGAAATTTAATAAAGCAAAAGGCTCTACAATTTGCTGAAGAATTTAACTGCGTGAATGTTCAAGCTAGTGAAGGGTGGTTGAGTGTCTGAAAGACTCGTAATGCGATTGTTTTCAAAACGGTGTCTGGCGATAGTGCAAGCGTTAGTCAGGAAAACTGTGACATTTGGACTGAAACTGTTGTAAAAAATGTATTGCAAAAGTACGAGCCAAAAAACATTTTCAATTGTGATGAAACCGGTTTCCTTTTTAAATGTTTGCCAAATAAAACTTTCGCTTTTAAAATTGATAAATGTTTACAAAAAAACTTTAACGGCAACAATGCATTTCCGGACGTATGTTTATGGATACTTTTTTTCATAAAATGACTTCTCTTTTTGAAACACTCGGTAAAGAATACTCTCAATGATTTTATATAAGTTATTGAGTAGACTTATTGGTCTATAATTTATTATTTCATTTCGTTTGCCATTTTTAAACATGGGGATGACTAATTTATCAAGAAAAGTGTTCTTATTTATACAAATATTAAAAATATGTGCCATTGGCATATATTGATGTCAAAATATGATACCAACATAACAAAAAAAAATTGAACATGGAATTGACGTAACCCACGTCAACTTTTTCTTTGTATTTGAATATTTTCGAATGTTTTCAATCTATTATGTACACAAAAATAATAATAATTGTACCATTAGGCATTCTCATTTATTTTGCTTTATACAAATGTATCTTACATCTTATACATTTTTTGTTTATTGAGCTTGCCAAAAAACCAAACAGAGAACTGTATTATCCATTATTACTGATAAAAATAGATATAACAACAATTAATCATTCAAAAAGTTTATTTAAACTTTGCAGTTATCTATTAATCTTCAACGTCACTTTAATTAAATTTATCAAGGTGTAATAAAAAATGTAAATAAGTAATTACATTTTTTATTGTTTTTTCCGTAAGGTACACATAAAAACACTATAATTCAGACAGAACTTAAAATAAAAATGTTTATTATCACAAGAAAGATGGCGCTCAGTCTGGGGACACCGATGATTAGAATAGTGGGGGTACAGAAAAGGGCTGTTGATTCAGTAAATCCTAGACAGCCAG
This sequence comes from Apoderus coryli, assembly GCA_911728435.2. Lineage (NCBI taxonomy): Eukaryota > Metazoa > Arthropoda > Insecta > Coleoptera > Attelabidae > Apoderus > Apoderus coryli. Next base: position 31,438,533 of record OU452198.1, on the reverse strand, counting down.
GACAAAAGGCTTGTGGTGTGTCATCAACAAGCCGAGTCATAGTAGTCTAGTCGTATAATACGATTATTTACTTATACAATCATCAGATTTCAAATTTGTTCAGTCGTATACAAGGTTTTTCAAAAAATATGAATTTGGCTCAAGAGTAAAGTACCTTTATTTTTCACAATATCGAAAATTTTTATTAAGAAAAGTAGATTAGAATCAAAAAGTACGTTCAGATATATAATTACACCTATCTACGATTAACATCAAGTTTTGTTATTTCTAAAAAAAAATTTAATGTTGGTTTCATATGGAAAACTTTTTTATTACTAACTTTACAAAAAAAGTTATTCTACATAAAAAGTTCTTTATATTCTAAAATCTGAAATACAATCATCAGATATCAAATTCTTACAGTCGTATACGAGGTTTTTCAAAAAATATGAATTTGGCTCAAAAACAACAACGAATTGATGCTTCAGATGAGTGTTTGGCGCTGTTAAACCGCAATTAAATGGAATTCTATCGTCGATATGTGGCAATGGATGAAACACGGCTTCACTATTACACACCAGAATCCAGAAGACAGTCAGCTGAGTGGACAGCAATCGACGAACCGAATCCAAAGCGAGCAAAGACGCAACAGGCGTCCAATGATGAAATAATCGTTAAAACTGAGGCCTATTTTGACGAGAAAGAGACAGCATACTATGAAAGTGGTATCGAAAAGTTGGAAAATCGCTATACTCGTTGTATTGCTTCTGTTTTCAGAAAAATTTAGTCAGTTGCCACTGTACCTTTAGAGAAACGGTGAATTTTCAATTTGTCTGCCGTGAAATAAAGAAAATAATCGTTGTCGCATCATTCTTCAAACGACGGACTATTTGAACGCCCAAAAAAAAGAACCGCTAGGTCACCATCAAAAAACCAATCACCACCTAAACAATAATTTAAAGCAAAAGAGCCAAAAAGTGTTTCTCTCAAAAACAATTCAGTCAATTGCTCGATAAAAAAGTAACATACCTACATAATAGTTTTTAAGCTTTTACCATATAAATTTTTGAACGGTAGACGTCAGCGACGTTACACAAAAAAGTTCGGGGAGGATACCAAGCATACAACTCCTGAAAATGTATCACCCTATATCGGGTGTCCCACCGGGAAGGGATTCGATCGATTATGGAGAAACTACACTGTGGAACAATCTGAAAATCTGGTGTGGTACTTAGGTCGACGGGACCAATTCGGCTAAAACGTTTTCAAGAATATAGCACTTCCGGTTATACCGAAAATGGGTGTCAACTTCCTTATTTCAAATACGACCCTATATAAATTATATTTTTTTTGGATTCTCCTTGTAATTCTAAACATATTTCATACATAATATGTTATACCTATCGCCAGCCGTTTTCGAAATATTTGAAATTTTATGTGAAAAATGACGTTTTCAGAATAAAGAATAAACAATTTTTTATTATATGGAAGCTTTAATAATTTAATTTGTTAGAATATCCTAGGAGATATAGACCTACTTTAGCCGCCTAAGTATATTTTTTTAGTAAATATTAATACAGGGTATTTGAAAAAAAGGATAAAAATCAAATTGAAAAAAGTGTCATAATTCAAAATTTTTACATGCCAACCCCCCATTTTATATATTTTTTTGCATAAAAAATAAGGGCAAGTTTATGAAAGGAGTTCTATCCCAAAAACTGATAGTTTTCAAAATATTGGTAATTTTACATTTTTCTATTACAATAGTGATATGAATTTGAAATTTAATTGATTTATAGAATAAATATGACACTTGACAAAAATAATCAACAACTATGACAAGTTGTAGACATTAGTTAGTAGTAATAATCATGGCGGGCGTATGAATTATACTAACGAATACTATATAAATTTGTTTATTATTTATGGATAATGTGACAGAGTGATGTCACAAACGTGTGATACATTTTCTGCCAGGTACCCAGAAAAACACAAGCAATCACCAAATGTTGTTAAACGGATAATAGATAATTTCAAAAATTTCGGGTCCGTAAAGACAAAAATGAAACGAACGAAACCTATTTGTGACGATGAATCTGTACTGGGGTACTTCACGGCATATCCTACGACATCTTTGAGAAAATTTGCAGTGGTGTCTGGATTTTCTAAAAGCACCATTCTCCATAAATAATAAACAAATTCGGATAGTATTCGTTGGTATAATTTATACGCCCGCCATGATTATTACTACTAATTAATGTCTACAATTTGTCATAGTTGTTGATTATTTTTGTCAAGTGTCATATTTATTTGCTATCTAAAGCCATCATAGCCAACTAAAATCAATTAAATTTCAAATTCACTATTGTAATAGAAAAATGTAAAATTGCCAATATTTTGAAAACTATCAGTTTTTGGGATAGACATCCTTTCATAAACTTGCCCTTATTTTTGATGCAAAAAAATAAAAAAAATATAAAATGGGGGGTTGCCATTTAAAAATTTAGATTTATGACACTTTTTTCAATTTGATTTTTTACCCTTTTTTTCAAATACCCTGTTTTAATATTGACTAAAAAATATATGTAGGGGGCTAAAGTAGGTCTATATCTTCTAGGATATTCTAACAAATTAAATTATTAAAGCTTCCATATAATAAAAAATTGTTATTATTCTCTATTCTGAAAACGTCATTTTTGACATAAAATTTCAAATATTTCGAAAACGGCTGGCGATAGGTATAACATATTATGCATGAAATATGTTTAGAAATACAAGGAGAATCCAAAATAAATATAATTTATATAGGGTCGTATTTGAAATAAGGTAGTAGACACCCATTTCCGGTATAACCGGAAGTGCTAGATTCTTGAAAACATTTTAGCCGAATTGGTTCCGTCGACCTAAGTATTACACCAGATTTTCACATTCTTCCACAGTGTAGTTTCTCCATAATCGATCAAATCCCTTCCCAGTGGGACACCCGGTATATATTAACCATCGTCAATACATCATATTTATAACGACTTCTTGTGATTTTTTTAATGAATTTTCATAATCTTCTCCGTAAAGAAATGTCAATGAATTATACTCCCGTAAGTTAGTTTGCGATTTATTAATTTAAAAAAAAAACAGAAAAATATAGGGTGTCCCATTTGACTTAAAATAAAAAGGTACGTCACTGTATCTAGCATCAAGTTATCTCTATTATAAAAATAATTTTCACGTAACTTTATTAGCAACGGAAATATGAAGGAAAAAAAGAAAATGGCAAAAAATTTGAAGGGATTTTTTGAAACCATCATAATCGGGCAATCTTTTGACATAATTTTTCTAACACAGAGGAAGTGAAATTTACCAGAAAATTGTAAGAATCAACAACCCGAAAACCCACATAGGTACTTCTAGATATTATTAATAATTTTTTAAACAAAATATTATCATCATTTACAAAAAAAAAAATGATCGCCTCATGATAAGCAATCATTACAAACTCATATAAAATTTAACGGTACTTCGCAGCCTACAAAAACAGAGAAAACATCTACTTTCTACTCGAGACAGGTCCAGTCAGTATTCCTGTTCGTATTTTAAGTTTAAGACAGCGTAGAATACACGACCACGTAGTTTGTGGCTTTGTCTCGGCGTTATCGTCTTGTGAACAGTGTTGTCAGTGGTTCTCCAATAAATTACCTACCCAATATAAAGTTCTTTTATTGCATTAAGACTTGTAGTTACAAACATAACATATTTTAATTATTTAATTCAACTGGGTTTCAATACCGTTTCGAAAGAAGTGGTCCATATTGAAGTCGAGTGAGTGTTATTGAGGAAAAAAAATCCTCAAATAACCGTTTGTTCAGCTAACCCATAATATCCCAATCAAATAGTTATCAGATAGCAGGCTAAGTGCGCTAAACACACTTTTTGCACATGTTGCAAACGACATTTTATCTACGATCGGGGTTGATCTAATAATAGATAAAAAATTCATGTAGGATCTACGTAGATCACTACCTTTAAATTATTAAAACTTGCATCCGGTGTAACTTTTATCAAAGTCATAGTACAGCATTCCGAGTCCACATCGGCGCTTTGAACTAAATAATTTCAAACTGTGACGTATGACGCCGCCATTTTAGGAGAGAACTCAGGTCCTGACTAAAAATAATTATATTTGCGTGAACATAAAAAATTATAAATTTACCAAACTGTTCGACCACCAGTAAATAATCTGCCAGTGTCGTCATATATATATTTGTGATAATCAGTTATACTTACAAAAAATAATAGTAATTAATTTTATTTCCTTGAACCTCGTAACAACAACCAGAATTTATAAACTAAATTTAAATTGTTACTTGTGCAAAAATATATAATTGTATAGGAAATGAAACGTCGTCCACTCCACAAAATTCTTCATATATATGTTCAACTCAGAACACTATAATAGTCATACATGTTTCAAGACTTAAAGTCTCATCATCAGTGACTTAATACAAGAAAACCATCGAATTAAACATCTATATAATCTAAAACAGAACTATGCTAATGAGATATACTATGACTTAATTTGTATCAAAAGTTTTCATCATTGATATCATAGTTTCTTCTTATTTATGCATCTCAATGATGAAAAAATATGCCAAAACGTCGTAGTAACAAACAGGGGCAAAAATGACAACATGTTTTGATATAAAACACTTAAAACAAATTATTGAATTTTTAAAATACAACCCAACACAACAAGAAAATTTGGAGAAAAACAATAGGTATTTAAAAAATGTCTGATTCTGATAGTGGCGAAAATTATGAAATATCCAAAACCTCACCCGAGTTATTTAATGTAGCAAAAGAAGCCACGTTAAATTTATTGCCAGAACAATCAAAAAGTCAGTACAGTTTTGTTTAAAAAAATTTAAACACTAGTGTCAGGACAAATCGGTTAGAAACCCGGCCTTACTACAAATATAAAGAATATGCGCAACGACTATGGTACTCTGACGAGCTCATAATAAGAGCGAAACGAATTCGTCACGATCTGTCGACCCGTGCCTCGGTTTGGTTTTACTGAATTAGACTGAGGCCCTGCTAAATTAAACAAAATCCCCTGTGTAGGTAAAACCAGTCATTTTGTTCGCTACGGCACAAAATTATTTTTCATTCATAAAGAAGAGTTTTAGTAGTGTTGTAGTCCCATACTACCTAGAAAAGTGATAAGCCCGAGGTGTCTCTACTCTTTCTCTGCCTTAGCAAAAAAAAAACAACAATTAATCTGATAGTGTCAATTATTTCTAAATTTCTCACTGGATAATATTACCCACCTTTAGTGTAACTTTCTACGAAGTGGCAACCTTGTGCGTGTATTACCTCTATTATTTTCTGCCCCTTCCTCTGCTGCCTGTAGTTAATTTGTCTTGTTCTAGCACACTGCCTCAGACACGCGGTTAATGTACGTATCTACGACGCATGAATTTCTACTTGCTTTGATCAAATAGATGCTCCCCACTACCATCGTATATGCTCCCACTTTTTCTTATACCGTATAATCTCCCCTACGTTTAGTTTACACAACTGCCAATTGCCAGTATTTAACGTGGACTATACTCCAATGGTTGAGAAGACCACAGTGAGACTATTTTTTTATATCGATCAAAACAGCTAAATAAGAGGTCGGAGAGACCGTTCTACGTACACTTTCCCCAAAATTAACTACCATTAAAGCTTTTAAATCCTTGACAAAGACTAAACCATACATTTTTCGGATTCATCGGTGATTCATATATACCAATTCAAAATAAACCTACTTAATTTTTAAATATACAGGGTGGCCTAAATAGCGTGGGCCAATATTGCTATCTCAGAAACTGTAAAAGGTACTAAGTTGGTTAAATTAAAAAAAAAAGTTGCCGTTTTTGGTACATATTTAAAATCCGTCAAAATCTCAATTAGTTTCTCAAATCTCGTGAAAACCGCCAAAATCAATCATCAAATCAAGTTTGATAATGTTTTACGCACTACAAAACATTCAATTTATAACATTTCGTGCACTATCAACCATCAACTTAATGTTATTTAATACGCACCAATATTTTTTATTTCACACTGAGAGGAAATTTGATTTGCTACAAAGCCACGTAAAGTACACAACACAAATAATATTGGTGCTTACGTTTCTATCCATATAGTCCATCATAGAGATTTCTTTTAAAAGTACTTGGCACGGCCCTTTATTTTTGGTATATCTATATAAATTAAAATATTGGAGTCCACTATGTACAGGGTGATCACGTATATTTTACTCAATAGCCATCTGCGTTAATTTTGATCACACAGTAAGTATACGAGGGTTGCCTTTTATATTTCGGGATTAGAGAACAAAAACAAATCATCGAAAATCACTTTATTGCAATGCAATTGTTTGAGCCGATGTGAGAGCTCTCATTGTCGTGGTGAAGAGTGATCCGTCTTCGGCGGTTGGTTTTCCTGATTTCTTGGAAGACAACTGGCAAACAAATGGTTGTGTACCACTCAGAATTGACTGTTCTGCGTTGTTCTAGTGGTACGGTTGCGCCGTGTCCAGTTTTTCCGAAAAAACAGGCGACCATTTGCTTGGAAGTGCTTCGTGCGCGAACAACTTTTGTTGCATTTGGCTCATCATGAAACACCCATACAATCGACTGCTCTTTACTTTCGGGTTCATACGCGTAAATCCACGATTCATCACCTGTCATGATGTTATAGACGTGTTTCGAAGCACCGCGATGGTATTTTTTGAGCATTTCTTTCGCCCAATCGACACGAGCCTTTTTTGAGCGATTGACAAATTGTGTGGGATCCAACGCGAACAAATGTTTTTGACAGTCAGATGTTTATGCAATATTGAATGTATGCTGGTCCAACTAATGCCTTTGGTTGTCTCAATCTCTTGATAGGTCACATGACGATCTTGCAATAGCAGTTCGCGCACATCATCAATGGTTTTCGGAACAACAACTGATTTTGGACGACCTTCACGAAATTCATAATAATCAACCAGAAGTATTACGAAGAACCCTGGACATTTTAATAAAAATATATAAATTATATGTAAATTTAAATGACACCATTTGAACAGTTTCTTTAGTTGCTATTTATTTCAGTTTAGTTCAGTTTTATTTTTAGTTAGTTATTTAGTTGTTTTCATATATATTTGATAAAAACAAATTAGCACTGATATAAAATGTGTCCACCGATAGAGTTCGGAAGAGGAACAACTTTTTTATTTGTAGATTTAAAAGAAAGTCATTCTTTATAAAAACGTCTGCTTGTGTCGAAACTACAATTTCGAGTACCAAATTTACGATTACTTCTTATATACGTTAATGATCTTCCAGATTATGTCAGGGACACTCATTTTACACTGTTCGCGGATGACACGACGATGCTCCGAGTGTCCAGTAGCCTCGAAAGTCTTCAAAATCAGTTGCGGGAGGTGCGGTCGAGGGCTTCCGATTGGTTTGAGGCTAATAAGCTGTGTTTAAATCAAAATAAAACAGAAACAATTATATTTTCGCTTCGCGATATTCGGGACATTGACAACCCTTCAGGAGTTAAGTTTTTGGGCACTGTGCTCGATGCGAGATTGTGTTGGGATCAGCATGTTGAGAGCGTTTCCGGCAATCTGTGTAAGATCGTCTACCTGTTAGGCAGCCTGAGGGACGAGGTGTCTATTAGCCTTCTAAGAACAACATATTTTGCCTTATTTCAGAGCGCTGTCAGATGCAATTCTGAACTGGGGGCACTCTAGCCATGCCGGTAGCGTTTTGAAAATACAGAGGCGTGCAATTCGATCTATGCTTGGCCTAAATTATCTCGAGGATGTTAAGGAACATTTTAAAATGCTAAACATTCTAACCCTGCCTAGTCTATACATATGGGTATCTCTGTTACACGTGAGAAGTGACATAGATGAGTATGTATTTGCCAACGATGTGCATGCTCATAATACTAGGCATCGAAATAATATCTTTGTTGATTTCAAGCGATTGTCAAGAAGCAGAAATGCCTTCAATTGCTATGGCCCTGTGTTCTAAAACAAAATTCCGAATGAATGAAGAACATTATCAACATCAAGTTTTTCAAACAGGGTTAAGGAGTTTCTACTGAACGAAGCCTTTTATAGTGTTCATGAATTTTTAAACTGTACAAATATATTTTAATGTGTAATGTTTGTTCTGTATGTCACAAATTTTTGTCTTTACGTTGTCTACTCTGTATTTATTGTATTGTAGTTTATTTACTGAGAATATGGTTTTTCTTGTTTGTTTGACTTGTGTAAAACCATGTTGGTTTGAAAGCACCATAGACCAGGGTCGATAACTTTTGAAACCAACAAAAATTATAGTAGGATGGAACCCATTGGAAAAGGTAGAGAATATAACAAAAATGAAAGGAAAAATAAATTACGGGCGATCTGAAGTCGGGAAGCGGGAGGGGGTGAGTTTTTAAGGGTACAAAACGGTTAATCTCGATTTCCGGTAAAACTGCAAGTCCTATGAAAAAAAGTTAAATGGCAAAGTTGTAGGTAATAAAAAGATCTACAACTTTTGTATCGACGTTACCCAGCCAAGTCTGAAGCTGATAATATGCCCTGTAACAATGTTGTTCTGCTGCACCTTCTGTGGGTGGGAGATTGGCCAATATGAAAGAAGATTTAATTCTTGCCAATTGATATTTTTCAAATCTTAATTGGTTCAGTGTTATATCATTTTTCCATTTATTAATAGATTTGATTAATTGTAATCCATTTTTTTATATCTTCTTTGTTCGCATCTTTTTTATAAAAAATATTGGCCAAATTTGACACATTTTTATCGGCTAATAAAGAGTTGACGACTATTAGATCATTATTTGCATTTTCTGAGAAGATTTACCATAGTAGTGTATATTTTTTTATACCATCAGACAGTAGAGATTTCAACAAACAAAAAACACACCAACTTTTTTAAAAAAGCAGATATTTTGACGTGAGAATTTTCGATTGAAATTCCTTTCCTTTTTGTTATATTCTCTACCTTTTCCTATGGATATCATCCTACTATAATTTTTTTTCACTTTTTACCATTTTTAAAATTATCGACCTTGGTCTACCAATAAACGATTTATTTATTGATTTAAAAATAATAAGTCACATATCGATTAAATACAATTATTTATTGGCTAAATCCTGTTATTTAGTGAGCCTAACATAGAAAAAAGTAAATTTTTCTCAAAAAATGTTGTTTTCCCAGAATGAACATTTCTAATACACAGTTGTTCAGAACAACTCACCCTGTATGTAATATGAGCCTATGGTATTACATTTGCATCAAATAATTAATTTGAGAACAGAACATTTTTGCCCACTTCGGCTGAGTAGTGGGCTAAAACCGTGCATATTAGCCTAATTTTCAGATTCATATCTCTTTTAAAAAAAAAAAGATCCCGCATTAAAACCTCTACACTACGCCCATGGCGGTGGAAATGGCCGATATTCATCAGACATTTTCGGTGCCTATTTTTTTATTTATTTATTTTTTATATTGTAATCGTACTTTCATTCTTCTTTTGTTTGAAAATTGTGAAGCATGACCATCCTGTATTGTGTTTTTATTTTCAATCAGACAATAACGACTATACATAATAGCTATGTACCTACCTAATATTACTATAGGTATCTATCTACCTGCGTTCGAAATCTCTCGAATCAAGGTAGCCGTGACCAAGCGTAGTGCAAGTTTTTTTTTCTATTATTTTGAGATTTGCCGATATTCACAATATACAATGTTTGGTCAAACATTTATCAGATGTTGGAAAATAAATTCAGCAATGTAATCCAATCAAATTTAGAAGATGCAACAAATGAATTTAAACCTGAACATTAATCCGGAACAACGCTCACACAAGTGGCGGCTCGTGAGTTTGCCGTCAACGCTTGTCCTGCGAACTTCGTATTATACCCACCGGCAAAACTAGTCCGAATAGTCAAAATTTACTCTAAGTTTAACGTCAATTTTCTCTTTAATCCTTTAACATATTGAGATGATTTTTCCTAGAAATCTCGTCAAATCTTTTCATTATGCCCAATAAGAAGAAGGTTACATTTATCACATAATTTTAACATCCCTACAATTTTTGAGACAGCTTTACCTAAAGAAAACACAACGTTTACATTTCCTAAAAACTGAAAACTCACCAGAGTGTGTATGCTTTGGAGTATTTTCATATTTTTTAATCTTGTCCTAAATGTAACTTCTATCTTTCTCCCATTTTCATCACCTCCAAATATTAAACACAAAAATAAAAAAAGCATAATTTTCATCACATATACGCATCCACAACCATGGAGCCTTGTGGAAACCCGGTTTACTTTTACACTCTTTCTCTCCTTTCTTGAACTATATTTAACACTGGCGTCGAACGTCCATTAGTTTTTAAATTCACTTTTTCCTCCAAACTTTACTAAAATTATTAAAAACAAGTTTTCTTTTAAATCGCGCACCTTCATTTTATATAATTTATAAAAACGCTAAGAGAAACAAATCCCTATACTCCCGTTCGGGATGAGAATCGTTTGCCAAACAATGAATAGCTTGGCTTCAAAAACGTTGAGCCCAAAGCACCGTGAGGCAAGTGTATTCCGCCTCACGCCCAAGGATCCCGATATCTAATGCTGTCGTCACTAGCCCGCGGACGTTCCAAGTATGATTAATTAAGGGGGCTAAGTCCTTCCTTACTAGCCACCGTTGTCTTATTCTTAACCTTTGGAAGAATATGCCACCAATGGTAAGAGCAAAAATCTCGTAATTTTACACCAAAAATAACAAGTCACATATCAATTAAATAAAACTAAATTCGCTAAAGGTCTCCTTAAGAGGTTAGTCTCGAAAGTTTTCGAAACCGAACTACAGATTCTTCGATTAAAAAAAAGCAAGTTGCATTTCAGTAAAACTTTGCGGCTGTGTCTTCTTGCAGGCCGATGGATTGTAGAGTTCCACGGGGTTCGGTGTTGGGTCCTATTTTGTTTTTGCTATTTATCAACGACATTACGTGCCTAGACATCAGCGGTAAAGTATGTCTCTTTGCTGATGATACTAGTTTCACTTGGTGCGGCCCGAATAGTGTGGCTCTTCATAGTACCATATCCAAAGACTTAATCACCATCAAATCATGGTGTGACTCTAACCTGTTGTGCTTGAACACTGCGAAAACTAAATCTGTGTCATATAAAGGTGCTCTGCAGTCTCTTGAACTTAATAATTCCACTATTCACGTCGTTTCTTCTGTGAAGTTTCTGAGCCTTGTTGTTGACAGCTCCCTGAAGAGGAAGTTGCACATTGATGCATTATCAAAAAAATTAAGCTCTGCCTGTTTTGCGTTAAGATCAGTTTCCAAAGAACTTAACTTGTCAACTTCCATAACAGTCTACTTTTCACTCTTCGAATCCAATCTTCGATAGGCCCTCCCATTCTGGGGTACATGCTGTGCAACGCAATTTGTGCGTATTTTTAGATTACAAAAAAGAGCTATTCGATACTCTCTGAGATTGCACTATAGAGCCCATTGCCAGGACTTCATATTGGAATCTGTCTGCTTAATCCGCAAACACCTGTCAGATGTCTCTGAAAGACCATTCTTTACTTTAAGTATCTTAATTGATTTATTTATTTATTCTACGAGGTACCTGTATGTATTAGTTATTATTCTTATGTTTTATATGTTTTGTTTGTTGATACCTATGTCTACAAATTAGTTTTAATTTTTTGACAAATATATATTTTATTTTATTTTGATGTGTGAGTGATTTATGTTTAGTTTGGTTTGGCATTTCAACATGAATAGACTGACGCCTGAACAACGCTTCCAAATTATGCAAATTTATTTTGAAAATCATGGTTGTGTTCGAAATACGTATCGCGCACTACGTCCATTTTACGGTGAACATAATCGTGCATGAGAGGAATGAATTCGATTAACTACGGAACGTTTTCGCACCACGTTTACACTAAATGATAATACGAAACCACAGAGACGTCGTACAGTGCGTAAGAAGAAGTCATTGCTGCTGTAGAGCGTAGCGTAGAGGAAGACCCGAATCAGTCTATTTTGCGGAAAGATCTTGGTTTGCGTGCTTACAAAATCAAACTCGTGCAACAATTAAGGCCACACAATCACCTAGCTATGCGTAGATTCGGTGAATGGACCCAAAACAACATTGCCGTTGTTCCCGATTTTCATAAGCAAATTTTGTTTAGCAATGAAGTTCACTTTTGAATTGGCCTCCATGATCGTGCTATTTAACGCCGCTAGATTATTTTCTGTGGGGATATGTGAAGTCGCTAGTTTACGCCGATAAGCCCGAAACAATTGATCACTTGGAGGACAATATTCGCCGCGTTATTGCCGATATACGGCCACAAATGTTGGAAAAATTTGACCTCCAGATTAGACTACGTCCGAGCCAGCCGCGGCGGTCATATGCCAGAAGTCATATTTAAATTATAATGCCAGAAGATTATCTTTCGAATAAAGTCGATTTCATGTCAATTTAAAAAATTCATCTTTATTTTATTCCATCTCAAAGTTCTATACCTCTATAAAAAAAAAAACACCCTTTATAATAATTTTATCCCTTCAATAAAATATGAATCCCGAAGCTTCTTCCGCATTGCAGAGACGATTTTTTCCTTAAGTTCGGAAACAGATAAGTCAGAGACATTTTGACAAAATTTCTAAATTACTTCGGTAAATATTGCTCCCGCGTTTTGAAGTCACAATGGTTCTTTAGGTGGGTCAGCACTTGTGACAGAACACCGTAACATAATACCGTCACGGGACTGCGCCACGGAACATCACAATGCGATCCAAAGCTTGTCTGCAAGTCTGGTCATTTTGTTAGGTCTGTAGATATCCTCGTTGAAAGAACCTCGAAGTCTTAACGAAAAATGTATGTTTTAAGGAAATTCCCTTTTCTATTCAGCTCAACTGATCGCGCGATAAATTGCGATGAGTAAAAACATCAAAAGAAAATTCAATCCTTGTGTCTCAACCAAAACCAATAAAAAACATTTTCCACTCGTTCTATATATAATTAATAAGTATAATTATTATTATTGTTTACAATAATTAGTATCAAGGACTTCGTTGATAAAAATAGTTAAACTAAATTTAAATAAAATTGAACGCAAAATATTAAAACGAAAGAACGACGGGGCGATATTCGTAATGCAATTTTCATTAACTAATAGTGTTTATTTAATAAAAATAACATACTGCTTGCTTTATAAATAGTTCGATCCTCCTATAAAAGTGACCCTGTCCCCACCTGTACATACACTCGTTACATCAAGAAAATATTTTCGTTGCTAAAGGAAAAAGTCAAAAATGTATTTTTTTTAAACCACTGCAAATAGATAACGCTTAAGATTAACACATTTTTATTGTTAAAAAAGCCCAAAACCATTTTAATCGAGTTAAAATTACAAAGATGAATTACTTTTAATTTACATTATGGGGACAATGTTTTTGTTATTCTTCTCGATGATTTTCCAATATTGTTATACAGTGCTATAAATTGAATCGGTTTATGATTTTCTTCAATGGATAAAACGACCCAATAGTCTCGTTTGTAGAAAAAAGTCATAATCTTAAGAGAGTTACTCTTGTCTCAATGAGTGCTTCCTCTAACCTTGAATGGCACGGAGCATTATCACACACTATCACTAAGTCTGTTAATTGGTTCACCCCATTTTCCTATTGATGTAAAGTCCACTTATTGGCAGCAGTTGCGCGACGGGGCGGTCCATGACAACGACGGCTTGCTGCCGAAATGGCTCCATTTAAATGAATATTCGGCCTCGATAACAATTGTATAGCTCTATGACCAACTGTCTTTTTCTGGAATTTTCTATAGGTACATCATATACAGTACGTTTTGACATACTTTTGAAAAAAATTCAAATTACTAATTTGAAATCACTTATTAAGTATATATTATGGTTTTTATGCAATTTTTGTGATTTTTTTGTTGTATTGAAATTATTATTATTATTATTGTCTGTATGTCATTTTAGGATTGGAACTGTGATCTTTTCAAAATTGTTTTTCCAAATCCTTTTGTAGTGTTTTGTACAATGCAATAAATTATTATTATTATTACTTTAAGTACTCTTTTTGAAATATACGTAACAATTTGAAAATTAAAATGATACTTTTTGAAAATCAAATGACTATTTAGAAACACTGTTGGAAAAGGTGTAGTTTCATCAACATATATTATCATAACAACTCAATTGCAGTCCTCAAGGCAGTAGTTCAACTTTAAAAATATGTGGCATGGCTTGTAATATTATTTTTTTCTAATAATATAGGTTGAGAACTTGAGTTCGAATCGAATATATCGATACATTTCTTGCATATCTATGAATGAAAGAAAGTTGACATTTTGAGCATCCGCGTCAAACTAAATGTATCCGTTAGGTCTGCAGATTTGTCACGTCAAATACTAAAATATTATCAATTTTTTATACAGTTGGCACAATTGTTTGGCTATTTGGCATACTATAAGAAGGTTATACCGGAAGTGGAAACGGAACACCCTATATATTATTATATCTTTAGGTTCCATATTCAACAATAAATATTTTTCCTTAACCTTTCCCAATACCTATTTTAAAATGTTTCTGGAAAATTATTTATTTAGATTTGTTTGGCTCAAAACAGGTTTTCCGAAATAAAATCGTTATTTCATCGACAAAGTCGCTGGGGGCTAAATCTAGAGAATACGGTGGGTGGATAAGCAATTTAAAGCCCAATTCATTCAATTTTGCCATAGTTTTTATCGATTTGTGACACGGTGCATTGTCTTGGTGAAACAACACTTTTGCAAATGTGGCCGTTTCTTTGCGATTTCAGCCTTCAATCGATCCAAAACTCCTAATATTACTCGATGGTGGTTCCTTTGCAGGTACTCGCATACAGACGCCATCACTTTACCGGCAGACTGTTGCGTCGATTGCTGTCCACTCAGCTGACTGTCTTTTGGATTCTGGTGTGTAATAGTGAAGCCATGCTTCATCCATTGTCACATATGGACGATAGAATTCCATTTTATTGCGGTTTAACAGCGCCAAACACTTCTCTGAAGCATCAATTCGTTGTTGTTTTTGGGCGATTGTAAGCTCACGCGGCACCTACTTTGCACAGATTTTTCGCATACCCATCTGATAACTTTAAAATGTCAGCTAGCTCGTGCACCTTCAATTTGCAATCGTTCATAACCAAATTGTGATTTTTTTGACGGTTTCTAGAATAACAGCCTCATTTGGGCGTCCATGCATCATTTGTGCTGGTACGACCACGTTTAAATTCAGCTATCCACTTCTCTACCATTATTTGGTTTCCACTGTATTTTTTTCATCAAAAAGCAATGATTTATCAAAACTCGAAATTAACTTTTTTCCATTTTTTTTACATTAACAAACGTTGCTTCACACAAAATGTTATAGCTCACGAATCAATAGTCAGATTGCTGTCAAATTTATACACGAATCGTTTGAAGGTTAGTACTAAATAAAAATCATATGGAAAAAATTCTAGTAACGCCATCTATGTGTCATCCTACGGACTTATTGAATGACCTAATATATTGAATTTGAAGTACCAATTTGGTATCTTTATCATTATCTTTTTTAATTTCGACTTACTTAGTTAATATCAATAATGACATAATATTTTATATTTCCTAAATTTTAACATTGAAAATAACCAAATTTATACAGTTTCTTTTGATCCTCACTAAATAAAACATTAAAACATTGTTCCTTTTACCATCACTTGTTGACTTAGTGAGTACCTATCTAGAATATTGCGATCTAGCTTCGACTATAGTTTTTGGTGTTTTGTACCAATAAATTACGTTTTACGACAATAAAAAAAACCAAAGTCTGTCTCCACAAAATCAATACTCTAATTTATTCAATTAGTTAGTTGGTTAAACATGTTTCGGGATGAACATCCCATCATCAGTAACATACAAAAAATTACGAAAAGCTAAGTAGGCATTGTAAACATGTTTCGGGATGCACATCCCATCATCAGTAACATACAATGCCTACTTAGCTTTTCGTAATTTTTTGTATGTTACTGATGATGGGATGTTCATCCCGAAACATGTTTAACCAACTAACGAATTGAATAAATTAGAGTATTGATTTTGTGGAGACAGACTCTGGTTTTTTATTGTTGTAAATAAATTACACTCCACTCCAGAATGGACTATATATTCAAAAAAAAAAATACGTTTTATTTTATTTAGGTATACTTAACCTCAACATTTTTTTTTTTTCAGAAAATGGTAATACCTCAATGCAAATTTTAAACTGTTGTAATTATAATACATCCCTTTTCTCCTATATTAGAACGTATATATTAATTATACTGATGGTGAGAGTGTGTTCTCGAAACATGTATGACGCTGGCACAATGCCCTTAAATTAAATAATATATGAAATATTCGAGAACTTTTTATTTGTATCTTTTCAAACAAGAAAGAATAAAAATAAAAAATTCAAAATATGGACAGACTGCTTTCAGATTTTATTGTCTTATTTTTATACCTTATTTTTCTGAACAACTTTCTTCAATATCATTTTGTATTATCTGCTGCGTTTCGAAAGAAAAAGACAGAAAAAAAGCAACAAATCAAAGTAGACCTCGGATTTTTAAATTTTTGCAGATCAAATTTAATAATAATAATAAAGGCCTTTATTGAGGATACAAAATACAAAAAAAAAAACAATTATAAATATAATATAACAAAACTAGTGTGATTTTTTTTTACATTTTCCCAAGTTTATATCCCCAAAGGGCGAGATTCAGTGCTGACTACTAAGTAGCCGCCTGTTCAGCTAACCCAAATAACCCTAGCCTAACTTAACCTAAGAACATTAGACAAACATATAGGACAAATCTTATCTTAATCTAGAATTATAAATATGTACTTCCACATTATACAATAATAATTGAGCCACATCAAATTAGAGTGATCACACACTCCTTTGGATATTAAATAAATACTTGGATAAATTATTCTTGAACTGCCCAATACTTTTAGATTTCCGGATATCAATTGGCAAATCATTTACAATGCGAGTGACGTTATACGAATATGACCTCTTAAACAATTCTTTGGAATGAGTTGGTGGAGTCAGTGTTCCCTTAAACCTAATGTTAATATTGTGCACATCAGTGCGAAACTTGATTTTGGCGAACAAATATGGAGGCGTTTTGTTATGTAGAACGTTAAAATAAAGACAAGCACTGTGTAAGTGACGGCGATTCTTCATACTCAACCATCTCACCTCCTCCAGCCTTCCACTTAAGCGATCATACTTTCTTATAACAAATACAAGACGCAGACAGCTGTTCTGTAATTTATGTATTCTACCACAATCAATACTTGTAAGGCAAGAATTATAGACGGAATCACAAAAATTAAAATGCGATAAAACATGGGATTCACATAAGGCAATTTTTGTGCGTCTAGTTAAAAGATGGCGATTGTGGTAGATTGACCTCAAATTCATATATATCATATATAATTTAAACTCGGAAATTGTTTGCCTTCTAGAAGAGTGGTTTCACAGGGGACACACTGTACTAACACCATGTATACGATAGTGCTGAAGACGCCGAGGATTGTGTTTTTTTTTCGTAAAAATTACACTTCCATTTATTTTGTAGTTGAAATTTAAAATCATCAGAATTCATGAATAGCGAAACTAAACAAAGTAAATAGATAAATAGTACACCTAGTTTATTCAAATACCCAAACTTGCCTACGAGATAAATAATAAACCACATTATGTATTATTATAAGACAACTCTAGCTGGATACTGTTTTGAAATGAACAAACACAAATCCTGCAATGTTGCCGGATCTTTCAATCGACCTCGTCACAGTCACGTTTACACAGTGTAGCCAATTTCACGTTGTTGGCTCCAAAACGTGGAAGACTTGAAATTCATTTCTCTCTTGATTATCATAAATAAATACATTTTTGTGTACCTACCTACTTATGTTTATTACACAAAATATGAATAAGATTACAGTGTTGTCGGATTTTAATATATACATACTAGAATTATTGGCGCACCTTCAACTTCCGTTTATCTTTTTTTATATTAAATAAATCAAAAAAGGTGAACGTTTTATTGTGTTCATAGCTAGCTGTTTCTGATCAGCGACTGATACTGCAATTTTTCTTAAAACAAGAGCTTAACAGAATCTGTAAAATAAAGATCTTGGATAGCAAATGATATAATATATTAAGACTTGACATTATTTCGTATCATGCAATCCTCTAACGGATTTCGAACACATTACGAGTGATCTGCTGGCACTCGAGTCATGGACGAAGGACTGGCTTGTGTGTTTCAATACGGTCTTACATATTGGGATCAACAATCCCCATTTACAATTACTATTGGGCGGCTGCGTGCTCCATGCTGTGACCACAAGGACCTTGGAGTCATTATATTGGAAGACCTGAAGTGGGAAAAGCATGTCTTTAAAGTTGTTAAAAAAGCAAACTCGATGATCTATTTAATTCAGAAAGCTTTTACTCGACTGACAGGATAGAAAAGCTCTACAAGTCTCATATACGACCAATCGTGGAGTACGCACAGTCGGTTTGGAGATGATACACTATTTTTGATTAATTGCGAGTGGTGAAACCTTAACGTAGTTACATCGGGAGACCGCTCACTACTTTAGATTAATAATAATAATGTTGGGGTACAATACCTTACCACAAATCGTTCGTCTTCTTATACATGAACCTTACATTGTTCTTGACCAAAGTTTAGGAAATGTGATCATCTAAAGTGATTATTAATTTAAATATATTTAAACACATAGTCCGTGGAATAAATAGGTTGGGAAACAATATAACACACACTACTGCTCTATATTCAAATCCTCTACAGGAAACTTTACTATAACATACATGCTTCGGCCACAAATTTCACCACCATCATCAGGGTCTTCATTAGAAGATCTAAATTGAGAACTACAAAAGACTTACCGGTAAGGTTAAACTTAAATATCTATACTTAGTGGTGGTCTATTATAGCAGGGTGTCTTTTGTAGTTGTCAATTTGGATCTTATATTGAAGACTCTGCTGTTGTAATATTGATGATGGCTATTAAGTTTGTGGCCGAAACATATATGTTGGTTCTGTAAAGGATTTGAGTATATAGTGCAGTAGTGTAGAATTGGACTAGTTTTCAGCCTTAGGAAGTCGACAGCAGTTAGTTCTTGGCTAGCTTTTAACATATTAAGAAGATTAGGCATCTCTGAAATCATTTTTGTGCTACAGTCAGGAATAATTTGATTTAGTGTTCATAAAGATTTCTTAGTTTCTAGTGCGCCCTTTCACTCGTTGTGACTTGCAACGTTCATATAACGGCTACTATACAGTTGAACATTGGATTGCTTCTGAACTAAAAGCTGGTAATTTTGTTTGCCGGTTAGTAAAGGCTGTGAGTTGAGTATCAACCAGTCACGAGAAACTAGCCTAGAGTTTGTACAAGAGTACGTTTCCGCAATTACTGTATCTAAACTGTTTAAAAAGTTTATTATAGTTAATTTTCCTAGGTAGACCGTCGTTCATATTTTGCCTAGCTGCTCAATCTCTTAACGAAGTCATTTATTTTACTGATGGTATTTTACTCTGATGTCGCAAATTTAATCGACATGTCGATGATTGCTAGGACAATAACACAATGATAACACTTGCAGCTCAATTGATTATAATCAAAACAAATTTTAATTGAATTCACGCTGGATTATTAACTAAAACATATGGCAACACCGTAATGAAATGCATGACCTAGCTGGTGGAACAACGGGCCGCGGTCGTACAATGTTGCCAATCGACTAGTGTACAGAGAATGGTATGTTGCCAGATATACTCTACCATACAATAATAATAATACGGATAGGAGTCCAGACGTAGACGTGCTATTTTATGTTTAATGTATGTGTGAACTTATAATAGTAAAAACGATGGGGACTTTGCTTACTCGCCTGTTTTCTGTTTGTGTGTTGTCTGTCTTATCTATCATTTGTAGAAATGCTCACATGCTAAGCCAACTGAGAGTTTCTTTAATAATACCTACGTAGGTATCTGTACAACTGTTTCGTTGTCGCCGCCTGAGATTTTATTCTTGTTTAGTCTATTGTGATTTTCAGAAAATTTGTGGCAGTTTTTATCTAGGTATAATATATTAAAGCAATAAAATATAGGCCAACATTAAAATAATGCTCTTTGGTACAAACTACCTGAGAGGTTTCTGGTGATTCTATTGATGTAGGTAGTACCTAGGTGGTTTCAAATGTATTTTTGTCATTTTCACTCAAATTTATACAGTGAGGACCAAAAGTCACTTCGGTTTTCAGTTGTTGATTTTTTTGACGTATACAGGTCGAGCGTGTAGTTGCGAGTTTCAAACTGGACAATGGAAATGGTAGCCTGTCTGCACATATTGTTAACCTTTCCGTATATCTTCAACGGTTTTCGAAAAAATAGTTTATTTCGATGTTTTTGGTCGAAAACAGGTTTTCCGGAAAAAAATTCGTTATTTCATAGCCATAGATGGCGTTACTAAATTTTTATTTAGTACTAACCTTCAAACGATACATGTATAAATTTCACAGCAACCTGACTATTGATTCGTAAGTTATAGCATTTTGTGTGAACCAACTTTTGTCATTGAAAAAAAAATGGAAAAAAGTGAATTTCGAGTTTTGATAAAGCATTGCTTTTGATGAAAAAAAATACAGTGGAAACCAAACAATGGCTTGATAAACATTATCCGAACTCTGCGCCATCGAGACAAATGGTGGAGAAGTGGATTGCTGAATTTAAACGTGGTCGTACCAGCACAAATGATACAGAGCGCAGTGGACGCCCAAATGAGGCTGTATTCCCGAAAACGTCAAAAAAACATTGGGGTATGCGAAAAATCTGTGCAAAGTGGGTGCAAAGTGGGTGCCACGTGAGCTCACAGTCGACCAAAAACAACAACGAATTGATGCTTTAGAGGAGTGTTTGGCGCTGTTAAACCGCAATAAAATGGAATTCTATCGTCCATATGTGACAATGAATTCAAAAGACATTCAGCTGAGTGGACAGCAATCGACGCAACAGTCTCCCGGTAAAGTGATGGCGTCTGTATTTTGGGATCCGAGTACCTCCAAAGGAACCACCCACTGTATTCTCCAGATTTAGCCCCCAGCGACTTTTTTCTGTTTTCAGATTTCAAGAGAATGCTTGCTGGAAATAAATTTAAGTCCAATGTCCAATGATGAAGTAATCGCTGAAACTGATACCTATTTTGACGAGAAATAATTCATTGTTAATTAAAGTGTCTATTATTCCAAATTATTTTTTAAATTATGAAATAAAATATTCGAGAGTTTTTTATTTGTATCTTTTCAAAAAAGAAAAGGATAAAATTCAAATTAAATTTTGTACGGTTACTCAGTTTTTAATTCTGAATAACTTTTCTCAATTACATTTTGTCGTAACTTTAACCTAAAGGACATTTCTCAAGTGTAAAAAATGAGTATTTTCAAAATTTCCAAGGCATGCTTGATTTTTCAAAACTAAAATTATGTCTCGAATTAATTTGAAACCAAGCAGAGCTGGATCTCAGAAAATCAAATATAAACTCGAAAATTTTTTCGTTGCACCTATCCGGGGAGCATTTTCGGATTCGCCGACACATTAGCCGCTCGGAATAATTCGGGTGATGCGAATCACAGATTCATAAAGTCCCGACGTTTTAGACTAATGCGTCGGCGATTTATCAAATACATGCAACGTGCCAACTCCTAAAACGGCGATTTACGAAATACCGTGCGAACTAGTAATACTAAATATTAACCCATCATATTACGTACATAATATGTGAAATTATCATATTTGCAATTATCAGTAAATTCTATAAACAGGACTTTTCTAGATCTTCATATGATTTTGATACGAGAATATGTCGAAAGCATTTATAACAGCTTTGCACATAATTTGAACAAATCTTATTCTTGCCTGTTTTAAGCAACTTCCAACAGGCTATCAAAACGTGGAAAGTACACAACAAGAAAGATGATGCATGCCATATCTTTTTAGAAGCATTTCTTTCAGCTAAATCGTCATCCGTAAGAATAACTTTTGCTTTAATTTTAATAATTAAGGCATTTCATAAAGGCCACGCACGGCTTCTAAAAATACATTCCATTCTTGGGTGCTACTTAGGATGCAGCCAAAAGTAATCTTCCAATAGCGGACTGTGTTATAAAGTAGTAAACTTTATAATTTTGTGTATCGCAGTTGCCCGTGGAATCAACAAACATAATCTCTGACGACTGGTAAAGCGAGTTGCAACGCTTTGCATAATTGGTGTGCAGAGTGCTACGGGAAATCAAAATATTTTTAACAGCTCAAGAAAATAGTTACACCAATCTAATTCAAAACGAAAAGATATTCTTAGTTTGAGATGGGCAATTTCATATGTAAATCACTGACGCATTAGCCTAATACGTCGGGACTTTATGAATATGTGATTCATATCACCCGAGTTGTTCCGAGTGGCTAATGTGTCGACGAATTCCGAAAATGCATCCGGGGAGACACTGTATAAATAAATAAAAGCTTTATTGTCAACCAGTTTCTCCCTTACGGATCAATCAAATTGATTCAAGAATTCTTACTCCCTATAAAATGTTAGGTACAGCGAATTATCACAAAATCCAAGATAATAAAAAGAAAAGAGAATATCAAATATCATTTGGTCGATCACAAGATGTAAACCCC
This sequence comes from Apoderus coryli, assembly GCA_911728435.2. Lineage (NCBI taxonomy): Eukaryota > Metazoa > Arthropoda > Insecta > Coleoptera > Attelabidae > Apoderus > Apoderus coryli. Next base: position 31,415,655 of record OU452198.1, on the reverse strand, counting down.
CACACTTTTTCTTGTAAGACCATTTGACGTCGTCGACTTTAAAACTCAAATCATTGCTGGATGTAACTCAATTAGAAACGACCCAATAGTTTTTGAAAGAGATCGCAAATCAGAAATTTCAACATTTCCAAAGCATACTTGATTTGATTTTCCAACACAAAAATTATGTCTCAAATTAGTTAGGGCTGGACCCAAGAAGTTCAAATTTAAACTATTTTACAAGAGTCGTTTCACCTATCCAGGGACACACTGTATATTCGACAACGCTCTACCACAAAAAGTTCTCGATAATAATGAATTTTGATATATCTAGGGACATGAACCTCAACCCCTAAAATGCTCGAGGGCGTCAGTTGTTTAAATTAAAACTTGCCATAACAAAAAAGATGTATTTAAAAAAATCGGTTGTGTCGCCCCAAAACTTTCCGGACAAGATATAATATAATCAAAAATATATAACTTGCGGAAAGAAAACAGAATTTTAATAATAGTTAGTATAATAATTGTATTATTTCCAATAAACTAACGTAACAAACTAAGTAACTACTTTACTCAAAAATTAGAACAAAAAAAAATTGCCAGATCTGGGAATCGAGTTATAGGTTCCAACTACCTAACTGGTGAAATTTTAAACGCAGTTTTCTCGAGAATTATGGGGTCAAATATCATACTAACCTATTGATAGATAGATAGATATATTTATTCACCATTTTAGGTTACAAAACATGTATAGTATGTCAAAAAAATTAATCAATCAAAGTTACAGTAACAATTCAACAAAATTACAGCAACAAAGAAAGGCTTACAAACAAATTAAAATAGTAACAAAATAAAACAAACTAAAATCTAGAAAAATCTTACAATATCGCTTCTGAGAGCCGAGACAGTTCAAGATGTACAAGGAAGGGAAAGTAAGTAGTCGATGTTCAACAAAATATTTTTTACAGCAGTCACGCCAACCGAGCCCCAACATTGTACGTAAACATCGCCTCTGTAACTTAAGATTTTCATAGCATGGGAACTATGTCCCCAGTTCAAAATACCATACGACATACGGGAAACAAAATAACCGTGATATACCGTCAACAGACTGGCGATTGAAACACTCTGCGCAAGCCTTCTGATGAGATATATGATCCTGGACAGCGAGCACCCAAGCTCTCGAACATGACTCTCCCAGGTTAATTTAGGATCAAGATGAACCCCAAGGAACTTCACGCGAACATCACTCTGAAAATCGACAAGCGCAGAACGCAAAGTAAAGTTCATGCTTTGAGTTTTAGCCTGATTCAAGCTCAGTTCATTTGCAAGAAACCAATTCCCTATGTCAGTCTCAACAGCATTAACCAACTCCCTAAAGGGTCGTTTGGTCGATATCTAATCAGACTAGTTGTGTCGTCAGCAAAGAGGATTATATTTGAGTCTTCTTGAAATCTGTATAAATCATCTACATATATTAAAAAAGTAAAGGTCCCAAAACCGACCCCTGGGGCACACCCCGTCCAACCCATTGTCTCTCCGAGTATCGTCCCCCATACAAAACGTGCTGAAAACGATCGCTGAGATAGGAGCCAACCAAGTCAACACTGTCAGCATCAAAGTTATAGTAAGAGAGTTTCTGAAGAAGTATTTCGTGTGAAACACAGTCAAAAGCCTTAGTGAGGTCATAAAAGGAAGCAAGCCATAACCTCAAAAAACTACAGAGATCTCCATTTGGAGATCTATAAATAGTGACAATGTGGGTGGAAAAGGTTTTTAGGAAAATTCCCGCAGCCTCACAGTTCACCTCCTCCGAACTTCCGGAGATATTCAGAACTCTATATTCAATATTGTTTTTTAGGTATATTCCTACACCTCCATGATACTTTGCAGTTCTACAGAAACCCGCGACAGCCCTGTAATCCCCACAACCTGTAATAGAAAATTCATTTACATTCAACCAGTGCTCATTTATACACAAGAAATCAAATAGGTGGTATTTGAGAACCATTTCAAAATCCAAAATTTTATTTCTTAAACACTGAACGTTTGCATGAAGCACTGAAAAAGTCACGATACCTGAGCTCGACCCCTACTGCTATATGAAATTTTTTTTTGCGTTCACAAATGCGGGAAAGTAAAAATAACCAATGGTGCGTTATCGGAGTCCACCAATTATTTCCCTAACCTCTCGTCTCCCAAAATCAAGAACAACGACACCATTGTTTCCAAAAGTTTGATCAGACGTTGACAATTAGTTTGTCTCTATTGGCGAAAGTTCACATTATGGGATTTTTCTCACTAAGGACGGAAATTTAGTTTTAGCTAGACGCTAGAGTATGCGGTGACGAAAACTGTCTTTTCATAAATGTTCATAGAAAAAAACTTCAATCAAATACACAAACAAAATACCTACAATAGCATAGTTTTATTCTTTCTGATTGAAAATGTTGATTTCCATTCCATAAAGCACTAAGTAGTCTTTTGTTGTATATTTTTATGTTTACTTTGAAGTTAGGTAGAATACCACATGGATAGCCAAAAGACTGAAAAGCAGATGGTTTAGGTTTACAATTATTATTTTGCTTCTCCTTTATGCCTTTTTATATTCTACCTAGAAATTTTATATTTGATTTCTGGCTATATTATCTTTTTGTGTAGGTACCTAAAAGAAATATAAATTTATTTATTTAACTTGAAAGTTATTTTTGGAATCGTTTTAATGGTATTCGGCTCAAATTTTGTAAATACACCTTTGGTAGTTCTATATACAGAGTTTTGGAAATGGTGCGACGTCCTGTACTTGCATATTTTAAATGGAACACCCTACCTATTATAGAATATTTATATTTTGCTTAATATTCTAAGACCTACTCATTCTTTGGGACACTATGTACGTTTTGACTGCATACTTAGTACCTACATGCCTACACACATGCTTAAATATTAATTTGAATAAATAATTGACAATGTTTCCTATAGAAGAGGGTAACTGACCTTGTACCTTGAGCGTTAGTTCAAACAATTATCATCTACTATTAATTTATGATGAATGCTTGGTTTTTTATCCATAATAAGACATATAAAGTGTCCCAAAAATTTGCTACCTACTGATATATAGTGTCCGCCATAAAGTTGAGATCATATTGGACCCTTTTTTTTATTATTCCAGTTCAGCAGAAATAAAAAAACCTTGCAAAGTTGACAGGGCGAAGAGATTCATGGGTAGTAAACTTTGTTTTCTCTTTTGATAATTTTTGTAGTTTTTATTATAGTTTTCTGACCACGCTACAATTTATAAAGAAAATACAGCCATGGTCCTTCAGGACACCTTAATATTAAAAGCTGAAATGAAAAAACTGTAATCAAAGTACAGTCAAATCTAAAACTTATTTTGTAATATTGAACACAAATTTTGTGATCCATCAATTGCATCAAAATGAAGAGAAAATCTTCCTAAAGATGTAAAGCATCCTCAGTATTTGTATATATATATAAGTTGATGATGGTTTTTCAAAAACGAAACGTCGTAGTGAAAATTTGTAAACGCTATCTTTTTCTCCTCAACAAGTAACAATGAGAAAGTGCTTTTAATTTTTTTATATCTGTAAAAATAATGTCACAAATAAATAACTAAAATCGCAAAAAATGTTTTTTTCAAAAATTCTCGAAAACGGCAAAAGTTAGCTTAATTTTGATAATTTTTTACTGAATATAGTAACCAATCAAATTACTTAATTTTAAGTAATGTGTCAAATTTCATCCAATCACCTCTGGATTACAGCGATAATACCCTACATGTGGTGTTTTCAGTTTGGTGTTTCTTTTATTAAAAATTAATTAAACGTCAAACTGACAACTGGTTTAAAAATGTCGCGAAGATTTGGTATTGCATCTAACGATGCAATTAATGATATTTGGTATATCTAATAATATACCAAAAAATACAATCAAATCAAAAAAATATGTATGGAAAATATTTCTCGAGTTTTGTGCGACCAGAGAATACGAACTGAATGCTGAAACGAGTTTGCATAATTTGGCTAATATATTGAAAGATTCTGCGGTAAATATGAGAAAAGCTGACGGAACTGAATATAAAGAAGCAACTGTAAAAACAATTTGGAATACTACGAGTAGGCTACTCCAGGAAAAATACTTCAATGACTTCAAAATTGTATTCGACCCGTTTACCAGTGTGATATTCAAAAATGCGCGAGATGCAAGAAATGCAAAACGTAAAAGATTACAGCAGGATCCAAACAAACGAAAATGCAGTTCATCAAATTTGAGTTCAAGTTGATTTGGCTAGAATCATTGGATTATGGGATGAATGTACACCAGAAGGTTTACAAAAATTTTTTTACCATATTGTAGCTGTTGAGTTAGCTTGGCGAGGTGGTGAACCAGCTGATTGCTTTATAGATTATTTCACGATTGAGAAAAATAATGATGGAACGCCAACCAACAGAATTGAATACAATCCAATATTCAGTAAAACATGCCAAGGAGGATCGAAAAGTTGTACAAATAGTAAGTGGCTTGTTCCAAATATTGCAAACGAAAGTGCATGCCCTGTTCGGTTATTCCATAAATTATTGTCCAAAATCGAATCGTAATTCAAAACTTGCAAGTGTAAACAAATGCTTGCACGTCGGACGTCGGCATCTACTCGCCAGTATTAGTTTGGTTTCAGGTTTTGTTGATTGTGATTGTAGTTTATCTAGTTTATTATGGCTAAAAAAAGTGGTCAGCACAACTGACAATCAAATTTCTTGAATGGTATGAATCTTACCCGTGTTTATGGGATGTACATAGCAGTTCTTATAAAAACAAAGACGGTCGTGAAAACGCTTATCAAAAACTTTCCGAATTAATGGATATTGAAGGCTTTGGAATTGCTGAAGTAAATGCAAAAATACGTTCTATAAGAAATGCGTAGCCTTGGAATTAACAAAAATTAAGAATCGCCAACATCTCTCATGTGGGTATCCATTTTTATAATACGTGGCGTCAGACAATCCAGAAGAGTATCAAAATGTTGAAAGTTTTTATAGCTTGCAGGATCCTCTGCTGCGAGTTCTCCTAGAAGTTTTGCAGAAGCACCCACGACCAATCCATGGTTTAACCCAAACACGTAGGCGTCTGTTTCTGTAAATCTTTTATCTTTTTTTTATTAAAAGTTTAGAGACTATTTTACTTCAGAAAGTTCACTCGACATAGTGCGTACCGTGAAAAACACTTTAAAATGAAAATGGCGGGCCAGTTATGTGTAAACCTCTACTGGCGTGCAAATAGAACTGGCGCCACTAAATCCATGCATGTGTGAACTCACCTTAAGTAACGAATTGAATGCATATTTATATGTTACGATAGTTTTCGATGTTCTCCCTATCGTCAGTTTTGTCAGAATGGTAGCATCAACGTATACAGTTAAATTCCAAAAAATATACAAAAAAATCATATTAAGCTCCCAAAACGAAAATTAAAAATTTTAAAAATTACTCCAATAACCATAATAACAGAAAATACACATACAAATTCAAAGATGCAAGACAATAATTAGACAAAGGATTCATTAAAAATAGTGGGCAATTACGGATCATTTTTTCTTAAAAGAATAAACATTTAACATCTTTAAGTAATCATGCTTTAATAGATTTTATGAATTTTAAAACAAAATAATCGCTGAAAATGGTAGTTCTGTGGATTGGAGGAGAAAGAAGATTTCTCTTATCTTATTGGACAGATATGGGGGTTGTCTTTTGCTAACAATTATATGAAATAAAACCGCTCTAAATGCCTTCTGTCGTTTACATAGAGACCCCCCCAGCAGTTAAAAGTTTATGGCTTACAGGTTCGTATTTCCTAATCCCAAAAATGTACCTCAAACGTGATTTTTGAAAGCTCTGGATACGATTTTTATCAATGCTTGACATACAGGGTCATCAACAACGTCAGAAAAATTAAACACCAGACTGTCAGTAAGTCTATAGCATTGAGAGCAACAGAAAGCACTTGCCTATGTGGATAGAGCGTCTTCAAATGAGAGAAACCTTCAGGATTTTAAACGGAAACTAAACAAGAACAATGTAAGGATCACTAGAGCAAAAAACACAGCTTTTGCTGCTAAAATAGAGGGGAGCGACTCAAATAAACCTGCAAACAAATTAACAGTGCCACAGCCATTACCACTAAACGAATATTCAAACTACGTAATATTACGGTAAAGATAAGTAGGCCTAAAGCCCTGACTAGTTCTGGAACATTCCATAGAACAGAAAAATTTAAAAAGTTCTCGAAAATATTCTCAAATATGTGAATTTTCTAATAACGACCTCAAATCATCTCAACGGAGCTTAAAAAGTATGGGTTATCAAAAAACCCTTATCTCTAGATCCATAATATAATAATTGGCATGTAGTTGTTCGAAGACGAGAGCATTCGTTTTTGTTTACAAACGTCAAATTGTATAAACTTTCCTTTAAAACCGCTGTATAAGCAAAACTAAAACGATAACCTTCCTATAATGTATTTTTTTTGTAAATTTTAATAAGGCATGTATCGAAAATATGCAATGCAAATTCAATACTACCGAAATAGCTTTCAAAAAGCATATTTTATAAAAGTCAGCACGTTATTTTGTAGAGTTCGACATTAAAATGCTTTTACCGCTAACATTTTCTGCTAATACCTACCTAAACCTATTCCAAATAATAAAATACAAATTTATAAATATAAATTATTTATAACGTACCTATCTTTTGAAATATTATGTACAATTTTCTGCGATATATATACTTGGAACGGATACGGTGTGGTCTCAAAGTTACAAGAAAAAAAACAGCAAAGTACGAGTTGGGATCATGCTTATAAGTTACATACATGGTGATTTACGTAGGCCGTGCATTAGAAGTTTTTTCTAATTGGATTTCCAATAATTGATACCTTCTTCTTATGGTGCCTATCCGTTACGGATGTTGGACACTAACATGGCTATTCTTACTTTGTTGACTGCTGCCCTGAAAAGTCCGGTAGTGGTTAAACCATTTTCGCAGGTTATGCAGCCAGGATATTCTTCTTCGTCCTGGACCTCTTTTCCCATGCACTTTACCCTGAAGTATTGTCCGAAGCAGGTCATACCGTTGTTCATTACGCATTATATGGCCCAGGTATTCCAGTTTGCGACGTTTTACGGTTACGACTAGTTCGCGCTCTTTACCCATTCTATGTAGAACTTCTTCGTTGGTGACTGTCTGTCCAGGAAATCCTCAACATACGTCTATAGCACCACATTTCGAATGCCTCGAGTCTTCCCAGTGACGCTTCAGTTAAGGTCCATGTCTGCACGCCACATAAAAGAACGGAGAACACGTAGCATTCTAGTAAACGAACTTTTATTTCCAGTTTTATATCGTGGCTGTTAAAGATTTTTTTCATTTTGACGAAAGCTGATCTTGCCTTCTCGATCCTTATCTTAATCTCCGTCGATTGGTCCCACTGTTCATTTAAGTTTGCACCCAAATAACAAAAGTTGCTGATTCGTGTTATAGGTTGTTGGTTAACTAGTAATTGACCAGGTGGTATCCTATTTTGGCTTATAACCACGTATTTGGTTTTTTTGATGTTAAAATCAAGCCCAAACCTGCTACTTACTTCTGCCACCCTGGAGACAAGTGTCTGCAGACCTTCAAGACTGTCTGCAAAAATGACAGTATCATCAGCGTATCTTATATTGTTCAATCGTTGTCCGTTTATAAGTATTCCCTCGTCTATGTCCGTTAGCGCTAGGTTCATAATGTGCTCTGAATATGTATTGAACAATAATGGGGACAACATACACCCCTGTCGCACACCTCTTTTTATCTTTATGTCGTCTGTTAACTGATCCCCAACTCTTACAGCTGCAGTTTGTTCGTAATAGATATTGTTTATTATACGGCGATCTCTGCTGTCTAGGCCAATTGAATTTAATATTTTCATCAGTTCGTCATGTTTTATTCTATCGAACGCTTTCTGGTAATCAACAAAACACACATATATATCACAATTCACGTCTCTACATCTTTGAAAGAGAACTTGTGTAGCAAAAAGTGCCTCACGAGTGCCCAATGCATCCCTGAAGCCAAATTGTGTATTTGTCATGTGTTCTTCACACTTTTTATATATTCTTTTATGTATAATTTTTAAAAAAGTTTTCAGGAGATGGCTCATAAGGCTTATTATTCGATAATCTTCACATTTTTTGGCGTTGGGTTTTTTAGGGATTGTTATAAAAGTTGATCTTAGCCACTGTTGGGGTATTTTTCCACTATGGTATATATTGTTGAAGATCAAGGTAAGTCTTTTTACTTCGTCTTTATCCATAATTTTCAAGAATTCTGAGTAGAACTCGTCTGGACCTGCGGCTTTTCCCTCCTTAATGTTGTTTATAGCAGCTTCTACTTCCGCTTCAAGAATAGATGGTCCGGTATCGTCATTTTTATTTTGTGTGATGGTGACATTCCTATCGTCATCAAATGTTGTTGATGAAATTGATACCTAATGAGTTTAAAACCCAACAACCCAAGTTATGTTAGCATTAAAACCAAGATTAAAACCGTTTCTTCTTCTGTTTTTAATTGTTTTTTTTTATTTATTCCCGAAATCGCTTGATCCCTGTTTTCATATTCAGGGATTCATTCCAAAAAGAGGAATCGCCTGACAAACACTCGGGCATCTAGCATTGTGTACCTAGATAGCACATAATTTGAAGTTAATGACTGAGCCTGGAGGAACCCAGAGTCATCCACGAACCTACCCTGGACCGACTTCCAACTGGGGGTTCGAAATCATAATATAACCATAATATAAATTCATTTTTGTCAAAAACTTTTCTAGTTTACTTGTTTTATGTTAATTATTAATCATCAATATTACTTATTTTTCATTTTTTCTTTTGTTTAGAGGAAAAAGTTAATGCTATTGAAAAAAAAACCCTGAGAGCTTGATATTTTTTGCAAAAAAAAAAGTTTTTTTTTAAGAACGAGACTGTTTATTATCAATCTTCAGTTAATTGTGTCTTTAAGTAAAAATTTCTCAAAACATGAATTGTCGGTATCGGACAAATAAATAAAAAACCTAAACTTCAGCCAACGTTTCGTTTATTAAACATAAACTTCTTCAGGGACCAAAATAAAATATTGTGAAAATAAAGCTGTGCATAAAACAAAAAACACTACAAAGTAATACCTTGTCTAGTTGTTATATCTTTCTATATAATTCAATACAGTCATCACTTTCAATTCTATTGAATGACACGTAACAAATAAGATTTGATCAACACAAAACAATACAAATAAAAACTAGCTGTTGCCCTCGAGGCACGAATAGCTCTCCATATTTAAGTGTAAAAGTAATAATTTTATGACCTTTTTGTCATTTATCTAAATTTTTGTTTTGTTTTAGACATCAGCTATTTTTTTTTTTTTTTTGTATCGGGTTTTGTGCCTTTTTCTTCTCTTTGGAGGCACTATTTATACGCAGATATTTTATATTTCAGATCTAGGCCAAATTCTTGTACGCAAAATAATTGATTTTTTTTTAGTTTTATTATAAAATTTATTTTGCCCTCTTTTCTACTATTTACGAACGCCTATGTAAACAAAATTGTTAAAAATTGTTATGTTGCATGATGTAGGTTATCCGTTAAGTGGTTTTTGAGTTATCACGGATACAATTTTTTCCTGACCCTTTTATAGAATTTTCACGGACGCCTATGGAACATTAATTTTTGTCGTGTATTTTTAACACCAATTCAACTAGTTAAATATAAAATTTTTTACATTTTAATTTTTTTTTCATTTTACCCCTTTTTTTTACTATTTACGAACGCCTATGTAAATAAAAATTTTATGCTGCATTTTTTAGGTTATCTTATATGAAAGCTATATATAATTAGCCAATTTTTCTGGTATATTTGGGAAACATTTTTTTTTCGTTTTTGACTCTTTTTTTAAGACTATTTTCGAACGCCTGTGTGAACTAATTCTTTTATGTAACATTTTTTAGGTTATATTCTATCACACCTATAAAAAATTATAAAATATTTCGGATAAGTTTAAGAACTATAATTTTTTTAATTTTTGAACCCTCTTTTAAACCCCTTGCCTACGCTCAATGTTAATCACAACCTATAAATAGCCTGTAGTATTTTCGTACCAAATGTGGTTAAAATCCGTTAAGTGGTTTTTGAGTTATCACGGATACAAATTTTTTCTGACCCTTTTATAGAATTTTCACGGACGCCTATGGAACATTAATTTTTGTCGTGTATTTTTAACACCAACTCAACTAGTTAAATATAAAAATTTTTACATTTTAATTTTTTTTATTTTACCCCTTTTTCTACTATTTACGAACGCCTATGTAAATAAAAATTTTATGCTGCATTTTTTAGGTTATCTTATATCAAAGCTATATATAATTAGCCAATTTTTCTGGTATATTTGGGAAACATTTTTTTTTCGTTTTGACCCTTTTTTAACACTATTTTCGAACGCCTGTGTGAACTAATTCTTTTATGTAACATTTTTTAGGTTATATTCTATCACAACTATAAAAAATTATTCAATATTTCGGATAAGTTTAAGAACTATGATTTTTTAAATTTTTGAAACCTCTTTTAAACCCGTTGCCTACGCTCAATGTTAATCACCACCTATAATTATCCTGTAGTATTTTCGTACCAAATGTGGTTAAAATCCGTTAAGTGGTTTTTGAGTTATCACGGATACAAATTTTTTCTGACCCTTTATAGAATTTTTACGGACGCCTATGGTACATTAATTTTTGTCGTGTATTTTTAACACCAATTCATGTAGTTAAATATAAAATTTTTTACATTTTAATTTTTTTTATTTTACCCCTTTTTCTACTATTTACGAACGCCTATGTGAATAAAAATTTTATGCTGCATTTTTTAGGTTATCTTATATCAAAGCTATATATAATTAGCCAATTTTTCTGGTATATTTGGGAAACGTTTTTTTTTTCGTTTTTGACCCTTTTTTTAAACTATTTTCGAACGCCCTTGTGAACCAATTCTTTTATGGAATATTTTTTAGCTTATATTGTATCACAACTATGAAAAATTATTCCATATTTCGAATAAGTTTAGGAAATATATATTTTTTATGTTTTGACCCCTTTTCCACTCTTTACGAACGCCTATGAAAGTAAGTTATTCATGACACATTTTATAGGTTATATTCTATCAAAACTATCAATAACTAGTTAATATTTCTGCTATTTTTAAGAAATACGTTTTTTTTTAATCTTTTTTACCCCATTTTACACTATTTTCGAACGCCAATGTGGTCTAATATTTTATGTTCAATATTTTAGGTTATATTCAATTAAATGCGTAAAAAATTATGCAGTATTTCGGATAAGTTTAAGAACTATGAATTTTTTTAATTTACGAACCCTCTTTTAAACCCTTTGCCTACGCTCAATGTTTCCCAAAATCTAATCAGCTCCTTGCCATGTCCAATAGTATTTTTGTACCAAATTTGGTTAAAATCTGTTAAGCGGTTTTTGCGTTTTCGTCGATACAGACAGACAGACAGACAGACAGACAGACATACAGACAGACAGACAGACAGACAGACAGACAGACAGACAGACATTTTTTTAAAACTACTTATTTATGTATAAAATGACCAAAAAGAAGTATTTCCGGTGAAATTAAAAAAATTTTTTTTTTCATGAAACTAATAGTCTCCATATATACATATATTACATATATGATATGGAGAGCTAAAAATAAATGTATCACACTTTAGTGGTCGAAAATTGTTATTATAACCTCGTCCCGGTATGTAGTTGGTTCGAACCTCGGACCTGCTGCATGTAGCTGCTCAGCCGTGTGAAAATATTAAAATTAACTGGATGATGCATAAATTGCCTAAGATGCAGAGGCCAATAAAAAAAATACCACAACGCCTCAAATTTATGTCAAAATTAACCATTATTTACAAATATTTTAAAGACTACTGAACCTAGGCTTATCAAGCCTTATGTCATTGTTCTTGCCTTTTAGAGCGCCATTCATTTTTGTTAAAATATACAGGGTGTCGCATTAAGAAAAAGCAAGTTTGGTCTGCTGCGCGTTTGTCAACTACCCTGTATAATTGAAAACATTTTAGGGTTGTACATCTCTTCAGTACCTAAAAGTTTTATAAACGATTTTTTTGTCTATCGCTTATAGATCTTGAGATATCTTCCGCCCACACACTAATGGGCCACCCTGTATATAGTACTTCCGGTTATACCGGAAATGAGTGTTAACTTCCATATTTCAAATACAACCCTATAAAAATTATATATTTTTGGATTATTCTTGTAATTCTAAAGATTTTCATGCATAATATATGTTCTACTTATCTCCAGCCGTTTTCGAAATATTTTAAATTTTATGTCAAAAATGACGTTTCCAGAATGAAGAATAATAATAATTCTTTACAATAAAACAAAAATCATCGTCTCCACTATTTAATTTAAAAATTATCTCAAAGGGACATGTTTCGGAGACTCAGCTCGATCATCGGCCTTGGTGGTATAAAATGCTCACTTGGTGAAGGCAGAGCTCCCAACCTTTAATTCTTTATTATATGGAAGCTTTAATAATTTAGAATATCCTAGGAGCTATAGACCTACTTTAGGCGCCTACGTATATTTTTTTAGAAAATATTAAGTAATACAGGGTATTTGAAAAAAAAGGTAAAATATCAAATTGAAAAAAGCTCGAAAAAAACTGTCAAAATTCAAAATTTTCAAATGGCAACCCTCTATTTTATATTTTTTTGCATGAAAAATAAGGGCAAGTTTATGGAAGGATGTCTCTAATCAAAAAATTGATAGTTTTCAAAATATTGACAATTTTACATTTTTCTATTACAATAATGATGTGACTTTGAAATGTAATTGATTTTAGTAGGCCATGATGACTTTAGAAAACAAATAAATATGACACTTGTCAAAATTGATCAACAATTATGACAAATTGTAGATATTAATAGTTAGTAGTAATATTCATGTTGGGGCTCGGTTGGCGTGACTGCTGTAAAAAATATTTTGTTGAACACGGACTACTTACTTTGCCTTCCTTGTACATCTTAAACTGTCTTGGCTACATTCGAACCAATGCCTCGCATTTCACTCTTCACTCTGATATGCATAATTATGGTACGCGAAATCGAAATGACATATTGCCTGAATTTCACCGCCTATCGAGGACTAGGAAAGGTTCTGACTATTATTGTATTAAATTTTATAATAAGCTGCCGTCTCACATAAAGAACCTTGGTGAAGTTTAACAAAAGTATTCAATCATTTCTGATATCTCAAGCTGTGAGGACGATTTCAGAAGCGATATTGTAAGATTTTTCTAGATTTTGGTTTGTTTAATGTTGTTGCTATTTTAATTTGTTTGTAAGCCTTTCTTTGTTGCTGTAACTTTGATTGATTAATTTTTGTTCTTTTTTGACATACTATACATGTTTTGTAACATAAGATGGTGAATAAATATATCTCGATCTCATGACGTGGCGTATAAATTATACTAACGAAGACTACCTAAATTTGTTTATTATTTATTAGTATCTAGAATTGTCATAATTGTTGATTATTATTAAGATGCATCAACGCAAAGGTCTGTCAAGAAAATTTTCTTTCGTAGTATACAGGATTAGTGAAATCAATTAAGATTGAAGATCAACGTACAGTTACAGCCAACTGGGGCACACCACAAAATTTCACAATAATTGTACAAATTTTGATGCACATTCATCCAATTTTATACAGGGTAAAAAAAGCAAGTTAGACTCCGACACAAAAAAAAATATTGTCTATGAATTAATTACGAGCTTTTAAGTTGTGACTTCGGTTACAAAATTGTATGATGGTTGAGATTATTTCGAACATAAACTATTTTTTTCTAAAATGACTAGAGTTTTCTTCACTGACCCTCGTACTATTTTCAACTAAGTAGTCAAAACTTATGTAACATAGGTGAAGTACACAACACACCGATTGAAAAACAAAAAACAGGAAATCTTGGCTGAGTAAGCTTCAAATTAAAATTGCTTATTACAGTAGATATGTAAGTACATATACCTTGTTAAGCAAGTACTTATATTATATCTAATTTTTGTATATTATTTTTTTTATCAACTCAGGATCTTTTTACAATAAGCAACAATTCGTGAGAATTAAACATAATACTTTTACCTATGTGTTATAAATAATGAATTTTTACAGTTTTAAACACAATTTGAATTCTTAATGAATTAGGTATACTTAGGTATGTAAATAAGATAAATTTTATACCTATAAGGTAAACAATGAGCAACGAAAGATGCATTGTGAAAATTATACTATGTTCTTGCACTTCTAAAAACTCATAAACTCATTTTATAAAAAACACTACACCCTATACGTGATTTTTATTAAAAAGCAGGTTCTATCCTCGGTTCAAATTCCTTTATTCAGTTTTAATTGCACAATAATTAAATTGTAAAAGACACGTCACCATAATAATAACTACACAAAGAAATATACAAAAAGAAGGATCAAGACACAAATTAAAATCTAAAAAAACAAAATAAAATACTGAACCGTCAGTACTGTTGTGCTTCATCCTTTCAATTTAAGAAAGCCAGAAACTCGTCCACGCTATAAAAAGGTGTTAAGAAGCGCCCTTAATTTACGTTTAAAGGACTTTGTCGCAAACCTCTATACACTGTGTCCAAGATAAGAATGGGATAGCATTGGAAACGGTAGGAGGTCCAACTCGGTTAAATTAGAGAAAAGTTGTACAATTTAAACACCTTTTAAATGGTGTTTTCAAAAGTAAACTAACTTTAGCCGTTTTCGAGAAATTTTGAAAAAACGATTTTTGCGATTTTAGTTTTCATTTATTTCTGACATTATTTTTACAGATATAGAAAAATTAAAAGCACCTTCTCATTGTTACTTCTTGAGGAAAATAAGATAGCGTTTACAAATTTTCACTGCGACGTTTCGTTTTTGAAAAACCATCAATAACTTCGTTTTTTCAAATAAGGCCCTAGACTTTTTATTGATAAATTCAAAGACATTTCCAATTTAAAAATAGGTGGTATATCACACGTAATGGTTTGAACAAGTTTTCAGTGTTTTTAGCTGTATTTAAAATTATTCAAGAAAAATAGCCATAGTTTGGCACTTGTTTTTAATAACTTCAAAAAGCACAAAAATTTCAACTAAATTTCAAAAAAAACACGTACAGAATAAAATGTACTGAGGTAGGTAAATTAATTATCAAATAATAATAAATAATTGTAACGACGAAAGACTATTTTTGCAAAAGCTACTACTCTGCATTCAGTCATTTAACACGTTAAGCCCCGTTAAGAAAACAATTTTTGGTGTCCCCCAAACCAAGTTTTAATTTTTGTTCAAAATCAAATATAAATTGAAATATTCCTAATACCGAAACCCATTATTATTATAAAAACAAATTTTTAATTCGAAATATTCATATCTCTCTCTCCCAATGTCAAAAAAATATTTTTTAACAATATAAAGGCATTAAGATACTTTAAATTGTATCTGCTTTTGTATAATTTATAATTTTTGTTGAGGTATATTTTATAAGTTGAATTTGTTCTATAATTTCAACAAAATCAAGAAATAAATTTTAATTTTACTTGAAAAAAAATTTTTTTTGCCAAATTTACTTTACGTAACTAATTTTTATAACAAAATATTTTGTAGAACTAGTTGAAGAGTTATACGAGTATTTTGAAAACTAGTCATAATATTCAGAGTCAGCATATGTTTTCACAATCGGCAGTCTATATCACTTTTAATTCACTCCGTGGCATCGTTTTAATGCCACATCGTACTTATATCAACAAGAATAACAACAGACGAAGTTTTGGGAAAATTAACTAGGTATACGATTGTTTTAAAAAGTTAAGTGAATATCGAGTGGTAAACCGCTCTGGAAAATTTGTAATTAGCCAGGACTGCTCAGTTTACAAATCTGCGTAAAGTTGTGAAACGACAAATGAAAAATGGATTGCAGGCCTATCAAAGTTGTGCAGAAGCTAACATAAATCTAGATCCCGCGTAAGTTTTGGGATTTCGTAAATAAAAAAAGAGCAAAGCAGGCTGGCATACCAACAGAAATGTACTATGGGGGACTTTCCTATTCTGACCAGTATGATATCGCACAGGCATTTGCGAAACATTTTGCATCAACACATCAGGTTAGCACTGTCACTGACGATGTAGGTCGAAACTGAGGAAGCTTTAGGTTCTCATCTGTTACGGAGGCAGACGTTCTTGCTAGTATCAAAAAGTTAAAACCGAAAAAATCAACAGGAATAGATAACATACCTCCTTATATATTTAAGGTATGCGCTGATTTTCTGGCACATCCTTTGATGCATATTTTCAATTTAGGCATAAAAAATAGTAAATTTCCAGATAATTTAAAGATATCCACTATCACTCCTATTCATAAAAAAGGAAAATTGAACGATTTGACAAACTACAGACAGACCAATCAGTTTAATAAATATCATTGCCAAAATTTATGAAAATTTGCTGTATGTTGATTTGCTTGGCTTTGTTCGACCGAGGATATCATTAGTGCAGCATGACTTTATGAATGACAGATCAACCGTTAGCAATCTATGTGCATTTACGGAATGTGCGGCTGAGGCTGTAGAGCAGGGTAGACAGCTTGATACAATTTATACGGACATGTCAAAAGCTTTTGATAAGGTGGATCACGGTATATTGTTGGACAGGTTGGTTCAGTTTGGAATCTCGGAGGATTGTCAGGATTGGCGGGCGATATTCGGATCAATTTGTCAGTACATCGCTTTTCTTTAATGCCTTTATCAACTCACTGACTGAAGTCATTAGACACTCCTCAGCTTTGCTTTATGCTGACGACTTCAAATTATTTAAAGTGATAAATGACTGGAATGAGGTGGATTTGCTGCGTTCTGATCTCGAAGCTGTGTCGGGCTGGTGCCTTGAAAATAAAATGACTGAATACTGGGAAATGTTTTGTCATGTCTTATACTAGAAGGGCAGGTCCTATAGAGGCAGATTATCATATCGGTGGAGTGCTATTAGATAGAAGATCGGAGACTACAGATTTAGGGGTATGCTACCAAAGTAACTTAAAATTTATAAATTAGGCTTTTAAATCATTAGGCTTTGTCATACGTAACAGTAAACAGTTTAAGATCAGTACAATAATTACACTGTATAATACTCTGGAATATGCATCTAATGTATGGTCGCCTACAGCTTTCGTGAATATTGATTTGATAGAAAAGGTTCAAAAACGTTTTTTTAAGATTCTTATATGTAAAACAAAATAAAGTATATAAGTATATTCATGGTATCGTACAGATCAATGCTTAAAACTTATAAATTGGAGACATTAGAAAACAGACGAAAAACGCAGTCTGTATTTATTTATTTTATTGTAAATTACTTAAAATACAAACACTGCAATTTTATAAACAATATTACATTTAAAGTACCAAAAGTAAATCTGAGAATCTTGAATAAAGATCCTTTTTTTACAGC
Organism: Apoderus coryli; assembly: GCA_911728435.2. Classification (NCBI taxonomy): domain Eukaryota; kingdom Metazoa; phylum Arthropoda; class Insecta; order Coleoptera; family Attelabidae; genus Apoderus; species Apoderus coryli. The sequence continues at coordinate 31,398,039 of OU452198.1, read as the reverse complement.
ATCAGGGAGTTTATCTCCAATAAATAATATGATGCAAGTTTGCCATACTTTCATTGCAAAAACTGATGTAGATTTAAATAACATAGCATTAAAAGAACTAAGTAATTCTCTTAAAAGTGTCTTCGGGGATTTTGATACTTAATCAAACCCTATGAAAGTTACTAGTTTTTTCCTTATACTTACGTGATTTTTTTTATTTTTATAAAAAAATTTTACTAGCTTTTCCAAATATTATTATTCTCAAATATTTCTAACTGCTTAAGTATATTTTGGTTTGTTAAGTAAACAAATATTTTCATGATTTAAAAAAAATCATTTTATTGTTGTTGATTTGATTTTAATCATCTCAACCCTGGATAAATTTATGAAAATGGCAATATTTATGCATGTCGTCGTTTAGAGACTTATGAATTTCGAGAATATACCTAATATAGAAGTAGGTAGGTACTTATATAGGTAACGTTTGCAACCGCATTATGCAAAGTTTCAAAATTAAAGGCTTGCAATGATCCCTAATTCCCATACCATTTTTTTTTTGCTAATTATTATACTTTTTCCAATATTTACTGCAGTCTTTCCGGACGAACACCCTGAGGTGGTTTGTGTCAATTTGTAGAAAGAAATCTTGGAAAATAAATATACAATAAAAATAACTACGATTTTATGAAACTGGTGATGCTCGGTCAGAGCGAAACCTGTAGGTAGTCCAATTGAAAATATAGTCCGAGTAGAAGTTGAGAAGTTCAAACCACACACTATGACCAACGTTTTTCGACTCCTAAAGAAATGGATGATCTTTGAAAACGTATGTTTCGGAGCTAACGAAAAATATTTTCAAATTAGCATTCCTCATATTTAAATATTTATAAAAAACGAAATACACTTCAAGAAACCAACTTAATAAGTACTTTTCTAGTCAACTTTGATCTTTCTAGTAATAACATCAAATTACCACTGGTCTACACTAAACAAAATTAAAAAAAATCAAGTAGGTAAACCTAAGTTACAAAAATATTTAATTTTCATATAAACGAGAAGCAGAAAGGTAGTTGTGGATAAACGTTAAGTACAACATACAATATCAAGTTAAGAACAATAATTTGTCAAACATCTGTAGAAGGCTTTGGAAAGATAGTTTACCTAATAGTAACTTGTAAGTAAGCCTTTTTTCTGGAGGATATAAGATATATTATACCCAACTCGTAGTTTCTGCGTAGTTAAAAATCTTTGTAGCATACAGGATTACGCAAAGTTTCGAACAATCATTTACGTATTTAGAAAGCTTAAAAATGTTATTTATGTACCTTACAATGTCGAAACATCAATCAGGTTCTAGGATATCGTACTTATTTGAGTATAACTAGTCAAAATGCGCATTTTGGATATGTAAAACATATCAAAACCAGATTTTTTTTGGTTTTTCGCCAATCCAGATAAAGTTAAATTGCATCATTCTAGACTAGAAGTTCTGCGTAGTTTCATATCACTGGCAAAATAATTATTAAATTATGATGGTACTCACCTATGGTTGGAGGGTTGCCTTTGTGTATAGGACATGTTACTTGTCTGAACAGGCCCATGATCCAATCTCATGGAATGAACTTCCATATCATATACATTGAAACGGGAATTAATTGTATTGTGTTTAATAAAAGGATATTATATTTCAATTTTAATCACATCACTGCAGCGAGTTTCTAGTTGTTTATGTATATATTGTACATTATTATATCAGTAAACACGATCACACTAATTAAGATTTAAAGCAATTATTAGGTATAGAACCAGGACTAAACTCAATAATAAAACTAGTTGCTACGTTTCTAGAGTTGGAAAAATCTCACATATGGTTTTGTACACAAAATTTTTTCTAGAACTAGATATTTTCCCGTACCGCGAATAAATAGAAATTTATTAAAAAAATATTATTACTAATATTTTTATTTCAGGACTTTGTAAAAAAAAATATGCAAAACGTGGTAGTTTCGATCCTTATTTACAAAGTAACGAAGGTTGATAACCTCCAGTACACGTTTGGATAATGTTTCTATACCGAAAATCCTACGAAAAACCCTATTTTTAAAACTACGTCACTCGTGAATTAATTTAAACACTGAAAAATACAAATACTATATTATGAAAACCGCCATTTCGTCGACATCTTGGTTGAACTTCTACACGAAACAGGTCCGGATCGATCTATCTTGTTGAAAATAGGGGTGGACGCTCCGTCCGAGAGAGACAGACAATATTCAAGTTACGACACAACACAACATGATTCACACAGCATTTCCTATTTGAATTTTTATTAATTTCAACTAATTTTACACAATATTTCCTTAAACAAATTATATCACTTATATTATTATTTAATATACATACAACTACGTGCAAATTTTAGTTGATATCTTCGAAATACAACCAAATTTCGTTAAAATATGTGGTTTATAAATATACCGACGTATGTCGTTGATCCTAAGATACCAATGTTTCATTAAACAGCTCTCTATCCCTGTTTACTCATGCAATAGAGTAAGACAGGTAGATGACTGTTATTTTAAAGGGGATATGCCAGAAGGAGCTTCTATAGGAAAAATTACATTTTTAGGTTTTTATTGTTATGGTAGATTATTAAAGTTATTCTTTTTTTTAGTTGCTAAAAAAATGCTTAGTATTTTAGGCCAAATGTGGGAAACTCGAGAATCTTTACGTATCTAGAGAGCTATAAGGTTCAAGTATAAAGTCATCCTATTTAATCTAACAAAAACAATATTTTTGTTACTAATACAGGGTGTCCCAGAAAGTCATGGTTCAGTGAAACCTATGTTATATTATAGATATTTCAAATGTTAATATTAACGGCAATTTAATATTAATTTCTTTTATACCTACCATTTTTTGAACGAATTAAAATAGGCCTATAGGTACCTACCTAGCTAGGTACTTACATAATTTGGTAAGTATAAATATCTAGGTAGGTAGGTATTTGTTGATTTTTTATTAGTATACGAGGCATGTTTTTTATGTAAGTCCCGTTTTGGAATTAAAAAAAGACGTGCAAAGATATCGCAATAATTTTATTTTTACATGAAAGCCTGTACCTTAATCTACTTTTCTACATAATTTCCGTGAATATTGAGGCACTTGACATAATGTGGCACCAGTTTTTGTATACCCTCCTCATAAAATTCTGCCGCCTGACTTGCACTGATTGTCTCATTACGAGGCAGAAACTCCACTAGCAATACTCCTTTTCTGTCCCAAAAAACTGTGCACATGATTTTCCGGGCAGAAATTGTTTGCTTAAACTTCACTCTTTTGGGTGATGATCAATGTCGCCATTCCATGGATTGTTGTTTAGATTCTGGTGTGACGTAGGCCACCCATGTTTCATCACCAGTAACAATTTGGTCTAAAAAATCTTCACCTTTATTGTGGTACCGCTCAAGGAATGTCAATGCACTGCCTAAACGTTGGGTTTTGGGCAAATCCGTCAACATTTTTGGAACAAACAAGTCAGGCGGCAGAATTTTATGAGGAGGGTATTCAAAAACTGGTGCCACGTTATGACAAGTGCCTCAATATTCACGGAAATTATGTAGAAAAGTAGATTAAGGTACAGGCTTTCATGTAAAAATAAAATTATTGCGATATCTTTGCACGTCTTTTTTTAATTCCAAAACAGTACTTACTTAAAAAACATGCCTCGTACATTGAAAGTTTATCGTTTATTACCACTTGCTTTGAACCCAGCTTCACCATTTTTAAGATTTTAATACAATTTTCCTTGTTTTCACGTAAAAAATATAATCCGAGTTTGCACTGAAAAAAAATCAAGTAGGTAGGTACCTAGGTGGGTCCTACCAAATAAATTTTCTTAATAGTGAATTTTAAAAATTAGAGGGTTTATGTTCACGATATAAAAAAATAAATAACTAAAATAGTTGATACAACAGTCTGTTTTTCAAGAATGAATTTCAGCTTCATACTCTTGTACCTATACCTCAAAGAGAGGTACCTGATTTAATAACACCCAAGGGGTTTATGGTATATTTTCTTTCCTAAATGATGGTTATAATAAATATTTCAATATTCGTAAAAATGCTAATATCCCAATAAATCAAGATTGCGATATTGCAGGTAGTTAAAATCTGTTGGCTAAGTATTTACGCAAATCCCTAGTACATTTTTGTTTGTGTCTATTGAAATTTTACTAACAATAATAATAACTAGGTATTTATTCTGACAATGCAAAACAAATTGTACTTACACAAAAGGTTAAAGATTAGGTTAATGCCACTGTCTCACTCTAATCTTTTTTTATTTTGAATCCTTACCTCTGACTTTTAATATGCATCAATAGTTATTTAAAAATAAAAACGAATATTCGTAAACTATAAACTTCCTTAATTAAGGCCAATTTTTAAATACAAACTATGGTTTTTTATTATTATTTATTTTAATTTTCACATTAATTGTACAATAAAGCATACAGACTAGTCAAAATTAATAAATATAACGTTAATATCGATATAAAAATAAAATATAAATGAAAATCGCCTTGCAGTGTTTAAGTCTGATCATCCAAGTAAGCACTGATAAAACCGATATAAAAGTATAGCTATCAAATTCCTGAATTGTGCTGCAAGATATTTTCAGTTCGGTTTTAATTCCACCAGTAAAATTCCCGCTCTAATACCATGTGGAAAAACTTTAAAGAAATATAATCCACAACAGTGCGTCGAGATCTTAAAATACTCAAGGTTTGGTCTAGGAAGGTACAAATGATTCCTTCCTCAAGGTTCTATGCGTTTGAACCTTAGATTGAAAAATACAGGTCACAGTGGGAATTCCACTCACTCAACAGGTTCGTAAAAGTCCTTTTGGTCTTACCGTTTCAGTACGGGACCTGAAAAACAAAACACACGCTGTTACAGAAACCGAAAATCCTTAAAAACAATAATTGTTCTCTCAGTTTGATGGCAAACACATATGTTGCGGTGATTTCATTTTATTCCAAAACCCCTTAATTAAAATTAACGACACGCCATTGGTATTTTATATTTAATGATAACAACTACTATATTCAAATAAATCGGTTATTACACTTTATTTTTGAACCTAGTCTACATTAATATAATAGTAAGTACCTATTAAATACCTACCTAATATGATAGCTAGGTATACATACCTATATTACAAATAATAAGAATAGTACCGACCTAAATTGTTTTAAAAAATGATAATGTGCATGTAAAAATAATTCCAAATATGAACGAAGATAAAGTTAAAACAAAGGCTTTGCTTTAGTGCTAATAAAAATTAAATATCTACCTAATAATATTTGTATGAGTTCTTAAAATAGAATTAAGTACATAGTAGTTTTGGCAACGTCAGTTACGGCAACATTGGAAATCGATATTATTAAATATGTGTGAGCGGGAGAAATATTGTATCGAATCGGTATTTTTCGCTGTAGCGTTCGTAGAAGAACGTGAGAAAAATGATGGCCGACTGCCGCCTGTTTAACCTTGTGTGACGTCACGGTAATAATAACAAAACAACATAGTGTCGTGGCATGTGGCATTAGAATAAGAAAACGCAAATATTTCCTATTTTATTTTGAACATATCAATATTTATTATTTTACTCAACATTTCATTGTAAACAATTAATTTATATTAATAGTTATTTAGTTTAAACCATGAGTGCAACACAAAAAGTGGTTTAATAATTAATCTTAGTTACATTAATGCTCTCTGGACTCAATCATTTCTTTACGTGCTTTTTTGAACGCTCTCAAAACTTGTTCCACACTCTTTATTAAACAGGATGAGTTTAGTTTTTCAAAAATCATCCGATCTGCTGGTTTATTCTCATTGGATTCGTTAAATTCCTTAATAAAAGCTTGTGATTGGTGGACTGTATTAATACGGATGTGAATCTCACCTGTCCCAGCTGTGTTTATTCCAAATTTATTGATAATTTGATTATTATTCTCACCAGGCTACAAAAAATTATCTAGTGTACCTATTATGTATGACTAAAAGGCCTACTATACCTACAATTGTTAGTTGATCTTTTGGAACAGCCACCCATGATGGCAAATCATCGTAATTCTGGCAATCGCCGATAAAGAATCGCCTTAACTCGCTGATATTGTTATTGTTTTGTAATAAACGAAAACAGTGCAGTTTTTGACATGTAGATTTGTTATTTTTTAATGATAGTGGAAGAGTTGTGTATGATATGCCTTCAGTTCTATACCTGTCCCAGCTATCCTTGGAAAATACCTCGAAATAGATGTAGGGAGCCCTAGGAAGATCTATATAAGTGATTATTGGAGATTTCTTAAATTAATATTTAAAAATAGTAATAAAACTAACCGTAATGTTTGACATCCTGAAGATTGTACTCCAGTACAAATTCGAAACAGTGATTAAAATGTCCATAGTCATCATTAAGCTTTTTACAGGACTGGGTCACACCTCGAAGAGTTTCCATATCACTACATATCCATTTTGTTTCAGATAAATCCACAAAATATTGAATAAAAATATCGGAGTACTCAAAACCTTTAGCTGTGAGAATTTCGAAGAATATGTAGATTAGGAGTTTATTCTTACTGGGAATTTCGAAATTTATATGTTTTGAAAGCGGTTTTTGTTTGTTCATCTAAAAATAATGGATATAATTATAATATTCATAGGAGAGTAACAGAGTCACAACTTTAAGTGAGGAAACTCTGTATTTGCAGCATATTTTTATATTGTAGCCCTTTTTACAGCCTTCACAGACAATTAAAAAATCTTAGATATTATTTAAGTAAACACAGATAAATTGCGTTTATAAAATTTTAAATTAAGTCTAATCTGAGTAACCATTCAATAATTAAATCCTAATAACAGATTTAAATGTGTAAAAAAACACCACTTGAGAATTCGAAATGTATGTTTTTTCGTTTAATGTTTCTGAAAAACATTTTGAAAAGTTGACGTGATGTTGATACCCCCTTTATAATTTTATTTTCCTGAAATATACCCACATGTAACCACGTTTTTTTATTTGTCAATTTCGCTTTTTACCCCTTGCGTAGTTCAAGTTCTATTTCGAAAATAAAAGGCACTGACGGACAAACAAACGTTTCAAATCTAACTCATGAATTCTAGTCATAATTATTTTATTATTACTTTTTCCTGTAGGACCTTCTCATTCATTTCTATGGATTCAGTTTGATGTTCAGAACAATTTTCTATGATATATTCATACATTTTGGCAGACTCATGAACATTTATAAGATATGGGGTTTTATCATTATTAAAATCAGGATTAATTAATAAACTTTTGTGAAGTTTATTGTATTTTATAACACACAGTACCTCCTCACGTCTTATCCACGTATTTTCTATAAATTCCCTGAAACAATACACAAAAACATTATTTGCTATATGATATCCATTTATCTTATTACCCAAAATCTGCGATTAAATACATTTTCTCATAATCACTTGTAACACCAACAGGAAATTCATGAGAACTTTGTAAAGATTTATTAAAATCATAATCTGATAAAAATCCGTGAGTTTTGTCACAATCCTCATCAAATAAGTTAATATTTTTCATATATTGTTCTAAATAATTTAAATTATTTTTTGATCCATAAACAATCTAAAAATTATAAAAATTTAATTGAAAACACAACATAATCTAGTAGCTCTTGAAAGTAGTAGGTATGTGGTAGTAAAACTAATTTATTGTGCAAACGACTATACATACATGTTCTAAGTCACTTGGAGCAAATCTGTCATTTTCCACATAATTTGACAGAATACTGTTTTCATTATTACCACTATTTTCAGATATAATTCTTGCATAGTGCTTTTCAATTTCTGTAAAACAATTAGATTCATCACTGTAAAAGTCCCTTTCAAATTTACTAAAATGCTTCTGTTGCCATATAAATGTCTTCTTGTACAGTTTTTCTTTGGTTTTCTTTTTAGAGTCTTTACTGACTTCTTTTAAAATGACCCGGATTTTGAAGTTTTTAATATCATCAGGACATCTATAGATTCCGGTGTATTTCGCCATTATTGTGCAGGTATATTACTAAACTTTCATTATTTAATTCAAGAATGAATTGTAAAGTCGATACAATTGTTTCGAATTCAAAGAAAAGCATTGTTGGTATGTAGGTATGTTTGTTTCCATAGTAACGCTAATTTAGGCATATTACTGGTACGATTCTAGTCGTAGAGTGGTGTTGATAGAATAGACTATCACTTTTTAATTTTATTGGCCCCTGGCAGGCAATTTAGCCATCATCCAGTTAATTTTATTATTTTACCCGGGTGAGCAGCTACATGCAGCGGGCCCTGGGTTCGAACCATTGAGATATAAGGAGACGCTATAAGCATTATTTTACATTGAACAGAAACGGGTGCATTGGGTGGGGCGTAAGCGCTTACCAATATGGCGGATTCTCCAGAGCGGGACTAACTATTTTTGTTGACGTTTTTGTTTTTTAATTTGCAGCTTGGGTTTATACTTTATTTTGAAATGTTAAGCAGTGTACAAAATACTTAAATATAGGTAATTATTGATATTTGATACACGAATAAAAGACGTTAGTACTTTATAAATTATATATTAATACTGTTTAGAGCAAAGAACACTGGTCCTCGTTGGAATCCAATTAATTCGAGACACATATTCTGTCCAGATATGTCTACGAGCAGGATCTTTAGGAAATCTAAAAACAAGAATATGTTTTTAACACACATTTAGGGGTCTTTTTTGCCAGAAATTTATGAAAAAGTAGAGAGTTTGATAGTAGAAATCAAGTAAAAGAATTTGTAAAAAAAATAAACTACAATGCATGTGTCAATTGTTCAGTGCACAAATAGAATGCTACCAGACTCCTATAATAATGTGTTTTAATAAGTTCGCCTACAAATAAATCTAAAATACGTCCATGTACAATGTTTACAATATTTGGTACATACCTATGAAACGTTATTCCTGATATTTTCTTGTCGATTTCACTTCTACTACTGCAACTACGCACAGCACAGGATGCCATTATAGTATATTGTCAAATAACCGTCCAAAAAACACGAAAAACTTAAGTAAACTTGTAAAATATTCGAAAATAACACTATCAACTGGAAAGCACGACAAATGACAGAGGTCGAATACCAATATGGCGTACCTGCACCCGTTTTTGACCACGTTATAGCGTCTCCCCCCACCTCAATGGTTCGAACCCAAGGCGCATTAACTATAGACGTTATCTCATTGAGCAAGTTTTTTGGTGTGATTGCACGGGCACAGAATTGTTGGTTATTCTGTGGCACGGGGGTCGTGACGTTAGCGGCGACCGGAGTTCTGTGCCAACTAGATTTGCGCAAATTTAGTTTATCGTTTATTGTTCTTGAGATTGGCGTTTTCGTGACGATAGTGTCACAGAATAATCTCTGATAGTGTTGTGAGTTGTGAGCTGTTACTGAAAGTATTTTATACTTCCTCGAATATGAGTTTACACCTTTTGGTGTTTTTGTGAATATTATTATTATGTTTAGTTTTGTTTAAAGTTGTGTGAACAAAGTTTTGACCCAAATTACATTAATTATATTTTTTCGATGAGAACGTTTTGAAATGTATTCAGCAAAATAAAACATGGACAAAGTTTGTTACTCCCTAAACAAATTTCAAATTATTGTAATAACTTAGAACTTGAAAATTGCATTTTATTGTAACAATATTGTTATAACTTTGGAAATAAAAATTGTTAATTCATAATATTTAATTAAAAGTTCAGAGAAAAGAGATGCATAATGACAATAGATAAATGATTAAACTATAGATAATGCCGTGATAAAGCAAGCCGGTCGCCGGTGTACACCAACAATGGAATTTCTGTTTAAAAGAAAACAAACTCGACACAGATAGAATATTAGCAATGAAAATTGCTCTTTTAAACAAAATAAACAATAATATGATTGGTATATGAGGAAAATTGAGCATAAATTTGCAAAATTATTTTCAATGTTTGTTTTTTTTTTTGTATTGCGCCAAACAAACGAAAATAATATCAGGTGAATTGCCCGCATGCGCATAGTATACAGATTTTGATTGGCTCGGCATGTTGGCTTTTTAATGTATGCTAAGTTTAGCGCGCTTAGCCCCTAGACCATCCGCCCCGGCAGACTATTACTTCTTTGTTCATTTATTTAGAAAAAAGACAATAATTTTACCTTCGATGTCCACTCACCTCAATGGTCTCTGCTTTTAGTTAGCGAGAAAGTTGGAAAATGTTTGACAACTTTGAAAGGTTGCATAATCATTTACATCTTAGGTGAAAAAGCATACTTAATAATAAAGAAAAACGGTCTAATTTCTGATCAAAATAGGACTCGTACTTGGCATATGGTTTTTCGAATTCGGTATTGGCCAGATTTTATACAAAATTCGTTAAAATTAATGTAGTGAGGATTCGCCTTTAGGTCGTCTGTTGCGATAGTCCAATTAAGGAAGAAGATGTCATACGTTACGTTTTAGGAATAAGGTTAGGTTATGTACTTTTTTGTTTACCGTTATTGCTATTGTTATTGCTTTCATTGTCAATTATTTTGTAGCTAATTGCTTTTAATTAACAAATTAATATTACTAATAGAGCTTTTGTTAACATACCTAAATAATTTAATTACCTAGTTTTTGTTATTTAAACATGTCTGCAAATAATACAGTGCATATACCGTTAAAGTCCCGAAGTAACAACTATTTCAAAACAATCTTTGATAAAGCAAGTATTTCATTTATAAAAAAAAAAGTATATAGGTACATAGAAAATAATAATAAATTAATGTATTTTACAGTATGATAGAGACCATGATGGATTTATCACTGTTAATGAACTTTATGAGATGATTGAGAGCAGAGAGTATGTAAATGATATACCTTATCATTGTGTGAGGAAAATCCACGAATTACATGATAAGAACAGCGATGAAAAACTGAACTTTGACGAATTCATTGATATGATTAATAATCCGGAATTAACATATATTTTTGGCCACTATATATCAAGGTAAAGTACTTTTAAATAAAACTTTAGAAGTACTTATTTATATTGTAACCTACAAATACAGTTGTTTTTCTCAGATACGTAAATCTAATTATTCCGAGACGGACGCATCCTTCACATACAGCTACAGATGGACAATATGAAGATGAGTATTCGTGCATACCTCCAGCAGTTGGTATGATTATACTCTCGCTGATCGAAATTATATTTTTCTGTGTGGATGAAGCTGCACAATTTGATTCAACCAAAACTGCCTCAGGACCTATTGCGAAAGTTTTTATTTACGAACCGTATAGGAGGAGTGAAGTTTGGAGATATGTAACGTATATGTTTGTTCATATAGGGTAAATATTAAATTAAAACCATTAAATGTTGATTTAAATACGCTGCTTTTAGAGTGTTTCATTTGTTGATTAATCTAGCTGTACAGTTACTGTTGGGTGTACCACTAGAAATGGTTCACAGATGGTGGCGTGTACTTTTGGTATACTTTGCTGGGGTTCTAGCTGGTTCCCTCGGTACTTCTATTGTCGATCCCACGGTTAAATTGGCTGGAGCTAGTGGGGGAGTTTATTCGCTTATTACCGCGCATGTAGCTTCAATTTTAATGGTAAGTCTGTTAAGTTGAGCATACGGAATTATTTTAGAGTTTTAACTGTTTGTGTTTGATGTTGGTTAATGTTTTTTTAATATATAGATTAGGTTGTTGACTTTGTTCTCTGTTTACACATTTGCTTGATCATTTTTAGAATTGGAAGGAGATGAGCTATCCAGCTTGGCAACTACTGATATTTGTTATTGTCACAGCCAGCGATGTGGGTACAGCAATTTACAATAGATATGTGTTGGATATTGATCAACACATTGGATATGCAGCACATTTTGCAGGTAAAGCTATTTGTTCAGTGTACAAGGTCTCTCAAATGATTGTGGAGGATAATTAGAGATGCAACGAATAGTTGTTTTGCTGGAGAACCCTTGAGCCCATTACTGTTTTCGCTATTTGTATCTGATATTGAGGCTTTTATCGTAGCCGTATCTCTGGTTTGAACATTGATGGAGACCCTGATATTTGTTCTTATGCCGATGATCTCATAATTTTGGGAAATAGATTAAACAAGACATTTCGCATTTTGCAGGAATATAATACAATGAATGAGCTTGAGCTGAATCCATTGAAAACAAAAGTCATGTGCTTTTCTAGAGCTAGTAATATTCAAACAAACTCACTTAACTTGGTTTACAAAGGCTCAGTACTTAATGTTGTGAAAACTTTTAGCTATTTGGGTGTTACTTTCTCTTCTACTGGCGTTTTCAGGGTTATGGCTGAGTCGACGGTTTCTAACGCCAAACAAGCAACTGGCGTGGTCCTAAATTTATTCTCACGCTCTAGATCCAGTGATTGGGCATCTAAAATCAGGCTATTTGACTCTATTATTTTAAGTTCATTTTCTTCATGTGTTTCCGTTTGGGGTTTGAGATACTGTGATATTCTCGAAAGAGTACAAACAACTTTCTTTAAACAGCTGCTTTTACTGCCAAAAAATACAGCTGATGCTATGTTAAGACTGGAATGCGGTAGATTGCCGGTTTCTTGTACGGTTCTAAAACTTGTTTTAAGCTGGCTGCTGAAGATTCTAAAGATGGATGACGCCAGATACCCTAGGATTTGTTTTTTAAGATGTTTTCACCTTATGCAAAACAGAGAGGCTGATATCAGATGTAATTGGCGTAAACAAGTGCTTCCTTAATGGGGACTTACAAAGATTTGGGCAAAATTTGTCTTACCATTCACTAAAATCAGCTAAAGATGACATTATTAGGCATTAGGTTATTTAGGAAAATCGAAAATGATATTACCACTTGAGCACCCGTGTATCTCGGTTATTAGCAACTTTTGAACTAACTTTGGCCAAATCTCAATATTTTCACCCAAGGAATCTGCAGTTTTACTGTGTACCATTGAGCGACCCTGTATGGATAAAGATAAAATCGCCTAGCTAGACTAAAAACAGAAAAATTCTATTTGGTATCTACTGGACCCCAGGTTGAGGCTTTTAAAAGAAGCTGTGAACAATCCAGTAGTGATAGCTATTCTGCGATTGACAATGTCGGACCGACTGCATACCGGGTATTCCATTAAGGGTGGATAGGTAGCATATCTCAGGAAATACTAGTCGTAGGACAATAGGAAATTTAGGGAAATTCACCATGGGAAATCGCTGGAAATAGTTTTTTAGTTCCTAGCTATACCGCTAGGGGGCGTAATAGATACAGTAATGCGAAAAATGCATTTTTATTGAAAATTTTGCAATATAAGTTAGAAAAACAATACTACCACGGTAATGCTACTGAGATTCGGCATGTGTTTGGTGTATCACTTTTTATTGTAAGGCTTGAAATAAAGGCAGCAGGGAAGGACGAATTTTTACGTATGATAATGTCTATAACATTGGTTTGGCTTAACCGAATTTATCAATCTAATTTTTGTTTAAATACTCAAACCTTGCTGATGAAGAGAAAAAATATTTTAAATCATAATTGTTTTTTGGGGTTCCGCTAGATGGCGATATTTGCATGGCCTAAGGTTTTTTCGATTTTTCTTTAAAAACTTAAATGGAATGATACAAATATTTTATCAAAAATTAAAAGTAAATTGCAACAAAAAAGTCCAAAACCGCACAGGAAAATCTTTATTCGTTGGAGAGTTACGGCCAAAAGAATGTTGTGTTGCCGGAAGTTGACCATCAAAGTAGATGGAGTGTAAACGGTGGTGTGGAATCGTAGTCAGGGTATTTAGCAGCATATTCGCGTTTATTTATTTGTCTCCATGCATGGAAACTTCCCAATTTTGTTTCATGGGTATCTAGATCTACCTTTTTTTACAAATTTTATGAAAGCTGTGCATTTTGGTAATTTTAATGAATCTTTCATTATTTTTATTTGTTAAACTATCAGTTAATTAAAGTTTAAACCTATTTCTTTATTTCCCATGGCATTCTTGATCACGGAAAATTAAAGATACATGATTTTTCAACGAATTTTGGTGAACAACATTCATTTGGCCATAACTCTCAAACGAATAAAGATTTTCCTGTGCGGTTTTGGACTTTTTTGTTGCAAATTCAATTTACCTTTCATTTGTGATACAATATTTGTATCATTCTATTTAAGTTTTTAAAGAAAAATCAAAAAAACCTTAGGCGATGCAAATATCGCCATCTAGCGGAGCCCCAAAAAACAATTATGATTTGAAATCTTTTTTTCTTCATCAGCAAGGCTTGAGTTCTTAAACAAAAAATAGATTGATAAATTCGGTTAAGCCACACCAAAGTTATACACATTATCATAGGTAAAATTTTGTCCTTCCCTGCTGCCTTTATTTCAAGCCTTACAATAAAAAGTGATACACCAAAAAGATGCCGAATCTCAGTAGCATTACTGTGGTAGTATTGTTTTTCTAACTTATATTGCGAAATTTTCAATAAAAATGCATTTTTCGCATTACTGTATCTATTACGCCCCCTAGCGGTATAGTTAGGAACTAAAAACTATTTCCAGCGATTTCCCGTTGTCGATTTCCCTAAATGAATTTTTTGCTTATTGTCCTACGACTATTATTTCCTGAGATATGCTACCTGTCCACTCTTAATGGAATATCCGGTATAAAAGAAAGTAAAATAACTGAAAAGAAAGACTGATACTCACGGAAGTTTTTGGGCTTATTATAATGAAGTGGCGACGATCGTAGGAGGAAAAACTGGTAATTAATTTCCTACAAAAACAAACAGGGTTGCCAATAAACTTCACGCATAGGTAGATATGACAATCCTTATATTTGGTGGGTATCTCGTCGGAGACAGTAGTCATGCTTAACGCAACTTTCCTCAATTTATCTGTCCGCCCCCGTCGTCTGTCACTCTTTTTCTCTAGGTTATAATATGCACACACCGGCAAATTTAAAGGAACGAACATAAATTGTATGACCTTAAAGATACGAGGCATGTTTTTTAAGTAAGTACCGTTTTGGAATTAAAAAAAGACGTGCAAAGATATCGCAATAATTTTATTTTTACATGAAAGCCTGTACCTTAATCTACTTTTCTACATAGTTTCCGTGAATATTGAGGCACTTGTCACAACCTGGCACCAGTTTTTGAATACCCTCTTCATAAAATTCTGCCGCCTGACTTGTTAACCACTGTATCACAAATGTTTTGACTTCGTTATCGTCTTGAAGACGCTGACCACCCAGGTGTTTCTTCAAGTGCAGGAACAAATGGTAGTCGCTGGGCGCCAGATCAGGGCTGTATGGAGGATGATCTAGAGTTTCCCATTTAAAAGATTTGATGAGATCTTTGGTCCGATTAGCCACATGTGGACGGGCATTGTCATGCAGCAAAACGATACCCTTACTCAACTTGCCACGTCTGTTGTTCTGGATTGCACGACCCATCTTTAAATGCTCTCACCCATTTCCTTACCATTCCATCACTCATAATGTTTTGTCCGTAAACTTCACAGATCTCACGATGAATATCGATCGGTTTTACGCCTTTAGCACTAAGAAATCGTATAACAGCCCGTATTTCACAATCGGCGGGACTCACGATTGTCGGAGGCATCTTAAACACTCAGTAAACAACGTATACAATGAGGAATCAGACTGTAATGGCGTCAGTGCGTAGACAAGAGATGTAGGTAACCAGCGCGCATGCGCGGAACGCCGACCGTAGCGCTGCAGCGGCGGAATCGCAAAACGGTACTTACTAAAAAAACGTGCTCGTATTTATTTTATTTATTTCTTGTGGTGCCTAGGTCTAGACAGCCATGAACGCTTTTTGTATATTTTATCCATTTTTATCAAGTTAGCTAAAGTCAAACCCAATGTGTAAGTGTAATGAGTTGTTGCATTAAATAATTTGAAACGCGTATTTTCTCTACATCACAATTTGTTATTTTTTCATAAGTAATTGTTTACATTTGGTTTGTTTTTGTTTACTATCGTCATCTTGATTGTGAAACAGTACATAATGGGCGATTTAGCATGGACTGATGTCGCTAGAGCTGTAACATTGATCGAAAATGGTCGATCTTACAGATGTTGCTGAAATGTTTAGTAAAACAAAATCAACGATCCATCGTAATGTTATACGTTGGAGGAAAACTGGAGAGTATGTGAGAAGATGAGGTCAAGGCAGAAAACGTTCAACCACGGCTGTAGATGATCGATTTATAACTTTGAACACAGTATGAAATAGGCGTCTAACAGTAGTTCAAACGAGAAATCAACTGGAAGAAGTGCGTGGACCCAGAATAAGTGAGCGTACAGTTAGAAGAAGACTCAAAGAAGTTGGTATCAAGTCCTATAGGCCAAAAAAAGCCCGAAAACTTCAGAGACGTCATCGAGTAGAGCGACTCACCTTTGCTCGAGAACACTAAAATTGGAATAATGACCAATGGGGTCATGTTTTATTCACGGAGCCGTTTCTGCTTACATTCGATTGATGGTAGGGAAAGATTGTATCGACGTCCAGGAGAACAAAATGAACAATTTAATTTTACTCCTACTGTCTCTTTCGGTTAGGCTCAATTATGGTGTGGGGTGGCATATGTTTAGGGGCACGCACAGAATTAGTGGTTATTGATGGAGGTGCTTTAACTGCAGATAGGTACATAAGGGATGTTCTGCAAAACCACGTTGTATCTTTCGCCCCACATATCGAAGTCAATTTCCTCTTAATACAGGACAATGCTCGCCCGCACGCGGCTCTTTGTGTAACGTGACTTTTTAAATCAAGTGGCGATACCGACAATGAATTGGCTAGCATGTTCCCCGGACTTGACACTGATTGAACATGTATGGGACATGCTAGGCAGACGACTGAGGTTAAAAATTCCTGCTGTCCAAAACACGGAAAAAGCGACAGCTGCTCTAATTGAAATATGGGAGAATTTGTCTCAGGAAATGATCGACAACGTCATTAAAAGTATGGGACGCCAAATGACTTCAGTCATAAGGGCTTGTGGGATGAAAAAAAATAATCCCTGTAATTTTGCTTCATAATTAAATGTTTAAAACAAATTAAAACGTAGAATTAATTTCTTAAAAAAACGCTATTTTTTTTCGTCTGTTTTTAAACACGCTTCAAAATGGGTATGAAGCTTTGCAAAACAAACTGCAATTAGCTAGCTAGTCCTTTTAATAATTTCCGTACAGATTTGTACGGAGAAGGTTATGTAGAAAAAAATCGAAAAAACAACCCAA
This sequence comes from Apoderus coryli, assembly GCA_911728435.2. Classification (NCBI taxonomy): domain Eukaryota; kingdom Metazoa; phylum Arthropoda; class Insecta; order Coleoptera; family Attelabidae; genus Apoderus; species Apoderus coryli. The sequence continues at coordinate 31,380,688 of OU452198.1, read as the reverse complement.
TTTATGTGCGTTCCTTTAAATTTGCCGGTGTGTGTATGATGTATCGTTTTTCGTGGTTCGTTGTGTGAAATAATAACGAGATTTGAATTAAAACTAATTTATTTATTTACACATAGAGTAAACACTTAAACAAACTAATAACTTAAACGAACTAATATGACTATATTTATTTTCACTATGTTTACTATTTATTTTACTATAATTTATATGTCACAACACTGTTCTCAACCATTCTCTCTTCACTTCATGATTGATTGTCTGCCCCTGTTATACGTTGGCTATTTATATGTTTTTCTACTTTCTCGAACGCTTCCAGTAAATAGTCGTTTGTTCTACAACATTCTGGGGCGCGTACGTAAGCGAAGCACATTCTATCAAATTAACACAGCGCTGCCCCGGACGAGGTATAGCCTATAGCCTAAATCTGTACAGCATCGTCACTGGTTAGTTTGAGTCGCGAGTTTTCGGAAACGATTACATCTGATTACAATAGTATAGCCATCGCGGTGTTGCCGGATGTATTTATGTATCTCTAAGCGTAGGGGACATTTTAATATTCTTCACAATAATTTTATTACAGTTTCCACATTAAAACCTGGTATTTCTCTTTAGTTTATATAAATAAATAAAGCGTTTATTGCCCAACAGTTTCCCATTTAAAGGACAATATTACAAACTAAAAAAATAAATGCTTAAATAAACTAAAATACTAATTTATAAATCCTAATTAATTCCGCACACATACACACACCTAAACCACAAATGTCTCTGCAGCTACCATTTTCAAGTGATTGACTGTAGTTGTAAAAATGTCACACCTATCAGACACTCTATTAAAATTAGAACACATGACATGAACAGGCGATCTTAACAGTACATTGGTCCTGGCTCTGTGTAAGTGAAATGTTAAATTGGACCTTGTATTTAACCTAGGAACTAACAAATTTAAGCAAGACAGCAGAAAAGAGCAGTCGATTTTTTCTCTAAGCAATTTATATAAGATGGTTAATGAGCTCTGAATTGTTCGGTACTCCAGACTCTGAACGTCAAAACGTGATAGTAACAATTCATGATCGAAACCTCTTACTGGATAAGCACCATCGGTTCTAAAAACTAAATATTTCAAAAATCTACGTTGAATTTGCTCGACCTCTAGTTTATGAATATTATACTGAGGATACCAGATGATGGAAGAATACTCCAATTTTGACCTCACATAGGCATTGAACAAGGTGATAAGGGCAGAGGTATTATTGAAGCCTTTGCAGTTACGCATTATAAAGCCATACATGCGAGATGCCTCACCAACCATTCTCTCCATATGCTCCAAAAACTGGAACCTCTGATCGAAGGTAACACCAAGATCCGTGAATACCCGACATCGTTCAAGTTTATTTGTGGAGATTGCATACGGATAGTCAATAAACGTTGTTTTACGTGTAAAACTCAGACATGTGCATTTACGAATGTTAAGAGACAATTTGTTACTGTCGCACCACCTTTCTAGAGCACACAGATCATGCTGCAGGTTTATGCAATCTGCTACTGAATCTATGGAGGCGAAGATTTTTAAGTCATCTGCGAAAAATAGAGTACGCTGAAGTAAACACGGGTCCAGGTCATTGATGAAAAGAAGGAACAACAATGGACCTAAGTTAGAACCCTGGGGTACTCCTGACGTGGCCGAGTAAAAACAAGATTTAAAGCCGTTGTAAAAGACATATTGTTTCCGATCATGCAAGTATGAGTTGCATAAAGATATCAAGCCGGAAGGAAATCCATCATACGTATGCAGTTTACTCAGCAATATGCCATGGTCCAGCCTATCAAAGGCTTTGGTGAAATCAGTATAGATTACATCCAGTTGACCGCCGTGATCAAGAGTTTCAGAGATACAGTGGGTAATAACTGACAGATTGGTGACAGTGGACCGGCCACACATAAAGCCATGCTGGTTAGGTGAAATCTGACGTCTCACAGCTGTATAGATCCGGTCATATAAAATTGATTCAAATAATTTAGAAAAATTGCACAATAGAGAAATTGGTCGATAATTATTAATATGAGACTTTTCGCCGGATTTAAAGACTGGAACAACTTTAGATACCTTCCAAAGATCCGGATACATTCCCGACTTCAAAATTAGATTGAAAATTGACTGTAATGGAAGAGCCAAGACAGAAATGCAATCTCGGACAAAAAAAGAGGGAATATTATCATATCCAGAGGTAAATTTATTTTTAAGGCGTTTAGAAGCTGCAAATATGTCTGACAGCTCAATCTGGCCGATATTGGCAGTATTAGAGCTTCCAGGAACATTCGGCGCAAGATAACTAGATGATTTAAGAAAAACACTATGGAAGAAGTTAGCAAACGACTCGACAATGGCTTGAGGATCAGAATAAGATTGATCGTCCCTCCACATAGTGGCTGGGATACGCGAGGTTCCAGTTTTGTTATGGAAAAAAGACCAAAAATTCCGAGGATCGTCATTGAGAGAACTCTGCACTCTAGAGATATACTCACTAAACGCAACCTTCTGCTCTTCCTTACACAAACGTCTCGCATTTTTAAATTGAATTAGAACTTTATTGTCTCTAGTGATTTTGTATTTTTTAAAAAATTTTGCTTTGAGTTTAATATTTTTAATTAGGCTGCTGGTGTACCAACATGGAAATTTTCTTTTATAATTTTTATACGACGGAACATATGTATCTAAAATGGAATATAATTTATTGTAAAAATGATCTAGTGCAGTGTTCACATCATTAATAGCATCCAAATATGACCAATCAATTAAAGACACAGCGTCATACAACATTACAAAATCTGCCTTTTTAAAGTTATAGGTTCTGTGTAAACTGAGTTTGGTCCTTGTTAACAAAGTTATCGATGCTGATTATTAATGCAGGATGGTAATTGTCTTCAATAACCATTGGATGATTATTATTTATATATCCTTTTATAAATTTTGCTTAAATATATAACAAATAAAAATAAATTTAACTATTTGGTATTTAGCCTATAATAGTTGAGCGACTATTTGAAAAGTAAAAAACATGCCGAATACCGAATAGTTGTCGAATATTCGTTGCATCACTAATCATAATACTTATATGACATTTTAAATTGTTTTAGGTGCTGTAGCAGGTTTATTAGTCGGTATAAATATTCTGCGTAATTTGTCGGTAACTAGAACAGAAAAAGTGATTTGGTGGTTCTCAATTGTGCTATACACGATTCTGATGGGCGTATGCATCATTTGGAATTTGGTATGGCAGAGTTATTTTCCACAGGGACCTGAAAGTTATCATGCACAAATCCTGGCATTTAATAAGACTGCATAATAATTAATTAATTGGTATATCTGTTAGACTGAAAGAACGAAAACGCTCACAAACTGTTCTTGTTTTTGTAGATGTTTTAAAGAGGCCACAACGGGTCGTGGTATATTTTTTCGCTTAACCTATTAATGTCTGAGTAATTTTTTTCGCGATATTTAGGGATTTTTTTCAGGATGGCTTCCAATTGGCTTTTAAAATATTTTATGCGGTATGCATATTATATGAGTTGTGTCAATAATATTAAGTACAAGGGTATAAAACAAACAAAGTAAAATGCGTGAAATTAGACATTCATTCAAATAAAAATATTGTAATATTTCCTTCTGGACCAATAATTATTTTGATGGAGTATGATACAGGTGAAAACATCGGTCAGTGTGTAATTCAATATTACACTTGACGCATGAAAATTTGGAAATTTTCTTCAATGCGCACATCGTGTTTGTGATCCTTGTTTATCACCACCATCAAATAATGCTTTTGGTGCACTTGGGCTTATGTTCGCAAAGCAAAGAAAGCACAATCCTTCTTATTTATTTATTTATTGTCTAACAGGTTACACCCAATTACAAGACAATTCTTTGATTCCATAATATAAACAATTGAACTTAATCGACACTAAAACTATAATACCTTAATATCAAATTCTTAAATTAACTAAATGAGCCTGCAAACTATGTTTAAATGCGACTAAATTATTACTATAAACTGAATGAGGCTGGGTTTTTGGAATAAGAAAATGTTTCTATATTCGACCGACACCGCTCCACCACAGAACGCTCTGGCTAATTCATACATTTTGATATAGGGACATATACCCTTAAAGGGCTTAGTTGTCTAGTAGCAGGGTCTCAAATTTAAAATCGATAAAATTTGCCATAATTCAAAAACGCCTTTTTATTATATTTTTTTTTTAAATTTCTTGACTGATATGTTCTTTAAAAAGTCATATTTTGACAAACAAACTTTTTAAAAAATTAACCAGTGGCAGGCTATAGGGGTTAGTGACTCTTTATCCCCCAATTTTTTACGACACTGGAATAAATATATATTTTTTTAATTCCCTGTTCATTTTTGCTTAAAAATGTAATAACTTTTTATGGGTCTAAAGTGAACAGTTTTGCAGGGATTGGGCTCTAAACAAAAGTCTGTAAGTAAAGATTCCTACTTTCAACTGTGTGTACCTTAGTAATAGGCTCCCTTTACTTGCAGACATTTGTTTAGAGGCAAATTCCTGCAAAACCGTCCACTTTAGGCCCATAAAAAATCATCACTTTTTTAAGCAAAAATAAACAGGGAATTAAAAAAAAATTAAAAATATATATTTATTCCAGTGGCGTAAAAATAGGGGGATAAAAAGTGTCAGTAGCCCCTATGGCATGCCCCTGGTTAATTTTTTAAAAAGACTGTCAAAATATTACTTTTTTAAAGAACATATCGGTCACGAAATTTAAAAAAAAAATATTTAAGGCGTTTTTGAATTATGGCAAATTTTCGAAATTTATGTAATGTTAGACAGTATCTCAGGCACTTGCAGACTTTAGTTTAGAGGCAAATTCCTTCAAAACCGTTCACTTTAGACCCATAATAAATAAATAAATAAAGTCTTTATTGCAAAACATAAAAATTTTACAAAAGGCGAAATTGTCATAAGACTTCCTCACTTAACCCTTAATTAAACAATTTTAAATAAATAGTTATGCACAATACCAAAATTAAACCCGAAAACTACAAATGTAAATAATAATTCGCAACTTATTCTAAACAAAATTTTAAATAATTCTATACACATCGCACTTCAATCTAATTTCCATCAGTAACTTTATTTCCTGAGGTAGGTTGTTGTAGAGATGACAGATATTAAATGAAAATGATCGTTGGAACATATCCGTTATATGAAATCGTGGAGTTAATGTATACTTATGCCTAATATCAACTTCATGATCAAATCCACGAAACTAAATTTTGGAATATAAATAACTAGGAGCTTGATTTATTATAATTTTATTAAAAAAGACAAGAGAGTGCAATGCTCGGCGCTCACTCATCGTGAGCCAACTGATTTCTCGTAACGTAGCAGTAACTCCCCGCTCTCCCCGTCTAAATCCACCTATAAGGCGCACGCAAGAGTTCTGCATTAACTGAACTCTATTTTGGTCTACTCGAGTCAAACAAGGACTGTAAACAACGTCTGCGAAATTAAAATGTGACCGAACCAATAATGAATCACATTAGGTGTTTTTTTGTGTTTTCATTTCATTCATAATAAGTTATCATTTTTTAAGCAAAAATTCACAGGGAATTAAAAAATTTTTTAAATGATATATTTATTCCAGTGGCGTACAAAATAGGGGGATAAAAAGTGTCACTAGCCCCTATAGCATGCCCCTGGTTAATTTTTTAAAAACATTCTTTATGTCGAAATATTACTTTTTTAAAGAACATATCGGTTACGAAATTTAAAAAAAATATATTTAAAGGCGAGAGCTTTCTGTGGTAGAGCGTTGTCGGTCGAATATAGAAACACCCTGTAGGTACAAATACACAAAAATGTACGAATGGCTCATAACTTTTTTTGATCGAATCCTTTTACCATATAAACAAGTCCACTCCTGCCATTACTTGATTATATAAGTGTATTATGTTGGGCTGCATATTCCTGTCACTCAGTACAGACTTCTTTGACAAAGTCTTCTGAAAAACATTTTACTTTTTCTCTACTGGTGACAAGTCATATCGGATTTTCTGTACTACAGCATGTTTAATATTGTTATTTATTTTCGGCCTTTCCTTTTTACTACTCTCTTTCAACTGTTGTTTTGTCCAATTTCTGATAATTTTTTTTGTTTTCTTGTTTATTCTTTCTAACTGTTATTTGGTTGAACGGTTATTTCAATTTGGGTGTTCGGCTGTTTTGCAATGGCCTCTGGGGTTCCGCAGGGCTCCAACTTGGGTCCCTTGCTTTTTCTCTTATTTATCAATGACCTGGTCGAGTTTATTCCGACAGGTAAGCTTTTATTTGCTGATGATTTTAAAATTTTTAAACCTATTGCTGCCATGTCGGATTATTTAGCATTGCAGAGCGATCTTAATAATTTTTGCCACTGGTGTGAGATACACAAGCTATCGCTAAATATAGCAAAGTGCAAATGCATCACTTACTCCCGGAGTGATATTTGATTAGAAACTCACTTTTAATTCGGGAAGCAAGTCGAATGTCTGACTTCTTCGTGCGAAGCTGTAGGCGCTTTGTGAGTGTTGACGCACTTATTACCCTTTATTTTGCCTATGTTCGCTCGAAATTAGAGTATGGATCTATCATTTGGTTCCCATTTTATTTATTTACGAATAAATTCCATTATTAAAATACGAAAATAAAAAAAAAAAACAAAAACAGGCGTGACATTCACTTAGGTATCTAACTAAATTAAATACAAGTACAACATTACAATATCACAAGCCCAAACCAATGCTCAATACTGATCGCAAAGCAGTTGTGAAAATCTGTTAAGAACAGCCGCCTTAAGCATTAAGTTCCCCAGGTACTCATTTGTCGGGGAGAAAAAGTCCCGTTCCAGGTCTGATCATTGATTGGCCAAACGACACACAACACATTTAATTCCTATCATAAGCAGTCAATAGAAAAAATACAATGGAGGTTTTGAAATACTTGGTCTGGAAGCATGATGGTGCTTATTCAACTCGTGGTTACGATCAGGGATTTCTTCTAGCTCGATTTTCATTACAAAGTGTGGAACATCGTCGTGTTTTGTCAACTTCAATGTTTATCTATAACATTCTCCATAATGAGGTGGATAGTTCATATATTCTTTCGAAGTTAAACTTTGATATTCCCAGAATTTCCAATCGACATGATTATTTGGTTAGGTGCGAGCATGCTAGGGCTAATGTTTTCTTGAGATCGCCACTCTGTGTAATGATTGCTAATTTTAATAAAATCAGCCACTGTTTTGATAGTGTTACTAATTTAAATCGTATTGTTCATACGGTTTTGGAACCTTGATGTTTATTTTTGTTTTTTTAATAACTCTAGTATTTCAATTGCGAATGTAACTTTAGATATCATAGCAATTGTCCTGTAAAGGAATATTGTCTTCATCACCTGTACCTGCATCAAAAATCCTTCATTCCTGTAGCTCATTCGGAATATTTTTCTGACTATCATAAATTACAGAATCTTTCAATAATGTACCGTCATCACAACTGTCTACGTCAATAATGCTTGTTTCGTTTAGAACGTTCAATCTTACGTTATATTTTTCTATAATATTATGAACTGCAATTACTTTCATTAGTTGTCTCAATATACTTTTTCCAATATCACGACTACTATGGCCCATAGATTACCATCGCTCGATGCATCATGGACGTCACTTTCTGCTGGTGGAAACATAACAAACAAATCTAATCTTCGACAATTATTTACTTGTTCATAACCTTCGTCGCCTGAACTAAGCTCATCTAGATAATTCAAAAGCTCTTCCGCATCTCGAGAATCTGATGGATCATCATGCAACAATAATACACTCATTTGCCTACCGTATGATATTATATCATACTTAATATTTTTTTCGGTGTAGCACAAGGAACAGACAAGTCTCCTGTTGTGTCAAAATTATTTCTTAGTCTGTATTAGACATAATTGGATCATTTTTTTTTCTAATTGCATAAAACCATATAAAACAACATAACCTTACCTGTGACTCATTTTATTGAACATGTAAATAATACACTGAACATAAAATTGATCCCCAACAATTACAAAACCAACATAACCTCCGTATCATAATTCATAACATAGACATTGTAGTGTTCTAACAATAAATAAAATAACCCGCGTTTCGTATAGTCGTTTATTATTACATATAGTAAGTACGGTAATTATTTAACATAATATAAATATGGCGGAGGACCCGAGTACGTAGTACGTCTTGTTTAAGTGTTTACTTGTTGCTGGCTGGTAGGAAAGTGGCAATCTCAATCTCCATAGGTTTCTTACGATACCTTCCGTATAGAGGGCGTTCTTGTGGTGGCTGGGTTTATGTACCAATGTCACAGACATTATGGGTTTTGTTTTAATAAGCGTTTTCGTTCTTTATGCCTAACCACAGCCGTCTGTATAAAGAAGACTGTGGACTATCATATCTACTATATTAATAAAATTTAAGATCTGACGTAGGTATCCGAATCAATATTAATAAGTTTAAGTAAATTTGAGAGGGTTGGATAATTTAATTTGAAATTACCATATTTATGTTAAAAATACTTTCAGGAATTTATTAGTTTTATTTTTCACATACTATGTACTTACTTAATTAGAAGTAATTATTTATTTTTTATATAAATATTGTTTTTTTTTCTATAAAAATATTTATTATTTATTTTTTACTATAGACAATTGAGTGCCTTGTAAATTTATATTTTATTTTATTACTATAAAATATTTTAATACAGTTGATAATGAATTTGATTTATTTTAAGATTAATTAGTAACATTGAATAATGTAAAATTAGAATAACTATAAGTATAAAAATATAATTAAAAGAGATCTCTTTAACACAGTCTAAAAACTTAAAACTATTACACAATTATAGAGACATAATTAACTCGCACCTTTAATAGCACGAGTATCTTGTAGGTCATGATTTAAAGGACTTGTCCGCCCGCTTTTACAATTTAAGGCGGGTTTAGCCAACTAATAATGGATAGTGCATAATGGATAAAGAAAAATGCTTAATACATAATGCATAATCGATAATGCACAACAAAATATAGGTGCTTATACAACTCATAACTTTTATGCATGAAGTGAAACGTGACAATTGACTAGACAGCAGGTTGACCTATTACCATTGTCTTTAAAGACAATGCTATTACTTTGTGTTGGACTTATTTTTGTTTTGATAGCTTTCAAATTAAAAATTCTGTTAATTATCACATTTTCAATTATTATTTAGTTTATTTCGTAAATTGCGGTTATGGAAGGCATGCGGCGCATGTGTATTGATATTTTTTGCATAATTTAGTGTATAAAGTTGAAAGTTCCCAACCTTATGCATTATGCATTATCAACGAAAATTATGAATTATACACTATTCGTTGTATAAACAGGTTCATGTAAGTGTCATGTTTTAAAAATTATCCATTATGCACTAAAATTATGCATTATTAGTTCGCTAAACCCGCCTTTACTGTCTTTAATAATCTGTGGGTCATCTGTTGATCATATTTAGATATTCGCGACATTTCGTGTTACTACAAATTCAGCTGTACACTTGATTTTTTTTTATAAAAGGATCGACAACTGTCAACATTATTATTGGCTATAAAACATTTTGAGGTTAATTTCTCACTTAACTGTCAATCAGAATTAAAAGGAACCTGAGTTTATAACAGGTGAGTGAAACTTATTATCTCGCGTGACAAATGGATAGATATGTAATGTCCAACTTCTGCTGTATTACATAAATAAATAATTTTACTCTTGAACAACGCTGCAAGATAAAGACCGAACCATCAGGCAACCCACTATATTATTTAAAATATTCTTTGGTGGTTTGACGCTTTGCCATTGACGTTAATGATACTCAAGTGCCTCTTGAGATACATGGCGCACTTGGACTATCCGTATGAATAAAAAAACTGACAATAATTAAACTACCCATGAGCAGAATATAAAGTACCATAGACACCCACCATATCCATGTCTCCATTCGTGTTTCTTTTAAATTTCTTAAAATTTGTACACCAACTAACAGTCCACATATAGCGCCACCTAAATGTGAGATGTAACTAACTTTATCCATTGTGCCATATTTTATATAGGAATAGACAATTTCGAATATGACGTAGATGCCAAACAGGAAGAGCTGGGCCAGTGGGTTGCTCATTTCCCTCCAGTTCTGCAATAAATTAAATCCATTAATATTGCAATAATTATATAATTGCAAAATAATAAAATAAAAGGTAATTCTAAAGCGTTTTAATTAATGAATTCGACCAATTGTACGGTCGTCACCAAAAATCTAGGGCATTCAAGGTCATCTCATAAAATTGACGTGGGAATATAGCATAATTTTTTCTTAAGTCTGTCAGTAGAAGTCAAATTTTTGATGTTATGTCACTTTTAGGTTACATGTCACAGTGACGTCAGTAATATTCTGAGTCGTCCAGAAAAACTGTATTTTTGTGTATAGCTAATTCATTTGCAATTCTTCGTATTGATTCACCATCTTATAAATAATTTTTTTAATGACAAACGGCATATTTGAATGATATTTTGCGATAGCAAAACCGTTTTTTTACGTTGCCTGGATTTTGGTCGTCACGTGATGTCAAAATTTAAGCCATGTTTACAACTCAATGTTCTGTCATTTTCATTTCAGTGCATGACCTTGAATCTCCTAGTTTTTTTTTGGCGACGATTGTACAATGAGCGTTGAACTGATGTTTGAGGACAAACTTGAGATTCACCTCTTTCAAAATCCAGAAAATATATTTAGTTATATTAAAGATAAAGTGTAAAAAAATGGAATCGCTCATCATTAACATTTTGACGTTAAAAGACCATGAAACTTTGTTCTAGCATATTATATGAAAATGAAATTCATAACCAACAAATTACGAATGTTAACTACTATAAAACGTTAGCTTATTCACTCTAATCTTCAACGAAAACGGGCTAAACATATGCCATGTGTTTTAACATACGTTGAAATAGCACAATGCAACGTTTACTTTTGTTGAGGCCTCATTGAAGGGAAACATTTTTAAAATAGTTCCCAAATCGTCATTTTTTACATTAAAGTAAAGCCATTAGAAAAGAAAACCGATTTGTGTGATATTCTTATGGAATCTACTCGCTTCAACAACATACCAACTAACAATACTCGGCTGCCAGACTGTTTTTGAAATTATCGCTATCTTACACCTCGTACTCATTATTCGTGCAATACCCTAATTAATCCGAAATCTATTTACACCCGACACACGCGCAGATGCTTCATTAAACATAAACTTTATATTTCCTCAAGATTATTTTATTTTTGCTAAAATAATTTGGTTATTCAAAAAATTCCATATTATTGTTATTTTAATCAATTCAATTCATTCAAAATCTGGCAACAATCAAGAAAAGATGAGAAATTCGGTGATGCCACACTTTATAAATACACTTTATTGTCTAACAGGTCGAAAAAACCCAATTACAAGACAAAACATGATATAATACAAAAGCAATTATACAATCATCATAATAAAACATATTCTTTAATACTATTTATAAGAAAGAAATAACATAAAATGCACAACGTGAGTTGTGAATCATTACCGAGCGCAACCAATGACCAGCACACAGACACAGCTCCATAAACGCAATTAGCTAAGACCGCAGATGTTGTGATAGAGCGTGCTTAAGAGTATCGATCTTCACATCAAAGAAATTAATATTTTCAACTCCCAGATAATTGAAATCACTGCAGGCACGCCATAAAGGTGTTCTCGATTCGTAGTTAGTACGAAACTGAGGTATATAAAATAGTTTAGGATGTCTGGAGCGATAGCACGGGATATGAAAATCAATATGTTGAAGCAAGCGTGGGCAGTCCAAAATACCATTAATTAATTTGAATAGAAACACCTGCGATGCAAAGATACGACGCTTCGAAAGCGACCAAAAGTCAAATCGGTCCAGTAAAAGTTGGTGATCTAGACCGCGCGGTGGAAAACGGCCATCAATCCTAAATGTCTGAACACTCTCAACTCTATTCATGTGCATATCATATATTGGTGACCAGACCAAAGAAGCATACTCAAGCCTAGAGCGCACCATAGAATTATAAAGAGTTAAGAGACATTTGGTATTAGTAAAATTTTTTGTGGATCTGATTATAAAACCCAGCATTCTCAATGCGTTCATAGTAATTTCAGAGATATGCTGATTAAAGTTTAAATCGCTGTCGACAAAAACACCAAGGTCCCTAATCACTGAACACCTATCTAAAATTCTTCCATTCATATGGTAGTCATGCACTATAGGATGAGCACGCCTAGTGAAAGTTATAGTTTTGCATTTGTTAACATTCAGATATAGTTTACTTTCCATACACCAACGATGCAAAAGATTTGCATCTCTCTGCAAGCATGAACAATCATCCGAATTGGAAATAATTCCATACAACTTCATATCATCAGCAAATAATTGCTAGAAATATCAGAACCAATATCGTTTATAAATATGGAAAATATTTATTTGAAGATTTTCACCATAAATATATTCAGCACATTTTCCTCAATCGATCCACACATTACACAATAGATTTACACATGGCACATTATTAGATACTTGATTTCCCAACAAATTTAATCCCCACAATAATATAAGAAATATTAAAACATTATTTTATCTAAAAAAACTACTAATTTATACTTATTTTTATTTTACTACAAATTCAGCTGGACACTTGATTTTTTTTTAGGATCGACAACTGTCAACATTATTATTGGCTATACTTATTTTTATTTTACTACTATTCACATGAATTAAATCTGGCAGAATTGTTTTTAAATGCCACAAGTTGACACATGTTGCCATATTTGGCATTCGAATATTTCAATAATAATAAAAAAAGTTCAATGAACTGGGTCATAGAGATGCAAGAAATGTATCGATATATTCTTTCTTCCATTATTAGAGATGCAAGAAATGCATCGATATATTCCTTCTTTCAGTATTATTAGAGATGCAAGAAATGTATTGATATATTCCATTCGATCTCAATTTCTTTTTAAGGTTGAACTCATGTCTCGAGGATTGCAACTGAGTCTATTGGCCGCTCGTTATAAATATGAATGGTAAAGTCCTCAGTCCTCAAATTATTCTTAATAGGTACTAACTGGTGATATTTAGGTACACAAAAAATCTGAAATTAAGGTTAATACCGCCGCAATAATTCTAATAGCGATCCTTAAAACAGGTAGGTGGCTAGAAATCAACAACATACAACAGAACATTAAACATTTTTACTGTCAAAGAATTACTTACAAGTATCACAGTTGCTATATGAGCGGTAAAGAATGATGAAACTCCTCCACTAGCACCTTTTAGTATAGTATTTGGATCGAATATCGAGTGAAATAGTGATCCACCCAATACGCCAGTGCAATACAGTACTGGTACTCGCCAAGTGTGTACCATTTCCAAAGGTATACCAAAAATTAGTTGCACTATAATATTTCCGTATAAATGGAACTCACTAAAAAGAAATAAACAAAGAATGTCAGTTCAATAGTGATAAGAAAAAATCTAAGATTGCGAATTTCGCCTAAATACACAATATTAAACGGTAAAAGGGAGTCCCAAAATTTTCTTTACATTAAAGTAGGAGGAATAACACAAAAATTTTGAGAAAAGGCAGACATTGTACGATTTTGAAAAACGCCTTCTATAGCGATCAAACAGTTTAGCATGCCGCATTTTTCAAACAAGCATCGTCTTTGAAATTAACGATCGTGAGATACTCTTGTTAGGTTAGATTTTCTAAGACCGATTATTCCATGTTGAAAAACAAAATATATAGGGTGATCCATTAGTGTGTGGGAGGAAGATATCTCAAGATCTATAAGCAACAGACAAAACTTTGAGGCACTGAAGAGATGTACAACCGAAAAATGTTTTTAATTATACTGGGCGGTTCACAAACGCGCAGCAGAGCAAACTTGCTTTTTCTTAATGCGACACCTTGTATATTCTAACATAAATAAATGCCTGTCTAAAAGACAAGAAAAATGACATAAGGGTTGACGTTAATTTTGACATAAATTTAAGGCATTGTGGTTACTACAGAAGCAAAAACCAACCAATTTTTCGTGTCAGGTACATTTGAATTCTATTTATTTTTATTCTATTTAATTTGTCGAAAAAAATTATTTATATTTTTTAATAGCGTCTATTTGTAAATTATTAAAATAAATCTGTAATTTAACTTTTTTGTTTAGAAATAAAAAATAAAACGACAAAAAATTGCGACTTTTGTTCACAATTAAATTTTTTCTTTTTTTTTATATTTTTTTAATGAAAAAACGGTTAGCCTTAAGCTCATGAAATATGATTTCAATAAAAAGTATAGAGAAGGGCTTCTCAAATTTAAGCAGATTTACAGGGTGTCCCATTTAACATTTTCCCATAAAAACACAATTTAGAAAATGTGACCACCCTGAAAAATGACGAATTACATTGTCAATAAAAGCCAGCAAAACGGACAAAAGAAGGGAATTCAAATGGACCTGCCACGAAAAATTGGTTGGTTTTTTGTTTATGTAGTAACCACAACGCCTTAAATTTGTGTCAATATTTACCCTTATTTACAAATATTTCAAAAACTACTAGACCTAAGCACGTCAACCCTTATGTCATTTTTCTTGTTTTTTAGTCCGGCATTTATTTATGTTAAAATATATAGGGTATCGCATTAAGAAAAAGCAAGTTTGGTCTGCTGCGCGTTTGTCAACCACCCTGTATAATTTAAAACATTTTTCGGTTGTACATCTCTTCAGTGTCTCAAAGTTTTGTAAAGGATTTTTTTTGTCTATCGCTTAAGATCTTGAGATATCTTCCGCCCACACACTAATGGGCCACCCTGTATAAGATAACACTACTTATCGAATAACATGGATATTGATTAATATTCGAACATATCGATGTTCCATAATTTTATTATCACTAAAATCATGTGACACTGTCATATTTGCAACAAGTGACAAGAAAGTAAAACCAAGGAAACATTAACAATTCAAAATTTTTACTTTCACGTACATCGTACTTTCACGATAGCGCCTAAACGCTTTAACCAATTGAGCTAAATTTTGGTGTATCAGTTTGGGGGAGCCCTAGGATGAACCCATTAGTTTTTGGTTGAAATGGCTTTAGCCCTGTGATAGGGGTGAACACAACACGCCAGTAGGGGTCGAGTGATACATAATTTTAAAGTATTTTTTTATCTGTTTTTTTACAGCGATAGGTTACTTTTGATATTCACCAGTTAAGTAGTTGGAACCTATAACTCTTATTAGAATATAATACAATTTGATAAAGGGTTTTTGGCGTCATTGACATAACGTGTGCTTCGCATGCGGAAAGTTCTGGGTTCGAATCCCAGTTCTGGCAATAATTTTTTTTTCTAATTTTTGAATAAAGTAGTTAGTTTGTTACGTTAGTTTATTGGAAATGATGAAAATAATACAATTATAATAATAATTATTATTAAAATTCCCTATGATTACGCAGGTCATATATTTTTGATTATATTATATCTTGTCGGGAAAGTTTTAGGGCGACACAACCGATTTTTTTATGAGTGCCTTTTGTGCTATTCATCCGTACCTAAATATCTCAATAACCTTTGAATTTAGGTAAATTTTATAACATACCAAATATTGTTAGAATGTTATGGAGATTCAAAAAAAAAATAATATACAGGGTGTTCCATCAGAAAAATATATGCAATTACGTTTATATACTACAAGATTCGACTTCTGTGTGTCTCTTTTATTGACGTTCCTTCGCGACCACAGGGTGCAATGTTCCAGATCTTTAGAGTATAGTAGGGAGATTGGCAGATAGAGGTGATGATGAATGTCAATGACATGACATTCTTTTCGCATTTTTTTGCCGTCCATTCTTATCCTTGTAGTAGGTACTACTACAGCTGATGTACTTATCTGTATTTACCTGGTATGTACAAACATATACGTGAAATACCGCCATATTTGGTATCTCTTAGTAGGACAGAACATTAGTGCTGTGGCAATTTTTTCCTCCATAGAGTACTTATTTACATAGAATAGGACGATTTGAACCATTGTTACTAGTATTATTCCTATTGATTTAATATTACATTTACTCTCTTCATCGTAGAGACCAGTATTTGTAACAGTGCGACGTAGTTTGACAGTTTTTCTATGTGGTGGTACTACTATGAACTTAATGTATCTGAAAGACAAAAAAAATCGTTAGGTGATCATGAATTTTGCAATTTAATGTTACGAAACGTCGAAAACAAAATAAAAACATAGTTGAAATTTGTAAAGTAGTCCATTTTCTCTGGAGGATTTAATGAGGGAAATTAATTTGTATTTTTCAGAAATAAAACCCAACTCATCTCAATTGGGAGAGAATGATTTATAAAATGAAAACAATATCAAATTTAGACATGATATACGAAAGCGTAGAACGGCCATACAAAACATATTTTTTACATTTTGACTGTTTTGGAGAGTTCTGTGAAAAAACTTATTATTTCTCATTCTGATTTTGTTTTTGCAGAATTAAAAAAAAAATTGGAATTTTTATCATTCGGACTTTTACAGAATACTGTAAAAAACTCGGAATTTTTCAATTCTGCCTTTTTTTTATAGAATTCTGTAAAAAAAAACTCTAACTTTTTTAATTCTCACTTTTTTTAGACTCTAAAAATTTAGAGAATTCTGTTGTAAAAAACTCAAAATTATTACTATTGTGACTTTTTTGCAGAATTCTGTAAGAAAAATCGGATTTTTTTATCATGCGGACTTTTTTACAGAATTCTGTAAAAACACTAGAAATTTTTCAATTCTGATTTTTTTTTATAGAATTCTGTAAAAAAACTCGGAATTTTTCAATTATTACTTTTTTTTAGAGAATTTTGTAAAAAAACTCGGAATTTTTTACTTATGACTATTTTTTAAAGAATTCTGTAAAAAAACCCGGAATTTTTCAATTCTGACTCTTTTTAGAGAATTATGTAAAAAAAACTCGGAATTTTCAAGTCTGACATTTTTTTTACAGATTCTGTAAAAAAGTCGGAATTTTTGATTTTTGACTTTTATTTAAGGAAATCTGTAAAAAAACTCTGAATTATTACTATTGTGACTTTTTTGCAAAATTCTGTAAAACACTGAATCTGTAAAAAAAACTCGGAATTTTTCAAGTCTGATTTTTTTTACAGATTTCTGTAAAAAATCTCGGAATTATTTAATCCTGATTTTTTTTTTAGAAATCTGTAAAACAAACTCGGAATTTTTCAATTCTGACTTTTTTTAAGGAAATCTGTGAAAACTTTAAAACAAAATTATTACTATTATGATCTTTCTCAGAATTCTGCAAAAAAACTCGGAATTTTCGATTTCTGTGTTTTTTTACACAAATCTGCGCAAAACACGCAATGAGAAAAAAATGCCGAATTTTTTAACAGAATTCTGTAAAAAAAGTCAGAATTGTAAAAAATTTCAAAATATTTGATAATTATATAGTGGAGCCATTGGACAAGGTGGAGGTCAGACTATTTCTTGGAAATGTAATTCGGGATGCTGTTACATGCCAAAAGAAAAACAATTTCAGATACAAAGCATACTACCCCACTTACTTACACTTTAAACTAAAATTTTCGAGTTTTCTTACAGAACTTTGTAAAAATGATAAAAAATTCCGAAATATTTTATAATTGTATACTGGAGTTCAGATTTTTATTTCATATGCAAAGCATACTACCCCACTTAAGTATGGATTACTTCTTTAAATTACAAATTCTGTGTTTTTTTTACAGAATTTTGCAAAAACAGAATTGTAAAAAAAATATTTTGTAAGGCCGTTCTATTAAGCTTCCGTAATGATATACTCGTATCTATTTGTATGAAAATATTTAAAATTATGTTTCTTTTTTCCGCTAAAAGTTGGTATCAGTTCATGTTATAGCTTCAATGTGTATTGGTTAGCACTGAGCATGACCACATATTATGTGGTTGAAACGTATATAAATAAAAATTTAAAAAATGGATATATTGAAATTTAGGGAAGATGACAGTACCTACTATTATTTCTATCATTAAAAACTTTTTAAATTCAATATTACCTTGCTCCAATATTATTAAAATCTCTATTAAATTTTGGATTATCCAGCATTTGTATAAATTCCTCGAAATCAATTTTGTTGTCCCTGTTCAAATCCGAATTGACGTATGCTTTGTTGATCAAGTTGAAGTCCGGCTCTGGTACATCGGAGTGGGTTTTTACGAAACTTTCAAACTCATTACGGCTTATGTAACCATCCTTGTTTTCATCATACTGAAATTTTATTAAAATTATATAAATTATACAACAAAATATAGAATATTTTTAAAATACAAGGGGGCGTTTTTAATTCCACGGAATAGCGGATGAGAGTAGAAAGTAAAAATGCAATATTATTTCTCTTTTTCACTATACGAGGACCGCTCTGTATATTTTGAGATGCAACGAAGCTAGATGAGTTCGAGCTGGAACACTGCCTTATCTTCAAGATATGCTTATGCCTAATTAATATTTTTAACTTTCTTAATGAATTCATAAGAGTTTTGAACCGAAAAAGAGTCGCTAGAGTTAAATAATTTTTGAATTGTGCAACTAAATATTTTGAAGTATTATAATAGGTGGAAGATGGAAAACGGATCCAATAGGTCGAAAGGATTTACCGGGTTTATGCATTTTGGGTATGTAAAATATAAACTCACCGACAAAAAAACCGGCACCTAAATATTTATGACAGTTTGATGTGCTATAACTTTTTTATTTTTGATTCTATTTCATGATTTTTTTCACGGGACAATAGATCGATTCATTAGGATTGCGTTTTACTTTGTCCTGGTGAAATTTTGGTTTCTTGAGTGTTTATATACCAGGGTAAGTTAAAATGATGTTTTTAGTCGGAAGTTTAAAACATCCTGTGAGACAACCATGCAAAACATCCTTGTTGCAACATGATTTACGATAAAGCTGAATGTCTTCGAAGCATTTTGTTTGTTAAAGCATCTGGCTATTTGGTTTCTTTTTCGAGCTACGCATTTTTAAATGAAACACTGCATTTTTCATACCATAAGAGGGCGGTTAAATGAAGCTGGGATTCCTGCAGACCTGCTGTAGCGCATCAATTGCTTCCTCCTCATCGGAATGATAGCCTGAAGTCTACTTGAGATTAATTATTCTTGAGGACTAGCTTCATATTCTTCATTTAATGCTAACCTGAGCTCTGCTAAAGTTGTAGCATGCCTTTCCAAAAGCCGGACATTTTCCAACTCATGAGTTGATCCAAATTTCTGAGACATTATCTGCTTACTACCGCGTTTGTTTGTTCACGCATTACTGTCTGGTTTTCTACCCGTTCCATTTGGCACTGATCCACGTTCTGTTCGTCGGAATGGTTATTTTTCATTATTACCACGTCTAACCACATCAACCTCAACCAGTTCACGTCCACTTTCTCGTTCATTACTGATATTTTTGCTTCTTTCTTTAGTCTTCTCCACGTTAATACTGTGACGAATATAAAAATGTCCCCAACGCTTAGAGAGAAATAAGTACATCCGGGAACACCGCCTTGGCTATACTATAGTAATCAGATGATCTATTCCTGAAGCTCGCGAATCAAACAAACGGGAGGTGCCTCTGTACAAATTTAGTAGGCTGTACCTCGTTCGGGGCCACACTGTGTTAATTTGGTAGGATGTGCCTCGCTTGCCGACCTTACCGTATGGATCTAGAAAGGACGTACGTGAGCCCGAATGTCGAAGAATATTCGACTAACTCACTGGAAGTGTTCGAGAAAGAAGGCCAACCATATATATATATAGCAACGTAACAGGGACAGAAGACAGTTATGAAGAGAACAGTCAATAGTTGAGAACAGTGTTGTGTCTTGCAAAAGTTTCTCTCTTACCACTGTTGACATCAGTCCACATATTAGCAGGTCTTTTAACTGTTCCAACTCACAATGAAGAGCTATATTCTTTAATACTGCTCTATTGTTTATCCCTCCTGCGGCCTGCACATAAGGAACATGTAGCTCTGATATGAAGGATCATTTTTAGGGCTGAAATGCTCCTGAAACTTATCTAATAGCGGCTTTATCTTATTTTTATTTTCTTCTGGTATATTAAATGTGTTATAAATATGCATATTGCATATACCTTCTTCTCCGATCAACGTTAGCAGCTGAGCACATTGTGTGATTTCCTCCTTCATCGATATTTCAGTCGCAAGAAGGTCTCAAATCGCTGTCTTCAAAATCTCCAATTTTCTGAGACATTTCTAGTTATCCGCATTGGTGGTACCTAAGGAATAGATCTATCGTCCAGTGAAAAAAATCATGAAATATGTAGAATAAAAAATAAAAAAGTTGTGACATCAAAACTGATGTAAAACTTTAGGTGCCGGTTTTCTTTGTCGGAGCAGAGTATCTGCCAGAAATCGATAAATTAGAGATTTGCAACCCAACTCAGATAGGTAGTGACAACTCAACTGCTTCAAAAATAGTTCTTTTTATCTAAATTTATCTTTAAACAACTGAATTAGGTTTTTGATTATTGGAGAATATACAATTTCGAATCTACGAGCCCTATCTCAGCCAAAACATGATATTTGTGAATTTATTTGAGGGTTAATTTAAAATTTCGTCGAGTAGTCCAGATCTCTCGCCGATGGAAACCTTGTGGCATAGCATAAAGGAAAAGCTCCGATCAGATCCCACAAGAACCGTTTCAGAAATGCGAACCTGTCTCCTAGATAATTGGAGCAGGTTTACACCAGATGAGTGGCGGACATTAGTTTTACCACTATGCCAAGACGTATCGAAGCAGTAATCGGTCGTAAAGGCAATGTAACGCAGTTTATTTTTATTAATCGGCATTTTTTGTTGAATTTGTAAGATATTTTATCTCTTACAAAATATGTAGCATTTTAATAAAAATATTGTTTAGTTTAGTTTTTAATCTTCTTCTTGAAATTCCGTGATTGGAAATCATCACCACTACTCTGAACTTATCAATCGCCCGCCTGAAGAGTTGCGCAGCCAAAAGAATCTTCGTCTGCCAGTCGTTCTCTTGCCTTTCATTTTGCCTTGAATAATTAGCTTGAGGATATTGTATCTTTCTCCTCTCAGAACATGTTCTAGATATTCTAATTTTCTCCTTTTTATGGTGTTACTAATATCTTTGGTTTTATTCATTCGGCGTAGTACTTCCTCATTTGAAATCTTGTCAACCCATGGTATTCTCAGCATCCTCCTATAACACCACATTTCAAATGCTTCTATGTTCTTGATGTTTTCTGATTTGAGTGACCAAGCCTCCATTCCATACAATAGAATGGAGAATATAATATTGCATTTTAGCATTCTGGTTCTCAGTTCTAATGTTATATCTCGGATGCTGAGTATGTTATTCATTTTTATGAAAGCGCTGCGAGCTTTTAATACGTTTGGGCTAATATGACAAATTTCATAAAAAAGTAGTTTTGATAGTTGGCCCAAGTTCGCTGAGACAGGGCTCGTATACTAACAATTGGGTTTGTTGCCAGCTCTTAAAATTTCTAATTCACCATTATTGAAAGTCTGTGAAATGGTAACACGTGTTTTATTCCAATTCAGATAAGTTTATTCTACTCATGTGAAATTCGCCTTTATTTTCCCAGTTTCCAATCGTAGTAAACGACATGGAACCAAACTTAATTAATTAATTAATTAAGAAACTCTAAATATTCTAAATTACAATTTTTGAGTAATACTAAAAACTGTCCTTAAATGCCTTTATTATATGTTCAATCATAATTTGAAAATGTAGTACATTCTAATCCTGTTTTTCATTTACCTGTGCGTAATAAAGAAAGTGGGAAATAGGTAAATATCCTAGTAATGACAAAAGTAGCGTCGGCCATCAAAATTCACTATAGCAACGCCGACAATACAAACACACCAAATTGACAGTTTAGGTATTTATCATTAATAATAATTATAATTAAGTATTTCGCTAATTTCAAAACACAAAAACAGTGATAGTGAATATAGTTTAACACCACCTAGTCAATTTATTACTTCTAACTTATCGTATTTAGGCTTACGAAAACAGGGGTAAGTTTCGAAAAACAAGTATTTTCCTAAAAATTATGTTTAATTTATTCAAAAGCATTAAAGCAGTCGTAGAAAAAGTATAGTGTGAAACTCACATAAAATAACCATTTCCTACTCGGAGGAAATATAGTCATTTCATGTTCGTTGCACAATATACTATATTTTAACTAAGTATGTACATTTTATTAAAATTCAAGGTGCTTTATCGGCGAAATCGTATGTCTCACAAAAAAATCTTACGGACTTAATTTGTAGGTAATTTAGCTTAGATAATTTTTGTATACTGAAACTTTTTTCAAAACAGTATATTTTTCCAACTATGAGCAAAAAATGCGAAAATGCGTTTTTTCGGGATTTTTTGCAGATTTTTCAAAACGCATCACTTTTATGAGGTGGCAAAGTAAAAAATCGAATTCAGCATCCCGAAAAACATATAAACTAAATGAGGAACAAACTTCTATATATTTTTCCTGGATAAATGTACGTTTGATGAGAAAGGGTATATATAGAACCTCGAAAAAGGTCTCATATACTTGTTTAATATTAAAACTTTTATTAATGTGACGCATCTGTTTGTTTTAGATCAGTTAATAATTAATCAGGTGGATTTAAATAAATGATTAAAATAAAAGAACCATTTTATATAAATATACAACTAATTATTGTCTTCCTGGAAAAATATTGTTTTAAATATTTCAGTAATTAATGATATCGGTTAATAACAATAGGAAGTAGATTAATAGCTCGTGTTATTACTTGGAACACGTTCAATAAACCTACTTTTTGTTATTAAATATTGAAGATAATGGCAAAGGTGTAACTGATATCGCAACGATTACATTGTAGATTTAATTATTGGTAGTAAAATTTTACACTTTTTGTTGTAATTAATTTTGGTTTTGTTGAGACAGTTCTAGTTTAATGTTTTATTTAAGCTAAACATAAATAGGACATCCAGCCGAGGAGGTGATTTGCTGCGAATTATGAGAAGCCGTTTTTAAACTTTAAATAATTAGCAAGTTTTTCGTCTGCATCGGTCTGGTGGCTGCGTGATTAATGGATTTATTATATTTTATAAAAGGTCTAAATCGAGGTCCCCAGTCAGGTTCTCTTCCAATGCCGATTTAAGGTACTGTTGCGCCCGGTGCTAAATGTAACGCCCTTACGCATTACGAAATTATTATTAGCTCTCCATATCATATACAGGGTGTTAGTAAATAAGTGCGACAAACTTCAGGGGGCAATTCTGCATGAAAAAATAATGACAGTTTGCTATATAAACATATGTCCGCAAATGCTTCATTTTCTGAGATACGGGGTGTTAAAGTTTTTCTTAAAAACTGAAGATTTATTAATTGCTCTAAAACCGGTGGAGATATGCAAATGAAATTTAGTGAGGTTTAAGAGGTAGTTATTGCGCATTTTTTGGCAAGCAATTAAGAATTTTATGTTCATCAGTGGCGAGATGTTTTATTTTTTTGCACAAATGCCCCCTAAGATAAAAAAGCAAGAGAGATTTTTTATCACAAATTGAACGAGGAATTTCAAAATGATTTTTAATTTGAAAAAATCCAGTGGCGTACCTTTTTTTTCTTCAAAAAAATTGAGATCATTACCCGTATGCGCGCCACTGATGAACATACAATTCTTAATTGCATGTCAAAAAATGCGCAATAACTACCTCTACCCACCCACTAAATTTCATTTGCATATCTCCACCGGTTTCAGAGCAATCAATAAATCTTCAGTTTTTAAGAAAAACTTTAATTGTATCTCAGCAGAAAACGAAGCATTTGCGGACATGTGTTTATATAGCAAACTGTCATTATTTTTTCAGGCAGATTTACCTCCTGAAGTTTGTCGCACTTATTTACTAACACCCTGTATATGTAATATAATATGGAGACTATTAGTTTCATGATTTTTTTTAATTTCACCGGGAATACTTGTTTTTGGTCATTTTATACATAAATAAGTAGTTTTAAAAAAATGTCTGTCTGTCTGTATCCACGAAAACGCAAAAACCACTTAACAGATTTTAACTAAATTTGGTACAAAATACTATTGGACATGGCAAGAAGTTGATTAGATTTTAGGACACATTGAGCGTAGGCAATGGGTTTAAAAGAGTAGAAAAGGGGGTAAAATAAAAAAATATTTAAAATGTAAAATTTTTATATTTAACTAGTTGAATTTGTGTTAAAAATACACTACAAACATTAATGTACGATAGGCGTCCGTGGAAATTTTATAAAAGGGTCAGAAAAAAATTGTATCCGTGATAACTCAAAAACCACTTAACAGATTTTAACCACATTTGGTACGAAAATACTACAGGTTATTTATAGATAATGATTAACATTGAGCGTAGGCAAGGAGTTTAAAACAGGGTCAAAAATTTAAACCATCATAGTTCTTAAACTTACTCGAAATATTGAATATTTTTTTGTCTGTTGAATTAAATATAACCTAAAATATTTAACCTAAACAATTAGACCACATTGACAATTGAAAAAAGTGTAAAATGCGGTAAAAAGGTTAGAAAAAAACGTATTTCTTAAAAATAGCAGAAATATTGACTAGCTTTGATATAATATAAGCTATAAAATGTGTTATAAATAACTTGTTTTCATAGGCGTTCGTAAATAGTGTAAAAGGGATCAAAATAAAAAAATATATACTTCCTAAACTTATTTGAAATACGGAATAATTTTTCATATTTGTGATAGAATATAACAATAAAAAATGTTCCATAAATGAACTGGTTCACACAGGCGTTCGAAAATAGGGTAAAAAAGGGTAAAAAACGAAAAATTGACTAATTATATATAGCTTTGATATAAGATAACCTACAACATGCAGCAAAACCATTTTGTTTTTACATAGGCGTTCTTAAATAGTGGAAAAAGGGGCAAAATAAATTTTATAATAAAACTAAAAAAAAATCAACTATATTGCGTACAAGAACTTGGCCTAGAAGATCTGAAATATAAAATATGTACGTATAAATAGTTCCTCCAAAGAGAAGAAAAAGGTACAAAACCCGATACTTAAAAAAAATAGCTGATGTCTAAAACAAAAAAAATATATATAAATTTTACATAATGACAAAAAGGTCATAAAATTATTACTTTACACTTAAATATAGAGAGCTATTCGTGCCTCGAGGGCAACAGTTTATTTGTATTAGGTATAAATATTAATTTTATTTATGTATTTACTTTTATTAAAGCAAATAAAACGACGTCTACTCCACAAAATGTCATATATATATATATATGTTCAAACTAGAAGAATCATCGTCAGACATGTTTCGAGATGCATTATCAGTGACAAAATTATACAAAAATCTTTGATCAAAGGATCAAACTAAATTTCAACATTTATACATCTAGAAGGTAATTAATAAGAAATAGATATGAGTTCACAATCAGACATATGAGAAAACTTACAAATTTTGTTTGAAAATTTTTTGAGTCAAATTATAACATAATTTAATTGATTTTTTTTTAAATTAAGAGTTGCATTGGAGCAACAAATAATAGTGACAGCACTTCTTTTTATACATCATAATACGATCAATTAGATTGAGAAAGAATAAAAGTAAACTTTCAAGGAATTTTCTGCAACGTGGAAATCCGGTTGACAAATGAGAGGTTAAAAATAAAAAATATTTGAGGTTAACAATATTCTACTTAAAATTAAAGGCAAAGTCAAAGCTAGATCGCACAAATAGGCAAAAATATTTATTAAAGTAATAAAGTCAACTGGAATGCTCTGCGATCAATTGTTGTTTAGGAAAATAAACCATGTATAATAAGAACTTGGAGCAAAAATACAAGAGATAAAAAAAAGTTGTAGTTTTAGTTGCTTTATAGCAAGACAATATCGAAATTAAATTACAGTCAGGGGCGTACGTTTTTTTTTGTCAATAATTTGTAATAAGTTGCCCCCCCTAACGCAACTGGACTTACTAATTTTTATCTAGTTAGGGCCATATAAGATCCCTATTTCTGAAACAACGCTGCCAAATTTCAAAGAAATCGGTAAGGAGATATTTAATTAAATAAATCAATAAATATATATTTGTCAAAAAAAATTAAATAATTTTGTAGACAGGTAAACAAACAAAACATATAAAACATAAGAATAATAATTAATACATACAGGTACATAGTCAAATAAATAAGTAAATAAATATTAAGATACTTAAAGTAAATTAATTAAGTAAATATTCTACAGTTCAATATATATACATATATATTCAAAACACAATATAAACTACTAAGTACTATCCAGTGTGTGAATCGCTCAAAAATTAATGCACATTAAAAAAGTCACCTACTGTATAAAAAGCTTTTTCCAACAAATACGTCTTTAGAGCTTTACGGAATCGAGGAAGGGATGATAGCAATTTGATTTCCATTGGCAGATGGTTGTGCATTTTTTTGCATTGTATATAATCGAGCTTTTGATTAATTCGGAGGATGGGGCTAGCAGATAAAGATCATGTTCGGAATTTCTAAGGAGATAATTATGGAATGGTCTTTCAGAGACATCTGACAGGTGTTTGCGGATTAAGCAGACCGATTCCAATATGAATAAGGAAGGTAGTGTTAGTATTTTAAATTTTCCTGGCAATGGGCTCTATAGTGCAATCTCAGAGAGTATCGAATAGCTTGTCAACAACAAGACCCAGAAACTTCACAGAAGAAACGATCTCAATAGTGGAATTATTAAGTTCAAAAGATTGCAGCGCGCCTTTATATGACACAGATTTTGTTTTCGCAGTGTTCAAGCACAACAGGTTAGAGTCACACCATGATTTGATGGTGATTAAGTCTTTGGATATGGTACTATGAAGATCCACACTATCCGGGCCGCATCAAGTGAAACTAGTATCATCAGCAAAGGGACATACTTTACCGCTGATGTCTAGGCACGTAATGTCGTTGATAAATAGCAAAAACAAAATAGGACCCAGCACCGAACCCTGTGGAACTCCACAATCCATCGGCCTGCAAGAAGACACAGCCGTATTGACCCTCACACACTGACTTCTGTTGCTAAGGTACGACTTAAACCATTCCAATGGAACCCCCCGAATTCCGTAGTGCTGTATCTTGTTAATTAGGATGTTATGACTTACACAGTCAAATGCTTTGGAGAAATCACAGAAAATTGATGCTATAAAGTGGAGATTGTTCAAGTTGGAGTAAACATTGTTGAAGACGGAGAATATAGCATCATTAGTGCATTTGTTAGCTAAAAATCCAAATTGGTGGCTACTTAATACTTCATATTTGTGCAGAAATGATAGAAGTCTCCTTTTAACCAGTCTTTCAATGATCTTGGATAGAGTAGATAGAAGTGCAATTGGACGATAGTTTGAAGCCTGATCCTTGTCGCCGCCCTTGTGCAGAGGAATTATTATAGATGTCTTAAGGCATTGTGGAAAAATTCCATTTTGGAATGACTTGTTAATTAAATCTGTGAAAACGATTAATGTACATTCCGGTAGATTAGACAACATTTTCAAAGTGATTCCATCAGTTCCTGATGACACCTTGTTTTTGATGTCTTTAATTGTACTGCAAAGCTCTGGAATTGCAACGGGTGTTAGAAAGAAACTATGTATATTCTCATTGGTATTTGAAAGATATACAAAAAAAAACCGTTAATAAAAAAAACTTTAACACCTTGTATCTTGGAAACAATGCTTTCCGGACGTATGTGTATGGCAATTTTTTTTATAAAATGATTTGAGAAATTACAACCTTAAATAATGCCGCGTTTTTTTGAAGCAGACGTCGTTTGATTTAAGAATTTGATTTATTGTTGGTATACGGATAAAACAGTTTAAGCTGCTTAAAATGATGCTGTATCACAAGACAGCGGATGGCATTTGAAATTATAAAATTGGGGTGGAACACAAAATTCAACCAACAATGGTTTTGAAGTTTCCTCTCCCAAAAAAAAAATATCGCCGTGTTTTTGTCCAAAAACCGTTTGTATTTCAGATAACTAGATATTCGGGGTGCAAATTAGAAAACCAAAGCCCAGAGTTTTGCCTGTTTCTCTAAATTTATACTTAGCGGGGACAGATTGGTGTCTCATTGAAGAAATCTAAATTTCAGTTCTTTATTTCAACAAACAGTAAAATAGCGTATTATTTATTTAGTAACATTTGGTGATATTTGATAATAATTTTCTCTTTGAGAAAGCCAATTCGTTATTATTATTATTGATGTAATGTTACCTTGTCAAACACACTCTTAAAATACGTCCTCACACTTGAACTTCTGTTATATTCCGGTTTAAATGTAACAGTTTCCATAATGAAAATTGAATTAACACAAAATAAATTTTTTTTCAGCACATTAATTTACATTGTCTGTTTTATCCTTTAGTTTTTAAAACACAAATTAATTATAGGAATTTATCGATAATCCAACTAAACTTAATGTCTAATTATTTATTGTTAATAGATACTCTTTCACATCAGTATTGTATACTATAAAAAAAACCGGTCAAATTAACAAAGCGGGTATTATAACAAAACCCAAAATCCGGTTTCGATGTAATAATAGTTAGTTGTTATCAATTCGTTCTTAGTCTATCGCTGTGTGTTAGAACAAGTGGATTACTTGCAAGTGGAGAAGGACAATGTCCAATTAATGGTATTTATCAATGTTACTATAGAGCAAAGTGGGGGACACGTAATTT
Organism: Apoderus coryli; assembly: GCA_911728435.2. Lineage (NCBI taxonomy): Eukaryota > Metazoa > Arthropoda > Insecta > Coleoptera > Attelabidae > Apoderus > Apoderus coryli. Next base: position 31,351,685 of record OU452198.1, on the reverse strand, counting down.
CCCTATTATTATTATTATTATTTATGTTTATGTGGAATTTGAGACATGTATTTTAAAATTGCGTGCGTAAAGTTGGGAAAGGACTAAAGCGAGTAATAATAATTGTGTGAGTATTTCCCGCAATTGTTGCTAAATATAACATTTTAAATAGATACGGGTATTTTACAACAATTATTACACAAAAAAGGAAGGTGGCGGATAAATCATACAAAATACCTACCTACACACTGTGTTCCAATTTGGCGAGACTGTGGGGTTTCCATTGTTAGCAGAAATCCAAAAGATGCCACTAATTCTAAACATATTTCATGCATACTATGTTGTACCTATCGCCAGCCGTTTTCGAAATATTTGAAGTTTTATGTTAAAAATGACGCTTTCAGAATAAAGAATAATAACAATTTTTTAATATATGGAAGCTTTATTAATTTAATTTGTTAGAATATCCTAGGAGATATAGACTACTTTAGGCGCCTGCGTATATTTTTTTTAGTAAATATTAATACAGGGTATTTGAAAAAAAGGGTAAAAAATCAAATTGAAAAAAGTGTCATAATTCAAAATTTTTAAATGGCAATATTTTTTTAATTTTTTTGCATCAAAAATAAGGGCAAGTTTATGAAGGATGTCCATCCCAAAAACTGATAGTTTTCAAAATATTGGCAATTTTACATTTTTCTATTACAATAGTGATATGAATTTGAAATTTAATTGATTTTAATTGGCCATGATGGCTTTAGATAGCAAATAAATATTACACTTGCCAAAAAGAATGAACAATTATGACAAATTGTAGTAGTAAGAATCATGGCGGGCGTATAAGTTATACTAACGAATACTATCTAAATTTGTCTATTATTTATGGATAATGTGACATAGTGATAACAAGAACGTGTGATAACATTTGCTACCATATACCCAGAAAAACATAAACTATCACCGAAAGTTGTTAAACTAATAATACATATTTTGGAAAGTTTCGAGTCTGTGAAAAATTTGATTAACTAATAACGTGAACGTATGATACAAATTTATCTATGGTCAACCCATAAAAAAAAATCCCGATGGCAGCTAGTCGGAAAAGTAGATTTTTGATTTATGTATTTTTTATTTATACTTAGTCTACCACTGACACCCACTATTAATAAACAAATAACCGACTATTCTGACATTCGCCAAATATAACCAAAGTGTCATATTGATAGTTATTTTAACTGAAATACCCATTATACTATAATACATACGTAAGTACGGTCTTATTGTTATTTCACAGGTGTTTATTTGTCAAAATAATTACAGATATAGCGGGTGATGATATTTTTTTTTATTTTTTGTTACTTCATATTGACTTACATTTACTTAAATATGCCAGCGATGAAAAAACTCTCCAAATAAATATTGTAGAGATTTAAGTGCTCTATCATTTGATATGTAACATCGGTATTTTCTATTAACAACGAAAAAAATATGATTTTTTTAAAACTTTGACAGGCCGCCATTCTGAAATTAGCTCTCCGATTTCAATCGCCAACGAACTCACGCGATTCCATGACCTAGCCGATTTTTTAACCAAATTTTGTTTCGATTGGTCAAAAAATGCGGCCTAGAACGTGACGCAAAGTTTCTATATCCCATATATATATAGGGACGTCGGTCATAGGGCTTTTGATAAAAAGAAAACTCTTTTTTCGCTACGCCAAGCTTTCGGGTCTAACTTTATTCCCTTCTTCAAAGGCTACAAAATTAACACAAACAAATGTACATTTTTAATACTCACAATAATCTTTATAAAGTTATACAAATCATAATTACCTAGTGTGCAAAGTGAGTATCTTACAATTTAGAAAAAATAGCATCGATCTCAAACGGATCTTAATAGATATTAAAAGGTGCTACATTGAAACACAAATATTTCTGTATAAATATTCACTTGATCCCCAAATATTATTGAAAGAAATATACAAATAATAGACCTGCCATCTATCCTATATCTTCGTCACTCAACATTAATAAATCATAGGAAAAGACTATCACTACAGCACTGTCACCTACTGCAGTATGCCCAAAACCAACAAAAAGCAAAACTATTTGTTTATAGAGTTCGATATTATAATCAATGTTAAGAGAAGAAGATTAACCATGTTTTAAGTAGACACCGAATAAAGGCAACTGTTTTGGTATGAATAAAGTAATTACCGGGGTGGATCAATACCTGTCACATATTTTTCCCGTCCCCGGCATCACGCACCTCAGATTTTTTTTTTTTTGATTCCTTGTGGTACACGCAATACTTATGTCGAAGTGCCACTCATCCGACAATAAGGAGAACGAAAGACAAAACAAAAAACAACATACAAACATATATATATTTAGAAGTATACATTATTTTTTTCGAAATCGAAAAAATTGAAGTTGATGAACTCCACACCCTTTCAACTTTAGAATTCGCATTTATCCAGAGTTAAGATGTACGAATAGATGGTACTCAACTCATCGATATCCGTTCTTTTGTTCATAACATTCGCTGTAGAAGCCGTCTCAACCATTTCAAGGAAAAGTCTCTTGCCCATGTTATTTTCGACAAATAAAGTGTCAATTGCATTATAATTAGGTAAATGTCCTAAATCCATATTGTGCTCTGCTAAAGCACATGATCTTTTCCCCAACCTACAGTCACTTTTGTGAGATGTCACCCTTTCCCTTAATACCCTCGAAGTTTGGCCAACATATACCTTATCACACTCTGTACATGGAATACGATAAACAACGTTTGACTGTTCTAATGTTTTCGTTTTATCTTTTAGGCTGCTGAACAAATTTCCTACTGTTTTCGTGAATTTGGGAGCAATAAAAGTAGATGGTTCATTTTTAAAAATCGCCTGAATTTTGTTAGTTACCCCCGTACTATGCGGAATAGAATAGTAGTATTTCTGTGTAGGTTCACCCGGCTGTTGTGGATTGTTGTTTTGGTTGTTTGTTGTATTATGCGTTATTGCAGTCTGGGTGTTATAGATAAGTTTCTTTAACATTTTTGGTGGGTATGAGTTGTCCAATAAAAAGTTATAAAGAATATTGAAGTTCTTCTCCTTGAAGGTCTGCTGACTTATACGTTCTATTCTAAGTTTTAATGCCAATATTAGATTGATTTTCATTTTTGTTGAGTGACTTGATTTAAAGTTCATGTACCTTCCCGAATTTGTAGGTTTTATGTACCAGTCGACAATTATGGTGTTATTTGTTGTTCTAACCAGTCTCGTATCTAAGAAAGGAACACTCCTTTCACTATTTTCCTCCTCCATTGTGAACTGGACACACGGATTATAGTTGTTGAATATGGTTAGAATCTCTTCTTTTTTAGTGGCGGGTACCATACAAATTATATCATCCACATACTTTTTTATAAAAGGAAGTACGAAACTAAGTTTAGGAATGCAAGCATTTAGTAAGTCATCCATGACATACTGCGAGATAATTGGGGATATTGTACCACCCATTGGAGTTCCCAATATTTGTTTGTAATACTTGCCTTCAAACTGGCAATATGTTGAGTCGAAAATAAATCTCACAGTATGCAAAAACGAATCCAAGGGAATTTGCGTGTGTTGAGAAATATTATCCCAATGTCTCTCTATACTTTCAATCATTAAACCTTGCGGAATGCTGCTGAAAAGTGAGATTACATCTAAGCTCACCAATTCGAAATTTTCGGGAATTGTTCGATCCTTCATACAATCTGCAAGTTCAAAGCTATCATGAACAAAATATTCATTGTTGCTATTGTAAGAAGCCGTTAAAATTTCAGTAATTAAGTTTGCCAATTTACTGTTGGGGGCACTGATTGAGGAAATTATAGGTCTGAGAGACATTGTGGGTTTGTGCACCTTTGGTAGGCCATAAAATTTTGGTGAAGTCTGGTTGTAAATCGTTAGTCGTTTGGCTTGTTCATTGGTTATGTACTTTTTTGTTTTTAGCGAACTTACTATTTTATTTGCTTTTTCAATCAAAAGCCCTATGACCGACGTCCCAATAATTTCGAAGATTCTATAATCTGACCGGTCAAAACAAAAAACAATTAAAAATTACTATATATATATATATATATATATATATATGTGTCACGAGATTTTTTTGATTCGTACAAGTTAGTTTATTTCATTTTTCTTTGTATATATATATATATATATAATATAGTTGAGTGGTAGTCTTTGCTGACTAGTTAATAGATAACTTAGTGTCTTGGGTTGATCAGCAAATATTTTTGATTAAAACTCTTTTACGTTATGCCAAGCTTTCGATATATTTTTATATCTTCCTCGGGGCTACAAATATAAAAGTAAGCTAAGTATAAATATATATAAAATTTAAAAATATGTTTACCTTAGTATACGCGGCAAGTTTTACATTAGTTTTACTAAGGTAAACATATTTTTAAATTTTATATATATTTATACTTAGCTTACTTTTATATTTGTAGCCCCGAGGAAGATATAAAAATATATCGAAAGCTTGGCATAACGTAAAAGAGTTTTAATCAAAAATATTTGCTGATCAACCCAAGACACTAAGTTATCTATATATATATGTATATATATATATATACTTTTGAACTGAGGTCATTTTTAGGATCCAGGGGTCATAAAATGAAGTACTGCATAAAAATGTTTCAAAATTTCGGTTGTGTCGATCTCCTGAATAGTTAGTTTTTTTTTTTTAAATCTACTAATTACTTTAACAAATGTTCAAAATGTTGACCTTGAACTTCTAAACACTTTTCACATCTCAAAATTAATTGTTCATGTGTTGCCCGCCGAATAGATGGTTGACTCAAATTGGCAAATGCATTCCGAACTCTTTGCATACAGTCCTCTTTAGTGGTCAAATGCCTGCTGTACACTTCATTTTTGATCGTCCCCCAGATATAATAGTCGATCGCTTTTAGAAAATCCAGACTCCGCACTGCAAATTTTCGCAGAGATGTCGTAGGATATGCCGTGAAGTACCCCCGTTGTATTTTTGTTTTTACGGACCCGAAATTTTTGAAATTATCTATTATCCGTTTAACAACTTTTGGTGATTGCTTGTGTTTTTCTGGGTACCTGGCAGCAAATGTATCACACGTTTGTGACATCCCTCTGTCACATTATCCATAAATAATAAACACATTTAGATAGTATGCGAGAGTATAATTTATACGCCCGCCATGATTATTACTACTAATTAATGTCTGCAATTTGTCATAATTGTTGATTATTTTTGCCAAGTGTCATATTTATTTGCAATCTAAAGCCATCATGGCCAACTAAAATCAATTAAATTTCAAATTCATATCACTATTGTAATAGAAAAATGTAAAATATTTTGAAAACTATCAGTTTTTGGGATAGACATCCTTTCATAAACTTGCCCTTATTTTTGATGCAAAAAAATAAAAAAGTATAAAATGGGGGGTTGCAATTTAAAAGTTTTGATTTATGACACTTTTTTCAATTTGATTTTTACCCTTTTTTTCAAATACCCTGTTAATATTTACTAAAAAAATATACTTAGGCGCCTAAAGTAGATCTATATCTCCTAGGATATTCTAACAAATTAAATTATTAAAGCTTCCATATAATAAAAAATTGTTATTATTCTTTATTCTGAAAACGTAATTTTTGACATAAAATTTCAAATATTTCGAAAACGGCTGGCGATAGGTATAACATATAATGCATGAAATATGTTTAAAATTACAAGGATCCAAAAAAAAATATATTTTATATAGGGTCGTATTTGAAATAAGGAAGTTGACACCCATTTCTGGTATAACCCGAAGTTCTAGATTCTTGAAAACATTTCAGCCGATTTTTAGATTGTTTCACAGTGTAGTTTCTCCATAATCGATCGAATCCCTTCCCGGTGGGACACCCGGTATATACTATACTATAACTATAAACGGCGGCGAATTCGGCGAATTGCTTTTAAGACAGAGATAACAAAGGTGCCGACACGAGGTGAAGTAACTGTATATAAACTGTGCTATAATGATGTAAAACATGCAATAGCAATAAAATCGAAATGTTAAATTACACAATAATTAAGACAATAATTCAAACACACCAACATAATCCAAAAAATATGCTAAAGCCGTTCGCAAGACCCATGCAGAGACACTCGGGTAACAACAGATCAGCCATTGGCCGAAAATTTATTCAAAATTTTTTTTTGAGTTTTTGTGTGACGTTTCGTTCTCACTATACAGGGTGATTCATTATGGTTGCCACAAACGAAAACTGGAGATTGCTGAAAGTGATTTAAGCATTTTTTGCCATTGAACCCATGTCCGCAAATGCTTTGTTATCGAGATACAGGGTGTCCGAATTTAGTAGTCAAATTAACTTTCTTGTTCATGTCTCAAAAACCAGCCAACCGATTTCGACAAAATTTTACATGCGTTTGGGGACCGATAACCTAAAATAATCTGCATTATTTTGGCTTTCATTAACTGTTCATTGGCGTAGATATAGGGGGCATTTGGGTAAATTTTACACATAATTTAATTAAAGTCAGCTTTGACAAGCTTTATTATTTTGAATTATTACTTTTTTAAATAGAGCAACCTATAAGCTACAGAAAAGTTAATTACGTCGATGTTGTGATTTCTACCATTTTTATGGAAACCGATAAATTGCAAGTTAATGGTAGATTTAAATCAAAATAACGTTTACCAGAAAACCAATCCAACCAAATCAAAGTTGCCATGGAAAACGAATGCCGCAATAATAAAAAAACTTTGACAGCAACAAATTTAAATTAGTTAAAATTGTTTTATTATTTCGTAGATGTTTTTAATATTCCGAATGTGTTTTTCTAAATTAAAATTAATTTTTCAATTGAAGAATATGTTTGTGTATTGCAAATGCAAGAGCAGCGGCCAGAGAATACCAAATTAGGTATCCTAATAGACGTCATCCATATCACAAAACGGCTACATTTCACAGGCTTAGAACGATAGGGAGCATTTTACCTAGAGTTAACAAACAACCGCATCGTCTAAATATTCAAACTGCAGAAAACATAGTGGATTTAGTTTTAGACGATCCGAAAATAAGCACTAGAAGAATACCAACTCAATTAGCATTACCTCGAACAACTGTTTGGAGACTATTAAATCGAGAAATGCTCTATCTCTATCATCATCAAGATGTCCATGCCCTACATCCTGGAGACCGTGAAAGGCGCCTACTATTTTGTAATTGGGTTTTTGGTAAGCATCAAGAAGATGAAAGATTTTTAGAAAAAGTGCTCTGATCAGATGAAGCAACTTTTACTAGAGATGGCATAAATACAAACCATAATGAACATGTATAGTCTTTAAACAACCCTCGTGCTATTAGGCCGCGAAATTTTCAAGAACGTTTTAGTATCAATGTAAAATTATTGCCGTTGTTCGTAATTAATGGGCATTTAAACTCAAATCAATACAGTCTTTTCCTACACAACCCCCTACCCGAATTTATTGAGGATGTACCTCTGAATATTGTTCAAAACATGTGGTATCAACATGACGGAGCCCCTGCGCACCGTGGTAGGCAAGTAACTAAAGTTTTAAATCAACTGTTTGGAAACAATTTGATTGGTTTGGGAGGTTCCATTAAGTGGCTTCCAAGATCACCGGATCTGAATCCACTCGACTTCTTTTTATGGGGATACAAGAAAGATTTGGTTTACATTGTACCAATATAAATGAAAACCAACTACTGGAGATAGTTCATGAAGCTGCTAGGAAAATAAGAAACAATCATAATATCCTTATTACAGCTACAAATGCATTAGTTGAAAGATGTAAAATGTGCATTACTGTCAAATGAGGGCAGTTTGAAGAGTTGTTATTAATTTTCTTATTTTAATTTCGAGTTTAGTTTTTTATTGTTCAATTTTTAATTGTACTGATAGGCCTTAAAATTTGTTGTTAAGTAATTTGTTATTATTAAATCGTTTTCCACGACAACTTTGATTTTTCATTTTGATTTCTGATAAACGTTATTTTGATTTAAATCTACCATTAACTTGCAATTTATCGGTTTCCATAAAAATGGTAGAAACCACAACATCGACGTAATTAACTTTTTTGTAGCTTCTAAGTTGCTCTTTTTAAAAAAGTAATAATTTAAAATAATGAAGCTTGTCAAAGCTGTGTTTAATTAATTTATGTGTAAAATTTATCCAAATGCCCCCTATATCTACGCCAATGAACAGTTAATGAAAGCCAAAATAATTCAGAATATTTTAGGTTGTCTGTTCTCAAATGCATGTAAAATTTTGTCAAAATCGGTTAGCTAGTTTTTGAGAAAAGATCAAAAATGTTAATTTGACCACTAAATTTGGACACCCTGTATCTCGATAACGAAGTATTTGCGGACATGGGTTCAATGGCAAAAAATGCTTGAATTGTTTTCAGGAATCTCCAGTTTCCGTTTGTTGCAACCATAATGAATCGCCCTGTATACAAGCCTACGATGAGACTAACGTTACAATATTAATGATGCAAATTATATTATTGAAAAGTAAAATAATTATTTTATCAAGCCGGAAACCTTTAATCTGGCCCTCGTATTTATCTTTACCAATCTTAGTTGCTATACCAAACAATATTTATTTTTGAATTGAATAATTAAATAATAATTTCTGAAGTAAATCCATTACGAAAAGGAGTGGTGAATAATTTATGATAATTAATATATATTTTTTATTCTTCAGATTATAGTGTGTAGTACATACTTTTTATTGTAGTTAAACCTTTTTTTACTGGTATTCTCTTTTTGGGTATTCCCAAAGATCGGGTTAATTATACAGAGTGTCCAGAAAAAAAATGGATTAAACGAAAGCCACAAATTCTAGAGTCACACGAAATTGCTTCCGAAAGGAGTTAGAGCTCTTGAAATATGGCGGCTTAGCATAGGTTTTTTAAAGGTATTGCTAAAATGTCGTTAGCCATTGAAGTCAAATTTGACATAGTTATTTCTCTAAATAGAAGCATTTGTTAGCCATACACTGCTGAATTTAATTGCAACCGTAATAGGCGTCCGAACGGGGATCAACGGATAGTGTCAATCAAAAACTTTTTTTCAATTATTTTTCGAAAATTTTGACATTATTTTTCGAAAATAAGAGGTTTTCTACACCAGTGGCGACGCGTGTCTTTTTCCAAAGTGTTACCAAAACCGGATGTGAAAAATCTTTTCTTATTTTAGGTATTTTATTTAAACATTTTACATTATTTTTTTATGTAAAAATCCCTAAGACTAATTTTATTATTATTATTTATTCATTTACGGACTTAAGTCCATTATACAAAACACAAATATAAATTTAATTACATCAAGATTACAGAACCATAAAAACAATTATACAATAATAAGCATACAGCTACAAAAATTTAAACATCTTGAAGAGCTGAACATAAAAATGAAATATCAAACAATAGCACATTAATAACAATAAAACAAAATGTCTTAGCGAATGTGATGACGTTGTCGCAAACCCTTAACAAACTCACCGTAAGGTGAAAAAAAATCGAGATCCGGATCGACATGGATGTGGGATAAAATAATGGATGTGGGATAAAATAAAATAAATCACTATTCCCAATTTCCCAAAAAAAAACTAAATATATTATTCTAAGACAGCCTATTCTGTGTAACGACTAACGAGTAACCAAAACAAAAAATGGTAACAAGCGTAGGTGCATAATATCGCGACGCCCCCACGCTCTTGCGCTGTGGAATTCAAGTTCGTGACCAGACACGAGTCGGCAACGACCAGGGGCCGAGAGACCATTTCGCGTATCCATAAACGAAAGTGGTAACATTCAATCTAGTCGAAGCGAGGCAGATTTATAGTGAGGCGGTGTTTATTATATACGCATTTTGTTTATTATCAATATCTTATCTACGAAATGCATAAGCCAGACAGTAGGTGTAGAGCGCATTATTTTCGTCGATTTGGTTAATTTCATTGATTAATTACTGAATTATTACATATTGCTGTTGGTAAAAAAATAAATAAAATTATTTTACAGTTAGTAGTCATAAAATATTTATTTTCAAGATTTTTTGAACTGTTACCAATGGTAACAGTGGTTATATGAACGCTTCGCCCCTGTTCTACACCTATACCATAGTCTAATAAATAATATACTGCAGCTCTGTGTGTATACGTCATCACTCGTCAATAAAAACTACATAGAATAAAATAATTCTCAATTGTCATTGGTCGGCTCAAGGTCGACCATCGATATTGTGACGTATACCACCAGTACAGCAACGAGAAGTTTACGTAGCGTATATTACGGGGGAGGGACGACTTGGTTTATCTCGAAATGCCTTGGAACTTATGGCAAATTACATTGCTAAGCGACATCAAGCAGTGGATCTGGGAGGCAATAGATCGAACTACAAAGCAAAAACTGGAGGTGTTCCACAAGGTTCAGCACTATCTCCGCTTTTATTTACCTTATACACATCCAACTTTCCAGCAGCATTTGTGTCTTGTGATCAGCACTATTATATGCGGATGATACGCAGCTGGTGATACTTTGGGAGCAGTTGCTGCAATTAATGCCGATTTGGACGCGTTGTCTTGTTACTCAAGGGATCACTGTCTTAAGCTCAACCCGGATAAAACGGTAGCAGTTCTGTTCGGGGCAAAGAACGATAGACTGCGTTTTTTGGAAAGCCATCAACACTCCATTACGATGGAGTCATCTACTATTCATTTTAAATCCTCGGTCTTGGGCTCACCATCGATGTGGACTTCAGATTTGGCAATCATATAACTCGATCAATTCAAATGGGTTTCATCAATTTAAAATTAATTTTCCAGCATCGCCATATATTAACTAGGTCACTGAAGGCAAAGCTCTGTGAGGCTATAGTATTATCGCACTTGAACTATTGCGACGTCATATATTCGCCATGCCTCCCCTTATGCCATGAAAACGCGCATTCAAAAGCTACAGAATGCATGTTTACGCCTGATCTTCGGAATTAGAAGAACTGAAAGGATTAGCCATACTTTTCGACTAGTGGGTGGGTTAAACATGGAACAACGGAGATATCTCCATACTGCCTGTCGGTTCTATAACGTACTGTGCGACAAATCTCCACCGTATCTATACGAGAAAATCCGTTTTAGAACGGATATACATAATATTAATATACGCCATAAAAACACGCTAACACCTCCGGCCCACTCCATTGAACTATTTAAGAGATCCTTTTATTATGCCATAACAAAGTGTTGTGTTGTTTAATGGTCAGCTCGGTTAGCTTCCAATCCTTTGTATGCTGGTGCAGTGACTCAGGCTCATGATTTTTCCTTTTTACTGATTTTGGTATGGCGCTGGTTCAAGTGTGGTTTAACAAAGCTTGATCGAATTGTACTAATAAATTGTTACTTTTTTTATGTTCTCTTGATATAAGCACCAATCTACGTATATTCTGTTATATTATGTTTTTCCTTTATATACAGATTCTGCTTATGCTGTTTGCTGTATTATATGTATAATTTTAGAGTGGTCTAATGAATGTGTTATATGTCATGTAAGCTACTGTATGAATGCATTTTGGGTTAGCTGAGCAGACTGTTATATTCTTTGAATATTACAGTACTGAAACTCGCCCATGAATAAAGACATTTATTATTATTATTATTATAACCAGGACTGAGAGCTGACACACAACATGTATAAAAATTATCGCGAAATAACATAACAAAATTAAAATAAATTTGTTTGTTTCTTTTAATTATAAGATAACCCAAAAAATTCAAACATGACAAAAATATCTATACAGAAATTGGGATTATTAACTTTAAATAAAAAAAACTGCAATTTTTTGTATGCCCCTGTAAAAAGTAGTATTTCTTAGAAATTAATCTTGATTTAAGGGATTAATTGCAAAGCTCATACTTATTTCTGAATATTATGTAACATCATGGTGCAATTTATATTAGTACCTATTATTCCCAAAATTCATCCAATAAATAAATTGATATAGTAATAAATAAAATGTGTCACATAGGAATGAAATGATATCATAACTTTTATAATATTCGTAATAGAATATTATTTGAAAGTTGAAAGATTATTTTGCGAAATAAACGACGATTTTACTTTCCCGCACAGGGACAGTATATTGAGTATTGTGAACGAGCTAAATTTTGGTGTATGAATTTGGGAGAGTCCTAGGATGAACCCACCGTATTCTCCAGATTTAGCCCCCAGCGACTTTTCCCTGTTTTCAGATCGCAAGAGAATGCTTACTGGAAATAAATTTAAGTCCAACGATGAAGTAATCGCTGAAACTGAGCCTATTTTGACGAGAAAGAGACATCGTACTATAAAAGTGGTATCGAAAAGTTGTAAAATCGCTATACTGGTTGTATTGCCCTGGAAGGCAACTATGTTGAATGAGTTTTTATATATTTTCAAATTGAAGTCCAGGACACTAGAATGCAAACAAAAAAGAAAAACGTAAAGGGTGACTTGAAATTTACAATTAATATACATAAATAAAAACATCAAGACATGTAATGTAATTTTTCCCTTTTTTCTTTGTTTAAACACATATAAAACTATATACCTACTACAACGGCTTCTCCATACTCACGTGAACAATTTGCTTCTTTGGCAATATGCTCAATTACATAGGAAATTTACATATACATATAATGATATCAAAAAGGGTTTCTTTTCATAATATATTTTGGTGTATAAACTAAAACCGAATAGGCACAGATGAACAGAAAATGATACATCTAATTTTTTAAATAATATTCCATCTTTATTTATATTAAATGGATTATTTTCTTCGCGGGATCCTATTAATTAAATTTATACATGCAGAGCTCAAATTTTGGGTGTCAACTTGTTTGTTTACGTTATTTTGATGCTTTTTATATTTATCATTTCTTTCAAAAGTCTTTTTTTGTAGTTTTGCTGTCCACCAAGAATTTCTGTCTTTTCTTATTCAATGTCATTTAACCGCGCATTAACAAGTTCAGTTAGACCAGATTTTTTTGGAGCATTAACTAAGTTTTGGGGTCTGATGTTCACTTGATGCTCTTTTATCCTTGTTCCTAAATACCGAGAAGTTTGTCCTATATAGACTTTATTACAGTATTTACAGGGTATTTTATAAACAACGTTGCTCTCAAACTTCTGATTTTTGTTTACTAAATTATTTCTTAGTCGTGTTTTCGTTCTTAAAAGCAACTTTGATATTAGTGTTAGTATAAATACTTTACATAATTTTTCAGATAAACCACAGACATAGGGCATTTTTAAATATCTTTTGTTATTATTTGATTTGAATTAGGCAAACTATTTTCATTGGTTTCAGGTTTGAAGTAGTATTTTTAAGTTTTTCTGGATAACTATTCTCTCAAAACTTTCAAAAGGTAAGTGTTAAATTTTTTTCATGAAACTATTCATCAGACAAAGATAAGGCTCTATGTTTTAAGTTGTTAATAATTTATATCTTGTCGGGAAAGTTTTGGGGCGACACAACCGGTTTCTTTGATATGTAATGTCAGTTCAAAAATACTTTGGGTTGTTTGAAAATGCTGGGAGGGTTCAATACCCTTATTAATTATCCTTTTTAATCCCTTCTACCAGCGACTCTATTAAGAAGATTGAGCTGCTAGGTGAAATATGAATAGGTATGAGCCACACTCGGTGGTCGCAGTGTAGGGTCCGGCGTAGACTCACTCATTTTGAACCTACCTACTTACCTACCCTTTTTAATATAAAATTGAGACATTGTTAGCATAGTTTAACAACAATGCAAATACATATACCGGAAAGAATAATTATTACAAACATTTCTGCCCCTCGGGAATGAAATTTTGCCCTCGATTATTAAGATCTTTATAATTCCGTTGATAAATAACTATAGGTAATCCTTTTTGATTCATTTATCGATTAGTGTTATCTTATCATTTCATTTCCAATAACATCATAGATACACCTAATAAACATTAGAATCGTTTAGTAATAATCGATGTTATTTAGTAGTAGTAGTATTATTTCTTACCGGTACTGAACCATCTAGATGTTGACTGTTGTTTAATGGTTTGACAACAATATTAATTAAAAAATGTTTCGGTAAACCAGAAGTATAAGTGGGTAGGTATTTGACGAGTTAAGAATGCCTACTGGACGAGAAAACGACCAAAATGTGCGGACGCAGAAGCTGTTGGCGTATTACAGACAAATTTTTAACAGGGTAGGTACGTTAATTTAATAATTGCCGAACTAACTCTGGATAAAGATTTTGTTTCATTCGTTCGCTTCTCCTTTAAATCCGAGGAAAAAGAAAGCCAAAATCAAAGACACGACCTGCTGAAATGAGATCCGCTAAGTATCTTTGACCACCACTTATATTTCATAATCCCCCATTTCTTTTCGTTGACGTGGACGTCTAGCAGGTCGCGAAAGTCGTCAAGAAAGTAAACAATAAGGAACCTTTAAGTGTCGGGCCACACATTGCGTTTAAGTGGGTCCGTTTTATCTGGAAAAAGGACCATTAAATACAAATTTCCTGGTAAAAAGGCTACGTACTTTTCTGTATATGAATCGCTGGCACGTGAGAAAATCGTGCTACTGCTGATGTTAAATTAGTAAAAAATTTGCATGTTGGGGGCTGCTAATTTACTGGAGAATCCTTAATGGGGAAAATATTGGCTTCAACATTTCCATCAAAAACGCGAAAGTATCAAAAGATTTTTAAATTTTAAGTAGAATATAAGGAAATATGAAATATAGTTTTTTGAATAATACAATTAAATCTTTGGTCGAACTTTTGAATATTTTACACTTTGTCCAAGATAAGAATGGGATAGCATTGGAATCTTGGAAACGGTAGGAGTTACAATGTCGGTTAAATTAGAGAAAAGTTGTACAATTTAAACACTTTTTAAATGGTGTTTTCAAAAGTCAACTAACTTTAGGCGTTTTCAAGGATTTTTGAAAAAACGATTTTTTTGCGATTTTACTTTTTATTTATTTCTGACATTATTTTTACTGATAAGATAGCGTTTACAAATTTTTACTACGACGTTTCGTTTTTGAAAAACCATCATCAACTTTCTTTTTTAAATTTTTTATTGTTAAATTTAAAGCTATTTTCAATTCAAAAATAGGTGGTATATCACACGTAATGGTGTAAACAAGTTTTCAGTATTTTTAGCTGATATTTAAACTTCTTCAAGAAAAATCGCCATAGTTTGGCACTTAACTGACTGAATGCAGAGTGGTAGGTTTAGCAAAAACATTCTACTCATAATTATATATAATTGTTTTCCAATTTATTTCTGTCTCAGTACAACATTTTATTCTGTACGGGGTTTTTTAATTTAGTTGGAATTTTTGTGCTTTTTGAAGTTATTAACACATAAAATTCTAACCACTGGGAAACCTATTTATCTATTCAACAAATTTAAGAAATTTGCAAACGTTACTGCGAGAAACACAAGGCAGGGACAAATGCTTGTTATCCCAAGACATGTTTCAAATATGTATAAACGTAGTTTCGTTTATGCAGCTTGCAAATATTATAATGCACTGCCCGAGTACCTGAAAAATATTTCTTTATTGAATTTTAAAAAAAGACTCACGTTGTACTATAGTCAGATTAACTGAGGGCTAAAAGGATGACGATCTGTATTGCTCCTGACTTGGATTCATGTGCGCCATTTCAATTAATTGTTTTTTGTGCTATATTTTTGCTATATTTGTGTTATTAATTCATTGAATAAAGTCATTATTATTATTATTAAAAAAACGCCTTTCTCGGATGCATGTTTTACGCAAAATAAGTGCCAAACTATGGCATGTGATATGCCACCTGTTTTTGAATTTAAAACGGCTTTAAATCTAACAATAAAAAATTCAGGGCCGTATTTAAAAAAACAAAGTTGAGGATTGTTTTTCAAAAACGAAACGTCGTAGTGGCAATTTGTAAACGCTATCTTATTCTCCTCAAAAATTATCAATCAGAAAGTGCTTTTAATTTTTTTTATGTGTAAAAATAATGTCAGAAATAAATAAAAACTAAAATCGAAAAAAGATTTTTTCAAAAATTCTCGAAAACAGCTAAAGGTAGTTTACTTTTGAAAACACAAATTTGAAAGGTGTTGAAATTGTACAACTTTTCCCTAATTTAACCGACATTGTAACTCCTACCGTTTTCAAGATTCCAGTGCTATCCCATTCTTATCTTGGACACAGTGTATATTACCATAACGCTAAGGCGTAAGTCAAAGATTTTTTCCCAAATTGAAGGGTTTTACTGTACAAAGTGAATAAATTTGTCGGTGTCAAACATCATTTTGCAAAAAAAACACCACCACAACCGCACTGTATGATCGGAGGTAATTCCACTAGTGTCTAAAAATTTCTGTAATTTTGCATGAAAGCGTATTACCTAAAAACAACAAGAGTTCATTTTCAAATTTTGCAAAATTTTGAAACTCAAATGTTGTTTTTTAAAGGAAATACGCTTAAATGCAAAATTATCTAAACATTGTTAGGAAGAGTGTAATGTAGGGAGAAAATTACTCGAAGAGAACGACGCGACGGGATGAATTGAGGTCGAATTATAGGGATCACAGAGGGCGGTTGCGGTGGTGATTTTTTTGCAAAAAGTTGTTTGATACCGATAAATTTATACCTTCAATTCAATTTGGGAGAAATCTTCGTACGACTACAGTGACAGGACGGTACGAGAAAAAAGGTGGGTTATGATAGGAGAAAAAATGTATGAAGAATGGACCGAAATGTCTGAAAATGAGAAAGAAATGCAAGGTAATTTACCAGAAATAGGAAGTTTAGTTTTTTAACAATTTCAGTAAATATCTCGATAACCGTTGATTTTAGGTGAATGTTATCATATCAAATAGTTTTCGAATCATATATGGAGAATACAAAAAGACGATATAGTCTTTCTAATCCTAGTTTAAAATTATATAAAAAACCACAACTCGACATCCCTTTGTAATGTCAATGCCAACGCAGCCGTCTATAGGCGCACCCTTTTAACTTTTCATAACAATACATGCCCTACGATATTTTAAAAATTCTTTATGTTTTAACAATTGTATGTTCATTTGTATAAAAGTATACTGTATTTTTCCTTGTTGTTCGAACACGGCAACATATAAACTTACGCTGCAAAAGACTCTTTTTGTTTTTAGAAGTTTAGACATAGATGCACACGTTCTGTATTCTGTGTTCGAACAGCAAGGAGTTAGAAATATATTATTGTTTATTTATAGTTTTATAATATATTTATATATTTAACAAATTTTTATAACACAGTGAGAGTTTTATTTTATATACAATGACAAGTTCAAAAATGTTTAATAATTGGTTCTAACAATAATGATTATATAAAATACATGGTGATATATTTAAATCCAACACCAGCCCTTAATCATTACTGTCGTAGAACAAGACCAAGTTCATCACAAAACGCTTCATGCTTTGAACTTCCTAGGCTTTTCGTTAAAACATCAGCCACCATCTGATTAGTAGGTAAGTATTCCAGTTAATTTTTCTGGATGGCTTCTCTAACGAACTGATCCATAGTACCTTTAAGATACCTTAAAACTCGTTAAGCAGCTGTAAAATGCCCTGAATCGTAGCATGTGTTAAACTGACTCAGAAAACTGGTTGCATAAGCTATGTCAGTCCTGGTACAAACTGATACATACATAAGGGAACCAATAATATTCTGGTAAGGCAATTTTGGATCAGGCTTGCAATTTTGGCTTTTCTCTAATTTGATGTTTTGCTCTAAAGTTGTCTTCACAGGTTTGCAGTTCTCTATATTGAATTTTTTCAAAACTGATTCTACATATTTTCGCTGATCAACATAAATACGAGTACCTTGAGTGTCTCGTCTAATTCTCAATCCTAAAATCTGATTCACATGTCCCATATCTTTCATTTCAAATTTTGACATCAATTGCAAATAATACGGTTTTAATAAAGTTTTAGCCTAAAATCGACGAATGAATTTATTCCAACTCACGCGTCCTCACTGTATCATTTGTTAATAGTATTAGAGTGAGGGCCAAAATTCACGTTTGGATTGTTGATCGTTTTTTTTGACGTAACAGAAAAGTATGCAGATTTTTTTTTTATTTTAGTGTGATCTCGACGGTGATAATCTCATTTGTGTTGGTGAACTTGATGCATTTATCCATGCCAAAAACTGCCCAGTAAGACTACCTAAGCATGTAATAAACCATATTCATACCGTGGCGGACAAAGATGGTGATAAAAAGCTGGATTTCGACGAATTTGTTGAAATGATAGAACATCCAGATTTAGAACATCTATTCTCCCATTGGATAAACAGGTAATATTATGTTTTATGCTTAAGAATCACCTGTAAAGGCAGAAGACACATCGGATCTCAAGAGCTATAATACGAGGGTCGTTTGATAAGTCCGTAATTTATTGAATTTCCCACGCAGTACCTTTAATGCTCACGTCAACTGCCATCTATCATCGTGGAAACAAACGTTTATATTGAGGGTCTTGAGGAAATTTAGAAGGAATAAAAAAATTAGAAACACGTTGGACGAAATGTATCGTGCTATATAGAAATATAAAGTGATTTATTGCCAAAAAATGGTTTATTTTTGAAGGTCACGGATTTATCAAATCACCCTCATAGGTAACACAAGGTGTAATCAATCAAACCGAATTCATTGGTGCATTCAAAGATTTTAAGTTATTAGAGATATAGGCTAACTGGCAAACAGAAATCTCTAAGCTTTTGTTAAATCCTGTAAGGAAATATTTGGATGTTTTTTTTATTCCGTTTTGTTTATTATTACTAATAAAATAAAGCTTTCTCTTCACTTCAACTTTGTTCAAAAATCATATAATACCTACTCAAAAAATTTTTGGAAAAGGAAACCTTATGGGAAATTATTTTCAGTCAAACTGTTTGAAACCAATTGATTTTGGTAGATCATAGCTAGTAGATCAAAATGTCCAAGGGCAACTAAGTCCTAAACATTCATATTATAAAGTTGTAGCTCGTTGACCTTGCACTGCTTGCTTTATGTTCTCTACATAGATCATATTATATAGAAGATTAAAAAGACCCGTAAGGTCTTCCAAGATGATAGGTCGAGTTCGCCTGAAGGTAAAATCAGAACTAAATCGTCCCCAGTAAAATGACCTTGACTTTTATATGATCTTCAAGTTAATAGTAAACGAGAAATCTAGATCATATTCGCACATGTTCTTCTTTTATTAAGAGTAAAAGCTATTATTGGCCGCTTGTTTAAACATAATTAAGAAACCCTGGGTCTATGAAACATTTATTGTAATTTTATTCTAAATATTTTTTAGCTACGTTAATTTTTTAATACCACGCCATAAGCCTGTTGTACGTCCACGGGTAGAAGAAGAGGAACTTGGAATACCAGACCTAGGTCAACCAGAAACAGGAGTAGAAACACTACTTGGAGATGTCAAACCAGCGACAAGAATGGCTAGGGCAGTCCCTATGCGTCAAATTACCAGTGAAATACCAACACAAGTCGTTACCATAGAGGAGGAGAACCTGCTTATGAAAAAACCGTAAGTAATTTAATGCTTTAGATCTGTTTCATCCAGAACTTCTTCTGTATATCTTGTATATTATTTTTTTAGTTTTGCTGCTCCAGATTTTGATGAATTATACTATGTTGATGAATTTCAATGTTGTCCACCACCAGTTGCAATGTTTATCATCTCACTGTTAGAACTCACATTTTTTTTGGTTGATGAACTCACTCAAAAGAACTCTACGTTGTCCGGTAGTGGTGTCACAGCATTAATTTTCATTTACGATCCATTTAAACGTTACGAGATTTGGCGATATTTGACATACATGTTTGTTCATATTGGGTAAGTATTTACCATTATTTTTATCTGGAACACATTATATTATGCTGTATTTAAATTAATAAATACCTACCTACAAGGTGGGCAATTTATTAGGGGACAGTATCTTTTCTCAGAAGAGTTAATGTCGGTGCAGCTCTTTTCGAATGCCCTGTATTATTAACACTCAAATAATTTAAAAATTTCTTTAAAACCAATAAACATTTGTACTAACATTTTTTTCTAAAGTCAGTAGTTTATGTAGTAAATATTCCATGGTAGTGTGAAGCAAATTAGAGTTGGACAAAATAGTTCCTTTTAATGAACTATCTGGCAATAGCGAACTAGTTCAACGAACTAGTTTTGCGAATGAACTATGATTGACCATTGAATATTACTATTTAAAATTTATAATAACGCTGAAGAATTGTTATTCACATTTCTTATTTTTTTCTGATATTTTCTATTCAAGATATTTTCATATCATCGTGAATTTAGCTGTACAACTACTTCTGGGCATTCCATTGGAAATGGTACATAAATGGTGGCGTGTTCTATTAGTTTATTTTGCTGGTGTTATAGCTGGTTCACTAGCTACATCAATAACGGATCCATGGATGCGACTAGCAGGAGCTAGCGGAGGAGTATATGCTTTACTTACTGCGCACATCGCGACAATTATTATGGTAAGTCTTTTCGAGAATACAATTCACAGAGTCAATTAATTATAATAGAATGTGAGAATTTATGCGTGACTTTTCGCCCTCACTGTATGTTTGATAGCCCATCAGAGTAGACGTGTTGGTTGCTTACGTAAAAATAGAAAAATCAGATTCAGTTTCGGAGAATTCAAATTTCTAAGCTCCGCTATGGATTTCAAAGCAATTTCTTCCAATAACTTATCTTGACTATGTCGGATCATTACGCAATTGTCGACTGATCTTAAAATATATGTTTCTTAAAAATTTTCACTGAACTTGCTCAATACTTGGCTCCAAACGCAGGATGCGTACACCAAATGCAGTCTCACTAGTATAGTGTCGTGTACAGTAACTTAATAGTGGCTATTTTGTAAAATTCTGGAGTGAGGTGCTTGATAAAAATTAAAACTCCCAAAGTCTTTACAAGTAGTTCATAATTAAGTTAACGCTAATCCACCGACTAAAGTTCATTACATGGCACACTATATTCAGGTCTGAACCATTTAATAAGCACCACTTAAAGAAAACACAACAAGATCCTCAGATTTAGTTTAAGGTTGTCTGCAAAAAACTTGTAATCTGCATTCCTGAAACAATCACTCTTATCACTATTAAAAATATAGTGAATAAAAATGGACCGAGGTGTGAGCCTTGTGATACACCCGAAGAAACTAATAGTGGTCCATCCATTGTAACTTGAAGTTACCGGAAAGACCAGTAAATCTAAGATTTGTAATCAAAACATCATGGCTTACTCTGTCTAAAATCAGCATGAATTTGCTGTTCATGCATTCTCCATAGTCCTCGACAAACTCCAGCAAGTTCAATTCAGCCAATCTACCTTAAACAAATGCAAACTCGTAAAATAATAAACAATGTCTTCAAATAGTGCTAGAGGACCGTGATTTGTTCAGCACTAAGTGGACCGCGTTTGCTAACTAAAATACTTGACTAAAAATTGCATCACAAAACCGTCAACCGCCACTATACAAGCGAAATCCCAGGGAATTTTTGCGTAAATAGAACTTTTATTGACGAATATGGTAATGACGAATATTTTTTGTCACGCGAAAGAAACTGGAATTGTTTCTTCCATTTGCCGCAACTTTTGCTGGTTGAATTTTAACTTGCTGACAGACTGAAAGCTAGATGTAGTTGAATTCTAATCATACTTTGATCACTTGCTCATATTGTCGAGATGAAGTTCCGATAGAACTGGTTCTTCCAAAATTCAGGGTAGCACGATGCCGATGGTGTAAACAGGATTATACAATGTGTCCACGGATAGAGTTTGGAAGAGGAAAAACTTTTTTATTTGTCGATTTAGAAGAAAAAGTAATTCTTTATAAAAACGTCTGCTTGTGTCGAAACTACAACTTCAAATACCAAATTTACGATTACTATACAGGGTATATCAAAAATAACATTTTTAATGATTTAGATTTTTTTGGTTTTTCTTAATTTTATGAAAATATTTTCAAAACCGTGATTTATTACACCAATTGTGCAAAAAACACTTATAAACTTTTTTCTCAAATTGGTTAATTTCATAGCTACTATTAAAATAATAAAATTAAAAACCCAGAAAATCAAAATCATTAAAAATATTATTTTTGATATACCCTGTATAGTAATCGTAAATTTGGTATTTGAAATTGTAGTTTTGACACAAGCAGACGTTTTTATAAAGAATGACTTTTTCTTCTAAATCTACAAATAAAAAAGTTTTTCTTCTTCCAAACTCTATGTGTCCACGGATAGAGTTTGGAAGAGCAAAAACTTTTTTATTTGTAGATTTAGAAGAAATAGTCATTCTTTATAAAAACGTCTGCTTGTGTCAAAACTACAATTTCGAGTACGAAATTTACGATTACTATACAGGGTATATCAAAACTAACATTTTTAATGATTTTGATTTCCTTGTTTTTTTTTTAATTTTATTATTTTAATAGTAGCTATAAAATTAACCACTTTGAGAAAAAAGTTTATTAGTGTTTTTTGCACAATTGGTGTAATAAATCACGGTTTTGAAAATATTTTCATAAAATTAAAAAAAAACAAAAAAATCAAAATCATTAAAAATGTTATTTTTGATATACCCTGTATGGTAATCGTAAATTTGTTATTTGAAATTGTAGTTTCGACACAAGCAGACGTTTTTATAAAGAATGACTTTTTCTTCTAAATCGACAAATAAAAATGTTTTTCCTCTTCCAAACTCTATCCGTGGACACATATATCTTAAAACTTCAGTTCTTCTCGTTCTACATTCCTTGAATGCATACGATAAACAAACTTGAAGAAAAGTTCACTACCATTATTAATAGTTCATAAAACTTATTGCCATTTAGATCTTTATTATCTATAAAAGATGTGGGCAAACTCCCTTGCTAAAGAGGGACCTTCCTGAAACATTCTTGATAGGCAGTGACTATGTGGGCATTTACAAAGTAGTTTGCTGGATCCACTGACGTTTCGACACGGCAAAGGTTACAACTAATTTTACACATTTTGAATTCCTATCAGACTAGATCTGTGATTTAGAGAAGAATGCAACTATCGATTGTCTAGGTGAAAGAAAGTTATAAGTTCTAGTTCTAACATTGTTAGAACTAAAATAATGATAAATTAATTCATATTGGTTTATTTAAATAACGGTGTTTTTTTTTTCAGAACTGGCGGGAAATGACATTTCCAGGCATACAGCTCTTCATTTTTGGTCTGATAGCATCATCTGATATCGGGAGTTCAGTCTATGATAGATTCTTCAGAAACACTAATGATCAGATCGGCATATCAGCCCATTTTGGTGGTGCAGTGGCAGGACTCCTTGTTGGTATTTACATTCTTAAAAATTTAAATGTAACTACAATTGAGAAGTACGTTTGGTGGATTGCTTTAGTACTCTATATTTTACTTATGAGTACTGCTATTTTGATCAATATCTTTTGGACAAACTATTTTCCAAGTTGACAAATTTATTATTTCTTTATTTTTATTCTTTTTAAGACATTCTGCGTTGTCTACCGCGCCTGATAATGATTTGTTGGAGTTTTATCTTAATAATCAAAAGAGGAATTTTGTTGAATTGTTTAGTTTCACCATGGTTTCAGAGTCTGAGATTGATAAGTATATTATTCCATATGTAGTCAATATAGTGAACAGTTGAATATTAAATTAAAAATTTCCTACAACATGGAAAGTATCGAGGGTAGTTCCGTATTCTTCCCCCTATACAATCTGGATTTAGATCAGGGTATAGTTGCGCTACAGCACTGGGCAACATTGTCGACGATATTTTGCGTGAAACTGACAATGGTAGAACTACAGCTCTTATAATGCTTGATTATTCAAAAGCCTTTGATACGATTAATTTTATAATTTTAAAAAGTATTTTGCATTATTCAGGTTTTTCACGAAACTCAATTCAACTCCTAGACTGCTATTTGACAGACCGTTCTCAGTAT
Organism: Apoderus coryli; assembly: GCA_911728435.2. NCBI lineage: Eukaryota > Metazoa > Arthropoda > Insecta > Coleoptera > Attelabidae > Apoderus > Apoderus coryli. Next base: position 31,327,590 of record OU452198.1, on the reverse strand, counting down.
GTGGAGACTAATAAAGGCAGATCTGGTCTCGGTAATATTGAGTGCGGCATCCCGCAAGGTTCTATTTTAGGTCCACTACTGTTTTCAATATATACCTCTAATATCCTAGATTCTGTAAAGCATGTTAAAACACACCTATATGCCGATGCTTTACCATTCTTTTTCGTCGAAAATGTGTGCACAGGCTGAGCGAGTGATTAATTCGGACTTGGAAGCGGTACACAGTTCCTCTGTTCAGCACACTCGACACATAAATCCTAGCAATTCTACATTAATGGTTTTTGGTAAACATCGTGATACCGTCAGGGATTCTCTTAATCTCGTCTTGGGCAGTTCTCATTTCCACGCAGTAACCAAAGCCAAAAATTTGGGTCTGCTTATTATTGTCTATCTTTGTTTTAAAGATCATGTTACTAAGTGTCTCCAAAAAGCATATGCTGGCTTAAAAATTTTGTATCCACATCAATACATTATATCCGAAAAACTTAAAATTCAGTTGACTGATATATTGGTTTTAAGTCATTTTAATTTCGCTGATGTTGTTTATGGCCCTTGTCTTCACAAAATTGATTCCAACCGTATCGAAAGGGTACAAAAATCATGTTTAAGGTTCATTTATAACATCAGTAAATACGAAAGAATTTCATATAAGATTGCTGAGGCTACCTGGCTGAGCATGGAGACTAGACGAAGATTTCTTTTTGTTACCTTTTGCCACAAAGTTATTATTAACCAATGCCCTCCATATTTATATAATAAAATACGTTTTCGTACAGATGTACATGCTTTGAATCTGAGACACAAGGGCTTAATTTCTCCGCCAGGTCATCACACTAGACTTTTTCGTCGAGGATTTACATATAACAAATGAAAAATAATTTAATGGCAAAGCGGACTAAAATGCTGGTTTTACCTACACAAGGAATTTTGTTTAATTTAGTACGGCCCCAGTCTAATTCAATAGAACCAGACCGAGGCATGGGTCGACAGATACTGACGAATTCGTTTCGCTCTTGTTATGAGCTCGTCAGAGTACCATAGTCGTTGCCCATCTACAAATATCGGCCTGCATTTAAGCACAATAGGATACACAATAGTAGACACATGTAAACACGTATCATCTACATATACATAGTAATGCATATCCTATACCATGCAGAGGCCGAACAAACGCAATGTATAGGTAAAACCAGTCGTATAGAAATAAATATAAATAAAAATAGTATGAACACAAAACGCTAGCAGGAGACCATTTTATCCTTCTTCCAGCATCTCCCAAATATTTGGGTTTCAGCAATGCTCGGACGGTGGTCTCCAAGCGTTCTGCCGTCGATGTTTAATGCCAAATAATGAAAACAGTCCGCTTTGCCATTAAATTATTTTTCATTTATTATATTTACGGACATGAAATCCTTTTATGTTTACATATAACGTTTACTGGCATTTAAATCAACTTCCTGACTGCCTCAATTCGTTTCTTCCAATTAAATTCAGAAAAGAAAACAAAAACCTCTTGCTTCGGAATAACCTCCCATAAAACTGATTGATTCTTCTGTGTTGATAGATTCATGTGAGAGAGAGAAAGGGAATTTCATTCGCACCTAATTAACTTAATTCAATACTATTTAATTTTGATGTACTATTTGTTTATTATTAAGATTTGTAATGTATTAGGTATATATAAAGTATATGTATAAGTATTTCTGCCAGGCTTAGGACTTCATCTTTTCCAAATTGTTTTCCTAGGTCTGTTTGTAGTTCTTTTATTATTAGTGTTATTATTTGTTATTATTATTATTATTTTTGTTTCGGGAATTATTTCCTACTTAGGATGTAATTTTATTTCCAACTACAATAAATAAATTGTAATATTAAGATAAACTGTAATCTTCTTAGTAATACTTTAAGTTATCTGTAAAAAATTATGAGCGGGATTCAAATATAATCACAGTGCAGACATAGGAATCTCCACTAATATACAGGGTGAGTCATGTTTTTGTAGCAGCACTTTAACAACTTATAGAATATAATTTTTTAAGATAAAATATTATACAAACATATATCCGTGGAATCTTTGTTTCAGGAATTTTCCTCAAGATACAAGATATGTAAAAAAAGTTGTAGTTTTAGTTGTTTTATCTGAAGACAATATCGAACTTAATTACAGTCAGTGGCGTACATATTTTTTGTCCATAATTCTTATTAAGTTGCCCATCCTAAAGCCACTGGTCTTAATAATTTTGGTCTAGTTAGGGCCATATAACCTCCCTATTTCTAGCAACAACGTTGACAAATTTAATATATATATACAATATATACATATAATTAAGGAGATATTTATCTGACTTAAACAATGCAAAAGAATAACGCTATAGATGACAGTCGTCTGAGTGACAAATTTCCTAATGTCACCTAAGTTGTGACAGCCGTCCTTTTCAAACACCCTGTATAAATTACATCCTTTATCTTGGTTGCTAGTGTTTTTGTCCCACTAAATAAATGTGATTCATAGCCGTCTATTGGGAACCTAAATAATTGATGCGTTTTCCGCGCGACACGGACACGTTGTATATCAAGTGTTTTTACAAAAATAAACATTTTGTTTAATCATCACGTAGTTTAATTTGATGCTATTTTTGTTTGATGCGATCACAGACTTAGACACATTTTACAATAATATCCCAAAAATACCTAATCGTTCCTTCCTGATTGCCAAACATTTATGTTTTAAAAACAATAAAAATACTTTTGTTAATTCTAGTTCAATGCCAAAATACAAAATAAAAACCGAAACATGTTACGTTTGTTTTACATTTCTCTTTAGTAAATTTCGACTATAATTAAGCGAGGTCGTTGTCTAATTTTTTTATTATGTAAATGTTTGCGACTATTAATCTAAGATTTATTCAATTAACAGGTTGTTTAATGCGTGTATCGATAAAAATACCGTACAGTTACTACGCGTATGTCGTTGTTTAAATTACCACCTATAAATTTATTTGGATTTTTTAATGTAAATTTAAACATTCTATGTGTAGTGATTTCAAACTGGAATTCTATAAATCGGAAAATGTGGAATTTATATGTTCTGCGTTGGTTGTAGAGATATACAGGGTGAGTCAGGTTTTTATAGAAGGACTTACATAATTCTTTAAGATGAAAATATTATACAAACATATCATGAAGATCTGGGGTTATTGAGTATTTTTCAAAACATACAGGGTGGTACATTTTTGGGGTTCGTACTGACTTCTCTTCTTCGTCTCTGCTTCTTATTAAATAAATAGTTAAGTAATAGAATATCTGTTTAATTTGGAAACTCTTTGGTCTCTTGTATGTTTTTCGAGAACTGTACTGATTTGGAGAGAAATGAAATTTATTTGTAATAAAATGGTATTTTTTAAAATGAGACTTATGAAATTTAGGACCAGTTAAAAGTAGAGACTACATTTTATTTTTTAAATGCAAAGAACAAAGTAATTGTAAATTAATAAAAAAAAATAAATAATTAAATCAATCCTGAAACTTTGACACTCTGTATCTCAGAAATAAAGCTTCCATGGATTTATGTTTCCATAAGATTTTCATCTTAAAAAACTATATTCTATAAATTGTTAAAGTCCTGCTACAAAAACCTGACGCACCCGGTATATTTTTTTGATAAAGTGAATATAAAATATTATAAACAATAAAAACAAAAATAATTTTGTGGCATAGCGGAGAAAATTGCTGGTTTTACCTACACAAGAGATTTTGTTTAATTTAGCAGGACCTCAGTCTAATTCAGTTGAACCAGACCGCGGATTGGGTCTACAGATAGGTAGTGACTAATTCGTTTCGCTCTTACGAGTATTACGAGCTCGTCAGAGTACCATAGTCGTTGCCCATGTACAATATCGGCCTGTACTTAAGCACAGCGAGATGTATACCGGGTGGGTCATTTATCTTGAGACAGCCTTTTATAATAATAATCTTTATCAGCAATTAATAAAAGTAAAAAAAATACATTCGGTAATACATACTTTTTAAAAAAAAATTGCTAAAAGGTGCATGTTCAGTATAGCTGATATTCTACATGAACCTAAGAGAAAAAAAAATATGTTAGGTAAGAACATCAATGAACACACCAAAAAAAAAACTATTGAAAATTTAATCTTAACTAATTTGATTATTTACAAACCAACTAACTTAATTATTTACAAATTCGCAAGGACTATGTGGTGGGAAGAATAAAAGTTAGACAGAAGAGAAAGAAAATTTAGATTAATTATTGAGAAGAGAACATTGCTCGTTGAACAACTTGTCGCATATTTTTGACCGAAACTTGGATATCGAGAAAGACCTAAAATTGTGAGGCAGTTTATTATATTCTGTGGCTATACGATATGAAAATGATTTCTTAAATAATGTGGTTCTGTGGGGCGGTATATCAATCATATCTTTTTGTCTAACATTTAAATTATGGACATCGGTTCTGAATGTAATCTTATTATGGGGGAATCCTTTTAGTAATTACTTCATGAAATGTACATAATTCATGTAATCGTCTTCGATTAACCATATTAAGCCATTTTGCGGTTTTCAGTGTATGGCTTATTCGCTCATATTTTCTTATGCCATACATTAGTCTCAAACAGGAATTTTGTACTTTTTGTATTCTAGAACACTCTTTTTGTAGCAGACATGGGCCATAGACAAAATCGCAATAATTAAATTGAGATAAAACAAATGTTTCACACAGTAAACTTTTAATATTAGAACTTCGTATATGGCGATTTGAATATATTAATTTTAATTTAGAATAACTTTTCTGAAGCAAGCTAGAGACGTGATCAACAAATTTGAGCTCTTTATCGACCAAGACACCAAGATTTTTTGATTTAGTAGATACAGTTAAACAGTTATTTTGTAATTTTATTGGGAAATGTATATTTGTTAAATCACCAAAGTAAATCACACTAGACTTCTCATGATTTATCAACAGATTATGTGAATTCGAAAGATCCACCAACCGATTGAGTTCAGAGTTGATTAAATGTAAATACCCCATGTGTTTATCTTTTGGGAAAAAACAATACAAACGCGTGTCATCCGCGTACATGTGCATTTTACATTCTTTCAAGACGGAGGAGAAATGACTAGTGTAAAGGGTAAAAAAAAGTGGGCCCAGGATTGAGCCTTGTGGAACGCCCTTGTTTATAGATGTCGCGGAAGACAATTGTCCAGAATAAGTACTCTTTGCGATCTACCACTCAGATAGTCACTTAGTAGTAGCACTGATGATACATCGAATCCTGCAAATTTAAACAATGATAATAGTATATTGTGATTAATAGTGTCAAAAGCTTTGCTGAAATCCAGTAGAATCAAAACCCCACATCTTAAAACCGGCACATTTTTCGGAAAAAAAGTTCAAATAAAAGTTGTTTGTGTGTTGTGGTGGTATCCATTTGCGAAGTTGACAACCGTTTCAAGGTTATCTCAAGGTCAACTTTGGTTTTTGAGATAGAAGCATAGATTTTTTTATTACAGAATCGTATTCTACAGAAAAAACAAATAACTTTCGTTAACAACAGTTTTTATTCCGAGTGAAATAATAACATTTTTTACAACATTTATTTGCTATTACACGAAAGAAAAAGGTCTCGACAAAACCTTGAAATTTATTATAATCAATGCTCAAAATGATGACCTGCAACTTCAATGCACTTATCAATTCGCTTTATAAAGGATTCCTGACTCTGAAAAATATTCTCTCTGGTCACATTTCTGCAAGCATTTCTAATGCGTTCCATCATATTTTCAGGTGTAGTTCTGATTGACTACTTCTTTAATACTTCCCCATAAAAAGAAATCGAGAGGCGTTAAATCAGGTATCCAAGGCCACACAACGGGGCCACCTCTTCCAATCCATCGATCAGGGTATTCATGATCTAACACTTCACGGGAAATTCTGGCAGAATGTGCAGGACAGCCATCATGTTGAAACCACACATTTGCCGGTTCTTGTTGTGGTATATCTTATAGTAGAAGGGGTAAATGCTGCTCTAAAAACTGCTGATATTTTTGTCCATCCAATGTTCTTCAATAAAATATGGACCAATCAACCTATCTCCAAGAATTCCACACCATACATTCACCGTACAAGGGCGCTGTTGTTCCACTTCTCTTAACCACCGCGGAATTTCGACACCCCAATATATTTATAATGCAGGTTGTGGCGATTCACCTGTCCATGGTTTGTGAAACCAGATTCCTCCGTAAACAACACACTAAAGAAATAGTTTCTGTTTAATCAAATTTGTTCTCGTGCCCACTTACAAAATCTGACTCGATTCTGAAAATCGTCACCATGAAGTTCTTCATGCAAAGCAATGTGATACGGATGAAATTTATGCCGCTTTAATATCCTAAGAATACTTGATTTAGAAATTCCAGAGTCTCAAGAAATTCTTCGACAAGAAACATGCGGATTCACAGCAATAGCCGCCAATACTGCGATTTCATTATTTTCGCCACTGACCGTAGCGAGTTCGTTTTTTCGGCTGTATATTTCCGGTTTCTCTAAAATCCTTCACAATACGGTAAAATATAGCGCGGGATACCCGTTATTAAATTAATAGGGAAAGTATATTGATTATTAGGAAAAGTTTCATTGTTTTATCGTTGTTTAGGGTTGATATTAATTGATTCACAATAAATGATCGGGATAGTGATAGAATTATGATGCGATTAATCATGATTAGTGAGTAGGTTAAGAAATAAATCACTCAAATTGAGGTTGAAATTAAAATCCTTGAGAGCATTCATGCAATATGGTTAATCGATGAATAGGCTAGAATTTTTTGGCTAAACCTCATTACTCCTCTAATAATAGCGGATGTAATAATACCGGTTCTAAGCAAAACAATCTGGTTAGTCAGGTTGATAGTAAGTAGGATAATAAATGGGGCAATTTTCTGTCAGTTTAATAAAATTGCGCAGTTTCCTCAATTTAATCCGTCTATTCTTTCTGGAAAACGTTGCTTATACAATATACAATGCTACGGCATTATCGACATGTCTGTGACATTCTCCATAGAGCAATATCATCTCAACCTTTTGTGCTACAGAAAGATGTTCCATATTTTCTCAAAACTAACTTATTATTTTTTGTCACTCACAAGTGTAAAGATATTATGAATGATTTCTTTGCTATAAATGTGCAAAAATGTTTACCAGATGAAAAATTTACTACTTTTTTCTTTAAGTATAAAAAAATTCAAATTAAATATTTGGTATGAGGAATTATTAACTTTTACTTCCGAATGACGATCAGTAGGTACGTTTGTTGTCAATTTGCAGATAAAAATGCTATATCCCATGCATTTTATTACTGTGTTGCGAAGATTTTTACGAGAACGTATTTTACTAAATTGCTGACGAAGACAGGTGGTCTTGTCGAAACGTTGAAACAAAGAAATAATAAATAATGGCATTTAAATAATTATCTAAAATCAAATAATCAGTCGATGATTTTTAAATTATTGAATCACAGTTTCAAGAACAAAAAACAGAGAAATTAACCCAAATTATTATAGGAATCAAAAAAAAAATATTGATAAAAGTTGTTTGTTTTTTTATTTAGAATCCGATGCGGTGTAACGGTCAGATTTTTGGATTTAAAATTAATGAGTACTTTACTAACGACCCTCGTATTTTGCGTTTCAATTTAAGTAATTTTTTTGTAAATATTTCAACCTGTTTAAAGTATGTAAAGTTTCAATATGTCCACATACATTGGTTCCTTTTCTTTTTTTGTCATTTCGAACCACTGAGAGTTTTTCAAAGAGAGTACCTATGCCTGATACTAAAATAGGTAGAAAGTGTGTAAATTTGCGGGTTAAAAAGAGGCATTTAGAAGCGAGAAGCGAAACAGCAAACGCACCGATACAGAGTTTAATTTTGAAAATTAAGAAAATATTACTGATTAAATTAGCGAAGCCTAATTACCGATTAGGTAAGAATGGGCAGTAGTTTTTAATAGATTCATTTCATAACGGTGGCTTCGCAAATTTTAGGCTTCTTGGCTATAGTTAAAATATTGGAACTTTGACTACCTGTGTGTTGACATATTGAACAATAACGCATCACCCAGCAAATACAGACCAAATCTGTTCATACTCCTTGTATCCTGTTGTCGACCAAAAGGAGTCCCAATCACATTACGTGAGGACCGGTACGAGACTTTGTTAACCAATCTTGGTAGCTAGTACTAAAGTTTGTAAGTTTTTTATTTTTATTATTTTTATAGTTTACTAAATTTAAGAGTGGGATTAAACCTAATAAAATCAAAGACACATATTATAAGTACCTATATTTCTTTTTATTTAAATAGTTTCTCATTGTATTAATCTTGTTATTTAACTAATTTTTTTGTTGCTACATAATATTAAATAAATAATATTTTTATTAAACGTAGGTGGCATATCTTGTACAGTTCCTTTTCCCTATCCTTTGCTAAAATTTTAATTTTAGCTGGCGCCCAGGCCTGAGGGTTGTTGTGAAACCTAAAGACCACCACCAGCTTGAGCTACGGAGGCACGATTACGTCACAGCGGAAATGAAAAATATATGTTTCCGTTAAGAAAAAACGAGTTGGCACTTGAGATAACCTTGAAACGGTTGACAAACCCGCCAATGGGTGCCACCATTGTTTTCCCCCCACAATAGCAAACAACTTTTATTTGAACTTTTTTTCCGAAAAATTTGCCGTTTTTAAGATATAAGGCTGTTTCAAGATCAATGGACCGCCTGGTATACACCAGCAGACATACATTATGTAAACCGTACCATCTTCTGTGTGGCAAACGAATTTGTAACAGCGAAAGGAATTCGGGCAAAAAAATCCGATATTGCCAAATTTCACCAATTTCAGCACTAGTTCTAGGCAAGAAGTAAATATAAAGAAATTATAATAATAAAAAAAATAATGAAAAAAGCTCAGCATTGTTAAGTGGTTGTTAGTTTTATTTAATAACTAAAAATTTTACCACTGAATATTAAAATAGGGAATAGTATATTAAGTATAAAGGGCGGTAAAGCATTCGTTGCAGCCCGCATATGCGGGCGGTAAAACTCTGTTTAAGTGCAGGCAGGCGAAAAAAGAAATTATGATCTTTTGTAAAATCGGCAATACCTCGGGAAATTGGTGTTTAGACGCCACCTGAATGGTCCTAATTGGTGCGTAGACCCTCACACGTTTTATCGCCATGCGGGTGTTCAAGTCGCAATTGGTGGAAACTGCAATTTTTGCCGCCTTTCTTAGAATATCGAGTAATATTGAATCATCCAGTGGCAGATTTTTATTATAAAATAAAAAACATCCTATTATGTTTATGTTTCAAAGAAATGAATTGGTACATTGTTTGAACTTTTAAGGGCCAGTTATACAATCCCGGTTTAACTTTTGAACCAAATTCATTTACTTGACAACCATTATATCAACAATGGATGTCAAAGCCGTTAAACCAGGTAAAAAAAAACAGTAAAACATTAAATTTGTGACTTTGACGGCAAAAAATGTAGTCTGTGATGCATCAATGTGATTAGCAAAAAAATGGAAACATTTGACGTTAAGATATACAGGGTATTCCATTTAAAAAATTCCAACTTTTGGTCCATTCTCAGAAACGGTGCCCCAAAAATTTATTTTGGGGACGCCATTGAATTCCGCGCGAAAAAGTCCGGGCTATTTATGCGGGCTTCATCAGTCCATATTACGGAAGAAAAAAAAGTTGGAATTACATTATATTTTTCTAAATTCAAAAAAATTTATTTGTTTGCAAAAATGTAACAAATAAATTGTTGCCCTCGAGGCACGAATAGCTCTCCATATTTAAGTGTAAAACTAATAATTTTATGACCTTTTTGTCATTTATCTAAAATTTATATGTATTTTTTTTTGTTTTAGACATCAGCAAGTATCCGGTTTTGTTCCTTTTTCTTCTTTGGAGGTTGATTTTTTTTATAATAAAAATTATTTTGTCTCCTTTTCTACTATTTACGAAGGCCTATGTAAACAAAATTGTTATGCTGCATGTTGTAGGTTATCTTATATCAAAGCTATATATAATTAGCCAATTTTTCTGTTATATTTGGAATTTTTTTTTCGTTTTTGACCCTTTTTTACACTATTTTCTAACGCCTCGCCTGTGTGAACCAGCTCATTTATGTAACATTTTTTAGGTTATATTCTATTACAACTATGAAAAATCATTCTGTATTTCGAATAAGCTTAGGAAGTACACATATTTTTTTATTTCGACCCCTTTTTCACTATTTATGAACGCCTATGAAAACAAGTTATTTATAACACATTTTATCGGTTATCTTCTATCAAAGCTATAAATAACTAGTCAATATTTCTGCTATTTTTAAGAGGTACGTTTTTTTCTAACCTTTTCACCCCATTTTACACTTTATTAGTATGTCAATGTGGTCTAATTGTTTAGGTTAAATATTTTAGGTTATATTTAATAAAACGCCCAAAGAATTAATCAACATTTCGGATAAGTTTAAGAACTATGATTTTTTTAATTTTTGAACCCCCTTTTAAACCCCTTGCCTACGCTCAATGTTAATCACCCCCTATAAATATCCTGTAGTATTTTCGGACCAAATGTGGCTAAAATCCGTTAAGTGGTTTTTGAGTTATCACGGATACAATATTTTTCTGACCCTTATAGAATTTTCACGGACGCCTATGGTACATTAATTTTTGTCGTGTATTTTTAACACCAATTCAACTAGTTAGTATAAAAAAAAATTACATTTCAATTATGTTTTTTATTTTACCCCCTTGTCTACTATTTACGAACGCTTATGTAAATAGAAGTTTTATGCTGCATGTTGTAGGCTATCTTATATCAAAGCCATCTATAATTAGCCAATTCTTCTGGTATATTTGGGAAACGTTTTTTTTTCGTTTTTGACCCTTTTTTAAACTATTTTCGGACGCCTGTGTGAACCAATTCTTTTATGGAATATTTTTTAGCTTATATTGTATCACAACTATGAAAAATTATTCCATATTTCGAATAAGTTTAGGAAATATATATTTTTTATGTTTTGACCCCTTTTATACTATTTACGAACGCCTATGAAAGTAAGTTATTTATAACACATTTTATAGGTTATATTCACAACTATAAATAACTAGTTAATATTTCTGCTATGTTTAAGAAATACGTTTTTTTAAAATCTTTTTTACCCCATTTTACACTATTTTCGAACGCCAATGTGGTCTAATATTTTATGTTCCATATTTTAGGTTATATTCAATTAAATGCGTAAAAATTATGCAGTATTTCGGATAAGTTTAAGAACTATGAATTTTTTTAATTTAATTTTTGAACCCTCTTTTAAACCCCTTGCCTACGCTCAATGTTTCCCAAAATCTAATCAGCTCCTTGCCATGTCCAATAGTATTTTTGTACCAAATTTGGTTAAAATCTGTTAAGCGGTTTTTGCGTTTTCGTGCATACAGAAGACAGACAGACAGACATATTTTTAAAACTACTTATTTATGTATAAAATGACCAAAAAACAAGTATTTCCGGTGAAATTAAAAAAAATTTTTTTTTCATGAAACTAATAGTCTCCATATATACATATATTACATATTATATTATATGATATGGAGAGCTAAAAATTATAAGCATGATGTTTGACGAACCAAAAGAAAAATAAATCAGATTCAATAAAATATTACCTGCATATTTGTAGTTATATTTTCCACGTTTCTTTTAAATTTAAAGTTATCGCAATATCCCTGACAGTTTTTAAATTTTAGCGATAATTAATATTTTAATTCAATAAAAAACTCATCCAAGAGTTAACCAAAACCAGGGATAAAATCAACAGGTATCAAAGTTTTGCTACTTACGAAATTATGTACCTGTCTATTATTAAAATTACGCAAAGCTTAAACGATAAATCATGTTTATCTAAGTTTTAAATAATTTTTATTTCGAGGCGTGATTGATTATGTTGGTACCCAAAAAGTATTAGTAATATTTGAGGTTCATTATTAGGAAACAGTCACAATTTGCAGTCAAATACTATAGATATTATGAAGGTACTTATCGAACACCTTAAGTGGAGATTAGATAAAATGCTTTTATTAATCGTTATTATTTAAAATGCTCATTTTGTTATATTTGGTTTATTTATTCAATGACTGATTGAAAAGTAACTGACTAACGTTTAAAATAACTGTGTTATATTTAAAGCTTTATTTTTAAACTGTAGTATTTAATCTAGTTTTATAATAAGTGAATTTTGGTTCTATACAACACAACAAATTAAATATTTTTATTAGTTCAAATTTAATTAAAAACACAGTTCGTGCGTTTTAGTTTTAATATTGAAAAAATTCTTTGTCTAGTTTTACTAAGTTAATGTGTAAGTTATGGCTGACGAGAGAGACATCACCCCTGAAGAAAAACGTGATAAACGGGAATTCTACGCAAGTATTTTCAAAAAGGTAATGTACCTAAGTGTATGCATTTGTGTTTTAATACGACAGCCCAGACACATCTGTCTTTTGTTTTAGACAGTTATTATAAACAATTTATTATTTCATGTAAAACAATATTTGGATTAATATAATATGTGACCTTCTACTTACTTATCTTTTAAAGCGATAATCCATCATTTTGTATTGTTTTCGAAGTTCCTTTAGATGTTTATCTAAAACTATTTTTTAAAACGGGCAACTTAAACCCAAAATTGACATGTGCGAGCTAGAAAATTTTTTCTTCATACAGGGTGCGGCAGCATAACTTCCTTATTTCAAAACGCAATAAAACTCATTTTATGGATTAGAATCTTTTATTATTTTTCTAAATAATGTAGGTACATATGTAAAGTTTTGCTTCAAACAGTTTTAAAAATCATGTCAGGTAGGTGACGCCCTCCATTCTCGATCAACTGAATAAGCCTTTTTCTGGCATTTGTCATAACCCTTTCCAGCATGGCAGCTGGTATGTTGACCATTTCGTCCCGGATGTTGGCTTTGTGATCTTCTAGAGTTCTTGGACGATTGACATAAACAAGGGATTTCAAAAATCCCCATAAAAAATCGCAAGGGGTCAAATCGGGGGAACGAGCTGACTACTGCAAATCGCCCCTTATTGAGATTAGGCACCCCGGAAAGTGTTCCAACAGCCATTGATACCCTTGAAGTGTAAGCCGTTGCGCCATCTTTTTGAATGAAAAAAATCTTCCAACATGTTTGCATATCGGTTAGAATTCACTGTCACTGTTTCTTCATTTCTCAGGTGTTCTAATGGACAGACGGACTCCAATTCATCGTCTAGTCACACTCCCGCTTTGTCTGAATGTAGCGACCCATATCGTTATCGATTGAGATCTGGCACAGGCCCTGCCGGGGCAATATTAAATCGATTTCGAAAGGCACGCAGAGTTGCGATCACAGAACGTCCATTCGAAAAGTTCGCCTCGCCGGCAAATGCACGTTGCTCACTGTTCCAACGCATCGTGGCGACTGACCGGATGGGGAACAAAACTTTAGATGCACTCCTACCGAATAAGAGCAGTCTCCCCTCATTTCGATCTTTCAAAAAATGAAGTTATGATGCCGCACCCTGTATTACAGGGTTATAAACGACACGTAATAATGTGGCTAAACTATTTAATTCCCTAAAAGTCTTATTCATGGGTTCGATAAAAATGGCTACATTTTAAAAATCTTGTGAATCTTTACAGGGTCTCCCAAATATGAAAAAATTCACACCTATTCGTTTGTTCTTTTTAAGCCAGTCTGGGCTGATAGATATACCCACACATCACTTGTTACGCCAAATATAAGAAACCCTCAATACTAAATACAGGGTGTCCAATAATATAAGTTGTATGAACGTAAACTTTAATTCTAAATAACTTGTTTATTTCAAATGGAACACCCGATATATGAGGTCAAAATTAGATGCACAAAGTAATTATCTGTCAAATATTATAATACTTTCCTCGACGTTTTCGTGGAAAATGCACATATTTATAATATTAGGCGAAGACGTTAACAGGGGTAAGTTTCGAAAAACAAATATTTCCCTAAAAATTATGTTAAATTTATTCAAAAGCATTAAAACAGTCGTAGAAAAAGTATAGTGTGAAACTCACATGAAATGACCATTTCCTACTCGTATGATTCAGCCTGCGGCTCATGCTGCAAACGATCATACTCGTAGGAAATATATGTCATTTCATGTTCGTTGCACAATATACTATTTTAATTCGATATTTACTGTCAAATAGTCATTTGAAAATTCTTACCTAAGACTTTTTTAATAGAGGAGATGAAGGAGCAAATAAACGAAGCGTTTAGAAGCGTTACACCAGGTTAAAGTTGTTGAAGGATTTAAGAAAATAATTCAAATGTGCCTATAATCCAATCATTTTGAACATTTTAGAATTAAAATTTATCAGAATTTATGTTTATCTTGTTATTTAATTTAAGTTAAAAATGTATTTATTTATTATGGTTTGTCAAATTCTCACTTGACAAATATTATAATTTTGAAAAATTTTTCCTATTACTATACCAATATGTGCATTTTCCACGAAAACGTCAAGAGTTATCCATAGGAAAGTATTATAATATTATTTGACAAATAATTACTTAGTGCATCTAATTTTGACCTCATATACGGGCGTAAAAAGTGATGAGTGGGTATATTTATCAGCCCAGACTGGCTTAAAAAGAACAAACGAATCGGTGTGAATTTTTTCATTCAAATTATGCCTATATTTTTATAAAAATTAAAATATTAAAAAAACTGTATAACAGGCATTGCTGCCCAATTACAAGACAATTATATATAACTAAACTAAGCATAGGTATTCATATGTAAATTCACAAAATAGGAATTAATTAGAAAGAAAAATGAAAAAATCAAACAAAAATGCATTAAAGGAAAACAATTCCATGGCGAACAATTAATTAATCAAACAATATCCATTCCGTTAGCTTGCAGACACACACGCAAATGATGTTTAAATGATTTAAGTGAGCCACTGAAGTAATTAACATTATTGTGCAAATTCAGACGATTGCAGTAGGTGCAAGCCCAAAAAAGGGAGGCTCTGCCTTCATAATTTGTAATGTGAGGCACCTAAAACATGTGAATTTCTTGCCTGCAAGCGAGGAACCCGAAATCATATCTGCCTCAGCAACCGAGGACAGTACTTTAATGAAAGTTAGGTTTATTTTGAACGGGGAATTTAAAAATATATTCATATGCAGGGCATTCTATTTGAAAAAACACAACTATGGTTCATTTCTTATATTTGGGACACCCTGTATAGATTCACTATATTTTTAATATGTAGCCATAAATCATTTTTATCAAACCCATGAATAACACTCTTAGGAAATTAAATAGTTTAGCCACACTATTCCGTGTCGTACGGCGTGAATAACCCTGTATATTATCGAATTTATGCGATACTTTATGCCCTCACTGTATCTGATATGTAGGTATACACTGGGTCCAATGGGATAGCATTGGAATCTTGGAAACGCTAGGAGTTACAATGTCGGTTAAATCAGAAAAAGTTGTACAATTTAAATGGTGTTTTCAAAAATATACCAAATTTAGCAGTTTTCGAGAATATTTGAAAAAACGATTTTTTGCTATTTTAGTATTTATTTATTTCAGACATTTTTTCACTACGACGTTTCGCTTTTGAAAAACTATCATCAACTTGTTTTTTTTCAATACGTTCCTGGATTTATCATTGGTAAATTTAAAGCCATTTTCAATTAAAAAAAAAAAAAGTATATCACACGTAATGGTTTAAACAAGTTTTCAGTGTTATTAACTGTTATTTAAAATTAGTTTGTCACTTATTTTGCGTAAAACATTATCTGAGGCGTTTTTTAAGTAAGCGCAAAAATTTCAACTAAATTTAAAAAACCGCGTACAGAATAAACTGTTTTACTGAGACCGAAATAAATTGTCAAATAATAATAAATAATTGTGAGTAATGACGAAAGAATGTTTTCGCCAAACCTACTCTGCATTCTGTCTGTTAAGTGGCAACTTGGCGATTTTTCTTGAATAATTTTAAATAACAGCAAAAAACACTGAAAACTTGTTAAAACCATTACACCTTGTTTTAAATTGAAAATGACTTTAAATTTAACAATAAAAACTCCAAGGCCGTATTTAAAAAAATGAAGTTGATGATGGTTTTTCAAAAACGAAATGTCGTAGTGAAAATTTGTAAACACTATTTTATTCTTCTGAAAAAGTATAAACGAGAAAGTGCTTTTCATTTTTTTATATCTGTAAACCTAATGTCAGAAATAAATAAAAACAAAAATCGGCAAAAATCGTTTTTTCAAAAATTCTCGAAAACGGCTAAAGTTAGTTTACTTTTCGAAAGACCATTTAAAAGATTCCAATGCTACCCCATTCTTATTTTGGACACAGTACCTATATAGCAGCGGTTCCCAAACTTTTTTTTCTCGTAGACCACTTTCTACCATATTCCCAAAACTCATCAACAAATGTGACTATTTTTTTTGTTTCTTTTTGTTGGGATAAAGGTACTGTTTTAAAACGGGAAAATTTTCTTTGAAATATTTTTTTTATTTCGTGTCTGTAGGTACTACGTTTCGGCTGGTATGCCTTCTTCAGGTACATTTCTTCTTAAATAGGTGATCTTAAACATAACAACATACAAATTACAGATATTCTTATTTATGTTTCATTTTTCTGTTTTTATTTTTTACCTCCAACATCGCATTTTTTTTGTGTACACCAGTTTTAGTGGGTACTTTTATTTCAATGACAATTTTATTTCATTAATGTGTATATGTACAAATCGTATATTAGTTGGATTTGTTTTTATATTACTATTTTTATCAAACACCACGTTGTTTACGAAGAAGGCAGCCGAAACGTAGTACCTACAGACATGAAATAAAAAAAATATTTCAAAGAAAATTTTCCCGTTTTAAAACAGAACCTTTATCCCAAGAAAAAGAAACAAAAAAAAATTGTAACAAGGTTCAAGAAAAAATACAAGATTAAAATGTGAATATTAGATCTAATGATGGAAATTCCAACCCTAAATTTGGAGTAAAATAGTATGTTTCCTTGTGTACTATTTATTAAAATAATTAAATAATTTAAGAATTCTAATGGGAGGGATATACTTGATTTGTAATGAAAAACCGCAAAGGACCCCCTTCTGTGTTGTTCAATCTGCTCCCTTTTTTTGTTAATAGGTTTGTAACGACACAATTTTTTTTCGACTAGGTATGACGAAGGAAACACTATCAAAAGTTTTCTTGCATTTTCCGATAGAGTCCAGCGTATTTTTGGGGTATTTCAGCCTGGTGCCAAAATGTTTGATAGCCTTTTTTAAATTTCATCTTCAGCTCCTTATTGGTGCTAAACTAGAGTAACTCCTGCTGTAATACCACATTCACCACTTCAGTTTCATCAAATGGAGAGAGAACGATCCATGGTGGTATTTCCATCGTCAGAATATCTTCAACTCTATTTAAATGTTGAACGTATGTCTGAATATCCTCATCAAGACATTCTGCATGTGATAAGTTTGGAAACTGGGAGAATTCGTGCCGACTAATATTTTGCTTTATAAATTTCACTTTTCCAAGAAAAGCCGAAATTACACCCTTTCGTTTTATTAAATTTAGGTTGGTCCCTTGTAACTGCAAGTTCATTTCTTTATATTCCTTGAACAAATCTGTCAAATACGCAATGTCTGCTTTTAATTTGATCACGATTCTTTACATTTCAGAAACTCTAAAACTTATTCAAAAAATGAGTAAAATCTTGTTAAACATGCACCAAATTAAAGGAGCTTAAAAAAAAAAGAAATTAATATTATGATCCTAACTGAAAACATTTTTTTCTCAATACTAAAATCTTAAAGCTTCAAAATGCTTTTCTTAAAGCCTCAATACGATCATTTTTCACCAAAATACAGCACACAGCAACCGAAAAATTTGGAAATATTGTTGGTCCTTTAATTTTTTTGAGTGGTTTATCTGCCTACACTGATAGGTAAAGCCAAGCCAACATTGTTGTTCTTTACTATCGAAACCAGATACATTTTCGTAGACCCCCACTTACTTGTGAACCCTCATTTTTTTTCACGCTCACGTAGACCTTCGTCAAGTCTCCCGTGGACCCCTGGGGTCCACCTGGAAGACTTTGGGAATCGCTGGTATATAGGTATAAAAATAAAATAGTGTTTTCCATAGCCTTGGCGTTTGCAAAGATTCGTCGTATTTGGAACCAACGCTGCAATTCTTCTGTAAAAGTCTGATTATTAGGATAGATCTTTAATATGGATTTGCAAAAGGTGTAAAATTAGCCAATGTGCCTTTCTTCTTCGTTAACTGCATTAGGGATTAAATAATTTAAATTCTGACAAGATGTATGTAGCGACATCTACATTAAGTACCAAGCAATCCGTAATAAAAGCCTCCCGCTAGGGAAATCGATCGTATAGGATTTAATGGAGTTGTTACTGCTTGTCCGGCCATCGGTTGTGAACTTTGTTTCACCGGGCATATTGCCTGCTCCCTAGATTTCGCCCCATACATCTTGTTGTCATTCGGTATCTCGTGCTAGTACATAAGCTCTTCGTAAATGTTGGAAATTTGAGTCACATTGCCAGCCGATCACATTGATGAGTTGTGATCAAGTGTGAAGTGTGGTGAACGCATGGTAGTGTGAAGCAAATTTCCAACATAACTTAAAGTCCTGGTACATTATGTAACAATCAACTCGTAATTTAAATTATAATTAAAGATTATTAATTTGAAAGAATTATTTCTTAATTTCCTTTGAATTTCCATTTAGTACGATCATGACAATGACGGTTACATAGAACTAGAAGAATTAAGAGAAATGTTAAAAAGTGACGATGAAGTACCAAAGAAGATTGTCAAAAAAGTTTTTATAGCATCAGATGTTAACAGAGACAATAAAATTGATTTAGATGAATTTATGAATATGGTGCAAAACAAAAAGTTCAGGCAGTTATTTGGAGAATACGTCCAAAAGTAAATGAAGTTCACTCTTTAAGCTCTATTTCGCAAATTAAAGTACCTATGTTTTCAGTTATGTGAGATTCGTGGTACCAAGATACAAGAAACAACGGTTTAAGCTAGCGAGAGGTATTTCGGTAACTGAAGATGCTGTAGATCAGCAAGATGGTGCGTTTGAAGATCAATACAGCTGCTGCCCACCACCAATCGGTATGCTGTTGATATCTCTGATTGAAATCGCTTGTTTCGTGATTGATGAATTTACTGAGAAAAATTCCACATTGTATGGAACGGGAATCACGGCGAATCTCTTTATCTATGATCCTTATAAACGTTATGAGTGTTGGCGGTTTCTTACGTATATGTTGGTTCATATCGGGTATGTTAATCATTCAAACTAATACGAAGGTCGCCTTTTATAATTTTAGAAACGACCTTTGCTTTTGGCACGACTCATCACTAATACATTTTGACATTTTTTGTTAAGGCGAAATGCGCGACTGCTTAGAAATCGATGCAGTTTGTTGACAATCAGAGTTTTAAGACAGTAAACTTGTAAAAAAAAATGATAGTTTAGATATTATCAGTTGGAAATGGGGCTTCTACCAGGTACTGATCAAAATCAAGGCATTTCATATGTTAATAGCAAATTCTTATTGAGCGATCACTTGATGAGCGTACTCTGCATATTTGTAAAACACCGAGAGACGAACGATGCAACCAGTCAGATAATATACCGGGTGGTCCATTTATCTTGAGACAGCCTGATATCTTAAAAACAGCACATTTTTCGGAAAAAAAGTTCAAATAAAAATTGTTTGCTATTGTGAGGGAAAAACAATGGTGGCACCCATTTTCGAGTTTGTCAACTGTTTCAAGGTTATCTCAAGGTCAATTCGTTTTTTCTTAATGGAAATATATATTTTTCATTACCGAATCGGATTCTACATAAAAAACAAATAACTTTTGTTAATAAATTTTTGTGATTCCGATAATAATTTGGGTTAATTTCTCTGTTTTTTGTTCTTGGAACTGATGTTCAACAATTGAAAAAATCATCGACTGATTATTTGATTTTAGATAATTATTTAAATGCCATTATTTATTTCTGTGTTTCAACGTTTCGACAAGACCACCTGTCTTCATCAGGAATTTAGTAAAATACGTTCACGTAAACTTCTTCGCAACACAGTAATAGAATTCATGGGATATAGCATTTTTATCTGCAAAACCACAGGTAATATCAAAACTTTTTCTGAGATAGAAAGATATTCCATATTTTGTTAAAAATAGCAACATTTATAACAGACTAACGAACGTACCTACTGAGCGTCATTTGGAAGTAAAAGTTAATAATTCCTCATACCAAATATTTAATTTTTATTTTTTTTATATACGGGTGTCCGGAAAAAGGAGGTCAATCCATTAACCACAGATTCCTTGGGCAAAAATAATATGAGTTTTAAGATGTCATTTTTCATTTTAGCCCTCCATGTTCGATATACAGGGCGTCAAAGTTGAAAATTTAAAACCAATATTTTTAAATAAGACTAGTATTTATTGAGATATTGGATTCAAATTGAGTTTGTTGCTTCGGCATAAAGAGGTACTTCTTTCCAAAAAAGAACACAAAAAACAATTCCTTAATAGCCGAAATACGGGATGATCAGTACCTATTGACCCCCCCAAGTTTTTATCACCTAAGCCAATGACTTTTGAACTAAGTTTTTATAGGTTACTATGTATTTTTGATTATTTTTTAACTGTTATAAAATTTGGATAAAATCATTTGTTTTTGAGATATTTTGAAAAGTATTGGCTCTTGTTGTCTACGCGGCTCACGGTATTTTCACTACTAAATCAAGCATATTTAACTCAAATTACCATTATTGTGCATCAAATTAAGTAAAGTTTTCGAAAAGGTAATAAAACTAAACACTACGAACACGAAATTGTTTATTATTTTTAACTTAATTTGAAGCATCATAGTCAAATATTAATTATTTAAACATATTATTTTAAAAACATGAAAAAGTAACTAAATAAACATTAGATAAACTACCATTCTAAAGAAATTGCTCGATATGACCCCCATTCTTTTCAATGCATATGCGAGCTCTTTTTAGTAAAGAAAATCTTAGTCTTTGAAAAATATGAGGCTTCAACCTAAAGTCTTACCCAGCTTGTAAGATTCTCTCTATTAAATGATTTTTACTCAAAATCGGAACCTTATAAACAAAGTCTTTCATACAACCCCAGACTGAATAGTCCAAGTGAGTAAGATCTGGAGATCGGGGTGGCTATTTAACAGGAGCATCTTGGCCTCGCCGTTGGGAAAAGTTTTCATGTAAGTATCTCCTTACATTCCTAGCAAAATGCGCTGATGCACCATCAAGTTGAAACCAAATATTTTGTCTAATTAAGAGAGGCAAATCGTCAAGTAAATCGGGCAGTATGTTTTGAAGAAATGCTAAAAATGAATCACCAGTCAAATTCCCTGGTAAAATTATAGGACCCAAAAAGAAATTATTCACGACACCAACCCACACGTTGACTTTAAAGTTTACTTGATGATGTGTCTCTACTACGGCATGAGAATTTTCTTCTGCCCAGATATGTATATTATGAATATTTGTGACCACGTTTCTAGTAAAGGTAGCTTCGTCCGTAAATAAAATATTTTTGATGAAGTGTATATCTCTGTCATGCATTTCGCATATCCACCTACATAGCCTAGATCTCATCTCAAGGTCTTGAGGCAGCAGAGATTGTACTTCTTGAATGTGGTAGGGGTAAAGCTGCTATCTTTTTAAAATCTGGTGTACTTCAGATTTCCCAATATTTTCAACCTGTCGGGCAAGAACTCTGGTACTAATATTTGGTGTTTCCTCGATGCTTGTTAAAATACTCTCCTCCTTTTCCGGTTGAATTAGACGGGGTCGACCGCAGTTCCCTTTACGGTCTTCCCTAAAACTTCCACTGTGCCTTAGTCGCCTAACTAAATTTGAAAAATACCTTCGTCTTGGATGAATTCAATTAGGGAACTTTTCTGCGTTCCGCCTAGCGGCTAAACTAGCGTTAGAGTTACATTTTCCTAGTAAATAAACAACAATAAAATTTAACTGATTATAATCAATCAAATGTCTTTAAATCTTACCCATGATTAAGACAATATCCATCATTTCCGAAAAACATATAAAATTGTTTCGTCTACGATCCATTTTCGTTGTGTTTACTTATAAAATTACCGATAATTAAAAATATTAACTTTTAAACCTTAAACTACTGTCAAATTGTGATAACTAATTTGACAACAATAAAACATTGCTTAAGTAGGTATCCAAGGTAACACCAGAGTTGCTTGATATTTCAAGAATAGCCAGAGCCGCCGAGGCATCAAACAAGAGCCAATACTTTTCCAAATATCTCAAAAACAAATGATTTTATCCAAATTTTATAAGAGTTAACAAATAATCACAAATACATAGTAACTTATAAATAATTAGTTTAAAAGTCATTGGCGTACGTAATAAAAACTTGGGAGGGTCAATAGGTACTGAACATCTCGTATTTTGGCTATTAAGACATTGTTTTTTCTGTTGTTTTTTGGAAAGAAGTAGCTCTTTATGCTGAAGCAACACACTAAATTTGAATCCAATATCTCAATAAATACTAGAATTATTTAAAAATATTGGTTTTAAATTTTCAACTTTGACGCCCTGTATATCGAACATGGAGGGCTAAAATGAAAAATGACATCTTAAAACTCATATTATTTTTGCTCAAGGAATCTGTGGTTAACGGATTGACCTCCTTTTTCCGGACACCCTGTATAATTGAAAAATAACGCTGTCTTGAGGTATTCCGCACCCGAAGAGACGAATCGAAGTCCAAACAGTAGATTTATGTCTTCTCCAACAGAAAGCTCAAAACTTTGACTGACTGGATATTAACAGTTAGTGTACTAGAAAACGCATGCCCAAAACAATTTTCTGTTGCGTGTAACAATGGAGTTACACATTGGGGATGGATATTCTATCTGCTTTCGAACTCGGACAGTTCTCATCAGTATGGCTAGGAAAGCCATATAGCATGGTGTAAAATCACCTGTTGAAAATTTGTTGAAATAAATTTAACTTTTTCTACTAATTAAACGTTAACTTCATAATTGCAAAATTTAAAAAAAATGAAGACTTATCCTTATAAAAAAAAGTTTTTTTTTTAATTCTCCAAACCGTAAAAATAGAAATTTATTAAATGTTGAAAATGTCCGCCGTTAGCTTCAATGCACGCAGCATTAATTTTGCAATTATGAAGTTAGTTTGGTTTTGTTACTTGTTCTAACGTTTAAATAAATTTCATTTAATTAGTAGAAAAAATTAAAATTATTTAAAAAAATTGACCATGTTTCTCGACAATTTGATTTTCATCGAAAACTTACTTGTTACAGTTACTATTATTATTATATTCCTATACGAACATATTAATTTATTTAAAGTAAGTAAGAAACATTTCGGTTTGGTCGCAACCAGCGATATACCAAAAGGACATTGGGATTGCTATAGGTAGGATTATTTAGTTAATAATGTTAGAGTGAATGAGTTAGGAGACAGGACGTGCCCAAATTCCCCACACTAATAAGTTACATTTATTTTGAAGTTAAATTTGAGTTAAGTTCTTACTTTTGTGGCGTTTGTATTGGAACATTTTTAGTTAAATATTTATGGTCTATTTGGTAAACCTATAGAGAGATATGTTTGTTTTTTTTATTATATTTTTGCATAGTATTTGGTATTTGGTCATCGATATAATTAGTATTTTATACCTGGAGTGAATTACTTCTTCTCGGGAAGTTGTTATCGACATTTTATTTTTAGTGTGGTAGGATATCGTGCTGGTGACACTTTGGATTCATGCGGCCAACCCGGCTGTTTGAGATATCGCCTGGCCTCGTGGGACCATTAAAACAAAAATCAAAAAAACTAACTTTTAACTAAAAAAACATTTTTCAAGAGTATATTTTAATTTTTGTGTAATCCCCAACACTTATTAAAAAAACTAAACGGCCTACACACTTTCCTTCTGGCATATGGTAATATCCTATTATCGATATGTTCAACCACATGTTATACTTGATTTTTCACTTATGTTCACCGGGAAGATTTTCATCAAGAAAAATCCTACAACCAGTGAAAGTAAATCATGGTTTCATATTTACTGTCTTATAAACCTTATTACAAAATATACACAGAAATAAGATACAATAATATACATCTAAATCTATATTTTTACAAACTACAACACTAGGTACTAAATAATCTAATATGTACAAACCTAAGCTAAATTATTATTTACAATTAATTTTAATATATACAAAAGCTATATTCTACTCACCAATTACAACCTGTACGGATTGAAACGATGCTGTCTTGTCTTCGATCTAACCATTTTCTGATTTTTGTCACACTTCTTCAACAAATTCTCTCCCGTCGGCTTATTATTCCTAGGCATATCTCTCACCCTGACATCCTTAACAACATTTTGTCCGTGAGTCGCAGCTTTTGATTCATCAGTTCTTCTTATACTCGTCGTCAACTTCGGATTAAACTTAAACTCCAACATAGTCTTCTTCTCTTGTACTATTGCCTCACATATTCTTTTCTTCAGCAATGGATCACCATAACAAATACTCAATAAAATTGAAAAACCACGTACCATCGATAATAAAGATGTTCCATCTAATAAGCGCAATATCGCACACCACATTTCCACTGGTAAACTCGCCAACTGGGCCGGAGACTTGATACGTCTGAATAACTTATACATATTCGTCGAATTAATTAACTTCCTCACTAAAATTCGCACACTATAATTATTAAATTTTAACTGACTATATCGCGCGCGGCACTGGTTTATATACGCCTACCCGTACGCTGCGCAGCCAATAGGGTGTTAGCTCCGCTCACACACACTACGTGGACGTACCTATGTGATTGGTTAAGTATAAGCGGCATGCAGCGGTGAAAAATAATCGATAACGGTTACAACACGTTTTTGACTCACCAATTTTGAGCATAAAACTCAAAATGTTTTTATTTAATATTGGTCTTTAGTAAATAAATGATACGCTACTGGTACCGATATCTAACTTAACGGAACCTAACCGAATTATATTTGACAGGAGATGTATTAAACCAAACATCCTCTGCTTTGTGGACGTATTAAACTTACCCAATAATCCATGGATGATTTCTTTTTTTTTTGTTTTTACAACAAATTTTGAAGCTCGTTCAAAAATATGAAAAAAGTCTCTATTAACTAACCCTGCACCATTTTCGAGATACAGGGTGTTGAAGTTGGAAAAAATATCTGTTTTTTGCGGATATCTCCGGAACCAGAACACAGCTTTTTTAAGCATGTTCTACTCATAATAAGCTGTGTTTTGTGCAAGAATGTTTTTTATTAATTCATAATTGGTGAAGATTTTGAAGGGGTAGTGGGTGTTTTTCTCCCCAATTTCTACGCCACTGGAAAATGTACGTTTTTAAGATACCTAGTTAAACCGCCAATATTTTCTACACAAAAAAGGTACTCTTGGGCTTAAGCTCTAAAGTTGGCCGTTTTCGAGCAAAATCACCTGTTGAAAGTTTGTTGAAATAAATTTAACTTTTTCTACTAATTAAACGTTAACTTTATAATTGCAAAATTTAAAAAAAATTACGACTTTTCTTCAGCTTATCCTTCTAAAAAAGTTGTTTTTTATAATTATAAAAAACAACTTTTTTTCTCCAAACCGTAAAAATAGTCGAAGACTTGCTGCGTGCATTGAAAATACCGGCGGACATTTTTAACATTTAATTTAACTGTGTATGGTTTTTTATTGTTTTTTTTTTTTTAATTTTGCAATTATGAAGTTAGTTTGGTTTTGTTACTTGTTCTAACGTTTAAATAAATTTCGTTTAATTAGTAGAAAAAATTAAAATTATTTAAAATAAACTGTTGCCCTCGAGGCACGAATAGCTCTCCATATTTAAGTGTAAAAGTAATAATTTTATGACCTTTTTGTCATTTATCTAAATTTAATAAATTAGGTTATCCGTTAAGTGGTTTTTGAGTTATCACGGATACAAATTTTTTCTGACCCTTTTATAGAATTTTCACGGACGCCTATGGAACATTAATTTTTGTCGTGTATTTTTAACACCAATTCAACTAGTTAAATATAAATTTTTTTACATTTTAATTTTTTTTTATTTTACCCCTTTTTTTACTATTTACGAACGCCTATGTAAATAAAAATTTTATACTGCATTTTTTAGGTTATCTTATATGAAAGCTATATATAATTAGCCTATTTTTCTGGTATATTTGGGAAACATTTTTTTTTCGTTTTTGACCCTTTTTTAAGACTATTTTCGAACGCCTGTGTGAACTAATTCTTTTATGTAACATTTTTTAGGTTATATTCTATCACAACTATAAAAAATTATTCAATATTTCGGATAAGTTTAAGAACTATGATTTTTGAACCCTCTTTTAAACCTCTTGCCTACGCACAATGTTAATCACCACCTATAAATATCCTGTAGTATTTTCGTATCAAATGTGGTTAAAATCCGTTAAGTGGTTTCTGAGTTATCACGGATACAATTTTTTTCTGACCCTTTTATAGAATTTTCACGGACGCCTATGGTACATTAATTTTTGTCGTCTATTTTAACACCAATTCATCTAGTTAAATATAAAAATTTTTACATTTTAATTTTTTTTATTTTACCCCTTTTTCTACTATTTACGAACGCCTATGGAAATACAAATTTTATGCTGCATTTGTTAGGTTATCTTATATCAAAGCTATATATAATTAGCCAATTTTTCTGGTATATTTGAGAAACATTTTTTTTTTTCGTTTTTGACCCTTTTTTTAAACTATTTTCGAACGCCTGTGTGAACCAATTCTTTTATGGAATATTTTTTAGCTTATATTGTATCACAACTATGAAAAATTATTCCATATTCCGAATAAGTTTAGGAAATATATATTTTTTATGTTTTGACCCCTTTTCCACTATTTACGAACGCCTATGAAAGTAAGTTATTCATGACACATTTTATAGGTTATATTCTATCAAAACTATAAATAACTAGTTAATATTTCTGCTATTTTTAAGAAATACGTTTTTTTTTTAATCTTTTTTACCCCATTTTACACTATTTTCGAACGCCAATGTGGTCTAATATTTTATGTTCAATATTTTAGGTTATATTCAATTAAATGCGTAAAAAATTATGCAGTATTTCCGATAAGTTTAAGAACTATGAATTTTTTTAATTTTTGAACCCTCTTTTAAACCCTTTGCCTACGCTCAATGTTTCCCAAAATCTAATCAGCTCCTTGCCATGTCCAATAGTATTTTTGTACCAAATTTGGTTAAAATCTGTTAAGCGGTTTTTGCGTTTTCGTGGATACAGACAGACAGACAGACAGACAGACATTTTTTTAAAACTACTTATTTATGTATAAAATGACCAAAAAGAAGTATTTCCGGTGAAATTAAAAAAATTTTTTTTTTCATGAAACTAATAGTCTCCATATATACATATACTCGTATTACATACAGGGTGGTCCAACGAAAAGTTTGCACCTAGCTTTTCTCTTTTTTTTGTAGTCGAATGCGAAAATGCTCGGACACGTCGATTTTGCTTTTGAGGGGGACACATTTTAAACATATTTTTCGATCTGCGCCTTTAACCCCCTAGCGGGGGTGAGTAACAACCCTAAAATTTTAAATGGAAAGAGGGGTCTAATGACATATCATTTGAAAGGACACAAAATTGTCTTTCTAATGATACCCTATTTGTCGAATTTTACTAAAACAGTTAATACGAAAACGACTTTAAAGACATTAAGCCGATAATTTTGGTATTAATGAGAAATACAAATAAGTTTTAATTATTGCGAGTGAAAACACCTGCAATCGTTAGTACATTCCAATGTTTGTTAGTTTTAACATTGCTTTGTAAAAAAAGTAAACAAGCTGTTAAATTGATTTATTAAAACGTTACATTAACAAATGTTGAAAATGTGACCCATTTGATTCCATACAATAATACAGATTTTGTTCAAATCTATTTCTAACATTTTGTAGCATATCAGGTGTGTATCAAGTTTAACAATTTCAACTCGTTCTAGAATGGAATAAATCATTTTGTACGGTAAAAGTAAAATAACTTGAGAAGCAACCAAACTGAATCAATGAAAAGACTAAAATAAACGGTGTAAATTCTTTTCCTACACGTATCTGCAGTTTTTATTTCAACAAAAAACGCAAACGATTAGTGAGGAATTTAGTTCTGATAAATAAGATAGTGTTTTTGAAATCCCGTTTTTCTTCAAAGTAAATAATTTAGAAATGATTGTAGTTGTTTTCAGTCGTAATAATTAAAACTTATTTGTATTTCTCATTAATACCAAAATTATCGGCTTAATGTCTTTAAAGTCGTTTTCGTATTAACTGTTTTAGTAAAATTCGACAAATAGGGTATCATTAGAAAGACAATTTTGTGTCCTTTCAAATGATATGTCATTAGACCCCTCTTTCCATTTAAAATTTTAGGGTTGTTACTCACCCCCGCTAGGGGGTTAAAGGCGCAGATCGAAAAATATGTTTAAAATGTGTCCCCCTCAAAAGCAAAATCGACGTGTCCGAGCATTTTCGCATTCGACTACAAAAAAAAGAGAAAAGCTAGGTGCAAACTTTTCGTTGGACCACCCTGTATATGATATGGAGAGCTAAAAAGTAGTAAATTTTTCATCTGGTAACCATTTTTGCATATTTATAGCAAAGAAATCATTCATAATATCTTTACACTTGTGAGTGACAATAAACAATAAGTTAGTTTTGAGAAAATATGAAACATTTTTATGTAGCATGAAAGGTTGAGATTATATTGCTCTATGGAGAATGTCACAAAAATGTCGATAATGCCGTACACTACAAAAAATTGCTGTAAATCCTGGTGATTCTACATAATAAATCAATATCGACTATGTAATATTTACCATAACATCCAAGTAATTTATAAGTTACAGATACTTAGATGTATTATTACATCATAAAAGTACATGTCCACAAAAGTACACAGTTTTACATATTTTTCCATTTGTATGTGTAATAGAATGTGATTGTATGTAAAAAGATGTAATTTTATGTGAGAGAATGTAGAAATACGCTGAATTACATCAAACCACGTAAAATCTCCTGTTTCACCGTTTAAAATTGAAGACGTCCAGAAGCCAGCAGGGGTCGCATCCTCGCATGCTTTATTTTTAATCTTGCCGTTTGTGGTTGTGTATATAGGAGTTAGGGGTATACGAGATTTATAATAATAATAATAATGCCTAATAGATTTAATACATGTACTGGGTTTTGATGTGCCGCGTAAAACGTAATAAGCAGTTTTTGATTTGGAAACTTCAGAATAAGGTAAGTACGTAACAATAGAGATAATATTTTTGGTAAGGGCCATTTTACCATTATCAGGAAATATTGTATACACCAACATTCTCACAGAAAGCAGCAACAATATTCGATGTCTATTTGGAAGTTTCAAAATGGTGTTTAAAACGTATGGTGCCTTTTATCCACATTTAACGATCTCACAACTGCTTTGGTAAGGAAGATACCAAACCTCTTTTGCAAAATCTGACTAATTTTAAGTGCGCATTAACAAACTATTTATTTATGACCTATTTTGTACATGATTACAAGAAACATTCCTTTTTACTAGTTGCTGTATTTTTACAATATTATAAGCTAACCGTAAAGAATAGGTATTTTGTTACTGTTTATATAAGTACGTCCACATACGTACTTATACACTGTTTATTACTATGATGTGTATTGTTTTTCTTTTTAATATAGCTGTAGTTTAAATTTTACTACTTGTGTTTTTATCTAAATATAATATGCTAAAGATGGTTATTTTTCAGATAAATTTCTGCCCAACGTTTACGGTACATCCTGTATCAGGGCGATTCAAATTTTAATAGGGAAAATTCACCAGCTACTTATATGGTTATGAACATGAAGAAAAGGACCAAGGTCGGTAAATGCTTCGTATTCAACATAGCTATACAAGGTGTTAAAAGTGAAGCTCTGATGATATTTTATTGCTCCTAAACGTTTAGAGATAAATTAAAGACAAGACAGAGTAAAAAGTTTAGTAGCTGTCCTAAATTTAGTTAATGTAATGTAATGTTAAGATAAGAAAGCATAATCGGAGCTTCACTTTTAACAGCATGTATGTTGAATACGACCCATTTTCCCACCTATGTCTATATTATGCTTTTCATCATATTTTGAGCCATATAACTCGCAGGTGAAGATTCCACATTAAAAGTTAAATCACCCTGTATAGGTATAACTTGGAGTATCTTGTATTTATACGTGTTCAACTACGTAATTGTAAACATATACAGAATGGGAATTTTACATTAAATTTCATGCACAAATAATTAAAAATACATAAAGGTTGTATTAATGGTTACATAACTGAACATGTAAATTTACCTATCAAGACATTACTTTACATGTCCATAATGGGATTCTTACATTAAATTTCATTCACAAATAATTAAAACTACATAATCCTTGTATTAATTATTAAACAACTGAATGTGTAAATTTACCTATCAATACATGCTTTTATTTTGCATGTATAACAATGTAATTTTTACATGGTAAACCAGGGCATAATATTACCTATGATTTTTTTGGTAATTTTACACAAATTTTAGTTGTAGTGTACACTACCTATGATTTTTTTGGTAATTTTACACAAATTTTAGTTGTAGTGTACACTACAACTAAAATTTGTGTAAAATTACCAAAAAAATCATAGGTAATATTATGCCCTGGTTTACCATGTAAAAATTACATTGTTATACATGCAAAATAAAAGCATGTATTGATAGGTAAATTTACACATTCAGTTGTTTAATAATTAATACAAGGATTATGTAGTTTTAATTATTTGTGAATGAAATTTAATGTAAGAATCCCATTATGGACATGTAAAGTAATGTCTTGATAGGTAAATTTACATGTTCAGTTATGTAACCATTAATACAACCTTTATGTATTTTTAATTATTTGTGCATGAAATTTAATGTAAAATTCCCATTCTGTATATGTTTACAATTACGTAGTTGAACACGTATAAATACAAGATACTCCAAGTTATACCTATACAGGGTGATTTAACTTTTAATGTGGAATCTTCACCTGCGAGTTATATGGCTCAAAATATGATGAAAAGCATAATATAGACATAGGTGGGAAAATGGGTCGTATTCAACATACATGCTGTTAAAAGTGAAGCTCCGATTATGCTTTCTTATCTTAACATTACATTACATTAACTAAATTTAGGACAGCTACTAAACTTTTTACTCTGTCTTGTCTTTAATTTATCTCTAAACGTTTAGGAGCAATAAAATATCATCAGAGCTTCACTTTTAACACCTTGTATAGCTATGTTGAATACGAAGCATTTACCGACCTTGGTCCTTTTCTTCATGTTCATAACCATATAAGTAGCTGGTGAATTTTCCCTATTAAAATTTGAATCGCCCTGATACAGGATGTACCGTAAACGTTGGGCAGAAATTTATCTGAAAAATAACCATCTTTAGCATATTATATTTAGATAAAAACACAAGTAGTAAAATTTAAACTACAGCTATATTAAAAAGAAAAACAATACACATCATAGTAATAAACAGTGTATAAGTACGTATGTGGACGTACTTATATAAACAGTAACAAAATACCTATTCTTTACGGTTAGCTTATAATATTGTAAAAATACAGCAACTAGTAAAAAGGAATGTTTCTTGTAATCATGTACAAAATAGGTCATAAATAAATAGTTTGTTAATGCGCACTTAAAATTAGTCAGATTTTGCAAAAGAGGTTTGGTATCTTCCTTACCAAAGCAGTTGTGAGATCGTTAAATGTGGATAAAAGGCACCATACGTTTTAAACACCATTTTGAAACTTCCAAATAGACATCGAATATTGTTGCTGCTTTCTGTGAGAATGTTGGTGTATACAATATTTCCTGATAATGGTAAAATGGCCCTTACCAAAAATATTATCTCTATTGTTACGTACTTACCTTATTCTGAAGTTTCCAAATCAAAAACTGCTTATTACGTTTTACGCGGCACATCAAAACCCAGTACATGTATTAAATCTATTAGGCATTATTATTATTATTATAAATCTCGTATACCCCTAACTCCTATATACACAACCACAAACGGCAAGATTAAAAATAAAGCATGCGAGGATGCGACCCCTGCTGGCTTCTGGACGTCTTCAATTTTAAACGGTGAAACAGGAGATTTTACGTGGTTTGATGTAATTCAGCGTATTTCTACATTCTCTCACATAAAATTACATCTTTTTACATACAATCACATTCTATTACACATACAAATGGAAAAATATGTAAAACTGTGTACTTTTGTGGACATGTACTTTTATGATGTAATAATACATCTAAGTATCTGTAACTTATAAATTACTTGGATGTTATGGTAAATATTACATAGTCGATATTGATTTATTATGTAGAATCACCAGGATTTACAGCAATTTTTTGTAGTGTAGCATTGTATATGCAACGTTTTCCAGAAAGAAATCCTATAACTCGCGCTACATTTTACCGTGCGGTGAAGGATTTTAGACAGACCGGAAAAGTAGGTACAGCCGAAAAAACGAACTCATTCATAATATCTTTACACTTGTGAGAGACAATAAACAATAAGTTAGTTTTTGTAGTTTCTGTAGCACAAAAGGTTGAGATGATATTGCTCTATGGAGAATGTCACAGAAATGTCGATAATCCCGTAGCATTGTATATGCAACGTATTCCAGAAAGAAATCCTATCACCCGAGCTACATTTTACCGTGTTGTGAAGGATTTTAGAGAAACCGGAAATGTACAGCCGAATAAACGAAGTCGACGAGCTACTGTCAGTGGTGAAAATAATGAAATCGCAGTATTGGCGGCTATTGCTGTGAATCCGCATGTTTCTTGTCGAAGAATTTCTCAAGACACTAGAATTTCTAAATCAAGCATTCTTAGGATATTAAAGCGGCATAAATTTCACCCGTATCACATTGCTTTGCATCAGCAAGAACTTCATGGTGATGATTTTGAGAATCGAGTCAGATTTTGTCAGTGGGCACGATAGCAAATTCGATTAAACAGAAACTTTTTCTATAGTGTATTGTTTTCGAACGAATCTGGTTTTACAAACCATGTACAGGTGAATCGCCACAACCTAGGGGAGAGTGGGCCACCTTGAGACAAGCTCACCATGAGATAAACGCCGCCATTTTTAAGTTTGGCGCCAAAGCCGTAAGTTTTCTTCACCGCGTGCATCATTCCAAAAGTTAGTATTACTTATGTTCTCGGCGGGAACGCACGTGGCCAAATACAAATTTTAAGCGAAAAATTTAGTATAGTGTCAGGTAAGTTTTTTATACATTTATAGAAAAATCATCGATATACATTTTTCAAGTGACATTGTGCCATTTATATAATTTTATTGGAACAAGTAATTATTCAGCTTATGAATTTTGGTCATATTAATGCATATCTTCTAAGATTTTATTTAGAAAATTTCATAAAACTGATCGGTATGCTTTTGGGCTACCTTGAGACACATGATGTGGGCCACTTTGAGACTCTGTCTCAAGGTGGTCCTTCACTTTTTTTACAATTTTTAAACTCTCTAAATGTTTAGGATGTCGAGAGGTAGAAAGAGAAGATCTCAAAAGGGCATGTTTAGTCCAGATTCATTGAAGAAAGCTGTGGATGATGTCATAACGCATAAAATGAGTTAAGGATTGCTGCGGAGAGAAACAACGTAAAATATCAGACACTTGCTAGATATGTTCAAAAAACCAAACATTCTCCGGCAGATAGCAAAATAATGTAGATCTGCTGGGATCTGCTTCACGGGTTTAAAAAGAGGCATACAGATTTAAGTGTGCGACAGCCAGAAGGATGTAATTTGTCCAGAGCAACCTCATTTAATAAGTATAATGTGGATCAGTTCTGGGTTTCGAAAATGTGGCAGAATGCCATTTGATAAACATATTTTTGATGAACAGTGTTACCGATCGGCCACCAGCCTATACGGAAGCAATAGAAGCAAATGACAGTGAACCTCAACCAGGACCAAGTGGCTTACAAAAAGAATGCGATACACAAAATGTGATAGTGGTAGGAAATAATATAACACCCGAAAAAAAGAGTAACAGTTCCGGCGATTTCAAATCTCCCGAGGAACTTTTTGGATTTCCAAAGGCCACGAAACGAAAAATTAAAACAAGAAGAAATACAGGTCGAAGCAAAATTATAACGGACACTCCAGAAAAGGAGGAAATCGAGCAGAAAAGTAAGAAGAGGAAGGAATCTTTGAAACGCTCGCAAGGAACAAAAAGAAAAATTGAATTAAATTAAAAAAGAACAGCAAATATTTCGTCATCGGACAGCGAAGTAAATTCATTTGTGTCTGACTCATCAGACTGTCAGTCATTTACTGATTTTGCCCTAAATATTGACGAAAACATTGATATTAACGCATATGTTTTGATCGAATTTCATGATAAAAAATCGTGTGTTTTATGTGGCCAAGGTTTTGGAAAAGAAAGATAATGATTTTAATGTTAGTTTTTTGCGACACAGTTCTAAAATAAAAAACTCGTTTGTATTTCCAACGGTTGCAGATACGGCCTTTGTAAGCATTTCAGATATTCGGTGTGTTCTACCACCATGTGTAAAATCGCGAAGTACGAAACGGCAGCAAGCTTTTCTCAGTTTTGGTATTAAGTTTGATAATATCGGTTAAGAGAAGTGAATATCCTGACCCATGGATTGGAAGGGGTGGCCCCGTTGTGTGGCCTTGGATACCTGATTTAACGCCCTCAATTTGTTTTTTTTTTATGGGGAAGTATTAAAGAAGTAGTCTTTTAGAACTGCACCGGAAAATACGATGGAACGCATTAGAAATGCTTGCAGAAATGTGACCAGAGAGAATATTTTTCAGAGTCAGGAATCCTTCATAAAGCAAATTTATAAGTGCATTGAAGTTGGAGGTCATTTTGAGCATTGATTATAATAAATTTCAAGGTTTTTCTTTCGTGTAATAGCAAATAAATGTTGTAAAAAATGTTTTTATTTCAATCGGAATAAAAAAATTTTGTTAACAAAAGTTATTTGTTTTTTCTGTAGAATACGATTCTGTAATAAAAAAATCTATGTTTCTATTTAAAAAAACAAAGTTAACCTTGAGATAACCTTGAAACAGTTGTCAAATTCGCAAATGGATACCACCACTGCATTTGCTCCATAATAGCAAACAACTCTTATTTGAACTTTTTTTCTGAAAAATATGCCGTTTTTAAGATATAAGGCTGTCTCAAGATAAATGGACCACCCGGTATAGGTGATCAAGTAGTTGCTTAATCACAATGAGTATTTTAAACGTGCCACTTTATGCATTATGGGCGTATTTTTTTTTTCCTTTTTTTCAAAATAAACTCAAAAACTAAACCAGATACGTGAAAAATGCAAGGGTTCAACATTAAAGGTCTTTAGTTTATGCTCTCTTTCAATTTATCTGTAGAGCCAAAATTAACTGAGTTACTACGTTTTTTAGTTTGCATTTGTGTGTAAGGACCACCTTAAAGCCTAAAAATTTCAATTTCAAAAACGAGTTCAGCTCCTTCAACTATAAAAGTTGATTTGTAGCTTTTGCAATTCCCTGCAAATTGCTTTTTGGAGCGACTAAAAATATTAAAAATGAAAAAAGTTATGGTGAAAAATCGAATTGTATTATTCAGTGAAAATTGTTGGATCGATTTAAGTCTCTCGTTGAATTTAGTTCAGTGTTTTGAAGTCAGTAAAAAATCTTCAATTCATCATTAAGAGTTGTTTTTAAGGGATGAAACTTTGCAATGAATCATCAGTACTATTATAAACAGTGATGAGTCTTCCATTAATTATAAATGCAATTAAGATGTGGATACAATGTTTCCTATATTTTCTGCAATAAGGGTGGTTTTTAAGGGTTGAAACGTTGCAATACTCTCATAAACAGTCAAAAATATTCAATTCTCCATTATTCCGTCAAAACATTTTAGAGCCGTGAAACTATTTTTTATTTTATTTTTCCTCATAAAGGGTGGATTAATAATAATAAAATTAACTTTCCAATGTCTTGTTACAAATTTTCCACCAGTTGCGTAATTTAATTTGTAGTTTTTCTTTTTCCAGTAAAATGCATTTAATCGTCAACCTGATAGTACAGGTAATGTTAGGAATTCCTTTGGAAATGGTCCATAGCTGGTGGCGTGTCTTACTAATTTATTTTGCTGGAGTTATAGCCGGTTCACTATGTACGTCTATTGTGGATTCAGCGGTGTTTCTAGCAGGAGCTAGTGGCGGAGTGTATTCAATAATTACAGCACATATTTCAACAATAATAATGGTGAATATCATTAGTAAAAACTTTATTAGCACATAAGTTAAAGGAAGTCAATGTTGTTTTAGAACTGGCACGAAATGGCTTTCCCGGGAGTCCAACTCTTTATTTTCATCCTAATTGCATCCACTGATGTTGGCACCGCTATCTACAATCGCCATTATTTGGATAAAAATGAACAAATCGGATATGCTGCACATTTTGGTGGGGCTGTAGCAGGACTACTAGTCGGCATATGGATATTGAGAAACATCGAAGTGACAACTAAGGAAAAATATATCTGGTGGATAGCTTTTGTACTCTATCTAACGTTGATGGGTACAGCTATTGTGCTAAATGTTGTGTGGACTGATCATTTTTTAAAACCAAAACTGACAATTTAAAATAAAATACATTTCTTTATAGGAAAGGATCATTTCCTTCGTTCACTTTCTCTCAATCTACAAATATACAACTTGGTCTACTTTAATGACGATTACTCCTCATCCCATCAACAGGCTCTAGCTTTCAGATTTAGGTTCAAGAATTGATACCGTGATATTTTACTTTTCATAAGAACTTACTAAAATTTAATTCAGATCAGTCATTACCAGAAATGTTTTAATAGCAATGCACAGTGGGCGGCTTTAGTGGGCATTGTGGGCCTTCCGTTAAAGGCAAAATGTCAAAAGTTCGAATAGCCAACGAGAACAGTCCATGGGGTCGAAATTCAGCAAAGTGTTACGTTAGAAAAAATATTTACTCTCGAACAAGTATTGAAGATGATACGCTCACTATAAGATTAAAATCTCATACACTGCAACCTGATGGTCTATGGTGTCTGCCTGTCTTGAATTACTTGAACTGTGTTACAACTCTCTCATGCCTCAAGTATTCCTTGCGTTGGCTTCGGATAGCGGCGCAGTCTGTTACGAGGTGCTCAGGAGTTTCTCCCTACGGAATTGCATTCATCGCTCTCTTCTTGGCCTAATCTAGCCATATGTTCTTTAAGGTGACAATGTCCTGTGAGAATACGTAGCCCGTTCTTACTGAGATCCAAACAGATTTTGGATCTTTCATGATTGAAGTTTCCAAGGAATTTATTGAAATGTATCAGTTCAAGAAGATTTTGCCAGAGTGTTGGTCTGTCTGTTTCCTTCTTAATTTCCCTAAGTCGCAGAACGGTTCAAACCCTACAAAAGGGGTTGACACCCCCTTTCTTTTTGGCTTCTTCGTTTTCCCTAATACCAGAATGTCCGGGTAAATCGCTGATATTCTTGCTAAGTTCGTTAAGATATCTTAAGCATTCCCCGCTGATGACATTTCAACTCAGTGCTAATATGGTCGCCTGGCTATCAGATGATATCGATCGAAATGTCGCACTTCCGATGATTCCTGTGCAGGTTAAATTGTACGCATCTACTGATTGCGCACGCTATACATTCGTATCCTCGCTAAACTACAAAATGTCTTGCTCCCCAACAGAAGTTTTTTGCAAAGTGGTGTGTGCCTTTGCACAGCAGTGTACCTATAATCGAACATCAAAAAAACAGGGCTATACTCCCAATCTGTGTCCACCCCATTTCGATCTCTTCCCGACCCCTTTGGAGTGCGTTTTACGCAGCTGGAAGAGCTCCGAAGAAAGGTGACTCGACAGATATGGGTTGTGCAATTTCGATTATGATGTTCGTTGATGCAGCAAGCTGAAGATGAGTATTGTGTATCGGAAACATGTATGGATGGGTGAATAAAAACAGGGGATATTTTGTGGAGTTTAAGTTGAATATTTTTTCAAACAATTAGTATTATTGCATCCTGCTGTATATCGTACTAGTTTCCGACTGAAGGTGAAATTTTGGCAGAAGCAAAACCAGGCTCTTCCGTTGTAGGAGCTAACCTTATTTTTTATCTCATAAAATAGTATAACAAAATTTTCAACGATTGCCGAAGTTTCGGTCGGGACTACTCGAATACGCCATTATGTCATAGCGCTGTTGCTAACTATCACACTTGTTACGCTGACCGCGTCTTGAAATCATTGTATCCCCCAAAAAGTGTAATTGATGT
This sequence comes from Apoderus coryli, assembly GCA_911728435.2. Classification (NCBI taxonomy): domain Eukaryota; kingdom Metazoa; phylum Arthropoda; class Insecta; order Coleoptera; family Attelabidae; genus Apoderus; species Apoderus coryli. The sequence continues at coordinate 31,288,882 of OU452198.1, read as the reverse complement.
CAGGAGGGTAGGCCAATAAAGGTTTATGTTATAAGACTGCCAAATACAAGAATAAAACGATTATTTATTTATTATTTTTTTAATTAAAATAGTGTTAACAGTGTACATGTACATTCTATTTGTATAAATTATTGCAATGACACATTACTTGTACAAGGTGTCTCACTTAAAATGCTCCCTTTAATGTTCAGTAATGGTTTCATATAGTACTTGATGGCTGGGGTAATTTTAAAGATTTTCTATTAAGGAACATCTTATTCGTGAGACACCGTGTACAAATAAAATATAACAATTTTGTAAACTATGAATGATACTTACATATTGCAAAAAATTGCATACGAAAAAACATTGATATAAGAAAATACATTAAAAAATTGATTGAATAAAAAAATATATATATTCGCAGTCAGTCTTGTTATTAATACCCTATTTTCCATTTAAATTTTTTTGTAAACAATTGAGACGTTTCTCGGAAAAACCTCGTAAGTCCAGTATCACCGAAATTGAGATAATGGCGCCAATTCATTCCTAACCTCCGTGGTTCACACATCATTATTTCCCGTAAAAATGTCATAGGTTCGATAGTACTTATAAATAAAAATAGGAAGTAATGAAGCAGTCATGTATACAACTTATACAGAGGGTCAAGCTAAAAAGGGATCAAACGATGTTACTTCGATGTTATTAAACTACTTTAATACTAATGATTTGTGCATAAATTTGGTTTTGATTAGTGATAGCTGTCCAGGCCAAAACAAGAACTATACCATGTTACATTTTTTATATGTATTAGATCATGTGCTAAAAATGTTTAATTCCATAACTTACATATTCCCTGTGAGAGGACAATCATATTTGCCCAATGATCAGTATTTTTCTATTATCTCAAGAAAGAAACGAAAAACTGAACGAGTTGAGCGAGAGCAAGAGCTAAGCCATTTCCTTTAAACTTGTCAAAGTAGATCGGTCAATGATTTTTGACATTAAAAATGCAACTGACAATTTTTTTCTAAATAATCCAAAAGCTGCTATTAAAATAAAAAAACAGATGCATTTTTCTGAAAGATAGTTATGGTGGTGAATGGTAGCATCAAAAGTAACCATGACAAACGAAATTTAAGAAAACAAAATTAGATGCATTAGAAAAACTTCTACCTCTTCTACATAACAACAGCAACAGAAAATTTTATGAAGACTTGACAACACACCAGAATACCATAGCGCCTGACACTCCCATCCAATGATGATGTTAGCAGGAGTGTCAATAAAACGATGATAACAGCAGTGGTTGCGAAGACTGAGTTTGGTCGTGTTTGTATTAGGGCATATGTTTATTTTTATTTTCACTTTGTTTTTTGTGTCAGAGTTGTTTTTTATTTTTTTAGTGTTTTATTCGGGACGCTTCTTCATTTTTTCTTTCAAGAAGTTTTTACAAGATTTAACAAGGTTTCAAACAACAGTTCAATCTAGTATTAAAGATGTTAATGATTACATTAGTTTTCACGGGACTATTTCACAAATAAACTTAGATTGTCAAAACATAATAACATTTATCGATAATATCGAAAATGCTATCATATTTTCAAAATTAAATACGCTACATAATTCTATCATATCGAGCTATGAAGTTAAGGAAATGATAAATTATTTAGGTAAACTCTACGGGAAAGATGAAATTCCAACTTTTACAAATATCATAACCTATTATCAGTTTTTAGGCACACAAGTGACCATTTCAAATTTAAAACTAATTTTTGCTATTCATGTTCCTATTTTACAAACCGAAGTTCTTAAATACTTCCATCTATATCCTATTATCCAAAACCACAAAATGTATACCCCAAAATATCCTTATTTGGCACAAACGGCAACCAACGCACAATTCCAAAAAGAAGATTGTCCACGTTTGGAAGACGTTTACTATTGTCAAGAAAGTCCTGTGTTACCAGACGAATGTACACTTAAATTTATGAATGGCGAAACCCCAGAACAATGTCAAACCTGGGAAATCAACGCTGAAAACTCCATAACTTATCAAGTTACCCAAAATATGATCCTGATAATACCGCCAAAACCACAAAAAAATATATTCAAAATGTCAATCCAACCAATATTTGGAAATTAGTTCTCCAGTATTAATAAAAATACCACCAACATGTGAAGTTCACATCGATAACGAAAAGTTTATGAACAATCACGAAATGCAACATGGTAAACCATTAATATTACCGAAATTAGAAATTACAAAATTAAAAAGTCCAAAAATGTTCGAAGCCTCAAATTTTACAAAACTAAATTTAGAAGAAATGTATCGAATAAACGAAATAACGAAGCAACTCAAACCGGTCATGTTACGAAATATCACTGAAGAAAATTCTACATTATTTACTACAATCCTCATCATCATAGCAATCACAATCATCACATATTTTGGATGGAAAATTTGGAATAGAAGAATCCAAATTTTGAAGATGTTCAAAAACAGGCCAAATCCACAACCCACTGACGAAAATAACTCCATTATTTTCACATCTTAAGGAGGGAGGAGTTACGAGCCCATAAATTACTTAGTATTTAAGAATTATTGTTATCTTTAATATTATATTTCGCTTATGTTTGTATTTTACTTCATATAAAACTGTTTTGCTAATTAAATATAAATTCATTCTCAAACTAATAGCTGTAAAGAAAAGATTTGAAGTTTTTACTGTTAATAAAGATTTTATAATTTTTTAAAAATCGTTTCGAAGTTAATTTATCCAAAATTGACCATGTGTTTTTTGTGTTTTGTTCATATACGGTCGACAAAAAAGCTATAAGTAATTGTGGACGAAGTATTTTTTATATTTTTACTTCTACTAGATATGCCAATAAAGTGCTCTTATCAAAAATATGCTAATTTTGGACTAATAATGTTTTTCCCAGAAACGCCTCAATTGTACCTATATAATTTTTATAAAAACGCTCTATCTTGAACAAAGTTATTTATTTTTAGTACATTCTGACGTGAAGGAAATTATATGTACCTAATAGCAATAAAAGTCGATCCTCCACGAAATAAACTCTATCTACGAAAGATGTTTCGGGGCTCAAGCTCGATCATCAGTGGCTACGTAACTATATACAGTATGTCCACGGATGCGGGTAACAAGAGGACCAATGGACCAAAAATTGAAAGATACGAAAAAAAGTTATTCTTGATAAAAATTTTGCTTGACGAAAAAATAAGAAATACCATGAAAAAAATTATTTTTATTAAACCCCTCAAAAAGGCATAAACAGAAAATTAAACAAGAGCAAATAGTTATTTTTTGGGGTCTTAGCGTCAAATGATCAATAAAAAAAAATGCTCCAAATTTAATTCTAACCCTGATTCCAGAGTTACAGAAGAATATTTGAATTTATTTTAAAGAAGTAGTCCATATTGAAGTGGAGTAGAATAATACTCGTATATTCTTGAAATAAAAATCAACCTCCACGTAATAAATTTAATAGATTTCTCTAAAAATTTTTGCATCTACCAAACATCTTTCGCAGCAACAGGCCGCATCATCAGTGGTTCTCAAAATTACGAAAAACCAGGGCATTTCATATGTTAATAGTATGACGTTATTGAGCGTTCGCTTGATGAGCGTACCTGCTTATTTGTAAAACACCGAGAGACGAGCGATGGATGATACATCCAACAGGTCAGATATATACGTGGACAAGTAGTTGAGTAATCACAATGAGTATTTTAAACGTGCCACATTATGTACCTTGAGCGTATTACCATTTTTATTAACTCGGGTTAATATTTTATTATTTTTATCTCTTGGATAGTGGTCGTTGGTAAATTGCCAGTGTCGTAGTTCTGGAAAAATACATAGAGTGGTTAGGAACTAAATAGTGATGTGTGGACTTGAAAAAGAAAAGGAGTATTGCAGCAGTTCACTTAATTGTGCTGAATGATGAAAATTAGTATATTATGTTTTAAATAGGGCTACTGGCGAACCACCCAATAAAAAACGTAACGCGCCATTAGCAAATCTCCATGAGTGGTGTGGAAACTTGCTTACAATTACAATCCTCTCTTGTCAGAGACCATAAATGGTATCAAAAATTTTAAAAATCTACTACACTACTAATGGGAGAAGCTATCTCATGAAATAAAGATTTCTAAAATATTTAGTTTCATGATTCATAAGCCAGACATAAACATAATCAATGTATGTCTTCTTTAACAATAATCCCTAAAATAATGGTACGCCCATGCCTCCAAACTGATTGAAGCATGCCGCCGAAAGCTTTTTTATGATTTCAAATAAGAATATAAGGAATATACAATTATTTACTTACTAATTAGGAGAAATGCTTCTAATCCTGGAAGGAAGGGTGTATTTAATATTTTGATGTATCCTATAATAGGTATTAAATTTCAAACTCACCGTTACGGGAAAAAAAATTTCTGATAAATAAATCACATAATATTCGGGGGTAATACCACAAAGAGCTCAGATTTAGCCGGATATTTTGTTGCGATTTATTTCGAATACTTACTTTCATTGGCAATTTAACGACAACTGACGCTCTCGTGATTTTTTTAGAACAGATCGAGTTAAATTACTTATATGAAAGTAAGTATGAGAAAACCATCGTAAAAAATATCCTGCTAGATCTGAGCTCGCGTGGTATTTGGTAAGACAATTCCATGAATAGAAAACACAATTCAATTAACCTTTATTTAACAAACTGAAAGAACAATAAGAAGATGAATAATGTTTAGAAAGAACAATTATTGTGAAAAATACAATTATTATATACAATTCGTCCCGTAGACATTTGCTCCTTTCCAGTAGACATTTGCTCCTTTACTGGTGCAGATTTTGTTGATGACATTGACATAGATGTGTCACTGTGTCTAATTCATTATCTGAAGCAATAATGCTAGCGTTGCTACGGTAACGTAATTTATCCGATATTTTTATCCACTTGCATTTCTGTTCCTTCCTATTTAGCCGATAGTAAACTACGATATTTGTACTTACAAATGGGAATTATTATACATGAGTGGAATTGTCTTATAAATCTATTAAAATATTTGTTGAATCATTAATCTATGATATGAAATCTATTGTCAAAAAACTTTGTTTTACTCATTATTCAGCCTTACAAGGACTTTTCTTTTTATAAATCATTAATTAAATGTAAAAATCTTAATTGTTGTAAAATATTAAAGACATCCTTCCTTGCAGGATTAATGCATTTCTCCTAATTAGTAACTAAATAATTGTAACAACAATGATGAAATAGATTTTCGTAATATTGATAACCACTGATGATGCGGCTTCATGCTGCAAAACATGTTTGGTAGATGTAAAGATTTTTAGAGAAATCTATTAAATTTATTACGTGGATGTCGACTTTTATTTCAAGAATATATTTGAATATATGAAAATATTCTTTTTGGTTACGGACGACTTTAGGGACAGTGGAACCTTCTGGTTTTTTCCTGTTTATTAGAAAGACAACATTTGAAATAGTACATTTCAAACAAAATGTGTGGTAAAAGCATTATTAAAGCCAAAAATCAAAATTTAATTCCCATAAAAATCGACTCTTTCACCTATTACATACCTAGTAAATTTGTCACTTTTTTCATAAAGATTGAATCAAAATATAATATATTAACACTAAGTTATCTTCTATAGACGTTTATTTACCTAACTAATGCACCAATGTTTAATAAAACACATTTGCAGTCTAAAAAATAAAATACTACGTAAAATGTGAACAAAATTCTAAAATAGACTATCGAAGTGAAGTTTGCTGCGTAGAAAAATTGGAGATTAGTAATGTTGTTAGTTACCTTATTGTGTTTGTAGTAGTCAGTATTCAAAAAAAAGTTGTCTTGTCAGTGTGAAAAGTATTCCCTAAATTGCTGAGCGTCAAACAAAGAGTTTCCTGGCGTACACGTTTCGAAAGTTTGATATTAAAAAAGAAACGAAACAATGTAATGAGGACGATGACAGTACAGTTTTGCTATAAGAATCTGTAAATGAAAATCCATTGCGTTCTTTAAGATACAGGGCTAAGAATTTAGAGGTGGTGAGAAAACTTACCATTAAAAAAGTTTTGTAACAAAATAAAATGTATCCTTACCATCGTCGTTTCAACCCACTTTGGAGTCTGGGGATGAAGCAAAAAGGATATAGTGCAATGCTATGGAAGTAGTCTCTGCTCTTATCCTTATGTAGTGGAGGAATTCCACCGCAAATTTCTTGGCGTATACGTTTCGAAAGTTGCTGTTCACAAATTGGTGAAAAAATTTCAAAAAACAGGACCAGTTTTTGATATTAAATAGAAAAGAAACCATATAATGAGGACGATGCCAGTACAGTTTTGATATTGCAATCGGTAAATGAAAATCCATTGCTTTCTTTAATATACAGGGCTACGAATTTAAAAGTGGTGGGAAAATCTACCATTCAAAAAGTTTTAAAACAAAATAAAATTTATCCTTACCAGCCTCGTTTCAACCCACTTTGGAGTCTGAGGATGAAGCAAAAAGGATATAGTGCAATGCTATGGAAATAGTCTCTGCTCTTATCGTTATGTAGTGGAGGAATTTAACCGCAAATTTCCTGGCGTATACGTTTCGAAAGTTGCTGTTCACAAATTGGTGAAAAACTTTGAAAGAACAGGAGCAGTTTTTGATATTAAATAGAAAAGAAACCATATAATGAGGACGATGCCAGTACAGTTTTGATATAGGAATCTGCAAATGAAAATCCATTGCTCTGTTTAAGATACAGGGCTAAGAATTTAGAGGTGGTGGGAAACTCTACCATTCAAAAAGTTTTAAAACAAAATGAAATTTATCCTTACCAGCCTCGTTTCAACCCACTTTGGACTCTGGACATGAAGCAAAAAGGATATAGTACAATGCTATGGAAGTAGTCTCTGCTCTTATCGTTATGTAGTGGAGGAATTCCACCGCAAATTTCCTGGCGTCTACGTTTCGAAGGTTGCTGTTCACAAATTGGTGAAAAAATTTGAAAGAACAAGAGTTTTTGATATTAAATAGAAAAGAAACCATATAATGAGGACGATGCCAGTACAGTTTTGATATTGCAACCTGTAAATGAAAATCCATTGCTTTCTTTAAGAAGTTAGAGGTGGTGGGAAAATCTACCATTCAAAAAGTTTTAGCATGGGATGAAGCATAAAGGCTAGAATTTTTGTTTGTGGATTGGAAATAAGATTTTAAACGGCAATAGAAATTTTCGCAAGCTTATATTTTTTGATTAATCAATATTTTCAACCAACGGAACTGTAGCTTCCCAACATGTCAGATATTAGAGTAAAGAAAATCCAGAATTTCGAACTCCCGCAAGACGACAGTACTGCAAAAAGTCAATGTGTGGTGTGCTATTTCATATTACGGTATCATTGGTCCTTATTTTTGTGAAGGTACTTGTAACAGAGCAAGCTATTTGCAACTAATAGATACATTATTTTGCGATCATCTCGAAGAGCTGCCCCTGGATTATCGCAACGCAATCTATGTTCAACGCGATGGGTGCCATGCACATTGCGCTGGAGAGGTTAGCGAATGGGTGAACCAGAAATTCGGTGTCAAATGGATAGGCAGAAATGGACCCCAAGTCCCGACCTGACATAAGCCGATTCTTGCCTTTGGGGCCGTCTAAAGCAGCTTACGTATGCGCAACCACTAGATACCAATGTTGAACTTTTAAAATTAAGAATTAGGCGAGCCGTGGAATCATTGACGATTCAAGAAATTCGAGCCAGTTTTGAAGATATTAAGAAGCAGTTGGAAAAGTGTGTTGAATATGGCAGAGGGGTTTTTGAACTATAATTATGATTGCATTATGTTTATTAATTTTCATTTTAATTTGTTTAATTTTATGTTTACGCATTTTTGAGACGCCCCTGTTTAATAAAAATATTTTTTTTCATAGTAGTTCTTATTTTTTCGTCAAGCAAAATTTTTTATAAAGAATAACTTTTTTTCGTATCTTTCAATTTTTGGTCCATTGGTCCTCTTGTTAACCGCATCTGTGGACATACTGTATGTTTACAAAAAGCTACATTGCAATACATCCAGGTCATTTCGTGGAAATTATATAAAATTAATAAAATTATTTTTTTTTGTCAAATTAAAATAATACTGTGATGTATTTTATTTGACAAAAATTTTAATTTTATTAATTTTACATAATTTTCACGAAATGATCTGGATCTAATCTATTAATTATCAAGATTAAAAATTTCTTTGCAGCAATGCAGCTTTTTGTCAACATATATAGTTACGTAGCCACTGATGATGGAGCTTGAAGCCCCGAAACATGTTTGGTAGATAGAGTAATATATTGAATTTATTTCGTGGAGGACTTTTATTCCTATTACAAAGTTATTTATGTTTTCGTAAAGTTAAATGTGATGTTATACATACAGTGTGCGTATAAAGTCTAAGAAAAGGATGCGTGAGACCCTATATTGGCGTTGTTGCCAGCTTAGTCTGTCTGCAAATCAAAACAATTTTAAATTTTTAAATCCTTGGTAGATTCTACGTACATTTGCTATAATTTTGATCAAAACACCTTTTTCCAATTTCCATTAATTATACCTAAATTGATTAATTTGAAAAAACTGAAATCTAAAGTTCAAATTGTTTTGATGTCCAGACAGTGATCCTCACTGTATATTTCAATTATTTATACCGTATTTTTAAATACATGATAGACAATCTAACATGCTATCCAAATACACCGTCAAATTCTAATAATTGCCGTAGTGTTGCATTTTTTTAACATAACATACAGTGTGTCCAAATTTAACTTTCCAAAGGTGTCTATGTGAAGTAAAACTTTACTGTTGCAGTGCTGCCGAATCGACTAATTTATCAGTAGATGTACCAAGTTTGAAACTCAATTACCGATTTCGAAATATCTAACGACATTTGGTATTTTTAATTTGATCTTTTTATCCTGTGATCTATCATCTGCTGAGTTGAGAAATTCCCTAATACGAGGAAATTTCCCGGCAGAGATGGCCCCAACAGATATGATTTTTTGCTGATTGCTATAATACTAAACCAGCCTAACGCCTGTTCCAAGTTTCAGGTTTATAGCTTTGTTAGTATACGTTTGATTGCCTATTAGAAGAAGATTAACATAACAAACGGGATTCTTCAAAATACTCCTGTTAGTCAGTACGATCAATAAAAGTATGTCAACATTAAAGGGTCTTTTTAGGTTTTTTGACAAGAGTATCAAATACACTGTATCCAAGATAAGAGTGGGATAGCATTGAAATCTTGGAAACGGTAGGAGTTACAATGTCGGTTAAATTAGAGAAAAGTTGTACAATTTAAACACTTTTTAAATGGTTTTTCAAAATGACTAACTTTTTCGAGAATTTTTGAACAAACGATTTTGTGCGATTTTAGTTTTTATTTATTTCTGACATTATTTTTACAGATATAAACAAATGAAAAGCTCTTTCTTATTGTTACTCTTTCAGGAGAATAAGATAGCGTTTACACATTTTCACTACGACGTTTCGTTTTTGAGAAACCTTCATCAACTTGGTTTTTTTACAGACGGCCATCGATTTTCTATTGTTAAATTTAAAGCCATTTTCAGTTCAAAAATACGTGGTATATCACATGGAATGGTTTAAACAAGTTTTCAGTGTTTTTAGCTATTAATTAAAATTATTCAAGAAAAATCGTCATAGTTTCGCACTTAACTGACTGAATGCAGAGCAGTAGGTTTTGCAAAAACATTCTTTCGTCGTTACTAACAATTATTTATTATTATATGACAATTTATTTCTGTCTCAGTACAACATTTTATTCTGTACGCAGATTTTAAATTTAGTTGAAATTTTTGTGCTTTTTAAAGTTATGGAAAAAACGCCTTTCTCAGATGAATGTTTTACGCAAAATTAGTGCCAAACTATGGAATTTTTTCTCGAATAATTTTAAATAACATCTAAAAACACTGAAAACTTGCTTAAACCATTACGTGTGATATACCACATATTTTTGAATCAAAAATGGCTTTAAATTTAACAATAAAAAATCGAGGGCCGTATTTAAAAAACAAGTTGATGGTTTTTGAAAAAGAAAACATCGTAGTGAAATATGGTAAACGCTATCTTTTTCTCCTCAAAAAGTAACAAAAGTGCTTTTATTCTTTTTATAACATTAAAAATAATGTCAGAAGTACTAAAATTGCAAAAAAATCGTTTGTTAGAAAATTCTGGAAAACGGCTAAAGTTAGTTTACTTTTGAAAACACCAATTAAAAGGTGTTTAAATTGTACAACTACCAAACCTATAAAAGACCTGAATATCTGCGATTTCACATTATTCAGAAATTTGGAAAAATAGAACAGAGAAAATTTTGGAAAAAGAATGTGTGCATACTAAAGGAGCAGAGGGAGACAGTTCCCAATCAGCATTGTAGTTTAAGACAAAGAAAAACAAAAATCAACCATAAAATAAACACCAATAACAATTCAATAATTATTTTTTGAGTATGCATAACTACATTCGCAAGCCTTTTACTCTTGACTTAAACCCACTCCACGATAGCGACCTGAATTCTCGTGGAAGAGAATTGTATAATGAAGGGGTCCGGTATGAAACCTTACGTATAAGTTTGGAATATAAATATCCCGGAGCTTGGGTTTGGATTATTTTATGCACCAAACAAGCCAAACGCACAACTCTTCGGTGATGCAGCTGTCGGATTAATAACTAATTATTATTTTATTACTATTTTTCGAGCTTCTGTATTTTATTTTTAAATAAAATCGGAAGGTCTAATTTGGACACCCAGTAAATTTAAATTACCTAAACTGATACTTAATCATCAATAAATTATTTAGTACTTAATACAATACTTAACAAAAAAAAAAAACGGAGAATGAAAATGCTAAAGCTATTTAAGTTGAAATCCAATCAACATTTCCTCGGTCCAGTTTTTCATTTGTTCATTCAGGTATCGTACCATACCCTACAGGTCATTCATTATTTATCTTGAACTTATGAGATTTATGTATCACATTCTTTTATTTAAAATAGTTTTTTACACATTTTCACTAAAACAGTTCACAGATGTTTACCGTTTCATCTCAAGTAACTGTATTTCATCCTCACCGTCTGATGAGGATAATAATCCACCTTCCACGTCCGCAAAATCGATATCGTCCTCATCGTCGTCATCATAATATGGTCGAGTTATTGGCTTCTCTAAAATAAACGGCATTCAATTAAAACCCTCGCCAGATAAAATATATTTATCACTAGTGAAAATCCATTTCAACCTACTTTCAAACGACCGACTAAACAATTCAGTTTCATTTTGATCATCGTGTTCTTTAAAATCTTCAAAAAATGCAGTCTGAGACAGACGCCCATATCCAGTTGTCTGTCTGTTTTTACATGCGATAAAACAGATGATTCCTAGGCCTAATGCACCTGTTAAGATTAACCCTGAAACAGAAAAACAACACAGACATGTTACGACCTGATAATAATAATAACTTTATTGTTTAACAGGTAGGCATAACCCAATTATAAGACACATATTACATATTATTCAACAACAAGATATAGATATTTAGATTAAACTAAATGTTTAGAAACATATTTGTGTAAATGAAAAGAACAAAAAAAAAATAAAACAAAACTTTATAGCTTGCGATCACTTATGAAAATATTAATACTAGTTTCAAACGTAATCAAACTTATATCAAAAAAAAATTACTACATCTCAAGCCTAAATTGATGTGAATTTCGTGCATTAAACAGAAGATAAGAACAGTCAATTAGATTGTTTATAATTTTAAATAGGAATATTTGGTAGGAAGTAAGACGTCTAGACAACAATGACCTAAAATGAAAGGTTTCTAGGAATATATTATGGTTACAACCTCTCTCCGGGAAATATCCACGTATTTTAAAATAATAATAATAAAGGCATTTATTGTCCAACAGTTAGATAACCATTTACAGGACAAAATACATAGAAAAATAAACTTAGTTATACTTAGCATTTCTCAGGACAAAACAATATAACAACCTAACGAACAACCAAATACAAATTCCGTATTTAAACTTAAAAATATAACAAAAGAATAAGTCACAATCTTCGCAAATGAGATTAAAATGACTACATATTATGCTCACCGGTGACCTTTTTAAAATATTGGTTCTTGCTCGATTGCAGTAGAAAACACGACTGCACCGTCTCGGAACATTTATATTTAACGCAGAAAGCAACCCCGAACAATCGACCCTTCCACAAATTAAGTTATGCAGAAAACACAATGCACTCAAAGATCTTCGAAAATCAAGACTTCTAAACTGAAACCTACTCAGAAGGTACCCATAATCGATCCCCCTCTCAGGATAAACGCCATCTCTTTTAAATGATAAATATTTTAGGAAACGACGCTGAAGTCCCTCCACAGTGAACTTATGGGCATCATATATCGGAAACCAGATCAGCGACGCATATTCAAGTTTGGAACGAACATATGAGTAATACAACATTTTGAGGGCATCAATGTTATCAAAACCTCTACAATTACGCACAATAAATCCATACATTTCTCATCAAACACAACACCTAAATCTGTAACAGTGCGACAGCGAGAAATCTGAGTTCGATTCACGGCATACTCATAATCAACTATTTCTTTGTTTCGTGAAAATGTGATGTATTTACATTTGTCCGCATTTAAGATTAACCTGTTCTGAATACACCATTCCTCAATACAAGAGAGATCAGACTGGAGTTGCACACAATCGTCATAACTTTTTATAGATCATCTGCGAACAATAACTTATGACAATTGAGTCGGGCATCAAGATCATTAATAAATAAAAGGAAAAGCAAAGGTCCCAAGTTCGATCCCTGGGGAACTCCAGAGGTGGCAGTGTAATTGCAGGATCTGTGACCATTATAGAAGATGTATTGCTCTCTGTTGCGTAGATATGAACTAAAAAAGATCTTAAGATCATGCCAAAACCCAAACTGTTCATCAAGCTTTTTGATCAGAACAACATGATCCATTCTGTCAAAGGCTTTGGCGAAATCCGTATAAATTACATCCATCTGTCCGCCACTATCCAACACTTCGGTAGTTTGTTGTAAAAGCAAGGCAAGATTTGTAACAGTGGAACGCCCAGACATAAATCCATGTTGATTCGGTGTAATCAAGTTTCTAACACATGGATAAATATAATCATACAGCACAGTCTCAAATAGCTTTGCGAAATTTGACAAAATTGATATTGGACGATAATCATTAATTAGAGCTCTATCACCCGATTTAAAAACTGGTATTATTTTTGCAATTTTCCACTGCTTAGGGAACTTGGAATTTTTTAGTGCCAAATTGGAGATAGAACACAAAGGAGTTGCCAATACCATCACACAGTCCTTCACCAAGAAAGAAGGCAGACAGATCATCAGGACCCGAAGTTAACTTGTTTTTAAGTTTTTTGGCAGCTTTCAGGATGTCCTCCTCGCAGATACTGGGAGCACCAACACTGTCAAAGTACCGGATCACGGCCGTTGAACGAATGTCAGTTGAAGGAGTAGGGCTCAAGAATACACTCTTAAAAAAAACTTGCGAATGCATCCACGATCTGAAGAAACCTGAGAAACTTTCTTTGTAGGTACATATTAAATCTTATATATATGAATCTGGTAAATTGGTGACCACACTACAGCTGCATACTCCAGCCTTGAGCTTACTAATGAATTATATAGTTTTCGGTAGTAAGACAATTAATGTTTGTAAAGCTGGTAGTAGATCGAAATATAAATCCTAGGGTTCGTAGACATTTCTTGGAAATCTCGTGGATATGATCATTAAAAGTTAGTTTATTGTCAACAATAACTCCCGGATCCCGAACGCTTGAACATACTTCCAAAGTACTGTTATTAATGGCATAATCAAATAAAAACGACTCGTGATCCTTAGACACTTGCATTTTTCGATATTAGAGTTAATCTGTTTAATACGCACTAATCTTGCAGGTGTAGAAAATCGGACTGGAACTCATGCCAGTCCTGCAATTCATCAATAACACGATATATTTTCATATCATCCATGAACAATAGAAATTTACTAGAAAAACACTGAGCAATGTCATTAATGAAAACAGTAGTGGGGCTAAATTGCTACCCTGTGGTGCTCCACTAGTGGTAATAAATTCCAAGGACTTAAAACCATTATACTCAACAAACAACTTGCAACTTTTGCAGATATGACGCAAAGATGAAATCAAGTCCGAGGAAAACCCAATAGATCTTAGTTTTAACTTGAGAACCTCATGATCCAATCTGTCGAAAGCGTTCGAAAAGTCTGCATATTACATCAACCTGCTTGTTACGAGCTTAGGGCATGATATGCATTTTGCAAGAACACAGCTAAATTTATTTCAGTCGATCGTTTCTGGAAAAAAACCATGCTGTTCCAATATGATTCGATTCTTTATCTGATAAAATATCAGACCTTCGAAAAGCTAGAGAGTATTGATATAGGCCGGTAATTATTGTTTATCAAGTTTAGCTCACCTGCCTTATGTACGGGACAAACACGTGCGACCTTCCTGATAAGTATATTTTACACTAGTGTTTGGCAAAGCAATATGTCCAAACAACTTTTGGCATTCTGCTAGGGAAGATTGTTGCGCTTAGTATTAGCAATAGGATTACTGACTCTTTATCTGACAACTAGGGCAAGAGAGCTGGAGAACCGCCAAAAATTATAAATAATATGTTGATAGTACTTAGAAATTAAGGATCACCGTAGGGTTCTGCTTGCAATTCCGTCAAACACATATACACTCTGTCCAAGGACAGCATTGGAATCTTGGAAACGGTAGGAGTTATAATGTCGGTTAAATTAGAGAAAAGTTGTACAACTTAAACACCTTTTAAATGGTTTTTTAAAAATTAAAGTAACTTTAGCCGTTTTCGAAATTTTTTGAAAAAACGATTTTTTACGATTTTAGTTTTTATTTATTTGTGACACTGAAATGAAAAGCACTTTCTCATTGTTACTTTTTGAGGAGAAAAAGAAATGTAACTCCGACGTTTCGTTTTTGAAAAACCAACATCAAATTCGTTTTTTTAAATACGACACTGGATTTTTTATTGTTAAATTTAAAGCCATTTTCAATTCAAAAATAGGTGGTATATCACACGTAATGGTTTAAACAAGTTTTCAGTTTTTTTAGCTGTTATTTAAAATTATTCAAGAAAAATCGCCATAGTTTGGCATTTATTTTGCGTAAAACATCCATATGAGTTTTTTAATAACCTCAAAAGCACAAAAATTTCAACTAAATTAAATTTAAATAAAATGTTGTACTGAGACAGAAATAAATTAACAAATAATAATTGTGAGTCGTGGTTACGAATGAATGTTTTTGCTAAACCTACTACTTTGCATTCAGTCAGTTAAGTGCGAAACTATGGCGATTTTTCTTGAATAAGTTTAAATAACAGCTAAAAATACTGAAAACTTGTTTAAACCATTTTTGAATTGAACATGGCTTTAAATTTAACTATGAAAAATCGAGGGCAGTATTTAAAAAAACGAAGTTGATGATGGTTTTCAAAAACAAAACGTCGTAGTGAAAATTTGTAAACGCTATCTTTTTTTACTAGAAAAGTAACAATGAGAAAGTGCTTTTAATTTTTTTATATCTGTAAAAATAATATCAGAAATATATAAAAACTAAAATCGCAAAAAAATTGTTTTTTCCAAAATTCTCGAAAACGGCGAAAGTTACTTTACTTTTGAAAACACCATTTAAAAGGTGTTTAAATCTGCTTCAACAAACATTGTAAATCCTACCGTTTACAAAATCCATAGCATTCTTATCTTTTTAGCACAGTGTATACTGCTGCGCAGTCAGACGAATTTTATGTGAAAAAGTGTCACTACTCTAACGATGTTGCCAGGTTGGTATATATTCACTATATCGACTGATAGAATGAATAATACAATTTTATGATATTATAAATTTATACAGTGGATGTAATTATTATATCATTGCTGGGGGTAAAATGCTGAGTATGGAAGGTTAGGTAGCAGGCAGGGATGTGTTGTAAGGGTGTAATAGTGATGATCAGGAAGAGTTAGTAAAGGAGGCTGAGTGTAGAAAGCAGGATTGAGATGAAATGTAGTAGGCACGTAGTTCTTATATTAGTTCGATAGCAGTCATTATTAGGCAACACACTGCCTGCTACCTAACCTTCCATACTCAGCATTTTACCCTCAAGCTCCTGCAATATTTGTGTGGATTAGTTCGATAGCATTCATCGTTAGGTAATCATTGCAGGAGGTTAAGGGTAAAATGGTGACTATGGAAAGTTAGGTAGCAGGCAGGGATGTGTTGTCCCAATAATGACTGCTATGGAACTAATATAACAACTATCTGCCTACTACATCTCATCTCAATCCAGCTTTCTACACCCACCCTCCTTGACTAACTCTTCCTGATAATTACTATGACACGCTTACAACACATCCCTGCCTGCTACCTAACCTTCGATACTCAGCATTTTACCCCTAACCTCCTGCAATGATTACCTAACGATGACTGCTATCGAACTAATTCACATAAATATAACAAATAGGTGTATAACCTAGCGTAGCATTTACATTTAACGGTCAAAAATTAAGCGCCAAATATGTGCGTTTTAAACCTGGCAACACCACACTTCGATTACAATCTGAACTCCCAAAACTCGTCTGACTGCGCAGCGGCGCGGTCAGACCATAATTTAGTACAACTATACTGCATGTTTACCGGCTTTTCTTTTTTGTAATACTTTTTATTTATTTATTTATTCATTTACGGACTTAAGTCCATTATACAAAACACAAATATAAATTTAATTACATCAACATTACAGAACCATAAAAACAATAATACAATAATAAGCATACAGCTACAAAAATTTAAACATCTTGAAGAGCTGAACATAAAAATGAAGTATCAAACAATAGCACATTAATAACAATAAAACAAAATGCCTTAGAGAATGTGATGACGTTGTCGCAAACCCTTAACAAACTCACCGTAAGGTGAAAAAAAATCGAGATCCGGATCGACAGCCAGGTGACGATTAGCCGATCTCAAAACTCGTGGAATAAATCCATGAGACGTACAATTTCTGCGACAGAACGGCTCATGAAACAGCCGAGTACCTCTGACCCGACGCACTGGAACGCGAAAGGTAATCTCGCACAATAAGTGCGAAGAGGAGACTAAACCATTCAACACCCTGTACAAAACAATCAGATCCTTCACGCTTCTCCGCTCAGCCAAAATGGTCAATCTCAAATCAACGCACAGTGAAAAGTAGTCGTAAGTATAATCTGGCGGTGGAGGACGTCCAAGCTTAAAATGCATAAATCTTAAAAATGTATGCTGAACCCTCTCAATACTGTCCACATGGCTTGCGTAAGACGGATTCCAAACCGCCGATGCATATTCCAAATGCGGTCTGACCAATGCATTGTATAGTAGTCTAATCGATCTTATATTTGTAAAATCAGAAGTAATACGTTTAATAAATCCTAACATTTTCAATGCCTTAGTTGTCATGCAATTTATGTGATCCACAAAGGTCAACGAATGATCTATCCTAACACCAAGATCAACCACAAAAGTCCTACAAGTCAAGCGAGTGTCGGAGATAACGTACTCATACAAGAAAGGTTCCCTCGCACGATGAAAACCCACATAGAAACACTTTGAAGCATTAAGCACCATTTCATTTCGGTCACAATACTGATAAAGACTTGAAATAAGATTTATTTAATTTATTAAATATTTAAAAATCGCTAAAAGTTCTTAAGCATTATTTGTCTTTATACGAAGGGCGGCCAAAAAATAACGAGACTATTGCTGGAAAACATTTTTTTATTTATTTAGTTATTATAACAATTCGCATTGTTCGAAACACTGCTGCTTTTATGTGCTTCTTCATAACGCGAGTCGATTTATCTTTCTTAGTGTTAACGGACTGTAGGCTTCTTCACTTTTCTGTAGATTTGAGCTTGGAATCACCGTCACATTGTCCGAGGTTAACCGAATAATATGTTTAAACGATTGGTAGGAAATCTCTTGAAAGATAGTGGACTTATTCTTCCTGTATTCGGATCTTTCTTCTTGTTTTATGGAGTCCAGAAAGAATTTTAAGGTGCTTCAAAAACTCTCATTATCGCTTTAATTTGCTTCCTTTTCCGTGAAGCTGAACCTTTTCAATGCAAGAATTACCGCTGAGTGAGCGTTGTTTTACGTTCAACGCCTTCTCGACCTTCTTGGAAACGCTTAAATCACTCGAAACTTCGCGCACATGGCAAACATTTATTGACACACGGTTCTGGTTATTAAAGAGTACAGCCTTTTCAAAAGAATTATTTGGGAAAAAATATAATTTCCCGAAGACAAATTCACATCGGTAAAAAATCCTGCGTTAATAATTTTTGAAGAAAAGAATCTTGTAACAAATTTTATTTTACTTGCCAATTTACAAAACTATAGCAAGCGTTTTATAGTCTAAAAAATATAACTTTTTAAAAATCATTTCCTTACCTGTAATAATTACAAACACCAATCTCGGCATACCGCCAACAGTAGTGTCCCGGCGAAGCGTAAATATCACAATTTTTGGAAAATTATTAATCGCATTTATATCTACGAGTTTCACATCGGGGAAATATCCATTTGCATCCACTTTAAGTGTGTATTTGCCAACAGGAAGTGGCACACCATATTTTCCATTACTATCAGATATAACAGTCACATTAGGTTCAATGACGTATATGTTGGCATTTGCTATTGGGTGATCCAATGTATCTGTGACGTAACCTAAAAATCATCGAAAAGCGACATTGTGCAGCCATTTTCCATTCGACATTAGTTGATTACTTTGACGTTTACGCTCAAGAGAAAACGTCAAACAATCAAGGAATGTAAATGAAGAGCGTGAGCGTGATATCACTAATAACATGGAAACCTTTTTAGATATATTAAGTGATCTCATGTAGTTGGTAAAAATTTAATACAATAACACTATCACCGTCATCTCCACAAAATGTTTATTCACCTCTTAAAAGTGGGAAATGTTTCGGGATGTCTTACATCACATCATCAGCCACAAAACAGCTACAAAACGCGGTAACACCTTTTTTCTTTACCCTGTACATGAGAACGAGATGTGTAATATCTTACAAAAAATAACGCGGAAGAACTCAAGTGGTCCCGATGGTGTCCCATGTTCGGTGTTGAAACACGTCATTGATTATGTGGTAGGTACCTATTCTTACACATTCAGTAAACTGTTCCTTCATTGAAGGAAAATTCCCACAAGAACTGAAACGAGCCAGAGTTGTGCCTATATTCAAGAAGGGGGATTCGAAGCATCTCTGTATTGTCTGTTTTCTCTAAAGTTTTTGAAAATGCATTTTACTGTCGGCTTGTGGATTATGTGAATAAATATAATATAATTGGTAATAACCAATTCGGATTTAGAAAGGGTCTATCCACCCAGGACGCGATAGTGCAGTTCATCGGCAAAGTGCTTGGAAGAAAGACAAAAATGTTCAGGTTTATTTTTCGATTATTCACGAGCTTTCGAGACGGTGAATCATGAAAGGATTTTACGTAAACTCTATGGTATCGGTGTTAGAGGCTCTCCCTTAAGTTGGATAACATCATTTTTATCAGAAAGAAAACAAAAAGTGTGTCTCAACCGTGATGGCAAAGTTTATGAATCATCAGTTCTTGAGTTGGACGTCGGCGTTCCCCAGGGCAGTACATTAGGACCACTAATCTTCATACTGCTCATTGCAGATATATCTACACACATAAAATCTGCAAAGCACATTACCCTTTTTGCTGATGATACCTCAGCTATAATAGCTGCTGACTCTATTAGTGGTTTAAATGCAAAAGGATATGAATGTTTGGAGCACATGCGGAATTATTGTACTAATAACTATCTAGTCTTGAATTTTGAAAAAACAAATCATATACATTTCTCAGCA
The DNA here is from genome assembly GCA_911728435.2 of Apoderus coryli. Taxonomy (NCBI): domain Eukaryota; kingdom Metazoa; phylum Arthropoda; class Insecta; order Coleoptera; family Attelabidae; genus Apoderus; species Apoderus coryli. Next base: position 31,268,783 of record OU452198.1, on the reverse strand, counting down.
AGGGAGGTGAACTACAGTATGAGAACTGTTAACGGGGATCACCGGCTAGTAAAGAGATCATATGTGAAATTCTTGGGTGTTGACATTGACTCGCAGCTAAATTGGTACAAACAAATCGAGACCGTTTCTGTGAAGCTCTGCTGACTTTCGTTCTTAGTTTGGAAAATGAGAAGCTTTGTTTCAATGGATGTATTGCGGTCATTTTATTTTGCTAATGTTAATTTAGTCCTGTGTTATTGGAGTGTGTGTTCTACGTGTATTCTAACATTGATCGGTTTACGAGCACAGCTCAAATTTCTAACTACGATCTTAGAGATAATTTAAATTTAAGACTATATGTACACCGTCTCTCTCTCTCAGCAAATAGTTGCCTTATAATGCCTATTAAGTTGTATAATCATCTGCCCCATCATCTAAAAGTGAATACAGCTCCGAGTAAATTCAAACGAAACGTAAGGGATTGGTTACTTGAATTCAGTTTCTATTCGTTAAATCAATATTTTGTGAATGATTTGGTGTTTTTGTGAAATGTAATTATACAATCCATGTCTTTTATACTACTTATTTATTTATTTTTTTTTTAAACATGTATTTTTGGTTGTGACCATTGTATTATATTACGACGTTGTGACGCATTCTATGTACACAGTTGTACCTCTCGAATAAAGACTATTATTATTATTAAAAAACATCAAATCTCATAATATCTGTTATATTGGATGTTTTGTCACCCTTAAAACAAGCGGTGGTGGCCACCTGCATGGCTTGCATATAAAAAATAAATAAAGCGTTTATTGCCCAATTGTTTACACATAAACTAAATACTAATTTTCAATGATGGGCCTAAGTTAGAACCTTGGGGGACTCCAGAGTAGAAACAAGATCTGAACCGCTTGTAAAGGATATATTGCTTGCGATCATGCAAGTAAGAGTTGCAGAAAGATGAGGGAAATCCATACATATGACGTTTCCTCACCAATATGTCATGCTCTTTTTGCTTTTTGAACAAGGTTTTCCCACGCTACTTGAAGATATCTAAAATTATTCCTTTGCCTAAAAGATCACAGCCTCACGAGCTGAGTGTGCGTGAGTACTAGCGGGATTATGTGGATTTTTGGAATGTATTGCCAGAGTTTCAACTGCTCCACTGCGTTTCTGGGGATGACTGATGATGTTATGCGTGCTACTGATAGGAGTATGGCAACTGTTTTGGTCCTCCTAAATTTCGCTTTTAAAAGTTTGTGGGGCTTTCTGATGCTGCATTGGCTCTGCTGGGTGATTATTTACGTGAAACGTCTCATGGGCACTCGTCTAAAGATGCAGTCCGATTGGATGTGTACTATATTGGAGCCATTGCTGTTCTGCAATATATTAGTCCATTCAAAAGGCCATAGGATGACACGTAGATGGCGTTACTAGAATTTTTTCCATATGATTTTTATTTAGTACTAACCTTCAAACGATACATGTATAAATTTGACAGCAATCTGACTATTGATTCGAGAGTTATAGCATTATGTGTGAAGCAACGTTTGTTATTGAAAAAAAAATAGAAAAAAGTGAATTTCGAGTTTTGATAAAGCATTGCTTTGTGAGTGGAAACCAAACAATGGCTGAGAAACACTATCCGAACTCTATTTCATCGAGACAAATGGTAGAGAAGTGGATTGCTGAATTTAAACGTGGTCGTACCAGCACAAATGATGCAGAGCGCAGTGGACGTCCAAATGAGCTTGTTATTCGAGAAAAAGTCAAAAAAAATCACAAATTGGTAATGAACGATCGCAAATTGAAGATGCACGAGCTAGCTGACATTGTGAAGATATCAGATGGTAGTGTTTTTACCATTTTACACGCACATTTGGGTATAACAACAACGAATTGATGCTTCAAATGAGTGTTTGTCGCTGTTAAACCACAATAAAATGGAATTCTATCGTCGATATGTGACAATGGATGAAACATGGCTTCACTATTACACACCAGAATGCAAAAGACAGTCAGCTGAGTGGACAGAAATCGACGAACCGAATCCAAAGCGAGCAAAGCCGCAACAGTCGGCCGGTAAGGTGATGGCGGCTGTATTTTGGGATGCGAACGGAATAATATTCCTCGGCTACCTCCAAAAAGGAACCACCATCAACAGCGACTATTACTGTGCACTTTTGGATCGATTGAAGGCTGAAATCGCAAAGAAACGGCCACATTTCTTAAAGAAAAAAAGTGTTGTTGCACCGTGTCACAAATCGATGAAAACTATGGCAAAATTGATTGAATTGGGCTCGAGTTGCTTACCCACCCACCGTATTCTCCAGATTTAGCCTCCAGCGCCTTTTTCCTGTTTTCAGATCGCAAGAGAATGCTTGCTGGAAAGAAATTTAAGTCCAATGATAAAGTAATCGCTGAAACTGAAGCCGATTTTGACGAGAAAGAGAAATCGTACTATACAAGAGACATCGAAAAGTTGGCAAATCGCTATACTCGTTTTATTGCCCTCTAAGGCAACTATGCTGAATAATAAAATCGAGTTTTGTCAAAATTTGGTATTTTTCTTACTTATCCTACCGACTTATTGAATGACCTGTTATATATCAAATATCGGTTCAGACTTAAAGTCCTGTAAAGCAGATTTACTACTCTTTTTCCCTCATGAGGCTGTGGTATCTGAAGACAAGAATAATGAGGATCTCGCGCGTATAATTTCTCATTCCGACCCTCACCAGTTGAAACTTAATCCACTAAAATCATCTGTGACGGTTTTTGGCAAAAACAGTGATACTTTTTGTGAATGACCGATTGAGATTTCCTCCAGTTTTAAATACATTTTTTCCAACTAACTTACCTCTAATTCCAGTACTGACTTCTCCATTAAACGGCTGATGTATTGTTACATCCTGCGTCGAATAAACGTCTTTACTCAAAGGCGTATTGAAACCCTCCATTTCTAAATCCCCTTGATCAGACTCCCCTGTTGGCGTACTATCCAAAACAATTTTAAATGACAACAAATTTAACGGACTTATCTGTATGTGCATTACTTTTGTTTTGTATCCATGACAAGTGATAGTCAAATCATATTTACCAGATGGCAGTATGATTTTGAAATGAGCATGTATTTTAGTCACTTCGAACACCTTATTTAGGCCTTGAATTTGGACGGTTGCATTTAATAGTGGTTGCAGTTTTTCGTTGTAGATGTTACCTTCAACACCTTCAAGAGAAAAATATACATAATTGCTAATAATGGTGGTTCAAAAATAACTCTCAAAGTTGTATTGGTTTAATTATCTCCAGACAGTCCTTCATCGACCTTACCGTCTCCAACACCAGAAAGTATCAGGAGAGCATGGCCGATAATTTAATTTTCAGCCACTCCATACGCTGTATGTGACTGCCGTAAGCTAAGGTGTTTAGAACCCCATCCTGACAGGCAATAATGAAACCCTACACCTTTGACTTTAGCCCGCTGGATTTTAAAAAAGAGAAGGTCTGCTTCGATGGACAAATGTCTCAAATGGTGTTATAGAAGACACCGGAAAAGGGCTTGCTGCCTCTTCTATGAGAGCCTTCCAGTTTGCACGTCACGTATCAAGGAGAGTTCAATTGCCACTCGTTTTGCTGCGAAAAAGGAACCATTTCAATCACCGCATCCTTTGATCTACTACCAAGCAGAGATACGGATCTCTACCACTAATTACCTCGCCCGCCAACCCATGCCGTGGGATATAAAACCTCGTAACGGATGTCTTAGAATGTTGTCTTCGGTGCAATGTCCTCATTTTTCGCGTCTTCATGTCAAGTTCGCGTAGCTTCGCTATAGTGTATTATAACACCCCAAACGAGTTAACGAGGACCGAAACTGTAAGCATATTAGTTGCAGCGACTTCGTTCTTCCCTGACAACTCTGAAGATTTTGTCGAAGCCGCCTTACATACTCACTGCGAAGGGATCCAACCCCGTTATGATATGGTGAAGCAATTGAAGCATACAATGAATAATCAAAACCTAGTGTGAGCAGGCAATATGCCCGGTGAAACAAGTTTACAAACGATAGCCGGAGGAGAGGCAATAACTCCATGACATCATACGCCAACACTAGACGCGCCAGAATTCCCTAGCGGGAGGCTTTATTTATGGATTGCTTCTTACATAAAGTAACAAGACTTTCACTGAGATCACCACCGATGAGTTATGGATCAACGAAAACAGCTCGTCTGGTGAATGCATTGTGGTGTGAACCAAATTTCCAACATAAATAAAAGTCTGTTACTTTATGTAACAAGCAAGTCATAAATAAAGCCTCCCGCCAGGGAATTCTGGCGCATCTAGTGTTGACAATAGTTATTGCTTCTCGTCCGGCCATCGTTTGTGAAATGTGTTGCACCGGGCATATTGCCTGCTCACACTTGATGTCTTTCATGTCTCGTGCTAGTAAATGTTGGAAGTATGGGTCACACTGCCTGCCGATCACCACTGATGAGTTGTGGATCAACGAAACTAGCCGTCTGGTGAATACATAACTGTTACTTTATGTAATAAGCAATTCACAAATGGATCTTGTCTGTCTCTGAAAATGTAACAATGCTGCATGATACTCGATGTTACTACGTTATTGTATTTCTGAAAGGAATTTCAATTGACAGAACAACGTAAACGTCATTTACATTGGGAACGTTGCTGATACGGAAGCTCCAAAGCCTTCAGTTTCAAGAACTACATTAGTAAATCAATAATAGGTTAGACAAATCGTTAATAATCTTTGCAAGGAAAGAGTAAACCAAGTATTACCTGTTCTTGTAGCATTCAGAACCGCCATTAGTGGTTGTAAAATCTCGCGCCATATATACGGCAAATTATCAACAGCAGGATACTCACAACAGCTAACTTTGACAGTTACAATTGGTGTGTCATATTCGTGATACAGAAAATCTGTCAAAATGCTGTCAGTACCAGACGGTGTTTGGGAACAGGCTCTTGGTACATCCAGATGGGACATATAGAGGTCAGCAATGTACTTGTACAATTGGATTTCTTCATTCTTAAGTTGTGGATATCTAAATACATACAAATATCAAGTGTAAAGACTAATAAAGAGGTTAATAAGTCTTACATTATTCCACTGCTGCCACCTTCAATATTAATAACCAAATCGAACTTTTCCTCCAACAACATATGTTTAAAAGCATTAGCAACTGCGACGTTTTCTTTGTTCGTTATCAATCGATGTCCGTTAATATTCAAAAGCTGTTCTCCAACCTGTTTAAAATCGGACATGATATCATTACAAACGTATTTGTCAGGTTTCGAATAACCATTACTAATTTTAGCGTAATCTCCCCAAATTTTCTCAAACGCTTTATCTATCACCGGAATTATATGGATTACAGTGTTGTTTAAAATTTGTTTAACAATTGGATCACTGTATGCGTGACCTTGTAATAGATGTCGCGCTATATTCAATGTCATTTCTCTACCAATCGGTTGCGTAGCGTATAAATTTCCCATAATAGCAATGTGGAATTTTTCTTCACCGGATGATTCAACCTAAAATAGCAGAAATATTTTCGAAAAACGGTTCAGAATAATTGATATTCCACTTACATCTTCACTAATTTTCAACCAACGTATCGACATTGATACTAGATCTTCACCAGAGTTGAATTCTGCAACACCAGGGTACTTATTCTCTAAATATCCCATTATCTGATAGATAAGAGGACTTGAATGATATTGTGGACTGAATACGTTCTCCTCCAAAGCAAAATCGTAGGCACTGGCCCAATGTTGCGGGTCATCTTTCATTAAAGTCACATTGAACACAACACTTCCTGACTCAGGAACAACCTACAATATATTTTTTCAGCAAAATTAATGTATTCCCGAGGTTAAATACTTGAGTGTTACAATGAACATGTAGTTAAATGGAAACTCAAGAATGTGATAGTGTCCAAAGACTATGAAGACGATCTACATATCTATCAGGTGGCCTAATAGTGAAAATTTAAATGTAATCTTAAGTCTCACCAAGATTGGTGTCATTATATCTACGCAAATGAGTAAAGGACGTTCCAGAGGTTAAGTAAGGCCTGAAAACTCAGGAAAGTAATAGGAAGGAAGACTATAAGGAGGATCTACACATTGGTCTGGAGGCCTAGTGTTGAAAATTAAACAGCGATCTTAAGGACTACGAACATTCGGGAAAATGGTTTAAAAGACAACACAGTTAGTGTGTTCGATCTGTAGAATACTTTACTTACAATTTCTGTAGTGTAGCTATCATATCCACGTGCTGAGAAGGTAATATTGTAGGTCCCTGGTAATAAAATACGCCAATAGTCACCAAACTGCGCAGTACGCACAGTATGTTGGATACCATGAACCACAATTTCCGCTTGAGGAATTGGATGGCCTATCGTACTTTTTATGTAACCAGAGACTCCTTTGTGAACCTAAACATAATTTTATTCTTTCAAAATTGATTTCTGAAACTAAAAGATTTGAGGATAATTAGCATTCTTCCAACGAAGTCTAAAGTTCTTGCAAACTGATGGAAACGCAACTACGCCAGTATTTGAACAATAGCGTAATCCCTAATGTACAATGCGGCTTTAGACATGGTTACCACTGCAGCCAATGACCAGATTTGCCAACTCTTCATTAAGCTTGTTGCCTAATTACTGATGGGGTCAGCTATAGAAAAATCTTCTATTTTTTAACGATTGATAGAGGAGTACCACAAGGTTCTAAATTGGGGACACTTTTATTCACATCATACACATTTAATTTGCCCTTTTCATTCAGAACGTGTTTACAAAGGCAAGCCCAGCGCAAGCTCAGGGCCATTATTGGGGTTTCAGGTCAGATAAAGAATAGAACAAGCCAGAAGAATAGATTCTCTGAGCATCAACATGGGTTCTTGAGTGGTCGTTCATGTATTTCTAATTTGGCTGTGTTTTCTGAGAACATATCGATGATCTCCAGCGGGTGGACGTGATTTATACCGATTTTTGCAAAGCATTTGACCGTATAGATCACTACATATTGTTGTATAAATTACAGACTTTTGGTTTCTCTTATCGTTTGGTCAACTTCTTCCGATCATATCTATTCGAACGATTACAGTTTGTAGAATATGAAGGCTTTAAGTCTTTTGTTTTTCCTTCCAGCTCGGGGGTTCCACAGGGCTCCAATCTCGGTCCTTTGTTGTTCAATATTTTCATTAATGACCTAATTGAGTCTTTTACGTGCGGTAGGCTTGCTTATGCTGACGATCTTAAGATCTTTCAGCCCGTTAATTCCCTGAATGACTGCGATCATCTGCAGAGTAATTTGAACACTCTGTGTATCTGGTGCACGGACAATCGTTTAGAGCTTAATGTATCTAAATGCAAGATCGTTAGCTATTCCAGACTAAAGAACGCATCGAATTTTGATTATCAATTGAACAATGAGTCCTTGGAAAGGCTCAGCGAAATTAAAGATTTGGGTGTTGTCTTCGACAGTGAATTTACATTTATCCAGCACACCGTCAAATAGAGTGTTGGGTTTTATTATTAGGAATTGTCGTCAATTCAACGATGTTTTCACTTTGGGACCACCCAGGACTAATATTTTGTTACAAAGTCCTGTTTACTATATGTGTGATATTTTCAATCGGTGTTGTCGTGATTTTGACATTCATGACTCAACGAAAGCTCCAATCTCATCGGGCACGTTATGAGGGGGGAGCGGTACGAGCTCCTCCGACTCGTCATTGAAGGAAAGATCGAGGGCAAAGGATCTGTGGGCAGACGGCAGAACTCATGGATTAAGGACCTGCGTCGATGGTTCGGACGGGCATTTATACAGATTTTCAGAGGTGCGGTTTCACGCACCATTATAGCCATTTGGATCGCCAACCTTCGTGGGGAGACGGCGTCCTAAGAAGAAGGTCCGCCAAGGCCATAAGTTCTCTTTGACATTCCCATACCAGTTTAGTTGTTACCTGAGGGCTTTTCGGAGCCTTTAGGCCGCCCGGCTAATGGAAAATATTGGTTAGCTTGTTTGTACAAGCCCTCTATCTGTTTAATTTTGCACACTGTAGAATTGCAAACACTTCGGCTAGAAAAAAGGATGTGTGTTTGCTCAGTGAGAATCTTTGATTCGAGCTCTTTGTCTCACTATAGATTCCTGCACCACTTCCACTTTCGGTTATCCCTCTCAGTGTCCATATACAGTCTGGATTAAGAACCGCTCAATCCATAATATGCACCTCGAAGTTTATGTCGAATATGATGTCTGTGATGCCCTCCCCAATACATGCCCCAATTTTTGTATGTCCCCGATGGGTGGGTACAGTTCCTATCAACCCTCGCAGTCGAATGATTGTCTCCATCCTTACGGCAGGCAAGTCTCTGACCCTGTCCAACGCAGCAATGGCGGTATACTGTTGCATCTTCGTCCGACAAACCAGCGACGAGTATGTTATCATAGGTCCGACTACCGCAGAGTACAACTAGTGCATCATCTTTGGTTTTAGTCCTCATGCCTTTCCATCATTTTGGTTCTTTTTGGATGTGCGGTGTAGGTAAGCTTTGGGTTTGCACTGACCTTAAAAATGCTTGCATCAGATTTTCGACCAATTTCTGAGACTTGTTTCTTCTTCAGACGACCATTTTCGACGACTGAAAGAAAATTGAAGGACAGCAAGCTGAGACAACGAAGAAAAGCAAACATGAAGTGAGAAACAAGCAAGCGAAGTACGGAGAGAAAGCAGACATTTTTAAGGAATGAATAAAGTCCAGATGAAGTCCGCACACAGCTAATATGCAGGTTGATCCAAAATCCGCTACGATCGACGCATGTAATGATCTGTTATCCAGAAAAATGACAAAGCGTAGCTTTCTAACTCTGTCCGGAAAGGGGAGCTTCGCCGAAGGAAAGGAAAAGTTAAATTTGAAACACTTCGCCGCGTACTGAGTTGATCGGGACGATATTCCAATATTGCTTCAATTTAAATTGCATAGATGGTCTCTTTCTGAACCCGACGTGCGTTAGATTTAGCTTCACTGTTAAATTGATATAGTAGACAGAGATTTACCTGCTCAATGTATGTCAACAAAGCCTCACGATTATCCATCCAAAATTCAGGCAATTCCTCTGCATTCGGATATTTATAACAACCTATTTCCAAAGTGATTTCCATGCAACCAGCTATCAGATAGTTCCAGTCCTGCATACCACCAGTCACCTGATACCATTTAGCACCATTAGTGATCCCACCTGGGAAATGTTCATTTGGGAACATTGGACAAGGGATGTCCATATGCATCTTTCGATGGGCCTGAAACACCATTATCTACCTATCCTGATACTTCATTGTTTTCTTTTAACTTACATTAGAATATGACGCAGCTAAAAACTTAAAGACATCATTATCAGGAGATATGTTTTCAGTTCCAGGACCAATACCAGGTGGGGAATCATCAAATGGGTAATTCGCCACTAAGGCACCATTATGTAGGTTAGCTGACAGTACAAACGGTTCTGAGAGTACCCAATCCATTACAGCCTTCGTTTCAGGCTCCAAATTCTTATTGTACTAAAAATATTATTTTTATAAAAAAATAAAGCATTACCTAGTATAATCAATAGATTCTCTTACATCATTCACGAAATACTGGTCTGGAAAATTCCGATTTAAATCGATATTATGTGCATTGCCTCTGCCCCGTGAACTGGAGGCATCACCTGCAAATAGACAACGATTATAATCCGAAATACTGAAAGCAAAGTCAGAACAAACATTTTCTTATTCTTTTCCAAAATTAATTGATATCAATAACTCCGTTCCTTACTACACATAGGGTTATCAGGTGTCCCACTTTAGGCGGGATTGTCCTGCTGTCAAGTGAAACGTCACGCTTTGTCCCGCGTCCCATGCTTACTATATATTGTCCCGCTTTTTATTAAAATCCCGTTTGTCACCTTTCAAATGTGTTTTTTAAATTGTTTTTGTCCGGCAGATGGGGACTTAACTCAGGAAATCAAAAGCAGAATAGAACAAGTACGAACATCTTTCAAGAACATGCAAAAAGTGCTTACCAACAGAGCTCTAAGAATACGCCTATTACGTTGCTGTCTTTAGCATATTGTTCTGTGGAATGGAAGCATGGACCTTCACTGAAACAATGTGCAAGAGGATTGAGGCTTTCGAAATAGGGACTCATCGAAGAATGCTGAGGATATCGTGGATGGACATACTGCGTATGAATAAACAAAGAGAGGTACTTAATACCATAAAAAGAAGAATTCGGGAGTACTTTGCCCACGTAATGAGAAATCCGAAATATTAATTGCTCCACATTGTTATATAGAGGGAAAGCGTGTTCCTGGTATGGAGTAAACACCACGACACTTCTTAGGTCAGCTGTTGACAAGGTGAAGATCATGCGAATGATCGTCAATAGTCTAGGAGGACATGGCACTTGAAGAAGAAGAAGATTGGTAATATAAAATAACACATGTTGTAAAATATTCCTCGTATTTCACGTACGTGGGTAGATTTTAGGAAAAGAAACGGTTGAAATTAATACTGCAAAATTTTGTTTCTGATCTTCAGTCGCAACGAATTTATGAAGAGAATTTATATCAATAACTCAGTGCCTTGCTATACATAGGGTTGCCAGGAGCCCCACTTTAGGCGGGATTTTCCTGCTTTCAAGCGAAACGTCAACTTTGTCCCGCGACCCTCGTTTACGATATATTGTCCCGCTTTTTATGAAAATTTCGTTTGTCACTTTTCAATTGTCTTTTTAAAAATTCCTTTTTTCCGGCCGATTGGCAATATTTATTTATTTATTGAACGCAATATGCAATTTACAAAAATGATGCCCTCAGCATTCGTGGTGGAACATTCAGCTGCAACTGTCACAAAATATCAGGGGCGTCCATATAATTATTGAAAACTTTAAAAACAAAGACATATTCTAAATATTTTGTACGATTTTCCAAAGGGCTTAATTCCAAATAATAATTGTGTTTGTTTCGTAGTCAGGACCATCCCATTCCTAGTCAGCATGAATCTCAAATATCTAATGAACCTATTCTGAACTGCCTCGAATCTTTCTTTAAAAATGCCGTAACACGGAGACAACACCGCACCATACTCTAAAACTGATCAAACAAGCGAACAATATACAAGCCTTAAAGCATGCACATCAGTAAAGTCCCTTCCTGTCCTCATCAAGAATCCCAGCACCATGTTGGCTCTGGACAAAGCTGCATTATAATGGGCTTGAAAATTCAGCTTATCATCTACATATATACCCAGATCCTTGACAACATTCAAACCCGTCAGCTCCGAACCGTTGATTGTGTATGCGAATGTCATTCGCATACACAACCCTCACCTCGCGTGAAAATCATACTATGACATTTATTAACATTTAGTAATAATTTATTCGCAAGGCACCAACGACCCAGAACGTTCAGGTCATGCTGCAACCTCTGGCAATCTTCGATATTACCAATACTCCTGTATATTTTTAGGTCATCCGCAAAGATTAAATATTTCGAATATAAAATAACACTATGTGGGCAGACTTTAGGAAAAGAAGCTGTTGCAATTATACTGTAAAGATTTGTTTCTGATCTTCAGTCGCAACGAATTTATGAAGAGAATTTTATATCTTGCTATAGATAGGGATGCCAGGCGTCCTACTTTAGGTGGGATTGTCCTTCAAGTGAAACATCACGTCACGCTTTGTCCTGCGTCCCGCGCTTACGTTATATTGTCCCGTTTTTTATCAAAATCCCATTTGTCACCTTTTAAATGTTTTTTTAATAATTACTTTTTTTCCGACCAATTTGCAATATAAAATAACACATGTTATATAAAATTTCCTCGTCTTTCACGTACTTACATGGGTGCACTTTAGGAAAAGAATCTGTTGAAATTATACTGTAAAGTTTTGTTTCTGATCTTCAGTCGCAACGAATTTATGAAGAGGAAATTAAAAATGTAGCTAAGAAAGTATTTTAAAGATATATTTTTTACTTTTCATATTAAACTTTCCCCATTATTTTCCTCCTAAAATCTACATTGTCCCGCTTTTTGAGAAGTCATACCTGGCGTAATTACTATCATACTCTATTACATCCAATACATTTTGAGAGTTGCATAGAACATTAGGTGCTTCTACATCATATGTCAACAGATTTTCAACTCTTATTATTTTATTTTTGGCGTCATCTCCGTGCGTTATTTTGGCTACCTTTTTTGATGCCTGCGTGATGCATTATGATGTAAAATTAATTCATAAGCTATACGCAGAAATGATCCGGATTGTCGAATTGAATTTTGCGAAATTTTAATGAATAGGGCAAATAATCCATTTTTCATTCGCAAAATAACGACTACTGCTATAACACAAGTCCAAATAAGGTTATAGAGGCTTACACGCAATATCATCAGTCTGCCAATGTTGGGATCGCTTTCGTGAATGACGAGTTATAGGACCATAGTTTTTCGATGGCAATTTAACAGGGCGACGTTATTTGCAATTTGTAAGAAATGAATTGATTACCGATTTGTGTCGTATATTTCCAAATGCACATTGTTGGCAACATACAACAATTTAATGTTACGGCTAAAACTTTGGAAGCGGACTCTATTTTTAGATGCAGTTGATGCGCGTAAATAAGAAATTCCGCGCCGATGCGATGGATTGAACAAAGGAGATGAAATCGAGTGGCCTGCTAGGTCGCTTGACCTAACCCCTATGGGCTTTTTTGTTTGGCAGAGTGTATGTAAATAGGCCGAAATAAGTGTGAACAGTTTTGTAAATGTAGCTATTTTCAGGGTAAATATAAATAAACTATATACTTTCTCGCGACATTTCATATCCATCTGGATTCATAGTTGGCATAATATGAATTCTGGTGGTATCCAGCATTTTTGTGACACGATCATCAGTTCCATATCGTTCACATAAATATTTGATTAAATATAACAGGAGTTCCCTGCCAACAACTTCATTCCCATGCATATTAGCTATATACTTGAATTCGGGTTTACCTGGAAAACATTGTTGTTTGAATAAACGTGATTCTGGCGGGTGAATGGTGATGATACTTACCAGCAGTATGGTTTAAAGGTGTGCTACTTAATATTAAAACGTATAATTCTCTGCCTTGTACAGATTTACCAATGGAATGTAAGCATGTGATGTTTGGGTATGTGTTATTGTAAAACACTAACAATTTCACTAAATCTGCGTAATGATGATGTCTGAAAATTGTTGAATCACTAATCATAAATCCAAATTCATCATAAAGTGTTGTATTGACTATTTGTACCTCGGTACTAGGCCCTAAAACAGAAGGTAATACAGAATAAAATAAGAGAAAAAAATTCTTTAATAAGATGAAATAATGTTTCTGGTAATTATCAGATAAATCACAACGCAAGAATAATGGTATCATATTACTACGAAGCATTCCATCCTCCAAAGGCCTGATACAAAGATGGCGCTAACGATTATCTTATTATAGTTGGCTTATATTGTCATATGTATTAATATATCAGTTTTAATATATTCGAAATTTTGTATCCATAGGCTACGCCACTGGCGGGTGATGCCATCACCATCCATTACTCCGATATCACGTGTCCGGCCTTATTTTCAGACCTTGTGTTGACGCGAACGTACGTCAGTTTGCTGTCAATTTTTAGGCAACTTAAGCTGTATTTTGTGCGAGGGAAATTTGGTTTCCGTATTGGTAGAGGACGATCACGTGACGCCAGCGCGTTTCACCAAATACCCAAAAGTTGGTTGAAGTGTAGAAATTATATTAGGTCTTAGAACGTCCATATACAGGATTAGGACACCAATTAATATTGTTTCTTTCAGGTCAGGTATACTCATCTAAAGATATGTTTCAGTGTTTTCTAGGCACCACCAACAGAGGACAACAGCAACAGACCATAGTCATCAGAAGACAACAGCAACAGAGGACAATCAAGCGAGGACATGGAAAAGGGAGGGTTCCCGAGCCATACTACAATGCTAAGGCAGAGTTTTAGTTTGGGTTAGAGTCCCACACTACCTAGGGAAGTGGTAAGGAACACCCTAGGTGTCATGATGATTTCTCTGCCTTGGCATAATCAAAAAAAAAACGTCCATATAAACCACAATCAGCTTTTAGTGCAACGTTTCGCCTTTTTATTATATTATATTATTATTATTATTTTCTTATATATAATTATGTGACTTGTTTTATACTTATGATTGTCTACATTTATAATTTGATGTAATGTTTGTTCATTTGTAGTTGCTTGAAGAAGCCTTAATAAAAAGCCGAAACGTTGCACTAAAAGCTGATTGTTGTTTGTATGGACGTTCTAAGACCCAATATAATTTCTCCACAATAATTATTATTATTAATTCGAGAAAACTATTCTTCTCTTCTGTTGGTTGAAGTTTATGTTTTCTCGGATATTTGCACTTTGCGCATGCGTGTGTGAAACATAAAATAAATAACCACAAAAATAACAAAATAAACCTTTACGTAACTTAAATAATAAAGTGTTTAGGATGTCGTGTTTATTAGTGTTTACTTTTTGCAGTTTTAATACTATAAGAACCGAATCTCCAAATACCCAACGCTGCATGGCAAAGGGTCTCATGACATTCCTATTCCCCCACCATCAAATATCTCAATACCCAAATCTCTCTCGCACACAAGGCAGCTTTATCCTACTAACCTAACTAACCACAACCACCATTACTAATAATTTATTAGCCGTTAATTTGTACATCAGCTATATACCGGGTATTCCATTAAGGGTGGACAGGTAGCATATCTCAGGAAATAATAGTCGTAGGACAATGGTGCAAAAATTCTTTTAGGGAAATTGACCATTAGAAATTGCTGGAAATAGTTTTTTAGTTCCGAACTATAACGCTAGGGGGCGTAATAGATACAGTAATGCGAAAAATGCATTTTTATTGAAAATTTCGCAATATAAGTTAAAAAAACAATACTACCACAGTAATGCTACTGAGGTTCGACATCTTTATGGTGTATCACTTTTTATTGTGCAGCTTGCAATAAAGGCAGCAGGGAAGGACGAAATTTTACCTATGATAATGTCTATAACTTTGGTTTGGCTTAACCGAATTTATCAATCTAATTTTTGGTTAAGAACTCAAGCCTTGCTGATGAAGAAAAAAAATATTTCAAATCATAATTGTTTTTTGGGGCTCCGCTAGATGGCGATATTTGCATCGCCTAAGGTTTTTTTGATTTTTCTTTAAAAACTTAAATGGAATGATACAAATATTTTATCAAAAATGAAAAGTAAATTGAATTTGCAACAAAAAAATCCCCAAACCCCAAACCGCCCTTCAAAATCTTTATTCGTTTCAGAGTTATGGCTTAAAGAATGTTGTTCACCAAAATTCGTTGAAAAATCATGTATCTTTAATTTTCCGTGACCAAGAATGCCTTGGGAAGTAAAGAAGTAGGTTTAAACTTTATTAAACTGATAGTTTAACAAATAAAAATAATGAATCCTCATGTATTGGTTTTAAAATCTTTTAAATTACATCCTTACAGTATAGTTTAACATCATTCACTTTCAGATGCCGATATTGACAAGAAGCGCCCAGACTTTTGTTATTGGCTGAGAGATATGTGCACGGAAAACCCGCAATTTCTCTCACAGATTTTATATGGACTGATGAAGCCAGTTTTTCTAGTTGTGGTATTGGTAATTTACACAATACGCATTATTGGTCACAAAGAAATCCTCATTGGATGCCGGAAGTTGACCATCAAAGTAGATGGAGTGTAAACGTGTGGTGTGGAATCGTAGACGGCAGAATTATTGGACCATTTATAATTGATGGCCATCTGAATGGAGAATCGTATCTCAATTTTTTAAGAACTAATTTGCAAATCCTTTTAGAAGACGTTCCACTCAACGTACGGATGTCCATATGGTATCAAGACGATGGATGCCTAGCGCTTTTTTTTAACAGGTGCGCAATTTTTTAAATGTTGTTTATCCAAATCGCTAGATTGGAAGGGATAGCGTATTTTTGTGGCCACCTAGATCTCCGGACTTGACAGTGTTAGATTTTTTACCAAACACCATTAACCACTCGAGAGAACATGATTGAGCGAATTCAAAATGCAGTGGCGTCGCTTCCACGAGCTGAAATGGAGGCGGCGGTTGCTAGTACATTAAAAATGAGGCCATAAGTAGCTGAATTTTGCAAAATGGGGGTCATTTTAAACATCTATGAAAGTTCTGTTGGTAGTTATAATGTTGTTGTTTTGTTATTATTAGTGTTATTGTTAATTTTTGTTGTTTTCATTGGTTATCCATTGATATTTCTTTATTTCCCATGGCATTCTTGATCACGGAAAATTAGAGATACATGATTTTTCAACGAATTTTGGTGAACAATTTACTTTTCATTTTTGATAAAATATTTGTATCATTCCATTTAAGTTTTTAAAGAAAAATCAAAAAAACCTTAGGCGTTGCAAATATCTAGCGGAGCCCCAAAAAACAATTATGATTTGAAATATTTTTTTCTTCATTAGCAAGGTTTCAGTTCTTAAACAAAGATTAAATTGATAAATTCGTTTAAGCCAAACCAAAGTTATAGACATTATCATAGGTAAAATTTCGTCCTTCCCTACTGCCTTTATTTCAAGCCGCACAATAAAAAGTGATACACCAAAAAGATGCCGAATCTCAGTAGCATTACTGTGGTAGTATTGTTTTTCTAACTTATATTGCGAAATTTTCATTAAAAATGCATTTTTCGCATTACTGTATCTATTATGCCCCCTAGCGGTATAGTTAGGAACTAAAAAACTATTTCCAGCGATTTCCCATGGTCAATTTCCCTAAAAGAATTTTTTCGCCATTGTCCTACGACTATTATTTCCTGAGATATGCTACCTGTCCAGCCTTAATGGAATACCCGGTACATTGGCAAGTCATACAAAGATTAATTATATAAATTTACAATAAATTCAAAATAATGCGCTACACATCATTAAAAAGGCATTAACATCTTACGTATATGACGGACGTTTGCATAGCATTGTCCATAGGCAAGAATATAGACTTTTCGAAGAACTGAATAAAGCTCATTTGAAAAACACATATTTTTAACACTTTTGCACAATTTGACACCTGTCAAAAATCTATTGTGAAACATGGTAACAAGCTTTGCCTATAAACTTGTGAAAATTTGTTTTAAAAATATTCAATAGGAAAATTATAAACAGCTTCGAGCCAGACCCTTGTATTGTATACTGCCTTAACGCAAAACCAAAAAATAACCAGATAGGTATTTAATGCTAATTTTTATCTACACCGATTTGAACGATTTTCTTTTTGATTGATGAGATGTTTCTTCGAGAAACTTGGTATGCTGTCTCCTTTTTGCAGAAATTTATTTTTTTATTAATACAGGGTGTAACAATGTCTTTTTTTTTCATAAAATTTGCAATACCCTGTGTAATTCCACATAGACACTAGCAAGTTTGAACTCATTTCGTAATCAAGGCTTATATATTATTAACAGTGTCCGTTTACTTCCCGGGTCCATAGGAAAAGTATTGTGAACGCGCTAAAAAAAAAAATTGAGATATAACCATTTTGAAGTCCCTTGAGAGGACTAAGACCATTTCCAGATGGAAGTCTATCTCTCTGTGGTCTGTGTAGCTGTGTGTCTGCATGTATTCTTCCCCGATAGCGCCTAAATACCAATTGAGCTAAATTTTGATATATGAGTTTGGGGGAGTCCTAGGATGAACCCATTAGTTTTTGGAAATGGGCTTGTCTAACAAAACAAGACTTAAATTCCGAGAGTTTGTCTGTCAACAACTATACTTTCACCAGACGGCCGTTTCGTCGATCCACGACTCATCAGTGGTGATCGGTCAGTAGTTGACAGCCAAACTCTCGTAAATAATGTGGTATATACCCCACACGGTACATTAGTTTTTGGTTGAAATTGCTTTAGCCCTGATAGGGGTGGACACAGCCCTCAAATTTTAAAATAGCAGTAGGTGTCGAGTGACACATCATACGTGGTCTAGATAAAAATTATTTATTTATTTAAGATACACTGCCCAGACAGATAAATAATCCAATTAAAGGGCAGGAAAGATGACAGTAAATTCTTAATATCTAACACTAAATTTGTTTTCTG
This sequence comes from Apoderus coryli, assembly GCA_911728435.2. Taxonomy (NCBI): domain Eukaryota; kingdom Metazoa; phylum Arthropoda; class Insecta; order Coleoptera; family Attelabidae; genus Apoderus; species Apoderus coryli. The sequence continues at coordinate 31,250,562 of OU452198.1, read as the reverse complement.
AGAAATATATTCTTTATACAAGTTGAATTAAAAATATCAATTTGCTCGGACACAGAGTTACAAGTATGGCACAAAAAAAAAGGAGAACGCAACAACAAATTAGTACGCGGGACCGGAAAGTAAAATACGATTCCGTTATTACGTGTATGTAGATTTGGGACACAAAAAGGAATCTGGCTTAAAAACTCTGGACAGTCAAGAAGTATATTAATAATTTTAAAAAGCAGTACTAGAGCGGAATATTCTCTACGAGTATTTAATGATACTAGATTAAAACAGTTTAGCAGAATATCATGACGAAACCCAATGGATGGATAAACCCCATCAACACGAAACCACAGCAACTTGGTAAAACGACGCTGGATTCGTTCAATATTAGTTATATGTATGGCATACATAGGATTCCACACAACAGCTGCATATTCCAGTTTAGAAATGCGTTGAAAAGAACAATGAGTGTCTGAGGTGTCACAAACTCTCTCGAATTGCGTACAATAAATCCCAGAGATCGATAGGATGGTAAAACTATATTATTGTAATGATTAGTAAAGCTTAGTTTACCATCAAACCAAACCCCTAAATTTTTAAACTCATCACAAGTTGTTAATGTACTATTATTTATAGAATATGAAAATTTTACAGGGTTTATTGTCCGTGTATAGGAAACACTAAAACATTCATTATTCAGATAAAGATTATTACGGGCACACCACTCATATACAACATTTAAATCGTCCTGAAGATGAGAACAATCTTCAGTACTATTAATGACAGAATATACTTTGAAGTCGTCAGCATATAATAACGAACTCTTTGTCAAGCCAGCAGAAATCTCATTCATAAAACACAGGAACAACATGACACTTTAAAATTTGCGGATCTAAATCCTCGACTTTCAACATACTGAAATCTATACTTCAGATACGACTTCAAAAGCAGCACTAAATTACAAGACAATCCATAACGACACAGTTTACGCAATAGAATACCATGGTCAAGTCTATCAAAGGCTTTAGAAAAATCAGTGTAGATTACATTTACCTGACCCCCGTTATCAAGTCGCTCAGTTAAAAACTGTGTTAAAACCAATAAATTGGTTGACGTAGAACGACCGGGAAAAAAGCCATGTTGTACCGATGAAACCTGACGCCTAAAATGGTTCATAATAATATCATGGAGCACAAATTCAAAAACACGACTGTATGGAAATTGGTCTGTAATTTGAAATATCCTGTTTATCTCCCTTCTTATGAACCGGCGGGCGTTACTCTAGAAGACTTCCAATCAGAGGGGAAACTACACGATCGCAAAGAAACATTGCATTAGCATTATTTTTTTGGTGGTGCGTTATTTTCTTGGAGAAGTGTAATATTATTTACGTAATTAGTGCGATAGGGACATTATTAACACACGCATGTGAAGTTTGCACGACGAGGCCGCATTCGCATAATTAATAATAATAATAATGTAAATATTCGCAATCAAATTACAATGACATATAATAGTATGAACATAGAAAAACAAGGTACATAAGTGATTACGAAAAGGGTCAGAGGGCACCTATACTGATATGATATTCTGACCCGAGCATTAAACTAAACTTAACTTCTACTTGAATTAAAAAAAAATCATCCATATTGCGCACTATGCACTAATTAGCGGGTAACATCCTATATTCCACAATTAAAATACTAAAATAAGCAAATAATGCAAAATACAAAGCACCGAAAGACAAAATCCAAAACAAACGCCTCATATATTATCCAAAAGGCGATTTCAATAGTTCCTGAAACGAGCACAGCGTAAATCCTTTAATCCTGCGGGCATATCGTACATAGCATAGATACAAAATGAGAAATAGTGTCCTTGTTAGGTGGAGGAGACAAAAGACCCTTAAACCGAAGATTGAGCGTGTGAACATCGGATCTGAAGCAAATCTTATTGTATAAGGAGGATTCTTGAGTGTCACCACCGAATGAAAGAAAGAGGCAGAGTGAAATCTCCACCGGCTCCCCACTATCCAACCACCTTGCCGGCTTGAGTATATGTGAGACTGGATCAAACTTGCGGAAGCAGCACTTCTGTAGACGTTGAATACAATTTTTATCGTGACTCGACAAGCACGGCCCATACACTATGTCACAGTAGTTTAAAAAACTTAGGCTTAAATGTTAAATATTTGCGGAATCTGCGTTGTATGTATTCAGTGTGACGAATATGGGAGAGCGAATAGCATTAAAGTCCCTGGAAACCGAAATCCAAGCTGCCCCAGCCTGCCGTTTTGTTGATATACCACACATCGATGATTGAGGTCAGTGTGTGACAGGACCTTTCTCGATTCCTGTCTATACAAGGACACGTAATGTGTAACAGGCAATTAGTCGAGTGACTACAAATAATATGCTGCTTAGAGTAGGACGTAAAACCCTAACCTAACCGCGACAAACAGTTTATATTTCATTTAAAAAAATAATTAAAAAAAACTCCAATATTATAATGCACATCTTCATTTTATTTTATTATTATTATGTTGGGGAATAACAATATTACTCTATGTTATGTTATTATAGCAAATAAAGTATGACATATATTAAAATAATAAAACTGCATATGACTAGAATGCCAAAGAATATGAGAAATTCGAAGTAGAATCCTGGAAAATACAGAAAGGATGTAAGAAAAACAAATTCCAAAGACTTAGTAAACACTAATAGGCGCATTTTAGCGGTTACGAATAGAAGCAACACTTGGCATCAAGATGAAGATTTGCAACTTACAAGTTCTAGTTCCACACGAATTAAGCAAACAGCAGCATATTTATTTTAAGATACAACGCCTTCTGATACTAATACAGAATTATTATTTTCTAAATACAAGGTATTTCTAAAATAGGTGGTCAAAATTCGTGAGCGAATTTGTGAGTCGTCTAATCATGAAAAATACCTAAATTGTAATTTTTCGAAAAGTCCTTATTTACAAAGATACAGGGTGTTAAAGATTCCTGCCTGAGGCCGATTTTTTTGAAATATTTTCGAAACAAGTAGTTAAATGTCAGTTTACGACATTTAACTAGGTGAATAAATATGCTACATTTGATTAATTCATATTTACTCGATTCGAAAATATTTCAAAAAAAAATCGTCCTCAGGCAGTTATCTTTAACACCCTGTATCTTTGTAAATAAGGACTTTTCGAAAAATTACAATTTAGATTTTTTTCATAATTAGACATCCCCAATTCGCTCACAAATTTTGACCACCTATTTTAGAAACACCTTGTATAATAAAACGAGTCTAGTCTACAAATTGTTTCGAGATTTTTAATCTGATCATCAGTGGGCAAATTGTTACACAAATCATATCCGTGAAAAGAATTGTTTACTTTCCCAACCCACCACGGCAATAGATTACTTTTTAATTTTCTTCCACAGTTCACGAGAAAAAGTGCTTTCAAATGATGTACCACTACCCCTACTGCTTGACAGCAAAACCTAATGAGTTCATCCTACAATTCCTCCAAACTCACATATTCCTCAAAATTTTTTCCTCCTTCCTCTCCAAATTATTTTCAACTCATTCAGGCACCTTTCCGGACAGATAGAAGAAGAGAGTCTGGTACCACGTCATCTGACTGCCATTCTTTTCGCCCACTGATCTAAATGAGTTTACTACTTGTCCATGGTTTTGGAGGGTGGATATCAAGTTCATGCGGTATACACCGATTTCTCCAAGGCCTTCGAAAGCTTCAACCATCGGATTCTCATTGGTAAGCTCAGGGTCGCTGGAGTATCTGCGCCTATGTTGAACTGGTTGGGGAGTTATGTCTCGTAGAACGCAGGTTGTCCGGCTGAACGAGTTTCACTCCAGACCCATATTGATTTTTTCTGGACCTTTGTTATTCAATTTATTCATTAATGATATCAGACAATGCTTCATTTACAGCAAAATTGGGCTCTTTGTTGACAATCTGAAGTGCTATAGGCGTGTTGGGAGCTCATCTGATTGTTATCTTATTCAGAATGATTTGTACATTGGTGCGAGACGAATGGGTTAGATTTGAATGTATCAAAGTGTTTCTACATTAATGTTAACTGTAGCCGGGTGCCTCTTTCCCACAAGTATTTCATCGGTCGGACGGCTGTGGAGTGTAGGTCCTTGGTCAACCATCTCGGAGTTTACCTGGATTCCTCATTCAATTATGTTGAACATATCAAACGTTAAGTGTCAAGATAAGAGTTCTTAGATGCTATGTTTTCTCAATACTAACATATGGGGAGGAAGCTTGGATTCTGACTGACGCTGTATGTAAACGGCTGGAAGCTTTTGAAATGTGGTGCTACAGACTCATCCTTAGAATATCATGGATATACCACGTAACCAACGAAGTCGTGCTACAACGTATGAGAAAACAAAAGGAGGTCTTAAACGTAATCAAAGAACACAAACTTTCATACTGTCACACCCTGTATATTGTAATAAAAATATTGCATCCGGTCGAACTAGCTATTTTATGCTGATTAATAATTATTTAAAAGTTCATCAAAGTTTATACAAGTTCATGACTCTAATATAGGAATAGACAAGAAAGAAAATTGCTGATTAATATTTTTCTAAAAAAATGGTACGACCGACGCTAAGAATAGACAATTTGATTGGTCTATATTCGCCTCTTTTTTAAGCAAACCAGGTATATTCATTAGCACTCCCAAATGTCCCAGTCTCTTCCCTTTTTTCTGGGATTGACAGATTTCCGTATTATATCCTTTTGACACATCTCAACTAAAGCATCGCTTGAACTAAAATTATTATTGGGCAGCGTGAGGACGTAAAAATATAATTTGTATATTCTCTGCGGGGTATAGCCCCCCTTAGTCTCCCCCCTGGGTGCGCAACACTTCCATAAAATTGTCTACATCAAAATATTTAAAAACTATAAAATTTTTAACCAAATTAGTAGGTTTAAAACAGTTTTGCATTTTGTTAATATAGCAGCGCTGCGCTGGTGCATATTTCAAGCAATACAAAAGCTGTGCAATAGGTGTGAAATAAAAAAGCCCACAAACAATAAAATACACATGTTTATTTATTCAAAAATTAACATATCTTTACATAATAACATAAATAGATACATCAAATTCGTCATAGCAATAATTAAATTATTAATTATGAGACGGATGAAACTGGCGGTGTTGGACAAAAAATACAAATTGCCTAAACTCTGGCCAACGTTCCGTTGAACTGATACTATGAACCTGAGCATAATCTATTCGTTTCTAATAATTGGTGATTGATAAGAGGACCTTAACCCGTTTGTTTATATCGATGGTGGAACGGTAAAAGGGCGTATGCGCCAATTTGGTCGAATTATATTTTAGTGCCACTGGACAAGATTTTTTTCTGCGTCTGATGAGCTGAGTTTCAGATCTGTATCACGACTTTTGTGGCGCTTAAGAAATTTGTGGCATATTTTTTCGTTAACCGACCATTTTGTATATGTAAATATATATATATATATATATGTAAATAACCCTTTTTACCTGAATAAAATTTAGCTCTCAAAAGTAACTTCAAATTTTTCACTTGTATGAAATGCAAGACCAAACTTTCCTTTTACCTGATCCATAATGTTAAGCTCTAAGTTCACACTTTTGTTTGTCTAAATGAGGTAATGCTTTATTGAAGAAAATTTGAATACCTATTTGTATATTAATAAAAACAATTTTTTATTTCGTTGCATGCAGGCCCTGAAGAAGTTTATGTAGAGTAAACGAAACTTCAGCCAAAGTTTAGGATTTTTTGTCCTACATCGCCAATTTCATCCATCCTAATTTATATTAAGGACAAGATTCAACAAATCTGATAAATTAATAATGTATAATTTTTAATATAATTATCTAAAAGTATATCATAAAACAGCTACAAATTTATGATAAAACATTAGAAAAAAAATAAACATATGTATTTTTAAGATGTTAGTTATACTACTAAATAAAGTTGTAGAGGATATCAAATTGTTCAAAAATTAAAGCTATGTATATGTAAAGCAGGGTGCTCGAAATTGATCTGTTGTGACATATTTCCTGAGTAGATACAGCAGCAAAATCGACATACATGTCATGAATTCGATTTTTGAGAAATGTGTAAGGGTATCTTCATTGCCAACCGAGATATAGGGCGTTTTGCAATTTTCGAACATTTTGAAAATTGCCCATAAATTTTTTATTTCGCAGAATATTAAAATTCTGTAAACACATTCTTGAGGCACTTTTTTAAGGGATATCCAGTGGCGTCTCAGATTTTTTCTATAGTGGCCAATTTTATAAAAATAAATAAAATATAATTTTTGAAATTTAAAACATTGGTCATGTACTTAAAAATTCCAATATGTATAAACGAACGAACGAAAATTGTAAAATATACCGGGTCGGGCAGTACATTCGCCTCGGTCTTTCATAGCCTAACAACATTGAAATTGCAAATTTTGTTTACGTGGGTGTATGTAGGTCTACCAGGAGCATTTAACAAAAATGTTTTTAAATATACCGGGTGTCCCATAAAAGTGTGGCATATCAAAGTTATATTTTTTTAAATGGAACACCCAGTATTTCTTGGATTTTTTGAAGACTTTGGATAAAATAAAGTAAAGTTATTGTTATGATCCCTATACCTAAATCTACCGTTTGGCCAATGTTTGCGTTTTTTGCAAAAAATAGGGTCATTTTGAAAAACATTCTGTGCGTTTATTTTTTTAACTAAACCGTTTAAAATTTTAAAATGGCAAGTGGATAGGACACATATTAGGTCGGTGTATAGCCCAATTGTAAATATTGTACAGGGTGGTCACAATTTTTTATTGTTCTTATCAATAATATTTATTTAAAAACAAAATTTGCAATTTCAATTTTGTTTGGCTATGAGAGACCGAGGCGAATGTACTGCCCGACCCGGTATATTTGCAAAGACATATAGAAGGCTACTTTAAAGTACTAATTGCCTGATTTTCTTCCAAATATTCTCCTGAATTTCTATATTTTTAAAATTCTTATTGCCATTGACAAAGAATTGTGGAAATGTACTCACTTCTTCAACCACCATTTCGTCCTCTTTCCTGGCCCTCTTTTACTCATTTTTATTACTGCAAAATGAACCCACGTGATACCTTAGACGTAACGTCTCGACTGGTCTAAAAGCAGTTGAGACGCGGCAGTCGACTGCCGTATATCCAGCCGCAACGACAGAGACTTCATAGCTCCTCTCGACTATGTTTTAAAGACCCTTGCAAAACAGATTTAAACCCTACAGAACAAAATGCATCAACTCCGCGAAGGCGATGTCCTTAGAAAATTAAGATTTCGCGAGTGGTTTGTTGGAAAAGAGAAAATGTGACTTTTCCATTAAATGTTGTTTGGAATGATGAAGTATAGTACGACACAGTTAAGAATGATACACTTTTATATGGATAGCCCATTTAAAAGCGTATATTCTTAACTGTGCCGTACTATAGATACTTCTGGAATATTTAATACATACTCTAGTTGTTAAAAAAAAATTGGCAAGGTCGGAGTGGATTTAATTTATGGGTAGGAATATTCCGAGGGAGATTTTTGGGGTCTCATTTTTATGAACGAAATTTAAATGTAAAAATTTTGCCCTCATATATTGTATCGCTTTTGGAAGACTTGCTTATAGAGTTATTTACTGTCAGCAAGGATTACCACGGATCTTTTAAACAAAGAGTTTGGACAAAACTGGATTGGTACCAGAGAACCCATAGCCTGCTGCTTCATGTGATTTAACTCCTCTAGATTTATTTTTATGGGTGAGATTGAAGGGTCTTATTTAAGAATGGAGTAAAAGAAACAAGAGAGGAATCGCAGGATGCTACTGGGCAGGGTTTTGTAGTAATTAACCCAGTTGAATAAATAAATAGCAGCAACTCTGCGCGTTGAATATGCTATTGGTTTTTGTTCATTTTTGTAGCTCTAATCAATGGTTTAGATGATGAGTGTTCTATAACTCTGTTAACTCTTTGAATAAATATACAGGGTGTCCGGAAATGACGTGTACAACGCAATAGTAGAAATTCCTTGGCCTAAAATATGATGAATTAGGTCGAAAATTGAAAATCGTCCTATATCTCGGTTGGCAATGAAGATACCCTTCTGCGAATTTTGAAATTGAATTTTGCTCTATCTACTCAGGAAATAGGTTTCCCTTGTCAAAATAGACCAACTTCGACAACCCTGTACGTATTTTAAACTGATATGATACGTATTTATAACAATTAAATTAAAACAGTTCCATAAAAATCATATATAAATATAAAAATGAGTATATTTTAAAAATATATAGAGGGAGATTGCTCAATCATATCACAATTTCTTTTAAGTAATTAAAAATAAAATTTGAAATTTTACTAAAGGATCATATCGCATTATATGGTAGTAGTATGGAATAAATTCTATCGAAAAAGTCGTTGTACTGTTACAAACTTTGTTTGCAAGAGTGAAGGAGCCCCAAAACTGTAATATACTTTGACAGAATGAATTTGATGCAGCATCTTATCCGTTTTAGTTGTGACAATTCTAAGGCTTTTACATATCGCTTAGAATTTGACTAGGTTACATGAAAGTTATTATTTCAGAAAGCAAAATGTTTTATATAGACACTTTTCCGACCAGCCTTCCTTCTCTTATTAGAGACCTTTTGGTGGATGATCTCCTAGCAAGAGTCAAGTTTCAAGCATATGTTGATGATCTTGTCTTAGTTCCAGATGAAGTTCTGAAATAATGGCTTCTTGCAGGACTCTGGTGTCAGCAGGAATTTGAAAATCCCAGCAAATCCATAATTATTCGACAAATAAAAATAAACTAGACTTAATCCCATTTTCCTTTGACTCAACGGAGGCGAAATCTGCGGAAAAAACGCGTAACTTGAACGCTCATCTGAAAAGCGTTCTACAAAAGACAAGACGAATCTGTGAAAAGTCCTGGCAAATTTAACCCAAACAAATCTATTGGATATACGCTATAGTTATAAAACCCATAATAACGTACGGAGCTATAGCTTGGTGAATGAAAACTTTACAACAAACTATCAAAGCAAAGTTATCTGCTCTGCAGAAACAAGCTTGTCTAGCGTCCTCCTAACTATAGAATCTGCATTCGTCGCTCTCTTCTACGCCTAATCTTGCCATATGATTCCCAAGTAAGAATACGTAGCCTTACTGAGATCCAAACTGATTTTGGATATTTCATGGTTGAAGTTTCCAAAGAATTTCTTGGAGTGTATCAGTTCAGGAAGATTTTGCCAGAGTATTGCTCTGTCTGTTTCCTCCTTAATTCTGAACTTCTCTTTGTAGGTGGGTTTCCCTAATCCGCAGAACGATTCAGGTCCTACAAAAGGGGTTGACATTCCCCTGATACCAGAATGTCCGGGTAGAGCTGAGCTGATGACGTAATTATCCACCATACCGTCAGAAGCTATGGATTCAGCTCCTCCTCTCTAGTATGCCAGCAGAGATCAATGGAGTTACAGATGCCGGAGATTAACGAAGCAGACCCTGACGAAAAATTCACTGTCTAAGTTCCCATGGTACTTTATTTCAGGCAGAAGTTTTAGCCATTGATCTGTGTGTGCTGGTGCTTGTACAGCAGCACTGTGCCCAAAAATCAATTAAAATCTTCTTTGATAGCTAAACGGTCATAAAGACCCTAAGCTCATCAAGAACACTGTGAAATTGATAGAGCCTTTAAACGAAAACTATACAATATTCTGACATTAATAACTTTTATCGTAAAATCCCAGATAAAGCCACACCATCCGAGCAAATAGTCACTCCCGAAGCTCTGCAATATGTTACAGAATAAGACAACATTTTACTAAAATAGAAGATTTCCTAAACCAAATCCACACCAAAAACAAAAAAGCCTCTCTAAACGCTGCTTTCACACTTATTTGCCATGTTTCGAATTCAGAACTACAACACTCTTTCTATGCCTGCTTTGTGGTATAAGAAAATATCAAAGGATTTCTCAACGGAATGGCGCATAACTGCAACGGGAACGGCCGCGGATACGGAGGGTCCGAAGAACACAAACGAAGTTCGAAATCCAAGAACGTTCAAGCGCAAAAAACAGAAACCAGAGAAAAGCCGAAGTCTGAAGAAGCACCGAACTGCAATTGAACAAGAGGTTCCTAAAGATTTTTTGCAGCATATTAGGGTAATTTTAGTTTTTAGGAAAGTCAATGTTTTTACTAATTTAAGTTCAATTTGTTTTAAACAATACAAAATGTCTATTAAACTGATATTTAAATAATTGTACGCGTCGAAATTTAAATATGAGGCATGGTGAAGAGGTAAAACGTGTTTCAAGGTACAACAAAGGTTCTACTCATTCATTATACCAAAATCATAAGATAAGAGCTGACACCATCTATCAATTCATCCATTTAGATGGTATTTTTTTAGAGAAATCATCATAATTTGAAGAATTTCAGGTACAGAACTGATTCCATACACATATTAATAGTTATTGTTGTACTTTTAACTTAAAACTAATTTGTTATTAGAAGCATTTTATTTATTTCGAAGACCAATACCAGTTGTTATTATTACTATTTAGACCCTGTGTATTATAATTATAACTATTTCGATTACCTTTCATCGGTGGGATATTTTTTAATACAAAATTTTGGATGGTAGTTTTGTTCCTCTCCACTATCACTGTCACTTTATCACTGGCCAAATATCTGTAACAAAGAACAACATTGGAATAAAGTCGCCTAGTATACGACACGGAATATTCAATATTTATTATAAAAGGACTTTTCCTGAAATCATTACAAAATACTGACATTCTTCTTCAAGAATGTCTTCTTAAAAAAAAATTCAAATTACATAAAATTAATCAGATAGCATAATCATGGGAAAAAGCTTTAAGGTTATTTATTTGATTGTTTGTTTGTCAGATTTTTCCAGAATTTTCTCTTCTCTAATATTTTTGATTGTGTATACTGCACTTCTTAGGAAAAGCACATTCCCCGACTTCTATGGTTGCTGGTCTCGGCTAGCGCCTCGCCCAGCTAATTCCATAGTAGTCCGGGAAAGTGTTTCTTTTCCTTCTAAGTACATTATATACTATTCCTTCATTAAATATTTATGTTCTAAGATTTGATTCAAAAGTTTTAAATTGCAATCAATACATACCCATAGGATGTAGCATAAATCTGATATTCTCCAGGTAATAGAAGTCGCCAATATTCGCCTTTATTTGACGTAGTAACATTATGATTAATACCAACTACTACGATGTCCGCATCCAATATTGCTTCACCATTTTCTGAAGTAACTATACCTGCAAAAGATATGTGTGTCTGTTGAAATATGTACGGAAAAATCTTTCCCGTCCTGTCCAGGGTTGAATTGAGTAGGGTATAATTCTGGTTGACAATGAGGGTGCTTATGAACCTTGATAATTAACAAACCACTGGTTTGGTGGAGTGGTAAAGCGTAAAGAATTTTTAAACTGCGCCAAAAGTTTTATTCATCGATTATTTTATTCGTACAATTTTTAGCCAATCAGAACTTCGCATTTCAAAACGATTATACTCCTGCAGCCTCCATAGCAACCAGTTTGATATTACAAAGCTTCAGATTTCGTTATCAGATGTGACATATGTTAGTTATTAACTGTGTACGGATTATTTAAGCTGTCAAACTGACACTCTTTTGGAAATTTCAATAGTACCAAAGCGATTATACTCCAGCTGTCAAGTTTTTTTTTTAGAAAAAACGATAGCACATGTCACTTTTGGTTGGTAAGTTGACCACTTTTTTATGTAACAGAAAAGTAGATTTTAACAATATTTGATATGTTAAAAAATTAACCTAAAGTTAACTGTTATCGAGTTAAAGCCAAAATTTGCATTTTTGTACGTATACCTGTCGCATCGAATCACGCTAATTGGAAATAAGCTCTTAAATTCACTCATCAGCCAAAACGTATACAGAACCTTCAAATTTCATATATCAATGTCAAATATCTTGTGTTATAACCCAACTTTTGTGTTTTTGTTATGTTTGGATTGGGATATTTTATTTTATAACATATATTTAGATATTTTATTGTATAAAACGAAAGAAAAACCAAGTTGTGTTTGCTGATGATGATTTGGACGATGCCATCCTTTTGCATATATTACATGCTGATGAATTATTGGGAAACAGGGCTGCACTATATGGAGCCATCAATTTCAACACTTTAAATAATATCAAATACTGTATGTAATTATTATGTATCTTCAGAACTAATACACCTAGTATTTATCAAAAAATACAAACAGGATAAATTTCGCAATTTATTTAAAAACACAAAGAATAATTTGCATAGTACTATATTTACGTGTAAATATCATTTTGGGCTTTCTCAGATCTGAGCCAATAAAGTGACTCCTTTAAGCCTCTCTCTGAGAAATTCTTTTCACAAAGATCCTAATTTGTGGCCATCGACTTGGGTCTTCAAAGGGATTCTGTCCCACCACTTCCCTTAAGACATGTAAATAGTCTTCAGGGGAATAGAAGAGACATTTTCCTTTTACAATAATTATTCTTTCTCCCGACATTAAAAATATCTAGATTCGGTATTATATTTAAAATAATTATATTAGATAAATGATAAACATTGTTAAAAAGTAATTGCAAAATTAGGTTATAAACCCTTTTCTGCGCGTAAATATTTTTGACATTTAATATATCCGTCTCCGGATACCGAAAAGGTCGATACGTAGCCCGTAACGCATATGTCACCATATCGAGTGTGCGCATGCGTAGATCGATACAGATAAGGATACGGTTGGAATTTCAACTTGGCTTTAAGTGTCTATTTAAGGTTGAATGAGGATGTCCCCAGAAATTGATCTGGATACATCGAGTCCTTCACGATAACATGACTATGTCTTCGTGCTCGCGAGTTTCCAACTGAATGGAAATTTTCTAAAATTGTACCAGTGTTAAAATCTGGAGCAAGCTCTCAAATTACAAATTACCGCCCTATTTCAATCCTCTCAAATTTTTCTAAACTCTTTGAGGCCGTTCTACATGAACGAATTTCACGAGCTGTTCGAGGTCGGATTTCACTATGCCAGCATGGTTTTATGTCTTAAAGATCGACAGTTACTAATCTTTCAATCAACTCGCAAGACATTTCTGAGATCTTGGACCTCGGGGGTAGGGTGGATGTTGTCTACACAGACTTTACGAAAGCCTTTGATAGAATGGACCATGGAATACTGCTTGATAAGCGGATTCATTTGGATTTACGAAAGAACTTCAAGCATTTTTCAGATCATATTTGTGTGGTGTCAGTATGTGTCATACAATGGGTACAAGTCCTATCGCTATATAGCCTCTTGTGGTGTTCCCCAAGGATCAAATTTAGATCCATTACTCTTTTGAATGTTCATAAATGACATAGAAGAGCATCTCACATGTCAAAGATTATTTGCTGATGACCTAAAGATATACTCAGTGGTAGCGGGCATTGATGATTGCATCAACTTGCAAACTAATCTAAATTCTATAATGGATTGGTGTAATTTAAATAAGTGAACTTTGAATGCTAGCAAGTGTAAATATGTCATATATACTAGGCAGAAAGAAGTTGTTGAATATGAGTATGTGGTATGTCTCGAACTGACACTATGACTCATCTTGGAGTAATATTTGATTCAAAATTTACGTTCATTGATCATATCAATAAAAAAACCGGCAGAGGCGAATAGAATGTATGGTTTTATTATTAGAAATTTAAGGGATTTAGCGATTTAGAAGCGATAAAGGCTTTATATTGTTCGTATGTTCGATCTAAACTAGAATACTGCTCCGTTGTGTGGTATCCCGTTTACCATAATCATATATATACTATTGAGAAAATTCAAAGAAAATTTGTGCCCTATCTTTAATATAAAAGAGACGGAATATTTCCCCCTCGGGGTTGTTTAGATTATACAGCGACTCTAGGTCACTTTGAGATGGTAAGTTTGGAAATAAGACGAATACTCGCTTCTTTGCACTACTTCTATAAATTGATTCATTACAAGATTCATTGTCCACAATTGCTATGCAAAATAAATTTTCACATCCCACGGTTGGGAAGTCGAAACAATTTCACATTTTATTTAAGTAAGTTTTCTTTATTTGGGTTGTAGGTCGTAAACAATAAAACTCAGTTTTAAATATCACTAACGTTTCGATCTATATTAGATCATCCTCAGAGTGAATTTTTTTTTGAGTTTCTTTTGTCTTATTAAAATGTCAGCCATAGAAACAATTAACAATTAGGGTTACTCTAAATATCTTTTGATGCAATTAGTAATTCCTATATTATATGAAATAATATATGTATTCAAGAGAACTCTTGTTGGTTCCTATAACGACTAATAAACCATATTTAAATTATATTATTGGATGAATACATATATTATTTCATATAATATAGGAATTACTAATTGCATCAAACTAAGGATGATCTAATATAGATCGAAACGTTAGTGATATTTAAAACTGAGTTTTATTGTTTACGACCTACAACCCAAATAAAGAAAATTTACTTAAATATTTAACAGAAGGTCAAAAAAACTTAGCAAAATTTCACATTTTATCCTATTCGCTCTCGCACCAATGTTTTGTTTGAATCGCCTGTGAATATTTTTTGTAATAATTTTGACCGATTGTGTCGTCCCTGTGATATTTTTGCCTGTACATTGCGTGAGATTGATGAATGTGTGTGCAACTAGTTTTTACAGTTCAGTAGGTCATTGTTAAATATATATGTAAAATTAATTCTGATGGTGTTGGAAGTTGGGAATTTTTTGCTAATGTTGAAAATTCAGAGGATGTGAGATATTTATTATACGGTACTATGTCTAATAATAAGTGTATGTTTGTATTTGTAATCTGATTTTGTCCTGTAATTAGTATTTATACTGTTAGGCAATAAATGTTTATTATTCTCAACAGCAGTGGGCCGGGAGAGCCCTTTCCAATACAACATTGAGCTTCAATACGCGGATGACAATGTTGCCCTACCTGATACGGAAGAAGATCTTCAATATATACAAAATGCATTTAATAGCTCCTACAGAAGTATTGGGCTTAAACTGAAAATAAAGAAAACACAGATTCTCTACCAGCCTGCACCAAATACTGTGGCTGTCTCACCTCATATTCGAGTTAACGGAGACACACTTCAGAACATCGAGAGTTTCTCTTACCTCGGCACCGCACGCAAATATCGATGATGAAATTCAGGATCGTATAAGATGGGCAAGCGCATCCTTTGGCCCTCTGAGGACGAGAGTCTTCGATAACTAAGTTGCGAGTGTATAATGCTATTATAGTTCCTACCCTTACGTATAGTTGTGAGCCTTGCACCACTTATCGGAGGCATTTAAAAACCCTAGAGAAGTACCATCAACGACATTAAGCTTGTTGTCTTAGAAGAATTCTTGGAATTAAATGGCAGGACCAACGAACAAACATCAGCGTTCTAGAGGAAGCTGAAACAACTAGCATTGATTGTCAGGCACCAGCTGTGGTGGACTGTCCACGTAATCCGCATGCTAAAATCCTTTATTCAAAGCTTAAGGTCGGCTAACGAAATCAGGAACGGCAGTAAAAGAGGTACAAGGATGTTCTTAAGACCAACATGAAGTAGTGTGGCTTAGATGGAAGAACTACTGGCAGCAGATCGCGAATGACAGACCAAGATGGAGGCGTACGATTTACGTGGGAAAGTTTTTGAAGAGCATCATCGACGACATGAGGATGCGAACAGACAGCATCGAAAGGAGAGAGAACGCATCGATGACGCAGCGCACCTACAACAGCCGGTGAATGGTGTGTCAATTTTGTGACACGATTTGCGGCTCGAGGATCCGTCTGTTTAGCCATTTTAGGGTTCACAACAGAAATTCCTGAGTTGGAGTAATTAATACTCGTTAGCGAGTGAACGCTGATGATGATGAAGGTTGAATAGCACAAAACGCACTTATAAAAAAATCTTAAATTTTTCAAGTTTCAAGCACTGCATAGTTATAATAATAATAATAATAGTCTTTATTCAAATTGCGTACATTTTAAATAAATCAAACAATCAATAATACACAATCGAAAAGACATGAGTGCAGCTTAAGGCATGCAATGTGTATGCGTTTTAACAATTTTATTGTAAAAACAGCAACGATGCATATATCGTCTGTTTTTCATGTCTAACCAACCAGCATCTTTCAATTTGTGACTGACAGGTCTACTTATTTTATCCCATATGCAAATTGAAGACAATACTTTTGGATTTTGTGGATACTAGCAGAAACCTCAGCAGTCAAACAAGGTCCATATACAAGGTCACAGTAATAAAACTTGGAGAGAACCATAGAGTCGCACAATAATAATTTTACCTTCGGGCTAATGAGATGTCGAGAGCCATACAATAACTTTAGACACCCAACAGCCTTTTTTGTGCATGTGGCGACATGTTGCTCAAATCTCAGTCCGTTATCCAAAATCGACCCCAAATTCCTCGCCTCTGTCTTGACCTCAACAGGAGAGCCATTGATTGTGATGTTGACTAAATGCCTCAAACTATCCACATCCTTTCTCCTCCCAAACAACATGACCCCACACTTACTTGGGTTCAAAATTAATGAATGATCCTGCGAAAATATTCTTAGTCGTTCCAAATCCATGATTATCCTAGCGCAAGCATCCGCTATCAAATTAGAGGACCAGGTCAAATAAATCTGAGAATCGACAGCAAAAAGTTGGCACCTACAAAAAGCAAGGTGTTTAGGAAACTCTGAAGTATACAGACTAAAAAGTAGGGCGCCCAAAATTGAACCTTGAGGCACTCCTCTCTGTACATTAAGAACCTGAGAAGTTTTATTTTTATAAATCACCCGTTGTCTTCAATTGCTTAAATACGAGTAGTTTTGGAAAATATTGACTGCATGTTGACTTAGGCCTATGTAGCGCAAAATCTTTAGCAATGTTTCATGGCGAATCGTATCAAATGCCTTGGAGTAGTCGAGCATCACTAGTATTGTACACTCACTCCTGTCAATTGCACGAAAAATGTCGTCGTTACATTTAATAGGGCAGATGCACAACTATGTCCAGAACGAAATCCCGATTGAACTTTCGGCAAGATTTTGTTATTAGAAACATGCTGGGATAACTGAACCTTAATAACTCTCTCCAAGATCTTCGACAACACAGGCAATATGCCTATGGGACGCAGGTCCTTAAAAGATTTAGGACCATTTACCTTAGGGAGCGGAGTTATATTAGAGAGTTTCCCTTCAGACGGATACACTGACCTTTCGAAAAACGCAAATAGGACGTGACTGTACCTTTACTATTGGTATAATATTTATCATCAGCATCAGTGGGAGCAGCAATCGGAATACTATTTACAAAATTGTAATTAATCTCGTCTACATTACTCAGGTCCGTTGGTATATCAGACTTAGCTCTGGAATTAATAATATGTAGCCTGCGCAGATTATTCCACATTTTTCCATTGCACTTCCTGACCGAATATTCCACATAAGGTTTTCTCTCCTTTTTTATAGCTGTGTTAACATAGTTTCTCAACTGTCTGTAATATTCAAACGACTCGTCTGTTTTCTTTTGTTTGTATTTAAACTTCGCTTTATTACGCAATTTAATCAAGAGCCTTATGTTATTTGTTATCCAAGGCTTGTATGGTTTATCAACAGTTACCGATTTGTATGGTGCAAACATATACATAGTATTGTCAAGTTATGATTGAAAAAGGTTACTTTATTGTCAATATCCTCGATACAAAACATAATATCCCACGGAATCGCTTGAAGATGATCATATAGAGAAACGATATCAACATTTTTAAAGTCTCTATATATAATTGGGTCCGAAGGTGGACACTTTGTCTCAACATGTAAATGTATATAAACCAATTCATGATCAGAAACATCAATAGAACAATCGCAGACACAGACCAGTCTTCAGTTATAATATGATCCAACAATGAATGCGTAAAACCAGCCAGTCTAGTAGGAGCATTAACCACTTGCAAAAGGCCTGTACTTTCAAGTATATTGTAATACCTCGAAACAACCGCATTATCAAACTTTAGAAGGTCAATATTAAAATCTCCAACACATACAACTCTATCGAATTGAGGCAAGATTTCAAATAGGGTATTTTCAAAATTATCCAGAAAAGCATTAACATTATTGCTGGGTGGATTATATATACAACCCACCAGAATAGCAAATTTATTCAGATTCACCTGCACCCATATGCATTCGATTTCATTAAAGTTATCTAAAACGTTGACAGTATATTTATGTTTAATATAGAGGCCAACCCCACCGCCCCACTCCAATCTGTCCCTCCTAAAGAAACTATAATTATCAATGACTACAACAGTACTATTAATCTGTGGCTTTAGCCACGTCTCTGAGACAGCAATTATGATGATTATATCATAATCATTTACTGTGACATATTCCTTAAACGTATTGAAATTTGCTGTTAAGGAACGAACATTTAAATGAGTTGAAGAATAAAATTCCACAACTAATGTTGTCTTCGATAATTAAATATTTAAATGAAATGTTATCAATAACTTACCTTTCACACCCCAATGAGTAGCCTCAATAAAACTCAATAAAGACTCTTTATTATTGTACCATTCCTTGGGCAAAGTATCACTTTTTGGATATTTACAGCAGCTTAACTCAAACGTGACTTCAAAACAATTTGAGTGTATATAATTAAAATCCTGCATACCACCTTAAAATACAAGAGTATAATGTATTCAACCTGCAATCCTGACCCGTTTAAATATCTTTTACCTCTGACTTCATACCAAAATGCTCCATTGGTGATGCCTTTATCGAAGTGATCATTCTCGCATGCCTCTCCACCACGCATGAGGGGATTTGACTGTGCATACAGTGTTGCCAGGTCTTTAAATATTTCATTATCTGGTGCTTTACTCTCTTTGCAACACACAACTCTTGCACTGAAAATATATCTTAATAACTACACGATTGCAGCCAATTTGTTATAGAAACTAACCTGGAATCATCGTACGGATAACTAGCTACGACAGCGCCTCCATGCAAATTACCGGATAAAACAAATGGACGGGAAATAATCCACGTCATCATTGCAATGGTTTCCGGTTGTCTTCCTGATAAAATGGTACCTGTTAAGTATAAAATTAGGTCAAAACAACAACTTCTCAATATGTGGATATGCAACTACCTGCTCTAACTGGATCAAATTGATCTGGGAAGTCCCTGTTTAGGTCAATATGGTTCTCATTTTCACGGCCTATGTATCGAGGTTTGGATTCACATCTGCCTTCCTATAAAAAATAGCAGATATTAGCATTTTAGTTTAGCAAACAAAATGTAAAGTTCTCGAAGTAACTATTATCTACCTATATCTGCTTATCAACAGATTTTAAACTATTGCCGACTTTTTTAAAATCACAAAAGTTCTTAACTACAGGTACACTACTTACTTCAGAATTTTCATAACCATCTGGATTCATCGAAGGCATAAGATAAATATCAGTCTCATTCACTAATCTCGTAACCCTATCAACTTTCCCATAATTATAAATAAGATATTGTGCGAGATAAATCATCAACTGTCTCCCAATAGATTCATCACCATGCATATTAGCCACATACTTAAACATTGGAGTTAATAGGGTTCGATTTTTCACATTTTTGTTGATTTGCAGTACCCATAATTCACGATTTTTCACTGATTTTCCTACTGTATGTAATTTTACGATGTCTGGATTTTCCGTCTCCAATTTTCTGAACAGATTTGTTAATTCATCGTAATTTTGATAGCGTGGAATATCAAGAAAATGCTCATTTTCCACACTATTTACACTAAGATCGTTATTAGTATTCAGTAATTTACGAGATTCAATTGTTTTAATTGTTAAGCACAGAAAAATTAGCCATTTCAGAGCAAAAATATACATTGTATATACGATTAAAAAGCACTACTAAAATATATCCTTCATAAAAATAATAATTAATGTTGACCACACTATGCTAATTATTAATAAAACCAGTGATTGTGATTTGAGTTAAGAAAAATAAATAAAATGATGAAAATTGACGTCAACAAATCTAAACGGTAAATAGGTACCTATTAGGTACCTACTACGACCTACACACAATGATAAAAAAGACTGATATATAACCGTAGTATCTAATCTCTAAACAATTGTATTCGCAAATGCCAAATTTATAATATATTAATTCATTTATTCCCTTTGCAACTGTAGTATTTCATAAAATTTAGCACTAAAATGATATATTTTCGACGCATTGACAACGTCGCTTCTTCACTTTTCAAATTGTTTGGGACTACCGCTAAACATGTGTTTACAGCGTTGCCGGTCAGATAGTCTTTAGACAGATTGTTATATTTATTTGCAGAGGATATAAGCCAAAAACAATTAAAGTGCTCTAGGCATTATTGTATAATCCATTGGAGATTGTAATTATAAAAAAGTTTTACTTAGCTATATCATTGTCTTTATGAACAGACAATGGCTATATCATTGTCTAAACTTTTATAAACTATTTATAAAGACAATGATATAGCTAAGTAAAACTTTTATACAACTACAATCTCCAATGGTTTATACAATAACGCCTAGAGCACTTGAATTGTTTTTGGCTTATATCCTCTGCAAATAAATATAAGAATCCGTCTCCAGGTAGATTGAAACAATAAATAGAAAAATTGGGCTGTTTGTTTTCAAAAAACCAAAGAAGCTCCCAAATTTTCAACATCACTGAGTAAATCATTAATATCAAGAACATTTAACTAAGATACCTATATTTTTAAAAATAAATGAAGGGTTAAATATTCAAATTTGTAGAATTTATCGTTAAGATCGGCCCAATAACGCAATCTCGAAGACACGCTGAGAGCCAAGAGTTTACCAGATTGAAATATAAATATATTTATGAATAAAATATCAATGCATTCTAAGTATTAGATTTTCTAGTACCTACTTACCTACTAAGATTATTTAGGATGTAGGTATTAATTTTCTAACATATTAAAAATCAACTATTTCAATGAACAAATTGTAATTTGACAACAGTGCAATGTTGTCACAGACACGTCACAGTGAAGAGTTTGTTTAAAATTTTGTCAGCATATATGTAGGTTATGTTTACTAATCCGTTTATTTTAAATTTATAAATACATTGATATTACAATTTCTGCTAAATATTTATTATGGGAATTAAACATTTATGGACAGTACTACAACCATTTTGCGAAAGAAAACCTTTGTACGAATTACAAGGGAAAACTGTAGCTGTAGATCTATCATGTTGGATATGTGAAGCCCAAAACATTGCTGAATACCAAGTACAACCTAGAATGTATCTAAGGTTTAGAGAAATTGCGAACTCTACAATAAGTCATGTTATATCCTAATTATATGTTTTAGAAACTTATATTTCCGTACTTGTTACCTATTATTAATGGAAGTTAATCCGGTGTTTGTGCTGGAAGGTCAAGCCCCACAGCTCAAATACGACACAATAGCTGCACGAAATGCAATTCAATTTAAGGGAGCCAAACCAAAAACTGACAAAACTAAAACGGACAAAGGCAGGACGAGATTTAATTTTGTTTTAAAACAATGTGAAGAAATGTTAGGACTACTAGGGCTGGCTTGTGTTAAAGGTAATGGAGAAGCTGAAAGTTTGTGCGCCTATTTGAACGAAGAAGGGGTAGGTAAACAAACTATTTCTTAACCTATCGTAATATTATTTATATTTTTAGAGATTTTTTAATTAACTTATAGTGAAACTGTTTTATTTATCAGCTCGTAGACGGGTGTATCAGTCAAGATTCTGATTGTTTTGCTTATGGGGCTAAAATTGTTTACAGAAATTTTTCAATATCAACGCAAGGGGCTCATACAGCCAGCGGAGGAGCTGTCGATGTTTACGACATTAATAAATCAATCAACAGTATGAGTAAGGTATTTTCGCTTTTCCTAAGTACATATCAATTTTGATTTGATTGTTTTATAGATTTTGGTAGAAATAAAATTGTAGCAATGGCTGTAATGGTAGGCTGTGATTACAATGATGGTATACAGGGCGTCGGCAAAGAGTCTGTGTTAAAATTATTCGAATCTATCGATGACAAAGACATTCTAGATAAAATGCGAACATGGCGTTCAGATAACGATTTTTATGATAAATTAGACAAAATGGTTTCAGATAAAAATCTTTGTACCTCATGTGGCCATAGTGGGAAAATTCATACTCATACAAGAAAAGGTAATTTACGAAGAATAGCGGTGGAGCGTAGACTATAACACCCCTCCATGTTTTGGTTACCCCACTATTCGGCTAGCAAAGTACATTACTGTAGAAATAAGTCGAATATTTTGCAGGTTGTACATCATGCAAGACAAGTGAGGGTTGTGACTCCTCATTGTTTAAAGAAAAACGCTTAGCAATTAAAAATGAATTGAATGTTCGACATAGAGCTTTACAAGACCCTAATTTTCCTGATGAGGCTCTTATAAATGAGTTTTTAGTAAAAAAGGACAACGTGTTAAAATTGGATGTTAAATGGAAACAACCGGATATGGTTAACTTTATTGTAACTATGATTATTTTTTTTAATTATTCTGTTTTACTCGAAATTTACTTTGTTTTACATTTCATATTTTAGAAATTCACTACTAAGTACTTACAATGGGAAGAGCTATATGCTTTTGAAAAAATTCTACCGATTTTGACTAGATGGCAGTGTATTCATTTCCACTTATTAGGAAATCGATCTAAAACGAAAGCAATTTTATATCCAGATCGCATAAAGAAAGTGAGAAATCCGAAAGGTATAATTTTACAACCCCTTCATTTAGCAGATATCTCCTATTTCCAGGCCTAATATACACTATCTACGAGCAGAGCTGGAATATACCTCTAGCTTAAGAACGGAAAACCCCTATGCCTACTTAACTGACTGCTTTCTTACTTCACATTCCAGCGAAATGCTTTGTTCGTGTACCTTCCGCTCCCAGTACTTCCTCCGTTCATGGCTTCAGGAATCCATTAAAACTGTAAGAATTAGCTAACTTCTTCTTCTTATTGTGCCCTCTCAGGTCTCCCTGACGTTGGAAATCACCACGGCAAACTGATCCCTCTCTTCAGCCACTCTAAACAATTGTTCGACGCTATGTATGCCTGTCCATTCCCGAATGTTCTTTAACCAGGAGATTTGTTTTCTTCCTACGCCCCTGCGGCCTTCTATTTTGCCCTTCATTATAAGCAGTTTTCGGCATTTCACTCTTAAAAGTTCACGAACTGTATTTGCCCTGGCTAAGACTGCTTTCTTTCTTTGCAAAGCCACCCATGGTATTCTTAGCATTCGTCTATGTAACCACATTTCAAATGCCTCTAGACGGTTGATTGTGGCAGTTTCAGTGTCCAGACTTCAACTCCGTACAACAGCACAGACCAAATGTAACATTTAATTATTCTTTGTCTCAGCTTTAGGTTCAGGCTGTTATTACAAAACAGTAATCTCATCTTTTGGAACGTTGTACGGGCCGATTCAATCCTGCATCTATTTTCCTTAACCGGGTCGAGTTGCTCGGTGATGTAGCATCCGAGGTATTTAAAATTGGATACTCTCTCACTGCACTAACAGAATTTATGAGATTTTGGAGACCCTGAAGTTCATCGCATAAAATAGCCGTATCGTCAGCATAGCGAATGGTATTAATCAGCTCGCCGTTGATTTGACTCCCGAATTATTTTCATATAAAGCCTCTTTAAAGACTTTGTCAGAATATAGGTTGAACAAAGATTTGACTTTCATCTGTAAATCTTCTATTGACTCGAACGACTGCCTTCTGTTGCCATCAACACCAGTGTCTGTCTCTCAATATATTTATAAGCTTTTCGTGTTGTACTCTGTCGAAGGCCTTTTCATAATCAATAAAACACACGAAAACATCCTTACGTTGGTCTCGACATTTTTGGAGAAGAACATTCAGAGCAAACATTTCTTCTCTGGTACCAAAGGCATTTCTAAACCTGAACTGCGTCTCGTAGCTAACTAAAGTTACAAAATATCTTGATCTCTTTGAATGATTTGGATCACTACAATTGGATTGGATTGTAGTTATAAATACACTAAATTCACACGTTTATGCTGCTTAAATTTCTAGGATTGCCCAGCTATCAAATTATCTGGAAAGACGTAGACAATTATTGTAAAAACATCATTCCCGAAGAACAACTCATACAGAATAACGTCGATTTAGAAAATCTATGGTCAACAATTGAACCGCAACATCTAGTTGACAAAGCATATCCAGATTTAGTTGAGGCATTTAAACAATCCAAAATTCAACCAAAAAAACCTAGTAAACGGAAGAAGAAAGATGATAATGTTAAAAATGCATCTATGACTGAAGCACCGAAAGAGAAGAAGACTCGAAAACCAAGGAAAAAGAAAGAAGAAACTAATGAGATAATAATCAATGATTTAAATAATAGTTTATCAGAACTTGTTATTAGTAAAGCCGAAAGAGCACCAAATACTTTGGATAATTTCTTAATAAAGAAAGCGATGATGAATTCCCACATACATAAAAGCCTAGTTAGTCACGAGTTAGAAGGAGTATTCCAATCGTCAACACCAACAAAGAAAAGTAACATCAGTGACATTTCGTTTCCTCTAGACATCTCGAAATTTGATGATGCAGATGATTCACTAGATTTGTCCGATATTATTGATGAAATCGTCTCTAGAGAACCACCAAATTATAAATTATTTATTAACCAAAATATACATCGAAATAAAGAATTGAATACATCTAGCTTCTTTATAACTAATCCAGGTGATGAAAAAGACTTGTTTGAAAAGACATTTGATGAGCAAGTTTGTGTAATTTCTTCTTCGTCGTCTGATGAAGATGAGAATACTGATGAAACTATGGAATATGGGTTAGTTAACAAGTGTGTAACCGAGGAAATGGACGATAGTTTTGTTATTTCTGATGTACCATTATTACAAAGACTGAAAAAATAGTATTTTAGAATTATTTTATACTTTACATAAAAAATTATACAAATTATACATACGATGTTATTAGGGAGTTAAATACTGTAAGGTATTATGTCCTCCTCCATGTCCATATAGTTTGGATTAGCCCTGACAATACCGGATCACGTTAATTGCCTTGCAATCAGGGATAAATGTGTATTGGCACTAAGCTATTAGTGTGGTTTTCTAATGTCAAAAATAATTCCATCATGAACCATATTCAATATTTTAAGTCAATAGACGTTAGTAATGGTATTTATCACAGATCTAGAAAAGGGGTCGAGTTTCTAGATCTGTGGTATTTATTTATAACAAAAATCTGTATTTCTAATCTTTAATACAATCCAAAATTCTATGTTGGAACGCACCTATTAGAAACAGACAGGGGGGCTTTATTTGAAATCGGTGCAACTTTGCGAGCATACATTAAAATGCCAACGTGCCGAGCCAATCAGAGCATTTGGGGCGGGGCTTTCCTTGGCGCGCATTTGAGTTTGAATTTAACCGCTATTCAACTTATTTTGAAACTGAAATTTAGTCGATAAATTGGAATGAGTTTTTCAGTAAAATAATTTAAATATTAATATGTATAAGGTATTCGCTAAGAAAGTCTGTTGAACTTTCCTTTGTAGTAGGTATTTCTTGATATACGTAGCTGAAAAACCTTCATTTCGTATATCGGAAAAACGATACTCAAATATATTTATGTATAATTTGAAGATACCTATCTAATTTTAAAATCATTTTATGCATTACAGATAGGAAGTCAGGAAATTAAAAAGGCACATTATTCTCAATAGTTTATTTTTAGCTTTATATATTAAATTATAAACAATGATAATAAATAATAATTACTATGAACATACAAATTAATACAAATACACCACTACCATACATACATATATATTATAAGGTACGACACCAAACAAATCTAATATAATATATAATATTATACAATTTACAATAAGAAAAGATAGTATGTAATGTGAAAAAGTGATACAATTAAAAGGAAAATATCTAAATTGAAATAGTACGCAATCTGAAAAAGTAATATTAGATTTGTTTGGTGTTGAACCTTATAATATACAGGGTGTCCTACGGTGGCAACCCATTAGATTATTTCAGAAACTACTTCGAATTGAATTTTGAAAATTTCAGTGTCTATATTGTCAGATATGCTCTACTCAAATAATATAATAGCAACGGCATAGCACTTCCGGTTATACCGGAAGTTGATGGCAACTTTGTTATTTTAAATAGAACACCCTATACATTATTACATTTTTGGATTCTAAATAACATTTCAGACATATTTCATGTACCATGTCCTATACCTAACGTCAGTCGTTTTTGACTTATACCAAGATTTATGTCAAAATTGACAGTTTAGGACTCCATAAGAATTCCGTTTTTTCCATGTAAATCAGTATTTAATAATTATTTTGCAGGTATTTTCTTATCAGGTGGGATCTTCTTTTTCGAATTGACAAGATATTTTCTGATTAGTTTATACAGGGTGGTCAAAAAATTATATTGAAAACGGTTCAAGAAAAACAGTTGAAAGTCAATTTTTTCCAATGGAATGGGTATATTATTATTATTTTATCTTCCGTAGCATTAAAAAATAATGCAATTTTGTAATAGGTTATCATTTTCTAAAATGCATAGTTTTCGAAATATCGTCCTAATTATTAAGTACTGATTTACAAGGAAAAACGGAATTCTTATGGAGCCCTAAACTGTCAATTTTGACATAAATCTTGATATAAGTCAAAAATGACTGACGTTAGGTATAGGACATGATACATGAAATATGTCTAAAATCTTATTTAGAATCCAAAAATGTAATAATATATAGGGTGTTTCATTTAAAATAACAAAGTTGCCATCAACTTCCGGTATAACCGGAAGTGCTATGCCGTTGCTATTATATTATTTGAGTAGAGCATATTTAACAATATAGACACTGAAATTTTCAAAATTCAATTCGAAGTAGTTTCTGAAATAATCTAATGGGTTACCACCGTAGGACACCCTGTATATGTATTTATGGTAGTGGTGTATTTGTATTAATTTGTATGTTCATTGTAATTATTATTTATTATCATTGTGTATAATTTAATATATATAGCTAAAAATAAACTATTGAGAATAATGTGCCTTTTTTATTTCCTGACTTCCTCTCTGTAATGCATAAAATGATTTTAAAATTAGATACCTAGGTATCTTCAAATTATACATAAATATATTTGAGTATCGTTTTTCCGATATACGAAATGAAGGTTTTTCAGCTAGGTATAATAAAATAAGTTGAATAGCGGTTAAATTCAAACTCAAATGCGCGCCAAGGAAAGCCCCGCCCCAAATGCTCTGATTGGCTCGGCACGTTGGCATTTTAATGTATGCTCAACTTTGCGTGTACGCAAATGACGTCATTTGCGATCACAAAATGGTGCACGGCTTATTTGAAATGCACTGCGAGCGATATGAATTTGCACCACTCGCAACTTTTGCGCATGGGGGTATACCTATCGCAAGTCAACTTTCGTACACGCAATGCATGACCTTATACCACAGTATAATAAATAATACAGTATTGTCTTTCACGTTTGCAAGCCGTCCTGCGCATATCGTCGCGCATGCCGCCATTATGGGTTACAACGTCAAAATAATTGCATAGACGTAGATAGATACAGTTCACTCCTGTGTTCAATATATAGTCACAGTATAATAAATAATACAGTATTCTGTCTTTCACGTTTGCAAGCCGTTCTGCGCATATCGTCGCGCATGCCGCCATTATGGGTTACAACGTCAAAATAATCGCATTGACGTAGATAGATACAGTTCACTACTGTGTTCAATATATAGTTCATTGTCGGCGTGTACGAGATAAATAAATATTGTGTTTAAATCTAAATCTGTGTTTTGTGTTTTTGGTATAGTGTTCGTGAGAATTAAAAGGATTTTATTTTTATTAACGTGTCTTGGGATTCATACAATGAATAATCACGGAGGACATGTGTGTGTTGCAAAATGTTGTCCCAATAAGCGGTACACTTGCTCTAAACATTTTTTTCGCTTCCCCAAAGATCCTGTTAGGTGAGTAATAAGTAAAAATTAAGATAAATACTAGATAATTTTACGTTTATAACAACTATTTGTATAACCGTAAAATTTATATTACGAAATGACAGTATCTAATATGTTTTTAAACTAAATACAAGTGAAACATAAACACAAGTTGTCGCGTGGCTAGTTGTTATTTTATTGACAATATCATTATAAAGTTTCAAGAAGTTTTTGCCAAAATTTGCCTTTAAAGTTGCTGTTGTTGTAATTTGTGAATTAAACTACCCGTTTAACTCACTACAACGATATTCATAATAAACCACGAAAATTGAAATAAACGCGATTTATTAATAAAGAAAAATAACAAACTAAATACAAAACTGAAACGATTTTAACTGACCAATATAATATAGAAATTGAAAACTAATCAAAAATCTGACAATCTTAATTCTTTTTTGACAATAACAACTTTTTCCAATAGTTATTATTATTATTATTAAAAATCACCCAATCATGTCAACATTTAACTGATAACACCACTCAAGGTTGTTTTCAATCACTATGACACACCACAAATATTTCTGAAATTGACAGCGATATTATTATGTACTTAAATATTTTTACAAAAATAAAAATACAGTACTGTGGTTAGAAACCAAAAACTATAATTATTCTTAGTCAGGACCTGTTTTGTAACCCAAAATGGCGGCATCTTACGTCACACTTTTTTTCAAAGTGCGAACGTGGAGACGGAATGCTGTACTTATTAATGCTGTGCTTATACCACAGCTTAACTTAACCTAAATTTAACTTTTATTTTGTTTGTTGAATTGATATATCTAATTTTTTTTCTGTAATGGTCGATAATTCGAAAAGCTGAAGTCTCCATGGGTTATTGTTTTTTTTTAATATAACAATTTTTTTTTTATTTTGTTAAGTTATAGCATTGTGTTTAATATAATATAGTGTGTCAGCGCTTGGTTAGTACCTGTCAACTAACAACAGATGGCGCTATCATATACCAGAAATTTATTAATGAACGACTGAAGTTGATAACGCCGTCTGTTGTTAGATGACGATACTAACCAAGCGCTGACACACTATATTATAATAAACACAATGGTTATAGTAAACGCTTTATTTAATATTTTTTAAGTCAATTAGAGTGGCTATTTTTAACTAATATAAAACGTGATAGCCCTTATTCACTGTAATCTTCAACGAAAATGAGTAAAAGTTCGTACGTATCAGTTGCTCATGGTAACTATTGGAAAAAGTTGTTATTGTCAAAAAAGAATTAAGATTGTCAGATTTTTGATTAGTTTTCAATTTCTATATTATATTGGTCAGTTAAAATCGTTTCAGTTTTGTATTTAGTTTGTTATTTTTCTTTATTAATAAACCGCGTTTATTTCATTTTTCGTGGTTTATTATGAATATCGTTGTAGT
Organism: Apoderus coryli; assembly: GCA_911728435.2. NCBI lineage: Eukaryota > Metazoa > Arthropoda > Insecta > Coleoptera > Attelabidae > Apoderus > Apoderus coryli. The sequence continues at coordinate 31,220,865 of OU452198.1, read as the reverse complement.
GAGTTAAACGGGTAGTTTAATTCACAAATTACAACAACAGCAACTTTAAGGCAAATTTTGGCAAAGACTTCTTGAAACTTTATAATGATATTGTCAATAAAATAACAACTAGCCACGCGACAACTTGTGTTTATGTTTCACTTGTATTTAGTTTAAAAACATATTAGATACTGTCATTTCGTAATATAAATTTTACGGTTATACAAATAGTTGTTATAAACGTAAAATTATCTAGTATTTATCTTAATTTTTACTTATTACTCACCTAACAGGATCTTTGGGGAAGCGAAAAAAATGTTTAGAGCAAGTGTACCGCTTATTGGGACAACATTTTGCAACACACACATGTCCTCCGTGATTATTCATTGTATGAATCCCAAGACACGTTAATAAAAATAAAATCCTTTTAATTCTCACGAACACTATACCAAAAACACAAAACACAGATTTAGATTTAAACACAATATTTATTTATCTCGTACACGCCGACAATGAACTATATATTGAACACAGTAGTGAACTGTATCTATCTACGTCAATGCGATTATTTTGACGTTGTAACCCATAATGGCGGCATGCGCGACGATATGCGCAGGACGGCTTGCAAACGTGAAATGGTGAAAGACAGAATACTGTATTATTTATTATACTGTGGCATGACAAGACGTCAGTTTATTTTATTTTTGACATTTCACATCAAATAAATTTTAATTTTGATTATCGCGTGGTGGATCTTTTAATAATTTTGTTAGTTTAAAAGTTCTTTTTTGAGTTATTTCAGTTGGTTTATGTTTTATATATGAATTTTAAAAATTTAATTGATAATAATGTATTGCCTGGTCTTGAAGTGGCGGGATGTTAATTGGAATGAGTTTTTCAGTAAAATAATGAAAATATTAATCTGTATAAGGTATTCGATAAGAGAGTCTGTTGAAGTTTCCTTTGTAGTAGGATTTCTTGATACAACTGAAAAACTTTCATTTCGTATGTCGAGAAAACGTTACTTAAATTTATTGTGTATAATTTGAAGATAATCTAATGCTAGGAAGTTAGGAAGTAAAAAAGTCACATTATTCTCAACAGTTTATTTTTAGCTATATATAGGTATATTAAATTATACACAATGATAATAATAAATATCTGTATAATTACTACGTTGCCTGAAATTTGTGAGGGGCACATTCCACTACTACGAATCATGGTACATGTACCATGAATATGAATAAGTACCTCCAGTCTGCATGTGCGTTTTGTACTTGTACTTACAAAACCTAAAAGCAAGATTTCCACAAACACCCGTATTATTAAGTAAATCCATAAATAAGTGCCCAACCTCTAGAGTCACTTCTGTTGCAGTTATATAATATGATATCTTCTCCATCATGACATTTATTCCTACTACGGCAAGCATAGTCCATTTATCTGTTTTCCTGTGTTCCACAGTTCGAATATTAGCAATGAAAATTGCTCTTTTAAGCAAAACAAACAATAATATGATTATGATGAAAATCGAGTACAAATTTGCAAAATTGTCTAGTATATTGGTATAGCGCCAAACAAACAAAAATAAGAAATCAATGCTTTATACAATACAATAAATTCACAGATTAGGGAGTATTAAATAAATTACTAATAAAAACAATCCCGAAAAACTAATATCAATTTAAAAAATTCTAACCTTAAAACATCAAACGAATAACAAATATATGTCATCGAAAACATAGAATAAGAAAGCTACGTAGTTTTCTTATTCTATGTCGAAATTTCATAAAATCCAAACACTTGATTGGTTGATCTCTACAAAGATAACTGGCAACGTAGCGAGTGAGTGCATCTTTTGCGTGCACGCAAGTAGGGATGCACACGTTTAATCGCAATTTCAAATAAAGCTATTCGCCCAAAACAAGTTGCGCATACGAACAAACTAACGGAACTTTGCATGCACGTAAATATTTGCGATCGATTCAAATAAAGCCCCACAGGCAAAAATAATACGCGTTATCCTCAGCCATATATAGATAGAGAAATACATCGCTCAAAAGTGGGAGTTAAAAAGGTGGAATATAGGACGCGGCCATTTTGATGTTCTACTACAGGAGAGTCTTAAAAAGTACTTAATGACCTTTACTTTGGAAAAGTTATAATAATATGATTGGTATAAAACACGTCATTGTATTGTATAATATCACGATAAACTCTACGTATAATATAACACAACTTATTGTGTATAAAATAGAAGGATTATAATACATGGATGTAACCTGGTATCTAGTATATAAACGTCAAATTTGATGTGAGAAAAGCTAATGTTGCCACATTTAAGATATAAGAAAAATATATTGCGTACTAATACACATAATATGGTAATCTTGCAGTATATAGAGTTTGTAATCGAAGTGTGGTGTTGCCAGGTTTAAAACACACATATTATGTTGAAACGGTTAAATATTTGGCGTTTAATTTTTGGCCGTTAAATTTAAATGCTACTCTAGGTTATACACATTATTTGTTGTATTTATGTGATTTATATTTGTGTGAATTAGTTCGATAACCGTCATCGTTAGGTAATCATTGCAGGAGGTTGGTGGTAAAATGCTGAATATGGAAGGTTAGGTAGCAGGCAGGGATATGTTGTAAGGGTGTAATAGTAATTATCAGGAAGAGTTAGTAAAGGAGGGTGGGTGTAGAAAGCTGGATTGAGATGAGATGTAGTAGGCATATAGTTGTTAGTTCGATAGCAGTCATTGTTAGGACAACACATCCCTGCCTGCTACCTAATCTTCCATACTCAGCATATTACCCCCAACATCATGCAATGATTACCTAACAAAGTCTGCTATCGAACTAATATAACAACTATGTGCCTACTACATTTCATCTCAATCCTGCTTTCTACACACACCATCCTTTACTAATTCTTCCGGATCATCACTATTACACCCTTACAAGACATCCCTGCCTGCTAACCTTCCATACTAAGCATTTTACTCCCAACCCCCTGCAATGATATAATAATTTCATCCACTGAATAAATTTATATAATAAAATCATCATGATATCAGTCGATATAGTGAATAGAACTTGGCAACATCGCTAGAGTAGTGACACTTTCTCACCTAAAATTCGTCTGACTGCGCAGCGGTGCGGTCAGTCCATAATTTCACACGTGTACTGCAAGACCGGTAAGGGAATAACTTGGCAAACAAAACTATATCAAAATGGAGGTTTCTCTATCTCCCTTTATTCCGTTGCGCAATCGAATGCTCATACGGGTTTGAGCGATGTATATTCCTCTATATATCACAATATTCCTCTAATATATATGTCATCGTGTAATATGTAATATCATCAAATTTTAGGCACTTGTTTGAAACGCACCTTTTTTTACAAATTTAATTGACAGTTAAGTGAGAAATCTAACCTCAAAATGCATAGTCATTGATAATTTTGCCAGATTTACGTTCCTTTTACAACCCAAAAAACCTCTCTCTCGTACAAATTTGAAGGATGAGAAAAAGAAGAGTTGAGACTAACCTAGAAAAATAATTAAGATTTTCCCTGGATTCCCTTTAAAAAATCATGAAACTATTTAGGACGCTTTGTAAATTGAATCATATTCCGGGCCATCTCTTCCGCGGTAAAAAACGATTAGTAAGACAAGTAAAATGGGAAGACAAACAAAATTTAAGAAATGAATTCGCAATTGAAGAAGCAAATATGTTCTACTTAAGAAATTCGTATCTTACGCCTGTAAGTATTCCTTCAAGTACTTAAATCTTTGTTATGATATATAAATAATTGTAATCAGGAACAATCCTTTGGACATGCACGGGCCCTAGGAAAAAATGATGCAAATCTTGAAAAAATGAGACAAAAACAAAGGCCATTTTTAGAGGATGTTAGAATTGAAGATGTGTTAGGACATTTACGATATAAGGAAGCTTGGGATTAGTGGTAAATCGCCTGTAGCAAACTAAGTAGTTATGGTAAATATAGAGATAACGTGTTTTAAGGAAATTAAATAGACATTTTTTGTTTTGCTAAAACTGTAAATATATTGTGTTGTATATGAATATAAATAATATAATTTACTTGAATTATTTCTTGCTCATTCTTTTCTTCAAAATCTGATTTACTTTACCGATTTCAGTTAAAGTCCTGTTTAAATATATCATCTGTTCTTCAACATTTTCTCGTTTGATTTTGATAGGATGCTTCTTTGATGTTGCCATATGAACATACATGTTCCATATCGCAAATTTTACCTTAATTATAGCAAAGAAAATCATGAACAACGAAATTTATTGGATTTGGTGACTGAAGGTACGAGAAAAATTAAATTAGATTTAAACAACAATACGAGATGAGGCTATAAAATCATCGAAATCATTGTTGTAAAATATTTTATCTTGTTTGTGTATGTTCAGGAAAAAGCATCTTCAATATACCTATGAGGAGCGATCAATGTATTCTCAATATAGGCAGAAACTTCTAAATGAAATTTACATTTCAATGTAGTCTCCTACCCATAACATCAATACACTGGTTTGAACGAGATACTAACTTTTCAACACCCTTTAAAAAAATACTTTTCCTCCCCGGACAAATGTGCATTTACTGCGGCATTTACCTCGTCATCATTAGGTTGGGGAACAGAAAGTGACTATGGATTGGGTTAACTATGTAACGCTTGAACAGCAGCGTTATGGGGACTATCCAGAGGTGTCCAATCAGGATTACAATTTATAATTGGGCGCTGAACTCATGCAATAATGACAGTATTTCACGGGCAGTATGGCACTTAGCAACGTCGTGTTGAAATCATTTCTTAGATCCCTTGGGGTGGGCCAATGATCCCACCGGATCACATTGCACACCATAGAGTGACGGAATGGAGTGGGACTTAATGAATATTCCGGGGGTTGTCGACGCCCCAAATTCAACCAGAAATGAGCCTTGTCCAAACTCAGGATTAACCTCCAACTGCTCTAGCCCCAATTCAGCGAATGTACACCGCTGACTATGATTGTTGGGTTTTAGTTCTTGAGTAAAAGAGAAGCGCTAATTTTATGCAGGAGTCGCCATGTTAACGCCGAGGAAAGCTCAGGTGAATGAGCACGAGCGGAATTGTCATGAATGAACACGCACGCCCGCAGGCATCATTGTCTCTCTCTCTGACGATATTTTGATTAATGATGATAAATAAAATTTTGTATTTGCACCTGATTAACTAATGTTACAACTTAAGTACCTTCATCTTTACTAAATCACCCTGATACCGAGAATACATTGAACACCCTTCGCAGTACTATTATTCATTGCTCGAAACAGTGCTGGAAGTGTCATTCTGTGAGCTCCATTATGACGCTTGCCATCGTTTCATTCTCATCATCAATCATGATCTAGAGCTGGGAAACAAATTTTATAATATGGTACAATCGAAGCTATGGTTCGCCTCTGTCTCATTATTTTATTGCCTCATCCTTTCATTTTTATAAATAACTCACTTCATCAATGTCATTCATATGCTTGACAGCATTGTTTTTAATCTGGGTTACCAAATTTTCAGATTCCAATGCTTTAATATTTGCATTTTCGTAGCGTTCTTGCAAATTTGCTATTTGATTATTTAAACCCATTATTATGAAATTCTTTTCTTCAAATAATTTCATCTAAATAAATATTATAAACATGTTTTCTTAATAAGTGAAAATTATCACAATAAATCGTATTTATAGAATATAAATAAAACAAACTGCATACTATCATGATGGTTTACTTTTACACAAAAAAGCTCTAATTATTACACTCTCTACCTAAGTATAATACTAATAATTATTCAAGGTACATTCAAATTTTGGCGAACAAATTGCGTTTGTGATATCTAAAAATACTCGTACAAATAAAAGATTTTATTTTTGTACATAATTCATTTGATTAAGATTTTTTAGTTTAGTTTAGGTGACGCTGTATTTTTATATCTATAGTTACAGGGTGTACGGGAAAATGTGGAAAATCTCTGATCCATTTTTTCGTTAGCAAAAAGTTGCCAAACATACCAAAAGGAATCAAATTATGGACGCTGCACCCGCCACAATAACAGCATTGCTCCATATCACATCACAATGAAACATAATTCCTCCTAGTATCGACCGGTATAGAATGCATCAAGTTTTTGAGGTGTCAGATAAAAATCAAATGGCGTTAGGTCGGGGCTTTCCACTATCTATCCAACGATTTTGATAGATGATATTCAGGTGCTCTCGCATAGAAACGATGAAATGTTTAGGCGGATTTCAAGTAGTAAGTGCTCTATTAAATCCTCAAAAGCGTTCTGAAGGAACTCCAAATAAAGTTGTCCATTTAATCGTGCTGGCATTACGAATGGTCCAATGAATCCTCCGGATATTGAATGGAACTGATGTTGATACCATTTTTCATACACTCCTTCATCCCTAAAAATCTTCAGGAATCAGTTCATGTCCTTTTTGCAAATGACATGGATATAACAGCTGTTCTTGAAGAACTTTATGAGCCAAGCCCCTAACTGCTGATTCTCTCACGCGCTGCTCATGTGGGTCTGTAATTCAAAAAATCGAAATTTCAGGTTAAATTCGAATGCCCCTCGTACTAATTATTTAAGAACTGCTGCTACTAAATTCCTCTGAAACCACAGCTTCAATAGATTCTTTTTCACGTTGCAACTTCAACTCAATAATCTTCTTATTTACTTTCTCTAAACTGCCTATTGTGTTTTTAATACATTCGAACTGTTTTTGATAATCATTTAAATGGACTGGTTTCGCATTTTTCCTGTTGCAGATTTCCAAATAAATGCGCCGACAGGATTCTTTAATACCTACCTGAAAAATAAATTAAAATACTCAAAATATTTTATGTACATAATTTTCTACGAGGTCTGGCTTGAATCCTTCAATTTGCGGTGGCCTACGTGTCTGTAAAGAAATCAGTCTGGCCGTCAGAAGATAACGCATGGCTGGAATGGTGAATCTATTACACAGGCCAACACACATTTTGGTGCCTGCGATTTTTTAACTGTTCCTGAGTAATTTTTGGATGCAGAATGTAAAAAGGTTCTCAGATTTTGTCTATCAGATCTAGTTTTTGAGATTTTTTAAAAAATTGTGTATATAATTTACGTTATAACTGTTATAATATATAATATTACTATTGACAGTTAAAAAAAACAAAGACACATGGATTTAAGTATTTATTGCAAAAACTTAATTTACATAATTACATTAGTCACTAATCACATAAAAATTTTCTTTTATACGATTTTCTAGAATGGAGTTTACTAGGGCAGTCTCGCTGAAGGCTCCAGCAGTAGTCCGCCATCATGTGGCTATCCCATCGTCCTTGATAACGATCTTCCATAGTTTTAATATCCTGGTGGAATCTTTCCCCCTGTTCTTCACTACAATCACCTAAGTTTTCTGGAAAACGATCTAGGTGGCTGTGGAGGTAGTGAACTTTTATACTCATGTTACAGCCGAGAATATTAAAATTTGAAAGCATAGTTTCCACTAATTCTACGTAATTGTCTGCTTTATGATTGCCAAGAAAATTTTGTACTACTTGAACAAATGAACTCCAAGCGTTAGATTCAGTCTCGTTCATTGATGTGGTGAATTGTGGATCTTTAACAAGTTGCCTTATTTGAGGACCATCAAATATACCAGCTTTTAGTTTTTCCGTGCTAATGCCAGGAAATTTACGTGACAAATACCCAAAACAATTTCCATCTCGATTTAAGGCCTTCACAAATTGCTTCATTAGGCCTAGCTTGATATGCAAGGGCGGAAGTAAGATTTTTTCTCTTGAAACCAAAGGTTCGTTGATCACGTTTTGTATTCCTTGAATCATGACATCTCTTGAAGGCCAATTTTTGTTAACCCAGTGCTCATTTTTAGCTCTGCTGTCCCAAAGGCACAAAAAACAAGGATATTTTGTATAACCACTCTGCTGTCCAAGGAGGAAGTTAATCATTTTTAAATCAACACAAATTGACCACTGATGTTCTTCGTATTTAATTTTTCTCAAAACTAATGCTATTGTTTCATATTCTTCCTTCATGGTAGTAGAATGACCAATAGGAATTGAGCCATATTTGTTACCGTTATGTAAAAGAACACATTTTAAACTACGTTTTGAACTGTCAATAAAAAGGCGCCAATCATCTGGAGTGTATTCAGGCAAACACATTTTTTCTAAGAGCCCTTTTATATTGTTACAGAATACCAAGTCATTTTCCTGAGTGAAAAAAGGCAGCAGATCCTTATCTCTTTTACGATAAAATGTAATATTAGTACCTCGACAAAGTAGATTTTTTTCTTTTAATCTGGATGCAAGTAATTCAGCGGATTCCTTTGAGAGATTCAGGTCTCTTATAAGATCGTTTAGTTCTTCTTGATTGAAACACTGCGGAGTTGCTAAATCTGCTTCAAAATCGCTGTCGTTTTCTGATTGAATTCTTTTAACTTCGTCAGACGTTGATGTTTCTGTATCATCTTCTGTCAGTTTGGGTAGACTGCTGAATGATGGAACGGGTATTTCTTCCGAATGCACTACAGGCCTTCTTGCAGAATCTAGATCAGGATATGTCCATTTGTGTCTATTGTTTCTATTTATGCCTTTAATATTAACGAGACAAAAATAGCAGTCGTCATGATGGTTCCGCGGTTCTCTCCAAACCATTGGTACACCAAACTTTAGGCACTTCCTCTTTCCAGTTGTCCACTGTCGCAAATGTTCAACACATGTTTTACATATGAAATGTGGGGCCCAAGATTTATCTTGATCTCCTAAATGAACGCCAAAATAGGCAAGATAAGCTCTTTTCACAAAGTCAGAAATCCTTTTTCTGCTCTCTTTCAAAGTGTATTCACCACACACATAACAAAAAACATCGGGATGATTTACACAGGTACGTCTGCTTGTGGATGCCATTGTTTCAGTTTAGTGTCTTGATACTACAAAACGACCAAAATTTACACAAAATGATAGCACAACTTTACTTGGGAAAACTCAGTAATATACTAAATCAAGTACAGCCAAGCAGGTATAGAAGGATCGGGTCATAGGCAATTACAGGTATAAAAGTAAGTAAGAGCATTGTATTGAGTAGTTCCTAGTATAGGAACATTGGGTCAGGGACAATTCCAGGTATCCATTTGGCTAATTAGATTCTGGGAAATTCCTATTTTGACGATTAAGTACATATTTATCTCTTTATTTGTTGTCCTTTATCAGAAAAAAATATATCATTTAACCTGTAACGTGTATCTCAAAAACTAGAGCTGATAGAAAAAATCTGGTGGCATTTTTGGAATCAGCACATTAAAAACATCTAAAATCAGATGTTAGATTTCTGGCACCAAATTTTTTTTTTCATTTTGTTGGCCTGTGTTATCGGTCTTTTTTACTACCAGGAAAAATGTACTTGCAGTTGTTACAAGACGATGTGTCGATCCCAAATTGAAACAAAACTGTCCCTTTCGGGGGCTGTAGGCCTTTAGTGTACATTTTTGACGCCATGGTAATAGGAAAATTTTACATTTTTTTGGATCGCTGGACGCGCTTGTTAACTATGGCAGGCTAATTTCGGGACACCCTGTATAACAATTTTTAAAATTCTCTATGAACATCTTGATAACACTACGCATCGAATGTTTTCGTGCGTTTTTAGACCTCTGCAATGACGATAAGGATAGTGTGCTGACCCGGATCGATTGATTTTAAAAATAAAATTATTTCTAGAATTGGAGAATACTACGCTTCAATTTTAGAACAGTTAAAAGAAGCGATGAAGTGAAGGAGCAGTTTCAGCGTATTTTTCGGCGAGACATTCAAAATGTGATATTAATATTGCATTTTTTTGAAATTGTACTACAAAATAAATTGTTCAACCAAATAAAATCAAAATTGGTCTATCAACAGCATGGATTTTTTAGACAACGGTCCACTGTGAGTAATTTGGTGACGTTTCTGCAGGATGTTTATCCAGCTGTTGGGCAGGGATTGCAGGTCGACGCAATATATACAGATTTCTCAAAGCCATTTGACAAGCTTGATCACTCTCTGCTTCGACAGCGAATGTATGACATCGGCTTCAGCGAAAACTTGATTGCTTTCTTTGACTCGTATTTAACAACCCGTCGACAATTTGTTGAGTATAATGGTTATAGGTCCGACTGTTTCGATGTATCGAGTGGGGCACCGCAGGGCAGTACTTTGGCACCATTGCTGTTTGCAATTTTTGTGAACAGCATTGGTGACAGAATTTCAGGCGACCACTTGCTTTTTGCAGACGATTTGAAATTGTACAGGGTCGTACATTGCGATGACGATTGTGATCGACTTCAGCGTGATTTGAATATTCTATCTGAATGGTGTGCTCTAAACCGACTTTCTTTGAATGCCGCTAAATGTAAATTAATAACATTTACAAAACGTGTTAAACGAGTGCTGAACATCTATGTGCTTAATGGGATAACATTGAAGAGATGCAATGTGATTAAGGATCTCGGCATTTATGTTGACAGCGAGTTGTCCTTCAATGACCATGTCTCACAGGTGTCGACGGCAGCTATGAGGATGTTGGGATGCCATTTAAAATTGATGGATATTTTCCACCTCGTGGCTACGATCATTGTATTTTATTAGATAGATTTAAGCAAGATTTTAGCAAGAATTTTGATTTCCTTTAATGCATTTTTGTTTGATTTTTTTCATTTTTCTTTTTAATTAATTCCTATTTTGTGAATTTACATATGAATACATGCGCTAGTTTAGTTATATAATTGTCTTGTAATTGGGCAGCAACGCCTGTTAGACAATAAAGATTATTATTATTATTGTTATTTTTAATTTCTACCCTTAGCCCCTCGTTATAAAAAAAAAAGAAAAAACGCTTATGCAAATTATAATAAATAATAAAAAATTGGTTTATCAAAATCACTAAGTACCTATGTTGTCTTAAACACAAAAAAAAGTTATTTTCGAAATACTTTCATAGAACCTGCTGTTAGTCTTACTTAGACTTAATCTCTTTGTAAAGAATTCATATCAACAATATGTAAATATTTTTTATTGTTTCATATGAATAAATTTTAACGCGTCAGTGTTAAACAAGACGTTTAATTGTTGATCGCTATTTGAATTTGCTGATATTAGACGATAGAACAATGAATGTCTCGCTTGTGTTTCTTCTATTGTGGACTGTATTCAGCAACGCTTACGGTAAGCATGTCTTCTTAATAAAATCTGTGTTCATTTTCAATAGCTAAAGGTTAACATGTGGTGTATTTGTAAAACATGTTGTGCCTCCGCAGTTCTTTGGTCGATTGTAAAGTATCGAAAAGAAGAATTGGGAGAAATAATAATAATAACTCTTTATTGTCTAACAGGTGACAACCCAATTACAAAACAACTGCTATGAATATAATATTATATAGTAAATACAAATAATAATAATAAATTTACAAACGTAATAAACTGAAGGTGACAGTAGCAAAAATACAATACAAACATATAGGATCGTATGGATATATTTCACTGAGCAAGTACATGGAATCTATTGAATCATTTCCTCCAGAACATTCCTCAAATCACGCTTAAATCTGTTGGGATTCTCATTGAAGTAATTAATGCTAGTATAGATAGAATAAGTATTACAGAAATTACATGCTTTGAAGATGGGAGCTCTTGTTTCATAATTTGCGTGCACCGGAGGTACTCTGAAGAGATAGGCACTTCTCGAATTGAACTGCGGAATATTAAACCGCAACATCTCCAACAATTGCGAACAGTCTATAAGACCATTAATCAGACCAAATATAAAACACTGAGAGGAAAAATGCCTACGCATCTCCAGCGTTTGAAAATCAAATCTCTCCAATAGCAAACGATGGTCGTATCCACGGGCAGGAAACCGACCATCAATCTTGAAGGCTAGTCGTTTGAGGAATTTTCGTTAAACATTTTCGAGAGAGTTAACATAAACTCCATATATTGGAGACCAAGCAATGGCAGCATATTCAAGCCTTGATCTTACCATTGCGCTGTACAACACTATAAGACAATCAGTATTGTTAAATGAGTTCGTGGTTCTAAAAATGAATCCCAGACATTTGAGCGCCCTTTTCTTTGTTTCGGAAACATGATAATTAAAAGTTAATTCGCTATCAATGAACACACAAAGATCTTTAATAACAGTGCATTTATCAAGAGCAGCGCCAGAGAGTCTGTAATTGTAAGAAACAGTGCGGCGTCTTCTTGTGTATGTTATATATTTGCATTTATCGACGTTTAAATAAAGCATATTCACAGTACACCAATCCTCAAGCATATTCAGATCACAATCATCTTCGGAGTGAACAGCTCTGAATAGTTTAAGATCATCTGCGAAAAGTAAATAATTGCTAGAAAGGTGCGTTCCTATGTCATTAACGAATATTGCAAATAACAGGGGGGCTAGGTTACTACCTTGGGGAGCGCCACTTGTGGCCAAGTAAGAGTGAGACTTAAAACCACTGTATTGCACGAAGTGCATACGTCGATTCAAATATGATTCAAAAAATGAAATTAAAGATTCCTGGAAGCCAAAGTGAAGCATCTTTCGTAGTAGTATATTATGGTCTATTTTATCGAATGCTTTAGAGAAGTCTATATAGATTGTATCGACCTGAAGACCCTTGCCCATTATAGGATACACTTGTTGTAGGAAAGCGACAAGATTTGTGACAGAAAGAGAAAATATGCCAAAAAGGTTATGAAGGGTTTATATATTAGTAATAGTATTAAGTATCATGCACCGAATTGTGTCCAAGAAATTTAACGGATAACAGGAATTGTCGGTATTGGACAAATAAATAAAACCTAATATCAGCCAAGGGAACAAGTTGGTCCATTACTCACATTGGAAGTGCTCGGCTAATTGTTTAGTGATTTGATTGTGAATTGGACGACAATCTCATCGGTTCTTACGGCTTACTATTTCAAATAGTTATAAACAGGTGTTTTGAAGACCCTTAAAAATATTACTTTTAAGATGATTTGAAGAAAAGTGTTTAAGTACTAAAAGCAGTATCATTCAATTTAGAAGTACATACTTAATACTGGATAACAGGAATTGAATTGAAATTTAGAAGGTTTTATTTATTTGTCCAATACCGACAATTCCTGTTATCCAGTATTAAGTATGTACTTCAAAATTGAATGATACTCCTGTTAGCACTTAAACACTTTTCTTCAAATCATCTTAAAAGTAATATTTTTTAAGGGTCTTCAAAACACCTGTTTATAACTAAGGCATTCGATAAGCTTGATCACGGCATTTTAAAACGCAAACTAAATGAATTTGGATTCGAAAAAGACTTAATTTTGTTTTTTGAGTCTTATCTTTCTGGTCATAAACAATTTGTCGAATACAATGGATTCAGGTCCAACGAGATTGGTGTTACCAGTGGTGCTCCACAAGGCAGTAATCTTGCGCCGTTGATATTTGCCATATATACAGGGTGAGTCACGAGGAACTGTACATACTTCTACCATAAGTAGAGGCACGTTAGGGGATTATCAAATGACCATTAAAAAATGTCTCCTTGTTTTGCTTATTAATATACAGGGTGAATTATGGATCTTCACTAAAACAATGTTTCGTCATATCTTTTCAATGATTAAGTCGATTTATCTCATTTTTTTTATAAAAGTGTGTATTGATGTCTGGCAACTAACTGACATACTCAGAATTGAAAAATCCAGGTCCGTCTTCGAGAAAATTTGTGGGACTGCTTCATATTCAACACTTCACCCTGTATATGATTTTTCAAAAATCTGATATAATTTTTTCAGAAAGCATAAATAGACAGTTAGACCTGGGTATTTGAATTTTTTGTTACACTCACCTCACATTTCCAATTAAAGATTCATTTTAGAGCCAAATTGAGAATTGGCAATACTGAAGTACAATAATGTTTAGTTATTAAAAAGAAATCTTCAAAATAGAGAGAGACGACACACACTTGCTCCAGTATGGTAAATACCATAATTTGAATTGATATACAAGGCCGGATTTAAAAATCTGACATATCTAGTTCATCCCAATAATTCACCCTGTATTTAACTTTTTCCAGCCGTAATAGACAGAAAACAGATAAAAAATGATTGTACTAACCTAGTTTTCTTATTTGTTTGAGGAAAACTCATTTGTCTAATTATTTTATCGGAATGAAATGAACAAGCCAGGAAAATGTTTATTCATAAATTAGGAAATAAAATAAAAAACAATAAATAATAATAATAAGTTTTAACAATGTGGAACAAAGTAAAAAACAATTTAATAAACATTACGATTATAAAACACAACAGCTCATTAATATTCACTGTTTCAATATTACCAGAAATTTTAGTATTGTATTTTTCTTGAACCTTGTTACAATTTTGTTTATTCTTTTTTTTTTTTCTTGGGATGTAAGGTTCTATTTTATAAGCGAATTTTTTTCCTTTTGAAATATTTTTATTTCATGTCAAATAGTACAACAAACAGTCAAACAAAATACCCACTAAAAGTGGTACATAGCAAAAAAATCTACAGAATCATGCGATGTTGGTAAGAAATGAGATGTACCTGAAGAAGGCGAATAAGCCGAAACGTTGTACTATTTGACATGAAATAAAAATATTTTAAAAGGAAAAAAATTCGCTTATAAAATAGGACCTTACATCCTAAGAAAAAAAAATCCCGATGGCAGCCAGTCGGAAAAGTAGATTTTTGATTTATGTATTTTTTATTTATACTTAGTCTACCACTGACACCCACTATTAATAAACAAATAATGGAATATTCTGACATTCGTCAAATATAAGCAAAGTGTCATATTGACAGTTATTTTAACTGAAATACCCATTATACTATAATACATACGTAAGTACGGTCTTATTGTTATTTCACAGGTGTTTATTTGTCAAAATAATTACAGGTATAGCGGGTGATGATATTTTTTTATTTTTTGTTACTTTATATTGACTTACATTTACTTAAATATGCCAGCGATGAAAAAACTCTCCAAATAAATATTGTAGAGATTTAAGTGTTCTATCATTTGATATGTAACATCGGTATTTTCTATTAATAACGAAAAAAATATGATTTTTTTAAAACTTTGACAGGCCGCCATTCTGAAATTAGCTCTCCGATTTCAATCGCCAACGAACTCACGCGATTCCATGACCTAGCCGATTTTTTAACCAAATTTTGTTTCGATTGGTCAAAAAATGCGGCCTAGAACGTGACGTAAAGTTTCTATATCCCATATATATATATATATATATATATAATATAAACTTTTGAACTGAGGTCATTTTTAGGATCCAGGGGTCATAAAATGAAGTACTGCATAAAAAATTTTCAAAATTTCGGTTGTGTCGATCTCCTGAATAGTTAGATTTTTTTTAAAAATCTACTAAAAAGAATAAAAAAAATTACCAGAAATGACACACTGACAATCAGAAAGTCGATTACACATTTAAACATGTGTCAAGAAAAGGGTATTAAGGCAGATGGATTTCATTTTGAACATAATAATATAATCGTAATGTTTATTAAATTGTTTTTTACTTTGTTCCACATTGTTAAAACTGTTTTATTGTTTTTTATTTTATTTCTTAATTTATGAATAAACATTTCCCTGGCTTGTTCATTTCATTCCGATTAAAATAATTAGACACGTGAGTTTTCCTCAAACAAATAAAAAAACTAGGTTATTACAATCATTTTTGTACGACCGACCATTTTTGATTGTTTACCGTGTCTGTCTTTATGACAGTAAGTGACATTTACTGGCTGACAACCCAAACACGACGGTAAGTAATTCACTTACCGTTCAGAGAACGGTAAGTAAATTCACGACGGTATATCATTGCGCATTTATGCTGACGTCATTATTTTGATTTTTAAATTGTATATTAAATGGCATTAGGTATGAACTTTTATAAGCATTTTCATACCGTTCTCTGGAATTATAGCGGCTATTCCAACATTCCATGCTTCATCAAGATATTCACATTCAAAGTCACTCATTTTCAATAATAATACTTATTTAAATAAGTTTTGACAAATACAAGACATAAAAAATACGATAACAATCATAACAATAACAATTAGTTCCATGACAACGTTCAACTGCAACTTTGTAGAGGGTATTCAGCTAACCTGAATTTGTATTTAATTGAAAATATTAATTATTAAAAATAATAAAATTGCAATTTCAGCTATTTCGATCGTACAAAAAACAGTATAAGCATCTCAAACAGTAAGTAGTTTACCGATCTCCTCCAATTTTGGCGACTTCGCTTCGCTCAGTCGCCAAACATTGTCGTCGATCGGTAAACTACACTTACTGTTCTCAATACTTAATATACTATTTTTATCTGTTTCCTGTCTATTACGAGTGGAAAAAGTTACATACAGGGTGAATTATTGGGATGAACCAGATATGCCAGATTTTTAAATCCGGCCCTGTAAATCAATTCAAATTATGGTATTTACCATACTGGAGCACAGTGTGTCTCGTTTGTGTCTATTTTCAAGATTTCTTTTTAATAACTAAACATTATTGTACAGTAAGATACTTCATTATTGCCAATTTTCAATTTGGCTCTAAAATGAATCTTTAATTGGAAATGTGAGGTGAGTGTAACAAAAAATTCAAATACCCACTGTCTATTTATGCTCTCTGAAAAAATTATATCAGATTTTTGCAAAATCATATACAGGGTGAAGTATTGAATATGAAGCAGTCCCACAAATTTTCTCGAAGACGGACCTGGATGTTTTCAATTCTGAGTATGTCAGTTAGTTGCCAGACACCAATACACACTTTTATAAAAAAATGAGATAAATCGACTTAATCATTGAAAAGATATGACGAAACATTGTTTTGGTAAAGATCCATAATTCACCCTGTATATTAATAATCAAAACAAGCAGACATTTTTTAATGGTCATTTGATAATCCCCTAACGTGCCTCTACTTATGGTAGAAGTATGTACAGTTCCTCGTGACTCACCCTGTATTAACGATATAATCAATGATATATCGAGTTCCTGTTTGCTCTTTGCGGACGACCTGAAGATCTTCTTCATAGTTAACACCTACAATGATTGTGTGCAGTTACAGTCAGATTTATTGATATTGGAGAACTACTCCAGTAAATGTAAGCGTATGATAATAACAAGGAGACGAGAACCGATAGCATATGAATATGCTATAAATAGCATAATTCTTGACAGATGCACTGTTTCTAGGGACCTTAGTGTGACTATTGACTGTGAGTTGTCGTTTAATCAGCATATTCACAATATAACTCAAAGCTCTCTTCGTGCACTTGGCTTTATCTTTCGATTCACTAGCGGTTTTGAAAATTCAGATTGTCTCATTGCATTATACCATGCATTGGTTGGATCTAAGCTAGAGTACGCATCAGTTATTTGGTCTCCGATATATCAAACCCATATCAACAAATTGGAAGGCGTGCAACGCAAATTTCTTAAATATTTAGCCCTTAAAATCGATGGTCGCTTTCCACCGCGTGGTACTGATCATTTACTTTTATCAAATAGATTTCACTTTACATCACTGGAATCTCGCAGAATTGTAGTATATCAGCTTCTTCTTTTTAAATTGATTAACGGCCTGATTGATTGTCCCTACTTGTTGGAACGGATTAATCTAACTACGAGGGTAGAGCACCTATATTGAAAGCCTCGAGTTTGTGTAATCACTATAATTTTCACAGGAACATAAATTATTTTGGTGAGAATTTGAATACATTTAAGAACATGTTGTATCGTCTTGTTTGAGTTGAATATTCAATCTTAATATATTTTAATTGTAAGTTTATATAAATGTGTGACTTGTCTTGTAAGTGGGTTGGCCCGTCTTAGGCAAGTGGGGCGTTGTTATTATCATTGTTATATAGGGTAACGTGGGTTGTCACCCTGGCGAACTTTTGTTTTTGTGTTGATGATTGGTTGGTGTTTGATATTGTTGTATATTTATAACCTATATAGAATTATTTTTGAGTTAAACATTGTAATTGTCTTGTAATTGGGTGCAAACCTGTTAGACAATAAAGATTTATTATTTGAAATAGTAAGCCGTAAGAACCGATGCGACTGTCGTCCAATTCACAATCAAATCACAAAAAAAATAGCCGAGCACTTCCAATGTGAGTAATGGACCAACTTATTCCCTTGATCTCTAAATGTATCGTCCAATTTTTTCTTGAAATTGTTTACTGATCGCGCTGATATAACCTGCTCCGACAGAGCATTCCAAGCATCCAACACTATGGTTGATATCAAATTTCTTGGAGCATATTTAGTATACAGTTTCTTACTATTTTCACGTAGGTTTGAATTTCTACTACGGCAAAACAGACCATATTTATAGAATAGTACTCGCTAAGAAAGAAGAAGAAACCCCTTGACGACGTTGAGCGCCTGTGGAAGCCTTGTAATCTCCTTAGGACCCTCTCTAACGCTTCTGGCAAAATAAGGAGAGCAAACACTATTGGCATATTCCAACCGTGGTCTCAGAAACAACTTGTCCAGCTTCAAGATCAGTACGTTTGACCTTGACTTAAATGCGATTTGGATCAAATAACACCGAGGTCTCTCTGCTGGTCAGTTGGTTTGAAATGTGTGCTCACTGAGAGTGTAAGAAATCTCGCGGTCGTTTGCTCCTAGATGGAGAACTGTGCCATTTTCCAAATATAGATGATTAGCCTAGTTGAAGATATGGTTGATCAGATCAGATCAGAGCAACAATGGTCCAAAAAATGATGACATTGCTTTCGCGATGACTTGCCTCATACATTTGCACAACATAAGTTAAGCTAATTGGTCGCTAGTTTTCAGCGATGTGCTTGTTTCCTTTTGTAAATACTCTTCTGGTAGACTTAATTTCCCCATTCCTGTTGGTAGTGATTGAAAATTTCAATTTGAAGTGCATCTTTGGAGGAAAACTGGTGGTATCCCATTTGGCCGAGGACTAGAGTCAGGTTTGAACGATCACTTGCTACTTATTCGCAGTGATCTCTTGGCACTGCATCAAACGACATATAATACTCTCAAGTTATTGGTTATCCTTCAGCTTGTCGGCTGATTTAATCATTTTCGCCTACTTCGGAGCCTGTTCTCCATAAAACCCCAGTGCCTTTTCCTTTGACTCTGGAGTGTAGTGTCCCGACTTAGGATTGCGACTTTTTCGGCTCGACTCGTAAGATCCCCAACTACCAATTCATTCATAAATTATGAACCATTAAATTTTGTATCAAAGAAAAAGATAATTGAGCACTTTAGCAGTTTTTTTAATGTGTGTCTAAATTCTTTTAAATTGCATATCTTATGAAGCATTAATGATATAATTTCTAACATTATAGGATCTCCCATACCCTCACCCGGCCAAGTGAAATGCGGCTGCGCCAATCAAGTCACCGGTCTGGTCTACGTCATCAATTCAACCTCAAATGCAGTTTACATTGTAGAAACAGTCACCAAACGAGCTGCAGTGATAGATGGCAACACCGGAGAAGCAGCATACTACGATACAACGGCTAAAAGGGGCATCTATATACCAGCTAATGCATGGCTAGCTGAAAATTCCGATATACAAACTTATTTATCAGGCGTTACTTCACTAGAATCATTATTAAAATCTAATGCGTATATAACAGTGACAATATCAACGTTTGATGACAGTTTATATGCATTCTACTCCTCAGTTCTAGGGAAGTTGTCTGATGAAATTCGTGCAACTGCTCAAGAAAGTTTCATACAATCCGGATTTGCGTATTTACTAGCGTTAACTGACAGTTTTTCAACGTCACTTTCTGATACAACTCTGTTAGCCCTTATTAATAGCGATCCAGTAACTCTCGGTGGGGATATTGTTTGGTTATCACATGTATTTGAAGGTATAAATACTTTCTTTTGCAAAACTCAATTCGGACTACAAGATTTCGTTGCACTAGGTGTTAAACTGGATTTATCGACAATGTTTTCCACAACAAACGGCATTGAAGCATTGACATCCATTGTGGAATCGATTAAAAGCACTATCGATTTGGGTATCGCTTTAGGAACAGGTTTAAATGACTACGAAACAATTATCAACATAATATCTTTGTTAGGTGGTGAGGGTAAAACTGGTGTATCTGGTGTTTTCACAGTTTTATCAAAAATTGTCAAATATATCAATAATAACACAAATTTAGACGATTTAAATGAAGCTTTGATCAATTTTGGAGCTAATTTAGACTCTCTTTCAACAAATATTGATATTACTACTCCAATCAATCAATTACAAACAAGTCTAAGCATATCAATATGGACAACAGCTATTTCAGTTGAAGTTAGTGGATTAATTACAATTTTAAATACAATTAATAGTGATAATTTTATAATTGGTGAGGTAGATATATCAAATGCCCTAGAATATCTCGTAACACCCTCGTTATCTGTTTCTGAAGCTGATATCATAATTAACGTGTTGGACATAGTTGAAGTTGATGTTTATATTAGCGTACCGAGTTTAGTATTGACATATGTCAAATTATTTAACCACACGTTGATTACTATCCCCAACAATTATATTTGCCCAAACAGTTCCAAAGAATTACTTGGTGTCACATCAGTTTTAGATGATTTGCTCAGTGTAGACTTATCGCTCAATAACCATTTAAATTCTGGTACAAATTCTATTGATAACGCTCTGTGTTATGAGAGCGAAGGTCTCTTGTCTATAAAGTTGTTAATTAATCATTGTAAACCACAACCGATATTTAAAGTTATCAAGTATTGGTTGGGACTGTTCTATGGGGTTACTGTAGATTTATCCGCTTGTCTATCTATTGCATAGTGTGTAGTTGGTCTTCTATTCCATTTGTAATACAAGTAAATTTATGGAAAATAAACTATAATTTTATGTGATATAATTGGTATTTTCATTTTAAACTTTTTGAATGTTGTTGTTGAAAACTCATCATTATTTTACTTTTAAATTTTCACTGGATAAAGGACGCAAATCAAATCAATCTATAACTTTGCCTACGTTTCCTTCTAATATTCCAACTTCCTCAGGGCTAGTTATACAACCTGATCCAGTTTATTATTATGAAATACCCTGTATATGTAATACCAAAGATTAATATACTTAATCTTTGTTAATACCATAATTACTACATAATCTTTCACCGGAAGGTCCACCTTGCACCTTTTACTCAACAAATGAACGATGTTGTTGATGGTGGTGGTCAATTTGATGTGTTGATACAGACGATTCAAATTTGATGATGGTTTGAGGTCGTTAATTTCTTCATATCTTCAGAACAGACTCCAATAAGTATATTATAACGGCTATAGGTCAGAGAAGTTTTGGGCTTCCTCAGGGGTCCAATTTGGGTCCACTGCATTTTTTCTATTTTTATAAAAAATGATCTAAATGGCGGCTTTTTTTGCCGACGATCTTAAGTTTTTCGCCCCTATTACTTCTCACGTAGACTCTCTTCGGTTGCAGAACTATCTGAGGGCTGTGGAACATTGGTGTAACGTTAATAAACTAGCGTATAAATGCAAATGTATGACATTCACTAGAGGGAAGAGTATTATACATTTAGCGAAAATGTATAATATTCACGGTTGGTGGGACCGCACTGGCTAGGTGTCTGACTCATGTGGCTGCCAGGACTGGTGAAGCTGTGAAATCCTACGGTTTCATCGTGAGAAGCTGTAGAGGTTTTCATAGTACTGAGTCATTGAAAGTCTTGTATAACTCTTTTGTGCGTTCGAAACTCGAGTATTGCTCCTTGATTTGGTATCCGATCTATTGCATTCCCGTGCAGAATGTTGAGAGTGTCCAAAGGAAGTTTTTGAAATAACTTTCATTTATTTATCGTGACAGAGGGATTGAATATTCGTTGATGCTGAACAGGTTCGAATTCAAGAGTTTGCAGTTTAGAATAATATTATTTCCTATAAAATTTTTATATCATCTTTTACATAATAGAATTATCCTGTTCTGAACTCCTGGCTCAAATAAAATTAAACGTGCCAAGACTGGGCGCCCGCAATCCTTTAACGTTCTACTCTCAGCGGCCTTGCACTAACCTATATACAAAATCGCCCGTATATGTCATGTGTAATAAATTTAATTTGATCTAAGTCTGACGTTCTTGTCTTTGGTAAAAACAGGCGCTTGTTGGAGTTGCAACTGAATATCAAAGTAAATAACTAAAGTTTAAAGTTCTCAACTTCAACAAGAAATCTTGGCTTGGAATTGGATGTCGAAATGCGGTTTAAGAAGCATGTGTGTATGGACCGTGCCTAGATTGTTCTGATAAAGACAGAATTCAAAAAGTTCAGAAATCATGCCTTAGATTCGTGTATGGAATTAGAAAATTTGAGCCCGTTTTGGTACAAATTGAGGGAGGCTATGTGGCTGAGCATGCAGGATCGAAGAAAGCTACATTCTCTAGTTTTATCTCATAATATAATAAATAACCATCGTCCTCCATACCTCTCTAATAAAATTAAATATAGCACTGATGTTTATACGTTGAACTTACGTTTTCGAGGACTTATTTCGCCCCCGCCTCACAAAACTTCATTATCCAAGAGATCATTTACTTACCAAATTTATATGCTATACAATAACATACCAGAGGACTTCAAAAAGTTAGGGGTTACAGCTTTTAAGTTTAAATACAGGAATCGACTTTTGGATTTCAAATAGATTTTTTGTTTAATTTTTCTTTTCAGATTTTTTGTGGAAAGTAGTAAACTTTGATTGTAGTAAAAGGCATGACTAAGGAGTGCAGTTATTGGTCGGGCGTATTAGAAATTTGGTTCTAAAGTTATGAATTTTGGGGTTGAACTTAGAACTTTTTTTAATTGTTTTCAACTCCATTTTGCATATCAATTCATTCTTATGTTATGTATTTATGATATTCTGACTTAATCTGTACATTGTTATGATTGGAATGCAAATAAATGTATTATTATTATTATTATTATTATTTCTGCTGACTATGGCATTTTTTAATTGTTCAAAGGAAGCCCTTATGAGAGCTGCACTGACTGTTTTTGCTTTTAGTTTAGTTTTGGTTTTACTTTTTTTTTGTGAAATTAGTTATTGTACGATAATTTTGCTCTGTTAAGGGAGAAATCTGTTGAGCAATAAAGGCTATTATTATTATTATAATGTAAAGGTCCTGTTAAATCTAAAAATTCTAATTTTGTCAATAAATATTCACAAATGTAGAAACAGAGATCGGCTATAAAAAATATGTAAAATTATTTGTCGAGAACTTTAAATGAATTTAATAATGATAAATTGAGAAATGTAAAAACGAGTACCTCCTGAGAATTAACACATATATAATAATAATAATAAACTTTATTGTCTAACGGAGAAATCTCCAATAATAAGACAATACAATACAATTCTAATGTATAATAAACAGAAATAATATAAAAAAACATAATACATTCAGTAACCCAAAGAAAGAGATGAAAAAAAAAATAAAAAAAAAAGAGTCAATACAAAAAAAAACAAATTGAACAACTTCGACATTTCAATTTTAATGAGCCTGAATTGCACTAGCGATGAAAATACAAAATCTTTGATACTTAATACAATTCAAATCAGCATCAGAACAGTGTATATTGAAAAGCTCAGAGGCAGCATATATTGGGGTTCGCCTAAGGTAATTGGAATTAGGAATGGGATTCAAAAAAGGATGCGCATTTCTGGTTGTACGGATTGGTGCTGTAAACGGAACCTGAGAAAGAAGCTCAGGGCAATCAATCAATGAATTGCAGATTTTATACAAGAACTGAAGAAAAAATATTTTCCTTCGATTCAATAGCGAATCAAATTGAAATCTGTCCAGCAAAAGTTGCTGGTCAATACAATACATGGATAACGACCATCAATTCGAAATGCCATACATTTCAAAAATTTTCTCTGAACACCCTCCAGCAGAGTCTCATATTTCCTGTAAACCGGATTCCATATAATACAACCATACTCAAGTTTAGACCTGACAAGACTTGAAAAAAGTGCAGTTAGAGTGTTCAGATCATTCATATTTCTCGAGTTCCGGATAACAAAGCCCAATCTCTTAAATGCAGCGTTAACCGTTTCATTGATATGATCAGCAAATGAATATTTTGCATCTATGATAATACCTAAATCCTTCACTGACTCCACCCTGCCCAATGTCAAGTCATTAATTTTATAATCGTATATAATTTTATTAAATTTATTAGTTATGGATATTATGTTGCACTTGCCGATGTTTAAATCTAATTTATTTATCGTACACCAGCTCGACAGCTGTTCCACATCTCTCTGCAACTCCTGACAATCGTCAACTGTTCTTATAATACGAAATATTTTACAATCGTCTGCAAATAATAATTTGTTACTAGTAATGTTTGAACCTATATCGTTTACAAATAGAGAGAATAAAAGAGGGGCAAGAGATGTGCCCTGTGGCACTCCGCTTGTAACTCGGAAATTACTCGATTTAAACCCTCTCACTTCGACGTACTGATGACGATCGTTCAGATCGGACAAAACAAATTCAGCCAGAGCTTGACTGAACCCGATCCCCAACAATTTAGATATAAGCAAGTTATGATCTACTCTATCGAAGGCCTTAGAAAAGTCAGTATAAATAGCATCAACTTGATATTTTTTATCCAGTGCACGACCAACAAACTGTGAAAAACATGACAGGTTTGAAATAGTGCTCCTTTTAGGATAGAAACCATGTTGTTCAGGAATCAATACGTGTTTTAACTGAAAGAAAAGAGCTTCACACAACGACATCTCAAAAACCCTCGAAAATGCCGATGTGATAGACACTGGTCTATAATTGTGTACCTGCGCTTTGTCACCTTTTTTGAATATCGGCGAAACCCTCGCACTCTTCCACACTTCTGGGTAAGATCTTCTTTTTAATGATAAATTAAATATATAGGACAAAGGTTTAATAAACACTATAGCACAGTCTCTAACAATAAATTGTGGAATTAAGTCGGGGCCTTGGCACATTTTCGGTTTCAATTTCTTTAATGATGCTAATATCACAGTGCTATATGCTATACTCACGATTTCCTGCATCTGCTCACTAGCATGCGATTGTATATTTTCATATATCAATTCCCATTTAAAATTATCGTTGTGTACAGTTTCATATCGATTTCGCAAAATCTCTAAGCGTACTTTAAACGAATTAACTTTGGTGACATAATTGGCGATCAGCTTTTCCTAAAATTAACACACAAATTTCTATTTGTCTTATTTTTCGATACAAATTTTTAAAATAATTAATGTTACCTACCTTTTCTAATTACAAAACTTTAAGCCGGTGCATGTATGCAAACAAAAATAACACTAATAATCGTTATGCGACTACTATACCAATTGACTTCCTTTTATGTCAATTCGCAGCAGATTTACTTTACAAATACAAGTCAGCAAGAAGAGCAACTGAGCTATGTGGTAAAAGGAAAATTATCCGTTATAATGTGTATTCCAAAATTCGCGCAAGATCAACCAAAGGATCAGGCGCGTGAACAACATCGCAGGAATATTACTATACTGTCTCAAATTGAATAATTCTATAAAATTATTTATGACCATGAGCCGCGGGTCGCTACCTTGACCAGAATTCTCAACGTGGGCATTACAATCACCAACGGACAAAAAATAGCATTTTATAGGTAAGTAATATACTCAAAAAAAATCAAAGAATTCCGTATAACGATCTATATTGGTGTTGGGTGGAATATATACACAAAAACAATAGAAAAAAAAGTTATTACTCACAGTAATTTTACAGCCAATTAGATAAATCGCAGGTGAAAACCCAGGAATATCCTCGAAATGAACTAATCTTGATTCAAGGCTTGATCTAACGGCCAATAGCACCCCACCACCCCTGGACACATTGAGCGCTACATTATCACGATCCTTCCTATATACTACATAATTGTCACTAAATAGTTCAGAACTAAAAACATTGTCCTGGATTCACGTTTATGTAACAGCAACAATGTCATACTCACAAGAACTCACAGATTTGAAAAAGGTGGCCCCTTACATTTTGGTATAGAATATTACAATGAAAATCGTTCCTGTTAGACACTCCAATTAGTTTAAAGGCGGCTCATTCACTTGAACTATAGTTCAAGAAAACCACGTATATATTTAATTTTAATGTTTGGTTCTCCCTGATTTTTGCGGCCGTTGAGTTTAAGTTTGAGCTCTTTGTACTCCTTCAGCTGTTGTGGAGTCCTGTCGGAGCTCAAAGTGGTTTAGTTTTAATGTAGTGCGCTATGTGTTCACAAGATAAAATCTTGTTCAACACCGCAAAGATGAGAAATTGATCGAGGCAGTGGCCAAACATTCCTCTCTCTTTAATTTGCATTGTCCTTTATATAAGGATCAGGTGGTAAAGGATAATGCTTTCTTGTAATGTACATCGGATGGACTCCATTTCGTTGTGCGATACACATTTGAAGTATGTCATCATCATCTGCCTCTTCGTACAGCATATAAACCACAAGTAGTTTGCGCTCAACCCAAAAAATTCTGTAAACTACTACACAGCCACAGAATGAAGGAACAACTGGAAATTTAATCGTCGCAAACGCTGGCAGGAAAACATACCCATAGCGACGTTCCCGGAGGGAAGTCCACCTTTTGTTAAGGTACGAATTTATAACTAGAAATACTAGAAACTTTGGGAATGTTAGCGCTTTGATTGTATACATTCGTTCTAAGCTTGAGTATCGCTCATTTGTCTGGTATCCCTTGTAAAGGGTCCATAAGTCGGCATTAGAGAGAATCCAACGTAGATTTTTGAAAGGGGTGTGGACTATGCCATGCTCTTCTGCCGTTTCAATTCCGGAGCTTGGAAATGAAGAGAATTGTAAACTCGATTGTATTTCTATAAGCTTATCTTCTGCATGGGAAAATAGATTGCTCGGACTTGCTGCCAAAAGTAAATATTAATGGGCAAGAGCGAATGTATCGCTGGGTTCTCCTATGAGCATAATGAGTGCCGCCTATACTGCGGTCTGTCAAAATTGTGTTATATTATTGATTCTGGGCTTAATGAGCTTCTGGTGTGTGCCAATAATCAACATTTTGTTGATTAAAGTTGTTAATTTAAGATGTGTTGTCATTTCTGGTATTCTATATTGTCACACCAGGTATATTGTAACAAAAATATTGCATCCAGTCAAACTAAGTATTTTAGCTGATTAATAATAATTTATAAAAGTTCATCACTCTAACATCGGTATTGTATCTAATAAATAGACAAAAGTTGCTGATTGACATTTTTCCACAAAAGCGGTACGACCGACGCCAGGAATAAACAATTTAATTGGCTGATATTCAAAAGAGTGGAAAAAAGCAAGATATAAATTTTTCTCTTCTCTCCAAGTTCGGCGACGTAAACTTCGAGTTTTAGAAGCGGCAAAAAGCACGATTCTCCTTCGTTGATTAGTGTCTTTGTGGTAGTAGTAAAATTAATGTGTATGTTAGAATAATAAGTTCGATTAGTAACTTAAGATATTTGTCCTGTAAAGGGTTTGTATAAACTGTTGGGCGAATAAATAATATTATTATGTGACAAGCAATTCGTAAATACAGCGTCCCCTATGTATTCGGTTAAAACTATATCTTGCGTGAATTTTGAGACACCCTATATTTAACATAATAACATAAAGCAAAACATCTTCATGCCTCACTCACATGCCTCTCCTGAGGCGGTCCAGCTAGGACTTTAATCTTTTCGTGCACTCTACAAAACGTTCGCTGCTAATACTATTAAATATGGCTTTAATTGGAAAACCAGCAGTTACATTGCTTGAGTTAACAAAAATTTTTAGGCAAACTATAATTAAACTATTTGGCAACTAAAGATACTCACCAAGTTCGATTTTGCCTTTTCTAACTTTAACATATCTCTCTGTTGCATTATGTTTAACTCCTTTCTAGCAGATAATAACGCTTCATATCGCTAGAATTTCAAACAATATTTAGGTAAGTAAGTAACTAAAATGTTATTGATCATAATATAACAATTACTTAGTATTCTACCTTTAAAAGATCCGTAACAATCTGCATTGTGGGCTCTTTCTCAATTACTTCTTTTAAATAGTTTTCATAAATTTTGAAATCACCAATCGTGTTGTCCAAAAACTTTTTAACACTTATTATATCATCACATTTTATACGCAATTCCTCAACATTTTTTGCCCTTTCTTCAGCTAATGCATTTTGTTCAATAATTTTATTTGCTGCACGTTCTCTTTTCTCCTGATTTTCTTTGACAAACTGAAAGAATTTACCCGCATTAACTATATATTCTTCTACCAAGTTGCTACTTTAGTCTCTTACATCGTTGAATTTGATGAAATTTTCTCTCAGGCTCATTTCTTTAGTTTGCAAATCTGCCCATTGTTCTTTCATGGTTTTACGCTGATTTTCAGAGGAGTTCCTCATTTGGTCTAACCGTTTTGAAACATGCGCTAGTTCTCTATGTGCTAAATAATGTGAAATATCCACTGATCTATCGCTAATGTCATCACCATTTTCAAACTTTCTTAAAATAACAATATTTTAACATGTTTTACAATTATTGATATTTTCGTACAACTTACTTTGGGATGCCGTCCGTAGCTTGTTTTGAAAATAGATACTCTCTAACTGCATTGTATGGAGGTATTCTTGGAAATGTTATTTTTTCATAAACTGGTTTAATGTCTTTTGCCATTTTAATATTTTCGTGTTCAAACACTATTTCTCAAATATCAGAAAATTATAATATACGAGTTTTATCAATAATTATAATAACTATAACAACAAAAATACTCTGGCATTTGATTTGATTTAAAATTTCCGCGGTAATTTACTTTTGTCAGGTAGATTAACCAATGAAGTTTTATGTATTATAGATCGAGCTTTACCCGAAATTATTGATGCCAACATGAAGATGCTTACCTTAGGCAAGCAAAGAGAGAGGACACGTAATTGTGCCGGTCGTTGTGTTACCACCTAGAACATATCCCCTGCTCAGAAAAATATTGTTTATTTTTCTGAGCATATCCCTTAGATTCAGAGGCGTAACATACGTAACTTATTTGATATATTTTTTAAATTTTATTTAATTTTGATGATTAATATTTTTAATAAAAAAAGATATGGACATGTGGATATGGATAATTTATTTGATAAATTATACAACATATGTTAATACATTGTATTTATTGAACAATACAAACATAAAAATAAAAATATAGGTACTGCAGTAACACAACAAAAATATATAACGTTTTTATTGTCCTTTAAATAGAATGAGATTTATAAATTGATATCGAATGGGATCTAATTTTTGAGACTGTATTTTTGAAATAATTAAAAAGCTAAACTAATAAAGACGTCTTGAGCTGACACTTTTAACACAAAAAATGTAACAAATATGTAAAAACATTAATTGAAAAAATAAAATGTCTACGCCTCTGATAAAGTAGAGGTTTCTATCAATAAATAATGCTTATTTTAAGTGAATTGTTGTATCAATCAGTTTTCATTAGGTAAACGGAAACCTGTTATACTACATACTAAAAGATAATAGCCTAAAGATTACTTTTAATTAGTAAAAATTAATAAAAACTAGAAGAGAGTTAATACATCATTCTAAGTTTTACCTATGAAATGAAATTCCGGACTTCTTTTGTTCACTGCGACTTGGGCATCCAAACGCCACACAACGTACCATTTTATTAATATACAAAATAAATTTCTATTCTCACTTTTCAGATATAAAATCATCAAAAATGCACACATAGTTTTCTGTTTGTTTGGTACATAAAAAATGGCCGCCGCATTAAAAACGTAACACTTGCCATGCATATACGCCTGTGCCGTATCCCCTCTCTTACTAATCTAAGATTTACTAATAAATAAAAATCTTAGGTATTGACAGTGCATTGCAAATGTAATAGATGTATTACTTTAGTCATGGTCTTTTAAAGACAATGCTTTAGTCATGGTATTTACAGACAATGCCAGTGTGTTTATAACGACAATGACAATGCTTTAGTATAGTAAAATACGTATGAAATTATTTTTGTACATTACTGAAAATTCAACTGCCTGATTTAAACTTTTACGCTGGATTTATAGTTTGACGGACTGTAAACGTAGACGCACTGCAAAAAGATCAACTATAGAATTTATGTACCCTTGTTTATAAATGAACGTAAACGCATGACGTAACGTATGTGAAAAGGACTGGGAACGGAAGAGTTCGTCAACTTTCATCTTTTCCAGTGCGTTTCTTGCGTCTTGAAAGAATTGTGGCTATTAGTTGTCAGTTGTCCCGCGCATTGCTTAGGTTAACAAAGTTTTCTTTATATATTTATTTACCTCAGATAAATAAACAAACAATATTTACCTATACCAGCGCTGTTTATACCTATTTTGTTAAATGTCATGTACCTCATCACTTCTCTATTACTCATGCGCG
Organism: Apoderus coryli; assembly: GCA_911728435.2. NCBI lineage: Eukaryota > Metazoa > Arthropoda > Insecta > Coleoptera > Attelabidae > Apoderus > Apoderus coryli. Next base: position 31,190,229 of record OU452198.1, on the reverse strand, counting down.
AAAATTCCGCGTTTTTTTTTTTTTGTGATCAATACATTCATTTTATGTAACACAAAATCTAATATACATTCAACAGTTTTATTGTTAAAAGTGTTGTGTACAGTTTCGATACCGATACCTAAGAGTATCGATACTCTTTAGACAAGTATCGGTAGGAATCGATACTTGGCGAAAAGTATCGGTATTGGTACCGGTATCGATACTTTTTATTTTTTTAGCATCCCTACACCCACAGTTCTTATGTTGGAGCTTTGTGAGTACGTAATCAACAGACCACAAAACATAAGGGGCAGATAATTTTATTCTCTGTAAGGGGTATGTTCTCTACAACATACCACATAGACTGGAGAATTATTACGCCAACGATCATTCTTTTATACTAGGGCTAGAGCATTGGTGTGGGGGGAGACGCTCTAACGTGGCCAAAAGCGGGTGCAGGTACGCCATTTTGGTATAAGATATCTATCATTTGTCGTGCTTTCAAGTTTATAGTGTTATATACGAGTATTTTACAAGTTTACTTAAGTTTTTCGTGTTTTTTTGGACGGTTATTTGACAATATACTATAATGGTGTCCTGTGCTGTGCGTAGTTGCAGTAGTAGAAGTGAAATCGACCAGAAAATATCAGAAATAACGTTTCATAGGTATGTACCAAATATTGTAAACATTGTACATGGACGTATTTAGGGTTTTTTAGGCGAACTTATTAAAACACATTATTATAGGAGTCTGGTAGCATTCTCTTTCTGCACTGAACAATTGATACGTGCATTGTAGTTTTTTTTTTTACAAATTCCTTTACTTGATTTCTACTCTCAAACTCTCTACTTTTTCATCACTTTCTAGCAAAAAAGACCCCTAAATGTGAGTTAAAAACATATTCTGGTTTTTAGATTTCCTAAAGATCCTGCTCGTAGCCATATCTGGACAGAATATGTGTCTCGAATTAATTGGATACTAACGAGAAATGTACACAAATATAATTTATCCAGATCATGATTATCTTCCTGGACCATTTTCTGAATTTTCGAAATTCATTATTGTTTATATTGCTGGATTTGTTGTTTTTAGTTTAAAGAAGCAAATTATTTGCAGAGAATGTCGAGATGCATTAAAAAGTGTTATTCTTTTATTAAAATGAAGGCAAAAAAAGGATTTACAAATTCCTTCAAAAGATGTTTTAGACGTTTGCTTCCAATCCGAAAAGATCATAAAAAATCTTGTAGTAGCTACTAATGAAAAGTTGTCCGCAGGATTCATAATAAACCTTGTTTTAAAGGAATTTGTAAATAGTAATATTTTTCCTAATTTAGTTGTGCACGGTTTTGATCAAATCAGTGTTTGATAACCATATACATTTACTGATCAAATCTATTGCGACTAAATATGTTAATACCAGGATGTATTATTTAAGTAAAAATAAAGTGGATAAGCATAGCGCAACATTTAAATAAAATTGTTTTGTTTAAGGGGTATTAATATATAATTTATAAAGTACTAACGTCTTTTATTCCTGGATTTAGTATCAAATATCAATAATTACCTATATTTAAGTATTTTGTACACTGCATAATATTTGAAAATAAAGTATAAACCCAAGCTGCAGATTAAAAGCAAAAACGTCAACAAAAATAGTTAATGCGGCTCTGGAGAATCCGCCATATTGGTATGCCCTTACGCCCCACCCAATGCACCAGTTTCTGTATAATGTAAAATAATGCTTATAGCGTCTCCTTATATCTCAATGGGCTAGAGTTATTAGAGAGATATTGCATTTTGCAGTATTAACGTTTACCATATTTTGACATCTAAGCATGCGCATTTGATTTTAAAATATGGTAAATTTTGTTAAGCATAGTACCTGACTTAATTATTGGACTTTTTAAATAGTGACTTGCACTATTAACTTATTACTATAACCTCGCTTTTACATTGTGTCGATTTTTTTGAATTGTGGACAATGTTTTCATTAACAGAGAAATTTTAAATAAAACTAAAATTGGCCCCCAGTCTCGCAAAAGATGTCAATATATAAACATTATTCTATGATGTCAATAAACAATAGCTTTTATAGTTATGCTTATGTCATTGTCTTTCTATTTAAAAGACAATGATTATGCCTATGTCACAGCTATCAGCTATGTATGCCGTGCCTATGTTGTATAAATCCGACCTTAGATTGGGCAGCAGTGCAATAAAACACCAACCGTAATAATTTTAGATCAACTGGTGCAAATTGTTACTGACTTAAAATACTGATGTTCCTAGTTCCTATGCACACATTCTTGAAGGCATTGTCCTTATGAAGACAATGCTGGAGGTAAATTGCCAATTGTGAGGGAAATAATGCAATTTATACTCTATGTTACCATTTTCTTTACTAACTACTTTTTTTTTTTCATTATTATGAACATATCTTGATTTTGCGTAAATTGGAAATAGTGTTCAAATCAATTTTCTCATTTGAAATTTCGCGGTTTTACTAGGGTATTTTTATCAAAACTAGGCCACAAGTGTCACAGCTATTTTTATTATGTTGGTATCATGTAACCAAAAAAATAAAATGCGTTTGATTTGTGGCATTTATTATAACACAAATAAATAATCTTCTGAACAGTATTTAAACGAAAAATTAATTTTCAAATGATAAGCGACATGTTGCTGTTGTGTATGGATTGAATCAGAATTAGAATTAACGCATTTCTAATGTAATACATTTGCGAATCAACAAACAAGACGCCATTTTCGTCATATAACTGTCAAACCTTAACCAAGAAGGTGCTGTCAAATGTTTATTATTTTTTAATGCGTAAACAATAATATCTAGATTAAAATTGCTTTAAAAACAATGTTAGATTAAGTTGTCGACAAGATTCATTATTTAAACAATATCAAGATGTTGCAGACTAGTATCATTTGTGGTAATTCAATTTGTAGGTCAAATACCAATATGGGCATAACAGAGAGAAGTAGTAGTGAGGACAGTGCTTAAAATGCATTGAGTTCATTTCATGATAACATTATGTATTAGAAGATATTTAAAATGCAAAAAGCACCGAAAATATCCTTAAGTAGCCTGAATGAATGTATCACTTGCAAACTGTGCAAGGGGTATTTTATTGATGCAACTACTATAATTGAATGTTTGCACACCTGTAAGTGAATCTATTTCTTATCGTGTATTAGTAGATACTTATTCCGTCTAAAATATATTTATAGTTTGTCGAAGTTGTATCGTCCGATATTTAGAGAAGAACAAGTATTGTCCAATTTGTGATGTTCAGGTACACAAAACTAAGCCTTTGCTCAATATACGGCCTGACAAAACTCTACAGGATGTCGTCTACAAATTGGTTCCAAGATTGTTTCACAGTAAGCGTCAATTTTACGAATCCAAACATTATTTGTAAATGTAAATTCCAAAAATTATTTTAGATGAGGTGTTACGGCGTAAGACGTTTTACGAGACGCATCCAGATATTTATCCACCCCCAGCTGAACTTGAAATTGAAGCCGAATATTCGCATATTCTATCACCTGATGAAAGTATCTGTTTGACTTTGAACTATCAGGATGTGAATGAACATCCCAGGCAAGTTTTAGGAATAGTTATGTGGTATTTATTTTATTTGTACTACGTGTTTGTTGCATATTTGTAGGTATCTTCAGTGTCCTGCCGCAGTAACGGTTGGTCATTTGGAGAAATTGTTACGAGCCAAATACGATCTTATTGATAATCATATTGTTGAAATTATATACAATCAAGATTGCCTTAAAACCAATCTGACTTTGATGGATATTGCATATATTTACTCCTGGAAGCGGGTAAGAACTTTTTTTTTTAAATGGTAACTGTTCATCACTTAAAAATTTAAAAAACTGATATAATTAGAAATACTTAATTCATTTATGAAATATAATCAAAATACAAATCGAGCTAAATAATACCACCGGGTACTCTCAGGGGTTACAACGTGCGGAATGCCTTTAATGTAAGGGGGAGGACTTAAAACACAGAAAACGGGATTATTTATAGGATAATTTTATAGAATTATTGTTTGAACATGATTCTGGGCATCTGGTCGCCGCGACTTGTAGGTAAATGTTTTAATATGGAGATTGGTGGCACCCACTCTTCGCAGTAAATCAGGCTTCCAAGGGCTCAATTGTTTCTGGATTATCGGCGTAGAGATGCAACTTTACATATCCCCAGAGAAAATAATGTAAGGGTGTCCAATTGTACCGGGTATACAGATAAGAAAGGACGCCAGCTAGAGATAGATCTCGAAAACTAATCTTGTTACGGTTTTAGGGATATTATTTTTTTAGTAAAAGTGGACAAGGGAAATCGCTGGAAAATAGTTTTAGTTTCCTAAAATCTCCGCTAGACGGCGTAAATTTAGTTCTAAATTGAAAAACACGTTACTTAAAAATATACTTATATTACGCAAGTGTTAAAATTTAATGAGAACAATAATAAAAATTTTTCATATAAACCTGTTTTCCCCTTGTAAAAAGTTGTCTAACTTTCTTATGGATAGTCCGATTTTAATAAAATTAGGCTCAGTACAAAGGTAATGTTTCGGAGTATCAAAAAAGGTATTGGTGCTATTATTTATTTTTTATATATAGCCGCTAGATGGAGCTATACAACAATGTTTCTGATTTTGTCAGTTTTCTTAAAAAAATCAAATGGAATGGTACTATTAGTATTCACGAAAGTATCTTTTTCCTGTCCATGTAAATTACTCAATTTATTTTTGCCAAAATTTACCATTCAATAATTTTTCATAAAATTAAGTAATCGTGGGCTGTGATAAAAAAACACTCATGTTGTTATGGCAACGAAGTTAATGTCAATGTCAAATATAATTAATATATTTGTCAAATTAGTCTGTGGATGTTTTCTTTTGTGATCTTTTAAAATTTTGTGAACTGTTCCGTGTGAAACTCTGAGTGCTTGCAACATTTCTCTAGTGCTGGCATGTGGATTCACTTGTATATACCTCAGAATATTAGCAACATTTATTTCCGAGCGACCTGAACAACTCCTTCTTTGGAATGGTCGCTGAAAATTTGCACTCGTTCGTAAACGATTTGCCAATCAGTTTTCTTATAGGATCGCCTTTGCGGATATCTAAGCGCATAGATCCTTGCAAAGCATCAAAGCCTTTTTGAAGTACTCGAAATAACCGACAACAAATCAAATGCTTCTTCATTGGTAATAGGCATTTTTAATTAAAAAAAACCAAAAGTAACACAAAAGAAATTAATCCACAGGCTAATTATATTTGACATTGACATTACCTTTGTTACCAAAACAACATGAGTGTTTTTTTATCACAGCCCAATATTAATTTTATAAAAAATTATTTCAAATCTGGCTCCTGTGGTTCTGGACTGCTTGCAAATGATAAGGATTTCTTTTGTATGCTCGTAACGTATGCCAAATATTACTCTTTGAGATATGTTGTTGTGCGGCTATGTACGTGCTAGCCGCCAGCGCCAGTTCATGTAGAACAATAATAATTGTAGAACTTAGATGTTCCTCCTAATTCCTCCCAGGCTTCATAATTTTTACGCAATCTAAATTTGGAAAAACGTGTATGCATTCTAACAAAAACATGAGAGTCAGGAAGTTTTTTGTTTGGAAAACTCTGTCAATATAACAAGGACTTTGTTGAGCATTGCCTTTGCAAAACCCGCACACCTAATAAAGAACATATAACATTGTGTATTTTCCTTTCTTAAATCTTCTTTCAGAAGACTCCAATGGATCTTGCCTACAAAATCTACGAGCGCAAACCGAAGAAACTCAAATTAGAACCGGAGGTAGTACCAGAAATTATCCCACCACCGGAAGCAAATAATAATTGGAAAGAAGTCCAGTTGCGAATAAGTGAAAGCGGCGAGATGTCGATAACAGGCATTCAAGATGCGTGCAACAATCTAGTCGATCTGATCGAGAAAAATGAAATAGTAATGAACGAATCGAAATCGAATGTTCCAGTCGATTTGATACCCACAACATCAGAGAGTGATCAATGTGGCAACATTGAAGAAAACTTAGTTATTGATGATGATAGTGCTGGCAACGGTGATTTGAGTAAAACGGAAGTTGTCGATGTGCAGTGCAAAGATAACGGCGAAGAAACCAAACCTGACAACAATGAGAAAGGTGTAGAACTAGAAGAAGATGTAGTGGTAATTGAGAAAGAGAACAAAACGAATGTGTTGAATAATAATAATTTAACGAACAAACGGGAACCACCAGGTTTGAAGTTCATTGGTAAAGCGGTTACTTCTTCCGGTAGTAATAATCGTAATGTAACGAAAATTCAAATAACGTCTACATCCGGCAACGCCCCGAAACCATCAACGACAGCTGTGATGGTAGCGTCATCTACAAATAATTGTGCTAGTTTATCTTGCGGCACGACAACGACCGTATTCAGCACTATTAACGAATCGAAATGCAGTACAAAAACCGATGACGGCGATGCGGTATTTGTCTCAAACGAAACGTCGATGAATAAAATCCCAGTTTCGAAAGAGTGTTACAGTGATGTCAGTGTTTCTAATAATAATAATAGTATTAAAGGTGTTAAACGGCAAAGGGGTGAAACGAGTGAAAATCCACCATTAAAAATGCCTAAACCAACGATTCTGAATCATTCGTTGGGGCTATTGAATCTGTCGAACAATCATCCTTTAAAGAAACATTCGGCAAAAATAAATAATAACAATAATAATAACAGTACGAATAAAAGTGTTAGTGTTAATAAATTAACGTCAACGGCAGTAGTGACGTCAAGTGTGTCAGAAACTAGTAAAAATGTAACATTTAGTATACAGTTGAGTGGTAGTAACAGGCCGGGAACGCCAGGTTTGGTTCAGAAAGTGGGCAGTCAAGCGAAATATGCTGCACCGACGTGTTATATGCCTAGGACCAGTTATAATAATGCGATGTTTAATGTGCCTAATAAGTCAATTATGGCGGGTGGATCTAGTGGTGTTAAAATTGTGGCTAGTTCTGATGGGAAAAATGCTAAAGTCGAGGTATGTATTACATTTATGTATTGTGCAATAAAATCATATGAAGTTTTTTTTACCATGATCGCGGTTTTACTCTAACATCGACGTTTGGGCCACCCAACTAAGGAGTCTTTAACTTTTTGTTCCAGTTCCAAATACTTACCCTATTCCCAAGTAGCAAACCGTTGAGTCATTATTAAAGTAAACCGGATTGCTTTTCGTCTGAACCTCAACTATAATATAAGGCCTAGCTAAAACTTCTTTCACTTATCTACCATGTGAAATCTGTCCTCAGTTGCCATTCAAGAGTTTGACCATCTTGTCCTACAATGAAGTCTGTAGCTAGTATGCTTCTGTATATATTTTCAGTATTTCTCATACTCATGCGTTTAAAAGAGAATATGTCTGCCTTTCTGATAAGTTTAGGTTTGTAAGCCTGATTAAAATTAAATTGAGGTTGTTTGATGCACTGCGGCTTTAAAATCTATCGTGCTCGAGTGTTGAAAGTCCTAGAAGTATGATTTAATTGCTCTTATTGGGTGTTCGGGAGTTTCGTTCCGCCATTGCTGATATCCAAATACGCTTCTTTTTAGTGTTTGCAGTTTCCAAAGCATCTCTTGGAGCGCCTCAAGCCACGAAGATTTCGCTGGTAGTTTATTCCTTCATTTTAAACACAACACGTTTCTAAGCAACAAAATAGTTCAAGGCCAATATTAGCTTCCTAGTTTCCTCTGATTCCCGTGTCAAAGATTTGAGAAACTGTTCTTTCCCAATTCGTTAAGTTTGCTGCGATATTCCCATGTCATTTTTGAGCTGATGACGTAAGATCTCAGCGCTAGAACAGTTGCTATCAGAGTAGATTACGATATTTCTTCTCGGGGTTGAATTGTACATTATTTACCAGGGGTAGGTTCTCATGGTTCTCAGTATCTCGTTTCTCCTGCTCCAGACCCTTGAGGTATGTATTATATTGGCTATAAGAGGCTATGCAATGCCTCAACTTCGCCTTTTGTGATTTAATTTGTTGTAAAAATTATAATCACAATAAAGTCATTTATTATTATTATTATTATTTATGCATTGGTTGATAGTGATAGCAGCAAGTCTTCTTTATTAATCCTGGTTTCCTCCGTAACGTCGTTACTTGAACTCGTCTCTTATTCAGACTAATAAGTGCCAAATACTCGTGAGTCTAAAGGACACACAGTTGTAGTTGTATACCAATCGGCAGTAACAGTTAATCTTGTTGCTATGTGACTAGCTTTTACATCGCGACAGTCTTTTTGGTAGAGACTTCGAGAACGGATGACTTCACCTTGGGGAAACCAACCAGACTACTGGCGTTTTTGTTTCGGATTCATAAGAACTGCCAATTTTTAGAGTTGAAGCAATCTACAGATTTTGGCACCAATAACTGCTGTCTGTTATTCAGCCAACCGATGCAATAACCAATTGACAACAAATTTTTACACACAATTCTTCATGCAAAATATTTTGAATGGACATCTTTTGAATACCCATTGATCTTCATGTTTGAACTCATCGTATCAACTATCCCATCAAGATTATAATTATGCTGATAAATAGCGAAATGTAGCCGAAAGATGTCAAAGAAAATCTCTTCTTAGAGTTTCCAGCGGGTACCGCATAATTTCTGCTGAGGCACTGCAAGCGATTACAGGAATACTACCGGTGTACCCAATGGTAGATGAAAAATCAGATTGTTCACTCAAGGAGGAGTCAGGAACCATACACTAGAAAGAACGCGAACCCTAGAACGATGGCAACTAAGATAGGAAAACTTCACGCAAAAAGCCCAGTGGACAAAGACTGTTATGTTATGACATGGACACAGCTGTTTTGGTCAATATCTGTAAAGGTTTGGCAAAAAGGAATTCGACCAATGTGTATACTGCGAACGATTTGAAACGCCAAAACACACAATTATAGAATGTCATAGGTGGGAAAGGATCAGATTTCAAACTAAACTCCTTAAATGAAGGAAACATCATTGACATTATGCTCGAATCTAAAGAGAAATGGACGGAAATACATAACATAACATTCAGTTCTCAAGGTACCACCCCGACACAGCCGTCAGGTCAGACTGGAGCAAATCGAAATCTCCCATTAATGACTTTTTTTTTAATAATTCTAGGTTTATAACAAAGCTGACGAATGCGTAACGACCTCTGTCAGTGCGTTAGTAAAAATAATGTAAAAGGGTGGCCCCGCATTGCACCCTTGAGGAACACCGGATGTACTTTTAACATAATCTGAGCTCCGTCTGCTGACTATGACACACCGATGACCCTTTGATGTCAATATCGTCTGCTGAGTAGAATATTGTTTTATTTAAGAACATAGAAGTTGTTGCCATATAAAATAAAATATATTTAGGATTTTTTTAACGTGCCTACCTCTACATTTTCAGTCTATTCCTACGACTTCTCTTGTCATAACGCCATCCACGTTCACAACAACGATTACAATATCAACGAGTCAAATTACAACTACAACTCAACAAATTGTCACTGTGCAAACGTCAACGGCGAAACCAACTGTAACCACGGCAACAGTCAAAAGTAAATCACACGTGACTATGGGCTACAAAACGTTGAAAGACCCGCCGAAAAGTTGGAATTCCCAAATTGCTAAAGCACAGATTAGTAAATCTGTGGCGAATAGTGCAAAATGTCCTACTGATTTGAAAAATATTCGACCAGCGAAATTTTTCAAGGGACGTACAATGCCGCGATATCTTGGTAAGTAAAATTTTGTGTTTAAATTTTAAGTCTCAAATTATTTACAAGAAATTGATTTATAGGAAATCCCGCGTCTGGTGTAAAGCCAATGTACCAAGTTCATACTAGTCCGGATAAGGAAAAGAACCAGGAGAGTAATAAACTGGAAAAAAGTGAAATTAAGAAGCATTCAATAGTGAAGATTGATCCCAAAACCTTAAGGCCTATTAGTGAAAAAGCTCCCGAAATGTCGAATTTAAGTAATGTCACTAGTAGTATTTGCTTAAATGTAAGTATATACAATCATGTTTAGGGCACTAAAAATATCCTGGAAGAAGCAATTCTCAATTCCCACTCGCACATGACCTAAACTAGTAGATCGCCCACCAGAAAGGACCACAACACTCACCCTGAGGGCAGCCCTGCTTAGAAGTCCTGTCATATATATATATGTCTCATCCTGTAGTGAGTTGATGATTCTCTTTCTAAGTATAGAACCAATTCACCCATTTATAATCAGTTGAATATCATACTCAGTCAGCCTTGGTCGGAAGTAAGTCTATTCTCAATCAGAACTGGAAAATTCCATCTTCGCCAGGTGATTTACATGGATGAAATGATTCCACAGTACATTGTTTCACTAGTGATGTCGTTTTGGGCGTTCACGACCCTCAAAACTGGCAAGCTATTTGTTGTCAAAGTGGGTGGGAGTGGTTCCACGGCTGTTTGTTCCTCGAACGCCAGTTTTTTTACGTGTTATGCTCCACGGACACCGGGTAACTAAAGTGGAGATAGTAATTCCAAGGGTCGGGTATTTAATCCGACCAAAGGAGTGCCTAAAGGGCTTAGTCCTGGTATATGTCCTGTTTACCACCCTGGTATCTTCTACCCTTGTTGCTGCTGGACGGTTGCTCATTGACTCACTCACCACTACTGCACCACTGTTACCGCTGCTGTCCGCTGACTATTTGTGTGCAGTGTTGTTGCTAGCAAAAATTTTGTGTATTTGTAAGAAACGTAATAGATTCATGTTTAAAAAGTAATAGAAATGTAACAAATAGAAATACATTATAGGTTTGTTTTCACAAGCGTCGGAATCAGTCAGGATTCTGCGCAAACCAATTAAACCGCACGTCAACAATGTTATGCTCAGAATCCAGATTGTTTCTGACGCTTGTGGGAACAATCCTCATAACAATCTTATATTAATAATATCCAGAGATGATAGTTCATATCTCTGATAAATAGCGGCTTTATTTCGCTAGTTTTCTTGATCCGGATTTATTATTCAGGATTTGTTGGATTCTGAATCGTGATTCTTTTCATTGCTATAGATAAGAGAAGAAAGAACGCTCGATAAGTTTAACCTAAAAGTTCGAGTCTAAAGGGGCATAACCTCTTTAGACTAAAACTTTTCTTTTTTCTATAACGTGTTTGTTTATAAATATGAAATATGACATTTTAGAAAGGCTCAGAGGTTAGAATTTTATGTTCGAATGAAACGAATCATATATTTTAAATTCCGGAGAGGCAAGGGGATTACGGATCCGGATCGCCATGGCCCCTAAAGTGGGGATGAATGAGAAAATGCGTTTTTAGCGAAAGAACATGATCAGTGAATCCAAACGCGTTTGGATCCTGAAATCAGTAGCGAAAGAAAGCACCTATTATCGTAAACCCGTCACAGATATTTCCCTAGAAAAGAAAGAAAGATATATGACAAAAGGAAAACAAGAGAAAGGCTAAACATTTAGATCACAGTTCTAACCGTATTAAACTTTGTTTAGATGTAGGATCTAGGGCACATGACTAAATCCAATCGACGATGTTTTATTTTATTTTTATCGACTTTTTTTAAAAATGACTAAGATGTGGTATGCAGCTCTCTGTTTTCTGATCACAAACCTAAAAAATAAAACGACAGTTTTCTTGATCTCTTGCGCTTGCGCCTCTATTAGCTATGTCCGTCAAATATTAAAGCACTACAGAACATATTATAGGAAGCCATGTTGAAGCTAACTGATTTGGAATATCTAATATTCTAATATCTTATAAAGACAATGATATTTAGTAGGAAAATGTATAAACTTTTTGATTTTGACAAGTAATTTTTTTTCAAATTTTAATTGAATTTGAAAGTAATAAGAAAGTAATAGACGATAGGAAAAGTAATAGATTTGTTACAATTGTAATAGCAATAACAACACTGTTTGTGTGCTCGCGGCTCATATTTATACACCCCGGAGCGGTCCCAACTAGTCGACTCCACTTGTGGTCGCACGCAGCGCGTCGTGTACACTCACGGCAGCTTCACCTGCATAGACTGATACACGGACGACACGGGGGATACAAACGGTAATATAACACAGGGTAGACGGACTTACGTCACATATATTGAAAAAGGAAAATGTAAAACGGAAAATATTTGCCACTGTAGAATTAAAACGGAAAATAAAAGTAACTTCATTACAAGGAAAGTAGTTTGTTCCCTAAAATGCTCTAGTCACATCATTTTATCGATCCCAATATGCCATCCGCGTCTACATCCATTAAAACAACCTTGAGAAATTTTATTTTAGCAAAAAACACAACTACTTTTGTGGAATTAGTCCAGAACTCAGTGTTTACCTTGCTACAGTTAAAACCTATTGAATTTCTAAAATACTGTTGTTGATCTCATAGACTCAGAGTTGTCAAGAATCGCCCCGATTGAGTCTTCAAGAACACAGACCAACGATTAATGTAATCAGTGATTTGAAGATCAATACTAGTTCAGTGTCGATATTCAATCCGTTGAAACTGCAAAATTCGCCGAAGAATGAACGGAGATCACCAAAGAGTCCACATTCACCGAAAATTAAAGGATCAGCTTTAGTTTGCACAACGTCGGGTAAGTGTTCATTGACAGTTGCTACTAATTAATCATAACGGAAATATGAAATAGCACAACATTATTATGCATGAACTAAATAGGATTTTGACGTTTCAGCACCTTATTAAAACGTTTATCAAAAGATCAGGAAGTTCTTTGCAGAATCGTAGTTGCCACTTTTCCATTCTAGCGATTGTAAAATTATGGGTAACATTGAAGTGCTCAGGCTCAGACATAACAGCCGCTTTTGGACTACCCCTAATTCGTCCTGGGGCGAGTTTAATAAATAAATAAATAATAAATAAATCTTTAATGTCTAACAGGTTTACACCCAATTACAAGACAATTACAATGTTTCAACTTAAAAAATAATAACTTTATGCAATTTATAGACTTAAATATAACACCAAATACTGACTACACTACGAATAAGAACAAAATAAATAATACACTAATTATTATTAATACAAAACCAAGAGTACGCTAAGCTGACAAGCCACGCCACCCCATATCTTGAGTAAAAAAAAAATCATTCCATTCTCAACATGAATCTAATAAATATAAGAATTATAAGTTTAAGCTAGTTAGATATTCGTGCAACTGACGCTTGAAAGTGTTAAAATTTTCATTGAAAAAGTCAACAAATCTGTGTATTTTATGGTAATTGGACAAACTGCAAGCTCTGTAAACCGGCCCTCTACCCTCATAGTTAGTGGGTGCTTGAGGTACTCAAAATATGTTGCTATTTCTTGCATTATGTTGGGGAGCATTTATATTGATATGTTGCAAAAGACGAGGACAGTCAATCATGGCATGAATAATCTTAAATAAGAAGACCTGATACGAATAAATTCTGCGATAGTTTAGAGATTGAAATCCGAATGTTTTTAGCAACGTTTCATGACTATATCCTCTGTAGGGAAAGTGGCCATTAACTTTAAAATAAATATGTTTTAAAAATTTTCGTTGGACAGCTTCTATTTTATTTATATGTACCTGATATATAGGGGACCAAACAACCGACGCATATTCCAATTTAGGTCTAATTAGTGAGTTGTATAGTGACACAAGACAAGGCACGCTTTGGAAACCCACAGTAGAGCGAACAATAAAACCCAAAATTCGAATAGCATCATTCACAAGTCGCTCCACATGATGGTTAAAGGACAAATCACTATCAACCCAAACTCCAAGATCTCTGACAACCTCGCATCTCCCCAAGGCCGCCCCATCCACACTATAATTCATCTCAAGAATATTCCTCCCCTTGCAAAAGCTCACATACTTACATTTGTCTATGTTTAGTGGAATTCTATTTTCTGTACACCATATTACGAGGCGGTTCAAATAGGTCTGTATATCCTGACAGTCCTGCAAGTTTTCAATAACACGAAACAACTTCAAGTCATCGGCAAACAACAGACATTCACTCCCAATATTTTGTGTAATGTCATTTATGTATATGGCGAACAGTAAGGACGCGAGATTACTTCCCTGGGGCGCTCCGCTGGTCGCAGTGAAATCATGTGATCTGAACCCGTTATATTCGACATACAGCCTGCGTGAGCATAAATATGATTGGAAAAACTTTATTAGATTATGGGTGAAGCCGACATTTTTCATTTTAAGTTGCATTATTGTATGATCCATCCTATCAAATGCTTTTGAAAAGTCAGTACATATGGCGTCAATCTGTAGTCCTTTTCCAAGGGCGGGATAGGTAGCCTGCAGAAATTCTGCGATGTTAAATGGGGGATACAGTCTATATTTGTGCCTAAGCAAAAGGACTTCATTCTTGGGGCTTAATGCAGATATCAGCAGCATTTACTTTAGCTGTGAACATCGGGCGAGGATATTTTTGCCATCGGCCAGAATGTCTGACTTCTGATGGGGTTTTACTAACGTTGCTTGCAAATGAAATGTCATACATTTAATTCTTCGGGAGTAATGATTTATGATGATAAAGAGGTTTCTGATCCTCAGAATATAGTAAATGCGTTTGCGAACTTCTTTGAGAGTGTATATACGGATTCTTCGGGATATCAGCCTGTTTCGCATGTTTTGTCGTACGTTGACCCGGTCAGTGTTGAGTCTGTTACAGAAAATGAAATTTTTGCTGCTAGTAGAAACCTAAAAAACAAGCTAACTGCTGAGCCTGATGTTATATCGTCTTTTTTAGTTAAGGACTGCATTACTGTGCTTGTAAGTCGTTTATGTTATATCTATAATTTAGCAGTAATTTCTGTAAGATCTTTGAGGCTTTGTTGTTTGATCGCATCTATATGTCTGTCCGAGATAAGATTACACCGATTCAACATGGTTTCATGTCAATGAAATCTACAATTAGTAATTTGACCTTGTTGACACAGAGTATCGGAGATGATGGACAAGGGCGGTCATATGGATATGATCTATATACTGACTTTGAGAAAGCATTTGATAGGATGGATCATGGGGTGTTGTTGCACAAGTTGGATTGGTTTGTTTGTGTCACGGTCAAATCTTTTTTAAATCATATCTTTGTGAAAGACAGCATATTGTATCATATAATGGACATAACTCGCATGCTTATCGCTCGCTTTCTGGTGTTCCTCAGGGTTCTAACCTGGGACCGTTATTCTACTTGTTGTTTATTAATGATCTGGATAGCAGACTTAAGTGTGGCAAGTTAATGTTTGCAGATGATTTGCAAATATTTATTAAAGTTGGAAATAGAAGCGATAGTTATGAGTTGAATTGTGTGTTGGACTGGTGTCAG
This sequence comes from Apoderus coryli, assembly GCA_911728435.2. Classification (NCBI taxonomy): domain Eukaryota; kingdom Metazoa; phylum Arthropoda; class Insecta; order Coleoptera; family Attelabidae; genus Apoderus; species Apoderus coryli. The sequence continues at coordinate 31,174,819 of OU452198.1, read as the reverse complement.
ATGAACAACTTGCATCTGAATCCGACAAATGCATTTGCCAAAGATGGCCATGAAATCATTCAAGGTTATTATGACAACTGCCAGTAATTAATTTATGCCTTAATTGCCAAAATCGCATTTTCCACGGTTCGTTCTTATAATTATTGTCAATCAGTATATCGGACAATATGGAAATAAATTAACTTGTTTTATTTGCTGCTTATTTCAAATTTTAACATTTAGGTACCACTCAACTTACAACAGCTTCATACAGCTCCAACTCCTCTGTGCCTCCACCTCTAAACCGGCCTGACAACATGACTTCAACTACTCCAAAATCAACCGCCACCAATAATCAGCTGAACTTTACATCTCCAAATCCATTTGTGCCGAATCTCGCATCACCAACCCTCAATCCAAATCCATTTCTGTATCCACCGGCACCGGCCGGGTTTCCTACGTACGATCCACGTGTAATGGCGGCTTATCACAGTTTATGGTATGGACGTGGAGCGATGGGGGCATTGGGTGGTGCTATGGCGATGGGAGTACCGCCAATGGGTGGTTTCGACATTGCTGCGGCGGCGGCTGCGGCTGCTGCTAACAACAGTAAGGGACCATCCAGCCCGAAGACTGCAGCTGGTGGGCAGCAGCATTCGGGACAGCAGCATAGTCCTGGGGTAAGTGCAATTAATTCGATATTTCTATTAAAGTTCGAAAAAGATGTATGAATCAAATAACCGGTTATAATTGGATAATTTGTTTAAATGCAAAATATGTCATAATGTACATTAAGATTAGTTCAAATGCTTTGCACGATAAATTTGGATCTTCCTCGATACTTTTGACCTCGTCTCTTATCAAAGATCTAAGAATATTTCTTGTAGGCTTAGTTTTTTACAATAAATAATTACTTTTATAGATATCGCCAATCCATACATCTCCACTACAAATAAACCGATCATCAAGCACACATGGCAACAACGCACCCCGCACGTCATCCTCCCCATTATCTGCTTCAAAATCATCTCCACTACGGAAACAAAAAGACCAGAATCGCAACGAGAAAAGTCTAGAAACCACCGTCGAGAAACTTGCTCAAAACAAGGCGAAAGAACTCAATCTACTGAATCACAACAAAAGCAATAAAGATAACAATGTGTTAACGTCTAAAGCAAAAGATCCAGAGAAAACAGCCGCTTCCAAACCATGTTACAATGTTGGTATGAAGGAGAAACAAAACCCATCGATGACTGTTGGGAACAGTAGTAGTGTCAACAGTAATATTGGTCTAGTCGTCAGTGACATTGCTAATAATTATAAAACAAATGCTAATGCGGTAGTGCAACAACGTGTAGTGACTGTGTCTGATGGCAAAGAGACCAGTTGTAGTGATATGGCGATGAAAGACAATAAGGGAAAAGAAGTGTGTGAGCAAAGGCTTCTAGTGAGCAATATTAGTACTAAAACTTCAGTGGAGCTAGTGCAAAGCAAAAGTAATTCCAGTGATAATAAATGTAGTAGTGATGATGATACAAAAAATAAACGTAGTGATGTAAACGTGGTAGCGAACGAAAAATATCGAACTCAATGTGTGGAAAGTAGTGAATTGAGTGCAGTTGTAGAGAAGAAGAATTGAAGAGTAATTTTTAATTTTGGAAGTTTTATTTTCAGATTGTATATTTTAATTGAGCAGGCCTACAAGCATGTTATTTGGTAACTATGGTTGGAATCTCTCTGTTTAGAACTTTGTAAATTTGTTTTGTTTTTTACAAAAATTTTCACGAATTTGTTACAATATATGTTACACTACACAGTGGCTTCTTCTTTTTCGTGAATGTTTGTAAACGATTGTTTTTCTACATTGAAAAGCTTCATAAGAATTTTAATCAAGTAAAAGTGAATACTATTAACTTTCCCAAGTGTGTACAGGCCTCTTTTGCAATGTTTGCGGTGACTTTTTTGCAAGCTTTGCCTTGGTGCTTTATTTTGTCAACAATTCCTTTGTTGCAAGATTGAGACTATCTTGGTATCGAGATTCTGAATTATAATTTTTTTTCTATTTGGTTTCATAGAATAAAATAATTTTATTGCACAATAAATAAAATATTTCCGACCGAGACAAGACCAAGACCAATCATAGTCTCGGTGTTGTCTCGCTCTCGAGCTTCTGAATATTTTTTTTTCATTATCCGGTTTTATTGTACAATAAATCAAGATAGATTTCCGACCGAGACAAGATTAAGACCAATCATAGTCTCAGCGTTGTCTCGGTCTTGAGCTTCTGAATAATTTTTTCACTATCTGGTTTTATTGCACAATATATCAAAATAGATATCCGACCGAGACAAAATCAAGACCAATCATAGTACTCTTGTCTCGGTCTTGAGCTTCTGAATATGTTTTTTCAGTATCCGGTTTGAATGCACAATAAATCAACATAGATTTCCGACCGAGACAAGAGTAAGACCAATCATAGTCTCAGTGTTGTCTCGGTCTTGAGCTTCTGAATAATTTTTTCACTATCCGGTTTTATTGCACAATAAATCAAGATAGATATCCGACCGAGACAAAATCAAGTCCAATCATAGTGCCAGTCTTGTCTCGGTCTTGAGCTTTTGAATATTTTTTCAATATCCGGTTTGAATGCACAATAAATCAACATAGATTTCCGACCGAGACAAGAGTAAGACCAATCATATTAATTTTTTCACTATCCGGTTTTATTGCACAATAAATCAAGATAGATATCCGACCGAGACAAAATCAAGTCCAATCATAGTGCCAGTCTTGTGTCGGTCTCGAGCTTTTGAATATTTTTTTCAGTATCCGGTTTGAATGCACAATAAATCAACATAGATTTCCGACCGCGACAATATCAAGACCAATCATAGTCTCAGTATTGTCTCGGTCTTGAGCCTCTGAATAATTGTTTTCAGTATCCGGTTTTATTGCACAATAAATCAAGATAGATATCCGACCGAGACAAAATCAAGTCCAATCATAGTGCCAGTCTTGTGTCGGTCTCGAGCTTTTGAATATTTTTTTCAGTATCCGGTTTGAATGCACAATAAATCAACATAGATTTCCGACCGCGACAATATCAAGACTAATCATAGTCTCAGTATTGTCTCGGTCTTGAGCCTCTGAATAATTGTTTTCAGTATCCGGTTTTATTGCACAATAAATCAAGATAGATATCCGACCGAGACAAAATCAAGTCCAATCATAGTGCCAGTCTTGTATCGGTCTTGAGCTTTTGAATATTTTTTCAATATCCGGTTTGAATGCACAATAAATCAACATAGATTTCCGACCGAGACAAGAGTAAGACCAATCATATTAATTTTTTCACTATCCGGTTTTATTGCACAATAAATCAAGATAGATATCCGACCGAGACAAAATCAAGTCCAATCATAGTGCCAGTCTTGTGTCGGTCTAGAGCTTTTGAATATTTTTTTCAGTATCCGGTTTGAATGCACAATAAATCAACATAGATTTCCGACCGCGACAATATCAAGACCAATCGTAGTCTCAGTATTGTCTCGGTCTTGAGCCTCTGAATAATTGTTTTCAGTATCCGGTTTTATTGCACAATAAATCAAGATAGATTTCCAACAGAGACCAAGTCAAGACAGATACGATGCTTAGTCGCGATTGCGAAATTATAATTTTATTTCAATATTCGGTTCCAAACAATATAATGTTATTGCACAATAATTCATGTTAGATTTCCGACCGAGACCAAGACAAGACATAGACCATTCATGGTCGCGAACAAGCCAAGACCAATCATAGTAGTCTCGGTGTTGTCTCGATCTTGAGTTCCTGAAGAATTTTTTTCACTATCCGGAGTTATTGCACAATAAATCAAGAAAGATTTCCGACCGAGACAAGATCAAGACCAGTCATAGTCTCAGTGGTTGTCTCGGTCTTGAGCCTCTGAATAATTGTTTTCAGTATCCGATTTTATTGCACAATAAATCAAGATAGATTTCCAACAGAGACCTGGTCAAGACAGATACGATGTTTAGTCGCGATTTCCAAATTATAATTTTCTTTCAATATTCGGTTCCAAACAATATCATAATGTTATTGCACAATAATTCATGTTAGATTTCCGACCGAGATCAAGACAAGACAGACCATTCATGGTCGCGAACAAGCCAAGACCAATCATAGTAGTCTCGGTGTTGTCTCGATCTTGAGTTCCTGAAGAATTTTTTTCACTATCCGGAGTTATTGCACAATAAATCAAGATAGATTTCCGACCGAGACAAGATCAAGACCAGTCATAGTCTCAGTTTTGTCTCGGTCTTGAGCTTCTGAATAATTTTGTTCACTATCCGGTGTTATTGCACAATAAATCGAGATAGATTTCCGACCGACACAAGATTAAGACCAATCATCGAGTATTTTGTTTGTTAAAGCATGTGGCTATTTCGTTTCTTTTACGAGCTACGCATATTTAAATGAAACACTGTATTTTTCATACCAAAAGAAGACGGTTAAAGGAAGCTGGGCTTAATTAATAAAGGCCTGCTGTAGCGTTTCAATTGCTTCCTTTCCATCGTCAGATTCGATTAAGATTTGCAAGGCAGTATGTTATTGGTATGGTCTCGGTATTGTCTTGATCTTGAGTTCCTGAAAAAATTTTTTTACTATCCGGTTTCATAGCACAATAAATCAAGATAGATTTCCGGCCGAGACAAGATCCAGACCAGTTATAGTCTCGGTCTTGAACTTCTGAATAATTTTTTTTCACTATCCGGTTTTATCGCACAAATCAAGATAGATTTCCGACCGAGGCAAGATCAAGACCACATAGTCTCAGTGTTGTCTCGGTCTTTGTGGGTCTCTGTTTCTTCATCATTGGCTTCTTAAAAGTTTGCTCTCTAGTGTTTGGTTCAAGGTTTTTTTTTTCTATCCAATGTTTTACCATTTAAGTCATCTTCTTCTGAGGCTTTTTTGCAAAGATTATGCTAGAGTGTCTTCTTGTTGTTGTTCCAGTCGTGTGTTCCACATTTATCATGCCTTTTGCAAAGTTTGCGCCGGTGTTTCTTAAATACTCGTAAGGTCCAGAAGGGCAAACTAACGACAGCATAATAAATACATGTTGCTATGCATTTGTTGTAAATTTTTTGTTACAAAATATTAAAAATGGCGGTAGACATATTTCGAGTAAGTCTTTTCTGAAATTAAAGGATTTTTATTTCTTTTAAATTACTTTAAAACGAAAATGTAGCAGCTTGAATAATTCACATTTTTGTTAGTGGTTGCACCATTGTTTAAATTAAAATTTACGACGAACGAAATAATTTCTAAATTCTGATTTTATATGGGCCGTGGACGAGATATCCTGTCCAATGCAAAAAAGGCGCTCCTGGAAGATAGCTGTAGTTACGCTATTGTTTAATTAAAAAAAAATGCAAGTACTTACTTGCTAGAAAACATGTACTAATCAATGTTTTTGGTCGTTTCGAAAAACATTCGAAAAGTTATCGTCATTTGCCCACCACACCTGGACTTAACTAACCCGTTAAAGTAGATGCAAAAAAGTATAACGATCTTTACAATCACCAATCAAATTATACTTTTCGTTATGAGATTTCTCAGTAGCGCCCAAATATTTATGCTTTAGGTCTGTTTTATATTTATTTGTTGTGTTTGAATACTAATTCTAAACAAAACATCAAGTTTCTTAGTCAAGAATTTAAAAAAAAAAAATAATTACCTCGTTCATTTTAATCTTTTTTTTGTATTATAAATTTTATTTACATACCTATTAATTTATTGAGCTTTATTTGTGTATATATTTTTTATATTAATTATTATGTTGATTTAAACAGAAAAAAAACTAAAAATATTTGGAGAAGTGCCTCAGAAATTCTTAATCATTTTATTTTTAATATATTATATTTTTTTATTTATTTAAAAAAAATATATTTTTTTTATTTGAATTGTAGGTATTATAAAATGTAATTTAAACACTGCTTTTAGAACTTGGTATCGAAAATTGTGGGTTGACAAATATGCTACTTAATGGTAAATGGTTAAATTAAATTTATTCAAAGTTCCAGTCGGTATGTCAGAGAGATGGGGGAGATTTTTCATTGTGGCAAGATATTATATTATTCTCTTACACCTCCTAACCGGTATAGGGTACACTGGTAATATAGGCTAGATCGACTTTATTTATTTATTTATCATTCGCAAACACCTTACCCTTTTTTTCGTTGGGGATGGCTATGGTATGCTGATAAAATCATAATGACAGCGAAACGAATTCGTCCATATCTGTCGTACAGAGGAATAAGTAATTTTGTCCAAAATGCCACATAATTATTTTTACTTTAAATTATACAGGGTGGCCTATTAGTGTGTGAGCGGAAGATATAGAGATCTAACTAACGGGTGGTTAAATTTTAAGGGCCGATATTGATTTTGAATAAAACACAAATTATTTAGGGAATTATTGTCATTTCTTTTTATTATGATAATATTGGTATAGTTCAACTATGTATGGAACAAAATATCGGCCAAATGGCCGCCGCGACCGCGGCTGCACACCTCCATCCAATGGTCCAAATTTTCGATGACGTTGAGGCATAATTGAGGTTCTATGCCGTTAATGTGCCGAATTATCTCATCCATTAGCTCTTGAATTGTTGCTGGCTTATCGACGTACATCTTTTCTTTCAAATAACTCCAAAGAAAGAAGTCCAACGGTGTCAAATTACATGATCTTGGCGGCCAATTGACATCGCCACCACGTGAGATAACACGGCAATTGATTTTGTCGCGCAAAAGAGCCATTGTTTCGTTAGCTGTGTGGCAAGTGCCACCGTCCTGTTGAAACCACATATCGTCCACATCCATATCTTCCAATTCGGGCCATAAAAAGTTCGTTATCATCTAACGATAGCGAACACCATTCACAGTAACTGCCTGACCGGCCTCATTTTGGGAAAAATACGGCGGGATGATGCCGCCAGCCCATAAACCGCACCAAACAGTCACTATTTGTGGGTGCATTGGTTTTTCGACAATCAGTCTTGGATTATCATTCGCCAAATTGCGGAAATTCTGCTTATTGACGAATGCACTGAAGATGATTATCTTCGAAAATTGATCATCCATGTTTGTCATTTCTTGCCACCATTCTGACCATTGACGACGTTTGGAATGGTCAAAAGGCTTTAGTTCTTGAGTCAATTGCACCTTGTAAGCGTGTAAATGCAAGTCTTTATGCATAATGTTCATCAACGACGAGCGTGAGAGGTGCAATCGTTGGGCACGAGTTGAGGTGGACGGCTCTTCAGCCACACTATCGCGAACAGCAGCAATATTTTCTGCAGTACGAGCCGTACGAGCATGCACTGGTGTTTTCACATCTCCTACAGACCCGGTTTGCTCAAATTTTTGCACGATTTTTCCGATTGTACGCACATTTGGACGATTAAATTGACAGAAAAAATCGCGAAGTTTACGATATGCATTTTGATTTGAACGCCCATTTTCATAATAAGCCTGAATAACTTTAACGCGTTGCTCGATTGTGTATCTGTCCATGGTTCAAATTGAGTTAGTCTGAAATTGAGAAATGTCAAATTAAATGCAGAAAAAAACTTGACGTTTAGGTGTGGTTCACATTCAATTTAACCACCCGTTATAAGCTATAGACAAAAAAATCTTTTACAAAACTTTTAGGCACAAAATAAAAAATTTGATCAATTTTTATTTTATGCTGCCTCCGATTTTGTAAATTATCGTTTCAATTCAACTTCTACTACTTTTTAACGCTGCTTCGGTATAGAAATGAATGAATGAATGACACTCCACATACTGTCAAGTCATATTTAAAATAAAAAGTGTTTTTGTCATACGCTCTCAAAAATTGATATTTTACGGACCCATTTAAGTCCGTTCGACCTAGTCGTCTTGGCGATCATTACTATTCCAAAATTCCTTAGAATCTCGAAATTCGACAAAAAACATAAATTTGAAATTACATCAATCATATAAGGATTTTTTTCTTGGGTAATATAGGTGCACAAAATTACTCGAACTTTGAAATAAATTTTGATTTTATTTTATGTCATATACAACACAACGTTTCGACAATTCCAGTTATGTTGTCTTCTTCAGTTGATTGTATCTTGGTGAAGGACTGTGTGATGGTATTGGCAACTCCTTTGTGTTCTATCTTCAATTTGGCACTAAAAAATTACAAGTTCCCTGAGCAGTGGAAAATTGCAAAAATAATACCAGTTTTTAAATCGGGTGATAGAGCTCGAATTAATGATTATCGTCCAATATCAATTTTGTCAAATTTCGCAAAGCTATTTGAGACTGTGCTATATGATTATATTTATCCATGTGTTCGAAACTTGATTACACCGAATCAACATGGATTTATGTCTGGGCGTTCCACTGTTACAAATCTTGCATTGCTTTCACAACAAACTACCGAAGTGTTGGATGGTGGCGGGCAGATGGATGTAATTTATACGGATTTCGTCAAAGTCTTTGACAGAATGGACCATGTTGTTCTAATCAAAAAGCTTGATGAACAGTTTGGGTTTCGGCATGATCTTAAGATTTTTTTTAGTTCATATCTACGCAACAGAGAGCAATACATCTTCTATAATGGTCATAGATCCTGCAATTACACTGCCACCTCTGGAGTTCCCCAGGGACGGAACTTGGGACCTTTGCTTTTCCTTTTATTTATTGATGATCAATTGTCATAAGTTATTGTTCGCAGACGACTGCAAAAGTTTTCAATCTATAAAAAATTATGACGATTGTGTGCAACTCCAGTCTGATCTCTCTTGTATTGAGGAATGGTGTATTCAGAACAGCTTAATCTTAAATGCGGACAAATGTAAATACATAACATTTTCACGAAAAAAAGAAATAGTTGATTATGAGTATGCCGTGAACCGAACTCAGATTTCTCGCTGTAGCACTGTTACAGATTTAGGTGTTGTGTTTGATGAGAAATTTTCTTACATTGACCATATTAATGCCAAGGCTTCTGAGGCAAGCAAAATGTATGGATTTATTGTGCGTAATTGTAGAGGTTTTGATAACATTGATGCCCTCAAAATGTTGTATTACTCATATGTTCGTTCCAAACTTGAATATGCGTCGCTGATCTGGTTTTCGATATATGATGCCCATAAGTTCACTGTGGAGGGACTTCAGCGTCGTTTCCTAAAATATTTATCATTTAAAAGAGATGGCGTTTATCCTGAGAGGGGGATCGAATATGGGTACCTTCTGAGGAGGTTTCAGTTTAGAAGTCTTGATTTTCGAAGATCTTTGTGTTTACTGCATAACTTAATTAGTGGAAGGGTCGATTGTTCGGGGTTGCTTTCTGCATTAAATATAAATGTTCCGAGACTGCACAATCGCACTGGTCGTGTTTTCTACTGCAATCGAGCAAGAACCAATATTTTAAAAAGATCACCGGTGAGCATAATATGTAGTCATTTTAATCTCATTTGCGAAGATTGTGACTTATTCTTTTGTTCTCGAAGTGAACTCATTAACGTTGCGAACAATGTTTTGCCCCTATAATTATTATGGTTGTGTGCTATACAGTTGTATATTTTTAAGTTTAAATACGGAATTTATGTTTGGTTGTTCGTTGGATTGTTATATTGTTCTGTACCGAGAAATGTTAAGTATAAGTTCATTTTTCTATGTATTTTGTCCTGTAAATGGTTATCTAACTGTTGGACAATAAATGCCTTTATTATTATTATTATTATTATTCAGGTAGTCTTAAAACATCGTTGTTAAGAGTACTTGAAGAAGACAACATAAATGGAGTTGTCGAGAACGTTGTGTTGTAGCTATATGACATAAAATAAAATCAAAATTTATATCAAAGTTCGAGTAATTTTGTGAAGCTAAATTACCCAAGAAAAAAAATCTTTAAGTATATGATTGATGTAATATATAAAGGTTCAGGAATTTGAAGATAAAAAACAAATAAATTTGAAACATATAATTCTTTTAATACTAATAATATCAAAAGCTCACAAGTAATCTAATAATTATTCACTTATGTTATTATCACTTAAGAAATAAAACAATTTTTAAACTTTTTGAAGAAAACAAATGTTTTAAATAATTTTCACAAAATTTATTGCACAAACATGGCAATTGTTTCACCAGCACAGTGGCTTCTTCAGATGTATGAATTTCCAACAAATATCCGCTGATTTAATTCAATTAAAAATTAATCGACTAATACAGTTGTTTGGAAAAATTAAATGAATCATTTTGTGGTATCTGCAAACGAAATGTTATATTAGCAGGTAAATTTACTTTCTGCTGAGGTGGAGTAAATAATGCGAACGATGTACTCGATGCCTATTAGCAGTTTGCAAACTTTCTTCTTCGGCCACTGTCGACGTTTTAAATAATAATTATTTTTGTTTAGAACAATATCGAAAAATATTAATATTTTTACCTCCAACTTCCTAGCCGTTTCATTTTAGGTACTTGTAACAAAAATAACTATTTTGAAAAATTGAATACCTACACAATTTTCGATGCCAACATATCAAATTGAAAAGTTTTACAAATTTTTTTGCAATCTATCATAGAACCGAACACAGTGTGTAATACAAACACCGTATTTATTATTAAATATTGGTTAATATTTAACAATGTTTAAGGTGCCTTTTTAATAGAAAAAAATCAATATATTATAAGTACTTATAAATAATTCATATTGATTGTTGCTGATAAATAATAATTATTATTAATATAACGAAGATAAAAGCAGTTTTAAATAATAGATTAATTTTAAACTTCCAGTTAAATATTACATTGTAGCTAAATAGTTACGTTTTTTACACAACTTTAATACTTATTATAATGCTGATAGAACTCCAATTTTTATTAACAGTTGATAATTTTTGTGAGTGATCAATCAACAAACCTTACCCACCGCTCAAGACTACATTTTTATAATGTATGTTTGAGCTGCATTTTGGGCAGTCTGTCACTATGTTTAGCTCTCCATATACAGGGTGTTTCGTAATATGTGGGACGCATTTACAGAGGTGACTAGCCATCTCAAAAAAATTAAAAAAGTTCCTATAAACATATTATGTCCAAAACCTCTTTTGTGTCTGGGATACAAGGTGTCAAAGTTCTAATTTTTTTTAACTTTTTGTCCAAGAATTTGTAAATCAGCAAATTGAACAAATCATTTTTGATATTATAAACTGTACTAATAAAATTTCGTTTCGTTAGCCTACTTGTAAAAAAAAAGAAAATACTTGGGATTGTAAAAAGTAGTCCTAGAGGCTATGTTACGAAACCTATTGAAATTAATGATTTTACTGATATCTACTGAAAGTAGGGTTGCCAAATTTGAAATTTATAAAAGTGAGACAAAGTAAGGGGAAAATAATGTGCAGCAGAAAATTGTTTTTAGGTTTCAAGGTCAATGCCCTTATATGAAATGTAAAAAAGAAATCTTAAAAATACGGCTTTCCTTAGCTAAATTTTTAATTTTCTCTTCATAAATTCATTGCTACTGAAGATCAGAAACAAAACTTTTGTGTCTGGGATACAAGGTGTCAAAGTTCTAATTTTTTTTTTCGTTTTTGTATCTTTTTGTCCAATAATTTGTAAATCAGCAAATTGAACAATTCGTTTTTGACATTATAAACTGTACTAATAAAATTTTGTTTCGTTAGCCTACTTGTGAAAAAAAGAAAATACTTCGAATTATAAAAAGTAATCCTAGAGGCTATGTTACGAAACCTACTGAAATTAATGATTTTACTGATATCTATTGAAAGTAGGGTTGCCAGATTTGAAATTTATAAAAGTGAGACAAAGTAAGGGGAAAATAATGTGCAGCAGAAAATTGTTTTTAGGTTTCAAGGTCAATGCCCTTATATGATAAGTAAAAAAGAAATCTTAAAAATACGGCTTTCCTTAGCTAAATTTTTAATTTTCTCTTCATAAATTCATTGCTACTGAAGATCAGAAACAAAACTTTTGTATCTGGGATACAAGGTGTCAAAGTTCTAATTTTTTTTGTTCGTTTTTTTAACTTTTTGTCCAAGAATTTGTAAATCAGCAAATTGAACAAATCGTTTTTCATATTATAAACTGTACTAATAAAATTTTGTTTCGTTAGCCTACTTGTGAAAAAAAAAAGAAAATACTTGGGATTGTAAAAAGTAGTCCTAGAGGCTATGTTACGAAGCCTATTGTAATTAATGATTTTACTGATATCTACTGAAAGTAGGGTTGCCAGATTTAAAATTTATAAAAGTGAGACAAAGTAAGGGGAAAATAATGTGCAGCAGAAAATTGTTTTTAGGTTTCAAGGTCAATGCCCTTATATGAAATGTAAAAAAGAAATCTTAAAAATACGGCTTTCCTTAGCTAAATTTTTAATTTTCTCTTCATAAATTCATTGCTACTGAAGATCAGAAACAAAACTTTTGTGTCTGGGATACAAGGTGTCAAAGTTCTAATTTTTTTTTTCGTTTTTGTATCTTTTTGTCCAATAATTTGTAAATCAGCAAATTGAACAATTCGTTTTTGACATTATAAACTGTACTAATAAAATTTTGTTTCGTTAGCCTACTTGTGAAAAAAAGAAAATACTTCGAATTATAAAAAGTAATCCTAGAGGCTATGTTACGAAACCTACTGAAATTAATGATTTTACTGATATCTATTGAAAGTAGGGTTGCCAGATTTGAAATTTATAAAAGTGAGACAAAGTAAGGGGAAAATAATGTGCAGCAGAAAATTGTTTTTAGGTTTCAAGGTCAATGCCCTTATATGATAAGTAAAAAAGAAATCTTAAAAATACGGCTTTCCTTAGCTAAATTTTTAATTTTCTCTTCATAAATTCATTGCTACTGAAGATCAGAAACAAAACTTTTGTATCTGGGATACAAGGTGTCAAAGTTCTAATTTTTTTTGTTCGTTTTTTTAACTTTTTGTCCAAGAATTTGTAAATCAGCAAATTGAACAAATCGTTTTTCATATTATAAACTGTACTAATAAAATTTTGTTTCGTTAGCCTACTTGTGAAAAAAAAAAGAAAATACTTGGGATTGTAAAAAGTAGTCCTAGAGGCTATGTTACGAAGCCTATTGTAATTAATGATTTTACTGATATCTACTGAAAGTAGGGTTGCCAGATTTAAAATTTATAAAAGTGAGACAAAGTAAGGGGAAAATAATGTGCAGCAGAAAATTGTTTTTAGGTTTCAAGGTCAATGCCCTTATATGAAAAGTAAAAAAGAAATCTTAAAAATACGGCTTTCCTTAGCTAAATTTTTAATTTTCTCTTCATAAATCGATTGTTACTGAAGATCAGAAACAAAACTTTACAGTATAATTTCAACAGTTATTTTTCCGAAAGTCTACCTACACAGCAATTTGAAAAAAAAAACATTTAAAAGGATTTGTTATATATATATATATATATTTCGGTGGATATTGTTCCGCGTTTTAAGGTGACAAACGGGATTTTCAGAAAAAGCGGGACACTATATCGGATGCGGGACAAAGCCTAACGTTTCACTGTACAGCGGGATAATCCCGCCTAAATTGGGACGCCTGGCAACCCTAACTGAAAGTACTGGTAAATGAGTTCTAAATTATAAAATTAAATATGTACTGAAGTTACTAAAGCAAACGGAACGCTTTTGACAGTAAAATATTGAGCCTAATCTGACCCATAACATAATAAATAATACATATAATACCCCCTGATAAATTATCACCTCCCACGCTTTGCTATTTTCAGTAAAGTAATGTTATGATGTTTGCAGGATGGTTAGTATAAAATGAGATTCCATCAGTACTAAAAAGCAAGCTTTTTGTTTTTGTATTTTTTTTTCTTTGGGTTCAAGGTTGTAAAAAAAAACTTTTTTTTTATTTTAAGTTAGTAGAAGTTTACATTTCGCTTTTCTAATTTTATTACTTCTTTCCTTTTTAAAAAGTTTCAACGATGGTTTTGCGTCTTCTTCAGGTGTTATTTTCTATTTCGATTTTTTTCATGAAATTAAATACATTAAACAGTTTTGTTATTAAAATGTTATTTTATATAACTGTTTAATGTCGAAATGTTGTAAAAAAGGAAAATAAAATAATATTAGACAAGTTTACATCTCGCTGAAAATTAAAAAAAAATTTCGGGAACCCAAAGAAAAAAAAAATGCAAAAACTAAAAGAAAAATGGTTCAAGAACAAAAAAAAGTATTGTATTGCTTTTTGTATTATGAATTATGAAACACGGTTTTGGCACTTTCAGTGTTTTCAGGAGGTGTCGAAATAAAAACATATTGAGGGGGAAATACAAATTTCTTATTATTAAAGATCAGAGGCGATGCACGAAAAAGTTTGGGGGGAATAAAGAGTATTCAACTCCTGAAAACTGTGTCACCCTGCAGGTATTAATTAACATTACATTGGTCTTAATATTGAGTTTTTGACGTGTAATAACCGTATCAAATTTCAATTTACTGATTTACGAAATCTTGGTGAAAAACTTAAAAATTAGATCTTTGACACCCTGTATCTCGGACACAAAGCGATTTGCACATATTTATGTTTATAGGAACTTTTTTCATTTCTTCAAAATGGCGTATCACCTCTGTAAATGCGTCCCACATATTATGATACATCCTGTATAATATGTAAATGTCTCTCTTCTGTATCCATGATTACTCAAAAACCACTCCACATATTTTAACCAAATTTGATAACAAAAATACTACATGATCTGTTTAGGTGGTGATTAACTTTTCGGAAACATTGAGCGTAGGCATGGGGTTTAAGAAAGGGTTCAAAAATTAAAAAAAATCATAGTTCTTAAACTTATCCGAAATATTGAATTATATTTCATAGACTTAATAGAATATAACCTAAAACATTTAGCATAAAAATTATATTACATTGGCGTTCGAAAAGAGTGTAACAAGGGGTCGAAAAACTAAAAGAAAACATATTGCCTACTTAGTTATAGCTTTGATAGAATATAACCTATGACAAGAAAATTGCAAACGCCAAACAGTGAACAAGAAGTACATACATTCAACAATATGGAGATTGGCAAGAGCACAGCTGTACTTTAATGTGCGTCCGGAAAAATTCCACTGGAAACTGGCTAAATACCTGCTGGTGAAGGCCGATATCAAACAACAACAACCTATGAAATGGGTCATAAAAAACTTGCTTTCATAGCCGTACGTAAATACTGGAAAAGGGATCAAAATAAAAAAATATTTCTACCTCAAAAGTGGTGTTAAAAATCCACGACAAAAATTACTATAGGCGTCAGTGAAAAGTCTAAAAAAGGGTCAGAAAAATCTAACTCAAAAACCACTTAACGGATTTTAACCAAATTTCGTATACAAATACGACACGATATTTCTAGGTACTGATTAACTTTTGGAAAACGTGAACGTATTCGAGGTATGGAATAATTTTTCATAGCTAAAAGCTGTATAGATAGTATAGTACGATTCTCATAATTGCCATTTATAGTCTCTCTCGTGGTCCTCAATTTTTTTTAGGGGTTGAAAAATAAACGATAGTCGCTAGGGGCTATATCTTGTGAATATGTTGTATCGGCGAACAATTTAAATTTCAATTCGATGAACGGATGCGTTTTCAGTCATTTCTTCGTCCTTCAAAAATTGCTTGGTACTTTCTCGACACCCAAAACAGTACCACAGTTTAACATACAGTTACTTCACTTCGTGTCGGAACCTTTTATCTCTCTGTCGACAAAGCAATTCGCCGCACTTATTATGGTATATATAGATATAGTATAACATAGTAGCGGACCAGAAATGTAGCTGGGATTGCGACGAGTCGATGCGGTTTTTAGCGTCTACTGACCCTTCTTATCTATAGTTATTATTCTATGACAGTACCCATTATTTTTCGTGAAAATTTGTTGTTGCCCTCTTTTGAGTTATTCCACCTTGTTCAAGCCATGGTTTAGTTTCAGACGTATCGATTCTTCGGCAAAATCAACCAAGAGTGTCAAAAGAAAATTTGTTGATTGATCGCTCTAAAACTACCTAATTTAACTTGTTTGTTTAAATTTTGCATGCCGTCATTGTCCAATTTTATAAACATTGTATCCGTTACCTTACCTACCTTTGTTAAATATTTAAGAAGCGGTAATACTCAAAATTGTATTTTCGACATAACTACGCAGGCTGTGACAATACTTACCGCTCTTACAATATTCTATTTTCACCAAAATTCTATGGTTTTGTGAACGAAAGATATTTGCGGATTGTGGTTATTTCTAGATATCTTACTAATTAATTTATTCATAATGTATCAGTGGCGTACGGTGAAATTTAGGTTAAAGGAATCTGTTTTTGAATCTCATTATCTACTGGTTATGTAAAAGAATGCTAATGCTTAGCGACATCTAGTTTACGTTGCACAATCATTATCAACGCATAAGGCTTTATCCTTCTCAAACTCAGATCAGATAAACTGGCGTGACGTGCTCACATGTCAATGTCAAGTATTTTTATTGTAGAAGGAACGTCAAACTGTCACTGTCAGTCAATTGACCTTGAATATATTAAGGAACTGGTTGCTTATCCATTTCATTTGAAAGAAAATGGGCTATTCCACTTACTGTTACGCCTTCCTCTATAGAACTTATTCCATAAGAAACATGATCCTTCTTTCGTTCTTAAGTCAGTTTCTTCGTTTTAATCGGTCTCGGCAAATCTGATCATAACGGATCAATGTCACTGTTCGTTGTGCCGGTTTTCCAATACTCTTTTCTTCTTCCTTCCTTCCTCTTAAGACATTGCAATCTTAAGTTTGTGAGGTCTTTACCTTTTACTAGATGATCCAAAGAATGCAGTGAACGTAAACCAGGAATTTAATATAATGCAAGCTCTTACCTTTGAAAGCCCCTAAATTTTGCCTACGCCTACTATTCTAGGCTCAACCTGTTGTTGTACAAGCATATTCTCACCAGTTTGAAGTAATCACAATCGAAACCTTCAATAAATTATTGTGAAACAATCATTTGATGAGATTAAATTAAAAAAAAAATTAAAATTTACTCATGATACATGCGATCTTTATTTTATAATACGTACTTTTAGTAACTAATACTAAAAATTGATGATAGTTATTTAGCTGTATTTAGTAAATTACTATTTTTTAAGTTGTAAGTATATTAAGAGAATCTTTATATATATTATAGTTAATTAAATATTGTACAATTTGTAAATATAACACCTACACACAGCACAGATGATTTAATAAAAAAAATAATTTATAGTTTTCTTTTTGTCTTGTGGAAAATGTTCTATTTTATTTAACAATCCTAATTACCTTTATTTGGGAGAATCTAAACATTACTTTATATATGCCAATCTTTTCGTGACCGTTTACTACTTTAGAGCTGGAAGTCCTGTAATCTGTAATACGGCAAATTGGTAACCCAGGGTAATGAGGTTCAATGAGTAATATCAGCCAGCTTTTAATTTTAAATAAGCCTTCATTAAAAAGTTCCTAAAGCAGCTGGCAGTATTGATCCTGTAATGTTTAGATGTTCAGATCACAAAATGACGTCTGGGAATATTGTTCTTGAAACAACACCGTTATTATACTACATATCCAGTTATTTCAATTTTCAAATCGGTGTGTTGTTAAAATGACACAAAAACGCTAAGTTGGTCAACAAAACATGTAAGCGTTATCGATTATTTTTCACTGGTGCGGGCAACGAAATATATAACCAATGAGAAACGTGCATGTAGTGTGCGTCGGAGGAGCTAACACCCTATTGGCTGCGCGGCTCAGTAGTAGGAGTATATAAACCCAGTGCCGTGCGCGATATAGTCAGTTCAAATTTAATAATTATTATTGTAGTGTGCTAATTTAAGAGAAAAAAAATTATTGCGCGAAAATGTTTAAATTGTTTAGATGGATCGAGTCTCCGGCACAGTTGCCATGTTTACCAGTGGAAATGTGGTGTATGATATTACGTATGTTGGATGCAACGTCTTTATTATCGATGGTACGTAGTTTTTCAATTTTATTGAGTATTTCTTACGGCGATCCAGTGCTGAAGAAAAAAATACGTGATGCGTTAGTGCAGGAGAAGAAGACTACTTTAGAGTTTAAGTTTAATCCGAAATTGACGACGAATATAGAGAGAACGGGTGAATCAAAAGCTGCGACTTATGGACGAAACGTTGTTAAGGATGTCAGGGTGAGAGATAGGACGACCGCTAGATCGGGAGAGAATTTGTTGAAGAAGTGTGACAAAAATCAGAAGATGGTTAGATCCAAGACTAGGCAGCATCGCTTGAATCCGTACAGATTGTAATCGGTGAGTAGTGTGGTTTTTGTATATATTTAAATTGTAAATCATGAATTAGTTTAGGTTTGTACATATTAGATTATTTTGTAGGTATAGATATTATTTTAATTTGTAAATACTTAGATTTAGATGTATTTTATTCTTGCACATATTTTGTAAGATTTTTAAAATTTCTAAGACAATAAATAGGAAACTACAATTTACTTTCACTGGTTGTAAGATTTTCCTTCATGAAAATCTTCCCGTGGAAAGCAGTAAAAAATCAAAAATATCACGTTGCGAACTATGTTATCTGCTAAAAGTTATTTCGACCAAGTCAGTCCAATCCAATAACGTTGGACGTTGTTGACTCCAATCAAAACAATCACTATAGGCACCGTATATTTAAAGGGAGACAGTAAAACCACTATGGAGTCTCGATTGGTTCTGATTTATAACGGTTGACCTGCAGCATGCACAAGAGTATTATTATACCATTTGTACTTTGTTGTATGAGATTGAATAGTTTTTACTGAAATAAATTATTATTAAGAATGATTAATTTTTAATTAAAAATGCGGCGGATTCTTTGTCGGCGCGGGTTTGGTATGTTGTTTTTATTTCTTTCGAGATTATGCACGTGCAATACCTATAATATATGTATAATATGCTTTTTATTTGTGATGTGATAGGCTCTAGTCGTACGTTTTCGTTGTAGTGTTTATTAAATTGTGTATTAGTTTGACATAAATATCTTATATTGGAATTAATTTTAAAACGTTTTTTTTTTATTTTTTGCTATTTGATTAGTTTAGTTAATAGCATACAGAAACAATTTTAATATCTCAGTGCTGTGTTGTATGGACAAGGCCAACATCAGGAAGATCTTTTGGGTTTCCCAAAGAAGAATACAGGTAAAAAAGGAACAGATCTATTAGATTTTACCATGCTATAAAACGAACAACCCTAGTTTCTATACAGAATTAGTATAAGAAACTCTAATCAAACTATATTAATTTTGTATTCGAAAGAAGTGGAGTGGTGAGCCTTATTCAGGAAAAATAATTTTCGTGGAGGCTGAGTTTTATTTTTCCTGTATATTAATTTTGGTAGCTAGGTGATTTAATATACAAGGTGTTTCAAAAAAAGCTGGTCAAACTTTGTGAGCGAATTGGGGACATCTAATCATGAAAAACCTAAATGGTAATTTTTCGAAAAGTTCTTATTTACAAAGATACAGGGTGTTAAAGATGACTGCCTGAGGACGATTTTTTTGAAATATTTTCGAATCTAGTAAAGATGAATTAACCAAATGTAGCATTTAGGAAAAAAAGTTAAATTATCCCCCCGTTTATCCGCCTATGGTAATCCTTTTTTATTTAATTTCATGGCAGTTTACGACATTTAACTAGGTGAATAAATATGCTACATTTGGTTAATTCATTTTTACTATTTTCGAAAATACTTCAAAAAATCGTCCTCAGGCAGTCATCTTTAACACCCTGTATCTTTGTAAATAAGGACTTTTCGGAAAATTACAATTTATGTTTTTTTCATGATTAGATGTCCCCAATTCGCTCACAAATTTTGGTCAGCTTTTTGAAACACCTTGTATAATAACATTTATTTAGTTTATATACAATATAGCTGATCGATTAAAGGTCTATATAAATTATATAATATGTATTATTACAAATATATCTTTTCTATTTTTTTATGTGCTAAAATATTGTTTTTTTAATTTATTAAATACTTAGTTTAGTATATGCAATTTTGTACTTTTTCAATTTATTTTTCTTTTGTTATATTTTTTGGTAAAAATCAAACATCGGTAATTTTGTGTAAAATAAATAACAAAAAGCTTTTATGTACCAATGGTTTTAATTTAAAAAATTATCTACTTAATTTAAATAACAACGAATATACAATTCCAATTTTTACCGCCCTCGTAAGAATAATTTTTAAAAATGCGTGCATAGATTCTGACGTATTGACCGGTATCGGGGAACTGAAGTCGAGGGTCGAGGGCAGCTGGAGCGGACAAAATTAATTTGGATATGATTAGGATGTGTTGCCCCACAATAATTCCGATTCTAACACACATTATTAATCATTGCATTCAGAATGGAGTATTTCCTTCCGACTGGAAGAAGGCTGTTGTCTTGCCCCTTCCGAAGGTGTCGGTTGTAAATGAATTTTCTGATTTAAGACATATTAGCTTATAGTCGTTATTTTCAAAAATATTTGAGAAAGTAATTTACAAACAAATTGCGGGGTTTTTAAGTGAGTTTAATCTTCCCCTTCATGTCAGTCCGCCTTCCGGAGAGGATTAGGCACGGCAACGGCTTTAACCAAAGTTTTGGACGACATTATATTAACTGTAGATAGACAGAAAACAGTCGCTCTGGCTCTTCTTGATTTTAGTAAGGCGTTTGATATTATTGATCACCGGTTGTTATGCCGGAAATTAAGCTATTTGGATTTTGAGCAAATTACTGTTCATTTTTTGAGACTATTTACATGATCGCTCGCAGGCTGTTTTTATCAATGGTAGGCATTCGAAATGCCTTCCGCTAGAGAGGGGAGTTCCCCGCAGGAGTCGATACTGGGACCTCTACTATTTGTTTTATTCACAGTGGATATGGTGGGCTGTTTGACAGCTTGTGATATGCACCAGTATGCGGACGATACACAGGTCTATGTGACTTACGACCGGAGTGGTTCTGTTACCGCTGAAGCTACTCTCAATCAAACGCTACATAATATAGAGCAATATTGTTGCAATAACGGACTTAAAATTAATCCCAAAAAGTCAAACCTCATTTATTTCGGTACTTCTTCAGATAACGCGAAGCTAAGTGTTATAATTTACATGCTCGGTTAGCTGACTCTCACCGAGTTAAAAATAAAGTCCTTTCTATTTATTTATTTAGATGCCCCCATATTTTGCTTTCTGGCCTATTTTCTATTGTAGCATGTCCCGATACGCGGCATCTCTCTGTAAACGCTCCACAAAGGGTACCGACGAGGAGTAGATATACTGTCTCTTATATTTACGCTGCTATAGGTTTGTTTTCACAAGCGTCGGAAACAGTCAGGATTCTGCGTATACCGTTGTTGACACGAGGTGTATAATTATAAATATCCGCCACTGTAGTATGTAACACATGAAAGTTTTTTAAAAAAAGAAAACAGTTGAATTCATAATATCAATCACAAATTTATTTACAAAAAAGCTTTGTCAAGAACCATAAAATACTAGAATAATAAATTAATTAATTAAGAGTAGTCTGATGTACTTAGTTTATCATATGAGATTTTCTTATCATTTAAAACAAAAAATACTGAATCATTCAAATCAAAGTAATCAACAAGTCTAAAATATATAATATAAGTAATAGTTAAGTAAAAATTCGATTTAATTATAATTTACCCCATAAACTAGAACCCTACATCACAAAACAAAAAAAAAATCAACAAAACTTGAATATAAATAAGCTAGTAGGCCAACCATGGATGGTGTTTGAGTGATTCCTTGGATCTGAAAAATCAAAAATCATTTCCAATTATTGATTACATCATCTCATATTAAAAATGTTATATGATTTCTTAATTTTAAGTTTTTAAACATATTAAATATATTTTTTTCACAAAACGGCAAGTTCATCTATATACACCTAAGCAGCCCCTAGCTGACTAACATGAATGTATTTCCAGACTCCAATAGAATCTTCGAACCTTGTAAATAAAAATACCCCATAGCACAATATGAATTTGTGTCCGCAAATATAATAAAAAGAAAATTTTGGGGCATAGCGGACAAAATGACTGGTTTTACCTACAATATGAATTTTGTAGTTTTCATTATTTGGCATTTAAGATCGACAACCGATTGCTTGGAGACCACCGTCCGAAGCGTTGCTGATACCAAAATATTTTTGGTGCTGTTAGCAGAAGGATAAATGGTCTCCTGCTAGCGTTTTGTGTTTACATTATTTTATTTTCTATTTTTACGGCTTGTGTTACCTATACATTAGATTTGTTCGGCCTCTGTATGGTGGGATATGCATTACTATGTGTATATACCCTGTAGGTATTAATTAACATTACATTGGTCTTAATATTGAGTTTTTGACGTGTAATAACCGTATCAAATTTCAATTTACTGATTTACAAAATCTTGGAGAAAAACTTAAAAATTAGATCTTTGACACCCTGTATCTCCGACACAAAGCGGTTTGCACATATTTATGTTTATAGGAACTTTTTTCATTTTTTCAAAATGGCGTATCACCTCTGTAAATGCGTCCCACATATTATGATACATCCTGTATAGTATGTAAATGTCTCTCTTCTGTATCCATGATTACTCAAAAACCACTCCACATATTTTAACCAAATTTGATAACAAAAATACTACATGATATATTTAGGTGGTGATTAACTTTTCGGAAACATTGAGCGTAGGCATGGGGTTTAAAAAAGGGTTAAAAAATTTTAAAAAATCATAGTTCTTAAACTTATCCGAAATATTGAATTATGTTTCATAGATTTAATAGAATATAACCTAAAACATTTAGCATAAAAATTAGATTACATTGACGTTCCAAAATAGTGTAAAAAGGGGTCGAAAAACTAAAAGAAAACATATTGCCTACTTATTTATAGCTTTGATACAATATATCCTATGACAAGAAAGCTGCAAACGCCAAACAGTGAACAAGAAGTATACATTCAACAATATGGATATAGGCAAGAGCCCAGCTGCACTTTAATGTGCGTCCGCAAAAATTCCACTGGAAACTGGCTAAATACCTGCTGGTGAAGGCCGATATCAAACAACAACTTATGAAATGTGTCATAAAAAACTTGCTTACATAAGCGTACGTAAATACTGGAAAAGGGATGAAAATAAAAGATATTTCGACTTTAAAAGTGATGTTAAAAATAACGACAAAAATTAATATAGGCGTCCGTGAAAAATCTAAAAAAGGGTCAGAAAAATCTGTATCCACGATAACTCAAAAACCACTTAACGGATTTTAACTAAATTTCGTATACAAATTCGACACGATATTTCTAGGTACTGCAATGATTAACTTTTGGAAAACATAAACTTATTCGAAATATGGAATAATTTTTCATAGCTAAAAGCTGTATAGATAGTATAGTACGATTCTCATAATTGCCATTTATAGCCTCTCTCGTGGTCCTCTCAATTTTTTTTTAGGGGTTGAGAAATAAACGATAGTCGCTGGGGCTATATCTTGTGAATATGTTGTATCGGCGAACAATTTAAATTTCAATTCGATGAACGGATGCGTTTTCAGTCATTTCTTCGTCCTTCAAAAATTGCTTGGTACTTTCTCGACACCCAAAGCAGTACCACAGTTTACTATACAGTTACTTCACTTCGTGTCGGAACCTTTTATCTCTCTGTCTATAAAGCAATTCGCCGCACTTATTATGGTATATACAGATATAGTATAACATAGTAGCGGGCCAGAAATGTAGCTGGGATTGCGACTAGTCGATGCGGTTTTTAGCGTCTACTGACCCTTCTTATCTATAGTTATTATTCTATGACAGTACCATTATTTTTCGTGAAAATTTGTTGTTGCCCTCTTTTGAGTTATTCCACCTTGTTCAAGCCATGGTTTAGTTTCAGACGTATCGAATCTTCGGCAAAATCAACCAAGAGTCTCAAAAGAAAATTTGTTGATTGATCGCTCTAAAACTACCTAATTTAACTTGTTTGTTTAAATTTTGCATGCCGTCATTGTCCAATTTTATAAACATTGTATCCGTTACCTTACCTACCTTTTTTTAAATATTTAAGAAGCGGTAATACTCAAAATTGTATTTTCGACATAACTACGCAGGCTGTGACAATACTTACCGCTCTTACAATATTCTATTTTCACCCAAATTCTATGGTTTTGTGAACGAAAGATATTTGCGGATTGTGGTTATTTCTAGATATCTTACTAAATAATTTATTCATAATGTATCAGTGGCGTACCGTGAAATTTAGGTTAAAGGAATCTGTTTTTGAATCTCATTATCTACTGGTTATGTAAAAGAATGCTAATGCTTAGCGACATCTAGTTTACGTTGCACAATCATTATCAACGCATAAGGCTTTATCCTTCTCAAACTCAGATCAGATAAACTGGCGTGACGTGCTCACATGTCAAGTATTTTTATTGTAGAAGGAACGTCAAACTGTCACTGTCAGTCAATTGACCTTGAATATATTAAGGAACTGGTTGCTTATCGATTTCATTTGAAAGAAAATGGGCTATTCCACTTATGTTACGCCTTCCTCTATAGAACTTATTCCATAAGAAACATGATCCTTCTTTCGTTCTTAAGTCAGTTCCTTCGTTTTAATCGGTCTCGGCAAATCTGATCATAACGGATCAATGTCACTGTTCGTTGTGCCGGTTTTCCAATACTCTTTTCTTCTTCCTTCCTTCCTCTTAAGACATTGCAATCTTAAGTTTGTGAGGTCTTTACCTTTTACTAGATGATCCAAAGAATGCATTGAACGTAAACCAGGAACTTAATATAATGCAAGCTCTTACCTTTGAAAGCCCCTAAATTTTGCCTACGCCTACTGTTCTAGGCTCAACCTGTTGTTGTACAAGCATATTCTCACCAGTTTGAAGTAATCACAATCGAAACCTTCAATAAATTATTGTGAAACAATCATTTGATGAGATTAAATTAAAAAAAAAATTAAAATTTACTCATGATACATGCGATCTTTATTTTATAATACGTACTTTTTAGTAACTAATACTAAAAATTGATGATAGTTATTTAGCTGTATATTATTATTAATTTAGTAAATTACTATTTTTTAAGTTGTAAGTATATTAAGAGAATCTTTATATATATTATAGTTAATTAAATATTGTACAATTTGTAAATATAACACCTACACACAGCACAGATGATTTAATAAAAAAATAATTTATAGTTTTCTTTTTGTCTTGTGGAAAATGCTATATTTTATTTAACAATCCTAATTACCTTTGTTTGGCAGAATCTAAACCTTACTTTATATATGCCAATCTTTTCGTGACCATTTACTACTTTAGAGCTGGAAGTCCTGTAATCTGTAATACGGCACATTGGTAACCCAGGGTAATGAGGTCTACTGAGTAATATCAGCCAGCTTTTAATTTTAAATAACCCTTCATTAAAAAGTTCCTAAAGCAGCTGGCAGTATTGATTCTGTAATGTTTAGATGTTCAGATCACAAAATGACGTCTGGAAATATTGTTCTTGAAACAACACCGTTATTATACTACACATCTAGTTATTTCAATTTTCAAATCGGTGTGTTGTTAAAATGACACAAAAACGCGAGGTTGGTCAACAAAACATGTTGTAAGCGTTATCGATTATTTTTCACTGGTGCGGGCAACGAAATATATAACCAATGAGAAACGTGCATGTAGTGTGCGTGGGCGGAACTAACACCCTATTGGCTGCGCGGCTCACGAGTAGGAGTATATAAACCCAGTGCCGTGCGCGATATAGTCACTTAAAATTTAATAATAATTATTGTAGTGTGCTAATTTAAGAGAAAAAAAAAATATTGCGCGAAAATGTTTAAGTTGTTTAGATGGATCGAGTCTCCGGCACAGTTGCCATGTTTACCAGTGGAAATGTGGTGTGTGATATTACGTATGTTGGATGCAACATCTTTATTATCGATGGTACGTAGTTTTTCAATTTTATTGAGTATTTCTTACGGCGATCCAGTGCTGAAGAAAAAAATACGTGATGCATTAGTGCAGGAGAAGAAGACTACTTTAGAGTTTAAGTTTAATCCGAAATTGACGACGAATATAGAGAGAACGGGTGAATCAAAAGCTGCGACTTATGGACGAAACGTTGTTAAGGATGTCAGGGTGAGAGATAGGACGACTGCTAGATCGGGAGAGAATTTGTTGAAGAAGTGTGACAAAAATCAGAAGATGGTTAGATCCAAGACTAGGCAGCATCGCTTGAATCCGTACAGATTGTAATCGGTGAGTAGTGTGGTTTTTGTATATATTGTAATTGTAAATCATGAATTAGTTTAGGTTTGTACATATTAGATTATTTTGTAGGTATAGATATTATTTTAATTTGTAAATACTTAGATTTAGATGTATTTTATTCTTGCACATATTTTGTAAGATTTTTAAAATATCTAAGACAATAAATAGGAAACTACAATTTACTTTCACTGGTTGTAAGATTTTCCTTCATGAAAATCTTCCCGTGGAAAGCAGTAAAAAATCAAAAATATCACGTGGCGAACTATGTTATCTGCTAAAAGTTATTTCGACCAAGTCAGTCCAATCCAATAACGTTGGACGTTGTTGACTCCCATCAAAACAATCACTATAGGCACCGTATATTTAAAGGGAGACAGTAAAACCACTATGGAGTCTCGATTGGTTCTGATTTATAACGGTTGACCTGCAGCATGCACAAGAGTATTATTATACCATTTGTACTTTGTTGTACGAGATTTAATAGTTTTTACTGAAATAAATTATTATTAAGAATGATTAATTTTTTAATTAAAAATGCGGCGGATTCTTTGTCGGCGCGGGTTTGGTATGTTGTTTTTATTTCTTTCGAGATTATGCACGTGCAATACCTATAATATATAATATGCTTTTTATTTGTGATGTGATAGGCTCTAGTCGTACGTTTTCGTTGTAGTGTTTATTAAATTGTGTATTAGTTTGACATAAATATCTTATATTGGAATTAATTTTAAAACGTTTTTTTTTTATTTTTTGCTATTTGATTAGTTTAGTTAATAGCATACAGAAACAATTTTAATATCTCAGTGCTGTGTTGTATGGACAAGGCCAACATCAGGAAGATCTTTTGGGTTTCCCAAAGAAGAATACAGGTAAAAAAGGAACAGATCTATTAGATTTTACCATGCTATAAAACGAACAACCCTAGTTTCTATACAGAATTAGTATAAGAAACTCTAATCAAACTATATTAATTTTGTAATCGAAAGAAGTGGAGTGGTGAGCCTTATTCAGGAAAAATAATTTTCGTGGAGACTGACTTTTTATTTTTCCTGTATATTAATTTTGGTAGCTAGGTGATTTAATATACAAGGTGTTTCAAAAAAAGCTGGCCAAACTTTGTGAGCGAATTGGGGACATCTAATCATGAAAAACCTAAATTGTAATTTTTCGAAAAGTTCTTATTTACAAAGATACAGGGTGTTAAAGATGACTGCCTGAGGACGATTTTTTTTCATTTTATGTCAAAAATGTGATAAAATAAAGTTTTTTGCATAAAAAAGGCATACTTCTTTTTTCTCGAAAAACTTAAAGTTTTTCGAGAAATTCGAGTTTGAAAATTTTAGGACAAAACTGGTCTTAGTAAACAGCATTAATAAAATTATTGAAATACAGTTTGCCAACGACAAGTTTTCTAAAATTTTATTAATGCTAAGGACCAGTTTTTACCTAAAATTTTCAAACTCGAATTTCTCAAAAACCTTTAAGTTTTTCGAGAAAAAAGAAGTATGCCTTTTTTATGTAGAAAACTTTATTTTATCACATTTTTGACACAACATGAATAAAAATCACAAGGAAAAAAAGTTAAATTATCCCCCCCCCCCCCCCGTTTATCCGCCTATGGTCATCCTTTTTTATTCAATTTCATGTCAGTTTACGACATTTAACTATGTGAATAAATATGCTACATTTGGTTAATTTATTTTTACTCGTTTCGAAAATATTTCAAAAAATCGTCCTCAGGCAGTCATCTTTAACACCCTGTATCTTTGTAAATAAGGACTTTTCGAAAAATTACAATTTAGGTTTTTTTCATGATTAGATGTCCCCAATTCGCTCACAAATTTTGGTCAGCTTTTTGAAACACCTTGTATAATAACATTTATTTAGTTTATATACAATATAGCTGATCGATTAAAGGTCTATATAAATTATATATTTATTATTACAAATATATCTTTTCTATTTTTTTATGTGCTAAAATATTGTTTTTTTAATTTATTAAATATTTAGTTTAGTATATGCAATTTTGTACTTTTTCAATTTATTTTTCTTTTGTTCTTTTTTGGTAAAAAACAAACATCGGTAATTTTGCGTAAAATAAATAACAAAAAGCTTTTATGTACCAATGGTTTTAATTTAAAAATTATCTACTTAATTTAAATAACAACGAATATACAATTCCAATTTTTACCGCCCTCGTAAGAATAATTTTTAAAAATGCGTGCATAGATTCTGACGTATTGACCGGTATCGGGGAACTGAAGTCGAGGGTCGATGGCAGCTGGAGCTGACAAAATTAATTTGGATATGATTAGGATGTGTTGCCCCACAATAATTCCGATTCTAACACACATTATTAATCATTGCATTCAGAATGGAGTATTTCCTTCCGACTGGAAGAAGGCTGTTGTCTTGCCCCTTCCGAAGGTGTCGGTTGTAAATGAATTTTCTGATTTAAGACCTACCCAGTAAACACACATACGTTTATTTAACGTTTATCATTACAAAACACCTTTCCAAAAAAAGATACATTAAATACGTATATTTTACTTTTATATGTCGCGCTTTTTCACGTTACAGAACACTAATAACGAAACGTTAGTTAAATGCTATATAAAAAAGTGTATTGAACGTATTTATGTATATATATTCAACGGTGAAATCAAACGTTATTTAAACGGTTCTAAAATACGTTAATAATACGATTACAGAAACGTTGTATATGTAATACATGCATTTGTCGTTTTTTAAAAGCTAATAATTAACGTTTGTGTAATCGTATTAATTACGCATTTTAGGAATGTTTAAATAACGTTTGATTTCACGTTATTTAATGTGGTTTTTATATATTTTTGTAACGTGAAATATACGTTGATAAAATGTATGGAATAAATCAATAAAACTACCAGATTTCCATTGTTGGGTTGGTACAAAAGTTTGATGAAAAAATCATGCCCTTTTTGTTAAATAGTTAAACCAAAAAATATACACATTTGGGTGTTTTTGGTGTTTTTTAATGTTGAATATTGTGGTCAAATATAACTTACAAAATTATACGATACAATAATGCACGTTTCGGCGAACGCTTTCTGTCGCCGAAACTTACGTTGTATCGAATAATTTTGTAATTTCTTTTTGACAATATTTTATATAAAAATATTGAATAACACAAAAAACAAACGGATTTTTAATTGGTTTTTAATATATTTACAACCAACAATCCAACTTTTTGATTTAACGATTTAGGATATTGGAGACATACTTTTAGCATCGAACCTTGTCCGTTATTTTATTAGGATAAAAACACTTTACATTTTTTGTTGTATATAATTATAACAAAATGTTCTAGAATCATCACTAGTGTAAAATGTAAGATAACAAATTGTCTATAAATATGTAATATATTCTAAACATAGGAACATTTTTTTTAATAACAAATAGAAAGTTAAATTAAGGAACAAATAATTCTTTCACATATTAAGAAGAATAAAATATAGAATTATGCTTAAATTTTGACTGCTTCTTAACCGCTTACGATAGGGAATTTTAATTAATTTAAAAAATCAATAAATCATAAATCTAATACATAAACTAGCTGTTGCCCTCGAGGCACGAATAGCTCTCCATATTTAAGTGTAAAAGTCATAATTTTATGACCTTTTTGTCATTTATCTAAATTTTTGTTTTGTTTTAGACATCAGCTATTTTTTTTTTTGTATCGGGTTTTGTGCCTTTTTCTTCTCTTTGGAGGCACTATTTATACGCAGATATTTTATATTCCAGATCTAGGCCAAATTCTTGTACGCAAAATAATTGATTTTTTTTTTAGTTTTATTATAAAATTTATTTTGCCCGCTTTTCTACTATTTACGAACGCCTATGTAAACAAAATTGTTATGCTGCATGTTGTAGGTTATCCGTTAAGTGGTTTTTGAGTTATCACGGATACAATTTTTTCCTGACCCTTTTATAGAATTTTCACGGACGCCTATGGAACATTAATTTTTGTCGTGTATTTTTAACACCAATTCAACTAGTTAAATATAAAAATTTTTACATTTTAATTTTTTTTCATTTTACCCCTTTTTTTTACTATTTACGAACGCCTATGTAAATAAAAATTTGATGCTGCATTTTTTAGGTTATCTTATATGAAAGCTATATATAATTAGCCAATTTTTCTGGTATATTTGGGAAACATTTTTTTTTCGTTTTTGACTCTTTTTTTAAGACTATTTTCGAACGCCTGTGTGAACTAATTCTTTTATGTAACATTTTTTAGGTTATATTCTATCACACCTATAAAAAGTTATTCAATATTTCGGATAAGTTTAAGAACTATAATTTTTTTAAATTTTTGAACCCTCTTTTAAACCCCTTGCCTACGCTCAATGTTAATCACCACCTATAAATAGCCTGTAGTATTTTCGTACCAAATGTGGTTAAAATCCGTTAAGTGGTTTTTGAGTTATCACGGATACAAATTTTTTCTGGCCCTTTTATAGAATTTTCACGAACGCCTATGGAACATTAATTTTTGTCGTGTATTTTTAACACCAACTCAACTAGTTAAATATAAAAATTTTTACATTTTAATTTTTTTTATTTTACCCCTTTTTCTACTATTTACGAACGCCTATGTAAATAAAAATTTTATGCTGCATTTTTTAGGTTATCTTATATCAAAGCTATATATAATTAGCCAATTTTTCTGGTATATTTGGGAAACATTTTTTTTTCGTTTTTGACCCTTTTTTAACACTATTTTCGAACGCCTGTGTGAACTAATTCTTTTATGTAACATTTTTTAGGTTATATTCTATCACAACTATAAAAAATTATTCAATATTTCGGATAAGTTTAAGAACTATGATTTTTTAAATTTTTGAAACCTCTTTTAAACCCGTTGCCTACGCTCAATGTTAATCACCACCTATAATTATCCTGTAGTATTTTCGTACCAAATGTGGTTAAAATCCGTTAAATGGTTTTTGAGTTATCACGGATACAAATTTTTTCTGACCCTTTTATAGAATTTTTACGGACGCCTATGGTACATTAATTTTTGTCGTGTATTTTTAACACCAATTCATCTAGTTAAATATAAAATTTTTTACATTTTAATTTTTTTTTATTTTACCCCTTTTTCTACTATTTACGAACGCCTATGTGAATAAAAATTTTATGCTGCATTTTTTAGGTTATCTTATATCAAAGCTATATATAATTAGCCAATTTTTCTGGTATATTTGGGAAACGTTTTTTTTTTCGTTTTTGACCCTTTTTTTAAACTATTTTCGAACGCCTATGTGAACCAATTCTTTTATGGAATATTTTTTAGCTTATATTGTATCACAACTATGAAAAATTATTCCATATTTCGAATAAGTTTAGGAAATATATATTTTTTATGTTTTGACCCCTTTTCCACTATTTACGAACGCCTATGAAAGTAAGTTATTCATAACACATTTTATAGGTTATATTCTATCAAAACTATCAATAACTAGTTAATATTTCTGCTATTTTTAAGAAATAGGTTTTTTTTTAATCTTTTTTACCCCATTTTACACTATTTTCGAACGCCAATGTGGTCTAATATTTTATGTTCAATATTTTAGGTTATATTCAATTAAATGCGTAAAAAATTATGCAGTATTTCGGATAAGTTTAAGAACTATGAATTTTTTTAGTTTTTGAACCCTCTTTTAAACCCTTTGCCTACGCTCAATGTTTCCCAAAATCTAATCAGCTCCTTGCCATGTCCAATAGTATTTTTGTACCAAATTTGGTTAAAATCTGTTAAGCGGTTTTTGCGTTTTCGTGGATACAGACAGACAGACAGACAGACAGACAGACATACAGACAGACAGACAGACAGACAGACAGACAGACAGACATTTTTTTAAAACTACTTATTTATGTATAAAATGACCAAAAAGAAGTATTTCCGGTGAAATTAAAAAAAATTTTTTTTTCATGAAACTAATAGTCTCCATATATACATATATTACATATATGATATGGAGAGCTAATAATGCTTGCAAATCATTTTTCTGGTGCACGGGAAAGTTCAATTTGGCTGCTTCTGAAATGAAAAATGTATACATAGGTATTAGCATAATATAATTATAAATATTTAGAATGTAATGTTATTTTTGCTAGAAGCGTATAGATACTCTATACATTTTTAGGCAAAAGTAAAAGATATTTACTTTTAATCTAAAATTATATTTTCTGAGTGCAATAAACCCAGTAAATCAGTAAATTCATTGCATTAATTTGTCAATTTTAAATTTTTTTCCTGTGAATTTTTTCAAATTTTATAATCTAATTTTTATTAGTGTTCTGAAAGCAAAATATCGAGTGGTGTGGCTGGCTGATGAGTACAAACGAGTACGAAATATACTTATTTTAAAAAATATGTACATTAATAGGGCGCATAATTTTTATTTATAACATTTTTCTGCAAATATGGTGGTAAATAATGCGTAAATGGATCTTAACGCACTAATTTTATACCCTGTGTAAATATCAAATATGTTTAACCCGTTTTAGTATCATAATAAAATCTTGTGTTCTATCTTATTGACACCTATTACTTACCTAAAATAGTGCTCAAAAGTGTTGTCTTTTCAAAACCATTTTGTTGAAGCGACCTTTACAGTTGAACTGTATTCCTAATTGGTTGGCCATTAAAAATTTCATAATTCTTCTAGAAACTCAATACCGAACATCACTTAATTTTTAATAATATTAAACTACTTAAATATTTTTTAACTAATTGTAGCACTTGATTTTTATTATATTCGCACAATTTACGATCATAATTATTATTCTTTGCTACCTCTATAATTCTTCTAGAAAGTCCCTCAATACCGAATCTCACTTAATTTTTAATAATATTACACTTCTTAAATCTTTTTGAACTAATTGTAGCACTTTCTTTTTATTATATTCGCACTATCTTCATAATTCTTTTAGAAAGGCCCTCAATACCGAACGTCACTTAATTTTTAATAAGCATTTAACTACTTAAATTTTTTTAACTATTTGTAGCACTATCAACAATGATACCTAACTATTATTCTTTGCTACCACATTAATTATTTTGCTTGAACCTTCCAGTGCTTGGATAGGTATAACGTAATAAATATAAAATATAATCTAAATTCTAATTCTAATACCTACCCGCGATTTATCTAAAACCATTGTTGCCAAGTCGGGTAGCCTTTTAATTAAATTTAAATGTCATTTTAAGTCTGTCTTTTTATACCTAAGCAAAGCTTTAAATTTTATAAATCAAAGGCGTCTACTACAGAAAATATTTTTATATACATGTTCGAATCAGCCAAACATGTTTCGGAACTTTACTGTTCCTTCTTCAGTGGCATTAATAAATCTTACAAAGAATTCTTACCTAGTGTCGTAAGGTATAATATGGATTCAAACATGTAAACCTACATACACTTTGTTGAAAAACTTTTATTTAATAGCAAAAAACATGAGGTTTATATAAAATTTTTCGAAAACTTAAATTTTGTTATACCTACTACTTATTATGTAAATAGCAAATTTCTGTAATACACCATTTAATGTGGAATGTTTCTTTGTGTAAATCATTTCAATAAAGAAGAATTGTTGAAAATACACTTATGTTGTTTGACTTTAATCAAATTCAAAAAAGTGTGTGTTAAAATTAATAAATTTCTGGAAACCCCGAAAGTATACGTATCTATTATAAAAAATAATAATTAGATTATATATATCTTTATATCTCCTATAGTACGAGAAGAAATTCTCACTTTGGCATCACTGTTAAAAAACAACTGTATAATTTTAGTCACTAACAAACATTACGACCTTCACATACGTTTTCGGCCAATCATATGCTTTATAATTTAATGGTTTAACAACGGCCTGCCTTCAACGTTCAAGCAACGTTTGAAATGTGTGAAACTACACAAACAGGTGTTCATATAGCAAAAACAAAAACATTTTTTTGTGATTGCTTGGGCCGGTTACTAGGTATTTAAGTAGGTATAATACCACTTATTTTTAACTTCTTATTCAAAATTGGAAAAAATATGTTGTAAAACTATTCTGAAACTTATATTTTTGCATAAGAAAAAAGAAAAACCCAACAAATCATTATAAGATTTAATTAACTTGTTAACAAATATTTCGCATTACTCTTGTAAACTTAGAGTACCGATAGGTATAACTAGTTGTAGTAGGAAGTTTTTGATAAACACTTTTTGTTCAATTTGTTATGTACACTATGTCCGAGATAAGAATGGGATAGCATTGGAAACTAGGAAACGTTAGGACTTACAAGGTCGTTTAAATTAGTGTAAAGTTATACAATTTAAATACCTTTTAAATGGTGTTTTCAAAAGTAACTAACTAAATAGGTATATTAGGGATTTACTTACATATTATAAAGTGTTTGTTTTACTGTTTCAACTGGTAGGTAAATTAAGGTTAAACCTTTATATATTCTAGATTTTTGAAAATACATTTAGGACGTAATACTCGTTGTTATTTCAATAATTCTAGTTTTACATCAAACGATTCATTGACACATTTTTTAAAAGTATTTGGAACCGTAATAATCAACGTTTTAAAATTTCCCAATTTAAATATTGCTCATTTTAAAAATAATTTCACACGTTCTAATTGTTGGTACATTTGGAATTGTGATAACATACTTTATAAACATTATATAAACGTTTTGAATTTTCCCATATTAAGCAATAAGAATTTTTATGGGATATTTTACACGTTACCTTAACTGTAATTTTAGAATTATTATAAAATACTTAAAAAACGTCATTTTAACGTTTTCATTGTCGCCTCTAAAAATTATGCGCTTCTAATGAACATTTTCTAACGTTATTTTAGCTATAAATATCGGTTTATTATAAATTACATAAAGAACGTTTTATAAACGTTTTTAATTTTGACAATGTTTGACACGCGTTTAAAAAACACCTAAAACAAACGTTTTTATTTTATGGTTTATTTATAATACATATACAACGTTACTTAAACATAATAAATGTAGGTAGTTGTATTTAGATAATAACACCACGTGTCTATAACGTTTAAATTGACCGGTGTAAAATTAAACTTAAAATAAACCGTCACTTTTCTAAAGTAAGACCAATTATCAACGATTGACACGTTAAATCAACGTTTAATTTACGTATATGTGTTTACTGGGTATTAGCTTATTGTCGTTATTTTCAAAAATATTTGAGAAAGTAATTTACAAACAAATTGCGGGGTTTTTAAGTGAGTTTAATCTTCCCCTTCATGTCAGTCCGCCTTCCGGAGAGGATTAGGCACGGCAACGGCTTTAACCAAAGTTTTGGACGACATTATATTAGGTAACTGTAGATAGAAAGGAAACAGTCGCTCTGGCTCTTCTTGATTTTAGTAAGGCGTTTGATATTATTGATCACCGGTTGTTATGCCGGAAATTAAGCTATTTGGATTTTGAGCAAATTACTGTTCATTTTTTGAGACTATTTATATGATCGCTCGCAGGCTGTTTTTATCAATGGTAGGCATTCGAAATGCCTTCCGCTAGAGAGGGGAGTTCCCCAGGAGTCGATACTGGGACCTCTATTTGTTTTATTCACAGTGGATATGGTGGGCTGTTTGACAGCTTGTGATATGCACCAGTATGCGGACGATACACAGGTCTATGTGACTTACGACCGGAGTGGTTCTGTTACCGCTGAAGCTACTCTCAATCAAACGCTACATAATATAGAGCAATATTGTTGCAATAACGGACTTAAAATTAATCCCAAAAAGTCAAACCTCATTTATTTCGGTACTTCTTCAGATAACGCGAAGCTAAGTGTTATAATTTACATGCTCGGTTAGCTGACTCTCACCGAGTTAAAAATAAAGTCCTTTCTATTTATTTATTTAGATGCCCCCATATTTTGCTTTCTGGCCTATTTTCTATTGTAGCATGTCCCGATACGCGGCATCTCTCTGTAAACGCTCCACAAAGGGTACCGACGAGGAGTAGATATACTGTCTCTTATATTTACGCTGCTATAGGTTTGTTTTCACAAGCGTCGGAAACAGTCAGGATTCTGCGTATACCGTTGTTGACACGAGGTGTATAATTATAAATATCCGCCACTGTAGTATGTAACACATGAAAGTTTTTTAAAAAAAGAAAACAGTTGAATTCATAATATCAATCACAAATTTATTTACAAAAAAGCTTTGTCAAGAACCATAAAATACTAGAATAATAAATTAATTAATTAAGAGTAGTCTGATGTACTTAGTTTATCATATGAGATTTTCTTATCATTTAAAACAAAAAATACTGAATCATTCAAATCAAAGTAATCAACAAGTCTAAAATATATAATATAAGTAATAGTTAAGTAAAAATTCGATTTAATTATAATTTACCCCATAAACTAGAACCCTACATCACAAAACAAAAAAAAAATCAACAAAACTTGAATATAAATAAGCTAGTAGGCCAACCATGGATGGTGTTTGAGTGATTCCTTGGATCTGAAAAATCAAAAATCATTTCCAATTATTGATTACATCATCTCATATTAAAAATGTTATATGATTTCTTAATTTTAAGTTTTTAAACATATTAAATATATTTTTTTCACAAAACGGCAAGTTCATCTATATACACCTAAGCAGCCACTAGCTGACTAACATGAATGTATTTCCAGACTCCAATAGAATCTTCGAACCTTGTAAATAAAAATACCCCATAGCACAATATGAATTTGTGTCCGCAAATATAATAAAAAGAAAATTTTGGGGCATAGCGGACAAAATGACTGGTTTTACCTACAATATGAATTTTGTAGTTTTCATTATTTGGCATTTAAGATCGACAACCGATTGCTTGGAGACCACCGTCCGAAGCGTTGCTGATACCAAAATATTTTTGGTGCTGTTAGCAGAAGGATAAATGGTCTCCTGCTAGCGTTTTGTGTTTACATTATTTTATTTTCTATTTTTACGGCTTGTGTTACCTATACATTAGATTTGTTCGGCCTCTGTATGGTGGGATATGCATTACTATGTGTATATACCCTGTAGGTATTAATTAACATTACATTGGTCTTAATATTGAGTTTTTGACGTGTAATAACCGTATCAAATTTCAATTTACTGATTTACAAAATCTTGGAGAAAAACTTAAAAATTAGATCTTTGACACCCTGTATCTCCGACACAAAGCGATTTGCACATATTTATGTTTATAGGAACTTTTTCATTTTTTCAAAATGGCGTATCACCTCTGTAAATGCGTCCCACATATTATGATACATCCTGTATAATATGTAAATGTCTCTCTTCTGTATCCATGATTACTCAAAAACCACTCCACATATTTTAACCAAATTTGATAACAAAAATACTACATGATATATTTAGGTGGTGATTAACTTTTCGGAAACATTGAGCGTAGGCATGGGGTTTAAAAAAGGGTTAAAAAATTTTAAAAAATCATAGTTCTTAAACTTATCCGAAATATTGAATTATGTTTCATAGATTTAATAGAATATAACCTAAAACATTTAGCATAAAAATTAGATTACATTGACGTTCCAAAATAGTGTAAAAAGGGGTCGAAAAACTAAAAGAAAACATATTGCCTACTTATTTATAGCTTTGATACAATATATCCTATGACAAGAAAGCTGCAAACGCCAAACAGTGAACAAGAAGTATACATTCAACAATATGGATATAGGCAAGAGCCCAGCTGCACTTTAATGTGCGTCCGCAAAAATTCCACTGGAAACTGGCTAAATACCTGCTGGTGAAGGCCGATATCAAACAACAACTTATGAAATGTGTCATAAAAAACTTGCTTACATAAGCGTACGTAAATACTGGAAAAGGGATGAAAATAAAAGATATTTCGACTTTAAAAGTGATGTTAAAAATAACGACAAAAATTAATATAGGCGTCCGTGAAAAATCTAAAAAAGGGTCAGAAAAATCTGTATCCACGATAACTCAAAAACCACTTAACGGATTTTAACTAAATTTCGTATACAAATTCGACACGATATTTCTAGGTACTGCAATGATTAACTTTTGGAAAACATAAACTTATTCGAAATATGGAATAATTTTTCATAGCTAAAAGCTGTATAGATAGTATAGTACGATTCTCATAATTGCCATTTATAGCCTCTCTCGTGGTCCTCTCAATTTTTTTTTAGGGGTTGAGAAATAAACGATAGTCGCTGGGGCTATATCTTGTGAATATGTTGTATCGGCGAACAATTTAAATTTCAATTCGATGAACGGATGCGTTTTCAGTCATTTCTTCGTCCTTCAAAAATTGCTTGGTACTTTCTCGACACCCAAAACAGTACCACAGTTTACTGTACAGTTACTTCACTTCGTGTCGGAACCTTTTATCTCTCTGTCTACAAAGCAATTCGCCGCACTTATTATGGTATATATAGATATAGTATAACATAGTAGCGGGCGAGAAATGTAGCTGGGATTGCGACGAGTCGATGCGGTTTTTAACGTCTACTGACCCTTCTTATCTATAGTTATTATTCTATGACAGTACCATTATTTTTCGTGAAAATTTGTTGTTGCCCTCTTTTGAGTTATTCCACCTTGTTCAAGCCATGGTTTAGTTACAGACGTATCGAATCTTCGGCAAAATCAACCAAGAGTCTCAAAAGAAAATTTGTTGATTGATCGCTCTAAAACTACCTAATTTAACTTGTTTGTTTAAATTTTGCATGCCGTCATTGTCCAATTTTATAAACATTGTATCCGTTACCTTACCTACCTTTGTTAAATATTTAAGAAGCAGTAATACTCAAAATTGTATTTTCGACATAACTACGCAGGCTGTGACAATACTTACCGCTCTTACAATATTCTATTTTCACCAAAATTCTATGGTTTTGTGAACGAAAGATATTTGCGGATTGTGGTTATTTCTAAATATCTTACTAATTAATTTATTCATAATGTATCAGTGGTGTACGGTGAAATTTAGGTTAAAGGAATCTGTTTTTGAATCTCTTAACATTATCTACTGGTTATGTAAAAGAATGTGCTTAGCGACATCTAGTTTACGTTGGTAATATGCCGAGTGAACAGAAATTCACTATATCGACTCTGCGAGAGGCGGCCCCTGTCCCCATCATGCACAATAATTACCAACGCATAAGGCTTTATCCTTCTCAAACTCAGATCAGATAAACTGGCGTGACGTGCTCACATGTCAATGTCAAGTATTTTTATTGTAGAAGGAACGTCAAACTGTCACTGTCAGTCAATTGACCTTGAATATATTAAGGAACTGGTTGCTTATCGATTTCATTTGAAAGAAAATGGGCTATTGCACTTACTGTTACGCCTTCCTCTATAGAACTTATTCCATAAGAACTATGATCCTTATTTCGTTTTTAAGTCAGTTCCTTCGTTTTAATCGGACTCTGCAAATCTGATCATAACGGATCAATGTCACTGTTCGTTGTGCCGGGTTTCCAATACTCTTTTCTTCTTCCTTCCTTCCTCTTAAGACATTGCAATCTTAAGTTTGTGAGGTCTTTACCATTTACTAGATGATCCAAAGAATGCATTGAACGTAAACCAGGAACTTAATATAATGCAAGCTCTTACCTTTGAAAGCCCCTAAATTTTGCCTACGCCTACTGTTCTAGGCTCAACCTGTTGTTGTACAAGCATATTCTCACCAGTTTGAAGTAATCACAATCGAAACCTTCAATAAATTATTGTGAAACAATCATTTGATGAGATTAAATTTAAAAAAAGAAATGAAAATTTACTCATGATACATGCGATCTTTATTTTATAATACGTACTTTTTAGTAACTAATACTAAAAATTGATGATAGTTATTTAGCTGTATTTAGTAAATTACTATTTTTTAAGTTGTAAGTATATTAAGAGAATCTTTATATATATTGTAGTTAATTAAATATTGTACAATTTGTAAATATAACACCTACACACAGCACAGATGATTTAATAAAAAAATAATTTATAGTTTTCTTTTTGTCTTGTGGAAAATGTTATATTTTATTTAACAATCCTAATTACCTTTGCTTGGCAGAATCTAAACATTACTTTATATATGCCAATCTTTTCGTGACCGTTTACTACTTTAGAGCTGGAAGTCGTTTAATTTGTAATACGGCACATTGGTAACCCAGGGTAATGAGGTCCAATGAGTAATATCAGCCAGCTTTTAATTTTAAATAACCCTTCATTAAAAAGTTCCTAAAGCAGCTGGCAGTATTGATTCTGTAATGTTTAGTTGTTCAGATCACAAAATTACGTCTGGAAATATTGTTCTTGAAACAACACCGTTATTATACTACACATCTAGTTATTTCAATTTTCAAATCGGTGTGTTGTTAAAATGACACAAAAACGCCAAGTTGGTCAACAAAACATGTTGTAAGCGTTATCGATTATTTTTCACTGGTGCGGGCAACGAAATATATAACCAATGAGAAACGTGCATGTAGTGTGCGTCGGCGGAGCTAACACCCTATTGGCTGCGCGGCTCAGTAGTAGGAGTATATAAACCCAGTGCCGTGCGCGATATAGTCAGTTAAAATTTAATAATCATTATTGTAGTGTACTAATTTAAGAGAAAAAAAATTATTGCGCGAAAATGTTTAAATTGTTTAGATGGATCGAGTCTCCGGCACAGTTGCCATGTTTACCAGTGGAAATGTGGTGTATGATATTACGTATGTTGGATGCAACGTCTTTATTATCGATGGTACGTAGTTTTTCAATTTTATTGAGTATTTCTTACGGCGATCCAGTGGTGAAGAAAAAAATACGTGATGCATTAGTGCAGGAGAAGAAGACTACTTTAGAGTTTAAGTTTAATCCGAAATTGACGACGAATATAGAGAGAACGGGTGAATCAAAAGCTGCGACTTATGGACAAAACGTTGTTAAGGATGTCAGGGTGAGAGATAGGACGACCGCTAGATCGGGAGAGAATTTGTTGAAGAAGTGTGACAAAAATCAGAAGATGATTAGATCCAAGACTAGGCAGCATCGCTTGAATCCGTACAGATTGTAATCGGTGAGTAGTGTGGTTTTTGTATATATTTAAATTGTAAATCATGAATTAGTTTAGGTTTGTACATATTAGATTATTTTGTAGGTATAGATATTATTTTAATTTGTAAATACTTAGATTTAGATGTATTTTATTCTTGCACATATTTTGTAAGATTTTTAAAATTTCTAAGACAATAAATAGGAAACTACAATTTACTTTCACTGGTTGTAAGATTTTCTTTCATGAAAATCTTCCCGTGGAAAGCAGTAAAAAATCAAAAATATCACGTGGCGAACTATGTTATCTGCTAAAAGTTATTTCGACCAAGTCAGTCCAATCCAATAACGTTGGACGTTGTTGACTCCAATCAAAACAATCACTATAGGCACAGTAGATTATTCAGCAGATTTATCGGATCATCTGCCAGTAACTTATAAGTTAAAGTTGAAATTCATACAGCATAGACCGTTTTTTTATACCTTTCGGAACTTTCGGCGGTTTGATCAGGAGCTGTTTTATTCTGATTTGGTGAATGTTCCCTTCCATAATATATTATACCAGGGCAATGTTGATGAGAAATTTGAAATGTTTAACCGTTATATTTTGGATATCTTTAACAAATATGCTCCTGTGAGAACTGTTCGGATATCTAAGAAGAAAGCACGTTGGATAACAGACGATATTAAGCAGCTTCAGAGACTCAGACAAAAATGTTTGACCAAATATAAACGTAATAGATCTGTTGAAAACTGGAATGCATATAAGCGTGCTCGCAACTTGGCTTCCGATGAGATTCGAAAAGCTAAGAGAAAACATTTATTGGACCAGTTCAAGAATAATAGTTCCAAAGATAATTGGAAATTGTTGCGCGATCTGGACGTTTATGGAAGGTTTGCCTTCGAGCCTCCAGAATGTGGATGAAATGAATGAGTATTTTGCATACATACCCCGACTTCTGCCTGATTGCTGATTTATTGGATTTTTATTTAAATAATAGAAAAACAAATAGTGAGTTGTTTTGTTTCAGGATGGCGTCGTCCGAGGAGGTCAGTGAGGCTTTGTTTAAGATTAAAACAAGGGCTGTAGGCACGGATGGTATCAGTGCAGAAATGTTGAAGCGCTGCTGGCCTTATATACTGTCATTTATCCTTCATCTGGTGAACTCTTGCATTGAGCAGGAGTCGTACCCCGAGTGTTGGCGGTGCGCAAGTATTGTCCCGTTGCCAAAGAAGTCGGATCCAAGGGAGCTGAGGGATCTCAGACCTGTAAGCATCTTACCCGCGATGTCTAAAATTCTTGAGAGAATACTCTGCAATCAGATGATAGTCTATATAGAAGAGTTTGGGCTTCTTCCGAAGGTGCAATCGGGATTTCGCGAAAATCATAGCTGCTGCTCTGCTCTGCTAAAAGTTACAGATGACATTTTTCGAGCATTGGATGATGGTGAGGCGGCTGCCCTCGTGCTCTTGGATTATTCCAAAACGTTCGATCGTCTTGATCACGGGTTGATGTTGGCGATTCTCAATTACTTGGGTTTTGGTGATTCGGCTAGATGTCTTATTGAGAGGTTCTTGGGCGATCGAAGGCAGGCGGTAGTATTGAATGGAAAAACTTCCGAGGTTTCTTCAACAAATGGGGGAGTTCCGCAGGGATCCATTTTGGGACCAATTTTGTTTGTATTGTATACGTCACAGCTTGTCACAAAGCTGGAGCACTGTTCAGTCCATTTATATGCGGATGACACGCAGGTGTACAGGTCATTTTTTCCGAGTTCCGTCGTCCAGGCTGTCAGTGATATTAATGCTGATTTGGCTAGCTTGGTTAAGACATCGCGTGACCACTGCTTAGATATTAATCCTGGTAAGTCACAATTGCTGCTTTTTAGTAAGCCGCAATTACAGCAGCAAATTTGTGATTTGCTTGATATTAGCATCGAAAACCAGCGACTTGACTGCGTGAACGAGGCTAGGAATATGGGCGTTACACTTGGCACTGGTTTGAGATTTCAGAAGCATGTTAGTTGTTGTGTCAAGAGGGGATTTGCTAGCTTAAAGTTGATCTATGGCCAACGAAAATTTTTAACAACTCAGGTGAAGAAACTCTTGTGCGATTCATTGGTGTTGTCACACTTTAATTTCTGCGACGTAATGTATGGACCTTGTTTATTAACAGTAGATCAACGCCGTATCCAACTAATGCAAAACTCGTGTGTTCGTCTTATATCAGGCATTCGAGGGCGTGAGCGCGGTATTACCGCCAAAACTCGAGAGATAGGATGGCTTAAAATGAACGAAAGGCGAACATTTCACTCCTTAACGCTTTTAAAGTTTTATTGAATAGATGTCCTGGGTATTTATTTGATAGAGTTCAGTTTAGAGGAACAGCTCATGATATTAATATTAGACACAAATTAATCATTACGCCTCCTGCTCATCGATCGGTTATGTACGAACGGTCATTTTCATATAACATTGCACAAGTATATAATCAGCTGCCGAATGATGTAAAGCTTCTATCAGGACATAGATTTAAAGCCGCACTCCGTCATATTGTCCATTCTTTAATTTGAAATTGTTAAAGTCAGTAATGTAATTGGTATCTGTTTAGGGTTGAGTAAATTAACAAGGTGGGTTAGAGTAAGCTTTTTATTGTATTTTTTATTTCAACAAGTTGTATTTTGTATTGGACTTATTTAAAATTTGGATAGTCCTCTAAATTAGGTTGTTGTTTTAATAAGGTATGTTTTGTATTTATTCAAGTAAGGTTTCCTTTTGTCTGTCTTTTTTTTTGTCTTCAATGGACGATTACTTTTGAGTGGTTAAGTTAGGAAGCAATAAGCTTCAACTTCGACTATTGTATTTATATATATAATTACAATAAAGTCACTTATTATTATTATTATATTTAAAGGGAGACAGTAAAACCACTATGAAATCTACCCGACATATTATTATCTCTCTCGCGCAGCATCGGTCACCACTCTTTTATGAAGTCAGTTGGGAGTCTCGATTGGTTCTGATTTATAACGGTTGACCTGCAGCATGCACAAGAGTATTATTGTACCAGTTGTACTTTGTTGTATAAGATTGAATAGTTTTTACTGAAATAAATAATAATAAGAATGATTAATTTTTAATTAAAAATGCGGATTCTTTGTCGGCGCGGCGTTTGGTATTTTGTTTTTATTTCTTTCGAGATTATGCAGATGCAATATCTATATATGATTTTTATTTGCGA
This sequence comes from Apoderus coryli, assembly GCA_911728435.2. Lineage (NCBI taxonomy): Eukaryota > Metazoa > Arthropoda > Insecta > Coleoptera > Attelabidae > Apoderus > Apoderus coryli. Next base: position 31,130,089 of record OU452198.1, on the reverse strand, counting down.
TGTGATAGGCTCTAGTCGTACGTTTTCGTTGTAGTCTTTATTAAATTGTGTATTAGTTTGACATAAATATCTTACATTGGAATTAATTTTAAAACGTTTTTTAATTTGTTTTTTGCTATTTGATTAGTTTAGTTAATAGCATACAGAAACAATTTTAATATCTCAGTGCTGTGTTGTGTGGACAATTGCACAGCAAGGCCAGCATCAGGAAGATCTTCTTTTGGGTTTCCCCAAAGAAGAATACAGGTAAAAAAGGAAGAGATCTATTAGATTTTACCATGCTATAAATCGAACAACCCCAGTTTCTATACAGAATTAGTATAAGAAACTCTAATCAAACTATATGAATTTTGTATTCGAAAGAAGTGGAGTGGTGAGCCTTATTCAGGAAAAATAAATTTCGTGGAGGCTGACTTTTTATTTTTCCTGTATATTAATTTTGGTCTAAGTAGCTAGGTGATTTAATATATAATAACATTTATTTAGTTTATATACAATATACCTGATCGATTAAAGGTCTATATAAATTATATATTTATTATTACAAATATATCTTTTCTATTTTTTTATGTGCTAAAATATTGTGTTTCATACCTATGTTTTAATTTATTAAATACTTAGTTAAGTATATGTAATTTTGTACTTTTTCAATTTATTTTCCTTTTGTAAGTACCTACCTATCTTAGTTATATTTTTTGGTAAAAATCAAACATCGGTAATTTTGTGTAAAATAAATAAAAAAAAGCTTTTATGTACCAATGGTTTTAATTTAAAAATTATCTACTTAATTTAAATAACAACAAATATACAATTCCAATTTTTACCGCCCTCGAAAGAATAATTTTCAAACATGCGTGCATAGATGCCCCCGTATTTTGCTTTCTCGGCTATTTTCTATTGTAGCATGTCCCGATACGCGGCACCTCTCTGTAAACGCTCCACAAAGGGTACCGACGAGGAGTAGATATACTGTCTCATATATTTACGCTGATATATCATAGAATAATAACTATAGGGTCAGTAGACGCTAAAAACGGCATCAACTCGTCGCAATCCCAGTCACATTCTGGCCCGCTACTATATTATACTATATCTATATATACTATAAGCGGCGTCGAATTGCTTTGAAGACTGAGGTAACAAAGGTGAGGTGAAGTAACTGTATATAACCTGTGGCTATAGGTTTGTTTTCACAAGCGTCCGAAACAGTCAGGATTCTGCGTATACCGTTGTTGACACGAGGTGTATAATTATAAATATCCGCCACTGTAGTATGTAACACATGAAAGTTTTTTAAGAAAAGAAAACAGATGAATTCATAATATCAATCACAAATTTATTTACAAAAAAGCTTTGTCAAGAACCATAAAATACTAGAATAATAAATTAATTAATTAAGAGTAGTCTGATGTACTTAGTTTATCATCTGAGATTTTCTTATCATAAAACAAAAAATACTGAATCATTCAAATCAAAGTAATCAACAAGTCTAAAATATATAATATAAGTAATAGTTTAATAGTTAAGTAAAAATTCGATTTAATTATAATTTACCCCATAAACTAGAACCCTACATCACAAAACAAAAAAAATCAACAAAACTTGAATATAAATAAGCTAGTAGGCCAACCATGGATGGTGTTTGAGTGATTCCTTGGATCTGAAAAATCAAAAATCATTTCCAATTATTGATTACATCAAAAAAAAAAATAGTTTCATATTAAAAATCTTATATGATTTCTTAATTTTAAGTTTTTAAACATATTAAATATATTTTTTTCCACAAAAGTAAGTAAGTTCATGTATATACACTTAAGCAGCCACTAGCTGACTAACATGAATGTGTTTCCAGACTCCAATCGAATCTTAGAACCTTGTACGGTAATATGCCGAGTGAACAGAAATTCACTATATCGACTCTGCGAGAGGCGGCCCCTGTCCCCATCATGCACAATAATTACCAACACATAAGGCTTTATCCTTCTCAAACTCAAATCAGATAAACTGGCGTGACGTGCTCACATGTCAATGTCAAGTATTTTTATTGTAGAAGGAACGTCAAACTGTCACTGTCAGTCAATTGACCTTGAATATATTAAGGAACTGGTTGCTTATCGATTTCATTTGAAAGAAAATGGGCTATTGCACTTACTGTTACGCCTTCCTCTATAGAACTTATTCCATAAGAACCATGATCCTTATTTCGTTTTTAAGTCAGTTCCTTCGTTTTAATCGGACTCTGCAAATCTGATCATAACGGATCAATGTCACTGTTCGTTGTGCCGGGTTTCCAATACTCTTTTCTTCTTCCTTCCTTCCTCTTAAGACATTGCAATCTTAAGTTTGTGAGGTCTTTACCTTTTACTAGATGATCCAAAGAATGCATTGAACGTAAACCAGGAACTTAATATAATGCAAGCTCTTATCTTTGAAAGCCCCTAAATTTTGCCTACGCCTACTGTTCTAGGCTCAACCTGTTGTTGTACAAGCATATTCTCACCAGTTTGAAGTAATCACAATCGAAACCTTCAATAAATTATTGTGAAACAATCATTTGATGAGATTAAATTTAAAAAAAGAAATGAAAATTTACTCATGATACATGCGATCTTTATTTTATAATACGTACTTTTTAGTAACTAATACTAAAAATTGATGATAGTTATTTAGCTGTATTTAGTAAATTACTATTTTTTAAGTTGTAAGTATATTAAGAGAATCTTTATATATATATATTATAGTTAATTAAATATTGTACAATTTGTAAATATAACACCTACACACAGCACAGATGATTTAATAAAAAAATAATTTATAGTTTCCTTTTTGTCTTGTGGAAAATGTTATATTTTATTTAACAATCCTAATTACCTTTGTTTGGCAGAATCTAAACCTTACTTTATATATGCCAATCTTTTCGTGACCATTTACTACTTTAGAGCTGGAAGTCCTGTAATCTGTAATACGGCACATTGGTAACCCAGGGTAATGAGGTCCAATGAGTAATATCAGCCAGCTTTTAATTTTAAATAAGCCTTCATTAAAAAGTTCCTAAAGCAGCTGGCAGTATTGATTCTGTAATGTTTAGATGTTCAGATCACAAAATGACGTCTGGGAATATTGTTCTTGAAACAACACCGTTATTATACTACATATCCAGTTATTTCAATTTTCAAATCGGTGTGTTGTTAAAATGACACAAAAACGCTAAGTTGGTCAACAAAACATGTAAGCGTTATCGATTATTTTTCACTGGTGCGGGCAACGAAATATATAACCAATGAGAAACGTGCATGTAGTGTGCGTCGGAGGAGCTAACACCCTATTGGCTGCGCGGCTCAGTAGTAGGAGTATATAAACCCAGTGCCGTGCGCGATATAGTCAGTTAAAATTTAATAATAATTATTGTAGTGTGCTAATTTAAGAGAAAAAAAAATTATTGCGCGAAAATGTTTAAATTGTTTAGATGGATCGAGTCTCCGGCACAGTTGCCATGTTTACCAGTGGAAATGTGGTGTATGATATTACGTATGTTGGATGCAACGTCTTTATTATCGATGGTACGTAGTTTTTCAATTTTATTGAGCATTTCTTACGGCGATCCAGTGCTGAAGAAAAAAATACGTGATGCGTTAGTGCAGGAGAAGAAGACTACTTTAGAGTTTAAGTTTAATCCGAAATTGACGACGAATATAGAGAGAACGGGTGAATCAAAAGCTGCGACTTATGGACGAAACGTTGTTAAGGATGTCAGGGTGAGAGATAGGACGACCGCTAGATCGGGAGAGAATTTGTTGAAGAAGTGTGACAAAAATCAGAAGATGGTTAGATCCAAGACTAGGCAGCATCGCTTGAATCCGTACAGATTGTAATCGGTGAGTAGTGTGGTTTTTGTATATATTGTAATTGTAAATCATGAATTAGTTTAGGTTTGTACATATTAGATTATTTTGTAGGTATAGATATTATTTTAATTTGTAAATACTTAGATTTAGATGTATTTTATTCTTGCACATATTTTGTAAGATTTTTAAAATTTCTAAGACAATAAATAGGAAACTACAATTTACTTTCACTGGTTGTAAGATTTTCCTTCATGAAAATCTTCCCGTGGAAAGCAGTAAAAATCAAAAATATCACGTGGCGAACTATGTTATCTGCTAAAAGTTATTTCGACCAAGTCAGTCCAATCCAATAACGTTGGACGTTGTTGACTCCCATCAAAACAATCACTATAGGCACCGTATATTTAAAGGGAGACAGTAAAACCACTATGGAGTCTCGATTGGTTCTGATTTATAACGGTTGACCTGCAGCATGCACAAGAGTATTATTATACCATTTGTACTTTGTTGTATGAGATTGAATAGTTTTTACTGAAATAAATTATTATTAAGAATGATTAATTTTTAATTAAAAATGCGGCGGATTCTTTGTCGGCGCGGGTTTGGTATGTTGTTTTTATTTCTTTCGAGATTATGCACGTGCAATACCTATAATATATAATATGCTTTTTATTTGTGATGTGATAGGCTCTAGTCGTACGTTTTCGTTGTAGTGTTTATTAAATTGTGTATTAGTTTGACATAAATATCTTATATTGGAATTAATTTTAAAACGTTTTTTTTTTATTTTTTGCTATTTGATTAGTTTAGTTAATAGCATACAGAAACAATTTTAATATCTCAGTGCTGTGTTGTATGGACAAGGCCAACATCAGGAAGATCTTTTGGGTTTCCCAAAGAAGAATACAGGTAAAAAAGGAACAGATCTATTAGATTTTACCATGCTATAAATCGAACAACCCTAGTTTCTATACAGAATTAGTATAAGAAACTCTAATCAAACTATATTAATTTTGTAATCGAAAGAAGTGGAGTGGTGAGCCTTATTCAGGAAAAATAATTTTCGTGGACGCTGACTTTTTATTTTTCCTGTATATTAATTTTGGTAGCTAGGTGATTTAATATACAAGGTGTTTCAAAAAAAGCTGGCCAAACTTTGTGAGCGAATTGGGGACATCTAATCATGAAAAACCTAAATTGTAATTTTTCGAAAAGTTCTTATTTACAAAGATACAGGGTGTTAAAGATGACTGCCTGAGGACGATTTTTTTCATTTTATGTCAAAAATGTGATAAAATAAAGTTTTTTGCATAAAAAAGGCATACTTCTTTTTTCTCGAAAAACTTAAAGGTTTTCGAGAAATTCGAGTTTGAAAATTTTAGGACAAAACTGGTCTTAGTAAACAGCATTAATAAAATTATTGAAATACAGTTTGCCAACGACAAGTTTTCTAAAATTTTATTAATGCTATTTACTAAGGACCAGTTTTGTCCTAAAATTTTCAAACTCGAATTTCTCGAAAACCTTTAAGTTTTTCGAGAAAAAAGAAGTATGCCTTTTTTAAGTAGAAAACTTTATTTTATCACATTTTTGACACAACATGAATAAAAATCACAAGGAAAAAAAGTTAAATTATCCCCCCCCCCCCCCCCCGTTTATCCGCCTATGGTCATCCTTTTTTATTCAATTTCATGTCAGTTTACGACATTTAACTAGGTGAATAAATATGCTACATTTGGTTAATTTATTTTTACTCGTTTCGAAAATATTTCAAAAAATCGTCCTCAGGCATTCATCTTTAACACCCTGTATCTTTGTAAATAAGGACTTTTCGAAAAATTACAATTTAGGTTTTTTTCATGATTAGATGTCCCCAATTCGCTCACAAATTTTGGTCAGCTTTTTTTGAAACACCTTGTATAATAACATGTATTTAGTTTATATACAATATAGCTGCTCGATTAAAGGTCTATATAAATTGTATATTTATTGAGAGAGAGAGAGATGTTTTGGCGACATCTAGCGTGAGCAGGCAATATGCCTGGTGAAACACAGTTCACAATCGATGGCCGGACAAGAAGTAATAACTCCATTATATCATATTGCCAACACTAGATGCGCCCGAATCCCCTAGCGGGGAGGCTTTATTTACGAATTGCTTGTTACATAAAGCAACAAGACTTTCAGTTATGTTGGAAATTTGTGAAATCGTTTGTGAACTGTGTTTCACCGGGCATATTGCCTGCTCACGCTAGATGGCGCAAAAAACATTTCTCTCTCAATCATTTCTCGTGCTAGTATAAGCTTTTCGTAAATGTTGGAAATTTGGGTCACACTGCCTGCCGATCACCACTGATGAGTCGTGGATCGACGAAACGGCCGTCTGTTGAAAGCATGGTAGTGTGAAACAAATTTCCAACATAAAGTCTTGTTGCTTTATGTAACAAGCAATTCGTATACAGGGTGTTAATTAAGTATCTGGCCAAACTTCAGGGGGTGATTCTTTGAGTGATTTTAAGGTAAAAAGTTCATATAAGCAGGTGTCCGGAAATGTATAGTTTTCAAGATACAGGGTGTCAAAAATTTTTTTTTTACATTTATTTATTAATGTCTCAAACACCTGTTGACCGATTTTGTTGAAATTTAGCAGTTTTATGGACTATGATAAGACGCTAAGTTAGCACCAATTAATTGTTGATTATAACTTCCAGTGGCGTCGTAAAAGGCAGTTTCACGAATAAAAATAACAAAAAAAATGTGCGCCACTGACTTTTTAAAATTAAAAAAATAATTTTTGGATTAAGCCATTAAAAATACAACTTTAATGTCTCTTGATATTTTTTTGTATCTTGCATCGTTTTCGAGAAAAAAAAAATTAAAACCACTTAAATGCATGTCCCTGAATAATTTTAAAAATCACTTTTACAGAATTATTGCGAATCTCGTTGCGAATTACGTTTTACCCAAATTCGTTGAGATTTGGCAGTATTTTTTATAATAGTAAAATGCTAATTGAATCTTATTTACTATTGCTAATATTGAAGTTCAGTGGTGGAAATAAATTCCTAAGACAAGACAAAGAGGTATTATTAATTATACTTTGACAAAAAATACTTTTTTAATAAAGCGATTAAGAACTTAACAACATAACAACAAATAAAGATAAATTTATAATAGTTGTTGAAAATGTCCACCTTCAACTTCGATGCAAGCATTAGCTCGCCTTATCATCGATTGCCGAACACGCTGAAATATTCCAGGAGTATGTCTTATTTGATTGCATGAATCCCGTATGCGCTGACATAATTCGGCTTCAGTATTGACTGGAGTTTTATAAACCAGCGACTTTAAATGACCCCAAAGGAAATAATCCAAAGGATTTAAATCTGGCGACCTGGGTGGCCATGACTGTGGACCCGCGCGACCAATCCACTGTCCTCCAAGTAGTATATATCCAATTTAATTTTCTTTTGTAAGTACCTATATCTTTGTTATATTTTTTGGTAAAAATGAAACATCCGTAATTTTGTGTAAAATAAATAAAAAAAAGCTTTTATGTACCAATGGTTTTAATTTAAAAATTATCTACTTAATTTAAATAACAACGAATATACAATTCCAATTTTTACCGCCCTCGTAAGAATAATTTTTAAACATGCGTGCATAGATTCTGACGTATTGACCGGTATCGGGGAACTGAAGTCGAGGGTCGAGGGCAGCTGGAGCGGACAAAATTAATTTGGATATGATTAGGATGTGTTGCCCCACAATAATTCCGATTCTAACACACATTGTTAATCATTGTATTCAGAATGGAGTATTTCCTTCCGACTGGAAGAAGGCTGTTGTCTTGCCCCTTCCGAAGGTGTCGGTTGTAAATGAATTTTCTGATTTAAGACCTATTAGCTTATTGTCGTTATTTTCAAAAATATTTTAGAAAGTAATTTACAAACAAATTGCGGGGTTTTTAAGTGAGTTTAATCTTCTCCCTTCATGTCATTCCGGCTTCCGGAGAGCATTAGGCACGGCAACGGCTTTAACCAAAGTTTTGGACGACATTATATTAACTGTAGATAGAAAGGAAACAGTCGCTCTGGCTCTTCTTGATTTTAGTAAGGCGTTTGATATTATTGATCACCGGTTGTTATGCCGGAAATTAAGCTATTTGGGTTTTGAGCAAATTACTGTTAATTTTTTGAAAGACTACATGATCGCTCGCAGGCTGTTTTTATCAATGGTAGGCATTCGAAATGCCTTCCGCTAGAGAGGGGAGTTCCCCAGGGGTCGATACTGGGACCTCTACTATTTGTTTTATTCACAGTGGATATGGTGGGCTGTTTGACAGCTTGTGATATGCACCAGTATGCGGACGATACACAGGTCTATGTGACTTACGACCGTAGTGGTTCTGTTACCGCTGAAGCTCATCTCAATCAAACGCTACATAATATAGAGCAATATTGTTGCAATAACGGACTTACAATTAATCCCAAAAAGTCAAACCTCATTTATTTCGGTACTTCTTCAGATAACGCGAAGCTAAGTGTTATAATTTACATGCTCGGTTAGCTGACTCTCACCGAGTTAAAAATAAAGTCCTTTCTACTTATTTATTTAGATGCCCCCATATTTTGCTTTCTGGCCTATTTTCTATTGTAGCATGTCCCGATACGCGGCATCTCTCTGTAAACGCTCCACAAAGGGTACCGACGAGGAGTAGATATACTGTCTCTTATATTTACGCTGCTATAGGTTTGTTTTCACAAGCGTCGAAAACAGTCAGGATTCTGCGTATACCGTTGTTGACACGAGGTGTATAATTATAAATATCCGCCACTGTAGTATGTAACACATGAAAGTTTTTAAAAAAAAGAAAACAGTTGAATTCATAATATCAATCACAAATTTATTTACAAAAAAGCTTTGTCAAGAACCATAAAATACTAGAATAATAAATTAATTAATTAAGAGTAGTCTGATGTACTCAGTTTATCATATGAGATTTTCTTATCATTTAAAACAAAAAATACTGAATCATTCAAATCAAAGTAATCAACAAGTCTAAAATATATAATATAAGTAATAGTTAAGTAAAAATTCGATTTAATTATAATTTACCCCATAAACTAGAACCCTACATCACAAAACAAAAAAAAAAATCAACAAAACTTGAATATAAATAAGCTAGTAGGCCAACCATGGATGGTGTTTGAGTGATTCCTTGGATCTGAAAAATCAAAAATCATTTCCAATTATTGATTACATCATCTCATATTAAAAATGTTATATGATTTCTTAATTTTAAGTTTTTAAACATATTAAATATATTTTTTTCACAAAACGGCAAGTTCATCTATATACACCTAAGCAGCCACTAGCTGACTAACATGAATGTATTTCCAGACTCCAATAGAATCTTCGAACCTTGTAAATAAAAATACCCCATAGCACAATATGAATTTGTGTCCGCAAATATAATAAAAAGAAAATTTTGGGGCATAGCGGACAAAATGACTGGTTTTACCTACAATATGAATTTTGTAGTTTTCATTATTTGGCATTTAAGATCGACAACCGATTGCTTGGAGACCACCGTCCGAAGCGTTGCTGATACCAAAATATTTTTGGTGCTGTTAGCAGAAGGATAAATGGTCTCCTGCTAGCGTTTTGTGTTTACATTATTTTATTTTCTATTTTTACGGCTTGTGTTACCTATACATTAGATTTGTTCGGCCTCTGTATGGTGGGATATGCATTACTATGTGTATATACCCTGTAGGTATTAATTAACATTACATTGGTCTTAATATTGAGTTTTTGACGTGTAATAACCGTATCAAATTTCAATTTACTGATTTACAAAATCTTGGAGAAAAACTTAAAAATTAGATCTTTGACACCCTGTATCTCCGACACAAAGCGGTTTGCACATATTTATGTTTATAGGAACTTTTTTCATTTTTTCAAAATGGCGTATCACCTCTGTAAATGCGTCCCACATATTATGATACATCCTGTATAATATGTAAATGTCTCTCTTCTGTATCCATGATTACTCAAAAACCACTCCACATATTTTAACCAAATTTGATAACAAAAATACTACATGATATATTTAGGTGGTGATTAACTTTTCGGAAACATTGAGCGTAGGCATGGGGTTTAAAAAAGGGTTAAAAAATTTTAAAAAATCATAGTTCTTAAACTTATCCGAAATATTGAATTATGTTTCATAGATTTAATAGAATATAACCTAAAACATTTAGCATAAAAATTAGATTACATTGACGTTCCAAAATAGTGTAAAAAGGGGTCGAAAAACTAAAAGAAAACATATTGCCTACTTATTTATAGCTTTGATACAATATATCCTATGACAAGAAAGCTGCAAACGCCAAACAGTGAACAAGAAGTATACATTCAACAATATGGATATAGGCAAGAGCCCAGCTGCACTTTATTAATGTGCGTCCGCAAAAATTCCACTGGAAACTGGCTAAATACCTGCTGGTGAAGGCCGATATCAAACAACAACTTATGAAATGTGTCATAAAAAACTTGAAGGATCATGTTTCTTACGGAATAAGTTCTATGGAGGAAGGCGTAACAGTAAGTGGAATAGCCCATTTTCTAGTAAAAGTACTAGATGATGCAAAGAATGCAGCGAACGTTAATATAATCGAGGCAAAGTTCTGCAAGCTCTTACGTTTGAAAACCCCTAAATTTTGCCTACGCCTACTGTTCTAGGCTCAACCTGTTGTTTTATAAGCATATTCTCACCAGTTTGAAGTAATCACAATCGAAACCTTTAATAAATTATTGTGAAACAATCATTTGATGAGATTAAATTAAAAAAAAAATGAAAATTTACTCGTGATACATGCGATCTTTATTTTATAATACGTACTTTTTAGTAACTAATACTAAAAATTGATGTTAGTTATTTAGCTGTATTTAGTAAATTACTATTTTTTAAGTTGTAAGTATATTAAGAGAATCTTTATATATATATTATAGTTAATTAAATATTGTACAATTTGTAAATATAACACCTACACACAGCACAGATGATTTAATAAAAAAATAATTTATAGTTTCCTTTTTGTCTTGTGGAAAATGTTATATTTTATTTAACAATCCTAATTACCTTTATTTGGGAGAATCTAAACATTACTTTATATATGCCACTCTTTTCGTGACCGTTTACTACTTTAGAGCTGGAAGTCCTGTAATCTGTAATACGGCAAATTGGTAACCCAGGGTAATGAGGTCCAATGAGTAATATCAGCCAGCTTTTAATTTTAAATAAGCCTTCATTAAAAAGTTCCTAAAGCAGCTGGCAGTATTGATTCTGTAATGTTTAGATGTTCAGATCACAAAATGACGTAATAACACCGTTATTATACTACATATCCAGTTATTTCAATTTTCAAATCGGTGTGTTGTTAAAATGACACAAAAACGCTAAGTTAGTCAACAAAACATGTAAGCGTTATCGATTATTTTTCACTGGTGCGGGCAACGAAATATATAACCAATGAGAAACGTGCATGTAGTGTGCGTCGGAGGAGCTAACACCCTATTGGCTGCGCGGCTCAGTAGTAGGAGTATATAAACCCAGTGCCGTGCGCGATATAGTCAGTTAAAATTTAATAATAATTATTGTAGTGTGCTAATTTAAGAGAAAAAAAATTATTGCGCGAAAATGTTTAAATTGTTTAGATGGATCGAGTCTCCGGCACAGTTGCCATGTTTACCAGTGGAAATGTGGTGTATGATATTACGTATGTTGGATGCAACGTCTTTATTATCGATGGTACGTAGTTTTTCAATTTTATTGAGCATTTCTTACGGCGATCCAGTGCTGAAGAAAAAAATACGTGATGCGTTAGTGCAGGAGAAGAAGACTACTTTAGAGTTTAAGTTTAATCCGAAATTGACGACGAATATAGAGAGAACGGGTGAATCAAAAGCTGCGACTTATGGACGAAACGTTGTTAAGGATGTCAGGGTGAGAGATAGGACGACCGATAGATCGGGAGAGAATTTGTTGAAGAAGTGTGACAAAAATCAGAAGATGGTTAGATCCAAGACTAGGCAGCATCGCTTGAATCCGTACAGATTGTAATCGGTGAGTAGTGTGGTTTTTGTATATATTTAAATTGTAAATCATGAATTAGTTTAGGTTTGTACATATTAGATTATTTTGTAGGTATAGATATTATTTTAATTTGTAAATACTTAGATTTAGATGTATTTTATTCTTGCACATATTTTGTAAGATTTTTAAAATTTCTAAGACAATAAATAGGAAACTACAATTTACTTTCACTGGTTGTAAGATTTTCCTTCATGAAAATCTTCCCGTGGAAAGCAGTAAAAAATCAAAAATATCACGTGGCGAACTATGTTATCTGCTAAAAGTTATTTCGACCAAGTCAGTCTAATCCAATAACGTTGGACGTTGTTGACTCCCATCAAAACAATCACTATAGGCACCGTATATTTAAAGGGAGACAGTAAAAACCACTATGGAGTCTCGATTGGTTCTGATTTATAACGGTTGACCTGCAGCATGCACAAGAGTATTATTATACCATTTGTACTTTGTTGTATGAGATTGAATAGTTTTTACTGAAATAAATTATTATTAAGAATGATTAATTTTTAATTAAAAATGCGGCGGATTCTTTGTCGGCGCGGGTTTGGTATGTTGTTTTTATTTCTTTCGAGATTATGCACGTGCAATACCTATAATATATAATATGCTTTTTATTTGTGATGTGATAGGCTCTAGTCGTACGTTTTCGTTGTAGTGTTTATTAAATTGTGTATTAGTTTGACATAAATATCTTATATTGGAATTAATTTTAAAACGTTTTTTTTTTATTTTTTGCTATTTGATTAGTTTAGTTAATAGCATACAGAAACAATTTTAATATCTCAGTGCTGTGTTGTATGGACAAGGCCAACATCAGGAAGATCTTTTGGGTTTCCCAAAGAAGAATACAGGTAAAAAAGGAACAGATCTATTAGATTTTACCATGCTATAAATCGAACAACCCTAGTTTCTATACAGAATTAGTATAAGAAACTCTAATCAAACTATATTAATTTTGTAATCGAAAGAAGTCGAGTGGTGAGCCTTATTCAGGAAAAATAATTTTCGTGGAGGCTGACTTTTTATTTTTCCTGTATATTAATTTTGGTAGCTAGGTGATTTAATATACAAGGTGTTTCAAAAAAAGCTGGCCAAACTTTGTGAGCGAATTGGGGACATCTAATCATGAAAAACCTAAATTGTAATTTTTCGAAAAGTTCTTATTTACAAAGATACAGGGTGTTAAAGATGACTGCCTGAGGACGATTTTTTTCATTTTATGTCAAAAATGTGATAAAATAAAGTTTTTTGCATAAAAAAGGCATACTTCTTTTTTCTCGAAAAACTTAAAGGTTTTCGAGAAATTCGAGTTTGAAAATTTTAGGACAAAACTGGTCTTAGTAATAGTAGTTTTAGGTTTTTTTCATGATTAGATGTCCCCAATTCGCTCACAAATTTTGGTCAGCTTTTTTTGAAACACCTTGTATAATAACATGTATTTAGTTTATATACAATATAGCTGCTCGATTAAAGGTCTATATAAATTGTATATTTATTGAGAGAGAGAGAGATGTTTTGGCGACATCTAGCGTGAGCAGGCAATATGCCCGGTGACACACAGTTCACAATCGATGGCCGGGCAAGAAGTAATAACTCCATTATATCATATTGCCAACACTAGATGCGCCCGAATCCCCTAGCGGGGAGGCTTTATTTACGAATTGCTTGTTACATAAAGCAACAAGACTTTCAGTTATGTTGGAAATTTGTGAAATCGTTTGTGAACTGTGTTTCACCGGGCATATTGCCTGCTCACGCTAGATGTCGCCAAAACATCTCTCTCTCTCTCAATAAATATACAATTTATATAGACCTTTAATCGAGCAGCTATATTGTATATAAACTAAATACATGTTATTATACAAGGTGTTTCAAAAAAAGCTGACCAAAATTTGTGAGCGAATTGGGGACATCTAATCATGAAAAAAACCTAAATTGTAATTTTTCGAAAAGTCCTTATACAGGGTGTTAAAGATGACTGCCTGAGGACGATTTTTTGAAATATTTTCGAAACGAGTAAAAATAAATTAACCAAATGTAGCATATTTATTCACATAGTTAAATGTCGTAAACTGACATGAAATTGAATAAAAAAGGATGACCATAGGCGGATAAACGGGGGGGGGGGGGGATAATTTAACTTTTTTTCCTTGTGATTTTTATTCATGTTGTGTCAAAAATGTGATAAAATAAAGTTTTCTACATAAAAAAGGCATACTTCTTTTTTCTCGAAAAACTTAAAGGTTTTCGAGAAATTCGAGTTTGAAAATTTTAGGACAAAACTGGTCCTTAGTAAATAGCATTAATAAAATTTTAGAAAACTTGTCGTTGGCAAACTGTATTTCAATAATTTTATTAATGCTGTTTACTAAGACCAGTTTTGTCCTAAAATTTTCAAACTCGAATTTCTCGAAAACCTTTAAGTTTTTCGAGAAAAAAGAAGTATGCCTTTTTTATGCAAAAAACTTTATTTTATCACATTTTTGACATAAAATGAAAAAAAATCGTCCTCAGGCAGTCATCTTTAACACCCTGTATCTTTGTAAATAAGAACTTTTCGAAAAATTACAATTTAGGTTTTTCATGATTACCTAGATGTCCCCAATTCGCTCACAAAGTTTGGCCAGCTTTTTTTGAAACACCTTGTATATTAAATCACCTAGCTACCAAAATTAATATACAGGAAAAATAAAAAGTCAGCCTCCACGAAAATTATTTTTCCTGAATAAGGCTCACCACTCCACTTCTTTCGATTACAAAATTAATATAGTTTGATTAGAGTTTCTTATACTAATTCTGTATAGAAACTAGGGTTGTTCGATTTATAGCATGGTAAAATCTAATAGATCTGTTCCTTTTTTACCTGTATTCTTCTTTGGGAAACCCAAAAGATCTTCCTGATGTTGGCCTTGTCCATACAACACAGCACTGAGATATTAAAATTGTTTCTGTATGCTATTAACTAAACTAATCAAATAGCAAAAAATAAAAAAAAAAACGTTTTAAAATTAATTCCAATATAAGATATTTATGTCAAACTAATACACAATTTAATAAACACTACAACGAAAACGTACGACTAGAGCCTATCACATCACAAATAAAAAGCATATTATATATTATAGGTATTGCACGTGCATAATCTCGAAAGAAATGAAAACAACATACCAAACCCGCGCCGACAAAGAATCCGCCGCATTTTTAATTAAAAATTATCATTCTTAATAATAATTTATTTCAGTAAAAACTATTCAATCTCATACAACAAAGTACAAATGGTATAATAATACTCTTGTGCATGCTGCAGGTCAACCGTTATAAATCAGAACCAATCGAGACTCCATAGTGGTTTTACTGTCTCCCTTTAAATATACGGTGCCTATAGTGATTGTTTTGATGGGAGTCAACAACGTCCAACGTTATTGGATTGGACTGACTTGGTCGAAATAACTTTTAGCAGATAACATAGTTCGCCACGTGATATTTTTGATTTTTTACTGCTTTCCACGGGAAGATTTTCATGTAGGAAAATCTTACAACCAGTGAAAGTAAATTGTAGTTTCCTATTTATTGTCTTAGAAATTTTAAAAATCTTACAAAATATGTGCAAGAATAAAATACATCTAAATCTAAGTATTTACAAATTAAAATAATATCTATACCTACAAAATAATCTAATATGTACAAACCTAAACTAATTCATGATTTACAATTACAATATATACAAAAACCACACTACTCACCGATTACAATCTGTACGGATTCAAGCGATGCTGCCTAGTCTTGGATCTAACCATCTTCTGATTTTTGTCACACTTCTTCAACAAATTCTCTCCCGATCTAGCGGTCGTCCTATCTCTCACCCTGACATCCTTAACAACGTTTCGTCCATAAGTCGCAGCTTTTGATTCACCCGTTCTCTCTATATTCGTCGTCAATTTCGGATTAAACTCAAACTCTAAAGTAGTCTTCTTCTCCTGCACTAATGCATCACGTATTTTTTTCTTCAGCACTGGATCGCCGTAAGAAATACTCAATAAAATTGAAAAACTACGTACCATCGATAATAAAGACGTTGCATCCAACATACGTAATATCACACACCACATTTCCACTGGTAAACATGGCAACTGTGCCGGAGACTCGATCCATCTAAACAACTTAAACATTTTCGCGCAATATTTTTTTTTCTCTTAAATTAGCACACTACAATAATTATTATTAAATTTTAAGTGACTATATCGCGCACGGCACTGGGTTTATATACTCCTACTCGTGAGCCGCGCAGCCAATAGGGTGTTAGTTCCGCCCACGCACACTACATGCACGTTTCTCATTGGTTATATATGTCGTTGCCCGCACCAGTGAAAAATAATCGATAACGCTTACAACATGTTTTGTTGACCAACCTCGCGTTTTTGTGTCATTTTAACAACACACCGATTTGAAAATTGAAATAACTGGATATGTAGTATAATAACGGTGTTGTTTCAAGAACAATATTCCCAGACGTCATTTTGTGATCTGAACATCTAAACATTACAGAATCAATACTGCCAGCTGCTTTAGGAACTTTTTAATGAAGGCTTATTTAAAATTAAAAGCTGGCTGATATTACTCATTGAACCTCATTACCCTGGGTTACCAATTTGCCGTATTACAGATTACAGGACTTCCAGCTCTAAAGTAGTAAACGGTCACGAAAAGATTGGCATATATAAAGTAATGTTTAGATTCTCCCAAATAAAGGTAATTAGGATTGTTAAATAAAATATAACATTTTCCACAAGACAAAAAGAAAACTATAAATTATTTTTTTTTATTAAATCATCTGTGCTGTGTGTAGGTGTTATATTTACAAATTGTACAATATTTAATTAACTATAATATATATATAAAGATTCTCTTAATATACTTACAACTTAAAAAATAGTAATTTACTAAATACAGCTAAATAACTATCATCAATTTTTAGTATTAGTTACTAAAAAGTACGTATTATAAAATAAAGATCTAATGTATCATGAGTAAATTTTCATTTTTTTTTAATTTAATCTCATCAAATGATTGTTTCACAATAATTTATTAAAGGTTTCGATTGTGATTACTTCAAACTGGTGAGAATATGCTTATAAAACAACAGGTTGAGCCTAGAACAGTAGGCGTAGGCAAAATTTAGGGGCTTTCAAACGTAAGAGCTTGCAGAACTTTGCCTCGATTATATTAAGTTCCTGGTTTACGTTCGCTGCATTCTTTGCATCATCTAGTAAAAGATAAATACCTCACAAACTTAAGATTGCAATGTCTTAAGAGGAGGGAAGGAAGAAGAAAAGAGTATTGGAAAACCGGCACAACGAACAGTGACATTGATCCGTTATGATCAGATTTGCCGAGACCGATTAAAACGAAGGAACTGACTTAAGAACGAAAGAAGGATCATGTTTCTTACGGAATAAGTTCTATGGAGGAAGGCGTAACAGTAAGTGGAATAGCCCATTTTCTTTCAAATGAAATGGATAAGCAACCAGTTCCTTAATATATTCAAGGTCAATTGACTGACAGTGACAGTTTGACGTTCCTTCTACAATAAAAATACTTGACATTGACATGTGAGCACGTCACGCCAGTTTATCTGATCTGAGTTTGAGAAGGATAAAGTCTTATGCGTTGGTAATTATTGTGCATGATGGGGACAGGGGCCGCCTCTCGCAGAGTCGATATAATGAATTTCTGTTCACTCGGCATATTACCAACGTAAACTAGATGTCGCTAAGCACATTCTTTTACATAACCAGTAGATAATGTTAAGAGATTCAAAAACAGATTCCTTTAACCTAAATTTCACCTTACGCCACTGATACATTATGAATAAATTAATTAGTAAGATATTTAGAAATAACCACAATCCGCAAATATCTTTCGTTCACAAAACCATAGAATTTTGGTGAAAATAGAATATTGTAAGAGCGGTAAGTATTGTCACAGCCTGCGTAGTTATGTCGAAAATACAATTTTGAGTATTACCGCTTCTTAAATATTTAACAAAGGTAGGTAAGGTAACGGATACAATGTTTATAAAATTGGACAATGACGGCATGCAAAATTTAAACAAACAAGTTAAATTAGGTAGTTTTAGAGCGATCAATCAACAAATTTTCTTTTGAGACTCTTGGTTGATTTTGCCGAAGATTCGATACGTCTGAAACTAAACCATGGCTTGAACAAGGTGGAATAACTCAAAAGAGGGCAACAACAAATTTTCACGAAAAATAATGGTACTGTCATAGAATAATAACTATAGATAAGAAGGGTCAGTAGACGCTAAAAACCGCATCGACTAGTCGCAATCCCAGCTACATTTCTGGCCCGCTACTATGTTATACTATATCTATATATACCATAATAAGTGCGGCGAATTGCTTTGTCGACAGAGAGATAAAAGGTTCCGACACGAAGTGAAGTAACTGTATAGTAAACTGTGGTACTGCTTTGGGTGTCGAGAAAGTACCAAGCAATTTTTGAAGGACGAAGAAATGACTGAAAACGCATCCGTTCATCGAATTGAAATTTAAATTGTTCGCCGATACAACATATTCACAAGATATAGCCCCAGCGACTATCGTTTATTTCTCAACCCCTAAAAAAAATTGAGAGGACCACGAGAGAGGCTATAAATGGCAATTATGAGAATCGTACTATACTATCTATACAGCTTTTAGCTATGAAAAATTATTCCATATTTCGAATAAGTTTATGTTTTCCAAAAGTTAATCAGTACCTAGAAATATCGTGTCGAATTTGTATACGAAATTTAGTTAAAATCCGTTAAGTGGTTTTTGAGTTATCGTGGATACAGATTTTTCTGACCCTTTTTTAGATTTTTCACGGACGCCTATATTAATTTTTGTCGTTATTTTTAACATCACTTTTAAAGTCGAAATATCCTTTATTTTCATCCCTTTTCCAGTATTTACGTACGCTTATGTAAGCAAGTTTTTTATGACACATTTCATAAGTTGTTGTTTGATATCGGCCTTCACCAGCAGGTATTTAGCCAGTTTCCAGTGGAATTTTTGCGGACGCACATTAATAAAGTGCAGCTGGGCTCTTGCCTATATCCATATTGTTGAATGTATACTTCTTGTTCACTGTTTGGCGTTTGCAGCTTTCTTGTCATAGGATATATTGTATCAAAGCTATAAATAAGTAGGCAATATGTTTTCTTTTAGTTTTTCGACCCCTTTTTACACTATTTTGGAACGTCAATGTAATCTAATTTTTATGCTAAATGTTTTAGGTTATATTCTATTAAATCTATGAAACATAATTCAATATTTCGGATAAGTTTAAGAACTATGATTTTTTAAAATTTTTTAACCCTTTTTTAAACCCCATGCCTACGCTCAATGTTTCCGAAAAGTTAATCACCACCTAAATATATCATGTAGTATTTTTGTTATCAAATTTGGTTAAAATATGTGGAGTGGTTTTTGAGTAATCATGGATACAGAAGAGAGACATTTACATATTATACAGGATGTATCATAATATGTGGGACGCATTTACAGAGGTGATACGCCATAGTTAAATTATCCCCCCCCACGTTAATCCGCCTATGGTCATCCTTTTTTATTCAATTTCATGTCAGTTTACGACATTTAACTATGTGAATAAATATGCTACATTTGGTTAATTTATTTTTACTCGTTTCGAAAATATTTCAAAAAATCGTCCTCAGGCAGTCATCTTTAACACCCTGTATAAGGACTTTTCGAAAAATTACAATTTAGGTTTTTTTCATGATTAGATGTCCCCAATTCGCTCACAAATTTTGGTCAGCTTTTTTTGAAACACCTTGTATAATAACATGTATTTAGTGTATATACAATATAGCTGCTCGATTAAAGGTCTATATAAATTGTATATTTATTGAGAGAGAGAGAGATGTTTTGGCGACATCTAGCGTGAGCAGGCAATATGCCCGGTGACACACAGTTCACAATCGATGGCGGGACAAGAAGTAATAACTCCATTATATCATATTGCCAACACTAGATGCGCCCGAATCCCCTAGCGGGGAGGCTTTATTTACGAATTGCTTGTTACATAAAGCAACAAGACTTTCAGTTATGTTGGAAATTTGTGAAATCGTTTGTGAACTGTGTTTCACCGGGCATATTGCCTGCTCACGCTAGATGTCGCAAAAAACATTTCTCTCTCAATCATTTCTCGTGCTAGTATAAGCTTTTCGTAAATGTTGGAAATTTGGGTCACACTGCCTGCCGATCACCACTGATGAGTCGTGGATCGACGAAACGGCCGTCTGTTGAAAGCATGGTAGTGTGAAACAAATTTCCAACATAAAGTCTTGTTGCTTTATGTAACAAGCAATTCGTATACAGGGTGTTAATTAAGTATCTGGCCAAACTTCAGGGGGTGATTCTTTGAGTGATTTTAAGGTAAAAAGTTCATATAAGCAGGTGTCCGGAAATGTATAGTTTTCAAGATACAGGGTGTCAAAAAAAAATTTTTTTTTACATTTATTTATTAATGTCTCAAACACCTGTTTTGTTGAAATTTGGCAGTTTTATGGACTATGATAAGACGCTAAGTTAGCACCAATTAATTGTTGATTATGACTTCCAGTGGCGTCGTAAAAGGCAGTTTCACGAATAAAAATAAAAAAAATGTGCGCCACTGACTTTTTAAAATTAAAAAAATAATTTTTGGATTAAGCCATTAAAAATACAACTTTAATGTCTCTTGATATTTTTTTGTATCGTGCATCGTTTTCGAGAAAAAAAAATAAAACCACTTAAATGCATGTCCCTGAATAATTTTAAAAATCACTTTTACAGAATTATTGCGAATCTCGTTGCGAATTACGTTTTACCCAAATTCGTTGAGATTTGGCAGTATTTTTTATAATAGTAAAATGCTAATTGAATCTTATTTACTATTGCTAATATTGAAGTTCAGTGGTGGAAATAAATTCCTAAGACAAGACAAAGAGGTATTATTAATTATACTTTGACAAAAAATACTTTTTTAATAAAGCGATTAAGAACTTAACAACATAACAACAAATAAAGATAAATTTATAATAGTTGTTGAAAATGTCCACCTTCAACTTCGATGCAAGCATTAGCTCGCCTTATCATCGATTGCCGAACACGCTGAAATATTCCAGGAGTATGTCTTATTTGATTGCATGAATCCCGTATGCGCTGACATAATTCGGCTTCAGTATTGACTGGAGTTTTATAAACCAGCGACTTTAAATGACCCCAAAGGAAATAATCCAAAGGATTTAAATCTGGCGACCTGGGTGGCCATGACTGTGGACCCGCGCGACCAATCCACTGCCCTCCAAGTAGTATATATCCAATTTATTTTTCTTTTGTAAGTACCTATATCTTTGTTATATTTTTTGGTAAAAATGAAACATCCGTAATTTTGTGTAAAATAAATAAAAAAAAAGCTTTTATGTACCAATGGTTTTAATTTAAAAATTATCTACTTAATTTTTTCGCCTGCCTGCACTTAAACAGAGTTTTACCGCCCGCATATGCGGGCGGTAAATGACCAGTTAGCGCCCGCTCATTTTAATTTTTTTTCATAGATGGCGCTACTGTTAGATTTCCAATAATAACGTTAACATCAGTAGTTTTCACTCACTTAACTTCATGTGCATTCCATCTAGAGGATAAGTTGACAATTAATTGAGAAAGTTTACTTAGGTAGTCGTTTGCCATTCCGCTAAACTCATTTAATTATTTAAATTTGTCCATTATTAATTAGTAATTACTTTTTAATTATTATTGTAGTATCGAAATATACCTAAGATTCTAAAATCAAATTTCTATAGCGTACACGCTCAGATAATAATTTGACAGTTTCTTTCTACATTTAAAATACTCAACACTGACATGTGAGCCTGTCACATAAGTTTATCTGATCTGAGTTTGTCAAAGGATAACGCCTATTATCATGTACGTCAAAAAATACTCCCATTAATTTCTGTCAAAAACTGTCAGTTCATAACAGTAATAATTAATTATTAAAATAAAGTTCTTTTGGTTTAATATTGTAGTATGAAGAGGCAGGCGAAAAACAGTTGTAAGCACCACTGGCGGTAAAGCCGCTGCAGCCCTTCGCTATATAGCTGCCCTCGCTCGCTTCGCTCACTCGTGCGTCTATACAGCGGCGGGCTGCAACGAATGCTTTACCGCCCTTTATACTTAATATACTATAAATAACAACGAATATACAATTCCAATTTTTACCGCCCTCGTAAGAATAATTTTTAAACATGCGTGCATAGATTCCGACGTATTCACCGGTATCGGGGAACTGAAGTCGAGGGCAACTGGAGCGGACAAAATTAATTTGGATATGATTAGGATGTGTTGCCCCACAATAATTCCGATTCTAACACACATATTTAATCATTGCATTCAGAATGGAGTATTTTCTTCCGACTGGAAGAAGGCTGTTGTCTTGCCCCTTCCGAAGGTGTCGGTTGTAAATGAATTTTCTGATTTAAGACATATTAGCTTATTGTCGTTATTTTCAAAAATATTTGAGAAAGTAATTTACAAACAAATTGCGGGGTTTTTAAGTGAGTTTAATCTTCTCCCTTCATGTCAGTCCGCCTTCCGGAGAGAATTAGGCACGGCAACGGCTTTAACCAAAGTTTTGGACGATATTATATTAACTGTAGATAGAAAGGAAACAGTCGCTCTTGATTTTAGTAAGGCGTTTGATATTATTGATCACCGGTTGTTATGCCGGAAATTAAGCTATTTGGGTTTTGAGCAAATTACTGTTAATTTTTTGAAAGACTATTTACATGATCGCTCGCAGGTGTTTTTATCAATGGTAGGCATTCGAAATGCCTTCCGCTAGAGAGGGGAGTTCCCCAGGGGTCGATACTGGGACCTCTACTATTTGTTTTATTCACAGTGGATATGGTGGGCTGTTTGACAGCTTGTGATATGCACCAGTATGCGGACGATACACAGGTCTATGTGACTTACGACCGGAGTGGTTCTGTTACCGCTGAAGCTAATCTCAATCAAACGCTACATAATATAGAGCAATATTGTTGATTGCAATGTTGAATTAAAATTAACCCCAAAAAGTCAAACCTCATTTATTTCGGTACTTCTTCAGATAACGCGAAGCTAAGTGTTATAATTTACATGCTCGGTTAGCTGACTCTCGCCGAGTTAAAAATAAAGTCCTTTCTATTTATTTATTTAGATGCCCCCATATTTTGCTTTCTGGCCTATTTTCTATTGTAGCATGTCCCGATACGCGGCATCTCTCTGTAAACGCTCCACAAAGGGTACCGACGAGGAGTAGATATACTGTCTCTTATATTTACGCTGCTATAGGTTTGTTTTCACAAGCGTCGGAAACAGTCAGGATTCTGCGTATACCGTTGTTGACACGAGGTGTATAATTATAAATATCCGCCACTGTAGTATGTAACACATGAAAGTTTTTTAAGAAAAGAAAACAGTTGAATTCATAATATCAATCACAAATTTATTTACAAAAAAGCTTTGTCAAGAACCATAAAATACTAGAATAATAAATTAATTAATTAAGAGTAGTCTGATGTACTTAGTTTATCATCTGAGATTTTCTTATCATTTAAAACAAAAAATACTGAATCATTCAAATCAGAGTAATCAACAAGTCTAAAATATATAGTATAAGTAATAGTTAAGTAAAAATTCGATTTAATTATAATTTACCCCATAAACTAGAACCCTACATCACAAAACAAAAAAAAAATCAACAAAACTTGAATATAAATATGCTAGTAGGCCAACCATGGATGGTGTTTGAGTGATTCCTTGGATCTGAAAAATCAAAAATCATTTCCAATTATTGATTACATCATCTCATATTAAAAATGTTATATGATTTCTTAATTTTAAGTTTTTAAACATATTATTTATTTATTTATTCACGGACAAAGTCCATTTATACAGCATACAATATAATATAACAAATATAATTCCATGCAATACTACACAAATTCAACAATTTTACAAAACCTAAGAAACTTTAAATTGCACAATAAGTAGACAATTTAAACATAATTCAAGTTATACTAAAGCTATTCGCAAGACCCACGCCAGGAATAAAAGGAATACCATGATCGTCAACGCAACAGGCATCGATCGACTTACGCAAAACTGCCGTCACGACGCTCACATTTCAAACGGCGAATAAATTCACTTATAGGCGCAAAGAAATCAACGCTTAAGCAAGAATTCGCCATCCTGGCCACTCTAGGGACAAAATTATTTCCTCCGTAATTTGTAAGGTGAAATTCCTCGTGGAAAAGGTGAGAGTATCTATTGTTCCTAGACGGTACATGAAAATGAATATTGGACAACAAATAAGAAGACGATACCATATTGTTCAAAAGCTTATAAAGTATTAAAAGATCTCTGACGACCCTGCGATCACTCAATGTCGTAAGCCCCAGCTCGCTCATCATTGTTCCGTAATCGAACACAAAATCGATAGGACGCGGACGACCAAGCTTAAAGTGAACATACCTAAGGAAACGCCGCTGAACGCTCTCAACTCGGGCAGAATGGCAACCGTATGACGGGGTCCAAACCGCCGAGGCATACTCCAAATGTGGTCTGACGAGCGTCGTGAACAAAATTCTAATAGTATTCACATTACTGAAATCAACCGAGCAACGCTTTATGAAGCCCAACACTTTCAGAGACCTGGAAGTCGAGTGCCTGATGTGATCCACAAAGCTCAAGGAAGTGTCCAGGTAAACTCCCAGATCCTTGACCGAAGATTTGTATTTTAGGACTGAATGGTCGACAAAATATTCATACAAAAGAGGTCTCCTGGTTCGGTTGAAATTTACGCAAAAGCACTTAGAAACATTTAAAGTCATACCATGCAACTCACACCAATGCACAAATCTCACAACATCCTCCTGCAGAAGATAACAATCTGTGGGACCTCCGATACGCCGGTAACACTTCAGGTCGTCGGCGAAGAGCCTGAATTCACTGTGAATGAAACACTGCTTGATATCATTTATAAATAAGTTAAATAACATATTAAATATATTTTTTTCACAAAACGGCAAGTTCATCTATATACACTTAAGCAGCCACTAGCTGACTAACATGAATGTATTTCCAGACTCCAATAGAATCTTCGAACCTTGTAAATAAAAATACCCCATAGCACAATATGAATTTGTGTCCGCAAATATAATACTCGTAAAAAGAAAATTTTGGGACATAGCGGACAAAATGACTGGTTTTACCTACAATATGAATTTTGTAGTTTTCATTATTTGGCATTTAAGATCGACAACCGATTGCTTGGAGACCACCGTCCGAAGCGTTGCTGATACCAAAATATTTTTGGTGCTGTTAGAAGGATAAATGGTCTCCTGCTAGCGTTTTGTGTTTACATTATTTTATTTTCTATTTTTACGGCTTCTGTTACCTATACATTAGATTTGTTCGGCCTCTGTATGGTGGGATATGCATTACTATGTGTATGTAGATGGTACGTCTTTACATATATCTACTGTTGTATATCCCACTGTGCTTAAATACAGGCCGATATTGTAGATGGGCAATGAATATGGTACTCTGACGAGCTCACAATAAGAGCGAAACGAATTCGTCAGTATCTGTCGACCCATGCTTCGGTCTGGTTCTACTTAATTAGACTGAGGCCCTGCTAAATTAAACAAAATCCCTTGTGTAGGTAAAACCAGTCATTTTGTCCGCTAAGCCACAAAATTTTCTTTTTTTACCCCATAGTGTTTTCAAATTTTTTAAATATTTGCCATCGACGACTGGTCTAGTCTCGAAACATGTCTGGCTGTAAAGAACGACTAACGATATTTATATGAAATTTATTTGGTGGAGTTTTGCCTTTTTTTTTCATCACTGAGATGAAACTACGAATAATATTATCAGGGTTTTGAAAGTTGAGTTGTCCGCCCAATAAATTATTTATGTTTGATATATACCTATCTCCATAATCGTAGAGAATTTCTTCCCCAGTCTTAATATTTTCTTTGGCAATCAACACTAGTCGTGGCTTTTTGTCAATCACTATTGTCCGGGTTAGGAGATTACCGTTCCTGGAATGGTTTACCAATCGACCTAATCGTCCGCTTTCAGCTGTTGCATCGATACTAAAAGCAAAATTCACACATAAATATTAAATCTATTATTAGCTTGATGAAGTATTAACTAGCCACCAATTTGGATTTTTAGCTAACAAATGCACTAATGATGCTATATTCTCCGTCTTCAACAATGTTTACTACAACTTGAACAATCTCCACTTTACAGCATCAATTTTCTGTGATTTCTCCAAAGCATTCGACTGTGTAAGTCAAAACATCCTAATTAACAAGATACAGCACTACGGAATTCGGGGGGTTCCACTGGGATGGTTTAAGTCGTACCTTAGCAACAGAAGTCAGTGTATGAGGGTCAATGCGGCTGTGTCTTCTTGCAGGCCGATGGATTGTGGAGTTCCACAGGGTTCGGTGTTGGGTCCTATTTTGTTTTTGCTATTTATCAACGACATTACGTGCCTAGACATCAGCGGTAAAGTATGTCTCTTTGCTGATGATACTAGTTTCACTTGGTGCGGCCCGGATAGTGTGGCTCTTCATAGTATCATATCCAAAGACTTAATCACCATCAAATCATGGTTTGACTCTAACCTGTTGTGCTTGAACACTGCGAAAACAAAATCTGTGTCATATAAAGGTGCGCTGCAGTCTTTTGAATTTAATAATTCCACTATTGACGTCGTTTCTTCTGTGAAGTTTCTGAGCCTTGTTGTTGACAGCTGGAAGTGGAAGTTGCACATTGATGCGTTATCAAAAAAATTAAGCTCTGCCTGTTTTGCGTTAAGATCAGTTTCCAAAGAACTTAACTTGTCAACTTCCATAACAGTCTACTTTTCACTCTTCGAATCCCATCTTCGATACGCCCTCCCATTCTGGGGTACATGCTGTGCAACGCAATTGGGGCGTATTTTTAGATTACAAAAAAGAGCTATACGATACTCTATGAGATAGCACTATAGAGCCCATTGCCAGGACTTCTTCAGAAAATTTAAAATACTAACACTACCTTCCTTATTCATATTGGAATCGGTCTGCTTAATCCGCAAACACCTGTCAGATGTCTCTGAAAGACCATTCCATAACTATCTGCTTAGAAACTCCGAACATGATCTTTATCTGCCAGCCCCATCCTCCGAATTAATCAAAAGCTCGATCCTATACAATGCAAAAAAAAATGCACAACCATCTGCCAATGGAAATCAAATTGCTATCATTCCTTTCTCGATTCCGTAAAGCTCTAAAAACGTATTTGTTAGAAAAAGCTTTTTATACAGTAGGTGACTTTTTTAATGTGCATTAATTTTTCAGCGATTCACACACTGGATAGTAGTTTGTATTGTGTGTTTTGTATATATATATATATGTATATATATTGAACTGTAGAATATTTACTTAATTTACTTTAAGTTTCTTAATTGATTTGTTTGACGATGTACCTGTATGTATTAATTATTATTCTTGTTTTGTTTGTTGATGTATGTCTACAAATTATTTTTAATTTTTTGACAAATATATATTTATTTCGAGCTTCGTTCGCGAAGGAGAATTTGAACTGGTTCTAGTTTTTTACGCTTGCGCAGTTTGCGTTTCTACATGCTTTAGGTGTTATTGCAACAACGCCTGTCTCGGGGTACTTCATAACCTATTTTGTTTATGTTTTGCTGTTTTACAGAGTATTAAGGTTCAAAATGGCCACCAAATAGTTACCCTGGTCCGATGTACTCTTTGCACAGTATACGTATACCCAGCGATACTAAATAATTATAGTTGTTGACGTTGATATGACCGCTTGACCTCGTGATTAGCTGTTTTCAGTTTAAACTTTTCCATATCTGTTCTTACAACAATATCTATTGTTTGAAAAAATTGGAAATCACCTGATTTATTTTGCGCAAAATAAATTGTTTAAAGAAAATATATACAGGGTTAAACTTACTTAAAATAAATAAGTTACAAAATTTTCAAAATTAATAAAATGAACTTAAACATACCAATACTGTTGATTATTATGCTTAAAATAATACATATAACATCCAGCATTTTCGTTCTGGGCGTATTTATCTTCCCTCAACCGTGCCTCCATGATATCTATTAAATCACCAGAATACTCGACAACAAACTCGCCTTTCTTAAATTCTTTAGCAGCCACTACCCCACGACCTTTGCCTCCAAAACACCGTACCTGAAACAAAAGACTGGAATTAGCAGAACTACAAATAACTTTTTATTTTGTTATATTATTCCTAATTTTTAATGCTGAAATATGTAATAGTTATTTTTGCCTACAAAAACACAGACTGGACTAAATACTAGACAGACAAATAACACTGAACATGGACATACGGACTTCACGTGACATAGACAGGGAAATAGACAAACTGACGCATATAATGCAAAAGACTAGGGATATAGTAGCTCAAAAAAGTGCACCAAAGACCGGCGCAAGACAGGCTACCACCTGACATCTTGAATCTAATGAAATTCAAGAATCGTATTCGGAAAAGGTGGCAGCGTACGAGGCATGCTATCGATAGAGAACGGGTCAAAGAGCTACAAAATACGACATCTGACAAAATAAAACAACACAAGAACAAAGTGTGGGCAGATAATTTACGGGACTTGAACATACGAGACAATTCTATATGGAAACTGGCACTAAAGAGAACATTCACTGATAGTAATAATAATATAGTAATAGTAAAGGACAGGGACTCAGTAACAGACAGGGAGAAGGTAGAGACGATTGCAAATCACCTATACAGGGTGTATACGCCTCTTCCCAATTCCACACCACAACATACCGACATTGAAAATGAATATTCTCGTAATCCTTCCACTACAGACTGTCCTCGTAACATAATGGTAAAACTGGTCTCCACCCCAGGCGTGGTGCTGCAAATTATTAAAAAACTCCCTAATAACAAAGCACCAGGACCAGATGCAATTGACAACTTGCTACTCAAAAACCTTAGCAGAAAAGCACTGGTCCAAATAACTTACACCATAAATGCCATTTTGAAGTTGCAGTACTTTCCTAAAAAGTGGAAAGACGCCATAGTGATCCCCTTCCTCAAACCTGGTAAACCTCCTCAAGACCTCAATAGTTACCGACCCATTTCCCTCCTTAACACCTTATCCAGTCACAGAAAAAATAATCCTGACAAGAATAAACAAAATAGATGACAGACTAAGACTCACGCCACAGGAGCAATTCGGTTTTAGCTCAGGCCACAGTACTGCCATGCTAACGTCGAAGATCGTCCATGATGCTAAACTAGCTTTTAACAGACACCAGGTAACTAACCTGGTACTACTTGACATGGAAAAGGCTTTTGACAAGGTATGGCACGAAGGTCTTTTAGCCAAACTGCACTGCTTTAACGTACCTGGACATATACTGACGCTACGAAAGTCATACCTTTCCGATAGGACTTTCCAAGTACGTATCAATAGCACATTATCCCGACCGAGAACTTTAGAAGCAGGCGTACCTCAAGGCACAGTCCTTGTCCCTACAGATTTTTTTTATCTAATTGAATTTATGCAAAAATATTGTGTCAGCAACCATAGTGCGTACGTACGTACCTGTAAGCCTTCTTCCATATTATTCCTCACAGCCATTTCTAAAGCTAACTGTTTTTCCTCCAACATTGTGGTTTGCGTTTTTCGCACCGACCGCCTTACTGGAAAATATTCAGTCACTTTATGATTGGTTTCTTTCTCTACATGATTATTGGTAACTGCAACTCTAAAATATAATTAAAAAGAAAAAAAAAGATGATGCCATTCCTGATACATGAAGAATTTTGTGTAAAAAAAAATAGTTCCTTATGGAAACCACTGGATCTGTTAAGAGAAGAACAGAAAGCAATTATTGTTGTTAAAAAACTCTAGATCGTTTCAAACAGCAGAAGCATGTTCCACTTACTTTTTTCTTCCTTTATTAGATGCCGGTAGTGTAATTTGTGATATCAGAGGTTTTTTTCTAGCAGTCTCCTCAGGATAATTCCGTAATTCTATTCTATGGGGTGTCGGAGGTGATGCAACTACATCTTTGTTACACATCATCATCTTCATCCGTCTTGTTTGGATGATGGGCGTCATTGTCAGTGTGGTCGTCGCTGAAAGAATAATTCAATTTTCAAAAAGAACTAATAAAATAATAAATGAACAACCTAGTCATTAAGACAAATTTAGATTTTACAGGATACGTGATCAATACAGATGGATGTTTTCTTTTAATCCCAGACATCTATTATTTAATAAAATCTACCTACGTCTATGCGATTATTGACACGTTCTCTCCTATAATGGCGGCATGCGCAACAAGATTCGCATGACGCCTCGCAACCGGAGACTCGGTATACTGTTTTATTTATTATACCGTGACATAACCTTAAAATATCATTAGCGCAATGTCATAAAACGTCACATTAAAATTTCATTTTTTTTTTGGAAAATCTCAAATAATACGTACATTTGCTATCGTCATTACCCAGTAATTTACCTCTTGAAGCTGAATTCAATGAATATATTATTATAAAAAGCATTCGATATGGCTAAAATTGACAAGTGCATTAACGAAACTGGTAGAGACTTACGCGAATGCAATGAGGATATTGTGAAAAATTTATGTGACTTAATTGAACAACGTGACGAACTGGTCATTCTTATCGAAAAGCAATATGAGGAGAAGAAAACCATTGAAGCCGATTTGGAAAAATTAACATATAAACTATGTTTGGTAAGAGAGATAATGCAAGTAAAAACAAACAATAAATATTCATGATTTAATGCATTCTTTGGTCGAGATGGTGTTTCGCAGGCCCTTAGTACGCATTGCCCTTGTCCCATTTCTGAATGTTCCTGCTTAGAATACGGTCTGGTTTTGGTCCAGTTATTTAGAAGCTCTGCATTTCGGCCAAACAAAATTCATTTATTTTCTTGTCCAAAATAATACACTGCCCCGCAATATTACCCGGACAAAGAAAATTTTGTTCAAAATCAATCCTAAATAACTTTTTTAGTATAGCATCAATTTTGACAATTTTTTTTTCGAATTTTAGGCCGTTTTATTGTCATCATTTTTTGATATCGAAACTTCAAAAATTTCGAATGGATTTGTTGTTATACAGGGGTGAACAAAAACTTACATTTTACTCTAAACATTTGAACACCCTGTAGAAAAAACTCACGACCGAATAATGATCTTTTTTGCAACATTTTGAAGCCCTATCTTTTCTGAACAACTTGTTTTTTGATTCATACCGATATCTGTATTCTTAAAGGAAAAACACTGCTTTCAAAGAAATAATGCTTTATTAGCAACAAAAAAATTAAATCATGGATAACGGCGGTATTACGAATTTTTCTTTTTTTCTAAAATCGAGTATTTCCTCCATGAGCTTGAATAACACTTCTCATCCTTTCGGACATAGATTCAACTAAAGAAGGAACCGCGTCTTGCGGTATTTGTCAGTGCCTATTCTAACGCAACCAAAGTTTGAAACTCGCCGTAGTTTTGCCTAACTCTTCTTCCTAGTGTATCCCACATGTGCTCGATAGGGTTGAGGAATTTCAACGTCAATTAAATATTGCCTCGTTATTTGTGCTATGTGCGGTCGAGCATTGTCGTGCATCAAGATAAAATGTTCTCCTATAAATGGATAAGGTACCACATGTTCTTCTAAGCACATTCTAATGTAGCGATCAGCGTTAATACCCCCGTGAAGTGTGACAAGGTCTGTACGGCTAATAATATAATAAAATAAACGGATAATAAGCTACCACATCATTTCAAGTCTTTGTCGATATCCAGGTTTAGGTCAGCAGTGTTCGACATGCTGTTCAATGCGCAGTGTTCTCGTTCTGGCGGTTGATCTGAATCTCTATTCTTCCCCAAAGTTTCATCTCTCCTTTTTGTTTTTTTTATGGTTTTTTACTCTTCCTGCACCAATTTTGCAAATTTTGTAAATATTAATTTAATACATATAAATATGCTATCTTCAAATAATTGAATCTTTTGTAAATAATTAGTTTAGTCTCGGTATATTTTACTTTATACCTACCTAATTTGGCCTTATGTATAGAATATAATTTTACGTTAGGTCCATGTAGCTATGCTGAACATGCGCCTTTAGCAATTTAGTATTATACCTATATTAAGTACAGCGTGCGGCATCATAACTTCCTTTTTTGAAATGCGCGCTATTTAGACTGTAAAGATCGAACTGGGGGGAGACTGCTCTTATTCGGTAGACGTGCATCTAAAGTTTTGTTCTCCATACGGTCAGGCTCCACGATGCGTTGTAACAGTGAGCAACGTGCATTTGCCAGCGAGGTGTACTTCTCGAATGGACGTTCTGTGATCGCAAATCAGCGTGCCTTTCGAAATCGATTCAAGGCCTGTGCCAGATCGGAAATCAATAGTTACATGGGTCTTTACATTCAGACAAAGCGGGAGTGTGACGAGACGAAGAAATTGGAGTCCCTCAGCCCATTAGAACACCTGAAAACATTGAAGCTGTGAGAGCCTCAATATTACGATCCCCACGGCGTTCTGCCTGCAAACATGCATCTGTCCTAAGACTTTCCGCTCGTTCAGTGAGGCGAATTCTTCACGATGATCTTTATTACCATCCGTACAAGTTGGCGATTGTTCAAGAACTCTCCCATTTCTCGAAAACGTTCCTGAGGACGCAATTGTTTTTTTAGTGATGAGGCGCATTTCCACGTGAGTGGATACGTCAACAAACAAAATACTGGGTCGACACCAACCCCCGCGAATTGCATTAAAGGCCCCTGTACTCACCTAAAGTCACAGTGTGGTGTGCAAATTTCTTCGGCTGGGGAATTGATTCTTGGTTTTTTGAAAAAAATGAGGAAACAGTGACAGTGAATTCTAACCGACATGTAAGTAAACATGTTGGAAGATTTTTTTTTCCTCGACTTAACAAATTGGATTTTGGGGTCGATTGGTTTCAACAAGACGGCGCCACGGCTCACACTTCAAGGGTATCAATGGCTGTTTTAAGGTAACACTTTCGGGGGCGCCTAATCTCAATTAGCGGTGATTTGGAGTGGCCAGCTCGTGCCCCCGATTTGACCCCTTGCGATTTCTTTTATGGGGATTTTTTAAATCCCGTGTTTATATCAATCGTCCAAGAACCCTAGAAGATCTCAAAGCCAACATCCGGGCCGAAATGGTCAACATACCAGCTGCTATGCTGGAAAGGGTTATGACAAATGCCAGAAATCGGCTTATTCAGTGTATCGACAATGGAGGGCGTCATCTACCTGACATGATTTTTAAAAGTGTTTGAAGCAAAACTTTACATATGTACCTACATTATTTAAAAAAATAATAAAAACTTCTACTCCATAAAATGGGTTTTATTGCGTTTTGAAATAAGGAAGTTATGTTGCCGCACCCTGTATTATAGAATGTATTTATTTTCTGTTAATTATAATTGCTAATAAAGATTATTATTATTATTAAGTATTATATTGTTGGAATTACATGGACATGAAGCCATAATAAATGTATTCGAAACAATGATTCGCGACCAAATACTAACTAATATTTGAAACCGCAACAGTATTTTTTTCCGTGTACTCGTTGTATTGCCCTCGAAGGCAACTATGTTGAATAATAAAATCGAGTTTTGTCAAAATTTTGTTTTCTTCTTACTTATCCTACGGACTTATTGAATGACCTGTTATAATTTGTTCTCCTCCCAATATTGCAAATTACGGGCAATTTTTTTCTCCAACAGGCGTGAAACGTATTTTTGTTTTTACAGTTGAACAAAAGCTTGTATCAGAAACTAAAAGCCAAATCACACTATGACAAAACTATCGAAGAAATTGAGAAGCATTATAAAAGTTTATTGGAGAATTCGAATAAGTTGCGAGAAATGCTGCAAAAACACCACAATCATTTGGAAGAAATGATTAACAAAAAGATTGGCACTGAATCGGGAAGTGATGAAAACGACGGCGAAGTTAAAGTGCTGTATGCCAAAAAATGGTATAAAATTGTTAAGTAAAGCATTTTTAAAGGCGGGGCTCCACCAAACTGGCACTCAATTAGTTTCTAAACTTACTTGAAACTACCTGCTTGCTGCTTGTACTAAATCCAGACGGCTACGGGGGGTGTTTTTCATTCCTCGGAATAGGGGATAAGTGTAGAAAATAAACATGGAATATTATTTTTTTCAGTATATTTACGTGTTACGTGCAACACTTATACACTTCTCAAATCTATCAATTGATTTGCTATACATTCAAAAATATGTTGAGAAATACGCCAACACTTCTCTTCATCGCTTGCACGACTAAAAATACCCCCACCACTAATTTCCATCTCCACCATTCCGCGGAAATAAAATTGCCCCTTCGTAACTAACTTAAAGCTGTTTGGTTGATGGAGACCAACACTCGTTAATATGAGCCACCTACGTTACAAAAACTCTAGGTTTACCCTTATTCCAGAGAACAGAGAATATGAACTCCCACCACTTTCTATTGTCCTGTCCGAGGCACTAACCCTGGCTATTATGGTTGCTTTAATAACAAGAATTATTCGAACTACAAGATGATTTTCTTATATTATTTTCTTAATTATAATTGGAGCTATATTAATCCTTTTCCTCTATAGTATAACAAGAATTGCCTCTAACGAAAAATTTAAAATATCATTTAAAATCTTTATTCCCCCTTTGATGTTAACTATAATCCCCTTCATTTGAAAATTTTACGATCCAATAAGATTTTCTCTAAATATATCATTTCTACAATACTTAAGAGAGTACACCCCAGAAGTAGGGGTAAACGAATTATTTAATTTACCAAAAAAATAAATTATTAATTGGTATAATTTTATACTTCGCTAAAAACCATGTTTTTCCTGCTTTATTGATCATTTTTCCAACTGGTCTCATAGGCATATAAATGTCAATGAGATGATGATGAACGGAAGCAAGGAAACACGATTTAATGAAATTCCATATATACGCTACAATAATTCAATTGGTAGAAGACCTGACCGGCAATCCGGAGATGTGGGTTCATATCCCATTTGTGTCGCGGATTTTTTTTAATTCGGGCATGTTAGTTTATTTTATTTATTATTTAATAATATAATTTTCAAATATTATAATTAAAAGAAAATCGGAGAATAAACAAAAGGTTAAAGTCATTAAATTAATTTTTGAAAACAAAAAAAAAAACATAAAAAATAAACTTAAATGTTAACCAGATTATAAAAAAAATCGGTTATGTCACCCCAAAACTTTCCCGACAAGTTACAATATAATCTAAATTATATGACCTGCGTAACGAAACAGAATTTTAATAATAATTATTATTATAATTGTATTATTTTCATTAATACCAATAAACTAACGTAACAAACTAACTACATTATCCAAAAATCAGAAAAAAAATATTGCCAGAGCTGGGATGCGAACCCATAACCTTCCGCATGCGAAGCGAACGCCCTACCAACGACGCCAGAGAACCCTGATTAGAAATGATGTTTTTTAATTATAATAATATAGGTTCCAACTACTAACTGGTGAACTTTCAAACGCAATTTTCTCGAGAATTATGGGGGCAAATATCAAAAGAAACCTATCGCTGTAAACCAGGTAAAAAATGCTTTAAAATGATGTATCGCTCGACCTCTACTGCGTTTGAAAATTTAGCGGTTGTGTCCACCCCTATCACAGGGCTTAAGCAATTTCAACCAAAAACTAATAAGTTCATCCGAGGACTGCCCCAAACTCATATACCAAAATTTAGCTCAATTGGTTAAAGAGTTTGGGCGCTATAGTGGAAAAATACATACAGACACACACACAGACAAACAGACACGTGCTTGTTATAATATTTGTTTTACTTTCCCACACAGGGAAAGTATTGTGAACGCGCTAAATAAAATATTGAGTTAAAGACGGATATAACCATTTTGAAGTTCCTTGAGACGATTAAGACCATTTCCAGATGGAAGTCTGTCTGTCTGTGTGTGTTTGTTGTTTGTGTCTGTAACTATTCTTCCACTATAGCGCCTAAACGCTTTAACCAATTGAGCTATTGGACAAAAGTAGAGCAACACTTTCGAAAAATTAGACAAATCTCGATTTTATGATATTAAATGCATGATATCGAATGTAAATACGTCGCGTCTTAAATATCATCGTAAGCTGCTATTATCGACGGCAACAGCTTTTTCCAACAATCAAAATAAATGAACTGATATTGATGTAAAATTTTAATACAATATTGTAATGCGTCAAAAGTAAAGCAACATTTTAATATTTGACTAAAAAAGAAAGGTTTTAGTGACAGTAAAGATTAAAATATTTTTGCTGAGTTAAGTTTATGGTTAATTAATATTTCTGTGCTGGATTAATCATGCCAAGAGGTATTCCAATTTCTAAAGATTTAAAACAGAGAGTAGTGACTGCATACTTGGAAGGTACAATACAAGCCCAATTGCAAGACGGTTTGTTTTTACCCAGAGACAGCGTATCCAAAATAATTTCAAGTTACAATGAAAGGGGACATTTAGAGAATATACCGAAATCGGGAAGCTCGAGAAAAACAACTAGGACAGACAGACGCGTTAAAAGAATTTCCCAAAACGATCCTTGGATGTGCACCTAGAATAATTGCTGAAATTCCCGAAATTGAGGTTAGTCCACGAACAGTTCAAAGAAGGTTGGCAGACGCAAAGTTATTTAGTAGAAGCCCGGCTGAAAAGCCGCTTATTTCGGCAAGAAAGGGAGTGGCTAGGCTGGAATTTGCACGTGAACATTTTAATTGGACAGTAGACGACTGGAAAAATTTCAATTCTGATAGAATGAAGCATGTAAGACGGCCAATCGATCCAAGGTTTCATCCCAAATACGTTACACCCACAGGTAAAGGCAGTGTTTTCCATGGGTTTGTTTCTCATGGAATGGGGTGGGTCCTTTAAACTTCATTAATGACACCATGGATCGATTTGTCTATAGAGTGCTAATGCAAAATGTAATGTTGCCTTATGCAGAGTGGGAAATACCGTTGCGTTTTATTTTATAGGATAACGATCCAAAACACTTCCGAATTGTTTAAGAGTGGTTTCAAAATAATGTTCGGGTTTTGAAATTTTTATTTTATTTAAAATCTGTGGGAAGAAGTTGAACGTGGAATTCGTACACAAGGATTCAGGATTCACAATAACCCATCATGTGTAAATAAAATCAATGAAGTTTGGAGAGACGTTCCCGAAAATACTGCCCAAAAATTGATTACCTTAATGCTGCGACGTTGCTGGCAAATAATAAATAATAATGGATATTCTATTAATTATTAAAATAATACTTCTAGCTATTTTAATTATTAAATGTTTTCTTATCGTAAGATGTAAAATAAAATACTGTTGACACAATTTGTTGCTTTACTTTTGTCGCACTTCATTTTGTCGATCTTTATAATTATTATAAATATTTCTGTACCTGTTATGTATGGTTATAATACATGCAGGTTTGGCTAGAATATGGCAACCTTAGATGAGTGTCTCTCTATACACATCTCTATGTGAGTGTCTCTACACACATCTATGGTTGTATATTGGATTGACAGTTAGTTAGGTTAGACAAAGTAAGTAGTTCGAATAGTTGTATAATTCAGGCTACATGCTAAATATAATAATCAAAAAGTTTATGTCGTTTATGCCTTATAACTTATTAATATACTTTCTTTATATCAAGAACCCTCTCGGTCTTTTCTTTATCTACATACATAATATTAAATTGGCGACGAGGATGGGATAATTAAAGTAAAAATTTTAATTGAGGTTATGAGGTATAACACGTGTGAAAGTCGTTCTTAATTTTGGTTAAATAGTTAAATTCAAGTAATAATGGCTTTAATCGGTACAATCGAACCTTTTAAAAGTGCGGAAGGGGTAGAATTCGATACGTATATCGAACGATTTGAGCACCTATTCAAAGTAAACGTGGTGGAAAGCGAAATGAAGGTATCATTATTCATTACGTTGGTAGGCACCGAGGTATATCAAGTACTTAAGAATCTGGTTGCTCCACGAAAGCCAAGTGAGTTTACCTATGAAGAAATTAAGCAAAAGTTGTTAAAGCATTATTCTCCGCCAGTGTCAGAGATATATGAACGATTTGTATTTAACCGATGTAGCCAGAAACCGGAACAATCTATTGCTGAGTATATTGTTGAACTACGCAAGTTGGCGAGTAGCTGCAATTTTGGTCAGTTCTTAGAAGATGCGCTGCGTGATAGATTCGTATGTGGTATGAAGTCGGAAGGTATCCAGAAGAAACTTCTGTCCGAGGTTCAATTAACGTTTGGTAGTGCATGTCAAGTAACTCAAGCAGCAGAAATTGCACAAAGACAAGTTAAGAGTTTAACGGATAATACGGTTACACGCGTAAATTATGTGAAAAATAATAGTAAGTGTAACAAGTATGGAAACAAACCTAACACCACTGTACCAAGTAAAGGGGTACCAGGTAAAGGATGTTCCAAATGTGGGCGTATCCATCCAAAAGACAACTGTCCAGCCGTGAAATGGAAGTGCTTCAAATGTTCCAAGTTGGGTCACATTAAGCAACTCTGTCCTGTAAAATCTTCAAACGTAGGAGCTATCGAATCAGAAATTACATGCGAGGAGGTAAATAGTGACTTGCTGTCCCTACACAATGTGAAAGTGAGCGGGTCTATTCCACACAACATTCCACTATATGTGAACGGTAAGGTAGTGAAATTTGAGGTGGATACTGGAGCTTGTAAGTCGATTATTTCTGTAAATAGTTATAAGGAAGTAGATAGTAATTTAGAACTAAATCCAGTGAGCTATAAATTGAATGTTATTTCAGGGCAGGATATTAA
The DNA here is from genome assembly GCA_911728435.2 of Apoderus coryli. Lineage (NCBI taxonomy): Eukaryota > Metazoa > Arthropoda > Insecta > Coleoptera > Attelabidae > Apoderus > Apoderus coryli. Next base: position 31,091,016 of record OU452198.1, on the reverse strand, counting down.
AGCTTTAGGTGAATGTTTCGTTAATGTGAAATTTAAAAATAAGTCTAGTAAATTACCATTAACAGTAATTGATTCTAGTAAAGATTTTGTGCCACTTTTAGGTCGAAATTGGCTCAATGTTCTGTTTCCAAACTGGCAACAAGGATTTTCAGTTGGTAGCATTCATAGTAATGTGTCTAAGGAATCTAATCATATCCTTAATGCATTAAAACTTCAATATAAATCGGTATTTGATAATGATTTATGTAGTACAATTAAAAAGTTTGAAATTCAGTTTAATGTACAGGAAAATGCTGTTCCAGTTGTAAAAAAAAGCATATACTATGCCGTATGCATTAAAACCGAAAGTAGAAAAGAAGATAGATCAAATGGTTCAAGTCGGTATTCTAAAACGGGTTGATTTTAGTGAATGGGCTTCACCTATTGTAGTAGTACCAAAGAAAGGGGGTGACGATGTTCGAGTCTGTGTTGACTTTAAGGTTACGATCAACAAAGTATTAAATGTGGATCAGTATCCGTTACCTACCCCAGAGGATATATTTGCTGGTTTATCCGGTGGTTCTGTATTTTGTGTGTTAGATTTAACAGGGGCGTATCAGCAACTTAAAGTGCATTCAGATTTTCAGAAATATCTGACTATTAATACACACATAGGTATGTTTAGGTACACAAGATTAACGTATGGAATCTCCTGTGCACCTGCAATATTTCAGTCAGTAATGGACCAAATCCTAGGTAATATTGATGGAGTATTTTGTTATTTAGACGATATTCTAATTGCCGGTACTGATTTTGATCATGCTAATAAGCTAGTAAATGTAGTTCTTAGTAAATTACAGGAATATAATGTAAAAGTAAATTTAGAAAAATGTAAATTTTTTAAAAGCGAAGTTGAATATTTGGGTCATAAGATAGACAAAGACGGAATTCATCCTACAGAGGAAAAATTAAGAGCTATAAAGGAAGCACCGGTACCAGAAAATTTAACACAGTTAAGGTCTTATTTGGGCTTACTAAATTACTATAGCAAATTTATTCCTATGTTGTCTTCAAGATTGCGTCCGCTATATGATTTATTAGAAAAAAGTAGAGATTTTAATTTTGACAATAAATGTAAGGAAGCATTTGCGTTAAGCAAAGAGTTAATTTGTAATAATAAAGTTTTAACTCATTATGATCCGAACAAAACGCTTATTGTATCGTGTGATGCGAGTGCATATGGTGTTGGAGGTGTTTTAAGCCACAGGGAATCTGATGGAACAGAAAAACCCATATGTTTTGTATCAGGAACGCTTACTAAGGCAGAACAAAACTATTCCCAGTTAGAACGCGAAGCTTTAGCTATAATTTTTTCTGTTAAGCGTTTCCACAAATATATTTATGGTAGATCTTTTATTTTAATCTCAGATCATGAACCATTGAAGGTCATTTTTAACCCAGAACGTAACATTTCAGTAATGTCAGCATCTAGAATAGTAAGATGGAGTGTAATTTTATCAGCCTATAAGTATAAAATAGAATATAGGAAAGGTAATAAAATGTTCGAAGCAGATATGTTATCTAGATTACCTTTAAGTGATACAACAGAAATTGACAGTTCTATTAATTCATTTAGTATTACAGATGAATTACCATTAACTTATGAAGAAATTTCTTCAGTTTCTAAAAAGGATATAATCTTATTGAAGGTTATTGATTTTGTTAAAACAGGTTGGTCAAATAAAGTTAATGATCCTGAACTTAAACCTTATTTCTTAAAGAGAAATGAATTATCTGTAGAAAATAATTGTTTATTGATAGGTAATAGAGTAGTTATACCGCGAGTTTTACGCAATGAAGTTTTAAAGTTATTACACGAAGATCATGTTGGAATAGTCAGGTCAAAGATGATTGCTAGATCAATATTTTGGTGGCCAGGCATGCAACAGGATATTGAGTCGTTAATAACTAATTGTAAAGTTTGTATGTTGTCACAAAATAATCACGAGAAGTCATTAATATCCTGGCCTAAAACAGATAATGTTTTTCAGAGGGTACATATTGATTTCTTTCATAAAAATAAAGTTACCTTTCTGTTAATTGTAGATAGTAAATCTCGTTGGATTGATATTCATGTTATGAAAAAAAGTACTGATGTAGAACATACAATTGAAAAATTAAAATGTACATTTTCAGTTATAGGATTACCTGATACTATAGTTTCTGATAACGGTCCGCCGTTCAACTCAAATGATTTTGTTCGTTTTTGTCAAGTAAATGGAATAAACTGTTTAAAAAGTCCACCATATCACCCACAATCCAATGGTTGTGCAGAACGTCACGTTCAAACAGTAAAAAACGCTTTGGAAAAGTATCTTTTACAAAAAACAACATTAACAGTTGAACAGCAGATTGTTAACTTTTTATTTAGTTATAGAAGTACACCTTGTTCTAGTACTGGTATAAGTCCAAACGAAATGGTATTTAAGATTAAACCTAAAACTCGTATGGACCTATTAAAGCCTAAACCAGGTGGAAAAATAGCTTTTAGTAAGACATTTGATTATGTACGGCCTAATATTTTCGTAGTAGGTGAGAAAGTGCTAGTGGGGAAATTGGGACCGTATTCAAGTGAAAAGTGGTTAGAAGGTTCAATAATAAAATGTGTTAGTGCGGTTACTTATCTTGTTAAAGTGGACGAAAAGATAATGTATAAACATGTAAATAGCTTAAGAAAAATTGAAAATGTATCGCTAGATTGTGAAAGTTTTAAATTTGATAATCCAGAGTTGAATAATTGGAAACCAGAAATTGTTGGTGAACCAATTAATGTTAATGTTAAAGATAATGTTACAAATGAGTTATTGCTAAAGCCAGCATGTGATATAACTAATAAAGAATCATGCCTTCAGCAAGAGACTACGAATATCTCAGATAATTCAAATGAAAGTGTTGCTGTGCGACGTAGCACTAGAAATCGCAAAGTACCACAGCGTTTAGATTTATAAACATACTAGTTAAACTTCTTTGTTTTAGTAAGGGGGGAGTGTTATGTATGGTTATAATACATGCAGGTTTGGCTAGAATATGGCAACCTTAGATGAGTGTCTCTCTATACACATCTCTATGTGAGTGTCTCTACACACATCTATGGTTGTATATTGGATTGACAGTTAGTTAGGTTAGACAAAGTAAGTAGTTCGAATAGTTGTATAATTCAGGCTACATGCTAAATATAATAATCAAAAAGTTTATGTCGTTTATGCCTTATAACTTATTAATATACTTTCTTTATATCAAGAACCCTCTCGGTCTTTTCTTTATCTACATACATAATAGTACCTTCATTTCGTTTAAAGTGTGCCAAAATATTGTGAAATATTAGGTACTAATATTGGGGATATTATTTAATTAAAATTAGATGGAGATTACAATAAAATGTAATTAGTTTTTCAAATTCAAAGACATAAAAGCACTTTGTTGCTCTACTTTCGTCCAATAGTGTGTAGTGTACATTACAATTGAAATACAATATTCTGGAACTTGTTACTGTGGCGTCATTGATAGAGCCTTCGCCTCGTGTAACCATTTTGAAATTAGCGGGTATTATGTACATTCAGTAAGAATACAAATTTTATAGCTCAAACCAAATGAATCCCAATATGCTATTCCAAATTGTTAAGGTTCGATTCAAGTTTTACGAGCGGTTTCAAATAAAGAAGAACAAACAAAGAATATCAACTTGAATAATAACAGAATCAAATTATTAAGTCAAAGAAACAAACAACTAAAATAAGCTTTATTAATCTGTATTAAAAGTAATGTAAAATTACTCACCTTTATAATTCTGCATCACTTTGTATTTAAAAGAAAATATTAATAGGTTGACCCTTTTGTCAATAATTTATCGAAAACTTTATTAGAAATAAAACGCAAAGGTCTGGGCTAAAAACACTTAATTTAATAATTAAAACTAATAAAGAAAATGAATAACAACAAGAAATAAATATGTATAAATTAAAGAAAAAGAATAAACAATTAAGCGAGAATGAAAATTTAGAAGAAAATCTTAGTTATTACTTGTACTACATAAAAATAGGAAAATTAATATAATTACGGATAATTATATTAATTCCTATACGAAACTTTAATTACTATTGAAAACGTAAGTTATTTCAATTACTAAAAGAAATAACTTTAAATCTTTATTAAAAAAAAACTGATTAAAACAAAAAGGCCTTCAATTAAAAGAATAACAAAACTTACGGAACTTTATACAATTCACTACTTCAGAATAAAATGAAATGGACTTAGTCTTTAAACAAAAACTAGAAAATAATTCTTAACTGGAAAAATAAAATTATTTAATATATTTATTTAAAATATTTAATTTAACTTTATATAATTAGAAAACACATCTTTACTCAATCAAGGCTAGCACGATTCTCATATTAAAGTTCTATTGCCTTTCCAGAATTCCTCATAAAAATCACAAGTAGATACTACAGAATGAAATAAGCCAATCAAAAAAAAAAAGGCTTTTGCAATATACCCCAATACAGATACATCTACAAGGTGAAAAGATTCACAAAATAAGATACATTTTTATTTGTATGGCGACTTTAATAAAGGTTCTTGATATTTAGGTATCTTATGTTGGAGTTCGCGACTGGACAAAAACCCATTGTTTTTTTATGCGCCCATTATATATATTATCTGATATGGGAAACCGTGACGCCCTCCAACTAGCTTTTGTATATAATAATAAATGTTCGACATTTAATTTACATGAAGGTGTTTTGAGAATCTTAAATGTTTAGACCACCGGGTATTTCAAACATGTCATTCTTCAACAAGAAACATAGCCATCTGTTTACAATTATTACATTACATTACAATAATTATTAAAATTCTGGTTCGCAGGTCATATATTTTTGATTATATTATATCTTGTCGGGAAAGTTTTGGGCGACACAACCGATTTTTTAACTTAGTTAAAAAGCAATTTTTGTTTTTTTTTTTTAAATTAAAGGCGCAATTCGATTTTGACTGTGACACTTCATAATTTAAGCCTATACTCTCGTCTTAAAATATAAGTCGCGACCAGACGAGACGAGATTGAGCTTGGTCTTGCCTCGATGATTTAAATCTTGTCTCGCGGCATCCCTAATTGAAAATCTTCCTTTCGTTTGTATTACAAGTAAACTTATACAGGTCTGAAGTGGAGAATCCGAAGACTAAATGTACCTGCGAAAAACCGACTAAAGAAGCGTTGTTGCAGTCAAATGAAAAAATGGAAGAACCACCAGTGAAACTGTTGACAAATCCTAGTCTTACTCCAAATCAGAGTGATGATATGAATGAAAGCAAAGAACTGGTAAATTTCATAAATTAACTATATACTTTTTCCTACATTTTTAATAAATTTTTCCAATTATTATTTACAGCATTTTTTTAATAACTTGATTGAATCCTAACCGTAGCTCAATTCAACCAGCACCTCAATCTTCTTGATGAAGTATTTTCTTGCTGGGAGAGCTTCGACAGTCGATTGCTGTTTACCTGTTACAAATCTCATAAACAGCACGTGCATCTTTTTGAGCTTTAGTCAAAAGTTGGCTTTTCTCACAGCTAACTGTATATTTCAATCTGAAATGACGATCTTGCATGATCAGTTTTCGCACAGTATCAATACTTTCGGGTACGACAATTGATTGATTTTGGACGCACTACGTCAGTACAATGATTAAGCTCGTTATACCAGCGTTTAAAGATACGGTTTCCTCGGGGCGACTGAGAGCTGCGACCGTCGCTTATTGTCAGTTTTCCTCAGGGTAGCTGCAGTCGCAGTCGTCAGTTTGACTCGACATGGAAGGTTTGTATTATAGTGTATGTGTAGTGTAGACTTCTTTTTATGAGAAAACTTGCGAAACGGAACCCATGAACCTTTTCGAGATCTACTGGGACGGAATATTGTCATTTTAAATGCGTTGAATAGAATTACAAAAGTTTGTTGTTGTTTGAGCAACTGGTTTAATCTATAATTTTATTTTTTTTAAAGGGTTTTCCAATAAGAGATGTTATTTTGAATAGCCCGCTATTTCGGTATATTATGTCACTTTTGGAGCTGTCATTTTTTGACATTTGACAAGTAGAAACTACGGCATTAATAAAAATGGAACGATACGCGCTTCAATTATTAAAATTCACTATAAAAATCAGTGGCGGCCCGTGAGTCCTGAGGGTTGTGAGGCAGTACAAAGATTTGTATAAAAAAAATGTTGATTACTAATATTATAATATTATGTATATTCTTTGCTGATTATTTGGGAACTATCAATAACGGAAGCTATATATTTGTTTTTGTTTTTTCATGATTTACATTTACATCCAATATGTGCAGCACTTTTGTCATGAATAGCCAAACTACGAGCTAAATTTTAGATAACCATTTTAGATACTGAAAACATGACACAAGGTCAACAAAATATTTTTTTTAACTCCGCGCTCCCAGCTAACCAATCAAACTTTTTGTACCAATCATTATTAAAACCCATAGTTTTTCACGCGGAGCCAATATTTATTAAATATTTACTTAAATCTGGAATAGGCCTCGCTAATTCTTGAACGACGTATAGTATATCGTCGTATCCCTTTGAAAATGACCGCCGATATATTAAATAATTGATTATATCCCCAGAATTTCGCATTTCTAAATCTACGTTTACTTGTACTACTGTCGGCATTGGTGCACTACAGCCTGGACCTAGAACATCCATATTTTCCATACTATTAACCATTCACTATCACTACACTAGCACAAAAAAATGCTTCACTTTAAGAATCTTTACACGGAAAATTAATTTATTTATTGTATTTATTGCCTGTCCCTAGTGTCCCTTAATTTATTACGATTATTATAAAGAAATACCAGAAAGAAATAATGATAATTTACAAAATAGGTAGGTACTACCTATAATAATATTATAATAACAACATAAGAAAGCAAAAGAAAACAGAAAGATGAATTGAACAAAGATCAAAGATAATGTATGATCAATAGGTCAAAGCGAGAGAACGCTAAGTAGTAAATGAAGGGGTATAAGACAGACGTGGATGTTTTGTTTCAGTCACTCAATTTGCTGTATATCTAAAAACGCATGAAGAGGCATAGCCTCACTTTCTATCTTTGTTTCACACATTAATGTATTGCTGCAGTAATACTTACTATGCTAGACAGAATTGTGCAACTCCAATTGATATTAGGGAGTTAAAGTTGTTCATGAGACAAGAACGTATACGTATCTATTGACAGCTAGGCATGCGCAGATGAATTTTTCATCGCGTTTGCGGATACGTATCCCGTATCGATACGGTCTCTTGCGTGTGATTCAGACGAGAATGCATTCTACCGGAAATCTTCGATTGTATGACCGGAGGTATCCGAACGAGTTCAACAAATATAAACATAACCTAAGAGAAATGCGTTACGTTGCTAATCAAACTTTAACTCATTTTTGGTCCTAGATTTTTCAATTGACTTATCCTAAATAATTTCCGTTACGTCAGCATAGATACGTCTCTCATGTAACTTTAACTACCTATTAATGTGTTTCAAGTTTAACGTTGATAGAGCTAAATGGAATGTGTACTTTTATAATAAATACTTTGAAAATAAAATACGTACATGAGTACATGCCTGCGATGAATGAATATGCAATTTATAGCAATACAATAGATTATCAACTCAACTCATAAATTAGTAAACATAAATTATTAAATTAACTTAACTTTGTATACAACACATAAATATGTTAGCTGATCAGTTTCTATTTCATAAGAAAATCGGAGACTAATATTAATCAATGTGGTAGTAGATAACAATAATTAAAAGTGGCAACTCGCCGTGCATAGGGATTAGAGGCACTGCCTCTGACTTAAAATGGCAGAGATGGTTCGTAAAACTCGAACATTTTTGGGTCGTCGTGAATCACCTTGTCGGACCGCAATACAGAAATTGGTGGAAAAATTCGAGCTCTTGAGACAAGTTAGTGAAGTGAAGAATAAAACCCGTGCACGTCGCTAAAGAACAGCCCAGAATATGCTTGCTGTAGTGTTGAAGAAAATCCAGGAGAGATGATTAATGATTTTTTATGGCCGGAATTGCATGGTATTGATCTGGACAACGTTCACTTTCAACAAGACGGCGCTACGTGCCACACAAGCAACGAAACCATTGATCTTTTACGGGAAAAGTTTTTGGACCATGTTATCTCTCGAAGAGGTGATCACAATTGGCTACAGAGATCTTGCGATTTAACACCTTGCGGCTTCTTCCTTTGGGGCCACGTGAAAGAGAAGGTCTAGGCCAAAAGCCCAGCGTCGATTCAATACCTCAAAGATGGAATTCGTGAGGCTATCGAGAACATAGGGCAGCCACTTTGCGATTTGGTTATGGAAAATTTCATGAAAAGGATATGGTCCTGTAGGCGGGGTCGTGGTAGTCATTTGGCTGATTATTATTAACGGCATACCTTCCTCTTTATAATGAAATAAACATCCGATAATTTATCTCAAAGAATGATATTTTCCTTTGAATACCAAAATAACACCTCTTATTGAAAAACACTTTATATCTGCTTATTAAACTACGCCCATATTCTTCTTCTGCAAGATATTTGCGGTGTTGCTGATGCACTTGCTAGAACAAGCATTTCCTGATTTTCTTTGTTCGCTTTGATATAAGTTTTTGATTTAGTTTTTGAAAATGACCCCAAATTAATCATATTGGATTTAATTCGAGAAAACATTATTGGCTACCTTCTTTCAGGAAATCTGTAAAATTATCACAAAATAACTAGTGTTTGAACCATTTTAATTAAAACATCTTACTTTGTAAAGTATAGTTCAGAAGCTTCATTAGCGTTCTCGTTAGTATTCAGAAAATACTTGAACATGCCATATTTCCCGTATAGTTCTCAAATGTTTGATTCATATTCATAATTCTTATAATAACCTTAGTGAAAAGTTCCGAACTAATGACGATACTGATACCTAACTATTGTGTTACCATAGCCACCTATTTTCAAATAACAGCATATTATATGCGATAATAATAGTCTTAACCTTGAATTAATTATACCGGGTATTCCATTAAGGGTGGACAGGTTGTAAGGCTTGAAATAAAGGCAGCAGGGAAGGACAAAATTTTACCTATGATAATGTCAATAACTTTGGTTTGGCTTAACCGAATTTATCAATCTAATTTTTGTTTAAGAACTCAAGCCTTGCTGATGAAGAAAAAAAATATTTTAAATCATAATTGTTTTTTGGGGCTCCGCTAGATGGCGATATTTGCATCGCCTAAGGTTTTTTTGATTTTTCTTTAAAAACTTAAATGGAATGATCCAAATATTTTATCAAAAATGAAAAGTAAATTGAATTTGCAACAAAAAAGTCCAAAACCGCACAGGAAAATCTTTATTGGTTTGAGAGTTATGGCTAAAAGAATGTTGTTCACCAAAATTCGTTGAAAAATCATGTATCTTTAATTTTCCGTGATCAAGAATGCCATGGGAAATAAAGAAATAGGTTTAAAATTTATTAAACTGATAGTTTAACAAATAAAAATAATGAAAGATCCATTAAAATTACCAAAATGCGGAGCTTTCATAAAATTTGTTAAAAGGGGTAGATCTAGATACCCATGAAACGAAATTGGGAAGTTTCCATGCATGGAGACAAATAGATAAACGCGAATATGCTGCTAAATACCCTGACTACGATTCCTCACCACACGTTTACACTCCATCTACTTTGATGGTCAACTTCCGGCATCCAATGAGGATTTGTCTGTGACCAATAATGCGTATTGTGTAAATTAACACTACCACAACTAGAAAAAATGGCTCAGTCCATAAAATCTGTGAGAGAAATTGCGGGTTTTCCGTCCACATATCTCTCAGCCAATAACAAAAGTCTATAGGCGCTTCTTGTCAATATCGGCATCTGAAAGTGCCTGATGTAAAACCATACTGTAAGGATGCAGTTTAAAAGATTTTAAAATCCAATATGCTGAACTGCGATTTATTCCTAAGTCTGAAGAAATGTCACTGACGCTTACATGAGGATTCGCTTCCACATACGCAAGAACGTTATATTATCTTCACTGCTAACTGGGCGTCTTCTGAGCGGGACTGGATCAACTCTTACACTTCCCGTTTCTCGTAAACGGACTGCTAACCGACGGAACACTTTTCTGCTATGGTGTCTTCGGTCAGGGTATTTAGCAGCATATTCGCGTTTATTTATTTGTGTCCATGCATGGAAACTTCCCAATTTTGTTTCATGGGTATCTAGATCTACTTCTTTTAACAAATTTTATGAAAGCTCTGCATTTTGGTAATTTTAATGGATCTTTCATTATTTTTATTTGTTAAACTATCAGTTTAATAAAGTTTAAACCTATTTCTTTATTTCCCATGGCATTCTTGATCACGGAAAATTAAAGATACATGATTTTTCAACGAATTTTGGTGAACAACATTCTTTTGGCCATAACTCTCAAACGAATAAAGATTTTCCTGTGCGGTTTTGGACTTTTTTGTTGCAAATTCAAGTTACTTTTCATTTTTGATAAAATATTTATATCATTCCATTTAAGTTTTTAAAGAAAAATAAAAAAAACCTTAGGCGGTGCAAATATCGCCATCTAGCGGAGCCCCAAGAAACAATTATGATTTGAAATATTTTTTTTCTTCATCAGCAAGGCTTGAGTTCTTAAACAAAAATTAGATTGATAAATTCGGTTAAGCCAAACCAAAGTTATACACATTATCATAGGTAAAATTTCGTCCTTCCCTGCTGCTTTTATTTCAAGCCGCACAATAAAAAGTGATACACCAAAAAGATGCCGAATCTCAGTAGCATTACTGTGGTAGTATTGTTTTTCTAACTTATATTGCGAAATTTTCAATAAAAATGCATTTTTCGCATTACCGTATCTATTACGCCCCCTAACGATACAGTTAGGAACTAAAAAACTATTTCCAGCGATTTCCCATTGTCGATTTTCCTAAAAGAATTTTTTTCCTATTGTCCTACGACTATTATTTCCTGAGATATGCTACCTGTCCACCCTTAATGGAATACCCGGTATTTTAATAAAATGTATTATTATTTGGAAATTAGGCTTATTTTAATGAAAATAATTATACCTTTAATATATTTCTGTTTCCAGTCTCTATAACAGTGTTTAAAGTATTCCCTGGATCTTTTAAATAAAATCTTTTATGCAACTACGAAAATGGGATATTAATTTTATTATTGTAAACATTTTTGCTGTTTCAAAAAATAAAAAATACCAACTATTATAATATATCACTTCAAAGATAAATAATAATGCAATTTAATGACATTAAAAAAATATATAGGGTGTCCCATTGGAAGAAGGATACGTTTGGGTCATAATTCCAAGTTCGTCACTGGGTTCTACGTTCTATTAGCACCCGTTTTGATCTTTCTGATTAAACATCAGATAGCTGAGATATAGGGGGTGACTGTATCAAAATCGCCCTGTATCTCAGAAACAAAGAACTATCTGCAACTTTTGTTTATGCCAGTTTGTCAAAAATGTAGGACGGTATTGCGAAAACGGGAATCTTCTATCTTCACTAATAACCGAGAAACCGGGCGATTACAACGAAATTGGGACACCCTGTACTATAAGATATTTCAATGTTCCGCGGCCTGCTTAAAATCCTATGATATACGAGAACAAAGGTGGTATGTGTAATAAATACCCAGTCGCTTTAAACCCACATGCACTTGCCTGTTAAAAGACGGGGTCTTATTAATCTGTTTAGGGTTTACACCACTTAAGAGGTTAACTCATAACGGATGATAAACTACTATAACAATATGGAATTATTTAAAATTATATTAATAAAGATCCAAATTTTGTTAAAAACAAATATTAAGGTAATAACAATATTTTTTCAAACCCAGCATGGAGAATTAAAACAGCATGAAATTACTATTTTAATCTAAGTAGGTATGATATGTATTTGAGGTAAAGTTAACTGCGTGGACTATTAACAGATTAATTATGTCAAATAGCTCCTTACCGATTTGTTTGAAATTTGGCAGCGTTGTTGCTAGAAATAGGGAGCTTAATTTGCCCTAACTAGATCAAAATTATTAAGTCCAGTGACGTTCGAGGAACATCTTAATAAACATTATTGAGAAAAGAAAATGTACACCACTGCCTCTAATTTAATTTCGAAAATGTCTTGAGATAAAGCAACTAAGCTCTTGTGTTTTTTTTCATATGTTGCTTCGTTCACGAGATAAAAATTTAAAATATTTTTCAACATAGATACCAAGAATATAAGAATAATTCGACTAAAAATCAATAACGTTGATGTTATTTGACTGCGCCAATTATTTTTAATCTGTCAAATTTGTTGAAGTCCCTTAACATGAATATATTATATACAAATGCCGAGATGACCGACATGCATTTCATTTATGGACTGGCTGATGGCAATGCATTAGAAGCTAGGCGGTTGTACACTGAAAGATTTCCTCAGCCTATGGCTCCTGATAGAAAATTTTCGAAAGCATTTATCGATGCCTTCATGAAACAGGCACACTAAAACGAGGTGGAAGAACAGGAAGGCCAAAGACAGCAAAAACGATAGAGCTGGAAGATGATGTGCTGAAGACCAGGTACTTCTACTCGAAAAGTTGGTGAGGTTTGGAATGTAAGTAATAGTACTGTTTGGCGCATTCTTAAGGACAATTTGTTATATCCATACCATATCCAACGCGTTCAAGCACTTATTCCTGCTGATTTTCCTCCGTCAATGGCGTTTGCACAAAATTGTTGAAATTCCTGAACTACTGACACAACTCACGCATACAGGGAAATACTGTAGGTTTCCAGACTGTCTGCCCCTGAAAGCGGTGTCGCCTGTTCGATCAGGGTGGAGGGGATGAGTGAAGTCTCATGTTTATTCTGTAGTCTATGGCCGCTTGGAGAAAAGCGTTTATATTGATTTGCTTTAAAAGCATTCGTACGCGACGATCGCAGCTCTCAACAGGAATCGTAGGTCTCACGATTTATCGTGAGATTTCACGAATTTGAACTCAATATCACAAACTAACGATTAATTTTGAAAAACTCACAATTTTTTTTCAAGTTTTCTGCATTTAAAAATGTTTCACGCATTATCACCATCACGCCACTGCTTAAAATAATCAAAACAAATAAATATTCTTATGTTAATGTAGTTATACAATAACACCTCTGGTGTAATTGAGTTATACAAGGTTAAAAGGATTTCATGTCCGTAAATATAATAAACAAAAAATAACTTAATGGCAAAGCGGACTAAAATACTGGTTTTACATACACAAGGAATTTTGTTTAATTTTGTTTAGCAGGGCCCCAGTCTAATTCAATAGAACGAGACCGAGGCATGCTAAATTAAACAAAATTCCTTGTGTATGTAAAACCAGCATTTTAGTCCGCTTTGCCATTGTTATTTTTCATTTATTATATTTACGGACATGAAATCCTTTTAATTTTTCATTATTTGGCATTAAACATCGACGGCAGAACGCTTGGAGACCACCGTCCGAGCATTGCTGAAACCCAAATATTTGGGAGATGCTGGCAGAAGGATATAATGGTCTCCTGCTAGCGTTTTGTGTTCATACTATTTTTATTTATATTTATTTCTATTTATACGACTGGTTTTACCTATACATTGAGTTTGTTCGGCCTCTGCATGGTATAGGATATGCATTACTATGTACATGTAGATGCTACGTGTTTACATGTGTCTACTGTTGTGAATCCTATTGTGCTTAAATGCAGGCTGATATTTGTAGATGGGCAATGACTATGGTACTCTGACGAGCTCATAACAAGAGCGAAACGAATTCGTTAGTATCTGTCGACCCATGCCTCGGTCTGGTTCTATTGAATTAGACTGGGGCCCTGCTAAATTAAACAAGCATTTTAGTCCGCTTTGCCATTAAGTTATTTTTCATTTGTTGTTTGTAAAATAGGTGGTCAAAATTTGTGAGCGCATTGGGGACGTCTAATCATGAAATAAACCTAAAGTCCTTATTTACAAAGATACAGGGTGTTAAAGATGACGATTTTTTTGAAATATTTTCGAAACGACTAAAGATAAATTAATCAAATGTAGCATATTATTTAAATAAAACGACGTCTACTCCACAAAATGATCCATATATATACGTTAAAACCTTGTTTTATCTGCCAGACATGTTTCGGACTACATGTCCATCATCAGTGGTCTAAGGAACCTTATACAATACTGTCAGATGTGAGGGTCGTACTTCATACAAATGTTTAAGAGAGAGTTGTTAGTTCTACATTGATTTAAACGTCTATATACATCTGTAAAACAATTACTTATTTAGGGTACAGTGTATTATTATTATGCGTGTAGGATTCTTACCATTTTGTTGGAACTAACAACAAGCTACAAGCAACTCAAACACCGAATGTGTAGTTTTGACTGAGACCTTTCCACTTAAGTAACTGTCTTCATACTTGCGACTCGACATTTTGTCCCATTTCATTTGTAAATCCTCAAACAGCCATACCGTTGTTGTGAGCTCTTATCAGATTGTTGTGCTTTTGTTCATTTATTGAATTTAAAATAAGAAAATTTTGGAAAACTTTTCGTTAGCAAACTGTATTTCAATATCAAAATAAACTGCTGTGTACTAAGGACCAGTTTTGTCCTAAAATTTTCAAACTCGAATTTCTCGAAAACCTTTAAGTTTTTCGAGAAAAAACAAGTATGCCTTTTTTATGTAGAAAACTTTATTTTACCACCTTTTTGACACAAAAGGAATAAAAGTCACAAGGAAAAAAAGTTAGGTTATAATTAAGGCAAGGGTCCCCCCGTTTACCCGCCTATGGTCATCCTTTTTTATTCAATTTCATGTCAATTTACGACATTTAACTAGGTGAATAAATATGCTACATTTGATTAATTCATCTTTGCTCGTTTCGAAAATATTTCAAAAAAATAAGGACTTTTCGAAAAATTACAATTTAGGTTTTTTTCATGATTATACGTCCACAATTCGCTCACAAATTTTGATCACCTATTTTAGAAACACCTTGTATATCGATTGCCGTCTCGCGTCTTGTACTTTTAGTTGCCTAAACTAGAATAGGCTTGTTTGTTTACATTTTCGGGGAATTACAGAGTAGACTTTCATGTTTTCAGTTATTTTTTCTCACGAAAGTAACTTCATGCGATCTACGATCCCTGCTTTCAGTCGCCCCGAGAAAACAATACCGTAACAGTGGCCAACGATAGGGCTTCATGCACAAACGTGAAAGTTAGTCGTAATAAACCATCGCACGAATTGTTGCCAAGGCTCAAAATATAAATAGTTGCCCTCGTATGTCAATGATCTGAACGGTGCAGTGTTCTGAATTGCAGTTCATGCAAACTCTAGAGTCCCAAGGAGAGCATGAAACAGCCAGTCAAGGGACAATACCGAGTACATCATCACCAGGTGCAATACGGCCCTCAACGCCCACCGAGCCAGAAGTAGAGGCGAAAGGACATCGAAAGCCATCCCTAACAGAAGAACCACATTCTTATGTTCTCCCTCAACTTGGTGTCATGAAAAAGAAATCTGTAATAACAGAGGCGCGTCGTCAGAACAGTCTAGTGCGTCCCATAAGTGGTAGTGGTGGTACTATCAAAGACATTGAAGAAATCAATAGAATGCGGAAAACGAGTTTTTCTATGGATACGCAAAAACATGGTAAGATATGGTGTGTTAGACAACAATGCTCTTTTTTTTGTGAAATCATTGCCAAAAGAGTATTTGCTGTTTTATACGCATACAATTATGATCCTGAGAACATTGCTATGGCTAATCCAGCGTCATACTGTGCTTACTACCATGTTTCACATTTTAGGAACCTTGGATAAAGACAGTTCATCAATGGTATTTGTGAATGTTCAAGCAGGTAAAAAGCCTGATCCTAATGTAAAAGAGCTTGACGCTGAGAAAAATAGAACCAGTGATGTCTTGAGACAATTTTACACACAATACCAGAGTAAGATATTTATTATAATATAAACAAACCTGATCAAATTGCCAACATTTTTCGCTGGCAGTAGTTGGGAAACTTGTGGTAGAGAAATACCTACAAACTTATAGAATAAAATGCTCATTGAATACGTGAACCTATACCGGGTGTCCCACATCAGCACCGATTATTCTATAGTTAGTGTCTTATAGAGTTAGAGTAATGAAGGATCGTTCTGTGCAAGAAGCTGAATCGATCTCATATTTCATCCAATAAACTCCATGGAGAATAAGCAAACATTTCTGCTGAAACCGCCAAAAAAAACAGCAACAGCAAATCAAAAACTGTACTGTTGATAATTACGTCACCAGCGTTCGTCCATGGCTAAGTTTGTTCTTAATAAACTAAGTTATCCTTCTGTGTATAGTCGTTAGGAGACATTCCTATAAACACACGTGACAGTTGACAACAAAATAGTCATTTTTTAATCCCAAATAATTTTACATACTCTAATACGAGGGTTGCCTTTTATATTTCGGGATTAGAGAACAAAAACAAATATTAATAATAATAATAATAGCATTTATTGTCCAACAGCGAAGCCAATTACAGGACAAAATAATAATAATTCCAAACGGTGAAACCACAAAAAAATAAACTTAAATTAAAATAAAAAGAAAACTAGCTCTTAATGGTAATACTAATCAGTAACATGAGACATGGCACAATCCATAATTTTTTTAACACTACACGAAAAAATATCACAATATTTACACATAAGATTGTAGTTTCTGGTACAAATAGAAATAGGAGATCTCAACATAAGATTCGTCCTAGCATAACCACAATAAAATGTTGTACTGGACCTTATATGTTGCCTTGGAACGTTGAAATTAATTCTTGAAAGCAAGTGGGAACAATCTATATTGGAGTGAACTAAATTGTAAAGAAATCGCAAAGAATTTATTTTCCTTCTAAGTTCAAGACTTGGTATCTCAAATCGATCTGTCATTAATTGGTAGTCAGTACCCCTTGGAGGATACTGACCATCCTCTTTATACATTAAGTACTTCAAAAATCTACGTTGCACTTTTTCGATCGTATTTTGATGAGTCACATAATATGGATACCATATCAGTGACCCATATTCCAGTTTAGAGCGCACGTAGCTAAAGTTATAGTTAAGGGTATCTGTGTTTCTAAATCCCCTGCAATTCCTAACCAGAAAACCGTATGTCCTACCTGCCTCTAGTGTCTTATAATTGATATGCTCAGCAAACGTAAATTTTGATTCAAATATAATTCCTGATAATAGATTCACATCGTGAGATTTGCACCTGATCAATGGAATAAACATAATCAATGATCACCCTCTTGCGCGTAAAACTGACATATTTGCACTTCGACGGATTAAGTGAAAGTTTATTTAGTACGCACCATTGATGCACCAGCTCCAAATTGTTCTGTACATTAGCACAGTCAACGATACTATCAATAGAACTGTACAATTTAAGATCATCCGCAAACATCAGCCGATCACAATTCATTCCATTCTCCAGGTCATTGATAAATAACATACAAAAAAGAGGTCCAAGGTTCGATCCCTGAGGCACTCCTGAAGAAGCTGTATATGTATGAGACTGGTAGCCATTGTGAGAAACATACTGAGGTCTATTTTTCAAGTATGACTGAAGAAACAATTTTAGGTTTAAAACAAAACCAAACTGGTCAAATTTTCGCATCAAAATGCCGTGATCCGTTCTGTCAAATGCCTTAGTGAAATCTGTAAATATTACATCAATTTGGCCTGCACGATCTAAAACCTCAGAACCATTTTCAGAAAGAACCGCTAGATTAGACACAGTAAATCTATGGGAAAGGAAACCATGTTGTACAGTGGAAATCTGATTTCTAACAAAACTATAAATACGATCATATAGTACAGACTCAAAAATTTTTGCAAAATTCGACAGAATGGAAATCGGGCGACAGTTATCAATCACAGATCTGTCACCCGACTTAAGAATAGGAACAACCTTAGACCTCTTCCACTCCTGCGGAAATACCTTATTTTCAAGGGCCAAGTTAAATATTAAGCACAGCGGCCCAACCAGAACCGGCATACAGTCTTTTACAAAGAAAGATGGAAGACCATCCGGACCTGATGTCATCCTGTTACTGAGCCTTCTGCATGCTTTTAATATTTCATCTTCAGTAACTGATTCAATCGAAAACGAATCAACATAAGGACAATCATGACCAGAATCCGCGTCTCGAGGAGTTAATAAATACACCCTGGAAAAAGGTTCCGAATGCGTCGACAACGCTTTGCGGATCACTATATTCATCGTCCCCAAAAGTCGTAACACCCGGCAATCGTGTAGACTTATGTTTACAGTGAAAAAACCTCCATTAATCATCGAAAATCACTTTATTGTTTTTGAAAATATTCCCCATGAAGATCTATACACTTTTGCAAGCGTTTGAACTAATTGTCGAACCACTTTTGCCACTCTGATTGAGGTATCTCCAAAACATGCATTCTGAATGCAGCAACCGCTTTTTCAGGTATCGAAAAACGTTGACCTCTCAGTTTGTTTTTTACGTACGGGAATAAAAAGAAGTGATTCGGTGCCAAGTCAGGACTATACGGCTCAAATTCATGTTTTCGGTTCTCAAAAATGCAGTTGTTTCAGCCGATATGTGAGAGCTCGCATTGTCGTGGTGAAGAGTGATCCGTCTTCGGCGGTTGGTTTTCCTGATTCCTTGGAAGACAACTGGCAAACAAATGGTTGTGTACCACTCAGAATTTACTGTTCTGCGTTGTTCTAGTGGTACGGTTGCGACATGTCCAGTTTTTCCGAAAAAACAGGCGACCATTTGCTTGGAAGTGCTTCGTGCGCGAAAAACAATTGTTGGATTTGGCTCATCTTGAAACACCCATACAGTCGACTGCTGTTTACTTTCGCGCTCATAGGCGTAAATTCACGATTCATCACCTGTCACGATGTCATAGATGTGTTTCGAAGCACCGCGATCATATTTTTTGAACATTTCTTTCGACCAATCGACACGAGCTTTTTTTGAGCGATTGACAAATTGTGTGGGATCCAACGCGAACAAAATTTTTTGACAGTCAAATGTGTATCCACTATTGACTGTATGCTGGTCCCACTAATGCCTAAGGTTGTCTCAATCTCTTGATAGGTCACATGACGATCTTGCAATATCAGTTCGCGCACAGCATCAATGGTTTTCGGAACAACTGAATTTTGACGACCTTCACGAAATTCGTCTTGGAGTGAACTACGACCACGATTGAATTCACCATACCATCGATAAACCTGGTCCTTGATGGAGCTTCATCGCCAAAAATTGTATTAAGTTCATCCATGCACTGTTACTGAGTAAATCCACGTCCAAAGTTGTAAAAAATAATCGCCCGAAAATGTTCACGATTTAATTCCATTTTTGGGCCGAGATGAATCTTTTAAGTTACTGTAAACAACACAAATAGCGCTCGTATGTCAAAACGTTCTGAGTACGTATAACCTCAAAAATGTCCAACTTTACGATAGAGCTGTCAGTTGCCAAATTGCAACACCAGGGTTGCCAAATCCCGAAATATAAAAGGCAACCCTCGTATCTCTAGGGATGTTTGCAATTTATTGACGTATTCTGATACCTTTACTTTCGACACCGTTTTATATGTAGCGATATCAGCACGTTCCAGGCACCTCCCTCACAAGAACAAAATTGACAACATTATCATCAGCAATAAAGCATTTTGAGTCTAAAAGTCGACATTTGCATTGGAGGAAAACCATGAATTGAATATATGGAACTGACTGGCTTACGTTTCCGCATCTGATGGTTCTATGTTAACCATTTTGACAAACTTGTCTGCCCTTAACAATTTTTGTAATTTTCACTATTTCCCCAGAGGATTCGGTTGTTAACTCAATGGATCAATGTAAAAGACTGTCGTATAGCATTTATGTCTAAATTAGTAACTTTAAAGACTTTTTCGATAATGGCAAATATTTTATTTATATTATAACATAACAATACATAAAGATACAGGTACTAACGGACATTATATTAAAGATTAACCACAGTATAATAAATAATACAGTATTCTGACTCTCCGCTTGCGAGGCGTCCAGCGCATCTCTTCGCGCATGCCGCCATTATGGGTTAAAACGTCACAATAATCGCATAGACGTAGATAGATACCGTTCACTCCTGTGTTCAATATATAGTTCATTGTCGGCGTGTACGAGATAAATAAATATTGTGTTTGTAATCTAATTCTGTGTTTTGTGTTTTTGGTATAGTGTTCGTGAGAATTAAAATGATTTTATTTTTATTAACGTGTCTTGTGATTAATACAATGAACAATCAGGGAGGACATGTGTGTGCTGCAAAATGTTGTCCCAATAAGCGGTACACTTGCTCTAAACATTTTTTTCGCTTCCCCAAAGATCCTGATAGGTGAGTAATAAGTAAAAATAACGATGAATACTAGATAATTTTATGTTTATAACAACTATTTGTATAACCGTAAAATGTATATTACGAAATGACAGTATCTAATATGTTTTTAAACTAAATGCAAGTGAAACATAAACACAAGTTGTCGCGTGGCGAGATAGCATGATAACGCAATCAGCTACGGGTTATATTATTGACAATATATATATGGCTCTTGTTTGACAAAAATTGCTGAGAACAGGATTCAGTTGATGTAGAATTCAGGCACCCGGCTTGTATGTGGAATTCGTAGGGGTGAAAGAGGCTAGCGATAAGATTAAGGAAATCGGCTGGTTAAGAATGAAACAACGTGGGATTTTCATTCACTAATTTTGATTAATAAAAAAAGTTCCGGGGATCTGTGTATGATGTGAATATTCCTCATAAAACTGTTATTACGCCACCGCTACACTCAACATCAATCTTTGAGCGGTCATTTTCCTATACGGGTTCAAAATATTACAACGTTCTACCGGACAATACAAAAAGTTTACCGGGGTTTTCGTTTAAAAGCGCTGTCTGACACGTATTAGAACAAATTAATTTGTAAACATAAGCTACCTACTTAATTTGGCCAGCGATGTAAAACAAAGTATTTATTATTGTTGTGTTTATTATTATTATTATTAATAAAAATCACCCAATCATGTCAACATTTAACTGATAACACCACTCAAGGCTGTTTTCAATCACTATAACACACCACAAATATTTCTGAAATTGACAGCGATATTATTATGTACTTAAATATTTTTACAAAAATAAAAATACAGTACTGTGGTTAGAAACCGAAAACTATAATTATTCTTAGTCAGGACCTGACTTTTAACCCAAAATGGCGGCGTCATACGTCACAGTTTAGTTCAAAGTGCCAACGTGGACTCGGAATGCTGTACTTATTAATGCTGTGGATTAACTAAATACGAGTATTTAACATTGCTCATTTAACTGTCAAATAAAATTTGTAAAAGAAACGTGCTGCGTTTATGACAAGTGAGTGAAAATTGCTGATATTCATGTTGAATAACGCCTAATGTTAATTTTTTTTCAAGCGACCCTCCTGAAATGCTTTCCTACTCGGCACCGCTTTCGCATTACTTCGAGATAGTAAACTCTTCGTGTATCTTTCTTTTTTTTTTCATTTTTATTAATTTTTACAATCATGTCATGTCATGAACTAAAATCCCATTACCGGGAGTCAAAAATAGAATACAAAGATAAAGAAACGAAACAAAACATCAATAAACAAAAAAAAACAACAACAACCAAACAGTTCCTCATAAACAGCACAAAAGGCGGAAATCCCAGCATCCGACAGCCAAAACGCAGAACAGGGTCTCACTAACCCTCGCGCCCTTCCTCTTCCTTGGTCTGTATTACCGCTGTTATATATTCATCAATGATCCGTCATTGTTGCGGTGACTCTAGCATTTGGTTTACCAAGTTTTCCGGCCGTATATCCGTTCCCAGTTCTCGGTTGCATTGGTTTCGGTCGTCTTCCCATCTATGACAGCGAAAGATAGTATATTCCTGGCAGTATGTGCAGTCATCAAATTTTTTCAAGTAACTCCGAAAGCATCCATGACCGGAGATTGCTTGCGTTATGGAGTACCTAATTTACTTCTCCGAACTTCCTATCGACCCATCTGTATAGATTTGGAATCAATCTTTTGGTCTATCTTACCCTGGTGTCTTCGTCCCACATCATTTGCCATTCCCTCTTGGTTTGGTCGTTTGCCACCCTTCTGATCATTCCCTTGCTAACATTTGCGCTCTTCAGCAATCAATCTTACAGGTGCTATCCCGGCTATAACCTGCGCAACAAGAGCAGAAAACGTCCCGTAGACGCTACACACCCTAACACCCTTTATCTTTGGGCACTCTGTAGAATTAAAAGTATTTCATGTCCGTAAATATAAGAAATGAAAAATAATTTCGTGGCAAAGCGGACAAAATTACTGGCTTTACCTACACAAGGAATTTTGTTCTATTTAGTAGTCTAATTCAGTAGAACCTGACCGAGGCATGGGTCGACAGATACTGACGAATTCGTTTCGCTCTTATTATGAGCTCGTCAGAGTACCATAGTCGTTGCCCATCATCAATATCGGCCTGCATTTAAGCACAGCAAGATGTACAACAGTAGATAGATGTAAACAGTACCATTTACATACACATAGTAATGTATATCCCACCATACAGAGGCCGAACAAATTCAATGTATAGGTAAAACCAGTCGTAAAAATAAAAATAGTGTAAACACAAAACGGTAGCAGAAGACCATTTATCCTTCTGGCAGCATCTCCCAAAATATTAGGGTATCAGCAACGCCTCATTCACAATGTCTTGGAGGTCGTCTTCGCGTCTAGAAACTGCCACTATCTATCGTCCGCAAAAGCCACCAGTGTCGCCCCCTCCGGCTCAAATGACAAGTTAAACTAATGTCATTGGCGATAACGGCAATTTTCACTGACCTATCTGAAACGCACGCATCATCCTTTTACAAATTTGAGTGACAGTTAAATGAGGAATTCACCTGCAAATGCTTTATTGCTGATAATATTGACGTTTTTCAGCCCAACTAATCTGAGTTGTAGAAGGATAACGACAATATTGTTGTTATGCCATACAATGATTTATATTATTGTTTATGTTTTAGGTGATGTCAATAAAAAGTAATGTACCTAGGTACCTACCTACGTCTGGAAAATGAAAATTCCTGTTTTAGTTATGTTTTTACACATTGTTTACTAAAATATCAAATCAATGTGACGTTATTACCGTAATATGTATACTTACATATACAGATTAAATAAACGCTATCTAGGTATTATTTAAAAAATACCTATACATTAGAAAATATAAAACGCTTGTTTTGTTAATTCCATTCCTAACAACAGTAGGTAGGTACAACTTCTATTAACCCATTAGTGCCCGTAATTTTTGTCTGTTTTAATTAGAACAAAAACACGTTAGTTGCTGTTTATATATGTGAAATAACATTGTATACGCAAAATTTAAAATTTATTTATAATAAAAGTACCAAAAAAATAGTGGCACATAAATGTGCCACCAGGCACATACAGTAACATAAGAGAAACATTACATAAATATTTAAAACTAAATATTTTTTGAATAATTACCAGTTATTGATAAATATAATAAAAAGGTATGTTCTATGGAAATTTCTAAAGTATGTTTTTGGGTGCAGGGCTACTTTGCAGGTATTACACTCAAAACTGGTGCGGTTAGAACATGTTTTACATTTTGTCTATGTTTCACTACTTTGGAATATCAAGTGATTTTGTTCATTCAAACGTAACTAATTGACAATTGGTGATAATGCGCTTGATGATGGCCCTGGTTTCATTGAAGGGTGCCCATAAATATGAAGCAATAATTTGCCGTCTGAATTCGAGTAGCGGCATATTATTGTTTTCACACCTTCTCCATAATAGCCAAACTTGTAGATTAGGTTGATCAATTGAACAACTGAAGAAAGACCACCACTACTGTTTAGTCCTTATTGAAATTCCATAGCTAGACAGACCTGATCAATCAAAATCGACGCCTCCCATATTTTTGTTATAAGCGGCATTTGAATATGAATTTTACTTTTTTAGTTATAGAATATCTCTACATTTTTCAAAGGAAGCATATGATTACAGCAGTTTGATAATACCGTTACAATGGAATTATCATTCCCCCGCACAAGTACTAAATTTCCATCGGTTTTGAGTTTCATTGTTCCTCGGCTTGTTTTAGCAACAAATTATACTCAGACATATTTGATTCTTTTGAAACTCTATTTTTCCGTAAAGTACCAGTAATAATTTCTAAATTGCGTACTGAACGTAATAAATACCTACTGGTGCGTGTTTGACAGTTCAAATACTAAAAATAGAACAAGGCCAACTGCGCATGCATATCTTTGAAATAGACATCATGTCTGCCCACTGGCACGTTTATGTGCCAATGGTTTTTTTTCCTTCATAATAAAATTTATGTTATAAAAAAACTTATGGTTTTGTTGAATATCGTTACAATGAATATTTATCAATAACAAAATGAAAAATGTAACAACTATTAAAGTAATTAAAAGTAGAAAAAAAAATGTATATTTACATCAGTGCAGACAGGTGTAGTAAGATGCTTCACAGTGGGTTAGGTTTTCATTAATTTCTCAAAAATCAAGCACTGTAAAATCTAAAAAAAAATTATGACCTGTAAATAACTACGCAAGGAATAGTTCAGTATGTATCTAGAACAGCTCAGTTTGGGGAGTTTTGAAAAAATAAAAGAAAATAACGCTGGCACATTTATGTGCCAATGGGCTTTAATGGGTTAACAATCCAACCCAACATCAGTACAAGACTTCTATTAACTATATAACAGTTTTGCCTAAATGTAAATGTAAAATAGATATTAATTACTTTAAAACCTACTTCCATTGCTTAGAAAAGAATGGCAAGTGTAAGAATTTAAACTGTAAGCAACCAATTCATACGCCCTACCTATATAATTAGGAATCTCCACATTATGTCGGTTACTATATTATAAAAAAAAACTTTTGTGTAGTATAGTATATGCATATGCTTATATTTTTTTATAAATATAGTATTTAGAAAGAATAAAAGCAACTATCTGACGTAATTAGTCATCAGGATATAGGTAGGTATATTTCTAACATTTTTACATTGTAAAGAAATCAAATAATATAAAAGGGGTGATTCGTGGAAGACACGACATTCCCAATAAAATTGTTATTCTGAAAAGTATAATAGTATAATAATTAAATTTTGTGTTCTAAAATATAATTTTTTGAACAGTACAATAAAAAGCAAATCTCCACGAATTATATAAGTACTATAATTCTTTGATTTGTGTGAATTAAGTTAGGATGTTTACAAAATTGTGATCATAATAGATTATTTAATTGTTATTACAATTAATAACAAAAATAGTAATTTTATTTTATAGGTACTTACTAAATTTAAAAAAATTATAGGTTATGCAGAACTACCTATCTATACAATCCTTATGACATACGAAATTATTATAAACAAACAGTAATATCATTAAATTACTGCAAAATTAATTAATTTTATGTGAACCCTTACCTTTAACCATGTCTTCTACCGTTATAAGCAGGGTTTAATAAGTAAACTGTTAGCTAATCCCACAACGTCTTGAAACACTAAATAAATAAAGCATGAAATGTTATTAAAGTTGTACAATTAGAACACTGCTTATAACTTAAAACAATACAGTACAGTACAACCCTGCTTGTTTCACATGCATTGACACATTATTTTTACTAGGATAAAAATTATTTAACAAGACTTTGCAAAATTCTTCATATTTTTTAACTCTGTTAAAGATCAGAGCTCTGTTAAAATTAAGATTCCCTGATTACTGATCTATGATCTGATTTTAGTTACGATTATGAACTGAACTAGGGATTTCACGATATATCGATATCGATTAGTTTCGCTTGAATTTTTGCCTTTTTATATAACACCAATGATATATTGCAATCATGTTATGTCTTACACCCTCGGAATCAAAATTGACGTGTCCAAGCATTTCTGTTTTAAATTTTACGAAAACAGAAAGAATTTAAGAACATACTTTTAGATGGATCACCCTGTATAGTATAATTATCAAACCACTGTAATATCCTCAGAAAAATAAACAAACTTACTTTTCTGAGGTAATATCATTGTCTTTAAATTATAAAGGCAATGGGAATATCTAACTTGGTTTGATTTTATTGTTTTTCTATTTTGACAATATCGATCTTGTGTAGGGACGGCAACGATATATCGATATATTAACAATATCGATATATTTTTTGAATATATCGATATATTTTAATCGATATATTTCTTTCGATATATCGAAACAAATATCGATATATACAAGACGATATATCGGTACATTATCAAAATAAATGTATCTGCTACAGCTGCTTTCTTTCGCTAGTTTTATTGATCCGGATTTATTAATCAGGATTTGTTGGATTTCTGAAGGCTCAATAAGTTTACCTAAAAGAGGCAAAGGGATTACGTATCCGGATCGCGATGGGCACTAAAGTGGGGATGAATCAGAAAATGCGTTTTTAGCGAAAGAACATGTGAATCCAAACGCGTTTGGATCCTGAAATCAGTAGCGAAAGAAAGCAGCTTACATACACAGGTTTAAAACTAAAAGGTCCTTGTTGTGTTGCCGTAGCAGTCGACGCACACAACAAAAAATCGAAATCGAAATCGTCTAACAGGAAATAGATTATCAAAATTATTATTTGTAAGTTGTGTTCCAGAAAATTTTGAATTAATTGACCTAACCTAATGTAATTATTTCTAACAAATATTCTTACGTTTGCATATGTATTTTCAGGCAAATAAATTTTAATGAATACTATTTTATTTCATTATTTGAATCTTTAAAATTTCAGGTTTATTTACAACTACAATCCACTCTAAAATAAAAATATAGCAAATATATCGATATATATAAAATATCGATATTTTTCATTCGATATATCGAATATATCGATATATAGTTTCGATATATCATTTGATTCAATATATCGATATATTTATTTATTTTGGCATCCCTAATCTTGTGTGTTCCATTGCGATTTGGCTATGTGTTTTGTTATAACCATATCCCTCTGTTAAAGTGATGTGAGATATCCCTCAGACTTTGACTTGTTCTAGTCAAAGCTTCAGACAAACTTGTTTTTCCGTATGGTACGTGGAATTGAATCACGCTAACATGTTAGCTGTGATTATGATTGAATTTTGTAAAACACACGTGGAAGCCAGGGAGCGTGTGAAAACATCTGAGAATTAACATAAAAGGAAAGTTAGTGTATTTGTCACTTTAAGGTGTCATTGAATACAGCTGATTTTGACAATTATTTAACAGCGGTAATTTTAAAATTTAGTTTGGGAATATACCATTGTTTATAATTTATTGATATTATTGTTCTAGGGTATATCATTAGGTGATACAATACAAAATGTTTTATGCAAAGTTAAATTTATTTATGTTGGGTAAGAAACAAAATAGAAAGAAATTAAATATTCATATAAAAGTAATTTGATTGGTTGCCAGTTGACAGTTAAAACTATCATGGTATGAGTGGAATGTGTTGCAGGAAACGCAGTAAGAAAATATGCAGGAATCTCTGGATTGTGGTAAGTTTTTATTTATTACCATTATTATAATATCTATATCACAGATATTTTATGGAATTTAATATATTAATTAATTAATTATTTCAATAATTATTATTTCAATGTACATTAACAACAAATCTAGTGGTATGGTAAATGCGTGGGTGACATTCCTGTTATTCAATTGTTGTATATAATTGTCAATAATATACAAAATAAAAACATGTTTCTTATTTTATAAATTTCGATCAATTAATACAATTTTATACAAATTTAATTCGATAAATGATCCTTAAATAATAAAAATTTTCAGTTGAAGTAAACTATTTGTCGTTTATTATTCTAAAATTGCATTTTTCTTAATGTAAACAAAACTCACATTGTTATTTATAGTTTAGGAAGTAGTCAAACAGGAAATTACTAATAATATTATATTTTAGATAATGTAGAAAGTAGTAAGGAGTCTGTAACAGAAAATAACAATATATGTTCTGGATGTCTTAATCTCCTAGATGATGAGGAAGTTATTTCCGCCTTAGGGCAGGAATGGCATTTGGAATGTTTTAGGTAACTATGAACAACATAAGGGTTATTCTTTCGTACTGAACTAAGTGAACAATCTGAAAATTGTCAGTTCATTCACGATTGTGCGTATTCTTTCGACATCGGTCACTTCTACCAAACTGATTAAAATTCCTACCCCCCTTACCGCTAACTGATCAACCTCTAGGTATCGGTTAGTTCGTTCAGTTAATAGTTAACCTCTAAAAGTATTGAATATTGAGAGATAATAATTGGAATATGATTTCGAATCAAACCAATAAATTGTAAAAGTTTAAACATGGATAATAATATCATGGAAGAAATAATTTTACCAGTTTTCAGAGCAGAGTTGGTTGTTTTCACAAGTTTTCGAGGTTAAGTGAAAGCCAATCACAAAAAAGATGATCTTTCGGTTTCGCCAAATATTCAGTTCAGTATAATCACATTCAGTTTAATCACATTCACTTGTTCAGATCAATCACTACGAAAGAATAACCCTAAAAACTACTATGAACATTTAAGCTTTTTAAGGACTTTCACATTTAGCGTAAGATTTAAGAAAGGTAAACCTACAGATTTAGGGCGACGCGTTTATAAACGTCACTTTAGATTTAACAAAAGATAACCAACTTTCAACTTAGCTTTAACAAATCAGTCAAATCGTTGAAAGTACCTAGTTGTAGTTATGAATTAAACCTATTTTCATAATTCATAATTACAAAAGAAATGAACATATTAATTTTACGATGATGTCGTATTTAATTATTTATTAATTTGTATATTATTAATTCATCCGATAAATTTTTATAAAATACTAGATGTTCAGCCTGTGATGCAGCATTGTCAAATTGGTATTTCGAGAAAGATGGTTTACTATTTTGTAAAGATGACTACTGGGCACGATATGGTGAAGCGTGTCAACAATGTAGTCAGGTTAGTACAGTGTTGTCAGTTTAGTTAGTAAAATATTTTGTTTCAATCGGGAGAAATACGGGAAACACTAAAAAATTATTTACTTCAGTCATTTTCAAACTGTGCATCACGGCCACTTTAGAGAAGTACCGCGAAATATTGTAAAAGATTAGATTCTTTTGCCATGATATGTCGTTGTTGCCACGTAGAGCATTATTTCCTAAACATCGGAAATGTTTTTCCTAAGCTGTTAATGACTTGTGTCACATTTTCAGATTATCACAGGGCCTGTTATGGTGGCTGGTGAACATAAGTTCCATCCCGAGTGTTTCTGTTGTGGATCTTGTAGTGCATTTATCGGCGATGGGGACTCATATGCGTTGGTGGAACGTTCCAAACTCTATTGGTAATGAATTATTTCAATTTCATGTGTTGATAAAACTTTTTATAAACAATTTTCTTCAGTAAAAATTGATTTAGTTTATCTATCAACACATTTTACATTAATTTACAGTGGACAGTGCTACAAAAGACAGATGCAGCCATTGCAGAAAACGGCACGATTTCCATTTGCTAGGAAACCACATTCCATTCGTTTGGTTGAAATACCGGGCGGACAAAAAGGCATAAAGTTATCGAAAGAATCTGGTGAAGGAGCTAATACGCAATGCTTCACAATTTCTGAGTAAGAATAAAAATAAAATCTTTATATTTATAATAATTATTAACATATTATGTGGTATTTTAGTTAAAATGTATTTTTAATCAAGCATTATAGGGTGAATCTAACATATTCTACAAAAAAAAAATACTTCGAAAGTTATGTGGAGCTGAATCACTTTGTTTGCGAAAGTGTTTTTTTTTCTGTATATTTTCAAAAATCTTTAACCTACTCGAAAGGTCTCCGTCTTCGTTTCGACATCTGGTCAATTTTGCCTCCTCTATCTGCTCCATTAAGTGCAAGTGGGAAGCCTATTAGTGTCTTTAGCCATAGGGACACGATATAGGCGTGGAATTCCTTGTCCCTCGACAGTCAAGTCCTTGCATTGCACCTTGGTTAGATTAATTGTCGCGACTGTTTGTTGTACAGAGGGTTGTCTAGCTTTATTTTGCTACTAGGGTCGTTTTTTCCGGGTATATCGCGAGCCTTTAAACATCCAAACTGTCCAAGCGCCAATTTGATTGAGAGTCATTTGCCGTCTTTCTATTGTGTTAAATTTACCCCGGAAAATGATCACTAGGTCACCCCCATATTCATAGACATTTTCTCCTAGGAGTTTTAACTATGTTCCACAGGAGGGTAAATATCACTTCTCCTGTGGACAGCCCCAGGCTCTGCTGCTTCATATTGTTTTTGATGGAGTGGTTCAATATACCATCTCTATGAGTTTTCAATCCAAACGACATAAAACAGAGACGTTTCACATTTATTTTTCGCGAGCTTCCTTATAAAGGTTTCTCTAATTTCTCTCCACGATTTAGGAATATACTCCAAAAACAAGACTACTTTTGAGCATACTGTATATCTTACAATATAGAAGGTTCGTGTCCCTCTGAAGTAGGATTGGACAGACCCACGTATTTGTACTCGAATGAATTGATGACACATTTGACTTTTTCTTAGTCCACCACCTTTTTGGCTGCCTGCCATCTTATCCGGTTGCTTCAAAATTGGTTCCTATCTGGCTCCAGTCTATGGGTGTTTGGAGTATTTTCGCCACGAGGAAGTGCAACTCAGGGACATTGGAACCACAATATGTCTATAGCTTGTACAGTCATTGACAAAAATATCGAATATTTTAAAATGTAAAAACACTTTGTACTAGGAAGGAAGTTTATTTTAAAAATTTTAAGTGAAGTTTTATGAAAGGAACATTGTAAAAACAACAAGGAATGCTAAATGTGAAAATTAGGAATATTTACATTGAACTTAACTATCAAAATATTCGATAAAATTAGGAATATTTACAATGAACTTAGGTATCAAAATATCCGACAAAATTATGAATATTCACATTGAACTTAACTATGAAAATATCCGATAAAATTAGGAATATTCACATTGAACTTAACTATGAAAATATCCGATAAAATTAGGAATATTCACATTGAACTTAACTATCAAAATATTCGATAAAATTAGGAATATTCACATTGAACTTAACTATGAAAATATTCGATAAAATTAGGAATATTCACATTGAACTTAGCTATAAAAATATTCGATAAAATTAGGAATATTCACATTGAACTTAACTATGAAAATATTCGATAAAATTAGGAATATTCACATTGAACTTAACTATCAAAATATTCGATAAAATTAGGAATATTTACAATTAACTTAAGTATCAAAATATTCGACAAAATTAGGAATATTCACATTGAACTTAACTATGAAAATATTCGATAAAATTAGGAATATTCACATTGAACTTAACTATGAAAATATTC
Organism: Apoderus coryli; assembly: GCA_911728435.2. NCBI lineage: Eukaryota > Metazoa > Arthropoda > Insecta > Coleoptera > Attelabidae > Apoderus > Apoderus coryli. The sequence continues at coordinate 31,059,312 of OU452198.1, read as the reverse complement.
GATAAAATTAGGAATATTTACATTGAACTTAACTATGAAAATATTCGATAAAATTAGGAATATCCACATTGAACTTAAGTATCAAAATATTCGATAAAATTAGGAATATTTACAATTAACTTAGCTATCAAAGTATCCGATAAAATTAGGAATATTCACATTGAACTTAAGTATCAAAATAGTCGAAAAAATTAGGAATATTGACATTGAACTTAACTATCAAAATATTCGATAAAATTTGGAATATTCACATTGAACTTAGCTATAAAAATATTCGATAAAATTAGGAATATCCACATTGAACTTAAGTATCAAAATATTCGATAAAATTAGGAATATTCACATTGAACTTAACTATCAAAATATTCGATAAAATTTGGAATATTCACATTGAACTTAGCTATAAAAATATTCGATAAAATTAGGAATATCCACATTGAACTTAAGTATCAAAATATTCGATAAAATTAGGAATATTCACATTGAACTTAACTATCAAAATATTCGATAAAATTTGGAATATTTACATTGAACTTAGCTATAAAAATATTCGATAAAATTAGGAATATCCACATTGGACTTAACTATCAAAATATTCGATAAAATTAGGAATATTTACAATTAACTTAAGTATCAAAATATTCGACAAAATTAGGAATATTCACATTGAACTTAACTATGAAAATATTCGATAAAATTAGGAATATTCACATTGAACTTAACTATGAAAATATTCGATAAAATTAGGAATATTTACATTGAACTTAACTATGAAAATATTCGATAAAATTAGGAATATTCACATTGAACTTAACTATCAAAATATTCGATAAAATTAGGAATATTCACATTGAACTTAGCTATAAAAATATTCGATAAAATTAGGAATATCCACAGTGAACTTAACTATCAAAATATTCGATAAAATTAGGAATATTTACAATTAACTTAGCTATCAAAGTATCCGATAAAATTAGGAATATTCACATTGAACTTAACTATGAAAATATTCGATAAAATTAGGAATATTTACATTGAACTTAACTATGAAAATATTCGATAAAATTAGGAATATTCACATTGAACTTAACTATCAAAATATTCGATAAAATTAGGAATATTCACATTGAACTTAGCTATAAAAATATTCGATAAAATTAGGAATATCCACAGTGAACTTAACTATCAAAATATTCGATAAATTTAGGAATATCCACAGTGAACTTAACTATCAAAATATTCGATAAAATTAGGAATATTTACAATTAACTTAGCTATCAAAGTATCCGATAAAATTAGGAATATTCACATTGAACTTAACTATGAAAATATTCGATAAAATTAGGAATATTTACATTGAACTTAACTATGAAAATATTCGATAAAATTAGGAATATTCACATTGAACTTAACTATCAAAATATTCGATAAAATTAGGAATATTCAGATTGAACTTAGCTATAAAAATATTCGATAAAATTAGGAATATCCACAGTGAACTTAACTATCAAAATATTCGATAAAATTAGGAATATTTACAATTAACTTAGCTATCAAAGTATCCGCTAAAATTAGGAATATTCACATTGAACTATCAAAATATTCGATAAATTAGGAATATTTACATTGAACTTAAATATCAAAATATTCGATAATATCTATATATAATTTAATAACAAAAGGATGGATGCGTCGCCATCTATCTAACTTCTTGGAATTTTTGATATATAAGTTTAATGACATACACGCGGGCAACGCTATGCAGATAGCCAAAAATCTCAAGATTCCTTATGGCATATTTCTTGACTTGACTGCATACGCTTCGTTCCCATTCTACAAGGCTATTTTGAGATTGTTTTTGTAGTTTTTTGTTTTTGTAACTAATGATACTACTAGACACTCTGAAACTGAAATAGATGCAAGTTACAAAAATTTTATTTTAAATATTGCGGCAGAGCTCCTAGCGGTATTTATTATCTATGCATTGTTGCCATTTGAGGATTGTTTAAAGTTTATGACTATCAATTTTGCTCCACTATACTACTACAGTAATTCCTCTTGCCCGAGTTCTAGAATCGAGGGTTTTGCAAAAGTATAATATGCATGATTTTGTTGTTTAAACTAATGAAAAATCCAGTAAATTAATTATAACTTAATAGGTTTTTATGGCGGCTTCACGGGAAATTGCTTCAAGTTGCGTTAACATTTTTAACATCAGCTTTTAATATTTGCTGTTGCTTTCTACTACCTCCGTACAGGTATGTTAATGCTCATATTGTCGATCTAATTTTGAATTGACAGATATATGATTGGATTTATTTTTTTAGACTAGATGTAAATAATGACCTTATGTCATTGCATATAGGTGATAAAATATTAGAAATCAATGGACTACCCGTTAAAGATTCCCCAATAGAGAACGTGGAGAATTTATTGAAGTATTCAGATACAGTGTTACAGGTAAGAATCAGTTTAGCTACACATTTAAGATTTTTTAAAGCAATGCCATACGAAAAAATAGACCTACAGAGCAGCTTTCAAAAGTGATCCCCCGGAACAGGCGAATATATCACAACTATCACAAATTAAATTAAAATTGTTACACATAATAAACACAGGCGACTTCGTATACAAATTCGTGGCCGGTCTTTCGCACTAAAAATCTAAACCATTACGGCTTCTCATTCGCGGAACTTTTTTATTTATTTGGGACAACAGCTCAGGACAGTGAATCCGATTGTGCAGAAGAGCATGCAGAAATTCTTTGGAAAAAAATATTCTTTTGAACTCCAAGCTTCTCACGCCAAATCTGTCCAGCAAAAATGTATATTCAAAACCTCTAGCCGTATAAACGCCATCCACTCTAACTGAAAGATACTTTAAGAACTTTCTCTGAACCTTCTCAATATGCTGTATATGAAGTCTATAAATGGGATACCAAATCAGAGAATAATATTCCACTCATTTATATGAATTCTATAACACTAAGTACAGAAACTTCATTGAAACTTCCACAATTTCTCACAATAAAACCGCACATTCTCATAGTTTCACTGGACTTAGCATGCACATGCGGTATGAAAGACAATTTTCTTCTTGAGAAAAATATATATTTGCATTTATTGGCGTTTAATGTCTATTAACATTACACCAATCTTCCACAGCCGCAAGAGCACACTGAAGCTAACGCAGTCCTCATAGGATTCAACAGGAACCAAAGATCGTCTATAAAAATTAAAACAGCAGTGGACCCAAATTTAACCCCTGAGGAATACCCGAAGAAGCCTCATAGTTAAGGGACCTAGGAAACGTATTTCCTTTCTATCGCCCAGATATGATGAAAATAGTGACCTCAAACTGCCAACGAATCCATAATGTCCAAGCTTCTGAAGAAGCACCTCATGATCCAACCTATCAAAAGCCTTAGCAAAGTCCGTATATATAACATCAAATTGACCCCTGTCCCACAACTCTGGAAACCTGTTCGTTAAATACTGCTGAGTTCGTAAGAGTTGATCTTCTCGACATAAATCCGTCCTTGCATCAATCCGCAGATGCGGATGTAGAAAACAGATTCAAAAATGAAATAACATAGACACGGGACGATAATTAGAAATAAATAACCTCTCGCCAGACTTATGAATAGGGACCATACACGCCTCCTTCCATCGCTCCGGAAACTCACCAGTTCTCAGAGCCAAATTACATATCCTGGCCAATGGCGCCGCCAACACGCCGATGCAGTCTCTCAACAGAAAAGATGGCAATCCATCTGGGCCCGCCATCATTTAATTCTTAAGTTTCTTACCAGCATCAAAAATTTCACCTTCGGTAATACTTGGAATTGGTATGTGCTACATTGGTCTCAGTAATGACGGCACATCCATCGGCTTGGCGAAAAACGCTACTGCGTATGGTCTGAGGGTCGTTGTACTCATGATCGCCGAGCTTCATCACGCCTGGCACTCTTTTATCGTTGTTCTTAGCATGAAAGTATGCGCAGAAATAGTTTAGGTCCTCCGCTAAACTACCTTGCACTCGCCCTAGTAATCAGAATAAGCTGCCTCAATATCAAGTTTCACCGTTCGTCTAAGACTTCTAAAGCGTCCTAAAAAGATAGAATAGTAGTAGTAGAGTGATCCATCTTGTCGAAGGCCTTAGGAAAATCTGTGTAAATTGCGCCAACCTGTGCGATTGCGGGAAATATCTCTTGTTAGAAAGTGGTACTGTTTGTTACAGTAGACCGATTTCGGAAGAAGCCATGCTGCTGAAGAATAATACGATTTTTAATTTGTTTCAAAATTTTTTCATGTAATACCGTTTCAAAGACCTTGGCAAAGTTTGAAAGAATTGAAATGGGACGATAGCTCGTGATATGCGTCAAATCTCCCGATTTATGCACCGGGCATATTCTTGCGTACTTCCATAATTCAGGAAACTCAACAGACTTATCTAATCTGATTATAAACGCCAGAACATCATCCACCCCTGCCAACTTCGGCTTCAGTTTTTCGCCATCCTCCCTCAGAGAAACTCAAGTCCTTACAACCAAATGACTTCACCTGTCGAAACAACGTAGACACTTTGAAAGAAAGCGGCAAATATATGTAATATTTTTTCAGTTAACCATAGAGCATGATCCAGATACAATATTCACAAAATTATCAGCTGTCACCAGACCGAATCCAATATCCAGTCAACCATTAGCAAATACCTCAAGTGATACAAACATTCCATTTAAGCATAGAATAGAGACTAATCATTCTTTTCTTGACACGGATGCGTCATGTTGTGATAGAAACGTTGGTGGTAGTTTAAGTAAAAGTTCGGAGACAATAAGTAGTGACAGCTGTCAGGGGAATAAATGTGGCAGAAATTGTAATCGGTAAGTATTTTGCTAATATGTATCAGGAGTTTTTCACGCTTCGGTTGTTCTGTTCTATTTCCTCGGTAGGTATGGAGTTATAACAGCGGACTTTTCTAATTAACAAGCGTTTTCAAATGTCTTTTGGTATTATAAGTATAATAAAACATTGAATAAAATAAAGCACCAAGAAATTGTATTTATTTTTTAGAAACGAAAATAAAGAACGCTTATTTGTCAAAAAACGTGATGAAGGTTATATGAGCGGTACGCGTAGTAGACAACTAAGAAGGAAGAACCAAATATGCGAGAATCGTCAAAGCTTAGACAAAGAAAGAAGTTCGTCTATGAGTCGATTGTTGGATGAGTAAGTTTTCATTTAACATTTATTTTTTAGAGATTTAATAATAAAATCTTAAAGTTCTGTCATGTTTTTGAGTAGAAAACTCTTTAATTAAATTATATTTAATATCTTTAGCACCGAATGTTCACCTAACAAAGTAAAATGGCGCAGTCGTGCGGCACTATAAAGTTTCACTTTAGAGGCTTATTTCGACTTAAAATTAAGAAATCACTAAAAAACATTATTCGCTACAATCAGAGCGACTATTGTATAAGGCATTCTAAAGTAACATATCGGCTTACAAATTACACCTTCTCAGTTCATGAATCGATTCCAGTAATATATGGCAGATTGCTGTAATGCAATTCTTACAGTTGTGTCTTGTTTATTAGAGAATTTTACAAAACAGCTCTTTACAGCCCAAAAGTAGCCCTTTGATGTGCTTGTGCTCTGAAGTCATTGTGAAGTTTTCTTTGTTGGAGAGTGTTGTCTCTAACTTTTGACCGGCAATGTGACATGTTGGAGATTGTCTTTGTCTTGCAACATGAAGGAATACAGTACTCATGCCTATTGAGTCTCTAAATTTAGATTTTCGTGGGTTGTTGCAAAACCTACACGGAAGTTATTCATGCGGAAATGGCCAGAATTCCTCGAGACATTTGAATAGTTTTTTTTGTTGCCCATAATTTGTAACGTTTTTTCGAACTCGTAGGAATTCATTATGCCACAATTTGTATGTTTTTTGTGTGTGTTTTTAGTACACCAAATTCTAAACGATGTTTAGAGCTATCTAGGGCTTATTCATTTTTGGAGCCTCGTCCACAGCAACGAGTATTTCGTGCCTCGGATTTGGTTAAGGGCGAACTTTTAGGACAAGGTTTTTTCGGACAAGTGTTTAAAGTTACGACTCGAGACACGGCTGAAGTGATGGTGTTAAAAGAATTGTATCGGGTGGATGAAGAAGCGCAGAAAAATTTCCTCAAAGAGGTTGGTAGAATTGGAAATAACGATTATTGTTATAAATTAAGATTTTATTTGTACAGGTTGCAGTATTGAGAAGCTTAAATCATGCAAACGTACTTCGATTCATTGGTGTTCTGTACAAAGAGCGTAAATTGCATTTGGTCACAGAATATATTTCTGGTGGTACGCTTACGGAACTGTTACAAGACGTTACACAACCTCTTCCATGGGAACAGCGGGTGTCATTTGCCAAAGATATCGCTGCTGGCATGGCCTACCTACATTCCATGAATATAATACATAGGTATGAAGCACAACGCAATAATTTTATACAAACTTTAAGGGCATTCCACCTATTATGTAATAAGAATTCATCATTGGCAAAAACTAACTTTGGAGCTCCCCAGGGCTGTGCTCTGGGACCAATTTTGTTTTTGTTATTCATTAACGATCTACCAAGTACGTATTATTGCAAATATGGGTAAGAGTATATTTTTGCTGGGGATGATACATTGTTGATGAAAGAACCTAAATCTGTTAATGACGAATGTTTGAATGCTGCAAAACTTTGGTTTTCGGTATTAAACTAAATGAAAGTAAAACAAAGCGTATAATAATTTAACTCGGATAAGTTTGTCACTAGTTCGTAACCTGTCAAACTGTTAAGAATAACATTGGATATGACCTTAAGTTGGCACGACCACATTGATAGGCTCTGTATCTGCCTAGCCTAGTTTGATGGTGCCACGCAACATGAACAGATAAAGAGAGGCTCTAGGCTCTTGTCTAGTTCATATTGATTCTTCATAAATATAAGCCCGTTTTATTGTTATTATATGGTGTTTTGTTTGTTTAGGGACCTGAATTCTCATAACTGTTTAGTGAAAGATGATAAGACTGTAATTGTGGCTGATTTCGGTCTTGCCCGAATTGTGTCACACAACACGAATAGTGCCAGACGTGTGTCACCAAAAGGTAATGTATTTATATTCGATTAACTAATAAATAATGTTTTTCTCAAATCATTACAAAATATTGACATTCTAGGAGCGTTTTGACGTTACAAAACCTGTTGTTCCAGTATTTTAAGTTGGTATCGTGCAACGACAAACATAAAAGTACGGGAAACGCTTTCCCAGCCTGCAAAATTGTTCCCGTACCATTTTTTAATAATAATATAGACAAAATAATACACATAAATTATTTATTTATTTGTTACATATTTATTGTTATATTTTTACAATTACGAGGGTTGCTATTTATGTATTGAGAACTGGCAATACTGGTATTGCCAGGTGAAATCTGTCACCGCCATTTTGAAGTTTGTCATTTTTGACAGTATAAGCACTAAGAACTTTTTGACGTGCGAGCAATATTTATGCTATCTACAGTAAGTTGAAAAGTTCATCTCGGCCTAAAAATGGAATTAAGTCGCCAAAATTTTATGATTTATTATGACTTTCGACGTGGTCTAACGCAAGAACAGTGCACCAATCAGCTTAATGCAACATTTGGCGATAAAGCACCATCCAAGGCCGCTCTATATCACTGGGTACACTGAATTCAAACGTGGCTGTAGTTCGCTCATGAACGAAATTAAAGATGGTCGTCCAAAATCGGTCGTTGTGCTGGAAACGATCATTGCTGTGCGAAAAACAATTTGAAGAAGATGGTCATATGACATAATCGTGAAATTGAAGCAAGTTTAAGCATTAGTATGACCCGCATATATAAGATTTTGCACGAAGATTTGGATGTTCGCGTTGGATTCCACATTTGTTGACAGGTGCTTATAAAAAGGCTCGAGTCGATTTGTGCCGTAAAAAGTCTAAAACATACAACTGTGGTGCATCCAAAGGCGTATACAGCATTGTCACAGTTGACGAGTCGTGGTTTTGTGCGTATGAGCCAATCGGCAGGCAGTTTGGGTGTTTCAATGTGAAGAAAAGCCAGTAAAAGTTGTTCGCGGCCGAAGCGTTAAAAAGCAAATGGTGGCCTGTTACTTCATGAAAACCAATCATACCGCTCTAGGAAATCAGAAGACCGTTAATTCAGCGTGATATACGACTATTTGTTTGCCCGAAGTTTTCGGTAAATTGAGAGAAACCAATCCAAAACGACGAATCGTGTTGCATCACGACAATGCGAGTTCACACATATCACATCACTTGCAACAAACGAGTATTTGGACACGCAAAAAATTGCTGGGTCATCCATCTTACAGCCCCGAGTTGGCACCCAATTATTTCTTATTGCCACTAATTAAAAATAAACTGCGTGGACAACGATCTTCATCGCTCGAAGAAGCGGTTGGGGCTTTCAAAAACCTTGTATTAGTGTAACCATTTTGGAATTAGCGGGTGTTATATACATTCAGAAAGAATACTAATGTTATAGCTCAATCCGAATGAACCCCAATATGCTATTCAAATTGTTACGGGTTCGATTGAAGTTTTACGAGCGGTTTCAAATAAAGAAGAACAAACAAATAATATCAACTTGAATAATAACAGAATCCAATTATTATATGAAACAAACAAACAACTAAAATAAGCTTTATTAATCTGTATTGAAGTAATGCAAAATTACTTACCATTATAATCTTGGATCACTTTTTATTTAAAAGAAAATATTTAATTGGTTGACCCTTTTGTCAATAATTTATCGAAAACTTTATTAGAAATGAAACACATAATTTTCGGGCTAAAATCAACTAATTTAATAATTAAAACTAATTAAAGAAAATGAAAAACAACAAGAAATAAATATGTATAAATTAAAGAAAGAGAATAACAATTAAGCGATAATGGAAATTTAAAAGAAATCTTAATCATTACTTGTACTACTTAAAAATAGGAAAATTAATATAATTCGAATAATTATATTAATTCCTGTATGAAACTTTAATTACTATAGAAAACTGAATTTATTTCAATTACTAAACGAAATAACTTTTAACTTTATATAATAAAAACTGATTAAACAAAAAGGCCTTCAATTAAAAGAATATCAAAACTTACGGAACTTTATACAATTCACTACTTCAGAATGAGAAAGAAATGGACTCAGTCTTTATACAGATACTTTAAAACATAAAAAAAAAACTAGAAAATAATTCTTGACTGAAAATTATACCAAGTCCAAAAACAAATTAAAATATTTAATTTAACATTTTATAATTAGAGAGAAAACATTTCTTTACTGAATAAAGGCTAGAACGGTTCTGCTCTTCAAGTCCTTTTGCCTTTCCAGAATTGCTTCATAAAAGTTACATAGTAGATAATACAAAATGAAAATAAGCCAATCAGAAAAAAGACATTTTAAATGTTAGACCAACGGTTATTTCAAACATCTGTAACTACATAAGAGGGTGTATAAAGTACATAACAAGGCAATAAACACTATTATCTTAAGAACAAAATATTTTTAAAAGCCTTGCATAATCTTTATAACGCAGATAACTCTTAGACCCCCCATGATTGACGCAACACATAATATTAGGGTACGCTCGTATTTATGTTTAGAAAAAATAAGAACCCTATGTCAACAAATCTATGGGAATATTTCGTGATATTGGAAATTCTCAGAAAGAAGCGATCTGCCACCCATGTATTCTAGAACCGAGCAATCTGTAAGCCTGCCAGTGGCGGGTTCTATTTTGTTACATTAGAGCTATCGTCTTCAAAGTGCTTTGAGGGGTGGTTCATCCCATGCAAAAGTGTATAGATCTTAAAGGAGAATATTTTAAAAAGCAATACAAATATTTTTGATAAAAGGAATTCGTTTGTTCTTTCTATTCTCAATACATAAATAGCAACCCTCGTACTAATCACCGACTGAACTTCTTTCCTTGAGAAATGGGCAACATTACTAGTTGTAGTAATAATTGAATTTTCACTTTTCGTGTTAAAAATCATATTAGCTACTTCAATTTTATTATTAAGATATCCTGCAATGCAACAGTTGCTGACTTCCATCTCCCATGCCTCTTTAAACTAGTCAAATCTGCGCGAGAGTCAATCAAAATTTTCGCAGAGGATCGTCTAAAACAGTGCCCTGTTTATACTCCAGGATTTGATAAATATAACTATTTGGCAACCATTTGAGGCAAACTGCTGTTTGGTACTTGTTATCAACATGTTGCTAGGCATAAATGAAAGTTGCATAGGTACACCATTTCAAAATATAGAATTTTAATTGTTTGATAACATAAATATAACTTATGTCTTAGTAACTATGGTTGCTTCTTGGCTGGCGCCTCGCCCATAAAATTTCATAGTCGTCCGGAAAAGTGTTTCTTTTTCTACTAAGTAAACACCATAATATTGTTTAATAGTGGGGTAATGAAGGGAAACATTTAAATTATTAATGATATGACAGAATCAGGCTACATTTATAATAACCCATATTGATTGAAGAGTTTGCGAGAAAACTAAATTTAACATTGTACGATATTTTTGGTGGTGCGTGAATTTTGCTGTTTAGTGTTGTTTTCAACACATTTATTGCTTATAATGCTGGCAATATTTTCTCTTGAAGCAATTGAAGGTACCTTGCACCTGTTAAAGTTCCATCAATGAAGAACAGACCCAAAATATTTTTCCGATTATACTGACCCAGACATTTACCTAAAAGTGTAAGTTTTGGTGGCCCCAATAACGATAATTTAGTCTGTGAACTTCTCCGTGAAGTCTAAACGTGGATTTGTCCGTAAAAAGACTTTTTTGCAGTATGTCAGGATTATGGTTAATGATCTCAAATAATGTGCAGCAAGATTCCATTCTTCTTTCTTTATCACCCTGATGCAGCTCCTGATGATTTTGATACTTATACGAAACGTATTTTTCTTTTTTTTAAAGACCTCATTACAGAAGTCTGACTTACATTACTCGTTTGGGCTATTTCATTTGTAGAAATATTTTTATTTTCTTCTACGTGTAATAATATTTCTTCAATTTTGTTATTTATTAACACTGTGGCTGCCCTTTTCCTTTTTTCGTACAAACTTCGAATACAACCTTCACTTTAGAACTTTCCTGCTAATCTTGCAATAGTGGACGTACTAGCAATTGGCCGATTAAGGTACAAGGCGCCAAACAATGCTCTTGTATTGCGTAAATTCATTCCAGTTTGATGCCATGTTACCAATTCTTCTTTTGTGTACATAGTTTAATCAACAAATCGTAAATTTGTGTGCCTGACATTAAAATGTTCCTATGTTCCGCGTTAATAACAATAATAATAATAATAATAATACTTTATTGCCTAACAGGCTTACGTCCAATTACAAGACAAATAACAAGTGATACCAAATAATACTAATCTAAATTACTAGGTATATAAGTGATACACTACTAACTAAAACTAAACCTATTCGAACACCAGAATGCCCATCCTTCAATAAATTAGGATCAACATACACAACTTATATGCTATTTATATCGTCCATACATCTATGCAGGTTAGCCACAAACTGAGGAAAATTAGTACTGAAGAAATCTAGTTCCCTTTGAAAGTTGTGTTTGTTAGTCAATGTGCAAGCTCTTGACACTGGAGCTCTAGTCTCATAATTTGTTCTGTGATGTGGAACATTAAATATGTTAATGAGGCACGAGTTGTATTGGGGGTCACGAAAATTTACCTGGCTCAGAAGTTGAGGACTGTCAATTAAAGAATTGATTATTTTGAATATAAACAACTGATACGCGAATATCCTACGCTGTGAGAGTGATTGGAATTCATAATTCTGTAACAATATAGTATGGTCATACTCCCGTACCGGAAAATAGCCTCGACCTTGAAAAATAGATCTATTTTAAAAAACTATCACTTATAAATCATCCTAGGTGTGTACTATATGCACCCTTCCGTTTTCGGATTTAATGTTGTAATAATAAATAATTCAATGTTTTTTTGTTGTTGTTTAGGTCATAGGCAAGAACGTAAGAAACGGTATACTGTAGTAGGAAATCCATATTGGATGGCACCGGAAATGATGAAAGGCAATAAGTACGACGAAAAAGTAGACATCTTCAGTTTCGGAATTGTTTTATGTGAGATTATCGGTAGAGTGCAAGCTGATCCAGATTTTCTACCACGTTCCAATGATTTTGGCTTAAATCAAATGGCGTTTAAAGAGAAATTTTGCACCACATGTCCTGAACCGTTCTACAAAGTTGCGTTTTTATGTACCGATTTAAATCCCGACAAAAGGTAAAGTAACTAATAGAAATTATTAAAAAAAATACGTTCTTCTAATAATTCATATTTTAGGCCACCATTTGAGGTTATGGAAGTGTGGCTGGATTCACTATCAATGCATTTAGCTGTTGGAATGCCACTACCACCGGATCTTGTATTTGATATTCAATATTATAGAGGTCTAAGTCCAAGTTCATCAGGAAGCACTACCCCCGAAGGTAAATTCAGGTTTAAACAAAAGAAACTTTAATTTTTACGCAAATTGTTTTCGTTATACTTACTCTTATACTCTTCCGTTACTCGTCAAAGTAATGGAGAGTAGGTAAGCCCTTCCCTTGCTTCATTTTCTGTTTGCGAATCGTATACTAAAAAATCCTTACCTTGGGGGGGGGCACGCAGAATCAGTGCCTTCCGGAATTTCAAGATACTACTTGACAACCAAGCTAATGACTCAACCGTTTTTGAGGGAATATAAAAATAAACAAATGGTTGTATACAGTCAAGGCATATCCAAATGGGACAAGAAACATGAACATTGGCATTATATCGGATTTTCGCACAATGAGAGAGAAAAAAAAGAGGATCATTCAGCGTTGAAGCACTATGTCCTCCACATAACCTCCTCTCCTAATATGATCGTGTTTATTACCCTATTTTTTACGATTAAGTCTATTAAGAAGACACATTATGAATTAGGGCGTCGATATTGGCGTGATTAAACGCTACCTGTATCTATCCAGGAATGCTCTTCTCTCATTGTTTTCTCTGCTAACTTCTCTATCCTTCGGAGAGCCCTCTTCGTTGAGTAATCTTCTTCTGCAGGCATATTGGTCTTGTGTAGTGGTCTGATCTCTAGTACATCATCCCTGAATGACATCATTTTTCGAAATTCCTTAATTTATCTCCATGATCTGGATATACACCCAAAAGCCAGACTACAGAAGGTTCGTGTCCTTGTGAAGAAGTATAGGGTAAATTCCGTCCATTCCTAATTTTCACCGTCCACCACCTTCTTGACTGCCTGCCAGTTTTGTCTGGTGGCCCCAAAATTGGCTCCGTCTCTTATCTGGTTCCAATCGGTGAATGTTTATAGTATTTACAGTCTCTCCTTCATTCAATTTGAGAGAGTGTTTTATCTACTTATTTGTATTTATCTTCCAGGTATTCCTTCAGGTCATAGAAGTCCTGCACTCGAACCAATAAAAGAAGGCAAAATGGCGGAAATTACACCGAAACATTGTGAAACGAAACCAACACACAACAATGAAACAATTCAAACGAAACATATTATTGATAATATGGTTAAACCGATCATCAAAGTGTCGTCAGTGGAGTGTCTACCGAAAAACAATCGTATCGATTCTAATCTCAAACCGATAATGAAAGTTAAAAGTTCAGATGCGTTGTCGGAGAAATGCAAAACCAAACCACCGGAATTTTCATCGAAAAGTTTTGAATCTCTTGAGGACGCATTTGTAATTAAGAATAATATCACACTAAATGAATCAAAATATCCTGATTATGAAAATATCGATTTTTTGAAAAACGATAAAATTTTCGCGGGTGAAAATGAGAAAACGATTTGTATGAAAAAACTGAACAATTCGGAATTGAATCTACAGGAAAATCTGAACACTACGCCCGTACCACAAAGACGTTATAATGTTTGTGAAAATAATTTAAAAGGAAATACATTCAGTTCAGTGCATTTGAGAAAAGTGCCGAAGAACTTTACTCGAAATCGTTTTGTGAAGGAAATTAAAGAAAACACATTAAACGATGATACAAAATCAACTCCAAACAAAACTACCAATTTGAATTTGAGAAGTATTACCTTGCCTTCAACGCCATCTATAGTGACAGAGAAATATGTAAATCATAATCGTAAAAACGTAAACGTAATTAAAAGTGATTCAATACCAGACTTGATAGCATCCAGTTTGCCTTCGAGTACCGTGCCAACTCATTTACATTTGCCAAATTCTATTAATAATAACAACTTTAGTATCGATAGAAGTATTTTTAACCGATCATGTACTTCCCCGAATAGCGAACTGCGTAGTAGCGTAGTTAGACGGAGATATACACGTGACCATGAGAATAGTCCGGTATTGAAGAGAACTCCGATATTACAGAGAAAACCTTTCGTTAAAGAATCGGAAGAGAGTTGTTCGGGTATTTTAACTAAAGTGCTACGTAGAACTCCGATGTTAGAACGAAAATTCAATACGAAATCAACGTGTCAGACGCCAAAAGTTCATCTAACTGTGACTGAGCCTGATATTACATTTAACCCATCTTCAGTGTCTTCAAATTGTAATGAGAATGTTAAGCCTAAAAGTTCACAAAAACCAAATGAAAGCTCTACAAAAACTCAAGTTTTTAAACAATTTCCTGTAGCGACATCTAGTGGTGCGAATGTTGTTAAAAGTATTGTGGATACTTTGAATCGAAAAGGAAGTAGTTTAACGTTTGGTAATCGGAGTGGTTTCGGACGGAGTTCCTTGAAAGTTTCTGGTAGTCCCAAAGTGGACTTGAAAGGTGTGATTCGACGTTGTCCTGATTCGGAGTTTACTGCTCTCTAAACAATTTTAGCTGCAATGTTCAGTAGTGAACGAAGCCATCACTATTTGAAAGATCATATTGTTAGAAATTCCTTGAGGAAAACAGGAGAGACTCAATTCTTAAAGTTATGCTGAAGGTCTAGGTGAAATTAAAGGTCAAAGAAGGTTACAAGTATTGTGGAATCGGAAAGGCTTTGATAGTTCCCAAGTAGACTTGCAAAGTGTAGTCCGGATTTGAAATTTACAGCTTTTTAAACATTATTATTTTGTATGTCAGGAAGGAATGTTCTCCAACAGGACTCCGATGTTGAAAGAAAGTGATTTGAAAGATTTCTAATTATAAGCTAGAATGAAAACGCTTCAACGTTCGTCATAAGAAACGAAAACGTGTCTGAGTTATAAATTCTGATTTTGTTGTATGGATCAGTTAAAGCTAAATGAGCAAAAAAGCGTTGTATTTTAAAAATAAAGTTCGACCAGGAGTATCAAATTTGCAATACTTTCAAGACCATTTAAGGCTCTGAACACATTGGTTTAAAAATTGGATATAAGTATATGCAAAAATGTCAGCTTTGGTTGGGGAGTCCTAAATCCTATGGCAATTAATATAGCCATAACAAATGCAAAGTGTCTCTGGTGCGGACTGGCAAGTTATAGATAGGGACCTTAAGACCCCTAATGCCAATGCGGGTACTGGTTGTGGGTATTGAAGGATGTCGGCCTTATATAACTTCAATACCATGTGCAAAGAGCGGTCATTAAATGCTTCTTTTTCAAGCACTTTCTTGGTAACAGTTAGATTCTGAAGCCAGAGGGCACCGTGGTTTCAATTGCCATAAGATTATCTCGTACATTTTCAATATTCTGTATTCTAGTTCTAAAAAGTCGTACTTTCTCAAAGAAAATGCGTCGATGAAGTTAATATTTTTGAACGTTTATCGGTAAAATAATTTCCCGTTTATGTATATTCTTTAAAAAATGATTTTTAATTTATGATCTGAATATTTGCCATTAGTTTATGATGTAGGTAGCAGTTATTTTAAATGTTCTAAGATATTTTAAATGAAATAATAATTCTACTAATTGTACTGTGATAATTTAGTATTGTTAGAAAGTATAAATAAATAAGTTTATAGACCTATTGATAAAGAAATGCTTAGTTTATAAATTCAATTCCAAGTAAGATTATGCGAACAATCTCTTACGCTTAGTGTAGTTTGTAGATATAAGCCTCTTTATACAAGTGCAATTTTTGTAATAAGTGTAACTAAAACGAATAAAAACAGTATTTTTATAAGTAATGCTTTATTATTTTTATTATTTATGATGTCATAGGACATTAATCTTTGTCGTATGTATCCTACAAACTTTCAAAGGATGAATTATCCCGAAAAAAAGAGCAAGTAAACCTTATTCCTGGAATAATACTGTGTAAACAATTGACTTTGAAGATGGACTTCATATAAAGGCAAAGATTAATGTACATTAATCTTTGATAAAGGCGAAAGAAATATGTTATTTTAATTTGATTTATTTCGTAGTTTTCTATACCTTTCCAACTTCAAATTGAGACCAATCAATTTCATAATGGGAATAAAAAATTATTCTCAATTTTCACTCACCTAACTGTCATGCGCGTCCTTTTTTACAAATTTGATTGACAGTTAACTGAGAAATAAACCTCAAAATCTTTCTCAGTTTATGGTAGGCAGTGAAATATACAAACTAGTATACATTTCACTGGCTGAAGGCATTGTCTTTAAAGACAATGCTGAAGGTGATCATGTCACATCAGCCCAGCTTAAAACCGTATGCGCAACGGAATAAAGGGAGATCGAGAAATCGCCATTTTGATGTAGTTTTTTGCCAAGTTACTTCATTGCTTAGACATGGAAAGTTCCAAATCTAAGCTTCATTGCCTTTTAATTTTTATACTATAACATGTTCAAAGATCACATAAAATTATTATATGGTGGTGCAAAAATATTAGAATAATCCAACATTTTTCTATATCATTATGCTTCCATAATGATATGATAAAATTATTGTTTTTATTACTGCCAAATTATATGTAATTTTAATGCTCAATAAATTTTTTTCTACGACTGTCTTTAAATGCCTCTATTATATGTTCAATCATGATTTGAAAATGTAGTACATTGTAATGCTGTTTTTGATTTACCCGTGCCTAATAATATTTCCCATTAATTGCCTAGCAACTAGTGGGAAATATTACGCACGGATAAAATTTCCAGGTTATTGACAAAAGTAGCGGCGGGCATGAAAAATCAGCATAAAAACGCCGAAAATACAAACACCAAATTGGCAGTTTTGGTATTTATACTTAATAATAATTATAATTAAGTATTTCGCTAATTTCAAAACACATAAACAGTGATAGTGAATATAGTTTAATTTATCGTATTTAGGCTTATACATTAACAGGGGTAAGTGTCGAAATATTTTCCTAAAAATTATGTTTAATTTATTCAAAAGCATTAAAACAGTCGTAGAAAAAGTATAGTGTGAAACTCACATGAAATGACCATTTCCTACTCGTATGATTTGCACCACTCGCCTGCGGCTCATGCTGCAAACGATCATACTCGTAGGAAATATATGTCATTTAATGTTCGTTGCACAATATACTATTTTATATCGTAAATGTGGCAACATAACAGGTTTTCCCACCTAAAACTTGACATTTATATACCAGATAGCACGTTACATCCATATAATATAATTCTTTTATTTTATATTATTATCACAATAAGCTGTGTTATTATATTATAAATAGGTGATATTATACAATACCGTTTGATACCAATTATATTATTATTATAACTTTTCCAAAGTAAGCTCATTAAGTACTTCTTAAGACTCCCCTGTAGTGGAACATCAAAATGGCCGCGCCCTATATTCCACCTGTTTTACTTCTCACTTGAGCGATATAGTTCTCTATTATAATATATACGCTAACCCGCTACCTTTAAGTATTGTACAATGGGCATAAACCGTTGATTGAATTCAATCATTTTTCGCATGAAACTGTAACCAATTTATTATTTTTGAATGAGATTTTAGAATAATTAAGTATAAAGCATAATACCTAATTTACATTCACTACCAAACGAAATATTTACTTAGGTAGGTATTTATTTAAATATTTGCTGAAAGATTTTATACGCAAAATTGTCACTACAAATAATATAACCGGTAAATCCTTGAAGTTTATTGTGTTATTTGTTATTTCCTATATTAAGCATTAATAATTCCTCATAATAGAATAGGTATAATATGTATCTATACTAAACCTACCTTTATTTTTAAACTAAGTTGGTGAGTAAAATTAGAATAAATGTATAAAATGTTTGCTATGTAGCTTCACTAAAATTTCACAATACTAGCCCAGTTAATCGTTATCTGGGCTCCATAGTTAAATGATTTTGCATCGAAAAATAATTAACTCTACCCGGTGTTTGACATATTATCCACAGATTTAGAAACTCAACAACTAGATCTACGCACCTACCTTTGCTACTAATCATAATGTAAACCGGCCTTTAAGTTTAACGGACACCATTCTTCTTTCCTCTAACTCTATCTATGCTCTGAGGTTGTTATTCTGCAATGTTGACAGTTGCTTATATTGTTTACATTCATAAGGGTTGATAACAAATTTGCTACGCCACTGGTTTTAAAATTTTAAACAAGACTTGCATAAGTAGAGGCGCGCGTTGGTGGTTTTCTCTATTATCAAGAGTTTGCGCTCAAATTTTCATTGATTTTTCACGGAAAATCTAAGGCCATTATTGTTCTCATTGAGTATTTTTGCTGTTTGGAAACAACTAATACCTATTTCCTATTTGTTTTGAGACATAATTGCGGTTAACATCATTTTTGGATTGGGTGCATTTTAGCCGAATAACAGCGCTTTTAAGCGAAGGTAAGACTAATTAAAAAACTATATTTTTATTAATTAGGTACATTACTTAAAGTTTACATATTATATTTGCATGATATCTTTCTTATTTCACTGGGAAAATAAGTAGGACGTGTTGTTTAATTATTATATTGAACATTATTCGTTTAGTATCAAGTAATTATTATAAGCCAGTAGAATTTAAATAAGTTTAATTAATGATTATTATTAATCGGTATCCACCGCAGTTTTTTTTAATATTGCTTTTAGCGCACGAGAGAGGTGTTCCATAATTGAATGTCCAGCACTACTGTCAAAGCTACTTTTTCCGACAACATAAATTTAAGCATTCATTGGTAAAAAATAATTTATCTTTCCGTAATAAATGATATTATAGTGGCTAATTTTATTCGCATGTCTCGTTGTAGCTGCATTACATTATTCGACATCGGCCATCGGCATGTATTTTATTGTAACCGCATCGTGAATTAATTTTAACCTATCTATAGTTGCGCCACTGACGTACATTATTGACCAATGACAACCATTTGCCAGAGATCTCTGCCAGAAACCTCTAGTTTTCACCAATAAAATTTGATCATTCTGTAGAACATCAGTAATAGTTGATTTGTGTGATTTTTTGGAAGACACCGAAATAGTTGAATATCGTTATTTTCAACAAATAAATTAAAAGTCGTCAAAAAGTCACAAAATTAACGTTTTTTTAATCCGCTTTTGTGAATAAATTCTTAAATTTCACGTAAGTACTGAACATTAATGCATTTTAAACGTTTTATGTCGCGCCTGTTATAACAAATTACATCTCGTGTTTTCTTTGCCTCATAGAAGACAGCTTAATCAATTTTTCAATGGTATTTATAAATATCGCATGCATAATTTTGCTTTAGAGATTCTTCAATATGATATTGATAAAACATAATTCCTTAATCCTTGTTGGGGTAGATGTGTACCAGCTATTTTTCATAAGTATACGATTTTTGTTATGGGTGAATTAGTGGCCCATGCAAAGGTTCGAATTAAATACTTGAGCTGCTACAGAAAAAAGTTTAGTTAACTAACTATATTTATAAAGTACCCTTTTAAACAAGAGGTGTGTGGGCAAGACAGGTAATATTAACAATGTTGATGAATTGTTTTGTAACAGGTCTAACTCGAATCAAGAACAAGCAACTTCCACTACCAAAATGACTGACCGAAAAGCTGTTATCAAAAATGCCGATATGTCTGAAGATATGCAACAAGATGCAGTTGACTGTGCAACACAAGCCATTGAGAAATATAATATTGAAAAAGTGAGTAATTAAAATTGATATTTTAGATGTTTTATAGGTATTCTGACTAAAATGGTATGTGTGCTAAATTACAGTTCTGTCTGTCGCATAGTAGCTAACCATGAGAATAGCGACTTGGTTCTAAGAGTCATTATTGTCATTTTTTGAACATTATTGTTGTACCTACTTTTGAATGAGTGAGTTAGAGCGGTGCAGATGTGCCTAATTTATGTTTCTCTGTTAATAGCGTGATCGATTACATACAATAAAAAATTTGATCGAAAATTGAACTCTTTGACTTGAGGTTTGTTTCATTGACCTTTTGGAGGATGCCAAAATATAATTTCAAACAATTATTATAAAATATCTCGGCCTCTATGGCCATGAATTGAAAAAACTTTAATATTTATAATAAATTAGATTATTTGTTCGGTATTTAATAGGTTGGTAGCTTCAAAATGAGTGCAACGGACCCTCCAATGTGACCACTGGGGTTCTATTGTGGCTCATACTTAATATTTCACCCAGCAGCTCAATCTTCTTAATGAAATCCATTATTTTGCTGGGTGAGCTTTCTTAATTGGCAGTGTCCCGTCAGAATTCGCACGATGAACTTCTGGTATTGTCGAATATAATTTTTCAGCCAACCCGTTCGGATAGCTCAGAAAATCTTGCTTGTCTTTTGCTTTTTGTCTCATCCCACCACTGACAGGGTGATATCCTTCATATTTCTTATCAGGGTTGCAGGAGGTTTGATTACCGAGCAATAGTCTATGATAGTGTAATTGACAGCCATTTTAGCAACCTTCTTCTTTTTTTGTTGCATTCGCTGGGTCGATACCCTTTCAATCAGGTCATTCATTAGAAATGACTGAACATTTCAGAACTGATATTGCGGCATTGATGTCCTCTGTGGCCTGTAGGCGATCAACTGCAGTTCTATAGGTAATCGTAGCAATCCTAGATTTCAATCTCTAGGTTTTACCCACTGTCTTGCAGCCCTGCTCATAAATATGCTATTTTCAATGGTATGTTTTAGGTGTATATTCCATAGTACTTTGTGATCAGGTGATATCATAAACTCTGTTCTGTATTGAAGAGAACCGGCATGAATAACGGTTCCCATCTTCTCTTTCGGGAGAACTTAGTCTTCTTGGGTTTGACTGATAGTGCTTGATACATCATCGGAAGGCGTCATAACACTTGACATCCTAATTTCGGGTTTCTTTGTAAATTAGCTGATAGAGGTGATGTTGTTTGAATTGCGTGTAGTTTCAGGGCATTTATACAGAAGAGAAACTATATTTCCGTGCCTAGTTTTCTGGAATTGCTGCTATTCTGTTCAGGAGAAGCTTTTGGGACAGGAAAATGCAGCAGTCTGTTTCCATCATCTTTTGTAAATATCTGTCCTAAACAAAACAACTCGAGACCCTAAAAATATGTCAAATTTATGTGAATTTAGCTCTCTCATGCAGATTTATATTGTAGATATTTTTATTAACTACAATGGCCATAATATTTAAAATAATCTAATGGATATACACAAATTACTTTAAAATAGTGCCAGATACTCTGTTTCAGTGTCTAGAAGTCTACTTTATGCTAGTCGACAGATCGATTCAGATTATCAACTTCCGTTTTGGAATGTAAACCGGGAATTCAGACTTATTTATATACAGCCACATAGCTGTCGTGTTAGACGCCTGCGTACTTCTGCGGTAGAAACAGCAGTTTCTTTTAATCAGCCACAATTACTTTTTTAAATATTTGACTCCTAAATCTTGCCTGCAATATTTCGAGAACAAGCA
Source organism: Apoderus coryli (assembly GCA_911728435.2). Lineage (NCBI taxonomy): Eukaryota > Metazoa > Arthropoda > Insecta > Coleoptera > Attelabidae > Apoderus > Apoderus coryli. The sequence continues at coordinate 31,037,355 of OU452198.1, read as the reverse complement.
GTTTACATTAAAATTGAATTCCTTTTTCATTCATTCATTAGAGCGATATTTTCTGCATTTACTAGAAATACTTGGCTTTTTGGAATACATTTTGTAACTTTTCCTTTGGTGTGTAATGGCCAAAATATTTTGGGTATTGAAACCATTCATTGTTAATCAAATTACCGTTTAAAGAAATGAAATACGTATTGCTGCTTTTTGTATATGTATCCGTAGTAAAAGATAATTTGCCTGATCCTGTCTTGTCGACGAGTGAAGTAGTTGGTTTGCAGAAATCGTCGATCATAGGCCCAAATACGTCTTATTTCTTTCTGTTTTTGAGGTTGGTAGTAGACAATTATTATTATATTCGAGTTCTATGCATATTGGCAAAAGCTGATGCGGAGTATCGTGACATTAGCGTATTATTATAATTTGTGATTGATGGATCCACTTTTGTCTTTAACGGCTTTCTGTAGTAGTTTTTGCCAACACGCAATGAGTTTATTTCGTTTTAAATGACAGTAAAAACAAATATTCAATAAGTATTATTGTAAAATATAATACAAATTTAAATGTCAGCGTAGTAAAATTTTTAGTACATTATATACTAAATTATTTGTTTATTGAATTTAAGGATATGCTGATAAACATGATTATTATAGTCGATTTCATGAAGAATAATGAACACTTTTGTCATAATATTTCATATGGTTATTAATTAAATAAAGTTATTTTTATAATTACATTCGTAAATCAATAACATTTACAACAATGACTCAAAGAGTAAGAGAAAACTACCCTCGTGTTCATAAGTCCGTTCAGGTATTAATTTTAGTCATCTGGTTCACGGCATTCAAAGTAATCCTCATTTGAAGCAGTTTTCAAAGTCAGTTTTCGGAATTACCTTCAGGGCACTCGTCGCATTTGCTATGTCGTCGAACCGATGTTCTATCAGCGGAATTTTGTGTCATTCCAAAAACTCTGCACAATGATGATGTTGGTGCATTATGGGAAGACCTCGTACAGTACCTGTACTAAATGAATGCGATTTTTGTATTAACTAGGGTAGAAAAGGTCCGTAAATAAATAAATAGTTAAAATGAGTTTGGGGCTGAATCACAATCTCACATGTGACAAATGCAATATTTGTAACAGTTTTTTTTGACTTTGTACCAAAATCTATGTTGATTGTCCAAATTACTACCAGATTCTTATCAATCTCGATAGGAAATTCAGTTTCATTAACTTGTATTTTAAATCTTCCTTTAAACTAGTTGTGTAGCTGGTCTTTGGTTTAATCTGTATTTAAGAGAAGTGTAATATTAATTTGTATTTTTTACTTGCAGGATATTGCCGCCTACATTAAAAAAGAATTTGACAAAAAATACAACCCCACATGGCACTGTATTGTAGGAAGAAATTTTGGTTCCTATGTAACGCACGAGACGCGCCATTTTATCTACTTCTATTTGGGACAGGTTAGTTGCATACTTTACATTCTAGCTACTGTTCTACAAGGTCTATGACAAACTTTGACAGATGGGTGGAACATGTGTCCGATTCGTTTTTGTTTAGAAGTTATCAGACATTTAAAGAACCATATTTTCATACTTCAATCAAAAGTAGGTTGATAAATTAAAGTGCTGGTTGTGTCCTGTATCGCTTCAAATGTAAAGACTTGTTTGTTGGATGGTAACTAATAGCGGTATTTTTGAACATTCCGTCAATAGTTTTCTCACCCCGGAAAATTTCGGCCACAAATTTGTATGATTGTTTAAAAGATGTGTACGGTCAAACTATGATGCCAGCTCGATTACTGAAACCTTTGACCACGCAGTCCATTTTTCATTTAAAAGTTCAATTGTCTTGTGAGCTGTGTGAGAACATGCATTGGCTTCCAGGAAACAAATGGCTGTATTACAATCAGCTTTAACAGATTCTTGACGTGCAGTGGGATTGTTGCTACATGATCTGCCTATGAGACATGTTAGAACCAACTTCTTGGAGACACTTCGACCACGGATGCCTTTTGTCACCCTGAAACAGTCAAACATACGATTCAATTATTCATGCAAAATATTTTGAATTGAGGAAATCCCAATGTGTCACATGTTCCTTGATGAGCTTGCTCACAGCATCAACCTTTTATTGGGTTCAATCTTCAATATTCTTCATTGTCGAAAACAGAAACCATTGGCCATCTATTTTCTGTTTATATAAATATATCTTTAAAATAGATAAAAGAGAGGAAGGCAGGCGGTGTAGTGGCTAAACGTGCTTGGGGTCTATTCTCGATTTAAGAGAAAGATAATTTCATGAGAACGTATTTCGAGTGACCAACGCAATTAGCTTTTCTTGAAATATTCACTTCTATCAACTATTAGAAAAACGCTTTCTCTGGGTCCAGAGTGAGAGAAGCATGCGTTGATGACAATATTTGGGGGGATATGTTTGTAATTTTGAATTATTTATGCTAACATTGCTATATGATTTTGTCGAAATTCAACTAAGATAGTTTTTTGCACGTTGTTTGCCGGTGCTTTTCTTTTCTTATCTACACCGTCACAGTGACTATGGTTTCCATTTTTATTATAAGCAATTAAAATTACTAATACTATTACCACTGGGACATAAATTCAAATAATAAAATGAACAAAAAAATGTTTATTTATTAATAATAATAATAAAAATAATAATAAATTTAACAATTTTGTCATAACAACAACAACTATTGTAGCTAAAAACAGTACGTAGAATATTACACGATCAACTTCGTTTCGAGAATATAACAGCAAGTTCTCAAGAGAACAATCATAGAATGTGAACCATCGTTTCTCTTGAAGTGAACAATCCCTTCTATTGTACTCGAGAATAGACCCCTTGGACTTGAGCAGGCTGTCCCGGCATGTAGTGTGTTCGAATCACGAGCCCTCTGTTGTTTTTTTGTAAATTAAAGTTAAACAAACTGCAGATGTGCTTAATCAAATCCAGAAAATTTTAAACATTTAAATTTTCTCTACTTCACATATTCTGTATGGAAGAAAGCGGGTGTAAGCAATACGTAGATATCGCGTAGACAAACAAACCACGTAAAGTAGATTTAATCTACGATACATCCCTGGAATTAAGTACCTGGTCATTTTACAACTGCTTTCTGAACTTTTGTTTTGTTCAAATAAGAATAAGAAATTCTTTTAAATCGTCCCGATGCGATCTGTGGCACAGAATTAATGTGACCACCTTTTAGAAAATTGAAAATACGAAAAAACCTCGCATTAATACTAAATATAATATTTTTCCTTACAGGTGGCGATATTGTTGTTTAAGAGTGGATAAATGATGGAGGACTTCCCCCCTTCCCGACCCCCACCCACTATTGCCACATATTCAAAACAGTAAACATAATTTGAGACTAAAAACAGAAAAAATAATAAAAATTACCTAACTAAACCCTTAAAAATCTTGACTTACAATGTTTGTTTTTAACAATAACCTCCTCTAAACACATATAGACGAATTTGTTTATGAACCTTCTCTATTTTATTTCACATTTATTTTTGTACAAATTGGAATAAATAAATATTAATAAAAATTTATAAACACTAGATATGTGACAACATTAATGATATAAATAAATAGGGGTTATTACTTAATTATTATTAATATGTTATTAATAAATTTAAAAAAATAAATTACAATCCTTATTTGTGGGCCCGTCAAAATATTGACTAGAATAATATGTACATTTTTTGCGGTCCCTGGTGGATAGATTTTTCGCTAATATAGATTTTTTTTAATTTAATGATAAGTACATAATATGCATATTATCACTATTTGATGATATATTTTTTTTTTTCGAATAAATTTATTTTGTTATTATAATTTTGTGTTTTTTTTCTTTATTTTGTAGATAGTTTTTTTTTTGTCTTCTCGAAATTTTTATAAAAGCGTTTTGATATGGATGGTATTATAATAGTTATTAATTTTAGAGAAGTAGTCCCATATTTAAGTGGAGTAGAATGATATTTGTTCTTGAAATGAATACAATATTCGTTAAATTCGAGAATCTGTTCAAATTACTGGGAATTCCACTCTACTTCTTAAGACGCCGTCTTCCCACGAAGGTTGGGTTGGGTCCAACTGACTATAATAGTGCGTGAAACGCACCTCTGAAAATCTCTATAGATGTCCGTCCGAACCATCGACGCAGATCCTTTAGCCATGAGTTCTGCCGTCTGCCCACAGATCGTTTGCCTTCGATCTTTCCTTCAATGACTAGTCGGAGGAGCTTGTACCGCTCCCCCCTCATAACATGCCCGATGTATTGGATCTTTCGTTCTTTGATTGTTGTCAGCAGCTCTTTATCTTTACCTATTCTCCTCCGTACTTTCTCGTTGGTTATCCTGTCTACCCAGGATATACGCAGTATATGGCGATACAAGTACAGCTCAAATGCGGCTCTCCATTAGAGTGTCCAGCTCTCGGAGCCATAGAGTAGCACTGGGAAGATATAGCAACGCAATACGCGTATGCGTAGCTGTAGGTTTAGGTCTCTACTCGTGAAGAGGTTCTTTATGGGGCTGCATGGCCTTCTGACCTGTTCTATTCTTGATCTAATTTCCATTTTAGGGTCAGTGTTCTAGTTGACGAGGGCTCCAAGATATTTAATGGACGGCACTTGCTCCAACGACCTGGTTGTTAATTTGAAGGATCGCCCGGCTTGGTACCTTGACGAATACAACTACCTTGGTCTTGGCAACGTTGATGTGTAGACCATACATAGAATTCGACTAGATTATCTTAGACGTCTGTCTTTTATTTATGTGAATCAGAAAATGTAAGTCAAATTTGTCCTGTCGAACATGCGTCGAGGATATTTCGAGCTAAAACTAGTAGACCTACTCGTCAACTTATTTTATTTGATGATGGGGATGGGCTTCACTTTCCAAACAAGGTCAACTTAAAAATATTATTTTAAGCGGAGTTTATATGACGGGATAAGCGGCAATTACACTGGAACAACGTTTATGTATGGAGGATAGAATTCTCTGCTGTAAACCTTGAAAACTGCCACAAATAGTGATTAATTTGATTTAACTGATTGGAAAGATTTTCTCTCTTCGGCAGCAGGTGTCAAACATGCGCATGAGAACACTAGTAAAACTTGTAAGAGGTTTTAATTAACGAGGACTAATAATGTCAAATGTTTTTCGATTTTAGCAAAGGATTTTCAGAAAGCTCGACACACACCAGTCGAGGCGTAAGAAAGTGGTAAATTGCATTAAAGGTTTTGCTCACTCTATTAATCACATTTTTACAAAACTTCTTTTAGCCTTCCATATCATGCGTTAGATAAAAAATACGCACAAGTTTTTTGTTTTATAAGTTTTTACTATTTTACAAAAAAATTAGTCAAACTTTTAACTTAAATAAAGACAAAAAATAGGTTTGGGTAATTCCTAAAATCATTAATTTGGGACGGTTTCTTCACCTACTATTCACCAAATTTTAAATTTAATTGGCAAGGTTTTAGTTTTTCTTCCGGCATTTTATCGTTCCTAATGATGATTAATTCTTCTAAAACACCTTTAGAAAATAAGACCTTCAAATGGACAATGATTGGCAGGTGAGGAACCCAACCCTATAATAAATATTTCTGTAAATAATGAGAGCCAAGTTTCCTTAATTTTTATAGCACTGAGATTGATATTTTTCTGTACTATTAAAAAATATTGTAGCTTATCCCCTCTAAATAATTTGCGTAGTAATATCCAGGCCAGGATTTCTCACTTGACACTTGTCCAAGTAATCTTAGCAAAAACTATTACGGGTTTTTGCACAAATTTGAGTTTCCTTGAAAATAGGTCAACTTTATGTTTCTAGTTGGCTTCAGCAGGTAAATCCTGGCCTGTAATTTTAGTTACAATTTTGAATTTAATTAAATTTTAAAAGTTTTGCTTTATATTAGAAATTATATTAAAATCCTTTGTAGTAGGTAGTTATTATGTTACCAATTTCGGAAAAAAACGTAGAAAAAAAACTCAAATTTATGTACTTCAATCATAATTCTTATGTATTTTTCTATATGTGCTGTTAAAATCACCCTTAATAATTAATTAAAGAAATGTTTGATGTTTAGTTAGATTTTGTTTTTGTACAACTATTGATTTCCAAAAAATAATCCTAAAAATGCTACAACATAACAACCATTAGGTTGTAGTATTTTTATATTTTAATAAAATGCCACTTTTGTAGAAACTAGAACTGTATACAAAGTGGTTTCTGTTATTATTTTCGCTGCAAACTGAAATAACGACACTTATGTACTGTGAGCAATCGGTAAAATCATGCGACCGCGATGGTGTGTCAATATGGCCGCGGAAAGGTTTCCGATCGCCAGTGGCCTCAATTCTTAAATTTGAACAGAAAAAAGCATTTAATGGATAATGGAAATTATGAAGAAGCGTTTTTAATAAATATTATAAATTCTGGCTGATAGACTCTATTAGATTGAATAAACAGCCAAATAATAAAAACACATTTAAAAATTTGAATAGCAGTTTATTTAACAAACAGAATTTATTTTATAATTTTAATACAGGGATTACCTAATTTTTGAGGATGGCATCCAACCAGGTTTGTTGAGAAAAGAAATAATTTTTTTCTCGCTTCATTTTATGGAAAACTGGTGGTGTCAATTTAAAAACGAGAAACGAATTCAATGCGGAAAATTATAGACCGATCAGCTCACTGTGTAAATGTATGGAAATATGGCCGTTGGGGTTCAAATGAAAAGTACATAGCCTATTTGCTGATGATTTTGTGACTGATTTTAACTGTGATCCATTTCAGACAGAAATAAGGATAATTGAGAACAGGTCAGATACCTGGTTTATAACGATCGAAGTGTACAATATTGCTTATTGGCTCCAACAATCCCAGTCTTAAACGCTGTGTCCCTTAAGGTGGACTTCCCTCCGAACGACTGTAGCTGGCGATAGTCGCTATGGGTATGTTTTCCTCCCAGCGTTTGCGACGATTACATTTCCCGCGTGTATCGGCTGTGTAGTAGTTTCCAGAAATTTTTGGGATGAGTTTAACGCGCAAAGTACTTGTGGCCTATATGCGACCTCCTTCCAAGCATTATCCTTTACAACTTGATCCTTATATAAAGGACAATGCAAATTAAAGAGGGAGGGATGTTTACCCACTGTCTCGATCAATTTCTCATCTTCTGCGGCGTTGAACAAGATTTTATCTTGTGAAAACATAGCGCACTACATTAAAAACCAAACGAAACTAACGAATAGTCGCTGACCGCAGCGACTATATTTGCTCGGGCGGCTTGCGACGATCGCTAGGCGGCTGTCGCGTGGAGGACAGTGCTTCCATAAAACAACAACGGTAGCAGTATCATAGCGATCGTCGCAACAGTCGCCCGGACGGAAGTCCACCTTCAGAAGCGTACAGCAGCGGAAAGATACTTGGGAATAACAGCTATAAAATAGACATTATGTTGTCCTTACGTAAAAAAATATGTAGGCTATGGAAAGTTACAGAGGTGAATGACGAGGTTTCCATTGGGCTTGAGTGATTATGTGTTATGAGGATCGCCTTAAACCACAAAAGTTGACATCACTCAAGGAATGATCACAAAGAGGAGTTCAGCAGACTGCACTACATATTTATATGTAATGCAAAACTGAGACTCGCGCAACAGCAATTGTATATTTGTTATTTTTGATAAAAGTCCATAAATTATTATTCGGTAATAACCTTCCAGATACTATAGTGTTGATTTCGACATATATCATCTTAGTCAGAACAGAATATCGAGAGGTTATAGCAGAAAGCTTGAAAGATGTGCAAAACTTGTGTAGCGAATTTTGATAATCGTGTGGTTTATATCTGAAACTCACCCCCTGAAAAAGTGGTTATGGCTAGCTCAACAAACAATTTCCAGAATAATTTGGACAGTGTCCGGGATGTCATTAGAAATCAACTAGTCCATTATCCGCAATAAAAAAGCAATATACATTGTCCAAGATAAGAATGGGATTGCATTGGAATCTTCGAAACGGCAGAAGTTACAATGTCGGTTAAATTAAAGAAAAGTAGTACAATTTAAGCACCTTTTAAATGGTGTTTTCAAAAGTTAACTAACCCTTTTCCAGAATTTTTGAAAAACAGATTTCTCGCGATTTTGGTTTTTATTTATTTCTGACATTATTTTTACAGATATAAAAAAATTAAAAGCATTGTTACTTTTCGAGGAGAAACAGATAGCGTTTACAAATTTCCACTACGACGTTTCGTTTTTGAAAAACCACCAACTTCGTTTTTTTAAATACGGACCTGGATTTTTTATTGTTAAATTTAAAGCCATTTTCAATTCAAAAATAGGTGGAATATCACACGACAAGTTTTCAGTATTTTTAGCTGTTATTTCAACTTATTCAAGAACTGAATGCAGAGTAGTAGGTTTAGCAAAAACATTCTTTCGCCGTTACTCAATTATTTGACAATTTAGTTGTCTCAGTACAACATTTTATTCTGTACGCGGTTTTTAAATTTAGTTGAAATATTTGGGCTGTCAAACAGTTATTAGAAAAACGCCATTCTCAGATTAATGTTTTACGCAAAATAAGTGCCAAACTAGGACGATTTGTACTGAATAATTTTAAATAACAGCTAACAACACTGTAAACTTGTTTAAACCCTTACGTGTGATATACCACCTATTTTTGAATTGAAATTGGCCTTAAATTTAACAATAAAAAATCCAGGCTCGTATTTAAAAAAACGAAGTTGATGGTTTGTCAAAAACAAAACGTCGTAGGGGAAATTTGTAAATGCTATATTTTTCTCCTCAAAAAGTAACAATGAGGGAGTGCTCTTCATTTTTTTTATATCTGTAAAAATACTGTCAGAAATAAATAGCGCAAAAAATTGATTTTTCAAAAATTCTCGAAAACGGCTATAGTTAGCTTACTTTTGAAAACGGCATTTAAAAAGTGCTTAAATTGTACAACTTTTCTCTAATTTAACCGACATTGAAACTCCTACCGTTTCCAAGATTCTTCTCTTGGACACAGTGTATATTGGTGAAAACTGCTTGACAGTTTCATGGGCTTACCGCCTACTGTCATATTCCATTGTCCAAAACGATACAATCCATCACTAAGGTTAGGTTGTACAGAAGACGGTACATCCTAATTATGTAACACAGAAGAACAGGTTCAACGCTAAAATAAAAATCTGTAAACATAAATAATCGTAGTTCAGTTCGAATGATGATCATCTTTAGGATATACTTACATCACTACTACACAAACGATTTATGTAAAACATCATATACAACTAGATTAAAATAATACTTCAAAATTTTGCTTATATTATATTTTTTTAATTCTGACAGTGTTATCTAACTCAATCAACAACACATCTAAGCTTTCCAACTCTGTTCACATATAATATGAAAACTTTGACCGTCATAAATCAAAATATTTTTAACATTGAAATTGTTCATGTATCAACTGTTTAAAACAACAATAAAGCATACAATTTATTTCCTACACATAAAAACTTATCAAATATATTAATACAATAAAAAACTAGTAAAAATACTTTACATAGATTCAACTCTTCACTTATATTTAGTAATTTATCAGAATGGCGAAAAATTCCAGTATTTTAAAACGCCCCAATGTTGTCAATATAAAGTCTGATGATGGTATGTCCTTACAAATTTACACATTTTTCGCAGAAAAATTGATGCGAATGAAGAGGTTTAAGCTAATGAAACAAAACGTTGGATGCATTGACTGAACTAGCAGGAAGACACAAGTAAATGGGTGTATTCGTGACTACGAAAGTGCGGGACCAAGAGATGGCGCTCCTCAACGAGTGTACAGCAGAAATTTAATGCACTAAATATAAGGAGAACAACGCACGAGCCGCAACGGCGGTCTTCTATTGTAAATAATGGTAGACACCGCACTAGCAACCGCGCGGTTGAGCGGACGCCAGCATCGGGCGCAGACTCGCGGTTGTCGACATGTTCAAACTTATGTGAGAGACAACGCACGGCACAACGCAAATTCGCGCGGTTTTATTAGTGATCTAGAATAATATTGTTTTCGAGAGTATTTCATTATTATTTTTGACATCGTGGTGTGCGAGAATTACAAAAAATTTTAATTACTTTTTCTTCTTTGGGTATTAGGTTCGAATTTTGAAATGAAACTCCCTTATTTCATATGTGTAAAAATTGGTTTAAACAACCATTAAAATTGTTATATATTTTTTCCTTCTCCTATCGACGTTTCGACAATGGTTATTGTCTTCTTCTGGATTTTTTATATTATATTTATTTCCTAAAACTATATTGTAATTTGTTGTTTTTAGAACAACAAAACATTCGCGTTCCGCGGCGGCCACCGCAAGAGCAATCCGCGCTTCTATGCGGCCCCGCTTTACCGCCATCCCTCGTGCGTTGTTCACCTAATTGGAGTGGCGTACAGGCGTATACACGTAGCTGCCCTCTATTTCGGTGGTCAGGGACTGTTTCACATTTGTAGGGGCAAGTTCCCGTAGCTCCCGGCTTGAACGTCATAGTATAGTATATCATTTCGTCTGGTCAAGTTTTATACATGCGACTTGCGTATCTTTACACTCTTCAATCAACGGTTTGATAATTGTATTCAAGATGATGATTGTATTTCGACTGTATTCGAGAGGGCGGGTTTTCATTTCGTAGAAACTGCGGGTGGAAGTTAGTGGTGGGGATATTTTTAGTAGTGACAAGGTCTATGACTCACTATTATTGTAATTACCCAGTTTTATCTTATTCGGGTCATTAATCAACTATCACATCACATTATATGAAGAGTTTGGTGTATTCAAATCAACCCCAAACCAGAGGTGAGCTAATTCAAAGATTGTATTTTGAGGCAGTGGGGGAACATTTTGAACCAAATCTTTACCTAATGAATTACTCAATTAATTTTTAACTTACCAAAGATTTATTTACTGTTAAATTTAATATTGTCCGTAACTCTTAACTATTGGGTTTTGACCTTAAAATTCTCTAAGGAATACGACCTTAAGCAAAGTTGCTCTCGAGGCGAAAAGCGCGAAACGCAAGCAAGGTCAAATGCCAGAAAAAAGAATATGGATTTGAAAAAAAACTGCTTTCGTGCTTTCCCACGAATTGGCTTCGCGAGAAAGGAGCCCGTTCGCAAGTAAGCTACTTTAAAAAATAAACTAATTACATGTGAGAAAACAGTAATTAGTATCAAATAAAGTTTGATCCATTTAAACATATTATTGAGTTCAAACGCAAGTAAGTTCAACAAATGCCAGAAAAAATAAAAGTAAGTTCAACTTTTTTTAAAATACGATGATTTCAAAGCAATTATTGTAGCTCGTTCACAAGTAAGCTACTTTAAAAAAGAAACTAACTGTATGGGACAAAATCACGGGGCGTATAGAATACAATCCAGTGTTTTCTAAAACGACGCAGGAAGGAGATAAGTACTTGTCAGGCTCCAAATGGTTGATTTTAAATAGAAATAATCCCGACATCTGCACAAGCAGGCGAGGAAAACGGGTCTAGATACAACAAAACTGAAAATTACTCAGCTCATAAAAGTAACCGATCACTCGAACACAAAATCAATCTCTCGTACATTCAAATGGATGAGAAACATCATGAGCATATAATTCAAGAAATGGCAAATGAAATGATAGCCCAACCAAATATTAATTATTATTACAATTGCGTTATTAATAATAACTATTTTTTTCTGTTGTTAACATAAAAGTGGTAACACAAATATTTATTATAACCGTTATTCGAGTAATTTCCTCCCTAAATTACAGTCTTGTCTAAAAATTTTCAGATAATTTTGGATTTAAGCGTAATAAATAGCCCTCCTCCTTCGGACTCTGGCTATTTCGCCAAAATTTGAAAATTAACTATTGTTATTTTTAGACACTAGTGTAGTGTATATTACCTCCGAAAATTACTGTGTCTACTTAAATAGAAATTATAATACACTCATGGACAAAATTATTGCATATATTTTATTTTAGGTCTTTATTTTTTTTTCCTTTAACACTTCTGTGATTTCAGTTGCTAAATCTGTTACATTGATCGATTTAAAGCCAAGACGCCCTGCTAGAGTTCCTCAGCTTCCTCCACGCCATAAAATCGGACGGTTAGAATTTGCAAGAGCACATGCTGACTGGAATGAATACAATTATGGAATCCTGATGGACGTAGTCGAGTATAGAGAAGGTCAGGAGAACGTTTCGCAGAATGTAATCATGCACATATTCTTAGCTTTGGTGGTGGTTCCATTATACTATGGGCTGGCATTAGTTGGGATAATAGAGTTGTACCTGTTCATAAGTCCAGCGATGATTCTCAAATATCTAACTACAGACCTATCTCAATTCTGCCCAATTTTGCGAAGATCTTCGAGATGGTGCTGCATGACAAGATATTTGATCAAACAAAGAACAGCATGGTTTTTTTCGCGGGCGTTCGACTGTAAGTAACCTTTCATGCTTTCTGCAAGATATTTACTGTGCTTTTGGAAGGAGACTACAGGCGGACGTTATTTACACGGACTTCACAAAAGCCTACGATAGGTTAGACCACTCAATAGTTCGACAGAAGATGGGTAATATCGGTTTTGATGAGAGCCTGCTAAACTTTTTTGATACTTACCTGTACAACCGCAGACAGTATGTAGAGTATAATGGATTTAAATCCGCGGAGATGATTCTTTCTAGTGGAGCTCCTCAGGGAAGTAACCTGGCCCATTAATATTTGCTATTTATGTAAATGATATCAAAACTCATTTATCTAGTTCATGTCTCATGTTTGCGGATGATTTTAAGTTATATCGCATCATACATAACTATCAGGATTGTCTTGGACTTCAGGAGGACTTGCAGTGTTTTGAGGAGTGGTGTGAGTCAAATGCGTTGAAGTTTAGCATACCGAAGTGCAAACTAATGGTGTTTTCGAAAAGTAGGGAACCCGTCTTATTTCAGTATAGGCTGAATAATACAGTACTTGAGTCTTGTGCCCAGATGAGGGATCTTGGTATTGTTGTGGATTCGGATTTGTCGTTTAACAGCCATGTTGAATATATTGCGCAGGGAGCTCTTCGTGTGTTGGGCTTTATATTTCGTACCGGAAGGGACTTTGAGAGCGTTGATTGTCTCACTGCTCTATACAACACCTTTGTGAGATCTAAATTGGAGTACGCATCATTTGTATGGACGCCCTACTACACGGTTCATAAGAACAAGTTGGAGTACGTACAACGTAAGTTTTTGAGATATCTATATTTTAAAAGTGATGGAAGTTTTCCTACAAGAGGTTGTGACCATCAAGTGCTGTTAAACAAATTTAATTTTGACTCGCTGGCAGTTCGTCGAATATTTACCGACCAAGTTTTTCTTCATAAATTAATTAACAACATTATTGACTGTCCGAATTTATTACAACAAATACTGTATCTCAGTTTAATTCGCGTAAGCCGAACCTATTTAGATTACCTCAAACACATGCGAATTATGAACAAAGAGCTCCATTATTCAGGGCATGCGACGTGTGCAACAGTTCCCATTTGCATCATAATATTGATTATTTTGATAAATCTTTAAACCGACTCCGAAAAAGCCTTTGGTACTACCTCCGCACTCTTGAATTTTAAATAATTTGTCAGTTATTTGTATATAAGTATGTAATTTTTGTATATTTTGTTATATTGTATTTATAACTTATCATTGTTATTATTATTAATAAGCACATTAGTATGTATGCAAATACATTGTCTTGTAATTGGGTATTTCGCCTGTTAGACAATAAAGACTATTATTATTATTATAATCCCACGAAGCTCATTGCAGTTAATTTAAGGATGAATGCTGACTGGTACATACGCAACATCCTTGCAGAACATGTTATACCATATGCCGGCTTTATTGGATATGATAACTTTGTGCGAATGCACAATAATGCCCGGGCCGCAAGAACAGTAAACAAGTACATTGAGGATGTCGGGATTGCGAAGCTAGAGTGGCCACCATACAGTCCTGTCGCAAATTCCATAGAACATGTATGGAACATCCTAAAAAGAAATATTCGAGCACGGAATCCAGCTCCTAACTCAATTGCAGAATTAAGGATTGCTGCACAGGAAGAATGGAATCGAATACCACAAGAAATCATCAAAGATCTTTTGATCAGGATGCCTAGGAGGATGCAGGCTATCGTTAGAGCTAGAGGAGGAAATACTAAGTACTAAATTGTTATTCTTTTGTCTATATATCGTGTCGATGTTGTTCTTTCCTAATTAATGGTTATTATCAAAAACAGGCAGGCCATCTCACTAATCTGTTGTAAAGCTTCAATATGTAATTAATTCGATTATTAATAATGTAAAAGACTGTAATGTAATAGATTTAGCAACTGAAATCACAAAACTATTACTTAAAGGGCAAAAAATAATGACTTAAAATAAAATATGCAATAATTTTGTCCGTGAGTGTAGATATTTTAAAAGCCCTTGTTATATAGTGAATAAATATTAAGTAATGGACCATAAAATATCTAATCGCCATCCTGATATGCCATACTATGGCTAAAGACCAATCGATTACAAAAAATCAACGTTGTTGTTTTCTAATTTTTCAGTAGCTGCACTTAAGTTAATTTGTTTAACAGCGGATACATTTAATATTTACAAAGAAAACAATAACGATAAAATTACACCCGAATTGAATGTTGTTTTTTTGCTTTCATCGCTTAAACCCCAACCCATCATCCCTCATATATTCGTTAACATACATAAATATAAGCAACAATTAAAATAACCATAAAACTAATAACCAGTACTGTGTAGCTAATACTATTCTTTCAACCATGGATAATGTAATAAAGACTCCCGTGATCTGTCTCCATAATCATACAGTAATTCCTCACCTTTTTTGATGAACTCTTTAGCGAAAAGTGTTATTCTGGGTTTGTTATCCACCAAAATTGTTTTCGGGAAGAGATTACCATTCCTAGAGTGATTTATCAGTCTGCCTAGTTTGCCTGTTTCAGCGGTAGCGTCAATGCTAAAATATAAGAAATAAACAACTATTACTTGTAGCTGTGAGCCAAATGGTCACTAATAACGAACGATCTAGGCTTCACCAAAACTTGTTTGGACAATAAGCACGGTTTTTTCTGCCTATAGAATAGATAATTTAACAAATGTTCAAAGAATCATCGGCTACAAACACAATAAACATAATTTTTAACATATAAGACAAGCTTACACAATAGCTTAAACGTTTTTGTTAATAAGTTAATTAAGGTCTATTGGCAGCTCCGAGGACAATGACATTGAAATAAATGATTGTATTAATGATTATTTGGTGAAATGGGCAGATTAGAAATGCAATTCGGCAATTTTTCCGTGATTAAACACTATCACAACCAGCAAAATACAATTCCTATATATATATATATAAACTTATGTATCCTTGTGTATACAATAATTTTACATGTACAAAACAAACATTTTAAAAAGTAGGTTACACTATCAAAGCACATGACACATTGTTATTGATAAATTTTACTTACCAATATGCTTGTTCATTATATTTAAAATAGTACATGTAACATCCAAGAGATTCATCTTTTTCATATAACGCTTCTCTTCTATTTGCTTCCAACATATTTATCAATTCACCACTATACTCAACAACAAAATCGCCTTTATTAAAATCCCTTGTGACAAAAACTCCTCGACCTTTTGGTGCCACATATCTCACCTGTGTTAAATTAACAAGATTAAATAATGTTATAAATATTATTTCTTAGTAGATACCTCTAGACCTTCCTCAACTTCATTACGTACTAAATTTTGCAGGGATGTATACTTTTCTCTTAATACTTCTTTCTTAGTTTTACGAATTGATCTACGAATTGGAAAATATTCTGTGAGCTTATGATTGGTTAACGCTTTAACTGGTCCTGAAAGTACTATGTATTAAATTATGTACTACTAAGAATGAGTTAGTTAATTTACCTTTAACCATTTTGAAGGAAATAATAAATAATTACTTATAATAATTAGCGAATAAGTACAGGAAGTATATTCACTCACAAAATAATATATCTATAGTATCTACCCGATTTATTAGAGAAATACTACATTTTCGCGTTAATTTTATCGCTAATAATTAAACATAAAACTATCTGCATGATATTTATGTAGTTTCTTTTATTAATTGAATCAAAATTTAATTTATAACAAACATTATTTATTTGTTTACAAGCCAAAACCAAATCAAAGGAAAAGCTGACATAAAAATGAAAAATGATGGCTTGACCGCTTGGCTATGCAATGCAAGTGTCACGTGTCACAAATATGACATAATTTTCTTGACATACAACCATAGAATTAACATAGAAAATGATATTATGCATACATTTGTTGGCGCTTCGTTCTGACATTAACAGACGCAGAAGGTTACACGAATGCAGATTAAACATAAAATATGAGTATATGCAGAGAGAGATTACAACGTCTCTAAATGATCTAAAGGAAGAGTTTATAATTATTAAATTGGTTTACAACGATATATAAGCGAATCTTTCTAAATTTCACATTTAGACAGTTTTGTATGTGATAGAAGATTTTATTTGTATTTTATAGTTATGCCTATTTTAAAATCAGGGTTATGATCAAGTGGAGCAATCCATCCAGTGAGGACGTTTTTGAAATAAAATAATGTTTGTGTCTGCGTATATTTCATTTTTCAATATAAAAGTTGTACAAACTCAGAATAGCTGGATTGATATGACATGTTCACCTACCATTCACCTCAGTTGCATTTTTTTGTTAGAAAAGAAACGACAAACTCAAAATTATTGATAGGGAGTTAAGGCACAGCATTAATAAGTACAGCATTCCGACTCCACGTTCGCACTTTGAAAAAAACTGTGACGTAAGATGCAGCCATTTTGGGTTACAAGTCAGGTCCTGACTAAGAATAATTATAGTTTTTGGTTTCTAACCACAGTACTGTATTTTTGTTTTTGTAAAAATATTTAAGTACATAATAATATCGCTGTCAATTTCAGAAATATTTGTGGTGTGTCATAGTGATTGAAAACAACCTTGAGTGGTGTTATCAGTTAAATGTTGACATGATTGGGTGATTTTTAATAACAACAATAATAAAGATTTTATTAGTAAAAAAAAGACATTTTTACAAAAGTTGAAGCAGTGCTTCCTAACTTAACCTAAATTTAACTTTTATTTTGTTTGTTGAATTGATATATCTATTTTTTTTTCTGTAATGGTCGATAATTCGAAAAGCTGAAGTCTCCATGGGTTACTGTTTTTTTTAATATAACAATTTTTTTTTATTTTGTTAAGTTATAGTAAACGCTTTATTTAATATTTAATAAATCGCGTTTATTTCAATTTTCGTGGTTTATTATGAATATCGTTGTAGTGAGTTTAGTGATAGTTTAATTCACAAATTACAACAACAGCAACTTTAAAGGCAAATTTTGGCAAAGACTTCTTGAAACTTTATAATGATATTGTCAA
The DNA here is from genome assembly GCA_911728435.2 of Apoderus coryli. NCBI lineage: Eukaryota > Metazoa > Arthropoda > Insecta > Coleoptera > Attelabidae > Apoderus > Apoderus coryli. The sequence continues at coordinate 31,019,740 of OU452198.1, read as the reverse complement.
TAAAATAACAACTAGCCACGCGACAACTTGTGTTTATGTTTCACTTGTATTTAGTTTAAAAACATATTAGATACTGTCATTTTGTAATATAAATTTTACGGTTATACAAATAGTTGTTATAAACGTAAAATTATCTAGTATTTATCTTAATTTTTACTTATTACTCACCTAACAGGATCTTTGGGGAAGCGAAAAAAATCTTTAGAGCAAGTGTACCGCTTATTGGGACAACATTTTGCAACACACACATGTCCTCCGTGATTATTCATTGTATGAATCCCAAGACACGTTAATAAAAATAAAATCCTTTTAATTCTCACGAACACTATACTAAAAACACAAAACACAGATTTAGATTTAAACACAATATATATTTATCTCGTACACGCCGACAATGAACTATATATTGAACACAGGAGTGAACTGTATCTATCTACATCTATGCGATTATTTTGACGTTGTAACCCATAATGGCGGCATGCGCGACGATATGCGCAGGACGGCTTGCAAACGTGAAAGTCAGAATACTGTATTATTTATTATACTGTGGTTAAGGTAAAACCGATGACGTATAAATAGGGAGTTAAGGCAAAACCAAGGACGTATACGTATCTCTATACGTAAACGTGAGATTTTGGTTATGTTTACACTAGATAAGCAGTCATTCAAAATAGAGTTAAGGTGCCATCCAATACGTATCGTATATGCGGAAGGTAGAGATAACAATGTACTTGAGAAAAAGACTATTTTAGATTTTTCTACTTCCATTTACTATGTTGTTGATATTATTGTTTTTTTAATTATTAACCAAATACCTTTATATTTTATTATGTATACCTATAAACAATAACAGAAAAATGTTTATAATTGTTACAAAATAAACTACTACTAATAATAATAATAAAGTATTTATTGCAAAATAGCTTAGCTTAATTTTCAATTTAGATTGAGTTTTTAATGTTCTATTCTAGATATTCGTACAAGTTCATGTAATTCCGACAACAATCCGTTCAATACGTTTAAGTATACGATACGCGTAGAATAGGGAGTTAAGGCAAACCCAAGGACGTATACGTATCTCCATACGTAAACGTGAGATTTTTGTTATGTTTACAATAGATAAGCAGTCATTCAAAATAGAGTTAAGGTGCCATCCAATACGTATCGTATATGCGGAAGGTAGATATAACACTTTACTTGAGAAAAAGACTCTTTTAGATTTTTCTACTTCCTTTTACTATGTTGTTAATATTATTCTTTTTTTAATTATTAACCAAATACCTATATATTTTATTATGAATACTATAAACAATAACAGAAAAATGTTTATAATTGTTACAAAATAAACTACTAATAATAATAAAGTATTTATTGCAAAATAGCTTAGCTTAATTTTTAATATAGATTCACAGTTTTTGTTGTTCTATTCTAGATATTCGTACAAGTTCATGTAATTCCGACAACCATCTGTTCAATACCTTTAAGTATACGATACGCGTAGAGGTACATATGTTTATGGCCTTCGTATCGTTAAACGTATCATAAATTTAAAGAGCGCATGCGTAGATGGCAAAAGATACGTTTACGTATACGTCACTGGCTTTGCCTTAACTCCCTATTAGGGAGTTAAGGCGATACGAAGGCCGTAAACATATGTACCTCTACGCGTATCGTATACTTAAACGTTATTGAACCGATTGTTATCGGAATTACATGAACTTGTACGAATATCTAGAATAGAACATTAAAAACTCAATCTAAATTGAAAATTAAGCTAAGCTATTTTGTAATAAATAATTTATTATTATTATTAGTAGTTTATTTTGTAACAATTATAAACATTTTTCTGTTATTGTTTATAGTATACATAATAAAATATATAGCTATTTGGTTAATAATTAAAAAACAATAATATTAACAACATAGTAAATGGAAGTAGAAAAATCTAAAATAGTCTTTTTCTCAAGTAAAGTGTTATCTCTACCTTCCGCATATACGATACGTATTGGATGGCACCTTAACTCTATTTTGAATGATTGCTTATCTAGTGTAAACATAACCAAAATCTCACGTTTACGTATGGAGATACGTATACGTCCGTGGATTTGCCTTAACTCCCTAATATTGGCCTTCACCATTAGGCATTGTTGGTTATGACATTGTCTTTATAAACATTTTGAACTTAGATTACTATAATATCTATATTATAATCTAATTTTATGAAACATTTCGATTAAAAAGGAATGCGAGTATACGACAGGTCAGTGAAAATAGCTGATATTCCACGTTAAGGATAACGCGTAATATATGGAAAGTTGAAGGTTAAACGTTATGTAAATAGAGAGTTAATGGAATTTTGCTTAAAATATAATCTTTCTATTCTAAGGAATTTTGTCTTAATGTCGTGCTCTAATTGTGCTGACCTTATATAAATTAGGCTAAAGCTTTTAGGCATGTATATTTTTGAGAGTTATTGGGAGCTTTGGTTATTAAGGTTTGGCGTGATTTATCTAATTTGCGCCTGCGTGTCGTCAGTTTCTTTGATTGAATTGAATATAACAATATTAACCTACAAAATAGAAAAGTACAAATTTGGTGTTCGTTTACGGAAAACTATAGTACGTACCAGTGACAAAAAAAATAAAAATCGAAAAAAGTGAGGTATAAATTATGAAGGGTAGAAGGAAGGAGAACCGTCTTATATGGGGGACAAGTTGAAAAAAAGTGTCCACCTGTAAACAGCAAATTAAAATTCGAAAACTCACCGAAATGGCGGTCGTGTAATGGATATGATATGAATTTCGTATATGTTTTTCAATATATATTTATGTCTGTCTATGATATAATAATTTAAAAAATGCGCTGTAATAAACCGGAAATATTCCTTTCCTTCTTTAATTTCGTATCTTACTCTAACAATTCATGGCGCTGTTTTTAAAATCCTAGCACTTGCTACTACGGCATCACCTTAATTTGTTCCCATTCCATGGACACTTTTTGATACATTCAGATGGGTCTCCTTCCTTCTACTTTCCATAGTATATAATGAAATGAGGTTAGGATAGTGCACTGCAATAACCACCCATAATGCCACAAATACAGACAACCAGTAACCGCAATGTTTCCCTTATTTAAAACATCAAATGCGCATGCTTACATGTCACGAATAAAGGCGGCACTATTACTGCTAGACTTGATAAACTCTCTAATCACGTCATTCCGTGCTATGTTTACTCCAGTTGAAAAATTAATGTTGATAAAATCAAACTCAGATATTTATTGATATATTTAGCTATATTCTATTAAAGGAACTAAAAATACATGTTATTTAATTAAATACAATAAATATTACTATTTAGTATAAGTATTCTCATATCACATTTAAAATATATAGGTAGTTAAGTATATTTTTTACATAGGTACCTACCAATGTTTCTAATGTAATCTATAACGGAAAAGACATTCAAGTTATTTAAAAAAACGTGTTTTGTAAAAAACTGTTTCAAGTTTTACATTAATATATTTTACAATTTATGTAGGTGTAAAACGTTTTAAATTTGAGCAATGTATTATTTGTAGTTTAAACGTAATTTTATAATATAAAACTGGGTATAACAGCCAAAATTAATAAATATTAGAAATTGATATAGGAAGTTATATAAGTATATTACCTAATATTTTAGTGTCTTAAAATTTTGACTGTACGACCCTGTATACTTGTCCCAAAACCACAAGAATTGTTATATATTCTGTGCCCAAAACGCACAAGGTTCATCTAAATTTAAATCTATATTAAACACCGAAATTTATTATTGCGTAATTTTTTAAATAATTATTATTAGGTAGGTAATTCGTTTTATAGACGAAGGTATTGCGCAGATGGAACTCTTCAACGGTAAATACTGCGCTGTAGCAAATCTTCGCTATATGTATATTATATGAATGAGATATTCTTAAATTTACCTTTTTTTTAGAATTGACTTGTTTCCTCATCCTACACATGCAACTATAGTACACATATAGATTTTTCCTAGGATATATAAATAGAATCAGTAATAAATTTGCTAAATAAAATATCAACAAAATAATCCATATCCATGCTTAATAAAATCTATCTCATAGGAGTTTAAAAATAACACCATCTAGGTATACATTAGAGATGTAGTTATATTTTTTAAAAGTATAATTCAAAAGATTTGAGAAAAAAATGGTAAATGGCTACCAGTTCTGAAATTAGATCTATATTTAAATGTTAATTTTTCAATGATCCAATAATACTAGCACTTCTACCAGCGACTCTAAATTAGGTATCGAGGCACAATAGACCCTAGGTGGTCGCAGTGGTCCGGTGCAGATTCATTTGTAACCTACCTACCCGAATACTAGCAAATATAAAGTTATAATTTTTCAATACCATATAAAAAACACAGTAAATCGCTGATCCTAACCTAACGTCAGCTGTTAATAATAAAAGAAACTGTATTTGTGATGACGTCATATATTGGTTATGGTTGGTCTATCTAACCAAATTTTTATTAATATGGTTCACATTAGGGTCATTAAAAATTGTGATTTTAGAAAAGTGTAATTTCTAAACATTTAAAGCAATGCTCATAAATAACTTAGAGCTAACCAATATTGTTTATAAATGCTGTCCAAATATTTCCACATAAAACAATTTTATCACCATTCTAACATAAAACTAGCTGTTGCCCTCGAGGCACGAATAGCTCTCCATATTTAAGTGTAAAAGTAATAATTTTATGACCTTTTTGTCATTTATCTAAATTTTTGTTTTGTTTTAGACATCTGCCTTTTTCTTCTCTTTGGAGGCACTATTTATACGCAGATATTTTATATTTCAGATCTAGGCCAAATTCTTGTACGCAAAATAATTGATTTTTTTTTAGTTTTATTATAAAATTTATTTTGCTCCCTTTTCTACTATTTACGAACGCCTATGTAAACAAAATTGTTATGCTGCATGTTGTAGGTTATCCGTTAAGTGGTTTTTGAGTTATCACGGATACAATTTTTTCCTGACCCTTTTATAGAATTTTCACGGACGCCTATGGAACATTAATTTTTGTCGTGTATTTTTAACACCAATTCAACTAGTTAAATATAAATTTTTTTACATTTTAATTTTTTTTTCATTTTACCCCTTTTTTTACTATTTACGAACGCCTATGTAAATAAAAATTTTATGCTGCATTTTTTAGGTTATTTTATATGAAAGCTATATATAATTAGCCAATTTTTCTGGTATATTTGGGAAACATTTTTTTTTCGTTTTTGACTCTTTTTTTAAGACTATTTTCGAACGCCTGTGTGAACTAATTCTTTTATGTAACATTTTTTAGGTTATATTCTATCACACCTATAAAAAATTATTCAATATTTCGGATAAGTTTAAGAACTATAATTTTTTTAATTTTTGAACCCTCTTTTAAACCCCTTGCCTACGCTCAATGTTAATCACCACCTATAAATAGCCTGTAGTATTTTCGTACCAAATGTGGTTAAAATCCGTTAAGTGGTTTTTGAGTTATCACGGATACAAATTTTTTCTGACCCTTTTATAGAATTTTCACGGACGCCTATGGAACATTAATTTGTGTCGTGTATTTTTAACACCAACTCAACTAGTTAAATATAAAAATTTTTACATTTTAATTTTTTTTATTTTACCCCTTTTTCTACTATTTACGAACGCCTATGTAAATAAAAATTTTATGCTGCATTTTTTAGGTTATCTTATATCAAAGCTATATATAATTAGCCAATTTTTCTGGTATATTTGGGAAACATTTTTTTTTCGTTTTTGACCCTTTTTTAACACTATTTTCGAACGCCTGTGTGAACTAATTCTTGTATGTAACATTTTTTAGGTTATATTCTATCACAACTATAAAAAATTATTCAATATTTCGGATAAGTTTAAGAACTATGATTTTTTAAATTTTTGAAACCTCTTTTAAACCCGTTGCCTACGCTCAATGTTAATCACCACCTATAATTATCCTGTAGTATTTTCGTACCAAATGTGGTTACAATCCGTTAAGTGGTTTTTGAGTTATCACGGATACAAATTTTTTCTGACCCTTTTATAGAATTTTTATGGACGCCTATGGTACATTAATTTTTGTCGTGTATTTTTAACACCAATTCATCTAGTTAAATATAAAATTTTTTACATTTTAATTTTTTTTTATTTTACCCCTTTTTCTACTATTTACGAACGCCTATGTGAATAAAAATTTTATGCTGCATTTTTTAGGTTATCTTATATCCAAGCTATATATAATTAGCCAATTTTTCTGGTATATTTGGGAAACGTTTTTTTTTTCGTTTTTGACCCTTTTTTAAACTATTTTCGAACGCCTGTGTGAACCAATTCTTTTATGGAATATTTTTTAGCTTATATTGTATCACAACTATGCAAAATTATTCCATATTTCGAATAAGTTTAGGAAATATATATTTTTTATGTTTTGACCCCTTTTCCATTATTTACGAACGCCTATGAAAGTAAGTTATTCATGACACATTTTATAGGTTATATTCTATCAAAACTATCAATAACTAGTTAATATTTCTGCTATTTTTAAGAAATACGTTTTTTTTTAATCTTTTTTACCCCATTTTACACTATTTTCGAACGCCAATGTGGTCTAATATTTTATGTTCAATATTTTAGGTTATATTCAATTAAATGCGTAAAAAAATATGCAGTATTTCGGATAAGTTTAAGAACTATGAATTTTTTTAATTTTTGAACCCTCTTTTAAACCCTTTGCCTACGCTCAATGTTTCCCAAAATCTAATCAGCTCCTTGCCATGTCCAATAGTATTTTTGTACCAAATTTGGTTAAAATCTGTTAAGCGGTTTTTGCGTTTTCGTGGATACAGACAGACAGACAGACAGACAGACAGACATACAGACAGACAGACAGACAGACAGACAGACAGACAGACAGACAGACAGACATTTTTTTAAAACTACTTATTTATGTATAAAATGACCAAAAAGAAGTATTTCCGGTGAAATTAAAAAAAATTTTTTTTTCATGAAACTAATAGTCTCCATATATACATATATTACATATATGATATGGAGAGCTAATTAAGTAGTTGCAAACAAAACTTGTTTAGATACACTGTAGCAAAGTGATTTCAAACTAATAAACGCATTACTTTAAAGCAGCATCAATAGGAATAGGATGTCCTAGGATTTCATATCTATTAAAATCGTTAGCATACCTATTAACAACGAAACTGTTTGCGCCATAGGGCAAAATCCAAACAACTGTTCGTTACAAAAAATTATAACCTCCTGAGGTCGCGTACTTCAAAAAAGAATAATTTACTAATAAGTAAAATACATTTTCATATGAAAATCATTTAACGATGCAATTATTGATTTTACCAAAAAACTTTTCAATTGAACATTCTTCTAGTTTTTGACGTTGTTGTACCAAGGTTTTTACAGAAATTGAATTTGTAATTATTAGACAACTCATATACGTAGACGATCATTTCCAGCGGTTAAGTCATATTTTCTAATAACATTATCTGGTAACCAAATATCATTTTTCATAAAACAAACATGCACTGAGAATATTAACATAACCATTAAATCACTAATCTACTAAATCTATATCTACATAATATATAACAATTAACTACAAAAATTGTAAATAAAATAACTACTATAAACAAAATATTAAGTACAAATATTGTATCACAAATCAGTTACAATTCAGTGCTGGATTATTATTACATATAACACCATAAATTCTTGCTAGTTATGAGATATGTCACTATAAAAAACAAGCATGGCGGCCTGCACATGTGTCTAACTATTATTATCAACCACTATTCAGGCCACATACTCTATCAACGACAGCTTCTTATATTAATCGTTGATAAGGCTAAGCGACATGTAAACCTATTAGCACGTAAGGTCAGTAATTAAATGGAAATGATCCTCCTCATAATATTTCATTAGCTTATGACCAAGGGCGTCTGTGGTAATGACTTTAAAACATGTCTTCTGCGTCAAGATAATATATTTTCCACTCTCTATTGAAGAACAGAGAATCTACTTTTTGAAATACCACCATTTTAACAATTGTATTCAAGTAACATTGTACCGACCGCCATTTACGTTTTTTCTAATAGTTAAAGTTATAAATGCTAAAGTTATAGAAACAAACTACTACTTATTATCATGCATGTAAATTTTGGGTGAAATAAGTGTTTAAAAAAGCGTGTTTTGGGTATAAATAAGGCTGGGCTTAAAACTTCTAAAGTCCTTATTTCATCGTCGGCTTCAAAATTATAATGCTATTACTTAAAAATAATTCATTAAATTTTGAAGTCTATAGGACTTGAATAATGAATGAATAGGTATTAACTTTTATAAATTTGATATTTCGAGATCCAGGTTTACATACCTGATTTAACAGATCTCGGAAATATTCGGTAAATTAAAAATTAGTTTAAACAAAATTAGCAAATTTTTAAGCGCGCTTAGCATTTATGTCTGGTACTTTACAGATTTCATTTTAGACGTACGTAAGTATTTAATAAATCTAGATATCTCACCTTATCATTAGCAATAATAAAAATAAATATTTGTCCAACTTTATCTGTGTATAGTTAAGTACTTCGATTTGATGCTTTAGTCAGTCCCAATAAAACTGAATTATCTATGGGTCTGCAGAGTAACTTGACAAGTGATAAAAATGACATTTTTCGACTACTTACTTATGTAACAAGAAATACATAATGTGAAAACAGCAAACGAGCTTTTATGCAGAGGTGAGATATCTAAATATTTTAGCAAAAAATGCAGCGCAGAACGTTACTACGATACTTATTTTCCCTCCAGTGATCCAGAAGACTTATTTGCCCTTTTTGCTTCAGCTTCAGTAATTTTTTCCTTTAATACATTGAACTTGGTTTGCATCATTTTCAATTGAACATTTAATGAACTGCTTAGTTGTTTTTGCAAATCTTGGACCTATAGGTAGGTAACTCAATTGACTAATAAATATGTTTTTATTTACTATATATATTTAACTTACTTCCAAAATGTCTTTCCTTAAATTTTGATAATTAGATTTAACTTCACTGACCGACCGCAATATGTTATGAACTTCAATATTTTCTCCATTTTCCGAGAATATTTCGCTTTCAATATTGCCTACTTGTACAGCTAAATTATCCAATGTTTGGTCGGTTTTTTTCATCTTGAAAATTAAAATAACATTTTGTTTACTTACCTTTCGACACTTTTTTTGAGTAAGTAAACAATATTTTTCACAAACCCTATTTTCTATATTCTCAACAGCTTCTTCCATTTTGCCACCTAAAACTTCTTTCAGCAGAAAAAATAATGGGTTCTTGTTTTAATAATAAAAATTATTTAAAAATATATTTGATAATATACTATTCACAACATTATGTGCACAAATCAAGTACGTTTAGCGCTAGCGCTGTCAACTTTGGAGTTTTGGAGGCAGTAGGGATGCAAGGCGTATTAACTAAATAGGTTGCCTCGATTGATCTTGACCTGCCACAAGCTACGTCACCGGCGACCGGCTTGCTTCATCACGGCATTAGTTACAGTTATAAACATTTATCTATGGGCATTATGGATCTCTTTTTCTGTAAGCTTTTAATTAAATATTATAAATTTACAATATTCATTTATTTATCATTAGTGTTACAATAAAATGCAATATTCAATTTCAAAGTTATTGCAATAATTTTAAATATATGTTTAGAGAGTTACAAACTTTGTTCATGTTTAAAACGTCCTCATCAAAAAAATATAATGTATTTTTGATGCCTTAAAAAATATTCTTGTAAAAAGTTTTTGCATTCAAAATAGTTAGATATTGTAACGTTTTTCTGGTTCGATGTGTGAAATAATAACGAGATTTGAATTAAACTAATTTATTTACACTTAATAACTAAACACTTAAATTAATAACTTAAAAGAACTATATTTATTTTCACTATATTTATTTCTACTATTTATATTTCACAACACTGTTCAACTATTGACTATTCACTTCATTTCTAACTGTCTGTCTTTCTTCCACGCTGGCTTTATATGATTTGTTTCTTTCTCGAAAATAGTCGTTTGCTCTACAACATTCTGACGCGCGTACGTTTATTCCTTATCTGTACGATGAGCGAGGCACATTCTACCAAATTAACGGCTGCCCCGGACGCGGTACAGCATACTAAAACCAAAGATTAATCTACACAATAGATAGTCAGCGTATATGGGAAGTAAAACAAAAATTGAAACTGTCTCGACACGAGCTACATCTATTAGAAAAACATGCAACCATGGAAATTATGGAAATTGTAGATGGCGTTATATGTATTGTGTTGAATAAAATAATCATATGGGCAATGTTAGACAAGGACGAGTATACTTTCCCCTACGAGGTGGGAGTTTGTTTTTATATTATAGGTATCATATATGTACTACTGTGCAGCAGTGTTTTTTGTTTAAAATTATATGGTATACGTATACCTATCTACGCAAAGATTAATGTGTATGGACGAAAATAAAAGAAATTACTATAATAGTATAAATATACAGGGCTGGTTTATTAAATGTTTTAGACAATAATTTTAAATGACTAAAATAATATTATTTTAGTCATTTAATTTTAAATTTCGGATATAAGGATGCATCAAAAAGTTATATTTAAATTAACGAAATTTGGCGTTATAGATAGGACTTCCGGTTATTACCTGATTCAGTTTTAAGGATCAAACTCAAACAGCAGATTCAACTTGTCGTTAACATTATGAAAAAATAAATATCAGAGGCGGGTAAATTAAAGGGGCATACAGGCGTGAAATGCTACCCTAACTTTTTTATGCACATTTTTTGCGTGTGTTTCAATTCGGAGATGTAAAATCTAACAAATTATATACGTAATAAATGTATCCTTCTGTGATATTGATAGAAAGTCATCGTTATCGCGTAATATCGATTTTAAGAAATGTTAATATTAAAAAGGCTGTGCTTTTTACAAGTTGCTGAAGTAAATAAGGTTTGAAATTTCCAGCATGACAATAATTATTTAAAAAAATACGGTTTCGAAATGCAAGATGTAAAAAATTAGAATTTTTAATCTGTTTTTAATGAAAATTTAAATCTATTGAGAAATATGGTTCAGGGTTTTTGTGAAATGTATTTTACTCCAAAGATTCTACTCATCGATTATAACCGAATTAATTTACTCAAAAATATCTATACTAGTAAAATAACACAATTATCACAATTAGGTTCAAATTCTGCAACGCCGAATTGAAAAAAAACTTACAGTCTCCCTAATATTGGTTTTTGTGCAATGATCATAAAACTTTAAAAAACTAACGATTTATGTAGATTGTATTGTTAACACGTTTCGTAAAAAGCTTTAAAAACCCACCAACAGGGTGTTAAAAGTATCACGACAATAACTTTTTTCATGTTTTAACAAGTACAATCGTCTGCTTCAGATTGATCCTTAAAAACTGAATAACAGTTTCTCTATATAAAAAAATAAAACTCGTAAATATCATCCCCAAACATTTAATTTGATTACAATTACATAACACCATATTTGAAAGTAAATAAAAAAAAACAGCATTACCTAGTTTGACAGATTTGCAAATTGCAAATCAAAGTATCTATGTATACAGGGTGTTGCATAAGTACTTGTACAAACTTTAAAGGGTGATTCTTTGACTAATTTTAAGATACAAATTTCATATGTACATGGGTCCGCTACGGCTTGGTTTTCGAGATACAGGTAGTTCAAAAAGAATATTATATTTAGGATTATATGCTTGTTCAATAGCATCGCAATTTGGTGCAATTCGGGATACAGGTGTATTGATGACACCAGAGCTGTCAAAAGAACTAATAAAAAATACGAAAAATAACAAAATACAAATATCATTCAAAAGACAACAATGCACATAATAGTCGGTACCAAGCCAAATAGGTAGTAGGTAAATATAGATTTATTTTGTTTCGGGCTTGGGCTTGGCACCGACTTATTGTAATCAAAACTACCCACCAAACGGATACATTTAATTTTACGCAGATGCTCAAAATGTTAACTTTCTTTCATTAATAGAGACCTGTGAAGTGAGCTTACCTCTTACGCCCACGTATTAAGTACTAAGTTTCAGTTATCAGTTATAATTTTTTATTTTCCAAGGAAGCGAAACGAGATATTTAAAACGGCATTGCGCCGCCCTCATGTATACCTCCGGGGGCGGCATCGAAAATCGCTACACGTCACAAACTTGTAAATGCTTAGAACTACCCCTATATCAAATTTCTATTTTCTATCTTTTTTGTTTCATACCCAAAGCCCTATTCCTACCGAACTTATTATTTACCCGAAGAAACATTAAAAAGAAGTAAAATTTAAGTACCTATACTATTATAATAGGTATACCTAATATAATATAGGTAGCACTGATAATTTTTTTATTATAGGTATTATAAGATCTACAACAATCTTGTTACATCTTTGCCACATTGTCTACGTGAAATATTTAGTCAAAAGTATGTTTCTATCTAAAAGCTTTTCATTTAACGATTGTTCGCCACTGATCATGGGACTGGTCTAGTCTTGAAACATGTATGACATGGATTAAATATTATTATATTAAATTTAATTCATAGAGATTAGGCTTTTATTTCAATACTGTACTTGTAATAAATCACCCTGTGTGTTTCTTTTACCGACGAATTGGCAACAGCACGACACACACCACATTCGCTTGTTTTTTTTTCTACCCTCCCTGCGTATCCCCTCCAGATTAATACAGAATTTCATCAATTTCTCTCTCTGACAATACAGCATTGCCGGTGCATATCTGTTGCAAATGATCTAAATAATTGTTATACGTTGCGTTTTGTTTTTGATATTAATAAACTACAAAACGGTTTCTGGCTGTGACAATACTGCTCTATGCTTTACACGCTAGTCTACGCCACGTAGTGGCAGGCATACTTAGAGATGTTCTGATTTTAATGCATTGGGCTGACTATCTATTGTGTAGATTAATCTTTGCTAAAACTTATACAGAGTCGCCTCCCGTTAGTTTGAGTCGCGCTTTCCAGAACATAGGTATCACCTAATTACTATTGTATAGCCAACGCAGTGTTGCCGGATGTATTTATTTATCTCTAGCGTAGGGGACATTTTAATATTCGTCACAATATTTTATTAAATTTTGCATTACATATCCAAATGTCACTAGGGTGTTTTCGGTTTATATCTCGGTAAAAATATTATGTTCTGTAGTATTTTTGTACCTGGTATTATGATATTGTCCATTATAAAAAGATCGTTATACAGAATATAGGTAATAGGTCAAAACGAGTTTTTTAAAAAAATGTTCACACAACTTTAAACAAAACAAAATATAATAATAAAATTCTCTCAGTAACAGCTCACGACACTATCGTAACGAAAACGCCAATCTCAAAAACAATAAACTAAATCTAGTTACCACAGAACTCTGGTCGCCGCTGACGTCACGACCCCCGCGCAATCCCCTCACAAAAAACTGCCAGTGTGGTAATCTGCGGTTTGAATGTGTGTAGCTTCAGCTTCTAACTTCTAATAAATTTCGCTAGATGTCACAAGCAAAGCAATAATCATTCTATTTTGTATTTTTTAAGGATTGTAAAAATTAGAAACTAAATATGCCAAAAATTAATAACAATTAATCGGAATTAATTAATAAAAAATGGATATTATGTGATAATCAACTGACAACAATATTATTTTATAATATTATATTTTAGAAAAAAATATATACAGGGTTCGTTCAAAGACTACAAACATTTGTTCTGTTCATTTTCTGAAAGAAGTAACCAAATAACATGATAAGAAAGCGATGTTGCCAGTCATCCCAGTTTTTCTGTAACTATACCAGTATGTAGTTTTACTGGATATTGCATGATAGTCCTATTCTTTGATATTTGATAATTCACGTTATGTAGGTACTTTACATTTTTTAGTTCGATATCTACCTATTTGAAAGTAACTAATTTTTAGGTAAATTATTAGTTTTAAACCTACTTCCTTTAATTGTGAAGATATTATAAGAAACATCCGTCGAATTTATGTGTATAAAAGCTCATAGGTATTCTCTGTATGTTTATATAGGTACACTCGTTGCTACCTAATTCTTCATCTTCTTGATCATCAATATATTACTCAAGCAAACATTGTTATTGGATAAGGTCTGTCGTACATTCGCCTGCTTGAATCGTTTTTGTGTATTGTTTGTTTGTTGTCTCGGATATATATGGTGAACTTAGTCCACGGCCAACTGCATGGCAACCGGTCAACGTGAAACCACCTTCTTATGGACTAAATTTCTCAGTTTCAGAACACGTTGTTTTTGATATTAGGTATCTATTTACATTTTGCATTAGTTTTCAACATTAATATTATGTCAATGCATGTATGATTTATAGACCCTAGTACGTTAAATTTAAACGGTTATCCAGTGAAATGTCGGTAAACAATAAATAATAAATCATTTGTTGTTAAAAGTTTTGTGTTTTGTGAGTTACTTAGATGAAGAAATTGATAAGAAAAATCTGTTCCAATGTCCTATAACCGTTCATGAGGTCGTGTATAGCAAATATTTCGTCATATTGAATAGTATCTACTGACTTTAACTTTTCCTCTATAAGGTAAGTCAAGAAATCTAGAGTTATTATAAGTACTTACCTAGTTTATTTTATATTAATAGGATTTGGAGGTACCTTAATAGGTATCTATGTGTTTTATTTTCTGTTGTGATTATACTCAGGTGGTAAATCCTCAGCTGGTCGTGGTCCACAGATACGGGGATGATTTAAAAAGTTTGTAATTTCTGTTACTATAGGTATTTACTTATACTTTCAGTAAAGGTAATGTGTATACAGGGATATTAAAAGTTCACGGGCAAAATTGTGCGACATTAGGTACTAAGTAAACTAATAATGCATAATTTTTGTGCATAATGGATAATTTTTAAAACATGACACTTACATGTAGGTAGGTACCTGGTTATATACAACGAATATCATATAAATCATAATTTTCTTTGATAATGCATAAGGTTGGGAACTTTCAACTTTATGCACTAAATTATGGAAAATATATATCAATACGCCTAGGGATACGGTATCGCTTCAAAAGTATCGATACCCGATACCAAGTAAAGTATCGCATTTCAGTATCGATACACTACTTGGTATCGAAGGTTAAGCATCGATACTTCAAAGTATCGATACTCGATACTAATACAAAAAAGTACCTATATTTCGAGTCGAAGTCGGTTTACATGTAACGTTACAAATAAAATATTAGAAATAAAATATATACTATATTATCATTGCTGTTGTTAATATTATTTTTAATTTTGGAGGTTGCAGTTGCAGCAAAAACTTAATTTAAACATTGCTCCGCTTAGGGGGCTGAGGCGTCATGATAATTAAAATTTATACATAAAACAATAATTTAATTTATCAGTTTTACGTTTAAACTTTTAACTTTTTCTATCTAGATTTCTAAAATCCAGGCCAAAATTATCAAATATGTCTTCTTCTTGTATGGCGCCACTCTTGAGAAAAGAGTGTTAAAGCGTTAGGTATGTTGGTATCGATACTATGATTTAAGGCGTGGAAATATCGATACTGTTTAAGTATCGATATTAAAAGGATCGATGCCAAAAGTACTTGGTATCGGAACCAAAGTATCGATACCGTACTAGTATCGAAGTATCGTTCGTATCCCTAAATACGCCTGCGCCGCATGCCTTATATGAATAAATTATAAACACTTACATAACCTCAATTTTTAATACAAATCTTATTTGACAAAATAAACTAAATAATAATTGAAAATGTGATAATTTACAAGATTTTTAGTTTGAAAGCTATCAAAACAAAAATAAGTACGTAAATCAAAAATTAGAGTTTGCTGTCTCAAATAAAAAAAAATCATTATATTTATTAAACCTAATACAGATTAAACATGTAACACAGAAAACTTAAAATTTAAAAGCGTATCTACAAATAAATTGTAAAAATATTATACAGGATGGTGAAGAAATATTATGATCTTATTCGAAATACTTCAAACAACGATTACATGCTTATCTGAAATGGAACGTTGTAATCTTCCTACTACCTCGTTCCATACGTCACCGCTTTGAGGAGAATTAAAAACACAATTCACGACATGATCTGATGATGTAGAGGGTTGCCTTTTAAAGGGTGTTTTTTTAAGCTAGATAGAACTTTAAATTGTAAAAAGTAACACAAAAAATTAAATTTTGATGAAACATTTTTTTTTATTCGAAAGATCAATACGTGACATTAACATTTGAAAATGATTTCGGGCATATGGGCACCGCGGCTGTTCTTGACGAAGCGCATTCTGGACGTCCAATTTTGGGCCACCTTTTCGAGCACTGCTGGCCTTATGTCACGAATAACACGAACAATGCTGGCCTCCAAGGCGTCAATTGTTGCTGGTTTATCAGCATAAACCAGTGACTTCAAGTAGCCCCACAGGAAATAATCGAGAGGTGTCAAATCGCACGACCTTGGAGGCCAATTGACAGGTCCATTTCTCGAAATCAACTTATCGCCAAATTTTGATTTCAATAAGTCGATGGTTGCGTTCGCCGTATGGCACGTAGCGCCATCCTGTTGAAACCACATCTCCTCCGGATCAATGTCATCCATATTTTCAAACAAAAAATCATTGATCATGGTGCGGTAACGATCTCCATTGACCGTAACGCGAGCTCCGGCCTCATTTTTGAAGAAATAAGGTCCGATGATGCCACCAGCGTGAAAACCGCACCAAACGGTGCATTTTTCTGGATGTAATGGAGTCTGTAGGGTCTCTTGTGGATTGGTCTCACTCCATATGCGGCAATTTTGCTTATTAACAAACCCGTTAAGCCAAAAATGCGCCTCATCGCTGAACACAATTTTGCGATAAAACAACGGGTCAGTTGCCAACTGCTCTAGAGCCCAATCGGCGAAAGAACGACGCATATTATGGTCTCGTGGCTTCAATTCCTGCACCAGCTGGATCTTATACGGGTGTAGGCCGAGATCTTTGCGCAAAATTGTCCACGTAGTGGACGGACAGAGCCCCAATTCCTGCGACCGACGACGAATCGATAAATTTGGATCTTCTTCCACACTTTCGTTTACAGCGGCAATATTCTCTTCAGTACGCACATTCCTTTGACGTGTTGGTGTTATTGCATCCTCTAGAGAGTATGTGGTACGAAATCTATCCACAGTTCGACGAATGGCTTGTTCAGATGGACGATTATGTACGCCATAATAATGACGAAGTCGTCTATAAGTTGCGCGAATCGACGACTGATTTTCAAAGTAAATTTGGATAATTTCGTAGCGTTGTTCAAGCGTGAGTCTATTCATGATGATTTGTCAGAGTATACTAAAACAAAAAAAAAAATGTTTCATCAAAATTTAATTTTTTGTGTTACTTTTTACAATTTAAAGTTCTATCTAGCTTAAAAAAACACCCATTATATTTCGGGATTAGAGAACAAAAACAAATATTAATCATCGAAAATCACTTTATTGTTTTTCAAAATATTCCCCATGAAGATCTATACACTTTTTCATGAGTTTGAACCAATTGTTGAAGCACTTTTGCCACTCTGATTGAGGTATCTCCAAAACATGCATTCTGAATGCAGCAACCGCTTCTTGAGGTGTCGAAAAACGTTGACCTCTCAGTTTGTTTTTTTACGTACGACAATAAAAAGAAGTCATTCGGTGCCAAGTCAGGACTATATGGCGGATGACTCATCAAATCGATGTTTTGGGTGCTCAAAAATGCAGTTGTTTGAGCCGATGTGTGAGAGCTCGCATTGTCGTGGTGAAGAGTGATCCGTGTTCGGCGGTTGGTTTTCCTGATTTCTTGGAAGACAACTGGCAAACAAATGGTTGTGCACCACTCAGAATTGACTGTTCTGCGTTGTTCTCGTGGTACGGTTGCGACATGTCCAGTTGTTCCGAAAAAACAGCTCGACCATTTGCTTGGAAGTGCTTCGTGCGCGAACAACTTTTGTTGGATTTGGCTCATCTTGAAATACCTATACAGTCGACTGCTGTTTTCTCTCGGGCTCATACGCGTAAATCCACGATTCATCACCTGTCACGATGTCATAGACGTGTTTCGAAGCACCGTGATCATATTTTTTGAGCATTTCTTTCGACCAATTGACACAAGCCTTTTTTTGAGCGAGTCAAATGTTTATGCAATATTGAATGTATGCTGGTCCCACTAATGCCTAAGGGTGTCTCAATCTCTTGTTAGGTCACTTGACGATCTTGCAATATCAGTTCGCTCACAGCATCAATGGTTTTCGGAACAACAACGGATTTTGGACGACTTTCACGAAATTCGTCTTGGAGTGAACTACGACCACGATTGAATTCACCATACGATCGATAAACACTGGTCCTTGATGGAGCTTCATCGCCAAAAATTGAATTAAGTTCATCCATGCACTGTTGCTGAGTTAATCCACGTCGAAAGTTGTAAAAAATAATCGCACGAAAATGTTCACGATTTAATTCCATTTTTGGGCCGAGATGAATCTTTTAAGTTACTGTAAACAACACAAATAGCGCTCGTATGTCAAAACGTTCTGAGTACGTATAACCTCAAAAGTGTCCAACTTTACGATGGAGCTGTCAGTTGCCAGATTGCAACACCAGGGTTGCCAAATCCCGAAATATAAAAGCCAACCCTCGTATTTTTGATTTATTATGACTGCACTGCTCTATGTCTGCCACTTATAACAGCAACGTCGTTGTAGGTTCCAGGAATCAGCTTACTGGAATCCTTTGTTAAGAGTGACTGATCGAGTGATACTGATTAAGTAATGAACCTGAAAACACATTTTCATTTAAAATGATCAGTACATATATTGAGTTCAAGTGAAAACTAGTTCTTCAATTTTGGCTGATCATTACCGAATAATGAATACAAATGAGGTGTGAGAACGTAATTTCTTCACGTTTGCAAGTTTTGAGGTTAAAGGATTAATGTTAGATTATTGATTGTTGATCAAAATGGTTTTTCGATGGTGTGATGAACATACCGATGCATTTTGAGACAGTTTGTTTACGAGATCACTGATATAAAGATCTCGGGACAAACTGAATGATGTATTCAGCAATAGCAAAAGAATGAAACGTGTGAACACAACCGCTGTGTTCCATTTTTCATTAATAACGAATCAGTCAACACACCTACCGGATTAGAAATATTGTTTTGTGTTTCTTCATGATGATTTGGTTTAAATGTTCCAAGTCTCTTAAACCAGTAACTGTCCACGATTTCTCACCCCCAAACAACATACACGGAAAACAAAAACCTGGCGGTGTGTGTGATGTCGGTTGACTGAATTATTTAATTTTAATTTTGTCTTCGTACGCCAAAGAGCTACGAGGGTTGCCTTTTATATTTCGGGATTTGGCAACCCTGCTGTTGCAATCTGGCAACTGACAGCTCTATCGTAAAGTTGGACATTTTTGAGGTTATACGTACTCCGAACGTTTTGACATACGAGCACTATTTGTGTTGTTTACAGTAACTTAAAATATTCATCATTAATTTTATTTTATTTTTATTTTATTTATATTCAAATTACAAACACCATTTAAGTAATAACATGTAACCCTTAACAAAATTAGAAACTAAATAACAACATAAAATTAACACTATACAAACAGACAATAATTTAGACTAGTTTACATTTTAAAATATCTATAGATCAACTGGCAGACATTAACTGAACTAGAGACCTGATTTCATGAACACTAGTGCTGCATAAGTCGAGACCCTTAGCGTCTACAATCTGATTGCCAATCGAACACATTGCATTCAATGGTGACAAGCTAAAGTTATCTATATGAAACATTTCCCTAGAGTTAATTCTTAATTGTATCTTAGGAACTCTGACATATATTAGACTTATTAAATCACAATTCACTTTGTTTGTACAATTTATAATATTATATAAATATATCAAACATTGCATATTGCGCCTATCACAGAGAGTTTGTATCTTGTATTGCTGATACATTGTTTTGTATGAGATTTTAAAGGGATAAACTCCATGTTCCCTCTTATATATAAATCTCAAGAACCTTTTTTGAACCCTCTCGATGTGGTCACTATGACAAAAAGCCCTTGGGGTCCAAATAACACATGCGTATTCAAGGTGCGTACGGACTAAGGTGTTATATAACTTAAAAATTGTGGATAGTTCAAAGTTTTTGCTATTCCTCATTATAAATCCCAACGACATATATGCTTTCCCAGTTATGTACTGGTAATGACTGTTAAACTTAAAGTTTGATTGAAAAAATACACCCAGATCTTTGATTTCGTGTTTCCTAACTAGGGATATGGAATTTAATGTGTAGTCATATGTGATGGAATCTATTTTCCTTGTGAATGTTTGTATGGAACATTTGAGTACATTTAAGGTCATTGCATTGTTTTTGAACCAATCAGATATCGAGTTTAAGTCGTCCTGCAATTGTTCGCAGTCTTCGACGCTGTCTATGATTTTAAACAACTTAAAGTCATCAGCAAACAGCAGTCCACGAGACGCAAGTGCTATACTGGGAAGATCGTTGATGTAAATGTTAAAAAGTAACGGCCCCAAGTTACTGCCCTGCGGTACACCAGAAGGGTTAATGAATTCAGTTGAATGTTTACCCGCTACTCTGACTGTCTGTTTTCTATTTGTTAAATAGGATTTAATAAATTGAATCGATTGACCTGAAAAGCCCATCCTTCCAAGCTTATACAGCAGTAACGTATGGTTCACTTTGTCAAAAGCTTTAGCGCAATCCGTGTATACGACGTCCAGCTGTCCACCCCGTCGAATAGCCATAGAAGCATACTCCGAGAAAACTAGTAGATTAGTGATGGTAGATCTTCCATTTATGAAGCTGTGTTGATAATCACTGATGTTCGGTTTCACCCATGCATAAATGTCAGTATAAAGAATGCGCTCGAATATCTTTGCTATGGTATTAAGTACAGTTATAGGGCGGTAATTGAGGATATGGTTCCTTTTACCATTTTTAACTCAGTAACAGTGCATGGATGAACTTAATTCAATATTTGGCGATAAAACTCCATCAAGGACCAGTGTTTATTGATGGTATAGTGAATTCAATCGTGGTCGTAGTTCACTCCAAGACGAATTTCGTGAAGGTCGTCCAAAATCAGTTGTTGTTCTGAAAACCATTGATGCTGTGCGCGAACTGGTATTGCAAGATCGTCATGTGACCTATCAAGAGATTGAGGCAACCTTAGGCATTAGTGGGACCAGCAAACATTCAATATTGCATAAACATTTGACTGTCAAAAAAATTTGTTCGCGTTGGATCCCACACAATTTGTCAATCGCTCAAAAAAAGGCTCGTGTGGATTGGTCGAAAGAAATGCTCAAAAAATACGATCGCGGTGCTTCGAAACACGTCTATGACCTCGTGACAGGTGATGAATCGTGGATTTACGCGTATGAGTCCGAAAGTAAACAGCAGTCGAGTGTATGGGTGTTTCAAGATGAGCCAAATCCAACAAAAGTTGTTCGCGCACGAAGCACTTCCAAGTAAATGGTCGCCTGTTTTTTCGGAAAAACTGGACATGTCGCAGAACAGTCAGTTCTGAGTGGTACACAACCATTTGTTTGCCAGTTGTCTTCCAAGAAATCACGTAAACCAACCGCCGAAGACGGATCACTCTTCACCACGACAATGCGAGCTCTCACACATCTGCTCAAACAATTGCATTTTTGAACACCCAAAACATCGATTTGTTGAGTCATCCGCCGTATAGTCCTGACTTGGTACCGAATGACTTCTTTTTATTCCCGTACGTCAAAAACAAACTGAGAGGTCAACGTTTTTCGACACCTGAAGAAGCGGTTGCTGCATTCAGAATGCATGTTTTGGGGATACCTGCGCTGCTCTCAGTGGAGGCACAAGATGCATATAAATTGCTATATTGAGCCACGGAATAGCGTTCACCAATCCGATGAATTTGTTTTTAGCAATCGTTGGCTGTGCACCCACAGACTGCATGAAGGGCCTTCGGCGGAGACTTACATGCCGAAAAACTCGCGGACCTCATATAAAAGTCGTATGCGTGGACTTGTCTTTTATAGTGCTCTAGTTGGATTAGGAGCTGTAAGGATAATAACAGTAAACTCAAATAAAATCCGATAATAATGGAAATAACTGCATTTAGTCCGTTCATTACAACAGCTTTTCTCTATATTCGCCTATTCTCCAAGAACCGAGCTAAGAACATAATCATCTAACTAACTTCCAGCCTTTTCTAAAATCTCAGTCGTTGACATGTTTAGAGAGTGTTAAAATAAACAACTAAAGAAAGTGCAGTGCCCTCACTGTCATATGATATAATTATTGAAAAATAACTAATAACACATTAACTATTATAGGAAGAGTGTTAAAATAAACAGGTGCAGGTGATCGAATAGTACAATGCCCTTGTTATACTAAATATTATAACAGAGGAGATGTTTGGGGGCTTTATTCACTCGATGTAAAGGTATTCCTCTCGGTATTCCTTCATTTGTCTTGTAAATAAATCATGGACTCTCTAATTTTATGATATAATCACCGAGCTGAAGTAGTAGGTATCTCCTTGTATATGTAAAATTCATTAAACTTTCAAATATTGTGACTCAATATTTAATTCATTCAAGATAGGAACAAAATGAGAAATGAATAATTTGATATTTGCATAATAGTTGGTTAATTTATTTTTGTTTGTTTTAACACCAATTTAATGCACTTTCCAAGTTAAATTGTTTATCAAATATACCGTAATTAATAGGTACTTGTCGCATGCTCTGTTCTTTTAAGTCAAAATTATATATTTAGGCATCTAATGTTAAGAGATTTGACATAGATATTTGAGCAAAATTTCTAAATTCAAGCAGTGGCGCATTTAAAAAAAATCGGTTGCGTCACCTCAAAACTTTTCCTAAGGTTGACCAATCGATATCGCCTAAATAATTTATAAGTAGTGGAGTTCATTGAGGATCCTATACATTATAATTTAAAATATGATTATCACCTGGTAACGATATGTTTTCATCAATAATTTAAAATCTAAAAAATACACTATTATTTATATAATTATAAAAATAGTAATAACAACATTTTAAACTAACTGAACCTAAATTTGCGATTTACTAGGCCTCGACCATAAAATGGGTTAGGAATTCTCGAGGTGTCTCACAGAAATCTACCTGCTTTAGTGCCTACCATCAGGCGTTATGAACGCGTTAAGAACATTTCCAAAATAATGCGATATAAAAATGTGAATGGGAAACCTGAAAAGGCCAAGATTTAATAATTGCATAAAAACTTACATATAAAATTCCTGTAAAAATTTTATTATATAGAGTGCTACTCATTTTAAGGATTCACTATACAGGGTGATTCATTATGGTTGCAACAAGCGAAAACTGGAGATTCCTGAAAACTATTCAAGCATTTTTTGCCATTGAACCCATGTCCGCAAATGCTTCGTTATCGAGATACAAGGTGTCCAAATTTAGTGCTCAAATTAACTTATTTGTTCATTTCTCAAAAACTAGCTAACCGATTTTGACAAAATTTTACATGCATTTGAGGACAGATAACCTAAAATATTCTGAATTATTTTGGCTTTCATTAACTGTTCATTGGCGTAGATATACGGGGCATTTGGATAATTTTACACATAAATTAGTTAAACACAGCTTTGACAAGCTTCATTATTTTAAATTATTGCTTTTTTAAAAAGAGCAACTTATAAGCTACAAAAAAGTTAATTACGTCGATGTTGTGGTTTCTACCATTTTTATGGAAACCGATAAATTGCAAGTTAATGGTAGATTTAAATCAAAATAAGTTGCCGTGGAAAAAGATTTAATAATAACAAATTACTTAACAACAAATTTTAAGGCCTATCAGTACAATAAAAAATTTAACAATAAAAAAACTAAACTCGATATTAAAATAAGAACATTAATAACATTAAATTTGTAGCTCTAATAAGGATATTATGATTGTTTCTTATTTTCCTAGCAGCTTCATGAACTCTCTCCAGCAGTTGGTTTTCATTTATAATTGGTACACTGTAAACCAATTGTTTCATGTACCCTCATAAAAAGAAGTCGAGCGGATTCAGATCCGGTGATCTTGGAGGCCACTCAATGGAACCTCTCAAACCAATCAAATTGTTTCCAAACAGTTGAGTTAAAACTTTAATTACTTGTCTACCACGGTGCGCAGGGGCTCCGTCATGTTGATACCACATGTTTTGAACAATATTCAGAGGTACATCCTCAATAAATTCGGGCAGGCGGTTGTGTAGAAAAAAAGTGTATTGTTTTGAGTTTAAATGCCCATTAATTACGAACAACGGCAATAATTTATTGTTAAACTGCCGCCTCAAACATTGATACTAAAACGTTCTTGAAAATTTCGATACAGACTATACATGTTCATTATGGTTTGTATTTATGCAATCTGTAGTAAAAGTTGCTTCATCTTAGCAGAGCACTTTCTCTAAAAATCTTTCATCTTCCTGATGCTCACCAAGAACCCAATTACAAAATAGGCGCCTTTCGCGGTCTCCAGGATGTAGGGACTGGACATCTCGATCTTCAAACAGTTGTTCGAGGTAATGCCAATTGAGTTGGTATTCTTCTAGTGCTTATTTCCGGATCGTCTAAAACTAAATCCACTATGTTTTCTTCAGTTTGACTATTTAGACGATACGGTCGTTTGTTAACTCTAGGTAAAATGCTCCCTATCGTTCTAAGCCTGTGAAATGTAGCCATCCATGTTTTGTGATATGGATGACGTCTATTAGGATAACTAATTTGGTATTCTCTGGCCGCTGCTCTTGCATTTGCATTACACAAACATATTCTTCAATTGAAAAACTCATTTTAATTTAGAAAAAAAACAATCGCAATATTAAAAACAACTACGAAATTATAAAACAATTTTAACTAATTTAAATTTGTTGCTGTCAAAGGTTTTTTTATTGTTGCGGCATTCGTTTTTCATGGCAACTTTGATTTTTCATTTGGTTTTTTGGTAAACCTTATTTTGATTTAAATCTACCATTAACTTGCAATTTTTCGGTTTCCATAGAAATTGTAGAAATCACAACATCGACATAATTAACTTTTTTGTAGCTTATAAGCTGCTCTTTTTAAAAAAGTAATAATTTAAAATAATGAAGCTTGTCAAAACTGTCTTTAATTAATTTATGTGTAAAATTTACCCAAATGCCCCCTATATCTACGCCAATGAACAGTTAATCAGAGCCAAAATAATACAGATTATTTTAGGTTATCGGTCCCCAAATGCATGTAAAGTTTTGTCGAAATCGGTTAGCTAGTTTTTGAGAAATGAACAAGAAAGTTAATTTGACTACTAAATTTGGACACCCTGTATCTCGATAACGAAGCATTTGCGGACATGGGTCCAATGGCAAAAAATGCTTAAATCACTTTCCGCAATCTCCAGTTTTCGTTTGTTGCAACCATAATGAATCACCCTGTATGTGCTTTTTACATTAAATTCCATTAAAATATTCTAGATCTTGAAAAAATTGCACTGTAAAGGGTTTTTCACTATATAGAGTTTCCCTATAAACAGTGCCGACTGTATTTCCAATATCTGTTATAGTTTGCAAGATACGAGAGGGGTCCGAAAAGTGATTTTTTTTGACTTCGGTCCTATATCTCGAAAACTACATCATGTGTTACCCAAAATATGATAAGGGCATCGTGAGTTTCACAAAAAAGAAGCAACGTGTCGCCAAAACCGCATCTCGCTAACTTTCACAATAACGAAATCTGGACACCTTGTACAGTACATGTAGAATAGAATAGTTACAATTTATATTGTTATAGTATTTATCGAGTTAATAGGTCCAATTTATTTGACACACCCTGTATAAATAATGAAATAATTGCATTGACTTTGTGTGTCAGTGAAGGTGTTCCCCTTTACCGTAAGAGAAATAAAAATATGAAATACACAACTTTTGTGTAAGAGTTTATAAAAATAATTCATGGAAATAAGTCTATTCAATGAATAAATTAACTAAAAGATTGTGTTGCATACAGGGTGCCTACTAATTCATAGGGACAGTATTGCTATTTCTTAAACTGTATCCAGAGTTATCACATTACTCTCAGAAGTAATTGAATTACAATTACAAGTTACTGGTGCACACAATTATAAATGCCAATTACCAATACAGTCAAATGTATTTCAATTACCAATTATTTCTAAAAGTAAGTAATTACTTTAATGGTAATTGCATTTTTTATAATATTTTTAGTATAGAAAGGGCATTGTACTATTCGATTACTTGCAACTGTTTATTTTAACACACTTCCTATAATAGTTAATGTGTTATTAGTTATATTTCAATCATTATAACATATGACACAAGATTCCTAAACAATGAGGGCACTGCACGTTCTTTAGTTGTATAGTTAGTTGTGAAGTGATCTTTTTTAGTTAGATGACTATGTTCTTAGAGAATAGTCGAATTTCGAAAAAAGCTGTTGTACTGAACGGATTAAATTCAATTATTTGCATTATTATCGGGTTTCATTTGAATTTACTGTATTATCCTTACACATTACTTGGAAGAAGGTAATTAAATTACCGTTAGTACATGATATTTTATCTGTGAAATGAGTCTAAGAGATTATTTTTAGTCACCCTGTATACGTAGGTCTACGAAACGTATAGAATTTTCGTGTGGTTTATCTAAAATCTTACGCTTGATTGCCTTTAGTAAACCGCTCATGACTAAGAGTTCTTTATTGTGCTGTTGTAAGCATATACTTTTTTTTTAATTATTGTTGTTTATATTTTTATCTAAATGTCAATAGATATAGGGAGGTCATTATTCTGTGATAATTTCGACTCTGTCTTGGTATAATAGATAGCTTGTATTATATAGTTATTAGTCATTTGAATGATATATAAAAGGACAAAGAACATAGTTACTGTTATTATAATACGAGGATGGTATAGTTTATCCAAAGTTAATTTAAAATATATAAATTTAACGATTCTAGCGGGGCTATCCGTTTCCATGCCTTTTTACATTATAAAAGGGCATCGAATGCAGCGGTTATACATTTCTCCCTCGCATATAAGACATATAATAAATCATGCCTGCCAAAGGGTACCGACATTAATAAAAATAACTACAGTGACTGGAAAAAATATTGGGTTAATGATTAATCGATGTTATTTAATTCATTTACGCGTGTTACAAATGTTCCAATGTAAACACAAACCATCGCCTTGGATTCGAAGAAGGCTGTGACTAAGTGCTTGATACAAAAATGCGTCCAGGACGCCCAAACGAAACAATTCAACGAAATCCATGACATGTTTTTGAAAGACTGCATGGGTGTGCAAAATGTCGTGCATGAATTTTTCATCAGAAATTTCAGGTGTGTGATTGTGTTCGTTAGGGTGTTAAAGATCCGAAGCAAATCTACCTGTCCGAGCATATATATTTTGTACCAAATTAATTATTTTTATCAATTAATAATTATTGTCATAAAGAATTTTACATTTTCTTGTAGACAAAGTCAGAAAAAAAATCATCACACAAAATGTGGACTTATCAATTAAAATAAAAACATGTTAAATACAATGTATGGAGAAAAAAAAAACAATTTAAAATTAAAATATATACAATATAAAAACATAGTACATACATAATACACACAGAAAACAAGTCCTAGATATACACGACAGTGGTCACATCCAAAATAACAAAACATAAAATCAGTATATACAGGGTGACATAGAAAAAAGTACATTGCATAGTGCCAAACAATAGAGGACACTAAAATAAGAAAAAAAGTTCCCATGAACACGGGTCCGCAAGGCCTTCGGTTAAAAGATACGGGGTGTTGAATTTTATTTTTTGGGTTTTTTTGAATATCTTTAGCCAGAGATTCAAGAAATGGATAAAATGTGGTATACAGGGATCATGCTAAATTCAAATATGATCTTAGTTTTGTGATTACTGATAGAGGGCGCTACATACAGGGTTCTATCCCTATTGAATCGGTCGTAACTTTTTTGCTATAAACTGTATGTCATTTTCGACTGAAAAAATTTGTTAGAAATACAATTTAACACTGAATAAGGACAAATCTAAATTTTCTCTAACGACAATTAATATTTTGGGTTATACAATAACAGGAAAATATATTAAACCAGATCCAGATCGACTTCGACCATTATTGGAATTGCCTGTACCGACAAATATTGCGTCGCTAAGACGAATTGTGGGCATGTTCGCTCATTATTCAAAATGGGTAAACAAGTTTTCAGAGAAAGTTCATCCACTTGTCCAGTGTAAGAAATTTCCTATGTGCCAAGATGCCATATCTGCCTTTAAATTGCTAAAAGAAGATATTGCTGAATCAGTTGTTATATCTATTGATGATGAAGTTCCATTTACAGTAGAGACAGATGCATCAGAACACGCTATTGCTGCTCAACTCTCTCAGCTTGGAAAACCAGTAGCGTTTTTTTCAAGAACTTTGTCTAAATCCGAACAACGTCATTCTTCAGTTGAAAAAGAAGCATACGCTATCGTCGAAGCTTTAAGAAAATGGAGGCATTTTCTTATTGGAAGAGTTTTTAAGTTGGTTACTGACCAACGTTCAGTATCTTTCATGTTTGATAATAAGATTTCATCAAAAATCAAAAACGAAAAGATATTACGTTGGCGGCTTGAACTTTCGAGCTATTCATACGATATAGTATTCGCCCTGGTGATCAAAATACAGTAGCTGATGCATTTTCTCGCATAACGGCATCTATCTGCAATGATCAAAAGTTGATCGATATTCATAATTCATTGTGTCATCCTGGTATTACGCGTCTTTACCACTGGGTGCGATGCAAAAATCTTCCATATTCTCTTGAAAGCATTCGAAAAATTACTTCAGCTTGTCCTGTTTGTGCTGAAATTAAACCTCGTTTTCATAAACATCAGGGAAAATTAATTAAAGCTACTAGTCCTTTTGAGCGGCTCAATATTGATTTTAAAGGTCCAGTACCTTCATCTACCAATAATAAATACATCCTGACGGTCATTGACGAATATTCTAGATTTCCATTCGCTTTTGCTTGTTCAAATATTAGTTCGTCTACCGTTATAGAATGTCTTCGTCAAATATTCACTATTTTTGGTATTCCTTCATATATACACTCTGACCGAGGATCATGCTTTATGTCCCACGAGCTAAAAACGTTTTTAGAATCTCACGGAATCGCTTCAAGTCGCACTACTCCATACAATCCTCAAGGAAATGGTCAGTGTGAAAGATATAATGGAATTATTTGGAAAACTATTCAACTTGCCCTCAAAACTCAAAATCTGCAAGTCAATCAGTGGGAACTTGTATTACAAGATTCTTTACATGCAATCCGATCCCTTTTATGTACAGCCACTAATACCACTCCTCATGAGCGCATGTTTAATCATTCGCGAAGATCTTACAATGGGTCCTCTATTCCTACTTGGTTAAGTCAACCAGGACCTGTTTATTTAAAGAAATGTGTTCGTGCCAGCAAGTATGAACCAGTTGTTGAAGAAGTCGAACTAATTGAAGCAAATTCGGAGTATGCACACATAAGATTGATTAATGGAAATGAAATTACGGTATCAGTTAGACATTTGGCTCCAAGAGGTTCTATTTTAATTGAAGATAAACTGAATTCCACAACTGAGGACGAACATTGTGTAGACGACTCGGTTGACGATTCATCCACGAGTCTGAAAGTTTCTGTGGATGAAAAATTGGCAGTTGAATCTTCAACAATAAATGAAACTAGTGAATCTTCAACTGAACATCTTCCAGTTGTTAATAGCGAATCGTCAGTTGAAAATATTCTATCTTCCAAGCGAACTAGAAAACGGCCGAAGTATCTAGATGATTATTCAACAGATTAGGAGGGAAGAATGTTGTATATTTAAGTATTTTAATCATACTGTGTTATATATATTAATTGTTTGTATTTTTAAAACCTGTTATATTGATATGTCACTGTCACAGTTATAGTTCTAATTAGTTGAATAAAGCCTATTTTTAGAAGGTATATTACAGTAACCTTTGCAAAAACAATGATAAATACTTCAACAATTACATTTTAATGGTATGATGAAAAATAGGATTAATTAGAACAAAACATTAAGTTTTTAGAAGATGTTCAAATTGTTGCCCTTGTACTTCAATACATTTTTCCATTCTCCTTCTTAATGATTGACGCCATCTTTGAAATATTCCTGGGTTATTACGAAATCTATCTGCCGATTCCATAATTCTTATCCATAATTGTTCTTCATTATGTATTTCTATTGCATAAACTTCATTTTTCATAAATCCTCAAAATGAAAAATCGAGGGGATTAAGGTCGGGACTACGAGCTGGCCAGGGTACAGGCCCCCCTCGACCAATCCACGTATTTCCATATCTCTTGTCCAAATATTCCCTTGCCACTCGAGAAAAGTGAGCTGGCGCCCCATCATGCACGTAATACATTCTTCCAATAATGGCCAATGGGACATCCTCTAATAATGTGTTTAAATCATTGTCCAAGAAATTTTGATACAGTACACCTGTCAATCGATTGGGCAATCGAAATGGGCCAATTAAGTAATTGTCGATTATACCTGCCCACACATTAATAGAAAACCCATATTGGTGACTTCGAATTACAGTTTGATGAGGATTTTCATCACTCGAATGGTGCATGTTATGTAGGTTCAGAATACCATCACGACTAAAATCAGCTTCGTCAGTAAACAAAATGGATGAAATAATGTTTTGTCTTTGGTTTTGCAACCATTCGCAAAATTGAACACGAGGAAAAAAGTCATGTTCCAATAGTGAATGAATTTTTTGGAAATGATATGGGCGAAGGAGTTGTTCTTTGAAAATTTGTCTAACTGATTCACGGTTAAGGTTTCGCACCGTTGAACTTGTTTTCCTGGTGCTTGTTCTCGTATTATTTTCTACCATTCATAAAACAGTTTCTTCGTTTCGCACAGTGCGACGAGTTCTGAAAACCCCACTATTCAATTTTGGTTTTCTAAAACAGCCATCTTCTCCCAAACGCCTATGCACATCAATAAATGTTCGAACATTAGGAACTTGTCTTAAAGGATATCTTTCTCGATAGAGACGTTGAGCTTCGTAAGGATTTGATCTAGCTTCGCCGTAACACATAATCATGTCCCCGTATTCTTCAAAAGTGTAGTGACAATTTTTGAAAGCAATTTTGAATAATTAGTGAGAAAACCAATTAAAAACTTAATCAAGAACACAAAATACCTCCAACAATAAGTAAGTGATTATATATCTTGCGACTCTCATAAATTACAGATCTCTTTATTAGTAAAGATCTGGGAATAGGTAAATGTACCCTCTGAAGCTATCTTGTAGGATATCGGTGAGCAGATGGAGCGGACGAAGTTATAGATTGTCTATTTTTATGCAGGAGACATACTGTTTCTAGAATAAATAACGATGCTAGTGTTAAAATTTTATGTTTTCTAAATAGACCTCTGCAGCAGACAGAGTATGCCTTCAGCAAAGATTAATGTACAATTAATATTTGCCTTCAGAATTTGTTTCTTTAATTTAAAACTTTGCACGCTTTTAGGCACGTGCCTTTGGGAATGATCCTTACGGAAATTATATCTTAATTTATATTTGATAATTTGTATAATTTATGTAAAAATATTACTTCGTTACTTCACTGGCATATAGTTTGCTTAAAGATCAAAAACCGGATATCTTATGGGTTAGAACAAGAAATTGGTAACCTTGCTCTGCATTAAGTTGTAATATGTAAGTATATTATATTAAATAGGTACATATTTTAAATCTGTTGTTACATACGAGGGTTGCCTTTTATATTTCGGGATTAGAGAACAAAAACAAATATTAATCATCGAAAATCACTTTATTGGTTTTCAAAATATTCCCAATGAAGATCTATACACTTTTGCAAGCGTTTGAACCAATTGTCGAAGCACTTTTGGCACTCTGATTGAGGTATCTCCAAAACATTTATTCTGAATGCAGCAACCGCTTCTTCAGGTGTCGAAAATCGTTGACCTCTCAGTTTGTTTTTTACGTACGGGAATAAAAAGAAGTCATTCGGCGCCAAGTCAGGAGTATACG
The DNA here is from genome assembly GCA_911728435.2 of Apoderus coryli. Classification (NCBI taxonomy): domain Eukaryota; kingdom Metazoa; phylum Arthropoda; class Insecta; order Coleoptera; family Attelabidae; genus Apoderus; species Apoderus coryli. The sequence continues at coordinate 30,987,340 of OU452198.1, read as the reverse complement.
ACTCATCAAATTGATGTTTTGGGTGCTCAAAATGCAGATGTTTGAGCCGATGTGTGAGGGATCCGTCTTCGGCAGTTGGTTTTCCTGATTTCTTGGAAGACAACTGGCAAACAAATGGTTGTGTACCACTCAGAAATGACTATTCTGCGTTGTTCTAGTGGTACGGTTGCGACATGTCGAGTTTTTCCGAAAAAACAGGCGACCATTTGCTTGGAAGTGCTTCGTGCGCGAACAACTTTTTTTGAATTTGACTCATCTGGAAACACCCATACAGTCGACTGCTGTTTACTTTCGGGCTCATACGCGTAAATCCACGATTCATCACCTGTCACAATGTCATAGACGTGTTTCGAAGCACCGCGATCGTATTTTTTGAGCATTTCTTTCGACCAATCGACACGAGCCTTTCTTTTTGGGCGATTGACAAATTGTGTTGGATCCAACGTGAACAATTTTTTTTGACAATCAAATGTTTATGCTATATTGAATGTATGCTGCTCCTACTAATGCCTAAGGTTGTCTTAATCTCTTGATAGGTCACATGACGATCTTGCAATATCAGTTCGCGCACAGCATCAATGGTTTTCGGAACAACAATGATTTTGGACGACCTTCACGAAATTCGTCATGGTGTGAACTACGACCACAATTGAATTCACCATACCATCGATAAACACTAGTCCTTGATGGAGCTTCATCGCCAAAAATTGAATTAAGTTCATCCATGCACTGTTGCTGAGTTAATCCACGTCGAAAGTTGTAAAAAATAATCGCACGAAAATGTTCACGATTTAATTCCATTTTTGGGCCGAGATGAATCTTTTAAGTTACTGTAAACAACACAAATAGCGCTCGTATGTCAAAACGTTCTGAGTACGTATAACCTCAAAAATGTCCACCTTTACGATAGAGCTGTCAGTTGCCAGATTGCAACACTAGGGTTGGCAAATCCCGAAATATAAAAGGCAACCCTCGTAGATATTTTGGTTTATTATGTTCTATTTAAGACAGGGTTGTCCAACTGCCAAGAGCCATTGTAAATGATATGAAACATATTATCTAAATTAGGGTTGCCAGATTTGAAACATAAAAACGCGGAACAAAATAGATTTTAAGGGGAAAATACTTTTTTGTTTCTAAAATCATTACAAAATATTGACACAAAACGTGTTATTACAGTATTTTAAGTTGTTACTAGGCAACGACATAACAGTACGGGAAACACTTTCCCTACTGGCGAAATTATTCCCGTATCGTTTTTCAAGCCTTCATAATATACCATAATATAGACAAAATAATGCACATAAATTATTTATTTATGTTCTTGAAATAAAAGTCAACCTCCACGAAACGAATCTAATAGATTTCTCTAAAAAAATTTTGTCAACCAAACATGTTTCGGAACAAAAATTACAAAAAGCTATTTCATCGTTGTTATGTATGTTTTGTTAGGAGAAATGCATTAATTCATTACGCGAAAAAATGTTTCGTGTTAAACCAAAACTATACCGGGTGTCCCACCGGGAAGGGATTCGATCGATTGTGGAGAAACTACTGTGGAACAATCTGAAATTCTGGTGTAGTACTTCGACGGGACCAATTCGGCTAAAATGTGTTCAAGAATCTAGTACTTCCGGTTATACCGGAAATGAATGTCAACTTCCATATTTTAAATAAAACCCTATATAAATTATATATTTTTTGCATTCTCCATGCAATTGTAAACATATTTCATGCATAATATGTTATACCTATCGCCAGCTGTTTTCGAAATATTTGAAATTTTATGTCAAAAATGACGTATTCGAATAAAGAATAGTAACAATTTTTTATTATATGGAAGCTTTAATAATCTAATTTGTTAGAATATCCTAGGAGATATAGACCTACTTTAGGCGACTACGTATATTTTTTTATTTAATATTAATACAGGGTATTTGAAAAAAAGGGTAAAAAATCAAATTGAAAATGTAAACTACCTAATTTTAAAAATGAAAACTGAACAACTTATAAGTACTCGTATTTAATAATTTTTAATATCAAACAATCGTAACAAATAAATATCAAACGTATCGTACAAGAGCTAGATGTATTCTGCTTATGTCGCTAATCATGCCCATTATATCACAAACGTTTTTAGTGAATCAGCGATAAGCCGGGGGATGTGATTCACAGTCAATACAATAAGCATAAAATGCATATCTAATAAATGCATACTTTACAAAAAAAGTGTCAAAAGTAACATTTTTTAAATGGCAACCACCCATTTTATATTTTTTTTTACATCAAAAATAAGGGCAAGTTTATGAAAGGATCCCTATTCCAAAAACTGATAGTTTTCAAAATATTGACAATTTTACATTTTTATTCATGATGGCTTTAGAAAGCAAATAAATATGATGTGTAAAGTGTTTAGAAGTTCAAGGTTAAAATTTTGAACATTTGTTAAAGTAATTTTTGTTATGAGTTGACCTTAGATAAGTTTGTATCATACGTTCACGTTATTAGTTAATCAAATTCTTCACAGACCTGAAACTTTCGAAATTATGTATTATTAGTCTAACAACTTTTGGTGATGTTTTGTGTTTTTCTGGGTATTTGGTAGCAAATGTTATCACACGTTCTTGTTATCTCTCTGTCACATTGTCCATAAATAATAAACAAATTTAGATAGTATTCGTTAGTATAATTTATAAGCCCGCCATGATTGTCATTACTAATTAATATCTACAATTTGTAATAATTGTTGATTGTTTTTGACAAGTGTCATATTTATTTGCTATATAAAGCCATCATGGCCAAGTAAAATCAATTAAATTTCAAATTCATATCAATATTGTAATACAAAAATGTAAAATTGTCAATATTTTGAAAACTATCAGTTTCTAGGATAGATTACTTATAATAGATTTAAGAGAGATATTTTGTTGTGGATTAAAGTGCAGGGTGTCCATTTTTTCACAGATTTTTTTAAACTGCTAAATTAAAATTATATTACATAAATATATAAATATATTGAGTGAAGTATGGGAAGACAAATTTTTGGGATAAATGGTGACATTTTTGGCATAATGGTGAATTTATGAAATAGGAAAAAAAAACCATTTATGCTTTATTTATTTAATGTATAGTACGACACAGTTAAGAATATACGCTTTTAAATGGGCTATCCATATAAAAGTGTATCATTCTTAACTGTGTCGTACTATAGGTATTTAATTTATTTAATATTTATGGTTGAGCTTGGGTATTTTATTATTTTTAGAAAGATAAATGTTGTGGCACTGCATTAGGATGTTTTTTTTTCACTTATTTTATTATTTTTATGTCATGTATTATTAGTAGGTACTTGAATTGCATGTGTAACAAGCGACTGTACTGCGCACACAAGTTTTGTAAAAACTTACGCGTATTATGGTTTATTTTGTAATATCTTGTAGTTTTTGTATTTAATTCTGTTTTTTTTGAAACATTATTATTATTATTATAATGGATTTGCATTTTATTTTTGTGATTTGTTAAAAAATAAACGTGTTTATGCTCATTTATTCGAGATAAGTTTAATAATATTTTCACAGTAAGTACAAAAAATAGAGTGATTATGAAAATATTCACATTTAGGTTTTATGTCGCTGCAGGCTTAGAGAGCAGCATCGGGCAACGGCATGACAGTTTGTAGTTGTTGAATTCATTATCTGTCAAAATGAGAGATCTTAGCGAGATAGAAGTAGCTCGTGCTATAGATTTAGTTGAAATTGGTGTAAAAATTTGACAAGTAGCAAGAAATTTTAATCGCAGTATATGTCAGTTATCAAATGTGTGTAAAATCGCTATAGAGTGACTGGACGATATAAAAGACAAACCGGATAAGGTCGAAATCGCAAAACTACACAAATTCAGGACCGATATTTAATAGTTTCTTCTTTGCGAAAACGAATAGCGACGGAAAAAGACCTTCAAAGTACTGTTAGGATGGCTTGTCAGGTAACCATTTCTGACCAGACTGTTAGAAACAAGTTACAGCACGGAGATTTAAAACCATGAAGGCTGGTACGAACGTCGTCGAACCAATCCTAATGTTTTCGTGGCACATAGCCTAGCGTCTATTCACTAGCAGAGAGCACGGTGGACTTAAATAACGACCAGTGTTCTTCAATATCACCGGGATATTTTTCCGGGAGATTGTTCTGTAGGTGTTGTCTGATACTTACCTACATACATCATGGTGATTGCTTGTCGATGGTACATTAGAGCTTTTGGGAAATGTAACCATACGATTGTTTGGAAAATTTAAGTGATTACTTAGGTCAACTTAATATATCAGCCTGTAATATTGTCATATTTGTACGACTTCCTATTATACCGGAAGTTGATACCAACTTTCTTCAAATGGAACACCCTATATATTATTATCTTTTTGGATTTCTATTTCTATGGGATCTATTTTGGAGTATTTTTTCTTAACAGTTAAAGTTATTACAGACTAAAAATAATAAAGATAAACACGAACAACAATGAACATTCAGCCATTAACCACGTAAATCACTATTTAATATTCTTAAAACGATCGTAAAGAAATAATGTATCTGACTGTGTTCAAATAAAAATATATAGGAAGTATGAATTTATCGTTTAATTTATTTTTTTCATTAAATGTGTAAAAAGACAAACCACCAACAAAAACTAAACCGTAAATACGGGGTACAATTTCAAAATTGTTAGTGAATACATGAATCCCATGATCTCATTGGAAAAGCAATCTCTGATTATAGTCATCGTCCCAACCGACTCTCTTACGATTTATATTTATACATCAAGTTCCTATATTGATTTAATATATTACAATAAATATTGCTTAAGTTATTTGTGTCAGATCTCAGATTGACTGTGTCGTTTAAGCTTATATAAATCATCTCACTCAAATTCCTCTTCCCCTATCCAATATTTTCGTGTCTTCAAATTTAAAGTGGTGTCCGTTTTCGAAGTGATGTGCTGCTAATGCTGTCTTCTCTATTTTTTGTAAATTGTGGTTCTTACAGTCATGACGATGTTGATCAACACGTGTCTGTAAATATTGTTTAGTTTGGCCAATGTATGATAGGCCACACTGATAGGGTATATGATAAATTACATTGGATTGTCTATCTGGCTCGATCTTATCCTTTAGTGGGGCAAATAATGTAATTATTGATTTGGTGTTATAAAAAGCTAGCCGAATGTTATGTTCCTTTAAACATCTGTTAATCTTGAATGAGATGTCCTTAACAAATGGAAATCTAAAATATTTAACACTGTCGGATCTTGGTGTACTATGGACTCTCTTTAGAGTAAACCTATTAATCGCAGTATTAATGAAACCAGAGGGATAGTTATTCTGTTTTAAAAGATTTCGGATTAAATTTGTGTCTTCATCCCAATTTTTTCTTATACCTATCTTAAACTGTTTTTGAAGATTTTTTTGACCCAAAACAGGTCTCCGGAATATATTCGTCATTTTGCAGTTTCAATAGACAGAATCTTGAAATTTTGAAGGTAATTCAAGAACATCTTAAGAAAATCAACTATCTTGACAGATTGACCCATCATGTTACAGAGTGGTCGCCAATTACTGTGGTATGATCTACTACTAAAAATAGGCATAAGTCAGTTTTCTCAAATGGAACACCCTGTATATTATCAAATTTTCTGAAAGACAATCAAATTTGCTTTCAAATGATATATCATGTTCTTATACCTAAACTTTAAGGTTTCTGAAATAAAAACAAGTTTCTAGAAAAATTGGATTAGGTATTTTGTTATACAAACTAACTAGAAATTATACTTTTGGATAACGCCTGCCTCAAATTTACACTAGCTAACGTAAGTTGCTCAGAAGAAGCTGACAGCATGATCAGCGAAAGTTTACTTAATGTAACATGGTCTTATAACTGCTGGATAATGTACTTGTACCACCAACACTGAATTCTATATAGATTCACGATTCACAAGAAAATAATTCGCACTCGCCCATCAAGCGTTTTAACTATATTTCGCCAAATAATTGTAACAGTAGCAGTATCAAACAATAAAAAAGCACGATTCTACTACGCACATCAGCTCGCAGCAGGTATTAGGTAGTTGAATTAATTTGCGGTGCGATAATATCCAAAGATTAAGTTATCTGTAATTACGCTCATGCAATTACTGTGATTGTGTTTATATTGTTGAAATAATTAGGTATTATGTTTTCTTATAACAAATCTAGTTGGTTTATTTATTTGCCCAGTGGCTTAGAATGCGATTTAAGGCGATTTTGCAGTGGTTCTATTTGTAAATATCACCAAAGCTTTTATACGTTTTCTTCTCACGGAATAAACATAATGTTGGCGTATGGAAATCAGCGTTGAGATGATTAAAATGATTATGATTAAAAAACATGATTAATTTAAAAGAGAGTTTTAAAATCTTCACATTTTATTTGTTCATAAAAAATAAAACCCAGACGCATTTTTATATGGTGTTATTTATTATTTTATTATAATAATCGAAATGAACAGTTGGTTAATACAAAAATAAAACTTAATATAAATATTTTTAATACAAAAACATATTTAGCTGCTTTGTCACTGCCAAGTCTGTTTCTTATATCTGTTTGTACGAATCCATAGGCGGAAAAACATCTTTTCGATATCAGCAGAGGATGCACAGCCACCGAACACAGAAACCACTATATAGGGAGCCCTTGCTTAACATCTTGAGATTTCCAACACTGTACTGCTGTTTTTTCTGATTTCATTTGAAAACAGAGTTTTGGCAAAAGGATTCTACTTAGCCTCCAACTAAATTAGTAATCCTGTGTCTGCGAAATATTTGGAAACAATGTCTAGAACATCTGATTGATATTGACGCAAGCTTAATTCTTCTTCAAAATAGTCAAAAATAGCCAGTAACTTTTTCCATATCTCCACTGCTTGAGATAAAAATGCACCTTTTTGTTGTATTGCATCCAGTGCTGTAGAAATTGGTTTTAGCAACTGTAGAAAATTTTTAGCCATCCTTTTAATATAGATTTCTGAAACTTTTTTAAAAATTACTGGACCAATTTGATCTTCACATATTAATAACAATTTTGACCACTCATTTAGATAGATCTCAAGATAATCTAAAAGTGTATTCCATCGTACATCATGACCCATCCAATTTCTTGCCCTCTTTTTCTATATACCAAGCATTTTGTAAATTGGTATTTCACAATTTGTACTACTTATATGTTCTTTTAACTGCAATGCTGGTAACTTTATAGATATGTTCATTTTTGCACTTATTTATTGAGTTAATAGCCAATTCGGCAAGATAGTCAGCTGTATGGGGATGCCTAGATGTATACATAAAAGAACACTTTTTCTATCCTCTGCTGTCAAAACTGCACAGCTTATCCGCTCATTATGTATATTGGACCATCCATCTAAGGACATACAAACAGATTGTCCAGATCGCTTGTTAAAACACTTAGATTTTTCTTCTTCAAATATTTCATTCAAAAGCTTTTTCTGAAATCTAGATGGTGGAAGGTAACAAATTCGTAGCATTTCTATGGCTTTTCAAACCTCCTTATTTTCTATAGCTGTAAAACTGCAATTTGTTGCGTAAATGGCTCTGCCTATGTGTCCGTCCCATTTTTTCTTCTTATCTTGTCCAGTTCGCCCAACGAAAGACTTCAAACGACCGCTATATTCACATTCACTTACTCTTCCCTTTGCACAGTTCTCGTTTCTCTGTTTCTTTCCAACTAGATAATTTCACTCTGGCTATAGTTCCAGGCTGTGATTGACAATCACCATCAAGAGTTTCAAGATCAAGACCACTGCTGATGCTGATATCATTAGTTTTACTTTTGCAGGTTTCCCAATGACCTTGTAGTCTGTCGACTAGACCTTGCAATTCTTTACAACACTTTTTACATACTGCTCTACAACCTAGTTTGCCCACAACCTTCTTTTTATAAAATGCTGCCAAATAGTAAATTCCTTTCTGCTCCGGCTTGTCATGATGTTCTGATAGATTAGCCCTAAAGTGACAATATTTTCACGTTAATAAAGGGTGTTTTTTATAGAGGTAAAGAACTTTGAAATGGAATAAAACAAAGATGAATGTTTTAAATTGACATGAAATTTACTGTATTCGAAAGAGAATTTTCTGTCATTATAATTTAAATATGACTTCTGGCATATGACAGCCACGGCTAGCTCGGACGTAGTCTCATCTTGAGGTCCAATTTTCGATGACTTTTTCCAACATTTGTGGCCGTATATCGGCAATAACGCGGCGAATTTTTATCCTCCAAGTGGTCAATCGTTTCGGGCTTATCGGCGTAGAGTAGCGACTTCACATATCCCTACAGAAAATAATCTAGCGGCGTTAAATCGCACGATCTTGGAGGCTAATTCACGGGTCCGGAACTGAAACTATGTGGTTACCAAACGTTTCCTTCAATAAATCAATTGTGGCACCAGCTGTGTGACATGTTGCGCCATCTTGTTGAAACCACATCTCCTGCACATCATGGTTGTTCAATTGATGCAGGAAAAAGTCAGTAATCATAGCAGGTCACCATTGCGACTGTAACGTTCATCGTTTTTAAACAAGTACGGACCAATGATTCCACCAGTCCATAAAGCACACCAAACAGTCAGTTTGTCTGGATGTAACGGTGTCTCAACATACATTTGAGGATTACCATCACTCCAAATACAGCAGTTTTGTTTGTTGACGTATCCATTCAAACAAAAGTCAGCTTCATCGCTAAACAAAATTCGCTTATGAAAATCGGGATCAACGGCAATCTTGTTTTGGGCCCATTCATCGAATCTACGCCTTGCTATAGGTGATCGTGGGGCTTCAATTGTTGCACGAGTTGGATTTTGTAAGCACGCAAACCAATTTTTCCGCAAAATCTTCCATAAAGTGGATGAACACATATCCAATTCCTGTTCGGGTCTTCCTCTACTTTACAGCAGCAATGACTTCTTCTGTACGCATTGTACGACGTCTCTGTGGTTGCGTATTATCATTTAAATAATATTTAAAAACGCACTGGTAAATTTCCTGGTAATGACAAAAGTAGCATCGGTTATGAAAATTCACCATAGTAACACCGACAATAGAATTAATCCAAATTGACAGTTTATTATTTCACTAATTTCGAAGGTTTCAAAGCTATTTATATATAATGAAAAACAGTGATAGTGAATATAATTAAACACCACTTAGTCAATTTAATACTTTTCACTCATCGGATTTAGGCTAACGCCAACAGGACGAGTATAGGTAAGCTGCGAAAAACAAATATTTTCCTAAAAATTATTATGTTTAATTTATTCAAAAGCATCAAAACAGTTGTAGACAAAGTATAGTGAACACTCACATAAAATTACCATTTCCTACTCGTATGATTTGCAGCATGAGCGGCAGGCAAACGATCATACTCGTAGGAAATATATTATGTCATTTCATGTTCGTTGCACAATGTACTATTGTAAAAGCTAGTAAAAGTTAAAAAAACTCATGATTTTTATCAACCCTGATGGAAATGCACAAAAATGTTCATTTGGTTAGGATTTTTGTAGCTTAATTTCTCTTAAAACTGTCCAAATTTGAAGAAAAAACTAAATATACTACTAGGGCAGAATTTACTTCAATTTGTTACTTCCGATGCCTTTTCATTTTATCAATTTTTTTGATAATTTCGAAAGGAGTGATAAACAAGATGCTCCAAAATCATATTCGGGGATCGATTTCTCAATTTTTTTTTTAAATCTTGACACTTCCGGTTATATCGGTAATATGCCTCTACAGGGTGGGCCACACTGGATGCATCCAGAGTACCTTTTTTGGTGGGTAATAAACAAGCTATCATTTTTGCAATTACCAAGTCTCTCAAGTAAACATCAACAAAGTTATGAATGAAAGTTAAGCTAGCTTAACTTAATTTAAATAACAACGAATATACAATTACAATTTTTACCGCCCTCGTAAGAATAATGTTTAAACATGCGTGCATAGATGCCCTTGTATTTCGTTTGTTCGGCTATTTTCTATTGTTGCATGTCCCGATACTCGGTATCGCTCTGTAAACGCTCCACAAAGGGTACCGACAAAGAGTACGTATACTGTCTCTTATATTTACGCTGGTCTGTGTCTTAATGGTTTCCACAGATTGTGGCGATGAATTTAGAAGTCAGGAACTATGTTATCATATTATCCTTGTTAAGACGCTACTGAATTTACTTACATAGTTCAATGAGTTCTTATTAGATACATACCTAATGTAACTAAATATAGGTATATTACAAGGTTAGTTTATATAAAAAATATTTACTTTTTTTAATTAATATTAAATAAATGATGAGTCTTGGTAATGCTTGGTTTCCTTTGAAAAATATACTTATTTAGTTGGAAATATAATGTTATTATTAGTATGTTTAAATTTTGCCAATAACTAGGTAATAAGTACATATTATATAATTTCATACCTATCATATACCTAGATAAATAACAGGTATTAGGTTTTATTATCTATATGATTTCCTTCACCTATTTGCATCTTTGAAGTTACGAGGGTCGTTTGATAAGTCCCTGACTTTTTGAATTTCCCGCGTAGTAGCTTTAATGGCAACACTGCTCCCGTCAACTTCCATCTATCGGTAGACTACTGTAAAATGTTGAGCAATCTGGGTAATTTAGTTTATGTTTGACAGCCATTGAAAGCAGCTAACCTCGTTAAGTTCCACAAAAATGGAAAAAAGTTAATTTCGTGTATAGTTTATACCACAGATCTAGAAAAGGGGGAGACAAAACTATCTCCTATCTAATCCTATAACCATCATAGTCTAAAGTTATTTAGAATTAGATACGGTAATAATAATAAGATAAAATATATTTTTATCATAAATCATAATGAATCATAAACCCAAAAAGAAATACCGTTATTTTAAAAACCTACAATTTATCATTGCTTTATATCACTTTAGTGAACATCAACCGCCTAATTAAAGTATAAAGAATGCCTTTAAAACTGTACGCCACTGGTACATGAAACGAAATCGAATCGACGAACCAGGTACAACGTTGCCATTTTTTCTATCTGTCCTTTTCTATCTTATAAATCAACTGCCAACTTATGTCTGATTGTAAACAAATGTGAATTATGAATGAAATTTCAGATAATGTTATATCCCTCGAGTTTCTAGATCTGTGGTTTATACAAAGGTAATTTAAAATATATAAATTTAACGATCCTACCGGGACTATCCGTTCCCATTCCTCTTGACATTATAAAAGGACATCGAATGCAGCGTTTTTTAATACATTTCTCCCTAGTATATAAGACGTAAATCATGCCGTCAAAGGATACCGACAGTAATAAAAATAATTACAGTGACTGGTAAAAGTATTGGGTTAATAATTAATCGAAAAAAAAGAGTTTGTAAATAAATATATGAATGAAACAAATAATTTTTGGCAACCTGTTATTTTCTCAGATTAATCAAACAATCAAGAAAAACCAGATAAATTAACAAAAATGAGTTAATGATCGATTCCTATTTCTTTTGGTCAAATATATCCAATGGTAAACTCAGATTCAACCTAACTGTGTTAAATCTGCTTTAAAATTGACCTTTAAATCAGGCAATTCAAGCAACACCAGATAAATCCACAAAATAAATTTGCATAGCCATGTTTCGAGCAAAAAAAATACGCCTGCAAATGTATTGTTTTTATATTTCTATTCGTGATTTTTTGCACCATTCTTACTACTTGAAACTACCGCTAAAGCAGTCGAAACCGAAATCGAAGGATAAGATCAAGACGACGTTTGCGATTGCCTCGAGGATGACATAGGAATGTATATTTGAATAAAAAAAATAGATATACTGTATTTAACTTAAAACGAAAGTTATTAAACAAATATATATATATATATATATATATATATTGAAATAAACAATTTTACATCATAATTTTTTTTTCAACTCAATCAAAAACAGATAAATCCTTTTTTTGTAAGTGTCAAAATTTTTTTTGTTAATTATGAAATTCAAAAAGAATAGTGTGGAAGAGATCTACAATATCATATCTTTCACGTACACTATACCTATATTTTTTGGTTAACTTTAAACACCTGCTAATAGCAAGTTTTTTGCAATTATCTCGAAAAGTTTAGTAATAATTAATAAACATTTATGTGTTACTAAAAAATTGAAATTAATGAAAAGTTCTTCACGTGTTTGGTAAAAGCACCTACTGCTATTAAGCTATAACACCCAAGAAATATTTTATTTATTTGTTTAATTATATATTTTATTTCAAATATGTACTAAAGTTTGCATACCAAAAATGAAAATAAACAGTTCTTCTAAAAAACAAAAACATTCTAAAACAACTTAACGAAATAAATTAAATTCTTTGGTAATCTTGCTCGATTTAAACAAAAAAAACTAAAACAACTTATTGAAAATAATTAAAATATCTTGGATCTTTTTGTTGCTTTAAGTCACGTTTAGAAACTATAATTAACTGTTTTAAATATTTCGATTAAATATAACGATCATAATTAGTATTACTTTATAGAAGGTGGCAATCTGTTAGATTTCGTCAACTTGAGTCTCGCTGTCGTCATCTTGTCCTAAAGTTATTATAATGTGCTCAATTTCCTCCAAAATTCTTCTTCCAACTCCTTAACATGTCGGCAAAAACTATTCCAATCATTACTGGATATTAAAAACTTAGGTTGAAATTTTCGGTTGTATTGCGGGTTCTTATATATTTAAGTTTTGCGTAAGTTGACTCTATTGGGTTTAACTCGCACATATACGGAGGCGTTCTAAGAGATGTTTTTTTAAATCGAACTACCCTGATTTTTTTAGCCATTAAAATTGCATATTTTTGTTCCTTTTAAATGATATACGAGACTTAATAGTTTTAGTTTTATAAATATCAAAAATCGAGAACGGTATTGAAAAATTTATTGTTCCGAGGATTTTTGGACACTCTGTAATTTTGGTATAGTGTTAACTTCTGTCACGATTATGTTGTTAATCTTTAAAATACCAAAATTCTAAGTAGATTCAATAAAAATTTCCAGTTTTGATTGATGCCTTAATAAACAACAAACAATGTGTAAGCTTATATTTCTACAAGAACAAAAAAAAATTGTTTTGAACCTAAAACACTAAAGTAACAAACACTAAATATACAATAATAATTTGATATAATATTTGATAATATTGCAACTCATACACGACAACAAAAGTATAAATAATAATAACACCACTCTGTCACTGGCTGATTCAATATTACTACGAGGGGCGGCAACAATTGCGGGGAAGAACTCAGTTTCCACCAATTGCGACTTGAAACCCGCATGGCGACAAAACGTGGGAGGGTCTACGCACCAGTTAGGATCATTCAGGCGGCGTCTAACCACCTATTTCGCGTGGTATTGCCGATTTTACAGAAGATCGTAATTTCTTTTCCCTATTTTAATATTCAGTGGTACAAATTTTAGTTATTAAATAAAAATGAAACAAACAACCACTTAAAAATGCTGAGCTTTCTTCATTATTATTATTTGTAATTGTAAAAAATCGATTTTCTAGTTAGTACTACTTCTTTTCGAGAACTAGTGATATATTGTAGTTAAATTTGGCAATATAAGATTTTTTTGTCCGCATTCCTTTCGTTGTCACAGATTCGTTTGCCAAGCAATATGCTCAAACTGCTAAAAACAGCGTAGGTTTATATGGTGCTGTGTTGGAGCTGCAAGGAAAAATACAGTATACTTTTATACAAATGGACATAAGATTGTTAATACATACAAGGATTTTTAAAATATCGTAGGACATGTATTGTTATGAAAAGTTAAAAGGGTGCGCCTATGGACGGCTACGGTCGGTATCGACATTACAAAGAGATATCGAGTTGTGGTTTTGTATATCATTTTAAACTAAAATTAGAAAGACCATACTGATTAAGTATGTATTACGTTTTGCGTTAAAAATCTTTTACCGAAACCAATAAGAGGCTTGATAAAGACGTCAATGTTAATGGTTAAGAAGTGCTTTACTGAGTTTCGTTGTGGCCGCATCAGTACAAGTGAAGTGAGGTCGCCGCGAAGAAGTCGTTTCGCTAGAAACCGTCGATAAAACTATGAAATGATATTGGACGATCGAAGATTGAAAATGCGTGAGGCCGTAAGGATATCAACTGAGCAGTTACATCAGACCTCGCATAAAAGTTAACAACTATTTTACATCCATTAATTTGACGTACGTAATATCGGGAGAAAGAGGAACTCTGGTGACAGTGTGTTTAGCAGTGAACGCAAGTGGTAATTCCATTCCACCAATGTTTATCTTTCCACGGAAAAATTACAAGGAGCATTTTGTTTCCGACGGACCACCAGGCTGCATAGGAACAAGTAACCCATCTGGCTGGATGACGAAAATTGAGTTTTTGGTGTATATCAAGCACTTTGTAAAGTACGTAAGGTGCTCAAAAGAAAGGCCAATATTGCTCATATTGCATAACCACGACTCTCATCGATCGGTGGATGTAATTGACTTATCTAAAGACAACGGAATTGTGCTTTTAACGTTGCCTCCTCATTGCTCCCACCGCTTACAACCCTTGGATAGGACAGTATTTGGGCCCCTTATCCTGGAGTAACTATGACTATTTATAATATGCCGTCAATAGTTAGAGACGCACTTCCGTTAGCTCTAACGCCTAAAAATGTAATGTCTAGATTTGCTGCCACAGGGATATTCCCTTTTAACAGGGATATTTTTACAGATTATGATTTCCTACCATCTTCTGTTACCGACAGGCCACTACCCAATATGGAACGTCAAGAAGAACCTCAACTGGATGTTGAAGACACACACCACCTGGAAAACCAGCCAGAAGTACAAACTTCCTCGAATTCCTCAGCTATCTTACAAAACATTCTTTTAGAATCAACAAGTTATAAGAATAATGAAAACATGGACGATGTGCAACCATGTACATTCAATGCATCTACTTCTAAGCAAAAGTTTGTTAGTCCAAAGGAAATACGTCCACTGCCGAAAGCTGCGCCACGAAATAATACCCAACGAAATAGGAAACGCAGACATACAGCAATCCTAACAGATAGACCAGAGAAGGAGGAGCTAGAGAGGCAAGAAAAATTGCGAAAGCAAAAAATTGACAAAAAAGGCAAGCGTAAGGTAAAAAGGCAAGTTTTCGAAGAAAGTGATGATGAAAATGAAGAATGCTTCTGTCTAATCTGTTGTGAGGCATTCAGTAACTCAAAATCCAAAGTAAAATGGGTTCAGTGTAAAGGGTGGGCGCATGAGCTCTGTAGCGATGGATGTGAATTATTTACATGTGTACACTGCGATTCCGACTAATATTTTACTTGGAGATAGACAGCGATATTTTGTGATTATAATGTGTGTTTTTCTTTTAATGTGAATTTTATTATTATTTTGTTAAAATTGTTTATGGTTTAATAAAACAAAATTAGAGAAACTACACTGAATTGCCTTTAGTAACAACCTGCCCCAATAAAGTAACAACTTGCCCCGAGATGGGGTAACTTGATACAGTTTGCATAGGATATTTATATATAATTTTTTACAGAAAATATAAAATTTTATGCAAATTTAGATATACGTACTAACTTATATTAAAGTCATATATGCTTCGTATACGTAATTTGAAAAAACCATTATAAGTTTTCATTAGGCCCACAAATATATTCTTTAAAAATTGTAACAACCAACCCCGGTCTCTCCTATACGAACTATAGTTTAACATATTTACAAAAAAAATCCTAATATTAATATTTGGCAACTGCGCATGTTACCTAATGATTTATATGCCTTAATACGATTTATTCCAGGAAAAATTATCCAGGTCATATTTCATAAATATAACAAAACCCTTTATACTTTAAAAGTATGATGTTTTACATATTTCTTATATATGTGCATAATTTGATCAGTTAAAGAACACTGTAGGTAGGAGGTACATACGTGTACATGCATATTATGGCTATATTTTGGCTGCATAAATGTATAAAAATTGCATGACGATGATGTAAAGGTAAGGGTGTAATTACGGGGGTTGTGAAAACTATTATTGACCACAGCAAAGTGCATTTTCTTGAACATTCTCTACGGCAAAGGACACAAACGAGATGCTGGCTGTATAATTATACACCAGCAAATGCTTCGTTCTCAAGATACAGGGTGTTAAACTTAAAAAACAATGCTTTTTCGGCAGCATCTTAAATATCCTTTATTCAATTTTATTGTAACTTAGCCACAGTTTATACAGTTGGTTCTCATCGTGTCGGTACCTCTCATCTTCATGTCTTCGAAGCAATTCGCCGCCCGCATTGTTATAGTATCTTACAGTATATATAGATATAGTATAACATAGTAGCGGGCCAGAAATGTAGCTGGGAATACGGCGAGTCGATGTCGTTTTCAGCGTCTAGTGGAGCTTCTTATAGTATTTATTATTCTATGACTTAGCAGTCTTATTTGTAGTGTTAGGGGGCTCATTTAGCAGTACCTTCAGAAAAGCTATCACGTCCAGTGCAGGGTTGAGATGATTAAAATAACGATAAAAATTAGATTTATTATGATTTAAAAAAAATCATGACTAATTTAAGAAAGAGCTTGAAGGAATTTGTTCATAAAGAAATAAAACCCAGACGCATTTTTAGCTCTCCATAACATATATTATGTAATATATACCGGGTGTCCCACCGGGAAGGGATTCGATCGATTATGGAGAAACTACACTGTGGAATAATCTGAAAATCTGGTGTAGTACTTAGGTCGATGGGGCCAATTCGGCTAAAATGTTTTCAATAATCTAGCACTTCCGGTTATACCGGAAATGGGTGTCAACTTTCATACTCGTTCGTAAATAGTGGAGAAGGGGTCAAAACATAAAAAATATATATTTCCTAAACTTACTTGAAATATGGAATAATTTTTCATATTTGTGATACAATATAAGCTAAAAAATATTCCATAAAAGAATTGGTTCACACAGGCGTTCGAAAATAGTCTAAAAAAAGGGTCAAAAACGAAAAAAAAATGTTTTCCAAATATACCAGAAAAATTGGATAATTATATATAAGCTTTGTTATAAGATAACCTACAAAAAGCAGCATAAAATTTTTATTTCCATAGGCGTTCGTAAATAGGAGAAAAGGGTGGTAAAATAAAAAAATATTTAAAATGTCAATTTTTTTATATTTAACTAGTTGAATTGATGTTAAAAATACACTACAAAAATTAATGTACCATAGGCGTTCGTGAAAATTCAATAAAAGGGTCAGATTTTTTTTTTATCCGTGATAACGCAAAAACCACTTAACGCATTTTAACCACATTTGGTACGGAAATACTATAGGATATTTGTAGGTGGTGATTAACATGGAGCGTAGGCAAGGGGTTTAAAAGAGGATTCAAAAATTAAAAAAATCATAGTTCTTAAACTTATCCGAAAAATTGATAAATTTTGTGTGTGTTTAATTAAATATAACTCAAAAACCACTTTTTAACGGATTTTAACCACATTTGGTACGAAAATACTATAGGATATTTATAGGTGGTGATTAACATTGAGCGTAGGCAAGGGGTATAAAAGAGGGGTCAAAAATTTAAAAAATCATAATTCTTAAACTTATCCGAAATATTGAATAATTTTTTGTGCGTTTAATTAAATATAACCTAAAATATTTAACCTAAACAATTAGACCACATTGACATTTGAAAAAAGTGTAAAATGGGGTAAAAAGGTTAGAAAAAAACGTATTTCTTAAAAATAGCAGAAATATTGACTAGTTATTTATAGCTTTGATAGAATATAAGCTATAAAATATGTTATAAATAACTTGTTTTCATAGGCGTTCGTAAATAGTGTAAAAGGGGTCAAAATAAAAAAAATATATACTTCCTAAACTTATTCGAAATACGGAATAATTTTTCATAGTTGTGATAGAATAACATAAAAAATGTTACATAAATGAACTGGTTCACACGGGTGTTCGAAAATAGTGTAAAAAAGGGTCAAAAACGAAAAATTAGCTAATTATATATAGCTTTGATATAAGATAACCTACAACATGCAGCATAACAATTTTGTTTACATAGGCGTTCGTAAATAGTAGAAAAGGGGGAAAATAAATTTTATAATAAAACTAAAAAAAAATCAACTATATTGCGTACAAGAACTTGGCCTAGAAGATCTGAAATATAAAATATGTACGTATAAATAGTGACTCCAAAGAGAAGAAAAAGGAACAAAACCCAATACTTCAAAAAAAAAGATAGATGATGGCTAAAACAAAAAAAAATATATAAATTTTAGATAAATGACAAAAAGGTCATAAAATTATTACTTTACACTTAAATATGGAGAGCTATTCGTGCCTCGAGTGCAACAGTTTATTATATTTTTTGTGTAAATGGGGTTGCCGAAATTTTCACGTTAATGGCAAGTTTGAGTGACAAAAAAATCATCAATTTTGAGTAGATTTTGAAATATGTCGTTCAGAATGCACAAACCTGATCATAATCTTTTTCGGTCGCCTTAACCGACCATCATTAGGATTGTAATCCGATCGGCCTCGCTAAGGTGGTTTGCCATCTAAAGAAAGTTCCAAAAGCACAGAGGTAATTATTGAAGAGAGGTAATTTAGAATGAGGAAAACAGTTTTAAATGAAAATCGGAAAAAACACGTAAAAACACAGCAAAGGTCAACAAGAGAAAGTAACACAATCACTACCGTAAAGAGCAAAACAAAATTATCGGGAGAGAAAATAATACCTATGAGGCTGAACCATAACAAGGTATCGTGCCATTCAAGGTCAAATGTGCCAGACACGCAAATTTGTTAGTCCAATAACGGCAGTTATAGTGAGTAACGGTGAAAATATCAAAATTGACTTCGTTAGGAAAACCTCTCATTTCTTATGTTACCCCCCACAGACATGTGGTACATCATTGTACTTAGGACGACAGCAGCAACACAAAAGTGTCCTAAAATATAGGGTTGTAATTTAAAATAAACCTGACTTAGATGGTGCGATGGCTCTGACTGCAGATCAAATACAAAATTGCTAAATATCTGTGGAACAATCTGGTTTTCGAAAAAAAAATAGCACCTGGACAGCGTTGCTTAAGGTCACAAACGATCTGGCACAATCCCTTGATAAGTCACAGGTAAGCGTACTACTTTTGCTTGATCAGAGCAAAGCATTTGACTCTGTGTATTTTCAATTACTTCTGGCAAAGCTGAAATACCTGAGCTTTGTCGATTCCTCCTTGAATTGGTTCAAAAGTTATCTTTTTGATAGAAAACAAAGAGTTAAGTTGAGCGGCTCTATCCTTTCTGATTTTGGAGTGTGGAGTCCCTCAAGGTAGCATACTGGGCCCACTTCTCTTTTCTATATGTACATTCGATGTAAGTTTCAGTTTTACTAACTATCATATGTATGCTGCCGACATTCAACTCTATAAGTCTTTTTCTATTAAAGACTCAGATTGGGCTATGGCAGCCGTGAACACTGATTTGGAGGCTTTTTCAGGTTTGTGTATTGTTAACGGCTTAAAAATCAACCCCAAAAAGTCAGTTGCATTGTGCGTGGGCGGTGAGAGACACAAAATATGTATAACAGGTAACTATAGGATTTATATCGACCATGTCAACGTTGAGTGGGTGCAGAAATCTAAGAATCTTGGTGTGATTGTAGATGATAGATTGAGCTTTAACGATCATATAGGAACTGTTTCTATAGACTTAGCTCGATTTTCCATCTGAGGGGTTTGCTGGACGAATCGACTAAGTCGAAATTAATCAAGTCACTAATTTATCCTCATATTAAATACTGCTCTCCTGTTTACTATCATTTTTTGCCTAATTACAACAAAGATAAATTGCAAAGAGTGCAGAATGCTTGCATTCGGTTCATATGTAAAGTTCCCTATCGCGCACATATTACGCCATACATAAATATGCTTGGAGAACTCAAAATACCTTGTAGAGTCAGATTTTTATACACAGTGATGCTATATAAAGTTTACGCCTCTCAAACACCAACGTATCTATATGATTTACTTGTGAGAAGGTCTGAGGTGCACCAGATACGTAAAGACTCGTTTACTGTTCCTCAGCATACAACTTCTAGGTTCGAGAGGTGTTTTGCCTACATGGCTGCACATCTGAAGCATGATTTCGGTGATTTGCTGGGTTTGTCGTTGGACATGTTCAAGCATTGTTTAAAAGAGAGAATAATATAAAAAACATAATGTTCTGATTTGTTTTTTTTTCTGGAATGATGTAATCTTATTGTTTTTTGTATGATTTTTTTTCTCTTCTTTGTCGATGAAAAATTAATTTATAGGTAGAGTGGTAGAATGGCTTTCCGCCAAACTCTTGCCTTTTGTGCACAAAAGGATACTGTTAATTTTTTTTCCTTTATTAGTTGTGATAATGTATACTATTAAATAGTGTAACAATTTAAACATTATAACAGTGTTTCTTTTTTTTTTGCATAATAAATCATTTATTTATTTATTTAAACATAAATCAAAATTGACGTGTCTCGGATTTTCTTTTAAACATGTATCATTTTGAAAATACTGACACACTGTACGTCTGTAAATAAGTAAAGAAATGAAAAGAGAACGACCTTGTATAAATTATTACCAAGTACCAACGATATAACAAATTGTCGACGATAACAAATGAGATATTTGCATGCCAAAAAAAAATAATGTTTTACTAGAGATATTTATCTATATAGATGACCACTGCTCATGCCTGTTTTGTCCTGCAACCATAAGACTCCCTTCCCCCACACTCCTAAATGTTAAATTAAAAAATTATCTAAATTCCATTTTTTCTGAGAACTTGGTAAATGGGAAATTTATATGTTTCACAATTTTTATCAAAGTACTCAGGTATGTATATATGTAAATGTGATTTGAGCGCTTTTTTATTCTAGTCCTATAATCGCTACATTGCGTGCTGTTTCCCATGTGTATAATCAGTTAAATCAGGCAAAAAATAAAATGTTAAATGCTCACTTTATGTTCATTTTCTCAAATTTATAGGATTTTTATTTTTTAGTGTAGTCTGATTCTTGATTAAATCATACAAGGTGATTCAAGCGGCACAATTCGAAAGGTGTGGTTGTGAGCAGAAAAATAATAATTAAAAAAAAATATTGGCAGTTATTTTTATTATTTCGTTATTAAGGTGTGTTGTAATCTTATTTTTTATTGTTGTGTCCTTCCATATACAATTTTTATTTTTAACAAAATGTTGCATATAGCAATTTTTTTATATTTTCTCTTCATCTTCTTTCCAAAACTTTGTTGACACAATTTTCCCATCAGCGTATAGGTTTCTTAGCTTCATCTTAATCTCAATAAACTCAGAGGCCAAAAGGTTACAATACAAAATGAAATAGATACTCAACTGCAAACATTTTATCTGAAAGAGTACTTGCAGACTTTTAGAGAGAATTTCAATCGTAGTTTGGGATAGTTGTACACTCCCATCAGTGCCGCAGAGTCTATCAACTTAATGTAATAGAAGATTATATGACGTGGGAATGCCAATCAATAATGGCATTATTTCATGCGATATGTCTTTGATACTGTAACGTTTTTCGGGGTTCGTAGTGTCATAGAATAATAACTATAGATAAGAAGGGTCAGTAGACGCTAAAAACACATTCTGGCCCGCTACTATATATACTATATCTATATATACTATAAGATACTATACTATAACTATAAGCGGCGGCGAATTGCTTTTAAGACAGAGATACCAAAGGTGCCGACACAAGGTCAAGTAACTGTATATTAAACTGTGGTAGTGTGACATAACAACGCGCTTATTTAAATAGTATACAGGGTTATTAACGCCATACGACACGGAATGGTGTGGCTAAACTATTTAATTTTTTAAAAGTTTGAGTCATGGGTTCGATAAAAATAATTTATGGCTACATTTTAAAAATATTTTGAATATATACAGGGTGTCCCAAATATAAGAAATTAACCATAGTTGTGTTTTTGAAATGGAATGCCCTGTATATGAATAAATTTTTAGATTCCCCGTTCAAAATAAACCTAACTTTCATTAAAGTACATCTCACCTAAACCTGACAGTTTTTGAAATATTTAAGTTTTTATAAAAATATAGGCATAATTTTAATGAAAATTTCACACCTATTCGTTTGTTCTTCTTAAGCCAGTCTGGGCTGATAAATATACCCACTCATCAAATATGAAAAACCCCTAATACTAAATACAGGGTGTCCAATAATATAACTTATGAACGTAAAGTTTAATTCTAAATAACTTGTTTATTTCAAATGGAACACTCGGTATATGAGGTCAAAATTAGATGCACAAAGGAATTATCTGTCAAATATTATAATACTTTACTTTGGACAACTCTTGACGTTTTCATCGAAAATGCACATATTCATAATATTAGGCGAATTTTTAATTGAATCTCTTAGTTTCATGTAGACCACCCTGTATTTGATGATGCAAAAATTAAAGTAGACTTTTCCTATAGATATGTATATCTTTAATTTTGCATGGAAGAAGCACACATATTGGTAATAATAGGAACAATTTTCAAAATTATAATATTTATCAAGTCAGCCATGAGAATTTGCGAACCTATTCCAAAAGAGAAAGAATAGACATGATTTTTATTCTCAGAGAATGGTCCGAAAACGCTTTACTGGCATCGCGAGTTTACGCTCAAAGGTTCCCGGCGCAAAATCATCTCAAAAAGGCGGTCTTCGAGAGACTGTTACACAGTAAAAAAAAATCCCGTGTATAATTACACGACGGAGTGGTAAACGCCTTGTGTGTAACAATTCTACACCATTATTCGTATTGTGCCGGCCTAGTAACGAAATCAAATTTGGTAAAATAATATTTCACACACTACAGTGTAAAATCAAGTTATGTGCTTGTTCCGTGTTACTTTCTCAGAGACTGTGTTATTTTATACACCACTCGCATTACTTGTACACTAAAAATATTTAAATTTACACTGCACAATGAACGATTATACACCCTGTAGTGAATAATATGATAAGTCCAAGGTGGCGCATGCGCGTGTCGTTTGTCTGGCGTCACCGACGCAGTTCCAGATTGTTTATGATTTGTCCATGTACAGAATTAAGTACTGAGTCTCGTAGAGGGTTAAAACTTAAAACGTCTTATAAAACAAATAAAAATGAGTGATATGTTAACTTGTAAATTAAATTAAATTTTGTGGAAAAAGACCTAAAACTTATTAGAGACTGAGAAACGTGATTCAATAAGTGTTTAATGTACAAAGAACCCTATAAAATGCCATGTTGTTTCTAGTTTTTATTTACCTATTACGTAAGTAGTTTGTTGTTTTTTAACTAAAAATGTTTCAGTTGTACTGTTGCAATTTTATATAGTTTTGATATTTTGCATAAGTTCCTTTGTAATATGACTCAAATATTTTATGTGTTTTTGAATATAATAAACAAGTCTAAAAATATTCAAATATTTGTTTTTTTTTCTATAGCTAATACCTACTGTAGAGAAATATATTACACCTTTCAGTGTAGTCTATTTAACACTGTTTAGTGTAAATTTAACACGGAGAAATGAAGTAGATTACACTGCTCTGTGTATTTTTAACACGAATTGGTGTAAAATTTACACAATATGGTGTGTTATGTATAACACTGGTTTGTGTCAATTGTAGACGGTAGTTACCAAAAATCTTAGTGTAGAATATACACGAAATGGTGTGGATTTATATAGACCACTTTTCGTGTAAAATTCTCCGCGATTTTTTTTACTGTGTAAGGCAGTTTAAAGAAAGATACCACCCAAACACAGTGGAACTGCATCAAGGACTTTTCAATCTTGATTTTAAATCGTGTTGAATTTTGTACATGGGCAGGAACAAAATCATCGAAAATGCAAACTTTTTTAATAGAGGAGATGAAGGAGCAAATAAACGAAGCGTTACACCAAGTTAAAGTTGTTGAAGGATTTAAGAAAAGGATTCAAATGTGCCTAGAGTCCAATCATTTTGAACATTTATTATAAAATGTATCAGTAGTTATGCATATCTTGTTATTTAATTTAAGTTAAAAATGTATTTATTTATTATGTTATTGTTTAAATATATGGTTTGTCAAATTCTCATGGCTGACTTGACAAATATTATAATTTTGAAAAATTCTTCCTATTACTACCAATATGTGCTTTTTCCATGCAAAATTAAAAATATACATATCTATAGGAAAACCTTTTAGTGATTACTTAATAGATAATTAATTTCATCATCATCAGGTTCAATTAACAATTCGCCTAATATTATGAATATGTGCATTGTATTATAATATTTGACAGATAATTACTTTGTGCATCTAATTTTTATTTCATACACCGGGTATTCCATTTGAAATAAACAAGTTATTTCGAATTAAACTTTACGTTAATATAACTTATATTATTGGACACGCTGTATTTATTATAAGGAGTTTTTTATATTTGGCGTAACAAGTGATGAGTGGGTATATTTATTAGCCCAGATTGGCTTAAAATGAACAAACGAATATGTGTGAATTTTTTTATATACCCTGTATATATTCACAATATTTTTAAAATGTAGCCATAAATCATTTTTATCGGACCCATGAATAAAACTTTTAGGAAATTAAATAGTCTAGCCATACTACTCCGTGTCGTATGACGTGAATAACCCTGTATACTGATCGATTTCGTTCCCGGTGGGATACCCTGTATATATTGGGAGTGTAACCCTGTATATACTGTACATTCTTAAGGCAGGGAGAAAGTGCATCAGATTGCATTTTTTTGTTAAGGTCGTCCAGTCAGCAAAGAGATATTTGATACAGATTACTTACAATATCACAAGTATTAAGAAGTAGATCATATTTTATATGTTGCAATGATTAATTCTTTGCAAACAATGAACTATTCTACATAATTTTGTGGGTGGTGCTACATTGTAGACATTATAATAATCTTATAGATACGCATTGACTGATATTGCAAAATACAGAGAAATAGTAGAAATAATAAGATATCGGTCAATACACACAAAAAATATCTAACTATTTTTGCAGTAACTAGGTAGGACAGAGAAACGAAACTAGCAAAGTAGAGAAAAATACTTTCTACAGTCTATAGGTACTTAAGTATCGTATACTTTTATTTTTTTTACGAGGGTATAGTAAAAGTGGACTTAAATAATATCAATCTTAAAAAAATAGTGCATATATGGAGAGGAGTGTAATATTAAATAAATCTTATGCTCAAACAGTGGATTTGGAAATTTATTTGGAGATCAAGCATATACATATGAAGAATTTTTGTCCAAGGTAAAATCAAGCATTTTTATTTTATGAATACTGTGCAACGAAACGTCGCAATATAAAAAGAAAAGTATAATTTTCACTGAACCTACAACCCAAAAAAAACATATGAAGATCAATGAACGCCATTAAGTAGGCATTGTACCCAGTATTTTGTAAAAAACTGTTTTATTTTTGTATAAAGTTGGATCATTGTATATTATCTCAGCTACGTATTCTCCAGAAAAGAATACGGTTAAAAAAAATATTATTTTTAAAAATCAATAAAACTATTTATTTACCATATATCCTATGTAATCTATATTTTGTTCAATCATTATTATTAGATACCATTATTATTCAATTTATTAATACCCCACAAGATATATTATAATCAAAAATATATGACCTGCGCAACGAAATAGAATTTTAATAATTATTATTATAATTGTGTTATTTTCATTATTTCCAATCAAGTAACGTAACAAACAAACTAGTCTGGACTACGAAATTCAGAATATGCTAAAACAAAAGACTTCAGACAGCGTCTACCTTTCCAAACTATTTCCATTTCCGAAATCCGACGGCTTGACCAGTCCGATAATGAATTTCAAGATTTAAAACTCCTTTCTGAGTCCGAAAAAGTTTTGTCTCACCAATCATTTGAACGCTCTGCAACTTTCTTGTCAAACTAGATACCTATATCCAAAGATTAATGTACACAATCTTTGCTATATCCCAGGCCTTCTTTCACATTCCAATAATACCACAACACCGAAAGTTTTTCTCAATTGTGGATCAGAGGAAAATTCTCAGTTTTAAACAAAACCAGGAAGTTTCTAGTTCCATCTTTAGCTCTTCAGGAATGCGAATGGGGGGTATAGAACATAAAAAGTTTTGGCTCATCAGAGCTTATCAGATGAGAATAACTCTACTTCCATATTACATACCGGGAATATAAAACAGTCTGGCAGACAGTTTATCGCGGCAGAACCACCAGCCGGATTGGCATCTTTAGCAAATTGTTACCAGTCGAATTTCAGAAGTTGATCTCTTTGCGACCAGTCGGTCTCATGTGGTTCCCGGATATGTGACCTGGGATGACAAAAAGGCTCTGTTCACAGATGCATTCAGCAGACAGTTGAATTGCAGACTGGCTTTTCTTAACAAATCTTTATTCAAATATTTCCCGTTTTACATACACATGGTTACAAAATTCTTTAAACAGTGTTTGAAGGCAACACTGGTCTCAAGAATAGGTTTACAAAACCAAATCAACAGTGCTCACACCTATACACAAATCATTATAATATTCTGAATAATATTTATGCATATATACAAAAATAACAAAACCAAAAAAAAGTAATATCCCCCACAAGATCCGATCACAAAAAGCAATACGATTCATACAGATAATCATGACAATACAAAAAAAAAAAGAAAAAAAAAAAAGAGAAAATGTTGGTTTGGGTTTTCCACCCCCGCCTCGTCCCTAATGCCACACGTTCTATCTCACCTCGACGGTTGCAAGGGAACATAAATTATAATAGCGCCGAAGTGGGAAAGGCTTTTCTGGAGAGCCGATTTGAAGAATCGTGCTCTAGATCATCCATTCCAAATAAGGAATCTTCAGCATCACTTGACAGATGCCTCGACGTTAACCCATCTTCCAAATGCACACAATCTTTGTTCTAAACAAGGCTTGGAAAGTTCGAGCTAGGTCAGTTGTGTATCTAGTTGAGAAAAAGAAGATAAAGAATTGCTGGTGTAAGTCTTGGAGATCATCCACTTTAAAAACGTATGTTGCTCCTTGGAAAGCCTGGGAGTCAAGATTTAAACAATTTAAATTAGATCCCAACAAGCCTGACCCTTCTGAAGTTGCGCAGTATTTAAGCTATCTATATTTACATCCAAAATTGTACCCTAGCACAATTAAAATTCATAAATCTGTCATAGCGAATTGGGCAATTTCGGGAAATCCAGTGATGAAACAAATGTTAAAGAATATTGATATTGCGAATCCCCCAACGCAGAATAAGACTATTTGGGATGTACGGCTCTTAATAGATTGGATGCAGGAAGTATGTTTAGATCAATCATGTCTGTTTCATGTTTCTCGTAACTTGGCTCTGTGTTCTTATTACCATGCACGGGCACAAACGACGTCACACTCCCCATCTACATGCGCACAACCGAGGCGATATCCTACCTAGAGAGTTATTGTACCATGAGTTTATCCGCGGCAAAACTTGACAGCTGTTGTCACCAAAAATTAAAATACCTTTGTTAACAAATAATTATGTTCTCCTAGGACACCAGAAAATGATGCTAAACAATTTTTCTGATTTTGTAAGCTATGTGCAGAATAATGTGTTACCCATGAAATAGTCTTGTCAAATACCATTAGGACATCTAATTTTTCCTCGAAAATCGAAAAAACACGTTGTTACGTAATATTTTTCTTAACAAAATGCATTCGTGCAGGTGCAAAAATCCTCGACTTTGACTCGGATATTACTTAACAACGTGTTTTTTCCGAAAATTTAGATATTCTTATGATACTACTTATACGAAAATTTCACAAACCTCCACCATATCCTATCATAATTAATATTTCAATTTGTCAAACTTTTACGATAGACAAAGGAATCGATGTTCAAAATTTTATTATCATTTTTAAAAAGCACATGACACTGTCATTTGCAACAATTGACAAGAAAGTAAAAACCAAGAAACTTTATCAAAAATGTTTTTATGAGTGCGTTTTGTGCTTGCTATTCAACCGCAAATATCTCGATAACCGTTGACTTTAGGCGAATTTTATAAAACATCAAATATTGTTACGATCTTATGGAGAAACCAAAAAATTAATAATATACAGGGGCTTCCATAAGAAAAACATTTGCAATTACGTTTATCTACTACACGATCGAACATGTATACTTTTCTGTTACGTCAAATAACACGCACTTTAAAACGAACCATCGTAAACTAGAATCAACAAAAAAATTAGCCCTGAGTCGGATATTTTGTACCATTTTATCTGGACCATATCCTGGATACTCCTCTGCCTGTTTGTAATGGCATACTTTTCAAAAAATTGGCATGAATGAAGATATTATGCCAAGTTATGCCTGACAAGAAATATACTTACTGGAAATGTCTTATGTTCATATACCAAGAAAAGCTAGGTATATGCGTGTTGTTTTTTACATACCTGTTTATTATTTATTTATTCAGTAACATGCATGCCTATGATAAGTTTTCAGAAACTTCGCTGCTGTTATCTTGACTACTTATTGTATAGTTAGTTTGTGTTGTTTTTTCTTAAACAAATTCGTATTAAGCATGCATTAATTTAGCCGTAGGTATCTAATATTTTTATATTTTCATTCAATATATAGAGTGGACCCGCCCTGTATTGTAAGCAACCTATTTTGACACTGCTTTGACAGACGTAAGTGAAAGTTACTCAAGAAGGTATTGGTTGCCCTTAACGACGGGATGTAAGTCAATTTACATCCCTAGGGAAATATTCTAAAATTATTATAAGTACCTTTAATTCTTGATTTCATCAACATATTACAAATATCTGGAAAAAAATTCGGTGATATTAATTGAAATGAATATTAATGGTACAATTATTCTTACAATTATTCACAATATTCACCAAATAGAAAATGCAATGGTCCACATCACTAACGACACTGTCGTCATTGGAACGCTACTCAATACCGCAAAAATTCCCAACAGTAAATTGTAAAGACACGGTAATTCTCAGACGTTTAAGAATAGGACACACCAAAGCGGCACACCAATATCTGTTAAAGAAATAAGAACCACCCCCATTGTGCAGCCAATGTGAGAATCGCCTTACAGTCCAACATATTTTACGCGAATGTCTCTTCCTGCATTCCAAGCGAATCGAATATGGTATTCAGGGCGACATCAAGACAATCCTGTGCTCGGAAATCTCCGCAAATGCTAATAACATTATAAGATATTTAAAATCAATAGAAATGTGCAATGATATAGAACCCACTGTAATGTAAATATTTGTTTGTGTAAAAATTATTGCACGTGTCAATGACCTAGTAGTCGAGACACTTTAATTAAAAAAAAAAAAAACAAAATTTGGAAACACGTTTTCTTCTCGATGTGTATTACATTTTCTGACTCCACAGATCCTTCATTTCTAACTAATGTTTCTGTCATTGTTGAAGCACTGCAAGAGAGTTTTGGCTGGGTCTTATTGTATAAAATTTTATTCGCTACTTCCTTTTTATTGTTGAGGCTCTCAGTTACGTAACTTTCCGCAATAGTAGCGGATTTCCATCCACCATGTCGCTTGATAACTAATACAGCAACTCCAGTATTTGCTAACAAAAGAGTGTCCAGTATACATTTTGAAGTTCTCAAAATTTCGCAATTTTACTTGGAATTGATGAAAACGTATTTTCCCGACAGGCTAGTTTAAGCACTTTCCATTTTTATATCGCATAAACAAGCGCGGATTAATATTCGTCATGTGGGATCTTGTATCCATGTATTTTTGAATTATTTTGAAATGACAAACGTGAGTGTGGTCACTTTTTGTCACTGTAAATGTACGTGACATTACATTTTTGGAGTCAGGAATGGTCACAATTATGAGTTCTTGACTTATTTTAACATTGTCCATTTTCATTTCACAGAGTTCATTAGAACGGCACGCCCCAGCCACTCCCATTACCATTACGACCTTCATCAATAAGTATATATCATCGGGGGCTTCAAGCATGAACCTATTCACATCTTCCCTGTTAAACACATTCGATTTTTTGGGTATATAACCATCATTTTTTCTTTTCAAAAATGCTCGAAGTTTTGTATACTTAGAAATATCTATATTTTCCTCTATAAAAAGCGTGGACTTCAACATCGAATACTCACACCATAAGCTTGATGGGGACTTCAATCAATCACTTTTCTCGTGAAAATACGCCAAAAACCAGGTTTCTGAGACTGCAGTAGCCGTCTTGCTTTGGCACCAATTCTTAAAGGATTTATAACCTGCTTCATACCTTTTTTCGACTTTTTCGGTAGTACAGATAAACAAGCAATATTCGCTGATTCTTCTATGTCTGAAACATCCATTTTATCCATATAGAATCAAATAATTCGACTTCTTCAAACTTTTCGCTATGAATTGTCAACTTGACGTTGTTGATAAAATAAAAACTGCTTATATGTTGCTCTGGCAGCGGATCACAGCTGCCTTCATAATTTAATGAAAATGCTATCTAATGTAATGATAATGAAAATCCAAAAATATATCCAGCATTTTCTTGTAAACATACAATACAGGGAGGGGGAAAAATGTTATATACTATATGGGATGTAAGTACATTAATCAGCCTCGAACTTTTTTGCCAGCCCTCGCTATCGCTCGGGCGCAAACTCGTCCTCGACGGGTAAATATTACTTACATCCCTTATAGTATAGTAACTATAAAAGTATATGGTTTTCCTTTGCATACGTTAAAAATCGATTTTTTTTTAATGGGAATGAGAGTCAATCTTCCACGAAACAAAAATATTACTCTACCAAACATGTTTCGGAGCTTCAAGGTCCATCATCAGTGGCAATACAGTCGATTACGAAAAACTACATTGCAATGTGCACAGAAACTAAGAATTAACGATTCATAGAATAATGCACTCCTGTCACCTCGTGAAAATGTATCTCAAATATTAAAAACTGTTAAATAAAGTATTATGTATGTTTTTTCTCTTTATAAATCATAATTGAAATTACGAATTGCTTGTTACACAAAGTAACAAGACTTTTAGTTATGTTGGAAATTTGTTTCATACTACCATGCCTTCACCAGACGGGCCGTTTCGTTGATCCACATCTCATCAGGGGTGATCGGTAGGCAGTGTGACCCAAATTTCCAACATTGACGAGGAGCTTATACTAGCACGAGATATATACGTATAACTCTTATTCTTAGAGATAATAAACTAATTTGATAAAGAGTTTTTGGCGTCATTGATGGAGCGTGCGCTTCGTATGCGGAAGTTTCTGGGTTCGAATCCCAGCTATGGGAATATTTTTTTTATAATTTTTGAATAACGTAGTTACTTTGTTATGTTAGTTTATTGGAAATAATGAAAATAATACAATTATTATAATAATAAGTATTAAAATTCTGGTTGTCGGGAAAGTGTTGAGGCGACACAACCGATTTTTTTCTATACAGGCTGATCCACTTCCGCCTAGATGATTTTACACCACTTTTGTCTAAGGCTTATTGATGTATGATCCTTAATAAGAGTGGGGGAAGCCATTCAAAGTATAATTATTTAAATTGCTGTAATTTCTAAACCACTTATTCAATTTTGACAGACTTGAGATTGATTGGAAGAGAAAACCAAGCATTTTTAACCGTGGTATCCGCAAATACACAATAGTTCCTAATAAACTTGCCAGAGGGCGCAATTTGTAATCATTACAGATTTTTCTCCAAAAACTTAAATTGCACGGCATAACTACAATCCCATAATCGCAAACTACATTATATTTGCAAGAAAAATGTGAAAATCGCAGTTCGATATCTTTGTTCGTTTCAACGTTATCGCCAAAACAATAATCTGGGCCTTCTAAAAAATAAATCAAGATACATATAGCCGTCAAACAAATTTGGCAGGTTTCCATGGAGATAAATTAGATTATTTATTAGACAACACTACTGACATTTCTATGTAAAATTGTATGTGACATTTTCTAAACGTGTTTTAACAATTACTCAAATAGTGTTAAATAATTAATATTTAATTTGAAGCAATAGCTAATATTTGTTTGGTTAGAATGCCGTTTACAAACGAAGAAGCATACGAGATGTTAGTTATTTATTTTCAATCAATTGAAAATGCAGTGGTGGTTTCAAGAGAATACGCTTTGCGTTATCCTCACAGAGTTCACCATTCACGGAGAGTTGTTCAACGTTTAACTTGCTGTTTGAGACAATATGGTTGTGTTCGGCCTGTACCATCCATAAGAAGACGCCGTCCTGCAAGGACAGAGGACGCAGTTATTAATGTACTGGCATATGTTAACCCAGAACCCCATAGTACTATAAGGGAAATGGCCAGAGATTTGGACCTTAGTTACGGCACAATTCATAGAATCCTTGTGGAAAAAAATATCCTTACCATGTAGTGTTATGTCAAGCCCTAAGTGATTCTGATTTTGATATGAGATTAAACTATTGTTATTGGGTAAAAAACATGATAAGAAATAATCCACACTTTTTGTCTCAAATATTATGGACAGATGAGGCATCATTTACCAATACTGGGAGGGTAATTTGCACAACATGCATTTTTGGTCAGAAAACAACCCACACTGGATGCGTTTAGTTGATAATCAACATCAATGCACCTGTAATTTTTGGTGTGGCACAATTAACGGCATGCTTATTGGTCGGCATATTTTTGAAGGTATTTTGAGACGTGAAATGTTCCTTTACATGTGAGAAGAAGCATGTGGCTACAACTTGATGGGTGTCCTTCTCATTTTTCCCTTCGTGTTCGCAATTTTCTTAATGAACATTTTCCAGACCGGTGGATTGGGAGAGGAAGTAACTTTCCTTAGCCGGCCACGTCTCCTGATGTAACATGTTTGGATGCTTGGTTTTCTCTTCGAAACGCCCTCAAGTTTGTTAAAATCGAATAAGGCGTTTAGAAGTTACAGTTATTTAAAGAATTACACATTGAATGGCTTCCCCCACTCTTATTAAAGATGATACATCAACAAGCCTCAGACAAAAGTGGTGCAAAATTATCTAGTCTTTTTAATGATGTTACCACATTTTTATCTATATTTGGAAAATTTCGGAGAAATTAAGCATTTTAAAATTTTAAATGAAATAACGCCCCCTTGTGACGAAATGCGGAACTTGAAAATAATTTCTGGAATTTTCTCATGACCACTTTAATTGAAAAAAAAAATTCCCCAAGGTTGTACGACCAATAGTTTCCGAGATACAGCCGCTGGCCACGCTTAGTGGATCAGCCTGTATAGGGTGTTTCATAATATATTCGCAAGACTTTACGATGTGACAGCTCGCCTAAAAATATGAAAAAAAGTCTCTATTAACTGACCCTCTAAAATGCACCATGTCCGAGATACAGGGTGTTGAAAAATCCGTTTTTTTGCGAATATCTCCGGAACCATTTATCGTACAGAAAACAGCTTTTGCAAGCATTGTCTACTCATAATAAGCTATGTTTTTTGTGGGAATTTTTTGTTTTAAATTCATAATTGGTGAATATTTTGAAGGGGTAGTGGGTGTTTTTCCCCCCAATTGCTACGCCATTGGAAAAAGTACGGTTTTAAGATACCAAATTGAACCGCCAATGTTTTCTACACAAAAAAGGTACTCTTGGTCATAAGCTCTAAAGTGGACCGTTTTCGAGGAAAATCAACTTTCGAAAATTGTTGAAGAACGTGGTCAATTTTTTTGAAATAAATTTAATGTTTTCTACTACTTAAACGTTAACTTTATAATTGCAAAATTAAAAAAAAATAAAAAATGATAGAAAAGTTGTGTTTTCAAAATTTCCCAAACCGTAAAAAAATCGAAGAATTGCTGCGTGCATTGAACGGCGGACATTTCATTTAACGAAGTGTATTTTGATTGTCTATTGGTGGAATTTTGAATAGTAAGAAAAACCAATTTATTTCATACCGACGTTTCGATAATGATTATTACCATCCTCAGGGCTCAAACAACGGTTTCTCTATTCTGTTAGAAAAACCGTTGTTTGAGCCCTGAGGATGGTAATAAACATTACCGAAACCTCAGCATGAAATAAATTGGTTTTTCTTACCGTTGTCTAAAACCCATTAACCACACCATCAAAATTTAATTTAACTGTGTATGATTTGTTTCTGTTTTTTTTTTAATTTTGCAATTACAAAAAATTACATTTATTTCAAAAAATTGGCCATGTTTTTCAACAACTTGGTTTTCCTCGAAAACGGTCCACTTTAGAGCTTATAACCGAGAGTATCTTTTTTGTGTAGAAAATATTGCCGGTTCAAATGGGTATCTTAAAACCGTACTTTTTCCAGTGGCGTAGAAATTGGGGAGAAAAACACCCACTACCCCTTCAAAATCTTCACCAATTATGAATTTAAAACTAAAAATTCTTACAAAAAACATAGCTTATTATGAGTAGACAATGCTTACAAAAGCTGTTTTCTGTACGATAAACCATTCCGGAGATATTCGCAAAAAACGGATTTTTTTTTCAATTTCAAGACCCTGTATCTCGGACATGGTGCATTTTAGAGGGTAAGTTAAGAGACTTTTTTTCATATTTTTAGACGAGCAGTCACATCCTAAAGTCCTGCGCATATATTATGAAGCACCCTGTATAATCTAATACAGTTCCTAATATTTACCACAGTCTTTTCCGGAGGAAAAACCTGTATAGTCTAGTTACTGAATTTCTATAATAGGGATCACCTTCCACACCAGCCAATCACAATAATAAAATAAAAATATTTAATTACATTACACTTTAATTAGTAGATTTTCCATTACATAATATTTAACAATAACAAAAAATATTTCAAAAAAATCGGTACCATCTAACGGGTACTTCACATGTTAATTATTCCCTTTCTAATGATGCCGTTGATTGATGATTGTTGTTGAAAATTGTCTTGATGAACTGTTACGGCTTGCTTTTACGCGCAGATATAGTTTCTTTACTTCTTCGAATTTCTGAAAATAGAAATAAATACGCGATATTAATTTATTTAAACATTTTGAACACCTCCTTATCTTATTGAAAACTACATTATTGGAAATGAAAGAAACATATTTTAGAAATATTGACAAATTGTTTTGAAATGGGATTGCAGTCAAAATTTGCTACGGTCTAAATATAACTACAAGGGTGTTTTGTCCGAACATTTTTTCTACAGAATTTCCTTTTAGCTTGATACATTTAGCCCAACGTGCCCAATTTTTACGTAGTTTTAAAAAAATGTCTGTATGTCAGTCTGTGTTTGTCTGCATCCAAGAGAACTCAAAAATTCTAATAAAATCTATACAGTATGTCCCAAATATAAGGAATGAACCATAGTTGTGTTTTTTTTAAAATGGAATGCCCTGTATATGAATATATTTTTAGATTCCCCGTTCAAAATAAATCTTTCATGCACTTTCTCCCTGCCTTAAGAATGTACAGTATATACAGGCTTACACTCCCAATATATACAGGGTATCCCACCGGGAACCAAATTGATCAGTATACAGGGTATACGCCATACGACACGGAATAGTGTGGCTAAACTATTTAATTTCCTAAAAGTTTTAAGTTATTAGGCGAATTTTTAATTGAACCTGTTAATTTCATGTAAACCACCCTGTATTTGATGATGCAAAAATTAAAGTTGAAGTAAAGTTTTCCTATAGATATGTATATCTTTAATTTTGCATGGAAGATGCACACATATTGGTAATAATAGGAAGAATTTTCAAAATTGTGATATTTATCAAGGCAGCCATGAGAATTTGAGAAGATAGCATACATTTTTTGGATGGACTACTTCTTCAAATTAAAAACTTTATGTCAAATCTCTTGTAGAAAAGATCAGCGTAAATTGTTGTCATTCTACAACAGTGATACAACTTTTCAGGAGAAGTAGGTCGAATATTTGCACTTTATTTTAGCAACCGTATCTATTTGGTTTTATTGTTTTGTTGAAATAAAATGCTTCTTTCGTTTCAGGTAAGGCCAATCATTCCACGGATCGATGGCTCATCCTCTCAAAAGTCTTGAAAATGTGGGTGTAGACAAGTTACTCAAATAATGAACAAGGTAGGTTAAGCTTCTTTCTGTGTTAAGGAAACTCTAAAATGCTCCAAGATTTCCAGGTAATGTTCACCGATAACCTTGGGTATTTGGGCCGTGGTTTTCTAAACTAGTAAAGGGAGGTATTTTGGAATTGTGTATCTGTGTCAGTGTGCCTTAGCTATTTGGAGGTTTTTTTCTTAAAATCATGTTTCACAAATTCTTGGTCCCTATTATTGTTCTTGACGTACCCGATGTATTTATTAAAAGGTGGACAAATTAAAAAAAAAAATCATATAGTTCGTTATATTATGTATAAAATCAAAATTATAGATCTTAAAGAAGTGCACATTTTTCAATAATTTTTATGGTTTTCGAGTTATTTTATTTTTTATTTTCATTGGTAGTTTGCATCACGGTAGGGGCATTTTTGTTTGTATTTTTTTTAAATGAAGTTTTACCAAGTCCATCTTGTGTTTAGTCGCCATTGATGTACCGGAAATATTTTTTTACGGATTTAAAAGTTAAAAAAATTATATTATATTTGATTTTTTAGTATTTTTTTGAAGATGTAAATAACATTGCAAAGATTTATATATGTATTTCCAACAAGGAACCTATCTGTCCTTGATTTTTTGCATTTTTTTAGGAACACCCTGTCTATTGACATAATGGCGACAGGTAATTAGCCCAGTTGTATACCTCTCGTATTCTACACTACTTATACCTATAAACTTACTTGGTTTTACTTCTTGTCATTCTATCAGTTGATTCTGATTTGGTTGTAGTCTCTCTCTTTGGTTGTTTTTTCTTGTTTTTCGGAAGACTATTATTTTTCTGTGTCTGTGGTTGTGTTTCGACACAAGTTTCTTCTTTCTTTGGTAATTTGTTCAGTGTTTTCAAAATAGCCTCATGTCGCCTTAAATAAAAACGGCAAATTAGTATACAAGCTGAGTCTTGAGCTAAATCGCAAGTTCATATACATAATGAATCACGACTAACGGGGTAGTTTATTATTTTTGATTTTATTTTTTCAACTCGTAAATATGTAGCTAATTGTGCTATTATACAGGGTGTACAAAAAGCGTGGCATCAAATAATTTACAATATATTAGATAAGTTTTGACCCTTTTTTTATACTCTTTACCTACGCCTTGAATTCTATGCCTATATGAACCTTTATCTAATGCTTTTATTAACCTCTATCTTAAGGGGTGGTAAGTCGCAGAGGCGTAGAAAAGGGAGGGCTGGGAAGAGGAGAAAGATAGTTTGAATAAGCGAATGTTGCTAATTATTTTTTATTTATTAAATGAAATAGTAAAAGTATTTGTTACATATCACAGGTTAGGTAACGATTACTAGGGCAATACTTGATATTTGATGCTTCAAAGCATATAGCATTATATTGTTGTAATGAAAATAAATGTAATAATCAAAATCATATCAAACTTACCTATCGACCATTTCTTTATCAGGAAATAGAACTTTAATAAGGCTGTCAAAATTATCATCTGGACGTAGATCTCGTTTGGACACGAGTTTTCTTCTGCATGTTGGACACTCTTTGTTACCGGACCATAGAGCTTCAGTTATACATTCGTAGCAGAACCTGAATAGCAGAAAAATTCAAAATATGTAGATATTTTTATGTTTCCAAGGTGTAAATTGTGTTTTTAATGATAAATGAGATGAGAAAAACGTGCGGATGCTCTTGATAACGCCAGACTACTAGAAACAAAGTTTGATGGTCATGCCAAAGTTTTTTTTCGCAGTTTTTTCCGAATTTCAACTAAAACCTAAATTGTAGGAGCATTACGCAGGATCACGATATGCATCTATTTGCTAGACATGGTGGCCTGCGACTTTTCTGCTATTTCCGATGCTGAACAGAATCATGAGAAACAACGTTTTACCGCCATCGGTGAGATGAACATTCCATCGCTAAATAAATTGAAGTTCTATACAGAAAAATAAGTTCTATAGAGGTGTTTCTTACTTGGCAGATATCGGTGTTTTATTTTTAAAAGGAACAGCAATGATACTGGTGAATAAATATTCTTGAAACAATACGGACATTGTTCTTTTGATGTCAGACAACAAGAAATGTTGTTTCTTTTGTAACATAGAGGACAGTTTTCAATAAATCAAAATAACTGGTAAAATTTAAACTCCGTAACTTAGTCTTGTGACTTACCTGTGCAAGCAACTTCTGGTAGTCATTGTTCTTGTCAAGAGACACAAACAAATCGGACATGTAAAATCACTTTGCAGACCTAACGGTGATATTGCAATATCTTTTTCTATCACTTCGTGTGGTATTCTTGAGTTCTCATATTCACTGAGCTCAGATAATGTAGAATACTCTGATAGTTCCGTCATGTTTTACACGAAAACTTAAAATGGTGAAGCAATTAAACCTTTAGACCGATAAACACTCTACAAGTTGGTTCTTAGTTGAGAGTTGGTGATAAACTAAATATTTGGAAACAGAATTATGCATATTTATATTATGTTATCATAAAATGTCATTACCTGAATGGGTAGAGAGATATTGAATGAAGCAGGTAGGTTAAGGTCTATATCGTATCTTCACAATAATTATTATTAATCCTATGGAAAATGTAAGTACTTATTTTTACCTTTATCCAGGTAATAACAAGGTAGGATTTTATTTATTTTTCATAGAAAACATTTTAAAATTATAAATCAATTTAGTTTTATTGTGGGTATTTCCGAATTAGACTCTATGCAGCAGTGGCGGCTGGTGGTGGTTTGTACCTGATCGGCACTAAAGGCAAAGTTTTAATACATACCTACTTATTTTTAGTTTTACTTTTCCGCGCAGAGAAAGTATTGTGAACGCGCTAAAAAAAAATTGAGATAAAGACGGATATAAGCATTTTGAAGTTCGTTGAGACAATTAAGACCATTTACAGATGGAAGTCTGTCTGTGTGTGTATGTATCTGTCTGTCTGTATGTATGTGCCGCGCTCCACAGAGCTGCACTTCGACGCGACGATCGTCACTGTATAATCCGTCTAGGCTACCCGGCTCGGCTAACGAGGGTATAATGTAGGCTGTAGTACACTTCGCAGGCGAGTGTAATATAGCCATTATATGCGAGTCAAATACTATACAAATTTCCAAAAAATAATTTACAATAATTATTAGTAAATTAACAAAACGACGATATTTTAAATGTAAGTCTTATTTATGTAGAAAATTAATGTAAGCTCACGACAATAATTAAAATTTATGGTTGTATTGTTGTAGAATGTATATTATAACATCAGTGCTTTTATTGGTAATTGCAAAGTTGTGGACGCTATCAGAAGACGTAGATGGACATTGATTTGTATTCGAAATACTAACAGAATTTGCATTGATTTCATGCAAAATTTTGTTAGCAGTTTCCATTTTATTTTTCTTGGAGTCAGCAATATAGCCTTCAGCTACAGAGGCTGATTTCCAACCGCCTTGACGTTTTAGGGCTGTAATATTTGCGCTGAAGGCAATGGCCTGTGTATCTTTCTGGACTTGGTAGTTTCAAAAATTGTCTTTACCCATTTTGCCAAATTTATTTATACCAATAATTTGATTTGTACATTTTCCGTTTTGAAAATTTAGGAAAAGGGAACTTGATACGTTTGATGGTCTGAGATCTACATATTTTTTACGGCATTATAAAAATAGCCAGTAACGGTAAAAATTCTGGGAACTTTCGTCTTCGTTACTGCAACAGATACATTTATGCAGCCGTCAAAAAATGGTATATTGTCTATTTTCAATTGATATAAGTCGTTTGATCCACAGGCTACCATCACTGCACTCCCATTATTAATACAACCTATAAAAACCAAATAAATAATTATTCAGTTAAATTGTAATGTATTTATTTCTATTAAAATTTACCTTGGTAGCTAGGTATTTTATATCTGGTGCTTCAGCAATAAATTTTTGTATTTCCTCTCCACTAAATGCCTTTGATTTCTTAGGTTGGTAGCCATCTGATTGTCTTTTTAACAAAGCACGAATTCTTGCGAAAGAATGTTATATTTAAGATTAAGCGTGCTTTTAAGCATGGAATAATGACTCCACAAAGTAGACGATTTATATTTCTTTGTCAATTCCTTGAAATATACTAACAAAGTGTCTTCGGAAAATGAGTTGGTCCCATTTCTTAGGTGCCAGTTCACAAAGCTGTTATATACAATATTGTTATTTTTCCGTGATTTTTCTGGAAGTAATTCTAGTGATGCTACCTCTGCGGCCGCGCGGATTTATAATAATAATAATAATCTTTTTGTTCGCAATCAAATTACAATACCATATAATATGAACACATAAAGACAAGGTACATACGTGATAACGAAAAGGGTCAGAAGGCACAATACCGATATTATATTCTGACCCGAGCATTAAACTAAACTTAACTTCTATTTGAATTAAAGAAAAATAAATAAATAAAAAAAAATCCTCCATATTACGCATTATGCAATAATTATCGGTGAGACCCTGTATTTCACAATCAAAATACTAAAATAAGCAAATAATGCAAAATCAATCCTCAGCAAATCATTTCTGGAGGAGTACATGAAATTTAGTTTTCACTGTCAGAATCCATTAAAATTCGCGTTTAGAACAATTTAATCTCTACACTAAATTGTAAAATTATTACAAACATCAAATATTTTTTATTTGTGTCAAATTCAAATGCTCTAGTTGTCATAGTAACAATAATCTAAGCAAGCTCGAATATGTATAAAAATGTATATTCCACGGGTGTGGAATATGAAACTCATATGAGAAAAATAGCAAAAAGATAAACAAAAAAAAACAATCCAATAATAATATGATAACGAAAACTGAAAACAGGATAAAAACAAACAACAATTCATTCCTACTCGTTCATAATAAATGATCTTAATTTAAGAATATCTGCAATACGTGAGCAGATTAATATGATTTAGGGCACTAACCAAGTCATCAAGGGATGATACAGCGGTCTGTGCCGACCTAATTGGGGCGAAAATTGGGCATTCGAACAGGATGTGGTATAAAGTTTCCTGGACATTTAGATTGCATATGGTACACGTCTCTCTTGATCTGATCAGATAAACTGTGAATTTGTGAATTTAATAAAATATTTGTTTGATACACGGAGTTGTGAGATAATGCGAATAATGTCTAACTCATTGTTAGAAAACTGTATGTTTTGGAAACAATAAAGTTTTGAATTGAAATTGAATTGATAAAATCTATTTTTTACGAATAATTGGGTAACATTAGTATATGTAGACGATAAAAACAATCATTCCCGTTATTTATTGAACACACCTCGTATATTCATACTTTATACAATCTACAGTTATTGAAATTAGCAAAAATCATGTTATTTCTAAATAGTCTATCTATCTAATTTGTAAACTATTGAGTTAAGTATTTTCCCATTTGTCTCACGCATCCTATACCAGTTCATTATTTATGATGCGGAGAAAATTATAGAAAATAAATAATGAAGCATTAGTAATAAAAAAAAATACACAGGAAAATGGAAATTACATACGATTATAATTATTATGAAGTTCATCAAATTATTGTTTATTACTAGGATAATTTATTATGAAATAATTTATGATTTATATAACAGAAAAATGGTTGAGGAAAGAATGTCTAATTTCCTATACGAATTTTCAGATGCTTCCTTGTAAGCCTTTTCGTACCACAATTCAGATTTTCCGGCAGAATTTCATTAGTTGCTTTTGTGGCTTATTTCAATAACCAACTGAATGTCGTTTCAACAAGAAATAAAAGCGATCAGCCTGCTATGCTTATGCGATATTTTTCTCATTTCATGGATCGGAAATAGTATATTGTGTACTTAGAAGAAAACGGAACACTTTATTCCCGGACGACTATGGAATTTGCAACCATAGGTGTCCGGGAAGCATTTTCGGAATTCGCCGACACATTAGCTGCTCGGAACAACTCGGGTGATAAGATTCACAGATTAATAAAGTCCTGACGTATTAGACTAATGCGTCAGCGATTTACGTATGAAATTGCACATCTCAAACTAAGAATATCTTTTCGTTTTGAATCAGATTTGTGTAACTAGTTTCTTGATTTCTTGAGCTGTTAAAGACATTTTGATTTCCCAATAAAAATAAATTTTACCTATTAATATTGAATTAATGAAATGGATCCAAAGAAGGTATGTAGATTCTTTGTATTTTTAGGTTAGGTTTATGCCGTTTGTATTATATTTACGGTCGTGTCTGCTCGAGTGTTTGACGTAAGTTCGAATAATTTCGGTAATTGGCGCATCTGACCGTCGCACAGTGGGGTATTTGGCCAATTTAGCAAGACAAAATTATACAACAAATACACTAAGTGCAAAACAGGTTCTAACAGTAAGGTTGGTTGTATAATTACTAAAATTGATAAATTAGCTAAGTTTTCTTACAAAACGTAAATATACAGGGTGTCCTTGGCAAATATAACAAGAAAACATCTAGGAGAAAATATTAAATACAAAATAGTTTTATAATGATCAAAAATGTGGGTCAAATAGAGTATTTAAAAAAAACAAACAAACAGGGTGTTTGGTAATTTGGGGTGTTTGGTGTATGTAACTTGATTAAAACACTGGTTACGGTATTTACAAAATTAAATATTTAATTACAGAACTTAATATGAATTTCGTATATTGAAGTACATTATTTACAATCATTACTAAACTTAAAATATGTATACAGTGTGGCACAAGATAAATGGTCGCCATAATACTAGCAGACTAAAGTAAAATACGTATATATACAGTGTGACACAAGAACAATGATGGTCGCCACAAGTGTACCAAACATTAGTTAGGTTTTTTTGAAACAAATTTATCCATATACAGGGTGTTCCAATTCTGACACCAACATACAACTTAGTTCTAAAAAAATAAATATGCTTTTCATTATAGTGATTAGCTGCCCATTTGTTTTTTATCTAGGATTTAAAATAAGAAAATTTTATTTTAACATCTTTCATATTTTCCTCGGAATAATGGAATCGATTTGGCAGATGATGAAGAATAAAATCGTGGATATCCATTTCAGTTTGTTGTCGCATAATGTTGAATAACTCCCTTTTAGTGATTAGAGTCACAGGTGATGGGCCTACAAAAAAAGATATATTGATGATGGTATAATCTATTCGGAACGTTGAAACATTTTTTTTTGTTTTAAAGGAATATTTGCAATAAAAATATCCAACACTTTTATTGATAAGGTATTATTATTATTAGAGAAGTTTCAACTTTAGGTTTTTAAAGAATATTAAATCCAAGGAGACAAAAAAATATGGCAACCTCTATTTTTGTTTAAAATCGACATAATCTATCTTAGTTTTAAAAACAATTTATATCAAAATAGTTTTCGAATTGCAAAAGTTTTTTAATTATGTATTTCGAACACAGTGCATGAAAATAGTGATGGTTTCTTGGCCACAGGGTATTATTAGAACGCCTAATTCACTAAAAAAACGGACAAAACCGGATGAGAATTTCATTGAGCTTGAAAGCAGAATAACTATACTTCACTCTAAAGTGAAAATTATAGCTGGGACTCGCCCGGAGATATAACAAATTTCTTACGGTTTTTTAGATCCTTATAAAAAGTAAGAAATTAAAACACTATTTTTGTCAAATATGATTATTAACAAAAGAAAAGTAAATAAAAGTGTACTTATGTGCTATATATAATATAACTTACCTGAAAGACTAGATTCCATCATAAATTCTATTTAAAACAATGTCCAAATACAAAAAAATTATCACACAAAAACACACTTTAAATAACGAAATACTAACTGAAACACATGCTCTTATATAAATAGTCAGATATACACTAACCCTATGCACCTACGGGTAAAAACAGAGGTCCAAAAAGAAAATTTTATGGTTCTTTGTCTATCTGGCTTTATGATAGGTACATTTACTACCCATTTCTAACAAATTTACAAAATTGAATTTTGGAGCGCTAAATTAGGCAAATACCCCACTGTGCGTCGTTTACGGTGAGTTGGTAATGTATGCTCGTCCGGAAAATATTAGGACTTCCTAAGAAAGTACAATCAATTAGGTGTCAGCGATGTTTAGCTGCTTTATTTCAGCTTTTTCAAGCTTCTTCCAGTTAGATTGTATCTAGAATTAACAATTAGATGACATTTCT
Organism: Apoderus coryli; assembly: GCA_911728435.2. NCBI lineage: Eukaryota > Metazoa > Arthropoda > Insecta > Coleoptera > Attelabidae > Apoderus > Apoderus coryli. The sequence goes on along the minus strand of OU452198.1, from coordinate 30,942,820 downwards.
ATATACACCAACAGTGCCAAAAAATGTTACTATACACGATTAGTGATCAATTCAGTTAGTGTTGACCATTAACTTGTATATAGAAATGTAATTTAATTGTAATAGGAAATACAAGTCTGACTCCACAAAATCAATTTAATACGTTACACTCAATGTGTTACATCCAAACATGTTTCGAAGCTCACTAGCTTCATCATCAGTGGTAAATTTCGAGAGAAAATTGTATTTGCAAATATTACATATGACTAGGTTGAGAGTAACGTGCCGAAGTCACCCTGAGGAAAAATTTTTTTTTTTTTTTTGTTAATATTATTAAAATAAAATTATGTTAATACATATTATATCTGGTTTTTCTTTTTTGTGATCATTTTCAGAATAGAATTTTAACAAAGTTATGGTCTGTCTTTCTACGCAGTACCTGATAGACACCTAGCAGGTACTGCGTAGAAAGACAGACACATTGAGTGTAACGTATTAAATTGATTTTGTGGAGTCAGACTTTTATTTCCTATTACAATACATTCACTCCACTTCAGAATGGACTACTTCTTTAAAATGTAATTTAATTGTTTTAATTGTACATTCTAACTGGAAGAAGGTTGAACAAGCGGAAATAAAGCCGCGAAACGTCACTGACACCTAATTGAATGTACTTTCCTACGAAATGCTATAACCCACTATACAAAAGAAACCAGAAATTATTGTGGACCCAAAATACTTAAACATGAATTAATTGTTGTCATAGTTTCCAAACTATAACCGAGATTTGTAACTTTAGGAGTTGGCACATTGCATGTATTTCATAAATCGCCGACGCATCAGTCTAAAACGTCGGGACTTTATGAATCTATGATTCGCATCATCCGAGTTATTCCGAGCGGCTAATGTGTCGGCGAATTCCGAAAATGCGTCCGGCAATGTGCTTTTTCTACGAAGTGCACATACTATTTTTGCTGAAAACGTTAATAAGCCATAAGTTATATTTATATTATCAAATAATAACTAAAATTATATTATTTTAAAATGTCCCAGGATAGATGTAACAATGACATTTGGGGACTGAGTCCTGCTTGTTTTAAAACTAAGGTACCAAAAAAATGAGTTAAATCGCTGTTGTACAGCGTGTTTTATCAACAAATTTAGAAAAATCATCATCAACGGAGTGTCTTTATTTTAAAATGTACGCCAAAATTCTACTAACAATAGTTGTTTGGAATGCAATTTTATATCCCCGCACCGAATTTCAAGAATATAAAAGCATATTTTTGGAAAAATACTATTTTTCAATCATTAGTATTATCACAGAATACCTCGTACTATTTTATTTTGTATGTTAGAACAAACGCCACATAAAGATGACAACACATAATAAATATCAAAATTGAGACAACAAACGTATAAACAAACTGGGTAATTAGCAATAGGTTTACTATTTTCTAATAAACATTTATTCAATATAATCACCGCCCATATCCGCACATCTTTCGATCCTTAGTCTGAATTTTCATTAAAACTGTTTTAAAATGTGTTTTAATGTTAACGAGTTTGCAGCATTTCTAATTCTTTCCAGTAATATTGCTGCATAATTATGAAGTGGTTCAGCATAAACCAATTGTTTGAGAAGACCCCATAAAAAGAAGTCCAGTATTGATAAGGTTCAAAATTTAAATTCAATCACTGATTAACTGCAGCTGTGGAGCGACTAGTGCAACCGTCGCGTCGGTCGTATTGCAAATTAATTAAAGGCATACATATTTCTAAAATTATGTAGATTTTCCTGAGAAAATATTTCAAGAATCTGTAAAGTGCTGGTTTAACCTTCCTTCCATGAAATCAGGTTCAATAACTCCAATGTGATACGACACGATACACCACACATTTACTTTTTTTAAATAATTTCGCTAGAATGAATTCTAAAATTGGGATTTTCAGATCACCAATACCGACAATTTTGTGATAAAACAACACCATTTATTGTGAATGTGGATTTATCCGAGAAAATGATGAAAATATCTCTCTTCTATATTTTTTTCTCCAATAGTTGAACAAAAATCCAACCTACGACCATGATCTTCTTCAAATGTGTGTGTGAGTGTAGTTTTATAGGCCCTAATTTTTCGGACTTGCTAATATTAACGATACCTGATCTCTCTCTGAGCGGCATCTTAGGATTTTCTGTAACGGAGGCCTCAGCTATAATAACTCCAACATCGTCTGCGTGATGGTATACCCATCGCCCAAAGATTATACTAAACGTATAGATCTATATTCGGTGGTATAACTTTTTTTTTGTCTTAAGTTTAGAACACTACCAGTAGCCAAAAACTTTTTTTATGATTCTCCTCTGAAGAACAAAAATCGCCGGGCCTTTTTTTTGAAATATTTTCCGGTTGACTAATTATATGGGGTTTTCGTTGGAATACCCTGTATATTATGTTTAACTAATATATTTTGAAATGAATGTGTGAATAAGTACTGAGAGCGGCGCAGTCTACGGGAGCAGTTATGTCAATTTTGGTTAAATCTAAATCAAGTGATTGCCAAATGCATATCAAATTGTTTGAATCAATAGTTGTCAGCTCTTTAACAAATTGCGCGGCGGTATGGGGATTCCGTTATGCAGATGTCTTGGAGAAAGTACAGAGTGGATTTTTCAAGCGCCTTCTCCTCTTGCCTAAGAAGGTTCTATGTTGCGGCTTGAGATCGGAATAACTAGATTATCTTACCTCCTATTTAAAATGGCCTTCGACTGGTTATGCAAGGATATCCTAAAGTTTATTATTTGAGACTGTTGCGTCTGTGTGACTATTGCGATGCTAGGTATAATTGGGCCAAGCAAATTCAAGAAATATTTGGTTATATCAGTCGACGCGACCTCTGGGAAAATCTTAGTTTTGCTACGCTTAAGTCAAATCGAAGGGATCTGCTAAGTGAATACAAAAACACATGTAGTGAAGATGTTTTAAGATTACAAACTTCTACTTCCGCTGTGTTTTTTGCGAGTTTAAATATCGGTTCCTCAGGTATTTACTTGTTAGACTTCGGATTCATGTAACAAGAATTCTATGTCAGTTACGACTATGTAGTAAATATTACTATAAGTTTTCATTCAGACCCAATGACACTTGCACAATGTGCAAAATGCATGTCGATGAAACATTATCATTTTCTTGATAATATTCAGGTTTTTCTTCAGAAAATTAATAATCTTTCCATTTGCGACAGTCGAAATGTGTGTGACTTTGTCCTGAGCTGCCTAAAGTTGCGTTCATTTGTGTTGAACAAATGATTTTTTATTTGTTTTTTTTATTATTATTACTATTTCTGTTATAATAGTTTTTTAGCCATCATATATTTTCGTCTAATTTTTGTTTATAATAATGATACTATCCTGTTAAGAGTATTCTTATTATTAATTTGCATTTTCTGATAATGTAGTTTTTTTTTGGTTCTTGAATATTTATGTAACTAACCAAACTCTCGTTATAAGATGTATAATCTTACAGAACAATAAAGTTATTATTATTATTACTGAGTAATTAATAATGGTGTATTGATGGTTATTAAATATCATATAGGTAAATATGTTGTGTATCCTGGCAAAAAAGCCTGAGAACGCAATCTACGATACCTACTATAGGTAAATATAGGTAAAAAGAACAAATTTCATGCGCCCACTAACATATAATTTCTCGGAAGTTAAAGGTCTAAGATCGAAGGTCAATGAAATGCATGTGTATATACGATTTTTGTTTAATTTTCATTCGATTAGGTGGGAGAGTCGGTATTAAATGCAATAAACGAGGTCATCCAGCTAGCTGTAAGTACTCCTCCTTGTCTATGATACAGCACTTGATTTTCTATAATCGCCATAAATTTTTCAACGAATGTGTTATTTAATAAAATCATATGTAAATAAGTATAACAGTGGTCAAACTAAATTTTATTTATACAAATACAACAGCGCATGCTGTCAATTTTATAAATAAATCACTTGTAACACTCCTTTTATATTTTCCAACGAGCTACATCATCATTTCACAAGAACCTCTCATAATATTCATCAGGCTAATATAAGAACAAATAAGGGTTTGCATAATCCAATTTACGAGGCGGCACGGGCGTTCAATTCATTGCCGGAATTATTAAGGCAAGCTCCTAGTAAAGCTAAATTTAAAGAAGAATATGTAGAGATGCACCTTGAGCTGAGTTCACCTTAGAGTCTAGAACCATGCATTGTGTTGTATCTGTCAATATTTTGTCCCAACTTCCTGTTTGTTTTTCTATTGTAAGGATTAAATTACATTATTGTTTATCTTATGAAGTTCGTAGCGTATGGTATTATTAGTATCCTTGGTACCAGTGTTTTTAGCACTGTTAGGACTCAAAATGTATTGTAGTAATTTTGTTAGAAAGAATAAATGATTTGTTTTCAAAAAAAAAAAATCACAATGAGGTTCAGATGTTATTTGCATGAGCTTTCCTGGCAGGACCATTCGAGTATTAGGGTATGTACAGAGTGGTCCAAATTGGACACTTTTGATAGGAAACACCGATTTCTAGAGGAATTAGAAGGAAACTAACCTACATGTCACGAGCTCGATTTTCAAACGAAAGTTTTGACTTTTGTGCATTTTTAACCTACCCCTGTAACTTATTTATTTATGATTGTTTTTTGATTCTGTGAAAACATTCGCAAGGCACTTTTTTGAGGGGAATCCAGTGGTGTCTCTATTTTTTTTTCTTAAAGACTGGTGTTGAAACTATGACATAAACTTGTAATTTTTCTTATCTACTACCCTGTATATTTTTGCATATTCGTTTTAGAAATTAAATTACCTTTCCAAATGTATGTAAAACTTGCCACTTATCTTTTGAAACTTTTGTTTTATTAATGTTTTCAAATAATGTTAGATGCGTCTTTGAAAATTTATCTTGCAAAAAACAATATCATAATAAATTAATTTAATCAATTTAATAAAAAATAACAAGAACAAAGAGTACGTAGTTCAAATTGAATACCATTTAAATTAAAGCATATTATTTGACTTCGCTCCTGGACATGATTAACAGCATTGATTAATTCTACCGCAGATATAAAATCAAAAGCATATCGCACTGCTGCTTCCAACGCATCTCGAGAAACAGGATTTCGCTTATATGTGTGGTTTCTTATTCTTCCCCAAAGGTAGAAATCCAGAGGCGTTAGATCGGGGGACCTTGCTGGCCAATGAACAGGGCCCCGGTTGCCAAGTCAATTGTGCCCAAATTGTTGGTTTAAAAATGTCCTTATAATCTGTGCGTCTTGTGGAAGTATACGTTTTCAATTTCCGTTAATGGCAAATCATCAATAAATCAACAAACTTCCGTAATATTTCCAGATATCGCGATGCTGTAAGGCTACCCTCAAAGATATAGATACCAATAAACCTTCCTCTGAAAATACCGACCCATCGTTGCTGTATCGGCCTTGATTCTGTGTCTCCATGGTAATATGTGGATTTTCCAAAGTCCAATTGTAGGAATTGTATCTGTTGAAAATGCCAGCGCTGCTTATGCACGCTTGATCAGTCCATATAATGTTCTGCGCTACATTCCGGTTTTCACCATATTAATAATAATAATAATAATAAATGGTCTTTATTTTTAACTCGGCGAATTTCAGCAAGCTGTTTTTAACCGAGCATTTATACAACAAATCAAATACAATATCAAATTACATTGTGCATAAGAAGTCATAAAAAATTCTAAGTATTTGTCACATACCAAAAATTTACCTGTACTAAATTAAATATTGTAATAACACAGTTAGCCACGCAGGCGAAAAAGAAACAGAAAACAAATAAAATCAAGAAAATGAGAAAAATCAAAACGAAATAAAATCAACAAAGGAAATTCACAACGACCATTGCTACCCACTTCTATCCAACAGATATTTCTTGAGTTTCTTTCTAAAGCTCGCTGTCCCCAAAGAACTCAGAGACGTTGCCAACCGATTGTACAACCGAGCTCCAATATATGAAAAAGATCTCTGAAAAAGGGCTGTACTATGTTTAGGTGTACTCAGGAGGTGGCGATATCTTGTGTGTCTGTCATGAGTCGCGTACACATTTGTTCCTTAAATACGACGGAAAATTCATTGTTAATACCTTGTGTACCATGCAAGCGATATGCAAGTCTCTACGTTCAGTCATTCGTAGCCACCGTAGCTCTCTCAATTTATCGCTTACATGGTCAGGCGCCCTAAGACCAAATACAAAACGAACACACGAGTTTTGGATTTTTTGTATTTTATAGCTGCTCTTATTATCTAAACATGGACCATAAATGACATCTCCAAAATTACAATGGCTCAAAACTAAACTTTCGCACAGCTGCTTTTTTAATTTAACATTTAGTAAGTGTCTACTGCGAAACAAGTTCCGTAAAGTCATAAATGATCTCTGAACAATTTTGTTAACATGCGTTCGGAATCTCAATATTTCATCAAACGTAATGCCCAAGTTGTTTACCTCCGTGTAGGAGAGGACACTGCTATTATCTATTTCGATCTTTAATTTATTTGTGTCGTGTTTTAAACCAAAGTAGATTATTTTAGATTTCAGTGGGTTAACTTTCAAACCGTGGTTCGAACAGTAAACAAAGATATTATTTAAGGTATTGTTGAAGCTGCGCTCCGCCGCCACACGTTCATGCTCCCCATAAGACACGTAAACCTGCTTGTCATCAGCAGATTTTCTCAAATATCATTGGCAGAACTCGAGCCTGAATTGTGGGTCATTTGGTTGCAGCTTGTGAATCTTTCTCACTCTATAGGGTTTGAATTTATTGTTTTTCAGTATTCGCAAAGCAGTAGTTTTTGGTATACCTGTATTCAACTGCATTTTACGTAATGAAAGATTTGTCCGATTTTAAATTTCCCCTAAAATAGTTATTTCTTCTACTTCTCTGTCCCTATTTCGAGCTTGGTATGTTCTTGGTCTTGGATTTTTAAACGCACCGTAGGTGAGAAGATTTCGCTGCAAACGGGAAAACAAATCGCGAAAAGGTTGTCTTCTTTCAGGGTAGCGGTCAAAGTAAAGATTGCGGGCAGCCTGAGCATCTTCATGTGATTCGCAATAACACTTTAGATGGAAATAAAACAAAAGAAATAGAAGAATATGAAACGTTAGTAATGAAATTTGGAGCGACATGTTCTCCGTGTTCTGCTCAATTTGTAAAAAACCTTAATGTTAAAGAATCGCCGAATTTCCCTCATTTAGTTGAAGAGAGACTAAATAATAATAATTTGATGTAACTTGTCAGTTGATATAAATCTGGTAAAACATCAAATTATGGACAAAAATAGATGAGAAATTTTTACATGGTCCTCCGAGAACACCTGAACTAAACGGGGAATAGTTATTTACAGTCCAAGAATCCCTCTGGAAGATTTAAATCCAGAAACTAGAAAATTCAAAAAATTTTGACAAGAACTGCCAAGGAATAGTCTTGCAAAATTTTTTTAGGAGATATAAGACCCTTGCACGGATTTAATAATGATAATAATGCTGGGTCGGTTAAAGAGTCAAATGCAAGAAATGAACAAGGTAGTTCGAAAAGTATAAATTCAAAAACATCGAAAATAATAATCGAAAAAAACAAATTAATTCTAGAAGCAGAAAAAGCCAAAGCAGAACTATTGAAACATGAATTGGAAGCAAAACGATAAATTATTGAATTAGTAAGAGAAATTGCTGAAGCAGAATTAGACGAGGAATTTGAAAATGACGATTATGAAAGTGGTAGTAAACTTAGTGACAGTAAAATAAGTTTGCATTCTTCAGAAAAATTAAATAATGTTAAAGACTGGAACAAAGATTAATCTACACAATAGATAGTCAGCCCAATGCATTAAAATCAGAACATCTCTAAGTATGCCTGCCACTACGTGGCGTATACTAGCGTGTACAGCATAGAGCAGTATTGTCACAGCCAGAAACCGTTTTGTAGTTTATTAATATCAGAAACAAAACGCAACGTATAACAATTATTTACATGATTTGCAACAGATATGCACCGGCAATGCTGTATTGTCAGAGAGAGAAATTGATGAAATTCTGTATTAATCTGGAGGGGATACGCAGGGAGGGTAGAAAAAAAAACAAGCGAATGTGGTGTGTGTCGTGCTGTTGCCGATTCGTCGGTAAAAGAAACACACAGGGTGATTTATTACAAGTACAGTATTGAAATAAAAGCCTAATCTCTATGAATTAAATTTAATATATTAATATTTAATCCATGTCATACATGTTTCAAGACTAGACCAGTCCCATGATCAGTGGCGAACAATCGCTAAATGAAAAGCTTTTAGATAGAAACATACTTTTGACTCCATTGTAATAATTTGTTGATGAATATAAAAAAAATCTAAATATATAAAAGCTAAAAGCTTTTGATTTAATTATTGCTCGCCACTGATTATGGGACTGGTCTAGTCTTGAAACATGTTGTATGACATGGATTAATGATTATTATATTAAATTTATTTCGTGGATATTAGACTTTTATACCAATACCGAAATCAAATAGGTATTAATGTACATTATTCTTTGTCAAAATTATAACTCCACTTAAGAATGGACTAGGTACTTTTTCAATTTATTACATATATTTTAAATATTTCACGTAGACAATGTGGCAAAGATGTAACAAGATTGTTGTAGATCTTATAATACCTATAATAAAAAAAATTATCATTGCTACCTATATTATATTAGGTATACCTATTATAATAGTCTGTCTCTGTTATTGCGATTTTCATTGTTTTCATACCTACTGATTTTGTTTTGAAGAGAATTAATATATTTAATTTAATCTTTGATACTACCAAAGATTAATAAGTTAATCTTTGGCTGCTTAGTTATTTTTTTGTGAATATTTTTAGCTCTCCATATCATATATGTAATAGTATATGGAGAGTATTAGTTTCATGAAAAAATTTTTTTTTTAATTTCACCGGAAATACTTGTTTTTGGTCATTTTATACATAAATAAGTAGTTTTAAAAAAATTTCTGTCTGTCTGTCTGTATCCACGAAAACGCAAAAACCGCTTAACAGATTTTAATCAAATTTGGTACAAATTTCTATCAATATCACAGAAGGATACATTTATTACGTATATAATTTGTTAGATTTTACATCTCCGAATTGAAACACACGCAAAAAATGTGCATAAAAAAGTTACGGTAGCATTTCACGCCTGTATGCTCCTTTAATTTACCCGCCTCTGAGATTTATTTTTTCATAATGTTAACGACAAGTTGAATCTGCTGTTTGAGTTTGATCCTTAAAACTGAATCAGGTAATAACCGGAAGTCCTATCTATAACGCCAAATTTCGTTAATTTAAATATAACTTTTTGATGCATCCTTATAGCTATCCGAAATTTTAAATGACTAAAATAATATTATTTTAGTCATTTAAAATTATTATCTAAAACATTTAATTAACCAGCCCTGTATATTTATACTATTATAGTAATTTTTTTTATTTTCGTACATACACATTAATCTTTGCGTAGATAGGTATACGTATACCATATAATTTTAAACAAAAAACACTGCTGCACAGTAGTACATATATGATACCTATAATATAAAAACAAACTCCCACCTCGTAGGGGAAAGTATACTCGTCCTTGTCTAACATTGCCCATATGATTATTTTATTTCAACACAATACATATAACGCCATCTACAATTTCCATGGTTGCATGTTTTTCTAATAGATGTAGCTCGTGTCGAGACAGTTTAAATTTTTGTTTTATTTCCCATATAGGCTGACTATCTATTGTGTACATTAATCTTTGACTGGATGAATAATAATGATTGTGCAATCAAAGACCAAAGACCAACTTTCAAGTGTAAATCACGACAGTTTCGTTAATGATAGTGATAATTCTTTATCCAAATTATGTCATGTGATTGAAAAAGCAATAAAAAGTGCACAAAATCCTGAATCATCAGAAAGAATTGTGAATAGGATAAAGAACTACCAAATTTTGATAGTAAACCTGAGGCTTGGCCGTTGTTTATTTCGCAGTACAGAAGAAGAAGTGAAGTTTGTAAATATACTGATGATGAAAAAATGGCAAAGTTACAAAAATGTTTAAAAGGGGAAGCATTTGACCATAAATAGGAATTATTGATATTAAGTCCCGATTCTTTTCTGATAGTAGTTAGAAGTCTACTACCCATTACTGCAGCCTGCAATTCTAGCCTCGGTATAGATAGTGGTTTTAGAGGACATACTCTTGCTTTAGAAGAAATAAAACAAACTTCAATTTGATCGTCTAAAATTATTCATAGATACGCTGCACATGCAAAAGCTTCTCCGCTTGCATCACAAAAAATATGTAAATCTATAAACCGAGCACTTCCCAATGAGTAAAAATAACATCTAGGTATTTTTAAATCCGCAATGTGTTTTAAATCTTTTAACCAAATTAACCAATTTTGAAAAATTCGATCAGATATAATTTCGTTCCATGTAATTCCAGGTCTACAAATTTGTTGTAAAATAATTCGTCATGTATAACTAAACTCATCACAAACTTAAGAACTTGGATTTGAATGAAAAAATACTAATTGTTTGAGAGCGACTGTTGGATGCCAAAGTTACTTCGCTATTTTTTTGCAGCATGCCACGCCAAATTTTGAAAGGCGCATCTAACATTATTTGAACACATTAATAAAACAAAAGTTTCAAAAGATAAGTGGCAAGTATTATATATATTTGGATATATGCAAAAATATACATGGTAGTCCATAAGAAAAACTCCAAGTTTATGTCATAGTTTCAACACCACTCTTTAAAAAAAAACTAGAGACACCACTGCATTCCTCTCAAAAAAGTGCCTTGCGAATGTTTTCACACAAACAAAAAAGAATCATAAATAAAGATTCAAATGAAACTGTCGTTCATCCACTCAAACTTGGTTTATTAAATGCAGGTTATTTTCAATACAGATGTAAGCACTGAAGATAATTCCTTAGAGAATCGAAACATGTCTGCTGCCATTTTGTATAAATAAGTTACAGGGGTAGGTTAAAAATGCACAAAAGTCAAAGACCACCCAGTACATAGTGGAGCCTTGACTCTGGCACTAGAGATGTGCAAAAAGTATCTATCCAATAGAAAAGATCGGATACTTTGCTAAGTTAGAAGTATCCGATACTTTATTTATAGAAGCTTGGATACAGCTGATATTTTTTATCGGCAGAAAGATTGTCCTTATAAACGCAATGGCTGAAAACTGTAAACTATAGTTACTTCAACCAGCGTAAATATAAGATACAGTATACCCACTCTGGTGGGTATCCTTTCTGTGGTATTTACAGAGAGAAGCCGCGTATCGGGGCATACAACAATACAACATATAGCCGAGAAAGCGAAATACGGGGGCATTTATGCACGCATGTTTACAAATTATTGTTACGAGGGCGGTAAAAATGTAATTGTATATTCGTTATTTAAATTAAGTAGTTAATTTTTCAATTTAAACCATATCCGTATATAAAAGTTTTTTTTTTATTTTTAAAGTAATCCATATTATTGCGAGGAGTTATATCATTATTCAATTGAAATAATACTACGTCTACTCCACAAATGAACACTTTATATTTGTCAATTACAATACGCTACCATAAATGTTTCGAGATACTTTTTTCTCATCATCAGTGGCATGATATTCATATAGAGTTACAGTTACATTTATCTAGGATTATCAAATATAGTTTCTCAAAGTCAATGTAAAATATTTTCTTAATTAGAGAGTATGGAAAATAGTCATATATTATTATAAAATTATTGGTTTCCAAGAGGGCAACACTCCTAACTATCTGGCGAACACTTATACAGAGTCAAATACTTCTATGCTCTTATGTTATATAAATAGTTTTAGTTTAATGCTGCCTTGAACTCAATATTATACATGTAAGTAAAAATAAATACAAATCGATGTAAATTGCAGGACGATCGCGACGTCTTGAATGGCAAACGATTTCCCACGGTCAAGCTATATCTATTAAATACCTATTGATGGCACTGACATATTATTAGACCGCTACGTGCCTGTTACATAATTATTTTGTTTTCTTTAATTTACAGATATCTAATATATCTAATACTAAGATTACTTCAAAGATTCTGGAAAGCCAATAATAATTTTATCGGTTTATTATAAATGCGATTTTAATGACATTTCGTCACACACACACAAAATACAGGTTTTTTTTTTATTTCCTTTAAAAGTTTGACTCAAATTAAGAGGATTTCATGTCCGTAAATATAATAAATGAAAATAATTTCGTGGCAAAGCGGACTAAAATGTTGGCTTTACCTACACAAGGAATTTTGTTTAATTTAGCAGGGCCCCAGTCTAATTCGATAGAAACCAGACCGAGGCATGGGTCGACAGGTACTGACGAATTCGTTTCGCTCTTGTTATGAGCTCGTCAGAGCACCATAGTCGCTGCCCATCACAAATATCGGCCTGCATTTAAGCACAATAGGATACACAACAGTAGACACATGTAAACATATATCATCTACATGTACATAGTAATGCATATCCCATACCATGCAGAGGCCGAACAAACTCAATGTATAGGTAAAACCAGTCGTATAAATAGAAATAAATATAAATAAAAATAGTATGAACACAAAACGCTAGCAGGAGACCATTTTATCCTTCTGCCAGCATCTCCCAAATATTTGGGTTTCAGCAATGCTCGGACGGTGGTCTCCAAGCGTTCTGCCGTCGATGTTTAATGCCAAATAATGAAAAATTAAGAGGATTTCATGTCCGTAAATATAATAAATGAAAATAATTTCGTGGCAAAGCGGACTAAAATGTTGGCTTTACCTACACAAGGAATTTTGTTTAATTTAGCAGGGCCCCAGTCTAATTCGATAGAAACCAGACCGAGGCATGGGTCGACAGGTACTGACGAATTCGTTTCGCTCTTGTTATGAGCTCGTCAGAGCACCATAGTCGCTGCCCATCACAAATATCGGCCTGCATTTAAGCACAATAGGATACACAACAGTAGACACATGTAAACATATATCATCTACATGTACATAGTAATGCATATCCCATACCATGCAGAGGCCGAACAAACTCAATGTATAGGTAAAACCAGTCGTATAAATAGAAATAAATATAAATAAAAATAGTATGAACACAAAACGCTAGCAGGAGACCATTTTATCCTTCTGCCAGCACCTCCCAAATATTTGGGTTTCAGCAATGCTCGGACGGTGGTCTCCAAGCGTTCTGCCGTCGATGTTTAATGCCAAATAATGAAAAATTAAGAGGATTTCATGTCCGTAAATATAATAAATGAAAATAATTTCGTGGCAAAGCGGACTAAAATGTTGGCTTTACCTACACAAGGAATTTTGTTTAATTTAGCAGGGCCCCAGTCTAATTCGATAGAAACCAGACCGAGGCATGGGTCGACAGGTACTGACGAATTCGTTTCGCTCTTGTTATGAGCTCGTCAGAGCACCATAGTCGCTGCCCATCACAAATATCGGCCTGCATTTAAGCACAATAGGATACACAACAGTAGACACATGTAAACATATATCATCTACATGTACATAGTAATGCATATCCCATACCATGCAGAGGCCGAACAAACTCAATGTATAGGTAAAACCAGTCGTATAAATAGAAATAAATATAAATAAAAATAGTATGAACACAAAACGCTAGCAGGAGACCATTTTATCCTTCTGCCAGCATCTCCCAAATATTTGGGTTTCAGCAATGCTCGGACGGTGGTCTCCAAGCGTTCTGCCGTCGATGTTTAATGCCAAATAATGAAAAATTAAGAGGATTTCATGTCCGTAAATATAATAAATGAAAATAATTTCGTGGCAAAGCGGACTAAAATGTTGGCTTTACCTACACAAGGAATTTTGTTTAATTTAGCAGGGCCCCAGTCTAATTCGATAGAAACCAGACCGAGGCATGGGTCGACAGGTACTGACGATTGTGATGGGCAGCGACTATGGTGCTCTGACGAGCTCATAACAAGAGCGAAACGAATTCGTCAGTACCTGTCGACCCATGCCTCGGTCTGGTTTCTATCGAATTAGACTGGGGCCCTGCTAAATTAAACAAAATTCCTTGTGTAGGTAAAGCCAACATTTTAGTCCGCTTTGCCACGAAATTATTTTCATTTATTATATTTACGGACATGAAATCCTCTTAATTTTTCATTATTTGGCATTAAACATCGACGGCAGAACGCTTGGAGACCACCGTCCGAGCATTGCTGAAACCCAAATATTTGGGAGATGCTGGCAGAAGGATAAAATGGTCTCCTGCTAGCGTTTTGTGTTCATACTATTTTTATTTATATTTATTTCTATTTATACGACTGGTTTTACCTATACATTGAGTTTGTTCGGCCTCTGCATGGTATGGGATATGCATTACTATGTACATGTAGATGATATATGTTTACATGTGTCTACTGTTGTGTATCCTATTGTGCTTAAATGCAGGCCGATATTTGTGATGGGCAGCGACTATGGTGCTCTGACGAGCTCATAACAAGAGCGAAACGAATTCGTCAGTACCTGTCGACCCATGCCTCGGTCTGGTTTCTATCGAATTAGACTGGGGCCCTGCTAAATTAAACAAAATTCCTTGTGTAGGTAAAGCCAACATTTTAGTCCGCTTTGCCACGAAATTATTTTCATTTATTATATTTACGGACATGAAATCCTCTTAATTTTTCATTATTTGGCATTAAACATCGACGGCAGAACGCTTGGAGACCACCGTCCGAGCATTGCTGAAACCCAAATATTTGGGAGATGCTGGCAGAAGGATAAAATGGTCTCCTGCTAGCGTTTTGTGTTCATACTATTTTTATTTATATTTATTTCTATTTATACGACTGGTTTTACCTATACATTGAGTTTGTTCGGCCTCTGCATGGTATGGGATATGCATTACTATGTACATGTAGATGATATATGTTTACATGTGTCTACTGTTGTGTATCCTATTGTGCTTAAATGCAGGCCGATATTTGTGATGGGCAGCGACTATGGTGCTCTGACGAGCTCATAACAAGAGCGAAACGAATTCGTCAGTACCTGTCGACCCATGCCTCGGTCTGGTTTCTATCGAATTAGACTGGGGCCCTGCTAAATTAAACAAAATTCCTTGTGTAGGTAAAGCCAACATTTTAGTCCGCTTTGCCACGAAATTATTTTCATTTATTATATTTACGGACATGAAATCCTCTTAATTTTTCATTATTTGGCATTAAACATCGACGGCAGAACGCTTGGAGACCACCGTCCGAGCATTGCTGAAACCCAAATATTTGGGAGATGCTGGCAGAAGGATAAAATGGTCTCCTGCTAGCGTTTTGTGTTCATACTATTTTTATTTATATTTATTTCTATTTATACGACTGGTTTTACCTATACATTGAGTTTGTTCGGCCTCTGCATGGTATGGGATATGCATTACTATGTACATGTAGATGATATATGTTTACATGTGTCTACTGTTGTGTATCCTATTGTGCTTAAATGCAGGCCGATATTTGTGATGGGCAGCGACTATGGTGCTCTGACGAGCTCATAACAAGAGCGAAACGAATTCGTCAGTACCTGTCGACCCATGCCTCGGTCTGGTTTCTATCGAATTAGACTGGGGCCCTGCTAAATTAAACAAAATTCCTTGTGTAGGTAAAGCCAACATTTTAGTCCGCTTTGCCACGAAATTATTTTCATTTATTATATTTACGGACATGAAATCCTCTTAATTTTTCATTATTTGGCATTAAACATCGACGGCAGAACGCTTGGAGACCACCGTCCGAGCATTGCTGAAACCCAAATATTTGGGAGATGCTGGCAGAAGGATAAAATGGTCTCCTGCTAGCGTTTTGTGTTCATACTATTTTTATTTATATTTATTTCTATTTATACGACTGGTTTTACCTATACATTGAGTTTGTTCGGCCTCTGCATGGTATGGGATATGCATTACTATGTACATGTAGATGATATATGTTTACATGTGTCTACTGTTGTGTATCCTATTGTGCTTAAATGCAGGCCGATATTTGTGATGGGCAGCGACTATGGTGCTCTGACGAGCTCATAACAAGAGCGAAACGAATTCGTCAGTACCTGTCGACCCATGCCTCGGTCTGGTTTCTATCGAATTAGACTGGGGCCCTGCTAAATTAAACAAAATTCCTTGTGTAGGTAAAGCCAACATTTTAGTCCGCTTTGCCACGAAATTATTTTCATGTTTGACTCAAAGTTCTGTAATGTGAAAAATAAACTCATTGATACAGTAATTAATTATTTTCTGTAGGATAAAATATTATAAGTAGGTATTGTGTATTTTTAGGTACATCACTTCAGAATACTCAGTTATCCCAGTCTCTTGGGTGTCAGTTCATATAATTTTTTTTATTAGGCGAATATATAATCCCAATTTTATATTTAATTTTAAAAAAATCGTCCGAAATGACACCTTACAAAGATATTAATTCTTGTCTGTTTATAGATCACTTCACTTGAAAATAAATAAGAAGAATCAAATCTACTGGGTTTTATTATTAATTCCTCACTGAAAATAGCTTTTGTTGATCTTTGATGAGAAAAGGGTATTGATGCAAAAATAATTTTGTTATAACCTAGATGAAAGTTTTATTAATGGACTATTTTCATATAGTCTGTCGTAAAAGCGATAATTAATACATTTTATCCTGAATCAAAGCAGTCCATATTTTTTGTGGTCTTGCTGATTCAACAAGGAACGCGCTTCGATTACAGAGTTTTAAATTTACCACCATGCCATAAAACGAACAACTCCAATTTCTATACTGAATTAGTATAAGAAACACTAATCAAACTATTTTAATTTTGATCTAAGAAGCTAAAATATATATTACAAAATATCTTTTCTATTTTTTATGTGCTAAAATATTGTGTTTCAAACCTTCGTTTTAATTTATTAAATACTTATTTAGTTAAGTACATGTAATTTTGTACTTTTTCCATTTATTTTTCTGTTTTATATCTTTGTTACATTTTAATAGCTAGTAGTTTGTCAAAAATCAAACATCGGTGATTTTGTGTAAAAGAAATAAAAAAACGTATAATATACAAATAAAACAACGTCTACTCCACCAAACTATTTATATATTTGTTCGCAATCAGCTTGCAGCGCCAGACATGTTTCGGAAAACTAAGTTTCCATCATCAGTGGCTTAGTATACATAGTTACGCAGTCATGTTAAGTATAAGTCAAACACAGTATGGCATGGATTATTTAAACGTCTATATACAAACAATTAGTGGAAGTTAGTGCAATAAAATGTTATAAAATTCAAATAAAAAAAAAATATTCTTATGGAAAATGAGAAACCATTTGCGTGGTCAAAATATTATAAAAATTCAGTCATTTTTCTATCTAGCGTTTCTTTTTGTATATCATTATTATTTTGTCTAATATTTTGCAATCTAAAACTTTCGACAAATGGAAACTTAGTTTTCCGAAACATGTCTGGCGCTGCAAGCTGATTGCGAACAAATATACAAATAGTTTGGTGGAGTAGACGTTGTTTTATTTGTGTCTTACACATTCAACTCCTCTCTGATATGGATTACTTCAAGAAAAATCATATATATGTTCAAATTTAAATTCAGATGCCAGTTAAGTTTCCATCATCAGTGGCCTCGGGTACATAATCACGTAGTCATGTTACAAGTCAAATATTATGGCATTGGTTATTTAAACATCCATACAAACAATCTGTGGAAACTATTGAAACATAAAATCGTTAAAAAAATTGAAACATTTTATTACATATGACCATTAAGAGCCACGGAGTATACATATGTGTTATCTAAATATTACAAAGGTTTAGTCTGTTTTCTTATAAAATTTCTTTTTGTATATCATAATTATTGTTTGGTTCTATGGAAAGATTTTGAAATTCAGAATTTCACTATAAAATGGAGAACAGATTGAACGACGTTATTATAAATAATGTTATACATAACTTGTCTGGCACCTCAATTTAAATGTGAACATGTATATGAGTAATTTAGTGGAGTAGACGTTGTTTTATTTGTATATTATACATACAACTCCTCTCTTATATGAATTACTTCAAGAAATAATTAAAAAAAAGCTTTTATGTACCAATGGATTTAATTTAAGAATATACAATTATATTTTTACCGCCCTCATAAGAATAATTTTTAAACATGCGTGCCCCCGTATTTCGCTTTCTCGGCTATGTTGTATTGTTGCATGTCCCAATACGCGGCATCTCTCTGTAAAGGTTCACAAAGGATACCGACGATAGTGGTTATACTGTCTCTTATATTTACGCTGACTAGATCAACAATAAGAAATTGGAAACAATTATTAATTATACATTGTGGAGTTGATACATTTTATTTCATATAATTTATAGCTTTGATAGAATATAACCTAGAAAATGTATCATAAAAAACTTGCTTACATAGGCGTTGGTAAATAGTGGAAAAGGGGTCAAAATAAAAAAAATCTAATCTTATTCGAAATATGAAATAATTTAAATAGAAAATTATTTTTATAATTAATTAAATTATTCGGAAATATAGCTTGTTCCAAGAGTCTTACGAGAAATATTACTTTTACACTTAAATATGCGCGCCTCGAGGCCAACAATTTTTTTAAGTGTATTTACAAAAACACATTTTATAGTTTTATTCTCTTTTTCTTATAATGAGACACCCTCTATATTTTATTGGTTCGTTCACACTGAAAGGAAATGCAACAACAAAATATTACATTTATTAACAAAGCATTAATTATTTATTATTCTTCTTCAAAGCGAATACAATGTAAAATACCTTCGCGACCTTTCAAATCTATGTTAACATTCCATTCCAATCCAAACAGAAAATGTCAAAGGCATAAAAACATTAAATCCTCCACACAGTATAATAAGATGTACCAACTTTTACTTTCTAAAAGATGTTCAATCAAAAGATGTTACGTGTTCACGTAACAATAATTCAGTTAAATGTAGATTGTGTCTGTATTCTTTGCAAGAATACCATAACATAAATAAAAAGGAACTGTTTTCTGCTACTATTATAGATTACGTATGCATTAGATGAAATTGGATTTTGTGATTTATTTCATCATGAAATATATAGACTGTATATGAGATTAAAATCATCTCGTAGGTTTAAAAATAATTGATGTATTGTTTCGCACTGTTACAACTTTTGTATCTATAAGTGATGTACAGAATGTGAATTGTGGCCTGGAGATATACAATTCGACTCTGAGCCGAACTAAGTCATCATCATCAGCATTCACTCGCTAACGAGTATGAATTATTCCAACTCAGGGATATCTGGATGGCTGAACAGACCGATCCTCGAGCCGCAGATTTTAAGAACATCCTTGTACCACTTTTGCTCGCCTCCCTGATTTCGTGAGCCGACCTTAAGCTGTGAATAAACGATTCTCTTTGGAAGGCGTTCCGTTGGCATGCGGATTACGTGGCCAGTCAATCGCAGCTGGTGCCTAACAATCATCTCCTCACTGCTAGTTGTTTCAGGTTTCTCCCGAACGCTGATGTTTGTTCGTCGGTCCTGCCATTTAATTCCAATAATTCTTCTAAGACATCGTTGATGGCACTTGTCGGGGGTTTTGAATTGCCTCCGTTAAGTGATTCAAGACTCACAGCTATATAATAATCCATCTTTGTCACCGGAAGACAATTTTAGTTGGTATTATAGGAAAAGCATTGAAGATATTAGGAATAACATCGAAGTACGTCTAGTTCCGGATATTGTATGTGGTGAAAATGTTTATATGATAAAATTTTGTGAGATTGGTATTAATAAATTACAAAAAATGGTAAATAATTTAAAACAAAAAAATACAAATGATTTATGCCTTAGTGTTCGGGTATTACAGAATATTTTTTTTCGACGACTGTTTTAGAATATAGATATTCTGATGTCAATAACTGTTACAGAATATTGAACATTCCGTAATAGTGTTACAGAATGACGTATTAAGGGTTGCCTATAACTTTAGCGGAATGTATAATTACACAGCGGTGTTTTAGCGTAATTAATAAATATTCGTATCTCTAGAAATGAGTCAGATATATTTAAAATCTATATAACAACTGTTACAATAACTTATTGAATATCTTATTGAAATTTTTTTAAGTGTTTACATTTAAGTTTTGACAGAACGACAAATTGTGGAATTTGTTTGACATATATGTCATTATTTGAAAGTCTCTTATGTGTAATTCTTTATTTATATTATTTATCAGATATCAACTTATACACATTGAGGTAAGTTATTAATTATATAATCTTGGTGTTGAAGTTTTAAAAGTACCTACCTATATAAATTGTTATAGAACTTTTTCAATATAATGTCTAACGAAGAAGCGCTATAATTTGTACCCCTCCTGAGATTAGAGAATTAAGTTGCAGTCGTAGAAAAAGTATAGTCTGTAACACGTGAGGAATCAGCTATTCTGAACTCGTGGACCGTCACCCTTGCCGGTCGGCTCGGGTGACAAATTTCCACTCGTTCAGAATATGCCACATTCCTCACTTGTTACAGAATATACTATTCTGTAACTGGTTATGCGTTGTTAAACATGATTAATACTACCATTAGAACGGGTCAAGTGCCTTTCGCGTTAAAAACAAGTTTAATTATTCCAATTCCAAAAGTAACGTCACCTACAACTCCTGGACAATTTAGACCGATCAATATGTTACCAGTTATTGACAAAGTTATTGAAGTTGTGATACGAGATCAACTGCAGGATTTTATTGAAAAGAATAATATATTTTTCGACGGTCAATCTGGTTTCCGCAGTAAACATTCCTGCGAAACTCCTTTACAATTTGTGTGCGGCGTATGGAGGAAAAAGATCATCGAAAATAAAATAGTGATAAGTGTTTTTGTTGATTTACAGAGGGCTTTGGAAACGATTGATTGTGATTTATTAATAAAAAAAGTAAGTGCATATGGTATTAAAGAGAAAGATTTAGAATTGCTTCAAAATTATTTAGAGAATAGATATCATAAAACTAGAGTAAATAACTCCTTATGGGGTTCCTCAAGGTAGTGTGTTAGGTCCTTTATTGTTCTTAGTGTACATAAATGATGTAAAAAAAATCATATGTCAGTCTGTTTGCAGACGATACCCTCGTTTCTATGTCTGGTACCGATTTTAGGGAAACTGTGGATATTCTAAACGACGAGGTTAACTTGTTTGAGAATTGGTTATGCGGAAACAAACTTAAATTGAATTATGACAAGACCAAATATATGGTATTTGGCACCGCAGCTAATTGTAAAAGGCACATTAACTCAAATTTTGAAATTAAAATAAATAATGTGAAAATTAATAGAGTGCCTGACATGGAATTGGGTGTCACCTTGGATTCACAATTGAACTTTAATGTACATGTCGCTAAAATCTGTAAGAAAATTGGTAAAAAAATAGGTTTTATGCGAATAATATCATTTTATCTATCCGACTGGACTAAAAAAGTTTTATATAATACAATAGTGCTGTCACACTTTAATTATTGCCAGTCAATATTAATTTCATGTAGAAAACAAGATATAAATCGGTTACAGATTTTGCACAATAAAGCAATGAGGATTCTATTGAATTGTAATATTTATACCCCAGTCAAATGTATGCTGAATACCTTGAAATAGTTGTCTGTAGAACAGTGTGTTGAGCGTTCTAATCTTATATTAATGTATAAAATAATTCATAATAAAACTCCCGCCTATTTGCAACAATTTTTGACTAAGCGTGGGGACATGCATGACCGAAACTTAAGAACAAATACTTTATATAATATAGAATTTAACAGTAGAGAATTTTTATCAAAACTTTGTTTTATGATGGAATTCGAATGTACAACACATTACCAGCAAATGTAAAAAATAGTCCAAATGTTAATATTTTGATTAAAGTGATAAATCGTACTCTGAAAGAAACATTTAATAATTTGTCAATTCAAATGGCTCTAATTTTATTTTATTTTTATGAATTTCAATAAGAATAGTGCTATGTGTGTATTGTAGACATCAATTATTTTTTTTATTGTTTTCCAATTTAACTCTAAATTTACTAGTTAGGTATAACTAGATGTTATAATAAATGTAATGTAATAGTATGAATTACTAAATAAATCAATTACTTCCTTACTTACTATACGTAAGGGTAGGAACTATAATAGCATTATACACACTCTTAGTTTGAACATCGATGTTATGATTATCGAAGACTCTTATCCCCAGACGACCAAAAGATGCGCGAAATGACATATATTTCCTACGAGTATGATCGTTTGCAAATCATACGAGTAGGAAATGGTCATTTCATGTGAGTTTCACACTATACTTTTTCTACGACTGTTTTAATGCTTTTGAATAAATTTAACATAATTTTTAGGAAAATATTTGTTTTTCGAAACTTACCCTTGTTAGCGTATAAGCCCAAATACGGTAAATTAGAAGTATTAAATTGACTAGGTGGTGTTAAACTATATTCACTATCACGGTTTATGTGTTTTGAAATTAGCGAAATACTTAATTATAATTATTATTAATTATAAATACCAAAACTGTCAATTTGATGTTTGTACGAGTATTTTCGGCGTTGCTATAGTGCCCGCCGCTACTTTTGTCATTACCAGGAAATTTTATCCGTGCGTAATAATATTTCCCACTGTAGTTGCTAGGCAACTAGTGGGAAATATTATTACGCACGGGTAAATGATAAACAGCATTACAATGTACTACATTGTCAAATCATGATTGAACATATAATAAAGGTATTTAAAGACAGTCGTAGAAAAATATTATTACGCACGGGTAAATGAAAAACAACATTACAATGTACTACATTTTCAAATCATGATTGAACATATAATAAAGGCATTTAAAGACAGTCGTAGAAAAAATAAATTGCGTTTCATATTTGAGTTATTTACATACGGACCTGTTTTTAGTAGATTTTTAAAAAAAATCTAACTATTCAGGAGATCGACACAACCGAAATTTTGAAAAATTTTTATGCAGTACTTCATTTTATGACCCCTGGATCCTAAAAATGACCTCAGTTCAAAAGTTTATATATCTATATATATATATATATATATGGGATATAGAAACTTTGCGTCACGTTCTAGGCCGCATTTTTTGACCAATCGAAACAAAATTTGGTTAAAAAATCGGCTAGGTCATGGAATCGCGTGAGTTCGTTGGCGATTGAAATCGGAGAGCTAATTTCAGAATGGCGGCCTGTCAAAGTTTTAAAAAAATCATATTTTTTTCGTTGTTAATAGAAAATACCGATGTTACATATCAAATGATAGAGCACTTAAATCTCTACAATATTTATTTGGAGAGTTTTTTCATCGCTGTGAAATAACAATAAGACCGTACTTACGTATGTATTATAGTATAATGGGTATTTCAGTTAAAATAACTGTCAATATGAGACTGGTTATATTTGGCGAATGTCAGAATATTCCATTATTTGTTTATTAATAGTGGGTGTCAGTGGTAGACTAAGTATAAATAAAAAATACATAAATCAAAAATCTACTTTTCCGACTGGCTACCATCGGGATTTTTTAAATATTCGAATTTGAAAGTATTTTTATTACGAAACCAGGAATCTATAACAAATTATGTTTATTACGACGTTTCGTGCTTTTTATGACCAACAACAGGAAATTTTCCGATACGACCCTGCATTTCTACCAATTTTGTAACAAATTTACTTAGGGCAGCTATGAATTTTTACTTATAACAGACTAGTTCAACAAACAAATATTTTGTGCAATTTATTTTAAAATTCGTTCGTAAATGGTGCCAGGAATATCTCCGGTAATTGCAATCTCATAACCGATCTTGTATCTTTTTTGGTTTTCGAGATCCCATTGATGAAGGTCGAATTCGAGCCACCCTGTATAGGGACAGTGCAGAATTTCGTTTTCGTTCGTCGTCACGTGGGGGTCGGCCAAATTCTGTTGGGATTCTAAAAAACATCGTAAAATGATAGAACTAGATCGTCATGTGACCTGCTGTCATATAGACATATTTGTGCATAAAATATGTTCCTGATGGATTCCACATACCATCAGCGAAACTCAAACTATAGCTCGTGTCACATATCGTATAATGCAGGGTGTTCCATTTAAAAAAAAAATCGGCTTTTGCATTTTTTTTTGTGTCGGAGTCTAACTTACTTTTTTTACATCCTGTATAAATGGGATGTGCGTCAAAATTTATACAATTGTGTTTTAGGAAGCTGCTGTAAGAATTGCAGCTTTTTGTCATTACTGGCCAGAAAATTATCGCATTTTTTGAAAATGCTGTTTTTCGCGAAAAAAATTGCACTTAATTCATATGTCAAAATCTCAAACAACAAATCGGTATGCTCAGAATCACACGTAGAATCCGAATATCCAATAATAAATAGGGTGATTCATTTGAAATTTCAAAGTTGGGTTCAGTAGCACATGATCTGGCAACAGCGCACTGGCAAAAATGTGTTCAAAGAATAATAATAGGCCATCGACTTTGGCGTACCCTGTATATATATACAGGGTCATTCACGCCATACGACACGGAATAGTGTCGTTAAACTATTTAATTTCCTAAAAGTTGTATGCATGGGTTCGATAAAAATCATTTGTGACTACATTTTAAATATATTGTGAATCTCAGGGTGTCCCAAATATAAGAAATGAACCATAGTTGTGTTTTTTTAAATGGAACGCCCTGTATTTGAATATACTTTTAGATTCCCGGTTCAAAATAAAGTCTGTTTTTCAGTCTAGATCAGACAAGGTGTTTTTCATAGTCGGCTAAAAATGCGCGATTCTGGCAACTAGGTAGGGGTGGCCAGACCGTGATCACATCAAAGTTCCAGAATTTGCGTACAGTAACGGTGAAGTAAAACTTTCGTATTCGGTTATCAAATCGGGAGAACAAGATAAAGGCTAGTAGTGGAATTTCAGTCTTGGTGTCAAAAAAATAAGCTGATTATAAATTACAGCAAAAGAGTTGTTTTGCATTTTAAAAAATATGGAAATCCGCTGAATTTCAATATACATTGTAATAGCTTAACTTTATTATGGGCAGAGTGGGCAAAGTTGTTGGGTGTTTTTTGGATCTGTGCCTGAGGTGAATGGAGCATGTCGAAAGGCTGTGTGCCAGACTCAGCAGAAATATCTATGTCCTGTGTTCTTTAAAAAGCTATATGAATAGACACTCGTTAATCTCTATATATTATGCTTTTATATATTCGATCAGCGCTTAAAATATCGCGATTTGGGGTGGGGGTACAGAGATGAATAGGGTGTTTGTATTACAAAAGAGAGCAATTGGCTGCATAATTGACATTCTGATCAGGGGAACTTCTCAAGATGTTTTTAGACAATACAGTATACTCACCGTCTTTTGTATATATCTTTATAAGGTGATTTGGTTTGTTTATAAAAGTAAGCAAAAATATTTTTAAAAACAAATATTATATTATATACTTACACTTGTCACAAAATAATTCCCCCTCAAAACGAAAAAAAACGTGTTCCGCTCGTGTCACTGGTATACTGCCGTATAAAAAAAACTGTGTATATATATAACTACATTGCAACCTAATACCGGCGGTGTCGGATACAGCCCTTTTTTACAGATTTTCGACAAAGACGCGACTGTATATAAATAAATTTTGTGAGACCATTCTAACAAACTAAGAAAATTCAAAGTTTTCCTATTAATTAGGTTTCGCAGTGCCCAAAAATCTTAAAAAATAAATGAAAACATTTTTGAGACACCCTGTATAAAACATGTCCTTCTAGCGAACGAAAAAAATGTAAAAGTTTTTTATATATAAGGTTCTGCCGTGCCTAAAAAGTCTTAAAAAATAAATGTAAACATTTTTGAGTTACCCTGTATCCAAATTGTAGGCTGTTATAAGAAAAGACTAAGGGTTATTGTAGTTTGCATTTCGCCAAGCTCCAGGATTTATCTTATATTAGATACCCCCAAAATAAACGAATGACTGTGAAAGCATTCCTTCCTCCGAAAGACAGTCATTAAAGTACATCTCACCTAATCCTGACAGTTTTTAAATATTTTAATTTTTATAGACATAATTTGAATGAAAAAATTAACACCTATTCGTTTGTTCTTTTCAAGCGAGTCTGGGCTGATAAATACTCATCACTTGTTACGCCCAATATAAAAACCCAACCCCCAATACTAAATATAGGGTGTCCAATAATATAAGTTATATGAACGTAAAGTTTAATTCTAAATAACTACCTAGTTTATTTCAAATAGAACACCCGGTATATGAGGTCAAAATTATATGCACAAAGTAGTTATCTGTCAAATACTATAATACTTTCCTATGGATAACTCTTGACGTTGTCGTGGAAAATGCACATATTCATATTAGGCGAATTTTTAATTGAATCTCTTAGTTTCTAGTAGACCACCCTGTATTTGATGATGCAAAAATTAAAGTAAAGTTTTCCTATAGATATGTATATCTTTAATTTTGCATGGAAGAGGCACACATATTGGTAATAATAGGAGGAATTTTCAAGTCCAGCGATGAGAATTTGGGAATACTGAATACTTTTTTTTTAATTTGATATTTACTGTCAAATAGTCTGTTGAAAATTCTTACCTAAGAGTTGGGAATTTTTCATAAAACAGTTTTTTATCTGTAACATCTAATTTAATTCAATTAATCAAATATGCGAACCTATTCCAAAGGAGAAAGAATATACATGATTTTTGTTCTGGGAGAATGGTCCAAAAACGCTTTACTGGCATCGGGGGTTACGTGCAAAGGTTCCCGGCGCAAAATCATCCCAAAAAAGCTGTCTTCGAGAGACTGTTAAGGCAGTTTAATGAAAGATACCCCCAAACACAGTGCAACTGCATCAAGAACTTTTCAATATTGGTTTTAAGTCGTGTTGAATTTTGTACATGGGTAGGAACAAAATCATCGAAAACGAAAACTTTTTTAATAGAGGAGATGAAGGAGCAGATAAACGAAGCGTTACACCAGGATAAAGTTGTTGAAGGATTTCAGAAAATGATTCAAATGTGCCTAGAGTCCAATCATTTTGAACATTTATTATAAAATTTATCAGTATTTATATATATCTTGTTATTTCATTTAAGTTAAAAATGTATTTATTTATTTTGTTATTGTTTAAATATATGGTTTGTCAAATTCTCATGGCTGACTTGACAAATATTATAATTTTGAAAAATTCTTCCTATTACTACCAATATGTGCTATCATGATTAATAGATAATTAATTTCATCATCATCAAATACAGGGTGGTCTACATGAAATTAACAGGTTCAATTAAAAATTCGCCTAATATTATGAATATGTGCATTTTCCACGAAAACGACAAAAGTTATCCATAGGAAAGTATCATAATATTTGACAGATAATTACTTTTTGCATCTAATTTTTACCTCATATACCGGATGTTCCATTTGAAATAAACAAGTTATTTAGAATTAAACTTTACGTTTATATAACTTATATTATTGGACACACTGTATTTAGTATTGGAGTTTTTTTTATATTTGGCGTAACAAGTGATAAGTGGGTATATTTATCAGGCGCGACTGGCTTAAAAACAACAAACGAATAGGTGTGAATTTTTTCATTCAAATTATGTCTATATTTTTATAAAAATTAAAATATTTAGGTGAGATGTACTTTAATGAAAGTTAGGTTTATTTTGAACGGGGAATCTAAAAATGTATTCATTTACAGGGCATTGCGTTTAAAAAAAGATAACTATGGTTCATTTCTTATATTTGAGACACCCTCCCCTCAATATTTTTAAAATGTAGCCATAAATCATTTTTAACGAACCCATGAATAAAACTTTTAGGAAATTAAATAGTTTAGCCACACTATTCCGTGTCATATGGCGTGAATAACCCTGTATATGATATACAAATGTAAAATTTCCCTAATATTATTTTAAAAGGTGCATCGATGCTATTATTTGTTAGTGAGCTAATATTTTATTATTTATTGATGTAAAACTAAAACCACCGACAGGATACAGTTTCCTGTTAAATGCGGTTTTGTTCAACGCCGTCATAATTCTATAATTTATTCATTTACATTGTGCATTATGCTGTATGTAAGTACAGAGTGGTCAAAAAATATGATATTATTCGAAAAACTTCAAACAACAATAATTACATGCCAATGCACAGGTGGTAATCTTCCTACTATCTTCCCCAACATATACAGCGGTAATTATTGTATCGGTTACCGGCAATGTGTTAAAATAACACATTCTATAGAATTCCTAGGAAATGTATACAGTGCCGGATATGAATTTCAAATTTAATTGATTTTAGTTGGCCATGATGCTATCTATAGCAAATAAATATGACACTTGACAAAAATAATCAACTTTGACAAATTGTAGACATTAATTAGTAGTTATAATCATGGTGGGCGTATACATTATACTAACGAATACTATCTAAATTTGTTTATTATTTATGGAGAATGGTGCTTTTAGAAAATCCAGACTCCACTGAAAATTTTCTCAGAGATGTCGTAGGATATGCCGTGAAGTACGCCAGTACAGCTTCATCGTCACAAATAGGTTTCCTTCGTTTTATTTTTGTCTTTACGGACCCGAAATTTTTGAATTTATCTATTATCCGTTTAACAACTTTTGATGATGGCTTGTGTTTTTCTGGATACCTGGCAGAAAATGTATCACACGTTTGTGGCATCACTCTGGCACATTATCCATAAATAATAAACAAATTTAGATAGTATTCGTTAGTATAATTTATACGCCCGCCATGATTATTACTACTAATTAATGTCTACAATTTGTAGGTTGTAGATTATTTTTGTCAAGTGTCATATTTATTTGCTATCTAAAGCCATCATGGCCAACTAAAATCAATTAAATTTCAAATTCAGATCACTATTGTAATAGAAAAATGTAAAATTGTCAATATTTTGAAAACTATTAGTTTTTGGGATAGACATTCTTTCATAAACTTGCCCTTATTTTTGATGCAAAAAAATATATAAAATGGGGGTTGCCATTTAAAAATTTTGATTTATTACCCTTTTTTTCAAATACCCTGTATTAATATTTACTAAAAAAATATATGTAGGCGGCTAAAGTAGGTCTATATCTTCTAGGATATTCTAACAAATTAAATTATTAAAGCTTCCATGTAATAAACAATTGTTATTATTCTCTATTCATTTTTGACATAACATTTCAAATATTTAGAAAACGGCTCGCGATAGGTATAACATATTATGCATGAAATATGTTTAGAATTACAAAGAGAATCCAAAAAAAATATAATTTACATGGGGTCGCATTTGAAATAAGGAAGTTGAGACCCATTTCCGGTATAACCGGAAGTTCTAGATTCTCGAAAACATTTTAGCCGAATTGGCCCCATCGACCTAAGTACTACACCAGAATTTCAGATTCTTGCACAGTGTAGTTTCTCCATAATCCATTGAATCCCTTCCCTATGGTACACCCGGTATACCGTTGCCACAGCATAAATAAATATATATTATTTGCTCTTGATTTGAATAAATTTAGATAAACCTAATGATTGAATGGAGGTACCAACACTATATACCTATAAGGTCGTGGGTCCTTGTACTTTTTATCATCTACACTACAAATAAGTCTCGAAATAAGTGTTATACGATTTGAATATGTACATTTTCCAACATTTCGTCTATTGTTGAGTAAATGTGACATGAATAATACATTTCGAATAACCAATTAACGATATAATGTCAAAGTAGTTATGGTGTTATGTTTTTAATTTGTATAAATAAATAAACCTATTTACGAAACTCATATTATAATAAACATTTACATAAAAATAAATTCGTGTTGTTTAATAAATTATTAACGAAAACAATTTATTTATTTTTAGATATAATGTAGAAGTACTTTATAATACTTTTACTTAATATTATCGTGTAGAACATAGTAAAATTGCATGATCCTTATTATTACAAACTTTCAAGAACAGTTTCGTCACTATTTTGCCCACTTGACAACGTATCTTCACTGGAACTGTGTGCTTGCTTTGACTTTAGATCTAGTAAATCTTCATTTTCTTCAGCAGTTCTTGGTATTAGCGTTACTTCCTCAGTGGAATCCTGTAGAATATTATAGCAGGTTAAGTACTAGTGTAAATTTAACAAATTGTCTTCAGAAGATGCTCTTTTATCAACCTTATTTTCACGCACAGGGAAAGTATTGTGAACGCGCAAAAAAAATTGAGATAAAGACGGATATAACCATTTTGAAGTTCCCTGAGACGATTAAAACCATTCCCAGAAGGAAGTCTGTTTGTCTGTGTGTGTGTATTCTTCCACGATAGCGCCCAAACGCTTTAACGCATTGAGCTAAATTTTGTTATATGAGTTTGGGGGAGTCCTAGTATGAACCCATTAGTATTTTGGTTAAGCCCTGTGATAGGGGTGGACACAACCGCTAAATTTTCAAATAGCAGTAGCAGTAGCGGTCGAGTGATGCATCATTTTAATGCATTTTTTATCTGCTTTACAGCAATAGCTTACTTTCAATATGTGCCCCCATAATTCTGAAGAAAATTGCGTTTAAAATTTCACCAGTTAGGTAGTTGTAATTGTAATAAGATAGGTTTACCTTATTACAATATTTTGAAAGAGGGTTTTGTGGCTTCATTGATAGAGCATTCGGAAGGTAATGGGTTCGAATCCCAGCTCTGGGAATACTTTTTTTCCGAGTTTTTGAATAAAGTTGTTAGTTTGTGACGTGCCATTGGTATAAGCTCCACCATCATCAATTTACTTAAGTATATTTACGACAGAGCCTACGCTAAAATTAAGTCAGGAAATAACATTTCCCGAGACCTCGATATAACAACTGGCGTACTACAGGGAGAGCCCTTGAGCCCATTACTGTTTTCGCTATTTGTATCTGGTATTGAAGCTTTTTTTCGTGGCCGAGGTGTCTCTGGTTTGAACATTGATGGGCACACTGACATTTTTTTGCTTATGTATGCCGATGATTTCGTAATGTTGGGAGAGAGTCAGGTCGACTTAAACAGGAAATTGCGCATTTTGGAGGGATATAATACAATTATTGAGCTTGAGCTGAATCCATTGAAGACAAACGTCATGTGCTTTTCTAGAGCTAGTAATATTCAAACTAACTCACTTAACTTTGTTTACAAAGGCTCAGTACTTGATGTTGTGAAAACTTTTAGGTATCTGGGTGTTATTTTCTCTTCTACTGGCGTTTTCAGGGTTATGGCTGAGTCGGCGGTTTCTAAGGCCACACAAGCAACTGGTGCGGTCTTAAGCTTACTCTCACGCTCTAGATCCAGTGATTGGGCATCAAAAATCAGGCTATTCGACTCTATTATTTTGAGTTCATTTTCTTCATGTGTTTCCGTTTGGGGTTTGAGATACTGTGATATCTTCGAAAAAGTACAAACAAGTTTCTTTAAACGGCTACTTTTACTCCCAAATAATACAGCTGATGCTATGCGGAAGAATGCCGGTTTCTTGTACTGTTCTAAAACTTGTTTTAAGCTGGCTGCTGAAGATTCTAAAGATGGCTGGCCGCAGATACCGCAAGACTTGTTTGTTAAGATGTTTTCACCTAATGCAAGGTGGAGAGGCTGATATCAGATATAACTGGCTTAAATAGTTGAACCATTGCTTCCTTAATGGGGAGTTACAAAGATTTGGGCAAAATTTGTCTTATCATTCACTAAAATCAGCTAAAGATGACATTATTACGCAATACCAGAACGAATGTTATAGTAAGGATCTGTCTCTGGTACAGAATTCTAGATCGCCTCTCTTTTATTCCTGTTTCACGTTTTCTCACACTGCTCAAATCTATTTAAACTTTAATACCTCAATTCATTACATAAGGATTTTAGCTCAAATTAGGTTAACGAATATTCATTACTACAAATTCTCCTACAAACAGTTTAGTTACTTGATAAAACCTGATAACATCTGTACGATGTGCAACATGCTTGTCAATGAAATACTTCACCACATACTCTTTGAATGTCCACTGTACTCTGGCCTCCGTAGTGGTGTCTCAATAATGCAAAGTGTTGAACGATTCGTGTCAACTTTAAATAAGCCTACTTTATCGGACATCCGCAAAATTGCTAATTTTCTTCTTGGGTGTCTGAAACTGCGTTCATTTGTTTCCCTATATTGTTACTTTGTTTCATGTTTTATTAATGTTTAAGGATTATTAATTTCTGTAATAGGCAGCTGATATACGCTTATTTTTTCTTTACCTAGGTGTGTTATCTTTTACTTTTTTTATTTATTTATTTTTTTTGAATTAACTATTATAGATATAATATTGTTATACATTTCTTTCATCTATTAATTTATAAATGGCAAGAGTACTTTTATTTTTCGTTTTTCACTCTCTTTATCACTAGTGTAAGAATTTCCTTTCTTTGGTATGGGTATTTTGGTTCTCATTATATTAGGGAAAACACGTTTTTTTTTACCTTTTGTTGTAAGATTGTAAATCTTTAAGAACAATACATTTTTTGATTTGATTTAGTTTGGGCCGTTAGTTTACTGAAAATAATAAATAATACAATTATAATAATAATTATTATTAAAATTCAGTTTCGCTACGCAGGTCATATATTTATGATTATATTATATCTTGTCGGGAGAGTTTTGGGCCGACACAACCGATCTTACATTAACGCACAGGGAAAGTATTGTGAACGCTTTAAAAAAATTGAAATAAGGACGGATATAACCATTTCCAGATGGAAGTCTGCCTGTCTTTGTGTGTGTGTGTGTGTCTGTATTCTTCCACGATAGCGCCTAAACGCTTCAACCAATTGAGCTAAATTTTGGTGTATGAGTTTGGGGGAGTCGTAGGATGTTCCGAGCAGAGGTCAAAGTCTATAGGGGACTAAGATCGGGAGATCTTGCCGGCCAATGGACAGGACATCGACTGCCAAGCCAATTGTTCCCAAATTACTGACGAAAGTCGACCCAGAATTGTAAGTCGTGTGGTCGAAGTTTGTGAACTCTTCTCACTCTATATACTACTTAAATTTATGATTTTTAGAAATTCGGCAAGCAGTAGTTTTTGGTAGACCTGTAGATATTTAACTGCACAAGTTTATGTCATAGCATCAAAACTATTTTTTTACAAAAAAATTTAACAACACCTTTGGGTTTCCCCTTAAAAAATTGCCATAAAAATATTTATAGGTAGAGACGTTAGGGTAGTGGGTCAAAAAATGCACAAAATGGAATACGACCCTGTATATCTTGTCAACAGTTTCATATATCGATGTGCAGTTTTCGGCATACAGTATTTTATGAAATTTGAGCTCGGTGCATGTAGGATACTTTTTCTGTAGCTCCTACCAAAAATTTGGACCACCATACATGTCTTTATATTTTTCTTCTCGATTTAATTGCTTGATCGCCGATAGTTCAAAGATTAATGACCCGAAAAAGATAACACTTGGTATTTATACTAACGATGAGTCATAGAACATGTGACGACTAAAAATACCCCGACCACTAACTTCGATCACCACCATTCCGTGGAATTAGAAACGCTTATGTTTTACTACCTTAGTTTTTTCTTCTGTTTGCTTCGGTGTTAAACTTAGTGCCTCACCAAACATTGGATTTTCGAATGATTGGTCCAAACTCAGCACTGAACCCATTATAGATTGATTTTCAATAATATAACCTCTATCATGTATGTTGTCATATCGAGCCATGTATGTTGATATCGGTCTCGAGCCCAATCTAAACCTATAATTTAAAAATAGACAATTCTAACTTTTAACTTACCCCGTAAAATTAATTTATCACCTGTTGTACCTTTCAAAACTAGTGGAATACAAGAAAAATATGGTAGCAAATATTAAAACCACCCCTAAAAGTGTACCCAATACCAATCCAATAGCCTGTGTTCCTGTATTTCTGCTTTCTTTTGGTAACCCAGATGTGAATAATTTTACATCTTTGGCAAAGAAGGGATTATCTGGAAGGTAACAGAAAACATTGTAGATTTTTTTAAAGACAAATCTTCACTTTCAAAATTTACCAAGGTTGATTGATGATGAGAGAGGTAAAGACCTTTCCTATCCTAGCTGAATGTTCCAAACCAGACCTATACAAGGCGTTGTAGGTATAGTCTAGCCAAAGTCAATGTAAAATATTTAAATTTAACGATTCTACCGGGGCTATCCGTTCTCATGCAAAAGTCGTTTTGGCGGAATGTCTACTACAACCATGAAAATGTGCTAAGTCATTTTGATTCTCTAGATAATTGTATATAAGACTGGTCATATATGATTTTTAAGCAAAAATTTGTAATCATTTATTCTCAAGGTGAAGTCAGAACGATTGGCAAAAGAGATTATGGCATCAATTTTTTGAGCTGAAAAACCATAAATTTTGAATATTATTACAACCTCAAGGATTTTATTGAATAGAGATACTATTTTCATCAAAAAATCACATTTTTTCATTGATGTTTTCAATACGTTCAACCAACCATTAGAAACTTCTATTTCAGTAGAAGATATATACCTAATTAAAAATATTGTTCGCCATCAGAGGAGCTGAAGAGAGCAAGTAGGTTTGTTCTGGAAGATATATTGCGAGTGATATAACAATATAATATGTTGTTACCAAAATCTTATTTACGAAAAAAAAATATTTGAATAGAATTTCGTGGATTAAGAAAAAGACGACCTCCTAATATTCGGACAAACAGCAGTTATTCCACTATTTTTTTCAAGTTATATTCAGTAATTCCTGTAAATCTGTAGTACAATTATTTACATAACAGATTTGATTTGACCACAATAAATATGCATCTCCCTTTTAATAGTTGTGATTCGTGATTTAAATTTAATCATTTTCTGTTTTCACTAACATAGCGCGCGTTCATCACAACAAAGTTGATCAGGTAGCGATTTTTAGAGTGATCCATCATTTCGTAATTCTGTTGAAGCGTTTTTGGACATGATCAAGAACATAACATAACCTAATGTATTTGGTATTAATTTTAGTCAAAAATTAACGTAAAATTGCTTCATGACAAAATATTGTCAGTTGTTTCTATTTTGAAAATAAAAAAATCCTCTAGTATTTCGGAAACTTCGGGTCGACAGTACGGACCGGCCTATTTACTAATAAAAAATGCGTCATATTTTGTTGATTGATGGATTTGTTATGGCATTGTAATATAATATTTTCGTTCTTTCATAACAAAATGCTAATAGTTATAATGAGAATTTTGTAATTCGTTATAATAGTAAAGGATTCCCCAAACGAAAGAAAAAACGTACCTAGCATTAATGCCTCGTCACTATTTCCTTATTATTAAAGAAAATTGAATTTAGTTATGTATCAGTCTATGCATAAACGTGCCAACATTATTTTGAAAAGACAATAAATAATAAGGGAAATCAAATCGAGATTTTTACGAAAATACACTCCATGTGAATTAGAATACTGGGTATATTGTACAACGAGCATGGAATGACATGCATTTGCTACGAGTAGTATGACGTTTGCAACACGAGCCGTAGGCGAGTGCTGCAAATCATACGAGTAGGGAATGATCATTCCATGCGAGTTTTACACTATACTTTTTCTACGACTGCAACTATTACAGAAAGCGGGATTAGTAATATTTTTCTTTTTAGGATGTCAAACTGACGTTCCACAAATAACAACAAATATTTCGTGTTTAATGACGCGACATTTCCTGCCTCTAAAACACTGGGTGGCGTTAAACTAAATTCGCTATCACGACTTTCCATAATAAATAATATTCTAAGATAATTAAAATAGTTCAACTTCAAACTCAATATTATTTTAACATAATAATTGTTATTAACTGTTTGTATTTATTTGCATTGCCTGCATTGCTATAAGATTCCTATCGTCACTAGTAAACGCACAATAAAAGCTTTTATTGACAGTCGTAGAAAAAAATAATTTATATAATTATCTTCTATTCGAAGCTTCGTAAACCGCAGTGGACTTGGTATACCAAGTCGTTTTATGTAACGGTGTGATGGAAAGAATATAAAATGGTATCCCGAAGAACTATTATTAGCATGGGTCGCCTTACTCAATTAATACGAGCGTTAATGAATATCAGAGTATTGATGTTAGCAAGTACCTTAAACTAGGTACGTGCTTTTTGGAAAAAATAAGGTGCCTAAGAAAGCAAGTGTTTTTACGCGTGATCATGTTAATAAATTCCTAGTTGGGGCTCCAGATAGGCAGTATTCGGCAACGAAAGTTATTTTGATAAAGCAACAATCCTTTGGTTACAGTCTTTGCTATACCCCAAACATCTGATGGAATCTTCGGAATCAGACATAGTAGTCGTACTTTTGGGAAACAATAAGCAAAAACGTTTTTCTTGTTTATCAGCACTAAATCTGACACAATTGTTTTTAAATGACATACGTTGACACATTTGGCATTCGAATATGTCTATTTTACCGTCGTCACCATCTAGGTTCTAGGCGTCTGCATTTAATGACAATTTTAAAAAACCAATCATGGCATACCTGTTGGGCTATGTGTTAACGTTTACCTCCGTAATCGTTAGGTTGCGAATTCAAAACTGGGCCGTGGAATTTTTTTTATTATTGAAATTATAGCCGGCCTGCATATATATATATATATATATATTTATTGAATTCTTTTTAGCAGATATTTCATTAATATAGCGTAGAAAATTTTGATACATATTAGTATTTGACGTGAAGAATCATATTGTAAACAAAACTGCAGATTTAACGGATACATTTAATTTGACGCGAATGCTCAAAATGTCAACTTTCTTTCATTAATAGAGATGCATGATGCAATATACGCGTTATTCACATATCATGTATGGAATAAAATTCTTATCTTTTTTCCGTTTTGTTTCTTACGAAAATAGGTTCTAAATCAAGCGCTTTTTTTGGGGTAAGCATTATTTTGTACCATCAACCCCTTATCCCGCCAGCCTATCCAACTATTTTTTTAAATTAATCTTTAAAAACTATCATGATCTACAGAAAGAAAATGAAAAACAACAAAAATAATGTGAATTTTATGTAAAATGTAAATATATACGGGGTGTTCCATAAGTAATAAAATAATTATATGTAATTGTTACAGCAAATTTACGAATAGCACTGTTGTATAGAAACAAATCAGATCAGCTTTTTACATATATAAAAAAGTACAATAAAAAAGTTTTTTCGGAAATCAATTATCTGGAAAAAGAAAAAAGTTATAGACCGTAAACGAAATCGATTAAATTCGAGAAAAGCTCCCTAGCGGCGAAACGGTTTAACATAGTCAAAATCTGTTTTCACCACTTTTTTCATGAAATTTGAGCCTGGAGGACGCATGTCACTTTTTCGATATCTGTGATAGAAGCATAAGTTCCCATAAGAAATCGTCCAGTTTGGTCCACCCTGTACAAACCTTTAAGGGTAGTGTTCCATAGTTAAAAAAAACTGATCCTTTCCATTCCTGTTAAGGGGTTGACGATACAAAATAATGCTCACAAAGGGCTTCATTTAGAACCTATTTAGGTGTATTTGCGTTTTCGCAAGAAATAGAACGGAAAAAACATATTAATATTATTCTTACATATGAATAACCCTGTATAATTACATTTTAAAAATTATTTGCGATGTTTGAAAAAAAAATAGCTTGTTCTAATCGGAGTAAAAATTACTTTCTGTGGCTCACCTGTAACGTCAAAGTTAGTCAAACATACAATGTGTCCACGGATAGAGTTTGGAAGAGGAAAAAGTTTTTATTTGTCGATTTAGAAGAAAAAGTCATTCTTTATAAAAACGTCTGCTTGCGTCAAAACTACAAATTCAAATACCAAATTTACGATTACTATACAGGGTATATCAAAAATAACATTTTTAATGATTTTGATTTTTTTGTTTTTTTTTTATTTTATGAAAATATTTTCAAAACCGTGATTTATTACACCAATTGTGCAAAAAACACTAATAAACTTTTTTCTCAAAGTGGTTAATTTCATAGCTACTATTAAAATAATAAAATTAAAAAAAAAACAAGGAAAGCAAAATCATTTAAAATGTTATTTTTGATATACCCTTTATAGTAATCGTAAATTTCGTACTCGAAATTGTAGTTTTGACACAAGCAGACGTTTTTATAAAAAATGACTTTTTCTTCTAAATCTACAAATAAAAAAGTTTTTGCTCTTCCAAACTCTATCCGGGGACACATTGGATAGAGTTTGGAAGAAGAAAAACTTTTTTATTTGTAGATTTAGAAGAAAAAGTCATTTATAAAAACGTCTGCTTGTGTCAAAACTACAAATTCAAATACCAAATTTACGATTACTGTACAGGGTATATCAAAAATAATATTTTTAATGATTTTGATTTTCTTGTTTTTTTAATTTTATTATTTTAATAGTAGCTATGAAATTAACCACTTTGAGAATAAAGTATATTAGTGTTTTTTTGCACAATTGGTGTAATAAATCACGGTTTTGAAAAAAAAAATCGTAAATTTGGTATTTGAAATTGTAGTTTCGACACAAGCAGACGTTTTTATAAAGAATGACTTTTTCTTCTAAATCGACAAATAAAAAAGTTTTTCCTCTTCCAAACTCTCTCCGTGGACACATTGTATACAGCCTCGCTACAAAAAAGTATAATTTTTACTCTTAATAAAACAATCTACTATTGTACGCCGATGGTTTCCGATAATAGACAAAAAACTGGTATAGATTATAATCCAGTAAGTGGAAGTAAGTACAATAACCTTCTTCAAAACTGTATAATATTATTCTTCATTCAAGACATATCTACACATAATCAATAACAATTTCCTCTTAAATTATGAATTCTTAAAAAAAAATATAGTTCAATAAAAATGTATTTTTA
This sequence comes from Apoderus coryli, assembly GCA_911728435.2. Lineage (NCBI taxonomy): Eukaryota > Metazoa > Arthropoda > Insecta > Coleoptera > Attelabidae > Apoderus > Apoderus coryli. The sequence continues at coordinate 30,903,676 of OU452198.1, read as the reverse complement.
ACTAATTTACACACACATTGGAACAGATGGTATCATTGTAACAGTTTTATAAATTAAGTGTCAGGGACGGGAGCATTAATAAATAGAAGATGCCAAAACTATTGAAAACCTACGGGGTGTGTCAAAAGTCGGGTAAACTGGTAATTGAATTCAAAACGATACAGGATTATACGGGCTGCCTTCCTGGACCAATTTTAAGTAATAATGTTTATATTTATGTTGGAAGTTAAATAGTTTATTGACATTAGATTAATGTCATTTTTGTTAATTTTAGTGGAAACTTACTTTTTGTTAGAAACGTGAAGAAATCATTAGCCTCGTCTGAACTTAATCCTGTAAATGATTTTTCAGCAAACACAACTTGGATTACTTTTTGGTTGTTGTTCAATACTTTGCTGGCGTAGGTATCCGAATTATATTTTTTCAAGTAATAGTTTAAGCTTTGTAACTTCATACGTTTATCGGTCTTAAATTGTATGTGACCTCCTGAAAAAAAAAACGTTTCTTTTCCAATAATGTAGCCAATAGACAAGTATACAGGGTGAGTCACGACGGACGTCATGAGGCAACTAGATATATTTTTGATCGTTATTGCTGCGACATTATGTAGGCTATAATAATTTCAAATATACAGTGCTTCAATAATGAGTGGCATATCATCATATGTTTTTTTTTTAATGGAATTCCTTAATACAAATTATTTACACTTTTCTTAAATTGCAAGGGTTTGGGAAAAAAGTTACCTAACGAAACTATATTTATCTATTTATTTATTTGGATTACATCTACCAGACAGAAACAAATCCAATTACAGGGCAGGTACATTACAAAGCGATAAGATTAATATCAATACATAACGTTTCAAAATTATAAATAAGACAAACATTACAATCGGAAAAAATAAACAACGTCAAAATAAGCATGTTTTAACAACAAATATTTATCTGCAAATCACTTTTTTAATATAAGAAATGGTATTAAAAAACATATCAATCTCGTTACTCACCGAGTCATAGAATAATAACTATAGATAGAAGGGTCAGTAGACGCTAAAAACGGCATCGACTGGTCGCAATCCCAGCCACATTCTGTCCCGCTACTATATATATACTATATCTATATATACTATACTACAATTATAAGTGCGGCGAATTCCTCTGTAGACAGAGAGATAAAACGTTCCGACACGAAGTGAAGTAAAAGCTAGAACCATAATTACGCCTTCTCGTATTTGGAGAATGAAAAGGTATCATTGAAAGTACGTCAGGAGAGTCAATGATGCCATTCACGATCTTGAATAGGAACAGGAGTGAGGCATATTCTCTAGGATTATCAAGAGGTACCAAATTAAAACGACCCAGAAGTTCTTCATGGGGAAATCCCATGGTTGGATACACTCCGTCACACATAAACCACAAATATATCACAAATCTTCGCTGAATCCTCTCTAAGCTATTCGAGTGCAACGCATAACCAGGAATCCACACAACAGACGCATATTCCAATTTCGATCGAACGAAGAATTATACAGTCAAATAAGAGTTTTAGGTGACACAAAATGCTTTGTATGTATGTATAACAAAACCCAGACTCTTATAGGACACATCAACATAATGCCCTACAAAACTAAGTTTACCGTCAAAGAGCACCCCCAGACGTTAACCTCATCGCATAGTTTAAGCGGAACAAAGTCAATGCTATACACAAATCGTATTGTATTTACCTTACGAGTAAAAGTTACAGAACAACAGTTATCCAAATTAAGGTCAAGCTTATTTTGAGTGCACCGTCAAGCAGGAAATTCAGATAATTCTGCAATTGAAAACAGTCAGAAGTTGAGGTAATCAGTGAATAAATCTTAAAATAATCAGCAAAGAGTAGGGAGTGACACTTCACGCCATTAACAATGTCATTAATAAAACACATAAATAAGAGGGGACCCAACACAGAACCCTGTGGCACTCCAGATGTTGCACGGATAATACCGGACTTGAAACCACGGTACTCCACATACAAGTTACGTTCATGGAGATAAAGTCGACATAATTGTTAAAAGATCCACAGATAAACCGAATTCCGAAAGCTTTTGCAGCAGAATTCCGTGGTCAAGCCTGTCAAAGGCTTTGGTAAAATCGGTATAAATAACGTCGACCTGACTCCCCCTACCCAAGCTTTCTGCCATAAATATACACACATCGCCAAATTCTCGAACCCCCTATATACACACACCGGCAAAATTAACCGTACGGTCAAAATTTACTCTAAGTTTGACATCCATTTTCTCTTGAACCCTCTAACATATTGAGTTATAGTTTAAAGCAATCATAAATTGACAAAGCACTAAAATGTTTGACAATGCTCTAAAATGTGTGCGTAAATGATAATCATAAGGTAAATTCATAAAGCTTACCACATATGGAATTGCAAAACCCAATAGGAATTATGGGATCATAACATTCTGATTCTACAGTGTTTTCAACATTATCACAGGTTTCTTCATAAGAATTACCACAAATACATCCAGACTCGTCCTGACATCCATTTGCGTTATCAGTAATCATTACGTTCTCTGGTGTGCCAGATTGGCCAAAAATTGCTAAAATATAATAAATTTAACAATAATAATCATCTTCATGGGCAAGTTTCAGTTCGGGTGCCTTAAGACCGTTTGTTTAGGTAACCCATGAGCTAAAATTTTCAGTTGAAACAAACTCTAACTCTTTTTAATCATCAAAACACAGTAATTTTTTATTATTTTCTTTTGGGGCGTTTAAATAGTCCATAGCTTGACGAGATGGGCGAGTGCTCGCAGTGTTTTGATGAAGAATGATCCGTCGACGATTGTTTCTTTTTTTCCGAAAAAACAGACGAGCATTTGTTTTGAATCGATTAGGCTTGACTTGATTGGTCATCTATTACAATCTTATGAAAAAACGCCTTTTGAATCAATCACTGTCTGTGTTTTTTAAGCATTTTTGTAAGCTTTCCAGTGAAAACCAGCTAACACCTAACAATAATAAATAATAAGTGTTGCCAATGCCCGAAATATAAAGAGTTGCCCTTGTAGCTTTGGTATTTGGTAGGATTTTGATCATTTATAAAATTCAGTTGAGTGTTATATTAATTAATGCCATGAAATCCCAAGCGTTTGCGTAGATGAGTTTTCAATTATAGATTTAGAACAAGGCGATTTTTTAAGTTTCCTAGTCCCAGTATCGATATCTGCAGAATTCAGGAAATATTTTAGTAAATTGCCGATTTCGACGTTACAAAATACCACATAATGCTTAATTGCATTATCTTGGATAGCGCCAATGGAAGATTCGCGTATCAAAAGTCTTAGAGAAATTCAATAGTATCTGCTTCGTAAGCTTCTCTCGCTTGTATTATGTTAAGCTCAACATTCTTGTAACGGCATATACCATTCCCAGTAAACACACATACGTTTTTTAAACGTAAAATCAACGTGTCATTGGTTGATTAAACGTGTACGTTTAATAAATAACCGTTTTATTTTGGTACAAAATAACACGGTTTTAATTCAACGTTTTTAATACGAACATTTCTGGCCAAAATCTAACTTAAGAAAACTTTTAGGTTAATATGACATTATTTTGAATATTAAATTTATTATATTACAATACGTTTTTTTAACATACTTTCTAACATACTGTCTAACCATATTCAGCTATTCACACGGTTTTTTTTAACGTTTTAATAGTATGTTAATATGTCGATTAAAATTAATGTTCTTTATACGTTAAAACCAACGCATAATAAATTAATCTTAAGTAATAGAAATAAAAAACGTTTTATTGTCGTATTTTCCTGACGAAAATATAACAGTCATTATCTTTATGTTAAAATAACGTACTAAGCGGATCGCATGTTTGACGTTTATCAATACGGGTTTTTAACGTTTCTTGAAACCCAATAAAACGTGTAGGAATAAACCTTCTACTAGTGTACTCAAGTTTGCAAATTCGACAGCGTAAGTGACTGTCACTGTCAGAACCAATACGATGGTTTCCCACCATTTAAAAAACGCCGATTTATTTACAGTGTCAGAACCAATACGATGGTTTCCCACCATTTAAAAAACGCCGATTTATTTACAGTGAGAAAATCGTGTTAGAAAAAGCCTACCCGCATTGGTTATTTTTAATAGTGTAAAAAACGTATTTTTAAAACGTTATTTTTACTAATAAAATTGTGGTTTGTTAAATCGCGGGGAGGAATCCTATTGGTTCTGATGACGGTCAGACGATCACTAACCCCATTTGATTTTTGTATTAAAGTAATACGAATGTAATCCCCCTTTTACATTAGTAGCGCGGTTAGTTTCATCAACAATCTCGTGCTTTCGTTTAGTATGTGTGTTACGTTGTGATTTTTGGAACTGGACATTATACCTAAATGATTTATATAGGTAGGTACCATAAAAAATTTACCCTATCTAATTTAGTGGATATTTCCGTCTTTCGTCTAAAGATGACCATTATTCGTAACTCCAACACAAATTTGACGCTTTAATATATACATATTTTTTTGCAATTCCTCTAATCTAAATTAAAACTTGAAATTAAATATAAATGTGGATATCATATTAAATTGCAAACATAATAAATACTGATCAAAATGCGAATTAATGATATGAAATGATACTGTCATTCATCCACTCAAATTCAGTTTACTAAATTGTTTTAAAAATACAAGTACACGATTATTCAATGTTCTTTAGAAACGTTGTTTAAAAATAAATATATAACAATAAAATTCGTGTATGTATCGTTTATTTTCTACGTGTATTCGACGTACTGTGGAAACGTTTTAAAAATATTATTATCAACGTTGTTTTGACATGTTTTGAACACCACACAAAGTTGTTATTTATTCACCAATATAAAACGTTTTTCTTTACACGTTGTATGTCACGTTTAATACCGCGACATTTTTGAGTAGATTCTACGTAATAAAAACACGATTTTAATAAAACGTTATTAGTAAATTTAAACGTTTTTTACGTACGTGTGTTTATTGGGTTAGATCCGGTAACCTTAGAATTTGGAGTCAAATTTGGAATAGAGTAGAATTGACAAAACTTTGGGGAAGTTCATTGTACCTAAATGCTTGAGAATTCATATAGTCTTTATATTTCGAGAAGCCTTCAGGGAATGGTGACCCTGGAACAATCAATCTTATAGGGCATTTACACAACAATTTAAGAGTAAAAATATATTACTTTATACCTCGTCCAGTGTAAGTTGAGGTTAGAAATGCTACTAGACCACTGCCATCCTGAAATAAATCATCCCCGAATCTCAGACTATGAATTGAATATTCCGCGGCCGGATCAATGTAGACAATACCGGATGTATATCCTTTCGGAAAGACAACGTCATCGTGTTCGCAGGGTTGTCGTTCCATATGTGGTATAGCAGTGTTGTTTTCGTTGTCTTTAACAATCCATGCACTGGCGTGGTCCCATCGGCGAATTTCAAATGGTTTGAGACGGGCACCTAAAATCCTCAATTATTTTAATTTTAAAATTTGGAAATGCCGGGTTACGGTTTATAGTTAATCAACAAATGCGGGGATGGGGCGAAAATTTTTTAGTCTGGTTGATAGTTCTGTATGAGTGAAATTTGAAAAATTAGGAAAGCTTGTGTTCGTCAAATTCTTCTAATTGAAACCATTAAAAGCGAGTGAGAGCGGAGTCTACGGAACATTTACGCAATATTTTTACCCTCAAAAGAGTAACCTCGTTATCTAGTGTTATAGCCAAAGTTTTACTTTACTATTAAAGTTTCTTGAATTACATTCATACTTCAAGTGCTGTGGAAAATGATTAAAAATTTTGATAGGCATTACAAGTGAACCATTGGCCGAGAGAGAAAGTCTGTGTGTAGGCAATTTTAGTTAAAGCCATATCTCAATTCATAATCGGATACTTGACTCGTTTTTGTGAACTTATTTATGTTAGAGTACACATAATATACACTCTCCAAAGTATAGATTGATATGATTGTTAATATCTTTATTTCTTTAAACAGTTGACGACAAGAGAATCTGGCTGATTTAAAACACATTGTTCTAGCGAATCGATCACAACGCCCAAGAATTTTACAACCCCTCTCTGGAACACACATCAATACCCACTGTGGATGGGGTCATTTTGAAATTCAGTGCTAGATCATTGTTACTACAATATCCCCGCCTCATCCAAACATTCTTCCTCTTTTGAACTTAAATTGACAATGTTTTCCGCATATATTATTGCTGAAGTATCATCTGCAAAAGGCCTCATTTGGCAAAGGCAACAGATTGCTTATACTTTGGCCATTCCCATGGCTAAAATCAACGGTTTTAACTCCGAGCGACTATGCTATTATGGGTCCTAACTCCAAAAAATAGCTCGGAAATAAAAATTTTAGAATAACGAGAGATAAATCTATATACCTGCGTATTTTGAGGAAGTTGCCATGCATTAGATCAGGGGTCTCCAAACTACGGCCCGCGGGCCAAATCCGGCCGGAAATACAACTAAGGGCAGAATAATAAAAACTGTTTTGGTCCTTGGAACATACTGAAAAAATTATTATGGCTCTAAGGCTTCAAACTTTGGAGACCCTTGCATTAGATGAAATAAAATTTAATTTTTCTTTTGTTTCTATACATTTAAAAGTATCTGGAGTATAACAAACTTAACAGATATGGCATAAATTGAGAATTCTACAGTGAGAAACAGGAGTCACGTATAAATTCGATAAAATGTTAACGAATTTTTTTTTTAAGAAACGCTCCACTTATCACTTTTGGTTTTAGTTGCCCGTTTGGATTTTTCTTTCTTGTCAATTGTTACAAATAAGACAGTGTCACGTCATTTTTAAAAGTGATAATGATTATTGAACCTCGATTGCCTTCTTGTCGGTCGTAAAAGTTAAAATTGACGAAATAAGATGAACAATTTATGATTCTTATGAAAGGATGTGGTGATCGAACTAGAACTCAAAATGAGGTTTGAGAAATGAATGAAATTCAGATACGACGAGATCTTCTTCGTGGAGCTGGTCGACCTCCATTTACCAAAATAAGCAATTACACGACGTTTTGTCTATTGAAAAAATACACATACACAAAAACCGACTCAAGAAATAGCACTGGTTAACAATATTGGAAAATCAGCGGTGAGAATGATTTAAAAGAAAACCATAAATATCCTCGAGATAAATTAATGAATTCATGAGTTAAACGACGTCGACAAGACGTGTTGTCTGGAGCGACATGTTATAAACACGGCAAGTGCAATAAACAATTAGTAGAAAAATATGATTAGTTGATTAATCTTAATAGATGGGAAACAATAATTATTTACAATTGATATCATCGTTGGTGTTCTCATCAAAACGTATCTGTCCATTTGGCATAAACTCTATTGCACCCATCAGTGGTAACACAATACTTTTCACATTTAAATTGTCAATAAAAACATCCTGTTGGACTTCAGGGAACACGATACCATCGCAATTCTCCTTAACTTCCATCCAGTTGGCCTTGTTCTTGATGTCATAGTCGTATCGCCATATTTTTGTTGTGGGCGTAACAACTGTAACAAACACAAAATAATATATAATAATAATAATCTTTAAATATTCTTGAAATAAAAGTCGACCTCCACACAATAACGTTTAATAAATATCTCTAACAAATTACATTTGTCGGTAGTTACCATACATGTTTCGCAGCACCGGGCTGCATCATCAGTGGTTATCAAAGGTTCTTACGAAAAGCTATACTTTTTATTATTAGTACATATTTTTATTATTTATGGAAAAATTCACTAACTCATTGTGTGAAAAAAGTTTATAATTATTTAGTCATAAAAAATTAATTTAAAATTAAGTATTATATGTTAAGACATTAAAAATTTTAAAAGATCAAAACTCATATTATTCATAATAAAAGTCTTTATAATAATAATAATTCTCTTTTTGTAAATCATTGAAAAACTTTAAATTTCGTCAAAATTATTGTTAACGGATTGCACGCTCACTTGCTGTGTGAGAATGCAAGCCGTTAACAATATATAAATATTACTAAAAACCCATCGTCAGGAATTTACAAATAACACCCTGTATCTGAAAAACGAAGCATTTTTGATATATTATGTTCATTCTACAAGTGAAAACAAGATTTTTTTTTCATATGAACATGTTATTTGTAAATTCCTGACGATGGGTTTTTAGTAATATTTCCGAAACGCGTCTCGATATCAAAATGTCATTTGGCACACTTACGTATCTTTGTAGGAAAGGGAGAAGTTATTCTGTCCACCCTTAATACGCATTTCCACCCTGTTTCTTATATTATAGTAGCCGTAAATAATATTGGAGACGTAATAGGAAATAAAACGTCAAACTCCACGAAATCAATTTAATACACTACACTTAATGTGTTAGGTCGATTAAACTACCAAACATGTTTCAAGCTCACTAGCTTCATCATCAGTGGCAAAATTTGTAGAGAAATTGTATTTTTGAAAGTATTACATCATTAGGAGTATTTTAAGAGTAATGCGTTGAAGCCACCTCGAGGAAAAATATTATTGCATTGTTAATGCTAGTGAAATTAAATTATATTATTACATTTTGTTGTTTTCTTTTTGTTCATCATGTCGAACAGTAATTTTAAAATTTTTATGTGGTTTGTTTTACGCAGCAACTAATATTCTTGTTTAAACAAAATGGTCAAAATTAACGATTGATTCCGATCGGAAATTCACTCCACTTCAGAATGGACTACTTCTTTAAAATAAAAAAAAAATAAAAATATTGGAGACGTTGCATAGGAATTTTCAAAATCATTTATCTTGAAAACGGCTTTTTCTAGTGTTATAATAAAACAAGTGAATATTTTTTATGTACAAAAGTCTCAAATTTATTTTTTTTAGAAAAAGTAATAAAAGCGCTAAAAAAAAATTGGGACCAAATTTGTTCTGACTCCCCCCAACGTAACCCACCCCTGACATTTTCCTAACCATAATATATCATATTTTTTAATAATCCTACAAAGATACGTAAGTTTGCCAAATTTCATTTTGATATCGAGACGCGTTTCGGAAATATTACTAAAAACTCTTATTTTCGCTTGTAGAATGTCTCGTTAAATTGTTTTAAGTTAATTTCGGGACACCCTGTATACAGGGTGTTAGTAAATAAGTGCGACAAACTTCAGGAGGTAATTCTGTATGAAAAAATAATGATAGTTTGCTATATAAACACATGACCGCAAATGCTTCGTTTTCTGAGATACGGGGTGTTACAAGTTTTTCTTAAAAACTGAAAATTTATTGATTGCTCTGAAACTGGTGGAGATATGCAAATGAAATTTAGTGGGTTTTAAGAGGTAGTTATTGCGCATTTTTTGACATGCAATAAGAATTATGTTCATCAGTGGCGCGCATACGGGTACCTAATAATCTCAATTTTTTTTAAAGAAAAAAAAAAATAAATAAAAAATCATTTTGGAATTCCTCGTTCAATTTGTGATAAAAAATCTCTCTTGCTTTTTCATCGTAGGGGGCATTTGTGCAAAAAAATCAAACATCTCGCGGCGACGCTAGTAGGCTACAGTCAAGATTCTGTTAAATACGTACGAATATTTCAACGATATGTCAAATTAGCGTTTATTTATTATTAGTGTTATTTTCTCTTATTGTTTTGGTTTAATGTTTATTGTATCAGATAGTTCTTGATAATGTATTAAAGAAATGAAAAATACGGGGTAAGATGTTTTATTTTTTTGCACAAAAACCATGCCCCCTACGATAAAAAAGCAAGAGAGGTTTTTTATCACAAATTGAACGAGGAGTACCAAAATGATTTTTTATTTGAAAAATTCCGGTGGCGTACCATTTTTTTCTTAAAAAAAAAATTGATATCATTACCCGTATGCGCGCCACTGATGAACATAAAATTCTTAATTGCATGCCAAAAAATGCACAATAACTACCTCTTAAAATCCACTAAATTTTATTTGCATATCTCCACCGGTTTCAGAGCAATCAATAAATCTTCAGTTTTTAATAAAAACATTAACACCCCGTATCTCAGAAAACGAAGCATTTGCGGACATATGTTTATATAGCAAACTGTCATTATTTTTTCATGCAGAATTATCTCCTGGAGTTTGTCGCACTTATTTACTAACACCCTGTATATATAGGGTAATTCACGCCATACGACACGGAATAGTGTGGCTAAACTATTTAATTTCCTAAAAGTGGTATGGGTTCGATAAAAAATATTTATGGCTACATTTTAAAAATATTGTGAATCTATACAGGGTGTGCCAAATATATGAAATGAACCATAGTTTTGTTTTTATAAATGGAGCCCTGTATATGAATATATTTTTGGATTCCCCGTTCAAAATAAACCTAACTTTCATTAAAGTAGGTACAGCTCACCTAAACCTGACAGTTTTTTAAATATTTGAATTTGTATAAAAATATAGGCATAATTTAAATGAAAAAATTCACACCTATTCGTTTGTTCTTTTTAAGCCAGTCTGGGCTGATAAATATACCCACTCATCACGTGTTACGCCAAATAAAAAAAAACCCCAATACTAAATACAGGGTGTCCAATAATATAAGTTATATGACCATAAAGTTTAATTCTAAATAACTTGTTTATTTTAAGTGGAACACCCGGTATATGAGGTAAAAATTAGATGCACAAAGTAATTATTATCTGTCAAATACTATAATACATTCCTATGGATAACTCTTGACGTTTTATAATTAGGCGAATTTTTAATTGAACCTGTTAATTTCATGTAGACCTACAGGGTGGAGGAGGATTTTAAAGTGTTTATAGCCCTTTTAAAAAGAAACTTACTAACGGCTCACACCCTATATAGAAAGACAATTAAAAATCACTTTGTCGTGTTGTCTCTTAATAAATTGAGCACTTACAACTTTTCTACAGTATTACTTAACTAATTCATACAAATTTGATGATATTCAATGAGTTAACAATGACAGTTAAGAATAAGGTCTACTTCTACTTACATGTTAAAGAAATAATCACTAATAGACACAACAACATGTTAATAGAACTAGTAAATTGGTAAATTAGTTTGTGATGCAAAGTAGAAATTTGATATAGTTGTCAATTGTGGGTGTGAATTTTTATAATTTGTAGATATCGTATTTCAAATTTTCAAATTTAATCCAGACCGAAAATTCACCATACATAATTGATTCACATTTTCAAGTATCGTATAATTTTTTAAATGAAAATGATTATTATTAAAACAACTGATGCGATAAGCGCGAAAAACCTGAAGAAGACTACCCCTAAGTTGATAATAAAAGGAATGGCGTTAAAACTATTTCTTCAATGAATATATTTTTTATTTTAATATATTAGGAGGGGGCGTTTTTAATTTCCCTCCGAATAGGGGATAAGAGTAGCAAACAAAAGTATTATTTTTCTTTTTCAATATACAGGGTGTCCGCGGATGGAGTGCACAAGAGGAAACATTTTATGAAGAGGTAATATTTCTTTATTTTTTTCCGCAAAATGGAATTCTTTATAAAAAGTTCTGCTTCTCGATAAAATCAATTTACAATATAAAAATTGTCGATCAGATGTAGGTACAGGGTGTTAATAAATTAATAAAAATATAAATAACATTTATTGTCCAACAGCAGTCTTTACTGTTCTTCCCGATTGAGTTGCTCGATTGATGCTAGTTCAAAGATTAATACACAGTGACATGGTAGGAAATTCATAACTGGTACAGCAACGCACTGGAAAACGTTAAGCAGGAGTCATCTGCGAGTAACCATAGGACTCCTCACCGGGCACTGCGCCCTGAGAATCCACCTAAATTATGTAAATGTAGATTGTCTAATGAGAGACAGCTACCATGTGATATGTGAGTATGTTACCTTACAACGAAGGCGACACGCTATTTTTGGGCATGCGATTATTGCGGCGGCAGATATTGAGACCCATGATCTCCTCAAGTTAATGGAGGGGATAGGATTGTTTGATTGGGTGGCATAAAGGACGAGGGATTTTCACAATAAGCCCATGAATAACTAGTGAATTCGTGCTACTTCTGTTTATTCGCTTAGTGTGTGCTCGGCTTAATACACCACAAAAACAATAACGCTTTGTCTTATTTAATGAATGTGGGTGCAAGCATTATTGGTATAATAAATATTTCATAAACAATAACCACTTATTTACGCATTGCTAAAATGTCAACGTTGATATATTATTAAATACACTTAAGAAATCAGTACATACAAAATTTATAAGTTTTATAATTTAATATGGTAGTTATTTTTATTATTGTTGCTGGTGTCCTGTGGCACTCCTTTTTGACATTTTTACGCTGGTTTGCTTTTAATTTTCTTTAATGTGGTCACATGAATAATTTATCTTCTTGCCAAAATTCAAATTGGTATAATACAATCAATACTTAATCAGTTGTTGTTGGTGTGCCTACTTTGTATACACGTCAAGCAGGAAGCAATATTTTCTTAATCCCCTGACATATTAAATTTAAAGTTCAATAGGTACTGAAACTTAAAAAAGATACCTAATTAATATTTTATGGCTAGAAAATACAAAATCAAGTGAGTTCTTAAAGGATATTCTTTGGTCTTAAAGTCATTTTTTGGAAAAACATTTATTTTTAAATTTTTTTATCAATGGATTTCTTTCTTGGGATGACGTTCCAATTAAAACATATTATAGGTGAAATAATTTTATTTATTTCATGTCAAATTGAAACATTTCGACAACGCACAATTGCGTTCTTCAGATACATTCTAATATACATCAATTTACAGAACAGTACTGGGTGTCCCACCGGGAAGAGATTCGATCGATTATGGAGAAACTACATTGTGGAACAATCTAACAATGTGGTGTAGTACGTAGGTCGACGGGACCAATTCGGCTAAAATGTTTTTAAGAATCTAGTACTTCCAGTTATACCGGAAATGGGTGTCAACTTCCTTATTTCAAATACGACCCTATATAAATTATATTTTTTTGGATTATCCTTGTAATTCTAAATATACTTCATGCATCATATGTTATAACCATCTCTAGCCGTTTTCGAAATATTTAAAGTTTTATGTAATAAATGACGTTTTCAGAATAAAGAATAACAATTTTTATTAGATATATGGAAGCATTAATAAGTTAATTTGTTAGAATGTACTAGGAGCTATAGATCTACTTTAGGCGTCTACGTATATTTTCTTCGTAAATATTAATACAGGGTATTTGAATAAAAGGTTAAAAAATCAAATTGAAAAAAGTCTCAAAATTTAAAATTTTTAAATGGTAACCCTCAATTTTATATATTGTTTATTTTTTTGCATCAATAATAACGGCAAAAATTGATAGTTTTCAAAATATTGACAATTTTACATTTTTCTATTACAATAGTGCTATGACTTTGAAATTTAATTGATCTTAGTTGGCCATGATGGCTTTAGAAAGCAAATAAATATGTCAAAATTAATCAACAATTGTGACAAATTGTAGATATTAATTAGTAGTAATAATCATGGCGTGACGTATAAATTATACTAACGAAGACTACCTAAATTTGTTTATTATTTATTCGTATCTAGAATTGTCATAATTAATGCCTATTTTTGACAAGTGTCATATTTATTTTCCTTCTAAAGCATGGCCAACTAATTGTAATTTTTTTTTATTTTTTTTTATTATTTTGTTATTTTTTATTTTCTAACATGTATTCAAGATTGATATTGTTAATATCCTACTTAAATCAAAATGTTGTTGTATTTCATTTTTTTATGCTAATATGCTATTTTTTTTTGTTGGTAAATACTTAATTTTTTAATTTTAATACTTAATTTTTTATATCAAGGTAATTTGTCCTGTAATTGGTTTTTTGCTGTTGGACAATAAATGCTATTATTATTATTATTGTAATAAAAAAATGTAAAATTGTCAATATTTTGATAACTATCTATGTTTGGAATAGACATCCTTTCATAAATTTGCCTTTATTTTTTATGCAAAAAAATATAAAATTCCGGGCTGCCATTTAAAAATTGTGAATTTTGACACTTCTTTCAATTTGTTTTTTACCCTTTTTTTCGAATACCCTGTATTAATATTTACTAAAATAATATATGTAGGAGCCTAAAGTATCTATAGCTCTTATAGGATATTCTAAGAAATTAAATTATTAAAGCTTCCATACAATAAAAAATTGTTATTATTAGTTAGGCATACACCTACCTAAAATATGGAAAAAATTGCAAATAAAAATATTTGTATAGACAGGCATAATATGTATTGTATTTTCATAGCCTTTCCTATCATTCTTTACAAAATACAACAGGTGATGACATTTGTCCTTACCTAAAGCGTCTCCTATTCAATTTTTCATGCATTAAAATTTGTCATCGCGTCGTTCCCAATATTTTCCTTTTCTTTTTCTTCTGTTTTCTCATAATTTCGAGTTTAGTTGGATTATTTCTTTAACTAAAGGAGTTTTTAATATTAAAATGTGTTTCTAACGAAATGGCATGTAAAATTTTACACACAGTTTTAACACTCTATAACTATTATCATTTTACGGATAAAATTTAAAAAATTCATACTTCTTAAACTTAAAATTTATGATATTATTGTCTCCTTTTAACACCAATTATTCAATTAATACTTATAAGAATAAAAATATGTTATTTACAGTCTAATTTTCTGACAATTTTTCTACTATTTAAGAACGCATATGTTAACAAGTTTTTTATGCTGCATTTTGTATAGGGTATCTTATATCAAAACTATATACAGGGTGAGTCACGAGGAACTGTACATACTTTTACCATAAGTAGAGGCACGTTAGGGGATTATCAAATGATCATTAAAAAATTTCTCCTTGTTTTGATTATTAATATACAGGGTGAATTATGGATCTTCACCAAAACAATGTTTCGTTATATCTTTTTAATGATTAAGTCGATTTATCTCTTTTTTTTATAAAAGTGTGTATTGGTGTCTGACAACTAACTGACATATTCAGAATTGAAAAAATCCAGGTTTGTCTTCGAGAACATTTGTGGGACTGCTTCATATTCAACACTTCACCCTGTATATGATTTTTCAAAAATCTGATATAATTTTTTCAGACAGTTAGACCTGGGTATTTGAATTTTTTGTTACACTCACCTCACATTTCCAATTAAAGATTCATTTTAGAGCCAAATTGAAAATTGGCAATAATAAGAAGTATCTTACTGTATAATAATGTTTAGTTATTAAAAAGAAATCTTCAAAATAAACAGAAACGACACACACCAGTATGGTAAATACCATAATTTGAACTGATTTACAGTGCCGGATTTAAAAATCTGGCATATCTGGTTCATCCCAATAATTCACCCTGTATGTAACTTTTCCCACTTGTTATAGACAGAAAACAGATACAAAATGATAGTAATAACATAGTTTTCTTATTTGTTTGAGGAAAACTCATGTGTCTAATTATTTTAATTGGAATGAAATGAACATGCCAGGGAAATGTTAATTCATAAATTAAGAAATAAAATAAAAAATAATAACCAAACCATAAAACAGTTTTAACAATGTGGAAAAAACTAAAAAACAATTTAATAAACATTATGATTATAAAACACAACAGCTCATTAACAGAATTATTCACTGTTGCAATATTATCAGAAATGACCCACTGACAATCAGAAAGTCCATTACACATTTAAACATTCGTCAAGAAAAGTGTATTGAGGCAGATGGATTTCATTTTGAACATCTTTTATAATCGTAATGTTTATTACATTGTTTTTTACTTTGTTCCACATTGTTAAAACTGTTTTATTGTTTGGTTATTGTTTTTTATTTTATTTCTTAATTTATGAATAAACATTTCCCTGGCTTGTTCATTTCATTCCGATTAAACTAATTAGACACATGAGTTTTCCTCAAACAAATAAGAAAACTAGGTTATTACAAACATTTTTTATCTGTTTTCTGTCTATTACAAGTGGAAAAAGTTACATACAGGGTGAATTATTGGGATGAACCAGGTATGCCAGATTTTTCAATCCGGCCCTGTAAATCAATTCAAATTATAGTATTTACCATATTGGAGCACAGTGTATGTCGTTTCTGTTTATTTTGAAGTTTTCTTTTTAATAACCAAACATTATTATACAGTAAGATACTTAATTATTGCCAATTTTCAATTTGTCTCTAAAATGAATCTTTAATTGGAAATGTGAGGTGAGTGTAACAAAAAATTCAAATACCCAGGTCTAACTGCCTATTTATGCCCTCTGAAAAAATTATATCAGATTTTTTAAAAATCATATACAGGGTGAAATGTTGAATATGAAGCAGTCCCACAAATTTTCTCGAAGACGGACCTGGAGTTTTTCAATTATGAATATGCCAGTTATTTGCCAGACACCAATACACACTTTTATAAAAAAATTGGATAAATCGACTTAATCATTGAAAAGATATGACGAAACATTGTTTTGGTGAAGATCCATAATTCACTCTGTATATTAATAAGCAAAACAAGGAGACATTTTTTAATGGTCATTTGATAATCTCCTAAGGTGCCTCTACTTATGGTAGAAGTATGTACAGTTCCTCGTGACTCACCCTGTATAATTAGCCAATTTTTGTGGTGTGTTTGGGGAATAAATATTTTTTTGATTTTTCATTTTTGACCCCTTATTACACTGTTTGTGAACGCTTCGGCTATGTGAGCCAATTCTTCTATGAGACATTTTTTAGGTTATATCACAACTATAAAGTTATATGCAAAATATTTTTTTATTTTGACCCCTTTTCCACTATTTACGAATGCATATGTAGGCAAGATTTTTATGATACATTTCATAGGTTATGTTCTATCAAAGCTATAAATAACTAGTCAATATTTCTTTTATGTTTAGCCAATTTTAAGTTTAACCAATGAAAAATTATTCAATATTTCTAATGCGTTTAAGAAGTATGAATTTTTAAAATTTTTGTATCGCTTGCCTACGCTCAATGTTTCCCAAAAGTTAATCAGCAGCTAGACATATCCTATAGTATTTTTGAACCAAATTTGGTTAAAACATGTGAAATGGCTTTCGAGTTATAGTGGATACAGACAGACAGTTTTTTAAAACTACTTATTTATGTATAAAATGACCAAAAAACATATTTCTGGTGAAAAAAAAGTGCATGAATAATAATAATAGAATATTATAGGTACCTACATAATATTATGCCATATTAAATAAGTGCATAATTAGCCATCTCTTATACCTGGGGACTGGGACTGATCAAGTAGCCTTAATATATTGAAAATATCCTTATATTTGATAAGGAAAAAGTCCGTGACTGGACAATTCACATAATATGAAACCTACTCAAGATTTATATTTTTGGATTACAGGAAACAGTAAACGAATATATTTATTATAATTTTAGTATGTGTTGTTTTAGATGTTTTTTTTTTTCATAATAAATAACACACACATTCATCATCTGATGTAATTCTATAATCTAAAATAGAACGTTAACTGTAAATCGTTACAAATTTTATTATACAGTTTCTTTTTATAGACATAATATCTAAGAAAATTAAATTTTCGCTATATTAATAATTATCAAACAACATGTGTGTTATGTAGAAGCACAGTATACTTATATTCTATGGTATAACTTATGCTTAGTATCTGGTTATACGTTTTTATAAATTACAAATAGCACAGAAACATCGTATTATGTACATCCTCTAAAGTATTACACAAGAATATTGGTTAAAATCATCGTTAACATGGAAATAAACTTGAGTTTAAAATACATGGTGAACAAAGAACATGTTACAAGTACAATATTTTGTTCACTGGGATTAACTAAACACACAGTACATCCGATAATAACTACCGCAGAGAAGTGACAAAGCTGGTACCGATTGTCATTGCGCATGGGCGAAATAATGTGGATATCTGTCAAATTACCGCCATGCTAAAATGTACAACTATATGATAATATTTATTATATTGATTAGTATTGTTGACGAGTATTGATTTGATATTTGATCTTTTTAAGTGGTTAATTTCTGTGTTTTCTTATAATTTTAACAAGTGGTCAATAGACTCAGTTGCAATCCTCGAGACAATAGTAGAAAGAAATTGTGATGGAATGGAATGTATCAATACATTTGTTGCATCTCTAATAATGAAAGAAAGAATATATGGGTACATTTCTTGCATCTTCTATGACTTTTTTTATTATTATTTGAAATTGTAGCCCGTCTGGTGAGGACGGTAAAAAATCAATATTCGAATGCCAAATGTGTCAACATGTGTCAACTGGTGTCGTTTAAAAACAATTCTGCCAGTTTTAGTTCACGTGAATAGTAGTAAAATAAAAATAATTATAAATTAGTAGTTTTTTTCGATAAAATAATTTCTGATATTATTGAGTAAATTAAATTTGTTGGAAAATCAAGTATCTAATAATGTTCCATGGGTAAATCTATTGTGTAATGTGTGGATCCCAACTAACAATTTAACTTTTTTAATTGCTGTAAGAACGTTTATAAAATATATTTTATAAAACACCCATTGTTTTATAAACATTTTCACAACGTTCTTACGCGCCTTATAAACACGGAAAAGGCGCAGATTTATAAAACAAATCGACTCGTTAACGGTTCTATAAATGTTGCATGTTGCTATTATACAATAGTTTTTAGAACGTTTATAAATATCTAATAAAAATCAAATAAAACTGTTATAAAACAGTTTTATTATAGCTCTGTTACTAGAACAAAACGACATATTTGTAGAACTACTATAAAACTGTTAAAGGATATAAACGTTTTTTTAAAATACCTTTTTACACAAAAGTATTTTATAATTATTATGCATTGTTGTTGGTACACATTAATAAAATCTGAACAATCATGGAGGTAAAAATAATATAAAACGCTATAATACCTACCCAATAATGAATAATAAAATAAGTCAGATAAAATTCATCCATGAGCAGATTTGGCTGCGAAACAAAATTTACTCTTAAATATATTGTATATTATTACTAAAATTTTAATGCGCCTCGCGAATTATGTAAATTAATGAATTTAGATTTTATAAATTATATAAAAATTTTTTTTATTGTTACTTATTGTTGAAAATAATCTTTTGGGAGATCCTTCATTATGTAATGACTGATTCTGTATACCTTATTAGCTAAGATAATTTTACAAATTATAAAAAATATTAATTTTAAAAGTTTGGTCAACATGGCTAACAATTTAAAGAAACCAAAAATGGCTTCTTCCTTATATGATGCTTATAAAACAAAATTATCTCAACCCAGACGAGTATGCTCTTTAGATAGCTATTACAAAATAACTGCAGAATTGTTTTATACAGGGGCGTATTCGTTAAAAAAACATAAATCTCATAATATTTTAAGTGCAAATATAATGTAATATAAAATTAATATTACCTGAAACCCCTTTGATAGCATAAGAATGATATGATTCTTTTATATCTATCATAATATGGATACTAGCCAAAATATAAGTTGGTATAGTACGACACAGTTAAGAATGATACACTTTTATATGGATAGCCCATTTAAAAGCGTATATTAATTGTGTCGTACTATAGGTACCATGTTTTATGTAAACGTGAAGAATTTTTTATAAACCAGTTTTGGAGTAAAAAAAATATATTTCACTAAGCTTGATAATGAATAATGAAGCTAATTACAAGTATTTTTCTTGAAGTTTTATGTATTTAGTAATCGTTTGCCGTTAATTTAAAATAAATTAATAGTAAAACAAACTAAAACAAGCTTGGAGATAAATGCTCTAAAAAATCAAAATTTAATTAAAAGGTGCTGCAAAAAATATATAAGATAAAATGTATAGAAATTAATCAAGTCTAGTCCTGTCTACTTGAAGTATTCGTGCTTGATACTTTGATGCTTGTGTGAGTCGCCGCCGTGTGTCGCATCGTCTCAATATTGGAATAATAATAAAATAGTAAACAGAGTTTTACAAAACAAACTTTAACATATGTTTTATAAAAGCTTTTAATGGGTTCTTATAAAACAAAATGCTTTTATAGTTACTCTCTTATTAGCTTTTACGGGAGTAATTTAAACATAACCTAAATTGAGCCCTTTGTTTATGTTATGTATGTTATAATTTATAACTGTCGTTATTAAAACGGTTTGTTGAGTGTCTTTAAGAGAGTTCGAGGATCTTGAGGTAGAAAATTTGGCATGTGTTTATTGAGTATAGCAAAAAGCTTCTTTTGGGAAAAATGCGGAACATTATTTGATACTGCCCATGTTCGCATGTTTTCTCTTAGTTTTGTATTTTTTTCTAGCTCACTTGTGCTTGAAGCATGATATTGATCACCAATTCTCTATTTCGGCTACCCGCTCACCATCTAGTAATAATTCCTCCTGAGAATTTATCAGTCTTCATAATATTTGATGTCTTATAAATTGTCATTAATTTGATTAGATTCCATTACAGTTTGCTACTCTTTATTATAGTCACTAATGTTTTCCCTTTGATAATTTATAATATTGTAATTAATTTTCTATTTATTAAATGCACAACTGCTTTTCGTTTGGACATTTTAAACCTGTGTATGATATAACAATAAATATCAGTTGAAAATAAATAAGACTATGTTATATATTAGTTCTAGGTAATGTTTATGACAGCATTTTAATTTTATAAAATATGCATTGGCAACATATTTATTTTTTTATTGTTTTTAATAAAATAACTAAAAAACAATTTTCTAATTATTAATTTGCGCACAAATTTGCTGCAGCAAACAAATCGCTCTTAATAACGACAATAAAAAAACTATTTTATTATTACGAAACGTACTTTAACAGAATAATTTTATAATTGTTTTTAAAGGAACAAGTTAATCCAGACTAGTACTTTTACAAAATGCTTTTAAAACCAATTATCATTCGGAACAAATTCGTCCTATAAAAAATATTTTATAAACGTTTATAAAACTGTTCCGATATCATATTTTATAACTATTTTATTATTTTGCTGTAAAAACGTTCTTAAAACAGTTTTTCTCACAGAAAAGTTAAACACAGCAGTTTTATCACCAAACGAACCTTTAAAAAACAAAAAAGTTTTTACTAAGCGGCAATAAAATAATTATAAAATATATTAGTTCTTTAAGAATGTCGAATTGCTAGTTGGGATTTATTGAGTAAAATGTGCTGGACTATGTTTATGGTGAAAATCTTCAAGTAAAGTGTGGCATCACCGAATGTCTTATATTTTCTATATTGTTGCCAGATTTTGAATGAATTGAATTGAATAAAATAAAAATAAGATGGAATATTTTCAATAACCAAATTATTTTAGCAAAATAAAATAATCTTGGGGAAATTAATTGTTTGTTTAAATAAGGATAGCCGGGAGTAAATAGACTTCGGATTAATTACGGTATTGCGCGAATAATGAGTACGAGGTCTAGAATAGCGATAATTTGAGAAACAGTCTGGCAGCCTTGCATTGTAAGTTGGTATGTTGTTTAAGCGAGTAGATTCCATAAGAATAACACACAAATCTGTTTTCTTTTCTAATGACATATTAGTTTAATGAAAAAAGTGACGATTTGGGAACTACTTTAAAAATGTTTCCCTTCAATGAAGCCTCAACAAAAGTAACCGTTGCATTGCGCTGACTATTTAAACGGCATATTTTACACTTGTTTTAATTCTCAGAAATCCGTGCCTAGCTTTACCCTGTTTTCGTTGAAGATTAGAGTGAATAAGAGAAGAGCGTTTTGTTATAGTTAATAATTAGTAACATCGATATACGTGGCTGTCCTTCAAAAACAGGTGGAGGTCTATGGTTGTGTTATTTTCCGAAAGACCAGGATCTGTAAGTATATTTTACGTTAAGTAAACTTAAAAATAACGTACATGTATTTATTGTGCTCTGGACAGACCTGGGTCCATTGATTTGGGAATATTCAATCATAGTGGCTATTATGTAATGAGCCGTCTTGTATGGAACATCCTATATACATACATCCATTTTACAATTAACGTTCTATGCGAAGAACATTAATTTCAATGTCTATTAAAAAACAATTAACAATTCATCGTTGATATTCTTTGTAGACACATAAAATGTATACTTTTATTTTTAGACGTTTTTCCCCGTGTTAATCGATGTAAAAACACTGGTTTAAAATATCGATGTTTTTCGATGTATCGAACAACATCGTGCATCCCTAAATACGGTGGATATCTGTCATTCGTCTTGCCCCAAGGTCACCGAAACTTGTACAACTCAACTTCAAAGGTGCCGACAGATTTTGTCGCTTCTCTGTACTGCCGTCTGCTGTTTTCTCAATGACGGTGCAGCAATAGCGCTGCCGCGCTGGACGCTGGAGGTGTCTCGTCTATGGGATGGGGATGAATGCGACCCTGCTCTCAACCCAGGAACCTACGCTCGTTTTTAGCAGTTTGACGTCTCACGTTTGATGATGTTCTTCTTCTTCTGTTAGTCTTTATCCTCGATGGATGTTGGCAATCATATTGTTCCATATAATCCTGTCGACAGCCATCTTGAATAACTGTACTGTCACTAAACTATACTTTGTCGAATGATCTGGGTGGGAGCGATTCCAAAGACTTAGTTTTTGAGAAAATTGAGAAAAACCCCATATACTTGTAAATTTTCAAATTCCAATTGTTGGCAAACTAGACGGTGGATCTCCATGAATTTTGGAAATATTTGTCACGAAACTATACTGCATCGAATAATCTAGGTGGGAGCGACTCCCAAGAGTTAGTTTTTGAGAAAATAGAGAAAAATCCATATACTAGTAAATTTTTTAATTCCAATTGCTAGCAAACTAGACGGTGGATCTCCATGAAACTTGGAATTATTAGTCAATAAACTATACTTAATCGAATGATCTGGGTGGGAGCGACTCCCAAGACTTAGTTTTTGAAAAAATTGAGGAAAACCCATATACTTGTAAATTTTCAAGTTCCAAGTGCTGGCAAACTAGATGGTGGATCTCCATAAAACTTATACAATATACAATATTTGGCATAAAACAATCGATTGATGCAATATTTGTTAAGATGCCGTAAACAGAATGTGACCATTGGCCATCACAAAAAAGTAGCTAAGGTTCGCGAAAACCGCAAGGTTCTATCTTTAAAAATAACGGAGTAATTGCGTACACATTGAGTCGAAGTTAACATGGGTATATCACATAGAAGAATTAAAAAATAAATTGAACTCAGTTTTAGCTATATTATCAACAACTCACATTGTACAGGGTGAGCAAAACTCGATCTCCCAGCTCTGTTATGAGAAAATGAAAAACGATAGAAAAATTCTGAAAAGAGGTTCATAATGGGATTAAGTAAGCTCCATTTAACCCACATTTGATTTTGTTTCGAAGTTTGGAAACTGAACTAAATGACGTCATCAACTTTTTTTTCCAGAAACATACCTATATTTTTACATGGTTCAAAAGAGCTAATTGTTCTAAACAACTTTCGTAAAGAAAAAAATGTGCTATCTTCATTTGTTAAAAAAAAATTATAAGGAAATTTGTAGACAAAACTAATATCAACTAGCTGTTGCCCTCGAGGCACGAATAGCTCTCCATATTTAAGTGTAAAAGTAATAATTTTATGACCTTTTTGTCATTTATCTAAATTTTTGTTTTGTTTTAGACATCAGCTATTTTTTTTTTTTTTGTATCGGGTTTTGTGCCTTTTTCTTCTCTTTGGAGGCACTATTTATACGCAGATATTTTATATTTCAGATCTAGGCCAAATTCTTGTACGCAAAATAATTGATTTTTTTTTAGTTTTATTATAAAATTAATTTTGCCCCCTTTTCTACTATTTACGAACGCCTATGTAAACAAAATTGTTATGCTGCATGTTGTAGGTTATCCGTTAAGTGGTTTTTGAGTTATCACGGATACAATTTTTTCCTGACCCTTTTATAGAATTTTCACGGACGCCTATGGAACATTAATTTTTGTCGTGTATTTTTAACACCAATTCAACTAGTTAAATATAAAATTTTTTACATTTTAATTTTTTTTTCATTTTACCCCTTTTTTTTACTATTTACGAACGCCTATGTAAATAAAAATTTTATGCTGCATTTTTTAGGTTATCTTATATGAAAGCTATATATAATTAGCCAATTTTTCTGGTATATTTGGGAAACATTTTTTTTTCGTTTTTGACTCTTTTTTAAGACTATTTTCGAACGCCTGTGTGTGTGTGTGTGTGTGAACTAATTCTTTTATGTAACATTTTTTAGGTTATATTCTATCACACCTATAAAAAATTATTCAATATTTCGGATAAGTTTAAGAACTATAATTTTTTTAATTTTTGAACCCTCTTTTAAACCCCTTGTCTACGCTCAATGTTAATCACCACCTATAAATAGCCTGTAGTATTTTCGTACCAAATGTGGTTAAAATCCGTTAAGTGGTTTTTGAGTTATCACGGATACAAATTTTTTCTGACCCTTTTATAGAATTTTCACGGACGCCTATGGAACATTAATTTTTGTCGTGTATTTTTAACACCAACTCAACTAGTTAAATATAAAATTTTTTATATTTTAATTTTTTTTATTTTACCCCTTTTTCTACTATTTACGAACGCCTATGTAAATAAAAATTTTATGCTGCATTTTTTAGGTTATCTTATATCAAAGCTATATATAATTAGCCAATTTTTCTGGTATATTTGGGAAACATTTTTTTTTCGTTTTGACCCTTTTTTAACACTATTTTCGAACGCCTGTGTGAACTAATTCTTTTATGTAACATTTTTTAGGTTATATTCTATCACAACTATAAAAAATTATTCAATATTTCGGATAAGTTTAAGAACTATGATTTTTTAAATTTTTGAAACCTCTTTTAAACCCGTTGCCTATGCTCAATGTTAATCACCACCTATAATTATCCTGTAGTATTTTCGTACCAAATGTGGTTAAAATCCGGTAAGTGGTTTTTGAGTTATCACGGATACAAATTTTTTCTGACCCTTTTATAGAATTTTTACGGACGCCTATGGTACATTAATTTTTGTCGTGTATTTTTAACACCAATTCATCTAGTTAAATATAAAATTTTTTACATTTTAATTTTTTTTTATTTTACCCCTTTTTCTACTATTTACGAACGCCTATGTGAATAAAAATTTTATGCTGCATTTTTTAGGTTATCTTATATCAAAGCTATATATAATTAGCCAATTTTTCTGTTATATTTGGGAAACGTTTTTTTTTTTCGTTTTTGACCCTTTTTTTAAACTATTTTCGAACGCCTTTGTGAACCAATTCTTTTATGGAATATTTTTTAGCTTATATTGTATCACAACTATGAAAAATTATTCCATATTTCGAATAAGTTTAGGAAATATATATTTTTTATGTTTTGACCCCTTTTCCACTATTTACGAACGCCTATGAAAGTAAGTTATTCATGACACATTTTAGAGGTTATATTCTATCAAAACTATCAATAACTAGTTAATATTTCTGCTATTTTTAAGAAATACGTTTTTTTTTAATCTTTTTTACCCCATTTTACACTATTTTCGAACGCCAATGTGGTCTAATATTTTATGTTCAATATTTTAGGTTATATTCAATTAAATGCGTAAAAAATTATGCAGTATTTCGGATAAGTTTAAGAACTATGAATTTTTTTAATTTTTGAACCCTCTTTTAAACCCTTTGCCTACGCTCAATGTTTCCCAAAATCTAATCAGCTCCTTGCCATGTCCAATAGTATTTTTGTACCAAATTTGGTTAAAATCTGTTAAGCGGTTTTTGCGTTTTCGTGGATACAGACAGACAGACAGACAGACATTTTTTTTAAACTACTTATTTATGTATAAAATGACCAAAAAGAAGTATTTCCGGTGAAATTAAAAAATTTTTTTTTTTCATGAAACTAATAGTCTCCATATATACATATATTACATATATGATATGGAGAGCTAAAAATTCGCAATCGTCACAACTTTTAAACAAGTAAGCTTTGGAAACAAACTGTAATTATACCTGTCAATACTTTTTTAGCTCTCCATATCATATATGTAATATATGTATATATGGAGACTATTAGCATTGTCTTTAAAAGGATAGTCTGTCAGCGCTATGTACCGGCAGGTGCTGGACTCTAGTGGCCAAACTTTGAAGTACGATTTATGAATGAAAATCAAAATTCTCCTCTTTTACATATTTTGGTAGAGGGGATCAGGCGCGGGTGAACGACCTCTTCAAACACTGAAAAGTTCCCCTCTGTTAGTTTATTTCACTCGAACTAGGGTTGCCAGACCAGAAAATTTGATGTAGATGTTTCTCTACAACTAAGGTTGCCAGACCATACAATTTTGAGGTAGGACAAACAAAAATATTCGCACATAAAATTTGTTTGAAAAAGTATTCCGTACTTGGTCTACAAAATCTGCTATAAAAAGTTGATGAGCATAACAACGGGGTTACTGTAAAAAATGGGTAGTGAAAAATAGTATTTATTTAAGTAGATGTAGATATAGGTACAGGGTGTCATGAAATGACTACAACGCTTAACCACAAATTCCTCAACTAAAAATAAGCCAATCCAGGCAAATAGACATGTCATGTTGCTTCGATGTGTCTCTACAGGGCGCTAAAATTCTCAAATTAATATCGTTTTTTCTGAATAATTTCGCCTTTATCGATTTCCATCGATTTAATTTTGGAATTAAGATTTAGTACTATAATTGATGTGTTTTGACGAAAATGTGATCTTTTGTTAATGCCTAGAAATTTAAAAATGGCTTGTTATTCGTAAATAAAAGTTTGCATTTTTGTTGTCCCTTGTACAAATGACTTTAATTATTTCTCTGACACTAAGCGTTATTATGCACATTAACTGTATATAGCAGATTTTGTAGACCAAATATGGAATACTTTTTAAAAACAAATTTTCTCTTTGAGTTTGGTCTAAAATATCTGCGATATAAAATTAATGTAGTGCACATTTATAAGGCAGTAAAAAGGGCAAAAAACAAAAATATCTATATCTACATGGAGAGTTATTCTTTTCCAAGAGTGTCAGTTTTTTAACATTTATTCATTGTTTTATTAAGTATCGGTTTTACCAAAACAAACAACTTTGTAATTACTAAAGAACATTGTTTATTCCATAAACAGTAGAAATTAATAAGGATGTTAGAAAACATACAAAAATAGAGGTATAAATAACAAATAATGTGCATCAGCTAATATATTTTAATGGAGCGCATTACAAAATCTTTCAGCGACTTTTCTTTTCCATTTCCTACCATTCATAATCTCCAACCATAGAGCACTATAATTGAAAACAAATTTCCACACCACTCATGAAGTATTGCTAATGGCGCGTTACCTTTTTTCAGTGGGTGGTTCGCCAGTAGCCCTATTTCCCACAACTGCAACAAAATTCTATAACAGAAAAAAATATATAGTGACAAAGAGTTGTTTTCGGCGACATCTAGCGTTGGAAATTTGCGTCACACTGCCTGCCGATCACCACTGATGAGTTGTGGAGCAACGAAACGGCCCGTCTGGTAAAAACATGGTAGTGTGAAACAAATTTCCAACATAACTACAAGTCTTGTTACTTATGTAACAAGCAATTCGGAAAAATAATATAGCTGAAATATAAATTCGCGCTTCTCTACTTTCCCTTCTTGAATTATTGCTTTCATCAATGACTGTTCAGAAGTTCGCATTTTCGACTGTGATAAGGGGCATTATCCATAACGACAGATCGGGGTTTCAACAACAAATATTAGATTATTCTAAAGTAACGAGGAGGAAAGATGATATTGAAAATAATATACGTCTGCTCCACAAATGAATCAAGTATAATTTTCATACTATTACAAAACCATACATGTTTCAGGAATCACAGTTCCCATCATCAGTGGCATAATCAGAAAATATTAGGGGACGGTTAGTTATAAGGAATCTATAACAATACATGTTTTTTGTAAATATATAAAAACTAAAAACATGAATATAATGGTACCAACTTTTTTACGCCAACACGATATTTTTAGCTTCGCTTTTAGCCAATGAGGCAAACTTATTTAATTCTAAAAATAACTCTACATGCTCTTATTACAAAAAATAATATCTGAATACAGGTGTCACGGAAATTATGGGAAATCTCTCAGATACATTTGATAGAACATAAAAAAATAAGATGACAATGTGTTTAAAACATTTATATTTATTGAAATACCAGAGAGATATTCACTAAAAATGTAGGTACCTATAGTTGAAAATTTCTATTACTTAGGTAGGTAGGTAGGTATAGAAATTAGAAATCAAATTATAATGAAAATAGATACAAACTCCAGAAAATCCTATAGAAAACTCATTCGATTATCATTGTAAATTATTTTTTGTGCTATTAAGTATTTTATAAAAAAATGGATCAGAACTTACCTTTCGGCTTTGTATCCGTAAAGGGAAATTACCTATAATCAACACAAAAAATTAGCACTATTGTTTTTACTCTTACAATAAGTAACACTGAATTTAAATTTCCACTAAAAAATATTTTTTTAACTTTAAAATTTAAAATCACGCTAAATATTATTGTATAGAGAAAAAGGATAAATAATAATGATAATATAAATATATAGCTATCTCTGTTAGGTATAAAATTTCGTATATTTTTTTTATATACGAGTAGGACCTACCTTATATCTTATATAGGTAGGTATTTATTTCTTATTTTATTATTAATAGATACAGTGTTGCGACTATGACGACTGAATATTATGTGATCGCCTAAATAATGAAGTCAAAGAAACTTTTTTATAATAGATATCGTTAAAACTAAGTTAATAAATGTGGAAAACTCAGATCAAGCCAAATAACATTTAATTATATTTTTGAATTATTCGTCACAAAAAAAATAATGTTGGAACCATTTATAAAATGAAAAATAAGGTAGCATCTGATAATTATGTGACGGCTGGCAACATTGTCTATGGCTGGAAGCGAAAGAAAAATACGCGAACTTATTATAGATGTCCGTATGTTCAAATCACGACCTGATTGGTCTAAAAACATGGCTCCCCCACTTTTCCACCAAAGTTACTACACATTTACTATAAACCCAAATTTTATGAATGAACGACATTTTACGACAACGCCGTCTGGTTTTTTAAGACAGGTACTAATCAAGCGCTGACAGACTATGTTTATAAAGACAATGCTATGAAAAAAATTTTTTTTTTAATTTCACCGGAAATACTTCTTTTTGGTCATTTTATACATAAATAAGTAGTTTTAAAAAAATGTCTGTCTGTCTGTCTGTCTGTCTGTCTGTATGTCTGTCTGTCTGTCTGTCTGTCTGTCTGTATCCACGAAAACGCAAAAACCGCTTAACAGATTTTAACCAAATTTGGTACAAAAATACTATTGGACATGGCAAGGAGCTGATTAGATTTTGGGAAACATTGAGCGTAGGCAAAGGGTTTAAAAGAGGGTTCAAAAATTAAAAAAATTCATAGTTCTTAAACTTATCCGAAATACTGCATAATTTTTTACGCATTTAATTGAATATAACCTAAAATATTGAACATAAAATATTAGACCACATTGGCGTTCGAAAATAGTGTAAAATGGGGTAAAAAAGATTAAAAAAAAAACGTATTTCTTAAAAATAGCAGAAATATTAACTAGTTATTGATAGTTTTGATAGAATATAACCTATAAAATGTGTTATGAATAACTTACTTTCATAGGCGTTCGTAAATAGTGGAAAAGGGGTCAAAACATAAAAAATATATATTTCCTAAACTTATTCGAAATATGGAATAATTTTTCATAGTTGTGATACAATATAAGCTAAAAAATATTCCATAAAAGAATTGGTTCACACAGGCGTTCGAAAATAGTTTAAAAAAAGGGTCAAAAACGAAAAAAAAATGTTTCCCAAATATACCAGAAAAATTGGCTAATTATATATAGCTTTGATATAAGATAACCTAAAAAATGCAGCATAAAATTTTTATTTACATAGGCGTTCGTAAATAGTAGAAAAAGGGGTAAAATAAAAAAAATTAAAATGTAAAAATTTTTATATTTAACTAGTTGAGTTGGTGTTAAAAATACACGACAAAAATTAATGTTCCATAGGCGTTCGTGAAAATTCTATAAAAGGGTCAGAAAAAATTTGTATCCGTGATAACTCAAAAACCACTTAACGGACTTTAATCACATTTGGTACGAAAATACTACAGGCTATTTATAGGTGGTGATTAACATTGAGCGTAGGCAAGGGGTTTAAAAGAGGGTTCAAAAATTTAAAAAAATTTTAGTTCTTAAACTTATCCGAAATATTGAATAATTTTTTATAGGTGTGATAGAATATAACCTAAAAAATGTTACATAAAAGAATTAGTTCACACAGGCGTTCGAAAATAGTCTTAAAAAAAGAGTCAAAAACGAAAAAAAAATGTTTCCCAAATATACCAGAAAAATTGGCTAATTATATATAGCTTTCATATAAGATAACCTAAAAAATGCAGCATAAAATTTTTATTCACATAGGCGTTCGTAAATAGTAGAAAAAGGGGTAAAATAAAAAAAAATTAAAATGTAAAAAATTTTATATTTAACTAGATGAATTGGTGTTAAAAATACACGACAAAAATTAATGTACCATAGGCGTCCGTAAAAATTCTATAAAAGGGTCAGAAAAAATTTGTATCCGTGATAACTCAAAAACCACTTAACGGATTTTAACCACATTTGGTACGAAAATACTACAGGATAATTATAGGTGGTGATTAACATTGAGCGTAGGCAACGGGTTTAAAAGAGGTTTCAAAAATTTAAAAAATCATAGTTCTTAAACTTATCCGAAATATTGAATAATTTTTTATAGTTGTGATAGAATATAACCTAAAAAATGTTACATAAAAGAATTAGTTCACACAGGCGTTCGAAAATAGTGTTAAAAAAGGGTCAAAACGAAAAAAAAATGTTTCCCAAATATACCAGAAAAATTGGCTAATTATATATAGCTTTGATATAAGATAACCTAAAAAATGCAGCATAAAATTTTTATTTACATAGGCGTTCGTAAATAGTAGAAAAAGGGGTAAAATAAAAAAAAATTAAAATGTAAAAAATTTTATATTTAACTAGATGAATTGGTGTTAAAAATACACGACAAAAATTAATGTACCATAGGCGTCCGTAAAAATTCTATAAAAGGGTCAGAAAAAATTTGTATCCGTGATAACTCAAAAACCACTTAACGGATTTTAACCACATTTGGTACGAAAATACTACAGGATAATTATAGGTGGTGATTAACATTGAGCGTAGGCAACGGGTTTAAAAGAGGTTTCAAAAATTTAAAAAATCATAGTTCTTAAGCTTATCCGAAATATTGAATAATTTTTTATAGTTGTGATAGAATATAACCTAAAAAATGTTACATAAAAGAATTAGTTCACACAGGCGTTCGAAAATAGTGTTAAAAAAGGGTCAAAAACGAAAAAAAAATGTTTCCCAAATATACCAGAAAAATTGGCTAATTATATATAGCTTTGATATAAGATAACCTAAAAAATGCAGCATAAAATTTTTATTTACATAGGCGTTCGTAAATAGTAGAAAAAGGGGTAAAATAAAAAAAATTAAAATGTAAAAATTTTTATATTTAACTAGTTGAGTTGGTGTTAAAAATACACGACAAAAATTAATGTTCCATAGGCGTTCGTGAAAATTCTATAAAAGGGTCAGAAAAAATTTGTATCCGTGATAACTCAAAAACCACTTAACGGACTTTAATCACATTTGGTACGAAAATACTACAGGCTATTTATAGGTGGTGATTAACATTGAGCGTAGGCAAGGGGTTTAAAAGAGGGTTCAAAAATTTAAAAAAATTTTAGTTCTTAAACTTATCCGAAATATTGAATAATTTTTTATAGGTGTGATAGAATATAACCTAAAAAATGTTACATAAAAGAATTAGTTCACACAGGCGTTCGAAAATAGTCTTAAAAAAAGAGTCAAAAACGAAAAAAAAATGTTTCCCAAATATACCAGAAAAATTGGCTAATTATATATAGCTTTCATATAAGATAACCTAAAAAATGCAGCATAAAATTTTTATTTACATAGGCGTTCGTAAATAGTAAAAAAAGGGGTAAAATGAAAAAAAAATTAAAATGTAAAAATTTTTATATTTAACTAGTTGAATTGGTGTTAAAAATACACGAAAAAAATTAATGTTCCATAGGCGTCCGTGAAAATTCTATAAAAGGGTCAGGAAAAAATTGTATCCGTGATAACTCAAAAACCACTTAACGGATAACCTACAACATGCAGCATAACAATTTTGTTTACATAGGCGTTCGTAAATAGTAGAAAAGGGGGCAAAATAAATTTTATAATAAAACTAAAAAAAAATCAATTATTTTGCGTACAAGAATTTGGCCTAGATCTGGAATATAAAATATCTGCGTATAAATAGTGCCTCCAAAGAGAAGAAAAAGGCACAAAACCCGATACAAAAAAAAAAAAAAATAGCTGATGTCTAAAACAAAACAAAAATTTAGATAAATGACAAAAAGGTCATAAAATTATGACTTTTACACTTAAATATGGAGAGCTATTCGTGCCTCGAGGGCAACAGCTAGTTTTTCAATGTGACCACCTCCTAGTTCTAAACACTCATCTAATCTCCGCCTTACTTCGTGTTATTTTGTACCAAAATAAAACGGTTATTTTTTAAACGTATACCAATCAACCAATGACACGTTGATTTTACGTTTAAAAAACGTATGTGTGTTTACTGGATTTCTTCCTGAGGCCTTACATAACACATTTAATTTCTCTTGAGAGTTCATTGCATGCATTTTTAATTTTTCCCTAAATGTTCAAAGTTATGGGTTGGCGTTTTATACACTTTATTTTTCAGTGTTCCCCCACAGGAAGAGGTCAAGTCAGGTGATTTAGGCTGTCACTTTATTGGTCCATTTATGTTTTCCGAAAATATGAAAAAAATTTTAGGCAATTCTTGCTTGGAGCGCCGCCCCCTTCATACTGGAAAAACATATTTGCTCGAAACTGCAATGGCACCTCGAGAACACAGAAAGTTGCTCTTGAAGAAATTGCAAATATTCTTTACTACATAAAACACCTTTGTAAAAGTATGGACCAATTAAATGCCCGTTAATAATACCACACCAAACTTTAATGCCAAAATGTCCTTCGTTTTCAATCGGATTGACAAATAACTTTTTCGTTATGCGTAAAATGTACACATCAAATGACGATAAAACTATTTGTCAATCATTAGTTTAATTATTGACAGATATAATTGCAGTTTGTTTCCAAAGCCTACTTGTTTAAAAGCTCTGACGGTTGCGGATTTTTGATACTAGTTTTACAAATTTGCTTGTAATTTTTTAACGAATGAAGATAGCACATTTTTGTCTTTACAAAAGGTGCTAAGAAAAATTAGCCCTTTTCAACTATGTAAAAAATATAGGTATGTTTCTGGAAAAAATGACTTGATGACATCATTTACTTCAGTTTCCAAGTTTGTAAACAAAATCAAATGTAGGTTAAAATGGACTTACTTAATCCCATTTAAGAATCTCTTTTCAGAATTTTTCTATCGTTTTTCATTTTCTCATAACAGAGCTGGGACATCGAGTTTTGCTCACCCTGTACAAGAGGAAATAAATATAATCTTCCCGTGCACAGGAAAAGAATACCTTATATCAAAGTATTAGGTTTTTTAATGCATTACCTAATAGATTCAAACGAATTAATAATTTTAAAGAATTTTATTTTCGGTTTTTTATGTGATGTTTTTCAACCCTTCCAATATTGTTACATATTTATATGTAGTATATTTGAAAATAGGTCAACGAATTACATTGTTTAATAACAAAATCAATAGAGAAGAATTTGAGATGTATAGGTGAGGCTGTTTCATAGATTTGGCATTTTCCCTTTAAAACCCCCGCTCAGCAAAATTTAATATGACACCTGTCACTCGCCTCACTTACATTTTTGTTGTAAAAGCATTTCTGGTTAAAATGTTCACTTAAGTTTGTAAAAGGAGTATATCATTTAGTGAGTTGTGAATAAATTTAAATTAATTTTTTAATATACATTATAGTCAATATAGGAATTTCATCTTTTTCAAGAAATTCCATACGATATAAACTGAAAATGCTTTATTTTACTCTACTTTTAAAATAAATCATCACTGCTAGTTTAACTGAAAAAAATATAACAAAACATTTTAAATCCGGCTCTGTCGCTCTTTAGCGTGTGAAATGCGCCTGCACGGAATATGAGGACCAATATTTGTCTTCCAAAAAAAATCAAAGTGCCGACGCCAACTTGCATAACTGTTTGTTATAAACTGTGATATAGGCTTCTGCAACAATTTATACCCATTTAGGATGAGGTTTATTTGCACTTGCAAAGAAACCTCATTCTTACGATATTTTCATGTTTTTTTTTTTAATTAAAGAAAAGTAAAGAGAAACACGATTAATTTAACTTCAGAATTGAATTTTTCGGAGTAATTAATCCACCTTGAAATACATTAACAACTAAATCATCATAATATACAGGTTAATTTTTCTAATTTACTTGATACCTCTCAAATGACATTAAATGAATCACGTTTTTAAAATATCCATTAAGACAAATTAATTTAATCTCAATCCTTTTTGGATTGTATAGAATAATAATGATAATGAAAAAACAACATTCTAATTCTAAATAATAGCTAAATTAATAAAATCGATGCATATACGGTCACCTAATGTTTATTGTACCTATGTTTTACTATATCAATAGTAGCGAATAAACACTTTTTAACCAATTATAGGAATCATTTATTTAATCCCTAGATAGAGCATCACTTCTAAAATACCGCTGAACAAAGTATTTGGAATTCAATTTAATTTGTGTTTTGTATAAAATAAAAGTACACAAAAGAACGTCAAGGTTCGAAATATAAAGATTGAGTCGAAATTAAGATCAAGACACTTTCATGGCCTTTTCTATTAGAGGTTCTATTTTGATGTTTAAGAAAAACACGTATTTTTTGCAACATCCTTTTGATTTTAATATGGGTAAAATGAATAGTTGTCGTCCAGCAGAAAAATGTTTCTATTATTAAAAACCAGAAACAAATAATATAAAAAAAAAATGAAATAAGATTGTCCTAAAGAAGGCAAGATTTACCTTGCCGAAACGTAAACAAAATATGACGAGGAACTAAAAAAAAAAGTATAGTTCCAATTATATGATAGTTTGTGTTCGAACCTGATCCCAAGAAAATATTCGTCAAAATTCTCGTCTCGTCAAAAGTCTCCTAAAATCCCGTTATAAACTCTATATAAACTATTATCTGCCTTATAAAACCCTAATCCCCAGCATAGATCAATGGATCCCGCATGAGGAGAGTTATATAGTGCGGATTATTGCTGGTTTTCTGATGGTTCAAAAGCAAACTCAGGTACAGGTCCCGGAGTTTACAGAAGCAGAACCAAAATGAAAATTTCTCAATGTCGGGTTCCCACGCTACTTTGTATGCATAAGTTCTAACCATTGTGCGCACATAAACGCTCTAAGCTGATCAAGATCCACATCAAGAACAGTGACACTCTCAAATATATTTGCGGAATTTTTCAACACATTATACGTTGCATCTCAAACTTTTGATATGGATCATGGAATGTGTGATGTTGTGAATGTCGCGGGATTACTGACACGGAGGTCTATGGAGCTTTGAGAAGGTTGAAAGCTAAATTTACATCGGGTCCTGATGGTATACCCATCTTTTGTAATTCGGGATTGTGCCACTGTGTTTGTTAACCATTGTGTACAATATCCAATGTTTCTTTGCGATCGTGTAGTTAGAAGTCTTCTAGAGTAACGCCGCGCCGGTTCATAAGAAGGGAGATAAACAGGATATTTCAAATTATAGACCAATTTCCATACAGTCGTGTTTTTCTAAAGTTTTTGAATTTGTGCTCCATGAAATTATTATGAACCATGTTAGGCGTCAGGTTTCATCGGTACAACATGACTTTTTTCCCGGTCGTTCTACATCAACCAATTTATTGGTTTTAACACAGTTTTTAACTGAGCGTCTTGATAATGGGGGTCAGGTAGATGTAATCTACACTGATTTTTCTAAAGCCTTTGATACACTTGCTCATGGTATTATATTGCGTAAGCTGTGTCTATAATCCATAAGGATTATCGTATAATTTAGTGCTGCTTTTGAAGTCGTATCTGAAGGATAGATATCAGTATGTGGAAAGTCGAGGATTTAGATCCGCAAATTTTAACGTGTCATCTGGTGTTCCCCAGGGCTCTGTTCTTGGACCATTGTTGTTCCTGTGTTTTATCGATGATATTTCTGGTGGTTTGACAAATAGTTCGTGATTATATATATAATAAATAATAATAATAATTAATAATAAAAATATATCCTGTCATTAATAGTACTGAAGATTGTTCTCATCTTCAGGACGATTTAAATGTTGTATATCAGTGGTGTGTCCGTAATAATCTTTATCAAAATATTGATAAATGTTTTAGTATTTCCTATACACGGAAAATATACCCTGTAAAATTTCCATATTCTATAAATAATAGTCCATTAACAACTTGTGATGAGTTTAAAGATTTAGGGGTTTGGTTTGATGGTAAACTGAGCTTTACTAATCATTACAATAATATAGTTTCAGCATCCTATAGATTTCTGGGTTTTATTGTACGCAATTCGAGAGAGTTTGTGACACCTCAGACACTCATTGTTCTTTTCAACGCATTTGTGAGATCTAAACTGGAATATGCATCTGTTGTATGGAATCCTATGTATGCCATACATATAACTAATATTGAACGAATCCAGCGTCGTTTTGCCAAGTTGCTGTGGTTTCGGGTTGATGGCGTTTATCCGTCCATTGGGTTTCCTCATGATATTCTGCTAAACCGTTTTAATCTAGTATCATTAAATACACGTCCTCGTGGCTGTAGTATTGTTTTTTAAAATTATTAATGGACTTCTTGACTGTCCAGAGTTTTTAAGCCAGATTTCTTTTTGTGTCCCAAATCTACGTACACGTAATAACGGAATCGTATTTTACTTTCCGGTCCCGCGTACTAATTTGTTGTTGCGTTCACCTTTATATTTTATGTGCCATACTTGTAACTCTGTGTCCGAGCAAATTTATATTTTTAATTCAACTTTATCTTGTATAAAGAATGTATTTCTCAGAAAATAAATTTAGTGTTAGATATTAAGAATTTACTGTAATTTTTCCTGTCCTTTAATTGGATTATTTATCCGTCTGGGCAGTGTATCTTAAATAAATAAATAAATATCGGGAAAAACAATAATCTGACTCTGGTGTGGGTCCCTTTAGGAAAGTGACCGCAAATATGAAGAATTGCAGTGTGTTTGTTTTATTTTATGGACGATAAAGTCACAACTATAAACTTCAACTACAATTGTTCATATTTGCTCTTGCACCCTCAAATTCTGTTCTATATGGATTCAAATTTTGGTTTGTTTTGTTTTCAAAAAAATATGTTTGCTTTTTGACATATCGAGCATTTCGTGCACAGACACCATGTATAAGAAAAACTAGCAGAAACTCCTGGACTCATGACCTACACAAAATTGTGTTATTTTTTTGTAAATTTAATAAATCAGGCAAGCAAACAATAACCATTTGTTAGTATTTACTTCCTGTTTCTTCTCCTCAGTTAATGATTAATCCATAAGAATTTTGAATCATCAAAAAACTGAAATAGCGATTATGCTATGTTTGGGTATTTTGTTTTGATAATAATAAATTAAGGAAACACGTTAAGATCGTCCTTGTGAGATTACAAAGCGAAATAAAAAATAAACGTGATACGAATGCGCCTATGGTGTATAAATTAATAATTAGCAGTTAACTTAATAAAGAAGTTTGGTGCATTTATAAATAATAATGTTGTAGAAACGACCTTGAGTTTAATGGGATTCATCAATTTTTTTTTCTAATGGCTATACGTATCGTATTATCAATTTTGGTATGTTTGAGAATAGATACAATCAGGGGCAACTGGTGCAAAGCACACACGAAGTGTGTGTCATCATTGTATCGTAGGCTTCTGCTTGCAATTTGTATAAGTAAACACAGTTTATATATTGAAAAATTTTTACAAGAAACGGTACAAACATCTAAAACGTCTTAGTTCTAATACAAGACATTCGCGCAACGCAGGGTTAAAAATACGCTAATAACATTACACAGAACTTACAGTGTTGCCAAGTTGTTTCATTTACATGAAGTTTTAAATTTAGTGCACTATTATTATTGGTTAAACATTTTTGAAAAACTGAAGGTAATTAAAACCCCACCCAACTACTTTATTCAAAAAGTACAAATAAAAAGGTAACAATATTTATTAAAAAATCCTAAACTAACCCAACTACCTAACTACTTTATTAAAAAATTAGAAATAAAGAGGTACAAATAATAATTAAATACTAACCCAACTACCTCCTTTATTCTAAAATTATAAATAAAAAAATTAAAAACAATAATTATAACAACCTAAATAAAAATAGGTACCTACTAACTTACCTGAACTTTAAAAAAAAAAAACAAGAAAATTTCATAGGAAAAAATTTGAACGCAAATATATTGGGAAACATGGCATGGACCGTTCTCTCGCACAACTTCGTCGCATATAATATACAGGGTGAACTATCACTCAGTACAAAAATTTAACTGGAGATAGAGAGAAATAAGATTTAAAAGAATCGCCTTTCAAAAAATTTCCAACATTTTTATTAAGGCTGAAAATAATTTTTTGTAACTCATATTAAACTCCCTTTTGACGACACCTGTGACCGCCTGCCCAACTAAGTTTAAATTAGACATTAGTTTAAAGGTTATAATACAGCGACATGTTGCCAAGTGTATCTATTTATCGAGCATTTAATTAATAATTAATTAATAATTTATGTGACTTCAGTCATGCGAAATATTAAATATTATGTTAGCACCTACCTTTCGGATATGTCTAACAAGCCAGAGAATGATTTTTGACCTTCCTGGGGACCGCTTGGTTTTCCTCGTTCACTCTTCTTATTTAACGTTAGGTACGACGACCACGACAAAGTGTCAGGAAAACCCCAAAGGGTAACAAAAAATACACAAATGCAAATAACACTAGCACTTCAAAGCGCTACAACAGCAAATGTTCAAAGAGACTACTGTTAACTTCCCTTTATTTAATCACTGAACTTCGGATACGTGCAAAAACATTATTGCGGAGTTGATTTGATTGGGCAGCGAATCAATTTGTAGACGTAACTGCTGTTAATCACCAATCTCGTTTCATAGACAATAGTCTTCATGTAGATCCAAAATTATTATTTTTTTACATACATAGGAACTTCTCGCTCATCACTCATCACAATAATAATATGTAGGCCTACAACCTATACCGTAAATTGTTTGATTTGCGCAGAATAGAGACTGTTTCTGATGATTTCAGAAGCCTGTGAAAACAATCCTAGTTACTTGAAAAGTGAAGCGCCAATTAGCGAATGATAATGTTCATGAAGGGCTTTTTCGTGACATCATCATAGTGAAACCGGCAATAACCGGGGTCGCCTGAATGCAAAAGGTTAAACCGTTTATAACCGGTTATAATCCATCATAGCGTGAATTCGACTTACGTTTTAGTTTTCAGGAAATTGTGAACTGTCAAATATCTTTTGTATGCACTAGTTAGTTGTTGTTTGTTGTTATTTTTTGCTATTAAAATTTCGTTAATAATAAAATTGCTGCTTTGCAAAAACAAATTCCAAAAATATTTATCAGATTATAATGCAGGTTTATACCGTAAGATTATTAACCGTATTTTTTATTTGTTTCACTTATATATGATTTGTTTGTGATGAAAGTGAACGGCGGAAACATTTTACGGTTCTAGGCCTTACATATTATTATTGTGATAAGTGATGAGCGAGAAGTTTCTGTTGTAAAACATGAACGGTTTATGTAAAATAATAATAATTTTAGTGATTAAGTGCGTAAATAAAGTGAAGTTAACGAACATTTGGTTCTTTCGCTACGCGATAGGTCGTTGTAGACATAACCGATTTGTGTTTCCCGCTTCTATTATTGGTGTAGTTGTTCAATATGCGAAAATATCCTTTTAGCAGTTTCCAAAAGCGAAGAAGTAATGTACAATTATGCAGATGAACTTAATTATCAGGTATTTTAATTATTATTAATAATACTGTTCATTTTCGCCATCTCCACAATTAGCAACGCCGCGAATATTATCCCTACAACTGATCGTAAGTTGGAAGTCCTATTGAAAAATGGTTGTCATAGGCGCCGATTTATCGGGGAAAAACGTGGATTTGCCCCATTTTGTAAACATCGAATACAAAATCTGATACAAATTTTTTATAGTTTTTCATGCACATGGTTAAATTTTTTGTACTGAGTGATAGTTCACCCTGTACACAAGCGGCCAATAGACTAAGTTACAGATCTTGAGTGCCTTTATTTTATTTCAAATAATATTCTTAACTTTTTTTGCCATAGCTGATTATTTAAAGAATAAAAAAAAACTCTCGACAGATTTATTACCTAGCCTCTCAGTAGTAGTGAAGTATCACATATTTTTATTTGCTTGATAGTAACATTCCGAGTGACTTTTGTTATCCTTCAAAGTCAATATCTGCATTTTTATTAGTTGGCAATTAAGTGAAAAGTTACGTAGCAAATAAGCGCCAATTGACCGTATCACATCATGTAACGGCAAAATTGAGGCAATTTCTAAAAATTTATTTAAAAAAAAAACACTTAATCCTATGCAAATCTAAATACTAGCTTTAGTTCAATTTCTACCTTTATTTTACATGAAATAAAACCATTCTTGTACTTGGAACGCCTCGAATATTTATTTCTGATTCATTATTAGTGCCAAGTCATTTTATTTTTACTCATATGTGACCGTGGTTCTTGATTGTTTTTGTAGATATTGTAAATTATTAAATGTTGCTTACCCATTAAATGCGTCCTAGGCTAAACTCTGGGTTAATTTCAGTTGGGTTGGTGTCTCTGGAGATGTTGTAGGGCTCGTGTTAGCCTCATTTTTGAGCACTTAACTGTTGATGACTTATTTGCCTGTCGTACGCGCTGATTCTTTTAGATATCGATGTGATTGTATTTCTACGAATAGTATGATATTACATTAACTAATTACTACCTGTTTAGGGCCTTACCTATTTTCGCATTTTCGGCCGTTTTTTGATAGCATTTATTGGTTTGGGTTTCTTGGTCAATTTATAAGTTACATGGTACGGTATTCTGTCTGATTGTTCTTGTGGTGTGTCTTAGCGCTATTGTCTGCCGAATCGTTACGCTTTTGAGCTGCAAATTAATTTAATTATTGGAATTGGGTATTACTAAAATGTTTCCAGCTGATTGTTCGTTATTTTATTAAAACATATAATTAAAATAGTAAATAACCCTAGCCAAATTAAATTTATTTACGATATACAAGGTGTCTAATCATGAAAAAAACCTAAATTGTAATTTTTCGAAAAGTCCTTATTTACAAAGATACAGGGTGTTAAAGATGACTGCCTGAGGACGATTTTTTTGAAATATTTTCGAAACGAGTAAAGATGAATTAATCAAATGTAGCATATTTATTCACCTACTTAAATGTCGTAAACTGACATGAAATTGAATAAAAAAAAGGATGACCATAGGCGGGTAAACGGAAAGGGGACCCTTGCCTTAATTATAACCTAACTTTTTTTTCTTGTGACTTTTATTAATTTTGTGTCAAAAATATGATAAAATAAAGTTTTCTACATAAAAAAGGCATACTCGTTTTTTCTCGAAAAAT
This sequence comes from Apoderus coryli, assembly GCA_911728435.2. Taxonomy (NCBI): domain Eukaryota; kingdom Metazoa; phylum Arthropoda; class Insecta; order Coleoptera; family Attelabidae; genus Apoderus; species Apoderus coryli. The sequence continues at coordinate 30,861,586 of OU452198.1, read as the reverse complement.
GTAAAGGTTTTCGAGAGATTCGAGTTTGAAAGAAAATTTTAGGACAAAACTCGTCCTTAGTACAAAGCATTAATAAAATTTTGGAAAACTTTTGGTTAGCAAACTGCATTTGAATAATGTTTTTAATGCTGTTTACTAAGGACTAGTTTTGTCCTAAAATTTTCAAACTCGAATTCCTCGAAAACCTTTAAGTTTTTCGAGAAAATAGAAGTATGCCATTTTTATGTAGAAAACTTTATTTTATCACATTTTTGACACAAATTGAATAAAAGTCACAAGAAAAAAAAAGTTAGGTTATAATTAAGGCAAGGGTCCTCCCGTTTACCCGCCTATGGTCATCCTTTTTATTCAATTTCATGTCAGTTTAGGACATTTAACTAGGTGAAGAAATATGCTACATTTGATTAATTCGTTTCGAAAATATTTCCAAAAAATCATCCTCAGGCAGTCATCTTTAACACCCTGCATCTTTATAAATAAGGACTTTTCGAAAATTTCCAATTTAGGTTTTATAATAATAATTGGACGTCCCCAATTCGCTCACAAAATTTGACCACCTTTTTTAGAAACACCTTGTATGTCACATGTCATACTTAGTTGTTATATTGCACTTGATTGAATTTTTGCATCATTGTCAGATTTAGTTTAAAATGCTAATTTAAGTTTTTGTCAATTGACAATATTATATATCTACTATACACAATATACTATTTTTGTTAATAACAAAAACGTATTGTGTGAACCCAACTTAAGTGTTATCGAACTTTATTCAATCTGATGTTGTTCAAAGACCTTGCCTGAGTTTTATTAAACTCCACGAAGGATAAAAAAAATGGAAAAAAAGCTGTTGAAAGCAAAAAAGTAATTGGAAAATATTAAAAACTAAAGGTGTACTGGTGCAGAGCCTCAACATCTTTTATACATTTCGTCTCGTGCAGTATACAAGGATACGGATTACGCCAACGTCTAATGAAAAGTAAACACAAGCTGCTACTGTACGATTTATAAATAGCTCAAGTTCATAACAATAATAATAATAGTTTGTGCAAATATAGAATGAAACAACTCGCCAAACATTAGTACAAGAAATGTAAAAGAAAAAACTAAAAGCTCTATGTTATGCGTTATTTATTATACGAAATGTTTATACAGGGTGTTTCGTTAACAATGCGGCAACCGTTAACTGGAGATACTACAGGTCAAATAATGATGATTGACCCAAACTTGCCTTATCCAAATGTTGATGGTTTAGGAAATACAGGGTGATCAAAATTAATATTTTATTTGTTTTTTTATCGTGCTTCTTGGGCTATCGACTTCAAAATTGCCAGATTTATGGTTTTTGGTATATGAGAAAAATTATTATTTATGTTCATTTTGTTTACATTGCTCATACTTACAACCTATTTCTATGTCATAACTTTTCACATTGTATATCTAATGCTAAATAGGTTTTAAAATCTGAAAGAGCAGCTTTTTTTTCGTGAAAAGTTAATTCTTGTTCATTTTCGATATTTTAATCCTTTTTCAAGAAAAAAAGGTTATTTGCTTCGCAACCTCTCTAACCGAACCAATTGAATTTTAACGAATAAAATCCATTGCTTATAGAAGTACCAATTACCGTACCATCTTGGATTGGTCGAGGGAGTGAATTTGCTTGGCCACCTAGAAGCCCTGACTTAAATCTTCTGCATTTTCCGATATGGTCACATATGAAAGACCTAGTCTACAAAGAAACTCGTGATTCGTCCGACGAGTTGTGGCGTAGATACAAGCGGCTGCCGATGAAATCAGAGGCAATCAAGAAGCACTGTCTGCAAATCGTGAGTCTCTCAGAGTGTTTTAAAGGTTCATATTTATTAGTTTTTGTTTCTAAGTTTTCAAGATTAATGAATTTTTTAACAAAATCTTAACTAATCTTCTTTCTTTTATGGTAGAAACTACGACCAAAAATAACACAAACATCACTTATGTCAAAATTTCGAAAATGTCTCCTTATGTAACTTCTATGACCATTTTAAATATTGAAATCAGGCAAATCTTTCACTTGGAATTATTAATTTAAATCTAGTCATCCTTAATAAAGACAGAATAGTAAATTTCGAATGGCAAAGTCTTGTTGTCACACAAATCGTAAACTATAGTGAAAAGTTGAAAAGTGCGATTCAAGTATGGCAAGAAGGTACAGTAATCAATAATATTTACACATGATTAAACTACTTGGAGTTTGTAACATTAATGCCCGTGCCGCAGAACGTCTGTACCGCGAACGTTTTCCAACTAGGCGACACTCAGATCATAAGACAATAAGTGCTGTTGAAAATCGCCTTCTTGAAACTGGGTGCTTTGCACCACGGAAGATTAACTCAGGACCTCCTAGAAAACTTATATGACAACAGAAATACCAATTATTTCACGACATTGAACAAGATCCTTCGGTGAGCACCAGACTTATGGAAAGCTTAAACCCAAAATGACCTCAGGCTGCGGCAACGTTCCTGCTTTCATTATTAGGGATTATGCGTATGTGTTGGCTGAACCATTATCCATTATATTCAACAAGCTAATTCAATTAAATACGTTTCCCACTATTTGGAAGTTGGCGCGAGATTGTCCTGTACATAAATCGGGGGATGCTGATGTTATTACCAGCTATCATCCGATTTTCATCTTGTCTAACGTCTCAAAAGTATTCGAAATTATACTTCAAGACAAAATATTTCACCAAATAAAAAACAGCATCATCATTCAACAACACGAATTCTTCTATCAGCGTTCAACCGTAACAAACTTGGTGGAATTTCTTCAAACTACAATCCCGGCTCTTGGTCAGGGCAAACAGGTTTACACCTATCTCTCTGACAGAAGCCAGTTCGTCCAATATAACGGTTTTAGATCTCGCCAGTTCTCTGTTACAAGTGATGCTCCTCAGGGCAGCAATCTTGCTCCGTTAATTTTTGCTATATTCGTGAACGACATTGTCTCGGATATTTCGAATAATTCTCTTCTGTTTGCAGATGATTTGAAGGTATTTCGAACTATATGCGGTCCTGAGGACAGTCATGCTCTCCAGCAGGACTTAAATGTCCTGCATCGGTGGTGTACTGTCAACTGCTTACCCTTGAATATCGAAAAATGCAAGTGCATGACATTTTATAAAGGACTGGCACCCCATGAACATAATTATGAAATTAACAATGCATCCTTGTCTCGTTTAGGTTTAACGTGAACTACAAGAGCATTGAAAATAAGGACCTTATCTAAAAGATTGAAACACCGAATACCCAGTTTAAATAGACTAAGTTTATTAACAGTTAAATTTGAGAAAGTTGAGAAAAATTTACAAAATGATGAAACTTAAATTAGAGACTATAGAGTTAAAATAATAGAATACAAACAATATTACTTATATTAAAATATAAGAGACCACATACGGTCAAGTTGCACTGTGGTTCACATTTTTACTGCCTTCAGGTTTTCTTACTATTAGTTTAAAATTAGGACATATCTAAACTTATTTCTCTGGAGAGGAGAATTTATAATAAAAGGGTTATCCCTCTCTTAAACAATCTTGCGCCTAAATCCTCCCTGTGTGACCAATGATAATCAGGGAGGTTGGATTGAATCAAAGATGGTTTCCTGATTTCTCTATGTTAATTGGTTATTAACATAATAATAATATTGCACCACCACCCCTATATCGCGTTTATTTAGTTGTGGTGGTCAGAATAGCTGATGTTGCATTTTCCAGTATGACTACCCTTGAAAGCGGAGGGTAAGAGGCAGGGCTCCTGATTATGGAGAAATGGTGACTCATCTAGATAAACTAGAATAAACAGGAAATTAATATTTTTGTATTTTTCCATCGAACATCTGGGGTTTGTTATTTATCTATAATTTATATTTATATATTAATAATTTTGGAATCTGTACTCGTGACAATATGCTCTGTGACAAAAGATCTTGGTGTCGTGGTTGATTATCCACTTTCATTCAACCAACACATTTTAGATATTTCTCGGGCCGCACTTAAGACACTGGGATTTGTCTTGAGGTCAACCTCAGGATTCCGTAGCGTTGACTGTCTGACATCGGTGTATCAGGCATTGGTAAGAACTAAATTAAAGTATGCGTCAATGGTTTGGTCACAGATTTACCGTGTTCACATTGACAGATTGGAGAGAGTGTAGCGCAAATTCCTAAAAAACATATGTTTCCGAATAGACGGACGTTTCCCTGCGAGAGGATTTAACCATCGACAGTTGCTGGTAGGGTTGCCAGATATATGAATTTCCAAAATAGGTTAGCCCATATATACAATTATATGAGAATGAATAAAAATATATTAAACTTTTAATGAACTGCAAAATACCTACATTTTTGAATGAATACAAATTGAAAAATAAACTCTTTATTCTATATTTAGGTATAATTAAATTAAACATTAATTTCATTGAATATTAGCACATAACTACATATTAAAGAAAAAATACAGGCACTGCGGCATTATTGCAATTTTACATGAACAATTTACCATGTACCTAAACCTAGAAATATGTATCTACACAAAATAATATGACTATTAAATCAAACTGAAATATTAAATTATGTATGTAATAAAAAGAAATGATGACATAAGAAGACAGTTAACATTTTAACAATTAATTTGTTTTTCGGTATTTCAAAGAACTGGCAATTCTGATAATAATTTAAGGTCTCTTAAAACGTAATCATAAAAATAATTACAGCAGGAAATATCAAAATTTAGTGTTACGCTAAGTTCACTTTTGATCAGCTCAATAGATGCTCGCCCCAGTGCACTTGTCTGACATTATAGAAAAAATCCTTTCGACGTAAGTCCAAGGAATATTGAGAACAAAAGAAATAATCCTAAAGAATTAGTCCATATTGAAGTGGAGTGAGTGTTCTTGAGGAAAAAATAAAAAGTCAACCTCCACGAAATAAACCATTGTATTGCTGTAGGAGCGGATATCAAACCATACATGTTTCGGGGCATCAATCCCCATCATCAGTGGTCGAAATTCTTAAAAACTAAAGTGCACAGTACATGACGAGCAACGTCGACAAAGAGAAACGTAAACGTAAAACAATACATGATTGCGCGTTCTGGTTCCAGGCACCAATACGTTTCTCTTTGTCGACGTAGCTCGTCATGTACTGTGAACTTTAGTTTTTAATAATTTCGACCACTGATGATGGGGATTGATGCCCCGAAACATGTATGGTTCGATCCGCTCCTAGAGCAATACATTGGTTTATTTCGTGGAGGTTGACGTGTCTATTAATGAAAATATATGAGAAATAGTCTCATATTAAGCGTTTTAATAGGGGATATGAGAAAGAGTTAAAATATATGAATCTCATATTAAAAATAGGAGGTCTGGTAACCCTAGTTGCTGGATAGGTTCAACTTTGACTCCTTGGAGTTCCAGAGGGCGCTCAACTCACAGGTTTTTCTTTACACGCTGATTAATTTTCGTGTCGACTGCCCTCGCCTTCTCACGGATATTCACTTTAATGTGCCCCAATTTCATTCTCAGAACCCACAACGGTTTCGACATCCACAGCTTCGGTGAAAATAAAGCCCTTGTAACTAGAGCCTGCATATTGTGTGACAGTTTGTGCGTGCCCATTTCAGCTGCAAACTATTCTTATTCAAATGCAAAGTATCGGAATATTTGAGATCTGTAGATATTTGATTAGTCATGGTAAATTTATTTGATATTTTGTTGACATGTATAATATATTCTTAATTTATGCTAATGTAAATCTGGTCTTGTAATTACGTGCAAGCCTGTTAGACAATTAATATTATTATTATTTGACCCGTAGTTTGTCCCATTGTTAGTGAAACACCCTGTAATATGCACTTACTTTTGTATACTTGCAGTCGCCGGACGGATCAATTTAGAACACATGTGCGGTCTGTCTTTTAATTTTATTGGTAAAAAGCAAAATTTTCTGTGGTTGACGTCTGTCTGAACGAGTTGTAATTTAATATGTTTGTGACTAAATAACGTACATTCATTTAATTTGATGAACTATAAACAGCTCAAATGCGTAAAGTTCATTTACATAATTTTGATATTTTAACGTAAATTTAGCTTCTAGCAGTGGCGGCTCGTCGAGGGAGGCTAAGCCTCCTCAGCAAATTACTCCACATTTAAGTTCATATAAGTACGGTGTTCCATTTGAAATAAGCAAGTTGACACCTACTTCCGGTATAACCGGAAGTGTCAAACTATTTTACTTTATCTGCCCCTATCGACATAATTACACTGCCCAATTTTCAAAATTTATATGTATAAGGTCATTCAATGAGTCCGTAGGATAAGTAAGCAAAAAACAAAATGTTGACAAAACTCGATTTTATTATTCAACATAGTCCGATTTTCAAACTTTTCGATTTCACTTTTATAGTACGATTTCTCTTTCTCGTCAAAATAGGTCTCAGTTTCAGCGACTACTTCACCATTCGACTTAAATTTCTTTCCAGCAAGCATTCTCTTGAGATCTCAAAACACGTAAAAGTCGCTGGGGGCTTAATCTGGAGGACCACGTTTAAATTCAGCAATCCACTGCTCTACCATTTGTCTCGATGGAGCAGAGTTCGGATAATGTTTATCAAGCCATTGTTTGGTTTCCACTGTATTTTTTAGCCCTTCATATCCATATGTAATATAACAATAACAATCATCTTTATTTCAAAATTATGTTACAACATAAAATGAAATTACGTCAATTAGGTACACCACAACCACATAAGTACTACACTGATACAAACATTGTGTATTTTTAAATGGCATCAAAATATTCGAACAAACTATATGGTTCTAAATATACTAAGTACATTTTAATTTCTTTTTTAAATAATTTAATGGGTTTAATACTTTTTATTTTATTTGGTAACTTATTGTATAATTTTATACACATATAAGGTGCATTATTAGAGAAAAGATTTGAACGATGTATTGGGTATGTCACATTAACTGTTCTTGTGTTATACTCGTGGGTCTCAGATTAATCATTAAATTTGTCCCTATTGTTAATGAAAAAAACTAAACATTCATAAATATACAATGCAGTGACAGTCATTAGTTTTTCTGATTGAAACACCCCCCTACATGATTGTAAATGAGACATTTTGTTTAGTATTCTTATACATCGTTTTTGCACCACAAAGATACTTTGCACATTATTATCTCTACCCCAAATTAGCCAATTTTTCTGTTATATTTGGATTTTTTTTTTGTTTTTGACCCGTTTTTACACTATTTTCGAACGCATGTGTGAACCAGTTCATTTATGTAACATTTTTAGGTTATATTCTCTTACAACTATGAAAAATCATTCCGTATTTCGAATAAGGTTAGGAAGTATATATATTTTTTATTTTGACCCCTTTTACACTATTTACGAACGCCTATGAAAACAAGTTATTTATAACACATTTTATAGGTTATATTCTATCAAAGCTATAAATAACTAGTCAATATTTTTAAGAAGTACGTTTTTTTTGAGCTTTTTACCCCATTTGACACTTTATTCGTATGTCAAAGTGGTCTAATTGTTTAGGTTAAATATTTTTGGTTATATTTAATTAAACGCACAAAAAATTAATCAACATTTCAGATAATAACTATGATTTTTTTAATTTTTGAATCCTCTTTTAAACCCCTTGCCTACGCTCAATGTTAATCACCATCTATAAATATTCTGTAGTATTTTCGTACCAAATATGGTTAAAATCCGTTAAGTGGTTTTTGAGTTATCACGGATACAAATTTTTTCTGGCCCTTCAATAGAATTTTCACGAACGCCTATGGTACATTAATTTTTGTCGTGTATTTTTAACACCAATTCAACCAGTTAAATATAAAAAATTTTACATTTTAAATATTTTTTGTATTTTAACCCCTTTTCTACTATTTACGAACACCTATGTAAACAAAAATTTTATGCTGCATTTTGTAGGTTATCTTATATCAAAGCTATATATAATTAGCCAATTTTTCTGGTATATTTAAGAAACGTTTTTTTTTTCGTTTTCGACCCTTGTTTTAGCCTATTTTCAAACGCCTGTGTGAACCAATTCTTTCATGAAATATTTTTTAGCTTATATTGTATCACAACTAGGAAAAATTATTCCATATTTCTAATAAGTTTAGGAAATATATATTTTTTTGACCCCTTTTCCATTATTTACGAAAGCATATGAAAGTAAGTTATTTATGACACATTTTATAGGTTATATTCTATCAAAACTATAAATAACTAGTTAATATTTCTGCTATGTTTAAGAAATACGTTTTTTTAAAAAATCTTTCTTACCCCATTTTACAGTATTTTCAAAAGGCAATGTGGTCTAATATTTTATGTTCAATATTTTAGGTTATATTCAATTAAATGCGTAAAAAATTATGCAGGTATTTTGGATAAGTTTAAGATCTATGATTTTTTTTTAATTTGTGAACCCTCTTTTAAACCCCTTGCCTACGCTCAATGTTTCCCAAAATCTAATCAGCTCCTTGCCATGTCGAATAATATTTTTGTACCAAATTTGGTTCAAATCTGTTAAGCGGTTTTTGCGTTTTCGGGGATACAGACAGACAGACATTTTTTTAAAAACTAATTATTTATGTATAAAATGACCAAAAACAAATATTCCCGGTGAAATTAAAAAAAAATAAACTGTTGCCCTCGAGGCACGAATAGCTCTCCATATTTAAGTGTAAAAGTAATAATTTTATGACCTTTTTGTCATTTATCCAAATTTAATAAAATTTTTTTAAAGAAGTAGTCCATTTTGAAGTGGAGTGAATGTATTGTAATAGGAAATAAAAGTCTGACTCCACAAAATCATCATGATTTTGTGGAGTCAGACTTTTATTTCCTATTACTATAATAAATTTTTGTTTTGTTTTAGACATCAGCTATTTTTTTTTAAGTATCGGGTTTTGTGCCTTTTTCTTCTCTTTGGAGGCACTATTTATACGCAGATATTTTATATTTCAGATCTAGGCCAAGTTCTTGAACGCAAATTAATTGATTTTTTTTAGTTTTATTATAAAATTTATTTTGCCCCCTTTTCTACTATTTACGAACGCCTATGTAAACAAAATTGTTCTGCTACATGTTGTAGGTTATCCGTTAAGTGGGTTTTGAGTTATCACGGATACAAATTTTTTCTGATCCTTTTATAGAATTTTCATGGACGCCTATGGAACATTAATTTTTGTCGTGTATTTTTAACACCAATTCAACTAGTTAAATATAAATTTTTTTACATTTTAATTTTTTTTATTTTACCCTTTTTTTACTATTTACGAACGCCTATGTAAATAAAAAAATTTATGCTGCATTTTTTAGGTTATCTTATATGAAAGCTATATATAATTAGCCAATTTTTCTGGTATATTTGGGAAACATTTTTTTTTCGTTTTTGACCCTTTTTTAAGACTATTTTCGAACGCCTGTGTGAACTAATTCTTTTATGCAACATTTTTTAGGTTATATTCTATCACAACTATAAAAAATTATTCAATATTTCGGATAAGTTTAAGAACTATGATTTTTTAAATTTTTGAACCCTCTTTTAAACTCCTTGCCTACGCTCAATGTTAATCACCACCTATAAATATCCTGTAGTATTTTCGTACCAAATGTGGTTAAAATCCGTTTAGTGGTTTTTGAGTTATCACGGATACAATTTTTTTCTGACCCTTTTATAGAATTTTCACGGACGCCTATGGTACATTAATTTTTGTCGTGTATTTTTAACACCAATTCATCTAGTTAAATATAAAAATTTTTACATTTTAATTTTTTTTTATTTTACCCCTTTTCCTACTATTTACGAACGCCTATGTAAATAAAAATTTTATGCTGCATTTTTTAGGTTATCTTATATCAAAGCTATATATAATTAGCCAATTTTTCTGGTATATTTGAGAAACATTTTTTTTTCGTTTTTGACCCTTTTTTTAAACTATTTTCGAACGCCTGTGTGAACCAATTCTTTTATGGAATATTTGTTAGCTTATATTGTATCACAACTATGAAAAATTATTCCATATTTCGAATAAGTTTAGGAAATATATATTTTTTATGTTTTGACCCCTTTTCCACTATTTACGAACGCCTATGAGAGTAAGTTATTCATGACACATTTTATAGGTTATATTCTATCAAAGCTATAAATAACTAGTTAATATTTCTGCTATTTTTAAGAAATACGTTTTTTTTTTAAATCTTTTTTACCCCATTTTACACTATTTTCGAACGCCAATGTGGTCTAATATTTTATGTTCAACATTTTAGGTTATATTCACTTAAATGCGTAAAAAATTATGCAGTATTTCGGATAAGTTTAAAAACTATGAATTTTCTTAATTTTTGAACCCTCTTTTAAACCCTTTGCCTACGCTCAATGTTTCCCAAAATCTAATCAGCTCCTTGCCATGTCCAATAGTATTTTTGTACCAAATTTGGTTAAAATCTGTTGAGCGGTTTTTGCGTTTTCGTGGATACAGATAGACAGACAGACAGACATTTTTTTAAAACTACTTATTTATGTATAAAATGACCAAAAACAAGTATTTCCGGTGAAATTAATTTTTTTTTTTTTCATGAAACTAATTGTCTCCATATATACATATATTACATATATGATATGGAGAGCTAATGAAACTAATAGTCTCCATATATACATAATATATTACATATATGATATGGAGAGCTAAAAATAATGAAAGAGTTGTCAAATAGTTATTTATTATACAAGGGAAAAAAGTACTAGATTTTAGCTCGAAGTTGTGTTGTCTCCAGACGCGCAGCGAAGTGTTAAAAACCTTTCAGTAATGAAATAAATTCATTCTGTGATTTGATTTAAAAATTGCGAACACTCGACCAAAGTCAGTAGAAGCAGTAAAAGTAGCGTCACAAATTATTGCCAGTTTTGATATATAAAGAAAATGTAGGTAACTTTTATATAATAAAATTTCCTAAAATTTTTAACTATTTTATCTACCTACCTTGTGCTGTGTCCGGGAAAAAAGTAAGTTACTAAAAAGTGACATTTTATTACCTGTCAAGAGAGATAATATGTCAAACTTTTTTCCCGTCACAGAAAAAATTAATTTATTAGCAAAAATACTTCATTAGACCTTAATTATTAAGAGAAGAAACTACAGTTTCGTTTGGCTTCCTCCGACAATAACTGGTTCTTAAAGTACTGAGTTTATATACTATAAAAGTCTAATATTTAATATCATCTTTGATCGCCAACTATTAATTACAAAATTCTTTCATTAACAGGCTGCATGATAGGAAAGTTAACTTTCCGGTATTTTTTTATTTAAAGAAAAAGAACCACTTAAATTTTCAACACCAATGCCACTTGTATTAAATTATTTTGCCTTCAGCAACTACGTATATACCTATAGGAAAATATTTTAATTATATATTTTTGTGGTTTACCTCAGAACGGCAAGCATCACATAAAAGGACGTAATTGCATAAAAGCCACACAACAATTTACAATGTTTTTTAATATATTTTATTGAATTATTCCTATTTAACGTTTTCTTTTGAACTTTAAGTCAATGACCTTTATACAGGGTGTCTCATAAGTCCAAACCAAAAGAGGCGATAGAGGGTTTTTTTTGTGATAAAAAAATCCCGATGGCAGCCAGTCGGAAAAGTAGATTTTCATATTTTTTATTTACACTTCTAGTCTACAGTCTACACTGACAAAAACTATTAGTAAACAAATAATAGAATATGCTGACAGTCGCCAAATATAACCAAAATGTCGTCTTGACAGTTATTTTAACTGATATACCTACCCATTATACTATGCATACGTAAATACGGCCTTATTCTTATTTCACCAGGTGTTCATTATTTGTCAAAAATAATTACAGGTGTAGTGAGTGATAATTGTTTTTTTATTTTGTTACTTATATCACAGTATAATAAATTATACAATATTCCGACTCTCCGAGGCATGCCGCCATTATAGGATAAAACGTCAAAATAATCGCATAGACGTAGATAGATACCGCTAACTCCTGTTTTCAGTATAGAGTTCATTGTCGGCGTGTACGAAATAAGAGATAATAAATATTGTGTTTGTAATCTGATTCTGTGTTTTCAGTATAGTGTACGTGAGAATTAAAAGGATTTTATTTACGTGTCTTGTGATTAATACTGAAAAATCAGGGTGGACATGTGTGTTCTGCAAAACGTTGTCCCAATAATAACGTTCCGCATATAGTATAAAAGCATTAAGAAATATGCTCCTCAACCATGATTTCTATTATGATGTAAACATTATTTCTTGGAAATTTAAAAATGCTTTATGAGCACGATATACAATATCCAGTTAGAGCAGCACCTAAGTTAACAAGCTTACATATGAATCCCAGCAGTTTCGAGAAAATGAATGTAAAATATGCCACACAATTATTTAGTGCGATTTTATATATGGTCCTTGTTTGACTAAAATCGATGAGAAAAGGATTCAGTTTATGCAGAATTCATGCACACGGCTTGTATGTGGAATGAAACAACGTCGGATCTTTCATTCCCTAATTTTGTTTAATGAGATCATCAGAAGGAAAAAGCTGGAACACTTATATGAAAGATTGAAGTTCTGGGGGCCTGCTCTAAACATTTTTTTTGCCTCCCCAAAGATCTTGTTAGGTGAGTAATAAGAAAAAATAAAGATGAATACTAGATACTTTTACACTTTTATATCAACTATTTTTATAACTACAAAAGTCATATTACGAAATGACAGTATCTAATGTGTTTTTAAACTAAATGATAGTGAAACATAAACAGAAATTAAGAGCGCTGTCAGACACGTAATAGAACATATTAATTTGTAAAAATAAGCTACTTATTTTGGCCAGCGATGTAAAACAATTTTCAAATTTGTTTAAGCTAAAATATAAGTTAAATTTAGGTTAAGTTAGGAGGCACTGCTTCAACTTTACCTTTTGTAAAAATGTTTTTTTTATTATTAAAAATCACCCAATCATGTCAACATTTAACTGATAACACCACTCATGACACACAACAAATATTTTTGAAATTGATAGCGATATTATTATGTACTTAAATATTTTTACAAAAATAAAAATACAGTACTGTGGTTAGAAACTGCAAACTATAATTGTTTTTAGTCAGGACCTGACTTTTATCCTATAATGGCGGCGTCGTACGTCACAGTTTGAAATTATTTAGTTCAAAATTGACTCTGGATGGTGTACTTATTATGCTGTGCTTATATTGTTTTATATACAGGGTGTCCGTTTCAAGTGATACCACTATTGCTATCTCAGAAACCTTAAGAGGTACGAGGTCGGTTAAATTAAAGAAAAGTTGCTTTTTTATCCCTTCAGGATTAGTTTGCCATATTATCAAACTCTTTTTAGTTTCTGAGATACAGGGTGATTTGTGAAGAACGCCGAATGAGATTTTGTCGAATAGTTCCAAAACTGTTTATTTCCGGGATACGGTTTATGTTTGAAAGTTGTTTATGTTACAAGATGCTGACTTTAGATTTAACCTCCGACGTTTCATCTTTCGGCAACTACCATCAACTTTGTTTTTTTTAAATACGGACCTGTGTCTTTCAATTTCTTTTCCTAAAGCATTTGGCATTGGCTTTAAAATAAAATATCAGTCAGGCATGTCCGTCAACGTTTTGTTATGAAAATAACTACCACTATACTTTTTTTCCAAGTACGGACCTGAAAATGTGTTGAAGAATAAATTGGAAATATTTTCAACATGTTAGCAGGCTTTTTTCTTACATTTAAGTACTTTGCTTTAATAGTTTTTAAATGCATTAATATTAGGTAATTTATTTTTTAAATATGTGTAGTTTTAACAATTTTTTAGAGAAATACTGTGATTTAAATGAACAAAGAAATAAGTCAGGTCGGTACTAAGGAAAAATGTTGATAATAGTTATATTCATATCAAAACGTCGACAGACATGCTTGACTGATATATTATTTTAAAGAGAATGACAAACGCTTTAAGAAAAGACAATGACAGATTCAGGTCCGTATTTAAAACAAAAACAAAGTTGATGGTAGTTGCTGAAAGACGAAACGTCTGAGGTTAAATCTAAAGTCAGAATCTTGTAGACAAATTTAACCTAAAGAACTTTCTAATTTAAACCGTATCCCGGAAATAAATAGTTTTAAAACTCTAATTCGGCGTTTTTCACGAATCACCCTGTATCTCAGAAACTAAGAAGAATTTGACATCATGGTAAACGTATCCTGAATAGGGATCAAAAAATGCAAATTTAACTGACCTACGATCACCTTTAAAATTACACACGGTGCTTCAAAAAACAGTAGCATATCAAAGTTATGGGTTTTTAAATGGAATGCCCTGTATTTTATTTTTTGATTGTTCATAAAACATAAATTAACTTTTATTAAGGTTCCCTACACCTAAATTTAATGCTTTTCGATTTATTGCATTGTTTGTCAAAATACAAGGGTTGAGGAAAAAATTAATTGTCATCAAACTGTTTTTTTTTCTTTTAAGTACTCCATTAGTGTGTTACTTCATTTATCAAGTTATTTATTTATGAAATGTACTTTTCTGCGGGTGTTCAGCATTTTCAATTGCTTGACCCTCATATTCAAATTCTAATTTCACTCTTATCTTGATGGGAATATACCCTGTATTTTTTCCCTCTATCATGTAGCTGATTTAGTTGTCTTTGAAACTATGTTCAGGTGTCCTATATAAAGTTTTGCAGTTTTTCAGGTATTTTCACAATTTATCTTCTTTAATTCTGTTCATCAAAAAAAAATTTTTTTACTGCTTTTTTGTAGTTGGTTTTAAGGTCATTTTTAGGGTTCAGGGCTTCAGGAGTCATGAAATGAAGCAATTTTTCAAAATTTCCATTGTGTCGATCTCATGAATAGTTTGATTTTTTTGAAAATCTACTAAAAGTTCATATAATATATAGGGTGCGATTGCTCTCGTTTTTTGAATAATTTTTATTTTTGTGATTTTTACAAACATTTTTATTTTTTTTAGAACTAAGTTACAGGATTATTGGTTTTTCACAATTATTAAAAGAATGACATTTGTATAAAACAAGTTGCCATGGTGACTATTTTTTCACAAAATCCAAATTAAAACCGTTGAAAGTCGAAAACTTGAAGAGTTAGGTATAGACAAAGTATACATCGTCTGAATGCTTGTTTTATCAGCTTTTAAAGTATGTATTGTTATACCGGGGGTTCCATTAGACAATTTTATCCCGTTTTTGTAAGTTAACGACAAAAATTAAGTTCATGGTCACCCTGTATACTTAAACTAAGATGTGATCAAAAACTCAAAAGGCTCGGGGCATTATTGAGGCGTAGCCAAAATTTCAACTTAAAATTGTTGTAGTAGGGAGATATTAAAATTAAAATTTATTTCCTACAAAAAAATGAAATTTTTGGTCATAATTACATGAGGAATTCGGAAATTGAAAAAATACAAAGTGTTCTATATGTTGCCACCAGTTTAGAGTAGGAGCGGCAACACCGCATGTTCATAAATATTTTTAAACTGTAAATCATGGTCGTTTATCGTGGTTGCCAAATTTGCAAAATGATTTAGTTGCCCATAAAAGTGTAAATTAATGTATTTTTGGTCATAATTACATGAGGAATTCGGAAATTGAAAAATATACAAGGTGTTCTATATGTTGCATTGAGATATAAGGAGTCGCTATAAGCATTATTTTACATTGTACACAAACGGGTGCATTGGGTGGGGCGTAATCGTATACCAATATGGCGGATTCTCCAGAGCCGCATTAACTATTTTTGTTGACGTTTTTGCTTTTAATTTGCAGCTTGGGTTTATACTTTATTTTGAAATATTATGCAGTGTACAAAATACTTAAATATAGGTAATTATTGATATTTGATACCTAAATACAGGAATAAAAGACGTTAGTACTTTATAAATTATATATTAATACCCCTTAAACAAAACAATTTTATTTAAATGTTGCGCTATGCTTATCCACTTTATTTTTACTTAAATAATACATCCTGGTATTAACATATTTAGTCGCAATAGATTTGATCAGTAAATGTATATGGTTATCAAACACTGATTGATCAAAACCGTGCACAACTAAATTAGGAAAAATATTACTATTTACAAATTCCTTTAAAACAAGTTTGATTATGAATCCTGCGGACAACTTTTCATTAGTAGCTACTACACGATTTTTTATGATCTTTTCGGATTGGAAGCAAACGTCTAAAACATCTTTTGAATGAATTTGTAAATCCTTTTTTGCCTTCATTTTAATAAAAGAATAACACTTATTAATGCATCTCGACATTCTTTGCAAATAATTTGCTTCTTTAAACTAAAAACAACAAATCCAGCAATATAAACAATAATGAATTTCGAAAATTCAGAAAATCGTCCAGGAAGATAATCATGATCTGGATAAATTATATTTGTGTACATTTCTCGTTGGTAGCCAATTAATTCGAGACACATATTCTGTCCAGATATGTCTACGAGCAGGATCTTTAGGAAATCTAAAAACCAGAATATGTTTTTAACACACATTTAGGGGTCTTTTTTGCTAGAAAGTGATGAAAAAGTAGAGAGTTTGAGAGTAGAAATCAAGTAAAAGAATTTGTAAAAAAAAATAAACTACAATGCACCTGTCAATTGTTCAGTGCAGAAAGAAGAATGCTACCAGACTCCTATAATAATGTGTTTTAATAAGTTCGCCTAAAAAAACCCTAAATACGTCCATGTACAATGTTTACAATATTTGGTACATACCTATGAAACGTTACTCCTGATATTTTCTGGTCGATTTCACTTCTACTACTGCAACTACGCACAGCACAAGAGACCATTATAGTATATTGTCAAATAACCGTCCAAAAAAACACGAAAAACTTAAGTAAACTTGTAAAATACTCGTAAATAACACTATAAACTTGAAAGCACGACAAATGATAGATATCTTATACCAAAATGGCGTACCTGCACCCGCTTTTGGCCACGTTAGAGCGTCTCCCCCCACCTCAATGATATGTTGCCATAGGTTTAGAGTAGGAGCGGCAACACCGCATGTTCAAAAATATCTTTACACTGTAGTTCATGGTCGTTTATCATGGTTGCCATATTTTCAAAATGATTTAGTTCCGCATAAACGTCTAAATTAATGTATTTTTGGTTATAATTACATGAGGAATTCGGAAATTGGAAAATATACAAGGTGTTATATATGTTGCCATCGGTTTAGAGTAGGAGCGGCGACACCGCTTTTTCAAAAATATCTTTAAACTGTCGTGGTTGCCAAATTTTCAAATTGATTTTGTTCTCCATAAACGTCTAATACGCCATTCGCATTCATCGTGGGTATGTAAAAGTATTAATGTGAAGAATTTGTAAATGAAATCAAGTTAATTTTGTACAATTAAGAACCAGTAATAAAATGTATTTATAACACTTAGTATACAGACATAAAAAAGTTTAATGGTTAATAAATAATCTTCGATTAGGTAGTTAATATTCATTCGCAAGAAGCCTGAGTAGGAATACTAAAAGCATTTTTGCTAGGAGTGTGTATGTGTGTGTGTAGGTCATCGTTCTAACATCTAAGTACGAGTAGGTACTAAATTACCCGCACGCACACACACCTTACTTCTCTATCTACAAGGAATGTATTAGTGTGGTGAGGAATCAGAAGCTGAAGAACCACAACTAACACAACTTATAGATATAATATGTAAAGTTTATTCAGATAGGTAGGTGCGTTTTGCCTTAGGCAAATGTTTATCTTTGAGAGTTATTTAGTTCTTAGTGGTAAGTGAATTGAATGTCGACGATATTTTGTATAACTTGATGTGCTCGTCTAAAGCCAATTTAGTTTTATCCAGAGTGTCCGGGATACAAGCAGAACATGACAAAATACGATTACAAGTTTCAATATTTTTTTCCTGCAGGCACTCGTTATGAAGATAGAACCCGAAAACGCGCCATTAGAAATCGGTCTTCGTAAAATAACTTTTAAAGTTCTTTGTATATGATAACAAAATTTGATATGATAGCCACTAATGAGGAACTCTGAAGATAATGTCCTTAAATCTAAATTAGGTTTTTTCAATTTTCGAGGGACGGAGTAAGTTATTTTACAAAAACCGATTTCTAGTGGCGCCTTTTCGGCCCTATATCTTCGTAAGGCGAGTGTCTCCAGTAACAAATTATTGGAATTTCTCATCTAATTTTTTGATCTTTTGGTCATATCCGAGTTCCCACATGTTCCGGGATAATTGAAAAATGTAATTCCCTTACTCTGTGCTTATTTTATTATTTCCCAATAACTCTGTAAGTCAAGCACTATCCTTAATAAAATTTACCTTATTTTAAAATCAAATGCGCATGCTCAGATATCAAAAGAAGGTTTACCTCAATACTGCTAGACGTTATTTGCGCCTACAATATCTCTCTAGTGAGTGCAATATCGATATCGTCCTGAAAAGGCACAATGAGTCAATAAAAGCTGAACTACGCCGAAATAACTCAAATGGAATGCCTTTAAACATATGATGATTGAAAATGTAGTAATATAAGTATAGGGTGTTTCATTTAAAATAGCAAATTTGGGTCCACTTTCAGTGTATCATACACAAATTGATTGAACTCGTAGTGACACTATATTATAGAGGGTGCCCTAAATTCGATGATTTGGCAGACGAAATGGAACAAAGTTAGTAGGATGTTTAAGTTTGGGTAATGGGATTTACAGAATCTGCAGAAATACTGAAATATTCTCTATTGCAACGTTTCGTGCGCTTATGTGCACTTCATCAGTCTAAAATATAAAAAAACTTCTGTGAATTATAAAATATCAGCATTATAATTGAAATAACAAGAATAAAATCGTTAATAAACATTTAGAATAATAAAACAATTACATTATTTTGACTACTTGACTACTAAGAAAATTTTGGTGAATATTAAAAGAAATTCAAACATATGGTTTACGCAAATAAAATAATACCAATATAATAAAAGTAGTGGAAACTATTCCAAGGCTATCAATCTTATCATTCTCTATCAAATAACTCGTCCGAAACAGCTTGGGACACAATGACTGCTATAGAATCAGAAAATCTAAATTTTTGACCAAACATTTAATAATAATATACAGTATGTCCAGAGGAAAAGTGTTCAAGAGGAAAAGCTTTCTTATTTTTCATTTTATCGAAAAAAGTTACTCTGGATAAAAATATTTGCTGGTTCTTAAAGTAAGATTGGGATAGAAAAATTTAACATTTCTTATACGGGGTATTCAGAAAATTGAAAAAACTTTAAATGGTACAAGAGTAAAGTGCACTTATTTGAGAAGATATGGGAATAAGTTACTAAGCAAAGTTATTCAAAAGTAAAAGGCAGTCGCTAATACCAATTTTCGAAAAAATCGGCCTACTTTTATTTATTTGTAATCATTAAATTTATTTTACATCAATTAATTCCAATTTAGCAATGCGCAAGTTGTAAAAGTTTATTTACTCAACACTCAAACTCACTACACACCCACAACACCATTGGTCAAAAAAATTGATTCATCAGAAAACATTATTGTCTTATGAAATCTTCCTTCCATACTGCCCCACAAACAAAAATCCAAACGACTTCCAAAACATGATTCATAACTGGTTTGTATGGATGTATCTTGTTCTAATATCTTCTGAATTTGCGTCTTTTTAATAAATTGGGGATGTTCAGCTCTTCTTCTTAATGGAAATTTGGTGAACACCCCATTATCGAAAAGCTTATACTAGCACGAGAGATGACTGACAACAAGATGTTTTTGGCGTATTGTTAATGTATTCATTTTTATAAACATCCACCCCTGAACAAATGCGATAAACAATATGCTTCTAGTCATGGACACGCCAAAACGATTTTATGAATTTATTTTTCCATGGAACAGATACAATAGTTTCTTTTTCTTTGTTTTGTTTGTTGTCTTAATTGAAGTCATACCTCATGTATGTAAGTATATTAAATATTTTTGTTTCTATTTTTCTATATTGTTATAGGTACTTATGTACTAAATTTAAATTTAATTTAAATTTTAAGTATGATTATTTTTGTTATTTTTATTTTATCTTCTTCTTCTTTTGGTGCCATGCAGATTCCTGCGTAAAGCGTCCTCCGTTTTTCTTATCATATGATTCTATTTATGGCGGCTTCTTGGAGCGACTGGAAGTCGCTTATTCTCGTCCACTGGCGTATGTTTCTAAGCCAGGACAATTTCCTCCTTCCAATGTCTCGTGTTCCACCTTCGATCTTTCCCTGTAGTATCAGGCGTTGGAATTCGTATCGCTCTCCCCGTACAATGTGTCCCAGGTAAGAGATCTTCCGCTTCTTAATGTGTTCGAAGAGTTATCGGTCTTCCAAACCAGCTGGTAGTTTAAATTCCGATTGGTGAGGAATTTTTTTAGTTTTAGAAAAGTTGTTCTTGCTTGTTCTTTCCTGCATCTAATTTCAAGTTGAATTCCACTTGTCGTCCACCACAGACCCCAAGTATTTAAACTTATTGACCCGCTCTATTTGCTCTCAATTGAGTTGTAAATTTACGTTTGGTACGATATCTCTAGATATGACCATAAACTTCGTTTTAGTGATGTTAATCTTTAGGCCCCTCTGTTGACTTGCCTCATTGACAGTATTTAGTAGGGTTCGCAGATCGTTGGCATTATCGGTTATTATTGCGGTGTCATCCGCGTAGCGTATATTATTAATTGGAATACCGTTAACTATAATACCCATAGGTCCTTCAGGTACTATCTCAGCAAAAACCCTTTCCACGTAGAGGTTGAAGAGCATTGTGGATAGAATGCAGCCCTGCCTGACTCCTTTCTTTATTTCAAATTCCTCTGTTGTTACTGAGTTTTGAAGTCCTATTTGAGCTGTCTGGTGCCACTATAGCTTCGCAATCAGTTTTACATCTTTGTTGTCCAATCCAAGTTCTTGAAGATATGTTACTAGGAGTTCGTGTCTTAGATTATCAAAAGCCTTCTCATAGTTGATGAAACATATGAAGGCGTTTTTTCTTTGATCAAGGCAGTTTTGCACCAACGCCTGCAAGCTGAAGATGGCCTCTCTGGTTCCAAACCCATTCTTGAAGCCAAACTGACTAAATGCGCTTACCTCCTCGCATTTTCTGTAGAGTAGTGTGCATGATTCGAAGAAGGAGTTCTAAAAAATAGCTCATGAAGCTAATGAGCCGATAATCTTTACATCTTTGTACGTTATTCGATTTTGGTAGGGCTACAAATGTGGAACGAAGCCAGTCTGTGTGTTATTTTATAATTTAATTTAATTTATTATTTTTGTTAAAAAAGGGTTAAGTGTGAATGGCCATTGGGCTAGACTTCGTCTAATAAAGATGTTTATTCTTATTCTTAATGTTAGGAAATATTTTAAGTGAAGTACAACATAGTGAGCATTTGGCAATAATAACGGATGACACGACAAATGTCTCTGCAAAGTCTCATTTAGTTACAGTATTTTGGTACCTTCTGCACCTCTGTTGTTGGCAGCACGAGCCGCTACTGTTCAGTAATGTAAACAAAAAAAGTCGATAATTATTTTACCTTTGTCATATAAAACAAAAACAACAATAAAAAATTGCAGAACAGTTAACTTTATCCAATTCTGTACTATAATCTTTATTTATTGTTAATTACGTATGTATTATTTTCGCTATTTTATACATATAAATATAAAACAAACAATGCCTAATAATGTGTAGATGAAAAAATAATAATAATAGCCGGAAATTTGAAGCTTTAATTGCTAATTATATTGTAACATGATTCGATATATTTAAGTGTCAAATATACCGGATGTCTCCAACTATCTCACCACAGAGTCCGTGAACAGAACTTTTATTGAGTTTTTTTTTGTTATGATTTTAAAATCTTAAGTCCTTCCGGTCGTTAAACAAAGTGAGTCTATCTTCAATCGAAGGTAGAGTCCTTGTCTTTATAGGGATAGTCTGTCAGCGCTATGTACCGGCAGGTGCTGGACTCTGGTGGCCACACTTTGAAGTACGAATTATGAATGAAATTCTAAATTCTCATCTTTAACATTTTTGAAAGTGGGCACCTCTTCAAACACTCAAAAGTTCCCCTCTGTTAGTTTATTTCACTCTAACTAGGATTGCCAGGCCAGAGAATTTTGACGTAGATGTTTCTCTCCAACTAAGTTTGCCAAACCAGAGAATTTTGAGGAAGGACAAACAAAAAAATCCCTACATAGACTTTGTTTCAAAAAATATTCCGTACTTGGTCTAAAAAATCTGCTGTAAAAAGTTGATGTGCATATTAACGGCGATATTGTAAAAAATGGTAATGTGAAAAAAAAAATTATTTATTTAGATGTACATAATATACAGGATGTCCATGAAATGACTGTACAACGCTTAACCAAATTCTTCAACTAAAAATAAGCCGATCGACGCAAATATATCTACCTATAACCATTGTTGCTTTGTTTTGCCTCTACCTTGGTTAATTATTTTCTATCATCGACAGGAACATGAGTTCCCATAAGAAGACGCCTAATTTGGGCCACCTTGTACACGTGAGTGTTATGTTTCAAAAATTTTCCATTATGCACTAAAATTATGCGTTATTAGTTGGCTAAACAACGCATATCTCTAACCATACAGGGTGGTCCAACGAAAAGTTTGCACCTAGCTTTTCTCTTTTTTTTGTAGTCGAATGCGAAAATGCTCGGACACGTCGATTTTGCTTTTGAGGGGGACACATTTTAAACATATTTTTCGATCTGCGCCTTTAACCCCCTAGCGGGGGTGAGTAACAACCCTAAAATTTTAAATGGAAAGAGGGGTCTAATGACATATCATTTGAAAGGACACAAAATTGTCTTTCTAATGATACCCTATTTGTCGAATTTTACTAAAACAGTTAATACGAAAACGACTTTAAAGACATTAAGCCGATAATTTTGGTATTAATGAGAAATACAAATAAGTTTTAATTATTACGACTGAAAACAACTACAATCATTTCTAAATTATTTACTTTGAAGAAAAACGGGATTTCAAAAACACTATCTTATTTATCAGAACTAAATTCCTCACTAATCGTTTGCGTTTTTTGTTGAAATAAAAACTGCAGATACGTGTAGGAAAAGAATTTACACCGTTTATTTTAGTCTTTTCATTGATTCAGTTTGGTTGCTTCTCAAGTTATTTTACTTTTACCGTACAAAATGATTTATTCCATTCTAGAACGAGTTGAAATTGTTAAACTTTATTTTCAAAATAATAGTAGTGCTAGACTTACGGCTCGCTTATTTAATGAGAGACATCCCGATAAAAATGTGAATGATGTGTACGTTGGCAAGTTAGTTAAAAAGTTTGTAGATACCGGATCTGTCTGTAATGTAAAACACCAGCCGCAGAAACCGATCAGAAATGAAGCTGTGGAAGTCGCTGTTTTAGGGCATGTTGAAATGGATCATAGTCAAAGTACCCGTCAACTAGCTGAAGCCTCAGGTGTCTCCCGTTCGTCCATAATACGAATTTTAAAAGCGTACAAATTTCATCCGTACAAAATCAAATTAGTACAGGAACTAAATGAGGATGATCCTGATAGAAGGCTGCAATTTTGTGAAGCAATGAGCCAGCGTTTAATTGAAGATCCGCAATTATTATTTAACATTTGTTTTTCCGACGAATGCACATTTTATTTGAATGGAGCTGTAAATAGGCACAATTGCCGTTACTGGGATGACAGTAACCCACATTTATTCCGTGAGGTTCATACCCAGTATCCTCAAAAAATAAACGTCTGGTGTGGCATATTAGGAAATCATATTATAGGACCACTTTTTATTCCTGGAAATTTAACTGGTGAAGTGTACCTAAACATGCTTGAAGACACAATTGATCCTTTAATAACACAAATAATAGAAGATGACCAAAATCATACTGCTGATCGGCTTTATTTCCAGCAAGATGGAGCACCTCCGCACTATGTGGCTCCTGTAAGACAGTTCTTAGATGACCGGTTCCCTGGACGGTGGATTGGAAGGAGGGGCCCAATTGAATGGCCTGCCAGGTCACCGGATTTATCGCCTTTAGACTTTTTTCTTTGGGGGCACTTAAAAAATAAATGTTTTGCCACGAAGCCCGAGTCCATAGAAGATCTTCGCCAACGCATTACAGAAGAGTGCAGAAACATAACACCTGATATGCTACAAAATGTTAGAAATAGATTTGAACAAAATCTGTATTATTGTATGGAATCAAATGGGTCACATTTTCAACATTTGTTAATGTAACGTTTTAATAAATCAATTTAACAGCTTGTTTACTTTTTTTACAAAGCAATGTTAAAACTAACAAACATTGGAATGTACTAACGATTGCAGGTGTTTTCACTCGCAATAATTAAAACTTATTTGTATTTCTCATTAATACCAAAATTATCGGCTTAATGTCTTTAAAGTCGTTTTCGTATTAACTGTTTTAGTAAAATTCGACAAATAGGGTATCATTAGAAAGACAATTTTGTGTCCTTTCAAATGATATGTCATTAGACCCCTCTTTCCATTTAAAATTTTAGGGTTGTTACTCACCCCCGCTAGGGGGTTAAAGGCGCAGATCGAAAAATATGTTTAAAATGTGTCCCCCTCAAAAGCAAAATCGACGTGTCCGAGCATTTTCGCATTCGACTACAAAAAAAAGAGAAAAGCTAGGTGCAAACTTTTCGTTGGACCACCCTGTATATCTACTACACACTTTATTGTCGATAACTTAATTATTATAAGGAGAATGGAACATTCAACACACAAAAGTAGTATTAGTAAGTAGTAAGTAATAATTGTTTTTACTTTTACAATAATTTTCAAACTTTAAATTTCCACTAAAAAATACAAAACACTGTAAAATCACCTAAAATATTATTAAATCGAGAAAGATGACAATATATAAAAATATATATTTGTTTATGTATTTATTTCTTATTTTACACACTGTTGCGATTATGACGATTGAAAATTATGTGATCACCTCAGTGGCGGCTTGTCCTATGAAGCAAGTGAAGCAACCCTAAATAATCAGTAAAATTAATAATATTTAAGTATTTTATTTTATTGTGTAATTATTTTTCTCCATATAAAAATTAAACTATAAATTACCTGCTTTACCATACAACTGTAATTTTGAATTTCGTCTTCATCTGAAGCAGGCTTTATCGTATACACCTATTTAACATACTTAATTTACATACCTATAGGTATTTCCCTCTTTTTTTATTCGTGTAATAATAGTAAAACATTATTTATTTCGGTCTCTCTCATTCCTGTGTGCGACAGTTGACACCCTTGCCAGTGCTTGTGTCCTATGACAATAGCCTATTTATTTATCATACACGTTCTTCTGCAGATGAAGCGTGCCTCAAAGCATTTTCATCTATAATTCAGCAACAATCGACGACACTGCCATCTGGCATATACCCACTATACAACCACCTATCGCTCTTCGTCTAAACATCGTTGCCAGCGTTTAATTGTACTAAGCATAGCATACGAATCTTGCCATTAAAAAACAATATAAGAAGCACGCTTCATATACAGGGTGTCCTAGGGTGGCAACCCATTAGATTATTTCAGAAACTACTTCGAATTGAATTTTGAAAAATTCAGTGTGTATATTGTCAAGTATACTCTACTCAAATAATATAATAGCAACGGCATAGCACTTCCGGTTATACCGGAAGTTGATGGCAACTTTGTTATTTTAAACGGAACACCCTATATATTATTACATTTTTGGATTCTAAATAAGATTTCAGACATATTTCAGGTATCATGCCCTATAACTAACGTCAGTCGTTTTTGACTTATATCAAGATTTATGTCAAAATTGACAATTTAGGGCTCCATAAGAATTCCGTTTTTTCCTTGTAAATCAGTATTTAATAATTATTTTGCAGGTATTTTCTTATCAGGTGGGATCTTCTTTTTCGAATTGACATGACATTTTCTGATTAGTTTATACAGGGTGGTAAAAAAATTATATTGAAAACGGTTCAAGAAAAACAGTTGAAAGTCAATTTTTTCAAATGGAATGGGCATATTATTATTATTTTATCTTCCTTAGCATTAAAAAATAATGCAATTTTGTAATAGGTTATCATTTTCTAAAATGCATAGGTTTCGAAATATCGTCATTTTAGTTTTTTCTGCAGCGCCTACCGTTGTCTCTCTGGAAGCTAGCTAATTAATTTAGTTAGCCATGAAATTATTGTAATTTTAACGCCAAACTAAACGTCAAATTAATAAAAATGAAAAATACTTATTGATATTATAAATTTATTATTAATTCATGGAAAATAAAATAAAGTGATTAATATCACCTGTAGAGTATTTAACGAGAGAAACCCCCATTTGCTAACGATGACTAGAGAAATTATGAAGAATTTTGAGAAATCATTTAGAGCAGGTTGGGAGGTATACAAATCAAGTATTACAACGAACTAAGACTAAAATTTAAAATAATACAGCAGAAATGAACAGAAGATTAAACTAAATAAATTTTCAACTAAAAAAAGTTAATCAACTAACGATAACAAAACTAATTTAGAGAGAGATGTTTTTGGCGACATCTAGCGTGAACAGGCAATATGCCGGGTGAAACACAGTTCACAAACGATGGCCGGACAAGAAGTAACAACTCCATTATATCCTATTGCCAACACTAGATGCGCCCGAATCCCCTAGCAGGGAGGCTTTATTTAAGAATTGCTTGTTACATACAGCAACAAAACTTTAAGTTATGTTGGAAATTTGTTTCACACTACCATGCTTTCACCAGACGGCCGTTTCGTCGATCCACGACTCATCAGTGCTGATCGGCAGGCAGTGTGACCCAAATTTCCAACATTTACAAAGAGCTTATACTAGCACTCTCTCAATCAATTCTCGTGCTAGTATAAGCTCTTTGTAAATGTTGGAAATTTGGGTCACACTGCCTGCCGATCACCACTGATGAGTCGTGGATCGACGAAACGGCAACATAACTTAAAGTTTTGTTGCTGTATGTAACAAGCAATTCTTAAATAAAGCCTCCCTGCTAGGGGATTCGGGCGCATCTAGTGTTAAAACTAATTTAATTGATCGATATGACCCCTATTTAAAATGACGATATTTCGAAAACTATGCATTTTAGAAAATGATAACCTATTACAAAATTGCAATATTTTTTAATGCTAAGGAAGATAAAATAATAATAATATGCCCATTCCATTTGAAAAAATTGACTTTCAACTGTTTTTCTTGAACCGTTTTTAATATAATTTTTTGACCACCCTGTATAAACTAATCAGAAAATGTCTTGTCAATTCGAAAAAGAAGATCCCACCTGATAAGAAAATACCTGCAAAATAATTATTAAATACTGATTTACAAGGAAATAACGGAATTCTTATGGAGCCCTAAATTGTCAATTTTGACATAAATCTTGATATAAGTCAAAAACGACTGACGTTAGGTATAGGGCATGATACTTGAAATATGTCTGAAATCTTATTTAGAATCCAAAAATGTAATAATATATAGGGTGTTCCGTTTAAAATAACAAAGTTGCCATCAACTTCCGGTATAACCGGAAGTGCTATGCCGTTGCTATTATATTATTTGAGTAGAGCATATTTGACAATATAGACACTGAAATTTTCAAAATTCAATTCGAAGTAGTTTCTGAAATAATCTAATGGGTTGCCACCGTAGGACACCCTGTAGATGCAGCGGAGATTTAATGTAAAATTAGGTTATATGACAACGCTTGGCGAGTGTTTTGTACCTACATGTCGATTGTTATTTTGATTATATCTATCTCTATCACACAGTCGCAAATTTCTAGTGCTGCCACAGTTGTGCTCTGTGCTAATATTATTTTTAATTACTTTTTGGGAAGCTAAAGTTTTGATTGTTGATATTTTGAATACAAATTAGTCTTTCTATTTAGTTACCTACATATTTAATTTTTAAAATCTAAAAAAGTACTGAACAAACTAAAAATATATATATACGGTTATTAATTAGTAGATACCTACCTATTTTTATAAAAATAAATTGGTAGGTACCGTAAAATATTGTTTTTTTAATAATATAATATATTATAATAATATATCTCATACTTTAATATGGAAGAAGCAAGTGGAAGTACTACACATCAGCAGCGTAAATTATATTTACGCTGACATCAGGTAAGTGAAGTTATTATGAAAAATGATGTTCATTTTTTAATTTTAACTAAAGTTAAGTTTTTTTATTCCCACTCCTTTTAAGAACAGGTAAATCTTGTTAAAAATATACAGACACACCTGTTCCAGATTTAAATAAATGTTTGATAAATATAAATAAAGGCAAATGCATAAAATCAGAGCTTTTAATAATATCTGGTATGAGACGTAATATGATTTGCTAACAGGTAACATAAAAGTAATTTGATTGGCAGTTTCATAAAATGTGTTTTATTTAGTATTATTATGAAGTAGGTAAATATATTCTAGATACTAATTACACTTTTTAAAGAAAACAATATTTAGGTGAGGTACCTACTTATAAACATAACCTATATTTTATGCAGTTGACGAAGTAGGGATATCCCTATTAATTTTAGATACCTATTAAGTATATGCCTTTATGTTATGTTATGCTTCACCACATTAAACTGCCACAAGCCGCCACTGGATCGCCTAAATAATCAATAATCAAATACACTTTTAAATAATAGTAATAATAGTGTAACGATTTTATCTATTACTCTAGGTTCTTAGGTGTTATTAAAACTGATGTATTTAAAAAATATAAAACAATTTATTTACACTAAAAACTAACTTTATAAAATATACCTACTACTTAAGTAAACTTAATTACTAAGATTTATATACACAATCTATTATTTATAATGTATTTAAACTCCGCCGCTGATATTTATTTTATCGTTTGAAACACTGTCACTTGATAACTGGCCTCTGTCCCTGTTACGCTATACAGTGTTATTCACGCCATACGACATGGAATAGTGGGGCTAAACTATTTAATTTCCGAAAGGTTTTATTCATAGATTCCATAAAAATGATTTGTGGCTACATTTTAAAAATATTGTGAGTCTATACAGGGTGTCCCAAATATAAGAAATGAACCATAGTTGTGATTTTTTAAATGGATGCCCTGTATATGAACATATTTTTAGATTCCCGTTCAAAATAAACCTAACTTTCATTAAAGTACATCTCACCTAAACCTGACAGTTTTTTAAATATTTTAATTTTTATAAAAATATAGACATAATTTAAATGAAAAAATTCACACCTATTCTTTTGTTTTTTTAAGCCAGTCTATGCTGATAAATATACGCACTCATCACTTGTTACGCCAAATATAAAAAACCCCCAATAATAAATACAGGGTGTCCAATAATATAAGTTATATGAACGTAAAGTTTAATTCTAAATAACTTGTTTATTTCAAATGGAACACCCGGTATAGGAGGTCAAAATTAGATGCACAAAGTAATTAGCTGTCAAATATTATATATTATATATATTTTATGGATATGTTCACCGTTTTCGTGGAAAAAGTACAGTTTCATAATATTAGGCGAATTTGTAATTGAATCTCTTAGTTTCATGTGGACCACCCTGTATTTGATGATGCAGAAATTAAAGTTAAAGTAAAGTTTTCCTATAGATATGTATATCTTTAATTTTGCATGGAAGAGGCACACATATTGGTAATAATAGAAAGAATTTTCAAAATTATAATCAGCCATGATAATTTGAGAAGACAGAATAATTTTTTTTTAATTTGATATTTACTGTCATTTGACTATTTAGTCTCTTGAAAAATCTTATCTAAGATTTGGGAATTTTTCATAAAACAGTTTTTTATCTGTGACATTTGAGTTAATTCAATTAATCAAAAATGCGAACCTATTCCAACCTAGAAAAAATAGACATGATTTTTATTCTGGGAGAATGGTCGAAAAACCATTTACTGGCATCGCGAGTTTACGCTCAGAGGTTCCCGGCGCAAAAAAGCGGTCTTCGAGAGACTGTTAGGGCAGTTTAACGAAAGATACCACCCAAACACAGTGCAACTGCATTAAGAACTTTTCAATATTGATTTTAAATTGTGTTCAATTTTGTACATGGGCAGGAACAAAGTCATCGAAAATTAAAACTTTTTTAATAGAGGAGATGAAGGAGCAAATAAACGAAGCGTTTAGAAGCGCTACGCCAGGTTAAATTTGTTGAAGGATTTAAGGATTCAAATGTGCCTAGAGTCCAATCATTTTGAACATTTATTATAAAATTTATCAGTATTTATGTATATCTGTTATTTAATTTAATAATAATAATAATAATTTTGAAAATTCTTTCTATTATTACCAATATGTGTGCCTCTTCCATGCAAAATTAAAGATATACATATCTATAGGAAAACTTTACTTTAACTTTAATTTCTGCATCATCAAATACAGGGTGGTCCACATGAAACTAAGAGATTCAATTACAAATTCGCCTAATATTATGAAACTGTACTTTTTCCACGAAAACGTGAAGAATTATCCATAAAATATATATAATATATAATATTTGACAGCTAATTACTTTGTGCATCTAATTTTGACCTCCTATACCGGGTGTTCCATTTGAAATAAACAAGTTATTTAGAATTAAACTTTACGTTCATATAACTTATATTATTGAACACCCTGTATTTAGTATTGGGGGTTTTTTATATTTGGCGTAACAAGTGATGAGTGGGTATGTTTATCAGCCCAGACTGGCTTAAAAAAACAAACGAATAGTTGTGAATTTTTTCATTCAAATTATGTCTATATTTTTATAAAAATTAAAATATTTAAAAAACTGTCAGATTTAGGTGAGATGTACTTTAATGAAAGTTAGGTTTATTTTGAACGGGGAATCTAAAAATATATTCATATATAGAGCATTCTATTTAAAAAAACACAACGATGGTTCATTTCTTATATTTGGAACACCCTGTATATATTCACAATATTTTTTTAAAATGTAGCCATAAATCATTTTGATCGAACCCATGAATAAAACTTTTAGGAAATTTAATAGTTTAGCCACACTATTCCGTGTCGTATGGCGTGAATAACCCTGTATATATGATTGGCCTTCTTTCTCGAACACTTCCAGTGAGTAGTCGATTTTTCTACAACATTCTGGCGCACGTATCCTAGCAAATTAACACAGCGCTGCCCCGGACAAGGTATAGCCTACTAAATTTGTAGAGTCGTCTCCCGTTTGGTTGATTCGCGAGCTTCGAGAATAGATCACCTGATTATTCGTCGCAAGAAAATTATATTGAAACCATTTTGAAGTTAATGAAAAATAAGTTAGCATCTGATAATTATGTGACGGCTGACAACATTGTCTATGGCTGGAAGCGAAAGAAAAATACGACCATACTATAAATGTCAAGTCAGTATGTTCAAATCCCGACCTGATTGGTCTAAAAACATGGTTCCCCCACTGTTCCTTCAAGATTACTACACATTTACTATAAACCTAAATTTATGAATGAACGACATTAAATCCCTAATGCAGTCTGGTGTTAGTTGCCAGGTACTAATCAAGCGCTGACAGACTGTGTTTATAAAGACAATGGTAGAGTTTTGTTGTACGAGGGTGGTTTGATAAGTGACTTTTTGAACTTCCCGCGCAGCAACTGTGTTAACAACAAAAACACAAAAACTATTAGCCATTTTTGATTCAGAAAAAAATTATCCTTCCTTACTCAATAGACCAGTGGTCACCAACCCGTCGATCGCGAGCTACTGGTAGCTCGCGAAGAGAATTCTGGTAGCTCTCAAAACATATTTCAAAATACAAAATAATCACTAAACTAAAGAAAAGGCGGTTTTCATGAGGGCCTCTTGTTCTTAGCTGAAGCGCAGACTACGTCCAAAAAAAAAAAAAGAAAAAAAAAAGGTAGCTCACTGTACATTCTAGAATTACCGAATATGCTCGATACATTGAGAAGGTTGGCGACCACTGCAATAGACGATAGTTGCAGACATACCTACCTACGTTCTCGTAAAGAATTTCTTCATGATAAATGCAATAGTTGCTGATGCATTCAAACGAAATAAATAATCATCTCCAAGATTACCTCCCTCACGAAAACTCTCTATAATAAATACGTAATAGTGAAACAACGACCTTGCAAAGGCTACCACATTACCACAACATACAGAGAGGCGCCTTCACGCCGATCATCATCGCAGGCCCCAGTGATCGGCCGACGGCGACCAGCTCCACACACACTAAATTTATTATTTTTAGCTTTAATTAATTTCTGTATGTGTATACAGTTCATACATAAACGGAACGTGTTTACGGACGACCGCGAAATTAATTCAACAAACTATTAGGTTCTTGGTAGTTCGTGTGTACAAATGGAATAAATAAGTAAATAGAAAGATGAAAGAAATTAGATCCGCGTTTTCTTAATAACATACAGCTATGTGAATTGTGTTTAATATAATAGTTTTAAGTATTTACAAAAAAAGTGAATTATACATTTTTTTATGTGAAGAATATGAAAAGTTTTTGAACCAGTGATGTTAAATACGTTGTTTTAAATAAAAGGTAGGTTTGTAGGATTATTTTTTGACAGAGCACAACTCCATTCTTTGGGTCTTTTTCAAAGTGCTGACAGAACTTACGGAAAAATTAGGTACAACTTGAACTTGAGCCCAGAGGATTGTTAGCCTTACCACAGCATAAAACTGCTATTTTTAGACTAAGCTTGTCATACGACATATGGCGATTGTACAATTACATTCCTAACAATTTTAAATCATAGTCTTTAATAAGATTCAAAGCACAATAATTGAAAAAGAGACTCCTTAACATCTGATATATGTGTTAACATTGTTAATATTATAAGGATATCATCTGTAGCTGTATGCACGCAAATTGTTGCAATTGGGTTGAGTCTATTTTTTATTTTTGTTTTATTTTTTTTCTTTTACACTGAACCAAAACGTCCGTAAATATAACAAACATGATTAACAATTTTTTTTTTGTCAAAATTGAGCCAACTATGAGAGTTATTAATATTACAACTTATTATTGTTTTATTTTGTTAATGAATTAATTATTTTTATATTTGTTTTGTTTTTCGTGAACCTTTTATTATGTTAATTTATGTATATTCTTTGGGTTTCGGTTCGTTTACAATTAAAAACTTTTTTTTATTATTATATGTTTTAAAACAACATGAAGCAAAGCCTCTACCCACGACGCCACATCAACTTTTAAAATAATCTATTTGTAATATACTTATCGTAAAATGTATTACCACAGCTGGGATTCGAACCCCTAAACTTCCACATCCGAAGCGAAGGCTCTATCAATGAGGCCACGGTACCACCTGTGCTATATACTCGTATTGTATTTTAAATGTAATATACAGGGTGTTTGGAATGTCGATAGAAAGTCTTGAGGAGGTGATAGGGCAGACCATTTAGAATATTTTAAGCCAAACATAGCTTAGTACAAAGTCTTACGGTTTTCGAATTATTGGAGATTTTCTATTTTTAGTATGAAAATATGCGTCTTTTTCCTGTTATCACTAAAAGGAC
Source organism: Apoderus coryli (assembly GCA_911728435.2). Taxonomy (NCBI): domain Eukaryota; kingdom Metazoa; phylum Arthropoda; class Insecta; order Coleoptera; family Attelabidae; genus Apoderus; species Apoderus coryli. The sequence goes on along the minus strand of OU452198.1, from coordinate 30,827,811 downwards.
AACAGGCTATATGAAATAGCCTTTAAACATCTAAAAGTGTGTTTTTTTATTTAGAGAACACACACAAAAACAAATTGACTGCTAGATCCCCGGACTTGACTACATTGGATTGATTTTTATGTCTGGGGGCGGGCTAAAGAGTTAGTTTATACCGAAGAAATCGCATCAAGAAACCATTTAATAAGAAAAATTCGAGAAGCTTTTCAAGTAATGCAGCAAGACAGGTTATTACATACAACAACTACCGAAGTAAACCGTAGAGCTCGAGTATGTATTAGAAACAATGGTTCTCACTTTGAACACCAATAAAGCATGTTTCAATAGTTTATTTTGTTTCATTTACAAATTTATGATTTAAATTTCAAAATCCGAATATCTTGTAAACCGGAGAACTTTGTACTAAGGTATGTTTGGCTTAAAAGATTCTACATGGTGTGCCCTATCACCTCCCCAAGACTTTCTATCGACCCTCCAAACACCCTGTATATACGTTCCAACTACCTAACTGTTTTAAACGCAATTTTCTCGAGAATTATGGGGCAAATATGACCTATCGCAGTAAAGCAGATACAAAATGCTTCAAAATGATGTATCACTCGACTCCTACTGATATATGAAAATTTAGTGGTTGTGTTCACCCTTATCAGAGGGCTTAAGCGATTACAACCAAAATCTAATGGTTTCATCCTAGGACTTCCCAAAACTCATATACCAAAATTTAGCTCAATTGGTTAAAGTGTTTGGGCGCTATCGTGGAAGAATACATACAGACACACTTACATACAGACAGACAGACTTCCATCTGGAAATGGTTTCAGGGAACTTTAAAATGGTTATATCCGTCGTTATCTGATTTTTTTTAGCGCGTTCACAATACTTTCCCTATGCGGGAAAGTAAAATCATCAATGGTCGTTTATATACTTACAACAATTCACAAACATACTATCATCTTGAAAATTGAATTAATAATAATTTGTTTGTAATTAAGGTATGTCATGAAGATTGCGGAAATAAAATTATTATTATTAAAATAAAAAAAAATAATGGCCGTCAAATATTCTCCTAAAAAAATGTAATGGAATATCCCAGAGTGAATCATTTTATACTTTCTGTTTCCAAGAATCAACATCGGATAAAACATGCGTACTGAAATTCATAATATTATTGCAGATAGTTCTTTTTTTTATCACATTGTAAAGGTTTGTCAAGGAGAGTATACCTATAAGATCTTTGTTTTTAAGGATTTTACTAAGGGCAATGCAAGACACTTTGTTTCATTAAAAAAATCGGGATAGCAACTAGTCGGAAAAGTAGATTTTCATATTATTTATTTATACTTAGTCTACACTGACAAAAAGTATTAGTAAACAAATAATATAATATTCTGACAGTATGGCCAAATATAATTAAACTGTCATCTTGACAGTTATTTTGGCTGAAATACCTATGATACCATACATAGGTAAGTACGGCCTTATTGTTATTTCACCAGGTGTCGATTTGTCAAAAATAATTACAGGTGTAGCAGTGATATTTTTTTTATTTTTTGTTACTTTATAAATAGTATGTCTTATATTTACTTAAATATAACGTTCCAAATAAACATTGTAGAGATTTTAGTGCTCTATCGTTTGATATTTAACATTGGTATTTTCTGTTAACAATGAAAAAATATGTTTTTTTTAAACTTTGACAGGCCGCCATTTTAAAATTAACTTTTGGAACTCAAGCGCGACATTGATCTAGCCGATTTTTTAACCAAATTTTGTTTCGATTGGTCAAAAAAGGCCCCATTTTGTGACCAATCGAAACAAAATATGGTTAAAAAATCGGCTAGATCAATGTCTGTAACTTGCTTCTAAATTTTGTTATATCGCATATATACAGCATGTCCATTTAATACTCCGGTCTTAGATAGCAGCCTTATTCAATGAAAATGTTGCTTAACATTGTGTTAATGGAGTATATTCTAAAAATAATTTGGCTTACACAGAATTTTCGTTCCAAACAAGCTCTGAGCATAATTATATATTTTTTTAAGTGAAATGATAACTTATTTTTAGTGCAATTAGTTTTTATCGGAACCTTCAGCTCTAAAATACTTTTGTTTTAAAATCCAACGTTGCCAAGTTACTGAATTTTTTCTGATTTTTTTACGAAATCACTACTTTAGTTAAATTTCAATTCCTTGTACAAGGTGTACTAAATGTTTATTTAAATATTAATAATTTAAATTATATTTTACGTCATTGTGTTAAATGAATCGCCCTGTATCTAGTAGGGTGTGTCGATAGAGTATTCATTTAGATTTGAAACGATACTACTATGTCTATACCAGAGAACAACAGAGAATATGAACTCCCACCACTTTCTATTGTCCTGTGCGAGGTAGCCATTTTTTAATATACTCGACAGATCCGTATTTACGTTTTATTGAAATTACAGGATAGGTTAAGAACAGGGGAGTAATAGAATTATTTTATAATAGAATTACATCTTTATTAATTATAAAAACAAACAAATACTTTTTTACTTTTATTCATGTTTCCATATAATCATTTTATTTGTATTTATATTTTAAAATTTCTATTGATTAATTTTAATGTATAAAATAACCTTAACCTAAAATATAATTTCGTAACATATTTTTTTGGGAAATTAGAACATGGATGTTCAAACTTTACATTTTTGCTTAAATTAATAAAATTATTAATAATATGGAACTTGATTAAACAATTTTCAAATATATTTGCTAATGTGGAAATGTATTGTACAAAATTGTCATGTGGCATCATTAAATTACTACACAAATTTGTATTTTCGTATGCTTTGAAGTAGCAAAACCGCGAAGACTCATCTAATGATTCTACTGATTTAGCGTAATTCGTACATACATCACAGATGTCTATTTTAATGCATTTCTTTATTAGATACCCACATACATATCTTTGAATTTTTTTTTTAAATATGATGATGATTTGCAATTCCTTAAGTATAATTTAGAATGTATTATATTTTACCTGTTTATGGTCTTCAGAAAAACAACGCACACATGTTGGGAATTTCCTATTATATACCTACAAAATATGCTAAAATCGCCCCCAATAAATGGGCAATAAAACGAGACGTGAATTTACTACCTGCTAATATCTATAATAGTTAAAATATGTAATTCAAATTTAATAAACACTGTCAAAATTTAATAGAATTTTTGCCCTCATCTAGTAAGATTTTAAGCCCTCTTTTTAGAATGCTTAAGATGTATTGGACTTTTATGGGCAAATAGACTGAATTACTTGGGAAATAAAAGATAAGGGCCACTGTGCTGCGAAATTAAGCGAAGTTATTCATGTTTTTTAAAAAATTTGTGTGATTTTTGTAGGCAAGTAAGCTCAATCTTTTAAACAGTTTGTTTAGCAATATTTGTTTTTCAAAATAACAATTGGTAATTTGATTTAATGTACCTATATGTGATATTATTTTAATCTAATTTTATATGCATCTAATTCAAATACTACATAAATATCTTACCTTTACTACTACAGGAAACTAAAGAATGATAAATTGCAGTTATAATATTTATTCCTGCAATTCTTCGCAGCACACATCATTCCTCCTCTGCTTTTTTGCATTTCAAAATAAACAATCTACATTTAATGATAATTTTAAAAAACCAACCATAGCATACCTGTTGGCCAATTGTAACGTTTACTCTTCGCATAGATAAACAAACATTATCTATGCTCTTCGAAATCGTAAGGTTGCGAGTTCAAAATTGGGCCATGGAACTTTTTTATTAATATTGAAATTGTAGCCGGTCTGCACATATTGTAACTCGACATGTTTATTAAATTCTTTTTAGCAGATATTTCATTAATTGTACACTGTCAGGATATGAATTTACGGTTATGATATAGCGTGGAAAATTTGAAACATTTTGATATATGCCACGAAGCCAAACAATTGTGCGAAATGTATAAAACAATGATAATAAAATATTAGTATTCGACGTGACGAATGTTATTGTAAACAAAACTGAAGACCTAACGGATACATTTAATTTGATGCGGATGCTCAAAATGTCAACTTTCTGTCACTAATAGAGATGCAAGAAATGAATTCGTATATTGTTGGTTTCATGTAAGAAATGTATCGATATATTAGATTAGATCTCAATTACTTTTTAAGCTTGTAATTATAATAGTAATCGACTTTATTGCACTCGTATAAAAAATCTACAATTTGTATTAAAAAAAATGCAGCACAACCAAATTCAGAACAACTTATTAATTAGTCTTATACCAAAGATTAATCTAAACAATAGATAGTCAGCCCAATGCATTAAAATCAGAACATCTCTAAGTATGCCTGCCACTACGTGGCGTAGACTAGCGTGTAAAGCATAGAGCAGTATTGTCACAGCCAGAAACCGTTTTGTAGTTTATTAATATCAAAAACAAAACGCAACGTATAACAATTATTTAGATCATTTGCAACAGATATGCACCGGCAATGCTGTATTGTCAGAGAGAGAAATTGATGAAATTCTGTATTAATCTGGAGGGGATACGCAGGGAGGGTAGAAAAAAAAAACAAGCGAATGTGGTGTGTGTCGTGCTGTTGCCAATTCGTCGGTAAAAGAAACACACAGGGTGATTTATTACAAGTACAGTATTGAAATAAAAGCCTAATCTCTATGAATTAAATTTAATATAATAATATTTAATCCATGTCATACATGTTTCAAGACTAGACCAGTCCCATGATCAGTGGCGAACAATCGTTAAATGAAAAGCTTTTAGATAGAAACATACTTTTGACTAAATATTTCACGTAGACAATGTGGCAAAGATGTAACAAGATTGTTGTAGATCTTATAATACCTATAATAAAAAAATTATCAGTGCTACCTATATTATATTAGGTATACCTATTATAATAGTCTGTCTCTTCATCACTTTATCGGTTTAGGTACTTTAATTTTACTTCTTTTTAATGTTTCTTCGGGTAAATAATAAGTTCGGTAGGAATAGGGCTTTGGGTATGAAACAAAAAAGATAGAAAATAGAAATTTGATATAGGGGTAGTTCTAAGCATTTACAAGTTTGTGACGTGTAGCGATTTTCGATGCCGCCCCCGGAGGTATACATGAGGGCGGCGCAATGCCGTTTTAAATATCTCGTATCGCTTTCTTGGAAAATAAAAAATTGTAACTGATAACTGAAACTTAGTACTTAATACGTGGGCGTAAGAGGTAAGGTCACTTCACAGGTCTCTATTAATGAAAGAAAGTTAACATTTTGAGCATCTGCGTAAAATTAAATGTATCCGTTTGGTGGGTAGTTTTGATTACAATAAGTCGGTGCCAAGCCCAAGCCCGAAACAAAATAAATCTATATTTACCTACTACCTATTTGGCTTGGTACCGACTATTATGTGCATTGTTGTCTTTTGAATGATATTTGTATTTTGTTATTTTTCGTATTTTTTATTAGTTCTTTTGACAGCTCTGGTGTCATCAATACACCTGTATCCCGAATTGCACCAAATTGCGATGCTATTGAACAAGCATATAATCCTAAATATAATATTCTTTTTGAACTACCTGTATCTCGAAAACCAAGCCGTAGCGGACCCATGTACATATGAAATTTGTATCTTAAAATTAGTCAAAGAATCACCCTTTAAAGTTTGTACAAGTACTTATGCAACACCCTGTATACATAGATACTTTGATTTGCAATTTGCAAATCTGTCAAACTAGGTAATGCTGTTTTTTTTTATTTACTTTCAAATATGGTGTTATGTAATTGTATTCAAATTAAATGTTTGGGGATGATATTTACGAGTTTTATTTTTTTATATAGAGAAACTGTTATTCAGTTTTTAAGGATCAATCTGAAGCAGACGATTGGACTTGTTAAAACATGAAAAAAGTTATTGTCGTGATACTTTTAACACCCTGTTGGTGGGTTTTTAAAGCTTTTTACGAAACGTGTTAACAATACAATCTACATAAATCGTTAGTTTTTTAAAGTTTTATGATCATTGCACAAAAACCAATATTAGGGAGACTGTAAGTTTTTTTTCAATTCGGCGTTGCAGAATTTGAACCTAATTGTGATAATTGTGTTATTTTACTAGTATAGATATTTTTGAGTAAATTAATTCGGTTATAATCGATGAGTAGGATCTTTGGAGTAAAATACATTTCACAAAAACCCTGAACCATATTTCTCAATAGATTTAAATTTTCATTAAAAACAGATTAAAAATTCTAATTTTTTACATCCTGCATTTCGAAACCGTATTTTTTTAAATAATTATTGTCATGCTGGAAATTTCAAACCTTATTTACTTCAGCAACTTGTAAAAAGCACAGCTTTTTTAATATTAACATTTCTTAAAATCGATATTACGCGATAACGATGACTTTCTATCAATATCACAGAAGGATACATTTATTACGTATATAATTTGTTAGATTTTACATCTCCGAATTGAAACACACGCAAAAAATGTGCATAAAAAAGTTAGGGTAGCATTTCACGCCTGTATGCCCCTTTAATTTACCCGCCTCTGAGATTTATTTTTTCATAATGTTAACGACAAGTTGAATCTGCTGTTTGAGTTTGATCCTTAAAACTGAATCAGGTAATAACCGGAAGTCCTATCTATAACGCCAAATTTCGTTAATTTAAATATAACTTTTTGATGCATCCTTATATCCGAAATTTAAAATTAAATGACTAAAATAATATTATTTTAGTCATTTAAAATTATTGTCTAAAACATTTAATAAACCAGCCCTGTATATTTATACTATTATAGTAATTTCTTTTATTTTCGTCCATACACATTAATCTTTGCGTAGATAGGTATACGTATACCATATAATTTTAAACAAAAAACACTGCTGCACAGTAGTACATATATGATACCTATAATATAAAAACAAACTCCCACCTCGTAGGGGAAAGTATACTCGTCCTTGTCTAACATTGCCCATATGATTATTTTATTTCAACACAATACATATAACGCCATCTACAATTTCCATAATTTCCATGGTTGCATGTTTTTCTAATAGATGTAGCTCGTGTCGAGACAGTTTCAATTTTTGTTTTATTTCCCATATACGCTGAATATCTATTGTGTAGATTAATCTTTGCTTATACTATACTAATTTGTGAATGGTTTTAACATGATTTTATACCATCGCTACTGCGAGAGTAGGTACTTGGAATCTTTTAGATTAACTTGTATTTATATTGACTCACTCTGTATATTATTTTGTGTAAAACAAAAATTAGGTTAAACTGTATATCTTTGAGACATTGCCAATACACACAAAAATAAACATTTTGTGACCCAATTCTTCAAACATCCTACAGGAATTTTATTTACATTATTTTACTGCAAGTAGGTATAAAATTTATTGTTTTTATTAGTCGGTAAATCGGTAAACAACTTTAATATATTTGGTTATAAAGTAGCGAAAATTTCTTTATTAGACTTACCTTCAATATAATATATCTCTATCACTATACAAAGTTCAATGCGAATTTCATACAGGGTTATTCGAATGTATGGAATAAGTATCATACATTTTTTCCTTTTTGTTTCTCGCGAAAACGCAAAAACACGTTCTAAATCAAGCGCATGAAATGACCATTTCCTACTCGTATGATTTACCGCAGTAGCCTGCGGCCCATGCTGCAAACAATCATACTTATATACAGGGTGATTCATCCTGAGTGGCCTATTCAAAGTTCTAAACTACAAAAGATATGCTACTGAAACTTTGGGGTTCGGTAATATCGGAAAGGTTCTGTATTGATGTACTATTTCCGGATTTATATTACTCCGATTATACCGGAAGTAACCACCTACTTTGTTATTTTAAATGGAAGGACCACATTTTTTATTTTTTTTTCAGATTCCCTCTAAAATTTAGGCCACTTCGTTAAGCATTCCCTATACCGAAACCCAACAGATTTTTTCCTACAATTTTTTTTTGCGAAAAAGTTTGCGTTTTTAGACTACAAAAAAAAAAATATTTTTATGATTATTTCATTCAAGCAAGCAAAATTTTAGAATACATTAGAGGGAGTTTACAAATGATATAGTCCAAGGTCGTCAGGCAGTTGCAGAACAAGATTGAATTGAATTGAAACTTGAACCACGTGTTTACCAGGGAAAGTAAATTTTTTAAAATGGAATGGTATATGCCGGATGTCCCACCGGGAAGGGATTCGATCGATTATGGAGAAACTACACTGTGGAAACGGGTGTCAACTTCCTTATTTCAAATACGACCCTATATAAATTATATATTTTTTTTTGGATTCTCCTTGTAATTCTAAACATATTTCATGCATACTATGTTATACTTATCGCCAGCCGTTTTCGAAATATTTGAAATTTTATGTGAAAAATTACGTTTTCAGAATAAAGAATAATGACAATTTTCTATTATATGGAAGATTTAATAATTTAATTTGTTGGAATATCCTAGGAGATATAGATCTACTTTAGGCGCCTACGTATATTTTTTTAGTAAATATTAATACAGGGTATTTGGAAAAAAGCTTGTTTAACAGAACCACGTGATTTATTCTGTCAAATGCTTTGGCAAAGTCCGTGTAAATCACATCGACCTGCCCTCCTCCATCAACAGTTTCTGAAGTAAATTTTGTAAACACAGACAGATCAGTAAGCGTGGACCTGCCACTGATAAAACCGTGTTGATTTCTTGATTAATTAGGCTTTGTCACTGTATAAATCCTCTGATATAAAATAATTTCAAACAGCTTTGAGAAATTTGATATAATATATAGGTCTATAATTACAAATACAAGCCCTGTCATCGCTCTAAAAAATCGGACACACCTTCGCAACCTTCCAATCCTGTGGAAAAACACAAGTCCTGCAAATCAAATTAAAAATTTTAGATAGGGGAGTGGAAAGGACAGTTATTGTATCCTTTACAAAAAAAGAGGGTATTTCATCCGGACCGGAAGTAAACTTATTTTTCAATTTTCGGGCAACCCAAAAAATCTCCTCCTCAGAAGTATCATATAAGAGATTGTCGCGATTTGCCACCAAGTCAGATCTCGCAGCACAATTGTCCTCCGATCCGACAAAAACGCTGTCAAAATAGCTAGCAAATGCCTCAACAATTTGTTGAGGGTCATCAATAGTCCGATTGCCATCGTTCATTACACCAGGTATCCGAGAGTCACGATTGTTTGCATTAATATATGACCAAAACATTTTAGGATCCGTATTTATGTTATCTTCACACAGTCGGACATATGACTTGTAAGCCTCCGCAATTTGATTCTTTAGAACACGTCTAATCTCGCTAAATTTTTCATAATAATATTCCATATTTGTACTTTTAAACTTCTTGTGATAATAATTTTTCCGTTTGACATTTCTAACAATGCTTGAAGTGTACCAACGTGGATAGCTATGTCGAAACGTTTTGACTAGTGGAACATACAAGTCGAACAGACCGTGCAAATTCTCATAAAACATGCTCAGCGCAAGATCAACACAACGAACATCTGCCAGACATCACCAATCAAACCCAACGAACGCGCCATAAAGCCCCCGGTAATCAGCTTTTTTGAAATTCTACCTCTTTTTACTCAAGTTAGTACTAAAGGTATTAGTTCTTGTTATCACTCTGTCACATTATCCATAAATTTAGATAGTATGCGTTAGTATAATTTATACGCCCGCCATGATTATTACTACTAATTAATATCTACAATTTGTCATAATTGTTGATTATTTTTGTCAAGTTTCATATTTATTTGCTATCTAAAACCATCATGGCCAACTAAAATCAATTAAATTTCAAATTCATATCAATATTGTAATAGAAAAATGTAAAATTGCCAATATTTTGAAAACTATCAGTTTTTGGGTAGACATTCTTTCATAAACTTGCCCTTATTTTTGATGCAAAAAAAATACAAAATGGGGGGTTGCCATTTAAAAATTTTGAATTTTGACACCTTTTTCAATTTGATTTTTTACCCTTTTTTACAAATACCCTGTATTAATATTTACTAAAAAAATATACGTAGGCGCCTAAAGTAGCTCTATATCTCCTAGGATATTCTCACAAATTAAGTTATTAAAGCTTCCATATAATAAAAAATTGTTATTATTCTTTATTCTGAAAACGTCATTCTTGACATAAAATTTCAAATATTTCGAAAACGGCTGGTGATAGGTACAACATAGTATGCATGAAATATGTTTAGAATTACAAGGAGAATCCAAAAAAAAATATAATTTATATAGGATCGTATTTGAAGTAAGGAAGTTGACACCCATTTCCGGTATACCCGGAAGTGCTAGATTTTTGAAAACATTTTAGCCGAATTGGTCCCTTCGACCTAAGTGCTACACCAGATTTTCACCGTGTAGTTTCTCCATAATCGATCGAATATCTTCCCGGTGGGACACCCGGTATTCGACTATGCCGTTCGATAGACAAAAAAATAACCTTTTTAAAGATATATATACAGGGTGTCCCCTCTCAATTGGAAAAAACTTCTGGGGCATATTGAGGAACCATAGGCAAGCAGTTTGAGATAAGAGACTGATGTCCGGAAGTGCATGGTTTTCAAAATACAGGGTGTCAAAGTTTTTTTCAAAAAACCTTTTTTTATCAATATCTCGGAAGAGACGTTAACCGATTTTCTTGAAATTCGCTGGTGATGTAAGCTTAATAAGACGCTCAGTTAGCATTAATTAAATGTTAATTATGACTTCCAGTGGCGCCCCGGGGGACAGTGTCACGAATAAAATTGACAAAAAAATGTACGCTACTGACTTTTTTTGAAAATTTTATATTTTTTTCCAAAAGCTCAGTTAAAAATACAACTTTTTTCTCACTTGATATTTTTTCGTATCTCTCTCCGTTTATGAGAAAATTTTTTTATTAAAAACTTTATTAAAAGGTTCATTATTATTAGAAAGAAAAACAAGGAGGCTTTTTTACAAATAATTTATTATTAATAGTGGAGCAAATGCTCAAAGTGTTCACCATGCATTTCGATGCATTTTCTGCAACTGTTGAGCCAGGATTCGCGCACCCGAGCAAACACGCCTGGATCGTTCGCGATAAATTCCGCTGCCACCACAACTCTAGCAACTAGGTCCTCCATTCTCGGCACAGGAGTTGCATAGATCAACCGTTCCATTTCGCCCCAAAGAAAAAAGTCCAGGGGGGCCAAGTCCGGCGACCTTGCTGGCCAAGGGACGGGACCACCTCTACCAATCCACCTATTGTTGTAGATTTGGTCGAGGTAACCTCTCACGGTGCGCGCAAAATGCGCTGGACAACCATCGTGTTGGAACCAGGCCTCTCTACGCAACTGGAGGGGTACATCTTCCAGCAGCTCGGGCAGAATATCTCGCAAAAAAACTAGATAGCTATTCCCGTTGAGATGATCAGGTAGAACGTACGGCCCAATCAAATGGTCGCCCAGAAAACCTGCCCAAACATTAACACCAAACTTCTGCTGATATCCTCTGATGTGCGTAGCATGGGGATTTTGTTCGCTCCACTCGTGGTTATTACGAGGATTGAATGTCCCATCGCGCGAAAATCCTTTTTCATCGCTCGTGAAGATTATACTTAAAAAATCAACGTTTTCATCCGCTTGACCGAGCAACCACTCGCAGAACTCGAGCCGCCGAAGAGCGTCGCCAGGCAGTAGATGCTGCACCTTTTGAAGTTTAAATGGATGCAGATCGTGGATTTTCAATACTCGATAGACAGTAATTTTGCTGCAATCAAGTCGAGACGCAATCTGACGAGTGCTAGTGTTGGGCTCATTCTGAATGCGTGCCATGACTTCATTCTCAACGGCATCTCTGATCGGACACTGCCTTGCAAATTCTCGAATAGGCTGCAAAGATAACAAAGCCTCTTAGATTGGCTGTAAAACAGAAACGCGCAAGAAAAAAGCACAGAAAGTTGCAATTTCTGCAATACTTACCACAAATGAGCCGGTCTCCCGTAGATTTTGATTAATTTTGACAAAAATCTTATGGTTTGGCAATTCACGATTTGGGAATCGCTGCCCGTACAACCGTTGTGCTAACAAAGAATTACCGCGCGTTTCCCCATACAAGAGATGCATATCTGCAAGCTCGGCTAATTCAAAACGATTCATTTTTGCAATTAGTGTAACGTTTGAAGATAATTAAGTACTTATAAACTGACACTTTTATTAAAGTTTGACATGTTTATGTGTTACCATGACAACATTGTTTTGTTTTAGATTTTCACTAATAATAATAAATTATTTGTAAAAAAGCCTCCTTGTTTTTCTTTCTAATAATAATGAACCTTTTAATAAAGTTTTTAATAAAAAATTTTTCTCGAAAACGGAGAGAGATACGAAAAAATATCAAGTGACAAAAAAGTTGTATTTTTAACTGAGCTTTCGGAAAAAATATAACATTTTCAAAAAAGTCAGTAGCGTACATTTTTTTGTCATTTTTATTCGTGACACTGTCCCCCGGGGCGCCACTGGAAGTCATAATTAACATTTAATTAGTGCTAACTGAGCGTCTTATTAAGCTTACATCACCAGCGAATTTCAAGAAAATCGGTTAACGTCTCTTTCGAGATATTGATAAAAAAAGGTTCTTGGAAAAAAACTTTGACACCCTGTATTTTGAAAACCATCCACTTTCGGACATCAGTCTCTTATCTCAAACTGCTTGTCTATGGTTCCTCAATATGCCCCAGAAGTATTTTCCAATTGAGTGGGGACACCCTGTATATACTTGCCTATACATAAAATATTCCATTTCTTCAATATTTTGAATTTTGAACATTTTTGTCATAATAAAATTTGCAATTTGCAGAAACCATGTAGTAGACAAATGCCATAATCAACGTTACGTATACAGAAACGTCAAATATTGACAATTATATCATTGTTAATATTACTGCAGTTTGTTTAACATACCAGTTAACTAAGTTGAAGAAAATTTCCGCATACTTACTACATGTTGTATTTAGTCAATAAACTTAACCTAAATTATTTATATACAAAAATCAGAAATTTTCAATAGTATGTTATGTCTCCGTCGTTTTTTGCCCTTTTATAGGCCGCGAAGGACCGGCATTCTCATCTGTCTCCCGACATTCTAACCAGTACTAAAACACTGAAAATTGTTAAAATTAAAACAGAGAGCAGGTGCACGGTACACTTACATAGCTACTTCTGTATTGAATTTCCGGAACCGGACTTTTCCGAGAGTCGTCTCTTAGCCAATCTAGTCGGGACGGAGTAACTCGACAATAGTCCCAACAAGCGTTTCGAGAATTATAATAAAGTATGACGAATATATCCGACGTCCTTTCGGGAATCAAATTGTGATTTACCGGATATAACAGTCATTCATATTGATAGGTTAAAAGTTACTGCGTGAAAAATCCAAACAATCAAACCACCCTCGTACAATACATTTGCTTGCAAAAGCGCCTCTTGGATTATTGTAATTTCACCGCGTGCTATCTATACTGAACAATAAATTTCACTTTGGATTATCAGATGAACTTAAAGTTAAATGCCAAACTATTATATTATCGTGGTTAAGGTCGACGGTATAATAACAACTCTTGTATGTACTTGTAGAGAAATTATTTATCTCATGTTGGTAGTGCTACATACAAGCAAAGCCTTATCTACTGGATACACTTTTACACAACGATGTGTTTTAAAATTATTTATCGTTTAATAATTATAAAAAAATCGTCTACTTCATTCAGAGTAGTTAAGTATCGACATTTATCTTATGCGCAAATATATTGTTTCAGGAAGCTGGACTATAACCAAAGATGATTTGTTGGTCGTGCAAGCCGAATGGCGGTGGAAGATTTTTCACGAAAATTATTACATTTGGTGTCCTGTGGGCGTTACTGATTTACACCGCCTTCCAGTTTCGCACAATAAGCCTTGATGTTCCCGTTCCACATTTAAGTAGCAGATTTTTATTGCAAAAACGGTATGTATTCAATGCTAATTGATCTTGATCGTATTGTGGTTAATTGATTTTGATTTGCTGCCTTGATATATGGAGGGTGAGACGGGAGATCATTGAATGGGTGATCCATGTTCCGACAATAATAATAATAATAGCTTTATTGCCCAACAGATTTACAAAATCCCTTTACAGGACAATTCCTAGATACAAAAACTTATTATTACATTAATATCTTAAATTCTAGATTTAATTTAAAAAAAAAACATCAAAATTCCAAAACGGCATGAACAACACGTTCTAATTTACTAACACTATCAAAAAATATATCAAAACAGTGACTTAATTCATTAAATTTAACAGTCATTACATAGAGTGGGGATCTCAAGAGAAAATTAGTCCTAGCACGCTCACATCTAAACTAACAATCGTGTCTCGTGGAAATTCTGGGAATATTAAAGTTTAGTTTTGAAAGAATATAAGAACAATCCACCTTGTTATGGAGAATATTATACAAAAACATTAAAGATGACAAAATACGACGAAGTTCAAGACTCTGCATTGAAAATCGAGCTAAAAGAAGTCCCTGATCGTATCCTCGAGTTGGATAAGCACCATCCTGCTTCCAGACCAAATATTTCAAAAATCTACATTGTATTTTTTCTAATGACTGCTTTTGATATGAATAAAATGAGGACCAAATGATAGATCCATACTCTAATTTAGATCGAACATAGGCAAAATAAAGGGCAATAAGAGCATCGACACTCACAAATCCATTACAATTTCGAACTAAGAAGCCATACATACGACTTGCTTCCTGAATTCTGGTTTTAATGTGCTCATTAAATGTGAGTCTCGAATCGAACATCACTCCGAGGTCAGTAACCAAGTCTGATTGGGACAAACAAATGCCGTTCAGTATATATAAATTCACAATGAATTTCTTCTTCCGAGAGTAAGTGACGCATTTACACTTTGCTATATTTAGCGATAGTTTGTTTATGTCACACCAGTCGCACAAGTTATTAAGATCGCTCTGCAACGCCAGGCAATCCAACCTAGTTGTAATAGGTTTAAACATTTTAAGATCATCAGCAAACAAAAGTTTTCCTGCCTGAATAGTTCCGACTAGGTCATTGATAAATAAAAGAAAAAGCACGGGACCCAAATTGGAGCCCTGCGGAACCCCTGATGTCATTGTATAGTCTTTGGATGAATGTCCGCTATAATATACAAGAATTAAATATATAATTATATTTTCCATCGAACATCTGTTGATCCAACGAACAGTTAGCCGTCTTTATGAAGACCCCAATTCTTATCTTTCCGATTCTACTATACTACTAAAAACATTTTGGGTTTCCATTTGACAGAATTGAAGAATTTTGAGTCTTTCCTCAATTCCATTTTGTATCCACTATCTCTTAAAATAGATTCTAGAAATATTTATAAAGTCATTTTTCACTAAAAACGTTTATATTAAGGTAGAGGACATGATAAACAGAGTCTGCCTTTTTATGCTCAATTCAATGACGTATAAATCCAATATGGAAATAATAAGAAAGTCGTTAATACAAAAACTAAATACAAAAACTATCAAATTTTATTAAACTTGTTCACAAAGATGGCAAAAATAAATTTTGACGGTTTTCTAAATTTAATTTTTTGTCCAATATCTCCTAAAATGGATCATTTCTATGGATCATTTCTAAGAAGGTCTACAATCTAAAATACTTAACAAAGGAATTCTTATAGGAAATATTTATAATTATTTTAAAACCCCCCAAACGTGATTTTTTCCTAAAAACGTTTAGACTCAGGTAGAGGACATAATAAACAAAGTCTGCCTCTCAGAATAATAAACAAACATAGAAATGTCATCTAATTTCAATGTTTGTCTTCATAACATAAAGGTCAATATTTACCTTTTTAATGACAGAAGGAGTGCATGTAAACAAAAGTCAGAGGCGTATTATAATTCTTTTGAAATCGTGGTTGCAGTTTCCAATAACTTACCTACGCAGGAACTGTATCATTTTTTTTCAAATATAATTTATTAAATAAAAGATGTCTGGGATTAAAAGGAAACACTTTCTATATTATGAAAATATTTATTATTAAATGCAAAGGTATATAATTATGAATTTTTGTTCTAACATTTACTAATTATAAGAAACCACATTTGAAATGAATCGTTTATCTTTCCTAAACCAGAGAAACTGAATCTGTTTCTACTAAGTTTAGACAAGATAAAAATTATTATGAAACCTACAAAAAAAACTATATGTACGGTTCTCAAATAAAACTTCAACTGTTCTCAAATTATTACAATTGATTAGATTCTTTAATGATTACGTATTAAAACAATACAATTATTGATAGGGTTTCAGATGAACTTGCTGTTAATGTGTCACTTTTTGATCATGACCTCCACATTATGCTGGGTCAGGCTGAAAAAAATATAGCACAGTATGTATGTGATTAGAATAGTTTTGCACATATTTTTCTTCCTCAACTTCGTACGCAGGCAGAGTTTCTGAAGAACTGGCTGTAAATGTCATACTTTTTGCAACCTCAGCTGTAGACGCTAATCCGAGGATAATATGTAAAAAAATATTTTCAATAAATTGTAATATTTCTAATCGCACAAAAATATTAACTTACTGAACATAGCGAACAGGAATGGCCGTGTGCGATATGCATGTTTGTTTTCCAAATATTCTAATGTCCCTTTGGATGAAATGTTGTGAGCAAACATAAGAACTTTTTAACTTAAACCAAGAGAAGTACACCACTCTCTTCTAACGGCTTGATCATTGGGAAACCTACAAGAATTATTCTACTATACTATAAATAAAACATGAATAATATTTTGCTGGAAGCCGGAGAGTGTCAGAGTTTTTAATGGATAACGCACCTTTTGCACTATGATCCTATATATTCTATTCATTAGAATATATGATGATATGATCCTATATATTCTATTCATTAGAATATATAGGATCATAGTGCAAAAGGTGCGTTATCCATTAAAAACTCTGACACTCTCCGGCTTCCAGCAAAATATTCTCACCGAGAATACTGAACGGAAGGTATATGAAAAGGTCCAGGTCTGACGGTAGGCGCATTATTTCATATAAAAACTACGTAATAATATTGTTTTCTAGCGTTACGTTACATGTCAGCGTACATGCTGCTATTAATTCAGAAATTATGAAATATAAAGCATTTTATGAATTTACAATTATTGTTGTTTATTATATTACTGTCTATTTTGCAACTAGGTGTATAGAAGATTTAAACAACTCATGTTAACTGCTATCGCTGCCAAATCCCAAAATCTACGACATTGTACTTACACGTAACCTGACTTAGAAAATGACTCGACATGCAAACTAAGCACTTTTTTCTCCCCATTATTTAAAGGAAAACCAGTTTTACACACTACAAATGCACTAAAGTGGAAGAGTCTCGTAAAATTCACTTAATTTGGGTTATAAAACTGTACGTAGCACTACTCGCACCCCACACGTCAACGTGAAGTGTAAATAATAAACAAATCCCTCCGTGGGGTTGTCACACATTTATATCCGTAGAACTGTATTTTTGTGAATCATATTATATTTGATTGATTTCTTGTCGTTAAATATTTTGTGAACATATAATGGAAGACGAATACAAAAAGAAATATTATAAATATTGTATACTTCTGCAATGTAAGAACACTGTGACCAACCCTAATAAAAATTTATACTGGGATGTGAAATGCGAGTTCTGATTCTATGAATAAAACGAACAATTTGCAACAGTGTTAGATTTTATTAGTAAAAAAGTAAAGGTTATGTAGGATACAAACATTTTTGTGATTATTTTCTTGGTATGCCACTTCTATGTTTGTTTATTTTTCTGAGGTCAGCCTTTTTATGTTCAATTCAATGACGTATAAGTCCAATATGGAGGTCATGAGAAAGTCTTGAAAGTCATTCGTTTGACCCTAGTCGTTAATACAAAAACTACCAAATTTTATTAAATTTGTTTAAAATATGGCGAATATATTGCCATCTGTAAAAAACACAATTTTTAGATTTTCCCCAACAATTTGAAAACCCATGTAGATATGTTTAATTTCAATACATTTAACCAACATTGTATCTCGTACCGTTTCTGAAATCCACATGTAAACTCCTATTCAAAATTATCGAACCACTTAAATTTTTCGATTTAGTTTGATTATTTAAGGTAATATTGACGTTTGTTTTAAGAAATCATAGGTGGCTTATGTCAAGTAGTTACTCTTGTCAGTTTTGACGTGTTGCGACTATACTGAATTAATTTGGCTAAGAGAAAAACAATACTTCCTTTGTTTACATCACTCCAGTTTGGTGCGTGTATTGTTTAAAATTGCTGTTTAGGGATCGTCTTATTTTCTTATTACAAAATTTAGTTTGTAAGATCAATATTTAACCTATTCGACAAAACAAATGAATCGAGTGCGCCATTTAAGCAATGATGAATGTGTAAGAGTTGCAACTTTGCTAGAAGTGGGAAAAAGTATGCGTTATGTGGGCAATTTGTTAGGTGTTCATCATTCAACAATTACTCGAATGGTTAGTGGTTAGTATTTAAGGAAACTGGATCTCACGTTAGAAGACGTGGTTAGGGCAGAATGAAGGCCATAAGTCAAGTTGACGAGCGTTTGCTCCGACAACAGGCCTTAAGAAATCGAACATCTACAAGAGAGCAACTCGCAAATGTTAGACATGTCAGAATTTCTGCTTTAATCGTCAGGAGAAGACTAAAAGAAGCCGGATTGACTAGCAGAAAACCTGCCACTGGACCGTTGATTACCGTAGAACACAGATCACCCAGATTAAGATTCGCCAGAGATCATGTACATTGGACTATCGATGACTGGAAGAGAGTTTTATTCACAGGTGAAACCAGAGTTAGTCTAAAATCTCCAGACGGTCGTGATAGACTATGTCGGAGACCTGGAAAAAGGTTTCATGATTGCACCATATCTTCAAGGGAACCATTTAGTGGAATTTGTTTTGACGCACGCACAGAAATAGTCCCTGTTCGTCCGCGATCCATGAATACAGAATTATATCTAGAAAACATTATTCAAGACCATGTTATGCCGTTTGCGCCATTTATAGGGGATACATTCATTTGTATGCAAGATAATGCAAGGCCTCACACCGTAAAACCTGTGTTAGATTACCTAAATGAGATTAATAAAGTTTTTTCGTCAATTCTGAATGTATTCTGAAGAGCGCTGGTACCAACTATTGTGACATATTACATCTAAACACACAGTGTATCTCCAATAAAATTGAATTATTTGAATGACTGTCTTGGTTTATGCAAGGCCATAAACAATATTAATAAATCATCTGTTGAGGTGGATTTCGAATGCTCCGCTGTCGTATATGACAAGATAGTTTGTGTCATTTCAATCTATAGGTCACCGATGGGTGACATAAATGTTTTTTGTTCTCGGTTGGCGACTGTTCTGTCTAGGGTATTGGATTGTTATGAGAGTGTCCTTGTTTGTGGT
The DNA here is from genome assembly GCA_911728435.2 of Apoderus coryli. Lineage (NCBI taxonomy): Eukaryota > Metazoa > Arthropoda > Insecta > Coleoptera > Attelabidae > Apoderus > Apoderus coryli. The sequence goes on along the minus strand of OU452198.1, from coordinate 30,808,222 downwards.
GATTTTAATATCAACGGGTTAGATCAGGGTTCTAACTATAACTATAAGCTACTGTATGACATTTTAGACTCTTACAACCTCTCATCGCTTGTGAACTCCCCAACACGAGTTGCTACGGTATCATCGAGAACCGTTATGTCGAGAATTGACTATGTTATTAACAATACTCCGGCCTCTGTTGTGACAGTGAACTTTGAGATTGGCTTTTCGGATCACACTGCGCACCTGTCTCACTTAGAGGACAGAAGGATCGGTCAGACTAAATGCAGGCCATTTACTAAGTCAGGTACCTATTAGCGAATTCAGCTTCTTGTTGAGCTCATTGAATGTCAACGAATTGAGGCGTATGCAGTTTTCCGATGCTTTTTCTACTTTTTGGCGTAAATTCTTGTGGAGTTTTGAGGCCGCTTTTCCCATTAGGGCCGTACGAGCTGGGCATTGACAGCCAACTTTTAAAATATATTTCTCCGATGAGCTTACCGTATAATACAGAGAACTGCAGAGTCTGAACTGGCTGCGGCATCACGTTGAAGATGCAGACTTACAGAGAGCTTCGGAAAGATGTTAATAAAAAAATTTCCGCGGAGAAGTCAGCATTGTTTACTGATGCATTTAATCGGTCGAATAATAATTCTAAACATATCTGGGGTGTACTTAGGGAACATACTGACGCAACAAGAGTGACCCACCAATTGTTCGTCTCGAGGCTGATGGTAATACTTTAACAGATCCAAAAGAGATTGCGTCTACTTTTTGTAAATTGTATAGCACAAATATAAAAAAGAAAATGAGTTTTCACTTTAATGGGTCACTGTCGGAGACCTGCACGTTTGGTCCAACAAATCTGAGGAGTTTCTTTTTTGCTCCAGTTACGGAAACTGAAGTGATCGGGTCATAGGCAAATTACAGAATAAGAATTCTACGGGAATTGACAATGTTCCAGTGAAACTGTTAAAGGGTGCTTGCGATGTTTTGTGTCCTTTATTAGCGGAATTAACTAATAGGTCTGTTCAGTGTGGTGTTTTTCCGGATGAGTTTAAGGATGCACTGATAGTTCCAGTGTTTAAAAAGGGTCAACGAACGCTGCCTGAGAATTACCGACCTATTGCACTAATGAGTACGGTATCAAAGATCATTGAGAAACTGGTTTCACAAAGACTACTGTGTTTTCTTGATTCATCAGACATGATAACCGATTGTCAACATGGTTTTAGACCAAATTTCTCAACAGAGACCTGCACACACGAATTCGTTCAGCATGTGCATGATTTAACCGATCAGGGCCAATATGTGGTTGCACTGCTCTTTGATTTATCCAGCGCCTTCGATGTGGTGGATAGGGGATTTCTGTGTCAAAAAATTGAGAAGATGAGTTTACGGGGTCCAGTCAATAATTGGTCCATTCATATATGGCAAATAGAAGGATAGCTGTCAAGGTGGGTTCATGTGTTTCGAATTTTGAGGATATGGATATAGGGACACCGCAGGGTAGTGTTCGCGGCCCCTTGCTATTCTTATTGTATACAAACGACCTTCCTCTGTATGTCACACGGGGTTCTCTGTACATATATGCTGACGACACTACAATTTTAATCAGCGACCACGATCCAGATAAATTACTATAGAAAATTAACACTACCTTTAAGGAATTTCAGTCGTGGTGCGTAAGCAACAGGCTCATGGTGAATCTCAGTAAAACGGTGGCATTGCAGTTTAGCAGATACAAGCGTGAGTTGGGTTTTAATCTCACATTCAATAACATAACTTTGCCTTGGTCGGCTTCTGCCGGTTTGTTGGGTCTGCAGGTGGATCCCAAGTTCTCTTGGACACTGCATGTGGACAAACTTTGCAGTAAGCTGAATCAAAATATATACATCTTACATTCCTTAAAGAGCTTTATGAACCAAGCATCATTGCTCTCAGTGTATTATGGCTTAATGTATTCTGCGATTTCTGCAATATCGCTGTGTGGGGCAGATGCGCGGAGGCAGATCGAGTTTTTATCACACAAAAAAGAGCACTAAGACTAATTTTTAACATACCATACCTGTAAAGATACGTTTATTCGAAATCAGATACTCACTGTTCCATGTGTTTATTTGTACAGGGTGTTGTCTTTTGCGTTTAACTGTAGGAAGAAGGGAAGAGCTCGGAGGAGAGGTGATGTACATACGCACTTAACCCGGGGAAGAGAGCAATTCTGTCTACCACGTCCGAGGCATGAATTTTACAAAAAGTCATCCCTATACTCAGGATTGTATTTCTTTAATCTGCTTCCTAATGAGATAAGGGGGTGCCAATCCGAGACATTATTTAAGACAAAAATAAAGACTTTGTTAGCAGCTAATGCGTTTTATAGCATTCGGGATTTTACCGAATTTATTGTAACAAGACATTGATGCTGCGATCGCTGTGACTGTTAACCAATTCTGGAATGCGCTCCCCTAGAGTAATTGTTGTACTTGTTCTGTTATGTATTGTGTTATTTTTATTTATTTTATCTGTTGTATATATATACATATTTTTTTATTGCATTTTGCTTATGAATTTCTTATTTTTGTTGGATTGCAACATATATGTCGTATTAATTCTTTAATAACTTGTAAGACTATGTTATGTTTGTATGTAATTGTTATATTGTGTAATTGTTTTTGCAAGATTAAGTATTGACGTGTCAATGTACCTCATAATGTACAACATATGACAAAATAAATGATTTGATTTGATTATTCAAATCTTAGAGTGGCCACCACGAAGTCCAGATTTGAATCCAATCGAGCACCTTTGGGATGTTCTGAAAAAATCAATTCGACGTCATGTACCTCCCCAATCAACCTGCAAGAATTGGAGCATGCTGTTCTGATAGAATGGGAAAACATCCCGCAAGAAACCATTCAGAACTTGATAACAACTTACCCAGGCGAATGCAAGAGGTTATAAGAACTCGAGGAGGTATTACGCGTTATTAGGGTTCATCATTTTGTTAATTGGGTTTTTAATTTGTTGAAGTTAAAAGATTTTTCACTTTTCAATTTTTTGTACCTTTTCGTTAAAAGTTGCTTAATTGCTAAAACTGTAAATTTAATAAATCTTCCTCGATGTAATAATGTTTAATTACCCTTATTTATGTTACCCTTAATTAGAAGTGGTCTATACACTAAAAATTACAATAATACAAATATAATATCAATATTTGTAGTGGTGCGATAATTTTGAACAGGAGTTTATATAGTTACTTTTATCTGCGACACCCGGTATATAAAATGTCCCGTGTCTATGCGTTTTCTACTTATATTTTTGTATCTATACTTAATTTTATTTATTATTTACAGTTATACCGAAAAATGTTTATATCTAACTAACTTTCAGACTGGATACTTTAACGCGGCATGTCGATTCCACAACGGAAACCTTAGACCAGGAACCGTTTGTTGATAGGAGCCCGAGTTTATCAGAAGATAATTTAATAGAGGATATACAAAAACGGATGCCGAATCTACCAATTGTGTATTGGAACAAAAACAAAAATAAACCTATGGGACTAAATAATAGTTGTGCCAGGTAAATATCTCAACATTCGACCATTATTATTGTAGTCGATTCGATCAATCAGCCATATACGCCAAGAAATCATCTTCTGAGAACGACTGCTTACTTTTTCCTTGCCGGTAATCTAATCCGGTTAAATATAAATAAGTATATTAATCTACTCTTTTATATTTGAATACTTGGAACATGCAGATCAAAGAAATAAATAATGATTACATGATTTTAGATATCCGAGTATGTTTGATCTGGAGTTCAACAACATTTACTGGCAAACTTTACGTACGTCAAACGGAACATTTCAATTGTTTGGTGCATATCTGGATAAACGAAAAAATAATCGGCTTGGACCGACTGTTCGCATTCTCGGTATGATTGATAGAATTGAACCAACTGTCGTAACATACTGTCAGTTTTGGTTTGATGGTAAAAAGGATCCAATCATCACTAAAACATTTGAATATAAGTATATCTGGTAAGTAACTCTTATGAAGAAGTAAGTTAACAGGTCAGAGAAATTTATAGACGCGGTCTAAAAGAGTTCCAGTAGTATTTTCAAAATACATATATCGGCAAAATTAATAATAATAATAATAATAAAAGGATTTATTATGCAAAAAAGAAAAATACAAATCAAATCAAAAACAATACATTGTACATTTTACATAAAGGGTAAGAGATTTGGCTTAATGCCATTCTTCCACTCTACCCGAAAATTTACATACATTATAAGTACAATCTTCCACAACAACAACTAAACAAAACTTAATTCTTAAATAATATATTTTTGATCGTACGTTGAAAATAGCTTTGTGACAAATGAAGGAAACTGCGTACTTTATTTAGCAAAGGGGGGACCATATATGAAAAGCATCCTTCAAATCTTGATGTTGAATGTTGAGGTATTGTGAATGTGTTATAACGAATATTAATACTGTGCACATGTGATCTTCTATTCAATAGTCTAAACAAATATTCAGGCGTCCGCGATTTGTGAATCTTATAGAGCAACATAACATACAGGTACACAAGTCTATTACAAGGTCGGGGTTCGTTTAAATCAATTAGAAAGGGAGTGATGTGTGCTCTGTTCGGAACCAGAGTTGTGAACCTGATACATGCATTCTGCACCATTTGAATTTTGTTTTTGTTATACTCCGTCAGGAAGCTATAATACACTTGTGAACAATAATTTATGTAAGGATATACTAAAGCCTTTACTAAAGTCAACTTGGTTGACTCATCTAAAATATGTTTGACGGGATAAATAGACTTAAGTCTATAAAACGAGTTCTTATATACGAAGTTACAATGGTCATCAAAATTTAACCTGGAAACCATTATTACACCAATAAGGCTACAGTTTTATTTGGATTTATTCTAAAGCCATTCTTAAAACACCAATCTGAAAACGCGCTCAAATCAGTATTCAGATTTGCAATAGCTGTGCGTGCCTTATCGATGCAAAAATCAGAATAAACCTGAATATCGTCAGCGTACATATGAACCTCAGAAAATTTCACACTCGATAGAACGTCGAAGCAATATATAATAATAATTAGCCGAAGAGTGCAACTTACTCTAAGTTTCGGTTTTTATTGAACCCTGAATTTTCAAATAGCAGTAGGGGTCGAGTGATACATCATTTTAAAGCATTTTTATGTGGTTTACAGCGATAGGTCACTTTTGATATTTGCCCCCATAATTCTCGAGAAAATTACGTTTAAAATTTTACCAGTTAGGTAATTGGAACGTATATATAAATAAAATACAATATTTCTCACCAAGTTTCTGTTGCGTCATTGGTAGGGCGTTCGCTTCGCATGCAGAAGGTTACGGGTTTGAGTCCTAGCTCTGGCAATACTTTTTCTTTTAATTGTTGCATAAAGTAGTTAGTTTGTTACGTTAGTTTATTGGAAATAATTAAAATAATACAATTATAATAATAATAATTATTAAAATTCTGTTTCGTTACGCAGGTAATATATTTTTGATTATATTATAACTTGTCGGGAAAGTTTTGGGGTGACACAACCGATTTTTTTGTTAATTTGTGGAGCAATCTGTGGAGTGAATGAATGAAAGTAGAAATTATTCGATACTGGCAAATTAAAGATGGATTATTTCAAATTAAACGATGACAACACAACAAAAAAATAAAAATAATTGAAAAGCACTACAAGACTTATCCATTGGATATGAAATTAAAAATATTCAGACATATGATTTTTATATATACAACATAATATTACTTACATTCTGGTTCGGATGTATTTTTTTTTATTATGTTGTCCTCATTTAATGTGCTTTTAGTGATTTCCATTTGTTACTGTAAAGGATTGTATGCGATTAATTGCATTGTTTTCAATAAACATGTGTCGCGTTTTATAATTTTAGAGCCCTGAAGACGCCTAGATAGTTGTGCGAAACGTTGGCAGATTCTGAAAGTTGGTATTTTACTTGACCTACATCCACTAATCCTACATGAAATTAACAGAAAAGGTCGTAGTAAAACTAAATTGAATAATAATTTTATTCCGCAATATTTGAATGGGACCTAATACTTGCTCGATCGTGGCCACACCGTTTATTAGATGTGTGAATAAGATTTACGTGGAATCTTCATCAAATTATCCCTACGACTCTGAAGGTTTTCGTTGTGTGGTGTTTTACGATTTCGAAGGCCTGTCTCAACAAGGATGCTGTAAATTGCTTAGGGCAACTTTTATTAATGGTCAGAGAAGACCAGAGTATACAATCGTCTTGCAGAATTTCGTCATGAACATCCATCAGTCAGAGAGGAATCATGTGAAGCTCGACCGATTACTTGTATCTATCGTATACAGGATACCTCGCAATAATTCTTATAGAGGATCGAAGAGCAGTTAACGCTGAATGGTATAAAGTACCTATTTGTCGTAGACGAAATCAGTAAGAACAACCGAAAAAGTCGCATTATTTTCATCAAGACAATGAAGAAGAGGAAAATTGTAGAAATAATGTCCGTATTCGCCAAATTTATCACTTAACGACTTGTTTTGTTGCCAAACGTATTATACAGGGTGAGACTGGTACCATGTTTACGAAAATCATGTAGATTTTCTCATTTGGGGATGTTTAAAGTAGCGTTGTGTCCACGAGGCGTTTAGAATGATGCTCATTTCGAACGCTATTGTTTTGCAATGCTTTTGGAAAAGATAAAAAGGATAGACCTAGCGATTTAAATAATAATAATAATACTTTATTGGCCATTCAGTCATACAACAGATTTGTACATTTGCAAGTCAATCCTACTAAATTTATACACTTTGAACAACACACAATTGAAGATTACAAAGTTCAAAAATAAAAGAAAGCAAAAAATCTTACACCAATGTCCTTAGATCAGTCAAAAAGGACCATTAACAAAAATCTACATAATAGAAAAACACATCAAATAATATTTAACTATAGACATAAATTTACAATTACAATCACAAATGATGATTTGTTCATAAATGTAAGATAAGCATTTTGAGTTTCGCTATGGTGTTTTTTGACCCAAGAAAAGGGGATTCTTTTCAGTTGAGCGTTATTTGCATTGCATAGATATATCTGTATTAATACGTAAAAATTATTAGCCTAATTCAATTATTGACGTGTTACATTCTTTTTGACTCAATCTTACATTGAAAAGGAGGTAGAAGAAGCAAATTATGGTTTTTTCTAGGTAATATCTCAGTGTATTATTTGTTAAAGGTATAAGAAATGGGGCAACTATAAACAGGGTATATACCAACCATATCTAACAGCATGTGTTATACCACAAAAGTATCGTGACAAAATACCACAATCCATTTCATTAGTAGAAAAACAATGTGATAATGCAACGAATAATCTTCGAGTTATTTACGAACGTCCAGAAGTGAAGAAAGATTTTGCAGTTTGTGTCAAGGTAAGTACATAGGGAAGGGTGATCGGATATCAATCACTTAAGAGATAATGTAAGACAAAAGCCATATTTACACAATAACAACAATCATGTTTTTTATCGAACGTAAACTATTATATTAAGCAAATAATAGCACAAAAATAATTCTGCATTTTTGCCACAAAAATTTTTTAATATAAAAACAAAGTCATGTAGGAGGATAATATCGATCAATGTCTATTCACATGCTTAACACGAATCCAGGTCTTCCCGCTGAGATATGGCAGACCAGGCAGCATGGAGCCAAGGGCCACATGATCTACACCGCCACCCCAATTCATCTGCTGTCCCAGTTTCCACGTATATATGCTTGAACTTATTCTTTGTATGTTTTTTGGCTACTACTGTTTTAAGTCCCACCGATTTTCCTTTTCGAAATAAATTTTCTGAAGGTGTTTCAACTTTCTTGTTCTCCCTCTTTGCTTCCTTATCCTCCAAAGATGGTTGCAGCCTGCAGCAGAGTGGACGTTAGGATTTGAGATTGTGGTTTCCTTCTCTTAGAGCGTGGTTGTTCTGTTAATCGGGATGTCGGATTAAAGTCTTTAAAGGATGTGTTCTTCTATTGAACGGTATTGTCTTTATCATTTGTTGCGTTATCGAAGACTTCTGTTATTGCTGATGGCGAACTATCATTGGAATATGTTCTTTCTCTTTGACTGAGCACGTGGCTCCTTGTTACAGGCTTCCAGTGGCGGTGTGATCATGGAGTCTGCTTGATACACACGATGGGCTAGGTCTCTACTAGTTCCGGGCTTCGGATCTAAATAAATTGTTTCTTCAGGAGGCTCGCCCAGTTCCCTGAGTTCTGGATAATGGACTTTGGTTCTTTTGGTATTTCAGTAAACTCTTCTTCCCCAAATACGTTTCCATCTAATGCAAAAATGCCCGTATTTTTAAATCCGTTCATACCTTTTTCTTTGGAAGTAATGCGCTTGTACCCCTTAGCAAAGAGCTCTGCAATGATGAGACTTCATATAAAGATCGCTTTCTTTTCTATATGCTGTCTTCCATGGGCTAGGTCTCTACTAGTTCCGGGCTTCGGATCTAAATAAATTGTTTCTTCGGGAGGCTCGCCCAGTTCGCTGAGTTCTGGATAATGGATTTTGGTTCTTTTGGTATTTCAGTAAACTCTTCTTCCCCAAATACGTTTCCGTCTAATGCAAAAATTCCCGTATTTTTAAATCCGTTCATACCTTTTTCTTTGGAAGTAATGCGCTTATACGCCTTAGCAAAGAGCTCTGCAATGATGAGACTTCATATAAAGATCGCTTTCTTGGCTATATGCTGTCTTCCATGAACTGCAGAACTTGACGTCCAGAGGTAATGAGGGTAAAATCGATCACAGGCGGCTAATATCGATGATGCTGGACGATTCTACCCGCCTCGCCGCGAGGACGCCATTGTTTTGACATAAACAACTCCTAACCACAAAGAATTAAAATTTTCATCAACACGGTATAGTGTACCTTGGGGCACCATTCAATTATTAGTACTAAAGTAGCTTCGGATTTTCTAACCTTGACAAGTACATAACATAATTTCGTGAGCAGAAAAAATAATTAAAAAACTATCCAAAAACTGTTTGCGACCGTAGACACTGAGCATTACAATGAATCTGCCCGTTGTGGCTGTTGATAATTTGCATCTACCTTAAGAGATGCCAGCGCAGATTGTATTTATAGTGTTGTAGAGTTGCCGAATATTAATATGATCGATATTATAACCGCTAATCGATATTCGACTCCTTTCCCCTATATAAAACTTTGATGGACCATTTCTTGTTTATTTTTTTCACTAAGAAATGAATCGTTTTACTCTTTAAGAATGTTGAAAAATATAAAAAACAATGTTTGTGGAGAAAAATCTAGTTGAACCATCCGTTTAGCTGTACTCTCTGGAATAAATTAGCAACAATCGTTAAAAAAGGTGTAAACATTTAGTTTTAATCGAAATTACTTAAAGAGACCATCGCATTATTTTTCTTAGATAAGAAAACCTTTTTCTGTATCGACAAAACTTCAAAAGCGGTATTTTTTTAGGGTCTCGATTTCCTGCACGAAGACTTATCTGTGAGACTGGTAGAATGGATAGAATTGCTCAATATTTTAGGCGCGGATAAGGTTTTCTTTTACGAACTACAAGTGCATCCAAATATAAGCAAAATTTTACGACACTATGAACAGGAAGGAAAAGTATGTATTTAATAAATTTATTTTAAGAAAATGGGTTATTTAAAATAATTAATATGCACAGGTTCATGTTACTCCGATCAATCTAGCAGGAGGCCAGCCTAATGCACCATCGTTTCAACATTTGTATTTGACGAAGAAAACGAACCACAAGAGGCAAAATGAGTTGATACCGTACAATGACTGTTTCTACAAGCATATGTACGAGTATAAATATATCGCCCTATTGGACATTGACGAGGTAATGATGACTAATGAACTATATCCTTTATTTTTAACATTTAGTTGTAGTTTGAACTTATGCCTACCGTGGCCCGTCAAACTAATTGTTGCTCGTGAGTTTTGAAAGAGGGTGGGCACAAGAAAAAATTACGTACTATACTTTGTACATGAAGTGCAGAATGAATGAACGTCCTACCAATAGAAAAGAAGTTCGTCGATCTATAACAGATTTTGACAACAAAGTCAGTCAGTTATGACGCCTTTTCCAGCATGACAACTAGTAGAATACAAGACGTCATCAATGACTGACTTTGTTGTCAAAATCTGGTATAGATCGACGAAATTCTTTTCTATTGGTAGGACAGCCAATGCGTTCATCAAGTGCTGGAAGTTTACTTTTGAATTTTAAACTTGTTCAACATAGGAGTTCTTAGTTCCTGTTAGCGTTGTCACACCAGTCCAAGTTATTTTAAACACCTGAGTAACATAAATCTAACTGCCCATTTTTCCTGGCTTGCAAACCTCTTCACAGTTTTTCCCTGAAGCAAAGATTAATCTACACAATAGATAGTCAGCCCAATGCATTAAAATCAGAACATCTCTAAGTATGCCTGCCACTACGTGGCGTAGACTAGCGTGTAAAGCATAGAGCAGTATTGTCACAGCCAGAAACCGTTTTGTAGTTTATTAATATCAAAAACAAAACGCAACGTATAACAATTATTTAGATCATTTGCAACAGATATGCACCGGCAATGCTGTATTGTCAGAGAGAGAAATTGATGAAATTCTGTATTAATCTGGAGGGGATACGCAGGGAGGGTAGAAAAAAAAACAAGCGAATGTGGTGTGTGTCGTGCTGTTGCCAATTCGTCGGTAAAAGAAACACACAGGGTGATTTATTACAAGTACAGTATTGAAATAAAAGCCTAATCTCTATGAATTAAATTTAATATAATAATATTTAATCCATGTCATACATGTTTCAAGACTAGACCAGTCCCATGATCAGTGGCGAACAATCGTTAAATGAAAAGCTTTTAGATAGAAACATACTTTTGACTAAATATTTCACGTAGACAATGTGGCAAAGATGTAACAAGATTGTTGTAGATCTTATAATACCTATAATAAAAAAATTATCAGTGCTACCTATATTATATTAGGTATACCTATTATAATAGTCTGTCTCTTCATCAGGTATAAGTTCCACTTTATCGGTTTAGGTACTTAAATTTTACTTCTTTTTAATGTTTCTTCGGGTAAATAATAAGTTCGGTAGGAATAGGGCTTTGGGTATGAAACAAAAAAGATAGAAAATAGAAATTTGATATAGGGGTAGTTCTAAGCATTTACAAGTTTGTGACGTGTAGCGATTTTCGATGCCGCCCCCGGACGTATACATGAGGGCGGCGCAATGCCGTTTTAAATATCTCGTTTCGCTTTCTTGGAAAATAAAAAATTATAACTGATAACTGAAACTTAGTACTTAATACGTGAGCGTAAGAGGTAAGCTCACTTCACAGGTCTCTATTAATGAAAGAAAGTTAACATTTTGAGCATCTGCGTAAAATTAAATGTATCCGTTTGGTGGGTAGTTTTGATTACAATAAGTCGGTGCCAAGCCCAAGCCCGAAACAAAATAAATCTATGTTTACCTACTACCTATTTGGCTTGGTACCGACTATTATGTGCATTGTTGTCTTTTGAATGATATTTGTATTTTGTTATTTTTCGTATTTTTTATTAGTTCTTTTGACAGCTCTGGTGTCATCAATACACCTGTATCCCGAATTGCACCAAATTGTGATGCTATTGAACAAGCATATAATCCTAAATATAATATTCTTTTTGAACTACCTGTATCTCGAAAACCAAGCCGTAGCGGACCCATGTACATATGAAATTTGTATCTTAAAATTAGTCAAAGAATCACCCTTTAAAGTTTGTACAAGTACTTATGCAACACCCTGTATACATAGATACTTTGATTTGCAATTTGCAAATCTGTCAAACTAGGTAATGCTGTTTTTTTTTATTTACTTTCAAATATGGTGTTATGTAATTGTATTCAAATTAAATGTTTGGGGATGATATTTACGAGTTTTATTTTTTTATATAGAGAAACTGTTATTCAGTTTTTAAGGATCAATCTGAAGCAGACGATTGTACTTGTTAAAACATGAAAAAAGTTATTGTCGTGATACTTTTAACACCCTGTTGGTGGGTTTTTAAAGCTTTTTACGAAACGTGTTAACAATACAATCTACATAAATCGTTAGTTTTTTAAAGTTTTATGATCATTGCACAAAAACCAATATTAGGGAGACTGTAAGTTTTTTTTCAATTCGGCGTTGCAGAATTTGAACCTAATTGTGATAATTGTGTTATTTTACTAGTATAGATATTTTTGAGTAAATTAATTCGGTTATAATCGATGAGTAGAATCTTTGGAGTAAAATACATTTCACAAAACCCCTGAACCATATTTCTCAATAGATTTAAATTTTCATTAAAACCAGATTAAAAATTCTAATTTTTTACATCCTGCATTTCGAAACCGTATTTTTTTAAATAATTATTATCATGCTGGAAATTTCAAACCTTATTTACTTCAGCAACTTGTAAAAAGCACAGCCTTTTTAATATTAACATTTCTTAAAATCGATATTACGCGATAACGATGACTTTCTATCAATATCACAGAAGGATACATTTATTACGTATATAATTTGTTAGATTTTACATCTCCGAATTGAAACACACGCAAAAAATGTGCATAAAAAAGTTAGGGTAGCATTTCACGCCTGTATGCCCCTTTAATTTACCCGCCTCTGAGATTTATTTTTTCATAATGTTAACGACAAGTTGAATCTGCTGTTTGAGTTTGATCCTTAAAACTGAATCAGGTAATAACCGGAAGTCCTATCTATAACGCCAAATTTCGTTAATTTAAATATAACTTTTTGATGCATCCTTATATCCGAAATTTAAAATTAAATGACTAAAATAATATTATTTTAGTCATTTAAAATTATTGTCTAAAACATTTAATAAACCAGCCCTGTATATTTATACTATTATAGTAATTTCTTTTATTTTCGTCCATACACATTAATCTTTGCGTAGATAGGTATACGTATACCATATAATTTTAAACAAAAAACACTGCTGCACAGTAGTACATATATGATACCTATAATATAAAAACAAACTCCCACCTCGTAGGGGAAAGTATACTCGTCCTTGTCTAACATTGCCCATATGATTATTTTATTTCAACACAATACATATAACGCCATCTACAATTTCCATGGTTGCATGTTTTTCTAATAGATGTAGCTCGTGTCGAGACAGTTTCAATTTTTGTTTTATTTCCCATATACGCTGACTATCTATTGTGTAGATTAATCTTTGCCTGAAGGAACAGTGCTGCTTTATGCGTCCGTTCGTCGCTAAATCGTTCAAATTTTTATTGAATTAGTAATCTGATCCAAAATTTCCCGTTGTCTTAGCAGTTCATATAAATTTATGGCTCTAATACCGTGTTTTATAAGACTGCCGATTAGAGGGTTGATCGTCAATATTCTATTAAACTTTTGTTAAAAAAACATGTTACTTCTCCACTTACTTTGGAAATTGAATATATTTTTGATTGGCATAGGTTATAATGCCATTAGATGGTATGTCCTGGAAAGAACTCATGGATAAGGTGTTGCCAAAAGCTTTAGCAATCAACAAGGATGAACGAGCTTCCTACAATGTCAGAAATGTGTATTTCTTAGACGATTTAATACATAATCATGGGTGAGTAAACTAACTTTTTAATAATTTAAATATGATATGGTAGAATAAATTGTTAGCTTTATACACGTTTCTAAGTGTTTCTTAACTTTGTAAGGCATCTAAGAGGTAAGATTTCGGAAGGTTTTCTAAATAACTGAATAACTGGAAAGTAACATAAGAGTAGTCGGTCTGATGAAGAAAACAGAAGCAATTGCTTCAATTAAAAGCAAATGCTGCGAGGTAGAAGGTAGTAGGAAAAGCATTTGCTTCGTGTTAAATTAATGTTTTTGCTCTGTAGCAAATCTTTCACGCTCCGCAGCAAATGTTCTGTCTAGCAAGTCATTGCTTGGGTGGCATAAAATACGGGGACTTTTCACAATAAGCCTATGAGGCTGCAGTGAAACCGAGGACTTGCGTCTAACGGACCCTTTAAAAAAACAGACCATTGCACATCTACACTTGTAAATCTATCCAATGAATCACAAGTTGCCTGGACATTTAATCTTTCAAAGCCGTTTCTGTGTATATATTCATCTCCATAGTGCCAAAGTTTCCGAATTCGCAAATGTGTTTAATCAAGTGCTCCTACTGCACTAGGAAAACTATATTTTTCTTGCCAAAGCTGCTTATCGCTTGTCTAATTTCTTCCGGGGATCAAGGAAATTTAATCCAAAAATTTGATTCGGTAATTATTTTACTTGTGACTTCAGTAATGTTGTTGATACAGTGCTTTGTCTTATTCCAATAACCTCACCAACACTATTTTCGTAGCCATCATCAGAAACTGACCTTCCTTACGTAGGTACTCATATAAATAGTTTTATTCATATTTACTGTAGCTTTTGGTTCTAACAAAGCAAATGCTTTTACTTTAATAGCTACTACAATATTAATCATTACGTCGGAGAAGTATTTGGGCTTTATCTTGGACCACAAATTGAACCTTAAAGAGCGTACCATTAGCATCAGAAAACGCGTCATATCAAGAGCTAACTGTTTTAAGGGCTTAACATTTAAGAACGAAGGCTTATCTACTTCAAAATCAGCTTTCGTCTATAAGTCGATTTGCTGGCCACTTCTAGAATATGGCCATCCACTTTACCTCAACTGTCGCCCAGGGTCAATGTACAATCTTCAAATTGCCGAACGTTTTTAAGACATCAAACCAGCTACTATCTGTATAGTAGGAATGACTACTAACTTAACTGCAAAGTTTGCCAGTTCTGATGAGAAAATAACAAGAATACACTAATATGCTATATTGGGACCTCCTGAACACATTTCTCGTCTGAAATTTGCACCTGAAACTCTCTTGGAGCCTTTGCAGAGACTGCACGAACATGGCCAAAATTGAAAATTCAACATCAGGAATTATTAAAACTAAAACTGTAATTAATCTCTTGTCTTCTCTTTTGATTCTTTGTTTTTTTTTTTCAAATATATTTTGGATTACTTTAGTTTGCAATATACAATCAATATGTAAAAATATACTGTATTAATTTAAATTTTGTATAAGCTGAAGGATTTCGGTCAATGGCCTTTTGGAGTTTTGTACCAATAAAGTACGTTTTATTATTATTATTATTATTTATTATTCATTAATATTGAAGGTTTTGCTTCAAAAATATGTTGTAAAAGCAATTGCTACCTTTTATTCATCAGACTAAATCTCACATGATAAAAATTCTATATTTCTGGAAAGTGCTTGGTTGGTGTTTGTTAATGACTGATGATGGCTGATGTTTTGTTGTTGGCTTTGATCAGTTGCTCAGACAGCATAACGACATCTTAAACATGTCGTATTACCGCCTACAGAAGTCTAAAAGACGTCTTTAGGACTTATTATGTTACAAAACACAACGTCTTTATGATATAACTGAATAAATTTAGCCTCAGTAATTCGATATCAAACAGACATTGGACACAGACGACTTTAAGACGTCTTTAAAATGTCTGCTTTATGTCTTTAACAAGTTTATTCGGGTATTGTCGTAACAAAATATTTTAATGCTCATCTGAACCGTGGACATTGCTTAAAATATTTGGTAGTTAGTGTACAGTTACTCAAGTGTTCTGTTTATGTTATTATATCAGGTGGTTCAAGGAGATTCCGAAATACATGCACATGCTGCAGCACGTCTACCGAACGAAAAACTTCACGAAACCCGGTCAATATGTGAAATGTTTCCATAATACGGAAAAAGTATTAACGCTCCATAATCATTTTCCATTAAGTTGTTTAGGCAGTGGATGTACTTCGTATCCTATTGAGACTACAGATGCCCAATTACACCATTATAGGTAAGTTGGATTGTTTCCGTATTTATATAAAAATAGTATTGATTGAGTTTTATTGCATTTCCAGGGCTGATTGTGTGAAAACGTTAAAGAAATCATGCGAAGAGTTCAGGAAAACCTCCGTCATGGACACAACGATATGGAAATTCAAAGATCCGTTAATATCTCGAGTTTCGAAAACTTTAAAAACATTAGGTTTCTTTGATATTAACAACAATATCAATGTGGTGAAAAGGTAATATCTACTAGGAATAGATAATTTAATTTATGTAGGCTCCAAATTAACGAATTGTATAAGACTGTTAAGTTTGTAAAGTAAAAGAATAGTAAGTCGAAGTTCACTTGGCTCAAAAGAGATAAAATACGCCTTTTCCACAATTTTTGTGATTAATACGTATTTTATTGTTTATATTATTGTTAGTCCTCTTAAATCTACTTTGCATTAATATTATTTTGCTCAGTATACCTAGTAGTTTTTTGCCCAGAACTTCCATTGTAATTTTAATATACCTAAATAAGTAATGAATTAATAGTAAACTTCTATTATTCCATGTGATGAAGAAATATGATTTCTAGTCTATATTGACTAAACAAATTAATAAGTTTTTATGTGAATCATAATACTAACCATTAGAGCAAAGAAAGTGATTAAATGTGTCTTAAATATGAGAAATAATAGGCATATTTATTATCGTGAATATCCTCCAAATAGTTAATGCCTACTGTTTTCATTATATTAAGTAAGAAAAAATCACAAGATGTGTATTTGTTAGTCAAAAACTTATAAACAACAAATGCTGAATGCGAACCTGCAGTGTTGACAGGCAGGAACCATTCGCATTCGGTTGAGAGTACGGTTTCTATTCGTTTAAAACCTTCTAATAAAACACACCTTCCATTCTATTTGACTCTTCCTTTTCAACTTATTTCCAATAGCAAATTATATCACGTGAACTAAATTGACGTCAAATTTGCACTGAATGCGGTGATATAGCAATACTCAGGAGCTCGTTATTACATTATTGCCCTACAGCATTTCAAATTTACTGAAAATATCATATAATATAATAATAATAATTTATTGGTGTATACAAGTGCTTTACACAGGTCAATATAAAAACAGACATCCCTAAACAATAAACAAACAGTCAATAAAGTTAGACAGTCAAATCACTGAAATCATTTATCAAAAATTCATCTAATGAAAAAAAAACATTTATCTATTAAATATGCCTTCAGTATAGACTTAAACGGCTTCACGGGGAGTTCCCGAACCCCCTCCGGCAGTGCGTTGTAGCTCTCGGACCATAATAATTCTTGGCCGATCGAGAGCCCGTTATTCTACTGAACTGCACCCTGATGTCTAGTACCATGCTCATGAATATCCCTCTGCAAACTATACTCAATCTGTTACAAATAGATTGTCAGTCAATTTCAATTTAATATATCGTTGGTCTTATGCGAAAATGGTGGTGTTTGTTTCACCATAAAATGAGATTTACGTTGATTTGTTTGTAATAAAACGTCTTACTTTTCGTATTAGGGTGCCCACACACACAGCCACTTGCAGTCGCCATCGGTGGCAGCGAGTCGAGTCGTCGCGACTAGCGGTTGACACTGGCCGCTACTTTCATACCTGCAGAGAGTTTGTCTTTTGTTTCTCTGGGCTAAACTTGATGCATATTTATTCCCAAGCTTGCGCTATTCGCCACAGCTTCGAGTTTCATCACACGGTCAGAATTCAAATGTGACCGTAAGTTCCAAATAGCAAGACGTATTTAAATTTCACTGATGAGTACCAATATCAAACTTATTATTTGCTGTCATTTTTAAGTATACCGAGTGTTGTAATCAAAACAAGTAGCTAGGTGGCGTGGCAGTCGGGAATAGTGTAGCGAGTACAAGTGGCTGTGTGTGTGGGTGCCCTTAGACCGACGCGCAGATATGGGATCAGTAAACTAAAACTATTTCCACCTAATTGCTGGTACACAATGCTACCAATCTTGCATAAGTAAATAATTTTCAGGAAACGGCTCTTTGGGTCTAAGTGGAAATAATTTTGAATTTTTTAGTTGTTTTGAATTTGAAAATAATGAAATCAATAGGTCATTAACAAGCAAAAATAATTGCTTTTTATTTATATAATGAATATTTCCGAAACATCGAATAGGTAGAGCTTATTTTTAGGACATCCTGTATTAATATAGTCGTAACAAAATATATCAAAAAAGTTTTTGAGTGGTTTAAGGAAAATTTTAAAAATATTCTAACAGAGTGTGCCTTAAAATTCACATATTATAAACAATATTTTTAATATCAATTCCTTGACACAAGCAATTATCTACTCTTGCAACTGGAGACTGCTAACTTGTCATCTTTAAATGGAATAAAAATTAATTCAGTTAAATATTTCTAATACCCACATTGCCGTGGTTACTCTTCTGACTGCATCCAGGAAAACAGGAAAAACAACGGGAAATCATCAAAAAAAAAATCGAAAAACCTTTATATAAATATTACGTGAATGTTAAAAAATTTGCGATATCCTGACAGTTTTCAGAAAACATGGCATCATTAAACTTATTTAATTTATCGAGGAGTGTATTTAAATATTTTCGATTATCTGATCATGAAACTTTTTCAAACTTCACACTCAAATACCAAATTTATAAATTTTCGACCCCACTTTTTGAAATGAAACAACAATGTATTTAACAGTAGACATAAAGACTGAATTTGTTCACGCTTTTAACTAATGTTGAACACATTAAAATTTAATTAAGCTCAAAAAAATAATAATTTTAACATGTATTTAATAATTATAAATACGTACTCTTTGTCTTATTTATTTTAATTTATAAGTTCCTGTATATTTTCGCTGTGTATTTTATCGTAATAATTTTAGTTTTTAAGTCAATTTTCATTATTATCATATTTAGAATGTAAATCGTGTTTATTCGAGTAAGTATTCATTTTACACAAAGTCTTTTTTTATGTAAGCCATATTTTTTTAGGTACGTAAATATTTGTAGATTATTTTATTGTGACATTATAGGTATATCTTTTAATTAACAATATGTCCCAAGCTTTAGAAAAAATATATTGCTCAAAGGAACTAATTAATATCGGTGCACTATTATTATACCTACATCATCGAAAATTATAGTCTGGGAACTAGCGATATATTGTATAGCTAAAATATTGATTTTAGGTACGTAATATTTGATAATGTCCTTCCAATATACGATACAACTTCGTAGGGAAGAGGACTGTATATAAGTAAAACTTCAGTTTTTCATAAATGCGCCGTTTTCCGACTTTATGGTCGCTTCTTCAGGCACGCTACAAATGTAAATACACGATAAATTTTACTCACAATAACAAATATCAAATTGTTTTTGTTTTTTTTTTTGTTCACGTCGTATTTTCAGTTAATGGTAAGGTATGTTTAGAACTTTAAATAAATTTTGATTGTAAATCGCGTTACTTATGTTATTGTGAGTACAATTTATCGTATATTTAAATTGGTAGCGTGCTTGAAGAAGCGACAATAAAGTCGTAAAACGTCACATTTATGAAAGACTTCCCTACGAAGTCAGTTGTATTTTAGGTACCTACATATTCAAGGACCCAAAATAAACATAAAAGTTCCTATAAATAGGGATCCTATTCCTTAGTCGTTACAGAAATACAGGGTAAAGAATATCCAGTTTATTAATTTATTTAGGCTAGGTTTTATAGTTTTCAAAAATCCCACTGTTTACTTCTAAACACATGGCAGCTCTGTGATGAATAGAGCTCGGGTCGCTCTTTCGTGTAATTGCTGCTACATTTATTATCTGATCGAGTAATGCATCGCGAGTGTTTACTTCAAGATACCAATAATTTAAACCAATCTTGTTAACAATTAGTGTTGATTACCAGAGGATGAAGGTTTGGCTAATTACACGGATCACCTCGACTAGTCCACCGGTTTGAAAAGTTGTTTAAAAAAGTTCAGACTTGTCAACTGGGCAACGGCGCCATTATGTTGAAAGTCATTGAGTGGAACATCTTCCAATAGGTTTTGCAAAAATCCGAAATGTTACTGTTTCATAGAGGCCTTATAAAGTGTAATAAGCTAGATCTTGGAATAAGGATCTGCAATACTATGACTGGGAGTAAAAAGAAGTTGACTTTCTTCTTATGGGGAATGCAGGAGGGTTATTTTTGGTATTTTATGAATAGTAATACTGTGTAATGTTATTTTGTTTGTATGGTATATATCATTGGTGTGTTTGATTTAATTTAATTTTATTTTTAAATGTGTATATTTGTAAATTAGCAGATATGGTAAATGAAGCAATCAAATAAAATAAAAATAATTCTGTAGAAAATTCAAGTATTCTCGATCGATGTTCATTGTGAAAATTATTAATATGATCACGAGTGAGCTGTGCTTGTGCTTCATTAGTAACAATAGAACCTATACATTCTTCAAATTGCATTAATCCAATTACAGAATTGCATTCTTACCGCAAAATCACCATCTTGCATATGTTGAACTCGTTTTAAGTGAATTGGGTATAAACGATTAATTTGAAGACTCCTCCAAGCAGACAATTGTATAATTCGGTGAGTATCTGCAATTCGCCTTGTACTTAGGTGTACTTGGCTCATTTTGGATGTTGCATCTACTAGTTCAAGATCAAGTCCCGATTCCCGTTCAGATACAATGCTCGCACTTGAAACATACCAGATTCTCCAGCAGTATTAAAAACTTATTGCATTATTCTCCGATTCTGGATAAACAAATAGCATATTCAAGATGACAGAATGTCGCAGGCATAATGAAATGAATCTAATGTTTCTCAAAGAATTGTGAGAAAATACAAATGCTGAACACGATTAGGGGTCGCTATTGCTAAGCAGCAGTGAAAATGTAGCTTTATTGGAAAACTATAAAACCTAGCTGAAACAATTTAATAAAAATCTTAAATTGAATATTGTTTGACCCTGTGTTTCTGTAGCGGCAATAAGACTCATGTTTATAGGAACTTTTAATATGGACATTTCCTTTTGAATCACCCGGTCTATTTACTCATATCTCGAAGATCGCTAGGTTTCGCAATATGTTGTTAGTATCAAACTTTTATTTCGTCACATTCAATCCTGTTTTATTTACCGTAGTTAATGTAAATAATAAGTATATTTGTGTAATTATATTAATTAGATTTAACTTACATCCTACTAAGTGTTCCATTTTTTAATTAATTGGAACACTGGGTACATGAACCAATTTCAAAATTGGAAACTTTTTTTTTGGGAGGGGAAACGGTATTCTAGTATAAAAGGTGTTTGAGAGTGTTCTTCTGTAATACTTACTTTATATAAACAATGATCATGTCTTATTGTATAAATTAATTACAATTTGATATATTGTTTGTTACAAGTTAATAGCATTAGTAATACAGCTTTTATAATAATAATAACTAGAACAAGATTAATTAATAGTTTATGTTGTTAGTTTAATAGGTACTATTAAGTAGATATCTAGTTTATTGGTTTGCTGTATCACTAATGCTAATCTTATTTTTGTAAATTTTTTTGTAATGCAACATGTTATTGTGCCTTTTTTTATCATAAATAAAAGCATGTATATAAACTTTTTATATTGTGTTAATATCTATCGAAAGAGTAACAACACCGAAGATTGACATACTATTAAAGTTCGCTGAGAACCAAAGAAAGAATTCTTGCTGACCAATTAATAATCTCCACAAAATAAGTTTAATATAATTTATCAGCCATACATGTTTCGAAACTAGACCAGTTTTATCATCAGTGGCAAGTCAACAATCGAAAAAACTTTTCACTAAGACACACAATGATATTTTGGTCGAAAATTCCATTGAAGTCACCCTATGGAAAAATATTTTGATATATGAACAAAATGTAACTTTTGTATAATAAAATTTCCCACAATTATACACCTTTAGATAGGAATATATAGGAAATATCTACCTTTACTTATGTGTCCGGGAAAAAAGTGGTTACTTTTTATTGTGTAATAATTTAAACATTGTAAAAGTGTTTCTTTTTTTTTGCATAATAAATCATTTTTTTCTGTGACGGGAAAAAAGTAAGTTGACGTTTTATTACCTGTCGACAGAGATAATATGTCAAACTTTTTACCCGTCACAGAAAAAAATGATTTATTACGCAAAAAAAAAGAAACACTGTTACAATGTTTAAATTATTACACTATTTAATAGTATACATTATCACAACTAATAAAGCAAAAAAAAATTAACAGTATCCTTTTGTGCACAAAAGGCAACAGTTTGGCGGAAAGCCATTCTACCACTCTATCTATAAATTAATTTTTCATCGACAACGAAGAGAAAAAAAATCATACAAAAAAACAATAAGATTACATCATTCCAGAAAAAAAAAACAAATCAGAACATTCTGTTTTTTAAATTATTCTCTCTTTTAAACAATTCTTGAACATGTTCAACGACAAACCCAGCAAATCACCGAAATCATTCAACAGATGTGCAGCCATGTAGGCAGTTTGAGGGGCGTTTACCCCTCTAACCTAGAAGTTGTATGCTGAGGAACAGTAAACGAGTCGTTACGTATATTTACCTGGTGCACCTCAGACCTTCTCTCAAGTAAATCATATAGATACGTTGGTATTTGGGAGGTGTAAACTTTATATAGCATCACTGTGTATAAAAATCTTACTCTACAAGGTATTTTGAGTTCTCCAAGCATATTTATGTATGGTGTAATATGTGCGCGATAGGGAACTTGACATATGAACCGAATGTAAGTAAACAGGAGAGCAGTATTCAATATGAGGATAAATTAATGACTTGACTAATTTCAACTTAGTCGATTGGTCCAGCAAATCTCTCAGATGGAAAATCCAGCTAAGTCTATAGAAACAGTTCCTATACACTTGCTGGCAATGATCGTTAAACCTCAATCTATCATCTACAATCACACCAAGATTCTTAGATTTCTGCACCCACTCAACGTTGACATGGTCGATATAAATCATATAGTTACCCGTTATAAATATTTTGTGTCGCTCACCGCCCACGCACAATGGAACTGACTTTTTGGGGTTGATTTTTAAACCGTTAGCAATACACCAACCTGAAAAAGCCTCCAAATCAGAGTTGAATGTCGTCAGCATACATATGATAGTTTAAGTTAGTAATACTGAACCTTACATCGAATGTAAATATAGAAAAGAGAAGTGGGCCCAGTTGCTACCTTGAGGGACTCCACAAGTAGTAACTCCAAAATCAGAAAGGATAGAGCCGCGCAACTTCAACTATCTAGAAGAAGAAGTTTTTTGTTTAACATATCTTTTATAAGCCCTTTGCCTTAATTCCCTTCACGTTTCGATCGAACCTTTGATGGCCCGAGGATCAGTGGAGTGGCCTGCAAGGATCAGTTAGATTTTTTTGTTAAATAATAGAAGTAAACGTAGGTAAAGTTGAAATTTATTTTCATATCTATTTTCTACAAATAACAAAATAAAATTGTATTTTTTGCATTTTAAAATGAAAAACACCCTGTATAAAAATATAAACATTTTATTAGCGATTTGAACTTGGAATCACAACAATTCGTGTCGGTATTATTAATATAATAAAAAAATCTTATCGTATAATAATAAATCTCTTTAAAAACTGTTACACTATATTTACAATTTACATCACCCAATAAAAAAATTTCCTATTTCCAACTTAATCGATATTTTCTAATGAGCCCAATTGTGACAATTTCCTTATAACTTCCGCTTTTTGATTATCGTTTAATTTTTCTATTATCACATCTATTGCATCCAGTGTCATATCCGGAGATTCCTGTAAATACACAGTTTTTTTTTAAATTACGCAAGAAGTTTTACAACTTCGAAAGAGTGTTTTAGCGTAATGGAAGAATACTATTTTCTATTTTTTTGCTGTAAATTAAATTCCTTGTTTACGATAGAAATTAGTAACGTGAAAGTTATTTTTACAAACATATAATAGCAACTAACATGAAATGACACATATTTCCTACGAGTATGATCGTTTGCAGCATAAGACGCAGGCGAGTGCTGCAAATCATACGAGTAAATACGGGTAAATGAAATGAAATGTACTAAATTTTCAAATCATGATTGAACATATAATAAAGGCATTTAAAGACAGTCGTAGAAAAATTTGTTTTGCCTTTCTTCCTTACCTCTATTAGCTTTTTGATCTGGCTTAATCCATAATCTTTTTTCACAGCATGAATATTAAGGCTCAGTATAGAACTATGTGATGGCTTGTTAATTTGTTCTTCTAACCATTCTACTACAACCTCATTGTGATCCCATTTATAACCCTAAAATGCACATAAATAAACATTAACGGTGTCTTCAATAAATCCATAAATGTATGTCTGTTAAGTTCATATAAACTCTACGTTATCGTTTGCCGTACGCGTGAAAGGCAGATTTTCCGTTTACAGTTGGTCTTTGATTCAGAAATGAACTTTCAGTTCAAAATTTACGCAGGGACATTGGTATTATACAAATTAAGCTTTAACAGGTTTTGGTAGATTAAAAACTTCAGATAACCCCAAAGGAAAAAATCAAGAGGGCTCAGATTGGAAAAAGCGTATGGACCAGTCCACTTCACATTTTCCTCATTTACGGATACTCTGTATAAAAACAGACCATATCAATTTGCTTTAATCCTACTCGAATTCTTCTGTTCAAAATCGTGGATGTTTATTCATTTGGATTATAAATTACATACCTACCTATCAGATTATTCACCATCCTTTAGGAGTTTATACTACAACATTTATGATTAGGTAAATCTCTTTATATATATATTATTTGCTCTTTTTCCTCACAATTTGAGAATCTAATTTAATATTCTGCCAGTAGAAAATTGGAATACGTTTTAGTTTATTTTTCTTTATAGGCAATTCTACTATTTTTATATTATTGTACCCACTTTTGCTCAAAATACATAGTGGGCATTTTTGACAGCTTTAAGTTAAACTAGATAATGCGATAAATTCATTGCGGTTTTATTGTCACATTCTGGAAGATTTGTTATCATCCTTTGTGGAGCATGTCGAAGAGAAGAAATTTACTCTCTTCCAATGCAGGAAAAACGCCGCCTTCGATTTTGCCCGAATTTTTAAAACTATTGAATCCACAGGAATGCATAGATCATTGTTTCAGACGCTCTGCTATTCTTGATTTATCTATTAAAAGGTCTAGGAGATTGGAGACAAGTATGTTAATCTTATTCTCAACAACAATATTTTTCAGGTCTCGTAAAGTAGCTGCAGCTTACATAGAAGACTATATTAAAAAAAAATTGCCAACCATCTAATAAACCTCAAATTAATTTACCTCCGAATAGTGTTTAAATTATTATCTTTCATTATTTAAATCATTTCAAATCCGGATTGTTTTGTACGCCACTGCGATGGCCTGTAAGTGATAGTGAGTACATATATTTTAAAGCTAATGTTGTTGTAAAACTTCTGCTAAAATATGATTGTGTCAGACTCAATAGTTTCGGAGTTATTAATTTTTCACCATCAGGATCGTTTGGCTGCTATCTTTTAAAGCTTCAGTACACCACTGAGTACTAATGTTATTATATAACTTGTACTAGAAAATTAATGGGGCACGCTCAATAGTTTCGGAGTCATTAATTTTTTATCATCAGGATCGTTTGGCTGCTATCTTTTAAAGCTTCAGTACACACATTAATTTTTTATCATCAGGATCGTTGTGGCTGCTGTCTTCTAAACCACTACGACGGCCTCTTCGATTTTCTGGAACCACACCAGACTAGATATTTACACAAAATTGTTGCGAGTAAATTCTGCACACTGCGACAAGATGGTCTATTGTGTCCCCTTGTGTCTGTGTGTGTCTCAAGTTACACCTCTCCATCAAGTTTTAAAGCTCTTATAAACTTCAGAAGCATGTTTCAAGGACAACACGTCTCTATCCTGCACGATTTCATGCCCCAAGTGTTCCTTGCGTTAGCTTCTGATAGCGGCGCAACCTGTTACTAGGTGATCAGAAGTTTCTTCCTCCTCTCTACAGAATCTGCATTCGTCGCTCTCTTCTAGGCCTAATCTTGTCATATGCTTCCTAAGGCGACAATGTCCTGCAAGAATACGTTTTAGTAGGATCTCAGTAAGAACGGTCTTTTGGATCTTTCATGGTTGCAGTTTCCAAGGAATTTCTTGGAGTGTATCAGTCCAGGAAGATTTTGCAAGGGTATTGCTCTGTCTGTTTGCTCCTTAATTCTGAACTTCTCCAAAGTCGCAGAATGGTTCAGGTCCTACAAGAGTGGTTGACACTCCCTTTTTTGCTAATTTATTGGCTTCTTCGTTTCCCCTGATACCAGAATGCTCGGGTATCCAAACAAGATAAACTCTGTTATTCTAAAGTTCGTTAAGACGTATTAAGCATTCGCACACCATTTTTGAGCTGATGACATATCAACTCAGCGCTAATATGGCCGCCTGGCTATCAGAGTGGATCGCAATATCGCAGTTCCGATAATTCCTGTCCAGGTTAAATTGAACGCATCTACAGATTGCGTGAATTTCCGCTTGGAAGACGCTGGGATATATTCCCATTGATTCTGAGTATTTGGTGCCAGGCCCGAATACTCCTGCTCCTGTCCCTTTATTGGGTTTGTAGCTGTAAACCATTTGATAGTGTTCCTATTGTCACTTAACTTTGTGGTGAAGTTCTTCTGAAAGTTATATTTTTCTTAGTTTAGAGATGTCCAGGCTATCTGATTTATGATTGAAAACAACCTTCTCCTACACTACAAGCAACGTATCTATGCCTAATTTCTTCAACACATTGTCCAATTCAAATGAAAATTTGGCATCCTGGCCACTTTTTGTTAATTTGTTTCAGACATTCTGTTTAATTAATTCTAATCTATAACCTTTAAAACTTTTTTAGATCTCCAGTATATTTAATGGAATCATGGGGGCCAGAATTTTA
Source organism: Apoderus coryli (assembly GCA_911728435.2). Classification (NCBI taxonomy): domain Eukaryota; kingdom Metazoa; phylum Arthropoda; class Insecta; order Coleoptera; family Attelabidae; genus Apoderus; species Apoderus coryli. The sequence continues at coordinate 30,781,182 of OU452198.1, read as the reverse complement.
AAGGCCAATTAAGGGTTAGTAATCAAGAATTTGTTATAACCCAGTCCAATGTAGTAGGCGATTATAATGCCTAAAGTACCATCCTCACTGACCACAATTCTTCAAAACGCTGTTGGATTAGTAAAGCGTATCATAACTCAATTTTTTATGCGTCGGTCGTATAAAGTTTTTCTAATTAATATCTTTGAACATAATGAAGTTCATTAAAAGGGAAAAACCCAAAGCTCCATGTGAGTTTTTCATTGTTCGAGCCAGCTTCTTTTGTAAAATCCTTCATCACACATGCCACTTTTTTTAGAGAGCCTCAAAAAATCTTCATCCTTTTAGTGCCGGCACTAACTATATTTATCTAAGCTTTACCAATATTTCTATCGGATGTTGACGTGGACAATTGGTGATGTTCATCATCTTCAATGATGAAAATCAGTTGTTCCCTATTAGCGCATGCGTGGTTCTTTTGAGGAACCATCAATCGCGTTTAATAACCACATTGCGTATCATTACATCATTACAAAATTGTTGTAACTTACTTCTGGAGCTCCTTTGTCTTCCACGAACCACCTTCTAAGCATCGATTCCGCTTGACCCACATTTAACTCCGGCTGGGCTTCTAACAGTGCCTTGATCACCCTATCTTGTAGAAGAAGCCTTCTTAACCTCCAATAAAGTAAACAACGCGATTTAGCCCATGGAATAATTTCCTGCAAAAATAAACAATTTCAAAACTGAAATTTAAAAAAATAATAACGATAGAACTACATACACTAATGGCACCTTTCTCCAACATCCGTCCAGGTGTATCATGTAAATCGGCAAACATCACAGACACCTGATGGTACATCGGCAACAAACTATTTTCGTGCTCCTCAATCTTTTTTTCCAATTCGAGAACTGCAGCTGGCTTCGGTCTCTCCTGCATTAGTTGAGTAACACTAGCAGATCGTTCTCGAGCCTAAAAGACGCCACGTTAAAAATAAAGCTCTATGAATGAAGTCACTTCAATCAGCACTTACAGGCTGAATTTGGCTCTTTTGTTGTTCCAATTGTTCATCTAACTCTCTGACGAAAGGATCTAAGCGATGGATCGATTTCAATAAATCTTTCTTCCGGAATTTAATCTCGACAGTACCTTCGGGCTCCAACACGCCTCCTCTACTTGTTGGATCCGCATACATTTCCATATATCTAGAGTTTAAAAGTTATTTTAGACAGAAAACTTCCACAAGCTACTAAACTTATAGAAGCAATGCTTCTGGATAAATACTGCATCGAATTTATACTATCTGACGTTTCGCTAATCTTCCTGTCCGCCTCTTCAGAGCAACGTTGCGTGAACGCGGCTAAACTGAAATTGTTGGTCCGGGCATCGTGTCGTTTTTTACTCGATACGTTGATAAAAGAAGGGTGTATTAACAATCAAGAAATGTTCGGCGCGTGCTGATGAGGTTATATTTAGAAGTCTGAGGATCATGGCACCTTATATACACCAGAAGCTTCGAGGAGGATAAGGCAATTGTTGATAAAAACAAAAACATGGAACCGCAATAAATTCTAACCTTGAGTTAATTGTAGGGTCTACCACAGCCCAAGCTCCACCTCTCAATTGAGCATTAGGTGGAAGGTATACAATAATAGGGCGGTTGTATCGTCTTAAACCATCTACAATGTAGGCACCGAATTTCACGATTTGTTCATACATATCTGCGAAAAGAATGAACAGTTTTAACAAAACAAGTGCTTAAATACTTTACCATTTCTCACTTACCTTTCATTCCTCCACTAAAGCCTCTCCAATTGGCAAATATAATCAATGGCAAGTCTTCTCTTGAGAAATCTTGAATAACTTGAGCAGTTTTATAAGCGGAATCTGGGAACCAAACCTATAAACAAAAAATATACATATATAAATACCCTGTCTCAAAGAAATCAAAAACATCCACAACTCCTACCTGTCCGGCCTGCGAGACAGTTTTCGCTTCAGAATCAAAATTTGCGGGATCAGCCGGTAATGTTAATTCAACGGTTCTGGTTTCCACGGCAATTACACCGACCGGAATACCACCTAACCTAGCACGACCGGTAACGACAGTTTGCGCCCAAGGTTGCATAATTTCCGACCATGAACCACGATCAAAAAACCCAGACTCCCATATAGATGGATCATTTGGAGATTCTCTGCCTGCTAGCATCCATCTGAATAAAAAAAAATACAATTATAACATTAAAGACTACAGGCCAAACTCCGAACACCAACTAACTCAAGTCCAATAAAAGAGTTACTATTTATGTATTGAGAAATGGCAACAGTGGTATTGCCAGGTGAAATCTGTCATCGCCATCATGATTTATTATGACTTTCGACATCGTGTCACAGCATTAATAAGTACAGCATTCCGACTCCACGTTGGCACTTTGAAATAAACTGTGACGTATACCGCCGCCATTTTGGGTTACAAGTCAGGGCCTGACTAAGAATAATTATAGTTTTCGGTTTCTAACCACAGTACTGTATTTTCATTTTTGTAAAACTATTTAAGGACATAATAATATCGCTGTCAATTTCAGAAATATTTATGGTGTGTCATAGTGATTGAAAACAGCCTTGAGTGGTCGTATCAGTTAAATGTTGACATGATTGGGTGATTTTTAATAATAATAATAAACACAACAATAATACAGACTTTATTAGTAAAAAAGACATTTTTATAAAAGTTGAAGCAGTGCTTCCTAACTTAACCTAAACGTAACTTATATTTTAGCTCAAACCTATCTAAAAATAGTTTTACATCGCTGGCCAAATTAAGTAGGTAGCTTATGTTTACAAATTAATTTGTTCTATTACGTATCAGACAGCGCTCTTAAACGAAAACCCCTGTAAACTTTTTATATTTTCCGGTACAGCGTTGTAATATTTTGAAACCGTATAGGAAAATGACCGCTCAAAGATTGATGTTGAGTGTAGCGGTGGCGTAATGACAGTTTTATGAGGAATATTCACATACACCGATCCCCGGAACTTCAATCTTTCATATAAGTATTCCGCCTATTTCCATCTGATGATTTTTATTAGTCAAAATTAGTGAACGAAAATCCGACGTTGTTTCATTCTTAACCAGCCGATTTCCTTAATCTTATTGCTAGCGCCTCTTTCACCCCTACGAATTCCACATACAAGCCGTGTGCCTGAATTCTGCATCAACTGAATCCTGTTCTCAGCAATTTTAGTTAAACAAGGGCCATATATATATTGTCAATAATATAACCCCTAGCTGATTGCGTTATCATGTTAACTCGCCACGAGACAACTTGTGTTTATGTTTTACTTTCATTTAGTTTAAAAACATATTAGATACTGCCATTTCGTAATATAAATTTTACGGTTATACAAATAGTTGTTATAAACGTAAAATTATCTAGTATTTATCTTTAGTTTTACTTATTACTCACCTAACAGGATCTGTGGGGAAGCGAAAAAAATATTTAGAGCAAGTGTACCGCTTATTGGGACAACATTCTGCAGCACACACATGTCCTCCCTGATTGTTCATTGTATTAATCATAAGATACGTTAATAAAAATAAAATCCTTTTAATTCTCACGCACACTATACCAAAAACGCAAAACACAGAATTAGATTTAAACACAATATTTATTTATCTCGTACACGCCGACAATGAACTATATATTGAACACAGGAGTGAACGGTATTTATCTACGTCTATGTGATTATTGTGACGTTGTAACCCATAATGGCGGCATGCGCGATGAAATGCGCAGGACGGCTCGCAAGCGGGAAGTCAGAATACTGTATTATTTATTATACTGTGGTCGTGTAACGCAAGAACAGTGCATCAATCAACTTAATGCAATGTTTGGCGATGAAGCAGCGTCCACAGCTACTGTATACCGCTGGTACACTGAATTCAAACGCGCTCACGGACGAAGTTAAGATGGTCGTCCAAAATCGGTCGTTGTGCCCGACACTACCGATGCTGTACGAAAAGTAATTGACGAAGCTAGTTATGTGACATATCGTGAGATCGAAGCATTAGTATAACCAGCATATATAAGATTTTGCACGCACATTTGGATGTTCGCAAGCTATGTACGATTCCACATTTGTTGGCAGTTGCTCAAAAAAGGCTCGACTGGATTGGTGCTGTAAAATGCTTAAAAAATACAATTGTGGTTCAAAGCCGTATCTCTCTCTCTCTCTCTCTCTAGGTGCCATCTCCGCGACGAATATTGGCGATCATCATGGCAATTCTTATTTTGGATGCAGCTGCTCTAAAAAGCTCTAGCGAGGAACATCCAAACCATTCTCTCAAGTTTCTTAACCAGGATATCCTTCTTCTACCCACACTTCTTGTACCTTGGATCCTTGCATGCATTATCAATTGAAGTAAGGCATATCTTGGTCCACGAGCCACATGGCCCAGATACTGAAGTTTTCTGCTTTTAATTGTTATTAATAACTCTCTTTCTATGTTTAGTCGCTCAAGTATTTCTATGTTAGTTCTCCGATCGACCCATGACACCTTCAGTACTCTTCTGTACACCCACATTTCAAAAGCTTCTAGTCTTTTGGTTATTTCTGCGTTCAAAGTCCATGCCTCGACGCCATAAAGCAGAGTGGCAAAAACATAACATCTAACTAGTCTCAGTTTTAGGCTCAGACCTCTATTTCACAAAACTTTTTTCATGCTATTGAAATTGGACCTTGCTATTTCTATGCGTGCTTTTATTTCTTTCGTGTAGTCGTTATTACAAGTAACTGTTGTTCCAAGATAAGTGTACTTCTCTACCTGTTAATCTGGGCCTTCTTTGTTATTTTCATGAACTTTGTTTTGTTTACGTTGAGTGTAAGGCCGTATTCTTCGCTATATCGAACAAGTGTGTCCCTGATTCTTTGTAGATCTTCCAGGTTTTCCGTTAAAATTACGGTATCATCAGCGTATATTAGAACAAGTATAGGCACTCCATTTACTTTTATTCCTGCACTGTCATTTTCCATTGCCCTTTTTAGAATCTCTTCAGAGTAGGCATTAAACAAAATAGATGACAGAACACAACCTTGACGTACACCTCTCTTTATTGAGATGGTGCCAGAATTTTGTTGACGGTGGCATTTTGGTTGTAATAGAGATTTGAGATGATTTGCAGGTCTTGGTGGTCTAGGTTTTTACATTGTAATATTTCCATCAACTGGTCGTGGCGGATCCTGTCAAACGCCTTATTATCGTCGATGAAGCAGGCAGATACGTCTTGATTAACATCTAGGCATCGCTGCACTATTACGTTGAATGCGAATAGTAATAGTAATCCTTTGCGAAAGCCAAACTGACTGCCCCTTATATCCAGATCGAGTTTCTGGTGGATGCGGTTGAGTATAATTTTTAACAGTAGTTTCAAAGTGTGGGACATGAGGCTTATGGTACGGTGGTCACTGCGATTTTTTCGGTAAAAGCACACACACAAGCCGTATAGAAGAACACAATTGCAGAGTTCCAGCACTCTGTTGCCAACAATGAAATTGTTCCTGTATCAAAAATCACTGATTTGATTGATTAAAAATCATCCGAAATATTTGAAAACCCGTAGTAACAAGAAATTACAGAATGGATAATTATCTAGCACTGAGGAGAAAGAGAGTCAGCGGCTCTCAACCTGTTGTCTCAATTGACTTTTCTTTGGTAAGGATGCGGTAAAAACTACAATAGTTTCATCGGTTCAAACAAAACTTACCTGGGATCATAAGGAGTTTTCGAAGGCACAAAAGTAACTTCTCTATCAATTGGATCGACAGGTTTTAGTATTGGTTGTGGTGAGTTTTTATCTTTCGGTACAAACGACAACCATTTCAACACTGTATAAATACCGTCCAAGTCGCTTTGTTCAACTTTGTGTGACACACCATTATTATACATGATTTGTATACCACCCAATTGATTATTTGACGCATACACCTGTCTACCTGAATAATAAGGAAATATCATAAAGTCTAAATACTATGCTTCACATACCATAAATGCTTACCTAATACTTTATTAAGAGCAGCATGGCCACTTAAAAGGATGCACGAATTTTCAATTTGTATCACACGCTGGCCCAACCGTACTAAATAAGCACCGATGCCAATTGCTCTACATGATACCATAGAAATTGTGACAATTTCATCGTATGCTCTGGAAGTTTCTCCAGCAATCATACCGGCATACTTTAAATTCTCAACACCTAGTCCATCTTCTTTACCAATAATATCTGTTATCTTGTATCTGGACTCGCCATTATCGTCAATTAGTTCAGCTCTAACAGAATTTGTCGAACTAACTTTAGCGTAGTCTTCAGGCGCTAAATACAAATATCTGAAGCCTAGAAGTAGTAAATGACAATAAGTCAGTGCCTATTCTGTAATGTGGCTATGCAATCTTAAGGTATATTATGCAAACTTAAGGTATATTCATTTTGGATATACAATAACTAAGAATTGGTGGCAGAAAATATCTTATTTACGAGGGTTGCGTTTTTTATTTCGGGATTAGAGAACAAAAACAAATATTAATCATCGAAAATCACTTTATTGTATTTTTAAAGTAATCCATTTCAATGCGAGGAGTTAAATCGTTAATGAAATAAAACTCGTCTACTCCACAAATGAACTTTCTATTTGTCAATCATTATCAACTACCATACATGTTTCGAGAATTGAATTCTCATCCTCAGTGGTAAGATACGAGTATTATTTTATACAGAGAAAGTTATCTCGTGTCAACAAAAATAGGTTCTAAAATCAATGTACATCATGCACTCCTTAATGATAAACAATATAAGTATGTTACATTTATATGAATGTTCTATTTTATATTACACTCACCATTTGTTGAAAAAGAAAATATTTTATAATACTATAGCATACATAACAAGAAACAAAAATTTTAATTATTAACTTGAAGAGTTTTTTTTAAAAAATTTAATATTATTAATTAAAATTTGTATTTCTTATTATGTATGATATAGTCTTATAAAATATTTTCTTTTTCAACAAATGGTGAGTGTAATATAAAATAGAACATTCATATAAATGTAACACACTTATATTGTATATCATTAAGGAGTAATGTACATTGATTTTAGAACATATCTTTGATGACACGAGATAACTTTTAATCTGGATAAAATAATATCTTACCACTGAGGATGAGAATTCAATTCTCGAAACATGTATGGTAGTTGATAATGATTGACAAATAGAAAGTTAATTTGTGGAGTAGACGAGTTTTATTTCATTTGTTTTTCAAAATATTCCAAGCAACCGGTTCTTCAGGTGTCGGAAAACGTTGACGGGAATAAAAACAAGTCATTCGGTGCCAAGTCAGGACTATACGGCGGATGACTCATCAAATCGATGTTTTGGGTGCTCCAAAATGCAGTTGTCTGAGCCGATGTGTGAGAGCTCCCATTGTCGTGGTGAAGAGTGATCCGTCTTCGGCGGTTGGTTTTGCTGATTTCTTGGAAGACAACTGGCAAACAAATGGTTGTGTACCACTCAGAATTGACTGTTCTGCGTTGTTCTAGTGGTACGGTTGCGACATGTCCAGTTTTTCCGAAAAAACAGGCGACCATTTGCTTGGAAGTGCTTCGTGCTCGAACAACTTTTGTTGGATTTGGCTCATCTTGAAACACCCATACAGTCGACTGCTGTTTACTTTTGGGGTCATACGCCTAAATCCACGATTCATCATCTGTCACGATGTCATAGACGTGGTTCGAAGCACCGCGATCGTATTTTTTGAGCATTTCTTTCGAAAAATCGACACGAGCCTTTTTTTGAGCGACTGACAAATTGTCTGGGAGCCAACGCGAACAATTTTTTTTGACAGTCAAATGTTTATGCAATATTGAATGTATGCTGGTCCCACTAATGCCTAAGGTTGTCTCAATCTCTTGATAGGTCACATGACGATCTTGCAATATCAGTTCGCGCACAGCATCAATGGTTTTCGGAACAACAACTGATTTTGGACGACCTACGACCACGATTGAATTCACCATACCATCGATAAACACTGGTCCTTGATGGAGTTTCATCGCCAAAAATTGAATTAAGGTCATCTATGCACTGTTGCTGAGTTAATCCACGTCGAAAGATGTAAAAAATAATCGCACGAAAATGTTCACGATTTAATTCCATTTTTTGACCGAGATGAATCTTTTAAGTTACTGTAAATAACACAAATAGCGGTCGTATGTCAAAACGCTCTGAGTACGTATAACCTCAAAAATGTCCAACTTTACGATAGAGCTGTCACTTGCCAGTAGCGCTATTCTGTACACGTTTCCGAGAGCCGTCGGTATCGGTAATTCTCACTTACCGACAGTCATCGGCAAGTCGCTTCGTGCGGCATTCTGTATGCTCTAATACCGACCGATATCGGTAATTTGAGTCGACAAAGATCGGTATCTCACCGTGCCTTCGTTCACCTCACGGTAGACGTTACCGATATTTGTTGAGCGATTATTGGATCATTATTGCTGTTTTGGTTGGAATTGCGGATTATTATTTAAGTATGTTTGGACTATATAGAGTGATTTTACAGTGTACTGTCTAGATAAGAATTATTAGATAGCTATGTAGTTAAGTTTCGGTGTCAATATATTATAATATTTTTTCTTTCTTCTTAAAACGCCATTACATGTTAGGTATTTTAATTGACAGTGCTTTATTGCCCTATTGTTTAAAACACATTCTAATTTACAAACCAATGCATTTTGCACCATTTTCTTGCAGAGATCTTACATTCAAACTTAAAACGTCGCACAAATTACAAATGACGCACAACAAAATATTTGTTATTTGTTTACAAATATCTCACCGTTCATTGGCTGAACGTACCGATTCAATTGATGTCACTTGCAAGCCGACACTTGACGGTTGCATTTCCGACTGTCGGTAACCGTGGCATACAGAATAGCGTCGTTTTGATTAAATCGGTCGCGCAACCGTTGGATGTCGGTAACATACCGATACCGACGATTGTCGATACAGTGTACAGAATAGCGCTACAGATTGCAACACCAGTAGCGCTATTCTGTACACGTTTCCGAAAGCCGTCGGTATCGGTAATTCCCACTTACCGACAGCCGTCGGCAAGTCGCTTCGTGCGGCATTCTGTATACTCTAATACCGACCGATATCGGTAATTTGAGTCGACAAACATCGGTATCTCACCGTGCCCTCGTTCACCCCACGGTGGACGTTACCGATGTTTGTTGAGCGATTATTGGATCATTATTGATGTTTTGGTTGCAATTGCGGATTATATATTATAAGTATATTTGGACTATAGAGTGGTTTTACAGTGTAGTGTCTAGTGCTTTATTAAAATTGTGAGATTTTGCAGTACTCTCACAAATTTAAACATATAGCCTAACCAAACACTTGACAACAAACACAAAGGATATCCTTCCTTCTTGTAGTAAAATACTTCTAAAAGATGTGTCACTATTTATTATCTTGGTATAATAATTTTCACTTATCTACTACTTCTTGCAGACATCTTACATTGAAAAATTCAAACTTAAAACGTCACACAAATTAGAACTGAAGCACAACAAAATATTTGTTATTTGTTTACAAATATCTCAACGCTCATTGGCTGAACGTACCGATTCGAGTGATGTCACTTGCAAGCCGATAGTTGACGGTTGCATTACCGACTGTCGGTAACCGTGGCATACAGAATAGCGTCGTTTTGATTCCATCGGTAGCGCAACCGTTGGATGTCGGTAACTTACCGATACCGACGATTGTCGATACAGTGTACAGAATAGCGCTACAGGGTTGCCAAATCCCGAAATGTAAAAGGCAACCCTCGTATCTATACGATATCATACGTGAATCTGGGGAAGCAGTAGATCTAGGAATTGTCTTAAAAGTGGACATTTAGTGGATAACCACTAAAACGTCCGTTTTTTATTAATGAAAGTATCTAGAAAATAATTACTCCAATGAAGTTTCAATAAGCTTTTTTATTAGTCAAGGGCAATCGCACAAAATTATATAAAGTACATGCAGAAAGTTTAATGAAATGTGTCCTGATTTACACACCAATGAACACGATTACAAAGTAATTTCAATAATTATGAGTCAAAACGCAACGATACTTACCGAAGCAAATGTCTGCAGAGGAAGACAACTTGTTACACAGTAAACTATTAATTTATTTACAATAAATGTGTGACTCCTTTCAGACTGGTTGAAAATCAGGATACGTATCGTAATTTTTTCACATTTCCTTGAAAGTCAAGTAGAAATCTTACCTTTCTCTGGATCACTGTCATCCAACCAAGCCACTTTGAAGAGAGCTTTAACTTCCTCAGCCAAACCAATTTTAGCCCCGCTATTTACAGACATGTATACTCTTGGTATACGGCATTCACGCGCAATCTCACTAGCAAAACCAAACACTTTATCTTCTCGCATTCCAAACGAACCAATCGTATGTGTGATGTCATTGGCAATAACGATAATCTCACGTCCCTCGGGATATTCAGGTGTGTAGAGGCAGAGCCGCCACGCCACCATTCCTGGAAAGAAAAGGTTCCTCTTATGTTCCATTAAAAAAAATCCTGTTATTGTTTCCTGATGCTTCCTTGAAGTTATCTTAAACAGGAAGCACGGCCTCAGAAAAAAAAAACGATCTCCATTCCGTAATTGAAAGTTCGTGGCTATTTCTATGGAAAAATAAACTCACCCACATCATTTTCGCCTGGCACTCGTTTCTTTTCAATCAATCTCGTCTCTTCATCATTCAAAATTAGCTCTACACATTCCATCAATTTATCAGGAATACTAATAGCTTCCGACATACGTTCTCTACTGTACTGTTTCCAATGTAAATCGGCCATTTGTCGGAACATATCAGGATAATCGTACACATAGGTTGTACCAAGGCTTTGTGCTTGGAATCGTTTTTGTTGTAGGTAATCTTTAGGCAGATATGGTGTGGAGATTGGTAAGCCGTGAAGTGGACCTTGTCTTTTACCATAAGCCTTGAAAAAAATAGTAAATGATATTCTCTTCACTTTTTAGCTGGATTGGATTTGAGCAGAGGAATATTAAACGAAATCTAACGTTTAATTAAGAGCCAGTTTCGAAACTCAGTTATTGACCAGTTCCAGAGAATTAAAACTCGAATTCCGTCTTGACCTGAGGATGCTAACAGCGTTGGCGAAATGCACGTCGAGTTTTGAAAAAGTGTGTTGGTGAAGTGGTAAAACGCATCTTTCAAAATTACTAAGTCAAAGGCCCTACCCATCGATTACAGCCCTTCTAATAGATGTCAAAAGAAACATGTCAAAATCTTTTCCATTTTTAGATCGAAGCAAAATGGTCGGATTTGGCTGAATCTGTCGGGACTTACGTCTTCCAAAGCTAAGTTGGGATCACTATAACCGCCAAGCTCTACAGATCGATGGTATGCATTGCCGCCACGTGTCAGACAGCGCCGGCTAAGATAGAAATTCTGTACGGGCCATCTGAGATGCGCGGCGGCAACATGAACGCTGAAGACAGAGATGGTGTGATTTCCCGCCTTTGGTTCTTTGGAGCTACCGTAAATCAGAGGCAAATAAACAAAGTCAAAAGTATTCAAACATAGAACGTTCTTTAACATTTAGGAAGAAAAAAAAATGTTAAGATATATATAAACAAACGAAAAATTAATCAATTAAGTTGAGAGAGTATATAACTGATATAAAGAGAAATGAAATAAACTAACATGTACCAATATATATGTAATACATAGGTAGGACTTACCTGGAATCGAATTTCCCCCGTTTCTGCATCCACAACTTCCGTATAGGTATTGAGATCCAAATAGTAACCGCTGTCATTGGCTATGCAAATTCTTACTGTGAAAGGGTCAGCATTTGGAGATGTTCTGTAACAATAATTTGAAAGACCATGAAAAGCGATACATACATATCATATCGATATACAAAGTACTAATTAATGAATGCATTTAAAAGAATACTTTGAATAATTGCTAACATATCTATGATATCCGACATTATTTCTAGAGTGATTGCTACAGTTGTTCCCTAGGGTTCCTAACTAGGCCCTGTGATATTACTTTATCAATAACCAAGTTTAACGACTTATATATTGTTTTTCAATGATACAAACTACCTTGATACTTTAAAACAGAAGACTCTCAATAAATTCCACCAGAACTTAATTTGTTAAAATACATCTTAGACTCAGCCAATTTCTGTTGTGGTCGGCTTATTTAGGAAATCCATACAGTCGCCTGTTGCTTAGTAAGTGTAAGGCAAGCAGTCACATCATTGAAGGTTGACTCTAGCGCTGACCTGGACGAGACACCACCGGTCTTCCTCCACAGATGCATCGAACTCCTAACAGCAATGCAAAAATGCGTCAACTCCGGAAGCTTACCAGAGGATGCTATCGTCATCCCTATTTACAAGACGGGGGACAAGCACAAGGCTGAAAATTATGGACCAATTAGCTTGACTTGTGCCCTGAAGCCATGGAGAAGATTATCACGAAGGCAATTCCTACTGCAGTCAAACGTTAATCCCAATCAACAACATGGATTTATGCCTGGAAGATCAGTGGAGTTGAACCTTAACATGTGGACCAAGCAGCATAATAGACTGCCTGCCGATGTAGAGTCCCTGGATTTTGAACAGGCGTTCGATAAGGTGTCGACTGCTATTGAAGCTCGAGCGCTATGATTCGTGGAGATCTTCTGAGATGGATTGTGGCGTTTCTTAGGGGATTAAGTATCAAGGTTAGGGCAAATGGTGCGGAGTGTCTCAGGGTTCAGTGTTGGAACCGTTGTTGTTCTTGATATACATAGCTGATCTAACAGAAGATATAAGTGCAAGTGTCTTTGCTGATGACACCAAGCTGTTTTGCAATCCGATGTGCGGTACTGAGGCGTTCCAGACGGATCTTAACAAAGTAATATCGTGGTGTTCGACTTGGCTGATGAGTGTGACTATAGATAGACGCACAGTCCTCCATATCCGTCCAAATAATCCTGATATATATCTCTCTCGGAGGGCGCACATTGAAACCGACTGAGCAGTAAAAGGAGCTCGGGGTAATAATCGCCAACAATTTGAAATGGGAAGTCCATGTCACTTCGGTGGTGAGGCCAATAGTGTATGGTCTACATATTTGGTTAAAGATATTGAAGCTTTTGAGATAGTACCAAGTAACAACGCTTCACGATAGGCGCCGTCGAGGCGACATACTACTTTGGATTTGGATGTCTTTCATCTCAACATAAATCCAAACTTATGTGGAAACAGTAAGAAATTGTGCAAAGAGAGACGATCCGGGCTTGCTCGAAGAAACATTGTACAGACTAGAGTACTATGCACCTGGAGGGGGTTGTGTCGGACCTGACAGTGGATGGATTCAAGAACGGACGTGCTTGGGGAACAGGGTGAGTGGATCAAATCAAATTGGGAGTGCTGAGTCGGCGAAAGTCTCATCGGTTCTGCTGCTTACTGGTTGAATAATAATAAGAATCAATAACATAAATTATGAAGTCATTGAGAGGGAGAGAGTAAGCCCTGGCTTAATTTTGTTCACTCTTATTGAAGACTGGACTTCGAGTTAAAACACATAGCACATGATTTCTGGCTGATTGTATGTATGCATCCAACCAGTTTCAATTTACTGAACTGACTTGTTTTGAGGTAAAAGTCAAAGCACTGTTGTTAAAAATATTAGAAGTCAGTCAATAAGTCTGTATATGTAACGGACGTCGAAGGTCCTTGAAATTGCAAAACACTCTTCAAAACCCATCAACCATATCAAATATCACTAATTCAAAGTAATGATCACATTTTGCCGGGCATTTTCCAGCTGTTGGGAAAGGTCAAGTTCAAGGCTTTTGATTTAAATTTCTTATGCTTCTAGTCTTTGTATCATTTCATTGACTAATGTAAGAAAAATCGCTGTAGCTGTTTTACACTTTCTCACAAAAATTAATGTAGCAATCTATTTTCACCACCGTTCGATTCTAATTCTTATACATAATTTCTATCTAATTGCTCCTTACCTGATAATTAATTTAATTTCTGCGTGCAACACTCTTAGCTTCCACAATCTCGGACCATACCTCAACACCATATTAGTTACCGCCTCCTCAATTTTCGCCGGATCCATGATCACAGTGGGGACAAAATTCAAAAAGATATGATTACAATCTGTGCGCTTTGAGTGCGGATGCGAAAACGCCACTTCTAATTCATCCATGGCTTCCAATAAAGCGCGTTCACCCTCATTTTGTATGTATTCGAATGACGCCTCTTTGGTAATTAGATCCGAATGTCGAATTATACTCCTGCAATCAAAAAATATATAAATCAGTCGATTGTTATTGATAAAACAGCTTTATTTACCTTATAAAGAATCGGTAATCTGTCACCTCCTTTCCAGGTGTGATATTCGCTTTGCCAAGGTACAAATGCATTTTCTGATTCGACGTTGGCAACGCTTCCAAGTGATAAGCTCGCATTCGATTCATTTCAATTTGGAAAGCGCATGCAGGCTCCAAATGTCGGTAAATTTTATCCTCGGTGTAACCATCTCGCGCTCTATACGTGAAGAATTTCGGAAATTGTTTGTGCTTCAAGGTGCTGAAGGTTATGCGTCGGATTCCTGTTTAAAATATACTAATAAACTCAAATAGTAATAATAAATGATAATCTTTCTACCTTTTGAAAGAAGTTCCTCGCAATGTTTGGCACAAAATGCACTAAACATTTTACTCACTGTCGCATCATCTTTTTCACCATTATCCTTGATACCAACATGAAGAATGTGAATTGGTTCGCGCACAGTAACTTCCTCCGGAATTGGACGGCCGCTATCCAACGACAAACTTACATTAATTGATGTGGAATTCTTTCTAGACTCCGAACCTAAGGAGTAATAAAACAAACATATGATCCAATTGTAAAGTGAAGAGTTAAAAAATTACTACCGGACTCTACTGCTTGTAAGTCTTTTGCTGATATCGTAGCTGGATTGGCAAAGTCTTCCATCAAATCTAATATTTCGTCAGCGTATTGATCAAATTGTTGGAAACTTTCGAAAGCAGCCATACATCCAGTTCTTTGGAATGTCCCAAGAACCTAGTTAAGAACAAAACACAATATACTATTTATTATTGCTATCCGGGTCGAAGGCCTAAAGACCTTCCAACTGGAACATGGAACGTCACAATTCATTTACTTTTACACAATCCAAGTCTCGCCCAAAAAATCACCAGCGGGTATAAATGGAAGTTTTTCCAACGACTATACAAGGTCTGCTTCATAAATATCCGACCTATTTTCTTGGCATCTATCGACGTGATCCCCATTTGACTACACAGTATCCTTTGCATCCTGAATCTGTTCTCGAAGTCAGTTTTTGGAATGACCTTCACCGCACTCATCGTATTGGCTTCGATGATCTTTACTGGGTATTCCAAAAACATACCGATAACCTTTAAGAGGTGATAGGGGACATCAAAACAAATATTTTTGTTAGTTGTATTGCTTAATATATTCATTAATCCTTCACTTCTGAGACCGTTGCTTACTTGCTCTTCCATTTTGATATGCTGTCTCTGGAAGCGAGAGGATCCTTTATACAAATTATTGCATAACACGGTAGACATGTCGAACCATGTATTGTTGAACCTGAGAGATCCTTAATAGCCTAATTAGAGTCATCTGTATGTTAAGTTTTCACCCTTGCTGGAGATCACCGGAGGCATCCTCGATGTGTAACACTTTTGAATTGAAAATGGATAATACTTTTAAACTGAATACCTCGGTGGTATGCATCTTGCTTATGGTGCACCATAGTGCAATGGAAGAGAAGCAGTTCGCCTTAGAGAAAGTGGAAACCTGAGTGGTGTTGGCCGTCCAAGAACAAATGCCACTACCATATGGTCCCTCCAAGTCGATGGTACACCGTGTCATTTGTGAACAACTTCTCTACTCTTAGCATGTGCAACGCACAAGCTCTAAATCCCAAAGATTAACCTTATGGGAGGATTTTGCCAATTGTTTTTGGGTCGCAACGAACCTAATTTCGGGTAAATGTTATTGTTTTCTGATGGGGTATGTTTCATGTTCGATGTTGCTGATGGTGCAGCATAGTGGAATGGAAGAGAATCAGCTCTATTGTACGAAGAGAGATATCCGGAACCCCGGAATATCGATCATATATCTTTGCGTCCACTCATCGTAGCCTTAGAGAAAGTGGAAACCTGAGTGGTGTTGGCCGTCCAAGAACAATTGCAGACCATATGGGACCCTCCAAGTCGATGGTACACCGTGTCATTCGTGAACAACTTCTCTACCCTTACCATGTGCGAAGTATTTGGGTCGCAACGATCCTGATTTCGGGAGAATGGTATTGTTTTTTTATGGGGCATGTATCATGTCAGATCGTCATGTTAAAAATTGCCCCAAAAAACCTCCCCCAGGTATTGAAATTCCACCGGAAGAAAATAAAAAATGTTAGGTAGTTAAAAGGAATCAAGAAGGGACGATGAAAGATCGATAAAACAAAAATATGAAGAATTGAACAAAACCTACCAGAAGTCCAGAATTCTGGGAAAAAACATAGTCCTAATCTACAGCATGATTTGCAAATCTTATTGCTGATAAAGTTGAGGAGTTCCTCTAGAGGATGTCTTTACCTCACGGGTTTTAATGTGTAATTGTTTTTTTAAGTTGTTGGTTGTCAGATTAGTCTTGAATTGAAATGAAAAGCAAATTGTTATTGAAATAATAACAAATATGGGATCAGTATTCTAGGCCAATGGAATCGTCGACGAAAATATGCTATTTAAAATGTACCAACAATAAAGCATCGTCATTAATATATTTAAAAAAGTCATTTTGTTAAATTAATTACGACAAAAGTCCGGTCCTACCTTTTCCTGTCTTCCACGGCCAAATACACCACCACCTTCACCGTCTCTCACCTTTGACAACCTATTCGGGTGACTGGGCGGTAACAAGAATTGGAAATGCACCAATGGAATTTCACCGCTCAATTCGAGATGCTGCAACATGGTTATTTCGTAACTGGTATACGCGCGTCGTACATAAACCTCCAAAGCAGCACTGGAAACGGCTCTATTGGAGTGATAGAAGAAATCGTGCAAAATGTCGAATATCGACGTTTCGGAAACGATGAGCTTTTGCAGATTCTCTGGATGGAATTCATGACCTGGAAGAAACAATGCATATTCATTATAAACGTCAAATCTCATTACTTCAATTAAATAGGTACTTACCATACATATCAACAGCTGATAGAAAGATACTCTCCATCTGATTATGACGCAACTCGTAGGCGGGTTGATGGGCAGCGATAAGCACTTGTCGAGCTCGAAGAGCAACACGGGAATGTTCGCTACGATTCAACGTTGTTAACTCGGTAAGAGCATTTGCTAATTCGTCAGTGAGACCGGGCTCATTCGACCATAAATGGTCTACCAGCATTGTGATGAGAAGGTTCTTTTTAGGTACTTGGGAATGGGAGAATATTATGGAAGCTACACTTTGCATATCTTCTTTTTTCTTAAAATAATACAAAAATTAAAAATCAATCAGTCCTAATGACAAATAATGTCGTTCTTACTTTATCCCTGAGAAGTGATACACATTTATCATACGACCCTTGCTGGAACTGACTTTCAACATCGTAATACTGCTTCAAGAGATCTTGAACAGCCACTTTCATTCTACCTCTAATACCATTTCGATACCTTTGCACCAATTGTACTATACCTAGAAACAAAATTTGGGCATGTCTTTCATGTTCATTGTGGATATTTCTTATTATTTAAAGCCATCAGCCTTTTCCCGATAATACTTTTATTTTAATACGAGGGCCACAATCTTTTTAACCTTCGTTTTAATTTTCGACTATATTTTTGCTTCTAATGATGACCCTCGAAACATGTATCACTGAATGTAATGATTATATTAAAGAAAAACTTTGTAGAGGTGACGAATTTTGATTTATGATAAATGCAAAATTGCATGCGTTCTCACTATCAAAGTTCGTGAAGGTAGTCCAAGATCAGCCCAACATTTTTTCCAATCACACCTCCAAAGCTTTTGAATGCATCTACGGCTTGTTCTACTGAAGAAAATCGTTGTCCATGCAATTTATTCTTTATGGAGGAACAAAAAGGAATCCCTCGATGCCAAATCATGACTGAACGGCTTTTAAAGAGAACCATTTCTTGCGACATTTGGCAACATCTAATTTTAAAGAATACACACCCAGAATCTGAATATTTTTGCAGAGTATAAAACAAAATTTCAGTAAGGCCGCTGTTCACTGAAATTCTCCGCTCCAACATCGAGGAACACGCGAAACTGTTTTTTTTTTTGAAGCCGCCCGCTAGGGAATCCAGGCGTATCTAGTGTTAGAATAGGATTTAATGGACTTGTTACTTCATCGTTTGTGAACTGTGTTTCACCGGGCATATTGCCTGCTCACACTAGATGTCGCCACATACATCTTGTTGTCATTTGAAACTGTTTTAGCTAAACAATTCAATACCGGAAGATCATAAAACACATAGCCTGCGATTTTGACAAGCATTACTGATTGTCGGACTGACTTCTGATGACAATTTGAGACCCATTGATTTTTCAAATCAGAATAGCCTCGATTTTGACCATAAGGAGGCAAACATAGGCTTAGCCTACATTCAGAATTGGCTTTGGCGTAAAGTAATATTGCAAGACACGTTTTAAAACTTAAGTTTCTCTCCTGAGGATGATAACAGTGTTAGCGAAACAGGCGTTGAGATTCTTCTAATGCAGCAAAAAATCAGCAGCCAATTTTTCTTTTAACGTTACTGTTCCTTTATTTATTTATTTATTAGTGAGTTACTTATTCCTTCCCCTATCTTACCTTCTGTAGCCAAAAAGAACCCATCTCTTTCAGTTCTTCGATGTAAAGTAGCCGCATGACTATCGATTACACTAGCGATCTGTTGGCTGGGAAACTGCGCCAAAACCGAAGTAATGTTGCGTTCATACAACGCCATCAAACGTCGAATCTTCTTTTCAACCGCAACCGGTATCCGGCTGGATATCGATGCCATCACCTCTTGTAATTCGAGAAGCGGTAGACTCGGGTCGCGTAAGGACGACATGAATTTCTCTATAGTTTCACGCAACCTAAATAAAAAAAAATATACTGAAAATCCAGTTCCTTTCTGAAATTATTTAAAATATTACCTGGGAGCGTTATAAGGATCAGGTAAACAGTACCCTGCTAAGGTGTTTTCCAACACCGCCTTATAACTGTTGTGTATATGGTTTAATTTTTCAGATACGGCACTTTGGGAACCATCAATTTCGGAGAAAGGTCCTTTGTAGAGCACCGCTTTCGTTACTAACGACAGATCATCCAATTCTAATTTGCCTATGAGTGAACCAGGCTCCAAGACTGCTCCTGGACGTTTGACATATGTCAAAATACCACTTTCATTGGCTGTCAAAGTCATTACCATTTTCATAACCTCAATCTCAGCATACGTTTGTCCTTTACTAACATGCCCACCGTCCTCCACTAAGAAACTAATAACTTTACCGGCAGATGGCGATCGTAACAGTGTTGGGTCATTTTCTTTTTCAAATACGCATGTCTGATTACCAATCACAATCCTATAGCGATCCACCTCCTCTTTCATGTAAGTGGTGAATGAGGAACCGTCCATAGACATTAGCATACCCCCATCACTGAGTCTATGTACGACCAATTCTTTGAAACTGCCGTTCATTTGTAAAAAGTACATGTCTGCACCGCTTTTAGTTGCTTGTACTTTGTATTTGAAACCATTGTAGATTAGTTCAACATCAACTACGTTGGTTAAAGTGGTGGAGGCCTAGAAAGTCACTATAAAAGTTGTATTTCTATTCTACTGAAGTGATTTGATCATTAAATGTATGCAACATGGATTGAGCATGAAAACGCATGAAATAAAGAACAAAAAATTTGAAACTCTACAAACTGTTTTGACCGAAGTAGAAAACATTGCGAAAAGTTAAAATGGGCGAACTTTTGTATCTTGTACTATAAAACAATTAGAAGAAATTACCAAGAAAGTCGTAGAAATCCAGAAGAAACACGAAAATATTATGAAGATTGGAGTAGTAAACAACAAGAAGAAAGAAGACGACGCAAACCAAAGAAGAAATAACTAGATAGTAGATAAGATAAGTTAATGCAAAAACTCGACACGATCTTAAGGAAAATTGAAGTTGAAGTTTAATTAGACTGAAGAAGTGACGAATAAAATCAAAGAAACCCCTGTAGAAATAGTTCAAAACAAATAGAAAAATTAAAGACTGGTTTAGACGAACAAGCAATGAAGATAGGGAAGTGACGAAAATAAAGAATTACAAGAAACAAACAAACAAGTCGAAGCAATGGTACGAGAAGAAGCAAGTAACAAATGAAGAAGAATTAGAATCAATCAGTAATAAAGTAGTAGAAATCGAGAAGAAACACTAAAATATGATGAAGATTTGAGTAGTAAACAAGAAAAGGAATACGAAAATTCGATGTAATCAAAGAAGAAAGAAAATAACGGGATGCAGACAAGAAAAAAACTAATGCAAAAACTGAACACAACCTTAAAGAAAATGGAAGACAACAAAAAAGCACTTGAACTATAATTAAAAATTGAAGAAAGACATGCGAACAAAAACGACCTTTAGAAAAATTAAAACGGGTTAAGAAGATACAAGAAGTCACAATAAAGATAAAGAAAGAAAAGAAAATAAACAAGCAAGTTGAGGTAGATACGAGAATTAGAACTTAACAAATAATTATTTAGTTTTCTTTTCTTGAGCCTTATTTCTTCAATATTTAGATTTGAAAACTTCTTAGGATGAGGCTCACAAATTACAACAACAGGTTAAGTAACGCCTTGTTATTTATTGTCAAACATTTTTAAAAAACACAACGTTTCGGCAACATACATCCGTTGCCTTCTTCAGGTAATTTACATACAAAAATCGTCCAGTGGACAAACTAGTGTTCTCTTTTGTATTATAGTAAGACTTTCAAATCTAAATATTAACAAATAATGAAGATTTAGAAGAAATCAGTACGAAAGTTGAAGAAGAATTAGAACAAATCCGCGAAAAAGTAGTGGAAATTGATAGGAAATACGTGGAATGGAAGACAGGTGTAGTAAAAGTTGAGATCTTCGAGATAGATGATCAAATGACAGCAAGCACAGCAAATAACTGCCCTGGGATGGAGAAAAGGACGCCGCTATTAGCCTAACCAAAATAACCATGGAACAATTTTAGCTATAATAAAAAATTGAAGACATGCGAACAGAAACGACCTTTAGAAAAATTAAAGACCGGTTAAGAAGATACAAGAAGTCACAATAAAGATAAAAATGAATTACAACAAATAAACAAGCAAGTTGAATAAAATTCGAAATTATCAAATAATGAAGATTTCGAAGAAATCAGTACGAAAGTTGAAGAAGAAATAGAACGAGTAAGCGAAAAAGTAGTAGAAATCGAGAAGAAATACGTGGGATGGAAGACAGATGTAGTTAAACTTGAGATCGTCGAGTTAGATGATCAAATGACAGTTAAAAGCAGCAGATAGAGAAAATGGCCCCGCTATTAGCCTAACCAACCGTTCTCCTGGAGTTTGTCCAATAGCTTACTGTACAGAACTTCATCGATGACATAAAGAACGTTAATACCTAGTAGGAATTACAGAAAGTCTGCCCTTGTACCGCCGAAAAGCATGACGTACGATTTGTAATTTTGTAACGAAGTTACTTTTTAGTTGCCGTTTTAAACCTACAATGGTACTTTTATTTTCCGCAAGAGGTAGAGAGGCAACTAGTGGGGTGTATAAATATGAACCGCGAGCACACAAATAGTCAGTTGGCGGCCGGCAGCCAGCAGCAGTAGTGCAGTAGGCAGTAAATGAGCAACATCAGCAAGCCGAATGTAGTGGTGGTAAGACAGTGAGTGTGCCAGTGCATAGCCGCAGCAGCAACGAGGGTAGAAAAGTGTTGGGGGTGTCTGGACGTCCCGAGTGCCGGCTTGGACCTTACCCATGGCTTATGTGGGTATTCCTACGCTACGGTGGCGGATTCACGTGGTTTTCTGGCGTGTCCTCCTAACCCTAAACAGGCTGTTCGGACGGATTGGACCTTCCCCGTGTTTTTTTTGGTCTGCCTATGCTACAGCGGCGGATCAAACGGCTTTCTGGCGTGTCCTACTTACCCTCAGCCGCTAATTCGAGACCGTAGACCGGTGGTACTCTTCGAGGTCACCCGATTTTAGTTTCAAGAATACCGTAACCTCGCCACGTGGGGAAATACACTCTATAATACACGGTCCTGCATATTCCGTTGTCCTGACAGCGTTTCAAATTTCCGTTCCTTATTGTTATTTAACGAGTTCTTGCATTTAAGTGTCTCTTTTGTCTATTTATTGCAAATAAATTATTAAACTTTGTAAATTGTGTTTGTTAGATACCAGGGCTAAGCCCTTTACGCTCTCTTTTAGTCGGATTAAAGACCCGACCACTGCAATTACTATCCCCACTTTAGTTACCTAGTGTCCGTGGACCATACCACGTAAAAAAACTAGCACCCGAGGAACAAACGGCCGTGGAACCAGTTAAACGCCAGCCAGTAACGACCCTCCCTTGCGGACAAACGTTACAATTTGAAGCTGCAATAGGAAAGAGGAAATAGATAGTTCCTTCTAAATGGTGAGACAAATTTGAGAAGTCAATAAAAAACTCATAGAAGAAAACATAATTGATAAGTTGTGCGACGATCTGACGGTTCAATTGCTGAAACTGTGGGGAAGCTAGTAATTTTCGTAACTGGTGTGTGTCTGTTACATGCCATCGAGGAACTTGAAGTAGACCTTACACTAGGACTTTATTACGATGTTACAAAGTTGAAGTCGACCTCGTTGAATATGTCATGACAGTAAATGTAGAAGAAATCATCTTAGCGTTGAAGATTTGTACCATGGGAAAAGAAAAGTAATCGTTTAAAATGATGTCGTAGTGTCCGCCTGAGCCAATTCGATAATCGAAGTGGACGCCGATGTGAAACTAAACGAGAACCAGAAGCTACTGGGATGAAGCATTGAGAAAATTAGTTACGCTGACGAAGAATGAACAGCACAACTTGCTGCAATTCATTTCAGTACGCCACGGTGACGCAAAGAATTTAATGAAAATGATGAGCTATTTCGTGCAGAATCCTTGTTAGAGAGTGAGAAAAGATTTAAAATTAGTATATGTTAATGATTTTCCCTAGATTATGTGGCATCAACTAACTTACTTGTATTTGCCCACGCTCCAACGAATTTATAAACTCCTGGAAACATTTCGTTATAGCCTTATCAGCAATATGTAATGCACCACATATCACTGCTAACATTATGTCAGGCTTTTCCCCTTGAACACGTTCAGATATTAAAATGTCTAACCATGCGGTGTCTGTCGTGTTTTCCTGCAAAAAAATCCTTGCATGAATATACGCTATTTAAAAAAATATATGCTTCGGATCTCTCACTTGAAATGCCTTGGTCTCCAAAAGTGTACACAGATATTCCACGGTCGTTCTAAAATCACCTCTAATTGATAACTCTTTCAAGGCAATAACTAAGTTCTCGCGTGCCTGTTCTCTATTCTCACCCCACGAGAAACAATGGCCGAATTGTGAATCGGCAAATTCGTGTAAACCACCAGACGCAGCCACTGAAAAATATCCCCAAACGTTTTTCGACGACCGGAAGTTCAACTCTTGCACAGTACCCGAACTGGGTTTGAATCCTATATTTCCAACAAAAAAAATAAGTTCAACCTACAAAGCAAATAATTAATGTAAGACAATATAGTACCTTCATCTGGATTCTCTGACGTTATTCGAGCTGCAATGACATGGCCCCATGGTTGAGGTTTATGTCGAGGCATGTCAAAATCGATTTCAGTCATGCCCCATGGTGACTCTCCATACAATAACCTAAGGAATTATCAAAGTAACAATACAACACTTGTTTATTTAATCTCAACTACTAACCTAATGTCTTTTATCAAATGTAAGGGCAACCCCATAGCGATTTGTAATTGAGCGGCAGGTAGATTAACATCTGACACCATTTCAGTGCATGGATGTTCAACTTGGAGCCGAGGATTCAACTCCAAGAAATAGTATTTACCGGATGTTTCGTAGAGATATTCGACTGTACCAGCCGATACATAGCCCACCATTTTGGCTAAGCGAACAGCAGCCTAAAAATCAACACAAACATTCTCATAATGTAATAAAACAAAAATGGACGTTTTCTTGTTTACCTGTTCCATATCTTCAAATATTTCTGGTCGGGCTATAGCCGCCGGAGCTTCTTCAATAATTTTCTGATGCCGCCTCTGTATGGAACAATCACGACCGAACAACGAGATGGCATTACCGTAGTTGTCGGCCAATAGTTGAACTTCCAAGTGACGTGCGCCTTTAGCCAATTTCATTACAAATATTGGAGAGCCTGGAATTTCTGTTTGTACCTAGAAACCCATGATAATGTTACAAAGTTTATCCGCCAAAACAACAACATCTTGAACTCAGTTACCTGTCTGAAAGCAGCTGGAAAATCGGTAGCATGCTCCACTTTCCTGATACCTTTACCACCTCCACCTTCAGATGCCTTAATCATGACGGGAAAACCGATTTTCTGCGCAGCTGCCACTCCTTCTTCAATAGAAGACACACAACCTCGGGCGAATAGATCAGATGATATTTTAATTTTTCTTCCAGAATACTGTGCTTTCAATTCTGTAAAAAAATTGAACAGTTCGTTTTAAATGAAATTGCAAAATAAAACAAACGAGGGTCATTCATAATCTCCTTTCCCCAAGTTCTTTTAATTCATCATGTTCAATCCTTGGGAAAGCATAGGATCTGGTGCAGTAACAACAATAATACGCTCCCGTAATTATTTTTGGCCCTCAAAACTCCACTATTTGGACTGTTCCTTTGTCTCTAGAATGCAGTGGTGTTATATCCAGGGTTCATAAACAGTGTTCTTAAAATAACCAAACGGGCGATTCTCAGCCGCTATCCCCCACTGCAGCTGGCTCTGATGGCATATCTCCTGGGCTTTTTAAAGAAGGAGGACTCTGTGGAAGATATTGAGGCTCAACGGATGTCCCCAGAAATTCATCCCGATACTTCCACTCCTTCACGATAATATGAAAGCAGCAGTTCTCAACAGCAGCGGGCTGGGAGAGCCCTTTCCAATAACAGCTGGCGTAAAACAGGGTTGTGTCATTGCACCGACCTTGTTTTCGATGTTTGTAGCAACGGACATTCAACTTGTTAAGGATGAACTGCTGGGGGGAACAGAGATGATCTACAGATTTGATAGCGGCGGACGCTTCAACCTTCGTAGATTGGAAGCTGGGATGAAGATCGTATCGACATCAGTCATTGAGCTTCAATATGCGGATGATAATGTTGTCCTAGTTGATACAGAAGAAGATCTTTAATATATACTAAATGCATTTAACAGTGCATACAGGAGTATCGGGCTTAAACTGAATATTAAGAAAACACAGATTCTCTACCAGCCTGCACCAAACACTGAGACTGTCCCACCACATATTCGAGTTAACGGAGACAGACTTCAGAATATCGAGAGTTTCTCTTACCTCGGCAGCGAACGCAAATATCGATGATGAAATTCAGCATCGTATCAGATGGGCAAGCGCATCTTTTGGCCGTCTCAGGATGAGAGTCTCCAATAATCATAACATCGACGTTCGAACTAAGCGAGTGTATAATGCCATTATAGTTCCATCAACGATGTCTAAGAATTCTTAGAATTAAAAGGCAGGACCGACAAACATTAGCCTTTTGGAGGAAGCTGAAACTAGCATTGAGACGATAGTTGTCCGGCACCAGCTGCCATGGACTGGCCACGTAATCTGCATGCCAACGGAACGCTTTTGAAAGAGAATCCTTTATTCACAGTTTAAGGTCGGCTCAAGAAGTCACGGAGGGCAGCAAAAGAGGTGATAATAATAATCTTTATTATGTCTAACAGGCTTACGCCCAATTACAAGACAAAACATATTATGCATAAATTATCCAGAAATATCAAAAAAACACAAAAATACAAAAAAAAAAATAATGCAATGGTATAAATTAATTATAAATTAAATTAAATACACGTGAAAGATTAGAACCGTCATCAACAGCAATGATACAGAAAAACATCTACAAATGGACTGAACTTAAATACTCTCCTAGTTCCCGTTTAAAGGAGGAAACACTTCCGCCGAAATAATTTACATGTCTATTAAGAACCAACCGTTACATAGCGTGCAAGCCCTTGTCAGTGGTGTTTTCCCTTCATAATTGTGGCGAAACCGGGGTGGTTGAAATAAATAGGGGTTACGAGAATGGTATTGAGGGGCGTTAAAATTTGATAAAGAAGAATAAAGAAGTGTGGCTTAGATGTGAAGAACAACTGGGAGCAGATCGTAAACAACCAACCGAGATGAAGGCGTACCATTTACGAGGGCCATCAAGTTTTTGAAGAGCAGCGTGGACCACATGAAGACGCGAAGAGACAGCATCGAAAGGAGAGAGAATGCATCGATGCTGCGCTCGTTAGCGAGTGAATGCTGATGATGATGATGACTTGCCGTGTACTACCAATACAAAAAAATCTACTAAAATGCGGTTACCTATGATCACCCTGTATATTCAGCCAATAAAGGACTCTTTCAAAACCATGAAAATATGGCTTGTTTTTGTTCTCGGAAGACTTACTTGCCGCATTTCATTTGAGGGGCACCCGTATGACTGCGTAAAGACTGGAGAGATTTATGATTATTTATGAAACAAAAGTTGCTATTTAAACTTAATACCACTTCAAACTTTTGCAAAAGTGCATTTTAATGTGCACTTCATTTTATATATTTATCTAAAAGATCTAAACCCCTTTCGTAACGCTCATGGATGGAGATAACTAGGACTAATAGTTCCATAGGTTTCGACATGATGTACCACAGGGAACTGTATTTGGGGCAATACTATTTCTTAATATACGAGGGAGCGTTTTTAATTCCGCGGAAAAGTGGCGACGGAAAAGTTACTGATGGACAAATTTTTAGTCGTGACATGTTCTATGACTCAACATTATTATAAATACCAAGTTTTATCTTAATCAGTTCATTTCATGAACCCATTTATAAAGCACGGAAGGAAACTGGTACTTAGAGCAAAATTAAACCTGTATAAAACAACAGAGAGAGAAATCCTGACGTACGGGTGTAACAGTTGCCAAAACTTTCATTCGGAAAATTCAAGCCTTTGAAACATAAATACTATAGACCTGCGCGGACGCCTTATGGTTCGTCAGGAACGCCACACTACATCGTGACCTGCAAGTTAGAACAATCCGCCATCAAAGTCAAATTCTACACAAAGGTTGGTTTCCACCCCAACGATCTCATCAGGAACGCATTCAACCAGAGGGGACCTACAAGAAACTAAAAATCATGCGATAGGAATAAAGACCCTGGTGAACAATCAACTCACGATAGAGCTCTTTGTGGCCAGATCGATTAGATGAGGCATCTCTTGACCTGAGCTGAAATGGAACTGGTTGGGGCTGGCCCGAAGCTCCATATTTTTGTAATTTACATACTATACATTGTATTGGAGAACTATGGCTCAAGGAAAATCATATTAAAGTTTCTCGCTATTGATACGAATCTTGGTTATATGATTCAGAAATTTAGCATTAATCCATGTATTTTAAAGGTCTTACTACTGAGAATTAATAAAGCTCCAATAACCAAATCAAGATTCAAAGGGATATTGTTCATTGAGATCCAGAAGGAATTATTAATCAACTCCGTGATATAATAAGAAAGAACCATTCCTAATGTGCATGAGACTTTCTCGCAGTTCTGCAACATGAACATAGTGAATTTTGCGACGGGATGTGGCTACCCGCATATAAAACCGAAGTGATTCATGAACTTAAGGTAAACAATTATAGAAACCGTTCTAGAACAGTTGAAATTTCTAGTTTAACATAAAAAATATCTTCAGCGTCCAGCTCCATGTTGTTGATAAATGTCAACGGCTAGCGTTTGACATGGATCCAATCAGAAAAAGTCATACAAAATTGGACGTTCCGAATTTCAATGGTTCGAATAAAATTAAACTTTCTTACCAGATCCGGACCAAGGTAACGTAGGTACATCAGCTGTTTGTGCGACAATTGACGATGCAATTTTATCACCTAAAGCCCACATCGCTTTCTCTGATGGTCCAATGAATGTAATGTTGTTTTTGTGCAGCAACTCTGGTAGTTTTGGATTTTCTGAGGCATGTCCCCAACCAGCCCATACAGCCTAGAAGTAACAACCAAATATTTACTTTTAACATACTTACACTAACTTTAGTTTTATTCTTACTTGAACTTGCAGTCTCACAGCAATATCAACAATTAATTCAACATTGGCATAATTGTTGTTGTTTGTACCACCTGGAACTGGGACATAATGATCGGCCATTTTGATGTATTCAGCATTTGCCTTCAAGTCCTCTGGCGTGACCATAACCACAAATCTAACGGCTCGCTCATTTTTGAACATCTCATAACTCCATCGTCTAACTGATCGCATACATTTGACAGCAGCGATGCCATTATTTGCTATCAATACCTGAAAAATAAAATTTATAACACTTCTCTGTCTCAAACAGTTCCACTACATTATTTTATTCGAGATTACAAACTATACCAAAGCTAGCTATACCCCGAAAAAAAAAAATAGACGGTCCTTTAACTCTCCGCTGTCATAAATAAATAAGCGTTTATTGCCCAACAGAATAAACATTATAAATAATAAACAATAATAAAGATCAAATTACAGTAAATCAAACAAACTAAAATCAATCACAATCAAGAAACTAAACGGAATAATATTGAACAAAATAACAAATTAAATTTAGATGTAGACATTTACTTTCATTACATTCTATTACTATTACATTAACATTACATCACACCCTAAAAAAACTACGAGCAGTTTCCATTAAGTCGTGCAACGAACAATCAAATATGTCGCAATCGTTACAGATCATATTAAAATTATTGCACATCACAAAAACTGACGATTTCGTGTATAGATTAGTAATAGGACGTTTGCAGTAAAACATTAATCCGTTACGACTCCCCAGGCGTGGAACATTTATATCAATCTCAGCCAGCAACTCAGAGCAATCGATTTTACCATTTAAAAGACCGTACAAAAATTTCAAAGAAGCAAGGATTCTATGGAACTCCAAGCTACTGACGTTAAATCTATTCTAGAGCATCGAACTATCCACCCCTCTTTCTGGATAAACGCCATCAGATTTAAATATGAGATATTTAAGGAATTTCCTTTGAATTTTTTCAATGGCGTACTTATGGACCTCATAAATAGGATACCTGATGATTGAACAATACTCTAGTTTCAAACGAACGTAAGAGAAATACAATGTTTTCAATGCGTTAATATTTTTAAAGCCTCTGCAATTTCTAATAATGAAACCATTGCGCTTCATTCGCCTTTAAGTTAATATGAGGAATGAAAGACAATCTCGAGTCAAACGTAACACCCAAATCGGTAGAAGTTGCACATCTCGCGAGAACAGTCTGTCCAAGTCGATACTGAAAATTAAAAGCAGTTTTCCATCTGGAAGAAGACATGCGTTTACACTTCTTAGCATTTAGATATAGCTTGTTATTGTTACACCAACTCTCCATCGCCTCAAGCTCACTCTGAAGACTTATGCAGTCCTCGTACGACGTGGCGAACAGCTTGACATTGTCAGCGAAAAACAACCTGTTAACTTGCAGACACTCGTTAAGATCGTTAATGAAGATCAAGAAAAGCAGGGGACCCAAGTTTGAACCCTGAGGCACACCAGAAGATGCTTTATATTTTTTGGAATTGTAGCCATTATAAACTACATACTGTAGTCTGTTCCGAATATATGAAATAAACAACGATTTCAGGTTATTGACAAACCCATAGCTGTCCAGCTTCCGAATTAGCACCCCATGATCCAACCTGTCGAAAGCCTTGGCAAAGTCGGTATAAATAACATCCAGCTGTCCCCTCCATCGACAATACGCGTGGCCCTCTCTGTGAAACAAGAAAGATTAGTGAGTGGACCTATTCGGCATAAAACCGTGTTGATTTATGGTGATTTGACCACGTAATGCAGTAGAGATTCTATCACTCAAGATGGCTTCAAAGATCTTGGACAGATTCGACAGGATGCAGAGCGGGCGGTAGTTGTTGATGATTGATCTCTCGCCAGACTTGTGAATTGGGACCACACGTGCCTCCTTCCATCGAACCGGGAAAGCTCCATTCTTAATTGCTAAATTAAACACCCTGCGCAACGGGGCCGCCAACACTCCCACACAGTCTTTTATGAAAAAAGACGGTAAACCGTCAGAACCCGCCGTTAAATTGTTTTTCAGTTTTTTACACGAGAGAAAAATCTCCGAATCAGTAATATCAGGAACATTGACTGCAGAAAAGGGAACTCTATCACTGTTTACAACGGATATGGAATCATCTGGTTTTAGAAATACACTTTCAAAGAAAAAAAAGAAAAACTGTCAACAATAGCCTGAGGCTCAACATGTTCAACACCATCAAAAGACATTGTGCCCGGTATTCTAGTACTATTATTTTTGGCGTGAAAATATGACCAGAAGTGTTTTGGATCCTGTAATAAATTATTTTGCACCCCATCTATGTAATTAGAATATGCAACTCTGATATCCAGCTTCAACTGTCGACGCAGTCTCTTGAAATGTTGCAAACAGTCCGCATTACCTCAGTGCTCCTCCACGCCTATTACCAAGTCAATGGACCGCTTGTATCAATTACCAAGTCTGTTCTGGCACCACACATATTTTGAAATCTCCGCCATAGCGTACCTTCGACGAAAGATACTTTTGTTCAAATACACACAGCAAAATTAGCCAACGGTCAAAATTTACCCTAAGTTTAACATCGATTTTCTCTTGAACCCCGTAACATATTGAGATGATTTTTTTTAGATGTGTAGCTTGACTCTTGGACAACAGGTTTGACCGATAGTTGATTTCAAGCCATGATTTTTTGTTAATTTTTGGAGCAATATGCAGAGTGAACGAATGAAAGTAGAAATTATTCGATAATGTCAAATCAAAGATTGATCTTTTCTGAGCAATTTGATTTTTTATTCACTCTGAAAACTTATTAAGGAAGTTACACGGTTCTGTTAAAAAGGTGGATATTGGGTCGATGGTATTGAGACCATTCAAAATGACCGTTTTTATTATTGCGTCAATTGTATAACATTAGCTACCTCAGATAGTTCGTTTTAATGAATTCCTTTCTTTTCCTATTTTGGTTTCATCCGGTGTCCCCCAGGATTCTCACTTGGGGCCGTTATTGTTTAACTTGTTTGTAAATGATATCAGGCATTGTTTCATTTACAGTGAATTCAGGCGTTTCGCGGACGACCTGAAATATTACAGGCGTATTGACGGTCTCACAAATTGTTATTGTTATTGGTGTGAGATGAATGTTATGTCGTTAAATATTTCTAAATGCTTTTGCGTTAAATTCAACCGAACTAGAAGACCACTTTTGTATGAATTCGTGCCTGAAATACAGAACCTCAGTCAGGGATTTGGGAGTTTACCTGGACACATCGTTGAATTACAGCGATCGCATCAGATATTCGACTTCCAAGTCACTCTAAATGTTGTGCTTCATAAAGCGCTGCTCTGCAGATTTTAAGAATGTCAACACTATTAGAACTTTGTTCACGACGCTCGTTAGACCGCATTTCGAGTATGGTTCAGCGGTTTGGGCCCCGTCATACGATTGCCGTATTGCCCAGGTCGACAGTCCATTCTTTAGGTGCGCTCACTTCAAGCTTGGGCGTCCGCGACCTACGGATTTTGTGATTGATTACGGTGCTTTCATGGATGAGTTGGGACTCACAACGTTGAGCGATCGCAGGGTCGTCAGAGACCTAACAATTTTGTATAAGCTGTTGAACAATTTGGTATCGCCTTTCTATTTTTTGTCCAATATTAATTTACACGTACCGTCCAGGCTTTTCCCCGAAGAGTTCCAACGTACGAATTACGCACGGCATCATTTTATTCCCAGATTTATGAGATTGACTAATTCTCACTCTTATTTAAAGTTTGGGAGTCGCGGTGGCGGTTTGGCGTGATTGGCCGATGGCTGTTTTGTTGTCGTCCAAGTGTCTTTGCGGTCCTTACATATGTCTTGCGAACGGCTCGAGCAAAATTTTAGAAACTGTGTCATTGTATTAAATTAGTTAAATTAAATTATAAGTTTATATTATTGTTTGTTATATGTTTTATGTATGCTGTAATAATGGACTTTGCCCGTGAATAAATAAATTACTATAGAGTGTTCCCCAGACATGAATCTGATTGAACATGTCTGTGACATACTTGGCCGAAGTTTAAGATCAAGAATACCGGTTGACCAAAACTTAGAAGAGGTTCGAATGGTATTAATTGAGTTATAGGAGAATTTTCCTCAGGAATTTCTAATACCCTGATAAGAGGTATGGAAGAATAATAACTGCAGTCGTAAGAGCACGTGGGGGAACCACGCGGTATTAAAAAATAACTTTGTAATTCAAGTAGATTATTAAATAATGCTTTAAACTTTAAAATTTTATAATATTTTTTATGGTACACTCTATAATAATGTTATCCAGTTGACGCAAGAATAAAAACGTTGATTTTGAATGGTCTCTAAGCAATATCTGTCCACCCAATGGAATCCCCATAACAAGCGTGCCAATATCCATATTTTTAATAAAACCCCGTAACTTCATTAATAAGTGAGTTTTCACAATGAGTCGAAAACCAAATTGCTCAGAAAATATCAATGTTTAATTTGCCATTATCGAATAATTTCTAACTTCATTCGTTCATTCTACATAAATTAAAAAAAAACATTACTTTCATTTTACCTCTGTATATCACAGAAGAACCAATTGCTTACAATCAACTATCGGTCAAACGCTGATGTCCAAGAGTCAAGCTGTATTTTCTAAAAAAAATCATCTCAATATGTTACAGGAATCAGGAGTAAATGGATGTTAAAGTAAATTTTGACAGTTCGGCAAAGTTTGCGAGTGTGTGTTGTTTTCCTGTTCTCCTATAGAGTCTTAGACGACCATTGGGAGATTTTAAACAAAACATACACTCGCCAGTGAATAAGGTTTCTTTCTCTTCCCAGTTCCCAAATTTTAATGTAACCCACCAAATTTAAGGCGTCGAACCCAGTGATTTCTTAGAAACCACGCAGAAGTTGCAGCTCTCCTTGTTAGATATCCTCATTCTTATTGTTCTGGAACGACCTCCAATTTTTTTTTGCCTCCACAGAAGTAATTCTTTGACCACTCGAAGCATTCAGCACGATAAATCGATCATCGGGTTCATTCATAACTCTCCCTACCACATTTAACCTTGGATTAAAGCAAGGGCTCTGGTAGCATCAGTCAAAGATCAAAAATGCATTCATAAGAAACAATTTGATAGCTTTTGTCACATTATTGGCACATTCCATAGCCAACTTGTTTCTTCATACAGTAATAATCGGTGATATGGATTACATATGGCAACGTTGCAGATATGAATAGTAAATAAAAACGTGTTTATAGTATTCTTTGTGTATTAGGCGGGAGAAAAATTTTTACGGTTAAGATAATTTAATAATGAAGTAACAGAAAATCATAATATATTGTTTTTTTTGTGTCAAACAATGTTATGTCAGATATTTGCGATTGATTGTGCGAGTGTATTTTACGTTTTAAATTGTTTAATTTACCTTGTAACCCTTTACCTACTATCAAATTCAAATATCATCAATATAAATTTTATTTCAACAACTTACTTTATTTATAACTTTGGTTCCACCGAATCGTTTAACAAATTCCTCGGGAGTGGCAATTGTAAAGTCTTTTTCTTGCAATCTGTTATGGATCATAACAGTACCCTGGGACATTGAAGGCCTATAAATCAAGAACACAACAATCCTTTAAGATCTCATCATAATCAAATACACAAATAAACACACTGAAGTCAACACATAATGAAATGAAATTCATAGTAAATAACAACATAATGTTTTGTTACGAATTTGCTGAATATGTACTTAGATCATTACATTATTTTTTTATGTAATTCTAAACTATAATTTGTTGCGTCAAAATATAAAAAAAAATAAACACACACATGATTATACCGTAAAGTTGATAAACTTAATTATATATAATAATACAACACTAACAAAATAAATACAACCGCTTAAATTAGATAATTTTACAATTATTCAAAAAAGAAAAGAAAAAAACAGTCCCACAACGGTATATGAACAGAAGAAAATTAAATAAATGAATTTAAGATTCTTAACATATCTAATATTACACTAAACTCTCATTTGTAAAAATGAGAATTCTAACTAAGTAAAAATATTATTGTATGCATAATAGTGAATAGCAGGTAAAGCAAAAAATAAATTTCCCTAAAATTGTGATTATTTCAAGTCAACTAAAAGGATTATACCGGGTGATTGGAAAAAGATATCGGCATTAATTGCTGCGGAACTTATTTATTTATTTAAATGAGAACTTTACAAACTTATAATTGAATGAAAATGCTAGTAATTCCCTCTTATTATTTATTTAAATGTTAAAAAAGTCAACGTTTCGTAAAAGTAACAAAGTATTTAATGTAAAGGGTTTTCCAAAAAGAGGTGTTATTTTGAATATAACTCTTTTGGTATATGTCACTTTTGCAGCTGTCATTTTTTGACATTTGACAAGTAGAAACTACGCCATTAATAAAAATTGAACGATACACGCTTCAACAACGCACTGAAATTATTAAAATTCACTATAAAAATGGTGAAAATTTGGCAGAGATAGTTCGTACAACTCGAACATTTTTGGGTCGTCGTGAAGGACCTTGTCAGACCACAATACAGAAATTGGTGGAAAAATTCGAGCTGTTGGGACAAGTTAGTGATGTGAAGATGAATCCCGTGCACGTCGCTCAAGAACAGCCAAGAATATTGCTGCTGTAGCCGAAAGTGTTGAAGAAAACCCAGGTTTATCCATTCCTCGTCGTTCTTTGGAATTAGGCATTCCAAAAACGTCATTACACCGTATTTTGCATAAAGATTGATCTGAACAACGTTTACTTTCACCAAGACGGCGCTACGTGCTACACAAGCAACGAAACCAATGATTTTTTACGGGAAAAGTTTCCGTACCGTGTTACCTCTCGAAGAGGTGATCACAATTGACCAACAAGATCTTGCGATTTAACACCTTGCGTCAAGAATTGTGTAAAAAATGCTTTCTCCGCATCTGTGGGCCGAATAATCAAGACCAACAGTGTCAAAAAATTCTGTCTTCTTCAACACAGGAAACTTGTATACGGGTGTTGACCAAAAAACTTCAACGCAGGAAAACTCTCATTATTAGTAGTGATTTAATATTGTGAACCCGTAAATAACCTTTAGTCGGCTATTCAATTAAAGCGGACAGAAGTAATCTTTTTTGAAGTGTCTACAAAAAGAAGATCGCGCCATTTGTTGTTGGGTGGCAGATGCGTACTCGAGATGAGGTGTTCACACTGCTAGAGTCTGCCGAGCAACGCCTGACGAATTCCAACATTTGCAAGTAACGCGATGCAGAACACTCGATGTGATGAGTGAAGCTCAAGTTGGCCTCCAAATAAACTCCTCCTAACCATGGTCCTGAAGTCCAGAGCTGAAGTAATCATGGAAAAGACAATTTCTAGAACAACGATTAAAATTGACACAAAAACACTTTGAGACGTCTAAATCCATGCCGTTAATCTCTCACCAATGAACCAACCGAGTGATATCCTCCTGCAAAAGGTAGCAGTCGGTGACACTTAAGATTCTCATCCGTGAACTCGAGAAGATTGAGCTCTGTGGATTTACCGGATTGAAAATCAAATTGTTCGTTGATAATAAAGGACCCAAGGCCGCCGTTAGGTGCCTGGTGACAAGAATTTCGGAATGGTACTAAGAACGCACACAAACCGTTGTGCTCAAGAATGCCTGCAGAGAGGCTTCCCGGAAAGGCAGATCAATATTATGTCAGACAGTCAAGCTGCATTAAAAGCACTGAGGTCTTACACCTTCACGTCAAAGCTAGCATGGGACTGCAAACACACCCTAAAGCAACTGGCAGCTCAGGGGAAAAACATTACTCTGACATGGGTGCCAGGACATGAAGGCATAGAGGGGAACGAAGCGGCGGAGCAATTTGCAAAGGAGGGTGCAAACGCTCCGTTCTGCGGTCCGGAACCCATCTTTGGCCTTCCAAAAACCCATATGATGGAAGAATTTCGGAGATGGGAAAAGGAACAACTTAAGTCCTACTGGAGACACACTCCCCGCCTAAGACAATCAAAAATGTTTATCAAACCTTCAGAGGCCAACGCAAGGAAGCTTATCGAACTAGAGAGAAGCGACCTAAGGCGAATTATAGGCCTTTTTACCCAGTGAAGTGCCATCTCAAAAAGATGGGCCTAACCGAGGACGACACGTGTCGTTTTTGCGAAGACGCAACAGAGACAACAGAACACGTGTTCTGTGAATGCATGTCACTTTTCTGCAAAAGGCTAAAACACCTTGGAGGGGTGACTCTAACACCCGCCGAGGCAAGGATTTTAGACCCCAGAGAAATCATCAACTTCATGAAAAGTGTGGGACAGCAGGGTAATTCATAGATTAGAGTCATTAACAAAAGATCTTCTGCCGGTGGAAGTGAGGGGAGGCCAAACCGCCTAAACGACTCCCATAAAACAATCTACAAGAAGGCACACAGGTCTGTAATTAGAGACATTGTTTTTGCTGCCGGACTTGAAGATTGAGTAATGGAACTAGTCTTCCATAATAGGTGGAAGCAACGACAGCCGAGCGAACAGTTAAAAATAATCTGCAGCGGCTTGGCAAGAAAAAACCGCTCTCAGTAACAACGGGGGAATACCGTCTGGGCCGACAGACCTTCTCATTTGTAAGGAATCAAGCTCCGCAGCGGAGACGCGAAACTCAGACATGCAGGAGGAGCCCCCATGGCAGAAATCGCCAAAGAAATGCAATTGCATCGCTATAAACGCATAATGAAAATCATAATAAAATCTTTCTGACTGAGGACAATGATAAGCATCTTGGCGGATGATAAAATCCTATCCTCGGTCTCAACCACAGTGGCATTAATATCATGGGTGAGCAAGCGAACGGCCACTACGGCCAGGTATCCGATTCAACAGAAACAGATTAAGAAAATTTTACATACCCGTTACCGCCGTCAACACCTTAGCATCACGCGGATAGTATGTGTTATAAACATGGCAATCTACTAGGTTATTCAAACGACACAATTGTCTGAGCGTAGGTGATGCGCGGTACACTTATACAAGTACAATGAAAAGCACCCTCGTATTATAAAATTAATTTTCATTGCCATACACAAAGTTCCAATATCATTCTTTAAATAGCACATCACGTCCAAAGTATCTACTTAAAGTTAATTTTCCTTAATTTCAATCTATTATCATTTATTTCAAATTATAGTTACATACATATTTTAACTGTATACCTACCTATCTATTTACAAACATTTTAGTTCATTTTGCATTATTTATGTAGGTAATAATGATATTTTTATTATTATTATTATGCTTATGTTTACATGATGTCTAAACTGACATCGCTCAATGTCGTTTATAATATCAACGTACAGGGTGTAAAGACAATATTATAGCTTTCGTAATATGATACGAAATTTTCAATGGTACAGGGTGGGCCTTTTTTCAGAAACTACAGACTTTACAAAAAAAAATGTGATTACAAAAGTTTTTTGATTTTAAAGAAGAATTATTTGGGTGCTAACAGAGCGTCGCAAAAATGCTGCACCGCCTTTAACACTGAAATTAATATAATTTTTTTCCAAAAAAACCGGTCCCTTTGGAAAAATTTATTTTTGTTTTATTTTATGGTTGCTGGTGACATAATATTAAAAAAATTCAAATTAAAGAAATAATCCATTTGATGCAGTGGAGTGTAATCTGGGATATCTTTACAAATGATAAAATTATGCCTTCCAAAATTATTGAATCATATTGTTCATATAATCAACTGCTGCCTCGAATGTAAATATTTCCCAAAATCGTGGCGACAGGCAAAGATTTATCCCTTGCCGAAAGTCAAAGATCCTCAAAGTGTCAGCGATTTACGACCAATTAGTTTGCTGCCTGTTATTTCAAAAATTCTTGAAAAAGTTGTCGCTACTCAAGTAACTGAATACCTAGATGCTCACAGCATTATTCCTAAACTTCAGTCGGGCTTTAGAAGATTCCACAGTACAACTACCGCGTTGTTAAGTCTGCTGGATGATATTTTTCGAGCTATTGACAATGGACCGGCAGCACTATTGATTTCGCTAGATTTTTCCAAAGCCTTTGACACTATCGATCACGATCTATTATGTTCGAAGTTGTCTTATTACGGCTTTGCGGAGGATTGTGTCTTGTTCTTTCGCAATTATTTGAGTGATCGTACACAGAGTGTTTGCATCAATAACTTGTCATCGGTTGCAAAGCCTGTCATTTCTGGCGTTCCGCAAGGATCAATTTTGGCTCGGCTACTCTTTATAGTATACACAGCAAGTATTTTTGATCAAGATAATTTTAGCAATGTCAGTGCTTTTGCGGACGATACCCAATTATTATATGTCATCGATCAAACCAAAACGGAATATGTCAACGAACAGGTATCAGAGGATTTGATTGCAATATCTGAATTTTCTGAAATGCATAATTTAAAATTAAATGCAAATAAAACCAAAATGATGTTATTCTGTCGAGAAACCACTCGTGCTGCTCTTAAAGAACGAATAAGTGTGCGATTAGCAAATGACACCTTACTGTTCGCGAAAAACACGAGAGTACTTGGGGTGATCTTGGATGAAAAACTTAGTTTTGATGGCCATGTAAATCTGATTCTCAAATCGACGTATGTGCGCTTGAAGCTATTATATGCAAACAAATATTTGCTGAATTTCAAAATGCGAAAAAAGTTGTGTGAGTCATTAGTGTTATCTGTTTTAAATTACTGCAATTTTGTTTATTATCCCTGTATTGACTTAGCTAAAAAGCGAAGATTGCAATATGTTCGGAGTGCTTGCTGCGGATTTATCTTTGATTTGCGTAAATTTGACCACATAACACAGTACATAAAACGGCTTTAGTGGCTCAAGTTTGAATTTGTTGTTAAATTCCATTTTGCAACCTTCATAAACCGATTAATGATATGCTCCAAACCTACGTATTTAAAAGAGAAATTAATATTTAGACACCATATTTATTCTGTAAATATCCGTTGCCAGAGTTTATTGAATATGCCTCGTTTTCATACCGCGATTTTCAAAAAATCTTTTACTTGAAATGCTGTTAAACTATACAATAATTTGAATTCTGAAAATAAAGTATTAATTGTAAGCCAGTTTCGTAAAAAAATAAGAAAAGAGCTAATGATGGAATGCTATTTCTCACTTTAGTTTATTTTGTGTTTACTATGTATGCTGATTTTTCTTTTTTATGTAAAATGGCTCGCCGCAAATTTTGTATT
Organism: Apoderus coryli; assembly: GCA_911728435.2. Classification (NCBI taxonomy): domain Eukaryota; kingdom Metazoa; phylum Arthropoda; class Insecta; order Coleoptera; family Attelabidae; genus Apoderus; species Apoderus coryli. The sequence goes on along the minus strand of OU452198.1, from coordinate 30,741,311 downwards.
ATGTAATTTGATGGACTTGTTAGTTTTTGTTTTCTATGTATAATTATACTCTGCTATCATTTATTTAGTTTTAGCTATCATTGACTGTTGTTTTTTCTTTTTCTATATAATGTGAATTTGTACACATCACGGGCTCATTGTTTTTATATATTTTTTTATTTTTTTTTTCTAGTACTGTTATATTATGGTTAAGTGGAAGAATAGCTTAATGCTAAACTTCGCCATAATTACATGACTAATCTTGTTAACTTTATTTTACTTTATTATTTTTTTTTAATTTACTTTATTCTTTTTTATATATTTTTTTTTTTGCATCAATAAAGACGATTATTATTATTATTATTATTATAATCTAATTACAATGAAACAATTTCGGCGTATCCACTATTAATTTTTTTTAAATCTTAATTCAAAGGGACATGTTTCGGAGTGCCAGCTCCATCATCAGCATTAGAATATCGCAATTATGGTGGAGACTTGAGTCTGTTAAGGGTTCTGCCTATATGCGGATTTAACTCCACCATAGTTGCGATATTTTAAGGCTGATGATGGAGCTGGGACTTCGAAACATGTCCCTTTGAATAAAGATTTTTAAAAAATTAATAGTGGAGACGACGAAATTGTTTCATTGTAATTAAAAAATACATCATTTAATAGTATTAAATTTCTGTTTTCGCATTAAAAGTTAATAGTATTAAATGATGTATTTATAGAAACTGGAGAGTTTATTGGTCGAGAGTTACTTAAAGTTATATATGATGTTGGGAACGCAAATGTCTTGTTATAGTAACGGACAATGCTAGAAATATGCAAGCCGTCTGGAACATTGTTAGATCTGAATTTCCCCACATATTTACGACTGGTTGTGTTGCCATGGGCTTAATTGGCGACAGACATTAGGAAGGTTCCTCGGCTGTCTGATTTAAGAAATAAAGCAAAAAGTATTATAAAAAAACATTAAAACCAAGCGCTATTCCGTAAAAAACAAAAGGAAAAGTATGGAAGCAAGTCAATATCTTTAAAAATGCCAAATCCAACCAAATTTGCTGGAGATGAAATTATGTTTCACGCATTAAGAGTTAATAAACCCGCATTGCTTGAAACTGTGATAACACAAGGCCTCAAAATAGATGAAACAGTGAAAAGAGTTATCCTTGACGATTTATTTTGGCAAGATATTATTACCTACCTGAAGAATTATTAAAGCCTATTGCCAGGGGGATAAAAGTTCTAGAAGGAGATTCCTCGAATTTATCCCTCGTAGCAAGAGTGTTAATGGACATAAAGCTTCAAACCATTGAATGTTTGGCTGAAAATGCTACTGTATTAAATAGCACTACTTCAAATACAATTCTTAAACAACTAAGTATAACAAAGATTTGACAACAACAAAGTAAATCCATACACAAAGCGGCATATTATGTAGATCCTCGATTTAGGGGGGAAGGGTTTTCAGACGAGGAGTGCCTAGATTGCATTGAGGTAATAAAATAAGTCTCAAGTCACCTTAGCTTGTCCACGGATGAAGCAATTGCCAATGCAGCTTTGTACAAATCAAAAAAGGCTTCTATGAAAGAACCATTTTGTGGGAACTTGCAAATCAAAAGGATTGTGATCGAGTCATGGCGGCAAGCTCTCTGTGAAAAACAACCAATGCAACCAATAGCATCCCGATTACTCCAATTAATTCCAGAATCGTCTGGTTCAGAAAGGAATTCGTCTATATTTCAATCGATTCATACAAAAAAAAAAACGAAATAGATTGGCAGGCAAAAGAGTGGAAAAGCTGGTCGCAGTTAAAAGTAACCTTCATCTTTTAGACGATAAAATTGGCAAAATGAATAACCGTTCCACCAAGGATATAAAGTATTATCGACAAATAGGAACTGCATCCTTAGACATCAATTATGATGATTATGACCAATTCATTTGGCAATATGTTCCTGATTGTGCCCAAGAAAATTCAATTGACGAACAAACTCAGACTTCCGACAGTGAGAGTGAGACGGATTATGAAAAATTGAAGATCTTCAGATTCTCTTTTAATTTAGTTGTTTTAGTAAATTTTACTTGTTTTTTTTTAATGTTTAGAAGTTTTTTTTTTTAATTGTTTTAGAAGAATGTTTAGTTTTTTTTTTATTTTTTACAAGTATGTTTTGTTATTATAGTATTTTTTTTATAATAAATACCTTAAAATTAATAAAAACCCATAAAGTTTGGTGCTTTTCAAAGGCCTCGGAAAAAACCGGAAAAGATCCTGTTTTTTTTCGGAAAAGAACCGTTTTTTTCCGAGGTGTTAAAACAGTATAATTTTTTAAACAAATTGATGACCTCAGCGAAAAATGTCTTGTGCGGTCTCCATAACTTAAAAAATAAACTAACTCCTAACGAACTATGACAGCTAGGCTAGGTGTGTGCAAATAATAAAACAATACACCAATCGTAGACAGTCGTACAAAAAAAAACTTGATAATACCTTAATTAACAAAGCTTACGTTAAAGACTTCCTGACCCGCAACCTATTAGACTGCACATTTCCATTAGAGTCATCACTTGCATTTACCCTCCAACTGTTATCAAGAACTTCACCATCACTATTCTTACATTCAGTGATAGTCACATTTGGCGGTAGCGATAACGCTGTCTCATCTTCCTCATCCCCAATCACAAACCGTTTACTATTCCTTCGCTTATTATTCAGCATAACTGCGTTCCAAAAATCACAATCGTCAATACTATTCACTTTTTCTATTACATCAATATCACGTTTATTCCCAGAAATTAATTTATTATGAACGTCATACTGTTGTGTTAAGCTACTACAACACAGCTGGCTCTGTTTACCACTCGGTAATCTTTCAATTGTTTTACTATCAAAATCAAGTCGGTTGTGATAATTGTTTGATTCGAGTTGAAGATCACAATCGCTAGACGGTAATGCGGCCGCTGATTTTTGAAAATATGAATAATACGGTGAAAATAAATAACTAAAAAAGGAAAATACAGTATCGAAAAGATTAATTGGCATTTAATCACTTGTTTAAAATACACATTTGCGAGTTAATTTGGTAAATCGATTTTATTTATTAAAGATTCTTCAGTCTTTGTAGCACAAGTTTATTAAAATATTTTTAATCAACCACTTAATAGTTACTTGTTGAACCGTTGTATAGTTGTGCAATAAAACCTGCGACACTATGGACATTGAATTTATAAAATGAAGTAAGTACTTATGTATGAAGTTAATTGACTAGGTATGTAAATATATTAATTTCTATGTAAGAGCATATTTCGAAATGGTTATAGATAATTTGTAATAGATTTTCAGAGAAATACGAGGGAGCGATTTTAATTCCGCCCAATTTTTACTTAGTCGAGTCATTAATAGAAGCAAAGATTAATGTACACAATTAATCTTTGATAGAGGCATCATCCAATTAATTGACAGCTACCTACGGGATCGAACTTTCCGAGTTTGATTTGGTAAGTGTATTTGAGATACTCGCGACATAGAGGCTGGTGTACCACAGGGCTTTGTTCTTTCACCTCACCTTTTCACAGTCTACACCATATTTTGGTATTTCCCACAAAAGGGTGTGGCATAATTTCAAGTCTGATTTTAATTTTTTGCGTTAAGAGTTTGAAAAAAGAGTGTGTTAAAAGTTTGTTTAATTGAAAATTGTGCATACAAATTGCGTTCAGTGTGTGTTATTTGCATTATTATGGCTCTTTTTGTTGGAGAAGTTCGACCGGCAAAAAAAAAATGTTGTGTCCCCAACTGTGAGACTAAGAATGGTAGTTTTTCCGATTTCCGAACCCTAATAAAGAACCAGAAATGCTAATATAGTGGTTGGCAAATAGAAATAACCCCCGTTTATTTAACATTCCTTTTGATAAACTACATAAAAGTTATCTAGTGTGTGCGAAACATTTTGTTCCGGATGATTTACAGTTTGGGTGTCGAAGAGGCCTTAAATGGAATACAACACCAATATTACATCTTAATACAGGTAAGAAAACAACGCACCTCTATTAAATGTGGTACATGTTTTAATGAAATAATTTAATTTATAGAGGAGGCACCTGGTCCAAAACGAAGAAAATTGGAACCCTCTAGTTGTGACATAGACATAAGTACTGGACCTACCACATCAAAGGAATCCGTCGGTGACCCTAGTATAGGTTACCCCATGGTCATCGATGACATGCCTAGCACATAGAAAGAATATTCCAAGAACGTAACTAGTATGTTATTTTATTTATTTTTTTAAATTATAAACTTTATTGTCTACCTACTACCTACTTTTTGACTAAATTAAAATGTAAAATAATATTGTTAATTGTGCGTTTCTATTTTAATAATAAATGTTTTATAATAATAATTGTTTTTTTTTCGATCCCATTCATGTTTTGTGTCGTGTAACATATAATGGTGCAACTTTTTTTGTAGTCTTTCAAAAATATTTTGAACACTATCTCGTTTTAATAATTTTTTTGAAAAACTACAATTATTAATAGTTGCATCATAATCTGTAACTATTTAAATTTATTGGAAATATTCCTCACTAATATTATTTTAAATTTCCCGCCAAAACTAATTTATGAGTCTGCGACACATCAATAGATGGCGCTTGTTTTAGTTCCGATTGTTAACATTGCAGTTCGTATTCTAAAAGGGTATGTTTTGTGGCACGGATCAGACGGTCATTGCACAGTATGCCGATGATAAAGCACTTCTAAGAAGAAGCACTCAAGCAAGGATGGTCACCAGATACCTCAAGCGGGCAGCAGACCGGCTGAGCGAATTGTGACTAGACGAATTAAAATAAACGCCGAGAAAAGTACTGCCTTGCTTATCCTAGGAAAAAGAAGAAAGAATCCACGAGGACATGTGCAAATCGATGGGGAAGACGTCCAATGACAAAGTACATTGACGTTACATTGCACAGAGGCCTGAAATTCCAGAAGCACTTCAGCCGGAAAAGAGCAGACAGCTGTCAGCGCGCTGCCCCCGTTGATCAACAAAAAAAGGAGACATCCACTGAAAAGCAAGCTACTCCTCATCAAGGCTGTCGTTCGGCAGCATTGGGACAGACAGCGAGGTAATACCGGAGGAAACTGGAGAACAAGGATATCAGAATAGCACTAGAGGTACCAAGGTTTGGGATGAACGATCGTATTCGAAGGGAATTGAGACTCAATTATTTGACAGAACATCTCGCGCAGCGAGCAACATAGGCCTTCGAAAAGATTGAGCGACATCGGAATCTGCGGGCAGCGGTGGACTACGATGCCGAGGAACAATCAAGGAGATCCAAAAGGCCCAGATGCATCAAATCAAAATGCATCAAGCTAAAATGACCCCACTGTACAGGGTGGCCCAAACTGGACGGATTCTTATGGGAAAAAGTGACATGCTCCAGGCTCAAATTTCATGAAAAACTCATTGGTGGATTTTGGTCGATTTCGTTTTCGGTATATAACTTTTTTGTTTTCTAGGTAATTCATTTCCGAAAAAACTTTTTCAGGGCACTCTTTTATATTGAAAAAGCTGATGTGACTTGTTTCTATACAAAGCTATTCGTAAATTTGCTGTAACAATTATTATTTTTTTACTCATGGAACACCCCGTATATTTTTACAATTTCTTGTAAGACATAAAATTCTCTTTACGAATATATACAGGGTGTCCTATGGTGACGGCCCATTAAAATATTTCGGAGACTACTTTGAATTGAATTTGGAAAATGTTGGTATATGTACAGCCGACTATGGTCTATTCAAACATCATAATACCAAACGCTAATAGGTTACTGATTTTGAAAATGCATAGTTTTTGAAATATCGGCAATGAAACATTTTTTAGCATTTTTACTATTCTCGTATATTACTTAGACTAATTAATTTAGTGTGCCATGAAAATAATAAAATTTTTCTGCATGCCCATAAACGTCAAATCAAGCATCAAAAGTTAGTGTCTGGACTCAGGACCTTGCGTAGTGGTGTGCCGCAGGGCTCGATTCTTAGTCCAATTTTATTTTCCATTTATACATCGCAGCTCATGAAATCCTTGAGACACTGCCCTGCTCATTTATATGCCGAAGACACCCAGCTCTATATGTCGTTTAAACCCGTTGATATGAACGAGACCATGCGTCGGTTTGATGATGATTTGGAGCATTTGGTGAGAGTATCCAGGAATCATTGCCTCGAAATAAACCCGGGAAAGTCGCAATTTTTATTGCTGGGCCCTCCCAGGGCTCGGACTACATACTGCGGGGCTTTCTCACTCATGGTGGAGTGTTTTACTTTACACTGTACAAATACCGTAAAAGATTTGGGTCTGTTTCTGGATCCTGACTTGAGGTTTAGTGGACATGTAAGTGCTTGCATAAAAAAAGCCTTTTATAATTTAAAAATGATATATAGCCATCGAAAACTGCTGACTGCTCCTCTCAAAAGTTATTATATGATAGCTTGGTTCTGTCGGATTTTAATTTCGGTGACGTTGTTTATGGCCCCTGTCTCACTAGTGTGGATAAGCCCAGAATTCAGCTTATGCAGAATTCCTGTGTTCGCTTAATATCTGGTATTAGAGGAAGGGATCGGGGTGTAAGTGCAAAAATTGCTGAGCTGGAGTAGCTTACAATGAATCAGAGGCGCCTTCTGCATGCACTTACTCATTATAATAAAATTATTCAATCAAGAACGCCGGCATATTTATTCAGTAAACTTAATTTTGGAGGCACAGCGCATTCGATTGATACTCGCAATAGTCGTATCATTTCTCCACTGATTGCCGATATTTCGAAAACTGTCCATTTTCGAAATCAGTAGCCTATTAGAAAGTTTCTTTAATTTTTAATGATACGTAAGATAAAATTATAAAAATATACCTGTTCAATTTGAAAAAACTGACTTTCGACTGTTTTTATAACATCGTTTTCAGTATAATTTTTTGACCACCCTGTATGAATAAATCAGAAAATGTCGTACGTATCGGAAAAAGGAGGCCTTACTTAATAAGAAAACGACTGGAAAATGATTACTAAATACTTCTTTATAAGAAAAAAATGTGATTATTATTGAGCCCTAAAATGTCAGTTTTGACATAAATCTGGATACCTATACGTCAAAACGGCTGGATTTAGGTATATGACATGATACATGAAACATGTCTAGAATCTAATGTGGAATCCAAAAATGTCATAATATATAGGGTGTTCTATTTAAAATAGCAAAATCACTATCAACTTCCGGTATAACCGGAAGTGCTAAGCGGTTGGTATTATGATATTTGAATAGACCATATTTGGCAATACATATACCAAAATTTTCCAAATTCAATTCAAAGTAGTCTACGAAATATTTTAATGGGCCTTCACCATAGGAATTATTAACAAATAATGGCGATGATGAGAAACAGATGATTTGTCATATGGTGATATTTAAATATTGGATCTGTAGACCAGCATCTACAGTTTAGACCCCAGATTTAAAAAAGATTCATTTTAACGAGCCCGTAGCTTTATATAATACTTCCATCAAAGATTAATATACATTAATCTTTGCTTCTACACCCTAGATGCTCTTGATTGACCTACAAACGCCTACAAATAAAAATTCCAATTTTAACGTTATTTTACTACGAGACACCGGCACCGATACGAATTTCTGTATCTAAAAATTAAGTCAGATTTTTTCTAATCACAAATAAAAATCACGTGGAAGAAATTTTAAATGCTGTAGGGAAAATGTTTTTCAAAAACTATTACGTATTTAGTTTTGCTGCTACACTACACAACTTTTAATGTAAATTTAGAGATATTGCCGATTTTATAACCTCAATGTAACTACCTACCATCTACCTAAACTGATAATGTTTAAATTTGAATTATTCACCGTTTATTAATTATTACCACTATCACATCATTTTTTCCGAAAAATGTTTACGAAATTATATCACAAACAAATGATTAGTTGACTAATTAGGTATATAACAAAAAAATAAAAAACTAAAAACATAAGATAAATTATTTAGATGCGCGCTCGCAACACATCAATATTACAAAACAGCTGAACATCGACCGAGGTATCATGCCACCATAACAATCGTACATGGCTGCGGAAAATGAAAAAAAAATACTATTGGAATCAAGGTCACAGCACACTTTTACACACACCGTACCCGTATCGAGGTTCGATTTCACTGAGTTAGGATTGTCAGATATTTTGTGTCCAAAATTTTGGGGATAATATAAATTAAAATTGTACATGGTGGCCCAAACCACACGAGATGGAGAAGTAGTCAGGATATCATGATCAGTTTTTGAACAAAACTAACGATGAGCGATATTGAAATAACTTCCTTGTTTTGTGATTTTAAAAAAAATCAAAAAACGATATATTTTTTAAATTTTTACTAGCTTTTATAAATCTTATTATTTTCAAATATTTCTAACTGCTTATATTTTGTTTTGTGAAATAAACAATTTTTTAGCTCTCCATATCATATACCTATGTAATATACACCGGGTATCCCACCGGGAAGGGATTCGATCGATTATGAAGAAACTACATGGTGGAACAATCTGAAAATCTGGTGTAGTACTTAGGTTCTCCTTGTAATTCTAAACATATTTCATACATACTATGTTGTACCTATCGCTGGCCGTTTTCGAAATATTTGAAATTTTATGTCAAAAATGACGTTTTCAGAATAAAGAATAATAACAATTTTTAGCTCTCCATATCATATATGTAATATATGTATATATGGTTAGCTCTCCATATCATATATGTAATATATGTATATATGGAGACTATTAGTTTCATGAAAAAAAAATTTTTTTTAATTTCACCGGAAATACTTGTTTTTGGTCATTTTATACATAAATAAGTAGTTTTAAAAAAATGTCTGTCTGTCTGTCTGTCTGTCTCTCTGTCTGTCTGTCTGTCTGTCTGTCTGTCTGTATGCACGAAAACGCAAAAACCGCTTAACAGATTTTAACCAAATTTGGTACAAAAATACTATTGGACATGGCAAGGAGCTGATTAGATTTTGGGAAACATTGAGCGTAGGCAAGGGGTTTAAAAGAGGGTTCAAAAATTAAAAAAATTCATAGTTCTTAAACTTATCCGAAATACTGCATAATTTTTTACGCATTTAATTGAATATAACCTAAAATATTTATCATAAAATATTAGACCCCATTGGCGTTCGAAAATAGTGTAAAATGGGGTAAAAAATATTTAAAAAAAACGTACTTCTTAAACATAGCAGAAATATTAACTAATTATTTATAGCTTTGATAGAATACAACCTATAAAATGTGTCAGAAATAACTTACTTTCATTGGCGTTCGTAAATAGTGGAAAAGGGGTCAAAACATAAAAAATATATATTTCCTAAACTTATTCGAAATATGGAATAATTTTTTATAGTTGTGATAGAATATAACCTAAAAAATGTTACATAAAAGAATTAGTTCACACGGGCGTTCGAAAATGGTCTAAAAAAAAAGGTCAAAAACGAAAAAAAAATGTTTTCCAAACATACCAGAAAAATTGGCTAATTATATATAGCTTTGATATAAGATAACCTAAAAAATGCAGCATAAAATTTTTATTTACATAGGCGTTCGTAAATAGTAGAAAAAGGGGTAAAATAAAAAAAAATTAAAATGTAAAAAATTTTATATTTAACTAGTTGAATTGGTGTTAAAAATACACGACAAAAATTAATGTACCATAGGCGTCCGTGAAAATTCTATAAAAGGGTCAGAAAAAATTTGTATCCGTGATAACTCAAAAACCACTTAACGGATTTTAACCACATTTGGTACGAAAATACTACGGGATATTTATAGGTGGTGATTAACATTGAGCGTACGCAAGGGGTTTAAAAGAGGGTTCAAAAATTTAAAAAACCATAGTTCTTAAACTTATCCGAAATATTGAATAATTCTTCATAGTTGTGATAGGATATAACCGAAAAAGTGTTACATAAAAGAATTGGTTCACACAGGGGTTCGAAAATAGTCAAAAAAGGGGTCAAAACCGAAAAAAAAAATGTTTCCCAAATATACCAGAAAAATTGGCCAATTATATATCGCTTTGATACAAGATAACCTAAAAAATGCACCATAAAATTTTTATTTACATAGGCGTTCGTAAATTGTAGAAAAAGGGGTAAAATAAAAAAAAATTAAATGTAAATTTTTTTTATAATTAACTAGTTGAATTGGTGTTGAAAATACACGACAAAAATTAATGTACCATAGGCGGCCGTGAAAATTCTATAAAAGGGTCAGAAAAAATTTGTATCCGTGATAACTCAAAAACCACTTTTTAACGGATTTTAACCACATTTGGTACGAAAATACCACAGGATATTTATAGGTGGTGATTAACATTGAGCGTAGGCAAGGGGTTTAAAAGAGGGTTCAAAAATTTAAAAAATCATAGTTCTTAAACTTATCCGAAATATTGAATAATTTTTTTATAGTTGTGATAGAATATAACCTAAAAAATGTTACATAAAAGAATTAGTTCACACAGGCGTTCGAAAATAGTCTTAAAAAAGGGTCAAAAACGAAAAAAAAATGTTTTCCAAATATACCAGAAAAATTGGCTAATTATATATAGCTTTGATATAAGATAACCTAAAAAATGCAGCAAAAATTTTTATTTACATAGGCGTTCGTAAATAGAAAAAAAAGGGGTAAAATAAAAAAAAATTAAAATGTAAAAAAATTTATATTTAACTAGTTGAATTGGTGTTAAAAATACACGACAAAAATTAATGTTCCATAGGCGTCCGTGAAAATTCTATAAAAGGGTGAGAAAAAAAATGTATCCGTGATAACTCAAAAACCACTTAACGGATAACCTACAACATGCAGCATAACAATTTTGTTTACATAGGCGTTCCTAAATAGTAGAAAAGGGGGCAAAATAAATTTTATAATAAAACTAAAAAAAAATCAATTAATTTGCGTTCAAGAACTTGGCCTAGATCTGAAATATAAAATATCTGCGTATAAATAGTACCTCCAAAGAGAAGAGAAAGGCACAAAACCCGATACTTAAAAAAAAATAGCTGATGTCTAAAACAAAACAAAAATTTATTAAATTTAGATAAATGACAAAAAGGTCATAAAATTATTACTTTTACACTTAAATATGGAGAGCTATTCGTGCCTCGAGGGCAACAGCTAGTTTATTATATGGAAGCTTTAATAATTTAGTTTATCTATCTATCCCAAAAATATTGGCAATTTTACATTTTTCTATTACAATATAGTGATTTGAATTTGAAATTTAATTGATTTTAGTTGGCCATGATGGCTTTAGATAGCAAATAAATATGACACTTGACAAAAATAATCAACAATTATGAGAAATTGTAGTAGTAATAATCATGTCGGGCGTAAAAATTATTTATTTATTTATTTACCAATACATTACATACACCAAGAAATGCTAATTACAAGCACTGCAATATTAACAATTACTAATTAATAATATACTTATACACTAAATAACATACAACAAAAACAAATAGACAAGCTATAATCTAAAAATAACAAATTCAAAACAATAATTTTGTCGGAGATATCACCTATACAATAAGTGTATCTGACTGCGACAATTCAAAATTAATTTTCTCACTTGCCTAAAATCTGAGGAGAAAAGATCAAACTCTTCATTGGAGTGCGTTATATTATTGCATTCGATGAGCATGTTATTTAACACAGATGTACTATGCGGCTCAGTCCAGAAAATATTCTTACAGGATATTCTTAGATTAATCTTCGGTACTTTGAAATATATGAACCTAAGTAAATCACATTCATGATATTTTAAGTTGTTCAAGATACAATAGATAAAGGCTACTGCAAAGTATTTACGTCTATCACTTCAAGTATCAAGTTCATATTCATTTAACATCTTATTGTATGAAATCTTAAATGGGTAAGTTTGTTTATCACGCAGATAGACATATCTTAAAAATCGTTTTTGCACTTTCTCTATAGAATCTACATGCGTAACAGCTGTCGGCATCCACACAACCGATGCGTATTCAAGATGCGGTCTTACAAGTGCAAAATATAATCTCTTGATGGTAGAAACTTTAAAGTATCTGCTGTTTCTGATCCCAATGCCTTGTAGGCCTTTGCAGTCACAGCCTGATAATGATCATTAAACCTTAGGTCTGAGCGGAAAACAACCCCCCAAGTCCCTGATACTAGTTTTTCGTTCCAAAGTAATATCATTTATCTAATATGTTCCTTATATAAAGTTCAGTTTTCTGGTATATGTAATCACCGAGCATTTTTCCGAATTTACTTTAATGTTGTTCTCCTGAAACCATGCAGTAACAAGGTTGATATCGTCCTGTAATTCATCACAATCCTTCTGAGATTTAATCAATTTTAAAATCTTAAAGTCGTCAGCGAATAAAAAGCCAGTCGAAAAACGTCCGATCTGAGGTAAATCATTGACATAAATTAAGAATAGTAATGGTCCGAGGATACTCCCCTGGGGAACCCCTGATGTGCTCCTGAAATTATAGGAAAATCTATTGGCCATCTTAACTCTTTGACATCGATCACACAAATAAGATTTTAGTAAGTTTAAGGAATTGTATGAAAACCCCAGCCCACTCAGGTTACAAAGCAGGATCCGATGGTTAACCCTGTCAAAAGCCTTGGCACAATCGGTATAAATAACATCCAGCTGCTCTCCAGCGTCAAGAGCTAGTGAGGTATATTCAGAAAATATGCAGAGGTTACTAGATGTAGAACGATTCCTCATGAAGCCATGCTGAAATGTGCTAAGTTTTGGTTTGGACCCAGCTGTATATATTGTTGTAAAGAATATTCTCGAAGATTTTAGCTAAGTTATTGAGTAGACTTATTGGTCTATAATTCATTACTTCATTTCGCTTGCCATTCTTAAAGACGGGGGTAATAGTGGAACTTTTTAGTTTATCGGGAAAAGTGTTGTTATTTCAACAAATATTAAAAATATGTGACATTGGCAAGGTCAACCATTCCACGCACCCCTTGTAAATATAGTTGGGTATATTGTCTGGACCCGTACTTTTTTTGGGTTTTAAACACTTTTTTTTTTTTTTTGAAAGGGTCCGTGCGACTTAAGTCCCCGGTTTGACTGCAGCCTCATGGGCTTAATTGTGAAAATTCCCGTATATTATGCCACCCAATCCAGCAGCCCTGTACCCTCCACTAACTTGTGGAGTTCAGTTATGTGTTGGGTGTCAATATCTGCTGGCGCAAGCAGCGAATGCCCAAAAATAGCGTGTCGTCTTCGTTGTAGAACTACACACTCACATATTACATGGTAAGCTGTTTCAACTGCCCCATTACACAATCTGCATTGAAGTTGCCCTTTGTACAGCCCCATCTTATTTAGGTGGTCTCTCAGAGCGCAATGGCCAGTAAGGAGTCCCGTAGTTATTCGCATCTGACTCCTGCTTAATGATAGCAGTTTTTCAGTGCGTTTTGTTGCGGCACCAGGTTTAAACACTTAATAGCCTCCTTCACCATATGTTGATCAATAGGTTGAAAATCGAAATTACCTTCTGCCACATGAGAGCTTGCTGCAGTGTTATCTGAATCATACACCGAACTAAAGTAGTGCGCAAAAGCATTAGCGACTGCCTCAGGATCTCCAAACAGTTCACCCTTATAAATCATTTCTCGGGGAATTCCACTCTGACCATGCCTACTGTTGACAAAAGACTAAAAACTCTGAGGATTTACATTAATCTCAGCTTCCATTTTGACTTGATAGTTCCTAAACTCAATTTTAGTTTGACTCTTAATCATTATACTAACGCATACTATCTAAATTTGTTTATTATTTATGGATAATGTGACAGAGTGATAACAAGAACGTGTGATAACATTTGCTACCAAATACCCAGAAAAACATAAACCATCACCAAAAGTTAAACTAATAATACATATTTTCGAAGGTTTCGAGTCTGTGAAGAAGTTGATTAACTAATAACGTGAACGTATGATACAAACTTATCTAAGGTCAACTCATAAAAAAAATTACTTTAACAAATGTTCAAAATCTTGACCTTGAACTTCGAAACACTTTTCACATCTCAAAATTAATTGTTCATGTGTTGCCCGCCGAATAGATGGTTGACTCAAATTGGCAAATGCATTCCGAACTCTTTTCATACAGTCCTCTTTAGTGGTCAAATGCCTTCTGCACCTACACTTCATTTTTGATCGTCCCCCAGATATAATAATCGATCGCTTTTAGAAAATCCAGACTGCACTGCAAATTTTCGCAGATATGGCGTAGGATATGCCGTGAAGTACCCCCGTTTTATTTTTGTCTTTACGGACCCATAATTTTTGAAATTATCTATTATCCGTTTAACAACTTTTGGTGATGGCTTGTGTGTTTCTGCGTACCTGGCAGCAAAGGTATCACACGTTTGTGACTTCACTCTGTCACATTATCCATAAATAATAAACACATTTAGAGTATAATTTATACGCCCGCCATGATTATTACTACTAATTAATGTCTACAATTTGTCATAATTGTTGATTATTTTTGGCAAGTGTCATATTTTTTTGCTATCTAAAGCCATCATGGCCAATTAAAATCAATTAAATTTCAAATTCATATCACTATTGTAATAGAAAAATGCCAATATTTTGAAAACTATCAGTTTTTGGGATAGACATCCTTTCATAAACTTGCCCTTATTTTTGATAATAAAAAAATTTTTTTTTGAATTATGACACTTTTCTCAATTTGATTTTTTACCCTTTTTTCAAATACCCTGTATTAATATCTTCTAAAGAAATATACGTAGGCGCCTAAAGTAGGTCTATATCTCCTAGGATATTCTAACAAATTAAATTATTAAAGCTTCCATATAATAAAAAATTGTTATTATTCTTTATTCTGAAAACGTCATTTTTGCCATAAAATTTCAAATATTTCGAGAACGGCTGGCGATAGGTACAACATAGTATGCATGAAATATGTTTAGAATTACGAGTACAAGGAGAATCCAAAAAAAATATAATTTATATAGGGTCGCGTTGGAAATAAGGAACTTGACACCCATTTCCGGTATAACCGGAAGTGCTAGATTGTTGAAAATATTTTAGCCGAATTGGTGCCATTGACCTAAGTACTACACCAGATTTTCAGATTGTTCCGCCATGTAGTTTCTTCATAATCGATCGAATCCTTTCCTGGTAGGACACCCGGTACACGTTCACAATTTTAAGTTCAAAAATAACGAAATAAATAGATAGGTACTATAATATTTATTATCATTAAATGATATATCATTAATCGATAAAATTAGAAAATAAGACAAATGTATATACATAATAAAATATAAAAAACCAACATATTTTTCTGAACCCAAGGAATTTTTTAATTTCCCAGGGACCAAACCTCCTAAACGCCACATTTAAATACATTGCATCTGTATTCCTGGCAGACCCACATGACTTCAAACATTACCGTTAATTGTGCCCCAAATAGGGACACACGGTCTGTCCGAAAAACAGAGTGTGCACCAAAATGATGCACATGGTCGTTAACGTGTTAAACTATACAGAGTGATCAAAAATTGATCCAAATGGGACATATTTGATAAGAAACACCTATTAATAGAGAAGATAGCCAAAAAGGAAATAAAATGTCATGTGGCCAGTTTTCGTTCAATTGAGAATATCGCAAACCTTTAGTCGTTTATGAGATATAGGAACATTCACAGTTTTGTGCATTTTTTATTGGTTCTCATAAATTTCCAAAACTTAGTTCTACACAATTTAAGGATTTTACTAAAATTAATTATTTACTTACTGTAGACGTTTTCTCCTTTCCATCAAGTTGGCTTGATGTGCTGGTGATAAACCACCGAAACCGTTAGATGGTGCTGCTGGCGGGGAATTGTCATTCTCCTCACCAGCTTGTGGAAAATCATCGTAGGACTCTTTGGTGTCTTCATCTCCTACAATCAAAATATTTGTAGACCGATTTTCGTCAGCTTATATGCGCTAAAACTTGTCTGAGAAGCTTTTCTATACTTCAACAGATGGAAGTTCAATTAAGATTATTAGGGTGTTCTAAGCACCATTTTTGATGAAACTTGACTTATTATTTCATTTGACCCTGCAGCAAAAACTGCAAGGAAGAGGTTATATTGGGAGATAGAGAATGAAACAATGAATCAATAATTGATTTGCCATTGGAATTATTTCGGCGACAATTGAAGCTCAGAATTTATTCATAGTGTGATTAACTTTTTCTATAATTTATAATGAAAATTTGTTTATTCTAGTTTTAAGAGTTTTTGTTTTGTACATTCTTTCTTTATTTGTATATGCTTTTTTAAGGAAGAGTGGAAGAGTGGCATTGGCCAAATCTCTATCCTTTTTGTGCAATTGTATATATTCTACATTTTCACAATAAATCATTATTATTATTATTATTAATCAAAAGAGCTTAAAATATACTAGGTGGTCCATACAAAAAAAACATGGATTTGTATCATCATCATATATTCTGAGCTAGTTAACAATGATTTTCGAAAATAGCTCAGTATCTCGAAAACTAAAAAAGTTATTACCCATCGTTAGGTTTATCGCAACACATTCTCACAGCTCACCTAAAATCCATTGCGCCCCACCACTGGATTCACCATCTTCCTTAACCTCTGTCGTCATCTTCCTAATTTTGTTGGTCTTCACTTGACTGTAGACTTCTTTTTCTATTTTTCCGTCTGTTTCATTAGAATTTTCTAAAGGATCATCCACACGACCTTTGTCGTGAAAACTATTTTCTGTAATCAACAAAATGAAAAAAATATTTTTTTTTAACAATTGCCACAAGAAATCAAACTTAATTAATAATTATTCTACTATACAGGGTGTTCTACTATACAAAAGGTAAAATACATAAAATGCTTATTCATTTTAGAAATCAATATACAGGGTTATTCACGATTTATGGCGCGGAATATTGTGGACAAACTACGTGACTTTCAAAAAGTTTCATTTGTTGGACGTGTGGGCATCTACTATGGCTACTTTTTTAAATTGGTTTAGTATTATACAGGGTGTCCCAAATAGTCTAAAAACTATCAAAGTTATGTTTTTTTAAATGTAATGCCCTGTATATTATTGCACTTTTAGATCCTCTGATCAAATTAAGTGTCTGTTTCATTAAGGTTTATAACACCTAAACCTTAAGGTTTTTTAAATAAATTGAATTTTCTCAAAATCTAGCCTCATTTTCATCTTTCAAATACTTAGGAACTATTAAAGTCATGTTGACGAAATGAACACTAAAGCGTAAAAATAGATTATATTTGATATTCCATTTGCAATAAACTTGCAATCTTGTACAGGGTGTCCAAAAATTAAAACTACTCAAATAAGAACTTTAAGTTGCTATAGCTTCATTAATGTAAATGGAACGTCATATTTCTGAGCTTACCTATCAATGTACTTACTAATTACCTGTCGAATGGTATTAGGGTGTACTATAGCTAAGTCTGCGCGTTTAGGCAGAAAAAGCCAAATAATTGTTTTGTACACCATTTGGTGTTTTTTAAATAAACGTTTTAATATATCTTAGTAGGCTATGGAATCAGAAATGTCAAATGATCTACAATTATTATAAAAGCCATTATTATTCTTAATTATGCATAAACAGCAATAATGGAAATAAAATAGCACTGATAAATCTCTACCAAAATATTCATAACATGTGTTCGAAATGTTGACCGTCCATTTCCAGACACTTCGATATTCTTTTTTGAAAACTACGGCTAACTCTGGTCAACATTTGTGGGGTAACAGTTTGAAATGCATCTCTTATGCGTATTTTCATATCGTGTGGTGTTGTTGGAGGCGTCTTGTAGACAATTCCTTTCACGTATCCCCATAAAAAGAAATCCGGAAGAGTTAAATCGGGAGATCTGGGAGGCCAATTTTTAAATCCATTTCTTCCAATCCACCTGTTTTGAAAATTGGTATCCAAAAATTGCCGAACCTCGTGATGATAATGAGGCGGAGCTCCATCTAATTGAAACCATATGGTTTTTCTCCTGTTTAACGGAATTTCTTCTAATAATACAAGAGGTTGGTGTAGAAGAAAATCGAGAAACATCATACCATTTAAAGATCCCTCAAAAAAATAGGGTTCTATTAAATATGGGCCGAATGTTCCACCCCACACATTAACGGACCACCTATTTTGATTGCTGATGATTCTGTATTCATGGGGATTCGAGTCAGAATAATAATGGTAGTTGTGTCTGTTCACGAGGCCATTGTTGTAAAATGTACATTCGTCACTAAATAACACATTATCAAAAAATGTTTCATTTGCTGCCACTTTATCTAACACCCACATGCAAAATTCAATTCTATTGTCAAAATCATTTCCATAAAGATCTTGACAAAGCTGAGTTTTATAAGCCTGAAATCTATGTTTTTTAAGCACTCGTGAAATACTTGCCTGACTAATATTGGTGTTTTCGGATATGTGATTTTGACTAATATTAGGATTTTCGATAACTGAACCAACTATAGCAAAAATAGTTTCTTCATTTTCGGTGACAGGTTTTCTTTTCACGTATTTCTTGTAGCTAACCCTTCCAGTTTCCTTAAACTTATTTAATAGTCTCTCAAAAGCAGCTGGTCTTGGATAATTTCGTATGGGAAACCTTTCAGCATAAACTCGAGAAGCCAATAAAGAATTTTGATGACATTCTCCAAGGATCAATATCATATCAATACGTTCTTCTTTTGAATAAATAATCTTCATTTTAACAAAACAACACCAAAACTAACAATTGTACATCAATAATGACACTAGTAAAGCATGAACAGTAAATTAAATTGACAGATAAAATAATTTATTTGACATTTCTGATTCCATAGGAGACTAGATACATTAAAACATTTATTTAAAAACACCAAATGGTGTACAAATCAATTCTTTGGCGTTTTCTGCCAAAACCCACAGACTTAGCTATAGTACACCCTAACACCATTCGATAGGTAATTAGTAAGTACATTGCTAGGTAAGTTCAGAAATATGACGTTCCATTTACATTAATGAAGTTATAGCAACTTAAAGTTCTTATTTGAGTAGTTTTAATTTTTGGACACCCTGTATAAGATTGCAAGTTTATTGCAAATGGAATATCAAATATGATCTATTTTTACACTTTAGTGTTCATTTCGTCAACATGACTTTAATAGTTCCTAAGTATTTGAAAGATGAAAATGAGGCTAGATTTTGAGAAAATTCAATTTATTTAAAAAACCTTAAGGTTTAGGTATTATAAACCTTAATGAAACAAACACTTAATTTGATCAGAGGATCTAACAGTGCAATAATATACAGGGCATTCCATTTAAAAAAACATAACTTTGATAGTTTTAGGTTATTTGGGACACCCTGTATAATACTAAACCAATTTTAAAAAGTAGCCATAGTAGATGCCCACATGTCCAACAAATGAAACTTTTTAAAAGTCACGTAGTTTGTCCACAATATTCCGCGCCATAAATCGTGAATAACCCTGTACAATGTATCCACGGATAGAGATTAGAAGAGGACAAACTTTTTTATTTGTAGATTTAGAAGAAAAAGTCATTCTTTATAAAAACGTCTGCTTGTGTCGAAACTAGAATTTCGAATACCAAATTTACGAGTTGTATACAGGGTATATCAAAAATATCAATTTTAATGATTTTGATTTTTTTGTTTTTAATTTTATGAAAATATTTTCAAAACCGTGATTTATTACACCAATTGTGCAAAACAATCTAATCAACATTTTTCTCAAAGTGGTTAATTTCATAGCTATTATTAAAATAATAAAATTAAAAAAATCAAAATCCATAAAAATGTTATACCCTGTATAGTAATCGTAAATTGGGTATTCGAAATTGTAGTTTCGACACAAGCAGACGTTTTAATTCTAAATCTACAAATAAAAAAGTTGTTCGTCTTCCAAACTCTATCCGCGGACACATTGTACAGTGTGTCTCAAATAAAATGGTTTTCTTTTCAAACGATCCGTAAGTAAGTAGATTACGAGGGGTCGTTGTTAATTTCGCGGATTGGGGGAATGGAAGTGAGTGCTGGGGATATTTTTAGTAACGACATGTTCTATGATAGATACCAAATTTTATCTTATTCGGATAATTAACGTTCGAACTATCGGGAAGGAAAGATTAAGCCAGGAAAGTCTGTTCAAACCTTTCTGGATGGAGATGTCAACGCTTGCACAGGAAAAACACGGAGGTGGCCTATTGAAGACCCAGCGGTCTTGATCGGGCACTTTTTGAATAAATAGAAACAAATAAGAATAAACAAGCCGTGGTGCGTCTTTGGATCTCTGTAGAGAAGCCATGGCTTTCCACACTATCTTGGCTCACATTCATATTAAGGCACTGCTGTCTCATTGGGTCTCCCTGTGCATTGTAAATTTTCTATCACGCTTGGGGAAATAATAAGAAGTAAACCAGGCACGCAAAATAAAATTTAAAATATTGCAAATCTAGCATCGGTTGGACTTGTTTTAGTTAAGTAGGCCGAAAGTTGTGTAGCCTTAAGAAGCAATTCAAAATATTTTGGAGCTAAATCATTCAGAGTAGTTCGAAAGTGTTTTGATCTTCATGCAGAATATTTTGAAAAAAAAAAAAAGAAAGAATTTCGATTGATTTATACAATCAGGGGGACTAAAGAATTCCTGTATTTATTTATTGTATTTTGAACACCCTGTATACACTGTGTCCAGGACACCAATGGTATAGCATTCGAATCTTGGAAAAGGTAGGAGTTACAATGTCGGTTAAATGAGAGAAAAGTTGTACAAGTTACACACCTTTTAAATGATGTTTTCAAAAGTAAACTAAAAGTTTTTGCGATTTTGGTTTATATTTATTTCTGACATTAGTTTTTCAGATATAAACATATTAACCCATTAGTGCCCGTAATTTTTGTCTGTTTTAATTAGAACAAAAACACGTTAGTTGCTGTTTATATATGTGAAATAACATTGTATACGCAAAATTTAAAATTTATTTATAATAAAAGTACCAAAAAAATAGTGGCACATAAATGTGCCACCAGGCACATACAGTAACATAAGAGAAACATTACAAAAATATTTAAAACTAAATAATGTTTGAATAATTACATCAGTTATTGATAAATCTAATAAAAAGGTATGTTCTATGGAAATTTCTAAAGTATGTTTTTGGGTGCAGGGCTACTTTGCAGGTATTATTCTCAAAACTGGTGCGGTTAGAACATTTTTTACATTTTGCCTATGTTTCACTACTTTGGACTATCAAGTGATTTTGTTCATTCAAACGTAACTAATTGACAATTGGTGATAATGCGCTTGATGATGGCCCTGGTTTCATTGAAGGGTGCCCATAAATATAAAGCAGACAGACCTGATCATTCAAAATCGACGCCTCCCATATTTTTGTTATAAGCGGCATTTGAATATGAATTTTACTTTTTTTAGTTATAGAATATCTCTACATTTTTCAAAGGAAGAATATGATTACAGCAGTTTGATAATACAGTTACAATGGAATTATCATTCCCCCGCACAAGTACTAATTTTCCATCGGTTTTGAGTTCCATTGTTCCTCGGCTTGTTTTAGCAACAAATTATACTCAGACATATTTGATTCTTTTGAAACTCTATTTTTCCGTAAAGTACCAGTAATAATTTCTAAATTGCGTACTGAACGTAATAAATACGTACTGGTGCGTGTTTGACAGTTCAAATACTAAAAATAGAACAAGGCCAACTGCGTATGCATATCTTTGAAATAGAAATCATGTCTGCCCACTGGCACGTTTATGTGCCAATGGTTTTTTTTCCTTCATAATAAAATTTATGTTATAAAAAAACTTATGGTTTTGTTGAATATCGTTACAATGAATATTTATCAATAACAAAATGAAAAATGTAACAGCTAGTAAAGTAATTAAAAGTAGAAAAAAAATGTATATTTACATCAGTGCAGACAGGTGTAGTAAGATGCTTCAGAGTGGGTTAGATTTTCATTAATTTCTCAAAAATCAAGCACTGTAAAATCTAAAAAAAAATTATGACCTGTAAATAACTACGCAAGGAACAGTTCAGTATGTATCTAGAACAGCTCAGTTTGGGGAGTTTTGAAAAAATAAAAGAAAATAACGCTGGCACATTTATGTGCCAATGGGCTTTAATGGGTTAAAAGCACTTCCTCGATGTTACTTTTTGCGGAGAATATGATAGCGCTTACAAATTTTCATTACGACGTTTGGTTTTTGAAAGACCATCATCAACTTGGTTTTTTCAATATGGCCCTCGATTTTTTATTGTTAAATTTAAGCCATTTTCAAATCAAAAATTTATATCACATGTAATGGTTTTAACAGCATTTCAGTGTTTTTAGCTGTTATTTAAAATTATTCAAGAAAAATCATTATAGTTTGGCACTTAACTGACTGAATGAAGATGTTTTGCAAAACCATTCGTCGTTACTCACAATTATTTATTATTATTCCACAATTTATTTCTGTCTCAGTACAACATTTTATTCTGTACGTTTTTTAAATGTATTTGAAATTTTTGTGCTTTTGGAGGTTATTAAACAAATGCCTTTCTGAGATGAATGTTTTATGCAAAATAAGTGCCAAACTATGGCGATTTTTCTTGAATAATTTTAAATAACAGCTAAAAACACTGAAAACTTGTTTAAACCATTACGTGTGATATACCACCTATTTTGGAATTGAAAATGGCTTTAAATTTAACAATAAAATATCCAGGGCCGTATTGAAAAAAAACAAGTTGATGGTTTTTCAAAAACAAAACGTCGTAGTGAAAATTTGTAAAAACGCTATCTTATTCTCCTCAAACAGTAGCAATGAGGAAGTGTTTTTCATTTTTTTATATCTGTAAAAATAATGTTAGAAATAAATAAAAACTAAAAACGCAAAAATTCTCGGAAACGGTTAAAGTTAGTTTACTTTTGAAAACACCATTTAAAAGATATTTACATTGTACAACTTTTCTCTAATTTAACCGACATTGTAACTCCTACCGTTTTCAAGATTTTAATGCTATCCCATTCCTATCTTGGACACAGTGTAGGTATATTATTTTCTCAATAAAATTGAATAAACATATTTCCGACATCCTGTATATACAGTGTCCGCAAAAGAGTGAATGCAAAATGAAACAATGTTTTGTTTTCAAAAAACAAATGTCAAATTGACCAGAGACAAACAACTATTTGTATGGCATTTCAACAACCAAAAAAATAATGCAGGCTTTTTTGCAGACACTGAAGTAAAATACGAATAATAATTTATTAGAACAAGACATGCAAAATACATACTAAAAAAATTTAAATTACAACCAGTAGCGGATGTGGGGCGTACAACAAATAGCCGTCTAGAACACCATAGGAGAAAAGGCGATAATGGCGGCATCTAGTGAAGAGCCATAAAATTATTTTTTTAATACACACAATGGTTATTAATGTCGGAATTGTAGGGATGGAATTTAGTTGTAACCAACCCTTGATTTTTCCTATTAATCCCCACGGTTGTTGTGAGGTTTAGCGATATGCGCAAGTAAGGATATTTGGTTTTGTCGAAAACTAAGCAAGATGGGAAAAAATTGTCTTTTTAGTTTAATCCAAGGAAAATAAAAAAAAAACACAAAAAGACAATAGCGTACATTTTTTGTAAAAAATATTCGTTGGGGGCCGCTCGGGACGCCACTGGACTCGATACATTTTATGGAGGTAGGACTGAATAACTATTTAACATACTATACCTTGAGAACGAAGCATTTTCGGAACTTTTTGTCTTAAAATTAGTCAATGAATCGTCTGTTAAATTTAGTGTACAGGGTGGTTCGAATTCGAGCCTCATCATTGGGATTTCGAAAACAGAAAGAGATACAAAATTGGTGAAATTGAGGCAAAGTTGTGGATTTATGAGCCCAACAATTTTTCGTTTCGAAAGTTGTAAGATTCCGATTAGTTCCGGAGATATTCGGAAAAAAAAAAGAAATTTTAGTAAATCGTATTATGTATTCCGGGCTGCATTTACGAACGAATTTTAAAATAAATTTCACATTCATTATGTCACTTTTTCCGCTCTATCCAATAATGTTAAAACTTCTGGCATACGACGTTTCATCTTTGACCAGCCATCATCAACAACATCATCAGCATTCACTCGCTAACGAGTATGAATTATTCCAACTCAGGGATTTTTGTTGTCAACTCTAAGATGGCTAAACAGACAGATCCTCTAGCCGCAAACCTTATCACAATATTGACACACCCAATCACCACCAATTACCGGCTGTTGTAGGTGCGCTGCCCCATTGATGCGTTCTCTTTTCTTTTGGGTGCTGTGTCTTTGCATCCTCATGTCGTCGACGCTGCTCTTCAAAACTTGATGACCCTCGTACATGATACGCCTCCATCTCGGTCGTTCGTTCGCGATCTGCTCCCAGTTGTTCTTCACATCTAAGCCACACGTCTTCATGTTGGTCTTAAGAACATTATTGTATCTCTTTTGCTGCCCTCCCTGATTTCGTGAACCGACCTTAAGCTGTGAATAAAGAATTCTCTTGGGAAGGCGTTCCATTGGCATGCGGATTACGTGGCCAGCCCAACGCAGCTGGTGCCTCACAATCATCGCTTCAATGCTAGTTGATTCAGCTTCCTCCAGAACGCTGATGTTCGTTCGTCGGTCCTGCCATTTGATTCCGAGAATTCTTCTAAGACATCGTCGATGGTACTTCTCTAGGGCTTTTAAATGCCTTCGATAAGTGGTCCAAGACTCACAGCTATACGTAACTTAGTTCGAACGTCGATGTTATGATTATCGAAGACTCTCGTCCTCAGTCGACTAAGTTCCATTTACAGAGCAATGCATACAAAAACAACTACAACTAAAGCTTAACTATTAAATATCAGTAGGTACATCAATAAACAATGAAAATCAACTAAAGTACACAAGCACTAATGTCCGTCCAGGAATAATAGAGCCTTTCAGCTTTTCGACGAAGAGTTCCACCGTACGAATTACGGGCGCAATCATTTTATCCCCAGAGTTATCAGATTGGCCAATTCTCACTCTTATTTAAACCTCGATTTTGTTGCGCCTATCGGTGAGTTTACTTGACGCTTGAAGTGTGGGCGTCGCGGTGGCGGTTTGGCATGATTGGCCAATGCCTGTTTTGTTGTCGTCCGACTGTCTTTCGGGTCCTTGCATGTTTATTGCGAACGGCACGAGCAAAATTTTGGAAACTGTTTCATTGTATTAAATTAATTAAATTACATTATAACTTTATATTATTGTTTATTATATGTTTTATGTATGCTGTAATAATGGACTTTGACCGTGAATAAATAAATTAAAATTATTTTTTCGCGAAGAAAGTAAACAAAATGCGTCTTTCTGTTAGAGAATAGATATTCGGACTTCAACTTGAACACTTAATTAATTAGTTTGTTAAATGAACTGAATAAACTAAATAAAATTTAAACATTAATTTACTCAAAAATTTCCAGAATCCTTTTCTTTTTTGAAGAAAACGAATTTATTCCTTACTTGATGTAGTACACAATAAACCTAGAAGTGCAACAAAAATTAACAATAATTCGGATTAGTATTCAATGAATAATTTTATCATCCATCAAGTCTTGCATATTGTGAAAGTTACATGTACGCTGATGATAGTCAACTGAGATTTTCATTTCAAGTTGAGGATGCTGTCTAATACCAACCAGAAAATAAATTACGATTTGGATTCCCTAGCCCTGTGGTCTGATAAGCATCAATTAACAATAAATGCTGCAAAAACACAAGTCTTGTTTTTTGGTAAAAACAACATGTTAAAAATTGTATGCAAATTAAGCCCAATGATGTGTCACTGCAAATTACAGACAAGGTCAGAAGTTTGGGACTAGTGTTGGATTCCGAATTACGCTTCAATGATCACATTTCTAAATGCATTTCAAAGTCATATGCCTCATTGAAGATGCTTTATCCACACAGACACGTACTCTTTGTTGAACTTAAAGCTAGACTCACTGACACACTGGTTTTGAGTAATTTTAATTTTTGTGACGTTGTTTATGGGCCCTGTTTGCTAAATATTGATAAAAATCGTATCGAACGGGCTCAAAAATCATGTCTGGGTACATTTTTGGGATTAGGAAGTACGAACCTGTAAGCCATAAACTATTAAGTACCAAATGGCTGTCCATGAAGGACCGGAGGCAGTTACATTCAGCGGTTTTATTTCATACAATTCTTATGACTAGACAACCCCCATATCTGTATAATAAAATTAAGTTCCGATCGAATGTACATAATACATAACATAAACATTAGGTCCAGAAATCTTCTTTCTACCGCAAGCCACAGACCTGCCATTTTTGAGCGATCATTCTCTTTTCAAATTTACAAAATCTATAATCGCATACCTGATTACTTAAAAAAGTTAAATGTATACTCCTTTAAGAGAAAAATTCGTGAACACTTATTTATTGAATCCCCTTTGAACTGATCCCCAATTTCCCAATATTTAAAATGACTATTCTTACTAATATTTTTTTGAATTTGTACATATTTTATGTTGTTATTGCGTTAGTTAGAGTAATTTTTCAGATTTTTTTGTTCAATTTTGGGAGCTTCACAATATGATTTTTTGTTTTTTTTTTTTTTTTGTTTATCTATTTTTCACTGTTACTTTGAATATGATATTTTAGTTTGGGCTGAATTTCTGTATCAGTTTTTACTGCCATTCAGCCCATTTTGTGGTTCTTTTTTTTCTAAATATTTATAATATATTGAACATGTATCTCATTTTGAACTGCAAATAAACTTATTATTATTATTATCAAGTTGTGAAATAATAAGATCCGAGACATTCTCCGCCACCCGGGGTATGTGGGAACTCGTAACCCACCCCTAGTTACGCTTATGAATATAATATAGTGTATACCTAGTACCTACCTATCATTAACGCAAGTAAGTAGTCTGAATAATAAAACCTTAAACGTATTATAAATTAGGGTTCAATAGTTCATTTTACGTAATAAAGGTAGTGGAACTTTGATATTTTAATTTAATAATATGGTAAATTAAACATACAATGCTTTCATTTTAATACTAATAAGTTCTTTCCGTACAATCTACAAATTCATCAACAATTTTCCTGAATGGATTTGTCAACAAGCACAATTGAAATAATGAAAATCCACATGTTTTTCGAGAGTATCGCGAGAAGATCAATGTCTAAGCAGGAATTCTGGCCGGACGAGATTTTTATCGAAGAAAACCTCACCTCTGTTTAGAACTTTTATAAAATGTAATAAATAGCTATAAAACCAGACCGTTGAGAACGGAAACCTTATATTGGAGGAAGACAATTTGCATTTGCAACAAGATGGAGCTCCTCCTCATTACGCTTGTCATGTCAGGCAATGGATCGATGAAACATTTCCTCCGAAATGAATTGGAAGGAGAGGTACCCAAGAGTGGCCCCCAAGATCGCCAGATTTAACGCCACTGGACGTCTTTCTTTGGGGGTACTTAAAAACTGAAGTTCAGGTTAGAGATAAAAATATAATTGACTAAAAATACAAATTGCATTAGAAACTGAAGTACATGTACCTAGTAGTTTTAAGAAAAAGGAAACATTTTTTGACTGTATTGGCTTCAGTTACATTGCAGGCATTTAAAGTATTGCAACTTTTTAAAGAACAGAAATTTAAAAAAAAATCCCGATGGCAGCCAGTCGGAAACGTAGATTTTCGATTTATATATTTTTTATTTATACTTAGTCTACACTGACAAAAACTATTAGTAAACAAATATAGACCAGGGTCGATAAAAAAAATGGTAAAAAGTGAAAAAAAATTATAGTAGGATGATACCCATTGGAAAACGTAGAGAATATAACAAAAATGAAAGGAAAAATAAATTACGGGGGATCTGAAGTCGGGAAGGGGAGGGTGTGAGTTTTTAAGGGTAAAAAACGGTTAATCTCGATTTCCGGTAAAACTGCAAGTCCTATGAAAAAAAGTTAAATGGGAAAGTTGTAGGTAATAAAAGATCTACAACTTTCGTATCGACACTTTTTTGACATAACCTCAAAATTTATGTGAAAAATTCGAATAACCGAGTTTTTGGTTTTTTATTTTTATCTTTTGCAAAAAAATTTTCACGAAATTTGGTGAAAACTTACCTTTGTATGTCCCAAACATACAATAATTTTTTTCTACGACTGTCTTTAAATGCCTTTATTATATGGTCAATCATGATTTGAAAATGTAGTACATTGTAATGCTGTTTATCATTTACCCGTGCGTAATAATATTTCCCACTAGTTACCTAGCAAAGTTAATAATATGCGTACTAATATTTCCCACTAGTTACCTAGTAACTAGTTGGGAAAGTAGCGGCGAGCATGAAAAATCACCAACAAACGATCATACTCGTAGGAAATATATGTCATTTCATGTTCGTTGCACAATATAATTCTCACGTCAAAATATCTGCTTTTTTAAAAAAGTTGGTGTGTTTTTTGTTCGTTGAAATCTCTAATTTCTGATGGTATAAAAAAATATACACTACTATGGTAAATGTTCTCAGAAAATGCAAATAATGAAAAAAACTCGATTCCGAAATTTTTTTTTCTAATTACTTCTCCGTTAGTTTTTGTCTCTTTGATGGCATTTCTTCATCGTTAGATTCGACAAACCTTCCCGATTCTAGTGGATCTTCGAAATCTTCAAGACCATCACCGTCTTCATCTCCAAGATTATTTCCGGTCTCATTGGTTCTTCATCCACAATTTCATCCAAATCATCAACTTCCTCGTAGGTTTTTTTCTTCCACATTGGAGCATGTTTCAGAACCATGACAATTTGAGCATAAATTTGTGCATTTTAAACCATGTTTTCGGCGCGTTGATGTTGCTTCCAGCCCCAATCTATTGCTGTCAGTTCGTTACCCAGCCAAGTCTGAAGCTGATAATATGCCCTGTAACAATGTTGTTCTCCTGCACCTTCTGTGGGTGGGAGATTGGCCAATATGAAAGAAGATTTAATTCTTGCCAATTGATATTTTTGAAATCTTAATTGGTTCAGTGTTATATCATTTTTACATTTATTAATATATTTGATTAATTGTAATCCATTTTTTTTATATCTTCTTTGTTCGCACTTTTTTTATAAAAAAATATTGGCCAAATTTGACACATTTTTATCGGCTAATAAAGATACTTTTCTTTCCATTTCCGGCAAATCTAGTATACGTTAGGGATGATGTTTTGGCCAGGTGCCGAACTATAAAACTCAGCGAAACCATTTCCGTTGAATCTCATTTTGAATGTAGTTGCATGTCTTATTGTGACATATTGTGTATTGTTTGCATTTATAGACGCGATATACCTCAGGTGATATTGACATATTCTGTAGTCAATTTTCGCAACTATTTTCATTTATTGTGAAGAAGTACCAACATGTCTTGGGGTGCGGCGACTTCAATATTGATTCTGATGTGCCATCGCGGAATGGTAGGATTCTGTCGGATCTGTTTGGCACTTTTAATCTTTTGTTTTTGGTTGATGGCCCGACTAGAGTTGTAACGCTTCGGTCGGGAATAACAGCGTCATCGGCGATTGACTGTGTAATTTACAATCGCCACACGTATGTGAAGTGAGGAATTGTTATATGGGATTTTCTGATCACAAAGCTCAGTTGATTTCTGTGCAGCTGGAAATGGATCGGGCGGTCAGGGATCGCGATATACCATCCCAAATTATTTGGAAGAGATATTTTTGTGAATCTGCAATCCTAGAATTTCAAAGCAGATTGAAGTCTTACCGCTTTCTGCCAGATTCTGATGATGGATTTGACTCAATGTTTTCTGACTTTTGGCGATACCTAAATTGGTGCTTTAATGATGTGTTTCCTGTACGGCCTGCTCATTCTTGCAGTGGCCGGAAAAGATCTACCCGTATTGAATTCTCAGAGGAGCTGAGACTTGGGTATGCTAGACTGCAAGAACTAAATTGGATAAGAAGACATGTATATAACCTCGATTTGGAAGACACGTATAGGCGTCTCAAGAGGGATCTTAAGAAAAACATTCGCGATGAAAACGTATCCAAATTTAATCAGACGTTGTTTGTCTCATCTAATAAATCCAAAACTGTGTGGGATACATTGGCGAGTTTGTCAACCGTTTCAAGGTTATGTCAAGGTCAACTCGTTTTTTCTTAATGGAAATATATATTTTTCATTACCGAATCAGATTCTACATAAAAAAAAACAAATAACTTGTTAATACATTTTTTTGATTCCGATAATAATTTGGGTTAATTTCTCTGTTTTTTGTTCTTGGAACTGGGATTCAACAATTTAAAATCATCGACTGATTAGGTATTTGATTTTAGATAATTATTTAAATGCCATTATTTATTTTTTCTTTGTTTCAACGTATCGACAAGACCACCTGTCTTCATCAGGAATTTAGTAAAATACGTTCTCGTAAACTTGAGATACCCTGTATAATATATTATTCGGTTTTTTTAAGTTTTAGTTTTGTAGTTTTGAGCCGACTTACATACAGGGTGAGTGCGTAGAAGTTCGATATTACCTCAACGACCAAAAATTTCACGCAAAACTAAGCAGCCAGTGTATAGGCAGTCATAAAGTACGTATTTTAAAATTATTGTGATTTGTACAGGGTGGCTCATCTTATCAGGGTGAACCAAACTTACGCTTTTTTAAATAGTAAGCCCTAATTATTATTCCACAATTTCATTGGTTTAGACTTCACATTAATCATACTAAAATTTTAGAAAAAGGTACCACTAGTATTATATGCAAAACATGGCGAATTCCAAGGCTTCCGTACTGGAACTGAAATAATTTAGACTCTGCTTCTTACGGGCATAGCTTTTTGATAGTTATCAACTTTTAGAAAAAGATAATTTTTAGTATACAGGGTAAGTCACGAGGAACTGTACATACTTCTACCATAAGTAGAGGCACGTTAGGGGATTATCAAATGACCATTAAAAAATGTCCCCTTGTTTTGATTATTAATATACAGGGTGAATTATGGATCTTCACCAAAACTATGTTTGGTCATATCTTTTCAATGATTAAGTCGATTTCTCATTTTTTTATAAAAGTGTGTATTGGTGCCTGGCAACTAACTGACATATACAGAATTGAGAAAATCCAGGTCCGTCGTAGAGAAAATTTATTCAATTCAATTTTTCAAAAATCTGATATAATTTTTTCAGAGGGCATAAATAGACAGTTAGACCTGGGTATTTGAATTTTTTTGTTACACCCACCTCACATTTCCAATTAAAGTTCCATTTTAGATCCAAATTCAAAACTGACAGTAATGAAGTATCTTACTTTATAATAATGTTTAGTTATTAAAAAGAAATCTTCAAAATAGACAGAAACGACACATACTGTGCTCCAGTATGGTAAATACCATAATTTGAATTGATTTACAAGGCCGGATTTAAAAATCTGGCATATCTGGTTCATCCCAATAATTCACCCTGTATGTAACTTTTTCCCCCGTAATAGACAGAAAACAGATAAAAAATGTTTGTAATAACCTAGTTTTCTTATTTGTTTGAGGAAAACTCATGTGTCTAATTATTTTAATCGGAATGAAATGAACAAGTCAGGGAAATGTTTATTCATAAATTATTCACTGTTGCAATATTATCAGAAATGACCCACTGACAATCAGAAAGTCCATTACACATTTAAACATAAGTTTGGTTCACCCTGATGAGATGAGCCACCCTGTACAAATAACAATAATTTTAAAATACTGCTTAGTTTTGCGTGAAATTTTTGGTCTTTGAGATAATATCGAACTTCGACGCACTAATAACTCACCCTGTATAATTATTGCCTTTATAGGGGTGTTTGTAAGCTTTAAATAAATGATTGTATGTTTCCATACGTATTTTGAAAAATAAAATGAGAAAATTCACTAAAATGCTTGTCTTTAAATAAACAAATAGCTTTTTATTTTAATCAACATTACTTACCTTCGAACCTAATTTTTCGTGAAAACTTGATCCATATAACTGAAAAACTAACTAAAATTGTTACCACAACACCAGTGATAAATAAAATGAAAATTACAAAAATATCCACACGTAAATTTAACATACAACTAGGTACCTAGTAGTACTAATGTCTATTAAGTTCAATGAATAACTGATTATAACTAAATACCTACCTATTAGAATTTCAATTTTTCGGAACAAAAACAAAAAATTGTTTGCATAAATTTCAATACGATAACCTTATTATTGGTAACGAAAATTTCATTATTTCTACTATACATATTAATTATTATCACTATGGATACCCTTGCATCAACATTTCACATATCAAAAAAAAATAGTGCACGCCTTTGGAACGTTCTAGGACGGCACTTAAATGCACCACTTGTTTCGGTGCCGTTCACTTTTAGATATGCAGTCTAATTTTGAATGGTTTTTTATGTTGGAAACTAAACACCCTAACAATCAGGGCCCTCACTACCATATGTGCAAAGTGTGCAATGCACACGGGCGCCATCCTTTTGGTCCCCAAAACACAGGGCCAAAAAAAACAAAAATTAATTTTAAAATAAAAGTTGAGAAATTAAATAGGATTACGTATAAATACACACGAAATTTTATTAGTAGTAGTAGTTATTATCCAGTTACTGCCGATTCCTATGTTCCTAACATGTCAGGCGGTAGTTTCTTGATTTTTCCTGTCCAGACATAAAAAATGCCTGGAGCGCTATAAAATTGAAGAAGACTTTCCACCGTTACCAATGGTCAGGAGGAAATTTAAACCAAATCTGTTTGACTATGAACACCGAGATGAAACCCCTCATGAACCAAAAACCGCCTTTAAAATTAGTTTTTTCTTAAAAATTATAGAACAAACTTTAAGCTCTCATTAAATGAGTTTGATAATATTTTCGGATTCTTTAGCGACATATTCAAGTTAAGTGACAGCGATCTTTTAAAAGGTTGTCCTATTCTTGAAGAACGACTGACAGATCAGGATAATAAGGGTATAGGACTCCAATGATTTGTTAAGTAAAGTCAAATATATTGTTAGGTTTAAAAAATATATATAAAATTATATATCCAAAATTATACAGGGTGTCCACTAAGGAAAAAAAAGTAATTTACGTTACAGTAACTCTACGAATGGCCCTGTAATAAAACAGGTTCCTATATCTTATTCTACGTTGAAAAGTGCTAGAGAGAAAATTTTTGCAGAAATCAATTATCTCAAATAACAAAAAAGTTATAAGCCATAAAAGAAATCGACCAAAATTGAGAAACGCCACCTAGCGGTTTAACCGTTACAGATAGACAAATTTAGTTTGCACGAGTGAGATTTTCATTTTCATCCTGGAGGACCTTGGTTAATTTTTCTTCGACAGGAACATGAGTTCCCAGAAGAAAACGTCTGATATTAAAAAATTAGAAAAAATAATATTCTTCTAAAGTAGTCCATAATAATAATAAAAAAAATATTGCCAGAGCTGGGATTAGAACCCAGAACCTTCCGCATGCGAAGTACACGCTCTATCAATGACACCAAAAACCCTTTATCAATATTCTAATAAGTAAAGAGCGGAGAAAATGCACAATGCATTTTTTGCATTTTTTGTCTGTTTTGTACAAATGCATTTTGTCCAATAATAGAGCATTTATTGCATTTTATTGCCAAATAAAGACCCGAAGTTATCGAAGATCTAAACGACCCATCTTCTGCCGCTCTAATAAATGCAAAAACTCTTTTTTCTAACCCAACAGTGAAAGAAAATATAATATGGTATAACAAATTATTCTTTTGTACCTATAGCACTCACGACATTGTTTCTTTGACAGATTCAGTGGCTTTAATAAATCAATTTGAGGTAGATTGCAAAAAAGTTTCAGATACTATTGGGGCTGCGATTATAAAAAAAAGTATATCAGCAATTGAAAATAACACAGGCTTCAAAATCCTAAGCAATATTTCAGAAGTTTTTATAGACAATTTCACTAATTTCGAAAGAGAACTGGATTTGTATAAATTAAAAACACTTAAGTAATTCCAAAACTAAAATACTGTCCGATAACTTCTGTAGATGTTGACCGAAGTTTTTCCAATTTTCAACATATTTTTACAGATAGAAGACACAATTTTCTTTTGGAAAATTTTGAAATATATTTAATTATAAATTGTTTTTATAACTGCAAAGAATAGTTTGCTAATTTACGGATTGTATGTTGTGCAAATTGCTATTATCTGAATGTATCAATAGGATTGTGTCAGTGTAAAATTTTTATGTTTTAGATTTAATGTTTTGCATTTTGCTATGTAAGTTTCAATGTGTGTATCTGTGAATAAAAAACTTTTATTACGATTTTTTTTTGTTTCATTTATATTTCTTCAAATAGATCTCTGGCATAGGTAAAAAATTATAGGATTTCTGAAGAACGGGTTTAATTATAAAGAAATAGTTCTGGCTTTATTTAAAATAACATTAATGTTCATAATTTTTCATGTAATAAAAATGCATATTTGCATTTTTTGTTCATTTCGATGCATATTATGAATATATTATATTCCGAAAACTGTATGCATTTAAATGCGCATATAGGTATTGGCGTTTTTCGCTTGCTTTTTTTCCGCTCCTTACTAATAAGAGTTATGGGTTCCAACTACCTAACTGGTGAAATTTAATTGTCTTGAGAATTATGGGGGCAAATATCAAAAGTAACCTATTGTTGTAAAGGAGATAAAAAATGCTTTAATAATATAATATAAGTAGGTATCCTACACAATTAGACATATGCTTGAGTTGGACTTTCCTAGTCTTGCCAACTGTAGTGATGCTGACCTTGCCTGTGATTTGTTTTACGGAAAGTTGAACACTGTTTTTAATGCATCGGCGCCGATTTCATATACAAAAATTTCTAAGTATCCTCTATGGCTTTCGGGTGATATTTTTCGCAGCATCAAATTGAAGTCTGAACTATGGAAAAAATATAAAACATCCGGGGGTCCTCAATTTTTCAATGATTTTAGAGTTCTGCGTCACAATATAGAAACTGAGGTGAGTTACTCTTACAGGGTGTACTTGCGTGATGCTGAGCGTGGATTGAGTAGTGATCCTAACAAGTTTTGGTCTTTTATCAATTCCAAAAGCAAATCTGGGCGATTGCCTGGTAGTATGACTTACAATGGTAATAATATTGATGATCCGCAGGAACTTGTGAATAAATTTGCGGAATTTTTCAACACATCATACGTTGCATCTCAGGCAATTGATATTGATCAGGGATTGTTTGATGTTTTGAATGTGTCTCATTTACCGGATCGCGTGATTACTGAGACGGAGGTCTATGGAGCTTTGAGAAGGTTAAAAGCTAAATTTACATCGGGTCCTGATGGTATACTATCTTTTGTAATTAGGGATTGTGCCACTGTGTTTGCTAAACCATTGTGTACAACATTCAATGTTTCTTTGCGCTCGTGTAGTTTCCCCTCTGATTGGAAATCTTCTAGAGTAACGCCGGTTAATAAGAAGGAAGATAAACAGGATATTTCAAATTATAGACCAATTTCCATACAGTCGTGTTTTTCTAAAGTTTTTGAATTTGTGCTCCATGATATTATTATGAGCCATGTTAGGCGTCAGATTTCATCGGTACAACATGGCTTTTTTCCCAGTCGTTCTACGTCAACTAATTTATTGGTTTTAACACAGTTTTTAACTGAGCGACGTGATAATGGGGGTCAGGTAGGTGTAATCTACACTGATTTTTCTAAAGCCTTTGATAGACTTGATCATGGTATTCTACTGCGTAAACTGTGTCGCTATGGATTATCTTATAATTTACTGCTCCTTTTGAAGTCGTATCTGAAGGATAGATTTCAGTATGTGGAAAGTCGAGGATTTCGTTCCGCAAATTTTAAAGTGTTATCTGGTGTTCCCCAGGGCTCTGTCCTTGGACCATTGTTGTTCCTGTGTTTTATCGATGATATTTCTAGTGGCTTGACAAATAGTTCGTTATTATATGCTGACGGCTTCAAAGTATATTCTGTCATTAATAGTGCTGAAGATTGTTCTCATCTTCATGACGATTTAAATATTGTATATGAGTGGTGTGTCCGTAATAATCTTTATCTGAATATTGATAAATGTTTTAGTGTTTCCTATACACGGAAAATAAACCCTGTCAAATTTTCATATTCTATAAATAATAGTCCATTAACAACTTGTGATGAGTTTACAGATTTAGGTGTTTGGTTTGATGGTAAACTAAGCTTTACTAAGCATTACAATAATATAGTTTCAGCATCCTATAGATCTCTGGGTTTTATTGTGCGCAATTCGAAAGAGTTTGTGACACCTCAAACACTCATTGTTCTTTTCAACGCATTTGTCAGATCTAAACTGAAATATGCATCTGTAGTATGGAATCCTATGTATGCCATACATATAACTAATATTGAACGAATCCAGCTTCGTGGTTTCGGGTTGATGGGGTTTATCCATCCATTGGGTTTCCTCATGATATTCTGCTAAACCGTTTTAATCTAGTATCACTAAATACTCGGAGAGAATATTCCGCTCTAGTATTGCTTTTTAAAATTATTAATGGACTTCTTGACTGTCCAGAGTTTTTAAGCCAGATTCCTTTTTGTGTCCCAAATCTACGTACACGTAATAACGGAATCGTATTTTAGTTTCCGGCCCCGCGTACTAATATATTGTTGCGTTCCCCTTTATATTTTATGTGCAATACTTGTAACTCTGTCCGAGCAAACTGATATTTTTAATTCAACTTTGTCTTGTATAAAAAATATATTTCTCAGAATATAAATTTAGTGTTAGACATTAAGAATTTACTGTAATTTTTCATGCCCTTTAATTGGATTATTGATCTATCTGGGCAGTGTATCTTAAATATATAAATAAATTAGTTTTTACTTTCCCGCACAGGGGAGGTATTGTGAACGCATTAAAAACAAATTGAGATAAATACTTACGGATATAACCATTTTCAAGTTTCTTGAGACGATTAAGACCATTTCCAGACGGAAGTCTGTCTGCCTGTGTGTATTGTTGGCGTAAATAATAATAAAATGTTTCTTGAAGTAATCCATATTAGAGAGGAGTTGAATGTGTAAGACACAAAGTTTGGTGGAGTAGACGTTGTTTTATTTGTGTCTTACATAATAAAATGTGTTGAGTTTTGCAAATCAATCGAATCTTTTAAACGTCCTCTCTGGGCGTAGTTAACAAACTTTGGCAGTGGAGGGCCATAACCAGCAAATAAAAGTTGTGCGGCTAATTATTATTGACCAGACCAAAAATATAATTCCATTACGATTTTTGTGTAGGTATTTATTTTATTGCATGTTGTTACTATACAAAATTAAATAATAATTGCGATAAGACATTAGATGCTTATAAAACAACTTAAAACCAATTAATTGATTTACACGAAATTTTCGTATAAACAAGAAACACCACTATACTTTATAATTTATTGGATTCTTACATACTTATCATTATTTTTATTGGCACACTTAAACCAAACATTAAGACGAGTAAAACTAAATATCTACCTACCTAGTAGGTAGGTACCTAGTTTGAAAAATCGATTTACAACAGGAATAGTACGCACTACAAGCACGTGCTGTGTGTGCCAGTACCCAATAAAAATCGTTTACAAACATCTGCTGACGTTTGTCGACCAATCAGAATGTGGAATTTACAAATGAAAACTTAGTATTATGATGATGAGCGGCAAGTGTTATTGTGTTGTAATGGAATGATTTTGTACACGGTGCTCAAAAGAGTATAATATAAATGCATTGATCAAAGGTTTAATATAACGAAGTGATGGTTGATCATTTATTAAGTAGTAATAAAACTGATTAGAGTAATCCTACAATAAATTGTTTAGATCATTTTTAATTTTTTAATACCTAGAAATGTTACACATTTTTTAATTAAATAGTTGAATGAAAGTATCTTTGTAAATTTAATCTCGTAAGTGGTAATATTTATTGACTTACCCAAAAGTTCCAAGTTTTATAATAGTTAGGATGCCAGTTTTAATTTACACCAAATTTATAGGGCTTAACCTCTGTTTTCACAATTCATGCATTTATAAATGACACGAACGGATATATTAGGAGAGTATTATAGAGTATTTATTTAATTCATTATTCCACAACATTTTTACTATATTTAGGTAACACGTACTTTTAAAAACTAATAAAAATGTTACTTATTATGTAAACAAACGGTATGTGTATGTACATAAACAAAAAAATGCATTCGATAATTTCGATTCGGGATACTCGATAGCCATGGACACGTATCGATATGTTATTAATTCATTTTATAGTTCTTGTGTATTATCATTTATTCAATTAAGGAATTTCGTTCTTTTACAAAACTAACGTTTATTATATTTATTTAAATTTATTTGCACTGAAACAGCGCCTCAACGGTACTGATTTCAGAGTCAATTGCACTGACGCGGGAGATTGAAATAACTTGTCATTAAATAATAAAACCTTTATTTCTAAAAACGTCTATTTACATAAACAAAAATACCTTTTCTAATTTACCTATAACATAAGTTAACATTTATATAAACAAATTAACAGATTTTCTAACTATAAAAAATACTTTGCAAAATATCATTACTGTCAGATTACCGTTTAAATCAACGATATCACTAAAATATATTATGCGTTATCATTCTACGCGTAATATGAGAAATTCTCACTCATCTGTCTGTGACGCACGTTCCTTTCCCAAATTTGATTGACTACACACTAATAGTATATACAAAGACAAATATGTATTTGTCTTTGGTATATAGCACAAAACATACCCTAGGGGGTATGTTTTGTGGTATATAGTTCAATGCCGTTTCTCCATATTTCCATATCTCTGAGTTCACTGATAAATTAACCTCAAACAATTTTGACAGTTTGACGTTCCTTTATAAAAAAAATCAAGTGCGGTGAAGCAGCAGGTGATCATTGATCATGAGGTTGTAGAAGGAGAACGCCTTATATACTGAAAAAGTATGACGTGACGATAGGATATCTGCAATGCATTCTTTCCAAATTACAATGGCAAAACCATTGTCTTTATAAGGAAAGGTTTATAAAGACAATGGCAAATTTATGTTTGTACCACGCCGTTATATGCGGAAGCTCTAAATAAAGTGAGTATAAACATTATTCTATGATAAAGTATCATTGAAGAAATTGAAATACATAGGATTATTACATTACATCTTATTTTAATTTGTTGACTGGCACTTCCGAGCTTCAGTATATAAACATTATTCTATGTTCAGTAGTTATGCAAGTTTTATGGAGAATGGTCTAAATAATTTTTTTATAATAATAATAATAAAGGCCGGTAAACATGCAGTATAGTTGTACTAAATTATGATCTGACCGCGCAGCTGCGCAGTCAGACGAGTTTTGGGAGTTCAGATTAGGGTTATTCTTTCGTACTGAACTAAGTGAACAATCTGAAAATTGTCAGTTCATTCACGATTGTGCGTATTCTTTCGACATCGGTCACTTCTACCAAACTGATTAGAAATCCTACCCCCCTTGCCGCTTACTGATCAACCTCTGGGTACCGGTAAGTTCGTTCAGTTAACAGTTCACCTCTTTAAAGTATTGAATATTGAGAGATAATAATTGGAATATGATTTCGATTCAAACCAATAAATTGTAAAAGTTTAAAACATGGGTAATAACATCATGGAAGAAATAATTTTCCAGTTTTCAGAAGTTTTCGAGGTTGAGTGAAAGACAATCAGAAAAAAGATGATCTTTCGGTTTCGCCAAATATTCAGTTCAGTATAATCACATTCAGTTTAATCACATTCACTTGTTCAGGTCAATCACTACGAAAGAATAACCCTAATGTAATCGAAGTGTGGTGTTGCCAGGTTTAAAACACACATGTTATGTTGAAACGGTTAAATATTTGGCGCTTAATTTTTGACCGTTAAATGTAAATGCTAATCTAGGCTATACACCTATTTGTTATATTTATGAGGATTAGTTCGATAGCAGTCATCATTGCAGGAGGTTGGCGGTAAAATGCTGAGTATGGAAGGTTAGGTAGCAGGCAGGGATGTGTTGTAAGGGTGTAATAGTAATTATCAGGAATAGTTAGTAAAGGAGGGTGGGTGTAGAAAGCTGGATTGAGATGAGATAGTTGTTATATTAGTGCCATAGCAGTCATTATTAGGACAACACATCCCTCCCTGCTACCTAACCTTCCATACTCAGCATTTTACCCTCAACCTCCTGCAATGATTACCTAACGATGACTGCTATCGAACTAATCCACACAAATATTGCAGCAGGTTGAGGGTAAAATGCTGAGTATGGAAGGGTAGGTAGCAGGCAGGGATGTGTTGTCCTAATAATGACTGATATCGAACTAATATAACAACTACGTGCCTACTACATTTCATCTCAATCCTGCTTTCTACACTCACCCTCCTTTACTAACTCTTCCTGATCATCACTATTACACCCTTACAACACATCCCTGCCTGCTACCCAACCTTCCGTACTCAGCATTTTACCCCCAGGAATGATATAATAATTACATCCATTGTATAAATTTATAATATAAAATTGTATTATTCATTCTATCAGTCGATATAGTGAATAGATACCAACCTGGCAACATCGTTAGAGTAGTGACACTTTTTCACATAAAACACGTCTGACTGCGCAGCTGCGCGGTCACAACACGGAGCTGCAACTGCTAAGACTCGTTGAGCATGCAGCACAAGGACTAAACTGGCGCCAGGTCACGGGAATCGTATTTCTGGATGTGGCCAGAGCCTTCGACAGGGTCTGGCAGGAAGGACTCATCTATAAGATTCACACATTAGGATACCCACCAGCGATACTCAAGCTAGCAGACTCCTACCTACAGGACAGGCAGATTCGCGTCAGGACAGGGAAGGAGGTCTCGGAATCACGGACCCTGGAGGCCGGCGTGCCGCAGGGGTCTGTACTATCCCCCCATCTTTTCTCCATCTTTACCAGCGACATCCCAAGGACAGACCAGAACACCTTGGCACTCTACGCAGACGACACCGCCCTGATTGCCCGCAGTCGCAGTGCGGAATTGGTGACAAGATACCTACAGCGAGCAGCGGACAACTTCACCGAATGGTGCACCAGGTGGAAGACCAAGATTAATGCCGAGAAGAGCACCGCGCTCCTCATCAGAAGAAGACAAGTGCGCCCCGACGACTTCGTCAACATCGAGGGTACTGACATACAATGGCAGGACACTGCAAAGTACCTGGGGGTAACTTTGGACAGATCCCTGTCATGGAGACCGCACATCGAGAAGAGCATCGCGAATGCCAAAGGCATCATGTCGAGGCTCTACCCGATGATCTGCAGAAGGAGCAAGATGCCCTTGCAGGTCAAGCTCCAAATGGTTAAGGCAGTCGTGCGACCTGCCTTGACCTATGCCAGTTCAGCATGGGGATACGCGGCACCATCGTACCTGAAACGATTGGAGGCCACGGAGAACAAGGCAAGAAGGATGGCAGTGGGTGCACCCTGGTTTGTGTCAAACGCACAGATCCGAAGGGATCTCAAACTCGACGCCCTCAGGGACGTCATGAGGTTGAGAGCCCAGAAGGTCTTTGCAATGGCAGAGACCCATGCAAACCCACTGATTCGCGAATCAGTCAACTACAATGTAGAAGACGGTGCCAGGCGGTACCGGAGACCGAGGAGTCAACTCTGACGAAGGAATCCACAGGATTAGGACACCAATAATATTGTTTCTTTCAGGTCAGGTATACTAATATAAAGGTATGTTTCAGAGTGTTCTAGGCACCACCAACAGAGGACAACAGCATCAGACGACAATCAACACCAGAAGACAACAGCAACAGAGGACAATCAAGCGAGGACATGGAAAAGGGAGGGTTCCCGAGCCATACTACAAAGATAAGGCAGAGTTTTAGTTTGGGTTAGAGTCCCACACTACCTAGGGAAGTGGTAAGGAACCCCCTAGGTGTCATGATGATTTCTCTGCCTTGGCCTGAATCAAAAAAAAAAAAAAAAAAAAAAGCTGCGCGGTCAGACCAGA
The DNA here is from genome assembly GCA_911728435.2 of Apoderus coryli. Lineage (NCBI taxonomy): Eukaryota > Metazoa > Arthropoda > Insecta > Coleoptera > Attelabidae > Apoderus > Apoderus coryli. The sequence goes on along the minus strand of OU452198.1, from coordinate 30,698,990 downwards.
ATTTAGTACAACTATACTGCATGTTTACCTAGGCCTTTATTTTTTTTAATTGGGCGAGTTTCAGTTAAATTTTAATCTACTGACCAAAATTGTCTGTTCAGCTAACCTAATTTCCATAACAAATACAATACAGAACATACAGAGTATAGTAAATACAGTATAATACCAATATATATATATATATATATAGGTGAGTCACTTTAAGTGAATATTTTCCCTTAGCTTATATATATATATATATATATATATATATATAAACTTCGAAACAAAACATTTAATTTAAAATAAGAAAATTTTAATTAGTTATATATATATATATATACATACATATAACCAATTACAGTAGGGTTATTCTTTCGTAGTGATTGATCTGAACAAGTGAATGTGATTAAACTGAAAGTGATTATACTGAACTGAATATTTGGCGAAACCGAAAGAACATCTTTTTTGTGATTGTCTTTCACTTAACCTCGAAAACTTGTCTAAACAACCAAATCTGCTCTGAAAACTGGAAAATTATTTCTTCCATGATATTATTATCCATGTTTTAAACTTTTACAATTTATTAGTTTCATTCGGAATCATATTCCAATTATTATCTCTCAATATTCAATACTTTTAGAGGTTAACTGTTAACTGAACGAACTAACCGGTACCTAGAGGTTGATCAGTAAGGGGCAAGGGGGGTAGGAATTTTAATCAGTTTGGTAGAAGTGACCGATGTCGAAAGAATACGCATAATCGTGAATGAACTGAAAATTTTCAGATTGTTCACTTAGTTCAGTACGAAAGAATAACCCTAGTGTTACACCTTTTTCAAAAACTTAAACAATTTCATAAAAAAATATTTTCAGTAACAAACGATAATAAACAAAGAAGAACTAAAGAAAAAACAGACAAAAAAAATGAAGGAGAATACCTAATCATATATAACAAAAATCATTCGCCTAGGAACCTGCATGGGTCAGTCTAATTAAGGGCCAGTTTTATAGGTTACGGTAAAACTATAGTTTAACCACCAGCTTTTATCTTTAGTTTAACTCATAGTTATTCAAAATGTGAGTTTTATAGATTACGGTTACTTGCAAAATCTAGCTAACTTCACTTTATATGAAATTCTCTTGTTAAGCAACACACCGTTCTATATCAATAAGTATTTATTCAAATATCAGAGCAGATATGGATAATTCATGATAAAAAATCTATTTCTTGGTAAAAATATAAATTGGTTAGTAAAAGTAAAACTTTTTGGATTGTATTCTTTTCTAGAACTGGGCCCAGTCTCTCTAGTAAGAACTCAAGAGACACTTTGAAATTATAAATCGCGCTAAAAATTATTCATATCATTTATTCGTTCCTTAAAAGTTCGAAGTTTTCTTGGGACTTCAATAGCATCAATGATGTTTTCGTAATCCTTATCATGAGGCAATAATCCCTAAATATTTCATCTAATACATCATCCATATTACACAAGCAAATAGTACTAGGTAGGTACTTATTTTATATGTAATTTTATTTTTATTATGTATAACCCTTTCACAAATATTTTTATTGCTTTACTAACAATTCGTACAAGTATGTCTGTTAAAAAGTACACAATTTGTATATTTAAACTCTAGTTTACAGTTTAACGGGTACTTCATGCATCAGTTGATAGTTAAACTACAGAATTCTGAAGATTAATGGTCAACTGCAGCTATAAAATGAACAAAAAAGAAAAACTTAAGTTTAACTGCCACATTTAGTTTAAACTATACCTATAAAACTGGCCCTTACTGAATGTATTTTAAGTGTTCGCCGTTTGCCTAGCCAATAAGATGTTATAAACGGGTTTCTTAAATTGAACCATATTTAGGTTTCTGACTTATGACATTTAAGACTGATGACAACTGACAACGACCAAAAACAATTGTAAATAAAAGAAAACAAACAAAAACTTCCAAAGTCAACTCCACAAAATCTTTAATTCAATTATAAAAAAGGGAAACTAGTTTCGGCTCAACAAGCCATCATCAGTCCATTCTTACAAAAAAATCCGTGTACAAAAAAACAAAAAAAAAAAACATCAAACATGAATATGAATATGACTATGACATTACATTACACGAAAACAAACACCTGTGTTGAGTAAATAAATATTATTTACTCAACACAGGTGTTTGTTTTCGTGTAATGTAATGTCATAGTCATATTCATATTCATGTTTGATGTTTTTTTTTTTTTGTTTTTTGTACACGGATTTTTTTGTAAGAATGGACTGATGATGGCTTGTTGAGCCGAAACTAGTTTCCCTTTTTTATAATTGAATTAAAGATTTTGTGGAGTTGACTTTGGAAGTTTTTGTTTGTTTTCTTTTATTTGAAACTGACACTCCACTTTGATGATGGATAATTTATTTCGTTTGAAAAACAATTGTGGCTAATTCTTCTTTCTTCCTCTTTTTAATATGCTATTCTGTCCAAAATTGACTTTCAATCATTCTTTTTCTTCTATTATATGGCCTTAACTTCTTGGTAATTCGGCCACATTAGGTGGTTAGTTGCCTTAAAATTGATAGAAAGCAGAAAAATTGTAAACCTAATCAAATGGTACTGAAATTATTAGCTATTGTACTGACGTACTGACAAATTGCTCATTGTACTGATTTCAGTACAATTGTGCTGACAGGAACAAACCCTGTTTGCATTTAGGGATGCTAACGATACTTCGATACTTTGAGAGTATCCATACTTTTGCTGCAGTATCGAGTAGAGATGTTCGATACTTTCGTAGCAGTATCGGTATCGAAAATAATTATTGTACATTATACTGCCACCACCATTTCTGAATTATTTTCTTCAGTGTGTTTTTTTTTTTGGTGATCAATACATTCAAAAGGTTGGCGACCACTGTCCTATGTAACACAAACTCGAATATACATTCAACAGTTTTATTGTTATAAGTGTTGTGTACAGTTTCGATACCGATACCTAAGAGTATCGATACTTTTTAGACAAGTATCGTTAGGAATCGATACTTGGCAAAAAGTATCAGTATTGGTATCGATACTTTTTATTTTTTTAAAATCCCTATTTGCATTCAATAAGTGTACAATGTGCGCATATCATACATAAGGACAAAACAGGGGTATGTTTTGTGATACATAAGTTCCAATGAGCTGAGTTGTGATATTTCAGACTCGTCTTTTTATACATAGAAACTTGCCTGTAAAATCAAGAGACACACGACTATGTGTAATCCTATATCGCTCACTTGAGCTGATGTTAGATAATCTTAGCTTATAAATTGAACGATGGCATGAATTTTATAAGGGCAGTAATGTGAAGTGAGTGAAAACATCTGATATTTGGCGATTAGGAAATCCACTGGTGATGAAATTTGTCATTTACAAAATAATATTATGTTGTTAGACGGTATTGTTAAATGTTTACATACCTACTTGAAATAATATGTGCAATTTATAATTATAAGGATAATTTTGAATTTCTGTTTATCTACACAAGGTGCAGTCGAAATAGCAAGTGTTATGCATCTACAAATTCAGATCAGCTGGGCTGATTTACATGATCATCTACTGCTCACTTCACTTGAATTTTACATAAAAGGCACGTCAACGTCAAATTTTGAGGATAATTTCTCAGTCAACCGACAATCAAATTTGTGATTGACAGACAAGTGACAGTGACTTTTGCTTTGACATTTGAATTTTCTACGCATTATTTAAGGTACATGTTTTATTGTACCACCAGCAGTATTGATATTTTTTTAGATACATTTAAATTTTGTATTGTGTGGTCACATAACACAGCATGCAAGTTTTATGTGTGTGTGGTTAATATTTCTCTAGCTTATGTTTGTTTAATAATAGTTTATTAAGCGGTTTGTCCATATTAAGTTTAAGATAAAGTGCTACGAAGAATGTTATCACTACAAGAATATAGTGATAGTGACGGTGACGAAGGCAAAAATTCATCTGAAGTAAAGCCAACGGAAACAACTCGTGATCGGACCTGTAATGAAACTCCAGAAGTAGACCTTTCTCTAAGAGGTAAACTAATGCAAATATGTGCGGCTCCAACAGTTCTTTCAACTAGTCTCACCGATGACAAAATATTCACAAAACCAGATACCAAAGAACTTACATACAACGCAAAATACGATGAATTGTTTGCACCAGTGGTAGGTCCGGCAAACCCATTCCAAACTCAACAACAGAGCTTGGACACCAACATGTTATCAGGTCGAATAGAACCAGCTTACCTAAGTGAATTTCAATTCGAAAATCAACGTCGGACATTTGCGAGTTATGGTTATGCTTTAGATCCATCAGTAGGAGATATAGAAAAAGACGGTGGAGATAGAGTTATTGGCAACACAGAAGAGGCTACAAATTCGAATTTGAAAACCGTGTTTGAATCAACGAAGTTAAGAACTTTGGATAAGCGAAAACGGAACCAAAATAATGACGCAAGCGACATTGATGGATTTTTGGGACCATGGGGTGGTTATGAGAATGAACAGCGTGTTACCAAGCCTACTCCAGAAGAACAAATAGAACTTCAGGTAAGTAAATTATTGTTTTACTGTTAGTTTGAAAAATAAAATCACACTAAAATTGAACTGATTCCCCAGCCTTTGGGGGTAGAATCTACGACCAAAAATAAGACGAAAATCACTTAAGTATGTCAAAATTTCGAAAAATGTTTTCTTGAAATCAGCATAATCTTTCACTTGGAATTATTATTAATTTAAATCTAGTCATCATTGAGAAAAACCATTGAGTTATAAGGAGCCACTGTAAGCATTATTTCACCATTGTGTTTATTAATAGTATATTACATAACATGTGCTGTAAATGATATTTTACATGCGAGAGACTAGTTCGCCCACGAGCCGCGAATCGGCGAGTGAGGCAATAGTCTCGAGCATGGAAAATTATTTACAGCTCGAGTTATGTACTGTACTTTTTCTACGACTTTGCAGAATTAGAATCCATTTTAGAATTAAAATTTAGGCAAAAATATTTCACACAGAAGAAAAGGTTATTATGACATTTAAATATTTGACATTTGTGTTTGACATAATTCCATAATAAAAAATAAAAATCCCCAAAGTGTTATGTACTATTCATTACGTAACACTTTGGTGATCATTACGTAACACTTATGTAAGATTGAATTTACATGTCACATTAACAGTTTTGCAATAGACGGCTTAACAGAACAGGAGTAGAAAAAATAATAAACAATGATTTCTCATTGTACACAAACGGATGCGTTGGGCGGGGCGTTATCGCCAATATGGCGGATTCTCCAGAGCCGCACTGGCTATTTTTGTTGACGTTTTTGTTTTTTAATTTGCAGCTTGGGTTTATACTTTAGTTTGAAAAGTGTACAAAACACTTGAAATATAGGTAATTATTAATTGTTGATATTTGATACCTAAATACAGGAATAAAAGACGTTAGTACTTTATAAATGATATAATATTAATTATTAATTTTATTTAAATGTTGCCGTATGCTAAGTGATTTATCTATTTTATTTTTACTTAAATAATACATCCTGGTATTAACATATTTAGTCGCAATAGATTTGATCAGTAAATATATATAGTTATCAAACACTGATTGATCAAAACCGTGCACAACTAAATTAGGAAAAATATTACTATTTACAAATTCCTTTAAAACTAGGTTTATTATTAATTCTGCAGACAACTTTTCATTAGTAGCTACTATACGATTTTTTATGATCTTTTCGCATTGGAAACAAACGTCTAGAACATCTTTTGAAGAAATTTGTAAACCCTTTTTTGCCTTCATGTTAATAATGCATCTTGACATTCTCCGCAAATACTTTGCTACTTTAAACTAAAAACTACAACTCCCGCAATATTAACAATTAACAATAATGAATTTCGAAAATTCAGAAAATGGTCCAGGAAGATAATCATGATTTGGATAAAGTGTTGCTTGTTACATAAAGTAACAAGACTTTTAGTTATGTTGGAAATTTGTTTCACACTACCATGCTTTCACCAGACGGACCGTTTCGTTGATCCACAACTCACAGTGATGATCGGCAGCCAGTGTGACCCAAATTTCCAACATTTACGAAGAGCTTATTGTTCTAGCTGCAATTCATTCAAACAGAACTCTAACGCAGTAGCAACACTTTTGCTAAATAACTGGGTTGCCAGGCGGACTTTCATTTTTTGTTTATGAAAAGCAATGTGTTGTGATCTTAACTTATTAGCTAAATGAAAAAATTCACTCTGTTGCAATTCATGCAATTGTTTAAAATATCTCCACTAAATACTATTATTTTGTGCATCGGTAAAAGAATGTTTTTCGCCTAGTGTATTTCGAACTAACTTTAGCATATGGGGTGGGTCAAGGAAAACCACAACTTCTTCATCACATGATGGATGTGAAAAAGTAGTTTTTAAATTTTAGTGATGTAAATTGCAACCCAGGTGTTTTGCCATTGTTAAATTTGCTGGAGGTCCATCACATGTTAGGCTGACAACTTGTAATCCAACCTCATGATAATTTCTTAGGCATTCCAAAACCAAGACCTTTTTCTGCTCTCCTGTTGTACTGGAAATCATGAAATAACCTACTGGTATCTTCCATTTTCTGTTGATACACTTTAAAAGAAAAACTAAGGCCTCTTTAGCCAAAACATTCTCTGATGAACCTGTTCCCATAACAATATAGCCATAATATTTATCCTTACTGGTAACCCATTCTTCTTGCTGACGGATAGCTATATCATCAATTATTAAGCCGCATATTCTTTTCTTTGAAGAATATTGAACTTTAAACTTCAAAGCCTAAAATGCTTCAATCGTAAATCCCGGCTCTCCATTAACACTGTGATACCATTTGCTTATAGTTATAAGCAGATGGCGAATAATAATGCAGTGTAAGAGCAAACACTTTCACCTCTTTCGCATATTCTTTGTTTAATAGATGATTACATTTTTTCTTCAATTCCCCTATGTATAAGTCCTGTGGTCCCCTAGTTTTGAAATAATATCCAGCGTTTCTTCTTGGATAAAGTGCTTCTTTTGCAGTAAAAATATTTTTTATGCTTGATATCCGCTTCTCTCGCCCATAGTTTTTATTTTTTGCAGCATAATTACCTTTTTTTTCTAATTTTGCTATTTCAACCTGTTTCAATTTTCTCCATATTTTTCGTCTGTAGTTGGTTGAGCAGGTGTTTTAGGTATATCTATGTTCATTGGAGGAGTCCGTTGTATTAGAATGTCAGATATTATTGTGATCGGTGATTTACTGGAGGACTGTTCCTGAAATCAAACATGTTATTAGCTACTAACTACATATAACATGTCATACAAGCGTATTATTAACACATTTTGTGTTGGATATATTATAGTAGCATAACAATTAATTGTTATTTGAGTTAAATAATTATTCTACATAATAAGATTTACTTACTAGACAATGCGGATGAGCAGGGACTGGATCCAGTTTCAGCCTAACACAAACTAGCGATGTTTTGTCAAAAGTTGCAGGTGACAAATGTTTTGAGAAAATCAAACTGGTCCTCGTTGGTGTCCAATTAATTCGAGACCCATATTCTGTCCAGTTACGTCTACGAGCAGGCTCTTTAGGAAGTCTAAAAACAATAATATCTGTTTAACACATATTTATTGGGTCTTTTTGCCAGAAATTGATGAAAAAGTAGAGAGTTTGAGAGTAGAAATCAAGTAAGAGAATGTGGAAAAAAAATTAAACTACAATGCCCGTGTCAATTGTTCAGTGCAGAAATAGAATGCTACCAGACTCCTATAATAATGTGTTTTAATAAGTTCGCCTACATATAAACCCTGAATACGTCCATGTACAATATTTACAATTGAAGACATGATTAAACTTACTTACGTACTTGGAGTTTGTAACAATAATGCCCGTGCCGCAGAACGTCTGTACCGCGAACGTTTTCCATCTAGGTGACCCCAGATCATAAGACAATACCTAAGTGCTGTTGAAAATCGCCTTCAAGAAACTCGGTGCTTTGCACCACGGAAGATTAATTCAGGTCGCCCTAGAAAGCAACAGGAATACCAATTACTGAACCACATTGAACAAGATCCTCTGGTGAGCACCAGAATTATGGAAAGTAATCGGCACCATCCACGTAGCATCATACACAGATTCATGCAAAGAATTGCATACGATTTTGTAGATTTTTTTTTAAATTGCCTGGACGCAAATGAAGAACTTCTTAAGCAAGTACTGTGGAGTGATGAAGCCCATTTTAACCAGCAAGGAGTGTTCAATGAGCACAACTTGCATTGTTGGAATTACGAAAATCAGCACCAATTAGATAATCACATAAGCAAGCACGCTGGAACTTAAATGTGTGGATTTGTCTGTTGGGAAATAGGATAATAGAACCACAGTTTCTACCTAGGAAACCGAAAACTATGCCAATTTTTGCGATAACAGATTACCTACTTTTCTGGGAGAAGTTCCTTTAGCACAGAGGCCAAATATTGTCTCAAGATCATGGTGCACCTGCCCATTATTCTCGAAATGTTCGAGAGATATTAAACGACGTTTTCCCAACCAATGGATTGATCGTGGAGGACCTATTTCTTAGCCTCCTAGGTCCCCGGATCTCAACCCAATAGACTTTTGGCTTTGGGGTTATCTGAAAAATAAGTTTTACCATGTCCTACCCAACAGTGAAGATGATGTTATTGTTCGCATTTATGGAGCTTTAGCACAAGTTACAAACAAAACAATAAGCCGTCTAGAAAACAATTTTATTCGCCGTTTGCATCCATGCATATCGAAAATTGCTTCATTTTAATAATCAAAATTGTCATAATTTGCTAAGGAGACATTTTTTGAAATTTTGACATAAGTGATTTTCGTCGTATTTTTGGTCGTAGATTCTATTTTTTGTGACACCGTGTATATATAGAAATTTTGATTAGCTTTTGGCCTCAGTTTTTGCTCTGCAAAAATTAATTTTTTGTTTGGGGGTATATAAAACACTCAGTGTATGTAAATAACTGATTAATTATTTACAATTATTTTTTCAGGAATTGATGACGAAAAGAATGAAACGCCATGCCCGCCCTATTGACGGCGAGGCAAAACAAATTGAGGAAAAATCCGTACTACACATCAATAACCCAGTCGACTACCAAGGCAGATCATTTCTACACCCCCCGCAAGATGTTGGAGTCAATTTGCGTTCAGAAACACCCCCAACCAAATGTTTCCTACCGAAGGCCCATATCCATACGTGGTCAGGACACACGAAAGGCGTTTCCGCAATTGCTTGGTACCCACGTACCGCACATCTCTTACTATCAGCTGGCATGGATTGTAAAATCAAATTATGGGAAGTGTATAATGAAAGAAGATGTATTAGGACGTACTATGGTCATCGACAAGCTGTTAGGGACATCAATTTCGATAACAACGGCAAAAGATTCTTATCGGCAGGATACGATAGATATATTAAGTTATGGGACACTGAAACTGGACAAGTATTATCCCGATTTACAAGCAGAAAGATCCCATATTGTGTTAAATTCAATCCTGATAAGAACAAGCAGCATTTGTTTGTTGCTGGAACATCAGATAAGAAAATTATATGTTGGGATATTCGGTCGGGTGATGTAGTTCAGGAATACGATAGGCATTTAGGGGCAGTTAATTCAATTACTTTCGTAGATGACAATAGACGATTTGTCACGACATCCGATGATAAATCGCTGCGTGTGTGGGAATGGGATATTCCGGTTGATATGAAATACATCGCAGACCCTCAAATGCATAGTATGCCATCTGTAACTCCATCACCAAACGCCAAATGGTTAGCGTGCCAAAGCATGGACAATAAAATAGTGATATTTTCGGCGATGAACCGGTTTAAGATTAACCGGAAGAAGACATTCTCTGGTCATATGGTTGCGGGATATGCGTGTACGTTGGACTTTTCACCAGACATGAGTTATTTGGTGTCTGGTGACGCAGATGGAAAGTGTTTTATTTGGGACTGGAAAACAACAAAATTGTACAAGAAATGGAAAGCACATGACGGTGTTTGCATTGGAGTGTTGTGGCATCCGCATGAACCCAGTAAATTGGTAACGGCGGGTTGGGATGGGTTAATTAAGTTTTGGGATTAAGCTTTTTATACATTAAAAATGTATTGTATATATTGTATATTTAATAAATGACTAGTTATTTTTTAAACTATATTTGAAGCTCTCATTTGTTTCTCCAAACAGTAGGTACAATAAGCTATCATTTAAAAAAAAATCAAGTCTGACTCTTAGAAATAGCGTTACTTGCCAGAATCGTATATATGCTCATTTCGGTGTTGTTTTATCGTCCCAGTGTACTGTGGGACCTATTGTACAGGTGTTCATGATTTTTGATCCTCTTGATGAGATCGAATGGTGCCTTTGAAGCTCTCATTTGTTTGTCCAAACAGTACAATAAGCTGTAATTTTAAAAAATCTCTGCCTCTTAGAAATAGCGTTGCTTGCCAGAATTGTATACAGGCTGATCCAGTAAGCGTGGCCAGCGGCTGTATCTCGGAAACTATTCGTCGTAGAACCTTGGGAAAAATATATTTTCAATTAAAGTGGTCATGATAAAATTCTAGAAATTTTTTTCAAGTTCCGCATTTCGCCACAAGGGGGCGTTATTTCATTTCAAAATTTAAAATGCTTGATTTCTGCAAAAAATCCCAAATGTAGTCAAAATTTTGGTAACATCATGAGAAAGCCTAGATAATTTTACACCACTTTTGTCTGAGGCTTATTGATGTATGATCTTTAATAAGACTGGGGGAAGCCATTCAAAGTATAATTATTTAAATTGCTGTATCTTCTAAACCACTTATTCGATTTTGATAGACTTGGGATTGATTGGAAGAGAAAACCAACCATGTAGTATCCGCTAATACACAATAGTTCCTAATAAACTTGCCAGAGGGCGCAATTTGTAATCATTAGCGTTTTTTCGATTTTTCTCCAAAAACTTAAATGGCACGGTATAATTACAGTCCCATAATCGCAAACTAGATCATCTTTGCAAGAAAAGTGTGAAAACCGCAGTTCGATATCTTTGTTCGTTTCAAAGTTATCGCCAAAACAATAATCTGGGCATTAGTCTAATACGGCGTTCTAAAAAATAAATCGAGATACCTATAGCCGTCAATCAAATTCGGCAGGTTTATATGGAGATAAATTGGTTTTGGTAAATGTCAACTTGGAAAAATCATAATTCATACATGTATTGTCCGTTTATAATGAATTTTTACTTTTAGTACAGCTAATCATGTTGTTTTTCATTTGCAAATATGTTAAATGTAAATAAGCATTTTAAAAAATTTATAATATTTTAGATTTAAAAAGTGTATTTTTGTTAGTGGTCGTCCATTTAAAATTATTAGTCGACCGGCTAGGATGTTAGTAGTCGACCACGGGTATTTTAGAGATCATTTCATCAAGAAAACCTATAGAGGGACCGGTGTCGAAAGTAGAAATTTTGGGTAGCAAGTAGAATTTATTAAAAAAATTAACACATTTTTTTTGAATTAAAAAAATTAACAAATTTTTCTTAATTAAAAAATTAACACATTTCTTGAATAGAAACAAAATATTCCGCTTTACGTATCACAAAAGTCACATACAAACTCCTCATTTGCTACATCATCATAGTTGCTGTCTTGGTACCTTGTGCATTTCAGGTGAAACCATTTTGGGCAAACATCACAGCCTAGGTTTTTTTCTGAGTCATCTTCGGCGTCACTATACAAGTCTTCAATGCAAATGGCACACTTTTCTTTGGCTTGGCATATGTTAGTATCTACCGGTTTTAACATTTTTTGGCGCTTTGCAGGTATTTTTGTCGAATTTGTTTCCTTCCTTTTGGCTATATCTTGTTTCCTTTTTAACTTTGCATTTTCTTTTTCTGTTTTTTCATTATCTTTCTTACTATAGTGGTATCTCCAAGCATCAGAAGCTTCAATTTTGGTTTTTTTTTGGATTTTTCAATAAGACATGGATATCTCAAATGTTTTGTAAAATGCGATAAATCAGGTCCCTTCCCCGAAGAATTCAAGTTGGATAATAAAGCAGTAATAGGTTCACTGTTGGAAGACATTGTAGTAATCTGATTCGGCAGATTGAGATCACTGGAGTTATGTGACATATCTATCTCTTTATTCCACTCGGGGCATGAATTCCAATCGGACAATAAACTGGTATTACTTGCACTGTTTGGAGGTTCGTTTTTTGTAGAAGGCATTCTAAAATTCTCAGTCAATAGACCAACATCAGATATGTTACACGATGTATCTTCAGGAGATGTAACATCTGGAAGTGGTGCGGGCAATACTAGAAAGCCATCCTGATCCACTACATAGTTTATGTTTATAACATCATTCACGCTGTTGTCTGTTTGAGGGGTACTTATTGGCAGTTGTAGAGATTTTACCGCATCCATAATTATGTCAACATCAATTCCTATAGTTGAAAATGTTGTTTTCATTGTACCTAGAACCTTTATTGTACTATTGAAGTCATCTTCTGTGAATTAGTGGACTGGGTCTGCTTGACATTGGTTTATTTGTTCAAGGCGATTCTGAACACATTTTGTGTAATCGAGAGCATTTGCATTAAAGGGGAAACCCCCGCACGCTTTAAAGCCATTTTTTATATTATCTGGCATGGGTGATTTAATGCTTCTTGAAAAACTGGACAGAACCTTGCTTTAGTAACGACGCAATTCATATTATCAGCCTGCAATTTGCGAACCGCCTGACGCCAGTACTCCTTAAGGGGTCTGAAGACCGAAACATCAGCGGGTTGTATCAAATGTGTAGCGTTTGGAGGGAGTGCATACAATATAATCCCATTTTGAGCACAAAATTCACTTAACTTCAATGACATATGAGAGCGGTGGTCGTCAACTAAAAACAAAACTGGTTTTTGGATCTGTTGTTCATTCAGCCAGTCAGTGAGGCCATTTGCAACAAATTCATAAAAAATGTCTGACCTCATCCAACCAGAATCGGATTTCCCTAGTATCCACGAAGGCGGCATACTCTCTACAACAGCGCATGGAGGTTTTACGTATGGAAAAACTACGACAGGTGGACACATTCGCCCATCCGCAGTAAACGTAACAAGAACTGTTAAATTTTCTTTGGTATTGCCTCGTGCTACTTCATACACATTTTTTAAACCCTTCAAGCCCAGCACCTTTCCACTTTTTGGGCAGAGATTAAAGCCACTCTCGTCCGCATTTAGAATTCTACTTGGATCCTCCAAAATATCGGCAGCGTTAGAGTCTATTAAAAAGGTTTTTAAGTCACTGAACCAAGCTCTTATAAATTGTTCCGTCAGTTTTGATCTAGACTTGTCTATCGTCTCTGGAGTCCGTGCGAAAATCTCAGGATGTCTTCGTAAGAAGCCTAGATACCAAGTTTGCCATGGCATACCATCTTTAAACGGTGTTTGAATATGTTGTTCATTTACTATTTTTTGCACAGTGGTGAGTAATTCTTGCTGTTTAAGCGGGAACCCACATTTAGCCAGCTCAATTAACCAAGCAACAATTTTTTTCTCGTTTTTCAGGGTAAGTACAGGGTCTGGTCCCATTTGACGAGGTTTCTCTGTTACCCGACATTGGAGGTGGTCCTATACTGTTGTCTTCGGCACTCCAAACTTAGTACAAGTCTCTCGAACTTTTGCACCGTCTCTAATAGATTGCACAGCTTCTCTTAAATTTTCTTCAGTATACTGGTGAAATTGTCTTTTTGGTTTCACCTTAGGTTTTACTGAGGAGTTTGCATTTTTAGCAGGCTTCTTAGTTTCCATGTTCTAAAAAAAAGGAAAATGGAGCGCCGTACCTACCAACAATATTTGGACGACTACTGGAATGTTTATTGTATCGTTATAAATTTAGTAGTCGACCAGTGACATCAAAATTAAGAAAAGTAATTACTCGCTGCATCTACACTGGTCGACTACCGAAATTAAGATTTAACTCAATTTAGTCTTACCACACGTAAGACAAAATTGAACAGTTCATAAAGTTAGAAAATGATGGGTAAAAAAAAAGTAAGGACGCTAGTAGTCGTCCAGCCCGGACGACTACTAATTTTTGTTGTAAATTTAAGCTAGTGTCCGACCACGTAATTATTTGATATTATTGTAAAAATAAATGTCTTAAATAGGTTCAATCTTATAAAGAAAAGCGTTTTCTACATGCTCAAAACACGAAACAATTCCAAAAAATCGTATAAGGGGTTTAACTTGAGTTTCTCAAAGCCCAGGTACAGGTTTTTCAACAAAAGATGAGCAGTATCTACATCGCCATTGCTGAGGGAGACAAAACATGAACTGAATATTTCTATAATTGGCCGCTAGAGCGCCAAAAATTGCACGGTTTTTGTAAGCCCCGATATCCAAATGTACTCTTAGTTTTATTGCTTAATAAGATAAAACTATAAAATAGATTGGGGATATATATTGGTCGACCACTAGGAAATGAATTAAGCCGTGAAATAATCATATTAGTTAAAATATTCGAATTTTAAGCGTTGAGTGGTCGACTACCGGTAATGGTCGCCTTACTGGCACATATACGTTAAAACCTTGTTTTTAAATGCCAGACATGTTTCGGACTACACGTCCATCATCAGTGGCTTAAGGATCCTTATACAATATTGTTAGATGTGAGGGTCGTACTTCATACAAATGTTAATAGAGTTTTACATTGATTTAAACGTTTATACATATCTGTAAAATAATCACTTATTTAGGATACGGTGGGATATTATTATACGTGTAGGAATCTTACCATTTTGTTGGAAATAAATTGAGTTGTTAAATTAATAAAAATATATAGTTAAATGGTTGAAAATTTGTGAATTATTCTTGTTTTTGTTTTGCGTTTTCTTCTTTTTCTCATTTTAAAAGTAAATTAAATTAAAAAACTTTTACAATCTGGTAAGATCCCACAATAGTATGGCTGTTTTGAAGATTCACAAATGAAATAGGACAAAATGTCGAGTGGCGAGTATGAAGACTCAAGTATCAAGGTCTCAGCCAAAGCTACACATTCGATGTTTAAGGTGAGGTGAGTAAGTCAAGTGAGGTGAGTGGATGAGGGGTTGTTTAATGTGTAATATATTTAGTGAATGAATTTCTGTTAAGGTGTTGAGAGAAGTTATTTGTAATGTCCATGATTTTAGTGTCTTTATTATTTATTTTCTATGAGTATAGTAACCTTAATGTTTGATTAAAAGTGGTGGTGTCTGTGGCTTAATGATTCTATTGTTTTGGTCTAAGAGAAAATGAAATGTCATGTTATAACCTAAATATTGGTTGATTTGTTTATATTTGTAGGTTATGGGGCTTATTTATGGGAGGCTTGGGATGGTGGGTTCTATTGAGTTGAATTTAAGGGAATTGAAAAATGGGAAACCCACTTCGTCAGACGCTATTATCGACTACCACTCCAACCACCCGTCAGCACACAAATTCTCAACATTCCAATCTTACTTCCACAGACTCTTCCACGTACCAATGTCACATTTTTTTTTCATGGGATTAATAATTACAAGATCAAACGAACTTACCTAAGTGATGATCGATCTTGATTATATGAAGGCTTCGTCGAAATAAATAAAGAAGAAGTGTAGTATCCCGCTTCCATGCGTATTGGCCACAATTTTTAAAGTAAACAAAAAACAATGATTCATCTTGCACCGATCTCCTTGCCTACCGATGCATACCTAACCTACTAATCAGTCTTTCTTTAAAGTAATATAAAATTAGTACAACATACATACTATGTTTTGGGAAATTATTATTATTATTTTAATAATTAGGGTGGGGTTGGGACTTTATTTATTTCGACGAAGCCTTCATATAATCAAGATCGAACATCACTTAGGTAAGTTCGTTTGATCTTGTAATTATATTTGGCTTCGTCTCATAAATAAAGAAGAAGTGTAGATGTTCAAAGATCATGTTGTACAATTTTATATTTATAATAAAATACAGATGATCTTTTATATATGAACTGTTTTATTATCTTCACTAACGTAACAACAAATACAAAAAAGCAAAAAACAAATTTTTTTGTTTTACAAATAAAACCCAGAACAACAGGTTACTTATAAATATATAATATGCGTATAGAAATAACAAAAATAATAGCAACTAGGAATTTAATACCGCTTGAGCGAAAGCTCTTTTATCTATCACTGGTCTGTTATAAAACCTGGCAAAAGTTTCAGAGTTTCTTGACCAACCTGCTGCCAATCTCATTGTATCGAAGTTAACTCCGGCACGAGCTGCTGAAGAAGTTGAAGCGTGTCTAATACTTTGGGGCTTAAATTGGTTTATACCACCCCGCTTGCTTGTAATATACTCTTTATCCACCTACTAACTGTTTGGGAAGTGGCTTTATGATGTGGTTTTTTATAGGTAATAAAGAGGATTTTACATGAAGTTCGTAATTCTTTGGTTTGTTCTAAATACTTAATGAGGGTCCTAGCCACACATATTTGCGGATCCGCATCAAAAAATGGTAAAATGAGAAAAGGTTGGGGCTTATTTAAAGCCGAAGTCTTTATCCTGCTGGATATTTTAATTTCTATTTGTTCTGTCCGAATGAAAATATTATTAATTTGTATTAAGGTTAAAGTTTGAATTCGTTGACCAGTACATAAGGCCAATAAAACAACAAGCTTTTTGGTTAGCGTTTCGAGAGGGATGGTATTATTATCTAAGCTTTTTACATAAGAGAGTACTATACTAGGATCCCAGCATCCCCCATTTTCGTATCTAGGCAACGGTGGATTTTTTGCAAATATGCCTTTAAAAAATCTTTTTATACGAAAATCGGAACCTATTTCGGGACCTGCTATTTGGCCAATAGCAGCCCTGTGGGAATTAAGCGTACCATACGACGCGCCCTTATTAAACTGGTTAGTCAAAAAACTCAAAACTTTTGGAACTGTTATATCAAAAGGATTACAATGATTAGAAAGGCAAAACTGCCACCAATGTTTAAGACCTACCGAATATTGTTTTATAGTAGATCCTGTTATAGAGGAAATGCATATGTCTAGGGAGTCTTGAGGGACTCCTCTTCGTAAAAGTGCTTCCTGGATAATCTCCCTACTGCCAGGGAAAGACTCTTGCATAACGGGTGAGGGATTTTGCTGAAAGAGAGTAACATGCTCGTAGGTTTAAATATTAACAATTCTGATATTAATAAAGACCTGAACAATGGATACCATGGTTGAGAGACCCAAAAAGGTACCACCACAATACCTTCAACTTTGTCTTTAATGATTTTTTGTAGAACCCTTAGTACCATTGAAAAGGGGGGAAAGGCACAGAAATTGAGATCAGTCCAAGCCAGGGTAAAAGCATCGACCTTAAAAGCTTTAGGGTCTTTCAACCATGAGACAAATTTTGAACATTTGTTATTTAAACGACTCGCAAATAAGTCAATATCTGGCTCTCCGAATTTTTGCGTAATGTCATTAAATGCATAATCAGCAAGGCTCCATTCAGTTTCTTTGTGAGTTTTTCGAGATGCTTCATCAGCATAAACATTATCTTTGGTATTAATGTATGACGCAAAAATGTAAATATTTTTATCTTGACACCAGCACCATATTTTCCGGGCTATTTTATTAAGGTTGTGAAATTTTACACTTCCCATTCGATTTATGACGGATATTGCAGTAGTATTGTCGACCCTGCAAAGAATATTACAATTTGAAAAATCCTTTGCAAAACATTTTAAGCCGAAATAAACCGCCAATAACTCTAAGACATTAATGTGGTATATTTTTTCTTGTTCCGACCAAAAAACCAGAAGTAGTCTTAAGATTGCACACTGCTCCCCAATCAGTTTTCGATGCGTCGGTATATAATTCCATTTTGAAACTCTCTATATGGATATTATTAAATGCGTTTGGTATTTTGTTAATCCACCAGGAGATATCAGGTGATAAGGTAGGAGATATATACATTTTTGCATCATAATTATTGTTAGAATTTTTTAGGGCAAGGTATTTTTCTCTTTCAAAAAGTTTTAAATACAAAAAACTATATTTAACTGCCGGGCCAGCAGACACTAGAGTACCAATAAACTTGGAAAATTCTCGGATTTTGCATTGTTTCAAAACCCGAAATCGTCTTAACATACCAGCTAGTTTAAAACGTTTTTTGTCAGGTAAAGATAACTGCATATTAGTTGTATTATAAACAAAACCTAAGTACTGACAAATATGGGTAGGAGTAAGATTACTTTTATCATAGTTTATCAGAAAAACCATGTGTTCTAACAGCATTATAGTTTCTGTAATGTTGTTCTTACATTCTATCTCTGATTTTCCTAGAAGAAGCAAGTCATCTAAATAGATAACAGATAAATAACATTTTTTTCGAAGCATAGCAATAACCGGCTTTAGGAGTTTTGTGAAAATTAAAGGGGCGCAATTTAAACCAAAAGGTAGAACATTATATTCGAATAAAACCCCGTTAAATCTAAATCTTAGATACTTCCTATGAGATTTCTTGATAGGTATATGATAATAGGCATCTTTAATATCCATGCTGGCCATCCAACTATTAGGCGTAAGTAGACGTGATACCGTTCTGTAGTCCTCAATTTTAAAATGTGACACATATATATTTATTATCAAACGATTAGAATTATCCGGTTTTGGAACCACGAAGATTGAGGAAATAAATTGACCCTCACATGGATCAACCTTTGAAATTGCACTTTCTCTTAATAGTTTCTGAATTAAGTTACCTGTAATTTGAATTTCAACCGGTGATAGTTTTCGTTCCGGAGGTACAGTGTTTTGTTTAGGAATTTTTGAAAAAGGTAAGCTAAAACCGATACCTGAAGAAGCGGTTGCTGCAGTCAGAATGCATGTTTTGGAGATACCTCAATCAGAGTGGAAAAATTGCTTCGACAATTGGTTCAAACGCATGCAAAAGTATATAGATCTTCATGGGGAATATTTTGAAAAACAATAAAGTGATTGTCGATGATTAATATTTGTTTTTGTTCTCAAATCCCGAAATATAAAAGGCAACCCTCGTATACCGGTCAAACCAAAGAGAGTAAAGAGTTGGTCAAGAACTTCCCTAATACCGCAACTCGATATCTCTTTCCAGTTTTTTTTTTTGGAACGATCGATTGTTTACATTTTCGTTCCTCGAGTGGATCTTCTAGGGATTGGGACTGTTTTTGACCAATATTTAGGCAAATTTGGAAAAATTGATGGACACACATAGGGCAACTAGTTCCTATTTATAAGATTTTGTAGCAGAACTAAGTTTCTGTTTTATTGTAAAGTAGTGGAAATAAATGAATTGCCATTTTATAAAAACTGGCATTATTTATGTAGATTGTTATTTTTTTCGTATACAGCAATTATATTACTATTATTGTACTCATTTTAGAGGAACGGCACATTGCCCGAAGTCCACAACATCTACACAGGTGAAACAGGTATGCATGAATTTGGACTGTTGGCCAATTTAAATGGAGCCAATACCTTGCCATTTTGGAAGGAAGCGCCATGTAATGCACTATCAGCTAGTGAAGGTTCATTTTTTCCACCAAGATACTTCACACGAAAAGATGTTGTCCATATATATGATAAGGATTTGTGCAGGATATTTCCGATGCAATATCGAAAGCCTGTAACTAAACATGGTAAGTAGAAATCCTTCTCGTTATATTTACCTACCTACTCAATAGGTCAAAATTGGTTCGCAAGACCCACCAATTGAATATCTGATCTAAATCTGACAGTTTCGATACCTAACTCGATTCTAGCTAGTCCGGCAGATTTATTAGTCTGTTCCTGTCAACCGACAGTGAATTAATGCCTGTCACACCAAATCTGCAGAGCTTAAATGGTATTTTGCGAAGACTTTAATAACGTCAGGTCAAAAATTAATAGCTAAAGATGGCGGAAGCGACAGCCCTAATTGTTGAATTTACCAACACAGCAAATTTGGACATAGCAGTTTTAATACTGTTCGAAACGTCAACATAGAATGAAGTGTTTTCAATATTATTCAAGCACAACCTAAGAGAAATACCGGAAAACTTTCACAAGGCGATTGTATTCAGAGAACACCAATTGCATCCTTACCACCCGCACCCAATGAACAGAGAACCCTCTGTTTAGTTCAAAAACTCTGATGATTTTTAATAAAATTGCTTGCTGCTTGTAAAATTCACAACCAGAAATAATCATATCGAATTTAATTTTTAAAGGTATCAGCGCAGATTTGTACACACCTACAGACAATATATTTGAGTCTGTGGAAAAAAATCCAGAAAACAAATGTTATTGTTCTGGAAATCAATTTTGTCCACCAAAAGGGCTACAAAATATCAGCCCATGCCAGTTTGGTAAGCAAATTTTTTATGATATTTGTATACAATTTAATAAACGGTATTTTGACCAATGGCTGGTCCTACAGAAAAGTTTAAATTATGAAACCTGAAGTAAATTATGTGCTGGTTTAGTATCCGTAGTTGAAAAATATTCAAATCGGCTTTTTGGTAACTTTTACAACATTTTTAAACGAAATTCTTCGAATATTTTATGATAGTTAGATAACATCTAACTGTCATAAAATATATATAATACAAGAAATCCCTTTGGGATTTCCCAGTCGTTTTGTGGTAGTCTTATCTATGACAAAAGTCTTGAGGGTTATAAAAAAAACTGAAAATATGGGTTGAAAACCTAATCACATAAATAGAATTACATTTGAGACACCCTGTATATAAATAAATTTTATGACACCACTCTAACAAACTAAGAAAACTCAAAGTAAAATTTGAATTTTCTTTGTCATAATAATAAATAATTTTTCCTAAAAATGATTGCACCCTGTATAAAAAAATGTATGAAACCATTCTAACAAACTACAAAAAATCAAAAGTTTTCTAACTCTTTCCGTTTCGCTCTAAAAAATTTAAGCGTTGTAAAACTAATATATTTTTCTGTATGACCCTGTATATGGTTTTTTTAATTTGTTCTACACTTAACCACAGTATATTTAATATTTACGATGACTTAACGTTTTTGCTACAGCTGATTATTTAAAGAATCAAAAATACTATCGACAGTTTTATTACCTTCACCTCTAGTTCACAGGTTTTTATTTTTTGTATGTTGGTAACATTGACTTTTGTTATCTTTCAAAGTCTATAGGCATTAGCATATTTCTTCGTTGACAAAATTACGTTGAAAATGAGTGCCAATTGCCACTATCACATCAGTTCAAGTGAACATAGAAGTGAGGCAAAGGTGTGCTAATTTAATAGACTTTGCCTCGCCTCACAATTGTTCTACTCCCTGGTTTTCAAGAATAGCTGCCCAGCTGATCTAGGTCCTTCAACGTAAATATCAGTTAGGTTCAACTTAGCATCAGTTGTACGTATCACATCAATTCAACTGTATTCAGTTAAGTGAATATTTATTTGAAAAACAACAAACTGTAATAACTTTTTATGTTACTTTTATTGTATACATTAATATTGGGTGAAATAAACACTACTACTACTACTTATAAAAAAATATATAAATGCAAAATTATAAATGGTTTTCTCTCATTGACTGCTATTTTGGGTTATTCTTCTTTGATCTAAAACACGACAAATGAATTTTTAGACTACTTATGTTAAATAAATATGTTAGACAATTATCACCTTTTCAACTCTAGCAGAATTTATCTTCAGAAACCTTTATTGATTCGAAAACTATCTTAAACCTTGTTTACCATGTTAAAGTCGCTACATTAATTTGATCGTTTTGAAATGCTTCAGATTACATAATATTAATTTTCTTTTGGAAACATTATTAGTTGTACCCATGTTTCTATTTCGTGTAGGTACCTAATTGATTAGTATAAAATATTTTATATTATGCTGCTTCTATGATAAAAATACTTTCTCTAAATAAAAGTTTCTTTCCACAGAATAAGGAATGTATTATTCTGTGCTTTATGGTAAGTCGTTTTTGTTTACCAATGTGAAGATTAGGAGATACCTCAGTAGTATGTGGTATAATATGTAGGTACGTATCTAGGAACATAAACACAGCTAGCTGAAATACCTTTAAATAAACATAAAAAGTATTGTATTTTAAAGTACTTACGTAAGAAAGCTTGTATAGCCTTTTCTAGTGTTTGTTTACGTACGTGTAATATGTTTAACCTATTATAGGTACATCAAAAATCGAATTTTGGCTAGAAATAAACATTAGGTATTATACGTAAGAAAGCTTGTATAATAATTAAATGCTGGTTACCCAT
This sequence comes from Apoderus coryli, assembly GCA_911728435.2. Lineage (NCBI taxonomy): Eukaryota > Metazoa > Arthropoda > Insecta > Coleoptera > Attelabidae > Apoderus > Apoderus coryli. The sequence continues at coordinate 30,676,601 of OU452198.1, read as the reverse complement.
TAAATGTGTCTCGTGGCTATCGAGATTTTGTAGAGATTGTGTTTTCCTCATTTTCTAGCACATAACCGTTGATGACTTATTAGCCTCTCGTACGCGCTGATTCTTTTAGATATTGTTGTTATTGTATTTCTACAAATAGTATGATATGTGATTAGATTAACTAATCACCACCTTTGTCAATTTTCTTCTTTTCAGAGACTTTTCGGTACTGTCTATTGGTTTAGATTTCTGGGTCAATTTATAAGTTACATGGTACGGTTTTCTGTTTAATCGTTCTTGTAATGTATCTTAGTACTATTGTCTTGCGAATTGTTACGTTTTTGACCTGCAAATTAATTTAATTTTCATTAAAAATTAGGCATTTATTAACGTAAACAAACCTAACCTGAATACATTTGTTATGTTATGTATGTTGGAAAAAATACGTATTAATGAAAGATATTATGATACTTACCGTATTTGTATACATTTTTACTGGATATTAATACAATATTTCCAGCTGATTGTTCGTTATTTTATTTAAATAAATAATAAATATAGGAAATTTACTTAGCCAAATAGCATTGTTGTCAGACTTAGTTTCAAGCCGGTAATAAAATGAAATATATTTAACAACGTTAATATTTTTGTAAAAATAAAAGAAAAAAAGCTTGCCTAATTTACGATTTCGGGTTAATTAGACATTTGGACTTGGATTGGGGGTATAAATATATTTCGGATTGCTCGATTGCTTTCGGTCTTACGCAATTAATGAGTACGTGACTAACGATGGTGAAAATTTTCAAATAAAGTGTGGCACCCGCGTGTTTCGTAATTTTCCTTCGATGTTGCCAAATTTTGAATGAATTGAGTATAATGAAATATAATTAATATGGAGTTTTTTTGACAAAGAAATTATTTTAGCAAAAATAAAATAAAATAAACTTGGGGAAATTGAGTTTATGTTTAAATTAGCATATTCATGTGTTTCGGTTGTAAACAGATTTCGGATTAATTACGCTATTGCAGAAATAATAGAGTGAATAAGGGCTCTCACAGTTTATACTAGTTAAAAATTTATACAGTGGATGACATTATTATATCATTGCAGGCGGTTGGAGTAAAATGCTGAGTATGGAAGGTTAGGTAGTAGGCAGGGAAGTGTTGTAAGGGTGTAATAGTGATGATCAGGAAGAGTTAGTAAAGCAGGATTGAGATGAAATGCAGTAGGCACATAGTTGTTATATTAGTTCGATAGCAGGCTTTGTTAGGTAATCATTGCATGAGGTTGGGGGTAACATGCTGCTGCTACCTAACCTTCCATGGGTTAGGTAGCAGGCAGGGATGTGTTGTCCTAACAATGACTGCTATCGAACTAACAACTATATGCCTACTACATCTCATCTCAATCTACACCCACCCTCCTTTACTAACTCTTCCTGATAATTACTATTACACCCTTACAACACATCCCTGCCTGCTACCTAACCTTCCATATTCAGCATTTTACCCCCAACCTCCTGCAATGATTACCTAACGATGACTGTTATCGAACTAATTCACACAAATGCAAATCATATAAATACAACAAATGTGTATAACCTAGAGCAACATTTAAATTTAACGGCCAAAAATTAAGCGCCAAATATTTTACCGTTTCAACATAATATGTGTGTTTTAAACCTGGCAACACCACACTCCGATTACAATCTCCAAGTCTCAAAATTCGTCTGACTGCGCAGCATTTTTCTGTTATTGTTTATAGGTATACATAATAAAATATATAAGTATTTGGTTAGTGATTAAAAAAACAATAATATTAACAACATAGTAAATGGAAGTAGAAAAATCTAAGAGTATTTTTCTCAAGAAAAGTGTTATCTCTACCTTCCGCATATACGATACGTAACCATAACCAAAATCTCACGTTTACGTTTACGTCCTTGGTTTTGCCTTAACTCCCTATTTTTCAATTAATATGTGCCGTGACAGCGACGGACATTTTACGACAATCCCCGATTGTATTTATTGACAGCTATGTTGAACTCGAACATTAGGTCCCAAGTAAAGGATCAGGAACAATTTTTCTATTTAAGAAAATTTCACATATTTTCAAGAAAAGTCTTCTAAACATTAAACTGGATAACATTTTTCGATCATGTATCAGTAATTATACCAACATTGTTATGATCTTGAAATATTACTGATCGATGATCGAAAAGCTTGTACAGATTAATGTTTAGAAGACATAGACTGTGATTTTTTTTTAAAAAGTAAAAATGGTATTGATCCTTTACCTAGTAATGGTCGAGTTCTTCTGCTGTGAACTATTATATTTTACCGGTAAGTTTTTAAACAATAATCATTGTTTTTGTTTGTTTGTTTCGCTAACCTGTTGCGGGTAATCATGCAAATATATAGAAAATGTGGGATATTTATCTTGTTTCTATTGATACTATCACGGTACATCTTGTGAAAAAATGCTGGTGATTTCTTCCACATCCTTGACCCATATCATCCGATGATATAAGGTATGCCACAGTCCATATTACGAATGCAATTTTTAAAACTCATTCTTCTTGTGGGCTTCAAAACTGTGAAACTCACTATCCAAAGAAAATTCTACTGAACGATATACCGTCCAGATTTTTGAAAGCTTTATTTCTTCTTCACATAATATCAAACATAAACAACACACAAGATAATGTATCCTCTATGCCGACAACACCGTTCCTTCATTTACTATAAAAAAAACCAAACATATTACGTTCCTTACGCTGATTGGTCAAATCACCCCGCCTGATTTTACGACGATGCCGTATAACGATCATCTTTATCTTTTCAAAAACTTTAATAAATAATTTAGTTCCTTCATTTAATATTTTCATCATTAAAATCCTCACGTGTAGTGTGAAATATATTAATTCAGTGACAAAAGTATATTTTATAAGCATTAAATTTAAAATAATTATATAATGTGAATAAACAACAGTATTAAAAATATAACAACAGACAAGCTGACAACATGTGATGATTCCCTCCACTCCTAAAAGTATTCCAGTCGCCCAGACTTATAGAGTATATGCTATTTTTTTTAATGTATGGGGCATTTTATATAGTAAACAAGAAATCCCTTTGGGATTTCCCAGTCGTTGTGTGGTAGTTTTGTCTATGAAAAAAGTCATTGAGGGTTATAAAAAAAAAGGAAAAAAAAAATCAAGAAAAAAAATTTCAAGGAAAAAAATGTTTCTATTATTAAAAAAAAAATTTCAAAAAAAAAAAATTAAAAAAAAAAAATAATAAAAAAAAATGTTCAAAAAAAAAATTTTCAAAAAAAATTTAAAAAAAAAATAAGAAAAAAAAATTTTCAAAAAAAATAATTCAAAAATTAATTAAAAAAAAGTATTGCCAGAGCTGAAAATCTGAAAATGTTTCTATCTATTATTGAAAATAAATAGAAACATTTTTGAGTTACCCCGTAGATAACCTCTAGGAGCATGTAGTTTAACTTTCAAAGAAATCTTGAATTGAAATCTAAAGATATCAAAAAATTATTCAAAATATTACTATTTGACCTTAACAAAATAAAGAAATACATTTTTGATTCACCCTGTATATAAATTTGAGCTTATAGTTTAACTTTCACAGAAAACTTGAATTGAAATCTAAAGAAATCAAAAAATTCTTTAAAATATTACTTTTTTGTCCAAAATAATGAAATACATTTTTGACTCACCCCGTATATAAATTTAAAGCCTATGCTAAAAGTTTCTCTTTCAAAGAAAATAAAAAGTCACCTATCGCTGATAAAGTTCTCTAAAAGTCTTAAATAATAAATTACATTCATAAACATTTTTGAGTGACCCCGTAGATAACCTCTAGGAGGCTATAGTTTAGCTTTCAAAAAAATCTTGATTTGAAATCTAAAGAAATATAAAAATTATTCAAAATATTACTTTTTTGTCCTTAACAAAGTGATGAAATACATTTTTGACTCACCCCGTATATAAATTTAAGTGTATGCTAAAAATTTCTAAACATTTAAAATTTATTTGATTACAATCTGGAAAATTTGTAAAATGTTGGCTAATTAATGTTTTTTTTTTTGCATCACCCTGTACATGCGCTTATTAATTAATTTTGTTATAATCTGATACATACCTAATTTAAATAATAAATCCACTTGTCAAATTCAATAACCTTATAAAATTTTATACTAAATACCTACTATAAATATATTTGTTAGGTATTTTAAATCTGCTAGCCTAAAAATGGCTGCCTATAATATGATTATCATCATTTTATAAACCTACCACATCTGTCTATTTGAAAATCGTTGGTGTTAAATTAACGTTAACGTTAATAGCGGCGGACGTTAATTTTAGGACTATCTGTCTATCTATTTTGGCTTCGTTGGTTTGTCATAATTTGGCAGAATTTTTTTCTGACGTTAGTGTCACTTATTTTTGTTTGGTTGACACTTCTAGTTCACGTCATAATTTGGTTTTATTTGTGTACATTGACAGCCTAACAGTTTTCGGCATTATTTTCATGTTTAAGATCAAATTGTTGTTAAATTGTATTGTTATAAAATGGTTATTAAAAGTATTTGTAGTAAATTTTAGTGAGAAATTGTTAATACCTAACCCAAACTGACACTATCAACAAAATAGGCGTTCAAAATGTGGACATACAGCCGTTTGTTTAAAATTTTGTCGACTATAAAGTGATCAACAACGAAGCTCTGCTCAGGCGACATAAACTAAATCATGATTTGGTGTTTAGAAATTATGAAATTTCGTTCGGTTTATTATAATATTTTCAGTGTGTGTAGGTTATACCTATTAATATACCAATGTTTTTAAAATGTGTGTGATAAAGTCGCCCGTAGCCCAAATTTAGTTTATTAATATAGTTAAATTACCTATGCACCTAACACAAAACTCTAAAGTTTATTGTTTGTATTTGTAGTTTAAGGAATTTTAATTATTGTGTATTTTGAAATAAAAACATTCAGCAAGTAAGCGTAGTTATAGGTACGTGATTTTCTAGGTATAAGATAAATAAGTAGCAGTTTTTTATTCCTTACTTCAATTTATAATGGATACCTATTATAGGTATATGGCTACTTGTTTAATTTCGGTACAAAATCACATATCTATATTTAGTTTCATTGAAAGTTTTTAATATACCTACTACTTGGAATTTTTGTAACAAAAACAGTAATGAAAGAACTGTCGGTACCAAAAGAAGTCATCCTATCCATAGGTTACAACTCAGGCACATATTGTTCGACTCTAACTTCATGCACTTTTTTTTCTGTAAAAGGAACGTGCGTTTAAAATAGGTGAGTGAAAATTGCTACTCCTCGTTGTTGTGAAATGAGATTTAAAGATTAATACTTGTTCAATGCAATTTACGTTATTCTTTTTATAGGATTGTTATTAAAAATATACGAAATTGCATGTCCCATATGCTTTTCTAAGAATATATTCATGAAAATGGCTTTCAAAATAAATCGACAAATTCCAATATAGTTGACACCTCTAGTTTCACGTCATAATTTGGTTTTGGTCAAAATGTTTTTTCTAACGCTTGTGTCAAATAGGTTATTATTATTTTCTTTGTTTACATTCATAGCTTAAGAGTTTTCGGCATTATTTTTATGTTTAAGATCAATTTCTATCAACATGTTGTATATTGTAGTGTTAGAAAATGCTTATTCCATATAATTGTAGTCAATTTAGAAGTTGTCATTGTGTATTTGAAGTAATATTACTGAAAAAGTGATAATAACCTAAAGTGACAGTGTCATGAGAGCCGTCAGATGGGTGGATGTGATCATATTTTTCAATAACTACTGGATGATATCTCCCTCTGCGTCGCACATTTCAATTAACTGTGTAGATGTAATTAAATGAATTAATTAAAATAGTGTGGCCGCATTAAATCCCCTTGAAAAGTGCCCGTTGGGATGCTGCAAAAAACAAATTTTCCATATAGACATACCTGCGGCTGCACCTTCGGTGCAGCTTTAAGGTAAGTCACATAGATAGCGGTCCTTTTTTTGCAGGTTTTCGACGACAAAGACAGCACTATCACAATTTATTATTATTAACACTATCACAATTTATTATTATTAATAGTTATATCTCTTTAGTTAATACATCAATGGCATCTACAGATTCAGATCAGCTGGGCTGATTTGCATGATCATCTACTGCTCACTTCACTTGAATTTTACATAAAAGGAACGTCAATGTCAAATTTTGCGGATATTTTCTCAGTTAACCGTAAATCAAATTTGTGATTGAAAGACAGGTGACATTGACTTTTGGTTTGACAAGAGAAGGGATAGTGAAGGTTACGAAGGCAAAAATTCATCTGAAGTAAAGCCAACGGAAACAACTCGTGATCGGGCCTGCAATGAACCTACAGAAGTAGATCTTTCCCTAAGAGGTAAACTAATGCAAATATGTGCGGCTCCAACAGTTCTTTCAACTAGTCTCACCGATGACAAAATATGCACAAAACCAGATACCAAAGAACTTACATACAACGCAAAATACGATGAATTGTTTGCACCAGACGTAGGTTCGGCAAACCCATTCAAAACTCAACAACAGAGCTTGGACACCAACATGTTATCAGGTCGAATAGAACCAGCTTACCTAAGTGAATTTCAATTCGAAAATCAACGTCGGACATTTGCGAGTTACGGTTATGCTTTAGATCCATCAGTAGGAGATATAGAAAAAGACGGTGGTGATAGAGTTATTGGCAACACAGAAGAGCCTACAAATTCGAATTTGAAAACCGTGTTTGAATCAACGAAGTTAAGAACTTTGGATAAGCGAAAACGGAACCAAAATAATGACGCAAGCGACATTGATAGATTTTTGGGACCATGGGGTGGTTATGAGAATGAACAGCGTGTTACGAAGCCTACTCCAGAAGAACAAATAGAACTTCAGGTGAATAAATTATTATTTGATTGTTTTACTGTTTGAAAAATAAAATCACACTAAAAATGAACTGATTCCCCAGCCTTTGGGGGTGATATCTATAGTTTGTTACGTTTAAAATATGTATTGTACTCGTATATTTCTATTTTCAGAAAAAAGGGAAATTATTTGTTGCCATGGAAACATTCACTGTTCCAAGTATTAATTTGTTTGGATTAAGTAATATGTTTAATTGATTTTTGTAGGTACATCATTTCTGACTATCCTTGTATGTGCTCTCGTAACCATCGGGTTTATACTTAACTGCACCATAACACAAATGATTACGTGATTCAAATTTTAAATTGTTCTAATTAAAGAAAGGCTTGTTTAACATCCTTAGTATTGCAGTTTTTTTGATTATTTTTTTTTTTGAAAACGGAATTTTATCACTAGTTCTGAAAGTTTATCTTATTAATTTTATACATTTGTGGTTGGATCTCCTTAGAAATTTTGAATATATTTATTTGAGTTTAAATATTGAAAAATAGCTGAACAGTATTTTTAATAATATTTGGTATATTTCTGGGTATATAAAACAAACTATTTACACTGGAAATTGTGTGTAAATAAATAATTAAACGGATTTTATTTTATATTCACAGCTCGAATATAAATACGATTTTGCGTTATTTCTGTTTTCTAATTAAATACGTTTATATAAATTAAAGTAATAATATTGGGATTATTTTTATTTGCTTTTTTTTATTAAGAATTACTTATTAATCATTGTTAAATAATTATGGCTTCCCCTGTAAAGGCTGGTTATGAAATAAATCGTTTGAGTGTTGAGGAAATTACATATCAACTTGCGTGGCGTGGCATATCTACTACGGGCAATGCGGATGAATTGCGTAGGACTTTACGAAGCATTTTAAAACTAGAAAAAGCTAATAACCCTCTCGATTATCCTGAGTATCCTTTTAGCTTCAAGGATGATCACACCGCTTTAGTATCTAAATTAGATGATATAAAACAACTTTTAGCAGATTTTGACGGTTCAAATGAGAATCTTAAGAGGAAATTATTAACTAAATTTTCTTACGCTCTAGGTCGTATTAATCGCAGTGCACGGGTGGAGGCTAGCGATAAACTGAATAAATCGAAAGTTTTGATTGACATATTAAATTTGCAACGTGATTTTGAAAGGAGCGAGTGATAGCGATAATTCTTGGATGAGTCCGCTGCAACAAATAAGAATACTTTTGATTCAGAAAAACGAAAAACAATACCATGTGCTCAGTGGAATTTAAAGTTTTCGGGAGAATCTGATGGTCTAACATAAAGTAGTTTTCTTGAGCGAGTAGAAGAACTTAAACATGCCAGAAATGTTAGCGATCAGGAATTGTTTAGTTCGGGAATATATTTATTTGCAGGAAAGGCTTATAGTTGGTACCGTTCAGTTAGAAAGAAATGTCAAAATTGGGCATCTTTAGTTAGCCTTTTAAGAAAACAATTTCAAGCACCTGATTACGCAGATAGATTGTACTCTGAGATAGTTAGTAGAACTCAAGGTGAAAACGAGTCCGTAGGAATATATTTTTCGGTTATGGACAATTTATTTGATAGACTCCCAGTTAAACTTGCGGAACGGTCTAAGCTTAATATATTATGTAAAAATCTGATTCCTTATTATCAGTTACAGTTACCGTTGTCATCTGAGTTGAAAACAGTTGAGGAGTTACTTGATTTAGCCCTTAGAGCTGAGGGAAAGAGATTTACAGCGGATAACTATAAACCCCCACCTTCTAGGAAAAATGGTAGATTACTCGAACCTGATTTAGCATATGTAGATGCTTCAGAGGCATCAGATCGTTTGCAACCAAATTTATCTGAGGTTGGAATCATTAATAATAGGCAAAGACATTCTTTTGTAAATAATAATAATAATTTTTCGACATCTAGTGATAGGTATACTCGTGGAAATGATCGAAATAATGGCCGCTCTATTCAGTGCTATAATTGTCGGTAGATGGTCGACTTACGAACTCTCAGAATTTTGGATCGACAACTGTTAATTATCCACAAAAGCCAATTATTGATTTTATTTTAGCTCATGCCGAAAATGATAAGCGTCCTTATTTAAAGATAGATATATTAGGTATTCATATGTTAGGTCTTTTGGATAGCGGTGCTTCTCGCACAATTTTAGGTAAACCTGGTTGGGAGAAGTTGAAGAGTTTATTTTATTTTATTATTAAAATAAATATAAACAATAGGTATATATATATATATCGATTAAAATTTTCACTTTATTGGTAATATATTTTTTTTTTAGAACTTAGTATTGAATATTAGTATTGTTAAATGACTTATCAATAATATATATTTTTGTCAAGATATACCTAATAATTTCGTATATCAGTATTTGGGAGATTCAAACATTGTTTATTGTACTGAATATTTCTTTTATAATTTTTAGAATAGGAATTCAGTGATAAGATTCATTTTTTTTGTTTCGTAACGATATTTATTAATATAAATATTTCAAATTTTTGGTATTGTGTGTTGAAAATTAATTTCGTATAAATATATAATATATTTTTTTTGAATTTAATTATGGTGAATGATCGTAGGTTTCTAACTTTACCGCAAAGTTAGTGGCACACCCCCCCTGAAGGCTGACCTAGTCGAGCTTTGCTGTGGTTTAAGCTAAAGCTGTCACAAGGTCTGAAAACGTTACCCGATCTCTTTTTTTTTTTTGTGTTTTCTTAAATAATAATTTTAATGATAAAAACAAAAATCATATAAATATTCTTCTATTAATTTACACCGTAGCAAGTTATAAAACACTGATTGATCAAAACCGTGCACAACTAAATTAGGAAAAATATTACTATTTACAAATTCCTTTAAAGTAAGGTTTATTATTAATTCTGCAGACAACTTTTCATTAGTAGCTCTATACAATTTTTTATGATCTTTCCGCATTGGAAACAAACGTCTAGAACATCTTTTGAAGGAATTTGTAAACCTTCATTTTAATAATGCATCTTGACATTCTCCGCAAATAATTTGCTTCTTTAAACTAAAAACTACAAATCCAGCAATACCAACAATTTCGAAAATTCAGAAAATGGTCCAGGAAGATAATCATGATCTGGATAAATTATATTCGTGTAAATTTCTTGGTCCCGCTCATCACCAAAATTAAATTCCTTGGATGTAACATTAATTTTATGGATACTATTGCATTTTAGTATACTTAAGGCTGGTTTAGCCAACGAATAAGCATAAGAATATGATTAGTGTATAGTTATAGTCTCAAGCACAACTAGTTAAAATACATTATATCAAATGGTATCGTTTATACAACGTTTAGTTTACAAGTTGTAATGATTTGTAATTGTCATAACTTTCAATGTTGTAGTAAGAATAGCGACAGCCTCGGCTATAGTCGTCGGCATTCGGAAATATGTTATTGCGAGAAAATTCAAATTATTGACATAATCGCATATTATATATATGATAATTCAAATTTCATTAACTTTATGATGTAAAATTATGAAAATATTATTATTATGTCTCTGCTATCAACAAAATTATGCCGTAGTTTGAATTTCCCGCAATGACGTTTCCGAACGTCGACGACTACGGCCGAGTTTTAGTGACAAAAACACTTTTTTGTGAAAGTTCAATTATTTCAACTTTTATGGATTATGCATTACGACTAGGGTTGCCAGATATATTCATTTCAAAAATAGGTTAGCCCATATACAATTATATGAGATTGAATAAAAATATATAAGAATTTTATGGCCTGCAAAATACCTACAATTTTGAATGAATACATATTGAAAAATAAACTCTTTATTCTATTTTAGGTATAATTAAATTAAACATAAATTTCATTCATTAGCACTTAACAACAAATTAAAGAAAAAATACACACACTGCGGCATTATTGCAATTTTACATGAATCATGTACCTAAACCTAGAAATATATATGTATCTACACAAAATAATAATAATATATGATTATTAAACCAAACTAAAACTGAAATATTAAATTCTGTAATACAAAGAAACGTTGACATAGGAAGACAGTTTAAAATATTTTAACAATTAATTTGTTTTTTTGTATTTCAAACAACTGCGGCATTCTGATAATAATTAGGTCTGTTAAAGCTTAATCATAAAAATCATTACAGCAGGAAATATCAAAATTTAGTGTTACCGTAGTACGTGCAACTAGGGTTGCCACGTGCTACTGGCCACCTGGCCTGGCACGAAAATATATGAGAAATAGTCTCATATTGAGCATGTTAATAGGAGATATGAGAAAGAGTTAAAATATATGAGTCTCATATTAAAAATAGGAGGTCTGGTAACCCTAATTACGACAAATGGCAATGTAATGTGCGCAGGTCCGCAGGCGAGCTTAAAAACCAATATAAAATGTAACCTATAAAAAAATATAAACAGCTTGAATGTAGATTATTCAACATATTCATGGACGTTCCGATTCCTTTTACCATCAGTTTTCATCCATACATTCCTGTGCCCCCCTAGTTACTTCATCCAACAAAAAAATAAACATTATTTTTCTGAGGTTCAGGCCATATAATTGAAGAAGAGCAACTAGGTATGAAATAGTAAAAAGTATCGATTCCGATACCCGTAATTTTTGCCAAGTATATGGATTCTACCGATACTTGTCTAAAAAGTATCGATACTCTTAGGTATCGGCATTGTCTTTAAAGACAATGGTATCGGTATCGAAAGTACACAACACTTTTAAAAATAAACCTGCTGAATGTATATTACATTTTGTGTTACATAACAGGAAATCTATGAAGTTGATGCAAAATTGTGGACAAATTTACAAAATTGTTTTAAATGTTTGGTAACATAGAATAATGTTTATTGTTTGGTATGGCCCGAACAAAAATAAAAATAATCATGTTTTGTATTATTGCATTTATTGCCCGCATCCCGCATGCGCATAATATACAGATTTTGATTGGCTCGGCACTTTGGTTATGCTTGTTTTTATGACTAGATGTTGGATAAATGCTCGTTTTTGTTATGCATTATACACTAAAACTGTGACAAAATTATATTCACTGCGTTATACATAAAACGTTGGCTAAACCGGGCTTTAATTCCTCTAATGGAATGCAGTTTCCTCTAAAACTTTCTCGTACCTCTACATGTATCAAGAGTTTTTTTATAAGCAGATATAAATTGTCTGGCAGATTTTATAAAGAGGTAAAAACGGAAGGATTTTAGTCTTGATTAGTTGGTTGTACAATATTTTTAGACTGGCAATGAAAATTTTCAAGCCTAAAAATCCCGTATGCCTATCAGTGTCTAACAGTAATTGACCATTTGGATGAGTTCTTAAACTACTTATGTAGATGTCTGCCTTCCTCAAAAATTGTTCAATTTTATCATATGTTTCCAAAGAAATAGGTTTTTTATATCCTGATTGGAATAAATTCCGGGAATTCAAGATATCAAAAAGAGATGTTTTTGGCGACATCTAGCCTGAGCAGGCAATATGCTCGGTAAAACACAGTTCACAAACGATGGCCGGACAAGAAGTAACAACTCCATTATATCCTATTGTCAACACCAATGAGCTGAGTTGTGATATTTCAGACTCTAGAAAACTATGCCAATATTTGCGATAACAGATTACCTACTCTTCTGGGAGAAGTTCCTTTAGCACAGCGGCCAAATATTGTGTCTCAACATCATGGTGCACCTGCCCATTATTCTCGAAATGTTCGAGAGATATTAAGCGACGTTTTTCCAACCAATGGATTGATCGTGGAGGACCTATTTCTTGGCCTCCTAGGTCCCCGAATCTCAACCCAATAGACTTTTGGCTTTGGGGTGATCTGAAAAATAAGATTTACCATTTCCTACCCAACAGTGAAGATGATGTTATTGTTCGCATTTATGGAGCTTTAGCACAAATTACAAACAAAACAATAAGCCGTGTAGAAAGCAATTTTATTCGCCGTTTGCATCCATGCATTTCGAGAATTGCTTCATTTTAATAATCAAAATTGTCATAATTTCATAAGGAGACATTTTTTGAAATTTTGACATAAGTGATTTTCGTCGTATTTTTGGTCGTAGATTCTATTTTTTGTATATATAGAAATTTTGATTAGCTTTTGGCCTCCGTTTTTGCTCTGCAAAAATTAATTTTTTGTTTGGGGGTATATAAAACACTCAGTGTATGTAAATAACTGATTAATTATTTACAATTATTTTTTCAGGAATTGATAACGAAAAGAATGAAACGCCATGCCCGGCCTATTGACGGCGAGGCAAAACAAATTGAGGAAAAATCCGTACTACACATCAATAACCCAGTCGACTACCAAGGTGCGTTCAGACACACCCCCAACCAAATGCTTCTTACCGAAGGCCCATATCCATACCTGGTCAGGACCCACGAAAGGCGTTTCCGCAATTGCTTGGTACCCACGTACCGCACATCTCTTACTATCAGCTGGCATGGATTGTAAAATCAAATTATGGGAAGTGTATAATGAAAGAAGATGTATTAGGACGTACTATGGTCATCGACAAGCTGTTAGGGACATCAATTTCGATAACAACGGCAAAAAATTCTTATCGGCAGGATACGATAGATATATTAAGTTATGGGACACTGAAACGGGACAAGTATTATCACGATTTACAAGCAGAAAGATCCCATATTGTGTTAAATTCAATCCTGATAAGAACAAGCAGCATTTGTTTGTTGCTGGAACATCAGATAAGAAAATTATATGTTGGGATATTCGGTCGGGTGATGTAGTTCAGGAATACGATAGGCATTTAGGGGCAGTTAATTCGATTACTTTCGTAGATGAGAATAGACGATTTGTTACGACATCCGATGATAAATCGCTGCGTGTGTGGGAATGGGACATTCCGGTCGTTATGAAATACATCGCAGACCCTCAAATGCATAGTATGCCATCTGTAACTCCATCACCAAACGCCAAATGGTTAGCGTGCCAAAGCATGGACAATAATGGAATCAGTTCATTTTTAGTGTGATTTTATTTTTCAAACAGTAAAACAATCAAATAAATAATAATTTACTCACCTGAAGTTCTATTTGTTCTTCTGGAGTAGGCTTCGTAACACGCTGTTCATTCTCATAACCACCCCATGGTCCCAAAAATCCATCAATGTCGCTTGCGTCATTATTTTGGTTCCGTTTTCGCTTATCCAAAGTTCTTAACTTCGTTGATTCAAACACGGTTTTCAAATTCGAATTTGTAGCCTCTTCTGTGTTGCCAATAACTCTATCACCGCCGTCTTTTTCTATATCTCCTACTGAGGGATCTAAAGCATAACCGTAACTCGCAAATGTACGACGTTGATTTTCGAATTGAAATTCACTTAGGTAAGCTGGTTCTATTCGACCTGATAACATGTTGGAGTCCATGCTATGTTGTTGAGTTTTGAATGGGTTTGCCGGACCTACGACTGGTGCAAACAATTCATCGTATTTTGCGTTGTAAGTTCTTTGGCATCTGGTTTTGTGAATATTTTGTCATCGGTGAGACTAGTTGAAAGAACTGTTGGAGCCGCACATATTTGCATTAGTTTACCTCTTAGGGAAAGGTCTACTTATGTAGGTTCATTGCAGGCCCGATCACGAGTTGTTTCCGTTGGCTTTACTTCAGATGAATTTTTGCCTTCGTCACCTTCACTATCACTTCACTAATATTTGCATTAGTTTACCTCTTAGGGAAAGATCTACTTCTGTAGGTTCATTGCAGGCCCGATCACGAGTTGTTTCCGTTGGTTTTACTTCAGATGAATTTTTGCCTTCGTCACCTTCACTATCACTATATTCTTGTAATGATAACATTCTTCGTAGCAATTTATCTTCAACTTAATATGGACAAACCAATTATTAAACTTTTATTAAACAAACATAAGCTAGAGAAATATTAACCTCACACACATAAAACCTGTATGTCTGTGTTATGTGACCACTGATCACACAATACAAAATTTAAATGTATCTAAAAAAATATCATGGGTTATTCTTTCGTACTGAACTAAGTGAACAATCTGAAAATTGTCAGTTCATTCACGATTGTGCGTATTCTTTCGACATCGGTCACTTCTACCAAACTGACTAAAATTCCTACCCCCTTGCCGCTTACTGATCAACCGGTTAGTTCGTTCAGTTAACACTTAACCTCTAAAAGTATTGAATATTGAGAGATAATAATTGGAATATGATTTCGAATCAAACCAATATATTGCAAAAGTTTAAAACATGGATAATAATATCATGGAAGAAATAATTTTCCAGTTTTCAGAGCAGATTTGGTTGTTTTCACAAGATTTCGAGGTTAAGTGAAAGACAATCACAAAAAAGATGATCTTTCGGTTTCGCCAAATATTCAGTTCAGTATAATCACATTCAGTTTAATCACATTCACTTGTTCAGATCAATCACTACGAAAGAATAACCCTAAAATTAATGCTCAGAAAATTCAAATGTCAAACCAAAAGTCAATGTCACCTGTCTGTCAATCACAAATTTGATTTACGGTTAACTGAGAAAATATCCGCAAAATTTGACGTTGACGTTCCTTTTATGTAAAATTCAAGTGAAGTGAGCAGTAGATGATCATGCAAATCAGCCCAGCTGATCTGAATTTGTAGATTCATAACACTTGCTGTTTCGACTGCATCTTGTGTAGATAAATTCAAAATTATCCTTATAATTCTAAATTGCACATATTAGTTAATTGGCAACCAAAGACAAATACATATGTATGTAAATACATATGTATGTAAATACATATGTATGTAAATACATATGTATTTGTCTTTGAGGCAACAACTGATAAGCCGAATCTAAGCACAAACCGAAATGCTATAGGTACACCAATAGGTAGCACTAGTCAGAAATCGTTAAATATACAGGAGGATTCAAATAACTAGGAATTAAACATTTTTAAACCTAAGAAATTAATTGAGCGTACGCCGCCATCGTTTAGTGAACTCACGAACCGCGATATAGCTGCAGATCACAGTACGGTTTCTAAAAAGAGGAACAGGTCTAATTCGAGTCCTAGTGCTTTGGAAGTATGTAAAATCAGAAAGCAATGCGTGAATGATGGAATTTGTTCTGACGACCAAGACGTAGGTTGTGGACAATCCAGTGCTGAGGTCGAAATGAATGAGAAGGTTATTGAAACCATAAGTATTGAAATGCACCAGGACGAACAAAACACGACTGTAGAAAATACAACGTGCGACAACATTGTACGAGATATAGAAAACTTATATTCTCTCACGTCTAAGAGAAACGGATTAGAGCCGGAGTTTTCGTTGGAGGATCAGATTATTGTGAAAGATGTTCTCTTTGGTCTCCAAAGTAATATTACTAAGTTGATTTACAAACTTGGTCAACTGGAAGTCAATAACTTAAAACTACTAGAGCAAAACAAACTATTATCGGTGAACAAATACACGGATGTTGCGCAAAATCCTATCCAAATAACAGCCGAACAGTCATCTTCTGCACAAGTTCCAATAAAAACATACAGCGAAATAGTAGACAGAACGTCGAAACCCCAGGCAACTCAAGCTGTACCGGGGCCTTCATGAACTACGCCGCCTTCCAAAAATAGATTTGACTCAATCGTGAGGTTAAATAATGAAAAAGATTCAAAAAAGTTTATGGAAGAAATTAAACATTTAGTTAGCAAGGAAAAAATTGGTGGAACGTTCAGGAATATTCGGCAGCTTCAAAATGGTGGTATTGTGGTGGAATGTGAAGATACAGTTCAGCAGAACAAACTTAATCATTGTTTATCAAGTAAGTCAGACTTTACTATTAAGAATCTTGCACCATCAAATCCAATGATACTGTTTTCGGGAATTTTGAAGGGACATTCCCCTGACACTTTTGTAGATGAATTGATTTTGGAAAATCCTGAAATCGTAGACATATTCGGGCCGGATGTCAAATCTAGGATTTCTTATATAACTAAAAGGGAATGTCGCAATAAATGGAAGGAAAACTGGATTTTTCAAACTAGTCCGGAGGTATTTAAATGGATAATGCGGAATGAAAAGCTTAGCTTTGATTTGACGAAAATATACGTTCACAAGAATACACATCAGTTGCACTCTGTTTTAGATGCTGCAAATTCGGGCACGTTGCGAAATATTGCCAAGAGGATGAATGTTGTTCTAATTTGGAGGGAAGCACAGCGCAAAGAACTGTAGTAGTGATTCTTACGACTGTCACAATTGCAGGAAGCTGAATTTGCAGAATCGTCAGCATTCAGCGAAAGACTTTAACTGCCCCGTATATATAAACAAGCTGGAGAGGCAGCGAAGGTACATCAACTACGATTCGTCAAAAATTTTTTAATTTTGGATCAGTCAAGCTGTAGGCATGACGTCAGTATTAAGCATCATAACATTTTTAATGAACTAAAATTCTTATACACTAATCTTGCGTCTTTGACAGCTAAATTCAGTGAATTTGTAGCAGTGGTTTATAAACATAATCCTGTCCTAATACTGGTTTCTGAGACATGGCTTCACAGAGATATTTCCGACTCGTTAGTACATATAGAAAACTATACCTTGATACGCAATGATCGGTTGGAAGGAAGGGGAGGCGGAACATGCATTTATGTGATCAAAGAGTTACTTGGGACCAAAACAAGTATGAAAGTAGTCGAATTGTTCGAGTTAAGAAGGATCGATTCAACTTGGCTTGAAGTTTCCATTTTGGATTATACATTTAATGTTGCCTGTATTTACAGGCCACCAAGAACAAATCGAGACGACGACGAACGTTTGCTTGCAGCTTTGACAGCAGCATCCGGCTCTTTGGAGAATTTACATATTTTTGGGGATTTCAATTTTCCGGCCATAATGTGGCCGGATCCTGGACCCACAGAGGGCGGCTCTCAATGTGATGCTTTTATTAATACTTACCTTTCTACTAACTTAGTGCAGCATGTCAATCAGCCTACTATAGATACCGACAGAATAATGCGCCATCAATACTTGATCTCGTGTTTACCTCTGATCCTAATAATTTAATTTCAGAGATTGCATATGAGCCTCCAGTTGGATTAAGCGACCATATAGTCATTATTGCAACATCACAAATAATCTGTGGCGGAGTCGACCATAAATCGGTAAAGAAAAGAAACTTCGTTGGAGCTGATTATACTGCAATAAACTCTTATCTGCAATCGGTTAACCTATCACAGGGATGTGGCACTGAGGGTTTGAGGAACTCACTCATGTCAACAATAAATTATTGTACTAAGAACTTCGTTCCGGAAGTTACGGCAGAGTTTTCGAAGACCAAACCATGGATTACTAATATTTTAAGGAAACGGATCAATCGAAAGCGAAAGCTCTGGCACATATATAGACAATCTAGGTCAAATCATGATTATGCAATATATAGAGATAATTGTAATGAAGTATCTAACCAAATCAGGTCTGCTAAGGAGCGGTATGAGAATCATCTCGTCGAGAGCAAATCCCAAAAGTATTTTTACAAATATATAAAGAATACTCTTAGTTCAAAGGTCAGCACCCCGATGCTCAGAGATCAGGACGGAACGCTTGTTTCGGACCCAAAAGCTGTTGCAACCATTTTTGCTGAAGAATTTCAGAGGAGTTATGTAGTGGAAGACACATCGGACCTGCCGTGTATTCGCGGGTTCCCTCGTAACGACAATTCTTTGACTTCAATTGATATTACAGAAGAGAAAGTTCTGGAGACTATAGTCAGCTTAAAGAAAGACTGCTCACCAGGCCCTGATGGAGTACATCCTCTGTTTTTGAAGAACGCTACAACCACCGTTCCTCTAATCTCTGCTGTTTTGAAGAGCTCGATTTTGGAGGGACAAGTTCCGTCTTCATGGAAGAATTCTCTCGTTATTCCTATATTCAAGAAGGGAAATAAATTAATTCCAAGTAATTATCGGCAAGTAAGTTTAACATCCATTCCTTGCAAAATAATGGAGAAATTAATATCGCAGGAAATGACAGAATTTCTTATAAGAACGAGGAGATTCTCGGACAATATGCACGGATTTCTTCCTGGCAGATCGACATCTAACTTACTGAGCTGCGTCAACTCATGGTCCCGAGCTTTGGATAGACGAGAGCCGATTGATGTTGTGTACTTGGATTTCTGTAAAGCCTTTGACAGACTACCCCATGGAAGGCTCATCCATAAACTTGATCATTGCGGCATTCGGGGCAATCTGCTTCACTGGATCGGGGATTTCTTGTCGGGTAGATCTTGTAGAGTTAGAGTTGAGGGAGAACTCTCAAATGAATATACGGTGAGCAGTGGGGTGCCTCAGGGATCTGTGTTGGGACCTTTGTTATTTAACATTTTTATTTCGGATGTGCCTACCTGTCTGGAGTCTAAGTCGGTTCTGTTTGCAGATGACATCAAAATATTTAACAATCCGTTGAGTTCTCATAATTTATTAAAAAATGATCTGCATATTGTGGAAGAATGGGCAGGATCTTGGCTGCTGCAGCTAAACGCTAGCAAATGTTCTGTGTTGCATATTGGATCGAACAATCCTGAACGTCAGTATAGTGTTGGTGGTGTTGCACTGAGGGCGGTAGAGACACAGGAAGACCTAGGTGTTTTAGTGAGCAAGGACTTAAAGTGGGCGAATCATATCGCAAAAATAATTAAGAAGACTAATGCTGTGTCGTACATGATGTGTAAAGCTTTTAAAAACCCATCCATAGAACTTTTTGAAAAACTATATAAAACTTATGTGCGTCCGAATCTGGAATATGCGTCCACGGTGTGGAATCCATATTTCGCGAGGGACATTCATGCTCTTGAGCAAACTCAAAGGAGGATTACTAAACTCTGTCCAGCGATCCGTGAAATGGAGTATGAGGAGAGATTGGATAGGTTGCACCTATCTGCGTTGCAGGATCGTAGAGTTCGTGGGGACCTAATAGAAACTTATAAGATTTTGCACGGAGATTACAGTGTACCTCTGTCCATTTTTGTTCGCAGTACGAATTTGAGACTTCGTGGTCACGATTTTAAACTATGTCATGAACGATTTCGTAAATTGTGTCGTCGTTACTTTTTAACTAATAGGATAGTAAGAATGTGGAACTCACTTCCTGGTGAATGTGTTTGTGCAGTGTCAAAGAACTCTTTTAAAAACAAGTACGATGCTTTAAACAAATAATACGGACAATTGTTTTTAATGAACGTAACGGTTTTAACGGCAATGCCGCCTAACCATTCATAATAATAATAATGTGGCCGAATAACCTAGAAGTTAAGGCCATATAATAGAAGAAAAAGAATAATGGAAAGTCATTTTTGGCCAGCAAATCATATTAAAAAGAGGAAGAAAGACTAATTAGCCACAATTTTTTTTGGTCGTTGTCGTTGTCATTAGTCTTAAATGTCATAAAAAAAAATTATTTAGACCATTCTCCATAAAACTTGCATAACTACTGAAGCTCGGAAGTCCCATTCAACAAATTAAAATAAGATGTAATGTACCTATGTATTTCAATTTCTTCAATGGCACTTTATCATAGGATAATGTTTATATACTCACTTTAATTAGAGCTTCCGCATGAAACAGCGTGGTATACATAGATTTGACATTGTCTTTATAAACCTTTTCTTATAAAGACAATGGTTTTGCCATTGTAATTTGGAAAGAATGCATTGCAGATTGCCTATCGTCTCGTCATACTTTTTCAGTATATAAGGTGTTATCCTTCTACAACCTCATGATCAATGATCACGTGCTGCTCACCTCACTTGAATTTTTTTTTATAAAGGAACGTCAAACTGTCAAAATTATAACATTTTGAGGTTAATTATCAGTATCAGCAAAGATTAATTGTGTAGATTAATCTTTGGTATCAGTGAACACAGAGATATGGAGAAACTGCATTGAACTATATACTATTAGTTCAATGCAGTCAATCAATTTTGGGAAAGAAACGTGCGTCTCATATTTAAAAAATGCCTAGTTATTTTTTAAACTATATTTGAAGCTCTCATTTGTTTTTAAGCTTTTTATACATTAAAAATGTATTGTATATATTGTATATTTAATAAATGACTAGTTATTTCTTAAACTATATTTGAAGCTCTCATTTGTTTTTAAGCTTTTTATACATTAAAAATGTACTGTATATATTGTATATTTAATAAATGCCTGGTTATTTTTTAAACTATATTTGAAGCTCTCATTTGTTTTTAAGCTTTTTATACATTAAAAATGTATTGTATATTTAATAAATGACTAGTTATTATTTAAACTATATTTGAAGCTCTCATTTGTTTTTAAGCTTTTTATACATTAAAAAAAATGTACTGTGTATATTGTATATTTAATAAATGCCTAGTTATTTTTTAAACTATATTTGAAGCTCTCATTTGTTTTTAAGCTTTTTATACATTAAAAATGTATTGTATATTTAATAAATGACTAGTTATTTTTTAAACTATATTTGAAGCTCTCATTTGTTTTTAAGCTTTTTATACATTAAAAATATATTGTATATTTAATAAATGACTTGTAGGGAACGTCTTTTTCGGGAATGGTTGAACGAATAAGTAGAATCGCAGTAGTAGTTTTATGTATGATTTAATATTATGTAGGTATACAATAAAACACAACAACTCAAATTCCTAAAATAACAAATACTAATAACTAACAAAACTATTAAAATATAATGTACACTTACTGTTTCTTTCCGTTACAATTCTCACAAATTCCCTGACGTTTATTTTAAATTAATTTTCTTTTTGGATGACAGTAAATATACATTAAACAACTTGATATATAAGATATAACAATACAAAGTGATATAAATAATAATAATACATTAAAATAATTAACTATTCGTAACATGACCAGTTATTTTTTAAACTATATTTGAAGCTCTTATTTGTTTTTAAGCTTTTTATACATTAAAAATGTACTGTGTATATTGTATATTTAATAAATGCCTAGTTATTTTTTAAACTATATTTGAGGCTCTCATTTGTTTTTAAGCTTTTTATACATTAAAAATGTACTGTATATATTGTATATTTAATAAATGTCTGGTTATTTTTTAAACTATATTTGAGGCTCTCATTTGTTTTTAAGCTTTTTATACATTAAAAATGTACTGTGTATATTGTATATTTAATAAATGCCTGGTTATTTTTTAAACTATATTTGAAGCTCTCATTTGTTTTTAAGCTTTTTATACATTAAAAATGTACTGTATATATTGTATATTTAATAAATGCCTGGTTATTTTTTAAACTATATTTGAAGCTCTCATTTGTTTTTAAGCTTTTTATACATTAAAAATGTACTGTATATATTGTATATTTAATAAATGCCTGGTTATTTTTTAAACTATATTTGAAGCTCTTATTTGTTTTTAAGCTTTTTATACATTAAAAATGTATTGTATACAGGGTGAACTATCACTCAGTACAAAAATTTTAACTGGAGGTAGAGAAAAATACGATTTAACAGAAACGCCTTTCAAAAAATTTCCAACATTTTTATTAAGGCTGAAAATAATTTTTTTGTAAATCATATTAAACTCCCTTTTTACGACGCCTATGACCGCCTGCCCAACTGAAGTTTACATTAGACATTAGTTTAAAGGTTATGATACAGCGCCATGTTGCCAAGTGTATCGATTTACTGTGCATTTAAAGTAAATAAAATATTTACACAATGTAGATGATTATGTGACTTCAATCATGCGAAATATTAAATATTATGTTAGCACCTACCTTTCGGAGATGTCTAACATGCCATAGAATGATTTTTGAACTTCCAGGGGACCACTTGGTTTTCCTCGTCCACTCTTCTTTTTTTTATCTGAGGTATTCAGCGCGACGACCACGACAAGGTGGAATCCCCTCCGTCAGGAAAACCCCAAAGGGTAACAAAAAACACACAAATTCTAATAACACTAGCACTACAACAGCAAATGTTCAAAGAGGCCATCGTTAACTTCACTACACTTGTTTATGCGCTTAATCACTGAAGGATATGTGCAAAAAGTCCAGGATTATTGCGAATATAATCCGCTGCAATTCGTACTCGTAACTGCTGTTCATCACCAATCTATGTTTCGTAGACAGAAGCCTTCGTGTAGACCCAAATTCAGTGGAAACTAATTTAATTAATCATCATTAATAAATTTCACACACAAGTCAGTTTTATTTTACTTTTCTTCTATTAAACTTAGTACAGCCACTACATGTTCTAAATTATTTTGCACTCCTTGTCCACCTGTTCGAGCTTGCAATGTACCAGTATCTCGCAAACGTTGTACTTACAACATTTAGAAATGTGCGAGGATTAGGCATGTCTTTCCTATCTGGAAAACGTCTCCGGTATTCCACTGCTGCCTGATTTGCTCTTTTCTTGCATTTCCCATATAATATTATTACCATGTCTGTTAATTCCGCGTTTGAATACGGCATTTTCAATAATTCAATTCAATTTTCAAACATTCACAAATCAATAAATTAATATAATAATTCGACGTCAAAAACGCGATGACAAATGACACAGATAACAACGTCATATCGATATTATGAAAATATCGATATCTCGGAATAAAAAAATATCCATAGTCACATCGACAATTTACGCTTATTATAACGATATATTACCTTAAAATATAAAGAGTATATTGCCTATAATTCCGTTTAACAGATATATCGATATATTTCATTCGATATACCGCTGGGCTTTGCCAACGATAGTGACAATGTATGGGATCAAAACATCGGTATTTATTAACATTAGTGTAGTTTGTAGTTATTGTTGCATTTATATTAAAAATATTACCATTTTATTAGTTGAAAATGTACGATATCGATTGTTCCAATAACAAACTCGATCGATAGTGACAAAACTTGGATAATAATTATTCGTGAATGCAGGCTTGCCAGATTTAGCCATAAAAAGCGATATTCAATAGGCGCTACATATTCTTAGTTAGCTCTTTTGGTTGATTCACCATTCATCACATCAAATAGTCATTTTTATAATATTCCCGGCAAAATTTTTGTGTAGTGTAAGTAGGAAACCCGTTTCATCATATGTGTATTTTATTCTGGGTAATGTGTAAAGTATGCAATGTGCAATTTCTAACGTCTATTTTCCCACGAGTTTTAATATAATGTAAAAACAAACATAGTTATGTGAGAAATTAAGTTCCTTTTATAAAAAATTTCAAGTGAGGGCGAGTTGTAGGTGATTATGCCATATCAGCCAATCTGATCTGAGAAATTTGTGAGGAATTTCTGACACTTGCGAACGTGGGATACCCATGCAAAGCGCATGCGGAGGTCAAGGATTAAAAGTAGCATAATATGGCTAGATGGTCGATACACAATACACATTTTGATACAATACAGTTTGAATAAGTTATTTTAACTCAAAATAAAAGGCATAATATGTGTGTTATAAACTTGGCAACACGTTAGGCTGCTTGTTGACAGATGATCAACGTCGAATTTGGTTATTAAGCTTGGGAGGTTAAAGGTTATTAAGCTTGAATATTTTATTATGTTTGTGTTTACATTTTCTTTCCAACGAACGATTTAAGTAAATTAAACCGGCATTTTACATTTTAGTGTGTTTTCGGCAATCTTTAGTTAGTGTTCAAAATGCGACAATATTGTTTTAGAAGTTTTCAAAAACGAAGAAATTATCTACAATTTGGAGTATTCCAGATTGATTGTTATTGATCAAGTATTACTTATAAGACAAAGCCAGGGCCGCTACAGCTGGCTATCATAGTTTAATATTTCGTTAAATTTAAAATAAACCGACATCAGCGAATAATAACAAACTGCGCCGGCATTTAGTGTGCTTTTGGAAATATGTTGTGTTTTTAGTGTATTCAATAAGTATGCGAAAATATCGTGTTAGGAGTTTGTTGTGTGCAAAAACGAAGAAGTAGTGTATAATTCTGCAGTAGTAAAGTTGGATTTATTTATCAGGTATTACAATAATTATTATTTACAAAAATGTTCATTTTCACCTCTCTACAATTGGCAACGCCGCGGAATTTATGTCTACAGCTGATCGTAGGTTGAATGCCATCGTGAAAAATAATTGTCATAGGCGCCGATTTACCAGGGAAAAACGTGCATTTGCCCCATTTTGTAAACATCGAATAAAAATTCCGAAACAAATTTTTTATGGTTTTTCATGCTTTCCTGAGCATGTGGTTAAAATTTTTGTACTGAGTGATAGTTCACCCTGTATATTGTATATTTAATAAATGACTAGTTATTTTTTAAACTATATTTGAAGCTCTCATTTGTTTTTAAGCTTTTTATACATTAAAAATGTATTGTATATATTGTATATTTAATAAATGACTAGTTATTTTTTAAACTATATTTGAAGCTCTCATTTGTTTTTAAGCTTTTTATACATTAAAAATGTACTGTGTATATTGTATATTTAATAAATGCCTAGTTATTTTTTAAACTATATTTGAAGCTCTCATTTGTTTTTAAGCTTTTTCTACATTAAAAATCTATTGTATATTGAATAAATGACTAGTTATTTTTTAAACTATATTTGAAGCTCTCATTTGTTTTTAAGCTTTTTATACATTAAAAATGTACTGCATATATTGTATATTTAATAAATGCCTGGTTATTTTGTAAACTATATTTGAAGCTCTTATTTGTTTTTAAGCTTTTTATACATTAAAAATGTACTGTATACAGGGTGAACTATCACTCAGTACAAAAATTTTAACTGGAGGTAGAGAAAAATAAGATTTAACAGAATCGTCTTTCAAAAAAATTCCAACATTTTTATTAAAGGAGAAAATAATTTTTTTGTAAATCATATTAAACTCCCTTTTTACGACGCCTATGACCGCCTGCCCAATTGAAGTTTAAATTAGACATTAGTTTAAAGGTTATGATGCAGCACCATGTTGCCAAGTGTATCGAATTACCGCGCATTTAAAGTAAAAAATTTATTTACAAAATGTAGATAGGTAAGTAATTATGTGACTACAATCTTACTAAATATTATGTGAGCACCTACCTTTCGGATATGTCTAACTCTGATTGTTGCACTTTTGTTTGTTTTCTTTAAAACATCCTGGGGACCGCTTGGTTTCCCTCGTTCACTCTTCTTGTTTAATGTGAGGTACCCAGCCCGACGACCACGACAAGGTGGATCCCCTCCGTCAGGAAAACCCCAGGGTAACAAAAAACACACAAATGCAAATGACACTAGCACTTGATTAATGTCAAAGAACTACAACAACAAATGTTCAAACACGCCACCGTTCACTTCACCACACTTGTTTACGCGCTTAATCACTGAACTTCGGATACGTGCAAAAACACCGGGATTATTGCGGATTTGTTGATTAGCTGCCCCTCAATTTGTAGTCGTAACTGCTGTTCATTACCAATCTCCGTTTCATGTAGATGTAAAATTATTATTATTTTACATAACTCGTTCATGTTTTACAACAGGAACTTCTCGGGCATCACTCATCACAGTAATAATATGTTAATTCCACGGTTGAATAAGGCATTTTCAATAATTAAATTGAATTTTTTAAACATTCAAAACACAATGAAGGAATATAATAATGCAAAGTCAAAAACGCGATGACAAATGACATACCAACAACTTAAGGATATTATCAAAATATCGATATATCGGAATAAAAAATATCCATAGTCACATCGATAATTTACACTTCATTATAACGATATATTGATATATTATTACCTTAGAATTTCGAATATTAAGAGTATATCGCCGATAATTTCATTTAGCAGATATATCGATATATTCCATTCGATATACCACTGGGCTTTGCCAACGATAGTGCCAATGTATCGGATCACACATCTGTATTTATTAACATTAGTGTAGTTTCTAGTTATTGTTGTATTTATATTAAAAATATTACTATTTTATCGGATGAAAATGTACGATATCGATTGTTGAAATTTCAATAACAAACTCGATCGATAGTGACAAAACTTGCATAATAATTATTCGTGAATGCAAGCTTGCCAGATTTGGCAAAAAAAGCCATAGTCATTAGACGCTAAATATTCTTAGTTAGCTCTTGGCTTCCAAATCTGGTGATTCACCATTCATCACATCATTAATATCTACGTTATTTCATAATATATTCATATTTATAATATTTTCGACAAAATTTTTGTTTAGCGTTCGTAGGCAATCCGCCTTTCATATGGTGTACTTTATTCTGCCTAAGATGTAAAGTATCTAATGCGCAATTTCTAACGTCTATTTTTCCACGATTTTTAATGTAATATTAAAACAAACATAGTTACGTCAGAAATTTCACGTCCCTTTTAAAAAAAAAATCAAGTGAGGGCGAGTGGTAGGTGAGATGCCACATCAGCCAATCTGATCTGAGAAATTTGTGCACACATGCAAAGCACATGCGGAGGTCAAGGATTAAAAGTAGCATAATATGGCTCGATACACAATACACATTGAGTTTGAATAAGATATTTTTTTACTCAAAATAAAAAGCTTAATATGTGTGTTATAAACTTGGCAACACGATAGGCTGTTGGTTGACAGATGTCGAAGTTGTCTGCACTCTGTCTGCACAGTAGATCATGCAGGTGTCCCGGGCAGTTATTAACCTATTCACCTATTAACCGATATTTTGTTATTTTTGTGTTTACATTTTCGTCCCGTTTGGAAATAAGGATTTAAATAAATTAAAATTAAACAGGCATTTTACATTTTAGTCCCAGATAAGTAAGTACTAGTTTTACTTATCTGGGGTTTAGTGTACTACGGGAATGTTTAGTTAGTGTTTGTGTGTTCAAAATCAAAAATATCGTTTAGAAGTTTGCAAAAACGAAGAAATTATCTACAATTTGGAGTATTCCAGATTGATTGTTATTGATCAAATATTATAAGACAGCGCCGCTACAACTGGCTATCATAGTTTAATATTTCGTTAAATTTAAAATAAATCGGCATCAGCGAATATTAAAAAAGTGTGCATTTAGTGTATCTACTTCTCGGAAATCTGTTGTGTTTTTAGTGTATTCAATAAGTATGCGAAAATATCGTTTAGGAGTTTGTTGTTTGCAAAAACGAAGAAGTAGTGTATAATTCTGCAGTTGTAAAGATGGATTTATTTATCAGGTATTATAATAATTATTATTTACAAAAATGTTCATTTTCACCTCTCTACAATTGGCAACGCCGCGTACTGCGGTTTGTAGGTTGGAAGCCATCGTGAAAAATAATTGTCATAGGCGCCGATTTACCAGGGAAAAACGTGGATTTGCCCCATTTTGTAAACAATGAATAAAAATTCCGAAACAAATTTTTTATGGTTTTTCATGCTTTCCTGAGCATGTGGTTAAAATTTTTGTACTGAGTGATAGTTCACCCTGTATATTGTATATTTAATAAATGACTAATTATTTTTTAAACTATATTTGAAGCTCTCATTTGTTTTTAAGCTTTTTATACATTAAAAATGTATTGTATATTTAATAAATGACTAGTTATTTTTTAAACTATATTTGAAGCTCTCATTTGTTTTTAAGCTTTTTATAGATTTAAAATGTATTGTATATATTGTATATTTAATAAATGACTAGTTATTTTTTAAACTATATTTGAAGCTCTCATTTGTTTTTAAGCTTTTTATAGATTTAAAATGTATTGTATATATTGTATATTTAATAAATGACTAGTTATTTTTTAAACTATATTTGAAGCTCTCATTTGTTTTTAAGCTTTTTATACATTAAAAATGTACTGTATATATTGTATATTTAATAAATGCCTTGTTATTTTTTAAACTATATTTGAAGCCCTCATTTGTTTTTAAGCTTTTTATACATTAAAAATGTATTATATATATTTTATATTTAATAAATCACTAGTTATTTTTTAAACTATATTTGAAGCTCTCATTTGTTTTTAAGCTTTTTATACATTAAAAATGTACTGTGTATATTGTATATTTAATAAATGCCTAGTTATTTTTTAAACTATATTTGAAGCTCTCATTTGTTTTTAAGCTTTTTATACATTAAAAATGTATTGTATATGTAAGAATACCTTAACGTGTCAACGGTTCATGTGACTCTTAAAGACAATTTATTACCAGACGTGTCTAACAAATATTTTTAGTTTATAGGCTGGGAATAATTATTTGTTATCTATTTCATAATATTAAGTGAGTTACATGTTCTACGTTTGTGTGTTTATATTATAGTAGATTTATAGATGATAGAGTAGGAAAGAACGGATGCCATAATTGATATTATATTCTGATTTTATTAAATGATTCTTGTTTATTGGAAAATATAAAGTTGTTATTGAAAATTTCTTGTTTTCTTACATCAGAAGTGGGATTCAACTACTAAAAGTACCACAAGTTTTAAAGTCGTTGCGTTGCAAATTAAAATAATAACTGTTACAAATCGCCAGTGTTGTGAGGTTGAATATCTCTAGAAGTGACAAAGAGGTGTGTAAAACGGTTGTGACGTGAATTATACAAAATTAAAAACAGAAAACGTTTTTTTAATTAATATAGAGAAGTTGACAATTTTGAGTGTAAATATGGAAGAATTCGCGAAAATCTTAACAGATTCTTTGAAAGCACTGAAGGATCAGAACAATAGCGCGGTATCTACTTCAATAGACATTCCGATTTTTGATCCGATTCAAAACGAGGAAGGAGCTTCAAAATGGTGTGATGAGCTGGAAGAACTTTCCCAAGTTTTCCATTGGTCAAGGAATGAACTGTTGGCTAGAGAAGTGGTTATCAACATGGAAACCTGCACAGCGAACCTGGGACTTGATGAGAGTAGGGTTATGCAGTCTTTACCCGGCGAAGCGCAATCTCAACGAAAAATTGCGAAGGGCGAGTTTGTACACAAGCGACGATGCAGCTTCATACTGTGAGTATGCCAGAAAAAAGTTATCTCTTTTGAAAGCCCTAAGCTTTAACCTATCTGAAAATCATTTACTTGAAATAGTTATTGGCGATATAAAAGATATTCATGTAAAAACAGCCGCGTTTAACAGTAATATAGTTCCAGTCAGCGGTCTTTTGAATCTTCTAACTAATTATAATAAAACAAAAGTAGAAAAAATTGCCGATAACAAAGGATTTCAAAGGGGTTTTCAGTTGATATTAAAGACCAAAGCGAGTCTGATACACGATGCTGTTTTAATTGTCATCAACCTGGACATTTTAAGCGTAATTGCACCAGTAGTCAGACCAAACATTTTTGTTTTGAAAAAATAAATAGTCGCCAAGGAACCAAAGGTACTTTAAAACCTGATATCGTTTGTTCATTTTGTAAAAAACATGGTCATTACGAGTCGAATTGCTTTCAAAAACAACGGCATTAGTCGACTGCCTCTCAAATTAACTATTTCTATGTAAATTTAGATAGTGATTTCTGTACCAAATTTGTAAAAATAAAATCTTTCGACGAACAGAACACGAGTTATTGCCAAAGATATGATTCGCCTGTGGCCTGGGGAGTTTAAGGAGTAGTTGTTTTTTTTTAAATTTTTGTTAGCAGGTAAAAAGTTATTTACGTTTTCGTATTAACGTGTGAACGATTACGATTGTCATGTTTGTTTATTAACAGCTGTTTGTGACATTACTCCGATGCTAACTATATAGCATACGAAAATTTTATTGAAAGGCGAAACGCTTTGTAAACTTGTATGATAACAATTGTCCTGTTCTCCGATAAAATAGTTTATGTTGAGTTTGTTGAAAGCCAGACGCTTTGCAAACAAGTTTGTTTATAATAGTTGGTATGTTGCCTAGATTTAAATGTTGAGGAACAGTTTGTTGAAAGTCGGAACGCTTTGCAAACATGTAATGTTCTCCGATTAATAGTTTACGATAGTTTGTTGAAAGCCGGAACGCTTTGCAAACATGTCATGATCGCCGATCAATTGTTTAAGATAGTTTGTTGAAAGCCGGAACGCTTTGCAAACATGTCATGATCTCCGATTAACTGTTTAAGATAGTTTGTTGAAAGCCGGAACGCTTTGCAAACATGTCATGATCTCCGATTAACTGTTTAAGATAGTTTGTTGAAAGCCGGAAAGCTTTGCAAACATGTCATGATCTCCGATTAACTGTTTAAGATAGTTTGTTGAAAGCCGGAACGCTTTGCAAACATGTCATGATCTCCGATTAACTGTTTAAGATAGTTTGTTGAAAGCCGGAATGCTTTGCAAACATGTCATGATCTCCGATTAAGTTTGTTGAAAGCCGGAACGCTTTGCAAACATGTAATGTTCTGCGATTAAATGTTTATAACTAGTTTGTTGAAAGCCGGAACGCTTTGCAAACATGTCATCATCTCCGATTAAGTTTGTTGAAAGCCGGAACGCTTTGCATTGTAATGCGCTCGCACGAATTATCTCACAACGCCGAAGATCTTTATTTTTAAAAACTTTATTTTATTAAAAAAATTACAATTTAAGTTTCAAAATTCTATGTTATACATTCAAAAGCTTCTTTCTGACTGATCGTCCTAAGTGAAAAATAGTATTAAGCAAAAGTAATGGAAAAATAACTACATAAACAACTATTATCTTATGCAAGGTAAACAATATTTATAATATGCATTTCATGTACTTCATATGAAGACTAATTATATAATTCCTCCCCTCGAAGATTCAGCGAAGGAGGGTAACTGAGGTAGCTGAACATCTAACTCCTGGGGTGGTTGCGACTTGATTCGTTTGGGTCGAAGTTTCTTGTAGCACATATATAAAACTCCGATGGTGACGGATACGTAGATTAGAATTGTCCATAAACTTGGATATTTGGTGACCTTTTGAAACGTTAAATCGGCTTCATTGTTCAGAAATTGGGTTTTGATATCTTGGAGTTCATCGAGTTTAACTTCTTTTAGAGTTAAGCTCAGGTTAGGTTGAGATGTGAACTTTACATCAACGTCTAACTCAGGAAACATAATTGCTTGATTTTTCGTTGTTTGTTGTTTGTTTGTAATTGTCCATTCATTGACTGATAATTGACAATCAATAGGAACATCGAACAGATGAGTTCCAATCATTTTCACAATTTCTTCTTGTTCATTACATTTTAATTTGATTGATTGAGTTGATGGAAGTAACGTGATCCATAAATTGGCTTCTAGTTGCTTAAGGGTAGGCTTAGTGATAACAATTGATGTTTGTTGGCATGTGGAGGTGTTCTTCGATTTTAACAACTGGATTTCGCAAGGGTTGGCTTCGCTGGAAATCTCGCTCAAATTTATATTGTCGCAAATGAAGAGTTTGGGTTGCAATTTGCATCTTCTTACAGGGGGTACCCATAAATGCGTAGTACAACTGATTTATTATTAAATATTTGTTTTGAGGTACATATAATAGCCTTAAACTGACCCTTCGAAAATATTGGTATTGAAAACAAATGATACATTTCGAAATTAGATGGAAACATTTAAGGAATATGTAAAATATAAGTTATTCTGTTATTTAATATATAGCTGTCGATTTTAATTATTTGTTCAATTACAGGGGTATTTTGTAAAGTTAATTCGACTGGAAATTGTTCTTCTTTAAAATGTTTTTGTAAAATCAGTAATTCTTGATAAAGATCCGAAGTTTTGATTATACTAGGATGCATAATTTGAAGTCTTGCAAATAGAATGGAATTTTCGATATCCTGCAGAATTGAATTGATTATTTCATACATATTTATTATTTGATTTAGAACTTCTTTCATATACATAGAATTTTCTTTATAATGTTGCCTTTGTACGTAACTTGCAAATTCTTTCACTTTCTTTTCCAATAGCTCTTCGTTATGATTTATTTGTTGAATAGTATTATTGAATTTTTCTATGAGAGTAATTGCTAAAGATCCTTGCTTATTTAATTTTGAAGATAATTCTTTTTGATTTTCTTGTAACTGTTTTATTAAACTTTCGTATCGTTCTGCATCATAGGCATCTAAGTTTCCTGTGATGGCTTTAAATATTGATCCTATTCCATTAATAAGACCTCTGTTTGTTCGAGTTATTTCTTGAGGAATAATTTCATTAATTTTT
Organism: Apoderus coryli; assembly: GCA_911728435.2. Classification (NCBI taxonomy): domain Eukaryota; kingdom Metazoa; phylum Arthropoda; class Insecta; order Coleoptera; family Attelabidae; genus Apoderus; species Apoderus coryli. The sequence continues at coordinate 30,643,486 of OU452198.1, read as the reverse complement.
GTCTCCACTTTTTCTTCTATAAATCTTAAAACTTTGTAATAATTTGAAACATCAGAATAATAGTCACCATGTGTATTAATTATTTTAATTATTGAATGAGTTTGAGATTTGAGTTTTTCAACTTGTTCGACTATCGGTGATAAATCGTAATAATGTATTAAAGTGTACGAATATTCTTCTACTTTTGTCGTTCCTAATTTCAGTGCTATAAGTCCAGTATTTTTATCCAAGTTTCGTACAGTTATTTTTGTCTGTCCCAATATCAGGGGCAATCTGAAAAGTTCAAATTGTTTACTTTAATTTTTATTAGGAAATTTATATGTATGCTTTAAAGGTCGTTTTAAATTATCCATGTGGATTTTTTCTCTATTTTCAGTGGACACAGTTTTATTTTGTTCGTTTGCATCACTTAAGGTAGTAGATTTACTAAATTTATTCGCATTCTTTTGTCTTATATGTTTTTTAATATGAACTGTTTGTTGAGGTTGAAAGATACCGGGGTGGTCTCTATCTTTGTTTAGATTTTCAATAAGTTTTTCTTTATTGTGCATAAGATCGGAATTTAGTTTAGAAGAAATGAGTTTAGACTTTTCTTTGTGTTCATTGATATGGTCATTAATTAGTATCTGATCGAATTCCATATCAAATGGATCATTACTAGTGATATGTCCATTGATGACATCTATTGGTTTTAATTTTGTTCCAGAGTGAATCGAATGATTATAGGCAAGAATTGCATATATCATTTTCATTTTTATATTTGTTTTTGAAAATCCTTTTGTATTTAACAAACGTATATGTTCTATAATAGTGGAATGGAATCGTTCGATAATTCCATTAGATTGAGGATGGTTAGGTGAACAAAAATGTACATTGACTTTGTGTAATTTGAAAAGTTCTTGTAGGGTAGACTGGGTACGGTTGTAACAATTTTTCTTTAAATGCCCACAGCTTGTTGTATTACAGATATAAGCCGCCATGAAAGCCTTTGAGATGAGACCATAGTCATTTGTCTTTAAAATAATATCAAACCAGTAACTCAGGCACCTCAGTTTGGCAGGAATATATACTTTAAATGAGTGTATGCGATTGTTACAACCGACCCCATATCAGGGGCGGTTGTAACACTAATGGGGGACAGTTGCAACACTCAAAAATAATACATATATCAGGAATTGAAAATCAGTTTTATTATTTAAAACAAATTAAGAACATAATTAATAAATTAAAATAATTATTAAAAGAAACCAACAGAAAAAATGTTTTTAGCAGAAGATGAGCAAACAAATATAATCTCTGAATAATAATTTTAACAAAGCAATCAATTAATTTTAATAATACAATTTTTAATCAGACTCATCGCAGTTATGGCAAATATAATATCTACTTCCATCAGTGCAAGCTACGTGAGACCATTGTTTGCAGCTACCTTGACACTGAATCCAACGCTCTCTAAATCCACTCGCTGAAGAAAGGCAAATAAGGCAATAATCGTCTTCTTCAGAGGACTCGGGTGGTGGAATAGTCTTCTTCTTTGCTTTCCCTTTCCCTTTGTTTGTCTTTTCTGTAGATGTTCGAAATACTTTTTTCTTCGTTTGTGTATTTTTCAAACGGTTCTGTCGCTCTTCATACTCTTTTCTGATACCTTCCTTTTCCGGAGTATCTGTGTAGATCGTAGATTTTTTGGTTTTTCGACCTCTATTTCCGTGTTTCCTAGGAGGAGCTTTAGGGTAGGGGCGTAATGCCTCAGGGGAGAATATTGATTGTATGTTTGTCAATATGACCTGCGAAGTAGATTGTTTAGTAGATCTTCTACTTTCGATGTCAGTTGGGCGTACTGCGCTGAATGAAGGTGAATTATCATTTAATAATAAAGGTGGAAGCGATTGGGTTTCATTATCAGGTGCAAGTCTCATATTATATTGATGTGAAGTGACCACATCTTCAGTACCATTAGGATTAGATCTATCAGTCACGAACGATGGTGCAAAATCAATTTCTTGGAATATGTCACGGTTGAATGGAAATATCCCTGTCTTTCGAAATCCGGCTTGGATATTCGCCTGAGTTAATGCAAGTGGCATTGCGGTGGTTATGATACCCGGTATGTCGTAAATAGACATGGTTTTGCCGGAATGGTTTCGCATCCAGGCATCACAGGCAGTATTAATGGCTTTTTTCAAGAGCCCATAAACAGATCTATCCAATGGCTGCAGTGGGGTGGAAATGATAATAGTACTATCGCATTCTCTTTGCAAAAGTCTAATGAGTTGATATGTATATGTGACGAATGGTTGTCTAGAACCAATAATATCTTATGCGACTGAGAAGCATTCGTATATTTCTGAAAATGTTTAAGAAATATAATAAATGTCTCCTCTTGCATCCATCCTGATGGATTTCCAGCACCGATTGATCCCACCGGCCCATCTCTAATGAAATGCTCCTGGTATCTAATTCGAGGAAATACGAACATAGGTGGAATGACGTTCCCCAATGCATTAGCTGCAAATGCTAGTGTGACCAAAGTGCCCCGTTCAGCAGAGGTAAGTGCGCCCACCTGCCTTGTGCCACGTCTTGCAACAACTCTGTCAGGCTTTTGCACTGTGGTACCGCCAGTTTCATCAACATTATATATGTCTTGTGGTTCAAAGTGGTCACGATCCATAACGATCTGTAGATTATCATAAAACGCATTGACGTTATTTCGGTTGACGCTCGTCGCTCGAGAGAGGCTTCTGGCTTGAGCAGCTCGCACCGATAGTTCAGGATTTCTCTTCATAAATGAACGAAACCACTCCTCTCCAGCCATTCGATTTTCCAGCCAAGTGGAAGGGGTGTTTAAATTGTATTTTACGTTAAGTTCAAGGGCAAACTTTCTCACCTCTTTTGTAGAGAGACCAAAATATATGTCCGCGCAACGCATCAGGTACTTCGCTAGTTGCCGCTCTTGGTCTTCATTAAAAACTTTGTTATGAGCTGCATATCCCATACTAACATTTTGTACCTGTTCATGGTCATCTTCATTTGATACATCCCTCTTTCGTTTGTATCTCAAGAGAGAGACATAGTTAACGCCATATTTTTCTGCAGCTGGTCTTAAAGAAGCCCCTAATTTGACTTCATTGTAAGCGTTCTTGTACGACATTATGTCACTTCCACCTCTGGAAGTCTTCCTTACACGTCTCCTAGGCATCTGGAATAATTTTTTTATATAAATTATTGTTATAACGGTCCCCATGAAAATTGTTACAACCGTCCCCAACCTCCCATTTTGGTAATAAACTGTCACAAATTCGAGGTTGCTTAACCTATCTAAAAACGAATCAGCGTATTACAACCTCTAACATACAACGATCACGTAAATACATTTTGAAATACTCTAATTATATTAGGATTTAAGCTATATCATAAATAAATTCGCGAAAAATCCTTACTTTTGGTTGATAAAACACAATAGGCTTTCTCATGAGCGCACTTACCGCGCGAAAGTTGATGCAACACTGGAGTCGTGTCGGAACTGGTTGACAGAGTTCCCCTTTCAATGTACCCCTTCCTATCGCGCATAGTTTCAGTAATATTTTAGTTGTTACAACCGTACCCTGTTACAACCGTACCCAGTCTAGCCTACTACAGTATTCTTAAATTCAGTACCATTATCTACTGTAATATGTTTAGGAATACCGTGGTGGGTGAAAAAGGTTAATAAATTGTTAACTATTTCTGTACCTGCTAATGTGGGAATGCTATATGCTTGAGCATATTTCGAAAAACTATCTATAATTGTTAAAAATTTCGTTTGTTCTAAAGGAAATGTATCTAAATGGATTATTTGGAAGGGTTGTGTAGGAGTAGGTGTAAGGTTCATCTGGATATTTACAGGGTGTCTCTCATACTTAGATTGTTGACACACTTCACAATCATTAATAAATGTCTGTATAGATTGCTTTATGAAAGGCCAATAGTATTTGGTTTTTATTCTACTTGTTGTTTCGTCAATACCTCGGTGATTCGTCTTACCTTCATGATAATTTTTAATAATGTCATGGATGTCGTCCTCATTTGTGACATCTATTAATTTTGAATTACATTTTTTTAATTTTATAGACGGCCATTTGAAATGTTTTTTTAACGCTGCTGAAAACTTTTCATATATACCAGGTTTTTCATTTTCAAAATAAATGTAATATTGAAAGTTTGGAGATATATAATCTTTTACAAAGTTAACAACATCTTGTTCAAAATTCACAACGCCGAAGATCTTTGTTTTTAAAAACTTTATTTTATTAAAAAAATTACAATTTAAGTTTCAAAATTCTATGTTATACATTCAAAAGCTTCTTTCTGACTGATCGTCCTAAGTGAAAAATAGTATTAAGCAAAAGTAATGGAAAAATAACTACATAAACAATTATTATCTTATGCAAGGTAAACAATATTTATAATATGCATTTCATGTACTTCATATGAAGACTAATTATATCATTTATGCAAGGTAAACAATATTTATAATATGCATTTCATGTACTTCATATGAAGACTAATTATACAATTCACGTTTACAGTTTATCAACATAGCATGTTCTGGCAAATTTTTGGTTTGTGTTTTTTTCATTGTTGCAGATTAACGTTAAAGACGTTCAGAAAGTTTCCAGAATAATTCGAGAGCGAATTATCGTCAGGTTGGCTGTGTGAATACCTTAACGTGTCAACGGTTCATGTGGCTCTTAAAGACAATTTATTGCCAGACGTGTCTAACAAATATTTTTAATTTATGGGCTGGGAATAATTATTTGTTATCTTTTCCATAATATTAAGTGAAGTGTAAGGTTTATAGATTATAGAGTAGGAAAGAAAACCTCAGCAAAAAACGGTACGACGAATAGACAATTTGATTGGTCTCTATTCGTAAGAGTGGATAAAATGTAAAGTTATAAATATTGTTGTAACAGGAAGTTACAGGGGATTTTGATTTTCACTTCGGTGTAGTAAAGATTAAAGAGAGTGGTTGGAGACTTGGCGGCTCGGACCATGAAGTCTCCCCACGTTGGAGCATATATGTGTCCGAATGCTCCGCCAGGCTCTCTAACCACAAAACTCTTTTTTTGGGGTTCTTGAGTAGTGTCTTTTAAATTTATTTAACGTGTACCTATATAGCATTAATTTTAATTATAAAATTTAAATATTCTTTGAAAGTGAAATTACGGAAAAAAGATCAGCTGTGTCGTCAAAGATATTTGAAATGTAAGTGCCAATTTTTATATATTGTAATTTTGAAGAATTTATTTTGAAACTTGTCCTTTTTTCCATTGAATTGATTCTCTTATATTTTAAATAGTTGATTTAATTAATAATAGTTAGTAAAATATATTTGACTTTCCTTTTATTTTTAATATAGTTTCTTTCAATTTAATCAAATAACTATTAACTGAGAGACGCCGCTCAAATACAGACTGTGACTCGTTTACGAGGGAGAATCAATAAGATCCTCTTTCGTGAGCGTGATGTAAGTGGGCGATTCTCGAGTAGCTAAACAAGCCAAGCGAGCCAATTTTTAATTATTAGAATTGATGATTTTGAAACTTATTCTTTTTTCATTGAATTAATTTTCATATTCTTAAAAAATTATTTTTTTCGTTACACTATATTTAAAGCTCTCATTTGTTTTTAAGCTTTTTATACATTAAAAATGTACTGTATATATTGTATATTTAATAAATGCCTGGTTATTTTTTAAACTATATTTGAAGCTCTCATTTGTTTTTAAGGTTTTTATACATTAAAAATGGACTGTGTATATTGTATATTTAATAAATGCCTAGTTATTTTTTAAACTATATTTGAAGCTCTCATTTGTTTTTAAGGTTTTTATACATTAAAAATGTATTGGATATTTAATAAATGACTAGTTATTTTTTAAACTATATTTGAAGCTCTCATTTGTTTTTAAGCTTTTTATACATTAAAAATGGACTGTGTATATTGTATATTTAATAAATGTCTAGTTATTTTTTAAACTATATTTGAAGCTCTCATTTGTTTTTAAGCTTTTTATACATTAAAAATGTATTTTATATATTGTATATTTAATAAATGCCTAGTTATTTTTTAAACTATATTTGAAGCTCTCATTTGTTTTTAAGCTTTTTATACATTAAAAATGTATTGTATATATTGTATATTTAATAAATGAATAGTTATTTTTTAAACTATATTTGAAGCTCTCATTTGTTTTTAAGCTTTTTATACATTAAAAATGTACTGTGTATATTGTATATTGAATAAATGACTAGTTATTTTTTAAACTATATTTGAAGCTCTCAATTGTTTTTAAGCTTTTTATACATTAAAAATGTACTGTGTATATTGTATATTTAATAAATGACTAGTTATTTTTTAAACTATATTTGAAGCTCTCATTTGTTTTTAAGCTTTTTATACATTAAAAATGTATTGTATATATTGTATATTTAATAAATGACTAGTTATTTTTTAAACTATATTTGAAGCTCTCATTTGTTTTTAAGCTTTTTATACATTAAAAATGGACTGTGTATATTGTATATTTAATAAATGCCTAGTTATTTTTTAAACTATATTTGAAGCTCTCATTTGTTTTTAAGGTTTTTATACATTAAAAATGTATTGGATATTTAATAAATGACTAGTTATTTTTTAAACTATATTTGAAGCTCTCATTTGTTTTTAAGCTTTTTATACATTAAAAATGGACTGTGTATATTGTATATTTAATAAATGTCTAGTTATTTTTTAAACTATATTTGAAGCTCTCATTTGTTTTTAAGCTTTTTATACATTAAAAATGTATTTTATATATTGTATATTTAATAAATGCCTAGTTATTTTTTAAACTATATTTGAAGCTCTCATTTGTTTTTAAGCTTTTTATACATTAAAAATGTATTGTATATATTGTATATTTAATAAATGACTAGTTATTTTTTAAACTATATTTGAAGCTCTCATTTGTTTTTAAGCTTTTTATACATTAAAAATGTATTGGATATTTAATAAATGACTAGTTATTTTTTAAACTATATTTGAAGCTCTCATTTGTTTTTAAGCTTTTTATACATTAAAAATGTATTGGATATTTAATAAATGACTAGTTATTTTTTAAACTATATTTGAAGCTCTCATTTGTTTTTAAGCTTTTTATACATTAAAAATGTATTGTATATATTGTATATTTAATAAATGACTAGTTATTTTTTAAACTATATTTGAAGCTCTCATTTGTTTTTAAGCTTTTTATACATTAAAAATGGACTGTGTATATTGTATATTTAATAAATGCCTAGTTATTTTTTAAACTATATTTGAAGCTCTCATTTGTTTTTAAGCTTTTTATACATTAAAAATGTATTGGATATTTAATAAATGACTAGTTATTTTTTAAACTATATTTGAAGCTCTCATTTGTTTTTAAGCTTTTTATACATTAAAAATGTATTGTATATATTGTATATTTAATAAATGACTAGTTATTTTTTAAACTATATTTGAAGCTCTCATTTGTTTTTAAGCTTTTTATACATTAAAAATGGACTGTGTATATTGTATATTTAATAAATGTCTAGTTATTTTTTAAACTATATTTGAAGCTCTCATTTGTTTTTAAGCTTTTTATACATTAAAAATGTATTTTATATATTGTATATTTAATAAATGCCTAGTTATTTTTTAAACTATATTTGAAGCTCTCATTTGTTTTTAAGCTTTTTATACATTAAAAATGTATTGTATATATTGTATATTTAATAAATGACTAGTTATTTTTTAAACTATATTTGAAGCTCTCATTTGTTTTTAAGCTTTTTATACATTAAAAATGGACTGTGTATATTGTATATTTAATAAATGCCTAGTTATTTTTTAAACTATATTTGAAGCTCTCATTTGTTTTTAAGCTTTTTATACATTAAAAATGTATTGTATATATTGTATATTTAATAAATGACTAGTTATTTTTTAAACTATATTTGAAGCTCTCATTTGTTTTTAAGCTTTTTATACATTAAAAATGGACTGTGTATATTGTATATTTAATAAATGCCTAGTTATTTTTTAAACTATATTTGAAGCTCTCATTTGTTTTTAAGGTTTTTATACATTAAAAATGTATTGGATATTTAATAAATGACTAGTTATTTTTTAAACTATATTTGAAGCTCTCATTTGTTTTTAAGCTTTTTATACATTAAAAATGGACTGTGTATATTGTATATTTAATAAATGTCTAGTTATTTTTTAAACTATATTTGAAGCTCTCATTTGTTTTTAAGCTTTTTATACATTAAAAATGTATTTTATATATTGTATATTTAATAAATGCCTAGTTATTTTTTAAACTATATTTGAAGCTCTCATTTGTTTTTAAGCTTTTTATACATTAAAAATGTATTGTATATATTGTATATTTAATAAATGACTAGTTATTTTTTAAACTATATTTGAAGCTCTCATTTGTTTTTAAGCTTTTTATACATTAAAAATGTACTGTGTATATTGTATATTGAATAAATGACTAGTTATTTTTTAAACTATATTTGAAGCTCTCAATTGTTTTTAAGCTTTTTATACATTAAAAATGTACTGTGTATATTGTATATTTAATAAATGACTAGTTATTTTTTAAACTATATTTGAAGCTCTCATTTGTTTTTAAGCTTTTTATACATTAAAAATGTACTGTGTATATTGTATATTTAATAAATGCCTAGTTATTTTTTAAACTATATTTGAAGCTCTCATTTGTTTTTAGCTTTTTATACATTAAAAATGTATTGTATATATTGTATATTGAATAAATGACAAGTTATTTTTTTAACTATATTTGAAGCTCTCATTTGTTTTTAAGCTTTTTATACATTCAAAATGTACTGTGTATATTGTATATTTAATAAATGCCTAGTTATTTTTTAAATTATATTTGAAGCTCTCATTTGTTTTTAAGCTTTTTATACATTAAAAATGTATTGTATATATTGTATTGTGATAACCATATACATAAGGGGTGGTTAGGGTTAGGGTATTAATACAACCATTCGGTTTCGACTTAACATTTATTCTATTCTACAATTAACATATCTACAATTATGTACAATGAACTCTATATTTACTTAACCTACTTAAATTAATATGCTTACCTATCTAAACATTATTGCTTACTTAAAAGTATAATAAAACAATATTAAACTTAAATCTACTATACAGTGTGTACCATTACACCTCCTATCGAAAATAAAAAAAAATAATAAAAAAAATGTTTATTCATTATACTTTTTTACTCTATTTTTATGCACTTCAGTGTCCTTGTTATTAATTTTAATCACTAAATTAGGGTTACTATTTTTGACTACTATATAAGGTCCATTATAAATTGGTTCACTCTTATTGCTAGATTCGTTTTTCAACATAACCTTATCACCTACTTTATAATTTGTATATTTACATTTCTTGTCATATCTCTCTTTTCTTTTGGTTTTTGACGAAATCAAATTATTTCGCGCGTCTTGAGATGCATGTTGCAAGCGATATTTTAATTCAAAAGCATAATTAGTAAAATTATAGATTAGATCTACCTGGTCGTTAAGGTTTCTTGGAATAATACAGGGCCTACCAAAAACTAATTCATGTGGTGTATATTTAGTTTCTGTATGAACTGTATTATTGAAGCAAAAACACCAGTATTGTAACCAACTACTCCAATCGTTGGAATGGTCTTTACATTGAATTCTTAAATATGCATTGAGAGATTTATGTGTATTTTCCAAAGAACCTACAGTTTGATGTCTATAAGCTGTAGAATTTAATTTCTTTATATGTAGCAAATCACAGATTGAACTTAATGTTTCGTTTAAAAATTCTGTTCCCTGGTCTGTCACTATTTCCTTAGGGATACCATATCGTAAAATAAAATTGTCAACAAAACTTTTTGCAACTGTGTTTGCTTCTTTATTTGGAATAGGATACGCCTCAACAAATTTGCTTAATTCGCACTGTAATGTTAAAGCATACCTATTACAATTATTATCTATTTGGAGTGGTCCAACTAAATCTAAATAAATTTTTTCGAAAGCTGAGTTTGCTGTTGTAGTGATTATCATTGGTTCAATATTAGGCCTAGAATATTTATACCGTTGACAATCATCACATTTCTTAATAAAGTTTTCAACGTCTTTTTTCATTCCTATCCAAAAATAATATTTTTTAATATTATTATATAAACGGTTTACACCTGCATGACCTCCTGTCGGAAGTATGTGGAAATCGTTTATTATTATTTGTCTTGTTTCAACGTCATTAACTTTTTGGACGTCTCTGATTACAGAAATTTTAATGTTAGCATTTTTTATTTCATTATATTTATATTTTATATCATTTAAAAATTGTGTACACATGTTATTTTTTATTATGCATAATTCTAAGATGTTATATTTTGCGCAAATATTTTTCAGGTCTCTCAACAATGCGCTTAATGCCAATGTTGATCGAGTGTCCTGTTTTATATATATTATACTATGCATTTTTACAAAAATACAATTATTCACTTTGTAATCAAAGTTTTTGCTAACCTTTATTGCGTTGAAATCTTTATTATTGATAATTCGTAACTCGACAGATGACTCAGAACGTTTGAGAATTTCCACCACGCCAGGGTGATCAAGCCTATTGTGATCGTGAATATTTTCTTGATTCTTATCATTGTCTTCGTTTTTATCATCCATATTTTTTGATTGTGCTCTAGTAAGGACAAGTATTGTCTTATCTATATTACTAGTAATTGATTTAAGTTCATCAATACTAATTTGAATTCGAGATAGAGCGTCTGCGGCCACGTTATCTTTTCCCCTAATGTATGTAACAGTAAAGTCGTACTCTTCCAATAACAAACGAAATTTTGTCAGTCTGCTGGATGGGTTAGTCATACCAAAAAGATATACTAAGGGTCTGTGATCCGTGTAAATATTAAATTTACGTCCGTATAAGTAAGGTCTAAAGTGTTTAACTGAAAAAACAATAGCTAGTAACTCTTTCTCTATAGTTGAATATCTTTTCTCAGCTGTATTTAAAGAACGACTTGCGTAAGCCACTGGTTTATTGTTTCCATTTGATAGAGTTGCACCTATGGCATACCCTGATGCGTCAGTCCTCAAAATAAAATTATTTTCAGGTGAAAAATCGGGGTAATCTAGGACAGGTGGGCAAATTAATGCTTCCTTTAGCTCAAGAAAAGACTTTTGACAGTCATCGCTCCAACTAAATTCAACATTTTTCCTAGACAAATTATTTAAAGGTGCTGCAATGTTGGCAAAATTTTTAATATATTTACGATAATAATTTGCAAAAGCTACAAATCTTTTTGTTTCATTAGCATCTTTAGGTACTGGATAATTTTGAAGAGCTTTGATTTTAGCAGGATCAGGTGAAACACCTTCAGATGAAATAATATGTCCGAGATATAAAATTTCTTTTTGCAAAAAGTCACATTTACTAGGATTTAGTTTTAGATTCACTTCTCTAAGTCGTTGCAATACTTTCGTCAGATTTTTATTATGATTAGTTAAATTATTCCCAAAGACGATTAGATCATCTAAGTAAACAAAACACTTTTCATAATTTAATCCAGACATAGCAATTGTCATTGCCCTAGAGAATGAACTTGGACTAATTTTTAATCCCATTGGCAGTCTAGTCATTTGGTATTGTCCTCTGTCTGTTGTGAATGCAGTACATGGTCTGCTTGTTTCATTTAAGCCTATTTGATAATATGATTGAGACAGATCAAGGTGTGAAAAATACACCGCACCTGATAATGAATCAAGAATGTCAGTAATACAAGGCAAAGGAAATTTGTCGTCCTCAATATTTTTATTTAATTGTCGATAGTCAACAACAACTCGCCATTTTTTATTTCCATTACTATCTGTCTTTTTGGGTACAATTAATAATGGCGCTGACCATTCAGACCTGGTCTCTTCGATTATGCCATCCTTCAACATTTTATTAACTTGTTTATGTATTTCATCTTTTTGTGAATGTGGTAATCGATAAGGCTTAATATATACTGGACTTGTTTGTTTTTTTAATCTAATACTTTGCTGGTAAATATTAGTTGTTGTAAGAGGATCTTGTTCTAAATGAAAAACGTCTGCATATTTCGCACAAACTCTTTGTAGCGAAAAATTTTCTTCCTTATTTAAGTGATCCGTTTTCATCAACTTAAAAATTTTATCTATCCTATCAACTGATACATTATTTTTATCAAAATTGCAAATTTCATAATTATTCAATTTATTAGTTTTAGGTCTAAAATTTTTAAGTGTTATTTCTTCGTCTCTAACATTAAGAATTTTTACTGGTATTAAATTATTCTTTGGTTTTGCTATTATTGCGCCTACAAAAACACCTTCGCATAATTCTTCAGGTAAAACTACACATTCAGAATTATCATGAACCTCGAAATATTTTATAACTTCACAACGTGCAGGTACTGTTGTGTAACATGTTTCTTTACATTGCATAGGTATAGAAATTTTATTGTTTTTAATAATAAGCGAAAAAATATATGTCTCATAATTAATATTTGCACAAAATTTATGTAAAAAATCAGAACCAAGAATACCATCAATTTCCTTGTCAAAAGAGTGTATAATTAAAAATTCATGTATTAAATGAGTATTGTTTATATTTAGTAGAATATTTGCCGATCCCTGCGAAATAATTGACCCATTAATACCATTAATTAGAACTTGTTTTGCATAATCGATTTCCTCATTTTTTGCGATACAAGTTTTAAATAAAACGCTGACAGATGCACCAGTGTCAATTAGAAGAGTTAGAATTTTGTTTTTATATTTCAATTTTATAAAATTTAGACCATTTAACTGTAATATTTTATTTTCAGTTTCTTTGCTATAAGTCTCGAAAAAATGTTAAGCTGTTGATTTCACTGTTTGGTTTATGTCTGTTATTGTCAGTGCTGTTTTCACTATTAGTCATTAAATATGTCCGACGTGACGAGTTTCCTCTATTTGTACCTCTACCAGAGCCCCTATTAGAACCTCTATTATGAAAAGATCTACTAGTGTTTTGTCTAGAAGAGCTAAAATTACGTGGAATATTCTGACTAGTGCAGCTTCCACGGTTGCTGAAAGTTTTGTTACGATCATTATAATTTTGATAATTATGCCTATTCTGAAAATGATTGTAATTTCGTTTTCCGTGACCATGCATGCTAAAAACTTGTTGGTTTACGTTTTTTCCCGACACTTCCTCATCCTTGGCTCCACAAATTGCCTCGCTCAACGTTGGGTAATTCCTCGCCTTTATAATAGTGCGTAGATCAGAATTTTGAAGACCATTAGAGAATGAATTGATCGCAATTCTTTCATTAATTGGCCTCAAAACATCTAAAGCTTGGGAGTTTCCTTCAGCTTGAGTTATTGTCAAATTAACTAACAATTCCTCTATGGATTTGCCATACTCCTCAACTGATTGAAATCCCTGTTTAGCGTTATTAAGTTGAGTTGAAAGAGTGGTAGCTGATCTTTTTATCAAAAAATGTAGTTTTAAATCATTAACTAATAGAGCGTTATTTTGATAAGTGGATTTTAGTCTGATTTTTGCATGTTCGGACAATCGAGTTTTTAGCACGTATGTAGTTAATAGTTTCTTACCGTTTTCGTCTAAAAGTGAGTCGTATAATTCGATTGCGTCAATAAGAGATTTCGTTACATTTTCAGAACCATTCATAATAGGCAGTAAGCTAGCCGCTGTCTTTAAATCAAATTTCTCTGCCATATTTATTTTGTTAATAATATCCAACCTATTATTAATTATTGTCCTAAGATTATCAATTATTTGGATTGTTTTTGTAACACTTATTTTAATTTCACTTACTACTTTTGGGTCTATTTTATTTATATTATTATTAACATTTTGCCTTAATTGAATAAAATTTATTTCTATCCTACCTATGTTCTCTAAATTACGATTTTGCTTAACGGCATTCCCTCTGATTTCACTATTTTCTTTATTAATATTACTCTGGATCCGGGTCAATTCATTTAAAAGTTCTGTAAAATTTCCAACATATTCCATACCATATTCAGTATTTAGTCGAACTCATTATTTCCTAAAACAATATTCAAGATATCTTTTTAGCAAGTTACCGCTACAGTGAGTCAGCCATCTTGTGCCACGACAACTTCATTTTTTATTTTTCTTTGATAATTGTTATTATGAATATTTTCCATCTGCATTTTGCTGCCCATGACTTTATACCAACTTTATTTTAATTATCAAACCCATTAACCAACCAATCTTCCATGTTAGTTCTGTAGGCAGGATCGCCATGTGATAACCATATACATAAGGGGTGGTTAGGGTTAGGGTATTAATACAACCATTCGGTTTCGACTTAACATTTATTCTATTCTACAATTAACATATCTACAATTATGTACAATGAACTCTATATTTACTTAACCTACTTAAATTAATATGCTTACCTATCTAAACATTATTGCTTACTTAAAAGTATAATAAAACAATATTAAACTTAAATCTACTATACAGTGTGTACCATTACAGTATATTTAATAAATGCCTAGTTATTTTTTAAACTATATTTGAAGCTCTCATTTGTTTTTAAGCTTTTTATACATTAAAAATGTACTGTATATATTGTATATTTAATAAATGCCTGGTGATTTTTTAAACTATATTTGAAGCTCTCATTTGTTTTTAAGCTTTTTATACATTAAAAATGTATTGTATATATTGTCTATTGAATAAATGACTAGTTATTTTTTAAACTATATTTGAAGCTCTCATTTGTTTTTAAGCTTTTTATACATTAAAAATGTACTGTATATATTGTATATTTAATAAATGCCTTGTTATTTTTTAAACTATATTTGAAGCTCTCATTTGTTTTTAAGCTTTTTATACATTAAAAATGTAGTGTATATATTGTATATTTAATTGTAACGAAGTTACTGAATTGTATATATTTTATTATCTGCCCCGGCCGACTTAACGACATAGTGGGTATTTGCTCCGTCCTGCTAGCATTCATAGCAGGCCCCACTCCCGCGGTGGGGCATAAAAGAGCCAGCCGTTCAATGCAAACGGCACTCTGCACTCGAGCGCCGAACAGAGAACATCTACCTAAAGCAGTAGTAGAGTAAGTTCACCGTCAGTGCAGTGTCGTACCAGTGTGGGTAGCGGTGGGAAGCCCTGCGTAGGCGGACATCTCACCCCTGCTTAATACACGCCGAACTCCGGTATCGGTTGGGAGCCCTGCGTAGGCGGACATCCGGCTTATGCTGTCAGTGGCGTACTGGTGTACCGAGCCAGTGTGATACCAGTGTGGGTAGCGGTGGGAAGCCCTGCGTAGGCGGACATCTCACCCCTGCTTAATACACGCCAAACTCCGGTATCGGTTGGGAGCCCTGCGTAGGCGGACACCCAGCCTATGCTGACAGTGGTGCACTGGTTGTTTCACCCTGTACCGAACCAGTGTGGGTAGCGGTGGGAGGCCCTGCGTAGGCGGACGTCTCACCCCTGCTTAATACACGCCAAACTCCGGTATCGGTTGGGAGCCCTGCGTAGGCGGACACCCAGCTTGTGCTGGCAGTGGTGTGCTGGTTGTTCACCCGGTAGTACCGAACCAGTGTGGGTAGCGGTGGGAGGCCCTGCGTAGGCGGACGTCTCACTCCTGCTTAATACACGCCGAACTCCGGTATTGGTTGGGAGCCCTGCGTCGGCGGACACCCAGCCTGTGCTGGCGGTGGCGCACTGGTTGTTTCACCCTGTACCGGACCAGTGTGGTAGCAGTGGGAAGCCCTGCGTAGGCGGACATCTCACTCCTGCTGACAAACGTCAAACTTCTGTATTGGTGGGGAGCCCTGCGTAGGCGGACACCCGACCTCTACTGCCAGTGGCGTACCTGGTCATTCTGCGGTAGCGGTGGGAAGCCACGCGTAGGGTGACATTTCACCCCTGCTGCAGAGCGCCGAACTTTGGGTACATCTGGTGGAGAGCCCTGCGTAGGCGGACGCTTCACCTTTTCTGCCAGTGGCGTGACTCCCGTCCGAAAGTAGACCGTATCTTAGTATATAGCAAGGCCGAGTTCTCAGAGGTATCCGCAAATCACACCGTCACCCCCTTATATTGTTCCCGTTTATATTGTTCATTTATAATTATTTATTTTATTTTTCTTTATTGTATATATTAGAGTAAATAAATGAAAGTTTAATTTGTACCGACTCTGTTATTCATCCAGCTCTCAAAACTTGACCCCTGGTATAATACTTTCTTCGGCTAACTGCCCTGAGCAATACAGTGTTGTCCTTTACACTTTAAAATAAAGGACTGGCGCCCGAGAAGACCGAACAACACCGAAACCGACACTCAGGAAAGTAAAGCGCCATTACAAATTTGGCGCCCGAGCAGGGACCGTGTTTTGAGTCACGATCAAAGTTCCGGCTCTTTTCCGAGTAAACCGAGGTCACAGATTAAGATTTAGAGTTAAGCCGATTCAAGGGATAACCGAATTCACCGAGTACCAGTAAGTTCCGAAGTTTTCCGAACAAAGCCGAACACCGAAAGTAGGTCACAATTTACTGTTTTCCCCAAATTAACACTCTTTTTGAATTCCAGAAGCTATTTGAGCAACGAGTCTCGACTTTTACTGATGAATCACTTTGTCGTGTGGGGTATCGTTTAGTAGTAATTCAAGTGTGCCCAACCCGAATCCGTACTCAGAATTCCGATAGCAGTCACCGTTCTCCAAAGACGCAATAAGAGGCTGAGATATCAGATACAGCATAAAAGACCATTAGTGAGATAGAACAGCCCGAGTAAGCATACAGCAACGTAAAACCGAAGGTAACCGAGCATTGCCGAAGTACTTAGATCGCGTAATTCGAGTAGGAAAAGCAGTGTGTATGACAGAAATCAACATCATGACGACCGTACCCCATACTACCGCTCCGACGACAGTGCCGAATCCAATCCATCTATCAGAGGCAGCCGATCTTAGAGTTAGCTGGGTATACCAGTTAAAGAAACATACAACAATATGGAGCTTGAGAAGTTTAATTTAGATGTGACAGGCACCGTGGAGGAGAAGAAAAAGCGACTTGTAAAGTTTCTCAAAGAAGGTCGTTCAACACCACAACTAACTACCCTCCTCTTTGCGTTTCCATCTTTCACTGCTCCATCGACACAAACCGCCTCCCTTACCACCAACACCACAGTGACAATCGCGTCTGGTACCGCGCCGAGTACTTTACTGTCACCTGGTGTCAACGTCGCAATGACAAACCCCATCTATAGGCCGCTGTCTCCATCTTTTTGGGACCCAACGTTGAAAATACATAAGTGGAATTTGCAGTTTAATGGAACGGGAGATCCGGCAGCATTTCTGGAGCGCCTCGTGGAGATTTGCTTATCGCAAGGTATAGTGCTGGACCGTCTATTACCGTATTTACCGGAGATACTTCAGGGCGAAGCCGCGCTTTGGTTTCGTAACAACCGTCACACCTGGACAACTTGGAACGAGTTTGAATCCGATTTTCGCATTTTCTACTTCCCAGTAAACTACAAGGTCGATTTAGAAGCCCGGATCAGCAACCGGGTGCAGAAAGATAGCGAACCAGCAGCATCGTATATCACCGACCTACAGACTTTGATTCGCCGCCATGGCGACCTCACTCCCCTGCAGGAGCTGGAATGGCTGTACCGCAACTTAAGACCAGAATATCGACAATATATCCGAAGAAGTGGCTTTTCGAACGTAAGCACTTTCTCCAAAGTAGTGCGAAACTACGAGCTGTTAAAGAGAGAGCTTGACGAGGCTGGTCGCCGGGTGAACATGAGCACTCCGCCGCCAGCACCGTACAACCCTCCGATCAGACAAGCCCGAGAGAACAACACCGTCACCAGCAATCAGCCACGGCCTCGCCGAGCTGATTACCGTCCCTCTGAGTCAACAAGGCCGCCGCCGGTATGCTGGAGATGCGGCCAGACTGGCCATGTAAGAGGAAATTGTCAAAATCAACCTCGTATGTTTTGCTCTCGATGTGGGAAGAACGGTGTATTACGCGCGATTGTCCGTGCCGTCCGTCGGAAAACTCGAGGCCAGCTCAGCGCCTAGCAATAGAAGCCCCGTGTCCCGAAATAGCTACCTGTCACGACGATAACCGACCCCATGTTATCGTAAAGATCTTATCAGCTCCGTATACCGCCTTAATAGATACAGGGGCAGCCTCATCGTACTTCGGGGACCGCCTCTTGACTCATTGTCGCCGCAGTAAATGCACTCAGGTGCATCCACCAGTTCGAGTAGCCCGGCTGGCTGATGGAAAGCTTAGTAACATCAAGGAGGCATACACTTTGCCCATCGAAATAGGGGATACAATACTAAATGAAACAGTGTGTCACCTACCTCAACTAGTCGCCGATATGGTTCTGGGTATGGACATTCTGAGCCGCTATGACTTTCACATTGATTTGAGGACTGGTGTCGTTTATCTGAAAGGACGGCCGATTCCCATATCACGGGAACCCCTGCCATGTAGCCCGATAAGCCCCGTGGGGACGGACCATCTGCAAACTTTGACCGCCGACGAGGAAGCTCGCCTGAAAGCTTTCCTAGATAAGGAATTACCATCTTTCAGTGAGATCCAAGGCACCACCCCTTTGATACAACATCATATATCATATATATTTACTCGCTTTACAAGCAAAGATACCGGCCACAAAATCCACGGATGCAGGCCGTCATGAATAATGAAGTCGACAAGATGCTCCGCGAAGGTATCATTGAACCGTCTGACAGTCCCTGGAGTTCACCGGTGGTACTGGTGGAAAAGAACACCGGAGAGTACCGCTTCTGTATTGATTTTCAAAAAGTCACACAAGTGCCAGTTCGGCCGAAAATCGCTCCGGTACCTCGGACATCTAGTAACTTCCGAGGGAATCCGAACCGACCCTGACAAGGTAGCATCTATGCAGTTACCGACCCCTACAAATGTGCGCGGCCTCAGACGATTTTTAGGTGTTGCATCTTGGTATCGCCGCTTCGTCCCGGGATTCTCCCAGATAGCCGCCCTTTTAAACCGACTACTAAAAAAAGAAATCCGTTGGAATTGGACCGATAAGCAAGAAGACGCTTTCCGCCAACTTAAAACGTGTTTAACTAGAGCCCCCGTTCTGGCGTGCCCAGACTTTTCCAAGCCATTTATTCTTCAGACAGACGCATCCAATAATGGACTTGGAGCAGCTTTAACCCAACACGTTGACGGTGGAGATCACGTGATCGCTTACGCAAGCAGGTCACTTTCGTCTTCCGAAAAATCGTACTCAGTCACCGAAAAGGAATGCCTAGCCATAGTATGGGGCATTGAGAAGATGCGCCCCTACCTCGAGGGATACCGCTTTACCGCCCTTAGCGATCACCAATCCCTCCGCTGGCTTAACTCCATTAAATCGCCCGCAGGACGAATCGCTAGATGGAGTATGTTCCTATAACAATACGATTTTGATATAAAATATCGGAAAGGGGTGCTTAACCGAGTCGCCGACACACTGTCCCGAGAACCCCTACCAACCAAAGACGATATCGAGGATTCAGAACCGCTTTTTACCATCGATAACGAACCGATGTGCCCATGGTACGTGCGTAAGAAAGAAGAAATTTTGCGAAATCCTGAGGTTTACCCCGATTATTGTATAAAAGATGATCGTTTGTACCGCCATTTCTGGGATATGTCCGATATGACCGACATTGAGTTCACCGATCCTTGGAAGTTATGTGTACCAAAGTCCGCTCGACTTGCCGTACTGAAAGAAAATCACGATGCCCCAACCGCCGGCCATATGGGCATAGCCAAAACTACCACTCGCATTACCCGCCGGTACTATTGGCCCGGTATGTTCCGCGATATTGCACAATATGTACGGAAATGTTCTTCGTGTCAACAATATAAGAGTTCACAATTGCAAACGCCAGGAAAGATGCAGCCATCCCGAAATACAGACCCGTGGGAGACGGTCAGCCTGGATTTAATTGGACCATTGCCGAGATCCGCAAAAGGCAACCAACATCTAGTAGTAATGCAAGACCGGTTTACAAAATGGGTACAGTGTCGTGCGATAAGAAGCGCAACCGCAAAGGCTACTTCCCAAGCCCTATACGAGGAAATCGGTTGCCCAAAAATCGTGATATCCGACAATGGTACTCATTTTACTGGACATGCCTTTACAGGTTAATTAAAAGATATGGGAATTACACACAGACTCACCCCACCGTATACACCGCAAGCCAATCCTGTAGAAAGAACCAATAAAACCATAAAGACAATAATAGCGCAGTATTGTGACAACAACCATCGAGGATGGGATATCCAGATACCGTCGTTCGTATTTGCCCTTAACACGTCCCGCCACGAGTCTACCGGATTCAGCCCGGCATTTTTGAATTTCGGGAGAGAATTAGAAGTTCCCAGCGCACTATATCAAACCGAAGACCGTACTACAACCGATACCGACAGTGAGTTCCAAACCGAGCCAGCCCAACGGCATGCTACACGATTAGAAAAACTGAAAGAAGTTTTTGAGCTCGTGCGAGTCAACCTGGCGAGAGCGTTCACAACCCAAAGCCACTACTATAATCTTCGTCGCCGCGAGTGGCGTTGCCGGGTGGGGGACAAGGTTATGAAACGGGAAAATCCCCTATCTTCGACCGCTAGGGGTTTCGCGGCCAAATTGGCTCCTAAGTATTCTGGACCGTACACCGTCACCCGAGTTATCTCCCCCGTAGTTTATGAATTAAAAAACGCGACCGGAAAACGACTAAACCGTGTCCACATAAAGGACCTTAAGCCCGTCAACTTGTCATACTAACACATCCTGTCGCTACCGGGGGACAATATGACCGTTCTTACCGATTCTCACTACGGCATTGAAAAAGAAAGAGAACGAACTCTTCTTTCGCTCCTGCGGACTTGACCAGGCCTGGTTCACAAATCTCACTCAAATTCTGTTTAATTCCCAGATGCCGCGACTTACGGGAGAACCACCGCACGGCGCAAGACCGGGACCTACCGTTAATGTGAAACAAATGAAGGAAGTGCGAGACCGGCAAGCTATCGCTCGAACCAACCGCATCAAGCAAACCGCACGACAATTGAACGCCCAGTTTCGCCGGCCTGGAAGTACCGTCCCGATGCGTACCAACTCAAGTCCTCCTAGTGTAACATCCCGGAAAAATACAAGACCAGTGCCGCCCAGGAAGTATCTACCAAAGGCAACAAATGAGCGGCAGGCCGAGAAAATGGCCGAACAGGAGCATCGCTACCGGGAAGCCAATTCCCCCCTAACCCCTGTGGCCACCTTTCCTCCCCTCCGCAAATTAGCCACCTCCACCGTAAGCCAGGGAAAAACTCCCCAACCGAATTCCCCAACCCCACAGTTCGGACACGTTTGCTGTATTGGCGTCCCCCAGCCCCCATCACCGCTTCCTAGAATGTCCCCGATTCCGAAACCAGTCTCCCCACTACCACCGTCCCCAACACAACCCCGTTCAACTCCGGAACACCAAACCGTGTCGCTGCCATTCCCCAGCCCCAGAGCGTCGCCATCCAAACCACCGTACATGCACCCTAGAGACATAGCAGATGCGCTAGAAAAGGCCCCCCGTCCCGAAGATTGGTCCGCTGAACTATACCGCAACTTAAAAGCCATGAGACCATCAGATTGCGGAAAACGAATGGACAAGTGCTTCATAACGTCGGCCGGCAAACGCATCCGGGTGTCACTACCAAAATAAGAATGAACAGAAGGACATTTGTTTAAGTTTTTTTGTATTATGGGATCCACCAATAAGGCTGATTTTTTTTTCCGTTGCTAATATATACTATTTTTTTTTGGGATAAAATGATGGTTTCATTTCTTTTGTCCCTGAGAACCGGCCGCTATCACCGAAAGCTCATGTTCCTCCATTTACTAATTCTGTTTACAGACGTATACAACGAAACTCCACTATGAATAACAGCCCGGTATTAGAATTGTTATGTCCGACGACAGAAGACCTCCTCAAGTTATTGGACGACGCTCTTTCCGACAACCCAACCGA
Source organism: Apoderus coryli (assembly GCA_911728435.2). Classification (NCBI taxonomy): domain Eukaryota; kingdom Metazoa; phylum Arthropoda; class Insecta; order Coleoptera; family Attelabidae; genus Apoderus; species Apoderus coryli. The sequence goes on along the minus strand of OU452198.1, from coordinate 30,621,315 downwards.
ACCACGCCAAGCCGACGTTCCGCCGCCGAAACCGACAACCAGCCCCAGTGAAACGAAACCAGCCATCGCAAGAGCCTTAGTCGAGTTCAATTATGTTGAATGGGATCCGTTTGCCGAAGACGATGACACCGTCAGTGACTCCACAGAACCTCCACACCGTGGCTTAAACCCCGAAGCCAGGACGACACCAGAACCAGCAAAGCCAACATACCTACCGGTTGAACGGTGTGACCTTTGTTGGCGGTGTGGCCACCCCGGCCACTACCGAGCGGTCTGCCGTAGAACACCAATACTATTTTGTTCCCGCTGCGGCCAGGTGGGCGTGTTATTCCGAAAATGCCCCTGTAAAATATTTGATAAACACAGAACAGCATCAACTCCTCGCCGTTCTCGACCTCAACGCCGTTCACAAACTCGAGTCCCAAATCGCTCGCAAGTTCGAACTTCATACCACTCACAAGTTCGATCTCCGTACCGCTCACAGGCCCGATCTCCATACCGCCCACAGGTGAGTTCTCGCGGCACCCAGTGCGAGATACTCTCGAACCGGGCATGTCCAAAGTGCGGATGTCCAGGCACCCGACGACCCTATTAACGAATCCAAGTTTTCCGAACGACAACGCAGCTGTGCCCGGATGATGGTTGGTGATGGAGGTCAAGATTGTTTGGCAGTTGTAAAGTTGCGCGAAATGAAATACCGTATAAAGTTCAATTTAGTTTAGTTTTGTGTATTCAGGCAGGGTTAGTTTATTAGTTTTAAGTTAGTGAAATATATAAGTTTATATTTAGTTTTGTACCTTTAAGCAGGATTTAGTTACCGATGAAAAAAAATCATTGCATAATTTTTTTTAAGAAGAAAAAGGGGGTGTGTAACGAAGTTACTGAATTGTATATATTTTATTATCTGCCCCGGCCGACTTAACGACATAGTGGGCATTTGCTCCGTCCTGCTAGCATTCATAGCAGGCCCCACTCCCGCGGTGGGGTATAAAAGAGCCAGCCGTTCAATGCAAACGGCACTCTGCACTCGAGCGCCGAACAGAGAACATCTACCTACAGCAGTAGTAGAGTAAGTTCACCGTCAGTGCAGTGTCGTACCAGTGTGGGTAGCGGTGGGAAGCCCTGCGTAGGCGGACATCTCACCCCTGCTTAATACACGACGAACTCCGGTATCGGTTGGGAGCCCTGCGTAGGCGGACACCCGGCTTGTGCTGTCAGTGGCGTACTGGTGTACCGAGCCAGTGTGATACCAGTGTGGGTAGCGGTGGGAAGCCCTGCGTAGGCGGACATTTCACCCCTGCTTAATACACGCCAAACTCCGGTATCGGTTGGGAGCCCTGCGTAGGCGGACACCCAGCCTATGCTGACAGTGGTGCACTGGTTGTTTCACCCTGTACCGAACCAGTGTGGCTCGCGGTGGGAGGCCCTGCGTAGGCGGACGTCTCACCCCTGCTTAATACACGCCAAACTCCGGTATCGGTTGGGAGCCCTGCGTAGGCGGACACCCAGCTTGTGCTGGCAGTGGTGTGCTGGTTGTTCACCCGGTAGTACCGAACCAGTGTGGTTAGCGGTGGGAGGCCCTGCGTAGGCGGACGTCTCACCCCTGCTTAATACACGCCGAACTCCGGTATTGGTTGGGAGCCCTGCGTAGGCGGACACCCAGCCTGTGCCGGACCAGTGTGGTAGCAGTGGGAAGCCTTGCGTAGGGGGACATCTCACTCCTGTTGACAAACGTCAAACTTCTGTATTGGTGGGGAGCCCTGCGTAGGCGGACACCCGACCTCTACTGCCAGTGGCGTACCTGGTCATTCTGCGGTAGCGGTGGGAAGCCACGCGTAGGCTGACATTTCACCCCTGCTGCAGAGTGCCGAACTTTGGGTACATCTGGTGGAGAGCCCTGCGTAGGCGGACGCTTCACCTTTTCTGCCAGTGGCGTGACTCCCGTCCGAAAATAGACCGTATCTTAGTATATAGAAAGGCCGAGTTCTCAGAGGTATCCGCAAATCACACCGTCACCCCCTTATATTGTTCCCGTTTATATTGTTCATTTATAATTATTTATTTTATTTTTCTTTATTGTATATATTAGAGTAAATAAATGAAAGTTTAATTTGTACCGACTCTGTTATTCATCCAGCTCTCAAAACTTGACCCCTGGTATAATACTTTCTTCGGCTAACTGCCCGGAGCAATACAGTGTTGTCCTTTACACTTTAAAATAAAGGACTGGCGCCCGAGAAGACCGAACAACACCGTAACCGACACTCAGGAAAGTAAAGCGCCATTACATAATAAATGACTAGTTATTTTTTAAACTATATTTGAAGCTCTCATTTGTTTTTAAGCTTTTTATACATTAAAAATGTACTGTGTATATTGTATATTTAAAAAATGCCTAGTTATTTTTTAAACTATATTTGAAGCTCTCATTTCTTTTTAAGCTTTTTATACATTAAAAATGTATTGTATATATTGTATATTTAATAAATGACTAGTTATTTTTTAAACTATATTTGAAGCTCTCATTTGTTTTAAAGCTTTTTATACATTAAAAATGTACTGTGTATATTGTATATTTAATAAATGACTAGTTATTTTTTAAACTATATTTGAAGCTCTCATTTGTTTTTAAGCTTTTTATACATTAAAAATGTAATGTATATATTGTATATTTAATAATAATAATAAAGGACTTTTATTGCAACAAATTTCTCACATTTGCAACAGGGCGAGTTTCAGTTCTGGTTACATATGCTAGTATGCAACCCAATCTGTTCAGCTAACCCTGAGAAACTTAACACTAAGGTTCCATATAATAATTAGATATATATAATATAAATTAACTAATTTCTAATGTGAAACTGTAGCACATATTAAACATACCTATTTCATATACATATTTTCAATCAATAAATTACATTTCCATAAAACACCATCCAGAAAGAGAAAAAAAACAATGTAATAACGCTGTACTCCGACCAGACAACACAACAATGAAAATAACACACAATAACCCGGAGGTAATTATTGTTCCGCTAATAATCCACGAAAAACCTGATTCCTAAACGTAGCAACCCTTGTAAAATTTCTTAGCTCTCGCGTCCATGAATTTGCATATTTCGCCAGATTATATTTAAATTATCGTTTAAACTGTTCAGAAGTATGGCTAGGAACAGTAACAGCATTCGCAAATCTAATATTCAGATTATGAATATCAGTCCTATATCTTATTTTATTATATAAGTAGGGCGGGGATTTATGTAGAATAATTGAAAAGTATCTACAAGAGGTATGTAAGTATCGTCTTTTTGACATATTCAACCACTTTATTTGAGAGAGAGTGTGACTTAATCGCTCATACTTCCTTATGCCAAATATCAACTTAAGGCACGAGTTTTGCAGCTTTTGTATACGCCCTTTATCAAAGAATGTCAAACAGGGGTCATATATTGTATCGCAATAGCTCATGTGAGAAAGGACTAATGCTTCACATAAGATAGCCTTTAGTTTTTGAGTTAGTACATGCCTGTTCTGATAAATAATTCCAAGACCACCATACCCATACCCCCTCTGCAAGCATCTACCAACGTGAGCAGAAAAACGAAGATCCACATCCAGAACAAGACCCAAACTCTTTACCTGACCCCTAAATGGTATAGTAATGTTATTAATTTTAATTGCATTGCTGTACTGTTCTAAGTATTTTTCCCGATCCACTCTCCTCCCAAAAAGAATAGACACAGTTTTCTCCGGATTAAGTGCAAGACAGTGATCTCTAGAACATCTTGAAAAAGCCTCTAGGTCATTGTTTATTAATGCTGTAGCATTGCAAGATTCATCAAGATCGAAGGACAAGTAAAGTTGTGCATCAGTGTCGCATATGTATTTTACTCTGTCGCATCAGATTGTCATTGAATTACATATACGCGATATCGGCGGCATTATCCTTTGATATCTTCTAACAGAATATTACTTAGTTGTTAAGTTAAGTTATTAGTATTATTATCACATATTCTTTACTTATAACTAAAAAAATAAAATTAAAACACTAGCGTTTGTTTTAATATAACAATTAAGAATATAACATGGTGACAGCGGTAAACGTGTAGAAGTAAGGTGAGTTCCTAAATAATAATATTAAAAGACGGTATTGACGGTAATAATAAACCGGGTAAACGGGATAAATCGTGTGAAATATTGTATTTATATAGGACAAAACTTTGGATATCAAAATTACTAGATAAACAATTGTGGAATTGTACTTGCTTGCAAGTGGCAAAAGCGAAAAGAAAGACAATGTTAAAATTGCAATACTACTAAATTTATTGGGCGTTGAAGGAATTAAAATATACAATACATTCGAATATGGTGAAGGCGAGGATCCACAAAAAATCTCGGTAATAATATCCAAATTTGATAAGCATTGTAACCCTACAAAAAATTTAGTGTATGAACATTTTAAGTTCTTTAAACGCGAACTGTTACAAGGCGAAACTATTGATCAGTTCATCACAGCTCTTAAACAGCTTTCGTCAACGGGCGATTTCAAAGAAAAAGACATTCTCATAAGAGATCGTATAGTTTTAGGTGTGCGGGATCCGCGTATTCAGGAAAAACTGTTACAAAATGCTAATCTCAATGTAGGTCAATGGAAGATAGTGTATTAATTTATTTTAGGACTTTCTGCATTAAAATTATTAATGATATTACCAGATACACGGGTTAATAATGTGTGTGCTGTAAATGATATAGCTAAACGCAATGTGCAAGACATTTTAAGCAGTTTTGATTCAGTATTTTCAAAAAACATGGGAAAGTTAAATAAAGAAATAAAAATAAGTTTAACCGAAAACGTTGAACGTTATATCAGTGCTACTCGTAAAATTCCTATAGCGGTTAAAAACAAAGTGAAATCTAAATTAGATGAAATGGTTGCTGAAAACTTAATTGTTCCAGTAACAGATGGTTCATCCAATTGTTAAAGTACCCAAAAATCAGGACGATATACGCATATGTATGGATCCTAGAAATTTAAATAAGTTCATTCGTAGGGAAATCTTCGAAATTCCTACACAAGAAGTTCTATTTACACAACTATCAGGAGCTAAGTTTTTTAGCTTACTTGATGCTTCTTCAGCTTTTCTACAGATACCTCTATCTTACGAAAGTTCGCTTCTTTGTGCAATAATAACGTGTTTTGGAAGATATAGATATCTGCGGTTGCCTTACGGAATATCGTGTGCTCCGGAAATATTCCAACGTTGTATTTATGAGATATTGGAAGGACTACAGGGAGTGATCGCATATTTCGATGACATTCTTGTATTCAGCAACTCACTAGAGGATCATAATAAAAACTTGGAAGCCGTACTTAATCGTATTCAAAAAATTGGGTTAACACTAAATCGTGGAAAATCTCAGATTTGTGTAAATAAAATTCGTTTTATAGGACATCTAATAAGTAGTGAGGGTATTTCGCCTGACGAAAGAAAAACGCGATTTGTGAAATGCCATCACCGAAAAATAAAAAAGACTTACAACGTTTTTTAGGAATGATTGTTTATTTATCGAAATTTATTCCTAATTTATCTAGTGAAACTACAATTTTAAGGCGTTTACTTAGTAATAACAGTATGTGGCAATGGACAGCTATAGAAGAGAATTCATTTAATAAATTAAAAGACTTAGTATCGTCGGTAACAACATTATCATATTTTAATCCTGCTAAACCAATTTCCTTATCAGTAGATGCAAGTCCATTTGGGTTAGGTGCAGTAATTTGGCAAGAAAATCAACCAATTGAATTTGCTAGTGTTTCACTAACACCTACTCAACAGCGCTATAACCATATTGAAAAAGAACTATTAGCAGTCGTTTTTGGTTGTGAACGTTTTAACTATTATCTATACGGACAAAATAATTTTATAACTGAAAGTGATCATCGTCCATTAATAGGATAACTTAAAAAACCACTAGACGAAATGTCTCCGCGAATTCAAAGCCTTGTTATTAAACTTTTAAAATATCAGTTTCATTTAACATATGTGCCGGGTAAGCACCATCAAGTGCCAGATACGTTAAGTCGTGAACCGTTAAATCAAAGAATTAATACAGATTATTTAGACTCGAATTTAAAAATATTTTCTATAATTGCAGTGCGACCGGAAACGGAACAAAAAATTATTGATGCAATTAATCAAGATCTAACACTACAGAAAATTAAATACTACGTTTTAAATGGTTGGCCGAAGTGTAAAAATAATTCTCCACTTGGAGTTCAAAAATATTGGTCTTTAAGAAACGATATATATCTTCACAAAGAAATTCTTTTTTACAATAAACGTCTACTACTTCCTGAAAGTTTAAGAAATGAATTTCTTCAGTTAATTCATAAGTATCATCAGGGCATAGTTTCATGCAAAAAGCTCGCCCAAGAACCAATCTATTATCCTGGATGGTGTACAGATATTGAGAAATTAGTTCTTTCTTGTCCAACTTGTCAGATGTATTCAAAATCTAATCAACGAGAACCACTTCAATCTCATGATATCCCAGAACTTCCATGGGAAAAAATTGGTGTCGATTTCAAAGCTTTAGGGACAGAAAATTTCCTAGTCGTTGTCGACTATTTTAGAAAATTTGCTATCGTAAATAAATTACCAAATAAAACTGGTTCTACAGTGATTTCTATTTTAAAAAGTATATGTTTGAATCATGGTATTCCTCAAGAGATCTTCTCAGATAATGGTCCACAGTTTGATTCTTTTGAATTTAAAAATTTTGCCGATAAATAGGAAATAAAATTAACCACATCTAGTCCTTATTATCCAAGATCAAATGGAATGGTTGGAAGAACTATTCAAACAGTTAAAGGTCTATTAACAAAATGTCATCAAGATGATGAAGATGCATTTGTGGCAATTTTAAATTATAATATTACACCAAAAAAATAATTTACCAGCACCGTGTCAATTACTAATGGGTAGAAGATTGAGAACTGTTTTGCCGGTTAGTCAAGCTTTACTTAAACCTTCTTTTCCGCTTAAGGGGATAAGAGAGAAAATGAAAGATTCTAAACAGAAACAAAAATAATATTTTGACAACGGTAATCAAAAGTTAACAGATTTACATTCATAACAATCAGTAATTGTACAAGGTATTCGTCGTTGGTCTCCAGGTACAGTAGTAAATAAATCTGGCCCAAACGATTATAACATTAAAATCAATGATTCTGAGTACAGAAGAAATCGACAGGCGATCAGATGTGTTCCTGAAACAAATAATGAATTTCCAAAGAATAAAGAGACTATTAATGATCCAGTGATTGAAGTGAAAGATCCTGCATCAATTTGTGAACCGACTTTAAGTTCAAGTGTTAAGTCTAAATATGGCAGAATAATAAAAACACCAGTGCGACTTGATTTGTAATTTTATAATTTTGTCACATATTATCTTTTGTTTTTTTTATTAAAAGGGGCGTGTCGCATATGTATTTTACTCTGTCGCATATGTATTTTACTCTATGCTTCTATGCACTGGTGCCAACTTGGTAATTTCGTTACCAGATCTAGTAATTCCACCACGATTTTAGTAATTAGTAATATTTCTGGTAATGAAGACTTTAATCGCTTAATTCTGATAACATATTATTAGCAATCCGATGTGACCCAAATTTTTTATATTTATTCTAAAATGACTCGGCGAACATAGTCTCTAACCCTAATGCTGCTCGATTCGTGTTGCCGTATTGCCCAATCCCTAGCTATTGATGTCTTTATTTAGTATAGCATAATGAGCGACGTTTTTTTTGTTCTGCTATAGGTATACAAAACACACAAAAAATCTTCAAAGTACAAAGAGAATGATATCTAGTAATAATCTGGTAATTTGGGTTTTACAATCTGGTAATATGGGCATTAGTTGGCAACACTGCTTCTATGTTTCTGACATTAGTAAGCATCAGATTGTCATTGAATTACATATACGCGGTATCGGCGGCATTATCTTTTGATATCTTCTAACAGAATATTATTTAGTTGTTAAGTTAAGTTATTAGTATTATTATCACATATTCTTTACTTATAATTAAAAAATAAAATCAAAACACTAGCATTTGTTTTAATTTAACAATTAAGAATATAACAATCAGCAAAGTAGTGTTGTTTGCAATTAGTCACATGTGAGGGAAAACTTGAAGAATATATCGTAAACAAAAGTGGTCCCAATACTGACCCCTGAGGCACCCCCCTATTGACGCTCAAGTAGCACGAGGCTCGTCCACCGTAACAGACCGACTGTACCCTATTTGCAAGATAATTGGTTATGAGATTGCTAGATCTTTGTGACAATCCAACATACCCTAGTATTGCCTCCAAAAGCTGATGATTAAGTGTGTCAAAAGCTTTCGTAAAATCAAACAACGTTAGAACAGTCAGTTGTCAGTTTTTTATTGTCCGTTGCAGTAAACACATCATCAGTGATATCAGTAAGTGCAGATGCACAGTCGTACCCCGGTCGAAAACCAGACTGCGTATTTGGAAGTATATTATTGCTTTCTATATACTTTCTCATCTGTTGTTCAATTATCTTTTCGAGAACCTTTGATAATGTTGGTAGTATACTGATGGGCCTTATGTACTCTGAGGGGTTCGATATCTTAGGAATTGGCAGAACCTTTGCTATTTTCCAACGATTCGGAAAAACAGATTTTTTTAAACTCTAGTTACATATGTGTGTGATTTAAGGGAGAAGGTAAGGCACACATAGGTTTACCGTGTCGATGTTTATACCGTCAACACCTACTGCTTTTGTTTTAATATCAGTTATGACTTGCAACACTTCTACTTCGCTAACACTCATGAACTCGAAAGAGTTTACATTTGCGACCCTAGAGTTATTATTATAGTGGTCTATTAAATGGGGATTCGGTGTCAAAGCCGGGACAGACGTCATCAAGTAATTGTTAATATCGTCCACGTTCGATATACCCGCTGGAATTACGGTGATGTTCTTTTTGTTGATGTTCAACGCCTGCAGTGATTTCCAAGTTTGCCGCTTGTTTGCTGCAACCAGGCTTCGTTCGATATATGCCTTCTTTTCCCGAGATACAGCCAGAGTAAACATGTTCCTCAGCGCCTTGTAATGATTACGGTCACACTCCAGTTTTGTTCTCTTAAACCTACTAAGCGCCCTATCTCTGTCTTTTTTAATAGCTCTCAATGTATCGGTAAACCAGGGAGCGTGCGGTTTTGTTATACGAAGCCGACGATAAGGAGCATGAATATTGAACAACATATTTGTTTTCCTCTAGAAATGCGACCTTATCATCAAGATTCTCGTAATGGTAAATGTTAATCCAAGGAACCGGCCTCATGTGCTCATTAAAGAGGGCATAATTAAAATTTTTAAAGTCCCTTGCAGTGCTAAAGCAAGCTGCCGGTTTGGTATGTAGAATGGCTATGGTACAACCAATCAGCTCATGATCACTGATCTCAGGCATAGGTTCCACAGAAATATCCAGCACAATATTCTCATCCACAATCTGCCTTAGACCCAATCCATAGAAAGCATCAGAAACCAATGCGTTCATTCTGCAACCGATGTCCAGCATATCTATATTGAAATCCCCGAGACACATCAGGTAGTCCGCCGAACCCATCACTGACGCCAACGTCGTCTCCAAGTTCTCCACAAAATCAACGTAAGCTGAATTAGGAGGTCGATAGACAACACCAACAATCAGAGACCTGCTAGAAAGCGTAAGCCGCACCCAAATTTGTTCAATAGTTTTATTGGAGCTTATTTGTGAGATTGTTATATTTGATCTATTGTATATTCCCACACCTCCGCCTCTGGTACCACGATCGCATCTAAGAAAATTATAATTTGAGATTGAAACAAATCTCGTTGAAACCTCACTACTCAACCAAGTCTCGCCCACACCAACCACATCAAAATCTTTCTCAATCACAACACTCTTGACTTGATTGAAATGGGCCACTAATGATCTAACATTCATAGGAGCAATCGCTAGATTCACCATCCCGTCGAATGCGAATTCGTTAAAGGATGAAGCAGTAAAGAAACAGGAAGTGAACAAAAGAAAAATAAAGATAAGATTCAGAAAACCAAAACGACCAAAATTACTAGAGCACGGATAATAATATCTATGTTATCAAGCCGTTAGGCGTGCACAACGTAAAACACTCGCAACGAACTAAAAATAAAAAATAATCAGTAAGGCTGATCTTAAAACTAATACTAGTTATTTAATTATCTATATGAAAGATAAAGAAAATAAACAAATAAATAAATAAAATTAAATGCGTAAAAAATTATGCAGTACCTATTTCGGATAAGTTTAAGAACTATGAATTTTTGAACCTTCTTTTATTCCCCTTGCCTACGCTCAATGTTAATCACCACCTATAAATATCCTGTAGTATTTTCGTACCAAATATGGTTAAAATCCGTTAAGTGTATAATATATTTTATATTATGTTAATCCTATGGGATCTCGTTATAGGTGTTAGGTTAGGAAATGATACTCGTGCGGTATCTGGTTGGTAACTGTCTTTATTATAATATACATCTGTCAGTTCAACTGTACAGATGACAACCCATGTTGCCATGTATCTCACATCTTCCCCTTTTTAAATCAAAATGTAAAATTCCAAATTTCACCATCTATACAATTATACATTAACAACAATACAATATTCATTTGTCAACATATAGGTACATAGTATAATGCCATCTTATACCTAGCACATTTATTAACACATTACCCGTAACAATAAATGACAATCACAATATTTCACACTTTAAAACAATGAGTTATGTTTCTCTTATACCAAAGCGTAATCATATTTAATTCTCCTAAAAATATTATACAAGAATCTATCTTAATAAATAATATTCATCCAGTTTTACAGGAGGTTTAATTACTCTGCCTGTTCTTCACGTAGACTCTGAGAAATTTCTCACACAAACCTCTAACGGATCTGTATCTATATCAGATTCATACGAACCACTTGACAAACTATAATCATTTTGGGAAGAATCTGTATTCTTCTGTGTTGGAGGTGTGTTATTGATATTTTCACCTCCCGCATCCGTATTATTGACTTCTAAATAAAGATAGTCCGACAACGGAAAATGTTCTTCATTTGAGACATATTTGTATTTGTCATTTGAACAATGCCCTTTAACACTATGTGTATTATTCGATAATATTCCAATGAATTTACGATTTCTTACAGTGATAGATCCATTTTGTAATTTAATCTTATAACTACGTAGTCCTCGTTTATTTAGTATTGTGGCATGAACCCACTTACCCCCTGAAACTTCCTGTACAAGTACGGAATCTCCAGGTTCTAGATTTGGCAAGGTTCTGGTTCCTCGCTTATCAAAATAAAATTTTTGCTTTCTCTGAGCATCGTCAACGAATTTGTTATATTTTTTATTACATACTTTAGGATTAAAAGCAGAATCAACATTAGGCAATAACTCTCTTAAATTCCTACTCATTAGAATGTTAGCAGGCGAATACTCATTATCAACAGGAGTATTTCTATAAGATAAAATTGCTAAATATGGATCCTCTCCTTCAGATTTTCATTTTTTTAACATTTTTTTAATAGTTTGTATACTTCTTTCGACTTGTCCGTTCGACTGTGGATAGTATATTGTTTTCGGAGGTTTTATTAGAATTAATTCACAACTAGAACAATAGTTTAAACATTTATTTAACATAAGCATAAAGAAGTTTACTACATAAGAGGCTCATGAAAAACTTAATACTATTGAGTTTAACGTGTTACATGTCTTGACGCTAACCTCACTTATTCACCTACCACGTTATTCTCTTCTTTATAAGAAAGCCTTATACATAATAGGGTTGAGAATAACCGATACCACAACATCCCCCTTTTCTAGTACTATATATTTTTATTTTTTTTTTTAAGAACTAATGTAGTCTCTCATCCAAAGTGGAGGTTTCTTTTTACGTTCAGGTTTTTCGCGCACTCCACAATTTTTTAAATCACTTTCACTCTCGTTAGGTTTATTTACTTGTGAAGAACTGCTAAAATCAATTTCATTAGAATCACCGTTTTCCTTACTACTACCCATACATGTATTTTCCAAAGTAGGATGATTTGACGAAGTTGATGGTATGGCAAATGGAGGTATCTCTGGGAAAATTTCAGTATTTATGGTTTCCTTGTAATAAGGAGCTAGTAATAAAAACCATCGATTTCTTCGAAATATACCTCGACTTGTTTTTACCAAGTATGATCGTGGTTCATCTAACTTTTTAACAATATTTCCGTAACATCGCAAATCAGTAATCCAAACCGGATCACCTTCGTCAAGATCAGACAAATCTTTAGTGTTATGTCTCTTATCAAAATTATCTTTTTGTTTATTTTTCCTTTTTTCCTCAATCAAATGAGAATTTTCAGGATTACGAATTTCCTTAAGTTTACTAGGTATAATAGGTACTAAATTTTTTAATTTCCTAGCCATAAGCAACTCAGCTGGAGTGAAACCGTTTTCTAAAAGTGTTGTGCGATAAGCTAACAACGCCATGAAAATATCATCATTTTTCTTTATAAGTGATTTTGCAACTTTGACTGCAGCTTCTACTGCTCCATTTGATTGTGGAAAATGAGGACTGGAAGTAATATGTTTTATTTTCAAAGATTTACAAAACTGATCAAACTCATTTAAGAACTGTGGTCCATTATCGGATCTAATAACATCAGGTAAACCATATCGAGAAAATACCTCTTTACTTTTCCCTATAATAACTTTTTGAGTCATTTCCTTGAGTTTAAAGATTTCAAAGAATCTAGAGAAATAATCTGTGATAATAAGATACCAAGCATTGTTAACCTTAAATAAATCCATCGCGATTTTTTCCCACGCTCTGGAACAAGGAGTATCTTTGTGAAAAGTTTCTTTACCAACTACCCTCTCTTCGACGCATCTAGGACAATTCCGGATAAGGTTTTCTAGCTGTGTGGATAACCCGTACCACCAGACCGAAGTCTTAGCCTTTTCGCGACATTTGGTTATTCCTTGATGACCTACGTGAAGAGATTCAAGAACCCCCAACTGTAAAGATAACGGTATAACTAGACGTGTCCCTTTTAGGAGAAAATGTTCATTAACTGACATTTCATAACGATATTGCCAATAAATTTGAAGCTCAGATGGCAATGAATTTTTATCAGGCCAAGAAGTATTACAATACTGAATTAATTTATTACAAATGGGATCTTTCATTTGTTCCGTTGCGATTTGCAATAGAAACTCATCCTTAACGGGTAAACCCTTTAATATGAGATTAACATAAGATTCAGTTTCCATTTCAAACTCCCGTGAACCCGTGATTTGAACGGGAGTACGGCTCAAGGCGTCCGAAATGACTAAATTTTTTCCCGGTGTATATATAACGTCATAGTGATAACGCATTAATCTAATCCTGAATCTTTGCAAACGCGGAGTTAATTCATCCAGATGTTTAGTCAATAGAATTTGAACCAGCGGCTTATGATCTGTCTCAAGCGTAATTTTAGATAACCCTATAATATATTCCCCAAACTTATCACAAGCCCAAGTCAAAGCTAAACACTCTTTTTCAATTTGCGCGTACTTGCGCTCCGTTTCTGTAAGAGTACGCGAAGCATACGCAACAATTTCACGTTCATTATTTTCACCTACTTGCATTAAAGCAGCGCCAAGACCATATGAAGATGAATCTGCACTAATCATAATATTTTTATTCTGATCATAGTAAGCTAAACAAGGAGAACTTTTTAGAAGTGAAATAACTTTTTCAAATGCATTCTGCTGGAGTGAATCCCAAACAAACTGAACATTATTTTTTAATAATGTCGTAATTGGTTCTAATATCTCAGATTTTTTTGGTAGAAATCTTGCTGCGAAATTAACCATCCCAAGCCACTGCATGACTTCCTTTTTATTTTTAGGAACCTGGAATTTTGATATCGCTTCTACCCTGCTTTGGTCAATGCTAACTCCTTTATTTGTTACTATGTGTCCCAAGAAATTAATAGAAGTTACCCCGAACTGACATTTGGATTTATTCAGAGTAATACCCTCCTCTTGGAGTTTAGTAAGAACCTCTCTTAATATTTTGTCATGTTCCTCCATAGTGCTAGAGTAAATTAAGACATCATCAATGTGAAAAACTACGCCTTTGATCCCTGATAATATCTTTGAATATTTCAAACTGAAATATTCGGGAGCACATGATATACCAAAGGGTAAACGAGTAAATTTATACCGTCCAAATGGAGTAATAAATGTGGTTAACTCCTGGGACTTTTCGTTTATTCGTATTTGGTAAAACCCCGATTTTGCATCTAACTTAGAAAAGAATTTAGAGCCTTTTAGTTTAGCTAAAGTAGTTTCTACTTTAGGTATTGGAAAATGAGATCTGAGTACGCCCCTGTTGAGTTTAGTGTAATCACAACACAGCCTTACTCCGTCACCTTTCGGAACTACTACTATCGGTGCCACCCACGTTGGTTCTTCAACCGGGATAATAATTTTTTGTTTTACGAGTCTTTGTAATTCGGCCTCTAATTTCGATAACAATGGTAAAGGTACCACACGTGGTGCTGCCTGCACATACGGTTCTACCCCCGGTTTCATTTTTATTTCTATCTCATCCCGAAATTCCCCCAGATCGTCGAAGATTCTTGGAAATTCGCTTACAACATTAACTTTACTATTTTGAAGTTGACTAATTGTACCAGCAAACTTTAATATTTGTAATTTTATTATACTTGGCCTGCCTAAAATAGGCACTTGCAAATTTTTTATAACATATACCTCTGCAAAGTGTGTATTTTCCCTGTACTTAATATTTAAGTTAATTTTACCCACAACATTCAACCTGCTACCATCAGGACCTGATATCAGTTCATTGCTTCGTTCAATTTTATTTAAAAGATGTTCAGGTAAATTTTTTTGTGAAATGCAATTGATATCAGCCCCTGAATCAACTAAAAATTTTAAAGGTTGTTGAAATTCATCTATTTCTACATTACAAAACCAAGCATTTTCAAAATTTGACCCTGACACATTAGCTAAAACAATTCCTAGAAAATACGGTTCATTTTCTACATTGTCAGTCTCACTGTTTAAATTAATATTTTTAACTGTTTTGCATACCTGATGCCAGTGTCCTCTCTTCTTGCATTTTGAGCATATTGACTTCTTTGCCGGACATTTTTCTTTAGGATGACGTTCCTTACCACAGAAGTAACACTTACCCCCATCTGGTTCTTCTTTCTTCGCCGTATGTCGTATAGGAGCTTGCTTTGTACCCCTTGAAAGTGCCTGTACATTAACCACGGACCCATTGTTTTTTAGAAATGCGCCCTGCTTCCCCAACATTTCCGCCTGTTTAGCTGCTAAAACAACGTCATTCAGCGACAATGCGGCGTACAGTTGTAGTCGTTCGCTTGTTTTCTTATCGAGCATACCAACTACTATTCGGTCTCTTATTAACTCTTCTCTTAAGCCACCGAATTCGCAGTACTCTGATATCTCATGCAACGAATTAATGAAGTGGTCAATAGCCTCACCTGGTTGCTGTACCCTCGAATTAAATTTATACCGTTCAAAGATTATATTTCTTCTAGGTATGAAATGTTTTTCGAAACACTCTAGCGTTGCTGTGTAAGTATCAGGTTTTTCCTGCCATTGCGAGACAATCTGCTCACTTTCCTCTCCCATAATGTATAAGAGAATGTCGATCTTACTCCTCTCGTCCTTTTGAATCATACCAGATACAGACATATACCGTTCAAAACGTCTACGCCATTGCGGCCAGCTTCCTGGTGCCCCAAAATTAAATTTGTCTGGAGGTGCCACACTTATATTCCAATTATTGGTTCCCGTGCCTCCAACACCAACTACTAATCCCGCTGTTTGTTCGTTACTAGTCATAGTAAACCTACTTCGTGAACTTAACTTTTTATGTGTTTATTTACCGCTGCCACCATGTATTGTTTTCGGAGGTTTTATTAGAATTAATTCACAACTAGAACAATAGTTTAAACATTTATTTAACATAAGCATAAAGAAGTTTACTACATAAGAGGCTCATGAAAAACTTAATACTATTGAGTTTAACGTGTTACATGTCTTGACGCTAACCTCACTTATTCACCTACCACGTTATTCTCTTCTTTATAAGAAAGCCTTATACATAATAGGGTTGAGAATAACCGATACCACAACAGGGAGAAGAAGTGATATGCTGAAAATCCCAGTCTTTAGCAAATTTTGAAAATAATTTACAACTAAATTGAGGCCCGTTATCTGACATCACAATTCTAGGTATGCCGTGCCTCGCAAAAATAGATTTCAGACAAAGTATGCATTTTTCTGAAGAAAGGTCCACACCCAAGCTTGACAATTCTATATACTTAGAATAATAATCAACTACAAGTAAAAATGATTCTCCAAAAATAGAAAATATATCACAGCCTATTTTATACCAGGGCAGCTTTTCAATCTCATGAGAGATCATGGGTTCCGATCTATTAGAATTTTGAAATTGCCGACATGCGCTACAGCTCAACACCATATCGTGTATTTGCTTATTCATAAAAGGCCAATAAAAAGACAAATTTGCCTTCTGAATAGATTTTTTATACCCAAATGACCAATATGTAATTTTTGTAATATCTCTTTTCGACATTCTTTTGGAACAACTAATTTTTGACCTTTATACACAAGATTATCAGCGATTGTCAAATCATAACGAAATTTATAGTAAAATTTGATGTTTTCGGGCACAGCCTTCATTAAACTAGGCCATCCGTTTGTTATGAATTGTATTAGAGTCTACAACTCGGTGTCACGGAGAGTTGCGTTTCTTAACTCGACTTTTTTGTCATCAGTAATGTTCGTGGAAACTAAGCAAATCTGTGCCTCAATTTCCAGATCAAGATTTTCATCAAAATGCTTATTTTCATATGCTCTGCTGAGCACATCTGCTATGATTAATTTTTGCTTGAATACTAAGTTAAAATCGTACTTTCTAAGTTGAATCAACATTCTTTGCAATCTGGGTGGACACAAACTTAATGGTTTTTTAAAAACCTGAAGTAAAGGTTTATGATCTGTCTCCACCGTGAAATGCTTGCCATAAACGAATTGCTTAAATCTTTCACAACCGAACCAAATAGCTAAAAGCTCTTTCTCTATCTGTGCATACCGCTTTTGAGTTTCTGTTAGAGCTCTGGACGCATGAGCACACGGCATATAATCCTGAAGTAACGACGCGCCCAGACCGTCCTTAGAGGCATCTACAGTTATTGTACTATGTTTTTTAATATCAAAAAATTTCAAGCATGGAACTTTACACAAAATTTCTTTCAGAGTACTAAATGCTTTTTCGTTAATCTCATTCCAAGAAAATATAGTATCTTTTTTTTAGTAACGACCTTAATGCGGCAGTTTTTTCTGACAAGTTTTCCACAAATTTTCCTACATAAGTAACAAGACCTAAAAATCTTTGAACATCCGCAACATTTACGAAAACAAAAGCTTAAACAAAACACATATATTTCAAACTTGTTACAACACGTTGCATATATTTAGGTATATCTATAAATAGAATCACAAAAAGAAGAAGTAATAATATACGTCCGTACACTCCAAGGCACGCAGTTATTCTATCGCTCATCTTTATTTTTCTGTTATCCAACACTCTTCTACTCGACTAAAGATAGCGCTCTGAATCACCACTTGGACATGCATTGACGGAATATATTGTTCATTGGCGTAGCACAGAGCTAACACGGCATATTTTTTATAGCCGAAACCTTCGAATAATCTGGGGTCAAACCTACGTTAGAAATTCTATGTCCAATATACTTTACTTCATTTAACGCGAACTGACATTTAGTTTTATTGAATCTGATATTATTTTTAGCTGCCTCCTTCAATACTGACTCTAACCGTTCATTATGTTCTTCTAAAGTCTTACCCGATACTTTGATATCATCAATATAAACGCCCGAACCCTCTATATGACCAAAAATTTCACTCATCCTTTCCTGAAATACTTCTGGAGCGCTAGAAATCCCATAGGGCATGCGTAAAAACCTTTATCTCCCGAATGGAGTCGCAAAAGTACACAATTTGGAACTATATTTATCTAAGTGTATCATTAAGAATCCCTGAGTCGCATCAAGGGTGGTAAAATACTCTGATCCGCCCACTTTAACTGCTAACTCGTCTATCGTTGGAAGGTGGAAATAGTGACGTTTTATTGCCCTGTTTAAATCTTGAGGATCCAAGCAAATTCTCAAGTCCCCAGTACTTTTCTTTACTATCACAATAGCATTTACCCATTCTGAACTTTCATTTGTTTTTTCGATAATATTGTTTTCAACTAGGTTATCCAGAGAACTCTTAAGTTTATCTACAATTGCAAAGGGAATTTTTCTAGGAGGGTGCTCAACCGGAGTTGCATTCTGTTTTAATTCAATGTGATAAGGCCTATTAAGTGATCCTATTCCTTTAAACAAAACATCATATTTCCGTAAAAGATGCTGTACTTCGTTTGTTTTGCTAAGATTATCATAGCTAACAGAATCTACTTTCTTTATCAAATTTAAATCTAAACAAACCTTCAAGCCCAATATCGCGCTACTTTGAAGGTTGACCACATAAAACAAAAGCCGTGCCTCTTTATCATTGCAAATACATTTCAAATAAACACTACCTATTATAGGCAGAGAATCCTGTGTATATGACTTTAAAACTGTTTTAGTTTTATTTATTTTATTACAATCAAAATTTATACCCTTTAGTGTTTCCACAGGTATGATGTTGGCCATCGCTCCACTGTCTAGTTTAAACTGCCCGTTATGTCCGTTTATGTTGAGTGTTTTCATATGCTGTCAACTGCCTGGCTTTCGATGCTACCTATAAATAGAAAATCATCAGCAGCATCGTCGTCTTTACTTTCAACAATAGCATTAATTCTTTTAGTTTTATTTGTTCAGTTTGTTTCATGTTCATTTGCAGGTGTACTATTATGTATGTAAACCGAACCTTATTTTTGTGTGTAAACAGACACTTAGTGAATTAATGTTGGCAACGCCGAATTTTATGTCTAACGCTGTCATCTAATTCCGTTTTCTTTTTTCTGTCATTCCAAAAATAGTAGCCAAGCCAAGCGGCAGCTCGAGCAAACTGTCCCGGTATGTAGTTGGTTCGAACCCCGGACCAGCTACATTTAGTTGCTCACCTTAGGTTAAGAATATACAGGGTGTCCGGAAAAAGGAGGTCAATCCGTTAACCACAGATTCCTTGAGCAAAAATAATATGAGTTTTAAGATGTCATTTTTGATTTTAGCCCTCCATGTTCCATATACAGGGCGTCAAATTTGAAAATTTAAAACCAATATTTTTAAATAATGATCGTATTTATTGAGATATTGGATTCAAATTTAGTGTGTTGCTTCAGCATAAAGAGCTAATTCTTTGCAAAAAAACAACACAAAAAACAATTTCTTAATAGCGAAAATACGGGATGTTCAGTACCCATTGACCCCCCAATTTTTTATTACGTACGCCAATGACTATTAAACTAAGTTTTTATAGGTTACTATGTATTTTTGATTATTTTTTAACTCTTATAAAATTTGGATAAAATCATTTGTTTTTGAGATATTTTTAAAAGTATTGGCTCTTGTTGTTTACGCGGCTCACGGTATTTTCACTACTAAATCAAGCACATTTAATTCAAATTACCATTACCGTGCATCAAATTAAGTACAGTTTTCGAAAAGGTAATAAAACTAAACACTACGAACACGAAATTGTTTATTATTTTTAACTTAATTTGAAGCATCATAGTCAAATATTAATTATTTAAACATATTATTTTAAAAACATGAAAAAGTAACTAAATAAACATTAGAAAAACTACCAGTCTAAAGAAATTGCTCGATATGACCCCCATTTTTTTCAATCCATATGCGAGCTTTTTTTAGTAAAGAAAATCTTTGAAAATATGAGGCTTCAACCAAGTCTTCCCCAGCTTGTAAGATTCTCTCTATTAAATTATTTTCACTCAAAATCAGAACCTTATAAACAAAATTTTTCATACAACCCCAGACTGAATAGTCCAAGGGTCTGGGGATCGGGGTGGGCATGTTACAGGAGCATCTTGGCCTCGCCCAATACAGCGTTGGGGAAAGTTTTCATGTAGGTATCTCCTTACATTCCTAGCAAAATGTGCTGGTGCACCATCAAGTTGAAACCAAATGTTTTGTCTAATTAAGAGAGGCAAATCGTCAAGTAAATCGAGCAGTATGTTTTGAAGAAATGCGAAAAATGGATCACCAGTCAAATTCCCTGGTAAAATTACAAGACCCAAAAAGAAATTATCCACTACATCAACCCACACGTTGACTTTAAAGTTTACTTGATGATGTGTCTACAACATGAGGATGTTCTTCTGCCCAGATATGTGTATTATGAATATTTGTTACCCCGTTTCTAGTAATGGTAGCTTCGTCCGTAAACAGAATATTTTTGATGAAGTGTATATCTCTGTCATGCATTTCGCATATCTACCTACATAATCTAGATCTCAGCTCAAGGTCTTGAGGCAGCAGAGATTGTACTTCTTGAATGTGGTAGGGGTAAAGCTGCTGTCTTTTTAAAATCTGTCGGGCAAGAACTCTGGTGCTAATATTTCGTTTCTCCTCGATGCTTGATATAATACTCTCCTCTTTTTCCGGTTGAATTATACGGGGTCGACCGCAGTTCCCTCTATGGTCTTCCCTAAAACTTCCACTGTGCCTTGGTCGCCTACCCAAATTTGAAAAATACCTTCGTTTTGGATTATTTCGATTAGGGAACTTTTCTGCGTACCGCCTACCGGCTAAACTAGCGTTAGAGTTACATTTTCCTATTAGATAAACAAAAATACAATTTTACTGATCATAATCAATCAAAAAATGTCTTTAAAGCTTATCCATGATTAAAACCATATCCGTCATTTCCGCAAAAAATTATAAAATTGTTTCGTCTACAATCCATTTTCGTTGTGTTTACTTACAAAAATACCGATAATTAAAAATATTAACCTTTAAACCTTAAACTACTGTCAAATACTGACAAGAAATTTCACAACAATAAAACATTGCTTAAGTAGGTATCCAAGGTAACACCAGAGTGGCTTGATATTTCAACATTATAAGATTAGCCAGAGCCGCCGAGACATCAAACAAGAGCCAATACTTTTCAAAATATCTCAAAAACAAATGATTTTATCCAAATTTTATAAGAGTTAAAAAATAATCAAAAATACATAGTAACCTATAAAAACTTAGTTTAAAAATCATTGGCGTACGTAATAAAAAATTTATGCTGGTCAATGGGTACTGAACATCCCGTATTTTCGCTATTAAGAAATTGTTTTTTGTGTTGTTTTTTTGGAAAGAAGTAGCTCTTTATGCTGAAGCAACACACTAAATTTGAATCCAATATCTCAATAAATACGAGAATTATTTAAAAATATTGGTTTTAAATTTTCAACTTTGACGCCCTGTATATCGAACATGGAGGGCTAAAATGAAAAATGACATCTTAAAACTCATATTATTTTTGCTCAAGGAATCTGTGGTTAACGGATTGACCTCCTTTTTCCGGACACCCTGTATTATACACATTTGACAAATTACAAATAAATACTAAAGCTGGTTGTATGCCACTTAAATGTAGGCAAAATACCATAAAGTTAGTACTTGCTTCGGCAGGTATTAACTTAAAAAAAAAAAAAAGCGGCAGCTCAAAATTAACCTAAATTAAAAAGCATGTGTTATTTTTAATATAATAAATAGAGTTTTTATTTTGTACATAAGTTACATATTGGTTTTATTAATCGCATACAAGAGACAATATCACTAAAAACATTGGTCCTTCGAAGTCGGATAGCAGCATAATAAAGTGCAATAAAGTTGATACCAAACAAGTTGAAAGTGCAAACGATTAAGAAGATTTGGTGAAGCAAAATCTAATTGGAGCTTATTTGGAGTCCAGTTTACGCAGTTTGTTATCACAAGTAAGATCGTTCCTTTTTATATTTTCCATTATTACATTGCATACCTTTATTGGCTTAAATTTGTACAATAATAAGTGTAGAGCCATGCCGCCAAAAACAATAAACCAGCACAAAATACGCACAACAGTTCTATTAGGGCAATTTAATAGAAATTTTTGAGATAGCGACAGGTTCAATTGAGGAAGTTAAAGCACGTTTAGACTCGCTTAACAACATTTTTGTAGAATTTGATATGGAACAAACACAATTAGAGTTGCTAGATTCTGAGAACTCAGACGATTATGTTTATGTTCGTACTAATTTCGAAAATGCATATTACAAAACAATAGGTAAAGCTAGGAAACTAATAGATAGCTTGGTTAGGCCACCCACAGCAGGTGGTGATACTCCTAAAGCAAACATTCAAAGTAAAACATTGCCGCGTATCAATCTACCTGAATTTGATGGTAGTTTTGACAAGTGGATTCCGTTCTATGACCGTTTTTTATCATTAGTTCATAACAATGATTAATTAGATCAGTCACAAAAACTTTATTACTTGCAAAATTGTCTCAAGGGCGAAGCCCTAGAAGAAATTGATTCCATAATGACTTCATCTGAGGATAGTTACCAGGTAGCATGGGATGTATTGGGCAAAACATTTAATAAAAAACGAGTTATCGTAAACAGTCACCTTAAGGCAATTTATGAGATTCCTAAAATTCAAAAAGAGTCCAGGGACGGACTCAAATATTCAGTAACGACGCTTCAAAAAAGTATCCGTTCTTTGGAAGTGTTAGGAGAACCAACTAAGAGTTGGGATTCTATTATTATTTGTTTTATGTATTGCAAACTCGATCCAGTAACGCAGCTTGAGTGGGAAAAAGAGGTTCTGGACGAGGAGGTGCCTGTATACGATGATTTTATTAAATTTTTGTCAAAAAAGTGTCAAGTTCTATGCTCACAAACTAGTAGTGGTTTTAGTAGTATTAAACAAGTTGATCGCATTCACACTAATAAATCAAATAACGTACGTAAATATGACAAGCAGTTCACTTATTTAGCAACAGATAAACCAAGTTGCGCATTTTGTAGAAACACCCACTACTTATACAGTTGTCGCGATTTTCTAAAATTATCTCCCAAATAGAGATTTAATGAAGTTCGAAAATTAAAACTCTGTACAAACTGCTTAAAGGCAGATCATTTTGTTAAAAAATGTCCTTCAGTTTCAAAGTCTATAGGCTGTAAAGTATGCAACGCATATCATAATACTTTATTGCATATTGACAACCCCAGTGGCGTATCAAATGAGGGCGAAGCAACCTCTAGCCGCAACCAAGATCAAGGCATTTCAAATAACATCGTTGCTCATGTAGTAGGGAAGAGCAAGCCCGACCCTTACATATTGCTGTCAACAGCTGTCATTTACATTTCAAATTCAAAGAACGAGTTGATCAAGGTCAGAGCGCTTCTGGACTCAGGCAGCCAGAGTAATTTCATGACGAAACAACTACACGTCCGTTTAGGTCTTAAGGGTGAGCGTGTTCATATTCCAGTGGCGGGTGTCAGTGGGGCACCAATCTATATAGGTAGCAAGGTTGAAACGTCAATTAAATCGTCTTACAATAACTTCCAAGCAAATTTGAGTTTTCTTATATTAGAAACGATTACAGGGAAAATTCCGGGAGTTAGTCTGGACACAACAGGGTTATCAATACCAAAAAACATAAAATTAGCGGATCCTTCATTTTCTGACAGTTCACATATTGACCTATTGTTAGGCGCAGGCATATTCTTCAGCTTACTTTGTGTTGGACAAATACGATTAGGTATGGGGCAACCATTGTTCCAAAAATCTCACCTAGGATGGTTATTGTCAGGTCCTATCAATGTTCCAAGTTTCAAAAGGAAAATGCAATGCCATTTAAACATAAATCAACAGATTATTGATCAAATCGAACGATTTTGGAAGATCGAAGAAGTCGATGCTATCAAATCGTTATCCACAGAAGAAGAAATGTGTGAAAGCCATTTCATAGAAAACACAAAGCGTGATCATAATGGTAGATTCGTAGTTAAATTACCATTGCGCGATAATTTCGTTGAGTTGGGTGATTCATATAACCAGGCCGAGCAGCGTTTTCATGCTCTAGAACGAAAATTATCGAAAAGTCAAAATCTCAATACACAACATGCACAGTTCATTAAGGAATATCTTGATTTAGGTCACATGACTGAAGTATCAGTTATCAAGGACGCTAGTCTAACAACAAAGTTACGTGTGGTTTTCGACGGGTCAGCCAAAACCACCAGCGGGCTATCTCTCAACGATGTTGTTAGAACAGGCCCAGTCATTCAAAATGACTTATTTTCTATAGTCACTCGTTTTAGAAAACATAATGTCGTTTTTATGGCGGACATAGCCAAAATGTATAGACAAGTTATCGTAGACAAAGATGATCGAAGTTTGCAGATGATTCTTTGGCGCGATAGTCCCGAGCATGAGTTGAAACAATTTCAGCTTAACACAGTCACGTACGGTCTATCCAGCGCTAGCTTCTTAGCAATACGCTGCATTCATCAGATTGCAATGGAAAACAAGGAAACGTTTCCAGAAGCTTTCAAAATCATAACAAAAGATTTCTATGTCGATGATTTGATATCAGGAGCTCCCACAGTTGAGGAGGCTGCCAAGTTGAAAGATACCATATCTTTAGTCCTGGGAAAGGCTGGTTTCGAACTTCGCAAGTGGACTTCGAATCATTTTGAGCTTTTTGAGCAATCAAGGACTTCTAATGTCAACTCGCCCTACTTCATAACTGATGACAAAACTGTGAAGGCGCTTGGTTTAATTTGGCATTCCAGTTCAGATTGTTTAGGTTATGTAGTAAATGATAGCATAGATAATTCTTTGAAAGTAACAAAACGAACGATTTTGTCAGTGGTATCAAAATTATTCGATCCGTTGGGTTTGATAGGTTCTACGATAATTTCAGCTAAAATAATCCTTCAAAAATTATGGATGTTGAAAATCGGCTGGGACGAATCAGTTCCTTTTGACATTCATACATATTGGTCAAAAATTCGGCACCAATTTCCGTTATTAAATAACGTCAAAATACCCAGGCAAGTTGTCGGGTCAGACTGCGTCTCAGTTGAATTACACGGATTCTGCGATGCATCTGAGGCGGCATATGGCGCATGTGTTTACATCAGATCAATAAGTAAGCACGTTAAACATAACGTTCCTCTGGTTTGCGCGAAATCACGCGTCACACCCCTGAAAAAAGTTACATTGCCAAGATTGGAACTGTTCCCGCCACACGCCGCTACTGATGTGACAAGTGCCGAGCAAAGATAGACTCTATTTCATTATCGACGCATTCGCGTAGCAACCTTTGCACTGTAAAGACGTTAATATAATACGCTATAATATATTTCATTATTTTGTACCTTGTTATCAATAAACAAGTTTGTTGTTATTAGAATCAAGCGTTTACATTCCACTACACGACATAATGGTCCTTCATAGCCGATAAAAAGCTAAAATTCGTCAATAATAATTATTAAATTCAATTAAAAACAACGTGAATTTCATCAATATAACATACACACAAGTAGTGATGCAAAATTACCGGTAATTTATTTTTTGGTAAGAACATTGGAAATATTACCTAATTTTCGGTAATATTCGGTAATATTGCTGAACAACTTAGAAAAAGCTGGTTTGACAATATGCAAAGAAGCTTTAACAAATTAAACAATAATTGCCTCAATTATATGGCTCTAAAAGGTCAATAAAACACAAAATAAACTGAAATCTGAAACTATATAGTTTTATGCATATTTTATAATAAAAAAAAACAAGTTAAGTATGCATGTTATGTTTATTAAAAATAACAACATAATATATTATTTTGGTGTGCAGTAGTAAACATAAATATTATATGAAAACAAAATTTATAAATAAATATTAACTCTTGATTAATAATTAAAAAAAAGAAGGTAACTTATATTTTTATCACAACATATCTCATACTGAAAAATATCACACAATTCTTAGATAGGCTAAAGAATACATATCATAAAAGACGTTTTCAAAAAGTCGGTAAAAATAAATATTTAGTCATCATTTGCTAAACCCTCATCCGCAGACAAATCCTCGGATACATCAGATTCACTTTCATTACAAGTATTTGTAACTGTTGCTGGGGTCATTAATGCAACATTTTCCATTTCGGCGCGGTTATTCTGTAAGAATTTCCTATTTGTTCGTATGTAAACGAGCTTCCCAGCTCTTTCTGTCTTTAGTTTGTTTTTTTTTTTGGTATGTAAAAAAGAATAGGAACTAAATGATCTTTCCGTCGCTGCAGAACTAGCTGGTAGAGACAGAAGTGCGATCGCAACCTCTTTGAGTTTGGTTTTGGAGCATATTCCTCTCCACCAAGCTAATGGGTCTGCTCGTCTGCCAGTGGTCCAAACAAAATCCATAGCCCAAAGTTCATTTTTTCCTAAATAGTTTGTTAATTCAACCGAAATTTGATTTTTGTCTTCTTGGAACAAAGGGTGTTGGCTTAACAAATTATCTATGAACTGAATGGCCTGAATATGTTCTATATTATCAAGGGCATTTCCAAAATAATTAGGATCTAATAAATAGGTTGCCAAGTGTATTGGTTTTAAAAGCATTTCCTTCCTTTTTGTAAAAGCAGATAATAATTCTTTTTCTTCACTTGCCTTGATAGGTAATCCAGGCGTATCACCTAATACACTCAGCTCGATTTCTTTGACAGCCACAAATACCCTGGACATGGTTAGTTGATCACCTTCAAGGATGGTAATCTATTTTACCACGGGTGTAAGTAATTTTTGGGTTTTCTCTACTCGTACCCAAAATATATCGTCGTCTAAAATATGATCTCTCACAGACCTAGTTATTTTTATTGATAAAGAATCTTGACTTATAGCTAACATTTGTAACGCTTCTTTTGAGTTAACTAAGCTGTCGAAACAATGTAAGATAGAACCCCAGCGAGTCTTGACAGGTAACTTTAAAGCTTTGGTAATACCGTATTTTTCCACTTGAATTTTATTGAAGGTGGCTTGATTTATATGTGATCCAGTTATTTCTTTGACTAGGTCTTTACAAGAAGACTCTAGAGATGTCAATGACTGAAGTTTCATGATATCCCCAACAAACAGATTCAGAGTATGAGAAGCACATGAGTATCCTGTTATGTATGGCACTTTACCACATGCAATTTTTTTTGCCTTCTCCATAGCAGCTGCATTATCTGATACGATACCTAAAATTTTATGCGAACCAATTTCCTCTATACTTTTTAGTAACTCATCAGATATATATTCGCCTGTGTGTCTTTCTGCGCCTGTGGGTAAACTTTTAAATAAAATAGGCGATGGGGTAGTCACAATAAAATTTAAATTAGCCTCGTTTCTGATATTGGTCCAACCATCGCACTGAAGACCCACAGATGTAGCGGATTTAACTTTAAATAAAACACTTTCTGAAACAGACTCATATTACTTGTCCAGGTATTTGCCACTTATATCGTTTCGTGAAGGTAATTTAAATGAAGGTCGTAAGCGCAAGAAAAACTCCCTCCAATATATATTATCAACTAAGGAAAAAGGACACCCTGATGAATAAATTGCTGTCGCGAGTCTTTCCTTTAGAATGTTTTCTTCAGTTTCATCTATTCTGTCTAGAAAGCTGTCCAATAAAGTACCTTGACTTATTGCGCTGGAGCTGATACTTGCTGCACCAACTGAACACCTGCCAGCATTGCTAGGACCTGCTGTACTAAGGCACTCTTCCAGAACATATTCACATCCTTAAACAAACATATTTTGAATTATTTCTATAATAATAAATCTACAACATAGGTAAGTAGACATAACTAGCGACCAAATAGAAAAGGTACTTTTGATTACAGTATTTGCTGGCGAATAATACTTGTTTTTCAAAGCATCACTTTCACATCATCAAAGATACATACCGGAAGGAAATACCAAGGTTTTGAAATAAAAAAAGACAGAACCCCATACACATACGTTTTTTAAGTTTATTTTAAGCATAGACTGTTATAGATTTTCGGTAAATTTAAATAACTTTAAAAATAGTAAATTAAAAACACCTACCTCTTAATTGAGTCTTCATGTTCTTTGGGTATTTTAAACATTTTGTCAAATGATTGGCCATTCTTGTTGCGTTTCTGGCATATTTTTTGTTGCAGTATATGCAAGAATAAGTTGTTGTGTTATTTTCCTTAGTTTCATTATAAAATTTCCATATATCGCTTTTTGTTGTACCCATGCCGACGTTTAAACACCACTACCACAATATAGATGTCACCCCGTTGAAATGATTGAAAAGACTAAACAAACATGTTATAGCGATGGCGTATGTAAAAAAATGTTACTTGAAATGACGTTTTGTGTTTTAGTTGACTTAAATAAAACTAAACTAAATAAAACACTTAATTACTAAATTATATTAAGAATGGAAGAGTCTATTATTATATTATATTTCTAATGTATCGTTATGATTACGTTTACGTTCGTTGTTCAAACTGGACTGGCATAATATATATAAGAAAAAAAGATGAAACACTGAAAAATGCACAACCCTTAACGATGTCGTTATTATCTATAATACTTATTTTACCACTAAGAGCACTGATAAATAAAGGAAAAACCGATCGTTTTATTGTAGGTACACCTGCATAATAGATAATATTATGTTCAAACAGAATAATGTAGAATTTTATATACAATTTTTTACAGCGTAAAGCTTGATTTCCCTCCGGGCGTCTGTTGCGACGATCGCTCAGCGATCGTCGCTGGCGACTATCGCTATGATACTGCTACCGTTGTTGTTTTATGGAAGCACTGTCCTCCACGCGACAGCCGCCGGCGATAGTCGCTCGGCCTAGCGATCGTCGCAAGCCGTCTGCTCTCAGAGCAAATATAGTCGCTGCGGCCAGCGACTATTCGTTAGTTTCGTTTGGTTTTTAATGTAGTGCGCTATGTGTTCACAAGATAAAATCTCTATTGAAAGAATTACATTTGATATCATCCTTGATTAAATTTAACACGTAATTAAATTGATGTGGATTCAATCTAAAAAATTTGCGGAATTTTCTATCGTCGGGTTTCAAATGGGTTTCTATTAATTTTGTGAAAAAGCCCTCCTCCCGCCTTGTGATGTACATCGAATGGACTCTATTTCGTTGTGCGATACACATTTGAAGTAAGTCATCATCTTCGGCCTCCTCGTACAGCATATAGGCCACAAGTAGTTTGCGCGTTAAACTCATCCCGAAAATTGCTGAAAACTACTACACAGCCACAGAACGAACGAACAACTGAAATAAAATTACGGAAACACGCGGGAAAGTTAATCGTCGCAAACGCTGGGAGGAAAACATACCCATAGCGACGATCGCTGAGCGATAGTCGCACAGCGACTATCGCCAGCTACAGTCGCTCGGAGGGAAGTCCACCTTAAGAACTAAGCAACAGCTATATCACTAGCCGTGTTGCAGCATGTTGAAACAAGTAGTAAGACTGTTAGGTACCAACTTTAACGTAATATTGAAGCGAATATTACCGGGAATATTACCCCGAAAATTACCGAAATTTTTCGGGAATATTGCAGTAACAATGGTAACGTTACCGGATGGTAAAGGTAATATTACGTAATATAACCGCAAATTCTGATGGTAATATTCGCACCGTGCATCACTACACACAAGCATCGGTGTGTAGAAGCGAAACACAAAACAATAAGCCAAGCACAAGGGTAGTAATTGTACGCCGACGTTTGGTAGAACACACGACTGGGCGATTGGAAAGAGACGGCAAGCAGCACATGCACAGACGATACGAGGTTAGTCCGTTCCATTTTCCTTTGTATATACCTATTTTTACCGCTTATTTCAATGCAATAAGTAAGCGCGCGAGAATCAAAGTTTAATACATAATTTAATAATTATCATCGCATATTATATTTTCATTTAATATTTATTTATATTTCATAATACGTATTTCATTTATTTAGCAAAATGACAGAATTAGAGAATATTAGGATTCTATCTAAAAAAAGTGCGTCTTTAAAAACAAAGTTAACTCTTTTTGAAAAATATGTTAATACATTTAGCAATCCAGAGCATTCGGAGGCTCGCGCTGGCATTTTGGAGCTTGAACAGAGAATCGCGAATGCAGAAGCATTTGTTTTAACATTCGACGACATTCAGAGTGAGATTGAATGCATTGCTGAGAACCCGGAACCTCAGTATTTAGAGCGTGAAGAATTTGACAATAAATTTCATTCGATATTAGCTAAAGCAAAAGAATTAGTCGAAAAATACGATCAATCGAACGGTGATTCTAAATCCGTGGCGTCCGCGCCTCAGATTGCAATGCACTCAAACTCAGGGGAGGGTATTAAATTACCGGATATGAATTTCCCAAAATTTAATGGCTCATACGAAGATTGGCTTAAATTTCGTAGCAATTTTGAATCTCTTATTCACAACAACAATCGTTTAAATAATTTTCAGAAATTTCACTATTTAAATGCATCGTTAACTGGCTCAGCGCTACAAGTTCTCGATGAAATTGAATTTGAGGCCGAAAACTATAACCTTGCATGGGCGCGATAGGTACAACGACGAGCCTTTTCTAATACAAAATCATCTAAAAGCTATTTTCAATTTAGAACCCATTGTCGTTGCTTCGTCTACAAAAATCAGAGAATTATATGAAAGAGTCTTCAAACATTTACAGGCTTTAAAACGTTTAGGCGAACCAACCGACCACTGGGACACGATAGTAATTTACGTCATGACATTAGACGCGGACACGACCCATCATTGGGAAAATCATAAAGCAGGACGCAAAAAGCTTTCATTAAGCGATTTCAAAGCATTTTTAAAACATAGGGCAGTTGTTCTAGAAACTATAGAGTCCAAATTTGCGACTGAAAAACGTATAACGAATAACGCGACAAACGAAACACGTAAACCGTATAATAACGCGACAAACGAAACACGTAAACCGTTTAACGAACAGAAATATTCGCGAAGTTTGACTGCTTCTAGCGAACATAACGTTAACGAACCGTCAAAAACGAAACCGTCATGTTATTATTGTAAAGCAGAACATTGTCTTTACTACTCTTCAGAGTTCTTAAAGCTTTCAGCTAAAAATCGTATTGCGAAAGTTAATGCAATGCAATTGTGCGTTAATTGTTTGCAACCCAATAATCATTTACCTAAAAATTGTAAATGGTCTGGCTGTAAGATATGCGGCAAAAAACATAATTCCGTCCTACACGAAACGATCGAAACTACGAATTGCGTCGCGGTTAGACGAGAAAACGCGAGTAGTACCGACGAAAACGTAATTACAAACGCGATTTCACATTTAAACGTTCAAAGTTGCACCGTGACAACTTCGCAACATGCAATACTATCCACATCTAAAGTACAGGTCCGTACTAACTCAAATAGCGCCAATTTTATTACCGCTCGTGCTTTATTAGATTGTGGTTCCCAATCTAGCTTTATTACGTCAGAGATTTGCGACAGACTCAATTTACAAAAAACAAAGGTCCGTTTAGCAGTTTCAGGAATTAGCGATAAATTATCATACGCCAATTTCAAATGCGACATAAATTTACGTTCTGTTCATAGCGGCTTTTCATTTAATTTGTCTTGTTTTGTCCTCGACACCATAACATCGGATATTCCGAACACTTTAATCGATAATCACGAACTGAGCATCCCAGTTAACATTAATTTAGCTGATTCTGAATTTCACGTACCCAAACCTATTGACATATTAATAGGTGCCGATGCTTTCTGGCGTCTTCTAAGTATAGGTAGAATGGACCTAGGGCCGAATGCTCCCATTCTACAAAATACTCGTTTGGGTTGGTTCGTAGCCGGGTCTATGTCCACATCTGTTAATAACGCTTCACACTGTCATTTAAGTTTAAATGCTTCTTCCATTCAAGACCAATTGTCAAAGTTTTGGGAGGTCGAAGAAGTTGAGAACAAAAATCCATGTTCTCTTGAAGAGCAATTATGCGAAACACA
Organism: Apoderus coryli; assembly: GCA_911728435.2. Taxonomy (NCBI): domain Eukaryota; kingdom Metazoa; phylum Arthropoda; class Insecta; order Coleoptera; family Attelabidae; genus Apoderus; species Apoderus coryli. The sequence goes on along the minus strand of OU452198.1, from coordinate 30,589,077 downwards.
TTTCAATGAACACTTATCAACGTCACGTGACGGAAGATACATAGTGTCCCTTCCATTTAAGGAACATCCCGATAAGTTAGGCGAATCTCACGATATAGCCATCAAACGATTCTTAGCTCTCGAGCGAAAGCTCTTAGCTAACAGTACACTAAGGAAATTATATGTTGATTTCCTAGATGAGTATGAAACATTAGGACACATGACTGAAGTCACTGGTAACTCGAAAGCAATTCACCCGAGTATTTCATGCCACATCATGGCGTACTTAAAGAATCTAGTTCGTCCACCAAATTACGAGTTGTTTTTAATGCGTCTTCCCCAACGTAAACAGGTATCTCGTTAAACGACCTTCAAATGACGGGTCCCATAATTCAGCAAGATATACTGTCAATTATTTTACGATTTCGCACACGTCGTATCGTATTATCAAGCGATATTAAAATGATGTATACAGGTTTTAATTGCCCCAGAGCAGCGTAGATTACAACAAATCGTGTGGAGAAGGAGTCCGAATGACACAATCAAAACCTTTACGTTAAACACGGTAACGTACGGAACGACAGCAGCATCCTTTCTTGCGATACGCTGCTTAAATCAATTAGCATATGAATGCGAGCTTGATCATCCGGTGATAGCGCGCATAATTCGTAACGATATGTACGTCGACGACTTGCTGACCGCCGTCGACACTGAAGCAGAAGCAGAGTATATATGTCAAACAATATCACATATCTTCCAAACACGCGGGTTTGAATTACGTAAATGGAAAAGCAATGATCCAAAGGTCCTTACTAATTTAAATCAGGAGCCCACTTCTAATACGGTCGAATTTTCCATTAATAAAGATCAAGATAGTAAAACACTGGGCCTCTTGTGGAAATGTGATGGAGACATTCTCATGTATAAAATACGTCCTTGCGACAATACGTCAACTTCGATAACAAAACGCAGCATTCTGTCTCGTATTGCGACTATATTCGACCCCTTAGGCCTAATTAGTCCATGTGTAATAACCGCGAAAATATTATTACAGAATCTTTGGTTAGAAAGGCTGACCTGGGATCAACCGTTACCCGCAAGCATTTTGCGTCCCTGGTTAGAATTCTCGTCTGAATTAGACGAACTTAATAACATTAGTATTCCACGCATGGTTACGTGTAACCAACCGACTCATGTGGCACTGCACGGATTTGCGGATGCCTCCGAAACTAGTTATGGTTCATGCATATACATTGTATCAAAAAATACTTCAAATATCACGTCAAATCTACTATGCGCCAAATCAAGGGTAGCGCCACTCAAATCTCTTACTATACCAAGACTTGAGTTATCGGCAGCGCTTAATTTGGCACAACTCATTTCGAAATCGTTAAACTCAATAGACATCAAAATTGATGAAGTACATTGTTGGTCAGATTCCACCATCGTTCTAGGATGGTTGCGTGCTTCTCAAAGTACATTGAAGCCATTCGTGGGAAATCGCGTAGCCGAAATTCAAAGACTGACCCACTCATTTAAATGGAGCCACGTTCCAACAGAGGACAACCCCGCGGATATCGTGTCGCGTGGTCTCGAACCCAAGCGTTTATTGACGTCCGAATTGTGGTTTCACGGTCCAAAGTGGTTATTGTTTCACCAGGATTCGTGGCCTGTCCTGAAATATTGCATGCAAGACGACTTACCCGAAACAAAAACAGTTACGTTCGTGTCTTTAAACCCAACTTTCTAGTTGAGCGATTTTCCAATCTAGAAAGGCTAAAACGCGTCTGCGCATATGTTTTGCGATTCATAAAAAACTGTCAATCCAAACCCGAATTTCGTCTATTATCAGCGTTATCCTTGGCTGAGGTGAACGAAGCCTCTAATCGTCTTATTAGTTTAGCCCAACAGGAATCGTTTCCTGAGGATTACGCTAATCTATTGAAAAAACGAGAACTAAATTCGAAAAGCAAAATTCTTAGCTTGCAACCGTTTCTTGATGATAACGGTATCATAAGAGTAGGTGGCCGAATATCAAACTCGAACTATTCTTATTCTAAAAAGCACCCCATATTGGTATCACATTCACATCGTATGACTACCTTGATATTCGAGCAAGAGCATAAGAATTTATTGCATGCGGGGCCGCAGCTCCTTTTATCTAATATTCGAGATAAATTTTGGCCTACTTCCGGTAGGAATTTATCTCGCAAAATCGTCAAAAATTGTGTTAAATGCGCAAGATATAGTAATTCCAACATTCAGCCGATTATGGGCGATCTGCCAGAATCGCGGATTCAACCGTCAGCTCCATTTTCTAATGTTGGAATCGATTACGCCGGCCCATACATTCTAAAGGATAGACTTGGTCGTGGTTGCAAGCCTATCAAGTGCTGGATTTGCCTGCTATCTGCTTTAGTACCAAGGCAATTAATCTAGAACTTGTTTTGTCGCTGAATACTGCCGATTTTATGCAGGCTTTTACACGTTTCGTTAGCCGTCGGGGAAAACCCACTGATGTTTTTTCCGACAATGGAACATATTTCGTCAGAGCGAATAAAAATCTAAAGGAATTTCGTGACTTCATACAAGCCAACTCGGGTAATATTATTGATTCTGTCGCGCGATTAGGAATAAGGTGGCATTTCATACCGGTGAGTTCTCCCCATTTCGGCGGAATTTGGGAAGCCGGTGTCAAAAGCGTCAAACGACATCTAAAACGTGTTGTAGGAAGTACTGTTTTATTTTTCTTTGATTTTCAAACGTTACTTATTCGCATTGAATCCGTCCTGAATTCCCGTCCTTTGTCACCCCTCACTTCTGACCCTAACGACTTAACCCCCCTCACGCCCGGACATTTTTTGATTGGTCGACCGTTGACAGCATTACCGGAAGCCGTAGTCCACAAGTATCCGAAAATCGTCTCACGTATTATCAAATGCTCCAAAAAATGTACGAAAGTTTTTGGAAACGATGGAGCCTCGAATACGTTAATGAACTTCAGCAGCGTCAGCGTTGGAAGCAGAGCCACGGAACGCTGAAACTTGATCAACTGGTCCTCATTAAGGACAAAGATTTACCTCCTGCGAAATGGCGAATGGGGCGAGTACTTCGTCTGATTCTAGACAAGGACGGTGTTTCCCGAGTCGCCACGCTGAAGACCGAAGATGGTGTGGTATCCAGATCCTTGGTACGACTTTGACCGCTTCCAATTGAAAGTGAGACTTCCAAGGCCGGGGGTATGTTCCCGCCACACGCCGCTACTGATGTGACAAGTGCCAAGCAAAGATAGACTCTATTTCATTATCGACGCATTCGCGTAGCAACCTTTGCACTGTAATATAATACGCTATAATATATTTCATTATTTTGTACCTTTTTATCAATAAACAAGTTTGTTGTTATTAGAATCAAGCGTTTACATTCCACTACACGACAGGAACTCTGTGGTGCAGTACTATTAGCAAATCTCGTAAGGAAGGTTTCGAATAGCATAGAAATTAATTTCACCAACATCTATTACTGGACAGACTCAAGTATCGTGTTATCCTGGTTATCAGCATCAGCTTGTGATTGGAAAACCTTTGTTGCAAATAGGGTTGCAGAAATTCATAGTTTATCCCAGGTGAACCAATGGCATCACATTGATTCAGGTGATAACCCGGCAGATTTAATATCCCGAGGTATCACTCCACAGTTATTAATTGACTCCACGCTCTGGTGGAACGGTCCACAATGGATGTTGCAAGACAAATAACTCTGGCCAATTCCTAAAATCTTCTCTGGTAGTGAAATACCAGAGAAGCGAAAAAACAAGCCTTTACAATTTTCATTTCTTGCAATCGATGATTTCAAAATCTTTGACAAATATTCTTCATTACACAAACTGCAAAACGTCATTGCGTATTGTTTAAGATTTGTTAGTAATTGTCGATCAAAACAATTAAATGAAAACTTAACTACAATTGAATTGTACAATGCATTTGAAAAATTAATTTTCATGGCGCAAATGCAAACATTTCCCAAAGAACTTTATGACCTTAAGAATTATGGCCAAGTCTCCTCCAAAAGTCGTATAATCTCACTGAATCCTTTTTTAGATGATAAAGGATTAATAAGAGTAGGTGGTAGGTTAAGAAAGTCAAACTTAACTCACAACCAAAAACATCCATATGTTTTATCTGACAAACATCCTCTGGCCGCTCTGATTATAAGATCTGAGCATCTTCGGCTGTTACACGCGGGTCCTCAATTAGTGCTGGCCTCCGTGCGTAATAGAATCTGGATTTAAAATAGTAGAAATGCGGTGCGTAAAATAACACAAAATATGTTACTGTTTTCTAAGTTTCTAGTAATTTCTAATCCGACAAAATAATTAGAATTACTCACGGTTATTTCGAAACGTCTTCTAAGTTCATTTAACACTGTCGTAATCGCTTGTTTTTCAGATGAAAATACAAGTCCATCGTCCACATATATTATTAAAAGCACTTTGATGTTATTAACATAACCTCGATAAACACATTTGTCTGCAGATGATTGTATGAAACCGTAGTTGGATAGAAAAGAATGAAATTCACGATTCCAACATCTGGGCGCTTGCTTCAATCCGTAGAGGGATTTTTCTAGTTTACATACTAAATTTGACTTACATTTTAAACCATCAGGAGGTTTCATGTAGATTTCTTCATCGAGTCTTCCATATAGAAAAGCAGTTTTGATGTCAAATTGTAGGAAATCATATTGTTTAAAAGTTGCTATAGCAAGTAATATTCTTATAGTATCGTACCTTGTTGTAGGAGAAAAAATCTCTGTATAATCGATACCTTCTTGTTGCTTAAACCCTTTTGCACATAGTCGGGCTTTATATCGACTAATTGTACCATCGAGATGTCTCTTGACTTTGAAGACCCATTTAGAATCGATTAACGTTTTGCCTGTAGGTAATTCTACCATCTTCCAAGTTTTGTTTTTATTTAGTGCTTCAAACTCTTCTTTTATAGCAGTTTCCCAGTTGTGCTTATCTTCACAGTTTAAGGCTTCTTCGTATAAGTTTGGTATATTTGTTTCAATAAAATTCAGTTCATAATCATCATATCTGATCGGCATTCGGGCATTTCTTATTGGTCTTAATAGTGGCAGATTCTCTTCTTCAATTACTTCTCTATCTTCTTCGGTATAACTTTCGTCTTCATTATCTTCTTGTTCGACTACTTCATTGAATTCTGTAACGTCGTCATTGTTAACGTGTATCACCGTTTTATTTATCTTATGCCATTTAGAAGACTTTTAGTTAAAAATAACGTTTCTTGAAATAGTTATTTTCTGTGTCTCTGGATCAAACAATCTGTAATTTGTTGTTGTTTTTATCGTATCCAACGAATACAAATTTCTTACTTTTTGGTTCAAGTTTATGTCGTTTAATATCTGGTACATGCGCATATGCATCGCATCCAAATATTTTCACATGTTCTAATGTAGGTTTCTGTCCAGTCCAAACTTCACATGGAGTAGAATCGGGTGTTTGTATAGTTGGTGTCCTATTCAGAATGTAGATGGCAGTATTGATTGCTTCTGCCTACAGTGACTATATATTCTAACAGTGACGACATTAGGGTATAGTTCAATGTTAAAAAAGTTGTCTTGTTTTTTATTGGCTCACTGAAAAACGTGGTTTCCGGTCCGGCATTAATCTGCACACTTTTTGTTTGTTTACTTTTTTTTACATGGGGTTCTTATGGACGTATTCGGACGTTGAAAGTTTTTGTACAAATTTTAGTATTAATTATTATATTTATAAACATTTGCGATTGAGGACTTGTTAATAGTGTGTTAGTGATTCTTTTAAGACTATAATTGTTATTTCAAACCCTGTTTAAGAGTGGTTTTGCTGAGAAAATAAGTATGTACCAATCGCGTATTGCACGGCGTTACAGAATCAGTTATAAATAATAATAATAATTAGTTACATCAATAATAATTAGTTACATAAATGCCTAGAAATAATGCTCACGCATAAATGTATTTCCACGGCTCATAAAGTCCGTTTGGATCATTTGGCTCGTCGATTAAAATAACATAACCTTATACTGTGTTGTGTTATAAAAAAACAAGTTTTTTGTCATTATTTTGCACGAAAATATATGTGTACATAATAATAATGTTAAATAATTCTGTTTGTATTTGTAGTAGAACAATAATGCCTGGCTGTGCTGTTGTGGGTTGCAGTAATTCTGCCAGAAAAGGATTTGTTACGAAAACCTTCCCAAAAGATCCTGAAAGAAGCAAGCAATGGTTAATTAAAACCCGGAGGGACAACTATTTAAAACATTATTATATTGTACACATATATTTTCATGCAAAATAACGACAAAAACTTGTTTTTTTATAACACAACACAGTCTTAGGTTATGTTATTTTAATCGACGAGCCAAATGATCCAAACGGACTTTATGAGCCGTGGAAATACATTTATGCGTGAGCATTATTTCTAGGCATTTATGTAACTAATTATTATTTATGTAACTAGTTATTATTATTATTTATAACTGATTCTGTAACGCCGTGCAATACGCGATTGGTACATACTTATTTTCTCAGCAAAACCACTCTTTTAAACAGGGTTTGAAATATTAATTATAGTCTTAAAACAATCACTAACACACTATTAACAAGTCTTCAATCACAAATGTTTATAAATATAATATTTAACACTAAAATTTGTACAAAAACTTTCAACGTCCGAATGCCTCCATAAGAACTCCATGTAAAAAAAAGTAAACAAACAAAAAGTGTGCAGATTAATGGCGGACCGGAAACCAGAAAACCACGTGATATCAGTGAGCCAATAAAAAACAAGACAACTTTTTTACCCTAAAGTCGTCACTGTTAGAATATATAGTCACTGTACTTCTGCCCAGAGAAACTTTGGTACACCTGACTGACACATCATTGACCGCGCGCATTCTACTATGGTTCGGTTATCACGTTCTGCTCTACCGTTCTGCTGTGGTGTATACGGAGCCGTTGTTTCATGTTCGATTCCTTCTTTGTTTAGGTATTCTTTGAAATCACTATTAACATATTCACTACCATTGTCAGTATGTAAATATTTAATTGAACTACCAAATTTATTTTTAATTTTTGCATTAAATATTTTAAAATTGTCTAGTACATCTGACTTATGTCGTATAAAATAAGCTACTCTGTAACCTGATTTCTCGTCCTTGAACGTAACAAAATATCGTGCACCTTGCACTGACGGAGTTGACATAGGTCCACAGACATCACTATAGATTCTTTCACCAATATCTAGTTTAACATGCTGAATTCTTTTTGGTTTAAAACTATGTTTGTGTTGCTTACCTAAGGTGCATGGTTCACAAAAGAAGTTTTCTGTGTCACTGAGATTGATACCTTCTACAAGACCTTGATTAGCCATTTGTTTAATGTACTTGGTATTAACATGTCCGAGTCGTTCATGACATAACTTTAAATTTTCATGAATTGTGAGATTGATACTTTTAATCATAGTACGAAATAGCATTTTGTATGTATTATTGTTATCTTTAATTGCAGTGGCTACAAGTTTTGATTTATCATAAACTTTGGCCTCTTTGCCTTCTTTAACTACTTTCATGCCTTTGTTTGTGACAACGCCTTCTGAGAAAATATTTTTCCTTAATTCGGGAATATACAGGACTTCGTTTATTGTTGCATATGACCATGAACCATTAATAAGTTTTTGAATTCGAATTTTACCTTTACCCTCAACTGTTAGTGTTTGATTATTGCCTAGTGCCACCACTGACTTAAAGTTTTTGTCAAGTACTTCGTAAAAATCTTCGCGATATGTCATATGAGCTGATGCTCCACTATCCATAATCCATGTTTCATTTGGGTCTGTATAATGTACGTTTTCTGTTTCTTCTACATTAAATGCACTTTCGTTGGTTGTACTGTCTTGTGTAACACTACTGCGCGAATTAATATGAGTACTTCCACGACCGCGACCACGAGAAAAACCACCTCTTGCACTTCTATGGGTTGTTTCTTCCTGTAATGGATGAGTCTTCTTTGATCTGCAGTCTCTTGTGTAGTGGCCTCGCTTTTTACAGTTATAACATACAACTTCACGTTGTTTAAATTTTGCTTGCTTATTTCTTGGCTGTAACGATAGTGCTGAAAGTGCTGTTTCACTTTCTTCGTAAGTAGCTAGGTTATTTTCTTCATCTAGTAAACGTGCAGTTAAATTACCTATGGTTTGTTTAGTACTGTCAAGCAATAACCAAGCTTGTCTTAAATTTCGAAACTTTTGTGGTAATGTAGTTAGTATTTTGGTCATTACCGCTGCATCTGTTATTTCGTCACCTGCTTCTTTGATTTGTTTAGCTATGTTTTGTACTTTGGCAATATGTTGAGCAACACTGTCTGTTGGTTTCATTTTATACTGATGTAATCTCTCGTGCAGCATCATTTTGTTTGATTCTGTTTTCTGCTCTAGCGTTTGCAGAATTTCTTTTGCAGAATTAGAGTTTTCAACAAGCGTAATCTGATTTAAATTCATAGCAGCAGTTAGCGTGAACATGCTTGTGCATCTCTCTTATTCCAGTTATTTAGCGCTGCCGCATCAGCCTCTGTAGGCTTTGGTAACGTGTCAGCGATTACCCCATAAATACCTTTAGCTCGTAAAGCGCATTTCATTTGGAATTTCCCCTGCTGGAAGTTGGAACCATCGAATTTGTTAATGGTTGCAATATCTATTTGTTCACTCATTTTGTTGACCCAATAAACTCAATACTTAATACAACTTTTGCTTAGGACACACCTTTGTTTACTACTATAAACTTTGTTGTATTTTACACACGTACTACGTGATCTGGACCCATAACCTATTGATTCTTTAATAATACTTTATTTATTATATTTATTGAGAACAAAATGTTATTATAAAAGGTAATTATTGATTAATTAATAAAGAAAAATAAACCAGATAGTTTTATTTTTATACACATCAAAAAGCTAAAGTCATTCATATTTTGACGCAGCACTAGAGATGGGCACGTAAAAGTGATGTTCAATAGTGATGTAACAAAAAACACATTCAACACCGTCTATATCAGATATCAACACAGCAAAAAGTAAGTACCGTTGTTGGGAAAAAAATGTACTACCATTTAAATCAATATATTGTGTTGGTAGATAGGAATAATTCAGTATAATAGCTTCGTTCGCGGCCACGGTTCTGAATTGGTTCTAGTTCTCTACGCTTGCGCAGTTTCGATTTCGGCGTTCGCGGTGAAAAATTATCGGACTACTAGTAATAGAATCAAACAGTTTGGCGTTCGCGGTGAAAAAAAGAATCAGTTCATTACCGGTTCTGAATCGATTTTGCAGTTCTACGGACTGAGCAAGAACTGTTGGTTCTGACATGCGCACTCTAGCTAACCTACAATTATACACTGGTTATATTTATTTATTGTTTATATGTTTTATCCTTGTAGGTATATAAGGGCATTGTCTTTATAAAGAAAATGATAAGGGTTTTAGACAGTGTGAGTGACTACAAAGAAGAAGACATCCAAGGAAGAGTAGAATAGGGGATGAAGGATTTTATTTTTTCAGGTAGATAGATCTGAGTATTATAACTAAAAGCAGACATTTTTTTTGTCTGTTATTTTTGAGGTTTTACTTTTTATTTCTTATGAAGTATGTAGTGACAGTGACGTCCTGGAAAAATTGAAAACAACAAAAATAAAATAAGTTTTCAACGTTTCTTGTTTCCATTACTTTATTAAAATGTTATTAAAAACTAAAATGTGCTGCAAATCGCTGCACAAGGTCTTCTGTCATTATTTAAATGTTCACGATATTCTTCACTATTGCGGGACAGTATCTTCATAATAGGGATAATATTTGAATCAACTGGATTGAACAGAGATTAAAGATTGAACATGTCAACATAAAAATCGAAAATATAACTCAAATTTCTTCAAATGTCTAACTTTTATTAACAACTGTTGCACGACAACAGAACATACAACGTATATTAAAATATTCCGGCATCCAGCTATGCGATTCTATTTTGGTTCTATTTTGCGTTCGCGGTGATTACAGTTATGAACGCATTTCGAACCGCGCCTGCGCTTTAAACCAGTTCTATGACGTCACGATTCAGTTCAGAATCGTGGCCGCGAACGAAGCTAATATTTAAATGAGAATTATACAGGTATTACCGATTTCTCACCTTTTAAATTTTAACACAATGTAGGTATACGTTATAGTAAACTATGTGTATCAATTTTAAAACACAGTGATTTTTTTATAAAGCTATAATTTTCATGAAAACACTACAATATTGCCCTCACCAATAAATGACTAGTTATTTTTTAAACTATATTTGAAGCTCTCATGTGTTTTTAAGCTTTTTATACATTAAAAATGTATTGTATATATTGTATATCTAATAAATGACTAGTTATTTTTTAAACTATATTTGAAGCTCTCATTTGTTTTTAAGCTTTTTATACATTAAAAATGTATTGTATATATTGTATATTTAATAAATGACTAGTTATTTTTTAAACTATATTTGAAGCTCTCATTTGTTTTTAAGCTTTTTATACATTAAAAATGTATTGTATATATTGTATATTTAATAAATGACTAGTTATTTTTTAAACTATATTTGAAGCTCTCATTTGTTTTTAAGCTTTTTATACATTAAAAATGTATTGTATATATTGTATATTTAATAAATGACTAGTTATTTTTTAAAATATATTTGAAGCTCTCATTTGTTTTTAAGCTTTTTATACATTAAAAGTGTACTGTATATAATGTATATTTAATAAATGCCTAGTTATTTTTTAAACTATATTTGAAGCTCTCATTTGTTTTTAAGCTTTTTATACATTAAAAATGTACTGTATATATTGTATATTTAATAAATGCCTAGTTATTTTTTAAACTATATTTAAAGCTCTCATTTGTTTTTAAGCTTTTTATACATTAAAAATGTACTGTATATATTGTATATTTAATAAATGCCTAGTTATTTTTTAAACTATATTTGAAGCTCTCATTTGTTTTTAAGCTTTTTATACATTAAAAATGTACTGTATACTTATATTGTATATTTAATAAATGCCTAGTTATTTTTTAAACTATATTTGAAGCTCTCATTTGTTTTTAAGCTTTTTATACATTAAAAATGTACTGTATACTTATATTGTATATTTAATAAATGCCTAGTTATTTTTTAAACTATATTTGAAGCTCTCATTTGTTTTTAAGCTTTTTATACATTAAAAATGTACTGTATATATTGTATATTTAATAAATGCCTATATAGTTATTTTTTAAACTACATTTGAAGCTCTCATTTGTTTTTAAGCTTTTTATACATTAAAAATGTACTGTATATATTGTATATTTAATAAATGACTAGTTATTTTTTAAACTATATTTGAAGCTCTCATTTGTTTTTAAGCTTTTTATACATTAAAAATGTACTGTATATATTGTATATTTAATAAATGCCTATATAGTTATTTTTTAAACTACATTTGAAGCTCTCATTTGTTTTTAAGCTTTTTATACATTAAAAATGTATTGTATATATTGTATATTTAATAAATGACTAGTTATTTTTTAAAATATATTTGAAGCTCTCATTTGTTTTTAAGCTTTTTATACATTAAAAGTGTACTGTATATAATGTATATTTAATAAATGCCTAGTTATTTTTTAAACTATATTTGAAGCTCTCATTTGTTTTTAAGCTTTTTATACATTAAAAATGTATTGTATATATTGTATATTTAATAAATGCCTAGTTATTTTTTAAACTATATTTAAAGCTCTCATTTGTTTTTAAGCTTTTTATACATTAAAAATGTACTGTATATATTGTATATTTAATAAATGCCTAGTTATTTTTTAAACTATATTTGAAGCTCTCATTTGTTTTTAAGCTTTTTATACATTAAAAATGTACTGTATACTTATATTGTATATTTAATAAATGCCTAGTTATTTTTTAAACTATATTTGAAGCTCTCATTTGTTTTTAAGCTTTTTATACATTAAAAATGTACTGTATACTTATATTGTATATTTAATAAATGCCTAGTTATTTTTTAAACTATATTTGAAGCTCTCATTTGTTTTTAAGCTTTTTATACATTAAAAATGTATTGTATATATTGTATATTTAATAAATGACTAGTTATTTTTTAAACTATATTTGAAGCTCTCATTTGTTTTTAAGCTTTTTATACATTAAAAATGTATTGTATATTTAATAAATGACTAGTTATTTTTTAAAATATATTTGAAGCTCTCATTTGTTTTTAAGCTTTTTATACATTAAAAGTGTACTGTATATAATGTATATTTAATAAATGCCTAGTTATTTTTTAAACTATATTTGAAGCTCTCATTTGTTTTTAAGCTTTTTATACATTAAAAATGTATTGTATATTTAATAAATGACTAGTTATTTTTTAAACTATATTTGAAGCTCTCATTTGTTTTTAAGCTTTTTATACATTAAAAATGTACTGTATACTTATATTGTATATTTAATAAATGACTAGTTATTTTTTAAACTATATTTGAAGCTCTCATTTGTTTTTAAGCTTTTTATACATTAAAAATGTATTGTATATTTAATAAATGCCTAGTTATTTTTTAAACTATATTTGAAGCTCTCATTTGTTTTTAAGCTTTTTATACATTAAAAATGTACTGTATACTTATATTGTATATTTAATAAATGACTAGTTATTTTTTAAACTATATTTGAAGCTCTCATTTGTTTTTAAGCTTTTTATACATTAAAAATGTATTGTATATTTAATAAATGACTAGTTATTTTTTAAAATATATTTGAAGCTCTCATTTGTTTTTAAGCTTTTTATACATTAAAAGTGTACTGTATATAATGTATATTTAATAAATGCCTAGTTATTTTTTAAACTATATTTGAAGCTCTCATTTGTTTTTAACCTTTTTATACATTAAAAATGTATTGTATATATTGTATATTTAATAAATGCCTAGTTATTTTTTAAACTATATTTAAAGCTCTCATTTGTTTTTAAGCTTTTTATACATTAAAAATGTACTGTATATATTGTATATTTAATAAATGCCTAGTTATTTTTTAAACTATATTTGAAGCTCTCATTTGTTTTTAAGCTTTTTATACATTAAAAATGTACTGTATACTTATATTGTATATTTAATAAATGCCTAGTTATTTTTTAAACTATATTTGAAGCTCTCATTTGTTTTTAAGCTTTTTATACATTAAAAATGTACTGTATATATTGTATATTTAATAAATGCCTATATAGTTATTTTTTAAACTACATTTGAAGCTCTCATTTGTTTTTAAGCTTTTTATACATTAAAAATGTACTGTATATATTGTATATTTAATAAATGACTAGTTATTTTTTAAACTATATTTGAAGCTCTCATTTGTTTTTAAGCTTTCTATACATTAAAAATGTATTGTATATTTAATAAATGCCTAGTTATTTTTTAAACTATATTTAAAGCTCTCATTTATTTTTAAGCTTTTTATACATTAAAAATGTACTGTATATATTGTATATTTAATAAATGCCTAGTTATTTTTTAAACTATATTTGAAGCTCTCATTTGTTTTTAAGCTTTTTATACATTAAAAATGTACTGTATATATTGTATATTTAATAAATGCCTAGTTATTTTTTAAACTATATTTGAAGCTCTCATTTGTTTTTAAGCTTTTTATACATTAAAAATGTACTGTATACTTATATTGTATATTTAATAAATGCCTAGTTATTTTTTAAACTATATTTGAAGCTCTCATTTGTTTTTAAGCTTTTTATACATTAAAAATGTATTGTATATATTGTATATTTAATAAATGACTAGTTATTTTTTAAACTATATTTGAAGCTCTCATTTGTTTTTAAGCTTTTTATACATTAAAAATGTATTGTATATATTGTATATTTAATAAATGACTAGTTATTTTTTAAAATATATTTGAAGCTCTCATTTGTTTTTAAGCTTTTTATACATTAAAAATGTATTGTATATATTGTATATTTAATAAATGACTAGTTATTTTTTAAACTATATTTGAAGCTCTCATTTGTTTTTAAGCTTTTTATACATTAAAAATGTATTGTATATATTGTATATTTAATAAATGACTAGTTATTTTTTAAACTATATTTGAAGCTCTCATTTGTTTTTAAGCTTTTTATACATTAAAAATGTACTGTATACTTATATTGTATATTTAATAAATGCCTAGTTATTTTTTAAACTATATTTGAAGCTCTCATTTGTTTTTAAGCTTTTTATACATTAAAAATGTATTGTATATATTGTATATTTAATAAATGACTAGTTATTTTTTAAACTATATTTGAAGCTCTCATTTGTTTTTAAGCTTTTTATACATTAAAAATGTATTGTATATATTGTATATTTAATAAATGACTAGTTATTTTTTAAAATATATTTGAAGCTCTCATTTGTTTTTAAGCTTTTTATACATTAAAAATGTATTGTATATATTGTATATTTAATAAATGCCTAGTTATTTTTTAAACTATATTTGAAGCTCTCATTTGTTTTTAAGCTTTTTATACATTAAAAATGTATTGTATATATTGTATATTTAATAAATGACTAGTTATTTTTTAAACTATATTTGAAGCTCTCATTTGTTTTTAAGCTTTTTATACATTAAAAATGTATTGTATATATTGTATATTTAATAAATGACTAGTTATTTTTTAAACTATATTTGAAGCTCTCATTTGTTTTTAAGCTTTCTATACATTAAAAATGTATTGTATATTTAATAAATGCCTAGTTATTTTTTAAACTATATTTAAAGCTCTCATTTATTTTTAAGCTTTTTATACATTAAAAATGTACTGTATATATTGTATATTTAATAAATGCCTAGTTATTTTTTAAACTACATTTGAAGCTCTCATTTGTTTTTAAGCTTTTTATACATTAAAAATGTACTGTATATATTGTATATTTAATAAATGCCTAGTTATTTTTTAAACTATATTTGAAGCTCTCATTTGTTTTTAAGCTTTTTATACATTAAAAATGTACTGTATACTTATATTGTATATTTAATAAATGCCTAGTTATTTTTTAAACTATATTTGAAGCTCTCATTTGTTTTTAAGCTTTTTATACATTAAAAATGTACTGTATACTTATATTGTATATTTAATAAATGCCTAGTTATTTTTTAAACTATATTTGAAGCTCTCATTTGTTTTTAAGCTTTTTATACATTAAAAATGTATTGTATATATTGTATATTTAATAAATGACTAGTTATTTTTTAAACTATATTTGAAGCTCTCATTTGTTTTTAAGCTTTTTATACATTAAAAATGTATTGTATATATTGTATATTTAATAAATGACTAGTTATTTTTTAAAATATATTTGAAGCTCTCATTTGTTTTTAAGCTTTTTATACATTAAAAGTGTACTGTATATAATGTATATTTAATAAATGCCTAGTTATTTTTTAAACTATATTTGAAGCTCTCATTTGTTTTTAAGCTTTTTATACATTAAAAATGTATTGTATATATTGTATATTTAATAAATGCCTAGTTATTTTTTAAACTATATTTAAAGCTCTCATTTGTTTTTAAGCTTTTTATACATTAAAAATGTACTGTATATATTGTATATTTAATAAATGCCTAGTTATTTTTTAAACTATATTTGAAGCTCTCATTTGTTTTTAAGCTTTTTATACATTAAAAATGTACTGTATACTTATATTGTATATTTAATAAATGCCTAGTTATTTTTTAAACTATATTTGAAGCTCTCATTTGTTTTTAAGCTTTTTATACATTAAAAATGTACTGTATATATTGTATATTTAATAAATGCCTATATAGTTATTTTTTAAACTACATTTGAAGCTCTCATTTGTTTTTAAGCTTTTTATACATTAAAAATGTACTGTATATATTGTATATTTAATAAATGACTAGTTATTTTTTAAACTATATTTGAAGCTCTCATTTGTTTTTAAGCTTTCTATACATTAAAAATGTATTGTATATTTAATAAATGCCTAGTTATTTTTTAAACTATATTTAAAGCTCTCATTTATTTTTAAGCTTTTTATACATTAAAAATGTACTGTATATATTGTATATTTAATAAATGCCTAGTTATTTTTTAAACTACATTTGAAGCTCTCATTTGTTTTTAAGCTTTTTATACATTAAAAATGTACTGTATATATTGTATATTTAATAAATGCCTAGTTATTTTTTAAACTATATTTGAAGCTCTCATTTGTTTTTAAGCTTTTTATACATTAAAAATGTACTGTATATATTGTATATTTAATAAATGCCTATATAGTTATTTTTTAAACTACATTTGAAGCTCTCATTTGTTTTTAAGCTTTTTATACATTAAAAATGTACTGTATATATTGTATATTTAATAAATGACTAGTTATTTTTTAAACTATATTTGAAGCTCTCATTTGTTTTTAAGCTTTCTATACATTAAAAATGTATTGTATATTTAATAAATGCCTAGTTATTTTTTAAACTATATTTAAAGCTCTCATTTATTTTTAAGCTTTTTATACATTAAAAATGTACTGTATATATTGTATATTTAATAAATGCCTAGTTATTTTTTAAACTACATTTGAAGCTCTCATTTGTTTTTAAGCTTTTTATACATTAAAAATGTACTGTATATATTGTATATTTAATAAATGACTAGTTATTTTTTAAAATATATTTGAAGCTCTCATTTGTTTTTAAGCTTTTTATACATTAAAAGTGTACTGTATATAATGTATATTTAATAAATGCCTAGTTATTTTTTAAACTATATTTGAAGCTCTCATTTGTTTTTAAGCTTTTTATACATTAAAAATGTATTGTATATATTGTATATTTAATAAATGACTAGTTATTTTTTAAACTATATTTGAAGCTCTCATTTGTTTTTAAGCTTTTTATACATTAAAAATGTATTGTATATATTGTATATTTAATAAGCGACTAGTTATTTTTTAAACTATATTTGAAGCTCTCATTTGTTTTTAAGCTTTTTATACATTAAAAATGTATTGTATATATTGTATATTTAATAAATGACTAGTTATTTTTTAAACTATATTTGAAGCTCTCATTTGTTTTTAAGCTTTTTATACATTAAAAATGTACTGTATACTTATATTGTATATTTAATAAATGCCTAGTTATTTTTTAAACTATATTTGAAGCTCTCATTTGTTTTTAAGCTTTTTATACATTAAAAATGTATTGTATATATTGTATATTTAATAAATGACTAGTTATTTTTTAAACTATATTTGAAGCTCTCATTTGTTTTTAAGCTTTTTATACATTAAAAATGTATTGTATATATTGTATATTTAATAAATGACTAGTTATTTTTTAAAATATATTTGAAGCTCTCATTTGTTTTTAAGCTTTTTATACATTAAAAATGTATTGTATATATTGTATATTTAATAAATGCCTAGTTATTTTTTAAACTATATTTGAAGCTCTCATTTGTTTTTAAGCTTTTTATACATTAAAAATGTATTGTATATATTGTATATTTAATAAATGACTAGTTATTTTTTAAACTATATTTGAAGCTCTCATTTGTTTTTAAGCTTTTTATACATTAAAAATGTATTGTATATATTGTATATTTAATAAATGACTAGTTATTTTTTAAACTATATTTGAAGCTCTCATTTGTTTTTAAGCTTTCTATACATTAAAAATGTATTGTATATTTAATAAATGCCTAGTTATTTTTTAAACTATATTTAAAGCTCTCATTTATTTTTAAGCTTTTTATACATTAAAAATGTACTGTATATATTGTATATTTAATAAATGCCTAGTTATTTTTTAAACTACATTTGAAGCTCTCATTTGTTTTTAAGCTTTTTATACATTAAAAATGTACTGTATATATTGTATATTTAATAAATGCCTAGTTATTTTTTAAACTATATTTGAAGCTCTCATTTGTTTTTAAGCTTTTTATACATTAAAAATGTACTGTATACTTATATTGTATATTTAATAAATGCCTAGTTATTTTTTAAACTATATTTGAAGCTCTCATTTGTTTTTAAGCTTTTTATACATTAAAAATGTACTGTATACTTATATTGTATATTTAATAAATGCCTAGTTATTTTTTAAACTATATTTGAAGCTCTCATTTGTTTTTAAGCTTTTTATACATTAAAAATGTATTGTATATATTGTATATTTAATAAATGACTAGTTATTTTTTAAACTATATTTGAAGCTCTCATTTGTTTTTAAGCTTTTTATACATTAAAAATGTATTGTATATATTGTATATTTAATAAATGACTAGTTATTTTTTAAAATATATTTGAAGCTCTCATTTGTTTTTAAGCTTTTTATACATTAAAAGTGTACTGTATATAATGTATATTTAATAAATGCCTAGTTATTTTTTAAACTATATTTGAAGCTCTCATTTGTTTTTAAGCTTTTTATACATTAAAAATGTATTGTATATATTGTATATTTAATAAATGCCTAGTTATTTTTTAAACTATATTTAAAGCTCTCATTTGTTTTTAAGCTTTTTATACATTAAAAATGTACTGTATATATTGTATATTTAATAAATGCCTAGTTATTTTTTAAACTATATTTGAAGCTCTCATTTGTTTTTAAGCTTTTTATACATTAAAAATGTACTGTATACTTATATTGTATATTTAATAAATGCCTAGTTATTTTTTAAACTATATTTGAAGCTCTCATTTGTTTTTAAGCTTTTTATACATTAAAAATGTACTGTATATATTGTATATTTAATAAATGCCTATATAGTTATTTTTTAAACTACATTTGAAGCTCTCATTTGTTTTTAAGCTTTTTATACATTAAAAATGTACTGTATATATTGTATATTTAATAAATGACTAGTTATTTTTTAAACTATATTTGAAGCTCTCATTTGTTTTTAAGCTTTCTATACATTAAAAATGTATTGTATATTTAATAAATGCCTAGTTATTTTTTAAACTATATTTAAAGCTCTCATTTATTTTTAAGCTTTTTATACATTAAAAATGTACTGTATATATTGTATATTTAATAAATGCCTAGTTATTTTTTAAACTACATTTGAAGCTCTCATTTGTTTTTAAGCTTTTTATACATTAAAAATGTACTGTATATATTGTATATTTAATAAATGCCTAGTTATTTTTTAAACTATATTTGAAGCTCTCATTTGTTTTTAAGCTTTTTATACATTAAAAATGTACTGTATATATTGTATATTTAATAAATGCCTATATAGTTATTTTTTAAACTACATTTGAAGCTCTCATTTGTTTTTAAGCTTTTTATACATTAAAAATGTACTGTATATATTGTATATTTAATAAATGACTAGTTATTTTTTAAACTATATTTGAAGCTCTCATTTGTTTTTAAGCTTTCTATACATTAAAAATGTATTGTATATTTAATAAATGCCTAGTTATTTTTTAAACTATATTTAAAGCTCTCATTTATTTTTAAGCTTTTTATACATTAAAAATGTACTGTATATATTGTATATTTAATAAATGCCTAGTTATTTTTTAAACTACATTTGAAGCTCTCATTTGTTTTTAAGCTTTTTATACATTAAAAATGTACTGTATATATTGTATATTTAATAAATGACTAGTTATTTTTTAAAATATATTTGAAGCTCTCATTTGTTTTTAAGCTTTTTATACATTAAAAGTGTACTGTATATAATGTATATTTAATAAATGCCTAGTTATTTTTTAAACTATATTTGAAGCTCTCATTTGTTTTTAAGCTTTTTATACATTAAAAATGTATTGTATATATTGTATATTTAATAAATGCCTAGTTATTTTTTAAACTATATTTAAAGCTCTCATTTGTTTTTAAGCTTTTTATACATTAAAAATGTACTGTATATATTGTATATTTAATAAATGCCTAGTTATTTTTTAAACTATATTTGAAGCTCTCATTTGTTTTTAAGCTTTTTATACATTAAAAGTGTACTGTATATAATGTATATTTAATAAATGCCTAGTTATTTTTTAAACTATATTTGAAGCTCTCATTTGTTTTTAAGCTTTTTATACATTAAAAATGTATTGTATATATTGTATATTTAATAAATGCCTAGTTATTTTTTAAACTATATTTGAAGCTCTCATTTGTTTTTAAGCTTTTTATACATTAAAAATGTATTGTATATATTGTATATTTAATAAATGCCTAGTTATTTTTTAAACTATATTTAAAGCTCTCATTTGTTTTTAAGCTTTTTATACATTAAAAATGTACTGTATATATTGTATATTTAATAAATGCCTAGTTATTTTTTAAACTATATTTGAAGCTCTCATTTGTTTTTAAGCTTTTTATACATTAAAAGTGTACTGTATATAATGTATATTTAATAAATGCCTAGTTATTTTTTAAACTATATTTGAAGCTCTCATTTGTTTTTAAGCTTTTTATACATTAAAAATGTATTGTATATATTGTATATTTAATAAATGCCTAGTTATTTTTTAAACTATATTTAAAGCTCTCATTTGTTTTTAAGCTTTTTATACATTAAAAATGTACTGTATATATTGTATATTTAATAAATGACTAGTTATTTTTTAAACTATATTTGAAGCTCTCATTTGTTTTTAAGCTTTTTATACATTAAAAATGTATTGTATATATTGTATATTTAATAAATGACTAGTTATTTTTTAAACTATATTTGAAGCTCTCATTTGTTTTTAAGCTTTTTATACATTAAAAATGTATTGTATATATTGTATATTTAATAAATGACTAGTTATTTTTTAAACTATATTTGAAGCTCTCATTTGTTTTTAAGCTTTTTATACATTAAAAATGTATTGTATATATTGTATATTTAATAAATGACTAGTTATTTTTTAAACTATATTTGAAGCTCTCATTTGTTTTTAAGCTTTCTATACATTAAAAATGTATTGTATATTTAATAAATGCCTAGTTATTTTTTAAACTATATTTAAAGCTCTCATTTATTTTTAAGCTTTTTATACATTAAAAATGTACTGTATATATTGTATATTTAATAAATGCCTAGTTATTTTTTAAACTACATTTGAAGCTCTCATTTGTTTTTAAGCTTTTTATACATTAAAAATGTACTGTATATATTGTATATTTAATAAATGCCTAGTTATTTTTTAAACTATATTTGAAGCTCTCATTTGTTTTTAAGCTTTTTATACATTAAAAATGTACTGTATACTTATATTGTATATTTAATAAATGCCTAGTTATTTTTTAAACTATATTTGAAGCTCTCATTTGTTTTTAAGCTTTTTATACATTAAAAATGTACTGTATACTTATATTGTATATTTAATAAATGCCTAGTTATTTTTTAAACTATATTTGAAGCTCTCATTTGTTTTTAAGCTTTTTATACATTAAAAATGTATTGTATATATTGTATATTTAATAAATGACTAGTTATTTTTTAAACTATATTTGAAGCTCTCATTTGTTTTTAAGCTTTTTATACATTAAAAATGTATTGTATATATTGTATATTTAATAAATGACTAGTTATTTTTTAAAATATATTTGAAGCTCTCATTTGTTTTTAAGCTTTTTATACATTAAAAGTGTACTGTATATAATGTATATTTAATAAATGCCTAGTTATTTTTTAAACTATATTTGAAGCTCTCATTTGTTTTTAAGCTTTTTATACATTAAAAATGTATTGTACATATTGTATATTTAATAAATGCCTAGTTATTTTTTAAACTATATTTAAAGCTCTCATTTGTTTTTAAGCTTTTTATACATTAAAAATGTACTGTATATATTGTATATTTAATAAATGCCTAGTTATTTTTTAAACTATATTTGAAGCTCTCATTTGTTTTTAAGCTTTTTATACATTAAAAATGTACTGTATACTTATATTGTATATTTAATAAATGCCTAGTTATTTTTTAAACTATATTTGAAGCTCTCATTTGTTTTTAAGCTTTTTATACATTAAAAATGTACTGTATATATTGTATATTTAATAAATGCCTATATAGTTATTTTTTAAACTACATTTGAAGCTCTCATTTGTTTTTAAGCTTTTTATACATTAAAAATGTACTATATATATTGTATATTTAATAAATGACTAGTTATTTTTTAAACTATATTTGAAGCTCTCATTTGTTTTTAAGCTTTCTATACATTAAAAATGTATTGTATATTTAATAAATGCCTAGTTATTTTTTAAACTATATTTAAAGCTCTCATTTATTTTTAAGCTTTTTATACATTAAAAATGTACTGTATATATTGTATATTTAATAAATGCCTAGTTATTTTTTAAACTACATTTGAAGCTCTCATTTGTTTTTAAGCTTTTTATACATTAAAAATGTACTGTATATATTGTATATTTAATAAATGCCTAGTTATTTTTTAAACTATATTTGAAGCTCTCATTTGTTTTTAAGCTTTTTATACATTAAAAATGTACTGTATACTTATATTGTATATTTAATAAATGCCTAGTTATTTTTTAAACTATATTTGAAGCTCTCATTTGTTTTTAAGCTTTTTATACATTAAAAATGTACTGTATATATTGTATATTTAATAAATGCCTATATAGTTATTTTTTAAACTACATTTGAAGCTCTCATTTGTTTTTAAGCTTTTTATACATTAAAAATGTACTGTATATATTGTATATTTAATAAATGACTAGTTATTTTTTAAACTATATTTGAAGCTCTCATTTGTTTTTAAGCTTTCTATACATTAAAAATGTATTGTATATTTAATAAATGCCTAGTTATTTTTTAAACTATATTTAAAGCTCTCATTTATTTTTAAGCTTTTTATACATTAAAAATGTACTGTATATATTGTATATTTAATAAATGCCTAGTTATTTTTTAAACTACATTTGAAGCTCTCATTTGTTTTTAAGCTTTTTATACATTAAAAATGTACTGTATATATTGTATATTTAATAAATGACTAGTTATTTTTTAAAATATATTTGAAGCTCTCATTTGTTTTTAAGCTTTTTATACATTAAAAGTGTACTGTATATAATGTATATTTAATAAATGCCTAGTTATTTTTTAAACTATATTTGAAGCTCTCATTTGTTTTTAAGCTTTTTATACATTAAAAATGTATTGTATATATTGTATATTTAATAAATGCCTAGTTATTTTTTAAACTATATTTAAAGCTCTCATTTGTTTTTAAGCTTTTTATACATTAAAAATGTACTGTATATATTGTATATTTAATAAATGCCTAGTTATTTTTTAAACTATATTTGAAGCTCTCATTTGTTTTTAAGCTTTTTATACATTAAAAGTGTACTGTATATAATGTATATTTAATAAATGCCTAGTTATTTTTTAAACTATATTTGAAGCTCTCATTTGTTTTTAAGCTTTTTATACATTAAAAATGTATTGTATATATTGTATATTTAATAAATGCCTAGTTATTTTTTAAACTATATTTGAAGCTCTCATTTGTTTTTAAGCTT
Organism: Apoderus coryli; assembly: GCA_911728435.2. Lineage (NCBI taxonomy): Eukaryota > Metazoa > Arthropoda > Insecta > Coleoptera > Attelabidae > Apoderus > Apoderus coryli. Next base: position 30,565,434 of record OU452198.1, on the reverse strand, counting down.
TTTATACATTAAAATGTATTGTATATATTGTATATTTAATAAATGCCTAGTTATTTTTTTAAACTATATTTAAAGCTCTCATTTGTTTTTTAAGCTTTTTATACATTAAAAATGTACTGTATATATTGTATATTTAATAAATGCCTAGTTATTTTTTAAACTATATTTGAAGCTCTCATTTGTTTTTAAGCTTTTTATACATTAAAAGTGTACTGTATATAATGTATATTTAATAAATGCCTAGTTATTTTTTAAACTATATTTGAAGCTCTCATTTGTTTTTAAGCTTTTTATACATTAAAAATGTATTGTATATATTGTATATTTAATAAATGCCTAGTTATTTTTTAAACTATATTTAAAGCTCTCATTTGTTTTTAAGCTTTTTATACATTAAAAATGTACTGTATATATTGTATATTTAATAAATGCCTAGTTATTCTTTAAACTATATTTGAAGCTCTCATTTGTTTTTAAGCTTTTTATACATTAAAAGTGTACTGTATATAATGTATATTTAATAAATGCCTAGTTATTTTTTAAACTATATTTGAAGCTCTCATTTGTTTTTAAGCTTTTTATACATTAAAAATGTATTGTATATATTGTATATTTAATAAATGCCTAGTTATTTTTTAAACTATATTTAAAGCTCTCATTTGTTTTTAAGCTTTTTATACATTAAAAATGTATTGTATATATTGTATATTTAATAAATGCCTAGTTATTTTTTAAACTATATTTAAAGCTCTCATTTGTTTTTAAGCTTTTTATACATTAAAAGTGTACTGTATATAATGTATATTTAATAAATGCCTAGTTATTTTTTAAACTATATTTAAAGCTCTCATTTGTTTTTAAGCTTTTTATACATTAAAAATGTACTGTATATATTGTATATTTAATAAATGCCTAGTTATTTTTTAAACTATATTTGAAGCTCTCATTTGTTTTTAAGCTTTTTATACATTAAAAATGTACTGTATACTTATATTGTATATTTAATAAATGCCTAGTTATTTTTTAAACTATATTTGAAGCTCTCATTTGTTTTTAAGCTTTTTATACATTAAAAATGTACTGTATATATTGTATATTTAATAAATGCCTATATAGTTATTTTTTAAACTACATTTGAAGCTCTCATTTGTTTTTAAGCTTTTTATACATTAAAAATGTACTGTATACTTATATTGTATATTTAATAAATGCCTAGTTATTTTTTAAACTATATTTGAAGCTCTCATTTGTTTTTAAGCTTTTTATACATTAAAAATGTACTGTATATATTGTATATTTAATAAATGCCTATATAGTTATTTTTTAAACTACATTTGAAGCTCTCATTTGTTTTTAAGCTTTTTATACATTAAAAATGTACTGTATATATTGTATATTTAATAAATGACTAGTTATTTTTTAAACTATATTTGAAGCTCTCATTTGTTTTTAAGCTTTCTATACATTAAAAATGTATTGTATATTTAATAAATGCCTAGTTATTTTTTAAACTATATTTAAAGCTCTCATTTATTTTTAAGCTTTTTATACATTAAAAATGTACTGTATATATTGTATATTTAATAAATGCCTAGTTATTTTTTAAACTACATTTGAAGCTCTCATTTGTTTTTAAGCTTTTTATACATTAAAAATGTATTGTATATATTGTATATTTAATAAATGACTAGTTATTTTTTAAAATATATTTGAAGCTCTCATTTGTTTTTAAGCTTTTTATACATTAAAAGTGTACTGTATATAATGTATATTTAATAAATGCCTAGTTATTTTTTAAACTATATTTGAAGCTCTCATTTGTTTTTAAGCTTTTTATACATTAAAAATGTATTGTATATATTGTATATTTAATAAATGACTAGTTATTTTTTAAAATATATTTGAAGCTCTCATTTGTTTTTAAGCTTTTTATACATTAAAAGTGTACTGTATATAATGTATATTTAATAAATGCCTAGTTATTTTTTAAACTATATTTGAAGCTCTCATTTGTTTTTAAGCTTTTTATACATTAAAAATGTATTGTATATATTGTATATTTAATAAATGCCTAGTTATTTTTTAAACTATATTTAAAGCTCTCATTTGTTTTTAAGCTTTTTATACATTAAAAATGTACTGTATATATTGTATATTTAATAAATGCCTAGTTATTTTTTAAACTATATTTGAAGCTCTCATTTGTTTTTAAGCTTTTTATACATTAAAAATGTACTGTATACTTATATTGTATATTTAATAAATGCCTAGTTATTTTTTAAACTATATTTGAAGCTCTCATTTGTTTTTAAGCTTTTTATACATTAAAAATGTATTGTATATATTGTATATTTAATAAATGACTAGTTATTTTTTAAAATATATTTGAAGCTCTCATTTGTTTTTAAGCTTTTTATACATTAAAAGTGTACTGTATATAATGTATATTTAATAAATGCCTAGTTATTTTTTAAACTATATTTGAAGCTCTCATTTGTTTTTAAGCTTTTTATACATTAAAAATGTATTGTATATATTGTATATTTAATAAATGCCTAGTTATTTTTTAAACTATATTTAAAGCTCTCATTTGTTTTTAAGCTTTTTATACATTAAAAATGTACTGTATATATTGTATATTTAATAAATGCCTAGTTATTTTTTAAACTATATTTGAAGCTCTCATTTGTTTTTAAGCTTTTTATACATTAAAAATGTACTGTATACTTATATTGTATATTTAATAAATGCCTAGTTATTTTTTAAACTATATTTGAAGCTCTCATTTGTTTTTAAGCTTTTTATACATTAAAAATGTACTGTATATATTGTATATTTAATAAATGCCTATATAGTTATTTTTTAAACTACATTTGAAGCTCTCATTTGTTTTTAAGCTTTTTATACATTAAAAATGTACTGTATACTTATATTGTATATTTAATAAATGCCTAGTTATTTTTTAAACTATATTTGAAGCTCTCATTTGTTTTTAAGCTTTTTATACATTAAAAATGTACTGTATATATTGTATATTTAATAAATGCCTATATAGTTATTTTTTAAACTACATTTGAAGCTCTCATTTGTTTTTAAGCTTTTTATACATTAAAAATGTACTGTATATATTGTATATTTAATAAATGACTAGTTATTTTTTAAACTATATTTGAAGCTCTCATTTGTTTTTAAGCTTTCTATACATTAAAAATGTATTGTATATTTAATAAATGCCTAGTTATTTTTTAAACTATATTTAAAGCTCTCATTTATTTTTAAGCTTTTTATACATTAAAAATGTACTGTATATATTGTATATTTAATAAATGCCTAGTTATTTTTTAAACTACATTTGAAGCTCTCATTTGTTTTTAAGCTTTTTATACATTAAAAATGTATTGTATATATTGTATATTTAATAAATGACTAGTTATTTTTTAAAATATATTTGAAGCTCTCATTTGTTTTTAAGCTTTTTATACATTAAAAGTGTACTGTATATAATGTATATTTAATAAATGCCTAGTTATTTTTTAAACTATATTTGAAGCTCTCATTTGTTTTTAAGCTTTTTATACATTAAAAATGTATTGTATATATTGTATATTTAATAAATGCCTAGTTATTTTTTAAACTATATTTAAAGCTCTCATTTGTTTTTAAGCTTTTTATACATTAAAAATGTACTGTATATATTGTATATTTAATAAATGCCTAGTTATTTTTTAAACTATATTTGAAGCTCTCATTTGTTTTTAAGCTTTTTATACATTAAAAATGTACTGTATATATTGTATATTTAATAAATGCCTAGTTATTTTTTAAACTATATTTGAAGCTCTCATTTGTTTTTAAGCTTTTTATACATTAAAAATGTACTGTATATATTGTATATTTAATAAATGCCTAGTTATTTTTTAAACTATATTTGAAGCTCTCATTTGTTTTTAAGCTTTTTATACATTAAAAATGTACTGTATATATTGTATATTTAATAAATGCCTAGTTATTTTTTAAACTATATTTGAAGCTCTCATTTGTTTTTAAGCTTTTTATACATTAAAAATGTACTGTATATATTGTATATTTAATAAATGCCTAGTTATTTTTTAAACTATATTTGAAGCTCTCATTTGTTTTTAAGCTTTTTATACATTAAAAATGTACTGTATACTTATATTGTATATTTAATAAATGCCTAGTTATTTTTTAAACTATATTTGAAGCTCTCATTTGTTTTTAAGCTTTTTATACATTAAAAATGTACTGTATATATTGTATATTTAATAAATGCCTATATAGTTATTTTTTAAACTACATTTGAAGCTCTCATTTGTTTTTAAGCTTTTTATACATTAAAAATGTACTGTATACTTATATTGTATATTTAATAAATGCCTAGTTATTTTTTAAACTATATTTGAAGCTCTCATTTGTTTTTAAGCTTTTTATACATTAAAAATGTACTGTATATATTGTATATTTAATAAATGCCTATATAGTTATTTTTTAAACTACATTTGAAGCTCTCATTTGTTTTTAAGCTTTTTATACATTAAAAATGTACTGTATATATTGTATATTTAATAAATGACTAGTTATTTTTTAAACTATATTTGAAGCTCTCATTTGTTTTTAAGCTTTCTATACATTAAAAATGTATTGTATATTTAATAAATGCCTAGTTATTTTTTAAACTATATTTAAAGCTCTCATTTATTTTTAAGCTTTTTATACATTAAAAATGTACTGTATATATTGTATATTTAATAAATGCCTAGTTATTTTTTAAACTACATTTGAAGCTCTCATTTGTTTTTAAGCTTTTTATACATTAAAAATGTACTGTATATATTGTATATTTAATAAATGCCTAGTTATTTTTTAAACTATATTTGAAGCTCTCATTTGTTTTTAAGCTTTTTATACATTAAAAATGTACTGTATACTTATATTGTATATTTAATAAATGCCTAGTTATTTTTTAAACTATATTTGAAGCTCTCATTTGTTTTTAAGCTTTTTATACATTAAAAATGTACTGTATATATTGTATATTTAATAAATGCCTATATAGTTATTTTTTAAACTACATTTGAAGCTCTCATTTGTTTTTAAGCTTTTTATACATTAAAAATGTACTGTATATATTGTATATTTAATAAATGCCTAGTTATTTTTTAAACTATATTTGAAGCTCTCATTTGTTTTTAAGCTTTTTATACATTAAAAGTGTACTGTATATAATGTATATTTAATAAATGCCTAGTTATTTTTTAAACTATATTTGAAGCTCTCATTTGTTTTTAGGCTTTCTATACATTAAAAATGTATTGTATATTTAATAAATGCCTATATAGTTATTTTTTAAACTACATTTGAAGCTCTCATTTGTTTTTAAGCTTTTTATACATTAAAAATGTACTGTATATATTGTATATTTAATAAATGCCTAGTTATTTTTTAAACTACATTTGAAGCTCTCATTTGTTTTTAAGCTTTTTATACATTAAAAATGTACTGTATATATTGTATATTTAATAAATGCCTAGTTATTTTTTAAACTATATTTGAAGCTCTCATTTGTTTTTAAGCTTTTTATACATTAAAAATGTACTGTATACTTATATTGTATATTTAATAAATGCCTAGTTATTTTTTAAACTATATTTGAAGCTCTCATTTGTTTTTAAGCTTTTTATACATTAAAAATGTACTGTATATATTGTATATTTAATAAATGCCTATATAGTTATTTTTTAAACTACATTTGAAGCTCTCATTTGTTTTTAAGCTTTTTATACATTAAAAATGTACTGTATATATTGTATATTTAATAAATGCCTAGTTATTTTTTAAACTATATTTGAAGCTCTCATTTGTTTTTAAGCTTTTTATACATTAAAAATGTACTATATATATTGTATATTTAATAAATGACTAGTTATTTTTTAAACTATATTTGAAGCTCTCATTTGTTTTTAAGCTTTCTATACATTAAAAATGTATTGTATATTTAATAAATGCCTAGTTATTTTTTAAACTATATTTAAAGCTCTCATTTATTTTTAAGCTTTTTATACATTAAAAATGTACTGTATATATTGTATATTTAATAAATGCCTAGTTATTTTTTAAACTACATTTGAAGCTCTCATTTGTTTTTAAGCTTTTTATACATTAAAAATGTACTGTATATATTGTATATTTAATAAATGCCTAGTTATTTTTTAAACTATATTTGAAGCTCTCATTTGTTTTTAAGCTTTTTATACATTAAAAATGTACTGTATACTTATATTGTATATTTAATAAATGCCTAGTTATTTTTTAAACTATATTTGAAGCTCTCATTTGTTTTTAAGCTTTTTATACATTAAAAATGTACTGTATATATTGTATATTTAATAAATGCCTATACAGTTATTTTTTAAACTACATTTGAAGCTCTCATTTGTTTTTAAGCTTTTTATACATTAAAAATGTACTGTATATATTGTATATTTAATAAATGACTAGTTATTTTTTAAACTATATTTGAAGCTCTCATTTGTTTTTAAGCTTTCTATACATTAAAAATGTATTGTATATTTAATAAATGCCTAGTTATTTTTTAAACTATATTTAAAGCTCTCATTTATTTTTAAGCTTTTTATACATTAAAAATGTACTGTATATATTGTATATTTAATAAATGCCTAGTTATTTTTTAAACTACATTTGAAGCTCTCATTTGTTTTTAAGCTTTTTATACATTAAAAATGTACTGTATATATTGTATATTTAATAAATGACTAGTTATTTTTTAAAATATATTTGAAGCTCTCATTTGTTTTTAAGCTTTTTATACATTAAAAGTGTACTGTATATAATGTATATTTAATAAATGCCTAGTTATTTTTTAAACTATATTTGAAGCTCTCATTTGTTTTTAAGCTTTTTATACATTAAAAATGTATTGTATATATTGTATATTTAATAAATGCCTAGTTATTTTTTAAACTATATTTAAAGCTCTCATTTGTTTTTAAGCTTTTTATACATTAAAAATGTACTGTATATATTGTATATTTAATAAATGCCTAGTTATTTTTTAAACTATATTTGAAGCTCTCATTTGTTTTTAAGCTTTTTATACATTAAAAGTGTACTGTATATAATGTATATTTAATAAATGCCTAGTTATTTTTTAAACTATATTTGAAGCTCTCATTTGTTTTTAAGCTTTTTATACATTAAAAATGTATTGTATATATTGTATATTTAATAAATGCCTAGTTATTTTTTAAACTATATTTGAAGCTCTCATTTGTTTTTAAGCTTTTTATACATTAAAAATGTATTGTATATATTGTATATTTAATAAATGCCTAGTTATTTTTTAAACTATATTTAAAGCTCTCATTTGTTTTTAAGCTTTTTATACATTAAAAATGTACTGTATATATTGTATATTTAATAAATGCCTAGTTATTTTTTAAACTATATTTGAAGCTCTCATTTGTTTTTAAGCTTTTTATACATTAAAAGTGTACTGTATATAATGTATATTTAATAAATGCCTAGTTATTTTTTAAACTATATTTGAAGCTCTCATTTGTTTTTAAGCTTTTTATACATTAAAAATGTATTGTATATATTGTATATTTAATAAATGCCTAGTTATTTTTTAAACTATATTTAAAGCTCTCATTTGTTTTTAAGCTTTTTATACATTAAAAATGTACTGTATATATTGTATATTTAATAAATGCCTAGTTATTTTTTAAACTATATTTGAAGCTCTCATTTGTTTTTAAGCTTTTTATACATTAAAAGTGTACTGTATATAATGTATATTTAATAAATGCCTAGTTATTTTTTAAACTATATTTGAAGCTCTCATTTGTTTTTAAGCTTTTTATACATTAAAAATGTATTGTATATATTGTATATTTAATAAATGCCTAGTTATTTTTTAAACTATATTTAAAGCTCTCATTTGTTTTTAAGCTTTTTATACATTAAAAATGTATTGTATATATTGTATATTTAATAAATGCCTAGTTATTTTTTAAACTATATTTAAAGCTCTCATTTGTTTTTAAGCTTTTTATACATTAAAAGTGTACTGTATATAATGTATATTTAATAAATGCCTAGTTATTTTTTAAACTATATTTAAAGCTCTCATTTGTTTTTAAGCTTTTTATACATTAAAAATGTACTGTATATATTGTATATTTAATAAATGCCTAGTTATTTTTTAAACTATATTTGAAGCTCTCATTTGTTTTTAAGCTTTTTATACATTAAAAATGTACTGTATACTTATATTGTATATTTAATAAATGCCTAGTTATTTTTTAAACTATATTTGAAGCTCTCATTTGTTTTTAAGCTTTTTATACATTAAAAATGTACTGTATATATTGTATATTTAATAAATGCCTATATAGTTATTTTTTAAACTACATTTGAAGCTCTCATTTGTTTTTAAGCTTTTTATACATTAAAAATGTACTGTATACTTATATTGTATATTTAATAAATGCCTAGTTATTTTTTAAACTATATTTGAAGCTCTCATTTGTTTTTAAGCTTTTTATACATTAAAAATGTACTGTATATATTGTATATTTAATAAATGCCTATATAGTTATTTTTTAAACTACATTTGAAGCTCTCATTTGTTTTTAAGCTTTTTATACATTAAAAATGTACTGTATATATTGTATATTTAATAAATGACTAGTTATTTTTTAAACTATATTTGAAGCTCTCATTTGTTTTTAAGCTTTCTATACATTAAAAATGTATTGTATATTTAATAAATGCCTAGTTATTTTTTAAACTATATTTAAAGCTCTCATTTATTTTTAAGCTTTTTATACATTAAAAATGTACTGTATATATTGTATATTTAATAAATGCCTAGTTATTTTTTAAACTACATTTGAAGCTCTCATTTGTTTTTAAGCTTTTTATACATTAAAAATGTATTGTATATATTGTATATTTAATAAATGACTAGTTATTTTTTAAACTATATTTGAAGCTCTCATTTGTTTTTAAGCTTTTTATACATTAAAAGTGTAGTGTATATATTGTATATTTAATAAATGCCTAGTTATTTTTTAAACTATATTTGAAGCTCTCATTTGTTTTTAAGCTTTTTATACATTAAAAATGTATTGTATATATTGTATATTTAATAAATGACTAGTTATTTTTTAAAATATATTTGAAGCTCTCATTTGTTTTTAAGCTTTTTATACATTAAAAGTGTACTGTATATAATGTATATTTAATAAATGCCTAGTTATTTTTTAAACTATATTTGAAGCTCTCATTTGTTTTTAAGCTTTTTATACATTAAAAATGTATTGTATATATTGTATATTTAATAAATGCCTAGTTATTTTTTAAACTATATTTAAAGCTCTCATTTGTTTTTAAGCTTTTTATACATTAAAAATGTACTGTATATATTGTATATTTAATAAATGCCTAGTTATTTTTTAAACTATATTTGAAGCTCTCATTTGTTTTTAAGCTTTTTATACATTAAAAATGTACTGTATACTTATATTGTATATTTAATAAATGCCTAGTTATTTTTTAAACTATATTTGAAGCTCTCATTTGTTTTTAAGCTTTTTATACATTAAAAATGTATTGTATATATTGTATATTTAATAAATGACTAGTTATTTTTTAAAATATATTTGAAGCTCTCATTTGTTTTTAAGCTTTTTATACATTAAAAGTGTACTGTATATAATGTATATTTAATAAATGCCTAGTTATTTTTTAAACTATATTTGAAGCTCTCATTTGTTTTTAAGCTTTTTATACATTAAAAATGTATTGTATATATTGTATATTTAATAAATGCCTAGTTATTTTTTAAACTATATTTAAAGCTCTCATTTGTTTTTAAGCTTTTTATACATTAAAAATGTACTGTATATATTGTATATTTAATAAATGCCTAGTTATTTTTTAAACTATATTTGAAGCTCTCATTTGTTTTTAAGCTTTTTATACATTAAAAATGTACTGTATACTTATATTGTATATTTAATAAATGCCTAGTTATTTTTTAAACTATATTTGAAGCTCTCATTTGTTTTTAAGCTTTTTATACATTAAAAATGTACTGTATATATTGTATATTTAATAAATGCCTATATAGTTATTTTTTAAACTACATTTGAAGCTCTCATTTGTTTTTAAGCTTTTTATACATTAAAAATGTACTGTATACTTATATTGTATATTTAATAAATGCCTAGTTATTTTTTAAACTATATTTGAAGCTCTCATTTGTTTTTAAGCTTTTTATACATTAAAAATGTACTGTATATATTGTATATTTAATAAATGCCTATATAGTTATTTTTTAAACTACATTTGAAGCTCTCATTTGTTTTTAAGCTTTTTATACATTAAAAATGTACTGTATATATTGTATATTTAATAAATGACTAGTTATTTTTTAAACTATATTTGAAGCTCTCATTTGTTTTTAAGCTTTCTATACATTAAAAATGTATTGTATATTTAATAAATGCCTAGTTATTTTTTAAACTATATTTAAAGCTCTCATTTATTTTTAAGCTTTTTATACATTAAAAATGTACTGTATATATTGTATATTTAATAAATGCCTAGTTATTTTTTAAACTACATTTGAAGCTCTCATTTGTTTTTAAGCTTTTTATACATTAAAAATGTATTGTATATATTGTATATTTAATAAATGACTAGTTATTTTTTAAAATATATTTGAAGCTCTCATTTGTTTTTAAGCTTTTTATACATTAAAAGTGTACTGTATATAATGTATATTTAATAAATGCCTAGTTATTTTTTAAACTATATTTGAAGCTCTCATTTGTTTTTAAGCTTTTTATACATTAAAAATGTATTGTATATATTGTATATTTAATAAATGCCTAGTTATTTTTTAAACTATATTTAAAGCTCTCATTTGTTTTTAAGCTTTTTATACATTAAAAATGTACTGTATATATTGTATATTTAATAAATGCCTAGTTATTTTTTAAACTATATTTGAAGCTCTCATTTGTTTTTAAGCTTTTTATACATTAAAAATGTACTGTATATATTGTATATTTAATAAATGCCTAGTTATTTTTTAAACTATATTTGAAGCTCTCATTTGTTTTTAAGCTTTTTATACATTAAAAATGTACTGTATATATTGTATATTTAATAAATGCCTAGTTATTTTTTAAACTATATTTGAAGCTCTCATTTGTTTTTAAGCTTTTTATACATTAAAAATGTACTGTATATATTGTATATTTAATAAATGCCTAGTTATTTTTTAAACTATATTTGAAGCTCTCATTTGTTTTTAAGCTTTTTATACATTAAAAATGTACTGTATATATTGTATATTTAATAAATGCCTAGTTATTTTTTAAACTATATTTGAAGCTCTCATTTGTTTTTAAGCTTTTTATACATTAAAAATGTACTGTATACTTATATTGTATATTTAATAAATGCCTAGTTATTTTTTAAACTATATTTGAAGCTCTCATTTGTTTTTAAGCTTTTTATACATTAAAAATGTACTGTATATATTGTATATTTAATAAATGCCTATATAGTTATTTTTTAAACTACATTTGAAGCTCTCATTTGTTTTTAAGCTTTTTATACATTAAAAATGTACTGTATACTTATATTGTATATTTAATAAATGCCTAGTTATTTTTTAAACTATATTTGAAGCTCTCATTTGTTTTTAAGCTTTTTATACATTAAAAATGTACTGTATATATTGTATATTTAATAAATGCCTATATAGTTATTTTTTAAACTACATTTGAAGCTCTCATTTGTTTTTAAGCTTTTTATACATTAAAAATGTACTGTATATATTGTATATTTAATAAATGACTAGTTATTTTTTAAACTATATTTGAAGCTCTCATTTGTTTTTAAGCTTTCTATACATTAAAAATGTATTGTATATTTAATAAATGCCTAGTTATTTTTTAAACTATATTTAAAGCTCTCATTTATTTTTAAGCTTTTTATACATTAAAAATGTACTGTATATATTGTATATTTAATAAATGCCTAGTTATTTTTTAAACTACATTTGAAGCTCTCATTTGTTTTTAAGCTTTTTATACATTAAAAATGTACTGTATATATTGTATATTTAATAAATGCCTAGTTATTTTTTAAACTATATTTGAAGCTCTCATTTGTTTTTAAGCTTTTTATACATTAAAAATGTACTGTATACTTATATTGTATATTTAATAAATGCCTAGTTATTTTTTAAACTATATTTGAAGCTCTCATTTGTTTTTAAGCTTTTTATACATTAAAAATGTACTGTATATATTGTATATTTAATAAATGCCTATATAGTTATTTTTTAAACTACATTTGAAGCTCTCATTTGTTTTTAAGCTTTTTATACATTAAAAATGTACTGTATATATTGTATATTTAATAAATGACTAGTTATTTTTTAAACTATATTTGAAGCTCTCATTTGTTTTTAAGCTTTCTATACATTAAAAATGTATTGTATATTTAATAAATGCCTAGTTATTTTTTAAACTATATTTAAAGCTCTCATTTATTTTTAAGCTTTTTATACATTAAAAATGTACTGTATATATTGTATATTTAATAAATGCCTAGTTATTTTTTAAACTACATTTGAAGCTCTCATTTGTTTTTAAGCTTTTTATACATTAAAAATGTACTGTATATATTGTATATTTAATAAATGCCTAGTTATTTTTTAAACTATATTTGAAGCTCTCATTTGTTTTTAAGCTTTTTATACATTAAAAATGTACTGTATACTTATATTGTATATTTAATAAATGCCTAGTTATTTTTTAAACTATATTTGAAGCTCTCATTTGTTTTTAAGCTTTTTATACATTAAAAATGTACTGTATATATTGTATATTTAATAAATGCCTATATAGTTATTTTTTAAACTACATTTGAAGCTCTCATTTGTTTTTAAGCTTTTTATACATTAAAAATGTACTGTATATATTGTATATTTAATAAATGACTAGTTATTTTTTAAACTATATTTGAAGCTCTCATTTGTTTTTAAGCTTTCTATACATTAAAAATGTATTGTATATTTAATAAATGCCTAGTTATTTTTTAAACTATATTTAAAGCTCTCATTTATTTTTAAGCTTTTTATACATTAAAAATGTACTGTATATATTGTATATTTAATAAATGCCTAGTTATTTTTTAAACTACATTTGAAGCTCTCATTTGTTTTTAAGCTTTTTATTATTATTATTTTAATTAAAAATGTACTGTATATAAATATATATATATATATATATATATATATATATATATATATATATATGTGTTTTTGAACTAAGTCGAGATCCGGATATTTCTAAGACAACCTGAGATCCACTTGAATTAATCACAATTTCTGCGTATATCTTGCATACCTATAGCCAGACCTGGGCCAAGTACAGCACAATTGTACTTAAACTATTCAAGTACAAGTACATTCTAAATGTACTTAGAGTACCGAAAATCTAAGTACTTGATTCAGAAGTACTTATTATTTTATGTACATATGTACTTATGAAAGATAAATTTTACGTACATCACAAGTACATTTCAAGTACAATACTACATAAGGTCCGTAGAGTGTAGAGTTGTAGAGGCTAGAGAGAAAACGTCAAAATATTGCAATGTAGCTATTGTATATTCTATGGCACTGAAATATGTGGTTGTCGACAGCAGTCTTTATGTAAAACTGCACCTGCTCCGGTAGTACTTTTTTCTCGTATGCTCACTTGGGATCTTTTTATTTTATCATCTTGTTCCAGTTGAAGATTCATATTTGACGTTTTCTTTAGCTTTTTATTTTCGTTATATAATAGTCACTGTACGCACTCGTGTGACCCCATTTTAAATGTTTTAGAAAATTTGTTCTTATAGAAACTGATCGTTTAATTGTCCTCTATTTGAGTTATTTTAAAAAACTTTCCATCTAAAATTATTGGCATATTTGAAAATTGCTCTCCAGTGTCACTGCCTGTAGAACTTGTAGAAGTAACATTGTTATCTATGCGAAATTCCTTTATCTGTCTTTTCCTCTTAGGAGGAACGTATTCTGGATCCTCAGCAGTGGAGAAACGGTCATGTTCCTCACTAGCACAAGCACTTACATCCATCATATTTGTATTCTTAAAACGACATCAGAAACGGATATTCTTCAAGTACATTTTAAGTACATTTCAAGTACATGTCAAGTACATCAAAATAATTCCAAGTACAGGTACTTAAGTACACAAAACAAAATGTACTTATAAGTACATGTACTTAAGTACAATGTTGTACTTAAGTACAATTTTAAGTACATGTACTTAAGTACTGCCCAGGTCTGCCTATAGCTTAAAAAGTATTGGTAATCCCTACCCCCCCAGAGGGGTAAGGAATTTTAGTTTTCAATTTTTGGTCATAAAATCCCAACAAAGCGAGATCAATTTGAAAGTATGACAAAGCGAGATCATTTTCTGTATATGTTTATGTATGTAGGACAAGCCGAGATCCGGCGATGTTGCCAAATCTAAAATGCGCAAAACTGCTTCAGTTTTGTTTAGATCGTGCGCCGGATCTCACCTTAGTAGCATATAATTTAAAATGAATATACAATCGCGTACGAAAAAATAATGAGTCTAGCCGTATGTCATGAAACTGAAGGTATGGAAATTAATAGTGCCATCGAGAAAGAAAAAGGTAAGTTTTATAAGGTCAACATTTTTAATGCATAGAGGAACAATAAAAATTGTATTCGTACAAATTAATACGTAGGTAATAATTTTTACAAAATATACCTAGGTGTTTTTGCTCTTATTTCTGCGACTGATAAAATATAAGTACAGTGAATATGTTTATCCAAAACCGTGGGCCCAATTTTCGTGCCAAAACAGAGGCAAACTAGTCTAAATCTACGGTCGGTACAGCTAGAGTTGCCAACTCTATTTGCACATGGGGGTATGATATTTCTTCGAATTAAATCAATCATTTCCCTTCTACTTTTGTCACCTTTTGGAAGTTAATAATATGACTTCGAAACAAATGTAAAAAATTTCTCTATTGAAATATAACATCTATCCCTTTTGTCATATATCCTATTTTCACGTTTGGTAGTTTCAACTTTTTTTGTAGATTCGCCGCACAGCCTATCAGTAGCCTGCATAAAGGTACATAAAAAATACATAATGTTACAAGATCAAAGAAGTTGCCTAAAGTGGTAAACAAAACTGCAAATGTAGTGGGACAGCCGAAAAATTGCCTAATTTTGAAAAAAATTATAACTTAGACATTTCTTTGCCGATGTTGAATTTTCAGCCAGGATTATAAAGCACCATCTGTGCCCAACTGGTGAAACATATTTTTTCCTTTTGACCTCCCGTCCCGGTTTGAATGCAAGGCATCGAAAAATTTTGGATTTTTTGGCGAAGAATTTGTTGGAAATGGGTGGCTCTAAGTTCTTTTTGATGTTGAATGAATCACTAGATCGACACCTCGGGAATTTTCGTCAATTTTCTAAAATCTTATTATTTAGTTTAACTCTAGTCATTATTAGCCTTCACATGAAACTTCCGAAATTTAAGAAAAATAAAATTTTAGGAAATTCACAAAATTTTTCGCTGCCTTGCATTCAAACCCTGTAGAAAGGGAAGGGTCGAAAGAAAAAAATATGTTACACCAGTTCGTCACAGTCCAACGATAGCGCTTTATAATCCTGGCTGAAAATCCAACATCGGCAAAGAAATGTCGAAGTATATAGTTTTTCAAAATTATGCAATTTTCTCTCACTTCATTTGCTGTGTAGTTTAGTTTTAAATATTCGTTGAGCACATATTGCTTTCTTTCATTTTTAGCAAGTTTGTAACCATGTCTAAAAAAATTAAAATAAGTTATATTTTACACCGGTCAGTCAACTGTTCTTTTTGTATTGGAAAAAGTCGGTAAGCCAATTCAGAACATTTCAGTTAGAAGTTTGATTTTCTCATTTATTTTCATCGCAGAGTAGTATTTTGGAATCTATACGGGTATCCCACCGGGAAGGGGTACGATCGGTTATGGACAAAGTGCAATGTGGAACAATCTGAAAGTCTAGTGTAGCACTTAGGTCGACGGGACCAATTCGGCTAAATTTGTTCCAAATCTTCCCGTATTGAATGATGAAGGAGGAACATTTCTGAATGACTTGTGAATATATTTTTGGAATCAGCACATCAAAAAAATTTATACTTTCACTAATTGCATAATCGTACGTCAAACTTTTTTTTTCATTTTGGTTTGGACGATATCACCTTTTTTCTTTTACTCATAATTTCAAATATTTGCGAAACATACATATTTTTATGTATCATGATGAAAATTGTTGAGATTATAGAGTTTGATGGGCTAATTCCGAAAATATATAATTGTCCCTTATAAATGGCCCTCCTTTATCGCCCACTCACCCTTCATTCATTTTTCTACAAAAGTTTGAATTTGAGGCTCAATTGAAAAAGCCGCCTAGAGTTTGACCCTTGGGATATGTTGTTCCAATGTCTTTTATGATTACCTAGCGACATCTAGTTCCATTGTATATCTTCCGATATTGGAGGTAGAGTCGTTTTTTTGGGATATGTTCCAAATCATTCAAGGTTTTATTCGTCATAACATACAATCTCTTGGAAATGGAATAAATCACCTTGAAGTCCTCCTTAATGAACACAAAAAACCAGATTTATTATGCCTTACGGAACACTGGCAATGGGAGGAGGCTGTTGGAAGCACGGCGATAAGTGGTTATTCCTTTCTATCTTCATATTGTAGAGAGCAGTGGGAGCATGGGTATCGGCGATATACAAACGGCAAGATGTTTTTTGCACGGCTAGACTTGATTTAGTCAGCTTTTCAGAAAAATATAGTTTTGAGTGTACCGCATCTGAGGCCAAAATTGGAAAAATTGGTAGGTTTTGTTGTGTTTGTACAGATCATGTGTTTCGGGAAATCTCGAAGTGTTTATTAGAACAAATTTTAGAAAGAATAGATAATGAGTTTAAGGGTGTGGTTTTCGCAGGAGGTTTTAATATACATCTTGAACAAAACTGTAGAGAAAAACGCGACTTATTAATTTAATGAACACTTTTAACATTAGTCCATCTATAAGCGATTTTACGCCCGTTCACGACGTCATCAAAATCTTGTCTTGATAAGATTGTTTTCAACCTAGAAAGGTTTAGCTATTCTGTTAAAATAATAAATTCAACGAAGTCTGACCATACAGCCCAATTGGTGACTCTCGAGACACATGAAGCTGTGATTCAAATTCATGCTAACTACGTTAGATGTTTTAGTAAGCCAAATATAGTCTCTATGGGTAACTTGTACTCTATTGAAAATGGCATAGACATGTTATGGGATGTATTCAGGGAAACATCTTTGTCACACTTTGACAATCACTTTCCTTACAAAAAGATTAGAAAAAATACACCGTCACTTGGGTGACTGACGCCGGAGCTGTTGCATCTTGAAAGAGCAGGTAGTTATGTATCAAATGTTATCTCCACATAAAAGCCAATTTTTAAATGTGTATAGGGAAATTAAATCGGAATATGATAGGTAACTTACAAATTCAAAAAACAATTTTATGTTAAGTAAAACACAACAAAGTGACAATATTGCCAAAGCAACATGAAACACTGTGAAAGCATTGACAAAGAATAAAGAATATTCGCTCATATATCCTGAATATCAAAACAAGAATAACCTTGTTAATGTGACACCGAGTATGCTTAAGGCGCAGGATATTTATTAAGATGGATCTAACTATAATTTTGCCATACGCAATTTACCTAGCAAAAATATTAAAAAACAAAAAGAGCTCAGGAATCGACGGAGTCCTTACAAATATGCTAAAGAAATGTGTGCCTTTTATAGCTCAGCCACTGTCTTATATTTTTAATATTAGAATGCCTTTCAAGAAAATAAATTGCATAATTTTCAACATGGTTCCATTCCGACAAAATCCTCAAGAGTCAGGACTTATTGAAATAAACAAACGTATTTTAGATACTGTGGAAGCTATTATTAGATATTATTGGATTTATTTAAGGCTTTTGACTTCATAGATCACGATATCCTATTGAAAAAACTTGAATCCTACGGAGTCAGAGGTCTAGCTATAGAGTGGTTTAGGTCTTACCTAATCGAAAGGAAACAAAAAGTATTATTAAAAGATGCGACTGCTGCTCATGAATCGGAGTTCCAGTTATCCACACGGGCGTGCCTCAGGGTAGTATTCTGGGCCCTTTGTTTGTTCATAATATACTTTAACAACTTCTATGAAGCCATAACTGCTCCCAATGGTGGCTTACTGTGACGACGCTACTCTTGGGGTTCCGGTTGGAAGATGTGAGGACTTAAGAAGAAAGTGTGCTGAGCGGTGATTAATCAGCTTCTCTTAAACATCAGAAAAACTAACATAGTCCAGATAACTAACTTTCCTGTAGATTCTGGTATCACAATTATACTGCACAACAATGAAATTAACGTTTGTCAAAATGTAAAATTACTAGGTCTGACAATTGGCAGCAATCTTAATTACCAGGAACACACTAAGTGTGAAACTGAGTAAGGCATGCTATGCAATAAGGACCTATATACTATGGTCTTTGTTACTCTCATTTAAGATGCGGTATTTTATTATGGGGTAGGAGCAGGCATGCCGAAAGTGTTTTTGTGCCGCAGAAGAGGGTGGTAAGAATAATGCTCTCTTTGAGAAGTAGCGAAAGTTTCAGGGGCATATTTAGATCAGCTGGAATTTTAACAGCTCCGGACGTTTATATCATTGAGTGTGTTAACATCATCATCTTAAAAATAAAAAATAAAACAAATTTCTACATTTGAAACCCCAACATCGCTATGGTCTAAAAAATTCAGCAAATTATAATTACCCCAGACACAGACTATCGTTTACTGAAAAGGGTTTAGAGTACATGGCTGTCAGTCGAAATTAAGGAAATTGAACGGTCAAAATTTGTAAAAAAAATACTCCATGATTACTTATGTGATATGGAGCCTTATATTTTGACTTATATCAGTGTGAGTCCGGCAATATGTAGTGTGTCAGTTTTCGTCGTGTTTAATTTTAGTTTTTTGATTTATTTTATGTATTTTGGTTTCAGAAATATGTGATATCGTTATATACTTTTTATTTGTGTACGTACATCTTGTTTTACATTTTTTTCATTTTCCATAGTATTTTGTTTTACTTGTTTTAAGTGACAAACCAGATGTATACGTACATTATGTGTTAATGCATTGGTAATATATTATAAGTGTTATAATTATTACTACTAATTATTATTATCCACCATAATTGTTGATTATGTTTGACAAGTATTAGGTATAGTTATTTGCTTTCTAAAGACATCGTGGCCCACTAAGATCAATTAAATTTCAAAGTCTATTCACTATTGCAATAGAACAATGCAAAACTGTCAAAATCTTGAAAACAATAAATTTTAGGAATAAACATCCTTTCATAAACTTGCCCTTATTTTTGATGAAAAAAAAAAAAAAATAAACAAAAAATATCAAAATTGGGGGCTGCCATTTACATATTTTGATTTTTTTTAAATTGATTTTCTATCCTTTTTTCAAACACTCTGTCTTAATATTTATTAAAAAATCATACATAGGCGCGTAAATTAGATCGATAACTAATAGGATCTCCGAACAAATTAAATTAATAAAGCTTCCGTAAAATAAAAAATTGTTATCATTTTTTCCTCGGCAAACGTCATATTTGACATAAAATTTCAGATATTTCCAAAACGGCTGGACATAAGTACGTATAATATATTATGAAGTATTTTTAGAATTACAAGTAGAATCAAAAAAACATATAATTTATACAGGGTCGTATTTAAAATAAGGAAGTTGACATCCACGGTATAACCGGAAGTGCTAGATGCTTGACAATATTTAAGCCGAATTGGCCATGTCGACGTAAGTACCTACTGCACGAGATTTTCAGAATGTTCCACAATGTAGTTTGTCTATAATTGATAAAAAACCTTATCGTTGGAACATCCGATATAGGATATGTTGTAAAATAGTTCTATCTGATCTACACTTCTGATATACTACTTCTCACCCCAAATAAATAATTAAGCACATCTTCCGGCAATTAGTTTTTTCTCCATAGCACAAAATATCCAACATGAATATATGAAATGAACGGATTGCTCCTTTTTTGTTCTTTTGTATAAATGAGATAATTTCAACTACTAGAATAAAAATTATATAAATAGTTAGAAGCTAAATTTAAAATTTTTCTTAATATATAAATGATATTTCGTATCGAGTCTACAGCATGATACATAAAATCATCTGTAAAATCACGGCTGGTGCTGTACAATTTTATTAATCAAAATATAGAGCTAACAAACTTATCGCTCGCTGCGTTGCCAAATTTCCGGATCTCGTCTTTCACACTTTTATCTGTGTATATCCGAGCACAGTAGCGCCACCTGGATGAACTAAATTTGTATATGTTGGGATAAAATTGGTCAAGACGAGATCCATAGCAAAATCGAGCTACGGCCCCCCCATAACCCACTGAGTCAAATAAAACCTATATACACGGAGAAAAAGGCGAGATCCGAAATCGGATCTCGTCTTTCCAAAATGATCTCACCTTGTATGGTATACATCTTCAAATGATCTCTCTTTGTATATATACACCTGTTTGATAGGATAAGATGGAATTTTATTAAAAAAAAAAGTTTGGATGTATCATTTTTTGTTCGTTTGTGCCTATTCAGTTTTAGTTTATACACTATTAAAATAGCAAAATATATGTTTAAAAGAAACCCCCTTTTTGATTTCATCATATGTAAATGTCCTTCACAATTGAAAATATTGACAAAAGAAACATATTGTTCACGTGAGTATGGAGAACCCGTTGTAGTATGTAGTTTTATCTGTGTTTAAACAAAGGAAAAAAAATTACATTACATTACATGTCTTGATGTTTTTATTTATTTATATTTTTATATAGTTTTTTAATATTTTTTTTTATTTGTGTATTTAACAATTAATTGTAAGTTTCAAGTCACCCTTTATGTTTTTCTTTTTGCTTGTATTTTAGTGTCCTGAGGATGACTTAATAAAAGTCGAAACGTCGACAGAGGAATTACTTTGTTTCTATAATTGACCTAAAACCAACCAACTTCAATTACTAAAATTTTAACATTAAAATCATAAATATAACAGTCAAAGAATTGTCCCCTGAAACCTCAAGGTAACCGAGTAATTCCGAATAACTATAAAATGCGTTTACAGTGAATAGATGCCTCAATTTGTTTTTAAAAGAGATTATGTTTGGGGAATCCTCTGGCAGCATATTAAAGAAAGCAATCCCAGAGTACATTGGTGACCTCCTGTACAATTCCCTCCTTGGTCGTGGAGGATGCAATTGATTTCTACCCCTTGTAAATTGTGAGTGTTGTGAACCGTTCTTTTGAATAAATCTCATCTTATTAAAGGTGAACTGTAACAGTTTATAGATGTATAAGCATGGAACTGTTAATACTTCTTTCCTAATAACAAATAACGGTTTGCATGTGTCACGACCAGATAGTCCAAATATCAAGCGAATAGTCCGCTTTTGTGAAATGAATATTCGATGCAAGTCCGTCGATCGCCCCCAAGAAATGATATAAGATAACGTCGGCTAGATTAACCCATAATACATTGATAAGAGGTTACGTCGATTAAAAATAGATCTTAATGAGAACACGATATGCCATTGCTTATATTTACCTTAGCACAAACACTGATAAGTTGATCCGTCCACATTAGTTCACGATCGACTATAACTCCCAACAAGTTAACAAGATCAGCCCACGGGAGATTGTGTCCACTAAAGCTCACATTAAATGGCAAGTTGGTTTGAAACTTATTAAAGTGAATGGCGACGCTCTTACTCAAGTTCACAATAAGTTTGTTTCTGTTGCACCACGACTGAAACTCCTCCAAAACAACGTTAGAGTATAGAGAAGTATATCGGAGTCTGCATCCTCAATCACTATCATTGTATCATCTGCATACAAAAACACCCTTCCGAAGCTAAGGTAGGTCGTTTACATATTATAGTAAGAATGTGAGTGGTCCCAAAACACGCCCTTGTGGGGTGTCGATATCAATACTCACAGAATCGGAGAAAGCATCACCCACACGCACTGCGAATCATCGGTTAGTTAAATAGGACTATATCCATTTATTTAAGGGTCCACGCATCCCCAGACTAGCTTGTAATGGCGCTTTGCTTTCCAGAGTGTCAGTTTCGGTCTTCTCGGGCGCCAGTCCTTTATTTTAAAGTGTAAATGACAACACTGTATTGCTCCGGGCAGTTAGCCGAAGAAATCATTATACCAGGGGTCAAGTTTTGAGAGCCAGATGAATAACAGAGTCGCTATAAATTAAACTTTCATTTATTTACACTAATAAATACAATAAAGAAAAATAAAATAAATAATTACAAATGAACAATATAAACGGTATAAGGGGGTGACGGTGTTATTTGCGGAAACCTCTGAGAACTCGGCCTTTCTATTGTCACACCCGGTATATTGTAATAAAAATATTACATCCGGTCGAACTAGCTACTTTACGCTGATTTAATCAAAGTTTATACAAGTTATGACTTTAGCATTGGTATTGTACATAATAGACAAATTGCAAAGTCAACAAAAAACTAGTACGATCGATGTTAACAATAGACAATTGCATCGGTTGATATTCGAAAGAGTGGAGATAATCAAAGGTTATAAATTTTAACGCAACAGGAAGTTACGGGGATTTTGATTTCCACGTCGGTAGAGTAAAGATTGAAGAGAGTGGTTAGAGACTGGGCGGCTCGGACCATGAAGTCTCCCCGCGTTGGAGCACATATGTGTCCGAGTGCTCCGCCTGGTTCTCTAATCACAAAACTCTCTTTTTTGGGGTTCTTGAGTAGTGTAAAGTTTTACGGTTTATCAACGCGAAGTTATAATTTAGTATTAATTATTATAATTCTGAACGTTTCTTTTTTTTAAACTAACCGAAAAAGATCAACTGTCTTGCCAGAAATGTTTGTAAGGTAAGTACTAATTTTTATGTATTGTAATTTTGATGAATTTACGAGTATTTTGAAATTTGTCCTTTTTTCACCAAATTTATTTTATTCTCTTATATACTCATATGCTTAAAAATTTATTTCTATTTGTGACATGGTGGAGGCGCTAAACCACTACATTTTATGACGGCTTGTTGGACGTTAAGTATCTCAGTTTGTTAGTTATTGTTTATTAATTTTTTTGGAAAAAGGACATGTTGTGTAGTATAATAAGATTTGCTATAATATATATATTTTTTTACTATTTGGTTATTGGGTGTGATTTTTAAAAGAGTATTTTCTGATATTTACCTGTGCGGTTAAAAATTTAATTTGTACTAGGGAATTGGTTTTCATTTACTCTGCTAGTAGTGATTTATTTTTTTTTCTTTCATACGATCATACGAGGTAATTTAATATTTTAGGATTTGAAAAGAAAATATATTTTTTTTTTTATATATTGCGATATTTAATGAAGTTGACGACCTGAGCATAGGCTCAAATTAACCAATAAACGACAATAAAATATAAAGTAATTATTATGACATGAGAAATGAAGGATTATAATATTTAAGAATTGCGACGAGATGTAGTTTAAAATATTTAAAAATATAGACAGTGGAATTGTAGGAACGCGTGATGTCGCGTTAAATAAGCTTAGTTAGCTGTAAAATTGTTTACAAAATGTAGGTCAAGATCTATAAGTCAAGTAACTATAAGGTCAAGGACAATAATTGTAGACGTTTTATTGCAGCTAATGACCGTTGAATATGGTAAAGATTTTTTTATATTTGTTATTTATTAGAAGGATGGGACGGATAGTTTCCCTGATAGAAAACGTACGTGGGTAGTACGAAAGTATAAAAAGGCAGTGATTATGTAGGTTAAAAATATTAGAAGGATGGGACGGATAGTTTCCCTGATAGAATACGTACGTAGGTAGTACGAAAATATAAAAATACAGTGAATGTGTAGGTTTAAAATGAAAATAAAAATGACATTTTAATGAAGAATATAAATATGACGACACGTTGGTCGGGCATGGAATGTGGCAATAGTGACAAATTGTCTATAAATAAGGAACTAGAAAAATACATTTAAATTACGTCTATTAATCTGATCGCGAGCTACAAAAAGTTAGACTTTTTAATGATTTTTAAAAATTTATGTAAAACTAATATTGAATTACCTTGTATATAGAGATATATAGAGACAAGTATAGCGTGTGTATATAGTAATGTATAGTAAGTAGTAAGATAAGTTGGTATAGAAAAATACTATTATTCGGATACATAATTTTCAAACTTTTAGAACAAAGCAGGTCACACACACATACACACCCCGTTTATTAAAAAAAAAGACCATTAAAGAGATATTAAAGGCAGTTGATAATATCCCGTCGTTTGTAAGTTATGGGGACGCCTATGGCTTCCACGGCGACTCGATATTAACCATTTGGAAGACAGTGATATCAATAATACTATTTTTGTTAAAAATTTGTTTTTTCGTTTTTTTTTTTTCATTTTGATATATTTGGAATCTAGGCTTAGATGAATTAAAATTCTAAAATTTGATTTACTCAACAGAGAATATAGGATATGTTCTAGTAATAGATAGTGAAGAAGACATTATTAATGTTCAACCCTGACATTAGCAGACATGTGTGGAAAAAATGATTAGATTTTTTAATTTTTAAAGTACAAGAGTAGGTTATATAATAGTTTTAATTGGGAAATATTTTTAAGTGTACAGTACGAATTAAGTTAATATTTGAGACAATCTTAATAAAAATAATATCAATACGAGGGACAGTTACATACTTAGTTATTCAAACAAAAAACAGGTGAATGTCAGGATATTTACTTTCATAATTATATAAAAATAGTAGAATGTTATTAATATATTTTTTTTCTTTTTACTAGGAATTATGGGAATATATAATTTAAAAAAATAAAATGTATTATCAATGAAAGAGCTGCTCAGTTCCAGAATAATGGATTATTATAATGAAACATATATAATATATATTTATTAACTTACTTTTACTTAAAACAATTTTTTTTTTTAATTTAACAAACTTTAATTTTGCAACTCTGGAGTTGAGTAACATACTACCATTGATAATACATATACAGAATATGAACTTGAATAATATGCTGTCGACCAAGAAAACGACTTTTCGGACAGCATTTCCAAAACAATTTAAAAAATATAATATTTCAAAACTTATCTTTAAAAACGGGAATCCTGATCTCAGCTATATCCTAAAATGGCTTTCACAGTTCACAATTTCCACGCTAAACTACAACTTCAAGACTACAATAATTCCACACCAATTTTTTTAATCGACTCATCACTTTTATTTTTCACACAACCCTCGTCAACATAATGTTGAGAGATAATACCGAATTATCACGACCAAAGTTAAATCCAAAATTCAAAAATGACAATTGAAACTAAAGTCTTATTCCTTAAGATATTCATTATCCGACAGACCGACAAAAACTGAGGTTTTTATTTCCAAAAACCGTTAAATTCATAAAACTGCAAATGCAAGAAAACAAAATTGTTAACTCCTGACAACGAATGCTGAGGAATCCCGATAATTTTCCAAGAAAATTGTAGCAAAAAGTATATTAACAACGTGGGAACTGGCCAAACGCAAAAGTGAAATTTAATACTTTATACCGATAAGATAAAAAATGTGTCTTATTTTTCTTAATATGTTATACTCAAAATAACATATTTGTACCCACATTATGCAAATGAATGCAAAAATTTCCATATACGTGCCAAAAATGGACACGCGGGAGTTCTAAAAATATTTAATTTAATATGAAAATGAAAATCATTTAGTTTTAGCAGTTTTTAATTTGTTTTTTTTTTTATTTTTAATCAGATATTTAAATAAGAGCATATATTGATACTTTTCTTTTTCTTTTTTGCATGATCTACTGTATCAAACGCCCATTACGACATGAGCCGCACGGCAACCATCACTAAATCACTGAGGAAAGCGGAGATGGGAGTTACGAAATGAAAACAAAAGGCATGACGATTAATACGAAAAAGTTTGCTCAAGCAACGATGAAACAATTCCACATCTCCATAACCCTCAAATTTTAACCAGACAACAACCACGGGGAACGAAAATCTCGTATAATGATGTTCCTCCTTCAGTCGAGCTGAATAGATGGAAGTGGAAATCGAACGATTAGGTGTACACACTACACATCTAAACGATTCGATACAAATTTATCAACCTATGAGGTACAATAAAGAGGACGCCTATGGTCAAGCATAACGAGTAGGCAGAACCATCCAATTTGGCGCCTTGCAACAACAATTGGAGATGTCAGCAACTTCCAACCCAACGATAGCAAACTCCCTCCCCGCAAGTACCAGTGATATGATGGCATAATTTCCGGCTACACCGAACAAAAGCTTAACATGGTTCAAGGACAACCAACTCCAGGGCCAACATTGTATATTTCATTTAACAATTTTTGTAAAGACATGCAAAAACAGTAATAATTTATTTTAACTAATATATATATATTTTTCTCTTTACAACTTTTCACAACTTTAAACAATTTTGAAAGATATTTTAATTTATATATATATATAAGATATACTATTGTATGCGGCACAGTTGATCTTTACGAGTACATTTTTAATTTTTTTTTTTTTTATTTAAACTTTAAACATTAGCGTCCCAGCAAAGGCAAAAATGGGGGCCATTTTTTCGTGAGTCCGGGGATGTCACACCCGGTATATTGTAATAAAAATATTACATCCGGTCGAACTAGCTACTTTACGCTGATTTAATCAAAGTTTATACAAGTTATGACTTTAGCATTGGTATTGTACATAATAGACAAATTGCAAAGTCAACAAAAAACTAGTACGATCGATGTTAACAATAGACAATTGCATCGGTTGATATTCGAAAGAGTGGAGATAATCAAAGGTTATAAATTTTAACGCAACAGGAAGTTACGGGGATTTTGATTTCCACTTCGGTGTAGTAAAGTTTGAAGAGAGTGGTTGGAGACTTGGCGGCTCGGACCATGAAGTCTCCCCGCGTTGGAGCACATATGTGTCCGAGTGCTCCGGCAGGTTCTCTAACCACAAAACTCTCTCGGTTTATTTTTGGGGTCTTCTCTCCAAACTTCGGCGAAGTAAACTTCGGGTCCTAGAAGCGCTAATTCCCCCCGTTGGGTATAGTGACTTGAGATTTATAGTTTATTTTAACGCGAATTAATTTCAAGAGTAACTATTATTAAATATTTATAAACTTTAACAATTCTTTTAACGCGAACGAAGTATCAGCTGTGTCGCCAGAATGATTGTAATGTAAGTACGAATTTTTAATTATTATGATTGTTGATTTTTAAACTTGTCCTTTTTTATTAAATTGATTTCTTGTACATTTTCTAAATAATTAAATAAATAATAGTTAGTAATATTCATCTGACTTTCCTTTCATTTTTAATATAGTTTCTTTCAATTTAATCAAATAACTACTAACTGAGAGACGCCGCTCGAATACAGACCGTCACTCGTTTACGAGGGAGAATCAATAAGATCCTCTTTCGTGAGCGTGATGTAAGTGGGCGATTCTCGAGTAGCTAAACAAGCCAAGCGAGTTAATTTTTAATTATTACAATTGATGATTTTGAAACTTATTCTTTTTCCATTAAATTGATTTTCATATTCTTAAAAGTTTATCTTATTCGTTACACTATATACTAGGATACGGTTTCCTTTCGGACGGGAGTCACGCCACTGGCAGAAAAGGGGAAGCGTCCGCCTACGCAGGGCTCTCCACCAGATCCTCAAGTTCGGCGCTCTGCAGCAGGGGTGAAATGTCAGCCTACGCGTGGCTTCCCACCGCTACCGCAGAATGACCAGGTACGCCACTGGCAGTAGAGGTCGGGTGTCCGCCTACGCAGGGCTCCCCACCAATACCGAAGTTTGACGTTTGTCAGCAGGAGTGCGATGTCCGCCTACGCAGCTCTTCCCACTACTACCACACTGGTCCGGTACAGGGTGCAACAACCAGTGCACCACTGCCAGCATAAGCTGGGTGTCCGCCTTCGCAGGGCTCCCAACCGATACCGGAATTCGGCGTTTATTAAGCAGGGGTGAGATGTCCGCCTACGCAGGGCTTCCCACCGCTACCCACACTGGTACTACAGGGTGAACAACCAGTACGCCACTGCCAGCATAAGCTGGGTGTCCGCATACGCAGGGCTCCCAACCGATACCGGAATTCGGCGCTTATTAAGCAGGGGTGAGACGTCCGCCTACGCAGGGCCTCCCACCGCTACCCACACTGGTTCGGTACAGGGTGAAACAACCAGTGCACCACTGTCAGCATAGGCTGGGTGTCCGCCTACGCAGGGCTCCCAACCGATACCGGAGTTCGGCGTGTATTAAGCAGGGGTGAGATGTCCGCCTACGCAGGGCTTCCCACCGCTACCCACACTGGTACGACACTGCACTGACGGTGAACTTACTCTACTACTGCTTTAGGTAGATGTTCTCTGTTCGGCGCTCGAGTGCAGAGTGCCGTTTGCATTGAACGGCTGGTTCTTTTATACCCCACCGCGGGAGTGGGGCCTGCTATGAATGCTAGCAGGACGGAGCAAATACCCACTATGTCGTTAAGTCGGCCGGGGCAGATAATAGAATATATACAATTTAGTAACTTCGTTACAAGCTTATCCCGCACAAATCATTCATCAACTGTCAAATGCTCCCGATAAGTCAAAAAGCAAAGCAACCCTTATCCGTGCTGTTATGGACACACTGTATGAAGTCAGTGACACAGGTCTCGGTGGAGAGTCCCTTTCTAAATCCGCATGCTGACTGCTACTGAGAACTTCAAACCTGTCCAAGAAGTTGCAAATACGGTCGGCCACCACCCTATCGATTATTTTGGATATTAGACTAAGGAGAAGGAGTGTAACAGGCCTATAGTTCTCAATGTTAGTACTGTCACCCTGTTTGAAAATTGGCACCACTCGATCTCATTATAACAGGATCAAAAAACTTGGACACCTGTACAATAGGTCCCACAGTACACTGGGACAATAAAACACAACCGAAATGAGCATACATGCTATTCTGGCAAGCAACACTATTTCTAAGAAGCAGACTTTTGATTCTTTTCAAATGACAGCTTACTGTTTGGACAAACAAATGAGAGCTTCAAAGGCACCACTCGAGCTCATCAACAGGATCAAAAAACATGGACCTGTAAAATAGGTCCCACAGTACACTGGGACGATAAAACTACACCGAAATGAGCTTATATACAATTCTGGCAAGCAACGCTATTTCTAAGAGGCAGACTTTTGATTTTTTTAAATGACAGCTTATTGTACCGTTTGGACAAATAAATGAGAGCTTCAAAGGCACCACTCGATCTCATCAAGAGGATCAAAAATCATGGACACCTGTACAATAGGTCCCACAGTACACTGGGACGATAAAACAACACCGAAATGAGCATAATCGTATATATGCAAGCAACGCTATTTCTAAGAGGCAGACTTTTGATTTTTTTTAAAATGACAGCTTATTGTACCTACTGTTTGGACAAACAAATGAGAGCTTCAAATATAGTTTAAAAAATCATTTATTAAATATACAATATATACAATACATTTTTAATGTATAAAAAGCTTAATCCCAAAACTTAATTAACCCATCCCAACCCGCCGTTACCAATTTACTGGGTTCATGCGGATGCCACAACACTTCAATGCAAACACCGTCATGTGCTTTCCATTTCTTGTACAATTTTGTTGTTTTCCAGTCCCAAATAAAACACTTTCCATCTGCGTCACCAGACACCAAATAACTCATGTCTGGTGAAAAGTCCAACGTACACGCATATCCCGCAACCATATGACCAGAGAATGTCTTCTTCCGGTTAATCTTAAACCGGTTCATCGCCGAAAATATCACTATTTTATTGTCCATGCTTTGGCACGCTAACCATTTGGCGTTTGGTGATGGAGTTACAGATGGCATACTATGCATTTGAGGGTCTGCGATGTATTTCATATCAACCGGAATATCCCATTCCCACACACGCAGCGATTTATCATCGGATGTCGTGACAAATCGTCTATTGTCATCTACGAAAGTAATCGAATTAACTGCCCCTAAATGCCTATCGTATTCCTGAACTACATTACCCGACCGAATATCCCAACATATAATTTTCTTATCTGATGTTCCAGCAACAAACAAATGCTGCTTGTTCTTATCAGGATTGAATTTAACACAATATGGGATCTTTCTGCTTGTAAATCGTGATAATACTTGTCCCGTTTCAGTGTCCCATAACTTAATATATCTATCGTATCCTGCCGATAAGAATCTTTTGCCGTTGTTATCGAAATTGATGTCCCTAACAGCTTGTCGATGACCATAGTACGTCCTAATACATCTTCTTTCATTATACACTTCCCATAATTTGATTTTACAATCCATGCCAGCTGATGTGCGGTACGTGGGTACCAAGCAATTGCGGAAACGCCTTTCGTGTGTCCTGACCACGTATGGATATGGGCCTTCGGTAGGAAACATTTGGTTGGGGGTGTTTCTGAACGCAAATTGACTCCAACATCTTGCGGGGGGTGTAGAAATGATCTGCCTTGGTAGTCGACTGGGTTATTGATGTGTAGTACGGATTTTTCCTCAATTTGTTTTGCCTCGCCGTCAATAGGGCGGGCATGGCGTTTCATTCTTTTCGTCATCAATTCCTGAAAAAATAATTGTAAATAATTAATCAGTTATTTACATACACTGAGTGTTTTATATACCCCCAAACAAAAAATTAATTTTTGCAGAGCAATAATAAGTTTATATGTAGGCGAACTTATTAAAACACATTATTATAGGAGTCTGGTAGCATTATATTTCTGCACTGAACAATTGGCACGGCCATTGTAGTTCAATTTTGTTTACAAATTCTTTTACTTGATTTCTACTCTCAAACTCTACTTTTTCATCAATTTCTGTCAAAAAAAACCCAATAAAAGTGTGTTAAAAAGATATTATTGTTTTTAGACTTCCTAAAGAGCCTGCTCGTAGACCTAACTGGACAGAATATGTGTCTCGAATTAATTGGACACCAACGAGGACCAGTTTGATTTGCTCGAAACATTTTGCACCTGCAACTTTTGACAAAACTGGATCCTGTCCCTGCTCATCCGCATTGTCTAGTAAGTAAATCTTATTATGTAGGATAATTATTTAACTCAAATAACAATTAATTGTTATGCTACTATAATATATCCAACACAAAATGTGTTAATAATATGCTTGTATGACATGTTATATGTAGGTAGTAGCTAATAACATGTTTGATTTCAGGAACAGTCCTCCAGTAAACCACCGATCACAATAATATCTGATATACTAATACAACGGACTCCTCCAATGAACATAGATATGCCTAAAACACCTGCTCAACCAACTACATCTGCCAGACGAAAAATATGGAGAAAATTGAAACAGGTTGAAATAGCAAAATTGGAAAAAAAGGTAATTATGCTGCAAAAAAAAACCATCGGCGAGAGGAGCGGATATCAAGCATAAAAAATATTTTTACTGCAAAAGAAGCACTTTATCCAAGAAGAAACGCTGGATATTATTTCAAAACTAGGAGGACCACAGCACTTATACATACGGCAATTGAAGAAAAAATGTAATCATCCATTAAACAAAGAATATGCGAAAGATGTGAAAGTGTTTGCTCTTACACTGCATTATTATTCGCCAAATGCTTATAACTATAAGCAGATGGTATCACAGTGTTAATGGAGAGCCGGGATTTACGATTGAAGCATTTCAGGCTTTGAAGTGTAAAGTTCAATATTCTTCAAAGAAAATAATATACGGCATAATAATTGATGAGATGGCTATCCGTCAGCAAGAAGAATGGGTTCCCAGTAAGGATAAATATTATGGCTATATTGTTATGGGAACAGGTTCCTCAGAGAATATTTTGGCTAAAGAGGCCCTAGTTTTTCTTTTAAAGTGTATCAACAGAAAATGGAAGATACCAGTAGCCTATTTCATGATTTCCAGTATAACAGGAGAGCAGAAAAAGGCCTTGGTTTTGGAATGCCTAAGAAATTGTCATGAGGTTGGATTACAAGTTGTCAGCCTTACATGTGATGGACCTCCAGCAAATTTAACAATCGCAAAACACCTGGGTTGCAATTTACATCACTTAAACTTAAAAACGTCTTTTCCACATCCATCATGTGATGAAGAAGTTGTGGTTTTCCTTGACTCACCCCATATGCTAAAGTTAGTTCGAAATACACTAGGCGAAAAACATTCTTTTACCGATGCACAAAATAATCGTATTGAGTGGAGATATTTTAAACAATTGCATGAATTGCAACAGAGTGAATCTTTTCATTTAGCTAATAAGTTAAGATCACAACACGCTTTTCATAAACAAAAAATGAAAGTCCGCCTGGCAACCCAGGTATTTAGCGAAAGTGTTGCTACTGCGTTAGAGTTCTGTTTGAATGAATTGTAGCTAGAACAATAAGCTCTTCGTAAATGTTGGAAATTTGGTTCACACTGGCTGCCTATCACCACTGTGAGTTGTGGATCAACGAAACGGTCCGTCTGGTGAAAGCATGGTAGTGTGAAACAAATTTCCAACGTAACTAAAAGTCTTGTTACTTTATGTAACAAGCAACAATTTATCCAGATCATGATTATATTCCGGGACCATTTTCTGAATTTTCGAAATTCATTATTGTTAATATTGCTGGATTTGTAGTTTTTAGTTTAAAGTAGCAAAGTATTTGCGGAGAATGTCAAGATGCATTATTAAAATGAAAGCAAAAAAGGGATTACAAATTTCTTCAAAAGATGTTCTAGACATTTGTTTCCAATGCGAAAAGATCATAAAAAATCGTATAGTAGCTACTAATGAAAAGTTGCCTGCAGAATTAATAAGAAATTTGTAAATAGTAATATTTTTCCTAATTTAGTTGTGCACGGTTTTGATCAATCAGTGTTTGATAACTAGAGATATTTACTGATCAAATCTATTGCGACTAAATACGTTAATATCAGGATGTATTATTTAAGTAAAAATAAAATAGATAAATCACTTAGCATACGGCAAGATTTAAATAAAATTGTTTTGTTTAAGGGGTATTAATATTATATCATTTATAAAGTACTAACGTCTTTTATTCTTGTATTTAGGTATCAAATATCAATAATTAATAATTACCTTTATTTCAAGTGCTTTGTACACTTTTCAAATTAAAGTATAAACCCAAGCTGCAAATTAAAAAACAAAAACGTCAACAAAAATAGCCAGTGCGGCTCTGGAGAATCCGCCATATTCGCGATTACGCCCCGCCCAATGCATCCGTTTGTGTACAATGTAAAATTAATGCTTATAGTGGCTCCTTATAACTCAATGGTTTTTCTCAATGATCACTAGATTTAAATTAATTAATTAAATTACCCCCAAAGGCTGGGGAATCAGTTCATTTTTTGTGTGATTTTATTTTTCAAACTAACAGTAAAACAATCAAATAATAATTTACTCACCTGAAGTTCTATTTGTTCTTCTGGAGTAGGCTTCGTAACACGCTGTTCATTCTCATAACCACCCCATGGTCCCAAAAATCCATCAATGTCGCTTGCGTCATTATTTTGGTTCCGTTTTCGCTTATCCGAAGTTCTTAACTTCGTCGATTCAAACACAGTTTTCAAATTCGAATTTGTAGCCTCTTCTGTGTTGCCAATAACTCTATCACCACCGTCTTTTTCTATATCTCCTACTGATGGATCTAAAGCATAACCGTAACTCGCAAATGTACGACGTTGATTTTCGAATTGAAATTCACTTAGGTAAGCTGGTTCTATTCGACCTGATAACATGTTGGTGTCCAAGCTCTGTTGTTGAGTTTGGAATGGGTTTGCCGGACCTACCACTGGTGCAAACAATTCATCGTATTTTGCGTTGTATGTAAGTTCTTTGGTATCTAGTTTTGTGAATATTTTGTCATCAGTGAGACTAGTTGAAAGAACTGTTGGAGCCGCACATATTTGCATTAGTTTACCTCTTAGAGAAAGGTCTACTTCTGGAGTTTCATTGCAGGTCCGATCACGAGTTGTTTCCGTTGGCTTTACTTCAGATGAAATTTTGCCTTCGTCACCGTCACTATCACTATATTCTTGTAGTGATAATATTCTTCGTAGCACTTTATCTTAAACTTAATATGGACAAACCGTTTAATAAACTATTATTAAACAAACATAAGCTAGAGAAATATTAACCACACACACATAAAACTGGTATGTCTGTGTTATGTGACCACACAAATCTAAAACAATCTCAATAATGCTGGTGGTACAATAAAACATGTACCTTATATATGCTTAGAAAAG
This sequence comes from Apoderus coryli, assembly GCA_911728435.2. Taxonomy (NCBI): domain Eukaryota; kingdom Metazoa; phylum Arthropoda; class Insecta; order Coleoptera; family Attelabidae; genus Apoderus; species Apoderus coryli. The sequence continues at coordinate 30,530,777 of OU452198.1, read as the reverse complement.
TCAAATGTCAAACCAAAAGTCACTGTCACTTGTCTGTCAATCACAAATTTGATTGACGGTTGAGTTGGGTCAAAATTTGACGTTGACGTGCCTTTTATGTAAAATTCAAGTGAAGTGAGCAGTAGATGATCATGTAAATCAGCCCAGCTGATCTGAATTTGTAGATGCATAACACTTGCTGTTTCGACTGCATCTTGTGTAGATAAACAGAAATTCAAAATTATCCTTATAATTATAAATTGCACATATTATTTCTAGTAGGTATGTAAACATTTAACAATATCGTATAACAACATGATATTATTTTGTAAATTACAAATTTCATCACCAGTGGATTTCCTAATCGCCAAATATCAGGTGTTTTCACTCACTTCACTTTACTGCCCTTATAAAATTCATGCCTTAGATTAGGAAAGGGAGGGGATTTTTTTTTTTTAAACATCCTTCTGGTCCTCCACTCGCACACCTCGGTACGCACTTAAGCCCCCGGCCCAGATAAAGTAAGTATCAGATACGACGGCCGGCGGAATTTCTTTGATGTTTGTGTCCTAAATTTCGTGACCTTGACGCCATTATTATAATAGTTTTTCCGGGTTTATTCCTTTTGCCTTTTCGTTTTAGTATAAAGTAATGCCAACAATTAGGAATATTCCTTTCAATTTCAAACCTATTTCGTTGACGACAAATTAATAATTAAACATAGTGTGTGTATATTACCATTATCACCATGTTTGTTTTATAATACATTTTGAAATCTAAGTTAATAATAAAAGTAACAATAAAGTAAATTTTAGTAAAATTATATGATTATAAACCAAATTCTCGATGTTCGTCAATATTATTTGTTCAACAATTAAACTAAAAATTATTTGAATTGTATTTACATTTTAAACATATGGAGTGTATGCATTAAGGGCGTGGGCGTGTTCTTAAAGCAATTAAATAATATTTCCAAAATTGAATTTAATATTTAATCATCCTATTGGCATAAAATTGAAAATAACATAAAATGTATTATAATTTTAAATACTCTACTACTAGTTACTCTTAAATCTGCATGTTTTATTTAAAAAGCGAGATCTCAGCATTTTGAACCATCATATTTCATGAAATATGGTTGTGATACCTACCTATATATACCAGGATTATTTCAAAGCTTTTCAAATTCATTGTTTCATTTTAAACAGTGACTAAGGAGCAGTAAAAATGGCAGAAAGTAGACACGTTCACTTTAATAAAGAGGCCAAATTGTATTTCATTTTTACTGAGTTCATTAAACAGTAATTTTTTACGATGTCTGAAAATAGAGTCATGATCAGTGAGAACTTGTAGTTCTCACTTGTGTTGCCGTTTAGGGATATTTTTTAATATGTCAAAAACAAAATGTTACGGTACCTATTGTCAAAAATTTTGCTTTGTACTCTGATACAAAATTAATGAGAACGTTATAAACGTTCTGGTATTTTTACTGGTCATATTTACGATGTTGGATAAAATATTTCACAAAATGAAAAACAAAAAAAAAACTACTAGAGTTTATTAGTTTTATTATTAAAAAATATTTACCAGATTGTAAAAGGAACAGTTTGATTTTCAATACAAATACAATTCAATAGTATATACATATTAGGTACCTATATACTAAAAATATTTATGTAGGTACATACATTAAAAAAAATATATAAATCGTTCCAAGTTTCTATAAATTACGTATTTTTTGGTGTTGGAAATTATAGGCTCTACCCCAAAAGACTAAATCTTCTGCAATATTCAATAAACATACAGTTAGAAATTCGGTCCTCTTGGGCATCGTCTATACGATGCTTAAATTTAGACTAAGTATTTCATGTTGCATACTTGAATATAGAAGAGGTACATAATTATAGCCACATTTTTATTCAATTGTATATTTTTAACAGGTATAATAAATAAAATACAGAGAAAGCCTATAAATATGAAACGACAATATTAGTATTAGGTATTAAAATATTTGATAAGCTTACATTATTTGTAAATTAGGTGACAAAATCGAGTTTTCTATTTAGTCTCTTCTTCACACAATGAACACACAATCAAACTTGCTTTGGTTTTAAACAAGGCTACATTATGGATTCTTAAAGCATTACCGTTCTTTATTTCCGCCTGTCTTATATATCTTGTTACAGTAATGACATGCTTCCGAGGAATTTCTTCAGATCTCGGAGATGTAGAGTTAGATAGATAAATCCATGTTCCGTAGCTAAAAAATACTTTAAAAACCCTTAAAAGTAAGTGTTATCAATAATACTACCAGAAAATTCACCGTAAATAAAACAGGATCTTATAGGCTGTAAATAAACACAGCTTTGTTCTAATGAACAGTTTTGTTCTGTCGGTGCGGCGGGTATTTGCGGACAATATCTTGCAGTAGGGATTAGGAATGAGGAAAGAAATGAATAAGGAACGTATAGGCAATAATATTCCATTACTGAAGTAAAAAACAAAACAAACTGGAAAAACTATTCTCATGAAAATTAAAAAAGAATTAACATACTTAATAAAAACTTAACAGTTCTCTAAAAATGCACACAAAAAATAAATTAATAACATATTCTAAGAGAAAAGCGACTTGCTTTATGTATAAATTAATGAATTAAGTACCTATTCAATTAAATAATAAAATTATTAATATAGTAGTAGTAGTATAGTAGTTGTTTAAAAAGGTTCTAATGTTTCCTAAATAGGTGATGCCCAAATTAATTAAAAAAAAAAATACTAGAGAAATTCAGTAGCTGAAGTATGTTCAAATTTTGAGAACAAGGAAAAATAACTCCTCCACTGGATAATGCATCGATTGGTATTGAACCAGAAACGCAAATACTCTGAACACATTTCTAAACGAATTTCAAATAATCTTTATACATGACAAAGAATAGAAATCTTTCTATGTTGCTTTGGTTCTTTCTTTTTTCTCAATTCCCTATTAGCATACTTCAATGAATAAAAAATTCGCATTCGGATAAACAACTTTAAAACATATGTCTTAGGAAATTCGGAACAATCATGAGAAAATTCAATATTTTTCATAATTTCAAAGAATGTTTTACCTATATTTGGTTCTTTACATACATCTGGAAACATATTAAAATAAATGGATTCAAGTTGGTAAACATAGTGTAAAAATGCCTCATTTGGTGTTTTCAGAGCACCAAATGTACTACCACTGGTTTTAAAATTTTTGAAATAAGTTAGAAGATTTCTACATGTTAAATCGGTACATTCCCTAGCAAATCTCTCACATGTATCACATGTGGGAATTTTTAAAGCTTTAGAAATTAAATACCCACAAACATATGAAAATGCATTCTGCTCTGTTAGCTCTTGGTTGCGATAATCGTAATCGTTTAACGTCAACAACTGTCCTTGATGTAATGTTGTTTCGTTAATATTAACCTCATTTTTGATATCTTTCAATTTTGTCAATATGTTGTCAAAATCCTCCGAACAGTTTTTTCCTGTAGTATAAAGAAAATCTTGGCTAAATAACTTTTTAAATGCTCTTTCAAACTGTATGTAGTATTTATACAATTACCACCTTGTTGGCGTATGCTGCCAAAAAAGTTTTCCAAACAATCTTGGTTAACACGCTTTGTCATAAGATATTGAAAGCCAGCTGTAGACAATGTTTTCCACAGTTCTTTAATAGCATTAATAGTAATTAGCCAAGCCCTAATGAAATTAATTCTTCCTGTAATATTAGATTTTTTTGGATCTAAAACTACTAGCTCCTTTAAAAAAGTTGACGCTTCGTTTAGAAATTGAATTTGAAAGTCTTCACCTCGAAATACATTTTGATGTATTACCTATAGACGAATTTAACATGTCAAACAAATCGTTAAACTTTTCAATAACTTCAATTGTAAATGCGGCATCGGCTGAAAGATATCCTAAACTTACGTATGTATTCATACCACTTGACACAGAGTGACTTAAAACTTGTGTAGCTAGGTAAACCTTCATTTTTTGAAAGTTGTTAGGTTTTATGTGGATATCAGTCAGCTTAGGCGCACATCTGTTATTATTTGATTTGTCCATTTCATAAAATTTCGATATATATGACCAAGATGTCTTTCTGCCTTTATGACATAAATTATTTTTTAAAAGGTTATTTCTGGTCGCTTTTATGATGTGGGGAGTATCAAATATATATAAGATTTCATTATTATTATTGAATTTTAATTTTGGATTATCAGGAGATACATTTAAAAGTTTTGAAAGTTGGACAAAATTAGGTCCCATATCACTAACAAATGCGTTAACAGTCAGACCGATGTTGAATAATTTTTGAACAGCTTTTTCTAATACGAGTATTAAGTCTTTTGCAGGATAAGAACTTGGAATAAAAAAATAGGCTAAGGGTTGTTTCCAGTTACTATATAAACCTCGAACCATTAGAACACAAGCATTTTCAGCTGGAATAAAAGTTTTTTCACCAGTTGGTGTGTCAGAAACTCCAACAATTTCATCTCTCCCTACATGATAGAATAAGTTGGCTTTAATAGACATTTCGTCAATACAAATGATGCAATATTTCTGTATGCTCGAGGGCCAAGAAAATATAAAGATAAAGCGAATTGTTTATATTCCATACTATACCTCCTACCATATTTACCCATCTGACACAGTGTTCCTTGAAGTTTGACCAAATTTGCAAAACGTCCTGGTAAAAATTTGTCACAAAGTACGCCAAACTCTTCAATGCTTGTGTCTTTAATAGATGGTGCGTTAGATTTATTTCTTCGTTTCAGTGCCTTTATTTTAAGTTTGTCTACACTCGAACTTGACGCACTTAAACATGAAGATGTTTGCGGCGCGACTTGGGATTTTAATGGCGTCAATGCTGCGAGAGATAGTAATTATTTAGAATACATTAATTATAGAGTAAACATTATTAAATAGTTCAAATACAAACGTCTTAATTCTATTTCGTGTTCGGCTGCATTTTCATCTTCAGATATTTTTTTGTCCGTGTTTGTAGTGTTGAGAGCAGGCTTGATACTGTAGAAATATTGGGGCAATTATAGTTAATTTGTGCAGAAAAATGAAACACAATATATCTCGTAATATATTTTACAACTCTTTTATTTTAACTACTCGACAACAACAACACAGGTGATGTGATATGGATCTATTATAGTGAGCATACAATGTTGCCACTGTTAACTATTTAGTTTTATATTCAACACCCCCTCTTCTCAATTTAAACATTTATACAATACAGTTTTAAATTGCAAATCAACAAAAAAAATGAAACTCTAAAAAACAAAACAAAAATAATAAGAACATCAGCTTTTCAAAAAAGTAAGAAATTATTCTTGAATAACATTTCTAATTATGTCTAAAGAATAATTAAACATTTATAAAATTTCTTTTATAATCAACTTATTTCGAAAATAATCAAACTTTTCTTTAGTTAAAGATTTGGTCATAAGATCAGAAACATTTTCATTTGTTGGTATATAAAGAACATGAATAATACCTTTTGCTAAAATGTCTTTAATAAAATGAACTTTAATGTCAATGTGCTTAGATCTTTTATTATTATCATAACTTTGAATAGAATGTAAAGCACTTTGATTGTCTATTAATAAGGTTGTCTTTAAATTGTCTATCGAAAAATCGGAACAAATACCTCTTAAGTACACTAGCTCTGAAGCTGTTAATGCACCAGCTATGTATTCAGCTTCATAGCTTGATTGTGCCACGACACTTTGTTTTTTAGAAGTCCACGATACTAGATTTTGGTTAAAATACACTGCGAATCCACTAACGCTTTTTCGATCAGTATGATCACTTCCCCAATCTGCATCGGAATATGCCAATAAATGGTTTTCATCATTATCGTTCTTTTGATAAACTAAATTCATATTTCGGGTAAACTTTAAATATCTTAATATTCGTTTTGCAGCTTGCCATAGTTGCTCAGTAGGTTTTTCTAAAAATCTGCTTAAGAATATTACTGGATAGCTTATATCAGGTCGACTGATAGTAGATACATATAAAAGTGAACCTATTAGTTCTCTATAAGGTATATTTGTTTTCGTTTCTAAGTCTTGATTGACTTGGAAATTGGATTCCATAGGCGTACGCACAATGTTGCAATCTTGCATTTTGAATTTTTTAAGCATTTTGTCAATTAATGTTGTTTGGGTAATACATTTCTTATTATTAAGACTTCTTATTTCCATTCCTAGGAAATTTTTCATTTCACCTAAGTTTTTCGCAGAGAATTCTGTTTCTAATGCTTTTATAATTCTGCAGCTATTAGTTCCCATAATTATTATGTCATCGACCCATATTAGTAGCCAAACTTTATCACCAATATATAGACAAAAATCATGTCCTGATCTTGTTAAATTATTTTTATCTGCGAAACTTGTGAAATCTTTCATTCCACATTCTCGGTGCTTCACGCAAACCATATAATGCTTTTTTCAATTTTAAGCAGTTGTATTTCTTTTCATTTTCTATCTTTACACCTTCTGGAATTTTTATGTATACATCTATGTTCAAATTACCATGTAAAAACGCTGTAGGTATATCAAGTTGTGTTATTTTATAATCATTTTCTATAGCATGTGCAATAAACATTCGTATTGTTTGATATCGAGCTACTGGAGCATATACATTGTAATGTAATTCTTCTTGATATCCCTTCGCCACGAGTCTTGCTTTCTTTAAACCATTTTTTTTAGTATTGAATACCCAACGAGTATCTATCGCCTTTTTGTTTTCTGGCAGTTTTGCTGGTTCCCAAGTACCATGTTGTTCATGAGCTTTCAACTCTTTATCTATTGCATTTTTCCACTCAATTCCATTTTTCATGGCAGTACTATAGTCTTTTGGTTCCTCTTCTTCTTCAGCTACAAAACAATATGCATAATATAGTTCATAATCACTGAATTTCTTTGGGGTATTAACTTTCCTCTTATTTGGTCTTTGTTTATTTACATATTTTGTTAGGTTATATTCTCCGTCTGAATCTGAACTGTTATCATTTATCTCTTCTTCTGTCTGATTTTCCTCTTCCTCTACGTCAACATTTGTAGATTCATTTTGATTTGTTTTACCTCTCTCATCGCTTTGTTTTTCTTCTTCGAATCCATATAATATATCTGTCTCATCAAATTTTACATCACGTGAAACTATTACTTCATCGGTTTCTGGATCCCAAACTCTATATCCATTTAAACTATATCCAACCATTCTTATTTCTTTCGCTCTTGTTTCCAATTTATCTCCTGAGTTAGGTAATTTTAATGTCCAACCTTTACTTCCGAATATTCTTACTTAACTTACTTAAATCAGTTTTACCATAAAAAACCTTTGCAGGAGTCTCGCCATTCAATGTGCTTGTTGGAGATCTGTTTAATTGGTAGGCAGCACTTCTTATTGCTTCACCCCATAAATACCTTGGTAAATTTGTTTCGGCAAACATAGTACGTACTTTATCCAATAGAGTTCTATTAGCCCTTTCGCTAACTCCGTTTTGCTGACTTGTATAAGGTAGCGTATATTCCATTTTTATACCTTTTTGTTGACAAAAATTCTTCAACTCTGATGATATAAATTCACCTCCATTGTCACATCTAAGCCTAGAACATTTATAACCTTGTGATTTTAGTTCTCTAATGTGATTCATTAAATTAAATTGAGCTTCACTTTTCTTCTTTAATAAGTATACTGTCATAAAATGTGAAAAATCATCTATCACTACTTGGTAATATTTTTCATCATTTTTGGTTGGAGTACGTATTGGTCCACCTATGTCTGTGTGTAGCAGTTCACCTATGTATTTTGATCTCGGCAAAGTTTTATTCTCAAAAGGAACCCTAGTTGCTTTTCCTTCTCGACATGGACCACATATTTTGTTCGGTAACGGAAGATTCAATTTACGCATATAATTTTCTGATAAGTGTCCTAGACGTTTATGCCACATGTCTCCTGTGATTGTCAAATTACCAGCTTTAAAATTTGACTCCGTAGTATCTAATTTGAAATTTACAACATACAAATTATTTCTAGACATGCATTCTACTTCTACTTTTCCTTTAATTACTGCTTTATCTGATTCAAAAATTATCTTATTTCCTTTTTCATTTATCTTTTTTACAGAGAGCAAGTTGTGAGTTAATTTTGGTACAATTAATGCATCAATGTTTACTTTTGTATTTTTATATAACAAATTTAATGTACCTTTTTCCTTTGAAATTAAAGTATTTCCATTAGCTACTCTTATTCTTATTTCATTTTCAAGCTTAACTTTATTTTTCATATATTTAGACATCGTTTCTGTAACTAAGTGATCTGTTGCACCACTATCTAAAATAAAAAAATAATCTGACTCACCATTTTTATTATTTGCCATACCTGCGTTCACAACTTCTGTTACAAAACTTATAGCCTCATCTGCTATATTTCCTGTATTTTCTTCTACCGTTTCACTCAAATATGCTTGTCTTCTGAATCCGGTCCTGTAGTTTCTGCCTCTGCCTCTTGACGGACTATTTTTCCATGTACCTCTGCCTCTCATTTCGACTTTTGAATTTTTCTGACAGTCTTTAATAAAATGTCCCGTTTCGCCACAATTATAACACTTGTTATTAGGCTTGTAGTGATTATACATTTTATTTCCCGCACTAAAAGCACAATTTTTTGTTACAAAGGAATCCGGTTGAGAGTCTTTAAACTTTAATTCAGCATCAAGAAGTCTACTTTTCACAAATTCAAGAGTAATATCAGTAGAAACTGTCTCTATCGCAGTTATTACAGTTTCATATTTATCAGGCATCGTTAATAACAAATAACACGCTTTATCACTTTCATCAAGTGTAGCACCTGCAGCTTCTAAGTCTCTCAATAGTGTCTCTACTTTAATAAAATGATCTTGTAGGTCATTTGTTGTGCACTTTAATTTCAACAATTTCTTCATAATAAATAACTTGGAAAACGTACTTTTACGTTCAAAAACATTTCTTAAGGATCTCAGCATTGCTTCAGATGTCTTTGCATCTTTTATATATTCAAGAAATTTGTCGGAAATACACTGTACTATTATACACTTTGCTTTGGTGTCATCTCTTTCATATGCCGCTTTAGCTACATTTGACATATTTCCATATTCTTCGGGTTTAACATTTATAACATTCTTGATACCTTCTTTTTCCAATAATATTTCCACTCGGAATCTCCAATTTGAATAGTTATTACTTGACAATTGTGGAAATGGTAGTAGCGAAGCCATTTTTAATTATTTTGCCAACTTTTACTGTACTTTTTACGTACCGAGAGGTACCGGGATCGATACCCGGCGCCTCCACCATGTAACGAATAAAAATAGAAAATAAATCAGATAAGAAATCAATTTTGTGGAAAAAGAAACAAGTTTCAAAAAATCAACATTTCTAATAATTAAAAAGTTACTCGCTTGGCTTGTCTAGCTACTCGAGAATCACCCACTTACATCACGCTCACGAAAGAGGATCTTATTGATTCTCCCTCGTAAACGAGTGACGGTCTGTATTTGAGCGGCGTCTCTCAGTTAGTAGTTATTTGATTAAATTGAAAGAAGCTATATTAAAAATAAAAGGAAAGTCAGATGAATATTACTAACTATTATTTATTTAATTAATTAGAAAAATTTACAAAAAATCAATCTGGTGAAAAAGGACAAGTTTCAATAAAAATCAATAATTATTATAATTAACAATTGGTACTTACATAAAAATCATTTCTGGCAACACAGTTGATGATTACTTCGCGTTAATATAATACTTAATATTTATATTGGCCAAAATCAAAACTCTAATCGCGTTAAATAAACTGTAAATTTTAAGTCGCTATACCCAACGAGGGGACTTAGCGCTTCCAGGACCCGAAGTTTACTTCGCCGAAGTTTGGAGAGAAGACCCCAAAAATAAACCGAGAGAGTTTTGTGGTTAGAGAACCTGGAGGGGCATTCGGACACATATATGCTCCAACGCGGGGAGACTTCATGGTCCGAGCCGCCAAGTCTCCAACCACTCTCTTCAATCTTTACTACACCGAAGTGCAAATCAAAATTCCCTGTAACTTCCTGTTACAATAATATTTATAACTTTACTTTGTTGACTTTGCAATTTGTCTATTAGGTACAATCCCGATGCTAAAGTCATGCACTTGTATAAACTTTGATGAACTTTTATAAATTATTAAATCAGCATAAAATAGCTAGTGCGACCGGATGAAATATTTTTATTACAATATACCGGGTGTGACAATATTCAACGCATGTGTCTCCTAACCTCAACTTTTTCTGCACCTAATACACCGGTATTTTCACTTAAAATTACTATAATTACCACCCGTTTTCATATAAAACAATGCGTAAGGTCTATTTCAACCTCTGGGCCATAACCTGTAGAAATATTGGGGCAATTATAGTTAATTTGTGCAGAAAAATGAAACACAATATATCTCGTAATATATTTTACAACTCTTTTATTTTAATTACTCGACAACAACAACACAGGTGATGTGATATGGATCTATTATAGTGAGCATACAATGTTGCCACTGTTAACTATTTAGTTTTATATTCAACAGATACAAACATCTGCAAATAAATTACGAATTAATGAATTTAGAATAAACTGATCCACTTACTATATTGAAACTTATTCATACTTATGTAATGATACACAAACTATATGCTGAAAATATATTTGTACAAACCCGATATCACTTTAATTTTTTTTTTATGTGGCTCCATACAGGACATGTCGAAGTCTAATTTGCGTTTATTTGCTAATTCTTTGACATCAGTATGCTGAAACAGCGTTGGAACAGCCGTTGGTAATAATCTGTTGTGCAGAGGACTTACAAACATTTTATCTTCAAAATGTTTGGAGCATATTTTGTAATTATTCTGCAACTGTAGTGGTGCTTTTACTACCAGCTCTTCACGACTGCAAGCATACAGCCAAAGCTTAGCTCTAAAACACGAAAAATATCTTAATCCTTTAATAATATAAAATAACTGCAGTAATTATTATTATAAACTTAGACTTTCCAATGTATAATTTCATATAGGTACGTACCGTAACGTACCTCAGAAAAATACATATTTATATTTCTGAGGTACGTACTGAGTACATGTAAACAAACCTTTCAATATCTTTCGGAAAATGGAAAAATGAACAATTCTTTAACACTGTTCTTGACATACATCCAGGTACTAAACAATAAAATCCACCGGTTTTTGATCCCATGTTTTTATAATAGCTTAATTATAGCTATTATATTTGGCTTCGTCTCATAAATAAAGAAGAAGTGTAGTGTAGTATCCCGCTTTCATGCGTATTGGTCACAATTTTTAAAGTAAACAAAAAACCATGATTCATCTTGCACCGATCTCCTTGCCTACCGATGCATACCTAACCTACTAATCAGTCTCGTTTTTTGTGCGCTCATGGCTACATGTTTGTCGTGCTGCGAATTTCGATAATTATTTTATTAAAATCATATAAATATTATTCTATGATTAAAGTGACTTCGCGTTCTAGAAAAAGACATAGAAGCCTATCGCCAGATCGAAATATACAAGTGTTTCTACTAAAATTTTGAAGAGAATTGAGAGTCGTTTAAAAAGGCTTGAGAAGAAAAATAAGCATCGTTCCAGCGAGTCATCTACTTCTTCTGAAGAATCTTATACATCTTTGGAGTAGGGTAGTGAAAGCGAACGTAGTGACAGTGGCGTTGTTGATATTTGTGATATTGAACAAGATAGTAAGTAAACTATTTTATACCTACTCATACAATTCCTATTAGTCAAAAAGTGATCTAATTCAGAATAAATATGGTCAGTCAGTCTAGGGGGACTGGAAATGTTCAAAAAAACATATTGGTTTTTTGTCTAGGGTGGCAATACAATATGTGAGAACTATTCTATTACCTAGGGTGGTATTTGATGGTTCTACAAAATATAATAATATTGTTACCTAGGGTGGTAATAATTTTATTTTATTTTTTAACCTGTGAGTTTTTACTCCGATTATGGTTTTCTTCTCAGGTGTACCCAGAGACACCCACATAACCGCTGAAAGTGAAGTGGTAATACCTGCTCCACTTAAACAAGCCCTGACCATCTTAAACGAAGATGAAAAGCAAGAAAACTGTTTTTCCGATCCGATCCAACCGGAAATGGCCTCACGCTGGACGAAAATTTTACAGTCTGGGCTATCAGCGGAATCAAAAAGTGATTTGATTCAAAAATACCTTCCTCCGGAAAACTGCGTTGCACTAAATCCACCAAAAATCAACGTGGAAGTAAAGAAAGCTCTTCTAGAAAATACGTTTCGCCGTGACAGTCGCTTTTCAAACCTTCAGAGCCAAATAGGATCTGCAACATCAGGTGTCGCTTGGCTTATTACAGATATGTTGAAAATGGGAGAGGGGGTAAATATGAAATATATTGAATGTCTTAATGATATTGGTCGCTTACTTAGCGACGTTAATCATATGGAATCAGTTTCTCGTAGATAACTAATATCTCTGAATATAAACAAGGATCTTAAAGACACCTTGACAGATACGCCCATTACTGAATGGCTCTTTGGTACAGATCTTGATAGCACAATCAAGACGGCCAAAGATCTTGTAAGAACCAGTGAACAGCTAAAAATTCAGAAAAAATCTTTTGGAAATCCACCGTCAACCCCCAAGCAGGAAAACTTCAAGCGTCCATCTTCATTAAAGAAGGGAACCTATCAAGGTGGACGTGTCTACCGTGTTCCCAGCAACAAGAACCGGAATCTCAGGGGTCAACGTTACAAAACGCAAGAGTTAAAAAAAAACATATCGCCCGCAGTCCCAGAGGGAGAATCGACAACATCGGTACTAGAGGTTAGTGGATCCTGTGGTCGATTAAAGCATTTTGTTCAAAGATGGAAAACGTTTTCCATTAACAATCAAATTATTTCTTACATTAAAGGTTTTAGCTTACCTTTTTCAAAAATTCCGAAACAAAACACTGTACCTCCGGAACGAAAACTATCACCGGTTGAAATTCAAATTACAGGTAACTTAATTCAGAAACTGTTAAGAGAAAGTGCAATTTCAAGGGTTGATCCATGTGAGGGTCAATTTATTTCCTCAATCTTCGTGGTTCCAAAACCGGATAATTCTAATCGTTTGATAATAAATTTAAAGTCGCTCAATAAGTATATATATGTGTCACATTTTAAAATTGAGGACTACAGAACGGTATCTCGTCTACTTACGCCTAATAGTTGGATGGCCAGCATGGAAAGATGCCTATTATCATATACCTATCAGGAAATCTCATAGGAAGTATCTAAGGTTTAGATTTAACGGGGTTTTATTCGAATATAATGTTCTACCTTTTGGTTTAAATTGCGCCCCGTTAATTTTCACAAAACTCCTAAAACCGGTTATTGCTATGCTTCGAAAAAAATGTTATTTATCTGTTATCTATTTAGATGACTTGCTTCTTCTAGGAAAATCAGAGATAGAATGTAAGAACAACATTACAGAAACTATAACGCTGTTAGAACACATGGGTTTTCTGATAAACTATGATAAAAGTAATCTTACTCCTACCCATATTTGTCAGTACTTAGGCTTTGTTTATAATACAACTAATATGCAGTTATCTTTACCTGACAAAAAACGTTTTAAACTAGCTGTTATGTTAAGACGATTTCGGGTTTTGAAACAATGCAAAATCCGAGAATTTTCTAAGTTTATTGATACTCTAGTGTCTGCTGCCCCGGCAGTTAAATATAGTTTTTTGTATTTAAAACTTTTTGAAAGAGAAAAATACCTTGCCCTAAAAAATTCTAACAATAATTATGATGCAAAAATGTATATATCTCCCACCTTATCACCTGACTTCTCCTGGTGAATTAACAAAATACCAAACGCATTTAATAATATCCATACAGAGAGTTTCAAAATGGAATTATATACCGACGCATCGAAAACTGGGTGGGGAGCAGTGTGCAATCTTAAAACTACTTCTGGTTTTTGGTCGGAACAAGAAAAAATATACCACATTAATGTCTTAGAGTTATTGGCGGTTTATTTCGGCTTAAAATGTTTTGCAAAGGATTTTTCAAATTGTAATATTCTTTGCAGGGTCGACAATACTACTGCAATATCCGTCATAAATCGAATGGGAAGTGTAAAATTTCACAACCTTAATAAAATAGCCCGGAAAATATGGTGCTGGTGTCAAGATAAAAATATTTACATTTTTGCGTCATACATTAATACCAAAGATAATTTTTATGCTGATGAAGCATCTCGAAAAACTCACAAAGAAACTGAATGGAGCCTTGCTGATTATGCACTTAATGATATTACGCAAAAATTCGGAGAGCCAGATATTGACTTATTTGCGAGTCGTTTAAATAACAAATGTTCAAAATTTGTCTCATGGTTGAAAGACCCTAAAGCTTTTAAGGTCGATGCTTTTACCCTGGCTTGGACTGATCTCAATTTCTATGCCTTTCCCCCCTTTTCAATGGTACTAAGGGTTCTACAAAAAATCATTAAAGACAAAACTGAAGGAAGTGTGGTGGTACCCTTTTGGGTCTCTCAACCATGGTATCATCCATTGTTCAGGTCTTTATTAATATCAGAATTGTTAATATTTAAACCTACGAGCATGTTACTCTCTTTCAGCAAAATCCCTCACCCGTTATGCAAGAGTCTTTCCCTGGCAGTAGGGAGATTATCCGGGAAGCACTTTTACGAAGAGGAGTCCCTCAAGACTCCCTAGACATATGCATTTCCTCTATAACAGGGTCTACTATAAAACAATATTCGGTAGGTCTTAAACATTGGTGGCAGTTTTGCCTTTCTAATCATTGTAATCCTTTTGATATAACAGTTCCAAAAGTTTTGAGTTTTTTGACTAACCAGTTTAATAAGGGCGCGTCGTATGGTACGCTTAATTCCCACAGGGCTGCTATTGGCCAAATAGCAGGTCCCGAAATAAGTTCCGATTTTCGTATAAAAAGATTTTTTAAAGGCATATTTGCAAAAAAACCACCGTTGCCTAGATACGAAAATGTGTGGGATCCTGGTATAGTACTCTCTTATGTAAAAAGCTTAGATAATAATACCATTCCTCTCGAAACGCTAACCAAAAAGCTTGTAGTTTTATTGGCCTTATGTACTGGTCAACGAATTCAAACTTTAACCTTAATACAAATTAATAATATTTTCATTCGGACAGAACAAATAGAAATTAAAATATCAAGCAGGATAAAGACTTCGGCTTTAAATAAGCCCCAACCCTTTCTCATTTTATCATTTTTTGATGCGGATATGTGTGGCTAGAACCCTAATTAAATATTTGGAACAAACCAAAGAATTACGAGCTTCATGTAAAATCCTCTTTATTACCTATAAAAAACCACATCATAAAGCCACTTCCCAAACAGTTAGTAGGTGGATAAAGAGTATATTACAAACAAGCGGGGTGGATATAAACCAATTTAAGCCCCAAAGTACTAGACACGCTTCAACTTCTTCAGCACCTCGTGCCGGAGTAAACTTCGATACAATAAGATTGGCAGCAGGTTGGTCAAGAAACTCTGAAACTTTTGCCAGGTTTTATAACAGACCAGTGATAGATAAAAGAGCTTTCGCTCAAGCGGTATTAAATTCCTAGTTGCTATTATTTGTTGTTATTTCTATACGCATATTATATGTTTATAAGTAACCTGTTGTTCTGGGTTTTATTTGTAAAACAAAAAAAATTTGTTTTTTCCTTTTTTTGTATTTTTTGTTACGTTAGTGAAGATAACAAAACAGTTCATATATAAAAGATCATCTGTATTTTATTATAAATATAAAATTGTACAACATGATCTTTGAACATCTACACTTCTTCTTTATTTATGAGACGAAGCCAAATATAATTACAAGATCAAACGAACTTACCTAAGTGATGTTCGATCTTGATTATATGAAGGCTTCGTCGAAATAAATAAAGTCCCAACTCCACCCTAATTATTAAAATAATAATAATAATTTCCCAAAACATAGTATGTATGTTGTACTAATTTTATATTACTTTAAAGAAAGACTGATTAGTAGGTTAGGTATGCATCGGTAGGCAAGGAGATCGGTGCAAGATGAATCATGGTTTTTTGTTTACTTTAAAAATTGTGGCCAATACGCATGAAAGCGGGATACTACACTACACTTCTTCTTTATTTATTTCGACGAAGCCTTCATATAATCAAGATCGAACATCACTACTGAGGCCATTTCCGGTTGGATCGGATCGGAAAAACAGTTTTCTTGCTTTTCATCTTCGTTTAAGATGGTCAGGGCTTGTTTAAGTGGAGCAGGTATTACCACTTCACTTTCAGCGGTTATGTGGGTGTCTCTGGGTACACCTGAGAACAAAACCATAATTAGAGTAAAAACTCACAGGTTAAAAAATAAAATAAAATTATTACCACCCTAGGTAACAATATTATTATATTTTGTAGAACCATCAAATACCACCCTAGGTAATAGAATAGTTCTCACATATTGTATTGCCACCCTAAACAAAAAACCAATATGTTTTTTTGAAAATTTCCAGTCCCCCTAGACTAACTGACCATATTTATTCTGAATTAGATCACTTTTTGACTAATAGGAATTGTATGAGTAGGTATAAAATAGTTTACTTATATTAGTCCTTGTAATTGCTGGAGAGCTGTGTTGTTTTCTCTTAATTAATTAACAGTAAATAAGTTCAATTATATTTTTTTTACAAATAATACCTAGGTTATTATTTTCCTTCTTTGTCAAGACTGCTGTCATAAATCAGATAGGTAATTTTATTTTTTTAGGTAAGACGTAATATAAGTAGTCCAGTATTGTGATTTTTTTTTTGATTTATATTGCTTGCACTCGTGTTTAATTGTCTTAAGATCAATATATGTCTATGGATTAGTGTATAAAATAAAGCTAGTGGTCTCTTGAACCCTTCAACTCTCGGGGTTGTTTAAATCATTATTATTTTTTTTCTTCTCTTTTTTTTTTTATATATCTCTTTTGTATCTCAATTCTATATATCATGAAGGTTGGGCATCTGAATATACGATCTATGTTTACAGGCTGGGATGAGTTTAAAAACATATTTTTGAATAGGGATTTTGATGTATTTATGCTGACAGAAACTTGGTTAAATAATGATATCGATTCTGGAGCTTTCCACATTAATGGGTACAAATTTTTTAGAAGGGATCGCGTGGGTAGGGGTGGAGGTGTTGCCGCATATGTTAGAGATTGTTTTGTGGCAGATATTGTTGAGCTTTCGGTACCGGTGTGTGCACAGCTGGAACATTTATTTCTCAAGATTAATGTGAAGTGTCAAACTTACGTATTCGGTGTTTTATATAGACCCCCGCAAATGAACAATACTAACTTTATTGATGACCTTGAAACTATTTTCTCTTATTTATGCCCTACAGTAAATGAAACTATCTGCTTGGGATATTTCAATGTTAATTTTTTAGATTTGGAGAATCCAGTCAGTAAATGTCTGGATTGTTTTAATTTGACCCAGGTTATTAATGAACCAACGAGAGTAACTTACGGTACAAGCACTCTCTTAGATCCGGTTTTTGTTTCTGATATCAGTATTGTTAAGGCTACAGAGGTTATTTCTTGTGGAGACATTTCCGATCATTGTCTGATATCTTGTCATTTAGATATAAAAAAACCACATATTACTCCTCGAATTTTAGAGTTTCGTGACTTTAAAAATTTCAATTATTATGCATTTTTGAATGATATGCAGAGTCAAGAATGGGAGTCAATTCTATACGAAAATGATATTAATAACAAAATCTTGTTGTTCAATTCGATTATTTTGGACTTGTTTGATAGGTATGCCCCTGTGCGTAAGATTAGAGTTACTAAACCTAAAGCGCCTTGGTTGACAGCAAACCTAAAGCAGCATATGCTTTTACGGGACAAGGCGCTACAAACTTTTAAACGTAGTGGTCTTGAGGAGGATTGGAGGTCATACAAGCAATTGCGGAATTTTACCTTATACATGGTCAGGCGTGAAAAAAGAAGATATCTCACTGAATTATCTAATACCAATAACCCTCGCAAGATTTGGTCTGCTTTGAAGGAATTTAACATAGGATCTGCTAAAACTACAAGTATTCCTGCCGATCTTGCCGACCCTGATAAAATTAATGAATATTTTTCTCAATATCTTCAGAATGGTGGTAATTGTGAGGAAAAAATTCAACAATATGAGTCCTCATTTTTATTCGATTCCTCTGATGGTAAATTTAATTTTAAATTGACTACAGTAGAAGAGGTTCACAAACTTATTAATAACATTAGAACCAATGCGGTTGGTACTGACGGCATTACTGCGAAAATGTTGCAGTACTGTAGTCCTTTCATAGATAGGTATATTACACATTTAATTAACTGTTGTATAGAAATAAATTATTTTCCTGACTTATGGAAAACCTCACTTGGTATTCCTTTGCCGAAAAGTTCGTCACCTTCATCCTATTCAGATATGAGAATAATTAGTATTCTTCCGGTTCTTTCAAAGATCTTAGAGAGAATATTATATAGTCAAATGGCGGCATATTTAAATGAAAGGGAATTATTGCCCGATTGTCAAAGTGGTTTTAGAAAGGGGCGAAGCACATGTACTCCTCTTATTAACATAATCGATGATATTACAACTGCCAGTGACAGTGGTCAGGATTCAGCACTCATTCTCTTGGACTACTCTAAAGCGTTTGATACATTAAACCATCGATTACTTTGTGCTAAATTAAATTATTATGGGTTTTCGCTTGAATCTGTCGGGTTTATTGGTTCCTTTTTATCCAATAGAATGCAGCAAATTTTTTCAAATAATAAACTCTCCAGTCATTGTAGTATTCTCTCTGGCGTCCCGCAAGGTTCTATATTGGGACCCTTATTATTTTTAATGTACACCTCTGACATACTGAAGTCTTTTGTTGCTTGTAGGGTGCAGGCTTATGCCGACGATACTCAAATTTATCTCCCATTTAAATTTCATGAATTTCCTAATGCTAATCAAGTTGTAAATACAGAGCTAGATAATTTATACAAAATTTCTGAAAGTCATAACTTAAAATTGAATGCTAAGAAGTCGTATGTTATGTTTTTTGGTAACAAGAATCACATTTTGAATTTAAAACAGAACTTTAAAATAAAGATTAATGAATCTGAGCTTCCCAGTGTCGATACGGCGAAGAATCTTGGAGTTCTTTTGGACACTGATCTTAGATTTTCCTTTCATGTCAAGAAGCTTTTACAAAAATCTTATCTATCACTTAAACTTCTATATTCTAATAGACACATTTTAAACAAAAGTTTGCGTAAGAGATTGTGTGAGTCACTCGTCCTTTCTCATTTCAATTATTGCGATTTTATTTATGGACCGTGTCTAGATTATTTTTATAAAAATCGCATTCAACTAGTTCAAAATACATGTTCTAGATTTATAAATAATCTTAGGAAGTACGATCATATATCCCATACTTATGTAAGTCTAATGTGGTTGAAAATGGATAACCGTTGGCAATTTCATTTGGGTAACTTTTTCTTTAATATTCTTAAGTGCGGCAGCGCCCCTGCATCTATAAAAAGTAGACTTAATTTTAGAACTTCAATTCATCAACTGAATATTAGATATGCCAATAAATTAACCCTACCTCGTCATCATACTGCCTTATATCGTAGATCTTTTACGTATAACGCCATCAGCTTATACAACTCATTGCCTGGTGATTTGACTGAGCTGAGTAGTTTTGGGGGTTTCAGGAGACTTTTTAAAGATTTTCTTATTAGAAGTCAGTAATAGTATGATTACCTGTCTGATCCACACATCACTCCTTATACGTGATGATCATTGTAACTAGGGGTGTTGAGCGTGATTTGCGTGCTTGTTAATAATTTCTTTTTTTATATATTCTGTCTATGGTCTGGTTAAGTAGAATAGCCAAGTGAGCTAGACTTCGCTAGATTGTAGCTGCACACAAAGTTTTGAAATTTTATTGTTGTTATTGTTGTTAATGATATTTAAGTTTGAGAATTCAATTGTATTTGTATATTTCTTGTTTCCTACCAATAAAGCCCATTTATTATTATTATTATCTTGTTCAATATCACAAATATCAACAACGCCACTGTCACTACGTTCGCGTTCACTACCCGACTCCAAAGATGTATAAGATTCTTCAGAAGAAGTAGATGACTCCCTGGAACGATGCTTATTTTTCTTCTCAAGCCTATTTAAACGACTCTCAATTCTCTTCAAAATTTTAGTAGAAACACTTGTATATTTACTAACATTTCGATCTGGCGATAGGCTTCTATGTTTTTTTCTAGAACGCGAAGTCATTTTAATCATAGAATAATATTTATATGATTTTAATAAAATAATTATCGAAATTCGCAGCACGACAAACATGTAGCCATGAGCGCACAAAAAACGAGACTGATTAGTAGGTTAGGTATGCATCGGTAGGCAAGGAGATCGGTGCAAGATGAATCATGGTTTTTTGTTTACTTTAAAAATTGTGGCCAATACGCATGAAAGCGAGATACTACACTACACTTCTTCTTTATTTATTTCGACGAAGCCTTCATATAATCAAGATCGAACATCACTTAGGTAAGTTCGTTTGATCTTGTAATTTTTGTTGTTTATGAATAAGTATAGTCTTATTTTAAATTTATGTTCGGCATCCTTATTTAACGAAGCCCTACAAACTCAGAAGTGGGTTGAAAAAGTAGTTTACGCGTTATTAAGTGAATATTTTTCCGATATTATGGCTACAAACGAAAATACAACAGATTTTGTCGGATGATCCCACGGTACCAAACACCGTAGATTCAGCCGCCACACCAGCCGTAACGTTCTCTATTGAAGACATTATTCAAAGTACAGTAAGAACGCTTATGTTTCTCTCTCAATTTGTTCTCGAAACATAAGCCGAACATAAATTTAAAATAAGACTATATTTATTCATAAACAACAAAAATCAAAATTAACCTCTAAACATAACACAAGAACTTTTATAATAATTCTTAGCACAAGAAGAAACATAGACTTCATCTGTCATATCACATTTCTGACGTATCTCCTTCAATGTCAACGTCAACTGTCTTGTCAACACTGGGCTCGTAGACACACTACACATAACGAGAGACTAAAATGTCTACAATACAGTGTATTTATTGAACAATACAAACATAAAATTAACAATATAGGTATAGCAATAGACACAACACCAATATATAACGTTTTTATTTTCCTTTAAATAGAATGCGTTTTGTTAATTGATTTCGAGAATGGGATCTAATTTTGGGACTGTAGTTTTGTTATGAAATATACACGAACATTAAGATATTTGACACAAATAGATTTTATTTAAAAGTATATTATGTGATTTGCTGGGCTATCTAGTGCATGTTGTTCTAAAGATTGAAATAATTAAAAAGCTAAAGTGACATTATTTTATTCACTTTTAACGCAAAAATGTGTAAAAAACAAATTTTTTGGAAAAATAAAATGTCTACGCCCCTGATAAAGTAAGCCTCTATAGAGGTTTCTATCAAAAAATAATGCTTTATCATGTTGATTTTAAATGAATTGTTGTATCAAACAGTTTTAATTAGGTAAACTGAAACCTGTTATACTACATACTAAAAGATAATAGCCTAAAGATTACTTTTAATTATTAAAAACTAATAAAAACTAGAAGCTACTTGATACATCATTCTAAGTTTTACCTATGAAACGAAATTCTGGACTCCTTTTGTTCACTGCGACTTGGGCATCCAAAAGCCACACAACGTACCATTTTATTAATATACAAAATACATTTCTATTCCCAATTTTCACAAATAAAATCATCAAAAATGCACACGTAGTTTTCTGTTTTTCGGCACATAAAAAATGGCCGCCGCATTAAAAGCGTAACACTTGCCATGCATTCTGATATACGAACGTGCGGTATCCCCTCTCTTTCCTAATCTAAGGCATGAATTTTATAAGGGCAGTAAAGTGAAGTGAGTGAAAACATCTGATATTTGGCGATTAGAAAATCCACTGGTGATGAAATTTGTAATTTACAAAATAATATTATGTTGTTATACGAGATTGATTAATGTTTACATACCTACTAGAAATAATATGTGCAATTAATAATTATAAGGATAATTTTGAATTTCTGTTTATCTACACAAGATGCAGTCGAAACAGCAAGTGTTATGCATCTACAAATTCAGATCAGCTGGGCTAATTTACATGATCATCTACTGCTCACTTCACTTGAATTTTACATAAAAGGAACGTCAACGTCAAATTTTGACACAACTCAACCGTCAATCAAATTTGTGATTGACAGACAAGTGACAGTTAATTTTTGGTTTGACATTTGACTTTTCTAAGCATATATAAGGTACATGTTTTATTGTACCACCAGCATTATTGAGATTGTTTTAGATTTGTGTGGTCACATAACACAGACATACCAGTTTTATGTGTGTGTGGTTAATATATCTCTAGCTTATGTTTGTTTAATAATAGTTTATTAAGCGGTTTGTCCATATTAAGTTTAAGATAAAGTGCTACGAAGAATGTTATCACTACAAGAATATAGTGATAGTGACGGTGACGAAGGCAAAATTTCATCTGAAGTAAAGCCAACGGAAACAACTCGTGATCGGACCTGCAATGAAACTCCAGAAGTAGACCTTTCTCTAAGAGGTAAACTAATGCAAATATGTGCGGCTCCAGCAGTTCTTTCAACTAGTCTCACCGATGACAAAATATTCATAAAACTAGATACCAAAGAACTTACATACAACGCAAAATACGATGAATTGTTTGCACCAGTGGTAGGTCCGGCAAACCCATTCAAACTCACCAACATGTTATCAGGTCGAATAGAACCAGCTTACCTAAGTGAATTTCAATTCGACAATCAACGTCGGACATTTGCGAGTTACGGTTATGCTTTAGATCCATCAGTAGGAGATATAGAAAAAGACGGTGGTGATAGAGTTATTGGCAACACAGAACAGGCTATAAATTCGAATTTGAAAACTGTGTTTGAATCAACGAAGTTAAGAACTTCGGATAAGCGAAAACGGAACCAAAATAATGACGCAAGCGACATTGATGGATTTTTGGGACCATGGGGTGATTATGAGAATGAACAGCGTGTTACGAAGCCTACTCCAGAAGAACAAATCGAACTTCAGGTGAGTAAATTATTATTTGATTGTTTTACTGTTAGGTTGAAAAATAAAATCACACAAAAAATGAACTGATTCCCCAGCCTTTGGGGGTGGAATCTACGACCAAAAATAAGACGAAAATCACTTAGGTATGTCAAAATTTCGAAAAATGTTTCCTTGAAATCAGGATAATCTTCCACTTGGAATTATTATTAATTTAAATCTAGTGATCATTGAGAAAAACCCTTGAGTTATAAGGAGCCACTATAAGCATTATTTTACATTGTACACAAACGGATGCATTGGGCGGGGCGTAATCGCCAATATGGCGGATTCTCCAGAGCCGCACTGGCTATTTTTGTTGACGTTTTTGTTTTTTAATTTGCGGCTTGGGTTTATACTTTAATTTGAAAAGTACACTTTAAAAGAAAAACTAGGGCCTCTTTAGCCAAAATATTCTCTGATGAACCTGTTCCCATAACAATATAGCCATAATATTTATCCTTACTGGGAACCCATTCTTCTTGCCGACCGGATAGCCATCTCATCAATTATAAAGCCGTATATTTTTTTCTTTGAAGAATATTGAAATTTACACTTCAAAGCCTGAAATGCTTCAATCGTAAATCCCGGCTCTCCATTAACACTGTGATGCCATCTGCTTATAGTTATAAGCAGATGGCGAATAATAATGCAGTGTAAGAGCAAACACTTTCACCTCTTTCGCATATTCTTTGTTTAATGGATGAGTACATTCTTTCTTCAATTGCCGTATGTATAAGTGCTGTGGTCCTCCTAGTTTTGAAATAATATCCAGCGTTTCTTCTTGGATAAAGTGCTTCTTTTGCAGTAAAAATATTTTTTATGCTTGATATCCGCTCCTCTGGCCGATAGTTTTTTCTTTGCAGCATAATTACCTTTTTTTTCTAATTTTGCTATTTCAACCTGTTTCAATTTTCTCCATATTTTTCGTCTGGCAGATGTAGTTGGTTGAGCAGGTGTTTTAGGCATATCTATGTTCATTGGAGAAGTCCGTTGTATTAGAATGTCAGATATTATTGTGATCGGTGGTTTACTGGAGGACTGTTCTTGAAATCAAACATGTTATTAGCTACTAACTACATATAACATGTCATACAAGCATATTATTAACACATTTTGTGTTGGATATATTATAGGAGCATAACAATTAATTGTTACTATTTGAATAAAACGACGTCTACTCCACAAATTGTGTGGTGTTTGTGGAGTAGACGTCGTTTTATTCAAATAGTAATATTCACTCCTCGATAGATGGATTACTTCAGAAAATTAATTGTTATTTGAGTTAAATAATTATCCTACATAATAAGATTTACTTACTAGACAATGCGGATGAGCAGGGACAGGATCCAGTTTCAGCCTAACAAAAACTAGCGACGTTTTGTCAAAAGTTGCAGGTGCAAAATGGCCGTGCCAATTGTTCAGTGCAGAAATATAATGCTACCAGACTCCTATAATAATGTGTATTAATAAGTTCGCCTACATATAAACTTTTATTGCTCTGCAAAAATTAATTTTTTGTTTGGGGGTATATAAAACACTCAGTGTATGTAAATAACTGATTAATTATTTACAATTATTTTTTCAGGAATTGATGACGAAAAGAATGAAACGCCATGCCCGCCCTATTGACGGCGAGGCAAAACAAATTGAGGAAAAATCCGTACTACACATCAATAACCCAGTCGACTACCAAGGCAGATCATTTCTACACCCCCCGCAAGATGTTGGAGTCAATTTGCGTTCAGACACACCTCCAACCAAATGCTTCCTACCGAAGGCCCATATCCATACCTGGTCAGGACACACCAAAGGCGTTTCCGCAATTGCGTGGTACCCACGTACCGCACATCTCTTACTATCAGCTGGCATGGATTGTAAAATCAAATTATGGGAAGTGTATAATGAAAGAAGATGTATTAGGACGTACTATGGTCATCGACAAGCTGTTAGGGACATCAATTTCGATAACAACGGCAAAAGATTCTTATCGGCAGGATACGATAGATATATTAAGTTATGGGACACTGAAACGGGACAAGTATTATCCCGATTTACAAGCAGAAAGATCCCATATTGTGTTAAATTCAATCCTGATAAGAACAAGCAGCATTTGTTTGTTGCTGGAACATCAGATAAGAAAATTATATGTTGGGATATTCGGTCGGGTGATGTAGTTCAGGAATACGATAGGCATTTAGGGGCAGTTAATTCGATTACTTTCGTAGATGACAATAGACGATTTGTCACGACATCCGATGATAAATCTCTGCGTGCGTGGGAATGGGACATTCCGGTTGATATGAAATACATCGCAGACCCTCAAATGCATAGTATGCCATCTGTAACTCCATCACCAAACGCCAAATGGTTAGCGTGCCAAAGCATGGACAATAAAATAGTGATATTTTCGGCGATGAACCGGTTTAAGATTAACCGGAAGAAGACATTCTCTGGTCATATGGTTGCGGGATATGCGTGTACGTTGGACTTTTCACCAGACATGAGTTATTTGGTGTCTGGTGACGCAGATGGAAAGTGTTTTATTTGGGACTGGAAAACAACAAAATTGTACAAGAAATGGAAAGCACATGACGGTGTTTGCATTGGAGTGTTGTGGCATCCGCATGAACCCAGTAAATTGGTAACGGCGGGTTGGGATGGGTTAATTAAGTTTTGGGATTAAGCTTTTTATATATTAAAAATGTATTGTATATATTGTATATTTAATAAATGATTTTTTAAACTATATTTGAAGCTCCCATTTGTTTGTCCAAACAGTAGGTACAATAAGCTGTCATTTTAAAAAAAATCAAAAGTCTGCCTCTTAGAAATAGCGTTACTTGCATATATACGATTATGCTCATTTCGGTGTTGTTTTATTGTCCCAGTGTACTGTGGGACCTATTGTACAGGTGTCCATGATTTTTTATCCTCTTAATGAGATCGAGTGGTGCCTTTGAAGCTCATTTCGGTGTAGTTTTATCGTCCCAGTGTACTGTGGGACCTATTTTACAGGTCCATGTTTTTTGATCCTGTTGATGAGCTCGAGTGGTGCCTTTGAAGCTCTCATTTGTTTGTCCAAACAGTACAATAAGCTGTCATTTAAAAAGAATCAAAAGTCTGCTTCTTAGAAATAGTGTTGCTTGCCAGAATCCCAGTGTACTGTGGGACCTATTGTACAGGTGTCCAAGTTTTTTGATCCTGTTATAATGAGATCGAGTGGTGCCAATTTTCAAACAGGGTGACAGTACTAACATTGAGAACTATAGGCCTATTACACTCCTTCTCCTTAGTCTAATATCCAAAATAATCGAGAGGGTGGTGGCCGACCGCATTTGCAACTTCTTGGACAGGTTTGAAGTTCTCAGTGGCAGTCAGCATGCGGATTTAGAAAGGGACCTGTGCCACTGACTTCATACATTGTGTCCAGAACAGCACGGATAAGGGTTGCTTTGCTTTTTGATTTATCGGGAGCATTTGACATTTGATAAATCATTTGGGCGGGATAAGCTAGTCTGGGGATGCGTGGACCCTTAAATAAATGGATGGAGTCCTATTTAACTAACCGATGATTCGCAGTGCGTGTGGGTGATGCTTTCTCCGATTCTGAGAGTATTGATATCGACACCCCACAAGGTCGTGTTTTGGGACCACTCATATGCTTACTATAATATGTAAACGACCTACCTGGGCATCTTAGCTTCGGAAGGGTGTTTTTGTATGCAGATGATACAATGATAGTGGTTGAGGATGCAGACTCCGATATACTTCTCTATACTCTAACGTTGTTTTGGAGGAGTTTCAGTCGTGGTGCAACAGAAACAAACTAACTTGAGTAAGAGCGTCGCCATTCAATTTAATAAGTTTCAAACAAACTTGCCATTTAATGTGAGCTTTAGTGGTCATAATCTCCCGTGGGCTGATCTTGTTAACTTGTTGGGAGTTTTAGTCGATCGTGAACTAATGTGGACGGATCAACTTAGCAGTGTTTGTGCTAAGGTAAATATAAGCAATGGCATATCGTGTTCTCATTAAGATCTATTTTTAATCGACGTAACCTCTTATCAATGTATTATGGGTTAATCTAGCCGACGTTATCTTATATCATTTCTTGGGGGCGATGGACGGATTTGCATCGAATATTCATTTCACAAAAGCGGACTATTCGCTTGATATTTGGACTATCTGGTCGTGACACATGCAAACCCTTATTTGTTATTAGGAAAGAAGTATTAACAGTTCTATGCTTATACATCTATAAACTGTCACCTTTAATAAGATGAGATTTATTCAAAAGAACGGTTCACAACACTCACAATTTACAAGAGGTAGAAATCAATTGCATCCTCCACGACCAAGGAGGGAATTGTACAGGAGGTCACCAATGTACTCTGGGATTGCTTTCTTTAATATGCTGCCAGAGGATTCCCCAAACATAATCTCTTTTAAAAACAAATTGAAGCATCTATTCACTGTAAACGCATTTTATAGTTATTCGGAATTTCTCGGTTACCTTGAGGTTTCAGGGGACAATTATTTGACTGTTATATTTATGATTTTAATGTTAAAATTTTAGTAATTGAAGTTGGTTGGTTTTAGGTCAATTATACGTTTCGACTTTTATTAAGTCCTCAGGACACTAAAATACAACGAAAAAGAAAAACATAAAGGGTGACTTGAAACTTACAATTAATTGTTAAATACACAAATTAAAAAAAAATATTAAAAAATATATAAAAATATAAATAAATAAAAACATCAAGACATGTAATGTAATGTAATTTTTTTTCCTTTGTTTAAACACAGATAAAACTACATACTACAACTGGTTCTCCATACTCACGTGAACAATATGTTTCTTTTGTCAATATTTTCAATTGTGAAGAACATTTACATATGATGAAATCAAAAAGGGGGTTTCTTTTAAACATATATTTTGCTATTTTAATAGTGTATAAACTAAAACTGAATAGGCACAAACGAACAGAAAATGATACATCCAAACTTTTTTTTTTAAATAAAATTCAATCTTATCCTACCAAACAGGTGTATATATACAAAGCGAGATCATTTGAAGAAGTATACCATACAAGGTGAGATCATTTTGGAAAGACGAGATCCGATTTCGGATCTCGCTTTTTCTCGGTGTATATAGGTTTTATTTGACTCAGTGGGTTATGGGGGGGCCGTAGTTCGATTTTGCTATGGATCTCGTCTTGACCAATTTTATCCCAACATATACAAATTTAGTTCCTCCAGGTGGCGCTACTGTGCTCGGATATACACAGATTAAAGTGTGAAAGACGAGATCCGGAAGTTTGGCAACGCAGCGAGCGATAAGTTTGTTAGCTCTATATTATAAACATTATTAAATAGTTCAAATACAAACGTCTTAATTCTATTTCGTGTTCGGCTGCATTTTCATCTTCAGATATTTTTTTGTCCGTGTTTGCAGTGTTGAGAGCAGGCTTGATACTGTAGAAATATTGGGGCAATTATAGTTAATTTGTGCAGAAAAATGAAACACAATATATCTCGTAATATATTTTACAACTCTTTTATTTTAACTACTCGACAACAACAACACAGGTGATGTGATATGGATCTATTATAGTGAGCATACAATGTTGCCACTATTAACTATTTAGTTTTATATTCAACACCCCCTCTCAATTTAAACATTTATACAATACAGTTTTAAATTGCAAATCAACAAAAAAAATGAAACTCTAAAAAACAAAACAAAAATAATAAGAACATCAGCTTTTCAAAAAAGTAAGAAATTATTCTTGAATAACATTTCTAATTATGTCTAAAGAATAATTAAACATTTATAAAATTTCTTTTATAATCAACTTATTTCGAAAATATTCAAACTTTTCTTTAGTTAAAGATTTGGTCATAAGATCAGAAACATTTTCATTTGTTGGTATATAAAGAACATGAATAATACCTTTTGCTAAAATATCTTTAATAAAATGAACTTTAATGTCAATGTGCTTAGATCTTTTATTATTATCATAACTTTGAATAGAATGTAAAGCACTTTGATTGTCTATTAATAAGGTTGTCTTTAAATTGTCTATCGAAAAATCGGAACAAATACCTCTTAAGTACACTAGCTCTGAAGCTGTTAATGCACCAGCTATGTATTCAGCTTCATAGCTTGATTGTGACACGACACTTTGTTTTTTAGAAGTCCACGACACTAGATTTTGGTTAAAATACACTGCGAATCCACTAACGCTTTTTCGATCAGTATGATCACTTCCCCAATCTGCATCGGAATATGCCAATAAATGGTTTTCATCATTATCGTTCTTTTGATAAACTAAATTCATATTTCGGGTAAACTTTAAATATCTTAATATTCGTTTTGCAGCTTGCCATAGTTGCTCAGTAGGTTTTTCTAAAAATCTGCTTAAGAATATTACTGGATAGCTTATATCAGGTCGACTGATAGTAGATACATATAAAAGTGAACCTATTAGTTCTCTATAAGGTATATTTGTTTTCGTTTCTAAGTCTTGATTGACTTGGAAATTGGATTCCATAGGCGTACGCACAATGTTGCAATCTTGCATTTTGAATTTTTTAAGCATTTTGTCAATTAATGTTGTTTGGGTAATACATTTCTTATTATTATTTCCATTCCTAGGAAATTTTTCATTTCACCTAAGTTTTTCGCAGAGAATTCTGTTTCTAATGCTTTTATAATTCTGCAGCTATTAGTTCCCATAATTATTATGTCATCGACCCATATTAGTAGCCAAACTTTATCACCAATATATAGACAAAAATCATGTCCTGATCTTGTTAAATTATTTTTATCTGCGAAACTTTGAAATCTTTCATTCCACATTCTCGGTGCTTCACGCAAACGATATAATGCTTTTTTCAATTTTAAGCAGTTGTATTTCTTTTCTTTTTCTATCTTTACACCTTCTGGAATTTTTATGTATACATCTATGTTCAAATTACCATGTAAAAACGCTGTAGGTATATCAAGTTGTGTTATTTTATAATCATTTTCTATAGCATGTGCAATAAACATTCGTATTGTTTGATATCGAGCTACTGGAGCATATACATTGTAATGTAATTCTTCTTGATATCCCTTCGCCACGAGTCTTGCTTTCTTTAAACCATTTTGTTTAGTATTGAATACCCAACGAGTATCTATCGCCTTTTTGTTTTCTGGCAGTTTTGCTGGTTCCCAAGTACCATGTTGTTCATGAGCTTTCAACTCTTTATCTATTGCATTTTTCCACTCAATTCCATTTTTCATGGCAGTACTATAGTCTTTTGGTTCCTCTTCTTCTTCAGCTACAAAACAATATGCATAATATAGTTCATAATCACTGAATTTCTTTGGGGTATTAACTTTCCTCTTATTTGGTCTTTGTTTATTTACATATTTTGTTAGGTTATATTCTCCGTCTGAATCTGAACTGTTATCATTTATCTCTTCTTCTGTCTGATTTTCCTCTTCCTCTACGTCAACATTTGTAGATTCATTTTGATTTGTTTTACCTCTCTCATCGCTTTGTTTTTCTTCTTCGAATCCATATAATATATCTGTCTCATCAAATTTTACATCACGTGAAACTATTACTTCATCGGTTTCTGGATCCCAAACTCTATATCCATTTAAACTATATCCAACCATTCTTATTTCTTTCGCTCTTGTTTCCAATTTATCTCCTGAGTTAGGTAATTTTAATGTCCAACCTTTACTTCCGAATATTCTTACTTAACTTACTTAAATCAGTTTTACCATAAAAAACCTTTGCAGGAGTCTCGCCATTCAATGTGCTTGTTGGAGATCTGTTTAATTGGTAGGCAGCACTTCTTATTGCTTCACCCCATAAATACCTTGGTAAATTTGTTTCGGCAAACATAGTACGTACTTTATCCAATAGAGTTCTATTAGCCCTTTCGCTAACTCCGTTTTGCTGACTTGTATAAGGTAGCGTATATTCCATTTTTATACCTTTTTGTTGACAAAAATTCTTCAACTCTGATGATATAAATTCACCTCCATTGTCACATCTAAGCCTAGAACATTTATAACCTTGTGATTTTAGTTCTCTAATGTGATTCATTAAATTAAATTGAGCTTCACTTTTCTTCTTTAATAAGTATACTGTCATAAAATGTGAAAAATCATCTATCACTACTTGGTAATATTTTTCATCATTTTTGGTTGGAGTACGTATTGGTCCACCTATGTCTGTGTGTAGCAGTTCACCTATGTATTTTGATCTCGGCAAAGTTTTATTCTCAAAAGGAACCCTAGTTGCTTTTCCTTCTCGACATGGACCACATATTTTGTTCGGTAACGGAAGATTCAATTTACGCATATAATTTTCTGATAAGTGTCCTAGACGTTTATGCCACATGTCTCCTGTGATTGTCAAATTACCAGCTTTAAAATTTGACTCCGTAGTATCTAATTTGAAATTTACAACATACAAATTATTTCTAGACATGCATTCTACTTCTACTTTTCCTTTAATTACTGCTTTATCTGATTCAAAAATTATCTTATTTCCTTTTTCATTTATCTTTTTTACAGAGAGCAAGTTGTGAGTTAATTTTGGTACAATTAATGCATCAATGTTTACTTTTGTATTTTTATATAACAAATTTAATGTACCTTTTTCCTTTGAAATTAAAGTATTTCCATTAGCTACTCTTATTCTTATTTCATTTTCAAGCTTAACTTTATTTTTCATATATTTAGACATCGTTTCTGTAACTAAGTGATCTGTTGCACCACTATCTAAAATAAAAAAATAATCTGACTCACCATTTTTATTATTTGCCATACCTGCGTTCACAACTTCTGTTACAAAACTTATAGCCTCATCTGCTATATTTCCTGTATTTTCTTCTACCGTTTCACTCAAATATGCTTGTCTTCTGAATCCGGTCCTGTAGTTTCTGCCTCTGCCTCTTGACGGACTATTTTTCCATGTACCTCTGCCTCTCATTTCGACTTTTGAATTTTTCTGACAGTCTTTAATAAAATGTCCCGTTTCGCCACAATTATAACACTTGTTATTAGGCTTGTAGTGATTATACATTTTATTTCCCGCACTAAAAGCACAATTTTTTGTTACAAAGGAATCCGGTTGAGAGTCTTTAAACTTTAATTCAGCATCAAGAAGTCTACTTTTCACAAATTCAAGAGTAATATCAGTAGAAACTGTCTCTATCGCAGTTATTACAGTTTCATATTTATCAGGCATCGTTAATAACAAATAACACGCTTTATCACTTTCATCAAGTGTAGCACCTGCAGCTTCTAAGTCTCTCAATAGTGTCTCTACTTTAATAAAATGATCTTGTAGGTCATTTGTTGTGCACTTTAATTTCAACAATTTCTTCATAATAAATAACTTTGAAAACGTACTTTTACGTTCAAAAACATTTCTTAAGGATCTCAGCATTGCTTCAGATGTCTTTGCATCTTTTATATATTCAAGAAATTTGTCGGAAATACACTGTACTATTATACACTTTGCTTTGGTGTCATCTCTTTCATATGCCGCTTTAGCTTCATTTGACATATTTCCATATTCTTCGGGTTTAACATTAATAACATTCTTGATACCTTCTTTTTCCAATAATATTTCCACTCGGAATCTCCAATTTGAATAGTTATTACTTGACAATTGTGGAAATGGTAGTAGCGAAGCCATTTTTAATTATTTTGCCAACTTTTACTGTACTTTTTACGTACCGAGAGGTACCGGGATCGATACCCGGCGCCTCCACCATGTAACGAATAAAAATAGAAAATAAATCAGATAAGAAATCAATTTTGTGGAAAAAGAAACAAGTTTTAAAAAATCAACATTTCTAATAATTAAAAAGTTACTCGCTTGGCTTGTCTAGCTACTCGAGAATCACCCACTTACATCACGCTCACGAAAGAGGATCTTATTGATTCTCCCTCGTAAACGAGTGACGGTCTGTATTTGAGCGGCGTCTCTCAGTTAGTAGTTATTTGATTAAATTGAAAGAAACTATATTAAAAATAAAAGGAAAGTCAGATGATTATTACTAACTATTATTTATTTAATTAATTAGAAAAATGTACAAAAAATCAATCTGGTGAAAAAGGACAAGTTTCAATAAAAATCAATAATTATTATAATTAACAATTGGTACTTACATAAAAATCATTTCTGGCAACACAGTTGATGATTACTTCGCGTTAATATAATACTTAATATTTATATTGGCCAAAATCAAAACTCTAATCGCGTTAAATAAACTGTAAATTTTAAGTCGCTATACCCAACGAGGGGACTTAGCGCTTCCAGGACCCGAAGTTTACTTCGCCGAAGTTTGGAGAGAAGACCCCAAAAAGAAACCGAGAGAGTTTTGTGGTTAGAGAACCTGGAGGGGCATTCGGACACATATATGCTCCAACGCGGGGAGACTTCATGGTCCGAGCCGCCAAGTCTCCAACCACTCTCTTCAATCTTTACTACACCGAAGTGCAAATCAAAATTCCCTGTAACTTCCTGTTACAATAATATTTATAACTTTACTTTGTTGACTTTGCAATTTGTCTATTAGGTACAATCCCGATGCTAAAGTCATGCACTTGTATAAACTTTGATGAACTTTTATAAATTATTAAATCAGCATAAAATAGCTAGTGCGACCGGATGAAATATTTTTATTACAATATACCGGGTGTGACAATATTCAACGCATGGGTCTCCTAACCTCAACTTTTTCTGCACCTAATACACCGGTATTTTCACTTAAAATTACTATAATTACCACCCGTTTTCATATAAAACAATGCGTAAGGTCTATTTCAACCTCTGGGCCATAACCTGTAGAAATATTGGGGCAATTATAGTTAATTTGTGCAGAAAAATGAAACACAATATATCTCGTAATATATTTTACAACTCTTTTATTTTAATTACTCGACAACAACAACACAGGTGATGTGATATGGATCTATTATAGTGAGCATACAATGTTGCCACTGTTAACTATTTAGTTTTATATTCAACAGATACAAACATCTGCAAATAAATTACGAATTAATGAATTTAGAATAAACTGATCCACTTACTATATTGAAACTTATTCATACTTATGTAATGATACACAAACTATATGCTGAAAATATATTTGTACAAACCCGATATCACTTTAATTTTTTTTTTTATGTGGCTCCATACAGGACATGTCGAAGTCTAATTTGCGTTTATTTGCTAATTCTTTGACATCAGTATGCTGAAACAGCGTTGGAACAGCCGTTGGTAATAATCTGTTGTGCAGAGGACTTACAAACATTTTATCTTCAAAATGTTTGGAGCATATTTTGTAATTATTCTGCAACTGTAGTGGTGCTTTTACTACCAGCTCTTCACGACTGCAAGCATACAGCCAAAGCTTAGCTCTAAAACACGAAAAATATCTTAATCCTTTAATAATATAAAATAACTGCAGTAATTATTATTATAAACTTAGACTTTCCAATGTATAATTTCATATAGGTACGTACCGTAACGTACCTCAGAAAAATACATATTTATATTTCTGAGGTACGTACTGAGTACATGTAAACAAACCTTTCAATATCTTTCGGAAAATGGAAAAATGAACAATTCTTTAACACTGTTCTTGACATACATCCAGGTACTAAACAATAAAATCCACCGGTTTTTGATCCCATGTTTTTATAATAGCTTAATTATAGCTATTATATTTGGCTTCGTCTCATAAATAAAGAAGAAGTGTAGTGTAGTATCCCGCTTTCATGCGTATTGGTCACAATTTTTAAAGTAAACAAAAAACCATGATTCATCTTGCACCGATCTCCTTGCCTACCGATGCATACCTAACCTACTAATCAGTCTCGTTTTTTGTGCGCTCATGGCTACATGTTTGTCGTGCTGCGAATTTCGATAATTATTTTATTAAAATCATATAAATATTATTCTATGATTAAAGTGACTTCGCGTTCTAGAAAAAGACATAGAAGCCTATCGCCAGATCGAAATATACAAGTGTTTCTACTAAAATTTTGAAGAGAATTGAGAGTCGTTTAAAAAGGCTTGAGAAGAAAAATAAGCATCGTTCCAGCGAGTCATCTACTTCTTCTGAAGAATCTTATACATCTTTGGAGTAGGGTAGTGAAAGCGAACGTAGTGACAGTGGCGTTGTTGATATTTGTGATATTGAACAAGATAGTAAGTAAACTATTTTATACCTACTCATACAATTCCTATTAGTCAAAAAGTGATCTAATTCAGAATAAATATGGTCAGTCAGTCTAGGGGGACTGGAAATGTTCAAAAAAACATATTGGTTTTTTGTCTAGGGTGGCAATACAATATGTGAGAACTATTCTATTACCTAGGGTGGTATTTGATGGTTCTACAAAATATAATAATATTGTTACCTAGGGTGGTAATAATTTTATTTTATTTTTTAACCTGTGAGTTTTTACTCCGATTATGGTTTTCTTCTCAGGTGTACCCAGAGACACCCACATAACCGCTGAAAGTGAAGTGGTAATACCTGCTCCACTTAAACAAGCCCTGACCATCTTAAACGAAGATGAAAAGCAAGAAAACTGTTTTTCCGATCCGATCCAACCGGAAATGGCCTCACGCTGGACGAAAATTTTACAGTCTGGGCTATCAGCGGAATCAAAAAGTGATTTGATTCAAAAATACCTTCCTCCGGAAAACTGCGTTGCACTAAATCCACCAAAAATCAACGTGGAAGTAAAGAAAGCTCTTCTAGAAAATACGTTTCGCCGTGACAGTCGCTTTTCAAACCTTCAGAGCCAAATAGGATCTGCAACATCAGGTGTCGCTTGGCTTATTACAGATATGTTGAAAATGGGAGAGGGGGTAAATATGAAATATATTGAATGTCTTAATGATATTGGTCGCTTACTTAGCGACGTTAATCATATGGAATCA
The DNA here is from genome assembly GCA_911728435.2 of Apoderus coryli. Lineage (NCBI taxonomy): Eukaryota > Metazoa > Arthropoda > Insecta > Coleoptera > Attelabidae > Apoderus > Apoderus coryli. The sequence continues at coordinate 30,494,460 of OU452198.1, read as the reverse complement.
GTTTCTCGTAGATAACTAATATCTCTGAATATAAACAAGGATCTTAAAGACACCTTGACAGATACGCCCATTACTGAATGGCTCTTTGGTACAGATCTTGATAGCACAATCAAGACGGCCAAAGATCTTGTAAGAACCAGTGAACAGCTAAAAATTCAGAAAAAATCTTTTGGAAATCCACCGTCAACCCCCAAGCAGGAAAACTTCAAGCGTCCATCTTCATTAAAGAAGGGAACCTATCAAGGTGGACGTGTCTACCGTGTTCCCAGCAACAAGAACCGGAATCTCAGGGGTCAACGTTACAAAACGCAAGAGTTAAAAAAAAACATATCGCCCGCAGTCCCAGAGGGAGAATCGACAACATCGGTACTAGAGGTTAGTGGATCCTGTGGTCGATTAAAGCATTTTGTTCAAAGATGGAAAACGTTTTCCATTAACAATCAAATTATTTCTTACATTAAAGGTTTTAGCTTACCTTTTTCAAAAATTCCGAAACAAAACACTGTACCTCCGGAACGAAAACTATCACCGGTTGAAATTCAAATTACAGGTAACTTAATTCAGAAACTGTTAAGAGAAAGTGCAATTTCAAGGGTTGATCCATGTGAGGGTCAATTTATTTCCTCAATCTTCGTGGTTCCAAAACCGGATAATTCTAATCGTTTGATAATAAATTTAAAGTCGCTCAATAAGTATATATATGTGTCACATTTTAAAATTGAGGACTACAGAACGGTATCTCGTCTACTTACGCCTAATAGTTGGATGGCCAGCATGGAAAGATGCCTATTATCATATACCTATCAGGAAATCTCATAGGAAGTATCTAAGGTTTAGATTTAACGGGGTTTTATTCGAATATAATGTTCTACCTTTTGGTTTAAATTGCGCCCCGTTAATTTTCACAAAACTCCTAAAACCGGTTATTGCTATGCTTCGAAAAAAATGTTATTTATCTGTTATCTATTTAGATGACTTGCTTCTTCTAGGAAAATCAGAGATAGAATGTAAGAACAACATTACAGAAACTATAACGCTGTTAGAACACATGGGTTTTCTGATAAACTATGATAAAAGTAATCTTACTCCTACCCATATTTGTCAGTACTTAGGCTTTGTTTATAATACAACTAATATGCAGTTATCTTTACCTGACAAAAAACGTTTTAAACTAGCTGTTATGTTAAGACGATTTCGGGTTTTGAAACAATGCAAAATCCGAGAATTTTCTAAGTTTATTGATACTCTAGTGTCTGCTGCCCCGGCAGTTAAATATAGTTTTTTGTATTTAAAACTTTTTGAAAGAGAAAAATACCTTGCCCTAAAAAATTCTAACAATAATTATGATGCAAAAATGTATATATCTCCCACCTTATCACCTGACTTCTCCTGGTGAATTAACAAAATACCAAACGCATTTAATAATATCCATACAGAGAGTTTCAAAATGGAATTATATACCGACGCATCGAAAACTGGGTGGGGAGCAGTGTGCAATCTTAAAACTACTTCTGGTTTTTGGTCGGAACAAGAAAAAATATACCACATTAATGTCTTAGAGTTATTGGCGGTTTATTTCGGCTTAAAATGTTTTGCAAAGGATTTTTCAAATTGTAATATTCTTTGCAGGGTCGACAATACTACTGCAATATCCGTCATAAATCGAATGGGAAGTGTAAAATTTCACAACCTTAATAAAATAGCCCGGAAAATATGGTGCTGGTGTCAAGATAAAAATATTTACATTTTTGCGTCATACATTAATACCAAAGATAATTTTTATGCTGATGAAGCATCTCGAAAAACTCACAAAGAAACTGAATGGAGCCTTGCTGATTATGCACTTAATGATATTACGCAAAAATTCGGAGAGCCAGATATTGACTTATTTGCGAGTCGTTTAAATAACAAATGTTCAAAATTTGTCTCATGGTTGAAAGACCCTAAAGCTTTTAAGGTCGATGCTTTTACCCTGGCTTGGACTGATCTCAATTTCTATGCCTTTCCCCCCTTTTCAATGGTACTAAGGGTTCTACAAAAAATCATTAAAGACAAAACTGAAGGAAGTGTGGTGGTACCCTTTTGGGTCTCTCAACCATGGTATCATCCATTGTTCAGGTCTTTATTAATATCAGAATTGTTAATATTTAAACCTACGAGCATGTTACTCTCTTTCAGCAAAATCCCTCACCCGTTATGCAAGAGTCTTTCCCTGGCAGTAGGGAGATTATCCGGGAAGCACTTTTACGAAGAGGAGTCCCTCAAGACTCCCTAGACATATGCATTTCCTCTATAACAGGGTCTACTATAAAACAATATTCGGTAGGTCTTAAACATTGGTGGCAGTTTTGCCTTTCTAATCATTGTAATCCTTTTGATATAACAGTTCCAAAAGTTTTGAGTTTTTTGACTAACCAGTTTAATAAGGGCGCGTCGTATGGTACGCTTAATTCCCACAGGGCTGCTATTGGCCAAATAGCAGGTCCCGAAATAAGTTCCGATTTTCGTATAAAAAGATTTTTTAAAGGCATATTTGCAAAAAAACCACCGTTGCCTAGATACGAAAATGTGTGGGATCCTGGTATAGTACTCTCTTATGTAAAAAGCTTAGATAATAATACCATTCCTCTCGAAACGCTAACCAAAAAGCTTGTAGTTTTATTGGCCTTATGTACTGGTCAACGAATTCAAACTTTAACCTTAATACAAATTAATAATATTTTCATTCGGACAGAACAAATAGAAATTAAAATATCAAGCAGGATAAAGACTTCGGCTTTAAATAAGCCCCAACCCTTTCTCATTTTATCATTTTTTGATGCGGATATGTGTGGCTAGAACCCTAATTAAATATTTGGAACAAACCAAAGAATTACGAGCTTCATGTAAAATCCTCTTTATTACCTATAAAAAACCACATCATAAAGCCACTTCCCAAACAGTTAGTAGGTGGATAAAGAGTATATTACAAACAAGCGGGGTGGATATAAACCAATTTAAGCCCCAAAGTACTAGACACGCTTCAACTTCTTCAGCACCTCGTGCCGGAGTAAACTTCGATACAATAAGATTGGCAGCAGGTTGGTCAAGAAACTCTGAAACTTTTGCCAGGTTTTATAACAGACCAGTGATAGATAAAAGAGCTTTCGCTCAAGCGGTATTAAATTCCTAGTTGCTATTATTTGTTGTTATTTCTATACGCATATTATATGTTTATAAGTAACCTGTTGTTCTGGGTTTTATTTGTAAAACAAAAAAAATTTGTTTTTTCCTTTTTTTGTATTTTTTGTTACGTTAGTGAAGATAACAAAACAGTTCATATATAAAAGATCATCTGTATTTTATTATAAATATAAAATTGTACAACATGATCTTTGAACATCTACACTTCTTCTTTATTTATGAGACGAAGCCAAATATAATTACAAGATCAAACGAACTTACCTAAGTGATGTTCGATCTTGATTATATGAAGGCTTCGTCGAAATAAATAAAGTCCCAACTCCACCCTAATTATTAAAATAATAATAATAATTTCCCAAAACATAGTATGTATGTTGTACTAATTTTATATTACTTTAAAGAAAGACTGATTAGTAGGTTAGGTATGCATCGGTAGGCAAGGAGATCGGTGCAAGATGAATCATGGTTTTTTGTTTACTTTAAAAATTGTGGCCAATACGCATGAAAGCGGGATACTACACTACACTTCTTCTTTATTTATTTCGACGAAGCCTTCATATAATCAAGATCGAACATCACTACTGAGGCCATTTCCGGTTGGATCGGATCGGAAAAACAGTTTTCTTGCTTTTCATCTTCGTTTAAGATGGTCAGGGCTTGTTTAAGTGGAGCAGGTATTACCACTTCACTTTCAGCGGTTATGTGGGTGTCTCTGGGTACACCTGAGAACAAAACCATAATTAGAGTAAAAACTCACAGGTTAAAAAATAAAATAAAATTATTACCACCCTAGGTAACAATATTATTATATTTTGTAGAACCATCAAATACCACCCTAGGTAATAGAATAGTTCTCACATATTGTATTGCCACCCTAAACAAAAAACCAATATGTTTTTTTGAAAATTTCCAGTCCCCCTAGACTAACTGACCATATTTATTCTGAATTAGATCACTTTTTGACTAATAGGAATTGTATGAGTAGGTATAAAATAGTTTACTTATATTAGTCCTTGTAATTGCTGGAGAGCTGTGTTGTTTTCTCTTAATTAATTAACAGTAAATAAGTTCAATTATATTTTTTTTACAAATAATACCTAGGTTATTATTTTCCTTCTTTGTCAAGACTGCTGTCATAAATCAGATAGGTAATTTTATTTTTTTAGGTAAGACGTAATATAAGTAGTCCAGTATTGTGATTTTTTTTTTGATTTATATTGCTTGCACTCGTGTTTAATTGTCTTAAGATCAATATATGTCTATGGATTAGTGTATAAAATAAAGCTAGTGGTCTCTTGAACCCTTCAACTCTCGGGGTTGTTTAAATCATTATTATTTTTTTTCTTCTCTTTTTTTTTTTATATATCTCTTTTGTATCTCAATTCTATATATCATGAAGGTTGGGCATCTGAATATACGATCTATGTTTACAGGCTGGGATGAGTTTAAAAACATATTTTTGAATAGGGATTTTGATGTATTTATGCTGACAGAAACTTGGTTAAATAATGATATCGATTCTGGAGCTTTCCACATTAATGGGTACAAATTTTTTAGAAGGGATCGCGTGGGTAGGGGTGGAGGTGTTGCCGCATATGTTAGAGATTGTTTTGTGGCAGATATTGTTGAGCTTTCGGTACCGGTGTGTGCACAGCTGGAACATTTATTTCTCAAGATTAATGTGAAGTGTCAAACTTACGTATTCGGTGTTTTATATAGACCCCCGCAAATGAACAATACTAACTTTATTGATGACCTTGAAACTATTTTCTCTTATTTATGCCCTACAGTAAATGAAACTATCTGCTTGGGATATTTCAATGTTAATTTTTTAGATTTGGAGAATCCAGTCAGTAAATGTCTGGATTGTTTTAATTTGACCCAGGTTATTAATGAACCAACGAGAGTAACTTACGGTACAAGCACTCTCTTAGATCCGGTTTTTGTTTCTGATATCAGTATTGTTAAGGCTACAGAGGTTATTTCTTGTGGAGACATTTCCGATCATTGTCTGATATCTTGTCATTTAGATATAAAAAAACCACATATTACTCCTCGAATTTTAGAGTTTCGTGACTTTAAAAATTTCAATTATTATGCATTTTTGAATGATATGCAGAGTCAAGAATGGGAGTCAATTCTATACGAAAATGATATTAATAACAAAATCTTGTTGTTCAATTCGATTATTTTGGACTTGTTTGATAGGTATGCCCCTGTGCGTAAGATTAGAGTTACTAAACCTAAAGCGCCTTGGTTGACAGCAAACCTAAAGCAGCATATGCTTTTACGGGACAAGGCGCTACAAACTTTTAAACGTAGTGGTCTTGAGGAGGATTGGAGGTCATACAAGCAATTGCGGAATTTTACCTTATACATGGTCAGGCGTGAAAAAAGAAGATATCTCACTGAATTATCTAATACCAATAACCCTCGCAAGATTTGGTCTGCTTTGAAGGAATTTAACATAGGATCTGCTAAAACTACAAGTATTCCTGCCGATCTTGCCGACCCTGATAAAATTAATGAATATTTTTCTCAATATCTTCAGAATGGTGGTAATTGTGAGGAAAAAATTCAACAATATGAGTCCTCATTTTTATTCGATTCCTCTGATGGTAAATTTAATTTTAAATTGACTACAGTAGAAGAGGTTCACAAACTTATTAATAACATTAGAACCAATGCGGTTGGTACTGACGGCATTACTGCGAAAATGTTGCAGTACTGTAGTCCTTTCATAGATAGGTATATTACACATTTAATTAACTGTTGTATAGAAATAAATTATTTTCCTGACTTATGGAAAACCTCACTTGGTATTCCTTTGCCGAAAAGTTCGTCACCTTCATCCTATTCAGATATGAGAATAATTAGTATTCTTCCGGTTCTTTCAAAGATCTTAGAGAGAATATTATATAGTCAAATGGCGGCATATTTAAATGAAAGGGAATTATTGCCCGATTGTCAAAGTGGTTTTAGAAAGGGGCGAAGCACATGTACTCCTCTTATTAACATAATCGATGATATTACAACTGCCAGTGACAGTGGTCAGGATTCAGCACTCATTCTCTTGGACTACTCTAAAGCGTTTGATACATTAAACCATCGATTACTTTGTGCTAAATTAAATTATTATGGGTTTTCGCTTGAATCTGTCGGGTTTATTGGTTCCTTTTTATCCAATAGAATGCAGCAAATTTTTTCAAATAATAAACTCTCCAGTCATTGTAGTATTCTCTCTGGCGTCCCGCAAGGTTCTATATTGGGACCCTTATTATTTTTAATGTACACCTCTGACATACTGAAGTCTTTTGTTGCTTGTAGGGTGCAGGCTTATGCCGACGATACTCAAATTTATCTCCCATTTAAATTTCATGAATTTCCTAATGCTAATCAAGTTGTAAATACAGAGCTAGATAATTTATACAAAATTTCTGAAAGTCATAACTTAAAATTGAATGCTAAGAAGTCGTATGTTATGTTTTTTGGTAACAAGAATCACATTTTGAATTTAAAACAGAACTTTAAAATAAAGATTAATGAATCTGAGCTTCCCAGTGTCGATACGGCGAAGAATCTTGGAGTTCTTTTGGACACTGATCTTAGATTTTCCTTTCATGTCAAGAAGCTTTTACAAAAATCTTATCTATCACTTAAACTTCTATATTCTAATAGACACATTTTAAACAAAAGTTTGCGTAAGAGATTGTGTGAGTCACTCGTCCTTTCTCATTTCAATTATTGCGATTTTATTTATGGACCGTGTCTAGATTATTTTTATAAAAATCGCATTCAACTAGTTCAAAATACATGTTCTAGATTTATAAATAATCTTAGGAAGTACGATCATATATCCCATACTTATGTAAGTCTAATGTGGTTGAAAATGGATAACCGTTGGCAATTTCATTTGGGTAACTTTTTCTTTAATATTCTTAAGTGCGGCAGCGCCCCTGCATCTATAAAAAGTAGACTTAATTTTAGAACTTCAATTCATCAACTGAATATTAGATATGCCAATAAATTAACCCTACCTCGTCATCATACTGCCTTATATCGTAGATCTTTTACGTATAACGCCATCAGCTTATACAACTCATTGCCTGGTGATTTGACTGAGCTGAGTAGTTTTGGGGGTTTCAGGAGACTTTTTAAAGATTTTCTTATTAGAAGTCAGTAATAGTATGATTACCTGTCTGATCCACACATCACTCCTTATACGTGATGATCATTGTAACTAGGGGTGTTGAGCGTGATTTGCGTGCTTGTTAATAATTTCTTTTTTTATATATTCTGTCTATGGTCTGGTTAAGTAGAATAGCCAAGTGAGCTAGACTTCGCTAGATTGTAGCTGCACACAAAGTTTTGAAATTTTATTGTTGTTATTGTTGTTAATGATATTTAAGTTTGAGAATTCAATTGTATTTGTATATTTCTTGTTTCCTACCAATAAAGCCCATTTATTATTATTATTATCTTGTTCAATATCACAAATATCAACAACGCCACTGTCACTACGTTCGCGTTCACTACCCGACTCCAAAGATGTATAAGATTCTTCAGAAGAAGTAGATGACTCCCTGGAACGATGCTTATTTTTCTTCTCAAGCCTATTTAAACGACTCTCAATTCTCTTCAAAATTTTAGTAGAAACACTTGTATATTTACTAACATTTCGATCTGGCGATAGGCTTCTATGTTTTTTTCTAGAACGCGAAGTCATTTTAATCATAGAATAATATTTATATGATTTTAATAAAATAATTATCGAAATTCGCAGCACGACAAACATGTAGCCATGAGCGCACAAAAAACGAGACTGATTAGTAGGTTAGGTATGCATCGGTAGGCAAGGAGATCGGTGCAAGATGAATCATGGTTTTTTGTTTACTTTAAAAATTGTGGCCAATACGCATGAAAGCGAGATACTACACTACACTTCTTCTTTATTTATTTCGACGAAGCCTTCATATAATCAAGATCGAACATCACTTAGGTAAGTTCGTTTGATCTTGTAATTTTTGTTGTTTATGAATAAGTATAGTCTTATTTTAAATTTATGTTCGGCATCCTTATTTAACGAAGCCCTACAAACTCAGAAGTGGGTTGAAAAAGTAGTTTACGCGTTATTAAGTGAATATTTTTCCGATATTATGGCTACAAACGAAAATACAACAGATTTTGTCGGATGATCCCACGGTACCAAACACCGTAGATTCAGCCGCCACACCAGCCGTAACGTTCTCTATTGAAGACATTATTCAAAGTACAGTAAGAACGCTTATGTTTCTCTCTCAATTTGTTCTCGAAACATAAGCCGAACATAAATTTAAAATAAGACTATATTTATTCATAAACAACAAAAATCAAAATTAACCTCTAAACATAACACAAGAACTTTTATAATAATTCTTAGCACAAGAAGAAACATAGACTTCATCTGTCATATCACATTTCTGACGTATCTCCTTCAATGTCAACGTCAACTGTCTTGTCAACACTGGGCTCGTAGACACACTACACATAACGAGAGACTAAAATGTCTACAATACAGTGTATTTATTGAACAATACAAACATAAAATTAACAATATAGGTATAGCAATAGACACAACACCAATATATAACGTTTTTATTTTCCTTTAAATAGAATGCGTTTTGTTAATTGATTTCGAGAATGGGATCTAATTTTGGGACTGTAGTTTTGTTATGAAATATACACGAACATTAAGATATTTGACACAAATAGATTTTATTTAAAAGTATATTATGTGATTTGCTGGGCTATCTAGTGCATGTTGTTCTAAAGATTGAAATAATTAAAAAGCTAAAGTGACATTATTTTATTCACTTTTAACGCAAAAATGTGTAAAAAACAAATTTTTTGGAAAAATAAAATGTCTACGCCCCTGATAAAGTAAGCCTCTATAGAGGTTTCTATCAAAAAATAATGCTTTATCATGTTGATTTTAAATGAATTGTTGTATCAAACAATTTTAATTAGGTAAACTGAAACCTGTTATACTACATACTAAAAGATAATAGCCTAAAGATTACTTTTAATTATTAAAAACTAATAAAAACTAGAAGCTACTTGATACATCATTCTAAGTTTTACCTATGAAACGAAATTCTGGACTCCTTTTGTTCACTGCGACTTGGGCATCCAAAAGCCACACAACGTACCATTTTATTAATATACAAAATACATTTCTATTCCCAATTTTCACAAATAAAATCATCAAAAATGCACACGTAGTTTTCTGTTTTTCGGCACATAAAAAATGGCCGCCGCATTAAAAGCGTAACACTTGCCATGCATTCTGATATACGAACGTGCGGTATCCCCTCTCTTTCCTAATCTAAGGCATGAATTTTATAAGGGCAGTAAAGTGAAGTGAGTGAAAACATCTGATATTTGGCGATTAGAAAATCCACTGGTGATGAAATTTGTAATTTACAAAATAATATTATGTTGTTATACGAGATTGATTAATGTTTACATACCTACTAGAAATAATATGTGCAATTAATAATTATAAGGATAATTTTGAATTTCTGTTTATCTACACAAGATGCAGTCGAAACAGCAAGTGTTATGCATCTACAAATTCAGATCAGCTGGGCTAATTTACATGATCATCTACTGCTCACTTCACTTGAATTTTACATAAAAGGAACGTCAACGTCAAATTTTGACACAACTCATCCGTCAATCAAATTTGTGATTGACAGACAAGTGACAGTGACTTTTGGTTTGACATTTGACTTTTCTAAGCATATATAAGGTACATGTTTTATTGTACCACCAGCATTATTGAGATTGTTTTAGATTTGTGTGGTCACATAACACAGACATACCAGTTTTATGTGTGTGTGGTTAATATATCTCTAGCTTATGTTTGTTTAATAATAGTTTATTAAGCGGTTTGTCCATATTAAGTTTAAGATAAAGTGCTACGAAGAATGTTATCACTACAAGAATATAGTGATAGTGACGGTGACGAAGGCAAAATTTCATCTGAAGTAAAGCCAACGGAAACAACTCGTGATCGGACCTGCAATGAAACTCCAGAAGTAGACCTTTCTCTAAGAGGTAAACTAATGCAAATATGTGCGGCTCCAGCAGTTCTTTCAACTAGTCTCACCGATGACAAAATATTCATAAAACTAGATACCAAAGAACTTACATACAACGCAAAATACGATGAATTGTTTGCACCAGTGGTAGGTCCGGCAAACCCATTCAAACTCACCAACATGTTATCAGGTCGAATAGAACCAGCTTACCTAAGTGAATTTCAATTCGACAATCAACGTCGGACATTTGCGAGTTACGGTTATGCTTTAGATCCATCAGTAGGAGATATAGAAAAAGACGGTGGTGATAGAGTTATTGGCAACACAGAACAGGCTATAAATTCGAATTTGAAAACTGTGTTTGAATCAACGAAGTTAAGAACTTCGGATAAGCGAAAACGGAACCAAAATAATGACGCAAGCGACATTGATGGATTTTTGGGACCATGGGGTGATTATGAGAATGAACAGCGTGTTACGAAGCCTACTCCAGAAGAACAAATCGAACTTCAGGTGAGTAAATTATTATTTGATTGTTTTACTGTTAGGTTGAAAAATAAAATCACACAAAAAATGAACTGATTCCCCAGCCTTTGGGGGTGGAATCTACGACCAAAAATAAGACGAAAATCACTTAGGTATGTCAAAATTTCGAAAAATGTTTCCTTGAAATCAGGATAATCTTCCACTTGGAATTATTATTAATTTAAATCTAGTGATCATTGAGAAAAACCCTTGAGTTATAAGGAGCCACTATAAGCATTATTTTACATTGTACACAAACGGATGCATTGGGCGGGGCGTAATCGCCAATATGGCGGATTCTCCAGAGCCGCACTGGCTATTTTTGTTGACGTTTTTGTTTTTTAATTTGCGGCTTGGGTTTATACTTTAATTTGAAAAGTACACTTTAAAAGAAAAACTAGGGCCTCTTTAGCCAAAATATTCTCTGATGAACCTGTTCCCATAACAATATAGCCATAATATTTATCCTTACTGGGAACCCATTCTTCTTGCCGACCGGATAGCCATCTCATCAATTATAAAGCCGTATATTTTTTTCTTTGAAGAATATTGAAATTTACACTTCAAAGCCTGAAATGCTTCAATCGTAAATCCCGGCTCTCCATTAACACTGTGATGCCATCTGCTTATAGTTATAAGCAGATGGCGAATAATAATGCAGTGTAAGAGCAAACACTTTCACCTCTTTCGCATATTCTTTGTTTAATGGATGAGTACATTCTTTCTTCAATTGCCGTATGTATAAGTGCTGTGGTCCTCCTAGTTTTGAAATAATATCCAGCGTTTCTTCTTGGATAAAGTGCTTCTTTTGCAGTAAAAATATTTTTTATGCTTGATATCCGCTCCTCTGGCCGATAGTTTTTTCTTTGCAGCATAATTACCTTTTTTTTCTAATTTTGCTATTTCAACCTGTTTCAATTTTCTCCATATTTTTCGTCTGGCAGATGTAGTTGGTTGAGCAGGTGTTTTAGGCATATCTATGTTCATTGGAGAAGTCCGTTGTATTAGAATGTCAGATATTATTGTGATCGGTGGTTTACTGGAGGACTGTTCTTGAAATCAAACATGTTATTAGCTACTAACTACATACAGGGTGGTCCAACGAAAAGTTTGCACCTAGCTTTTCTCTTTTTTTTGTAGTCGAATGCGAAAATGCTCGGACACGTCGATTTTGCTTTTGAGGGGGACACATTTTAAACATATTTTTCGATCTGCGCCTTTAACCCCCTAGCGGGGGTGAGTAACAACCCTAAAATTTTAAATGGAAAGAGGGGTCTAATGACATATCATTTGAAAGGACACAAAATTGTCTTTCTAATGATACTCTATTTGTCGAATTTTACTAAAACAGTTAATACGAAAACGACTTTAAAGACATTAAGCCGATAATTTTGGTATTAATGAAAAATACAAATAAGTTTTAATTATTACGACTGAAAACAACTACAATCATTTCTAAATTATTTACTTTGAAGAAAAACGGGATTTCAAAAACACGATCTTATTTATCAGAACTAAATTCCTCACTAATCGTTTGCGTTTTTTGTTGAAATAAAAACTGCAGATACGTGTAGGAAAAGAATTTACACCGTTTATTTTAGTCTTTTCATTGATTCAGTTTGGTTGCTTCTCAAGTTATTTTACTTTTACCGTACAAAATGATTTATTCCATTCTAGAACGAGTTGAAATTGTTAAACTTTATTTTCAAAATAATAGTAGTGCTAGACTTACGGCTCGCTTATTTAATGAGAGACATCCCGATAAAAATGTGAATGATGTGTACGTTGGCAAGTTAGTTAAAAAGTTTGTAGATACCGGATCTGTCTGTAATGTAAAACACCAGCCGCAGAAACCGATCAGAAATGAAGCTGTGGAAGTCGCTGTTTTAGGGCATGTTGAAATGGATCATAGTCAAAGTACCCGTCAACTAGCTGAAGCCTCAGGTGTCTCCCGTTCGTCCATAATACGAATTTTAAAAGCGTACAAATTTCATCCGTACAAAATCAAATTAGTACAGGAACTAAATGAGGATGATCCTGATAGAAGGCTGCAATTTTGTGAAGCAATGAGCCAGCGTTTAATTGAAGATCCGCAATTATTATTTAACATTTGTTTTTCCGACGAATGCACATTTTATTTGAATGGAGCTGTAAATAGGCACAATTGCCGTTACTGGGATGACAGTAACCCACATTTATTCCGTGAGGTTCATACCCAGTATCCTCAAAAAATAAACGTCTGGTGTGGCATATTAGGAAATCATATTATAGGACCACTTTTTATTCCTGGAAATTTAACTGGTGAAGTGTACCTAAACATGCTTGAAGACACAATTGATCCTTTAATAACACAAATAATAGAAGATGACCAAAATCATACTGCTGATCGGCTTTATTTCCAGCAAGATGGAGCACCTCCGCACTATGTGGCTCCTGTAAGACAGTTCTTAGATGACCGGTTCCCTGGACGGTGGATTGGAAGGAGGGGCCCAATTGAATGGCCTGCCAGGTCACCGGATTTATCGCCTTTAGACTTTTTTCTTTGGGGGCACTTAAAAAATAAATGTTTTGCCACGAAGCCCGAGTCCATAGAAGATCTTCGCCAACGCATTACAGAAGAGTGCAGAAACATAACACCTGATATGCTACAAAATGTTAGAAATAGATTTGAACAAAATCTGTATTATTGTATGGAATCAAATGGGTCACATTTTCAACATTTGTTAATGTAACGTTTTAATAAATCAATTTAACAGCTTGTTTACTTTTTTTACAAAGCAATGTTAAAACTAACAAACATTGGAATGTACTAACGATTGCAGGTGTTTTCACTCGCAATAATTAAAACTTATTTGTATTTCTCATTAATACCAAAATTATCGGCTTAATGTCTTTAAAGTCGTTTTCGTATTAACTGTTTTAGTAAAATTCGACAAATAGGGTATCATTAGAAAGACAATTTTGTGCCCTTTCAAATGATATGTCATTAGACCCCTCTTTCCATTTAAAATTTTAGGGTTGTTACTCACCCCCGCTAGGGGGTTAAAGGCGCAGATCGAAAAATATGTTTAAAATGTGTCCCCCTCAAAAGCAAAATCGACGTGTCCGAGCATTTTCGCATTCGACTACAAAAAAAAGAGAAAAGCTAGGTGCAAACTTTTCGTTGGACCACCCTGTATAACATGTCATACAAGCATATTATTAACACATTTTGTGTTGGATATATTATAGGAGCATAACAATTAATTGTTACTATTTGAATAAAACGACGTCTACTCCACAAATTGTGTGGTGTTTGTGGAGTAGACGTCGTTTTATTCAAATAGTAATATTCACTCCTCGATAGATGGATTACTTCAGAAAATTAATTGTTATTTGAGTTAAATAATTATCCTACATAATAAGATTTACTTACTAGACAATGCGGATGAGCAGGGACAGGATCCAGTTTCAGCCTAACAAAAACTAGCGACGTTTTGTCAAAAGTTGCAGGTGCAAAATGGCCGTGCCAATTGTTCAGTGCAGAAATATAATGCTACCAGACTCCTATAATAATGTGTATTAATAAGTTCGCCTACATATAAACTTTTATTGCTCTGCAAAAATTAATTTTTTGTTTGGGGGTATATAAAACACTCAGTGTATGTAAATAACTGATTAATTATTTACAATTATTTTTTCAGGAATTGATGACGAAAAGAATGAAACGCCATGCCCGCCCTATTGACGGCGAGGCAAAACAAATTGAGGAAAAATCCGTACTACACATCAATAACCCAGTCGACTACCAAGGCAGATCATTTCTACACCCCCCGCAAGATGTTGGAGTCAATTTGCGTTCAGACACACCTCCAACCAAATGCTTCCTACCGAAGGCCCATATCCATACCTGGTCAGGACACACCAAAGGCGTTTCCGCAATTGCGTGGTACCCACGTACCGCACATCTCTTACTATCAGCTGGCATGGATTGTAAAATCAAATTATGGGAAGTGTATAATGAAAGAAGATGTATTAGGACGTACTATGGTCATCGACAAGCTGTTAGGGACATCAATTTCGATAACAACGGCAAAAGATTCTTATCGGCAGGATACGATAGATATATTAAGTTATGGGACACTGAAACGGGACAAGTATTATCCCGATTTACAAGCAGAAAGATCCCATATTGTGTTAAATTCAATCCTGATAAGAACAAGCAGCATTTGTTTGTTGCTGGAACATCAGATAAGAAAATTATATGTTGGGATATTCGGTCGGGTGATGTAGTTCAGGAATACGATAGGCATTTAGGGGCAGTTAATTCGATTACTTTCGTAGATGACAATAGACGATTTGTCACGACATCCGATGATAAATCTCTGCGTGCGTGGGAATGGGACATTCCGGTTGATATGAAATACATCGCAGACCCTCAAATGCATAGTATGCCATCTGTAACTCCATCACCAAACGCCAAATGGTTAGCGTGCCAAAGCATGGACAATAAAATAGTGATATTTTCGGCGATGAACCGGTTTAAGATTAACCGGAAGAAGACATTCTCTGGTCATATGGTTGCGGGATATGCGTGTACGTTGGACTTTTCACCAGACATGAGTTATTTGGTGTCTGGTGACGCAGATGGAAAGTGTTTTATTTGGGACTGGAAAACAACAAAATTGTACAAGAAATGGAAAGCACATGACGGTGTTTGCATTGGAGTGTTGTGGCATCCGCATGAACCCAGTAAATTGGTAACGGCGGGTTGGGATGGGTTAATTAAGTTTTGGGATTAAGCTTTTTATATATTAAAAATGTATTGTATATATTGTATATTTAATAAATGATTTTTTAAACTATATTTGAAGCTCCCATTTGTTTGTCCAAACAGTAGGTACAATAAGCTGTCATTTTAAAAAAAATCAAAAGTCTGCCTCTTAGAAATAGCGTTACTTGCATATATACGATTATGCTCATTTCGGTGTTGTTTTATTGTCCCAGTGTACTGTGGGACCTATTGTACAGGTGTCCATGATTTTTTATCCTCTTGATGAGATCGAGTGGTGCCTTTGAAGCTCATTTCGGTGTAGTTTTATCGTCCCAGTGTACTGTGGGACCTATTTTACAGGTCCATGTTTTTTGATCCTGTTGATGAGCTCGAGTGGTGCCTTTGAAGCTCTCATTTGTTTGTCCAAACAGTACAATAAGCTGTCATTTAAAAAGAATCAAAAGTCTGCTTCTTAGAAATAGTGTTGCTTGCCAGAATCCCAGTGTACTGTGGGACCTATTGTACAGGTGTCCAAGTTTTTTTATCCTGTTATAATGAGATCGAGTGGTGCCAATTTTCAAACAGGGTGACAGTACTAACATTGAGAACTATAGGCCTATTACACTCCTTCTCCTTAGTCTAATATCCAAAATAATCGAGAGGGTGGTGGCCGACCGCATTTGCAACTTCTTGGACAGGTTTGAAGTTCTCAGTGGCAGTCAGCATGCGGATTTAGAAAGGGACCTGTGTCACTGACTTCATACATTGTGTCCAGAACAGCACGGATAAGGGTTGCTTTGCTTTTTGACTTATCGGGAGCATTTGACATTTGATAAATCATTTGGGCGGGATAAGCTAGTCTGGGGATGCGTGGACCCTTAAATAAATGGATGGAGTCCTATTTAACTAACCGATGATTCGCAGTGCGTGTGGGTGATGCTTTCTCCGATTCTGAGAGTATTGATATCGACACCCCACAAGGTCGTGTTTTGGGACCACTCATATGCTTACTATAATATGTAAACGACCTACCTGGGCATCTTAGCTTCGGAAGGGTGTTTTTGTATGCAGATGATACAATGATAGTGGTTGAGGATGCAGACTCCGATATACTTCTCTATACTCTAACGTTGTTTTGGAGGAGTTTCAGTCGTGGTGCAACAGAAACAAACTAACTTGAGTAAGAGCGTCGCCATTCAATTTAATAAGTTTCAAACAAACTTGCCATTTAATGTGAGCTTTAGTGGTCATAATCTCCCGTGGGCTGATCTTGTTAACTTGTTGGGAGTTTTAGTCGATCGTGAACTAATGTGGACGGATCAACTTAGCAGTGTTTGTGCTAAGGTAAATATAAGCAATGGCATATCGTGTTCTCATTAAGATCTATTTTTAATCGACGTAACCTCTTATCAATGTATTATGGGTTAATCTAGCCGACGTTATCTTATATCATTTCTTGGGGGCGATGGACGGATTTGCATCGAATATTCATTTCACAAAAGCGGACTATTCGCTTGATATTTGGACTATCTGGTCGTGACACATGCAAACCCTTATTTGTTATTAGGAAAGAAGTATTAACAGTTCTATGCTTATACATCTATAAACTGTCACCTTTAATAAGATGAGATTTATTCAAAAGAACGGTTCACAACACTCACAATTTACAAGAGGTAGAAATCAATTGCATCCTCCACGACCAAGGAGGGAATTGTACAGGAGGTCACCAATGTACTCTGGGATTGCTTTCTTTAATATGCTGCCAGAGGATTCCCCAAACATAATCTCTTTTAAAAACAAATTGAAGCATCTATTCACTGTAAACGCATTTTATAGTTATTCGGAATTTCTCGGTTACCTTGAGGTTTCAGGGGACAATTATTTGACTGTTATATTTATGATTTTAATGTTAAAATTTTAGTAATTGAAGTTGGTTGGTTTTAGGTCAATTATAGAAACAAAGTAATTCCTCTGTCGACGTTTCGACTTTTATTAAGTCCTCAGGACACTAAAATACAACGAAAAAGAAAAACATAAAGGGTGACTTGAAACTTACAATTAATTGTTAAATACACAAATTAAAAAAAAATATTAAAAAATATATAAAAATATAAATAAATAAAAACATCAAGACATGTAATGTAATGTAATTTTTTTTCCTTTGTTTAAACACAGATAAAACTACATACTACAACTGGTTCTCCATACTCACGTGAACAATATGTTTCTTTTGTCAATATTTTCAATTGTGAAGAACATTTACATATGATGAAATCAAAAAGGGGGTTTCTTTTAAACATATATTTTGCTATTTTAATAGTGTATAAACTAAAACTGAATAGGCACAAACGAACAGAAAATGATACATCCAAACTTTTTTTTTTAAATAAAATTCAATCTTATCCTACCAAACAGGTGTATATATACAAAGCGAGATCATTTGAAGAAGTATACCATACAAGGTGAGATCATTTTGGAAAGACGAGATCCGATTTCGGATCTCGCTTTTTCTCGGTGTATATAGGTTTTATTTGACTCAGTGGGTTATGGGGGGGCCGTAGTTCGATTTTGCTATGGATCTCGTCTTGACCAATTTTATCCCAACATATACAAATTTAGTTCCTCCAGGTGGCGCTACTGTGCTCGGATATACACAGATTAAAGTGTGAAAGACGAGATCCGGAAGTTTGGCAACGCAGCGAGCGATAAGTTTGTTAGCTCTATATTATAAACATTATTAAATAGTTCAAATACAAACGTCTTAATTCTATTTCGTGTTCGGCTGCATTTTCATCTTCAGATATTTTTTTGTCCGTGTTTGCAGTGTTGAGAGCAGGCTTGATACTGTAGAAATATTGGGGCAATTATAGTTAATTTGTGCAGAAAAATGAAACACAATATATCTCGTAATATATTTTACAACTCTTTTATTTTAACTACTCGACAACAACAACACAGGTGATGTGATATGGATCTATTATAGTGAGCATACAATGTTGCCACTATTAACTATTTAGTTTTATATTCAACACCCCCTCTCAATTTAAACATTTATACAATACAGTTTTAAATTGCAAATCAACAAAAAAAATGAAACTCTAAAAAACAAAACAAAAATAATAAGAACATCAGCTTTTCAAAAAAGTAAGAAATTATTCTTGAATAACATTTCTAATTATGTCTAAAGAATAATTAAACATTTATAAAATTTCTTTTATAATCAACTTATTTCGAAAATATTCAAACTTTTCTTTAGTTAAAGATTTGGTCATAAGATCAGAAACATTTTCATTTGTTGGTATATAAAGAACATGAATAATACCTTTTGCTAAAATATCTTTAATAAAATGAACTTTAATGTCAATGTGCTTAGATCTTTTATTATTATCATAACTTTGAATAGAATGTAAAGCACTTTGATTGTCTATTAATAAGGTTGTCTTTAAATTGTCTATCGAAAAATCGGAACAAATACCTCTTAAGTACACTAGCTCTGAAGCTGTTAATGCACCAGCTATGTATTCAGCTTCATAGCTTGATTGTGACACGACACTTTGTTTTTTAGAAGTCCACGACACTAGATTTTGGTTAAAATACACTGCGAATCCACTAACGCTTTTTCGATCAGTATGATCACTTCCCCAATCTGCATCGGAATATGCCAATAAATGGTTTTCATCATTATCGTTCTTTTGATAAACTAAATTCATATTTCGGGTAAACTTTAAATATCTTAATATTCGTTTTGCAGCTTGCCATAGTTGCTCAGTAGGTTTTTCTAAAAATCTGCTTAAGAATATTACTGGATAGCTTATATCAGGTCGACTGATAGTAGATACATATAAAAGTGAACCTATTAGTTCTCTATAAGGTATATTTGTTTTCGTTTCTAAGTCTTGATTGACTTGGAAATTGGATTCCATAGGCGTACGCACAATGTTGCAATCTTGCATTTTGAATTTTTTAAGCATTTTGTCAATTAATGTTGTTTGGGTAATACATTTCTTATTATTATTTCCATTCCTAGGAAATTTTTCATTTCACCTAAGTTTTTCGCAGAGAATTCTGTTTCTAATGCTTTTATAATTCTGCAGCTATTAGTTCCCATAATTATTATGTCATCGACCCATATTAGTAGCCAAACTTTATCACCAATATATAGACAAAAATCATGTCCTGATCTTGTTAAATTATTTTTATCTGCGAAACTTTGAAATCTTTCATTCCACATTCTCGGTGCTTCACGCAAACGATATAATGCTTTTTTCAATTTTAAGCAGTTGTATTTCTTTTCTTTTTCTATCTTTACACCTTCTGGAATTTTTATGTATACATCTATGTTCAAATTACCATGTAAAAACGCTGTAGGTATATCAAGTTGTGTTATTTTATAATCATTTTCTATAGCATGTGCAATAAACATTCGTATTGTTTGATATCGAGCTACTGGAGCATATACATTGTAATGTAATTCTTCTTGATATCCCTTCGCCACGAGTCTTGCTTTCTTTAAACCATTTTGTTTAGTATTGAATACCCAACGAGTATCTATCGCCTTTTTGTTTTCTGGCAGTTTTGCTGGTTCCCAAGTACCATGTTGTTCATGAGCTTTCAACTCTTTATCTATTGCATTTTTCCACTCAATTCCATTTTTCATGGCAGTACTATAGTCTTTTGGTTCCTCTTCTTCTTCAGCTACAAAACAATATGCATAATATAGTTCATAATCACTGAATTTCTTTGGGGTATTAACTTTCCTCTTATTTGGTCTTTGTTTATTTACATATTTTGTTAGGTTATATTCTCCGTCTGAATCTGAACTGTTATCATTTATCTCTTCTTCTGTCTGATTTTCCTCTTCCTCTACGTCAACATTTGTAGATTCATTTTGATTTGTTTTACCTCTCTCATCGCTTTGTTTTTCTTCTTCGAATCCATATAATATATCTGTCTCATCAAATTTTACATCACGTGAAACTATTACTTCATCGGTTTCTGGATCCCAAACTCTATATCCATTTAAACTATATCCAACCATTCTTATTTCTTTCGCTCTTGTTTCCAATTTATCTCCTGAGTTAGGTAATTTTAATGTCCAACCTTTACTTCCGAATATTCTTACTTAACTTACTTAAATCAGTTTTACCATAAAAAACCTTTGCAGGAGTCTCGCCATTCAATGTGCTTGTTGGAGATCTGTTTAATTGGTAGGCAGCACTTCTTATTGCTTCACCCCATAAATACCTTGGTAAATTTGTTTCGGCAAACATAGTACGTACTTTATCCAATAGAGTTCTATTAGCCCTTTCGCTAACTCCGTTTTGCTGACTTGTATAAGGTAGCGTATATTCCATTTTTATACCTTTTTGTTGACAAAAATTCTTCAACTCTGATGATATAAATTCACCTCCATTGTCACATCTAAGCCTAGAACATTTATAACCTTGTGATTTTAGTTCTCTAATGTGATTCATTAAATTAAATTGAGCTTCACTTTTCTTCTTTAATAAGTATACTGTCATAAAATGTGAAAAATCATCTATCACTACTTGGTAATATTTTTCATCATTTTTGGTTGGAGTACGTATTGGTCCACCTATGTCTGTGTGTAGCAGTTCACCTATGTATTTTGATCTCGGCAAAGTTTTATTCTCAAAAGGAACCCTAGTTGCTTTTCCTTCTCGACATGGACCACATATTTTGTTCGGTAACGGAAGATTCAATTTACGCATATAATTTTCTGATAAGTGTCCTAGACGTTTATGCCACATGTCTCCTGTGATTGTCAAATTACCAGCTTTAAAATTTGACTCCGTAGTATCTAATTTGAAATTTACAACATACAAATTATTTCTAGACATGCATTCTACTTCTACTTTTCCTTTAATTACTGCTTTATCTGATTCAAAAATTATCTTATTTCCTTTTTCATTTATCTTTTTTACAGAGAGCAAGTTGTGAGTTAATTTTGGTACAATTAATGCATCAATGTTTACTTTTGTATTTTTATATAACAAATTTAATGTACCTTTTTCCTTTGAAATTAAAGTATTTCCATTAGCTACTCTTATTCTTATTTCATTTTCAAGCTTAACTTTATTTTTCATATATTTAGACATCGTTTCTGTAACTAAGTGATCTGTTGCACCACTATCTAAAATAAAAAAATAATCTGACTCACCATTTTTATTATTTGCCATACCTGCGTTCACAACTTCTGTTACAAAACTTATAGCCTCATCTGCTATATTTCCTGTATTTTCTTCTACCGTTTCACTCAAATATGCTTGTCTTCTGAATCCGGTCCTGTAGTTTCTGCCTCTGCCTCTTGACGGACTATTTTTCCATGTACCTCTGCCTCTCATTTCGACTTTTGAATTTTTCTGACAGTCTTTAATAAAATGTCCCGTTTCGCCACAATTATAACACTTGTTATTAGGCTTGTAGTGATTATACATTTTATTTCCCGCACTAAAAGCACAATTTTTTGTTACAAAGGAATCCGGTTGAGAGTCTTTAAACTTTAATTCAGCATCAAGAAGTCTACTTTTCACAAATTCAAGAGTAATATCAGTAGAAACTGTCTCTATCGCAGTTATTACAGTTTCATATTTATCAGGCATCGTTAATAACAAATAACACGCTTTATCACTTTCATCAAGTGTAGCACCTGCAGCTTCTAAGTCTCTCAATAGTGTCTCTACTTTAATAAAATGATCTTGTAGGTCATTTGTTGTGCACTTTAATTTCAACAATTTCTTCATAATAAATAACTTGGAAAACGTACTTTTACGTTCAAAAACATTTCTTAAGGATCTCAGCATTGCTTCAGATGTCTTTGCATCTTTTATATATTCAAGAAATTTGTCGGAAATACACTGTACTATTATACACTTTGCTTTGGTGTCATCTCTTTCATATGCCGCTTTAGCTTCATTTGACATATTTCCATATTCTTCGGGTTTAACATTAATAACATTCTTGATACCTTCTTTTTCCAATAATATTTCCACTCGGAATCTCCAATTTGAATAGTTATTACTTGACAATTGTGGAAATGGTAGTAGCGAAGCCATTTTTAATTATTTTGCCAACTTTTACTGTACTTTTTACTTACCGAGAGGTACCGGGATCGATACCCGGCGCCTCCACCATGTAACGAATAAAAATAGAAAATAAATCAGATAAGAAATCAATTTTGTGGAAAAAGAAACAAGTTTTAAAAAATCAACATTTCTAATAATTAAAAAGTTACTCGCTTGGCTTGTCTAGCTACTCGAGAATCACCCACTTACATCACGCTCACGAAAGAGGATCTTATTGATTCTCCCTCGTAAACGAGTGACGGTCTGTATTTGAGCGGCGTCTCTCAGTTAGTAGTTATTTGATTAAATTGAAAGAAACTATATTAAAAATAAAAGGAAAGTCAGATGATTATTACTAACTATTATTTATTTAATTAATTAGAAAAATGTACAAAAAATCAATCTGGTGAAAAAGGACAAGTTTCAATAAAAATCAATAATTATTATAATTAACAATTGGTACTTACATAAAAATCATTTCTGGCAACACAGTTGATGATTACTTCGCGTTAATATAATACTTAATATTTATATTGGCCAAAATCAAAACTCTAATCGCGTTAAATAAACTGTAAATTTTAAGTCGCTATACCCAACGAGGGGACTTAGCGCTTCCAGGACCCGAAGTTTACTTCGCCGAAGTTTGGAGAGAAGACCCCAAAAAGAAACCGAGAGAGTTTTGTGGTTAGAGAACCTGGAGGGGCATTCGGACACATATATGCTCCAACGCGGGGAGACTTCATGGTCCGAGCCGCCAAGTCTCCAACCACTCTCTTCAATCTTTACTACACCGAAGTGCAAATCAAAATTCCCTGTAACTTCCTGTTACAATAATATTTATAACTTTACTTTGTTGACTTTGCAATTTGTCTATTAGGTACAATCCCGATGCTAAAGTCATGCACTTGTATAAACTTTGATGAACTTTTATAAATTATTAAATCAGCATAAAATAGCTAGTGCGACCGGATGAAATATTTTTATTACAATATACCGGGTGTGACAATATTCAACGCATGGGTCTCCTAACCTCAACTTTTTCTGCACCTAATACACCGGTATTTTCACTTAAAATTACTATAATTACCACCCGTTTTCATATAAAACAATGCGTAAGGTCTATTTCAACCTCTGGGCCATAACCTGTAGAAATATTGGGGCAATTATAGTTAATTTGTGCAGAAAAATGAAACACAATATATCTCGTAATATATTTTACAACTCTTTTATTTTAATTACTCGACAACAACAACACAGGTGATGTGATATGGATCTATTATAGTGAGCATACAATGTTGCCACTGTTAACTATTTAGTTTTATATTCAACAGATACAAACATCTGCAAATAAATTACGAATTAATGAATTTAGAATAAACTGATCCACTTACTATATTGAAACTTATTCATACTTATGTAATGATACACAAACTATATGCTGAAAATATATTTGTACAAACCCGATATCACTTTAATTTTTTTTTTTATGTGGCTCCATACAGGACATGTCGAAGTCTAATTTGCGTTTATTTGCTAATTCTTTGACATCAGTATGCTGAAACAGCGTTGGAACAGCCGTTGGTAATAATCTGTTGTGCAGAGGACTTACAAACATTTTATCTTCAAAATGTTTGGAGCATATTTTGTAATTATTCTGCAACTGTAGTGGTGCTTTTACTACCAGCTCTTCACGACTGCAAGCATACAGCCAAAGCTTAGCTCTAAAACACGAAAAATATCTTAATCCTTTAATAATATAAAATAACTGCAGTAATTATTATTATAAACTTAGACTTTCCAATGTATAATTTCATATAGGTACGTACCGTAACGTACCTCAGAAAAATACATATTTATATTTCTGAGGTACGTACTGAGTACATGTAAACAAACCTTTCAATATCTTTCGGAAAATGGAAAAATGAACAATTCTTTAACACTGTTCTTGACATACATCCAGGTACTAAACAATAAAATCCACCGGTTTTTGATCCCATGTTTTTATAATAGCTTAATTATAGCTATTATATTTGGCTTCGTCTCATAAATAAAGAAGAAGTGTAGTGTAGTATCCCGCTTTCATGCGTATTGGTCACAATTTTTAAAGTAAACAAAAAACCATGATTCATCTTGCACCGATCTCCTTGCCTACCGATGCATACCTAACCTACTAATCAGTCTCGTTTTTTGTGCGCTCATGGCTACATGTTTGTCGTGCTGCGAATTTCGATAATTATTTTATTAAAATCATATAAATATTATTCTATGATTAAAGTGACTTCGCGTTCTAGAAAAAGACATAGAAGCCTATCGCCAGATCGAAATATACAAGTGTTTCTACTAAAATTTTGAAGAGAATTGAGAGTCGTGACAGTGGCGTTGTTGATATTTGTGATATTGAACAAGATAGTAAGTAAACTATTTTATACCTACTCATACAATTCCTATTAGTCAAAAAGTGATCTAATTCAGAATAAATATGGTCAGTCAGTCTAGGGGGACTGGAAATGTTCAAAAAAACATATTGGTTTTTTGTCTAGGGTGGCAATACAATATGTGAGAACTATTCTATTACCTAGGGTGGTATTTGATGGTTCTACAAAATATAATAATATTGTTACCTAGGGTGGTAATAATTTTATTTTATTTTTTAACCTGTGAGTTTTTACTCCGATTATGGTTTTCTTCTCAGGTGTACCCAGAGACACCCACATAACCGCTGAAAGTGAAGTGGTAATACCTGCTCCACTTAAACAAGCCCTGACCATCTTAAACGAAGATGAAAGGCAAGAAAACTGTTTTTCCGATCCGATCCAACCGGAAATGGCCTCACGCTGGACGAAAATTTTACAGTCTGGGCTATCAGCGGAATCAAAAAGTGATTTGATTCAAAAATACCTTCCTCCGGAAAACTGCGTTGCACTAAATCCACCAAAAATCAACGTGGAAGTAAAGAAAGCTCTTCTAGAAAATACGTTTCGCCGTGACAGTCGCTTTTCAAACCTTCAGAGCCAAATAGGATCTGCAACATCAGGTGTCGCTTGGCTTATTACAGATATGTTGAAAATGGGAGAGGGGGTAAATATGAAATATATTGAATGTCTTAATGATATTGGTCGCTTACTTAGCGACGTTAATCATATGGAATCAGTTTCTCGTAGATAACTAATATCTCTGAATATAAACAAGGATCTTAAAGACACCTTGACAGATACGCCCATTACTGAATGGCTCTTTGGTACAGATCTTGATAGCACAATCAAGACGGCCAAAGATCTTGTAAGAACCAGTGAACAGCTAAAAATTCAGAAAAAATCTTTTGGAAATCCACCGTCAACCCCCAAGCAGGAAAACTTCAAGCGTCCATCTTCATTAAAGAAGGGAACCTATCAAGGTGGACGTGTCTACCGTGTTCCCAGCAACAAGAACCGGAATCTCAGGGGTCAACGTTACAAAACGCAAGAGTTAAAAAAAAACATATCGCCCGCAGTCCCAGAGGGAGAATCGACAACATCGGTACTAGAGGTTAGTGGATCCTGTGGTCGATTAAAGCATTTTGTTCAAAGATGGAAAACGTTTTCCATTAACAATCAAATTATTTCTTACATTAAAGGTTTTAGCTTACCTTTTTCAAAAATTCCGAAACAAAACACTGTACCTCCGGAACGAAAACTATCACCGGTTGAAATTCAAATTACAGGTAACTTAATTCAGAAACTGTTAAGAGAAAGTGCAATTTCAAGGGTTGATCCATGTGAGGGTCAATTTATTTCCTCAATCTTCGTGGTTCCAAAACCGGATAATTCTAATCGTTTGATAATAAATTTAAAGTCGCTCAATAAGTATATATATGTGTCACATTTTAAAATTGAGGACTACAGAACGGTATCTCGTCTACTTACGCCTAATAGTTGGATGGCCAGCATGGAAAGATGCCTATTATCATATACCTATCAGGAAATCTCATAGGAAGTATCTAAGGTTTAGATTTAACGGGGTTTTATTCGAATATAATGTTCTACCTTTTGGTTTAAATTGCGCCCCGTTAATTTTCACAAAACTCCTAAAACCGGTTATTGCTATGCTTCGAAAAAAATGTTATTTATCTGTTATCTATTTAGATGACTTGCTTCTTCTAGGAAAATCAGAGATAGAATGTAAGAACAACATTACAGAAACTATAACGCTGTTAGAACACATGGGTTTTCTGATAAACTATGATAAAAGTAATCTTACTCCTACCCATATTTGTCAGTACTTAGGCTTTGTTTATAATACAACTAATATGCAGTTATCTTTACCTGACAAAAAACGTTTTAAACTAGCTGTTATGTTAAGACGATTTCGGGTTTTGAAACAATGCAAAATCCGAGAATTTTCTAAGTTTATTGATACTCTAGTGTCTGCTGCCCCGGCAGTTAAATATAGTTTTTTGTATTTAAAACTTTTTGAAAGAGAAAAATACCTTGCCCTAAAAAATTCTAACAATAATTATGATGCAAAAATGTATATATCTCCCACCTTATCACCTGACTTCTCCTGGTGAATTAACAAAATACCAAACGCATTTAATAATATCCATACAGAGAGTTTCAAAATGGAATTATATACCGACGCATCGAAAACTGGGTGGGGAGCAGTGTGCAATCTTAAAACTACTTCTGGTTTTTGGTCGGAACAAGAAAAAATATACCACATTAATGTCTTAGAGTTATTGGCGGTTTATTTCGGCTTAAAATGTTTTGCAAAGGATTTTTCAAATTGTAATATTCTTTGCAGGGTCGACAATACTACTGCAATATCCGTCATAAATCGAATGGGAAGTGTAAAATTTCACAACCTTAATAAAATAGCCCGGAAAATATGGTGCTGGTGTCAAGATAAAAATATTTACATTTTTGCGTCATACATTAATACCAAAGATAATTTTTATGCTGATGAAGCATCTCGAAAAACTCACAAAGAAACTGAATGGAGCCTTGCTGATTATGCACTTAATGATATTACGCAAAAATTCGGAGAGCCAGATATTGACTTATTTGCGAGTCGTTTAAATAACAAATGTTCAAAATTTGTCTCATGGTTGAAAGACCCTAAAGCTTTTAAGGTCGATGCTTTTACCCTGGCTTGGACTGATCTCAATTTCTATGCCTTTCCCCCCTTTTCAATGGTACTAAGGGTTCTACAAAAAATCATTAAAGACAAAACTGAAGGAAGTGTGGTGGTACCCTTTTGGGTCTCTCAACCATGGTATCATCCATTGTTCAGGTCTTTATTAATATCAGAATTGTTAATATTTAAACCTACGAACATGTTACTCTCTTTCAGCAAAATCCCTCACCCGTTATGCAAGAGTCTTTCCCTGGCAGTAGGGAGATTATCCGGGAAGCACTTTTACGAAGAGGAGTCCCTCAAGACTCCCTAGACATATGCATTTCCTCTATAACAGGGTCTACTATAAAACAATATTCGGTAGGTCTTAAACATTGGTGGCAGTTTTGCCTTTCTAATCATTGTAATCCTTTTGATATAACAGTTCCAAAAGTTTTGAGTTTTTTGACTAACCAGTTTAATAAGGGCGCGTCGTATGGTACGCTTAATTCCCACAGGGCTGCTATTGGCCAAATAGCAGGTCCCGAAATAAGTTCCGATTTTCGTATAAAAAGATTTTTTAAAGGCATATTTGCAAAAAAACCACCGTTGCCTAGATACGAAAATGTGTGGGATCCTGGTATAGTACTCTCTTATGTAAAAAGCTTAGATAATAATACCATTCCTCTCGAAACGCTAACCAAAAAGCTTGTAGTTTTATTGGCCTTATGTACTGGTCAACGAATTCAAACTTTAACCTTAATACAAATTAATAATATTTTCATTCGGACAGAACAAATAGAAATTAAAATATCAAGCAGGATAAAGACTTCGGCTTTAAATAAGCCCCAACCCTTTCTCATTTTATCATTTTTTGATGCGGATATGTGTGGCTAGAACCCTAATTAAATATTTGGAACAAACCAAAGAATTACGAGCTTCATGTAAAATCCTCTTTATTACCTATAAAAAACCACATCATAAAGCCACTTCCCAAACAGTTAGTAGGTGGATAAAGAGTATATTACAAACAAGCGGGGTGGATATAAACCAATTTAAGCCCCAAAGTACTAGACACGCTTCAACTTCTTCAGCACCTCGTGCCGGAGTAAACTTCGATACAATAAGATTGGCAGCAGGTTGGTCAAGAAACTCTGAAACTTTTGCCAGGTTTTATAACAGACCAGTGATAGATAAAAGAGCTTTCGCTCAAGCGGTATTAAATTCCTAGTTGCTATTATTTGTTGTTATTTCTATACGCATATTATATGTTTATAAGTAACCTGTTGTTCTGGGTTTTATTTGTAAAACAAAAAAAATTTGTTTTTTCCTTTTTTTGTATTTTTTGTTACGTTAGTGAAGATAACAAAACAGTTCATATATAAAAGATCATCTGTATTTTATTATAAATATAAAATTGTACAACATGATCTTTGAACATCTACACTTCTTCTTTATTTATGAGACGAAGCCAAATATAATTACAAGATCAAACGAACTTACCTAAGTGATGTTCGATCTTGATTATATGAAGGCTTCGTCGAAATAAATAAAGTCCCAACTCCACCCTAATTATTAAAATAATAATAATAATTTCCCAAAACATAGTATGTATGTTGTACTAATTTTATATTACTTTAAAGAAAGACTGATTAGTAGGTTAGGTATGCATCGGTAGGCAAGGAGATCGGTGCAAGATGAATCATGGTTTTTTGTTTACTTTAAAAATTGTGGCCAATACGCATGAAAGCGGGATACTACACTACACTTCTTCTTTATTTATTTCGACGAAGCCTTCATATAATCAAGATCGAACATCACTACTGAGGCCATTTCCGGTTGGATCGGATCGGAAAAACAGTTTTCTTGCTTTTCATCTTCGTTTAAGATGGTCAGGGCTTGTTTAAGTGGAGCAGGTATTACCACTTCACTTTCAGCGGTTATGTGGGTGTCTCTGGGTACACCTGAGAACAAAACCATAATTAGAGTAAAAACTCACAGGTTAAAAAATAAAATAAAATTATTACCACCCTAGGTAACAATATTATTATATTTTGTAGAACCATCAAATACCACCCTAGGTAATAGAATAGTTCTCACATATTGTATTGCCACCCTAAACAAAAAACCAATATGTTTTTTTGAAAATTTCCAGTCCCCCTAGACTAACTGACCATATTTATTCTGAATTAGATCACTTTTTGACTAATAGGAATTGTATGAGTAGGTATAAAATAGTTTACTTATATTAGTCCTTGTAATTGCTGGAGAGCTGTGTTGTTTTCTCTTAATTAATTAACAGTAAATAAGTTCAATTATATTTTTTTTACAAATAATACCTAGGTTATTATTTTCCTTCTTTGTCAAGACTGCTGTCATAAATCAGATAGGTAATTTTATTTTTTTAGGTAAGACGTAATATAAGTAGTCCAGTATTGTGATTTTTTTTTTGATTTATATTGCTTGCACTCGTGTTTAATTGTCTTAAGATCAATATATGTCTATGGATTAGTGTATAAAATAAAGCTAGTGGTCTCTTGAACCCTTCAACTCTCGGGGTTGTTTAAATCATTATTATTTTTTTTCTTCTCTTTTTTTTTTTATATATCTCTTTTGTATCTCAATTCTATATATCATGAAGGTTGGGCATCTGAATATACGATCTATGTTTACAGGCTGGGATGAGTTTAAAAACATATTTTTGAATAGGGATTTTGATGTATTTATGCTGACAGAAACTTGGTTAAATAATGATATCGATTCTGGAGCTTTCCACATTAATGGGTACAAATTTTTTAGAAGGGATCGCGTGGGTAGGGGTGGAGGTGTTGCCGCATATGTTAGAGATTGTTTTGTGGCAGATATTGTTGAGCTTTCGGTACCGGTGTGTGCACAGCTGGAACATTTATTTCTCAAGATTAATGTGAAGTGTCAAACTTACGTATTCGGTGTTTTATATAGACCCCCGCAAATGAACAATACTAACTTTATTGATGACCTTGAAACTATTTTCTCTTATTTATGCCCTACAGTAAATGAAACTATCTGCTTGGGATATTTCAATGTTAATTTTTTAGATTTGGAGAATCCAGTCAGTAAATGTCTGGATTGTTTTAATTTGACCCAGGTTATTAATGAACCAACGAGAGTAACTTACGGTACAAGCACTCTCTTAGATCCGGTTTTTGTTTCTGATATCAGTATTGTTAAGGCTACAGAGGTTATTTCTTGTGGAGACATTTCCGATCATTGTCTGATATCTTGTCATTTAGATATAAAAAAACCACATATTACTCCTCGAATTTTAGAGTTTCGTGACTTTAAAAATTTCAATTATTATGCATTTTTGAATGATATGCAGAGTCAAGAATGGGAGTCAATTCTATACGAAAATGATATTAATAACAAAATCTTGTTGTTCAATTCGATTATTTTGGACTTGTTTGATAGGTATGCCCCTGTGCGTAAGATTAGAGTTACTAAACCTAAAGCGCCTTGGTTGACAGCAAACCTAAAGCAGCATATGCTTTTACGGGACAAGGCGCTACAAACTTTTAAACGTAGTGGTCTTGAGGAGGATTGGAGGTCATACAAGCAATTGCGGAATTTTACCTTATACATGGTCAGGCGTGAAAAAAGAAGATATCTCACTGAATTATCTAATACCAATAACCCTCGCAAGATTTGGTCTGCTTTGAAGGAATTTAACATAGGATCTGCTAAAACTACAAGTATTCCTGCCGATCTTGCCGACCCTGATAAAATTAATGAATATTTTTCTCAATATCTTCAGAATGGTGGTAATTGTGAGGAAAAAATTCAACAATATGAGTCCTCATTTTTATTCGATTCCTCTGATGGTAAATTTAATTTTAAATTGACTACAGTAGAAGAGGTTCACAAACTTATTAATAACATTAGAACCAATGCGGTTGGTACTGACGGCATTACTGCGAAAATGTTGCAGTACTGTAGTCCTTTCATAGATAGGTATATTACACATTTAATTAACTGTTGTATAGAAATAAATTATTTTCCTGACTTATGGAAAACCTCACTTGGTATTCCTTTGCCGAAAAGTTCGTCACCTTCATCCTATTCAGATATGAGAATAATTAGTATTCTTCCGGTTCTTTCAAAGATCTTAGAGAGAATATTATATAGTCAAATGGCGGCATATTTAAATGAAAGGGAATTATTGCCCGATTGTCAAAGTGGTTTTAGAAAGGGGCGAAGCACATGTACTCCTCTTATTAACATAATCGATGATATTACAACTGCCAGTGACAGTGGTCAGGATTCAGCACTCATTCTCTTGGACTACTCTAAAGCGTTTGATACATTAAACCATCGATTACTTTGTGCTAAATTAAATTATTATGGGTTTTCGCTTGAATCTGTCGGGTTTATTGGTTCCTTTTTATCCAATAGAATGCAGCAAATTTTTTCAAATAATAAACTCTCCAGTCATTGTAGTATTCTCTCTGGCGTCCCGCAAGGTTCTATATTGGGACCCTTATTATTTTTAATGTACACCTCTGACATACTGAAGTCTTTTGTTGCTTGTAGGGTGCAGGCTTATGCCGACGATACTCAAATTTATCTCCCATTTAAATTTCATGAATTTCCTAATGCTAATCAAGTTGTAAATACAGAGCTAGATAATTTATACAAAATTTCTGAAAGTCATAACTTAAAATTGAATGCTAAGAAGTCGTATGTTATGTTTTTTGGTAACAAGAATCACATTTTGAATTTAAAACAGAACTTTAAAATAAAGATTAATGAATCTGAGCTTCCCAGTGTCGATACGGCGAAGAATCTTGGAGTTCTTTTGGACACTGATCTTAGATTTTCCTTTCATGTCAAGAAGCTTTTACAAAAATCTTATCTATCACTTAAACTTCTATATTCTAATAGACACATTTTAAACAAAAGTTTGCGTAAGAGATTGTGTGAGTCACTCGTCCTTTCTCATTTCAATTATTGCGATTTTATTTATGGACCGTGTCTAGATTATTTTTATAAAAATCGCATTCAACTAGTTCAAAATACATGTTCTAGATTTATAAATAATCTTAGGAAGTACGATCATATATCCCATACTTATGTAAGTCTAATGTGGTTGAAAATGGATAACCGTTGGCAATTTCATTTGGGTAACTTTTTCTTTAATATTCTTAAGTGCGGCAGCGCCCCTGCATCTATAAAAAGTAGACTTAATTTTAGAACTTCAATTCATCAACTGAATATTAGATATGCCAATAAATTAACCCTACCTCGTCATCATACTGCCTTATATCGTAGATCTTTTACGTATAACGCCATCAGCTTATACAACTCATTGCCTGGTGATTTGACTGAGCTGAGTAGTTTTGGGGGTTTCAGGAGACTTTTTAAAGATTTTCTTATTAGAAGTCAGTAATAGTATGATTACCTGTCTGATCCACACATCACTCCTTATACGTGATGATCATTGTAACTAGGGGTGTTGAGCGTGATTTGCGTGCTTGTTAATAATTTCTTTTTTTATATATTCTGTCTATGGTCTGGTTAAGTAGAATAGCCAAGTGAGCTAGACTTCGCTAGATTGTAGCTGCACACAAAGTTTTGAAATTTTATTGTTGTTATTGTTGTTAATGATATTTAAGTTTGAGAATTCAATTGTATTTGTATATTTCTTGTTTCCTACCAATAAAGCCCATTTATTATTATTATTATCTTGTTCAATATCACAAATATCAACAACGCCACTGTCACTACGTTCGCGTTCACTACCCGACTCCAAAGATGTATAAGATTCTTCAGAAGAAGTAGATGACTCCCTGGAACGATGCTTATTTTTCTTCTCAAGCCTATTTAAACGACTCTCAATTCTCTTCAAAATTTTAGTAGAAACACTTGTATATTTACTAACATTTCGATCTGGCGATAGGCTTCTATGTTTTTTTCTAGAACGCGAAGTCATTTTAATCATAGAATAATATTTATATGATTTTAATAAAATAATTATCGAAATTCGCAGCACGACAAACATGTAGCCATGAGCGCACAAAAAACGAGACTGATTAGTAGGTTAGGTATGCATCGGTAGGCAAGGAGATCGGTGCAAGATGAATCATGGTTTTTTGTTTACTTTAAAAATTGTGGCCAATACGCATGAAAGCGAGATACTACACTACACTTCTTCTTTATTTATTTCGACGAAGCCTTCATATAATCAAGATCGAACATCACTTAGGTAAGTTCGTTTGATCTTGTAATTTTTGTTGTTTATGAATAAGTATAGTCTTATTTTAAATTTATGTTCGGCATCCTTATTTAACGAAGCCCTACAAACTCAGAAGTGGGTTGAAAAAGTAGTTTACGCGTTATTAAGTGAATATTTTTCCGATATTATGGCTACAAACGAAAATACAACAGATTTTGTCGGATGACCCCACGGTACCAAACACCGTAGATTCAGCCGCCACACCAGCCGTAACGTTCTCTATTGAAGACATTATTCAAAGTACAGTAAGAACGCTTATGTTTCTCTCTCAATTTGTTCTCGAAACATAAGCCGAACATAAATTTAAAATAAGACTATATTTATTCATAAACAACAAAAATCAAAATTAACCTCTAAACATAACACAAGAACTTTTATAATAATTCTTAGCACAAGAAGAAACATAGACTTCATCTGTCATATCACATTTCTGACGTATCTCCTTCAATGTCAACGTCAACTGTCTTGTCAACACTGGGCTCGTAGACACACTACACATAACGAGAGACTAAAATGTCTACAATACAGTGTATTTATTGAACAATACAAACATAAAATTAACAATATAGGTATAGCAATAGACACAACACCAATATATAACGTTTTTATTTTCCTTTAAATAGAATGCGTTTTGTTAATTGATTTCGAGAATGGGATCTAATTTTGGGACTGTAGTTTTGTTATGAAATATACACGAACATTAAGATATTTGACACAAATAGATTTTATTTAAAAGTATATTATGTGATTTGCTGGGCTATCTAGTGCATGTTGTTCTAAAGATTGAAATAATTAAAAAGCTAAAGTGACATTATTTTATTCACTTTTAACGCAAAAATGTGTAAAAAACAAATTTTTTGGAAAAATAAAATGTCTACGCCCCTGATAAAGTAAGCCTCTATAGAGGTTTCTATCAAAAAATAATGCTTTATCATGTTGATTTTAAATGAATTGTTGTATCAAACAGTTTTAATTAGGTAAACTGAAACCTGTTATACTACATACTAAAAGATAATAGCCTAAAGATTACTTTTAATTATTAAAAACTAATAAAAACTAGAAGCTACTTGATACATCATTCTAAGTTTTACCTATGAAACGAAATTCTGGACTCCTTTTGTTCACTGCGACTTGGGCATCCAAAAGCCACACAACGTACCATTTTATTAATATACAAAATACATTTCTATTCCCAATTTTCACAAATAAAATCATCAAAAATGCACACGTAGTTTTCTGTTTTTCGGCACATAAAAAATGGCCGCCGCATTAAAAGCGTAACACTTGCCATGCATTCTGATATACGAACGTGCGGTATCCCCTCTCTTTCCTAATCTAAGGCATGAATTTTATAAGGGCAGTAAAGTGAAGTGAGTGAAAACATCTGATATTTGGCGATTAGAAAATCCACTGGTGATGAAATTTGTAATTTACAAAATAATATTATGTTGTTATACGAGATTGATTAATGTTTACATACCTACTAGAAATAATATGTGCAATTAATAATTATAAGGATAATTTTGAATTTCTGTTTATCTACACAAGATGCAGTCGAAACAGCAAGTGTTATGCATCTACAAATTCAGATCAGCTGGGCTAATTTACATGATCATCTACTGCTCACTTCACTTGAATTTTACATAAAAGGAACGTCAACGTCAAATTTTGACACAACTCAACCGTCAATCAAATTTGTGATTGACAGACAAGTGACAGTGACTTTTGGTTTGACATTTGACTTTTCTAAGCATATATAAGGTACATGTTTTATTGTACCACCAGCATTATTGAGATTGTTTTAGATTTGTGTGGTCACATAACACAGACATACCAGTTTTATGTGTGTGTGGTTAATATATCTCTAGCTTATGTTTGTTTAATAATAGTTTATTAAGCGGTTTGTCCATATTAAGTTTAAGATAAAGTGCTACGAAGAATGTTATCACTACAAGAATATAGTGATAGTGACGGTGACGAAGGCAAAATTTCATCTGAAGTAAAGCCAACGGAAACAACTCGTGATCGGACCTGCAATGAAACTCCAGAAGTAGACCTTTCTCTAAGAGGTAAACTAATGCAAATATGTGCGGCTCCAGCAGTTCTTTCAACTAGTCTCACCGATGACAAAATATTCATAAAACTAGATACCAAAGAACTTACATACAACGCAAAATACGATGAATTGTTTGCACCAGTGGTAGGTCCGGCAAACCCATTCAAACTCACCAACATGTTATCAGGTCGAATAGAACCAGCTTACCTAAGTGAATTTCAATTCGACAATCAACGTCGGACATTTGCGAGTTACGGTTATGCTTTAGATCCATCAGTAGGAGATATAGAAAAAGACGGTGGTGATAGAGTTATTGGCAACACAGAACAGGCTATAAATTCGAATTTGAAAACTGTGTTTGAATCAACGAAGTTAAGAACTTCGGATAAGCGAAAACGGAACCAAAATAATGACGCAAGCGACATTGATGGATTTTTGGGACCATGGGGTGATTATGAGAATGAACAGCGTGTTACGAAGCCTACTCCAGAAGAACAAATCGAACTTCAGGTGAGTAAATTATTATTTGATTGTTTTACTGTTAGGTTGAAAAATAAAATCACACAAAAAATGAACTGATTCCCCAGCCTTTGGGGGTGGAATCTACGACCAAAAATAAGACGAAAATCACTTAGGTATGTCAAAATTTCGAAAAATGTTTCCTTGAAATCAGGATAATCTTCCACTTGGAATTATTATTAATTTAAATCTAGTGATCATTGAGAAAAACCCTTGAGTTATAAGGAGCCACTATAAGCATTATTTTACATTGTACACAAACGGATGCATTGGGCGGGGCGTAATCGCCAATATGGCGGATTCTCCAGAGCCGCACTGGCTATTTTTGTTGACGTTTTTGTTTTTTAATTTGCGGCTTGGGTTTATACTTTAATTTGAAAAGTACACTTTAAAAGAAAAACTAGGGCCTCTTTAGCCAAAATATTCTCTGATGAACCTGTTCCCATAACAATATAGCCATAATATTTATCCTTACTGGGAACCCATTCTTCTTGCCGACCGGATAGCCATCTCATCAATTATAAAGCCGTATATTTTTTTCTTTGAAGAATATTGAAATTTACACTTCAAAGCCTGAAATGCTTCAATCGTAAATCCCGGCTCTCCATTAACACTGTGATGCCATCTGCTTATAGTTATAAGCAGATGGCGAATAATAATGCAGTGTAAGAGCAAACACTTTCACCTCTTTCGCATATTCTTTGTTTAATGGATGAGTACATTCTTTCTTCAATTGCCGTATGTATAAGTGCTGTGGTCCTCCTAGTTTTGAAATAATATCCAGCGTTTCTTCTTGGATAAAGTGCTTCTTTTGCAGTAAAAATATTTTTTATGCTTGATATCCGCTCCTCTGGCCGATAGTTTTTTCTTTGCAGCATAATTACCTTTTTTTTCTAATTTTGCTATTTCAACCTGTTTCAATTTTCTCCATATTTTTCGTCTGGCAGATGTAGTTGGTTGAGCAGGTGTTTTAGGCATATCTATGTTCATTGGAGAAGTCCGTTGTATTAGAATGTCAGATATTATTGTGATCGGTGGTTTACTGGAGGACTGTTCTTGAAATCAAACATGTTATTAGCTACTAACTACATACAGGGTGGTCCAACGAAAAGTTTGCACCTAGCTTTTCTCTTTTTTTTGTAGTCGAATGCGAAAATGCTCGGACACGTCGATTTTGCTTTTGAGGGGGACACATTTTAAACATATTTTTCGATCTGCGCCTTTAACCCCCTAGCGGGGGTGAGTAACAACCCTAAAATTTTAAATGGAAAGAGGGGTCTAATGACATATCATTTGAAAGGACACAAAATTGTCTTTCTAATGATACTCTATTTGTCGAATTTTACTAAAACAGTTAATACGAAAACGACTTTAAAGACATTAAGCCGATAATTTTGGTATTAATGAAAAATACAAATAAGTTTTAATTATTACGACTGAAAACAACTACAATCATTTCTAAATTATTTACTTTGAAGAAAAACGGGATTTCAAAAACACGATCTTATTTATCAGAACTAAATTCCTCACTAATCGTTTGCGTTTTTTGTTGAAATAAAAACTGCAGATACGTGTAGGAAAAGAATTTACACCGTTTATTTTAGTCTTTTCATTGATTCAGTTTGGTTGCTTCTCAAGTTATTTTACTTTTACCGTACAAAATGATTTATTCCATTCTAGAACGAGTTGAAATTGTTAAACTTTATTTTCAAAATAATAGTAGTGCTAGACTTACGGCTCGCTTATTTAATGAGAGACATCCCGATAAAAATGTGAATGATGTGTACGTTGGCAAGTTAGTTAAAAAGTTTGTAGATACCGGATCTGTCTGTAATGTAAAACACCAGCCGCAGAAACCGATCAGAAATGAAGCTGTGGAAGTCGCTGTTTTAGGGCATGTTGAAATGGATCATAGTCAAAGTACCCGTCAACTAGCTGAAGCCTCAGGTGTCTCCCGTTCGTCCATAATACGAATTTTAAAAGCGTACAAATTTCATCCGTACAAAATCAAATTAGTACAGGAACTAAATGAGGATGATCCTGATAGAAGGCTGCAATTTTGTGAAGCAATGAGCCAGCGTTTAATTGAAGATCCGCAATTATTATTTAACATTTGTTTTTCCGACGAATGCACATTTTATTTGAATGGAGCTGTAAATAGGCACAATTGCCGTTACTGGGATGACAGTAACCCACATTTATTCCGTGAGGTTCATACCCAGTATCCTCAAAAAATAAACGTCTGGTGTGGCATATTAGGAAATCATATTATAGGACCACTTTTTATTCCTGGAAATTTAACTGGTGAAGTGTACCTAAACATGCTTGAAGACACAATTGATCCTTTAATAACACAAATAATAGAAGATGACCAAAATCATACTGCTGATCGGCTTTATTTCCAGCAAGATGGAGCACCTCCGCACTATGTGGCTCCTGTAAGACAGTTCTTAGATGACCGGTTCCCTGGACGGTGGATTGGAAGGAGGGGCCCAATTGAATGGCCTGCCAGGTCACCGGATTTATCGCCTTTAGACTTTTTTCTTTGGGGGCACTTAAAAAATAAATGTTTTGCCACGAAGCCCGAGTCCATAGAAGATCTTCGCCAACGCATTACAGAAGAGTGCAGAAACATAACACCTGATATGCTACAAAATGTTAGAAATAGATTTGAACAAAATCTGTATTATTGTATGGAATCAAATGGGTCACATTTTCAACATTTGTTAATGTAACGTTTTAATAAATCAATTTAACAGCTTGTTTACTTTTTTTACAAAGCAATGTTAAAACTAACAAACATTGGAATGTACTAACGATTGCAGGTGTTTTCACTCGCAATAATTAAAACTTATTTGTATTTCTCATTAATACCAAAATTATCGGCTTAATGTCTTTAAAGTCGTTTTCGTATTAACTGTTTTAGTAAAATTCGACAAATAGGGTATCATTAGAAAGACAATTTTGTGCCCTTTCAAATGATATGTCATTAGACCCCTCTTTCCATTTAAAATTTTAGGGTTGTTACTCACCCCCGCTAGGGGGTTAAAGGCGCAGATCGAAAAATATGTTTAAAATGTGTCCCCCTCAAAAGCAAAATCGACGTGTCCGAGCATTTTCGCATTCGACTACAAAAAAAAGAGAAAAGCTAGGTGCAAACTTTTCGTTGGACCACCCTGTATAACATGTCATACAAGCATATTATTAACACATTTTGTGTTGG
Organism: Apoderus coryli; assembly: GCA_911728435.2. NCBI lineage: Eukaryota > Metazoa > Arthropoda > Insecta > Coleoptera > Attelabidae > Apoderus > Apoderus coryli. The sequence continues at coordinate 30,454,672 of OU452198.1, read as the reverse complement.
ATATATTATAGGAGCATAACAATTAATTGTTACTATTTGAATAAAACGACGTCTACTCCACAAATTGTGTGGTGTTTGTGGAGTAGACGTCGTTTTATTCAAATAGTAATATTCACTCCTCGATAGATGGATTACTTCAGAAAATTAATTGTTATTTGAGTTAAATAATTATCCTACATAATAAGATTTACTTACTAGACAATGCGGATGAGCAGGGACAGGATCCAGTTTCAGCCTAACAAAAACTAGCGACGTTTTGTCAAAAGTTGCAGGTGCAAAATGGCCGTGCCAATTGTTCAGTGCAGAAATATAATGCTACCAGACTCCTATAATAATGTGTATTAATAAGTTCGCCTACATATAAACTTTTATTGCTCTGCAAAAATTAATTTTTTGTTTGGGGGTATATAAAACACTCAGTGTATGTAAATAACTGATTAATTATTTACAATTATTTTTTCAGGAATTGATGACGAAAAGAATGAAACGCCATGCCCGCCCTATTGACGGCGAGGCAAAACAAATTGAGGAAAAATCCGTACTACACATCAATAACCCAGTCGACTACCAAGGCAGATCATTTCTACACCCCCCGCAAGATGTTGGAGTCAATTTGCGTTCAGACACACCTCCAACCAAATGCTTCCTACCGAAGGCCCATATCCATACCTGGTCAGGACACACCAAAGGCGTTTCCGCAATTGCGTGGTACCCACGTACCGCACATCTCTTACTATCAGCTGGCATGGATTGTAAAATCAAATTATGGGAAGTGTATAATGAAAGAAGATGTATTAGGACGTACTATGGTCATCGACAAGCTGTTAGGGACATCAATTTCGATAACAACGGCAAAAGATTCTTATCGGCAGGATACGATAGATATATTAAGTTATGGGACACTGAAACGGGACAAGTATTATCCCGATTTACAAGCAGAAAGATCCCATATTGTGTTAAATTCAATCCTGATAAGAACAAGCAGCATTTGTTTGTTGCTGGAACATCAGATAAGAAAATTATATGTTGGGATATTCGGTCGGGTGATGTAGTTCAGGAATACGATAGGCATTTAGGGGCAGTTAATTCGATTACTTTCGTAGATGACAATAGACGATTTGTCACGACATCCGATGATAAATCTCTGCGTGCGTGGGAATGGGACATTCCGGTTGATATGAAATACATCGCAGACCCTCAAATGCATAGTATGCCATCTGTAACTCCATCACCAAACGCCAAATGGTTAGCGTGCCAAAGCATGGACAATAAAATAGTGATATTTTCGGCGATGAACCGGTTTAAGATTAACCGGAAGAAGACATTCTCTGGTCATATGGTTGCGGGATATGCGTGTACGTTGGACTTTTCACCAGACATGAGTTATTTGGTGTCTGGTGACGCAGATGGAAAGTGTTTTATTTGGGACTGGAAAACAACAAAATTGTACAAGAAATGGAAAGCACATGACGGTGTTTGCATTGGAGTGTTGTGGCATCCGCATGAACCCAGTAAATTGGTAACGGCGGGTTGGGATGGGTTAATTAAGTTTTGGGATTAAGCTTTTTATATATTAAAAATGTATTGTATATATTGTATATTTAATAAATGATTTTTTAAACTATATTTGAAGCTCCCATTTGTTTGTCCAAACAGTAGGTACAATAAGCTGTCATTTTAAAAAAAATCAAAAGTCTGCCTCTTAGAAATAGCGTTACTTGCATATATACGATTATGCTCATTTCGGTGTTGTTTTATTGTCCCAGTGTACTGTGGGACCTATTGTACAGGTGTCCATGATTTTTTATCCTCTTGATGAGATCGAGTGGTGCCTTTGAAGCTCATTTCGGTGTAGTTTTATCGTCCCAGTGTACTGTGGGACCTATTTTACAGGTCCATGTTTTTTGATCCTGTTGATGAGCTCGAGTGGTGCCTTTGAAGCTCTCATTTGTTTGTCCAAACAGTACAATAAGCTGTCATTTAAAAAGAATCAAAAGTCTGCTTCTTAGAAATAGTGTTGCTTGCCAGAATCCCAGTGTACTGTGGGACCTATTGTACAGGTGTCCAAGTTTTTTTATCCTGTTATAATGAGATCGAGTGGTGCCAATTTTCAAACAGGGTGACAGTACTAACATTGAGAACTATAGGCCTATTACACTCCTTCTCCTTAGTCTAATATCCAAAATAATCGAGAGGGTGGTGGCCGACCGCATTTGCAACTTCTTGGACAGGTTTGAAGTTCTCAGTGGCAGTCAGCATGCGGATTTAGAAAGGGACCTGTGTCACTGACTTCATACATTGTGTCCAGAACAGCACGGATAAGGGTTGCTTTGCTTTTTGACTTATCGGGAGCATTTGACATTTGATAAATCATTTGGGCGGGATAAGCTAGTCTGGGGATGCGTGGACCCTTAAATAAATGGATGGAGTCCTATTTAACTAACCGATGATTCGCAGTGCGTGTGGGTGATGCTTTCTCCGATTCTGAGAGTATTGATATCGACACCCCACAAGGTCGTGTTTTGGGACCACTCATATGCTTACTATAATATGTAAACGACCTACCTGGGCATCTTAGCTTCGGAAGGGTGTTTTTGTATGCAGATGATACAATGATAGTGGTTGAGGATGCAGACTCCGATATACTTCTCTATACTCTAACGTTGTTTTGGAGGAGTTTCAGTCGTGGTGCAACAGAAACAAACTAACTTGAGTAAGAGCGTCGCCATTCAATTTAATAAGTTTCAAACAAACTTGCCATTTAATGTGAGCTTTAGTGGTCATAATCTCCCGTGGGCTGATCTTGTTAACTTGTTGGGAGTTTTAGTCGATCGTGAACTAATGTGGACGGATCAACTTAGCAGTGTTTGTGCTAAGGTAAATATAAGCAATGGCATATCGTGTTCTCATTAAGATCTATTTTTAATCGACGTAACCTCTTATCAATGTATTATGGGTTAATCTAGCCGACGTTATCTTATATCATTTCTTGGGGGCGATGGACGGATTTGCATCGAATATTCATTTCACAAAAGCGGACTATTCGCTTGATATTTGGACTATCTGGTCGTGACACATGCAAACCCTTATTTGTTATTAGGAAAGAAGTATTAACAGTTCTATGCTTATACATCTATAAACTGTCACCTTTAATAAGATGAGATTTATTCAAAAGAACGGTTCACAACACTCACAATTTACAAGAGGTAGAAATCAATTGCATCCTCCACGACCAAGGAGGGAATTGTACAGGAGGTCACCAATGTACTCTGGGATTGCTTTCTTTAATATGCTGCCAGAGGATTCCCCAAACATAATCTCTTTTAAAAACAAATTGAAGCATCTATTCACTGTAAACGCATTTTATAGTTATTCGGAATTTCTCGGTTACCTTGAGGTTTCAGGGGACAATTATTTGACTGTTATATTTATGATTTTAATGTTAAAATTTTAGTAATTGAAGTTGGTTGGTTTTAGGTCAATTATAGAAACAAAGTAATTCCTCTGTCGACGTTTCGACTTTTATTAAGTCCTCAGGACACTAAAATACAACGAAAAAGAAAAACATAAAGGGTGACTTGAAACTTACAATTAATTGTTAAATACACAAATTAAAAAAAAATATTAAAAAATATATAAAAATATAAATAAATAAAAACATCAAGACATGTAATGTAATGTAATTTTTTTTCCTTTGTTTAAACACAGATAAAACTACATACTACAACTGGTTCTCCATACTCACGTGAACAATATGTTTCTTTTGTCAATATTTTCAATTGTGAAGAACATTTACATATGATGAAATCAAAAAGGGGGTTTCTTTTAAACATATATTTTGCTATTTTAATAGTGTATAAACTAAAACTGAATAGGCACAAACGAACAGAAAATGATACATCCAAACTTTTTTTTTTAAATAAAATTCAATCTTATCCTACCAAACAGGTGTATATATACAAAGCGAGATCATTTGAAGAAGTATACCATACAAGGTGAGATCATTTTGGAAAGACGAGATCCGATTTCGGATCTCGCTTTTTCTCGGTGTATATAGGTTTTATTTGACTCAGTGGGTTATGGGGGGGCCGTAGTTCGATTTTGCTATGGATCTCGTCTTGACCAATTTTATCCCAACATATACAAATTTAGTTCCTCCAGGTGGCGCTACTGTGCTCGGATATACACAGATTAAAGTGTGAAAGACGAGATCCGGAAGTTTGGCAACGCAGCGAGCGATAAGTTTGTTAGCTCTATATTATAAACATTATTAAATAGTTCAAATACAAACGTCTTAATTCTATTTCGTGTTCGGCTGCATTTTCATCTTCAGATATTTTTTTGTCCGTGTTTGCAGTGTTGAGAGCAGGCTTGATACTGTAGAAATATTGGGGCAATTATAGTTAATTTGTGCAGAAAAATGAAACACAATATATCTCGTAATATATTTTACAACTCTTTTATTTTAACTACTCGACAACAACAACACAGGTGATGTGATATGGATCTATTATAGTGAGCATACAATGTTGCCACTATTAACTATTTAGTTTTATATTCAACAACCCCTCTCAATTTAAACATTTATACAATACAGTTTTAAATTGCAAATCAACAAAAAAAATGAAACTCTAAAAAACAAAACAAAAATAATAAGAACATCAGCTTTTCAAAAAAGTAAGAAATTATTCTTGAATAACATTTCTAATTATGTCTAAAGAATAATTAAACATTTATAAAATTTCTTTTATAATCAACTTATTTCGAAAATATTCAAACTTTTCTTTAGTTAAAGATTTGGTCATAAGATCAGAAACATTTTCATTTGTTGGTATATAAAGAACATGAATAATACCTTTTGCTAAAATATCTTTAATAAAATGAACTTTAATGTCAATGTGCTTAGATCTTTTATTATTATCATAACTTTGAATAGAATGTAAAGCACTTTGATTGTCTATTAATAAGGTTGTCTTTAAATTGTCTATCGAAAAATCGGAACAAATACCTCTTAAGTACACTAGCTCTGAAGCTGTTAATGCACCAGCTATGTATTCAGCTTCATAGCTTGATTGTGACACGACACTTTGTTTTTTAGAAGTCCACGACACTAGATTTTGGTTAAAATACACTGCGAATCCACTAACGCTTTTTCGATCAGTATGATCACTTCCCCAATCTGCATCGGAATATGCCAATAAATGGTTTTCATCATTATCGTTCTTTTGATAAACTAAATTCATATTTCGGGTAAACTTTAAATATCTTAATATTCGTTTTGCAGCTTGCCATAGTTGCTCAGTAGGTTTTTCTAAAAATCTGCTTAAGAATATTACTGGATAGCTTATATCAGGTCGACTGATAGTAGATACATATAAAAGTGAACCTATTAGTTCTCTATAAGGTATATTTGTTTTCGTTTCTAAGTCTTGATTGACTTGGAAATTGGATTCCATAGGCGTACGCACAATGTTGCAATCTTGCATTTTGAATTTTTTAAGCATTTTGTCAATTAATGTTGTTTGGGTAATACATTTCTTATTATTATTTCCATTCCTAGGAAATTTTTCATTTCACCTAAGTTTTTCGCAGAGAATTCTGTTTCTAATGCTTTTATAATTCTGCAGCTATTAGTTCCCATAATTATTATGTCATCGACCCATATTAGTAGCCAAACTTTATCACCAATATATAGACAAAAATCATGTCCTGATCTTGTTAAATTATTTTTATCTGCGAAACTTTGAAATCTTTCATTCCACATTCTCGGTGCTTCACGCAAACGATATAATGCTTTTTTCAATTTTAAGCAGTTGTATTTCTTTTCTTTTTCTATCTTTACACCTTCTGGAATTTTTATGTATACATCTATGTTCAAATTACCATGTAAAAACGCTGTAGGTATATCAAGTTGTGTTATTTTATAATCATTTTCTATAGCATGTGCAATAAACATTCGTATTGTTTGATATCGAGCTACTGGAGCATATACATTGTAATGTAATTCTTCTTGATATCCCTTCGCCACGAGTCTTGCTTTCTTTAAACCATTTTGTTTAGTATTGAATACCCAACGAGTATCTATCGCCTTTTTGTTTTCTGGCAGTTTTGCTGGTTCCCAAGTACCATGTTGTTCATGAGCTTTCAACTCTTTATCTATTGCATTTTTCCACTCAATTCCATTTTTCATGGCAGTACTATAGTCTTTTGGTTCCTCTTCTTCTTCAGCTACAAAACAATATGCATAATATAGTTCATAATCACTGAATTTCTTTGGGGTATTAACTTTCCTCTTATTTGGTCTTTGTTTATTTACATATTTTGTTAGGTTATATTCTCCGTCTGAATCTGAACTGTTATCATTTATCTCTTCTTCTGTCTGATTTTCCTCTTCCTCTACGTCAACATTTGTAGATTCATTTTGATTTGTTTTACCTCTCTCATCGCTTTGTTTTTCTTCTTCGAATCCATATAATATATCTGTCTCATCAAATTTTACATCACGTGAAACTATTACTTCATCGGTTTCTGGATCCCAAACTCTATATCCATTTAAACTATATCCAACCATTCTTATTTCTTTCGCTCTTGTTTCCAATTTATCTCCTGAGTTAGGTAATTTTAATGTCCAACCTTTACTTCCGAATATTCTTACTTAACTTACTTAAATCAGTTTTACCATAAAAAACCTTTGCAGGAGTCTCGCCATTCAATGTGCTTGTTGGAGATCTGTTTAATTGGTAGGCAGCACTTCTTATTGCTTCACCCCATAAATACCTTGGTAAATTTGTTTCGGCAAACATAGTACGTACTTTATCCAATAGAGTTCTATTAGCCCTTTCGCTAACTCCGTTTTGCTGACTTGTATAAGGTAGCGTATATTCCATTTTTATACCTTTTTGTTGACAAAAATTCTTCAACTCTGATGATATAAATTCACCTCCATTGTCACATCTAAGCCTAGAACATTTATAACCTTGTGATTTTAGTTCTCTAATGTGATTCATTAAATTAAATTGAGCTTCACTTTTCTTCTTTAATAAGTATACTGTCATAAAATGTGAAAAATCATCTATCACTACTTGGTAATATTTTTCATCATTTTTGGTTGGAGTACGTATTGGTCCACCTATGTCTGTGTGTAGCAGTTCACCTATGTATTTTGATCTCGGCAAAGTTTTATTCTCAAAAGGAACCCTAGTTGCTTTTCCTTCTCGACATGGACCACATATTTTGTTCGGTAACGGAAGATTCAATTTACGCATATAATTTTCTGATAAGTGTCCTAGACGTTTATGCCACATGTCTCCTGTGATTGTCAAATTACCAGCTTTAAAATTTGACTCCGTAGTATCTAATTTGAAATTTACAACATACAAATTATTTCTAGACATGCATTCTACTTCTACTTTTCCTTTAATTACTGCTTTATCTGATTCAAAAATTATCTTATTTCCTTTTTCATTTATCTTTTTTACAGAGAGCAAGTTGTGAGTTAATTTTGGTACAATTAATGCATCAATGTTTACTTTTGTATTTTTATATAACAAATTTAATGTACCTTTTTCCTTTGAAATTAAAGTATTTCCATTAGCTACTCTTATTCTTATTTCATTTTCAAGCTTAACTTTATTTTTCATATATTTAGACATCGTTTCTGTAACTAAGTGATCTGTTGCACCACTATCTAAAATAAAAAAATAATCTGACTCACCATTTTTATTATTTGCCATACCTGCGTTCACAACTTCTGTTACAAAACTTATAGCCTCATCTGCTATATTTCCTGTATTTTCTTCTACCGTTTCACTCAAATATGCTTGTCTTCTGAATCCGGTCCTGTAGTTTCTGCCTCTGCCTCTTGACGGACTATTTTTCCATGTACCTCTGCCTCTCATTTCGACTTTTGAATTTTTCTGACAGTCTTTAATAAAATGTCCCGTTTCGCCACAATTATAACACTTGTTATTAGGCTTGTAGTGATTATACATTTTATTTCCCGCACTAAAAGCACAATTTTTTGTTACAAAGGAATCCGGTTGAGAGTCTTTAAACTTTAATTCAGCATCAAGAAGTCTACTTTTCACAAATTCAAGAGTAATATCAGTAGAAACTGTCTCTATCGCAGTTATTACAGTTTCATATTTATCAGGCATCGTTAATAACAAATAACACGCTTTATCACTTTCATCAAGTGTAGCACCTGCAGCTTCTAAGTCTCTCAATAGTGTCTCTACTTTAATAAAATGATCTTGTAGGTCATTTGTTGTGCACTTTAATTTCAACAATTTCTTCATAATAAATAACTTGGAAAACGTACTTTTACGTTCAAAAACATTTCTTAAGGATCTCAGCATTGCTTCAGATGTCTTTGCATCTTTTATATATTCAAGAAATTTGTCGGAAATACACTGTACTATTATACACTTTGCTTTGGTGTCATCTCTTTCATATGCCGCTTTAGCTTCATTTGACATATTTCCATATTCTTCGGGTTTAACATTAATAACATTCTTGATACCTTCTTTTTCCAATAATATTTCCACTCGGAATCTCCAATTTGAATAGTTATTACTTGACAATTGTGGAAATGGTAGTAGCGAAGCCATTTTTAATTATTTTGCCAACTTTTACTGTACTTTTTACTTACCGAGAGGTACCGGGATCGATACCCGGCGCCTCCACCATGTAACGAATAAAAATAGAAAATAAATCAGATAAGAAATCAATTTTGTGGAAAAAGAAACAAGTTTTAAAAAATCAACATTTCTAATAATTAAAAAGTTACTCGCTTGGCTTGTCTAGCTACTCGAGAATCACCCACTTACATCACGCTCACGAAAGAGGATCTTATTGATTCTCCCTCGTAAACGAGTGACGGTCTGTATTTGAGCGGCGTCTCTCAGTTAGTAGTTATTTGATTAAATTGAAAGAAACTATATTAAAAATAAAAGGAAAGTCAGATGATTATTACTAACTATTATTTATTTAATTAATTAGAAAAATGTACAAAAAATCAATCTGGTGAAAAAGGACAAGTTTCAATAAAAATCAATAATTATTATAATTAACAATTGGTACTTACATAAAAATCATTTCTGGCAACACAGTTGATGATTACTTCGCGTTAATATAATACTTAATATTTATATTGGCCAAAATCAAAACTCTAATCGCGTTAAATAAACTGTAAATTTTAAGTCGCTATACCCAACGAGGGGACTTAGCGCTTCCAGGACCCGAAGTTTACTTCGCCGAAGTTTGGAGAGAAGACCCCAAAAAGAAACCGAGAGAGTTTTGTGGTTAGAGAACCTGGAGGGGCATTCGGACACATATATGCTCCAACGCGGGGAGACTTCATGGTCCGAGCCGCCAAGTCTCCAACCACTCTCTTCAATCTTTACTACACCGAAGTGCAAATCAAAATTCCCTGTAACTTCCTGTTACAATAATATTTATAACTTTACTTTGTTGACTTTGCAATTTGTCTATTAGGTACAATCCCGATGCTAAAGTCATGCACTTGTATAAACTTTGATGAACTTTTATAAATTATTAAATCAGCATAAAATAGCTAGTGCGACCGGATGAAATATTTTTATTACAATATACCGGGTGTGACAATATTCAACGCATGGGTCTCCTAACCTCAACTTTTTCTGCACCTAATACACCGGTATTTTCACTTAAAATTACTATAATTACCACCCGTTTTCATATAAAACAATGCGTAAGGTCTATTTCAACCTCTGGGCCATAACCTGTAGAAATATTGGGGCAATTATAGTTAATTTGTGCAGAAAAATGAAACACAATATATCTCGTAATATATTTTACAACTCTTTTATTTTAATTACTCGACAACAACAACACAGGTGATGTGATATGGATCTATTATAGTGAGCATACAATGTTGCCACTGTTAACTATTTAGTTTTATATTCAACAGATACAAACATCTGCAAATAAATTACGAATTAATGAATTTAGAATAAACTGATCCACTTACTATATTGAAACTTATTCATACTTATGTAATGATACACAAACTATATGCTGAAAATATATTTGTACAAACCCGATATCACTTTAATTTTTTTTTTATGTGGCTCCATACAGGACATGTCGAAGTCTAATTTGCGTTTATTTGCTAATTCTTTGACATCAGTATGCTGAAACAGCGTTGGAACAGCCGTTGGTAATAATCTGTTGTGCAGAGGACTTACAAACATTTTATCTTCAAAATGTTTGGAGCATATTTTGTAATTATTCTGCAACTGTAGTGGTGCTTTTACTACCAGCTCTTCACGACTGCAAGCATACAGCCAAAGCTTAGCTCTAAAACACGAAAAATATCTTAATCCTTTAATAATATAAAATAACTGCAGTAATTATTATTATAAACTTAGACTTTCCAATGTATAATTTCATATAGGTACGTACCGTAACGTACCTCAGAAAAATACATATTTATATTTCTGAGGTACGTACTGAGTACATGTAAACAAACCTTTCAATATCTTTCGGAAAATGGAAAAATGAACAATTCTTTAACACTGTTCTTGACATACATCCAGGTACTAAACAATAAAATCCACCGGTTTTTGATCCCATGTTTTTATAATAGCTTAATTATAGCTATTATATTTGGCTTCGTCTCATAAATAAAGAAGAAGTGTAGTGTAGTATCCCGCTTTCATGCGTATTGGCCACAATTTTTAAAGTAAACAAAAAACCATGATTCATCTTGCACCGATCTCCTTGCCTACCGATGCATACCTAACCTACTAATCAGTCTCGTTTTTTGTGCACTCATGGCTACATGTTTGTCGTGCTGCGAATTTCGATAATTATTTTATTAAAATCATATAAATATTATTCTATGATTAAAATGACTTCGCGTTCTAGAAAAAGACATAGAAGCCTATCGCCAGATCGAAATATACAAGTGTTTCTACTAAAATTTTGAAGAGAATTGAGAGTCGTTTAAAAAGGCTTGAGAAGAAAAATAAGCATCGTTCCAGCGAGTCATCTACTTCTTCTGAAGAATCTTATACATCTTTGGAGTAGGGTAGTGAAAGCGAACGTAGTGACAGTGGCGTTGTTGATATTTGTGATATTGAACAAGATAGTAAGTAAACTATTTTATACCTACTCATACAATTCCTATTAGTCAAAAAGTGATCTAATTCAGAATAAATATGGTCAGTCAGTCTAGGGGGACTGGAAATGTTCAAAAAAACATATTGGTTTTTTGTCTAGGGTGGCAATACAATATGTGAGAACTATTCTATTACCTAGGGTGGTATTTGATGGTTCTACAAAATATAATAATATTGTTACCTAGGGTGGTAATAATTTTATTTTATTTTTTAACCTGTGAGTTTTTACTCCGATTATGGTTTTGTTCTCAGGTGTACCCAGAGACACCCACATAACCGCTGAAAGTGAAGTGGTAATACCTGCTCCACTTAAACAAGCCCTGACCATCTTAAACGAAGATGAAAAGCAAGAAATCTGTTTTTCCGATCCGATCCAACCGGAAATGGCCTCACGCTGGACGAAAATTTTGCAGTCTGAGCTATCAGCGGAATCAAAAAGTGATTTGATTCAAAAATACCTTCCTCCGGAAAACTGCGTTGCACTAATTCCACCAAAAATCAACGTGGAAGTAAAGAAAGCTCTTTTAGAAAATACGTTTCGCCGTGACAGTCGCTTTTCAAACCTTCAGAGCCAAATAGGATCTGCAACATCAGGTGTCGCTTGGCTTATTACAGATATGTTGAAAATGGGAGAGGGGGTAAATATGAAATATATTGAATGTCTTAATGATATTGGTCGCTTACTTAGCGACGTTCATCATATGGAATCAGTTTCTCGTAGATAACTAATATCTCTGAATATAAACAAGGATCTTAAAGACACCTTGACAGATACGCCCATTACTGAATGGCTCTTTGGTACAGATCTTGATAGCACAATCAAGACGGCCAAAGATCTTGTAAGAACCAGTGAACAGCTAAAAATTCAGAAAAAAATCTTTTGGAAATCCACCGTCAACCCCCAAGCAGGAAAACTTCAAGCGTCCATCTTCATTAAAGAAGGGAACCTATCAAGGTGGACGTGTCTACCGTGTTCCCAGCAACAAGAACCGGAATCTCAGGGGTCAACGATACAAAACGCAAGAGTTAAAAAAAAACATATCGCCCGCATTCCCAGAGGGAGAATCGACAACATCGGTACTAGAGGTTAGTGGATCCTGTGGTCGATTAAAGCATTTTGTTCAAAGATGGAAAACGTTTTCCATTAACAATCAAATTATTTCTTACATTAAAGGTTTTAGCTTACCTTTTTCAAAAATTCCGAAACAAAACACTGTACCTCCGGAACGAAAACTATCACCGGTTGAAATTCAAATTACAGGTAACTTAATTCAGAAACTGTTAAGAGAAAGTGCAATTTCAAGGGTTGATCCATGTGAGGGTCAATTTATTTCCTCAATCTTCGTGGTTCCAAAACCGGATAATTCTAATCGTTTGATAATAAATTTAAAGTCGCTCAATAAGTATATATATGTGTCACATTTTAAAATTGAGGACTACAGAACGGTATCTCGTCTACTTACGCCTAATAGTTGGATGGCCAGCATGGAAAGATGCCTATTATCATATACCTATCAGGAAATCTCATAGGAAGTATCTAAGGTTTAGATTTCACGGGGTTTTATTCGAATATAATGTTCTACCTTTTGGTTTAAATTGCGCCCCGTTAATTTTCACAAAACTCCTAAAACCGGTTATTGCTATGCTTCGAAAAAAATGTTATTTATCTGTTATCTATTTAGATGACTTGCTTCTTCTAGGAAAATCAGAGATAGAATGTAAGAACAACATTACAGAAACTATAACGCTGTTAGAACACATGGGTTTTCTGATAAACTATGATAAAAGTAATCTTACTCCTACCCATATTTGTCAGTACTTAGGCTTTGTTTATAATACAACTAATATGCAGTTATCTTTACCTGACAAAAAACGTTTTAAACTAGCTGTTATGTTAAGACGATTTCGGGTTTTGAAACAATGCAAAATCCGAGAATTTTCTAAGTTTATTGATACTCTAGTGTCTGCTGCCCCGGCAGTTAAATATAGTTTTTTGTATTTAAAACTTTTTGAAAGAGAAAAATACCTTGCCCTAAAAAATTCTAACAATAATTATGATGCAAAAATGTATATATCTCCCACCTTATCACCTGACTTCTCCTGGTGGATTAACAAAATACCAAACGCATTTAATAATATCCATACAGAGAGTTTCAAAATGGAATTATATACCGACGCATCGAAAACTGGGTGGGGAGCAGTGTGCAATCTTAAAACTACTTCTGGTTTTTGGTCGGAACAAGAAAAAATATACCACATTAATGTCTTAGAGTTATTGGCGGTTTATTTCGGCTTAAAATGTTTTGCAAAGGATTTTTCAAATTGTAATATTCTTTGCAGGGTCGACAATACTACTGCAATATCCGTCATAAATCGAATGGGAAGTGTAAAATTTCACAACCTTAATAAAATAGCCCGGAAAATATGGTGCTGGTGTCAAGATAAAAATATTTACATTTTTGCGTCATACATTAATACCAAAGATAATTTTTATGCTGATGAAGCATCTCGAAAAACTCACAAAGAAACACTGAATGGAGCCTTGCTGATTATGCACTTAATGATATTACGCAAAAATTCGGAGAGCCAGATATTGACTTATTTGCGAGTCGTTTAAATAACAAATGTTCAAAATTTGTCTCATGGTTGAAAGACCCTAAAGCTTTTAAGGTCGATGCTTTTACCCTGGCTTGGACTGATCTCAATTTCTATGCCTTTCCCCCCTTTTCAATGGTACTAAGGGTTCTACAAAAAATCATTAAAGACAAAGCTGAAGGAATTGTGGTGGTACCCTTTTGGGTCTCTCAACCATGGTATCATCCATTGTTCAGGTCTTTATTAATATCAGAATTGTTAATATTTAAACCTACGAGCATGTTACTCTCTTTCAGCAAAATCCCTCACCCGTTATGCAAGAGTCTTTCCCTGGCAGTAGGGAGATTATCCGGGAAGCACTTTTACGAAGAGGAGTCCCTCAAGACTCCCTAGACATATGCATTTCCTCTATAACAGGGTCTACTATAAAACAATATTCGGTAGGTCTTAAACATTGGTGGCAGTTTTGCCTTTCTAATCATTGTAATCCTTTTGATATAACAGTTCCAAAAGTTTTGAGTTTTTTGACTAACCAGTTTAATAAGGGCGCGTCGTATGGTACGCTTAATTCCCACAGGGCTGCTATTGGCCAAATAGCAGGTCCCGAAATAAGTTCCGATTTTCGTATAAAAAGATTTTTTAAAGGCATATTTGCAAAAAAACCACCGTTGCCTAGATACGAAAATGTGTGGGATCCTGGTATAGTACTCTCTTATGTAAAAAGCTTAGATAATAATACCATTCCTCTCGAAACGCTAACCAAAAAGCTTGTAGTTTTATTGGCCTTATGTACTGGTCAACGAATTCAAACTTTAACCTTAATACAAATTAATAATATTTTCATTCGGACAGAACAAATAGAAATTAAAATATCAAGCAGGATAAAGACTTCGGCTTTAAATAAGCCCCAACCCTTTCTCATTTTATCATTTTTTGATGCGGATATGTGTGGCTAGAACCCTAATTAAATATTTGGAACAAACCAAAGAATTACGAGCTTCATGTAAAATCCTCTTTATTACCTATAAAAAACCACATCATAAAGCCACTTCCCAAACAGTTAGTAGGTGGATAAAGAGTATATTACAAACAAGCGGGGTGGATATAAACCAATTTAAGCCCCAAAGTACTAGACACGCTTCAACTTCTTCAGCACCTCGTGCCGGAGTAAACTTCGATACAATAAGATTGGCAGCAGGTTGGTCAAGAAACTCTGAAACTTTTGCCAGGTTTTATAACAGACCAGTGATAGATAAAAGAGCTTTCGCTCAAGCGGTATTAAATTCCTAGTTGCTATTATTTGTTGTTATTTCTATACGCATATTATATGTTTATAAGTAACCTGGTGTTCTGGGTTTTATTTGTAAAACAAAAAAAATTTGTTTTTTCCTTTTTTTGTATTTTTTGTTACGTTAGTGAAGATAACAAAACAGTTCATATATAAAAGATCATCTGTATTTTATTATAAATATAAAATTGTACAACATGATCTTTGAACATCTACACTTCTTCTTTATTTATGAGACGAAGCCAAATATAATTACAAGATCAAACGAACTTACCTAAGTGATGTTCGATCTTGATTATATGAAGGCTTCGTCGAAATAAATAAAGTCCCAACCCCACCCTAATTATTAAAATAATAATAATAATTTCCCAAAACATAGTATGTATGTTGTACTAATTTTATATTACTTTAAAGAAAGACTGATTAGTAGGTTAGGTATGCATCGGTAGGCAAGGAGATCGGTGCAAGATGAATCATGGTTTTTTGTTTACTTTAAAAATTGTGGCCAATACGCATGAAAGCGGGATACTACACTACACTTCTTTATTTATTTCGACGAAGCCTTCATATAATCAAGATCGAACATCACTACTGAGGCCATTTCCGGTTGGATCGGATCGGAAAAACAGTTTTCTTGCTTTTCATCTTCGTTTAAGATGGTCAGGGCTTGTTTAAGTGGAGCAGGTATTACCACTTCACTTTCAGCGGTTATGTGGGTGTCTCTGGGTACACCTGAGAACAAAACCATAATTGGAGTAAAAACTCACAGGTTAAAAAATAAAATAAAATTATTACCACCCTAGGTAACAATATTATTATATTTTGTAGAACCATCAAATACCACCCTAGGTAATAGAATAGTTCTCACATATTGTATTGCCACCCTAAACAAAAAACCAATATGTTTTTTTGAAAATTTCCAGTCCCCCTAGACTAACTGACCATATTTATTCTGAATTAGATCACTTTTTGACTAATAGGAATTGTATGAGTAGGTATAAAATAGTTTACTTATATTAGTCCTTGTAATTGCTGGAGAGCTGTGTTGTTTTCTCTTAATTAATTAACAGTAAATAAGTTCAATTATATTTTTTTTACAAATAATACCTAGGTTATTATTTTCCTTCTTTGTCAAGACTGCTGTCATAAATCAGATAGGTAATTTTATTTTTTTAGGTAAGACGTAATATAAGTAGTCCAGTATTGTGATTTTTTTTTTGATTTATATTGCTTGCACTCGTGTTTAATTGTCTTAAGATCAATATATGTCTATGGATTAGTGTATAAAATAAAGCTAGTGGTCTCTTGAACCCTTCAACTCTCGGGGGTTGTTTAAATCATTATTATTTTTTTTCTTCTCTTTTTTTTTTATATATCTCTTTTGTATCTCAATTCTATATATCATGAAGGTTGGGCATCTGAATATACGATCTATGTTTACAGGCTGGGATGAGTTTAAAAACATATTTTTGAATAGGGATTTTGATGTATTTATGCTGACAGAAACTTGGTTAAATAATGATATTGATTCTGGAGCTTTCCACATTAATGGGTACAAATTTTTTAGAAGGGATCGCGTGGGTAGGGGTGGAGGTGTTGCCGCATATGTTAGAGATTGTTTTGTGGCAGATATTGTTGAGCTTTCGGTACCGGTGTGTGCACAGCTGGAACATTTATTTCTCAAGATTAATGTGAAGTGTCAAACTTACGTAGTCGGTGTTTTATATAGACCCCCGCAAATGAACATTACTAACTTTATTGATGACCTTGAAACTATTTTCTCTTATTTATGCCCTACAGTAAATGAAACTATCTGCTTGGGAGATTTCAATGTTAATTTTTTAGATTTGGAGAATCCAGTCAGTAAATGTCTGGATTGTTTTAATTTGACCCAGGTTATTAATGAACCAACGAGAGTAACTTACGGTACAAGCACTCTCTTAGATCCGGTTTTTGTTTCTGATATCAGTATTGTTAAGGCTACAGAGGTTATTTCTTGTGGAGACATTTCCGATCATTGTCTGATATCTTGTCATTTAGATATAAAAAACCACATATTACTCCTCGAATTTTAGAGTTTCGTGACTTTAAAAATTTCAATTATTATGCATTTTTGAATGATATGCAGAGTCAAGAATGGGAGTCAATTCTATACGAAAATGATATTAATAACAAAATCTTGTTGTTCAATTCGATTATTTTGGACTTGTTTAATAGGTATGCCTCTGTGCGTAAGATTAGAGTTACTAAACCTAAAGCGCCTTGGTTGACAGCAAACCTAAAGCAGCATATGCTTTTACGGGACAAGGCGCTACAAACTTTTAAACGTAGTGGTCTTGAGGAGGATTGGAGGTCATACAAGCAATTGCGGAATTTTACCTTATACATGGTCAGGCGTGAAAAAAGAAGATATCTCACTGAATTATCTAATACCAATAACCCTCGCAAGATTTGGTCTGCTTTGAAGGAATTTAACATAGGATCTGCTAAAACTACAAGTATTCCTGCCGATCTTGCCGACCCTGATAAAATTAATGAATATTTTTCTCAATATCTTCAGAATGGTGGTAATTGTGAGGAAAAAATTCAACAATATGAGTCCTCATTTTTATTCGATTCCTCTGATGGTAAATTTAATTTTAAATTGACTACAGTAGAAGAGGTTCACAAACTTATTAATAACATTAGAACCAATGCGGTTGGTACTGACGGCATTACTGCGAAAATGTTGCAGTACTGTAGTCCTTTCATAGATAGGTATATTACACATTTAATTAACTGTTGTATAGAAATAAATTATTTTCCTGACTTATGGAAAACCTCACTTGGTATTCCTTTGCCGAAAAGTTCGTCACCTTCATCCTATTCAGATATGAGAATAATTAGTATTCTTCCGGTTCTTTCAAAGATCTTAGAGAGAATATTATATAGTCAAATGGCGGCATATTTAAATGAAAGGGAATTATTGCCCGATTGTCAAAGTGGTTTTAGAAAGGGGCGAAGCACATGTACTCCTGTTATTAACATAATCGATGATATTACAACTGCCAGTGACAGTGGTCAGGATTCAGCACTCATTCTCTTGGACTACTCTAAAGCGTTTGATACATTAAACCATCGATTACTTTGTGCTAAATTAAATTATTATGGGTTTTCGCTTGAATCTGTCGGGTTTATTGGTTCCTTTTTATCCAATAGAATGCAGCAAATTTTTTCAAATAATAAACTCTCCAGTCATTGTAGTATTCTCTCTGGCGTCCCGCAAGGTTCTATATTGGGACCCTTATTATTTTTAATGTACACCTCTGACATACTGAAGTCTTTTGTTGCTTGTAGGGTGCAGGCTTATGCCGACGATACTCAAATTTATCTCCCATTTAAATTTCATGAATTTCCTAATGCTAATCAAGTTGTAAATACAGAGCTAGATAATTTATACAAAATTTCTGAAAGTCATAACTTAAAATTGAATGCTAAGAAGTCGTATGTTATGTTTTTTGGTAACAAGAATCACATTTTGAATTTAAAACAGAACTTTAAAATAAAGATTAATGAATCTGAGCTTCCCAGTGTCGATACGGCGAAGAATCTTGGAGTTCTTTTGGACACTGATCTTAGATTTTCCTTTCATGTCAAGAAGCTTTTACAAAAATCTTATCTATCACTTAAACTTCTATATTCTAATAGACACATTTTAAACAAAAGTTTGCGTAAGAGATTGTGTGAGTCACTCGTCCTTTCTCATTTCAATTATTGCGATTTTATTTATGGACCGTGTCTAGATTATTTTTATAAAAATCGCATTCAACTAGTTCAAAATACATGTTCTAGATTTATAAATAATCTTAGGAAGTACGATCATATATCCCATACTTATGTAAGTCTAATGTGGTTGAAAATGGATAACCGTTGGCAATTTCATTTGGGTAACTTTTTCTTTAATATTCTTAAGTGCGGCAGCGCCCCTGCATCTATAAAAAGTAGACTTAATTTTAGAACTTCAATTCATCAACTGAATATTAGATATCCCAATAAATTAACCCTACCTCGTCATCATACTGCCTTATATCGTAGATCTTTTACGTATAACGCCATCAGCTTATACAACTCATTGCCTGGTGATTTGACTGAGCTGAGTAGTTTTGGGGGTTTCAGGAGACTTTTTAAAGATTTTCTTATTAGAAGTCAGTAATAGTATGATTACCTGTCTGATCCACACATCTCTCCTTATACGTGATGATCATTGTAACTAGGGGTGTTGAGCGTGATTTGCGTGCTTGTTAATAATTTCTTTTTTTATATATTCTGTCTATGGTCTGGTTAAGTAGAATAGCCAAGTGAGCTAGACTTCGCCAGATTGTAGCTGCACACAAAGTTTTGAAATTTTATTGTTGTTATTGTTGTTAATGATATTTAAGTTTGAGAATTCAATTGTATTTGTATATTTCTTGTTTCCTACCAATAAAGCCCATTTATTATTATTATTATTATTATCTTGTTCAATATCACAAATATCAACAACGCCACTGTCACTACGTTCGCTTTCACTACCCTACTCCAAAGATGTATAAGATTCTTCAGAAGAAGTAGATGACTCGCTGGAACGATGCTTATTTTTCTTCTCAAGCCTTTTTAAACGACTCTCAATTCTCTTCAAAATTTTAGTAGAAACACTTGTATATTTACTAACATTTCGATCTGGCGATAGGCTTCTATGTCTTTTTCTAGAACGCGAAGTCATTTTAATCATAGAATAATATTTATATGATTTTAATAAAATAATTATCGAAATTCGCAGCACGACAAACATGTAGCCATGAGCGCACAAAAAACGAGACTGATTAGTAGGTTAGGTATGCATCGGTAGGCAAGGAGATCGGTGCAAGATGAATCATGGTTTTTTGTTTACTTTAAAAATTGTGGCCAATACGCATGAAAGCGGGATACTACACTACACTTCTTCTTTATTTATTTCGACGAAGCCTTCATATAATCAAGATCGAACATCACTTAGGTAAGTTCGTTTGATCTTGTAATTTTTGTTGTTTATGAATAAATATAGTCTTATTTTAAATTTATGTTCGGCATCCTTATTTAACGAAGCCCTACAAACTCAGAAGTGGGTTGAAAAAGTAGTTTACGCGTTATTAAGTGAATATTTTTCCGATATTATGGCTACAAACGAAAATACAACAGATTTTGTCGGATGATCCCACGGTACCAAACACCGTAGATTCAGCCGCCACACCAGCCGTAACGTTCTCTATTGAAGACATTATTCAAAGTACAGTAAGAACGCTTATGTTTCTCTCTCAATTTGTTCTCGAAACATAAGCCGAACATAAATTTGAAATAAGACTATATTTATTCATAAACAACAAAAATCAAAATTAACCTCTAAACATAACACAAGAAGAAACATAGACTTCATCTGTCATTTCACATTTCTGACGTATCTCCTTCAATGTCAACGTCAACTGTCTTGTCAACACTGGGCTCGTAGACACACTACACATAACGAGAGACTAAAATGTCTACAATACAGTGTATTTATTGAACAATACAAACATAAAATTAACAATATAGGTATAGCAATAGACACAACACCAATATATAACGTTTTTATTGTCCTTTAAATAGAATGCGTTTTGTAAATTGATTTCGAGAATGGGATCTAATTTTGGGACTGTAGTTTTGTTATGAAATATACACGAACATTAAGATATTTGACACAAATAGATTTTATTTAAAAGTATATTATGTGATTTGCTGGGCTATCTAGTGCATGTTGTTCTAAAGATTGAAATAATTAAAAAGCTAAAGTGACATTATTTTATTCACTTTTAACGCAAAAATGTGTAAAAAACAAATTTTTTGGAAAAATAAAATGTCTACGCCCCTGATAAAGTAAGCCTCTATAGAGGTTTCTATCAAAAAATAATGCTTTATCATGTTGATTCAAACAGTTTTAATTAGGTAAACTGAAACCTGTTATACTACATACTAAAAGATAATAGCCTAAAGATTACTTTTAATTATTAAAAACTAATAAAAACTAGAAGCGACTTGATACATCATTCTAAGTTTTACCTATGAAACGAAATTCTGGACTCCTTTTGTTCACTGCGACTTGGGCATCCAAAAGCCACACAACGTACCATTTTATTAATATACAAAATACATTTCTATTCCCAATTTTCACAAATAAAATCATCAAAAATGCACACGTAGTTTTCTGTTTTTCGGCACATAAAAAATGGCCGCCGCATTAAAAGCGTAACACTTGCCATGCATTCTGATATACGAACGTGCGGTATCCCCTCTCTTTCCTAATCTAAGGCATGAATTTTATAAGGGCAGTAAAGTGAAGTGAGTGAAAACATCTGATATTTGGCGATTAGGAAATCCACTGGTGATGAAATTTGTAATTTACAAAATAATATTATGTTGTTATACGATATTGTTAAATGTTTACATACCTACTAGAAATAATATGTGAAATATATAATTATAAGGATAATTTTGAATTTCTGTTTATCTACACAAGGTGCAGTCGAAACAGCAAGTGTTATGCATCTACAAATTCAGATCAGCTGGGCTGATTTATATGATCATCTACTGCTCACTTCACTTGAATTTTACATAAAAGGAACGTCAACGTCAAATTTTGACACAACTCAACCGTCAATCAAATTTGTGATTGACAGACAAGTGACAGTGACTTTTGGTTTGACATTTGACTTTTCTAAGCATATATAAGGTACATGTTTTATTGTACCACCAGCATTATTGAGATTGTTTTAGATTTGTGTGGTCACATAACACAGACATACCAGTTTTATGTGTGTTTGGTTAATATTTCTCTAGCTTATGTTTGTTTAATAATAGTTTATTAAGCGGTTTGTCCATATTAAGTTTAAGATAAAGTGCTACGAAGAATGTTATCACTACAAGAATATAGTGATAGTGACGGTGACGAAGGCAAAATTTCATCTGAAGTAAAGCCAACGGAAACAACTCGTGATCGGACCTGCAATGAAACTCCAGAAGTAGACCTTTCTCTAAGAGGTAAACTAATGCAAATATGTGCGGCTCCAACAGTTCTTTCAACTAGTCTCACCGATGACAAAATATTCACAAAACTAGATACCAAAGAACTTACTTACAACGCAAAATACGATGAATTGTTTGCACCAGTGGTAGGTCCGGCAAACCCATTCAAACTCACCAACATGTTATCAGGTCGAATAGAACCAGCTTACCTAAGTGAATTTCAATTCGACAATCAACGTCGGACATTTGCGAGTTACGGTTATGCTTTAGATCCATCAGTAGGAGATATAGAAAAAGACGGTGGTGATAGAGTTATTGGCAACACAGAACAGGCTACAAATTCGAATTTGAAAACTGTGTTTGAATCAACGAAGTTAAGAACTTCGGATAAGCGAAAACGGAACCAAAATAATGACGCAAGCGACATTGATGGATTTTTGGGACCATGGGGTGATTATGAGAATGAACAGCGTGTTACGAAGCCTACTTCAGAAGAACAAATCGAACTTCAGGTGAGTACTTATATTATTATTTGATTGTTTTACTGTTAGGTTGAAAAATAAAATCACACAAAAAATGAACTGATTCCCCAGCCTTTGGGGGTAGAATCTACGACCAAAAATAAGACGAAAATCACTTAGGTATGTCAAAATTTCGAAAAATGTTTCCTTGAAATCAGGATAATCTTCCACTTGGAATTATGATTAATTTAAATCTAGTCATCATTGAGAAAAACCCTTGAGTTATAAGGAGCCACTATAAGCATTATTTTACATTGTACACAAACGGATGCATTGGGCGGGGCGTAATCGCCAATATGGCGGATTCTCCAGAGTCGCACTGGCTATTTTTGTTGACGTTTTTGTTTTTTAATTTGCGGCTTGGGTTTATACTTTAATTTGAAAAGTACACTTTAAAAGAAAAACTAGGGCCTCTTTAGCCAAAATATTCTCTGATGAACCTGTTCCCATAACAATATAGCCATAATATTTATCCTTACTGGGAACCCATTCTTCTTGCCGACCGGATAGCCATCTCATCAATTATAAAGCCGTATATTTTTTTCTTTGAAGAATATTGAACTTTACACTTCAAAGCCTGAAATGCTTCAATCGTAAATCCCGGCTCTCCATTAACACTGTGATACCATCTGCTTATAGTTATAAGCAGATGGCGAATAATAATGCAGTGTAAGAGCAAACACTTTCACCTCTTTCGCATATTCTTTGTTTAATGGATGAGTACATTCTTTCTTCAATTGCCGTATGTATAAGTGCTGTGGTCCTCCTAGTTTTGAAATAATATCCAGCGTTTCTTCTTGGATAAAGTGCTTCTTTTGCAGTAAAAATATTTTTTATGCTTGATATCCGCTCCTCTCGCCGATAGTTTTTTCTTTGCAGCATAATTACCTTTTTTTTCTAATTTTGCTATTTCAACCTGTTTCAATTTTCTCCATATTTTTCGTCTGGCAGATGTAGTTGGTTGAGCAGGTGTTTTAGGCATATCTATGTTCATTGGAGAAGTCCGTTGTATTAGAATGTCAGATATTATTGTGATCGGTGGTTTACTGGAGGACTGTTCCTGAAATCAAACATGTTATTAGCTACTAACTACATATAACATGTCATACAAGCATATTATTAACACATTTTGTGTTGGATATATTATAGGAGCATAACAATTAATTGTTACTATTTGAATAAAACGACGTCTACTCCACAAATTGTGTGGTGTTTGTGGAGTAGACGTCGTTTTATTCAAATAGTAATATTCACTCCTCGATAGATGGATTACTTCAGAAAATTAATTGTTATTTGAGTTAAATGATTATCCTACATAATAAGATTTACTTACTAGACAATGCGGATGAGCAGGGACAGGATCCAGTTTCAGCCTAACAAAAACTAGCGACGTTTTGTCAAAAGTTGCAGGTGCAAAATGTTTCGAGCAAATCAAACTGGTCCTCGTTGGTGTCCAATTAATTCGAGACACATATTCTGTCCAGTTAGGTCTACGAGCAGGCTCTTTAGGAAGTCTAAAAACAATAATATCTTTTTAACAAACATTTATTGGGTTTTTTTGCCAGAAATTGATGAAAAAGTAGAGAGTTTGAGAGTAGAAATCAAGTAAAAGAATTTGTAAAAAAAATTGAACTACAATGGCCGTGCCAATTGTTCAGTGCAGAAATATAATGCTACCAGACTCCTATAATAATGTGTTTTAATAAGTTCGCCTACATATAAACTTATTATTGCTCTGCAAAAATTAATTTTTTGTTTGGGGGTATATAAAACACCCAGTGTATGTAAATAACTGATTAATTATTTACAATTATTTTTTCAGGAATTGATGACGAAAAGAATGAAACGCCATGCCCGCCCTATTGACGGCGAGGCAAAACAAATTGAGGAAAAATCCGTACTACACATCAATAACCCAGTCGACTACCAAGGCAGATCATTTCTACACCCCCCGCAAGATGTTGGAGTCAATTTGCGTTCAGACACACCTCCAACCAAATGCTTCCTACCGAAGGCCCATATCCATACCTGGTCAGGACACACCAAAGGCGTTTCCGCAATTGCGTGGTACCCACGTACCGCACATCTCTTACTATCAGCTGGCATGGATTGTAAAATCAAATTATGGGAAGTGTATAATGAAAGAAGATGTATTAGGACGTACTATGGTCATCGACAAGCTGTTAGGGACATCAATTTCGATAACAACGGCAAAAGATTCTTATCGGCAGGATACGATAGATATATTAAGTTATGGGACACTGAAACGGGACAAGTATTATCCCGATTTACAAGCAGAAAGATCCCATATTGTGTTAAATTCAATCCTGATAAGAACAAGCAGCATTTGTTTGTTGCTGGAACATCAGATAAGAAAATTATATGTTGGGATATTCGGTCGGGTGATGTAGTTCAGGAATACGATAGGCATTTAGGGGCAGTTAATTCGATTACTTTCGTAGATGACAATAGACGATTTGTCACGACATCCGATGATAAATCTCTGCGTGCGTGGGAATGGGACATTCCGGTTGATATGAAATACATCGCAGACCCTCAAATGCATAGTATGCCATCTGTAACTCCATCACCAAACGCCAAATGGTTAGCGTGCCAAAGCATGGACAATAAAATAGTGATATTTTCGGCGATGAACCGGTTTAAGATTAACCGGAAGAAGACATTCTCTGGTCATATGGTTGCGGGATATGCGTGTACGTTGGACTTTTCACCAGACATGAGTTATTTGGTGTCTGGTGACGCAGATGGAAAGTGTTTTATTTGGGACTGGAAAACAACAAAATTGTACAAGAAATGGAAAGCACATGACGGTAAATTGGTAACGGCGGGTTGGGATGGGTTAATTAAGTTTTGGGATTAAGCTTTTTATACATTAAAAATGTATTGTATATATTGTATATTTAATAAATTATTTTTTAAACTATATTTGAAGCTCCCATTTGTTTGTCCAAACAGTAGGTACAATAAGCTGTCATTTTAAAAAAAATCAAAAGTCTGCCTCTTAGAAATAGCGTTACTTGCATATATACGATTATGCTCATTTCGGTGTTGTTTTATTGTCCCAGTGTACTGTGGGACCTATTGTACAGGTGTCCATGATTTTTTATCATCTTGATGAGATCGAGTGTGCCATTTGTTTGTCCAAACAGTACAATAAGCTGTCATTAAAAAAAATCAAAAGTCTGCCTCTTAGAAATAGCGTTGCTTGTCAGAATTGTATATAAGCTCATTTCGGTGTAGTTTTATCGTCCCAGTGTACTGTGGGACCTATTGTACAGGTGTCCAAGTTTTTTGATCCTGTTATAATGAGATCGAGTGGTGCCAATTTTCAAACAGGGTGACAGTACTAACATTGAGAACTATAGGCCTATTACACTCTTTCTCCTTAGTCTAATATCCAAAATAATCGAGAGGGTGGTGGCCGACCGTATTTGCAACTTCTTGGACAGGTTTGAAGTTCTCAGTGGCAGTCAGCATGCGGATTTAGAAAGGGACCTGTGTCACTGACTTCATACATTGTGTCCAGAACAGCACGGATAAGGGTTGCTTTGCTTTTTGACTTATCGGGAGCATTTGACATTTGATAAATCATTTGGGCGGGATAAGCTAGTCTGGGGATGCGTGGACCCTTAAATAAATGGGTGGATCCCATCCGTTAGGAAAACCCCAAAGGGCAACAAAAAAAAACACAAATGCAAATAACACTAGCACTACAACAGCAAATGTTCAAAGGGGCCACCGTTAACTTTACCACACTTGTTTATGCGCTTAATCACTGAACATGTTCTGAATTATTTTGTCCTCCTTGTCCACCCGTTTGAGTTGCAATGTACCAGTATCTCACACACAACACAACAAATGTGCGAGGATTAGATTAGGCATGTCTTTCCTAGTTGGAAAACGTCTCCGGTATTCCACTGCCGCCCGATTTGATCTTTCTTTGCATTTCCCATAGGTATAATATTATTACCGCGTTTTTCAATAATTCAATTCGATTTTCAAACATTCACAAATCAATAAAGTAATATAATAATTCGAAGTCAAAAACGCGATGACAAATGACAAAGGAAAACATCCCATATCGATATTATCAAAATATCGATATAGCTTCATTATAACGATATGTTACCTTAAAATTTAAAGCGTATTGTGAGATACATGGCAACATGGGTTGTCATTTGTACAGTTGAACTGACAGATGTATATGATAATAAAGACAGTTACCAACCAGACACCGCACGAGTATCATTTCCTAACCTAACACATGAACCTTAATAAAGGTCGAAAAAGAATTTTGGTTTCTGCGAAAGTTATATTAATTTACTTTTATTTCTTATAGGAGACTAACATCTTTTTGTGTGTGTTTTGTATTCTAGAGGCCTTTCAATCCTCCTCTTCGCGTAAGTGATATTTATTTATATTTTTGAGTAGTTCTCGTAAAATCGGCTACAAGGTAGGCTAAACATGGACGAAGCCTCTGGGGGAGGCGTGAGCCTCTCCCAGCTTTCACCAATTGACCAACCAATTACCAAAAGATCCCAGTTTGATAATCGTTATCTAACAAATAGTCTTGGACCATTCATTGTTATCGTACAAAGTAAGCTAGATAATACAAATCTGGGCAATTACCATCCGCTTTCTATAGCTAAAGACGTGTATAATTTAAAACTTAATAATATCGTTCAATCTAAAAGGAAAGGAAAGAACAGGATCTCAGTGGAGTTCAAAGATTATCTCAGTGCAAATAACTTCATTGAAGACAAAACTCTCATATCTAAGGGGTATGAAATGTTTGTTCCTTCCTACAATATTACCTGTAAAGGTATAGTAAAGTTTATAGATAAAGATATTTCAGAGGTTGAATTGCTTTCAGCAACAAAAGCCTCTTGTAATATTTTGGGTGTTCGCAGGTTAAATTATAAAACAAAAGTAGACGACAAAATCGAATACAAACCATCAAGTACATGCTTATTCACCTTTGAAGGGAAGATTATGCCGAGATCGCTCAACATATATGGACTGGACTTTTCCGTTGAACCCTATATTTTACCAGTCATTCAGTGCTACAACTGCTTGCTGTTTGGTCATACTGCCAAACAATGCAGAGGTAAGGCGAAATGTAGTAAGTGTTCTCCTTCACACGAGGGTGAATGTCCAACTCAGAACAAATGTTACCTTTGCAATAGCATAAATCACGTATCCACATCCCGTGAATGTCCGGAATATGAGAGACAAAAAACGATTCGTAAATATATGTCATTAGATTGTATATCGTTTCAGGATGCTAATCAAATGGTCCCGAAAACTAATAGATTTGCCCCTCTTATAGAATATCAGAATGATTTCCCTGCACTTCCATCCTCTTTACCCCAAAAAAACTTCCGACATGTAAATGAGAAACGAGAAATTTATGACCAAAATAATAAACTTCAAGGGTATGACTCGGCTTTGAAAAAACGTAAAACATCGTTGCCCGGATATGATAAAGACGCACATAATAAATGTCTTTTTCCAGCTACTTCCCGTACAACCTCTCTTCAATCAACTTCATCTCTAGCTTATAGGAAAATCGACAAGCCCTCTTGCTCAAGCAACTCGGTTAGTCCTAAATTTTTTAACCAACAGTCATTTTTAAGTCAAACTAGAAGACATCCTCAACCTAACCAATTATCGCAACTAAATAATCTCTTTTTAACAGTTAATAATTTATCAATGGCAGATATCTCAAAACTTAAAACTCATCTAGAAAGCATTCTTATGGAGGAAATTGTGGACTCCCCCATGGGGGATGATTTCCTTGAAAGATGTTAAGCTTCCTTCAGTGGAATATTCGTAGCCTATGCGCTAATTTAGATAATCTGAAAATTTTATTAGATTCTGAATCTCCATCTATTGTGGCCTTATGCGAAACGTGGCTATCACCGCCGATTCGAACGAGATTTAGCAACTATGAAGTCCTAAGACAGGATAGAAATGATAACAAAGGGGGCCTTGCTTTCCTAATCAAGTCTAACATTGACTTCCATCCCATAAATTTTAATACGGAATATTTACCACGAAATATGCAAGTTATGGGAATTTTTCTAGAAAAAATGGGCATTTCAGTTATTCTGACGTATATTCCTCAAAATTCTCCACTGAATTATCATCATTGGCTCAGGTTGATTGCTTCCGTTCGGGGTCCCAATATTGTTGTTGGTGATATGAATGCTCATAACCCAGCTTGGAGCGCTTTGTCTGCTAATAGGTTGGGAACTGTTATTAATGATTCTTTGGAGACTCTTGATCTCATTGTTCTTAACGATGGTTCTCCTACCAGATTTTGGCACTCGGGAGTGGGCTCAGCGGTTGACCTTACTCTGGTCTCTCCCAATTTAGCAACTAAGGCTAATTGGAAAACATTGGAGGACTGTGGAAACAGCGACCATTACCCCATAATATTCAATATGTCCGTTTCTCAGGAATATATTACCAAATTAAATGCGGGGAAAAACTTCAAGAGGATGGACTGGTCCCTTTATTATGATAGACTACTGACTACCTTATCGATTGAAAACTCCCCAAACTACCACTCATTCATGGAAATTCTGAACGAAGCCGCTGAACTCAGTACTCCGTGTCTGTCTCCATCGGGTGGGAGACGGCCTCCCACCCCATGGTGGGATGATGAATGTTCCCGACTTATAGCACAAAGAAAGCAAGCAATCAGAAGCTTCCAAAATCACCCTTCCTTAACTAACTATGTCGAAGCTAAAAGAATTATTGCTCTGACTCGCAAAGGTCTTAAGGCTAAGAAAAAGGTAAAATTTAAAGAGTTCTGTGCTACGCTAAATAGAAACTCCTCGTTATCCGCGGTCTGGAGAACAATCAAAAAATTCTCGAATGCCATAAGTGACGATATTCCTAAACGGCTCCCAGCTGAGAATACTGCCAGGGAAATCCTCAACTCCCTTACAGCTTGCAACATTAATCCTGAATTTCAGTTACTCCCTAATGTGCATAGGGATATTCATTTTGACGTGTCCGAATTGCAATCTATCTTATCTTCAAAAAGAGACTCTGCTCCCGGGATGGATCTCATACCGTACTCAATGATTAAAAACCTACCGATGCATGGCAAAGAAATTTTGGTTAACATTTTCAATAACATAGTTAACTCCAGCGATATTCCCCTTTCCTGGAAAAGTATACAAATTATTCCAATTCTCAAGAAAAATAAAGATCCTGCAGCGGCTAATAGTTATAGACCGATTGACTTATCATCAACCATTTGTAAGCTCTTGGAGTCTATTATCAAGAATCGATTAGAGTGGGAACTTGAACGTGCCCGGAAATTCCCAGAATTTCAAATGGGATTTCGCAGAGGGAAGGGATGCGTTGACAATCTTGCTGTGCTATCGTCCACGGTTCTTTTAAATAATAGCCGTAACTACTTTACGCTAGGAATTTTCCTTGACATTTCGGCAGCATACGATAGTGTAAATCTCTCGAAGCTTTATCAGTATCTTGTGGAATATGATATCCCTATCCCGATAGTTAATTTTATCTTTAATCTCTTAAACAATCGGCTTATCTATGTAAAGGACAAGAATGGGCATAATGTTGGCCCCGGACCTGCATCAATTGGCCTTGCTCAAGGTTCACCTCTCAGTCCGCTGTTATTTAACATCTACACCATCTCTGTGGCGGAGATCACCCCTCGTGACATTAAAGTGCTCCAATATGCTGATGACTTTCTCCTTATTCTGGAGGGTACAAATATTTCTGATCTAATTGTCAGAGCAAATTCATACCTACTTTCCCTGCATGAATGGCTGGTCGATCATAATTTCAGACTCTCTACAAGTAAATCAGCCGCTATGCTCTTTAGAAAGGGTAGAGCACAGGCACCCTCCATGCCGATTTTATATAACGATTCTCCTATACCCTGGTTAAAGGAATATTCCTATTTGGGTTTCATTATTACGGATACCTTGAAGTGGGATAAGCAAATTCAGAACATATCAGTCAAGGCACAAAGAGGAATAAATGTGTTACGAGCAGTCTGCCGTACATGGTGGGGTGCTGATCCGGAGACACTGTCGAATATATATAGGGGGCTTGTTCGCTCCCATCTAGATTATGGATGCCAAATTATCATTCCAACCTCAAAAACTAATATCCAGAAATTAGATTGTGTTTAATTTAAAGCCCTGAGGGCTATCACTGGGTGTATGAAGTCCACTCCCACCAATGTTCTCTTGGCGGAATGTGCTGAACCTCCATTGGGTTATAGAAGAAGATGGCTATCCCAGAAATTTATCATGAAAATTATGCAGTTTAATATTCATCCGTTGCACCGAATATTGGATCAATTATCTGCCTATACCCAACATCGTCAAGGCTATTGGCGTACAAGAGAGCCACCTCTGCTTCTTTCGGCTCAGAATGAAGTGACGTATATCTTTCCTCATTTACATACTTATGATATATTACCTTGCTTTGAATATAATCTTGTAGACCAATACCAAGTCATCCCCACAATCAAGCTCCACTTGAAGAAGGAAGACCAGAACCTGAATTTGGAATTTCGAAGTAGGGTTGCCCGTTTCGCTAGGTTATATACTTTTATTTATACAGATGCCTCGTGTGAAAGAGACAGTAAAACTGCAGGCTATGGGATATTCATCCCTTCACTTAATTTTAAATTCTCATCGAAGTTACCTAGGAACACCCAAATATGCACGGGAGAGATTGTCGCTATGAAGAAAGCAATTGAACTATGCACTGAAAAAAATATTGATAAAGCCATTATATTTAGTGATTCTCAAAGTGCCATAGCTAAGATCTGTGGGAGCTCTTTTAGTGCAAAACTTCAACACATTCCGTTTCTCACTAAGCGGCTTTTGATTGAGGCTTTTCAAAGTGATAAAGATATAAGACTCTGCTGGATTCCTGGTCACGCGGGCATTGAAGGCAATGAAATGGCCGATAGGCTTGCCAATGCTGGACGTATTCTTAGAGTCCCACATCCATTCAAATTAGACAGAACGGACTTTCTTCCACATATTAAATTATCCCTACTTGAGGACTGGAGGCAGCAATGGAAAAATATATCTGCCAGCAAGGGTGTCTGGTATTCTAACATTCAGGAAGTGTTTCCAGGCACTCCCTGGTATTCCAAGTTTCCGTTCATAGACCGACGACATCTTACCACCATTATTCGGATGCGTAGTGGTCATTGTTTATATCCAGAACATCTTCACAAGATTAAGGTCCTTGACAGTCCCTTATGCCAGTGCGGTCAATTGGGTAGCCTTTCACATATTCTGTTTGATTGTCCAAACAATAATAATAATCTATACTCCGAACTTTCAAAGTCCGGGGTTTCATCACCTATGTCGGTGCAATCATTGCTTAGAGATTTGAAGTACGAGACGCTTAAATTGTTAGTTGGTTTTCTGCGCCGGAATGATATTCTCTTGTAATTACAGTGACCCTTTGTTACAGATCCCTCTATCTCCTGGTGTGTGTCGGAGGGTTATCTTCTTCTTTTATGTGTGACTTAACTAACATTTTATTTAGAAGTTTGAGGCGTAACATTCAGAAAATCGCAATCACCAAACAGTGAACAAGAACACTGAGTCGCACCGATCAAGGAAATTGGAAACGCAAAGCAGTGTGCAGGAAGTACATAATGGATGTGGGCAGGAGCCCAGCTGCACTTTAATGTGCGTCCGTAAAAATTCCACTGGAAACTGGCTAAATACCTACTGGTGAAGGCCAATATCAAACAACAACAAACAACTAACCTAACACATATAACGAGATCCCATAGGATTAACATAATATAAAATATATTATATGGCGCAGCCGATGGTCGAATTGATAAATATTTGTAGAATCACGACAGCAGTAAGAACAAAGTATACGTAATCACAAAAATAAACATATTAGTAGTAGTAGTTTGAGAATATATTTTTGTGTAATTGGTCACAATTTGAGGTTAGGACGAAAACCGTATTGCAGTCCCATTTATAAATCTTATATAAAGTAGAAAAAGATTTGAAAAATGGACTTTAGAGGTGTACCGCCAATGAAAATGAGTGGCAACTTATCAGAAAACTGGAAACAACGATTTTTAACATACTTGCAAGCTACGGAAATATGTAACAAAAGCCAAAAGACACAAGTCTATGCTTCTTCTTGTGTTATGTTTAGAGGTTAATTTTGATTTTTGTTGTTTATGAATAAATATAGTCTTATTTTAAATTTATGTTCGGCATCCTTATTTAACGAAGCCCTACAAACTCAGAAGTGGGTTGAAAAAGTAGTTTACGCGTTATTAAGTGAATATTTTTCCGATATTATGGCTACAAACGAAAATACAACAGATTTTGTCGGATGATCCCACGGTACCAAACACCGTAGATTCAGCCGCCACACCAGCCGTAACGTTCTCTATTGAAGACATTATTCAAAGTACAGTAAGAACGCTTATGTTTCTCTCTCAATTTGTTCTCGAAACATAAGCCGAACATAAATTTAAAATAAGACTATATTTATTCATAATCAAAATTAACCTCCAATCATAACACAAGAAGCATAGACTTCATCTGTCATTTCACATTTCTGACGTATTTCCTTCAATGTCAACTGTCTTGTCAACACTGGGAGCGTAGACGACACACTACACATAACGAGAGACTAAAATGTCTACAATACAGTGTATTTATTGAACAATACAAACATAAAATTAACAATATAGGTATAGCAATAGACACAACACCAATACATAACGTTTTTATTGTCCTTTAAATAGAATGCGTTTTGTAAATTGATTTCGAGAATGGGATCTAATTTTGGGACTGTAGTTTTGTTATGAAATATACACGAACATTAAGATATTTGACACAAATAGATTTTATTTAAAAGTATATTATGTGATTTGCTGGGCTATCTAGTGCATGTTGTTCTAAAGATTGAAATAATTAAAAAGCTAAAGTGACATTATTTTATTCACTTTTAACGCAAAAATGTGTAAAAAACAAATTTTTTGGAAAAATAAAATGTCTACGCCCCTGATAAAGTAAGCCTCTATAGAGGTTCTATCAAAAAATAATGCTTTATCATGTTGATTCAAACAGTTTTAATTAGGTAAACTGAAACCTGTTATACTACATACTAAAAGATAATAGCCTAAAGATTACTTTTAATTATTAAAAACTAATAAAAACTAGAAGCGACTTGATACATCATTCTAAGTTTTACCTATGAAACGAAATTCTGGACTCCTTTTGTTCACTGCGACTTGGGCATCCAAAAGCCACACAACGTACCATTTTATTAATATATAAAATACATTTCTATTCCCAATTTTCACAAATAAAATCATCAAAAATGCACACGTAGTTTTCTGTTTTTCGGCACATAAAAAATGGCCGCCGCATTAAAAGCGTAACACTTGCCATGCATTCTGATATACGAACGTGCGGTATCCCCTCTCTTTCCTAATCTAAGGCATGAATTTTATAAGGGCAGTAAAGTGAAGTGAGTGAAAACATCTGATATTTGGCGATTAGGAAATCCACTGGTGATGAAATTTGTAATTTACAAAATAATATTATGTTGTTATACGATATTGTTAAATGTTTACATACCTACTAGAAATAATATGTGCAATTTATAATTATAAGGATAATTTTGAATTTCTGTTTAACTACACAAGATGCAGTCGAAACAGCAAGTGTTATGCATCTACAAATTCAGATCAGCTGGGCTGATTTATATGATCATCTACTGCTCACTTCACTTGAATTTTACATAAAAGGAACGTCAACGTCAAATTTTGACACAACTCAACCGTCAATCAAATTTGTGATTGACAGACAAGTGACAGTGACTTTTGGTTTGACATTTGACTTTTCTAAGCATATATAAGGTACATGTTTTATTGTACCACCAGCATTATTGAGATTGTTTTAGATTGGTGTGGTCACATAACACAGACATACCAGTTTTATGTGTGTTTGGTTAGTATTTCTCTAGCTTATGTTTGTTTAATAATAGTTTATTAAGCGGTTTGTCCATATTAAGTTTAAGATAAAGTGCTACGAAGAATGTTATCACTACAAGAATATAGTGATAGTGACGGTGACGAAGGCAAAATTTCATCTGAAGTAAAGCCAACGGAAACAACTCGTGATCGGACCTGCAATGAAACTCCAGAAGTAGACCTTTCTCTAAGAGGTAAACTAATGCAAATATGTGCGGCTCCAACAGTTCTTTCAACTAGTCTCACCGATGACAAAATATTCACAAAACTAGATACCAAAGAACTTACTTACAACGCAAAATACGTTGAATTGTTTGCACCAGTGGTAGGTCCGGCAAACCCATTCAAACTCACCAACATGTTATCAGGTCGAATAGAACCAGCTTACCTAAGTGAATTTCAATTCGACAATCAACGTCGGACATTTGCGAGTTACGGTTATGCTTTAGATCCATCAGTAGGAGATATAGAAAAAGACGGTGGTGATAGAGTTATTGGCAACACAGAACAGGCTACAAATTCGAATTTGAAAACTGTGTTTGAATCAACGAAGTTAAGAACTTCGGATAAGCGAAAACGGAACCAAAATAATGACGCAAGCGACATTGATGGATTTTTGGGACCATGGGGTGATTATGAGAATGAACAGCGTGTTACGAAGCCTACTCCAGAAGAACAAATCGAACTTCAGGTGAGTACTTATATTATTATTTGATTGTTTTACTGTTAGGTTGAAAAATAAAATCACACAAAAAATGAACTGATTCCCCAGCCTTTGGGGGTAGAATCTACGACCAAAAATAAGACGAAAATCACTTAGGTATGTCAAAATTTCGAAAAATGTTTCCTTGAAATCAGGATAATCTTCCACTTGGAATTATTATTAATTTAAATCTAGTCATCATTGAGAAAAACCCTTGAGTTATAAGGAGCCACTATAAGCATTATCTTACATTGTACACAAACGGATGCATTGGGCGGGGCGTAATCGCCAATATGGCGGATTCTCCAGAGCCGCACTGGCTATTTTTGTTGACGTTTTTGTTTTTTAATTTGCGGCTTGGGTTTATACTTTAATTTGAAAAGTACACTTTAAAAGAAAAACTAGGGCCTCTTTAGCCAAAATATTCTCTGATGAACCTGTTCCCATAACAATATAGCCATAATATTTATCCTTACTGGGAACCCATTCTTCTTGCCGACCGGATAGCCATCTCATCAATTATAAAGCCGTATATTTTTTTCTTTGAAGAATATTGAACTTTACACTTCAAAGCCTGAAATGCTTCAATCGTAAATCCCGGCTCTCCATTAACACTGTGATACCATCTTACCATCTGCTTATAGTTATAAGCAGATGGCGAATAATAATGCAGTGTAAGAGCAAACACTTTCACCTCTTTCGCATATTCTTTGTTTAATGGATGAGTACATTCTTTCTTCAATTGCCGTATGTATAAGTGCTGTGGTCCTCCTAGTTTTGAAATAATATCCAGCGTTTCTTCTTGGATAAAGTGCTTCTTTTGCAGTAAAAATATTTTTTATGCTTGATATCCGCTCCTCTCGCCGATAGTTTTTTCTTTGCAGCATAATTACCTTTTTTTTCTAATTTTGCTATTTCAACCTGTTTCAATTTTCTCCATATTTTTCGTCTGGCCGATGTAGTTGGTTGAGCAGGTGTTTTAGGCATATCTATGTTCATTGGAGAAGTCCGTTGTATTAGAATGTCAGATATTATTGTGATCGGTGGTTTACTGGAGGACTGTTCCTGAAATCAAACATGTTATTAGCTACTAACTACATATAACATGTCATACAAGCATATTATTAACACATTTTGTGTTGGATATATTATAGGAGCATAACAATTAATTGTTACTATTTGAATAAAACGACGTCTACTCCACAAATTGTGTGGTGTTTGTGGAGTAGACGTCGTTTTATTCAAATAGTAATATTCACTCCTCGATAGATGGATTACTTCAGAAAATTAATTGTTATTTGAGTTAAATAATTATCCTACATAATAAGATTTACTTACTAGACAATGCGGATGAGCAGGGACAGGATCCAGTTTCAGCCTAACAAAAACTAGCGACGTTTTGTCAAAAGTTGCAGGTGCAAAATGTTTCGAGCAAATCAAACTGGTCCTCGTTGGTGTCCAATTAATTCGAGACACATATTCTGTCCAGTTAGGTCTACGAGCAGGCTCTTTAGGAAGTCTAAAAACAATAATATCTTTTTAACAAACATTTATTGGGTTTTTTTGCCAGAAATTGATGAAAAAGTAGAGAGTTTGAGAGTAGAAATCAAGTAAAAGAATTTGTAAAAAAAATTGAACTACAATGGCCGTGCCAATTGTTCAGTGCAGAAATATAATGCTACCAGACTCCTATAATAATGTGTTTTAATAAGTTCGCCTACATATAAACTTATTATTGCTCTGCAAAAATTAATTTTTTGTTTGGGGGTATATAAAACACCCAGTGTATGTAAATAACTGATTAATTATTTACAATTATTTTTTCAGGAATTGATGACGAAAAGAATGAAACGCCATGCCCGCCCTATTGACGGCGAGGCAAAACAAATTGAGGAAAAATCCGTACTACACATCAATAACCCAGTCGACTACCAAGGCAGATCATTTCTACACCCCCCGCAAGATGTTGGAGTCAATTTGCGTTCAGACACACCTCCAACCAAATGCTTCCTACCGAAGGCCCATATCCATACCTGGTCAGGACACACCAAAGGCGTTTCCGCAATTGCGTGGTACCCACGTACCG
Source organism: Apoderus coryli (assembly GCA_911728435.2). Classification (NCBI taxonomy): domain Eukaryota; kingdom Metazoa; phylum Arthropoda; class Insecta; order Coleoptera; family Attelabidae; genus Apoderus; species Apoderus coryli. The sequence continues at coordinate 30,417,209 of OU452198.1, read as the reverse complement.
CACATCTCTTACTATCAGCTGGCATGGATTGTAAAATCAAATTATGGGAAGTGTATAATGAAAGAAGATGTATTAGGACGTACTATGGTCATCGACAAGCTGTTAGGGACATCAATTTCGATAACAACGGCAAAAGATTCTTATCGGCAGGATACGATAGATATATTAAGTTATGGGACACTGAAACGGGACAAGTATTATCCCGATTTACAAGCAGAAAGATCCCATATTGTGTTAAATTCAATCCTGATAAGAACAAGCAGCATTTGTTTGTTGCTGGAACATCAGATAAGAAAATTATATGTTGGGATATTCGGTCGGGTGATGTAGTTCAGGAATACGATAGGCATTTAGGGGCAGTTAATTCGATTACTTTCGTAGATGACAATAGACGATTTGTCACGACATCCGATGATAAATCTCTGCGTGCGTGGGAATGGGACATTCCGGTTGATATGAAATACATCGCAGACCCTCAAATGCATAGTATGCCATCTGTAACTCCATCACCAAACGCCAAATGGTTAGCGTGCCAAAGCATGGACAATAAAATAGTGATATTTTCGGCGATGAACCGGTTTAAGATTAACCGGAAGAAGACATTCTCTGGTCATATGGTTGCGGGATATGCGTGTACGTTGGACTTTTCACCAGACATAAGTTATTTGGTGTCTGGTGACGCAGATGGAAAGTGTTTTATTTGGGACTGGAAAACAACAAAATTGTACAAGAAATGGAAAGCACATGACGGTGTTTGCATTGGAGTGTTGTGGCATCCGCATGAACCCAGTAAATTGGTAACGGCGGGTTGGGATGGGTTAATTAAGTTTTGGGATTAAGGTTTTTATACATTAAAAATGTATTGTATATATTGTATATTTAATAAATGATTTTTTAAACTATATTTGAAGCTCCCATTTGTTTGTCCAAACAGTAGGTACAATAAGCTGTCATTTTAAAAAAAATCAAAAGTCTGCCTCTTAGAAATAGCGTTACTTGCATATATACGATTATGCTCATTTCGGTGTTGTTTTATTGTCCCAGTGTACTGTGGGACCTATTGTACAGGTGTCCATGATTTTTTATCCTCTTGATGAGATCGAGTGGTGCCTTTGAAGCTCTCATTTGTTTGTCCAAACAGTACAATAAGCTGTCATTAAAAAAAATCAAAAGTCTGCCTCTTAGAAATAGCGTTGCTTGCCAGAATTGTATATAAGCTCATTTCGGTGTAGTTTTATCGTCCCAGTGTACTGTGGGACCTATTTTACAGGTCCATGTTTTTTGATCCTGTTGATGAGCTCGAGTGGTGCCTTTGAAGCTCTCATTTGTTTGTCCAAACAGTACAATAAGCTGTCATTTAAAAAGAATCAAAAGTCTGCTTCTTAGAAATAGTGTTGCTTGCCAGAATTGCATGTATGCTCATTTCGGTTGTGTTTTATCGTCCCAGTGTACAGTGGGACCTATTGTACAGGTGTCCAAGTTTTTTGATCCTGTTATAATGAGATCGAGTGGTGCCAATTTTCAAACAGGGTGACAGTACTAACATTGAGAACTATAGGCCTATTACACTCCTTCTCCTTAGTCTAATATCCAAAATAATCGAGAGGGTGGTGGCCGACCGTATTTGCAACTTCTTGGACAGGTTTGAAGTTCTCAGTGGCAGTCAGCATGCGGATTTAGAAAGGGACCTGTGTCACTGACTTCATACATTGTGTCCAGAACAGCACGGATAAGGGTTGCTTTGCTTTTTGACTTATCGGGAGCATTTGACATTTGATAAATCATTTGGGCGGGATAAGCTAGTCTGGGGATGCGTGGACCCTTAAATAAATGGATGGAGTCCTATTTAACTAACCGATGATTCGCAGTGCGTGTGGGTGATGCTTTATCCGATTCTGAGAGTATTGATATCGACACCCTACAAGGTCGTGTTTTGGGACCACTCATATTCTTACTATAATATGTAAACGACCTACCTGGGCATCTTAGCTTCGGAAGGGTGTTTTTGTATGCAGATGATACAATGATAGTGGTTGAGGATGCAGACTCCGATATACTTCTCTATACTCTAACGTTGTTTTGGAGGAGTTTCAGTCGTGGTGCAACAGAAACAAACTTATTGTGAACTTGAGTAAGAGCGTCGCCATTCAATTTAATAAGTTTCAAACAAACTTGCCATTTAATGTGAGCTTTAGTGGTCGTAATCTTCCGTGGGCTGATCTTGTTAACTTGTTGGGAGTTTTAGTCGATCGTGAACTAATGTGGACGGATCAACTTAGCAGTGTTTGTGCTAAGGCATATCGTGTTCTCATTAAGATCTATTTTTAATCGACGTAACCTCTTATCAATGTATTATGGGTTAATCTAGCCGACGCACACTGGGGCAACAGGGCCTTAAAGTTGGCAATAAATCAGAACCTTCACAAATGTATTTGTCTTATGACTAATTAGTTAGTAAAATATCATTAGTTCATAAAAAAATGTCATAACTGGCTTCTTAACTAATAAAATAATTAAAAAATAAATAAACACAAGATAGGTAGATAGATATGTACAAATCTTTTACAATAACTCTGCAGAAAATACTTATAATTATAATATTTTTTAATCATACGACAAAATTTGAAAACTAATAAATAAATCGTGTTTATTATCGTTTAAATATGTGAATACCATATAAAAATTGCAACGTTTCGAGGCCAAAGTTTGCAACTTCTTCAGGTGATAACTTACATAATCCATAGAATACGCTAACGTTATTTGGCAACAAAACGTAATTGTTATATCGTAATAAATAAATAAAATATAATAAATTAAAAAATGAAGTGATTAGTTTAATAATTAATTAAAGTTAATAAAACTTTGTCGTATGATTGTGCACCACGTATACATATACAGGGTGGTCCAACGAAAAGTTTGCACCTAGCTTTTCTCTTTTTTTTGTAGTCGAATGCGAAAATGCTCGGACACGTCGATTTTGCTTTTGAGGGGGACACATTTTAAACATATTTTTCGATCTGCGCCTTTAACCCCCTAGCGGGGGTGAGTAACAACCCTAAAATTTTAAATGGAAAGAGGGGTCTAATGACATATCATTTGAAAGGGCACAAAATTGTCTTTCTAATGATACCCTATTTGTCGAATTTTACTAAAACAGTTAATACGAAAACGACTTTAAAGACATTAAGCCGATAATTTTGGTATTAATGAGAAATACAAATAAGTTTTAATTATTGCGAGTGAAAACACCTGCAATCGTTAGTACATTCCAATGTTTGTTAGTTTTAACATTGCTTTGTAAAAAAAGTAAACAAGCTGTTAAATTGATTTATTAAAACGTTACATTAACAAATGTTGAAAATGTGACCCATTTGATTCCATACAATAATACAGATTTTGTTCAAATCTATTTCTAACATTTTGTAGCATATCAGGTGTTATGTTTCTGCACTCTTCTGTAATGCGTTGGCGAAGATCTTCTATGGACTCGGGCTTCGTGGCAAAACATTTATTTTTTAAGTGCCCCCAAAGAAAAAAGTCTAAAGGCGATAAATCCGGTGACCTGGCAGGCCATTCAATTGGGCCCCTCCTTCCAATCCACCGTCCAGGGAACCGGTCATCTAAGAACTGTCTTACAGGAGCCACATAGTGCGGAGGTGCTCCATCTTGCTGGAAATAAAGCCGATCAGCAGTATGATTTTGGTCATCTTCTATTATTTGTGTTATTAAAGGATCAATTGTGTCTTCAAGCATGTTTAGGTACACTTCACCAGTTAAATTTCCAGGAATAAAAAGTGGTCCTATAATATGATTTCCTAATATGCCACACCAGACGTTTATTTTTTGAGGATACTGGGTATGAACCTCACGGAATAAATGTGGGTTACTGTCATCCCAGTAACGGCAATTGTGCCTATTTACAGCTCCATTCAAATAAAATGTGCATTCGTCGGAAAAACAAATGTTAAATAATAATTGCGGATCTTCAATTAAACGCTGGCTCATTGCTTCACAAAATTGCAGCCTTCTATCAGGATCATCCTCATTTAGTTCCTGTACTAATTTGATTTTGTACGGATGAAATTTGTACGCTTTTAAAATTCGTATTATGGACGAACGGGAGACACCTGAGGCTTCAGCTAGTTGACGGGTACTTTGACTATGATCCATTTCAACATGCCCTAAAACAGCGACTTCCACAGCTTCATTTCTGATCGGTTTCTGCGGCTGGTGTTTTACATTACAGACAGATCCGGTATCTACAAACTTTTTAACTAACTTGCCAACGTACACATCATTCACATTTTTATCGGGATGTCTCTCATTAAATAAGCGAGCCGTAAGTCTAGCACTACTATTATTTTGAAAATAAAGTTTAACAATTTCAACTCGTTCTAGAATGGAATAAATCATTTTGTACGGTAAAAGTAAAATAACTTGAGAAGCAACCAAACTGAATCAATGAAAAGACTAAAATAAACGGTGTAAATTCTTTTCCTACACGTATCTGCAGTTTTTATTTCAACAAAAAACGCAAACGATTAGTGAGGAATTTAGTTCTGATAAATAAGATCGTGTTTTTGAAATGCCGTTTTTCTTCAAAGTAAATAATTTAGAAATGATTGTAGTTGTTTTCAGTCGTAATAATTAAAACTTATTTGTATTTTTCATTAATACCAAAATTATCGGCTTAATGTCTTTAAAGTCGTTTTCGTATTAACTGTTTTAGTAAAATTCGACAAATAGGGTATCATTAGAAAGACAATTTTGTGTCCTTTCAAATGATATGTCATTAGACCCCTCTTTCCATTTAAAATTTTAGGGTTGTTACTCACCCCCGCTAGGGGGTTAAAGGCGCAGATCGAAAAATATGTTTAAAATGTGTCCCCCTCAAAAGCAAAATCGACGTGTCCGAGCATTTTCGCATTCGACTACAAAAAAAAGAGAAAAGCTAGGTGCAAACTTTTCGTTGGACCACCCTGTATATACAAAAAAATAAATACATATCAAGCTGCAAGAAATCAAAATAATTTTTTTTAACAGAACTCATCATTTTCAGATTGCGATGAGATATTTTCATCCTCGTCTTCACTATTATCACTGTCCTCAAAATCACTCGGGCCCAATTGTTATTTCCTGTAATACTTTTGAGGCCTGTTGCTCTTAATCCTATTTGGATAGCATAACTTAGGATTGTCACAGGAGTTGAATTAGGATTGTCACAGGAGTTGAATCTCTTAACGCTTTTGTTTTTAATCGCTTTGTCCGCTCCGAACTGGATTCAAAAGAAATTTTTGGCCGGCCACGTTTCTTCTCTGGTGTCTTAGATTCATCCATCTTTTTAAAGGAAATAGAGGCATCTATCTAATTTAAATGCTTTTATCCAACGCACTTTATATTGAGATTTTAAATTTGAATAATTTTTATCTAAGGCCTTCAATAAAGTTTTATCACATTTTATTCGTTTCTTAAGCTCTTCTTTTAAAAAACTAAATTGGTCATCAATTTCACTCTTTTGAAAACTTCTCATAATATTAAGAAGTCCTCTTCTTGTTATAAACATAGTATTGGAACGCGTTCCTGAAATAAAACAAAAATATCTAATTTAATGCGTTATATAGGTATACCGTATTAAATTATTATTATTTACGTTTACCTTTAAAAAATCAAATAGAGACGAGAAGTGCAAATAAGTGCACCAAAATCAAGTGGCGTTGAAAAGTGCCAACAATATTGATTACAAAAATAATAAAATTAAACCTTGGACTGCCTTGGAACATAACTAATAGCCTTTATATTTCTCAGAATTTTTAAAAAATTTAAAATATTTACTTACTTTTGCTTAAACCCATATTTATAAACTTATATTAACTAATATATACTTTTATACTGATTTATATAACAACACATACCTGAACTTGAAGGTTCCATTTCCTAAGTTTAATAAAATTGAGATAATCTAAATTAAGCACATCACAAAAATAGATTAAAATTTACACAGTAACAATTTACGTATAGTCTTTGCAACCAATGAACATCGACTGAGACGTGTGACGATGAACTGAATGAGGTTAGTGACCTCACTCATTGGGTATATTATGTCAGAAGGTACCGTGCATTGATAAATAATATTGGATTAGGTGTATTTGATATTTAGTTTTTCGATTTATTGCCAACTTTTTGGGTTTGTGGCCCCACTGTGCGACGTTATCTTATATCATTTCTTGGGGGCGATCGACGGACTTGCATCGAATATTCATTTCACAAAAGCGGACTATTCGCTTGATATTTGGACTATCTGGTCGTGACACATGCAAACCCTTATTTGTTATTAGGAAAGAAGTATTAACAGTTCTATGCATATACATCTATAAACTGTTACAGTTCACCTTTAATAAGATGAGATTTATTCAAAAGAACGGTGCACAACACTCACAATTTACAAGGGGTAGAAATCAATTGCATCCTCCACGACCAAGGAGGGAATTGTACAGGAGGTCACCAATGTACTCTGGGATTGCTTTCTTTAATATGCTGCCAGAGGATTCCCCAAACATAATCTCTTTTAAAAACAAATTGAAGCATCTATTCACTGTAAACGCATTTTATAGTTACTCGGAATTTCTCGGTTACCTTGAGGTTTCAGGGGACAATTCTTTGACTGTTATATTTATGATTATAATGTTAAAATTTTAGTAATTGAAATTGGTTGGTTTTAGGTCAATTATAGAAACAAAGTAATTCCTCTGTCGACGTTTCGACTTTTATTAAGTCCTCAGGACACTAAAATACAACAAAAAAGAAAAACATAAAGGGTGACTTGAAACTTACAATTAATTGTTAAATACACAAATTAAAAAAAATATTAAAAAAATATATAAAAATATAAATAAATAAAAACATCAAGACATGTAATGTAATGTAATTTTTTTTCCTTTGTTTAAACACAGATAAATCTACATACTACAACGGGTTCTCCATACTCACGTGAACAATATGTTTCTTTTGTCAATATTTTCAATTGTGAAGGACATTTACATATGATGAAATCAAAAAGGGGGTTTCTTTTAAACATATATTTTGCTAATTTAATAGTGTATAAACTAAAACTGAATAGGCACAAACGAACAGAAAATGATACATCCAAACTTTTTTTTTTAAATAAAATTCAATCTTATCCTACCAAACAGATGTATATATACAAAGCGAGATCATTTGAAGATGTATACCATACAAGGTGAGATCATTTTGGAAAGACTAGATCCGATTTCGGATCTCGCCTTTTTCTCCGTGTATATAGGTTTTATTTGACTCAGTGGGTTATGGGGGGGCCGTAGGTCGATTTTGCTATGGATCTCGTCTTGACCAATTTTATCCCAACATATACAAATTTAGTTCCTCCAGGTGGCGCTACTGTGCTCGGATATACACAGATAAAAGTGTGAAAGACGAGATCCGGAAATTTGGCAACGCAGCGTGCGATAAGTTTGTTAGCTCTATATTTTGAATAATAAAATTGTACAGCACCAGCCGTGATTTTACAGATGATTTTATGTATCATGCTGTAGACTCGATACGAAATATCATTTAGGTATATACAGGGTGAACTATCACTCAGTACAAAAATTTTAACTAGAGGTATACAAAAATAAGATTTAACAGAATCGCCTTTAAAAAAATTTCCAACATTTTTATTAGGGCTGAAAATAATTTTTTTGTAAATCATGTTAAACTCCCTTTTTACGACGCCTATGAACGCCTGCCCAACGAAGTTTAAATTAGACATTAGCTTAAATGTTATGATACAGTGCCATGTTGCCAAGTGTATCGATTTACCGAGCATTTAAAGTAAACAATTTATTTAGAAAATGTAGATGATCATGTGACTTCAATCATGCGAAATATTAAATATTATGTAAGCTCCTACCTTTCGGATAGGTCTAATATGCCATGCCATGCCGCCATGATTTTTGAACTTCCTGAGGACCGCCTGATTTACCTCGTCCACTCTTCTTGTTTAATGTCAGGTACTCAGCCCGACGATCACAAGGTGGATCCCATCCGTTAGGAAAACCCCAAAGGGCAACAAAAAACACACAAATGCAAATAACACTAGCACTACAACAGCAAATGTTCAAAGGGGCCACCGTTAACTTTACCACACTTGTTTATGCGCTTAATCACTGAACTACTTCTAGTACCTGGACCTTTTGTATATGATACGGTTGAAACTCGTTCTCCTTCAGAATCCTCCTTGTTCTGAGATATTCCCAATCTTTTTGCAATCTCCGTAGTACTTATGGAGGGTTCCTTCTCTATTAAATTTTGTACAGCCACTACATGTTCTGAATTATTTTGTCCTCCTTGTCCGCCCGTTTGAGCTTGCAATGTACCAGTATCTCACACACAACACAACAAATGTGCGAGGATTAGATTAGGCATGTCTTTCCTAGTTGGAAAACGTCTCCGGTATTCCACTGCCGCCCGATTTGATCTTTCTTTGCATTTCCCATAGGTATAATATTATTACCGCGTTTTTCAATAATTCAATTCGATTTTCAAACATTCACAAATCAATAAAGTAATATAATAATTCGACGTCAAAAACGCGATGACAAATGACAAAGGAAAACATCCCATATCGATATTATCAAAATATCGATATAGCTTCATTATAACGATATGTTACCTTAAAATTTAAACAGTATTGTGAGATACATGGCAACATGGGTTGTCATTTGTACAGTTGAACTGACAGATGTATATGATAATAAAGACAGTTACCAACCAGACACCGCACGAGTATCATTTCCTAACCTAACACATATAACGAGATCCCATAGGATTAACATAATATAAAATATATTATATGGCGCAGCCGATGGTCGAATTGATAAATATTTGTAGAATCACGACAGCAGTAAGAACAAAGTATACGTAATCACAAAAATAAACATATTAGTAGTAGTAGTTTGAGAATATATTTTTGTGTAATTTGTCACAATTTGAGGTTAGGACGAAAACCGCATTGCAGTCCCATTTATAAATCTTATATAAAGTAGAAAAAGATTTGAAAAATGGACTTTAGAGGTGTACCGCCAATGAAAATGAGTGGCAACTTATCAGAAAACTGGAAACAACGATTTTTAACATACTTGCAAGCTACGGAAATATGTAACAAAAGCCAAATGACACAATGTGCGCAATTATTAACGTTAATTGGTGAAGAAGGCTCTCGAATTTATAATACATTCATATTTACTGAAGAAGAAACAGACAATATAGATGCACTAGTCCAAAAATTTGAAGAACGTTTTAGTCCGAAGAAGAATTTGACGTACCAAAGACATCTTTTATTAACATGTAAGCAACGAGATTCTGAAACAACAGAACAATACATAACAGAACTCAAGAACTTGTGGACTTGAGTGCGAGAACTTACGTGAAAAATTGCTCCAAGAAGATCCACAAACTCTTGAAGATGCTATTAAAATCTGTATAAACGTTGAGAAGACACGTGAAAGAAGCAGAGCGATAACAAATGGTCGTGGTACGATTAAAGTGGACGCCGTCAACACTGTTTCAACATGTCAGAAATGTGGAAAAGTCCATGGTTTTGGGAGATGTCCGGCCTATGGCAAGAAGTGTAGCAGCTGCAATGGATACAATCATTTCGCGGTGGTATGTAGAAAAACTTTTTCTAATAATAATAAAAATAGTACTGTTGGTAACTCTTTTAATAATAGATATTCAAAACCTGTTCTAGATAAGGAAGGTAGAATAAATAGATTTGGCAAGAATTATTACGAAAAACGTAAACATTTTAACAAGAATAATAAAAATAAAAGAATTAATGCTATTGCTGAAAGTAAAGACGACGATGCTGCTGATGATTTTCTATTTATAGGTAGCATCGAAAGCCAGGCAGTTGACAGCATATGTGAGGGAACATGGGTGAAAATACTCAATATAAACGGACATAACGTGCAGTTTAAACTAGACAGTGGAGCGATGGCCAACATCATACCTGTGGAAACACTAAAGGGTATAAATTTTGATTGTAATAAAATAAATAAAACTAAAACAGTTTTAAAGTCATATACACAGGATTCTCTGCCTATAATAGGTAGTGTTTATTTGAAATGTATTTGCAATGATAAAGAGGCACGGCTTTTGTTTTATGTGGACAACCTTCAAAGTAGCGCGATATTGGGCTTGAAGGCTTGTTTAGATTTAAATTTGATAAAGAAAGTAGATTCTGTTAGCTATGATAATCTTAGCAAAACAAACGAAGTAGAGCATCTTTTACGGAAATATGATTTTTTGTTTAAAGGAATAGGATCACTTAATAGGCCTTATCACATTGAATTGAGAGAGAATGCAACTCCGGTTGTGCACCCTCCTAGAAAAGTTCCTTTGCAATTGTAGATAAACTTAAGAGTTCTCTGGATAACCTAGTTGAAAACAATATTATCGAAAAAACAAATGAAAGTTCAGAATGGGTAAATGCAATTGTGATAGTAAAGAAGAGTACTGGGGACTTGAGAATTTGCTTGGATCCTCAAGATTTAAACAGGGCAATAAAACGGCACTATTTCCACCTTCCAACAATAGACGAGTTAGCAGTTAAAGTGGGCGGATCAGAGTATTTTACCACCCTTGATGCGACTCAGGGATTTTTAATGATACACTTAGATGAATATAGTTCCAAATTGTGTACTTTTGCGACTCCATTCGGGAGATATAGGTTTTTACGCATGCCCTATGGGATTTCTAGCGCTCCAAAAGTATTTCAGGAAAGGATGAGTGAAATTTTTGGTCATATAGAGGGTTCGGGCGTTTATATTGATGATATCATAGTATCGGGTAAAACTTTAGAAGAACATAATGAACGGTTAGAGTCAGTATTGAAGGAGGCAGCTAAAAATAATATTAGATTCAATAAAACTAAATGTCAGTTCGCGTTAAATGAAGTAAAGTATATGGGACATAGAATTTCTAACGTAGGTTTGACCCCAGATTATTCGAAGGTTTCGGCTATAAAAAATATGCCGAGACCGGAAAATGTTGCGGATGTTCAAAGATTTTTAGGTCTTGTTACTTAAGTATGTAGGAAAGTTTGTGGAAAACTTGTCAGAGAAAACTGCCGCATTAAGGTCGTTACTAAAAAAAGATACTATATTTTCTTGGAATGAGATTAACGAAAAAGCATTTAGTACTGAAGGAAATTTTGTGTAAAGTTCCATGCTTGAAATTTTTTGATATTAAAAAACATAGTACAATAACTGTAGATGCCTCTAAGGTCGGTCTGGGCGCGTCGTTACTTCAGGATTATATGCCGTGTGCTCATGCGTCCAGAGCTCGGAACGGAAACTCAAAAGCGGTATGCTCAGATAGAGAAAGAGCTTTTAGCTATTTGGTTCGGTTGTGAAAGATTTAAGCAATTCGTTTATGGCAAGCATTTCACGGTGGAGACAGATCATAAACCTTTACTTCAGGTTTTTAAAAAACCATTAAGTTTGTGTCCACCCAGATTGCAAAGAATGTTGATTCAACTTAGAAAGTACGATTTTAACTTAGTATTCAAGCCGGGTAAAAAATTAATCATAGCAGATGTGCTCAGCAGAGCATATGAAAATAAGCATTTTGATGATCTTGATCTGGAAATTGAGGCACAGATTTGCTTAGTTTCCACGAACATTACTGATGACAAAAAAGTCGAGTTAAGAAACGCAACCCTCCGTGACACCGAGTTGCAGACTCTAATACAGTTCATAACAAACGGATGGCCTAGTTTAATAAAGGCTGTACCCGAAAACATCAAATTCTACTATAAATTTCGTTATGATTTGACAATCGCTGATAATCTTGTGTATAAAGGTCAAAAATTAGTTGTTCCAAAAGAATGTCGAAAAGAGATATTACAAAAATTACATATTGGTCATTTAGGTATAAAAAAATCTGTTCAGAAGGCAAATTTGTCTTTTTATTGGCCTTTTATGAATAAGCAAATACACGATATGGTGTTGAGCTGTAGCGCATGTCATCAATTTCAAAATTCTAATAGATCGGAACCCATGACTCTCATGAGATTGAAAAGCTGCCCTGGTATAAAGTAGGCTGTGATATATTTTCTATTTTTGGAGAATCATTTTTACTTGTAGTTGATTACTATTCTAAGTATATAGAATTGTCAAGCTTGGGTGTGTTCCTTTCTTCAGAAAAATGCATACTTTGTCTGAAATTTATTTTTGCGAGGCACGGCATACCTAGAATTGTGATGTCAGATAATGGGCCTCAATTTAGTTGTAAATTATTTTCAAAATTTGCTAAAGACTGGGATTTTCAGCATATCACTTCTTCTCCCTACTATCCACAGTCGAACGGACAAGTCGAAAGAAGTATACAAACTATTAAAAAAATGTTAAAAAAATGCAAATCTGAAGGAGAGGATCCATATTTATCAATTTTATCTTATAGAAATACTCCTGTTGATAAGGAGTATTCTCCTGCTAACATTCTAATGAGTAGGAATTTAAGAGAGTTATTGCTTAATGTTGATTCTGCTGTTGATCCTAAAGTATGTAATGAAAATATAACAAATTTCTTGACGAGGCTCAGAGAAAGCAAAAATTTTATTTTGATAAGCGAGGAACCAGAACCTTGCCAAATCTGGAACCTGGAGATTCCGTACTTGTACAGGAAGTTTCAGGGGGTAAGTGGGTTCATGCGACAATACTGAATAAACGAGGACTACGTAGTTATAAGATTAAATTACAAAATGGATCTATAATTGTAAGAAATCGTAAATTCATTAGAATATTATCGAATAATACACATAGTGTTAAAGGGCATTGTTCAAATGACAAATACAAATATGTCTCAAATGAAGAACATTTTCCGTTTTCGGACTATCTTTATTTAGAAGTCAACAATACTGATGCGGGAGGTGAAAATATCAATAACACACCGCCAACTCAGAAGAATACAGATTCTTCCCAAAATGATTATAGTTTGTCAAGTAGTTCGTATGAATCTGATATGGATACAGATCCGGTAGAGGGTTGTGTGAGAAATTTCTCTGAGTCTACGTCAAGAACAGGCAGAGTAATTAAACCTCCTGTAAAACTGGATGAATATTATTTATTAAGATAGATTCTTGTATAATATTTTTAGGAGAATTAAATATGATTGCGCTTTGGTATAAGAGAAACATAACTCATTATTTTAAAGTGTGAAATATTGTGATTGTCATTTATTGTTACGGGTAATGTGTTAATAAATGTGCTAGGTATAAGATGGCATTATACTATGTACCTATATGTTGACAAATGAATATTGTATTGTTGTTCATGTATTATTGTATAGATGATGAAATTTGGAATTGTACATTTTGATTTGAAAAGGGGAAGATGTGAGATACATGGCAACATGGGTTGTCATTTGTACAGTTGAACTGACAATGTATATGATAATAAAGACAGTTACCAACCAGACACCGCACGAGTATCATTTCCTAACCTAACACATATAACGAGATCCCATAGGATTAAGATAATATAAAATGATACTGCAGTATCTGGTCGTGTGGATGGTGGTTGGATGGGTGGACGGCGCTCTCGGTCGAGTCGGTAGATTTGCCTATGCCAAGTACTTATGGACTACATAGTCGTAGGTGCTGGCATCTGGCAGTCGATGACCGTGGTTCGGATTCCTCGCTAAACTGTAGGTCCAAGATTTCTCACAAATATATATAACTAAAGAAATGGCTAAATTACCTAGTTGTAGAGGCCAATAATATAGAGAAGAGAAGAGAGAGAGATAATATAAAATATATTATAAGTATATTGCCGATAATTTCTTTTAGCAGATATATCAATATACTTGATTGGATATACCGCTGGGCTTTGCCAACGATAGTGCCAATGTATCGGATCAAAGATCGGTATTTATTAACATTAGTGTAGTTTCTAGTTATTGTTGTATTTATACTGAAAATATTACCATTTTATCGGTTGAAAATGTACGATATTGATTGTTCAAATTTCAATAACAAACTCGATCGATAGTGACAAAATCTGCATAATAATTATTCGTGAATGCAGGCTTGCCAGATTTGGCCAAAAAAGCGATGGTCAATAGGCGCTAAATATTCTTAGTAGCTCTTGGCTTCCAAATCTTATTCACCACTACCACATCATTAACATTTATTTCATAATAATGATTATAATATTTCCGACAAAATTTTTGTGTAGTTTACGTAGGCAACCCGTTTTATCATATGTGTATTTTATTCTGCCTAATGTGTAAAGTATGCAATGCGCAATTTCTAACGTCTAATGTAATGTAAAAACAACCATAGTTACGTGAGAAATTAAGTATCTAATGATAATTTTTGACAGTTTCACGTTCCTTTTATAAATTTCAAGTGAGGGTGAGTGGTAGGTGATGCCACATCAGCCAATCTGATCTGAGAAATTTGTGAGGAATTTCTGACACTGTGGTATACACATGCAAACCGCATGCGGTGTCAAGGATTAAAAGTAGCATAATATGGCTAGATGCTCGATACATAAAAAGAATAAGTTATTCTCACTCAAAATAATGATATAATAATGATATGTGTGTTATAAACTTGGCAACTCGTTAGGCTGCTGGTTAACAGATGATTAACGTCGAATTTGTCTGCACAATAGTATTATACAGGTGTCCTACGAGGTTATTAACCTTGGATTAATTATGTTTGTGTTTACATTTTCGTCCTTATTGGAATAAACGATTTAATTTTACCTTTAGTCCCAGATAAGTAAGTAGTAGTTTTACTTATCTGGGTTTTAGTGTGCTTCCGACAATGTTTAATTAGTGTTTGTGTGTTCAAAATGCGAAAATATCGTTAGAAGTTTTCAAAAACGAAGAAATTATCTACAAGTTGGAGTATTCCAGATTGATTGTTATTGATCAAGTATTATAAGACAAAGGCAGCGCCGCTAAAGCTGGATCTCATAGTTTAATATTTCGTTAAATTTAAAATAAACCGGCATCAGCGAATATTAACAAACTCTGCCGGCATGTAGTATGCTTTCGGAATCTTTTGTGTTTTTAGTGTATTCAATAAGTATGCGAGAATATCGTTTTAAGAGTTTGTTGTTTGCGAGAACGAAGAAGCAGTGTACAATTCGGCAGTAGTAAAGATGGATTTATATTAATAAGGTATTATAATAATTATTATTTACAAAAATGTTCATTTTCACCTCTCTACAATTGGCAACGCCGCGTATAGCTGTTCGTAGGTTGGAAGCCATCGTGAAAAATAATTGTCATAGGCGCCGATTTACCAGGGAAATAATAATATTCCGAAACAAATTTTTTATGGTTTTTCATGCTTTCCTGAGCATGTGGTTAAAATTTTTGTACTGAGTGATAGTTCACCCTGTATTAAGAAATATTTTAAATTTAGGTTCTAATTATTTTTATAATTTTTATTCTAGTAGTTGAAATTATCTCATTTATACAAAAGAACAAAAAAGGAGCAATCCGTTCATTTCATATATTCATGTTGGATATTTTGTGCTATGGAGAAAAAACTAATTGCCGGAAGATGTGCTTAATTATTTATTTGGGGTGAGAAGTAGTAATATCAGAAGTGTAGATCAGATAAAAGTATTTTACAACATATCCTATATCGGGTGTTCCAACGATAAGGGTTTTTATCAATTATAGACAAACTACATTGTGGAACATTCTGAAAATCTCGTGCAGTACTTACGTCGACATGGCCAATTCGGCTTAAATATTGTCAAGCATCTAGCACTTCCGGTTATACCGTGGATGTCAACTTCCTTATTTTAAATACGACCCTGTATAAATTATATATTTTTTTGATTCTACTTGTAATTCTAAAAATACTTCATAATATATTATACGTACTTCTGTCCAGGCGTTTTGGAAATATCTGAAATTTTATGTCAAATATGACGTTTGCCGATTAAAAAATGATAACAATTTTTTATTTTACGGAAACTTTATTAATTTAATTTGTTCGGAGCTCCTAGTAGTTATCGATCTAATTTACGCGCCTATGTATGATTTTTTAATAAATATTAAGACAGAGTGTTTGAAAAAAGGGTAGAAAATCAATTTAAAAAAAAATCAAAATATGTAAATGGCAGCCCCCAATTTTGATATTTTTTGTTTATTTTTTTTTCATCAAAAATAAGGGCAAGTTTATGAAAGGATGTTTATTCCTAAAATTTATTGTTTTCAAGATCTTGACAGTTTTGCATTGTTCTATTGCAATAGTGATTAGACTTTGAAATTTAATTGATTTTAGTGGGCCACGAGGTCTTTAGAAAGCAAATAACTATACCTAATACTTGTCAAACATAATCAACAATTATGGTGGATAATAATAATTAGTAGTAATAATTATAACACTTATAATATATTACCAATGCATTAACACATAATGTACGTATACATCTGGCTTGTCACTTAAAACAAGTAAATAAACAAAATACTATGGAAAATGAAAAAAATGTAAAACAAGATGTACGTACACAAATAAAAAGTATATAACGATATCACATATTTCTGAAACCAAAATACATAAAATAAATCAAAAAACTAAAATTAAACACGACGAAAACTGACACACTACATATTGCCGGACTCACACTGATATAAGTCAAAATATAAGGCTCCATATCACATAAGTAATAATGGAGTATTTTTTTTACAAATTTTGACCGTTCAATTTCCTTAATTTCGACTGACAGCCATGTACTCTAAACCCTTTTCAGTAAACGATAGTCTGTGTCTGGGGTAATTATAATTTGCTGAATTTTTTTATTTTTAAGATGATGATGTTAACACACTCAATGATATAAACGTCCGGAGCTGTTAAAATTCCGGCTGATCTAAATATGCCCCTGAAACTTTCGCTACTTCTCAAAGAGAGCATGCCTGCTCCTACCCCATAATAAAATACCGTATATTAAATGAGAGTAACAAAGACCATAGTACCTATATAGGTCTTGTATTTTCCTTATCGATTAGAGTTTTTGAAACGGTACTTATTGCATAGCATGCCCTACTCAGTTTCACACGTAGTGTGTTCCTGGTAATTAAGATTGCTGTGAATTGTCAGACCTAGTAATTTTACATTTTGACAAACGTTAATTTCATTGTTGTGCAGTGTATTTGTGCTACCAGAATCTACAGCAAAGTTAGTTATCTGGATTATGTTAGTTTTTCTATAATGTTTAAGAGATGCTGATTAATGATGGCTCAGAACACTTTCCTCTTAACCGGAACCCCAAGAGTAGTGTCGTCACAGTAAGCCACCATTCGGAGCATTTATAGCTTCATAGAAGTCGTTAAAGTATATTATGAACAATAAAGGGCCCAGAATACTACCCTGAGGCACGCCCGGGTGGATAACTGGAACTTCGAAAAGTTTTATTAAAAGATGCGACTGCTCATCTTTTAATAAAACTTTTTGTTTCCTTTCGATTAGGTAAGACCTAAACCACTCTATAGCTAGATCTTTGACTCAGTAGGAATCAAGATATTGTGATCGATGAAGTCAAAAGACTTAAATAAATCCAATAATATACCACAAGATGATCTTCCAGCTTCCACAGTACCTAAAATACAAGAGCTGACTCTTGTGGATTTTGTTGGAATGGAACCATGTTGAAAATTATGCAATAATTTATTTTCTTAAAATAAGTTAAAAAGTCTTTTGTATGTAATTATTTCCAAAAGCTTCGAGAATGAAGAGCGCAAACTTATTGGCCTATAGTTATTAAAATTATTATGATTTTCCTTTTTATAAATTGGCAGTATGAGGGTTTTCTTAAGTTTGTTTGGGAAGACATGCTAATATTAAAGATATACGACAGTGGCTGAGCTATAAAAGGCACACATTTCTTTAGCATATTTGTAGGCACTCCGTCGATTCCTGAGCTCTTTTTGTTTTTTAATATTTTTGCTAGGTAAATTGCGTTTTGCAAAATCATAGTTAGATCCATCTTGATAAATATCCTGCGCCTTAAGCATAATCGGTGCCACATTAACATTACATGCATCCCACAACATGTCTATGTCATTGTCAATAGAGTACAAGTTACCCCAAGAGACTATATTTCGCTTACTAAAACATCTGACGTAGTTAGCATGAGTTTGAATCACAGCTTCATGTGTCTCGAGAGTCACCAATTGGGCTGTATGGTCAGACTTCGTTGAATTTATTATTTTAACAGAATAGCTAAACCTTTCTAGGTTGAAAACAATGTTATCAAGACAAGGTTTATAGATGGACTAATGTTAAAAGTGTTTAGTAAATTAATAAGTCGCGTTTTTCTCTACAGTTTTGTTCAAGATGTATATTAAAACCTCCTGCAATAACCACTCCCTTACACTCATTATCTAGTCTTTCTAAGATTTGTTCTAATAAACACTTCGAGATTACCCGAAACACATGATCTGTACAAACACAACGAAACCTACCGCTTTTTCCAATTTTGGCGTCGATACCCATGCTCCCACTGCTCTCTACAATATGAAGATAGCAAGGAATAACCACTTATCGCCATGCTTCTAAGAGCCTCCTCCCATTGCCAGTGTTTCGTAAGGCATAATAAAGCTGGTTTTTTGTGTTCATTAGGGAGGACTTCAAGGTGATTTATTCCATTTCCAAGAGATTGTATGTTATAACGAATAAAACCTTGAATGATTTGGAACATATCCCAAAAAAAAAAAACGACTCTACCTCCAATATCGGAAGATATACAATGGAACTAGATGTCGCTAGGTAATCATAAAAGACATAGAAACAACATATCCCAAGGTCACGGGTCAAACTCTAGGCGGCTTTTCTTAATTGAGCCTCAAATTCAAAATTTTGTAGAAAAACGAATGACGGGTGAGTGGGCGATAAAGGAGAGCCATTTATAAGGGACAATTATACATTTTCGGAATTAGCCCATCAAACTCTATAATCTCACCAATTTTCACCAATTTTCATCATGATACATAAAAATGTGTATGTTTCGCAAATATTTGAAATTATGAGTAAAAGAAAAAAGGTGATATTGTCCCAACCAAAATGAAAAAAAAAGTTTGACGTACGATTATGCAATTAGTGAAAGTCATTCAAAAATGTTCCTCCTTCATCATTCAATACGGGAAAATTTGGAACAAATTTAGCCGAATTGGTCCCGTCGACCTAAGTGCTACACTAGATTTTCAGATTGTTCCACATTGTACTTTGTCCATAATCGTACCACTTCCCGGTGGGATACCCGTATAGATTCCAAAATACTACTCTGCGATGAAAATAAATGAGAAAATCAAACTTCTAACTGAAATGTTCTGAATTCGCTTAACGACTTCTCCCAATACAAAAAGAACACTTGACTGACCGGTGTAAAGTATAACTTATTTTAATTTTTTAAGACATGTTTACAAACTTGCTAAAAATGAAACAAAGCAATATGTGCTCAACGAATATTTAAAACTAAGCTACACAGCAAATGAAGATATGAAAAATTGCATAATTTTGAAAAACTATATACTTCGACATTTCTTTGCCGATGTTGAATTTTCAGCCAGGATTATAAAGCGCCATCGTTGGCTATGTCGAACTGGTGTAACATATTTTTTTCTTTCGACCCTTCCCTTTCGACAGGGTTTGAATGCAAAACAGCGACAAATTTTGTGAATTTTCTAAAAAAATTTTTTTCTTAAATTTTGGAAGTTTCATATATATATATGTGTTTTTGAACTAAGTCGAGATCCGGATATTTCTAAGACAACCTGAGATCCACTTGAATGAATCACAATTTCTGCGTATATCTTGCATACCTATAGCTTAAAAAGTATTGGTAATCGCTACCCCCCCAGAGGGGTAAGAATTTTTACTTTTTAATTTTTGGTCATAAAATCCCAACAAAGCGAGATCAATTTGAAAGTATGACAAAGCGAGATCATTTTCTGTATATGTTTATGTATGTAGGACAAGCCGAGATCCGGCGATGTTGCCAAATCTAAAATGCGCAAAACCGCTTCAGTTTTGTTTAGATCGTGCGCCGGATCTCACCTTAGTAGCATATAATTTAAAATGAATATACAATCGCGTACGAAAAAAATAATGAGTCTAGCTGTATGTGATGAAACTGAAGATATGGAAATTAATAGTGCCATCGAGATAGAAAAAGGTAAGTTTTATAAGGTCAACATTTTTAATGCATAGAGGAACAATAAAAATTGTATTTGTACAAATTAATACGTAGGTAATAATTTTTACAAAATATACCTAGGTGTTTTTGCTCTCTTATTTCTGCGACTGATAAAATATAAGTACAGTGAATGTGTTTATCCAAAACCGTGGGCCCAATTTTCATGCCAAAACAAAGGCAAACTAGTCTAAATCTACGGTCGGTACAGCTAAAGTTGCCAACTCTATTTGCACATGGGGGTATGATATTTCTTCGAAATAAATCAATCATTTCCCTTCTACTTTTGTCACCCTTTGGAAGCTAATAATTCTTATAACTGATGGTTCTTCTTTATGACTTCGAAACAAATGTAAAAAATTTATTATTTATTTAACTTCGCCGATGTTGAATTTTCAGCCAGGATTATAAAGCACCATCCTTGAACTGTGCCCAACTGGTGTAACATATTTTTTTTCCTTTTGACTTCCGTCAAAACAGGGTTTGAATGTAAGGCAGCGAAAAATTTTGGATTTTTTGACTAAGAATTTGTTGAAAATGGGTGGTTCACCCTGGCTGAAAATTCAACATCGGCAAAGAAATGTCGAAGTTAAATAAATAATAAATTTCTTTGCCGATGTTGAATTTTCAGCCAGGGTGAGCCACCCATTTTCAACAAATTCTTTGCCAAAAAATCCAAAATTTTTCGCTGCCTTACATTCAAACCCTGTTTTGACGGAAGTCAAAAGGAAAACAAATATGTTACACCAGTTCGGCACAGTTCAAGGATGGTGCTTTATAATCCTGGCTGAAAATTCAACATCGGCGAAGTTAAATAAATAATAAATTTTTTACATTTGTTTCGAAGTCATAAAGAAGTTCTTTCTGATGTTGAATGAATCACTAAATCGACTCCTCGGGAATTTTTGTCAATTTTCTAAAATCTTATTATTTAAAAGGATGTGTTTGGCGACATCTAGTTTTATCGTTGGTAGTACGCCGAGTGAACAACAGTTCCTATTTCGGCTGCCTGGGAGGTCTCTGACCCCATAAAGCTACTACCAACACATAGACGCGCCGATACTCCCTTAAGCGGGATCGCATATATTTAAAATGGGCTTGTTTAACAAAACAAGACTTAAAATCCGAGAGTTTGTCTGTCAACCACTATACTTTCACCAGACGGCCGTTTCGTCGATCCACGACTCATCAGTGGTGATCGGTCAGTAGTTGACAGCCAAACTCTCGTAAATAATGTGGTATATACCCCACACGGAACAGAGATGTAAAAGGATGTGTTTGGCGACATCTAGTTTTATCGTTGGTAGTACGCCGAGTGAACAACAGTTCCTATTTCGGCTGCCTGGGAGGTCTCTGACCCCATAAAGCTACTACCAACACATAGACGCGCCGATACTCCCTTAAGCGGGATCGCATATATTTAAAATGGGCTTGTTTAACAAAACAAGACTTAAAATCCGAGAGTTTGTCTGTCAACCACTATACTTTCACCAGACGGCCGTTTCGTCGATCCACGACTCATCAGTGGTGATCGGTCAGTAGTTGACAGCCAAACTCTCGTAAATAATGTGGTATATACCCCACACGGAACAGAGATGTAAAAGGATGTGTTTGGCGACATCTAGTTTTATCGTTGGTAGTACGCCGAGTGAACAACAGTTCCTATTTCGGCTGCCTGGGAGGTCTCTGACCCCATAAAGCTACTACCAACACATAGACGCGCCGATACTCCCTTAAGCGGGATCGCATATATTTAAAATGGGCTTGTTTAACAAAACAAGACTTAAAATCCGAGAGTTTGTCTGTCAACCACTATACTTTCACCAGACGGCCGTTTCGTCGATCCACGACTCATCAGTGGTGATCGGTCAGTAGTTGACAGCCAAACTCTCGTAAATAATGTGGTATATACCCCACACGGAACAGAGATGTAAAAGGATGTGTTTGGCGACATCTAGTTTTATCGTTGGTAGTACGCCGAGTGAACAACAGTTCCTATTTCGGCTGCCTGGGAGGTCTCTGACCCCATAAAGCTACTACCAACACATAGACGCGCCGATACTCCCTTAAGCGGGATCGCATATATTTAAAATGGGCTTGTTTATGGGGTCAGAGACCTCCCAGGCAGCCGAAATAGGAACTGTTGTTCACTCGGCGTACTACCAACGATAAAACTAGATGTCGCCAAACACATCCTTTTACATCTCTGTTCCGTGTGGGGTATATACCACATTATTTACGAGAGTTTGGCTGTCAACTACTGACCGATCACCACTGATGAGTCGTGGATCGACGAAACGGCCGTCTGGTGAAAGTATAGTGGTTGACAGACAAACTCTCGGATTTTAAGTCTTGTTTTGTTAAACAAGCCCATTTTAAATATATGCGATCCCGCTTAAGGGAGTATCGGCGCGTCTATGTGTTGGTAGTAGCTTTATGGGGTCAGAGACCTCCCAGGCAGCCGAAATAGGAACTGTTGTTCACTCGGCGTACTACCAACGATAAAACTAGATGTCGCCAAACACATCCTTTTACATCTCTGTTCCGTGTGGGGTATATACCACATTATTTACGAGAGTTTGGCTGTCAACTACTGACCGATCACCACTGATGAGTCGTGGATCGACGAAACGGCCGTCTGGTGAAAGTATAGTGGTTGACAGACAAACTCTCGGATTTTAAGTCTTGTTTTGTTAAACAAGCCCATTTTATCTTATTATTTAGTTTAACTCTTTTTAATTTAAGAAAATCAAAATTTTAGAAAATTTCCAAATTTTTCGCTACGTTGCATTCAAACCCTGTAGAAAGGGAAGGGTCGAAAGAAAGAAATATGTTACACCAGTTCGACACAGTCCAACGATAGCGCTTTATAATCCTGGCTGAAAACGCAACATCGGCAAAGAAATGTCGAAGTATACCTATAGTTTTTTTAAAATTATGCAATTTTTCATATCTCACTTCATTTGCCGTGTAGTTTAGTTTTAAATTTTCGTTGAGCACATATTGTCACACAAAAAATATAATTAAATCAGATAAGAAGTATCAATTTAAGGGAAAAAGAATTATTAAAAACTAGTAATAATTATAATAATTAAAAATTTGGTACTCACATTTTAAACATGATCCTCGACATAGCTGATCTTTTTTTTTTAGTTTAAAAGAAACGTTCAGAATTATTAATATTAATACTAAATTATAACTTCGCGTTGATAAACCGTAAAACTTAAATGACACTACTCAAGAACCCCAAAAAAGAGAGTTTTGTGGTTAGAGAACCTGGCGGAGCATTCGGACACATATGTGCTCCAACGCGGGGAGACTTCATGGTCCGAGACGCCAAGTCTCCAACCACTCTCTTTAATCTTTACTACACCGAAGTGCAAATCAAAATCCCCCGTAACTTCCTGTTACAACAATATTTATAACTTTACTTTGTTGACTTTGCAATTTGTCTATTAGGTACAATACCGATGCTAGAGTCATGAACTTTGATGAACTTTTAAAAATTATTAATCAGCGTAAAATAGCTAGTTTGACCGGATGCAATATTTTTATTACAATATACCGGGTGTGACATCCCCGGACTCACGAAAAAATGGCCCCCCTTTTGCCTTTGCTGGGACGCTAATGTTGTTTAAAAAAAAATAATTAAAAATGTATTCGTAAAGATCAACTGTGCCGCATACAATAGTATATCTTATATACATAAATTAAAATATCTTTCAAAAGTGTATAATGTTGTAAAAAGTTGTAAAAAAAAAACAAAAATTATATTAGCTAAAATAAATTATTACTGTTTTTTGCATGTCTTTACATAAATTGTTAAATATAAAATACAATGTTTATTGCCATGGTTTCCTGTTGTTAAACCTTGTTGTGCATTTGTTCGTTGTAGCTGGAAATTCTGCCATCATATCACTGGTACTTGCGGGGAGGGAGTTTGCCATCGTTTGGTTTGAAGTTGCGGACATCTCCAATTGTTGTTGTAAGGCGCCAAATTGGATGGTTCTGCTTACTCGTTTTGCTTGAACATAGGCGTCCTCTTTATTGCATCGCATTGGTTGGTTAATTTGTATCGAGTCGTTTTGGGTGTGTAGTGTGTACACCTAATCGTTCGTTTTTCACTTGCATCTATTCAGGTCGACTGAAGGAGGAACATCATTATACGAGATTTTCGTTCCCCGTGGTTGTTGTCTGGTTAAAATTTGAGTGTTCTGGAGATGTGGAATTGTCTCATCGTTGCTTAAGCAAACTTTTTCGTATCAATCATCATCGTCTTTGTTCTCATTTCGTAACTCCCGTCTCCGCTTTTCTCAGTGATTTATTGATGGTTGCTGGTTGTCTTGCGGCTCATGTCGTAATGGGCGTTTGATACAAAAGATCATGCAAAAAAAAAAAGAAAAGTATCAATATATGCTCTTATTTAAATATCTGATTAAAAAATAAAAAAAAAATTAAAAACTGTTAAAAACTAAATGATTTTCATTTTCATATTAAATTAAATATTTTTAGAACTCCCGCGTGCCCATTTTTGGCACGTATATGTACTAGTATGTTATCATGAGTATAACATTGTAAAGAAAAATAAGACACATTTTTTATCTTATCGGTATAAAGTATTAAATTTCACTGTTAGAGAAATTTTGTTGAAATGGCTTGTTTCCAACATTATTTGCTACAATTTTCTTTGGAATATTATCGGGATTCCTCAGCATTCGTCCTCTGGAGTTAACGATTTTGCTTGTTTTGTTGCATTTGCAGTTTTATGAATGTAACGGTTTTTGGAAATAAAAACCTCAGTTTTTGTCGGTCTAAGACTTTAGTTTCAATTGACATTTTTGGATTTAGCTTTGGTCGTGATAATTCGGTATTCCCTCTCAACGTTATGTTGACGAGGGTTGTGTGAAAAATAAAAGTGATTAGTCGATTAAAAAAATGGTGTGGAATTATTGTAGTCTTGAAGTTGTAGTTTAGCGTGGAAATTGTGAAGTTTGAAAGCCATTTTAGGATATAGCTGAGATCAAGATTCTCTTTTTTAAAGATAAGTTTTGAAATATTATATTTTTTAAATTGTTTTGGAAATGCTGTCCGAAAAGTCGTTTTCTTGGTCGACAGCATATTATTCAAGTTCATTTATTCTTGCATGTATAATCAATGGTAGTATGTTACTCATCTCCAGAGTTGCAAAATTAAAAAGTTAGTAAATAAATATATATTATATATGTTTCATTATAATAATCCATTATTCTGGAACTGAGCAACTCTTTTATTGATAATACATTTTGTTTTTTTTTAAATTATATTTTCCCATAATTCCTAGTAAAAAGAAAAAAATATTAATGTCATTCTTCTAAGATTATAAAAGTAATTTTTCTGACATTCACCTGTTTTTTGTTTGAATAGCTTAATATGTAACTGTCCCTCGTATTCAAATTATTTTTATAAAAATGTCTTAAATATTAACTTAGTTCGTACCGTACACTTAAAAATATTTCCCAATTAAAACTATTATATAACCTACTCTTGTACTTTAAAAATTAAAAAATCTAATCATTTTTTCCACACATGTCTGCTAATGTCAGGGTTGAACATTAATAATGTCTTCTTCACTATCTATTACTAGAACATCCCTATATTCTGCGTTGAGTAAATAAAATTTTAGAATTTTAATTCATCTAAGCCTAGATTCCAAATATATCAAAATGAAAAAAAACGAAAAAAAAAATCTTTTAACAAAAATAGTACTATTGATATCACTGTCTTCCAAATGATTAATATCGAGTCGCTGTGGAAGCCATAGGCGTCCCCATAACTTGCAAACGACGGGATATTATCAATTGCTTTGAAAATTTCCTCAATGGTATCCTCTTAATAAAGGGGGTGTGTATGTGTGACCTGCTTTGTTCTAAAAAGTTCGAAACTTATGTATCCGAATAATAGTATTTTTCTATACCAACTTATCTTACTACTTACTATACATTACTATATACACACGCTGTACTTGTCTCTATATATCTCTATATACAAGGTAATTCAATATTAGTTTTACATAAATTTTTAAACATTAAAAAGTCTAACATTTTGTAGCTCGCGATCAGATTAATAGACGTAATTTAAATGTATTTTTCTAGTTCCTTATTTATAGACAATTTTTCACTATTGCCACATTCCATGCCCGACCAACGTATCGTCATATTTGTATTCCTCATTAAAATCTCATTTTTATTTTCATTTTAAACCTACACATTCACTGTATTTTTATATTTTCGTACTACCTACGTACGTATTCTATCAGGGAAACTATCCGTCCCATCCTTCTAATATTTTTAACCTACACAATCACTGCATTTTTATACTTTCGTACTACCCACGTGCTTTCTTTAATTTTTAGCAAGATTGTAAACATGTCTAAAAAAATTAAAATTATTTTTTACACCGGTCAGTCAACTGTTCTTTTTGTATTGGGAGAAGTCGTGAAGCCAATTCAGAACATTTCAGTTAGAAGTTGAATTTTCTCATTTATTTTCTTCGCAGAGTAGTATTTTGGAATCTATACGAGTATCCCACCGGGAAGGGGTACGATCGGTTATGGACAAAGTACAATGTGGAACAATCTGAAAATCTAATGTAGCACTTAGGTCGACGGGACCAATTAGTCTAAATTTGTTCCAAATCTTCCCGTATTGAATGATGAAGGAGGAACAATTCTGAATGACTTGTGAATACATTTTTGGAATCAGCAAATCAAAATCTATACTTTCACTAATTGCATAATCCTACGTCAAACTTTTTTTTTTCATTTTGGTTTGGAACAATATCACCTTTTTTCTTTTACTCATAATTTCAAATATTTGCGAAACATACATATTTTTACGTATCATGATGAAAATTGGTGAGATTATAGAGTTTGATGGGCTAATTCCGAAAATGTATAATTGTCCCTTATAAATGGCCCTCCTTTCTCGACCACTCACCCTTCAAGGTGCATTTTTCTACAAAATTTTGAATTTGAGGCTCAATTAAAAAAGCCGCCTAGAGTTTAACCCGTGACCTTGGGATATGTTCTGATGTCTTTTATAATTACCTAGCGACATCTAGCTTCATTGTATATCTTCCGATATTGGCGGTAGAGTCGTTTTTTTGGAATATGTTCCAAATCATTCAAAGTTTTATTCGTCATAACATACAATCTCTTGGAAATGGAGTAAATCACATTGAAGTCCTCCTTAATGAACACAAAAAACCAGATTTATTATTCCTTATGGAACACTGGCAATGGGAGGAGGCTCTTAGAAGCATGCCGATAAGTGGTTATTCCTTGGTATCTTCATATTGTAGAGAGCAGTGGGAGCATGGTGTACCGGCGATATACAAACGGCAAGATGTTTTTTGCACGGCTAGGCTTGATTTAGTCAGCTTTTCAGAAAAATATAGTTTTGAGTGTACCGCATCGGAGGCCAAAATTGGAAAAAGTGGTACGTTTCGTTGTGTTTGTACATATCATGTGTATCGGGTAATCTCGAAGTGTTTATTAGAACAAATTTTAGAAAGAATAGATAATGAGTGTAAGGGTGTGGTTATCGCAGGAGGTTTTAATATACGTCTTGAACAAAACTGTAGAGAAAACCGCGACTTATTAATTTATTGAACACTTTTAACATTAGTTCATCTATAAGCGATTTTACGCCGATTCACGACGTCGTCAAAATCTTGTCGTGATAACATTATTTTCAACCTGTAAAGGTTAAAATAATGAATTCAACGAAGTTTGACCTTACAGCCCAATTGGTGACTCTCGAGACCCATGAAGCTGTGATTCAAATTCATGCTAACTCAGATGTTTTAGTAAGCGAAATATAGTCTCTTGGGGTAACTTGTACTCTATTGAAAATGACATAGACATGTTATGGGATG
Source organism: Apoderus coryli (assembly GCA_911728435.2). NCBI lineage: Eukaryota > Metazoa > Arthropoda > Insecta > Coleoptera > Attelabidae > Apoderus > Apoderus coryli. The sequence continues at coordinate 30,389,058 of OU452198.1, read as the reverse complement.
CATTCAAGGAAACATTTTTGTCACACTTTGACAATCACTTTCCTTACAAAAAGATTAGAAAACATACAAGAAAAAATACACGGTCACTTGGGTGACTGACGCCGGAGCTGTTGCATCTTGCAAGACCAGGTAGTTATGTATGAAATGTTATCTCCACATAAAAGCCAATTTTTAAATGTGTATATGGAAATTAAATCGGAATATGATAGGGAAATTACAAATTCAAAAGACAATTTTATTTTAAGTAAAATACAACAAAGTGACAATATTGCCAAAGCAACATGAAACACTGTGAAATCATTGACAAAGGATAAAGAATCTTCGCTCATATATCCTGAATATCCAAACAAGAATGACCTTGTTAACTGTATGAACGAATACTTAATGTTAACGTGACACCGAGTATGCTTAAGGCGCAGGATATTTATCAAGATGGATCTATGATTTTGCAATACGCAATTTACATAGCAAAAATATTAAAAAACAAAAAGAGCTCAGGACTCGACGGAGTCCCTACAAATATGTTAAAGAAAGGTGTGCCTTTTAAAGCTCAGCCACTGTCTTATATCTTTAATATTAGCATGTCTTCCTAAACAAACTTAAGAAAACCCTCATACTGCCAATTTATAAAAAAGAAAATCATAATGATTTTAATAACTATAGGCCAATAAGTTTGCACTCTTCATTCTCAAAGCTTTTTGAAATAACTGCATACAAAAGACTTTTTAACTTCTTTCAAGAAAATAAATTATTGCATAATTTTCAACATGGTTCCATTCTAACAAAATCCACAAGAGTCAGGACTTATTGAAATAAACAAACGTATTTTAGATACTGTGGAAGCTGAAAGTTCCTCTTGTGGGTTATTATTGGATTTATTTAAGGCTTTTGACTTCATAGATCACAATATCCTATTGAAAACACTTGAATCCTACGGAGTCAGAGGTCTAGCTATAGAGTGGTTTAGGTCTTATCTAATCGAAAGGAAACAAAAAGTTTTATTAAAAGATGCGACTGCTGCTCATGAATCGAAGTTCCAGTTATCAACACGGGCGTGCCTCAGGGTAGTGTTCTGGGCCCTTTGTTGTTCATAATGTACTTTAACGACTTCTATGAAGCCATAACTGCTACCAATGGTGGCTTAATGGTTCTAGCATCCTGAATAATTCTACTGTTAGATACTCCTGCCATTAACTGGGAAACAATAGTGTGTTGCTCTGCATTTGATAATCTTTTTGTTCTTAAGATTGTTTAATATCTAGGTATCTTATGAATGTTGTTGAAATAAGTAATCAAAGTACTTATTATGTTTGGAAAACTTCTCTGTGTTTGTGCATATAGGGCATATGAAGTGGTTTAGATTAAGAGTTCCAATCTCAACATAAATATACTTACCTACCGAATCCATTTTCTTAACTACAACCACAGAATAAAGAACAGTAGCGTAGCTTCCTTTGCTATGCTATAACCACAGCTAATATTAGCTGCGCTATAACTATAACCAACGGTAGAACCCAAGTTTATCCAATATAAATGTAGAGTTTGCTAGAATTAAACACAAAATATTAAATAACAAATAATGTCTGCATATCTACCCACCAATAGAATTTCTGTTTAAAGGAAAACAAACTCGACACAGATACAATATTAGCCATGAAAATTGCTCTTTTAAACAAAATAAACAATAATATGATTGGTATATGAGGAAAATTGAGCATAAATTTGAAAAATTATTTCCAATGTTTGGTTTTTTTTTGGTATTGCGCCAAACGAAAATAATAACATCAGGTGATTGCCCGCATCCCGCATAATATACCGATTTTGATTGGCTCGGCACGTTGGCATTTTAATGTATGCTCGTATGTCCATATCTCTGAGTCTTAGACAAGAAAAGAGAGTGGACCCGTAACTGTGCCGGTCGTTGTGTTACCACCTAGCACATATCCCTTAGATTCAGAGGCGTAACATTCATAACTTATGTGATATATTTTTGAAATTTTAGTTAATTTTGATGATTAATAGTTTTAATAAAAAAAGATATGGGCATGTGGATATATTAATAATAATAAAAATCAAATAAATGTACCTACAAATCCACAATCACACGAGCATACAAATAAATAAAACGACGTCAAAAAAGAGAAAAACAAAAAAAAATTGATACTCCTAACTACATATCAAAATAATCCGCCAATTGATGTGGTTCTAGTTCCACTAGTAATTTCCTAACTTTATTCTTAAATATCTTCAATCCATTTATTTTTTATTTCTTTGATACTTATTGGTAGTTTGTTCACAAATCTAATTATCATATTATTATAATGCTGATTTTTCGGTTAGTGATAATCTGTGAGCTGGATATGCAATATAGAGAATTTAATTGATAAATGAAACAACATAATATGTTAATACAGTGTATTTATTGAACAATACAAACATAAAATTAACAATATAGGTATTGCAGTAGACACAACACCAATACATAACGTTTTTATTGTCCTTTAAATAGAATGAGTTTTGTTAATTGATTTCGAGAATGGGATCTAATTTTGGAACTGTAGTTTTGTTATGAAATATACACGAACATTAAGATATTTGACACAAATAGATTTTATTAAAAAGTATATTATGTGATTTGCTGGGCTATCTAGTGCATGTTGTTCTAAAGATTGAAATAATCAAAAAGCTAAAGTGTAGGGCTTCGTTAAATAAGGATGCCGAACATAAATTTAAAATAAGACTATATTTATTCATAAACAACAAAAATCAAAATTAACCTCTAAACATAACCACACAAGAAGAAGCATAGACTTCATCTGTGATTTCACATTTCTGACGTATCTCCTTCAATGTCAACGTCAACTGTCTTGTCAACACTGGGATCGTAGACACACTACACATAACGAGAGACTAAAATGTTTACAATACAGTGTATTTATTGAACAATACAAACATAAAATTAACAATATAGGTATAGCAATAGACACAACACCAATACATAACGTTTTTATTGTCCTTTAAATAGAATGCGTTTTGTTAATTGATTTCGAGAATGGGATCTAATTTTGGGACTGTAGTTTTGTTATGAAATATACACGAACATTAAGATATGGGACGATAAAACAACACCGAAATGAGCATATATACAATTCTGGCAAGCAACGCTATTTCTAAGAGGCAGACTTTTGATTTTTTTTTAAAATGACAGCATATTGTTGCTACCAACCTTGCTTCACTCGAGATGGAAAGAGTAAAACAAAAGCCGGCAGCAATATTTTTGCTGCTCGGTAAGCAAAAGAAAAAATAATAATATTGGGTCGTGAATAAGGCCCTGTCGCTGAGATATAAGTGATACCAATTCGCTGATGTTTTACCCTAGAAATGATACCAGCGTTCCAAACCAACACCACTTGCAACAACGCACTCAGATAAATTGAAATAAGTTAATATTTTTTCCAGAAAAGAGAAAAAAAAAATCAAGTTAATATTGCTACACTTCAACAAAATAAAACGTTACTAGGTAATTAGTAAGAACTAACGACTACGACACCGTAAAAAAAATAATAATAATCACGATTGTAAGACTTAGTATCACCCAAGTCCCACGGGGCTCCACGTTGGCAGCGACAAATAAATTATGCTACCAACCTTGCTTCGCTCGAGATGGAAAGAGTAAAACAAAAGCCGGCAGCAATATTTTTGTTTTGCTGGGCTAGCTCGGTAAGCAAAAGAAAAAAAAATAATATTGGGTCGTGAATAAGGCCCTGTCGCTGAGATATAAGTGATACCAATTCGCTGATGCTGCAAGTGATTGGAATGAAACTCAGTTTTAAAATAATAAACTAACAAATGTATTAAAATTAAATGTGATAAGAAATTGAAAGATCTTAAACGATATTTATAAAATGTTAGATTAAATATTTGGTCAGTATTTAACAAACAACAGTTATTGTGCCTGAATCATCAAAATTATGGTACTAAATTACTCAATTCAATTACTTAACTCAACAATAATTCAATCATTCAATAAAGAATCAACAATTTTAGTTTAGTTAGGACTAGATCATTAGAGTCAATAATAGAATCAAATCACAAAAAAAAAATATGTCAATCAAATTAATACAACAATTAAACACTGTTTGAGAGAAATTTTGCACTTAAATTTATTCACTCTGTATAGAATAGTTCCGAAAAATTTCAAATTGTAACACTATGAAATGTCTCATTCATTTCTTATAACTATTAACAATAAATCTCTTACCAGATTTCAATCATTATACTAAACTTGTACGTAACTGTATTATCAATACATTCGCATGAATACAATCATCAACCATCAATACAAAATGGCATCTCAATTCAACAATATCATAATCAGTGCAGTCCAATACAGGAGTAGGTACATACAGTAGGCACACAAATGTAAAGGTTCAGAATGTAAACATTGGTGCGGATTATACAACACCTTCAACACACTGCTTGTGTAACAGCAGCGTAACAAACTCGATATAGTTACCAACAACTCACAGCTACAACGTGCACAGAGAATTACAGATAGGTCTTTGCGTACGGTTAAACGGTTTCACGCGGTTAACGGTTTTTTTTTTTATGTTCAAAACATACTACGTAACACGTTACTAATTTACAAGTAACAAAAGTTATTATTAGCTGCGTTCGCGGCCACGATTCTGAATTGGTTCTAGTTCTCTACGCTTGCGCAGTTTCGATTTCGGCGTTCGCGGTGAAAAAATTATCGGACTACTAGTAATAGACTCAACAGTTTGGCGTTCTATTTTTGTTCTATTTTGCGTTCGCAGTGATTAAAGTTATGAACGCATTTCGAACCGCGCCTGCGCTTTAAAACCAGTTCTGTGACGTCACGATTCAGTTCAGAATCAATTCAGAACCGTGGCCGCGAACGAAGCTATTAACTGGCGATAACCAAGTAGACACAAAACAAATTAAATGAAACGACACGTGCTACTTTATCAGGTACTGTACGCCATATTTGAATTAACGACCAGACGGCAAATATGATTTATAATTCCCAATTAAGGGTATTGATTTATCCAACTCACGTATCAACTAATTACAACGTAAACTCCGATACTACACAACGGATAAAATCATTTATGATTTTCTAAAATCTAAATCCCATCAAGGTAGTAATTAAATACTTTAAAAATTTTAGAAAAACGTTCATCACATTTCTTCAAGAATCGACACCGCTCATTCAAAATTTTTTTTCCTCGGTCAACCGTTCTTCTCCAAAATTGTACCTTTGCCCTCTCTTCAATATCGACGCATGAAAATGCAAAATCAATAAAAGCAATAGGATCAAACAATTAGAAAACACATTGTCGTATCTACTGAAATTTGGCCAATTAAAGATTAGTGACATATAGAAAAATTATAATTGGTAATTACAATTTATGAAACAACCAACATAACGTTAAGGATTACAAGGTAAGTATAATAATATTATTTAATATCCCTAACGCTAAGAAATCCCGTGTAATCATACTAATGCCCCCCTTGCTACTACGCCTAATAGAAAAGTTTATAGCCTACGGCTAGCTGCGCGCAAATCGAATACATTGACACATCGATTTGGGTCGATGGTCAACCGAAGTAGCTCGATCCTAAATATAGGTTTGTTATTGTTTATACCCTGTTCAATAAAATATTATATTATTATGTAAAACTACAAATAATCATTGCACAAGCGATACAAAATAGTGAACAACGTTAAAAGAAAACGGAAAATAACAGAACAGGTATAAATACAACCAACCGTGTGCTACAACACAATGAATAAAAGGTAAGTAATCATTTGAACAAGCTGTGGCAGTAATAATAATAACTACACAAATTCTGTAGTTAATAATTATTTAATTATTCAACATTATTAATTTCTTTTTAGGTAGACAAATAAAGAATAAACTAAGGAATAGACTGACAACAATTGGACAAAATTGAAGCCATACCAACGCGAACAAACGGCAACACAAAATGTGTTATGAAGCAAAACACATAAATTACTAAATTACATCGATTTCTATTTTGAAAGAGTGTGGAGTTATATAAGGTAAGAGTATATTTAGCAGTAAATAAATTACAAAACTTTCATGCTATTATGTTTATTATTTCCAGAGATATTGGATCCTAAAATTTTGCACACAAATTTGCGCCTTCGCCAATTGGTCAAGAATAGTAAAGTTTTGTATTAAATATTTAAAATGAGATGTTATATACTTTAATGAATTGTATGAGGTTTTATATTATGATTAATGAACATATTATAAGATTTTAAATAAATACTTTCGATAAATTGGATATTTGGCTTATTATTTAATACAGGAAATTTCGGATTGTAACATTGTACCTACTGTTTGGACAAACAAATGAGAGCTTCAAATATAGTTTAAAAAATCATTTATTAAATATACAATATATACAATACATTTTTAATGTATAAAAAGCTTAATCCCAAAACTTAATTAACCCATCCCAACCCGCCGTTACCAATTTACTGGGTTCATTCTTAATTAACTTAACTTAATTAACATGTGCTTTCCATTTCTTGTACAATTTTGTTGTTTTCCGGTCCCAAATAAAACACTTTCCATCTGCGTCAACAGACACCAAATAACTCATGTCTGATGAAAAGTCCAACGTACACGCATATCCCGCAACCATATGACCAGAGAATGTCTTCTTCCGGTTAATCTTAAACCGGTTCATCGCCGAAAATATCACTATTTTATTGTCCATGCTTTGGCACGCTAACCATTTGGCGTTTGGTGATGGAGTTACAGATGGCATACTATGCATTTGAGGGTCTGCGATGTATTTCATATCAACCGGAATGTCCCATTCCCACGCACGCAGAGATTTATCATCGGATGTCGTGACAAATCGTCTATTGTCATCTACGAAAGTAATCGAATTAACTGCCCCTAAATGCCTATCGTATTCCTGAACTACATCACCCGACCGAATATCCCAACATATAATTTTCTTATCTGATGTTCCAGCAACAAACAAATGCTGCTTGTTCTTATCAGGATTGAATTTAACACAATATGGGATCTTTCTGCTTGTAAATCGGGATAATACTTGTCCCGTTTCAGTGTCCCATAACTTAATATATCTATCGTATCCTGCCGATAAGAATCTTTTGCCGTTGTTATCGAAATTGATGTCCCTAACAGCTTGTCGATGACCATAGTACGTCCTAATACATCTTCTTTCATTATACACTTCCCATAATTTGATTTTACAATCCATGCCAACTGAGAGTAAGAGATGTGCGGTACGTGGGTACCACGCAATTGCGGAAACGCCGTTGGTGTGTCCCGACCAGGTATGGATATGGGCCTTCGGTAGGAAGAATTTGGTTGGAGGTGTGTCTGAACGCAAATTGACTCCAAAATCTTGCGGGGGGTGTAGAAATGATCTGCCTTGGTAGTCGACTGGGTTATTGATGTGTAGTACGGATTTTTCCTCAATTTGTTTTGCCTCGCCGTCAATAGGGCGGGCATGGCGTTTCAATCTTTTCGTTTTCAATTCCTGAAAAAATAATTGTAAATAATTAATCAGTTATTTACATACACTGTTTTATATACCCCCAAACAAAAAATTAATTTTTGCAGAGCAAAAACGGAGGCCAAAAGCTAATCAAAATTTCTATATATACACGGTGTCCCAAAAAATAGAATATACGACCAAGAATACGACGAAAATCACTTATGTCAAAATTTCAAAAAATGTCTCCTTATGAAATTATGACAATTTTGTTTATTAAAATGAAGCAATTTTTGGAAATGCATGGATGCAAATGGATGCAAACGGCGAATAAAATGGTTTTCTACACGGCTTATTGTTTTGTTTGTAACTTGTGCTAAAGCTCCATAAATGCGAACAATAACATCATCTTCACTGTTGGGTAGGAAATGGTAAAACCTATTTCAGATAACCCCAAAGCCAAAAGTCTATTGGGTTGAGATCCGGAGACCTAGGAGTCCAAGAAATAGGTCCTCCACGATCAATCCATTGGTTGAGAAAACGTCGTTTAATATCTCTCGAACATTTCGAGAATAATGGGCAGGTGCACCATGATGTTGAGACACAATATTTGGCCGCTGTGCTAAAGGAACTTCACCCAGAAGAGTAGGTAATCTGTTATCGCAAAAATTGGCATAGTTTTCGGTGTTTAGTATCCTAGGTTCTATTATCCTATTTCCCAACAGACAAATCCGCACATTTAAACTCCAGCGTGCTTGCTTATATGATTATCTAATTTGATGCTGATTTAATTCCAACAATGCAAGTTGTGCTGATTGAACACTCCTTCCTGGTTAAAATGGGCTTCATCACTCCACAGTACTTGTTTAAAAAGTTCTTCATTTGCGTCCAGGCAATTTAAAAAAAATCTACGAAATCGTAAGCGCAACCCACTATCTCCAGGATGCAATTCTTTGCATGAATCTGTGTATGATGCTTCCGTGGTGCAAAGCACCCAGTTTCAAGAAGGCGATTTTCAACAGCACTTAGGTATTGTCTTATGATCTGGGGTCACCTAGATGGAAAACGTTCTGCGGCACGGGCATTATTGTTACAAACTCCAAGTACTTAGTTTAATCATGTCTTCAATTGTAAACATTGTACATGGACGTATTCAGAGTTTATATGTAGGCGAACTTATTAAAACACATTATTATAGGAGTTATAACTATAAGCAGATGGTATCACAGTGTTAATGGAGAGCCGGGATTTATGATTGAAGCATTTCAGGCTTTGAAGTGTAAAGTTCAATATTCTTCAAAGAAAAGAATACACGGCTTTATAATTGATGAGATGGCTATCCGGTCAGCAAGAAGAATGGGTTCCCAGTAAGGATAAATATTATGGCTATATTGTTATGGGAACAGGTTCATCATTTTGGCTAAAGAGGCCCTAGTTTTTCGTTTAAAGTGTATCAACAGAAAATGGAAGATACCAGTAGGCTATTTCATGATTTCCAGTATAACAGGAGAGCAGAAAAAGGCCTTGGTTTTGGAATGCGTAAGAAATTGTCATGAGGTTGGATTACAAGTTGTCAGCCTTACATGTGATGGACCTCCAGCAAATTTAACAATGGCAAAACACCTGGGTTGCAATTTACATCACTAAAATTTAAAAACTTCTTTTTCACATCCATCATGTGATGAAGAAGTTGTGGTTTTCCTTGACCCACCCCATATGCTAAAGTTAGTTCGAAATACACTAGGCGAAAAACATTCTTTTACCGATGCACAAAATAATAGTATTGACTGGAGATATTTTAAACAATTGCATGAATTGCAACAGAGTGAATCTTTTCATTTGCTAATAAGTTAAGATCACAACACATTGCTTTTCATAAACAAAAAATGAAAGTCCGCCTGGCAACCCAGGTATTTAGCGAAAGTGTTGCTACTGCGTTAGAGTTCTGTTTGAATGAATTGCAGCTAGAACAATAAGCTCTTCGTAAATGTTGGAAATTTGGGTCACACTGGCTGCCGATCACCACTGATGAGTTGTGGATCAACGAAACGGTCCGTCTGGTGAAAGCATGGTAGTGTGAAACAAATTTCCAACGTAACTAAAAGTCTTGTTACTTTATGTAACAAGCAACAATTTATCCAGATCATGATTACATTCCTGGACCATTTTCTGAATTTTCGAAATTCATTATTGTTAATATTGCTGGATTTGTAGTTTTTAGTTTAAAGTAGCAAAGTATTTGCGGAGAATGTCAAGATGCATTATTAAAATGACAGCAAAAAAGGGTTTACAAATTTCTTCAAAAGATGTTCTAGGCGTTTGTTTCCAATGCGAAAAGATCATAAAAAATCGTATAGTAGCTACTAATGAAAAGTTGTCTGCAGAATTAATAATAAAGCTAGCTTTAAAGGAATTTGTAAATAGTAATATTTTTCCTAATTTAGTTGTGCACGGTTTTGATCAATCAGTGTTTGATAACTATAGATATTTACTGATCAAATCTATTGCGACTAAATACGTTAATACCACGATGTATTATTTAAGTAAAAATAAAATAGATAAATCACTTAGCATACGGCAACATTTAAATAAAATTGTTTTGTTTAAGGGGTATTAATATTATATCATTTATTTAACGTCTTTTATTCCTTAAATCCTAGAAAATTATGGAAGAACACTCAACAAATTGTTGACAGTTTTTGGACCAGGTGGGTTAAAGAATATTTACCCACTTTAACAAAAAGAAGTAAATGGATAGACACTAATTCATCCATTCAAGTAAATAGCGTTGTTGTAGTTATAGACCCGACATTTCCAAGACATAAATGGCCATTAGGTAGAATAACGGCTCTTTATCCAGGAAAAGATGGGATTGTTAAAGTAATAGAAGTTCGAACAGTCTCTATGGTGTTTATCGCCGTCCTATCACCAAAGTTTGCAAATTAGATGTAACAGATGATGATGGTGAAAACTGAAACAGTTTGCACGATGGGGAGAATGTCGAATTTTATAATCATTGTTTGTATTTGTTGATATTATCATCCTGTAGTAATAGTTGAATAGAGAATAAAAAATAATAATTTGATGTAACTTGTCAGTTGATATAAATCTGGTAAAATATCAAATTATATACATAAATAGATGATAAATTTTTATAAGTATGAATACCAAAGATATAATACTAATATATTTTGCTGCGACATTTTTATTAGAGACTCCAACAGAAAAATATTTTACTGGAAATAGTCCTAATCATCTCAGCAGGGAACTTCAAAATGGGAAAGTAATAAAGTAGGTAGGTATCTACATAATATTATAAACACTTTATTCGAAAATAGTAATATCTGCATAATTTACCTGTCTATACGTTTTAAAATAGTATTTACAAAGTTTAAATAAAAAAAAATAAACTAATTACAAAATATATACAAAACAATAAATCCGAAATAAATTAATGATACATTTTGACTATCAGCTTCGTAAAACACTAAAACTAATATTCAATTGTAATACATTTCGTCTTCAAATATTCGTTCAAAGCCTCTTGTCCCAAGTCTTTACCAAATCCGCTCTGTTTGAAGCCTCCAAACGGTGCTGCTACATCAGTTTTATTGTATGTGTTGATGAAAACAGTTCCAGCCTCAACTTTTTCAGCAAACTTGAGTGCTTTGGAAATATCTTTGGTAAATACTCCGGATGCTAATCCGTATTCTGTGTTGTTGGCGCGTTTTAATACGCCATCGATGTCGCTGAAAATGAAAGTAGGTGGGTAAGTAGGTATACCAAAGGCTGTTTTTATTTTCTTTTTGGAAGTTAAATATTTGTAACCCACCCATTGCTAAATCGACTCAGAATCATAATTGGACCGAATGACTCCTCTTTGGCAATAAACATGTGATCCTCCACATTGCTAAGAATGGTTGGTTCGAAAAAGTATCCTAGTCTGTTCAGTCTTTTACCACCATATTCTAGTTTGGCGCCTTCTTTAAGTCCTGGAACAATGAGTAAAAATGTAAATTTTATTTATCTACTTTCCCTACTAAAATTATATGAAAAATGTATCACGCCCTTCCTGTTTATTTTGCTAGAGAGATCATTGATAGTATACACAAGAAAGAGAAAGCGCATAAAATTTTTATCGTTATAAATTGTAGGAGTTTTAACGTTGTCTAGGGGTTTTAAATAAGGATATTATAGAAAATAATTAAGTAACACTTTACTAATAATTAAAAGTTACTAAACGGATTCATTAGTTGGTTCAAATAAGTATTGAATAACTATTAATATTATGTACCTACGTAAATGAGATTAATAACATATTACAATGATTTATTATTAACTGATAGCAAAAATACTTGTTTAATTAGATAGTAAGCATCATTTAAGTGAAACCGGTTTTCGTCTTAATATCTCGGCGTCTGACTCTCAACTGCCGCCAAATATTAACACTAGCGGCCAAGATAAGTAAGTATCTGGGCTAGCGGTCAGGGGGACCGAATTTACTTTGCTCCCTCGATTCTCGCAAGCGCAATACATATGGCGGGAAAAGTATCATAAGTTTGAAATTGTGAAATAAGATAAAAACAAGGAGCTAACAAATTTTGTATCGGGAAAGGTAAAGTTTGAAATTGTGAATAAGATTAAAAGTAGGTACCGAACAAATTTTGTAAAATATCCTTATTATTGTTAGTATGTAGGTATTTTATGGATAGGTGCAATAAGTTATTAAAGTAACTGAATCGGTTTTGAGAATGTGCTTTTTTTTAAACATTTTTGTAAACATATTTGTAAGCATATAAGTGATTTCTTTTCTCTATTTTATTTTTGTATACTTGTATAAGCGTTGTGTACAAGAAGTGGGTTTAGCAATAATTTTGATATTATGGGTTTGATCAAAATGATCATACAAGACTGATTTTGATGTAAATTACACAAACTACAAGTTAACAACTCAGGTTGCTTGTTTTTTTTTTCATCTAGATGAAAAGGTGACTGTTGTAGTGTATTTTGTGTGCAAATTTTTTTTGCAATATTTACATTCTCTTTCCTGGATGAAACTTCAATATGTCTTTTTTTAAGTTCGAGAGTATTTACAAAAAGTTTTTGAACATTCATTCATACAGCGGTACATTTAAAGCTCCTATTTGGTGCAATTTCATATAACTGATCTAAAATGGATAATTAAATTTATCCTATCTTAAAGTTAAAATGGCACTTTTATTACAACATAGATCTTTATTAGATATAATGTTGGTTTGGTTTATGTCGTACCACTGTGATATTTTTTAAATTAATTTATATCGTATAACTCAAGAATTTATATCCACTATATACCTATCAACATAAGAAATAATAACACAACCTATGACATTAAAAAACAACCTACATAACCTAAAAATCGCGGGAGCAAATTCGGTCCTCCTAACAAAAGGAGGTAATTGTTTGAACGGGCTCCACTGTTGCCAGGTTATCTTGTTGATGCCTGATATGGATTTTCTAACCTCAAATATTTACTATTTTCTGCTTTGTTGCGTTACATGTAAAACTTCTCAGTTCTTTTAAACTAATTTCGTATTCATAAGATGGGTGTGTTTTGCTTCAAGTGTGAAAAAGTATTACCAAACGAAGTAATTACAATAGACATATGAAAGAGGTACATAACGATCCGACGCGACGTGTGCCATTAGTTATCATAAAGATGTAGGAATGTATAAGTGTTTAGAGGGATGCAATATTTCTTAATTTCTTTCAAAATCAATGAAGATTTAAGGGAGCATTTGCAAGAGAAGCTTAAAATTTGCCAAGAGATGTTTTTTAGTCTCGAAATTTAGTGGTAAGAGCACAAAAGAGCAAATCATTTTATTGACTTTTATTATTGACTCACTCAAAACAACATCAATGTCTAAAGTAAAAAACAACTGTTTGATATCTTATTAGTATCTACTTATAAAAACATTTATAACAAAAAGCCAGACGAAAATGAGGTAAATCTTATAAAAGAATTATTGACTGGATCTGAATATATCTTTCACGATCTCAATAATGATCATAAATATACCTAATTCATGAGCACTGTTAGAATATATCCTTTTCTGTTCACCTTCTTATTATATTTTTGTGTTTTATGAACTTAAACTGAAATATAAATAATGTTTTATGACGAAATTAGCTAGTCTTTATTTCGTTTGAGAAGTTGTAGGAACAAAAAGCAAGTTATGAATTTTCATAAGGAATAATTATATTTTTAATATATTTATGATTGATTCTAAGATAAAAGCCGAGAAGGGCAACGGTTGCTCTTCTCGGAGAAAAGTCTGAAAACTAAAGTAAGAAAATTTGGCAACACTGGAGCACGTTCAAACAATTACCACCTTCTCCCCTAGACGCTAGTGAAATAACCTATGCTATGACATTAAAAAACAACCTACATAACCTAAAAATCGCGTGATCAAAGTAAATTCGGTCCCCCTAACCGCTAGTAAAATACTAGGACAGAAGAGAGAAGAGCGCATGTTTCGGCTTATTATGGAGTCGCTGGCTACAGTCGGCATAGAGCAAAGTACCACCTGCGAAACGGTAGGAATAGAATGTGGGATAGGGATGAACTAGCGTAGTGTCAGTCATTCTTACAAAATTTATATCTCTTAGGAGATTAGTAGAAATTCAAATAAAGCGAGCATGATCATCGGACTACATTTCTAATTGCGAACAGTCTATTAAAAGAAGTTATCCTCGTCAATTTTGGTTATTTCTACAAAGTAAGCGAAATCACTCTAGAATTCCCGACACAATGGTTGCGCTGATGAAAATGTATATACGTCTCCTCAGGATATAGTTGATGCGTTTTCCAGATTCTTCCACAATGTTTATGTTGATTCGCGTCCCATCTTTGATGATATGATGCAGAAGCCATATGCGGATACTGTTGATATTATTCATGTTACTATCGATGATGTTATCAAGGCTGGTAAATCTCTTACATGTGGCACAAATGGTCTCCCTAGTTTCCTTGAGAAAGACTGGATCAGTATGCTCTCTGCACCAGTGCAACATATTTTTCAGCAAATTCTTGAGTCCTCCACGTTTCCTATTTGCTGCAAAACAGCAAGAGTTACACCTTACACCTATCCTAAAATCAGGGAAGTCTGATGTGATTAGCAACTACAGGCCAATTTCCCTTCTTTGTAACTTCACTAAAGTTCTTGAGATTGTAATAGATGAGAAAATTTATTTACAGCTTCGGAATAGATTCTCTGAACATCAACAGTGGTCGTTCATGTGTTTTTAATTTGGCTGTGTTTTCTGAGAACATATCTTCAGCTATCGATGATCTCCAGTAGTTGGTCGTGATTTATACCAATTTTTGCAAAGCATTTGACCGTATAAATCACTACATATTGATGTCTAAATTACAGAATTTTGGTTTCTCTTATCGTTTGGTCAACTTCTTTGGATCATATGTATTAGAACGATTCCAGTTTGTAGAATATGAAGGCTTTAAGTCTTTCGTTTTTCCTTCCAGGTCGGGTGTTCCACAGGGCTGCAATATCGGTCGTTTATTGTTCAATATTTTCATTAATGACTTAATTGAGTCTTTTACGTGTGGTATATATGCTTGCTTCTGCTGACGATCTGAAGATATTCCAGCCCATTAATTCCTTGAATGACTGCGATCATTTGCAGAGTAATTTGAATCTATCTAAATGCAAGATCGTTAGCTATTCCAGACTGATAAGTGCATTAAATTTTGATTATCAATTGCACAGTGAGTCCTTGGGAAGACTCAGTGAAATTAAAGATTTGGGTGTTGTCTTCGACATTGAATTTACATTTATCCAAAAGACCGTCAGTGTAGTATTGAGCGCAAATAAAATGTTGGGGTCTTACTCCTCTGGATTCTGTTAGCATCATGGAGTGGACAAAGATGCAACGCGCGTTCCTTATCGAGGAGTATTTTCGTAACGGTAAACAACTTCAAGGAAACTGGTGGGAAAAAGAAGAAAACTGGATTTCCACGAACAGTAAGGACACCGCAAAACATCCGACTTGGTAAGGCAGTCTGTTTTGCTATTTCCTAGGCGCTCTACTCGAAAACATGCTGCTGCTGTTGGATTTTGTGTGAGGCGGATCCTCCTTGAATTGATGAATTGAAATTTCATCCATACAAATTAGCTTTAATGCAAGAAATATATGTAATCGGACAAGATCAGTTCAAACTTCGCTGCGGTCTTCTATCGGTCTCCAGTGGCGTCGCAATTTATTTTAATGGTTAATGAAAGAATTTGCATATTTCGGCTTTGACTTTTCATGAGTGTGTTCAAGTTCAAGAAAATATCTACTATCAAATAGTTAGTTTCCTTTTACGACTATCCGCTTAGTTAAACTGCTGATGTGAAGATATTTACACTCAGTTGCTTTACCTTATAAATGAAACTAATGCGTTGAGTTCTGTAAACGGTATGAAAGGTGAAACCAAAAAATTGCACAAATTTTAGTTCTGTAAGATTGTCGCTTCAAATTCATTAAAAAAATTACATTACTTCGGCAGCATTCTCACGGCCGGCGAACGCAACCTTCGTAGACTGAAAGCTGGGACGAAGATCGCATCCACATCAGTCATTGAGTTGGAAAACGCGGATGACAATGTTGTCCTAGCTGATACAGAAGAGGATCTTCACTATATACTAAATGCATTTAACAACGCTTGAACTGAATATAGAGAAAAGACAGATTCTCTACCAGCCTGCACCAAACACTGTGGCTGTCCCACCACATATTCGAGTTAACGGAGACAGGCTTCAGAACATCGAGAGTTACTCTTACCTCCGCAGCATTCTCACGGCGAACGGAAATATCGATGATGAGATTCAGCATCGTATAAGATGGGCAAGCGCATATTTTGGTCGACTGAGGACGAGAGTCTTCGATAAACATAACATCAACGTTAGAGCTAAGTTGCGAGTGTATTGTAGTTTCTACCCTTAGGTATAGCTGTGAGTCTAGAAGAATTCTTGGAATTAAATGGCAGGACCGACGAACAAACATCACCGTTCTGGAGGAAGCTGAAACAACTAGCATTGAGGAGATGATTGAGTTGTGATAGACTGGCCACGTAATCGGCATGCCAACGGAATGCCTTCCCAAGAGAATCTTTCATTCACAGCTTAAGGTTGGCTCATGAAATCAGGGAGGACAGCTAAAAGTACTAAGATGTTCCTCAGACCAACATGAAGAAGTGTGGCTTAGATGTGAAGAACAGCTGGGAGCAGATAGCGATCGACCGACCGAGATGGAGGCGTACCATTTACGAGAGTCATCAAGTTTTTAAAGAGCAGCGTCGACGACATGAGGATGTGAAGAGACAGCATCGAAAGGAGAGAGAACTGAGAGAGAACGCATAGATGGGGCAGCGCACCTACAACAGCTGTTGAAATATGTTATTTGAAATGAGTGATTTCTTACATATTACAAGAAGAAGAACATTTTTGTTTTTAACCTCACTTTGCTTTATATTTTTCTCGATGTACAATGTGCTTATAATTTTTGCATCAGTTCATTCCTTTTGTATTAGTAATAAAACTAGTATAGTTAATTGCTTGTTAAGGGTTTTATTTAATAAACCAACTTTCAATAAATATATAAAACAACAGGTTATGGGCCCAGATATTACAGTTTGCTTGAAAAGTTGGTTTAAGTGAAATTGGCAATTGGTCGCGAACAGTTTCTTCATTATGTCGTATCAGTTACCTCCTATAGAAAAATTAAAGGGCCGTGAAAATTACGACACTTGGAAATTCGCTGTGCAAACATATCTAGAGCATGAATAATTATGGGACGCGATATTAGGTACAGATGATAATACCAATAAAATAACTAAGGCAAGATCTAAAATAATACTGCTAGTAGATCATCTAAATTATGTACACGTTCAGACTACAACGTCCGCCAAAGAAGCCTGGGATAACCTTGCTACAGCCTTTCAGGATACGGGGTTAACCAGACGAGTCTACTCCGTAATCTAATAACTACAAAGTTAGAAGACAGCAGTTCAGTTGAAGACTTTGTAAATAAAATCGTGAAACTGCACATAAACTTTCAAACATTGGTTTAATCGTTAGTGATGAGTGGATAGGTACAATTTTGTTAGCGGGTCTTCCAGATCATTATAAACCGATGATAATGGGTATTGAAAGTTCGGGCGTAACTGTTACAGCTGATACAATAAAAACTAAGTTACTTCAAGACATATCAGTCGTCGCGAATGAAACAGATAATAAATCTCTTGCGTTTTATGGTTCTTCCGGTTCTGGTTATAACAAAAGTGCTAACTCGGGTTATAGCAAACACAAAAAGACATCGAAACAAACAAATAGCGCGAATAATAAAAACAAAGGCTTTCGTTGGTACAATTGTAATCGTTATGGACATTTTGCCAACAACTGTGATAAAAAGAAAGAGACAAAAAGTGATAGTAATACCTAGTTCTAAACACTCTGCCGCATTACTTTCAGCTTTTTCAGTACAAGAAAATAAAATTGTATGGTATTTAGACTCAGAATGTTCCGCTCATATGACATCAAGTCCTGATATACTTGAAGATTCCAGAAAAACTAGTAAGCTAACTATACGTACTGCAATTGATGAAAAAATGGATACTGATACAATTGGTAAAATAAACTTGTCTGTAAATATTAACAAGAAAACTTCTGATGTCGCAGTAAGTAACGTTTATTTTGTTCCTAATTTAAAAGTCAATCTGTTGTCAGTCAGTCAAATCGTGAAGAAAGGCAACACAGTTATTTTTGACTCCGAGGGCGCAAAAATCTTATATCAGTTTAAACAAGTTATTGCAACTGCTACACATGAGAACCATTTATTTAAACTTAATATGTTTTCATCTGAAGGAGGTTCTGCCATATTAAGTATGTCTCCTGTTGATGAGTATTATTTGTGGCACCGTAGTTTAGCACATGTCAATTCAGTTAGTCTTAACAAACTTAAAAATGGATTTGTGGATGGTTTTGACTGTAAAAATACAGTTCCGTCAGATTTTGTATGTGAAATTTGTATTCTGAGAAAAAGTCACCGACAACCATTTAAGGCTAGTCAATCTTCATCAACTAGAGTTCTGGAATTGATCCATTCTGATTTATGCGGGCCTATACAAGAGAAGTCCTTGTCTGGTTCACAATATGTATTGACGTTTCTAGATGATTTCAGTCACAAAACTTTTATTTATCTTTTGAAACATAAAAGTCAGGTTTGTGAATATTTTAAGGCGTTCAAGAATTTTGTCGAAAACCAAACAGGTGAAAAGATCAAATGTATCAGAACCGACAACGGTAAAGAGTATTGCAACTCAGAACTTATTAAAAAATGCAGGCATTCAGCATCAGTACCTTATACTGCAGAACAGAATGGCAAAGCAGAACGCTTAAATCGTTCCATTATAGAAAAGGCTCGATGTTTACTAATATATGCAGCGTTGCCACATGTTTTTTGGGCTGAGGCTGTAAATGTGTCGGTGTATTTATTAAATCGTTTGCCTTCCAGATGTGTAGACAAGACACCAGAAGAGATGTTCAGTGGTAAAAAGCCTACAGTAAAGCACACCAAAATGTTTGGCTGTAAAGCCTTTGCGCTTGTCCCTGCACAAAAAAGGAAAAAGTTAGACCCTAAAGCTACTCCGTCCATTTTTGTGGGATATAGTTCTGAATCCAAGGATTATAGGTTATACGATCCTGAACAAGGCATAGTATTTTTAGCACGTGATGTGGAATTCATAGAAAATGAAAAAGGTTGTACATTGTTGGAAGATAAAGGAATGGAAAATACAGATATTTTTTATTTTCCTCAATGATGATGATTCACAAGACAGTATTCACAGTTCATCCGATGAATATGATGAGGAAGGAATTGATCCTGATTTTGTTCCAGATGATCCAGATATTGAAAATCCTATTGATGAAATTAGTTCGTCAAGGTTACAACGAACAAAAAGGGTTCCACAATCAATGAAAATTATTATGTAATTTACTCAGCAGTAATTCAAGCTGATGACGACGCGATTACTGTTGAAGACGCCCTTAATCGTCCAGAAAAGGATCTTTGTATGCAGGCCATGAAAAGCGAATATAATTCCTTGATTGAAAATGGTACTTGGGAACTCTCTGATTTGCCTCTTGGTAAAAAGGTATTAAATTGTAAATGGGTTTTTAAAACCAAGATCAAAGATGATCAACACGTACAACATAAAGCTAGATTAGTCATCAAAGGATGTGCATAGAAAAAGGGAATTGATTTCGAACAAACCTATTCCCCCGTAGTACGATATACTTCAATAAGATATCTTTTGTCACTAGCAGCCGAACATGATCTATAAATTGACCAGTTAGATGCTGTTACCGCTTTTCTCCAAGGTGACCTAAGTGAAGAAATGTATATGTTTCCTCCAGAATGTTTCAGTAACACAGATAAAGTTTGCCGATTAAAGATGTCCTTATATGGCCTCAAACAAGCTAGCCGATGTTGGAATTTAAAGTTAGATGCTTTTCTTAAAAATGTTGGATTAGAGCAAAGCAAAAAAGTTAATTGTATTTACTTTAAAATCACAGAAAATTTTATTCTAATCTTAGCAATTTATGTTGATGACATTTTAATTTTTTCAAACAGCACAGCAGCCAAATCCGATATAAAGAGTCCGTTAATGCAGAATTTCAAGATGAAATATATTGGTCCTGCCTAACATATATTAGGTTGCCGAATCGTACGAGATAGACCTAACAGGAAAATATGGATTGACCAGCAAATGTATTTGGAAAAATTACTGACAAAATTTAAGATGGACACTGCCAATACAGTAGATACACCGTTATGTCCTGGTGAAAAATTGTTGAAGAGTCAGTGCCCAACCAATCGTGTAGATAAGTTGAAAATGGAGAATATACCATATCAAGAAGCAGTGGGCAGTCTTCTTTATGCATCACAAGTATCTAGGCCTGATTTAAGTTATGCTGTAAGTTGTGTTAGCAGATTCAATCACAACCCGGGCATTGCACATTGGGCAGCTGTTAAACGTATATTTAGATACATCAAAGGTATGTTAAACTATAAACTGGAATTTAATGGAAATAATATTAAATCAGTTCCAAACATAAGTGGATATTGTGACGCTGACTGGGCTAATGATCAAGAAGATCGACGCTCTGTCACAGGATACATTTTTGTCAAAAATGGGTGTCCAATCTCTTGGAATAGCAAGAAACAACCGACTGTGGCTCTCAGTACTACTGAAGCGGAATACATGTCACTGTCATCTACAGTACAAGAAGCTCTATGGCTCCGTAGTTTGAACAGTGAACTTTTTGTAAATTCCGTTCCGGTTTTACTTAATATAGACAATCAAGGTGCGATGAACCTCGCGTTAAATGGTGCATATCAATCAAAACACATTGATGTTCGATATCATTTTTTAAAAGAAAAAGTCAGTGCGGGGCTCATAAATTTAAAGTACGTGCCAACTAATTTAATGTTAGCAGATTCGTTGACTAAACCATTGGACAGACAAAAATTTAAACGATGTGTAAAAGAACAAGGTTTGACTTATTTCAAATAGGGAGGGTGTTGAAATATGTTATTTGAAATGAGTGATTTCTTACATATTACAAGAAGAAGAACATTTTTGTTTTTAACCTCACTTTGCTTTATATTTTTCTCGATGTACAATGTGCTTATAATTTTTGCATCAGTTCATTCCTTTTGTATTAGTAATAAAACTAGTATACTTAATTGCTTGTTAAGGGTTTTATTTAATAAACCAACTTTCAATAAATATATAAAACAACAACAGCTGTTAAATGGTGGTAATTTTTGGATCGAGACTCGAGTGAGTTTAGTCTTAGGGTTCACAACAGAAATACCTGAGTTATAGTAATAATTCATACTCGTTAGCGACTGAATACTGATGATGATGACACTCAAGAACCAAAGAAGTATTTTCCTTTTATTTGAATGCTACGTATATTAATTTAGTGTTTCAATAAATAATGTTAGAGTACGTACCTGTTTCTACATATTCCAACAATTTTTTCATGTGTGCGTAATGATTTTGTGGTCCATGGGCCGTGGATCGATTTAAAGGATCTCCTATTACCATTTTCTTCGTTTCTGAAATGACTCTTCTAACAAATTCATCATGAATGCTGTCTTCAACAAACACCCTTCCCGCTGCGATACAGTTCTCACCTTTGTTGAAGAAGACACTTTGCATACCCTGATTGATGGAGAAGGAAGCGATATAACGCAGTTGTATCAAAATAAGTAGTTTGTAAAATTATCTTACCAATCGCACAGCTTTATCCAAGTCACAGTCTGAAAATATAACCAATGGTGATTTTCCACCCAATTCTAAAGAAACTTTCTTTAAGTTTGAATCTGCACAAGTTTTCATGATCACTTGTCCAATTTCTGTACTTCCAGTGAAACCAAGTTTTCTTATTAGTGGATGAGCTGCTATTGCGTTTCCGCACTCACTTCCTGTTCAACATTAGATTAGAGGCAAACTGTAATTACCTTTGTATAACATTATTTTACCTGTTCCTGGCAAGACATTTATAACTCCTGGAGGAAAACCGGCTTTAGCAGATAGTTCAGCAAATTTCAATGCAGTCAGCGGGCATACTTGGGCTGGTTTAATAACAACGGTATTTCCAGCTGCTAAACAAGCTGCCATTTTCCATGACAACATCATTAATGGATAGTTCCATGGTGTTACCAATCCACAAACCCTGAGAGTATAGGCATACAATTGTTAGGTATCTCTCTTTATTATGAAGTCTTCTGGAATTAGTGAATAACTTACCCTATAGGCTCTTTTTTCGTGAAACTCAAATTTCTATTTGGTCGGGCATGTGAGACAGGTATTGTCGATCCTTGGATCTTATCTGTCCATCCTGCAAAATATCTCCATGTTTCAATACTCATTCCTACATGAGTTTTTAGAGCTAAAGTATAAACTGCTCCTGAATCAATTGATTCGATTGTGGCTAGTTCCTCTTTGTGTTGCTGCATTAAGTCAGCTAACCTGAAAGCAATAGAACACGGTAAATATAAATACACTTCATCATTAAATTCAACTTAAAAACAAACAACAAAGCAGCTGGCTCTGATGGCATATCTCCTTCGCTTTTTAAAGAAGGAGGACGAGAGATATTGGAACATCCTCATGTTCTAATACACAAAATATGGAATACCGAAACCGTGTCTGCTAAGATCCGCGAGTTTCAATTGTCAGCGCATACAGTAGTATCGGGCTTGACCTGAATATAAAGAAAACACAGATTCTCTACCAGACTGCACCAAACACTGTGGCACCACATATTCGAGTTAACGAAGACAAGCTTCAGATTTATGTTCCGAAGAAAGATACTAAATCAAAACAATGATCACTGTGTGAGCAGCACGTGAACATATTAAAAGAAATCCAGATTAAATCTTTTGGTCGAATCGGTCGGGTCCATACACATGCTGGTGTAGTGAAGTGGAAAAACAGCATGCAGCTGAAGGTGTTTGGGTTTAGTATCTTCCTTCGGTAAATACACATTAGGATCGGTCGGTTTAGCCATCTTAGGATTCACACCAGAAATCCCTGAGTTGAGGTAATTCATACTCATTAGCTGATGACTAATGAAAAATCAAACTTACTTGAACATAAGTTGGCCACGTTCTCGAGCACTGATCTTACTCCATTCGCCCTCTTCAAATGCTTTTTTGGCAGCTTTAACAGCTTTGTCAACATCATTTCGTGAAGCACATTGAACCTGAAGAGGAACATATTTATTTAATTTGATTCACACGAAGGTAGACTATTAAAGTTTAAGATTTAAATAACGATCCATTTGGATCTGAATATCTAATGTGACTGGAGATCCATGAAGTTTGTAAAGTGAAGTTACAATGATTTCGTCTTCTTTCCTGAGGCGAAAATGTCCCGTAAGAAATCTCCTAAGAATAAGTCGCATGTTCTTGCTGCTATCCAAAGAAGCTTCCGCTCTTTTGTGGTTGAGGTTTCCAAGGAATATTTTGTGTATATGTTTTCTTCTGTCAGTTTCTTGCTTGGTGCTTTTATCTAAGCCACAAAGGGGTTGTCGTAGAATGGCTAGTGACCTAGATGAGGTCACGCATTTAGTCACGACCGTAGAAGTTGAAGTTGGTTGTGTGAAACGCAGCTATAACTTGGATGAGGATTTAAGAATCGGAACAGTTGGTAGCCCGTTTCAGTGGTAGAATGAGAACAGGGCTTAAGAATAGAATACGACAACTTACATCACATATGACTTCCTCAGTTGCTGGATTTATCGTGGGTAAAGTTTTTCCATGTTCAGCATCGACGAATTCTCCGTTAATAAATAATTGACATGGGAAACGTATCTTCATTTTGTTGATATCCATTTCAATTGGTCTGCAAAGTGATTTACATACGTTAGTCATTTGTAAAATTCAGATTTAAATGAAAACTAGTTACCGATAATTTATAATCTTTTCTTCGTTTGCTCCTCTGCTCTTCAAAACCACTTGTATAATGAATTCAGAAAAAGTTGGTGCAAGAAATACGTCTTCGTTTTCTAACTCTGCTTTGAAAACTTCTTTTACTTCCTCAACTAGTCTGAAAAAGAATAAAGCATATATCAAGTATTTACAAGAATTTTCGTTTAGATTACTTACCTGACTACGTCCATGGATCCAGCACCAGCTGCAAAGAAGTCGGTATCTTCTTCAATATCAACATTTAGGATCGATTCCCATATATCTCGGATTGCTTCAATTTGTGCCTTTTCTTCAGGAGTATATTCAAGCGTGATTTGTTTGGCTACTTGGTCTATGGTTGCTGCGTTCTTCATGCGACCTATCATAAAAAAATCGGATAATTTTTATAGACAATAATTGTACGAAAGCTTAGAATCCAAGATTTAAATGGATATCACTCGTGAAAGTTTCCGTTGACTTAATATTTCAACGTACCTCCAATTTTAACTCTCTTGACATTGACGTATTCTCCATCATTTCCACGTAAAAGTAAACCTTCCTCATGGATTATTCCAGGCGTGGTACCTTCAATTTCAATCTCTTTACCAATAGGTATTGGAGTTTTCCACATAGATGATCCAAATAGAAGAGCTTCTTGGAATTGGTCATTTCCTGGTGTTCTAATGTTGCACATTGCCCCTGGCACTGAGTCCATGCCACGAATGAAGTTGTGTAGGTCTCTACCAGATTTTGAGAAATCAATCTAGAGAAAACAGATAGATGGTAAAGTAAAGTAAAGATTGGGTGTGCAATCAAAATGTACCTTTTGGAGTTCTGGTTTATTAAGCATAGGATCATAAGTAGCTCCTTTTTCACTTTGAACTACCTTTGGAGCTATGCCCTGTGCTACCATATCAACAGCTCTAGCTACAGCACTAACACCAACAGGGTACAAGAATCTTTTATAGATACTGTCAACAGTGTCATCTTCCAGGACTTCACATTCTTCTTGCAAGAGAATTGGGCCAGTGTCTAAACCATCATCAGCCCAGAATATTGATAAACCTCCTCTTTTGTCACCACAGATAAGGGTCCTGAAAATTGGATACGATATAAAGTTGCAGGGTCTTATTATTATTTGAATAATTCTAATTAAGTACCAGTTGATTGAGCTAGCTCCTCTGTGTCTGGGCAATATGGATGGATGATAAGCGATGCTTTTCAATGGGGGATGGTTGATGACTTCCATAGGGATGAATTGTGAGCAGTATGGTAGGACGTTGAGATCAGCATTAACGCTTCGGTATTTTTCTAATACTTCTGGCAGAGCTTTGCCTTTGCTGCGCCACGCTTTGAATTTGAACACTGGAATGTCCATCTCAGCGGCAGCTTTAGCTGAAAGAAAGATTATTATGACATCCAAAAATATGTCTTACGATTTTCGGTAACGTATAATAGACGTGTTATTGTCCGCATAGACATAAATCACGTGCAGAAGCGTAGAAGTACCATACAGAATATTTTTTTAGGACTTTTTTTGCAGAATTCTGTAGAAAAACTCGAAATGTTAAAACATATCAACAATTTGAAAATATTAATTGGATCAGGAATTTTTTAAATAAATAAAATTTTCTCTTCTGGTTGATGATGAACATGTTAATTGTAAAGAACAGGTTGACCAGATTCATGATATCTCCGAATTATTTTGAGATAGATTTTTTTTTAATTTGAACATTATAGTTTTTGATGTTGTAACTTGGGATTTTAAAGAGAACGACGCATAAATTGTGTAACCAGGGTTTCTCTAAGCATACATTATATTGCTATTTAAATTTACTTTTGAATTTGAGATTAGAACTGATTAAATCGTTTCTTGTTTTGCATAATATTGGGTATTTTCGAATTTCTTAGAACTTCATTGAGCATGGTTAAATTTATAACAATTAATTTCCTTTCTCTTTTTGTGACTTTAGAGACTTCTAAATTCTTGTTTGTGTAAAAATGTTTCATATCTCCAAGCTTAATCAGTGTACAGAGTGTCTTAACTAAATCCACTAGTTTTATAGCAATAATATTAATGTTTTAAAACTTAAAACACAAATAATAATAATAATAATATAGTCTTTTATTCAGTCAAAAATACAGTGTACAAATAATAAATAAAAGCGTCGTGAAATCTAGCTTGCGCTATTCGATCCAATCACAATCTTGCATACAAAGGAACAATAAAAAAAACAGACAAAATTTAATTCAGATACATTACAATACACATTTAATAGAAAAATCAATTTATCTTACTCATTACAAATATTTTGACTTTTTTCCTAAATGAGTTTAAGGAGGAGCAGTCTCTGACATCTTGTGGAATAGAATTAAAGAAATTTACAGCATTGTAGGAGAACGACCACTGAAACAAGGCAGTGGCATGGCCAGGCACAACAAAAAGATTACGGTATCTTGTATTTCGGCAATGAATATCTGAATTTCTTTGCAAATATAGATAAGCACTCCGGCTGCATATACTTATTTATTGTGAATAACAGTGTTGCTATGTGTAAAAAGTAGCGTTCTTCTAAATTTAACCAATTTGTCAACTGAAAATACGGTTAAATATGGTCAAACTTTCTAACACCACAGCAAAATCTTACGCATGAATCCTGAAATTTTTTTGAAGACTATTTTTGTTAGTGACTGTGAGACACGACCAATATAGAACATCAGAGTATGACAATCCAGATAGAAGAATCGAAGCACACAGTCTCAATTTTATATCAGTAGCCAATAAATGCTCTGACATATACAAAAGTCTAAGTTTACAGTATCCCAATCTTAATAGCTTAGCAACATGATCCTCGTATGGCAAGTGCCTATCCATGAGAACGCCAGGATTCTTACAAGTGTCTGACGATGATATTTCAACACTATGTATTTTAATTTTATAATATTAATCTTCATTCAAAAGTTTTTGGGAGTTTCGACCAAACAGCATAAATATTTTTAGTTTTGTTTGGATTCAAATTTAAACCATGCCACTTAGAGACTTCAGATATTATTTTTAAGTCGTTATTTATAAGATCACATTCTGCCTGAGAACTCTCTATTTAAAAGAATAATATAGCTGAAAATCGTCACCATATTGGTGGGATATAAATTTTTGTAAATTACTACTAAAATCAGTGGTATATACGGAAAATTTTATGATCGTAAGATTCTTGGTATTTTAATTTAATCTAGAATAAGTTATAGTTTTGAATAAAAAAAGTATTTTATGGTTATACACTTGCTATTTTTTGTATATTTGTTTATATGGCTGCATGTGTACTAAATTTATATCGCAGCATAGTTCTCGCCCTTTGTATAATAAGGTATAATAATTTTATTCCCCAAATTTTGTAGGTTATACAAGATGTTTTGAAAATAGGTGGTAAAAATTTGTGATCGAATTTGGGACGTGTAATCATGAAAAACCTAAATTGTAATTGACAAAGAGATGTTTTTGGCGACATCTAGCGTGAGTAGGCAATATGCCCGGTGCAACACAGTTCACAAACGATGGCCGGACAAGAAGTAACAACTCCATTATATCCTATTGCCAACACTAGATGCGCCCGGATTCCCTAGCGGGAGGCTTTATTTACGAATTGCTTGTTACATAAACTCTCTCGTGTTCTTATACTAGTACGAGAGATGACTCTTCGTAAATGTTTGAAATTTGGGTCACACTACCTGCCGATAACTACTGATGAGCTGTGGTTCAACAAAACGGCACGTCTAGTGAAAGCGTGGTACCTAGTGTGAAACAAATTTCCAACATAACTATAAGTCTTGCTACTTTTTGTAACAAGCAATTCGTAAATTGTAATTATTCGAAAAGTCCTTATTTACAAAGATACAGGGTGTTAAAGATAACTACCTGAGGACGATTTTTTAAAATATTTGCGCAACGAGTAAAGATAAATTAATCAAATGTAGCATATTTATTCACCTACTTAAATGTTGGATATGACAGAACTAAACCCATTGTTTTTTTTTAATATTATAGTCACAGACGAAGCCACATTTACCAGAATTGGGGTTTTCAACATGCATAATGAGCATGTGTGGGCTGATGGAAATCCTCATGCAAGAAAAGTAACTCATTATTAACATTCTTTCAAAGTAAATGTTTGGTCCTCAACATTAGAAAATCAACTGCTGGGTTATCACATTTTCCCAGAAAATCTAACTGGAGATATGTATTTTAATCTTCTGTCGCAAATTCCAATTCCTCGAAGATATTCCCTTGGCTCGTCGAACCTCTTTATGGTTTATGCATGATGGCGCCCCTCCACATTATAGTAGACGGTGTCGTTAGTGGTTAAACGAAAATGTCGTTAGTGGTTAAACGAAAATGGAAATGATGCTCCTAAAATTGGCCGGCTAGGTCTCCTGAATTAAATCCTTTAGATTTTACTGTTTGGGGTCAAGTAAAAGACGTTTATACAGTGCCAATTGAAAATGTCGAGCAACTGCAGGAAAGAATACGTAATGCGTTTAATCAAATTGTTGCAGAAGAAAAACTAAGGCGCATTGTGTACTCTTTGAAGCTCTAGAGTGAATAATTGTATAGCAGCAATTTTGAAAAATAATTATTGTTTGTTATTGATTTTCTTAAAATTACTTATTTTTGTTAAATATTAATAATTATGTTAAATTTATTTAATTTTGTTGAGTTTATTTTGATATTGAAATACAGTTTGCTAACGAAAAGTTTTCCAAAATGTTATTAATGCTGTGTATGTACTAAGGACCAGTTTTGTCCTAGAATTTTCAAACTCGAATTTTTCTCTTTTCGAAAAATTACAATTTAGGTTTTTTTCATGATTACAGATCCCCAATTCACTCACAAATTTTGACCACATATTTTAGAAACACCTTGTATAACCGAAAGGAAAATAAGATTTTGTATAATATATCGCATTTTTTTTCATTTGAAAATTGCGTTTTCATCCACGGTAGATTATTGAGGCGATAGTTTAACCGCCGGAAATTTTTTGGGCTGAGGCTAACACAACCCATATTTTACACTTTTGACGAACGCCTTTGTTTAGGTACTATTTTATCGGGTGTTTTTTGAATGCGAAGTCAAATAAAATAGCAAATATTTATTTTTTACAGTTTATATATTTTTTAATTTTGACTGCTTTTCCCAGCGTTTACCAAATTCTGAGTTATTTTACAGAATTCTGTAAGAAAAGTCAGAATTGAAAAATTCCGAGTTTATTTTACAGAATTCTGCAAAAAATGTCAGAATAGTCATAATTCTGAGTTATTTTACAGAATTGTATAAAAAAAAGGCAGAACTAAAAAATTCCGAGATGGTTTACAGAAAAGTCAGAATGATAAGATATTCCGAGTTTTTTTACAGAATTCTGCAAAAAATGTAAGAATAGTCATAATTCTGAGTTATTTTACAGAACTGTGTAAAAAAAGTCAGAATTAAAAAATTCCGGATTTTTTTTTACAGAATTGTGCAAAAAATTTCAGAAACATAAAAAGAAAAGTACTTAGGTAATAATATGTATTTAAAATAATCCCAGTAATGGATACTTATTAAGTATAATAGAACTAATTCGACCTTGGAGGTTAATAATTATATACCTGCTGGCTTAGGACAAGTTAAAAACATTAGAACAACATACCTACGCTACGAGGGGTGGCTACAAAATAAAGGAACTATAGCTGAAAATTATAAAATTAATTTGTGGCGTAAATGCAAGCCGATATTGCAGATGTGCAACGACTATTATTAGAATTTGAAATTAGACTGGGGCCCTGCTAAATTAAACAAAATCCCCAGTCATTTTGTCCGCTACGCCACAAAATTATTTTTCATTTATAGCTGTAAAGTACGAGGGTCACTATTTATATTTTGAGCCTAACAATCAAAATTTAAACTTGCTTTATTGTTATTTAAAATATTCTCGTTTATGATTAAGACACTTTTGCATTTAAATGTTACCAAGGCTCAATATATATACCTACTCATTCATCTATAACTGAAATTTTAATTATTTTCTAAATATTCATTACCCTATTTCTATCATCATTTAAATATTGAGATAACATCTATACTACTCCTAGAAGGTTATTACATTAGCTAATACTTACCTAAAGGATCCTCGCGCTTGCCTTTGTCTGGCAAAGTAAATACACCAACAATTGTATGACCATGTTGTGTGATCTTTTCCATGACATCTACGGCGAATTGACTCTGTCCGATGATGGCCACTTTCAATGAGGATGAACCGTTGTTCATGTTATTTTGCTAAGATTTTTAAATAATATTAGACTAACAGAGAAGTTTTATTTGAAGAACTTCATTAAATTTAAACCAATAAAATAGAATAAAAGCAATTGACACACAAAAATCATTTTCAATTGATAATTAATGGCAACGATCTCACAGTATCTAGTTAAACATTAATAGATAAACTTGGATTCAGTGAATTTCTGAAGGATTTCGTTAATATATATTTATTTGTTACAATATAATCGTTATGTATTGTGCCTAAATCGATCAGGCCTACTGCTAGCCTGTAACCTGAAGATAATAATAGATGTTGAGAAGTGAATGGATCAAGGATCAACCTCATTCTGCGGATGACGAATATATTAGAGGACAGTTTATCCTTGAGGACATCAATATGCACTACCTCATCAAGAGTAAAGCTCAACAGTTATACGGAATCACCTCTGACCAAACGGGTATTTGTAGAAAAAGTAAGTAAGTTTGTGCAAATTTAGTTTCAAATAATTGTTAGTCAGATCGAAAATTCACCAGTTCAATTTTTTGAGCCAACAATTCATAGTTTGCACCAGAGCATAAGACATTTGTGTCGTCAGCAAATAAAGTGTAAAGAAATAGTACATACTGAAGTGGAGTGAATGTGTTATAAGCGAGAGATAAAAACTTTTTTCGCGGAGTTTCGACTTTTATTTCTCACTTAAAAATAGAAACGTATTATTGAGCTTTAAATAATCAGGCAGATCACGCACTTTAGTTTATGTACAAATTTCTATTCTACTCACATTTGGTGGCATGTTGACACTTTTTTTCACAACTTATTAACTTTTTAAAATTTATTATTATTAATTGTAAGGCTAAACTTATAATGAATTATTTCATACAATGATAGTAGGTAAATTAAAATGTGTTAAAATAATGATAAAAACCACTTTCTTCAAATCACTCAGTCAATTTTTAGTGTTCGACTAATCGTCAGAAATTTCGTTGCCGTAATTTATATAAGTACGATATCTATAAACTAAACAATAATAATTTGTTATCGGCGTTCCAAAGAAGTCATTAATACTGCTGTAAACGCATTGCAAATTTCCTTTCTCTTTATATAGATTGTCCTAACAAGAAAGATATTGTTATATTAGTTTAAACATTGTACCAGAATCTGAACAAAGGTTGGTGTGGTTTTCCTAACGCAACCATTAGCATAGTGGAGAATACAGTAGGATTGGGTGGTGTATCTTGGTCGTCGATTAACTCAAAGGGGTGTCGAGTGAGAATACTGTAAGGATAATAACAGTAAATTCAAATAAAACCCGATAATAATGCTAATAATTGAATTTAATCCGTTCAGTACAACAGCTTTTTTCTATCTTCGACTATTCTCTAAGAACAAACATAATCATCTAACTAAAGATCACTTCTACTTTCGGCATCCAAATTGAAACTTGTACATTCAGCTTTTTTTTTTTAAATCTCAGTCGTTGACATGTTTAGAGAGTGCTACCATTAACAACTAAGTGCAGTGCCCTCACTGTTTAGGAATCTTGTGTCATAAGATATGATGATTGAAACATAACTAATAACACATTAACTATTATAGGAAGTGTGTCAAAATAAACAGTTGCACGTGATCGAATAGTACAATGCCCTTTTTATACTAAATCTTATAACAAATATCATTTTAAAGGACGAGTACCTACAAAACATTATTTTTCCCTTATAAAAGATTTTAGTCTATCAAATGCTGGAAATGTGCACCACCACTCTCCATGGAGTAGTAAAAACATTGCCTAAAATGTTCTTTGGCATTTTGTAACAAGTAATTTGGTTGAAGTTGTTAAAGATACGTTGCCGCTAATAAATTCTCTTAAAGAAACTTCCCCTATATGGCATTAGAGCAAAAGATCTTACTTGAGTGATCGACATCAGTTAGTTGACTATATGGGAGAGAGGTCTGAAGTAAGGCCTGTGACAACCGGAGTACCCCAGGGCTCAATTCTTGGCCCACTTTTATTTATTATATATGTCAACGACTTATCATCTTTTTTGAGGGATACTCAAGTAATTCAGTATGCAGACGACACCACAATTTACCAGGCTTCCGAGGATTTTAATAACATAATCCAAACCAAATTAAAAAGTGCTGAGAATTGGTTTGCCTCTAACGTACTGTCTCTTAAATTCTTGAAAACAGAGAGGATTGATTTTACACTTAGTAAAAATTTTTACTAGCGAAAACAATACTTATAAGTTTCTTGGAGTAATTGTAGACCCAAGATTTCTAGGTAGAAGGCAAAGACGTATAATATGATACCCAAAGTTCGTACACAAAATTTAGCTTTTCTGAATGCTGGATGTGTACCTACTTCTCGCTATCTGAGCAATACCGACGCTTATGTTGGCTGACTGTGCTATTTAGCAGGACAGATAATTCCTGAACTAGGTGCATCTTTATTTATAGTTTGTACGTATTCTTGGATTGTGGAACATATAATAAACCTATAGCATGAGTCTTTTTTGTAATATGGCAATTATTTATACTTTGAGCTTTGGCAATATTACTGTCAACAAGATGTTTTTGGCGACATCTAGTGTGAGCAGGCAATATGCCCGGTGAAAAGTTCACAAACGATGGCCGGACGAGAAGCAACAACTCCATCATATCCTATTGTCAACACTAGATGCGCCCGAATTCCCTAGCGGGAAACTTTATTTGTGAATTGCTCGTTACATAAAGTAACAAGACTTTGCACCTTTGAACATGGATCTATGCATATGAACAAACAAAAAACTAGTCATGTGACAACTGTAGCTATAAAGCAACGTAATTCTGACAGGTACACATAATTTGTTTGCCAAAAATCTTGTGTGAAATAAGGAAAAAAAAAACACTCGCCGTGGGATCATTCTTCATCGAGCCAATGAAAACGCGCACACATCAAACAATGTACTATTTAAATGCTCAAAAAGTCGAATTCTTCTAGTGCAGTGACAGGCCTCTCAACCACATTACTTCTTTAGTAATTAATTAGGAGTGTGGTGTTTTGTTCCAAATTTGATTTAATTTTTGTTTTAATAAAGCAGAAAATAATTTTCACGTTTCAGTTTTTCTTTGCACCTTATTATGCTAATGCCAGACAGGGCGCTATTCTATATGTTTAGGATATTCGTTACTGTGGATGGACACACAGAACGCGATAGTTTTATTTTCGTCTTGTTGATTCTAAGATGTTGACGGGTGCAGCTAGAGAGCGGGTAGGTAATGATAAAAATAATAAGAATCGGAAGAGAAAATACGTGACATAAATGTAAACAGAAGAAAATTAGGCGAACATAATCATTCGGGATTTTTTCCAAAAACACATGTAACCACTTCTTCTATTAATAATTAATAATTTGTTCCATATTGCTTTATTTTTTAAATAAACCGAAACTAGGTACCGCGTATATATATATATATATACACACCCACAGAAAAAGGCTCAATCACAGCCTACCTTAGACAAGGCATGAACAGATAATGGCAACAATACGATAACAAAAATTTTGTAATCGTATTTTGTAACGTAGAATTTTAAATTTTAGTTTGTTTTAATATTCCAGTTATTAGAAACATTATTTTCACTTAAATTTAAAAGAAGATCTTCTGACAAATATTTAAGCAAATTTGGAAACAGATGGGGTTTAAGTTCCATCCTTTTGAAGGTAATTATCCTCCCGTATAATTTGGCTCTCAGGAAAGTGTTTACAACAAACTACCGCAATCTTTGACGGGTTAAAATTAGATCTAGGAATAGTCTGTAACCATTTCTGTTAAATTATCATCTTTGGAAAATAGAAAAACTGATATTCGTTTGCTATTTTATTCTTGTTCCAATGCGATATTATAATTGGATTTATATCCAGGCATATTAAAATCGACTAAAAAAAAAATCAGGTACTTACATAAATATATACATATAAACCCTCGTACAAAAGATACTTCTACCGCTTAGCTCGGTAAACAACAAACACTATGCTGCAGCTTATAGCACTTTATTTTATTAAGAAACAGTTTATCCGGTGTTGCAACTTATACAAAATTTAGACGATATATTTATAAACACTTATCATTACTAGTTTTATAAAAAAACTCTTTTAATTAAGCTCATTAAGCACTGATTTAATTAGACCACGTTGAAGGTGTTACTCAATGCACTCTACTCGCGAATGGGTAGATAGCACAACATCGCAAGACAGAAATGTATTCCTTAACTGACGCCGACGTTTTAAAAATATAAGAAAGTTTTAAACAATTTAAACATGACGATCAGTGTAGCCTCAGCATTAGATTAGATTATTGGAACATACCCTATTATAACTTGTGTTGGGAAATAGTAAACGTCTTCTAACCAACACTGGACTGGCTCCTGTGTTTAGTACAGGCAAACCGTGAGAAAGACTGTTCCACACTGGTTGAATGAAACGCGAGTTTTAATTAAGCTAACTTTCTATTATTTACACAATAATATTTACAAACTCCACAACAACTTAAACTAAATTTAGAGAATAAAAAGATAGAGTGCGGGAGAGATAAAATGAGCTGTTAGAGAGGAGAGAAGAAATGAACCGTCTTGCAACAATTAACTTTTTATTGCAACCGTAACTAGACTCGAAAAACCCCATCTTTTATACAGCGTCCAAGGGACTTTATGGTTGGGATTTACACATCTGTGTACCAGCAAATCTCTTTCAGACCGGTGTAAAAATATGTTAAGGGTAGTAAAATAAAAATAACAAATTTAAGCGTGATATTGCTAATAAAAGGTACAGTTCTATATCTGTTGTGTTTCCACAACAACTTGTTGCAGTAAATTAGTGAAACTATTTCAAATTGTTTCCTCTATATAAGTATTTCTTCCATTTAACCCGTTACATATGTAAGATTTATTAGTTAGTTATGACTTCGTCAGAGCATTTTCTTTCTATTTTTGTGTATTTCACATCATCTGGTTATTTTGTATTCTGAATTAAGCTTTCTGGTCTTGTAGTTTGTTAGATTTATTTAATATTACGAGGGTTGCCTTTTATATTTCGGGATTAGAGAACAAAACCAAATATTAATCATCCAAAATCACTTTATTGTTTTTCAAAATATTCCCCATGAAGATCTATATACTTTTGCAATTGTCGAAGCAGTTTTGCAACTCTGATTGAGGTATCTCCAAAACATGCATTCTGAATGCAGCAACCGCTTCTTCAGGTGTCGAAAAACGTTGACCTCTCAGTTTGTTTTTTACGCACGGGAATAAAAAGGAAGTCATTCGGTGCCAAGTCAGGACTATACGGAGGATGACTCATCAAATCGATGTTTTGGGTGCTCAAACATGCAGTTGTTTGAGCCGATGTGTGAGAGCTCGCATTGTCGTGGTGAAGAGTGATCCGTCTTCCGCGGTTTGTTTTCCTGATTTCTTGGAAGACAACTAGCAAACAAATGGTTGTGTACCACTCAGAATTGACTGTTCTGCGTTGTTCTAGTGGTACGGTTGCGACATGTCCCAAAATTAACGCAAGATTTGAATTTGCCGCCATTTATGAAAAAAGTGTGGGCAACCCTAAAAACTAAACAAATCGACAGTTGACACTTTAGGGTTAGTAAAAATGGAGCGTTACACGATAGAACAACGTGTTTTCATTATTGAACAATGCTTCAAAAATAATGAAAGCTGGCTGGCGTAGTTCGAAAACTTCATACAAAATATGGTCGGAATAGTGTTTTAACTTCGTCAACTGTGAATAGATTAATTGAAGAATTCCGGGAGACAGGATCCGTTGGAGACGCCAAACACACTGGTCGTCCAAAAACAAGCCATTTAAATGTCAATAACGAAGCAGTGCATGAGAGTGTCATTGATAATCCAGGAACCTCAATTGGGCGTCTTGGACAAGAATAGCAAATTGCAAGAAGCTCTCTACAGCGTATACTCACTAAAGATATGTGTCTCCATACTTACACACATCAACTAAAGGCGAATGACCATGCACAGCGAAGAGAGTTTGCAGAATGGATTATTCAGCATCAACAAATAGATGCTGATTTTCAAGCAAAATCATCCTAAGCGACAAAGCACATTTTCACCTTGATGGGTTTGTTAGTCGCCAAAACTGCCGCTTTTGGGGTCTCTGTCGACCCACATGTGATTGTCGTAAAACAAATGCATCTACAACGTGTCACTGTTTGGTGTGGATTTTGGACCGGAGGCATAATTGGACCATACTTTTTTGAAAATGAGGCTGGTCAAACAGTGACTGTTACTGGTGCTCGATATCGCGACATGATAACACAGTTTTTTTTGCTGAAATTGGATGAGATTGATGTGGCCAATATGTGGTTTCAACAAGACGGTGCCATATGCCATACAGCAGCCCGTGAAAAACTGCAATTACTGTATGAGAGATTTCCAGGTCGTGTACTCTCTCGTTTCGGTGATCAGAATTGGCCCCCTATATCGTGTGATTTAACACCATTAGATTTCTTTGTATGGGGTTATTTAAAATCACAGGTCTATGTCAACAAGCCCACAACTGCATTGCGAGGGTTGCCTTTTATATTTCGGGATTTGGCAACCCAGGTGTTGCAATCTGGCAACTGACAGCTCTATCGTAAAGTTGTACATTTTTGAGGTTATACGTACTCAGAACGTTTTGACATACGAGCGCTATTTGTGTTGTTTACAGTAACTTAAAAGATTCATCTCGGCCCAAAAATGGAATCAAATCGTAAACATTTTCGTGCGACTATTTTTTACAACTTTCGACGTGGATTAACTCAACAACAGTGCGTGGATGAACTTAGTTCAATTTTTAGCGATGAAGCTACATCAAGGACCATCGATGGTATGGTGAATTTAATCGTGGTCATAGTTCACTCCAAGACGAATTTCGTCCAAAATCAGTTGTTCCGAAAACCATTGATGCTGTGCGCGAACTGATATTGCAAGATCGTCATGTGAACTATCAAGAGATTAAGACAACCTTAGGCATTAGTGGGACCAGCATACATTCAATATTGCATAAACATTTGACTGTCAAAAAAATTTGTTCGCGGTGGATCCCACACAATTTGTCAATAGCTCAAAATAAAGCTCGTGTCGATTGGTCGAAAGAAATACTCAAAAAATACGATTGCGGTGCTTCGAAACACGTCTATGACATCGTGACAGATGATGAATTGTGGATTTATGCGTATGAGCCCGAAAGTAAACAGCAGTCGACTGTATGGACGTTTCAAGATGAGCCAAATCCAGCAAAAGTTGTTCGCGCACGAAGCACTGCGAAGCAAATGGTCGCCTGTTTTTTCAGAAAAACTGGACAGGTCGCAACTGTACCACTAGAATAACGCAGAACAGTCAATTCTGAGTGGTACACAACCATTTGTTTGCCAGTTGTCTTCCAAGAAATCAGGAAAACCAACCACGACAATGCGAGCTCTCATACATGGTCTCAAGCAACTGCATTTTTGAGCACCCAAAACATCAATTTGATGAGTTATCCGCCGTATAGTCCTGACTTGGCACCGAATGACTTCCTTTTTATTCCCGTACGTAAAAAACAAACTGAGAGGTCAACGTTTTTTGACATCTGAAGAAGCGGTTGCTGCATTCAGAATGCCTGTTTTGGAGATACCTCAATCAGAGTGGCAAAAGTGCTTCGACAATTGGTTCAAACGCATGCAAATGTGTATAGGTCTTCATGGGGAATATTTTGAAAAACAATAAAGTGATTTTCGACGAAATTCAGCCACATTTATGCAGATGGTCATGGAAAATTTCAAAAAACGAGGGCGTATGTGTATGCAAAACCATGTACTTTATGATTCAATAAAAAAACTTGAATTTATTTAATACAAATCTTGCGTTAATTTTGGGACACCCTTTACATCAAACTAGGTACAACAACTAGACAATCAAATTAGTTTAATTTCAAGTAGGTACTTAGTTAAAAGAATCCTGGTATTTTAAAGTTGATTAACATCGTGGTAATAATATTGTATAAAATGAAAGTTGTGTGAAGAATTCCATTCGGTATAGTGTTTGTAAATGATATATAGGATTTGTCTTAATGTATGTAGCAACAGGTCAAGTCAATTGAAACGATCGAAACTAGTTTTATCTGGTTTGTAAGAAATTTAATTATTGTAAATCATATGTAATAATTGTAGATTATGCAAAATAATATTTTTTTCTACACAAAACACATTTGTTTATAATACCTACATAATATACGAGTATCTACATGTATTTAAAATAATAGATCAATTTTTTGTTAACTATATAGTGTTTTCTTTAATATTTCATTGAGCCATTTGCCAAAGTTTCTGGAAGTTAATCTTACATTCACAGATAGCTAATCTTCGAGCTGATGACACAGGCAAATGTTTGAAATACGTGCAAATACTCAAAGAAAAACAGAAGAGACCTACCTATCTGCCTACTGATCTAGAAATCGAATTTTGTCAACCATTAAAAAAAGCTGAAGAAGTGTTCCTAACAGTTAAATATACTTTTTCTACGACCGTGCCTAATTAGCATTTTCCCCATACGTATTGTAGCCTGGTGAACATCATTCGCGTGATGAGACCATTCCACGCTTGTTAGAATAACATACACACACATCATAAAGATATTTGCAGATATTTTTTGAAAGACTCCGTTCGACAAAAGCCTCTGGTTTCACAGGTCTGTACCCTCTACCACTAGCCTGTCAATAGACCAGGGTCAATAATTTTTGAGACCAAAAAAAATTATAGTAGGATGAAACCCATTGGAAAAGGTAGAGAATATAACAAAAATGAAAGGAAAAGTAAATTTCGGGCTATCTGAGGTCGGGAAGGGGAAGGGGCTGAGGTTTTAAGGGTAAAAAACGGTTAATCTCGATTTCCGGTAAAACTGCAAGTCCTATGAAAAAAAGTTGAATAGCAAAGTTGTAGGTAATAAAAAGATCTGCGACTTTTGTATCGAGACTTTTTTCACATAACCTCAAAATTTATGTGAAAAATTCGAATAATCGAGTTTTTGTTTTTTATTTTTACCTTTCGCAAAAAAATTTATTTTTTCACGAAATTTGGTGAATACTTACCTTTGTATGTCCCGAATATACAGTAATTTTTTTGATTTAAAATATTCATTGTTTCACCTTATTTTTTTTAATATCGAAAAAGAGCCCTAATTTTCAATCGAAAATTCTCACGTCAAAATATCTGCTTTTTTAAAAAAGTTGGTGTGTCTTTTGTTCGTTGAAATCTCTACTTTCTGATGGTATAAAAAAATATACACTACTATGGTAAATGTTCTCAGAAAATGCAAATAATGAATAAAACTCGAAAGAAAAACCTACGAGGAAGTTGATGATTCAGATGAAATTGTCGATGAAGAACCAATGCAGACCGGAAATAATCTTGGAGACGAAGACGGTGATGTTCTTGAAGATTTCGAAGATCCACTAGAATCGGGAAGGTTTGTCGAATCTAACGATGAAGAAATGCCATCAAAGGGACAAAAACTAATGGAGAAGTAATTAGAATGCAAGATAAGGTATTTATAAATAAGAAGATTATTGTATTTGAAAATAGTATTTGAAGATAGAGTTTGGAAGAGCAAAAACTTTTTTATTTGTAGATTTAGAAGATAAAGTCATTCTTTATAAAAACGTCTGCTTGTGTCAAAACTACAAATTTCGAGTACGAAATTTACGATTACTATAAAAGGTATATTAAAAATAAAATTTTTAATGATTTTGATTTCCTTGTTTTTTTTTAATTTTATTATTTTAATAGTAGCTATTAAATTAACCACTTTGAGAAAAAAGTTTATTAGTGTAAAAACACAATTGGTGTAATAAATCACGGTTCTGAAAATATTTTCATAAAATTAAAAAAAACAAAAAAAATCAAAATCATTAAAAATGTTATTTTTGATATACCCTGTATAGTAATCGTAAATTTGGCATTTGAAATTGTAGTTTCGACACAAGCAGACGTTTTTATAAAGAATGACTTTTTCTTCTAAATCGACAAATAAAAAAGTTTTTCCTCTTCCAAACTCTATCCGTGGACACATTGTAGATAAGTTGACCTAAATCATAATATTTTCGACCAAGGAATTTGTGTTATTCCGTTGTACACGTCATTTCCAGACAACCTGTATATCGTTGACTTTGCTTTTTAGGGCTCTATCTAAATATGTGTCAATATATAGGGTGTGCTATTTAAAATATGGAAGTTGAATGCTGTCACTGCAATATAAGCCACCTTATAAATGTAAAAATTAAATAAATACAATCTTCAAGTTAACCCCTCTATTTGACTTTTTGTTGTAATATTTATATAGTTTCTCAGATAAGTTAGTGGTCCTTCTTCAACGGGCCACCTGGTACATTCAAATCAATGTCGTGGCAAGTTCACTAACTTTTATACCTTTGTCAATAGGAATACTACAACCCCAAACTACTCTTATTCAACTCGTAGAAAAAAGTTGTCTTCTTGCCAAACCCGGAAATATAAGCAACAAATATCTAAAATAAAATAATGTTTTAGAATATCAAGCTATTCCAATTATTATATTCGTCACAGACTAGAAACGAGCTATCTCTCGCAGATAACCTTTTAGTTCTCCAAAAGAAAAAACAAAACATAGACTATTGTTATTTTACGATTACTCTCAAAAGTATACTGACATAAATCTGGTTTACGCCAGACACTGGCTGATATTGCAACTGGTTCATCAGGGTATTTTTATGTTATTATTTTTGTAAAATAATTGTTTACCCAATTACACAATATTTGAGTAAGTTGTGTCATTACAATGGTTTATTATAGTAGGTAATTAATTTGCAAATATGCGCGTAACAATTTTTATCATGAATTTCTTAATAAGTATTTTATGTTTATAATATTACAAAGGTATGATCTGGCTTCAACAACAATTAGATTTAAGAAGAATCTGTATAAACATAACCTCAACACTTTGTTATTAACAATTGAATATTATTATTATATACTGTCCATGTTACAACGTAAAAGCTTTTGAAATTTTCTTGAATATTTAAAACATCTGTGATGATAAATAAAAAGAAAACATAAAAATAGGCATAATATATATATTTATTTTTTAATTTCATTTTAAAAATTTTTATATAAAACAATGTTTTGATTTACATGAAATATTCACAAAATTTTTTCACAAAATGGTAAGAAACATTTACTGTTCAAATTGTTGTACTCATTATAAAATTTGTTTATCTCTAATTTTAGAATATGTTATATTGATAACACTAATGTTTGTTAATCTTGTACTGAAAGTCACTGATGATGAGAATATTTGATTTCTCGAAACATGTCTGACTGACATAGGCAATGTGCCTTGACTTATAAAAATATAAATATATTTATTTTGTGGAGCAGACGCCGTTTGATTTATACATTAATCATCGCTCCTCTTTGAATGGATTATTTCATAAAATAAAAAAAATATAATAATGTGTTTTAATCAAACACCATAAAATAACTAAAACACAACACTCGGTATGTATTTTCATACCTTTCTTTCGATTTTTCAGGAATTATGGTTCAGCGTCATATTTCCCATATGCTTCTTCCAGATCAACTCTGTTCTCATTGTCGCTGATTTTCTTCCTATAGGTAGGTACTAGTTTTTTATTAAAATCTTAATAAAATTACTTTGGATAATATACGCCATTTGACAAAAACGTGACATTACAACAACAGCAAGGACGATAATAATCACCTCCATGATCTTGACAACGCTTAACGACAATTTTGCACTCGTATCAAATCAACGTAAATTTCGACCAATTAGAGAATAATAATAATTATTAAAAATAATAAACTAGGCAGTATATATATTTTTCTACACCCGTACTATAACAATACACTTATATGCTAATAATCCCTTTCATAATGAGAACCATTATGATTTTTTTTTCATTATCTCCACCGAATGATAACAATAATTTATATATTATTGTCACCTTATGGGATTGTCAAACTATATATTAAAATATGAGTCACGAGGAACTGTACATACTTCTACCATAACTAGAGGCACGTTAGGGGATTGTCAAATGACCATTAAAAAATGTTTCCTTGTTTTGATTATTAATATACAGGGTGAATTATGGATCTTCAGAAAAACAATGTTTCGTTATATCTTTTCAATGATTAAGTCGATTTATCTAATTTTTTTAATAAAAGTGTGTATTGGTGTCTAGCAACTAACTGACATATTCAGAATTGGGAAAATCGAGGTCCGTCTTCGAGAAAATTTGTGGGACTGCTTCATATTCAACACTTCACCCTGTATATGATTTTTCAAAAATCTGATATAATTAGGCATAAATAGACAGTTACACCTGGGTATTTGAATTTTTTGTTACACTCACCTCACATTTCCAATTAAAGATTCATTTTAGAATCAAATTGAAAATTGGCAATAATAAAATATCTTACTGCATAATAATGTTTAGTTATTAAAAAGAACTCTTCAAAATAAACAGAAACGACACACACTGTGCTCCAGTATGGTAAATACCATAATTTGAATTAATTTACAGAACCGGATTTAAAAATCTGGCATATCTGGTTCATCCCAATAATTCACCCTGTATGTGAATTTTCCACGCGTAA
Source organism: Apoderus coryli (assembly GCA_911728435.2). Classification (NCBI taxonomy): domain Eukaryota; kingdom Metazoa; phylum Arthropoda; class Insecta; order Coleoptera; family Attelabidae; genus Apoderus; species Apoderus coryli. Next base: position 30,346,039 of record OU452198.1, on the reverse strand, counting down.
TAGACAGAAAACAGATAAAAAATGTTTGTAATAACCTAGTTTTCTTATTTGTTTGAGGAAAACTCATGTGTCTAATTATTTTAATCGGAAAGAAATGAACAAGCCAGGGAAATGTTTAGTCATAAATTAAGAAATAAAATAAAAAACAATAACCAAATAATAAAACAGTTTTAACAATGTATAACAAAGTATAAAACAATTTAATAAATATTACGATTATGAAAGAAGTTCAAAATGAAATCCATCTGCCTCAATACACTTTTCTTGACGAATGTTTAAATGTGTTATGGACTTTCTGATTGTCAGTGGGTCATTTCTGATAATATTGCATCAGTGAATAATTCTGTTAATGAGCTGTTGTGTTTTATAAGCGTAATGTTTATTAAATTGTTTTTTACTCTTTTCCACATTGTTAAAACTGTTTTCTTGTTTGGTTATTGTTTTTTATTTTATTTCTTAATGTATGAATAAACATTTCCCTGGCTTGTTCAGTTCTTTCCGATTGAAATAATTAGACAGGTGCGTTTTCCTGAAACAAATAAGAAAACTAAGTTATTACAAACATTTTTTATCTGTTTTCTGTCTATTACGGGTGGAAAAAGTTACATACAGGGTGAATTTTTGGGATAAACCAGATATGCCAGATTTTTAAATCCGGCCCTGTAAATGAATTCCAATTATGGTATTTACTATACTGGAGCACAGTGTGTGTCGTTTCTGTTTATTTTGAAGATTTCTTTTTAATAACTAAACATTATTATACAGTAAGATATTTCATTATTGCCAATTTTCAATTTGACTCTAAAATGAATCTTTAATTGGAAATGTGAGGTGAGTGTAACACAAAATTCAAATACCCAGGTCTAACTGACTATTTATGCCCTCTAAAAAAATTATATCAGATTTTTGAAAATTAAAGCAGTTCTACAAATTTCCTCGAAGACGGACCTTAATTTTTTCAATTCTGAATATGTCAGTTAGTTGCCAGACACCAATACACACTTTTATAAAAAATTGAGATGAAGCGACTTAATCATTGAAAAAATATAACGAAACATTGTTTTGGTGAAAATCCATAAGTCACCCTGTATATTAATAATCAAAACAAGGAGATATTTTTTAATGGTCAATTGATAATCCCCTCTACTTATGGTAGAAGTATGTACAGTTCCTCGTGACTCACCCTGTATAATCAATAACTGAAAGGCAATGAAATTCTCTTTCAAATCATGCTAAAGAGAATTCTGTCAATTAACCCTAGGTCCATTTTTAAATGCCTCAAATTTAAAAACTGTAAATTTTTCAATTTTTCTCTCTCACTTCAAAAAATTTTAGAAAAGCACTGGCAAAACTTGACAACTTGTCAATATTTGCAATACATGCTTGTCCTAAGTCCTAAGTTTTAATTGCAGTTAAAAAAACATTGTTTTTTCAAGCTGCGTTTTTCTTATAAGGTTAAAAACTGAATTTTTCCTTATTTTAATTTTTTTTTAGATCGTTCTTTTTATGATTTTTAACCGGACATGACATTCCGAGACCACGCTTAGATAAAACACCCGTACCATTTTGGAAACGCAATGCCTTTTACATAAAAGGCATTGCGTTTCTCTAACGAAGAATATGCTGATATGCACTTTTATTACGGGCTCGCCCGCGTTGAAAGCTCGTAGGCTCTACATAGCCGCATTTCTTGAAAGACGCCGTCCCTATCGTGAGGTTTTGTATCCGTTCACAGGGCTCTTAGAGAAATAGGATCGTTTCACGTTATGAGAGATCATCAGCTCCCGGTTGTACCATAAAGAGATAATGCTTCTTTACCACTTCAACAATGATCCTCGTGTCAGGGTCAGACGAGCCAGTAATGTATTAAACATTTCTCGAGAGACCATTAGGCAAAATTTAAGAAGAGATGGCGGATATCCTTATCATATTTGCCGAGTACAAGAACTTTTGGCTGGAGATTTTGAAAGGCGTATTCAATTTTGTCAATGGTTTATTAATACAGCTCCTTAACAGGCCACACTGGCAAATGATTTTATGGACCGACAAAGCGACATTTACTCGAAGAGCTCTATTGAATATGCGAAACGAACATCTTTGGTTGCATGAAAATCCGTAAGCCATGCAAGAAGATCACTTCCAACATCAGTTTAGCGTTAATGTTTGGATTGGAATTATTAACAATCGACTATAGGTCAATTTTTCTTCCAAAAGCGTCTTAATGGTGAATATTTTGTACACTTTTTGCAAGAAGAACTGTCCTTTTCGAAGATTTAATGCTAAATGTATGACAGCGACTTTGGTTTCAATTTGATGGTTGTTCTGCACATTACAGTCGAGCTGTTCGAAACTGGCTAAACGTTAATTATCCTGAGCGCTGGATCGGAAGCGGTGGACCTGTAGCTTGGCCTGCAAGATCCCCCGATCTTACACCGCTTGATTTTTTTCTCTGGGGACATTTAAACAAGAGAAGAGCTAATTGATTTAATCCAGGTTTCCTGCCAACAAACAACACCTGGTCAGATAGCAACGGCAACGCATTCGGTACTTCAAAGGTCGAAGTTGCGTGGCACACAGTGGAAGCCACTCTGAAGCATTTCCTCGGCAATAATTCATATGTTAGACTAAAGGATTTGTGTATTAGGTAAGAATTCGACAAAATAAAAATATTAAAAATCATAAAAAAGAAGTATTTTTGAAGTACAGACAAACTGGCGCCTAAACGTTTGCTAAAGTAAGAAAAACTAAAATGAATTTATTTATCTAAGATCTAAGCTAACTGGGTGGTTACTTAACTTTTGTTGTTGTTGTTGTTTGTTTGTTTGTTTGGCCTCTACACTAGGTAATACAGCCATCTTTGTAATTCTTGGACTTACAGTTTAGCGTGGAATCCGAACCACGGTCCTCGACCGCCAAATGCCAGCACCCACGACCATATGGTCAATAACTACTTGGCATAGGCAAGTCTACCGACTCGACCGGGAACGCCGTCCACCCAGCCAACCACCATCCACACGACTAGGTACTGTAGCACCATAATCACGTCGATGCGCGCTTGCACATGTGGGCATCTCCCGGCCCTACTTAACTTTTAAAGTTACGTGGTAACGTGCGCGGTTACTATTTCTGTAATAAAAGCTTTGTGCAGCAACAACTGTCTTGTGTGGTTTTTGACAATGCTTAGATTTGACCACATGAGCGGTCTGTAGCGGTTTTAGCATGTTCGGTTAAAAATCATAAACATACCAAATAAAAAAAATAAAAAAATTTAAAACCTCATATAAAATCGCAGCGTAAAAAAACTATTTTCTTTTTACGACAATCGAAACTGCTTAGGACAAGCATCTATTTCAGATATTGACAAGTTGTCAAGTTTTGCTAGTGCTTTTCTAAAATTTTTTGAAGTGAGAGAGAAAAATTGAAAAATTTACAGTTTTCAAATTGGACGCATTTAAAATTGGACTTAGGGTTAAATGACAGGATTGTCTTTAGCATGATTTGAAAGAGAATTTAATTGCCTTTCAGTTGATATGAGATGATTTTTTCTGGTAGGTCGGTGTAGTTCTAGGAAAATTTTAGGTTAAGTGTTCAGAAATATCTAAAACTTAAAAAAACAGTAAATGCCAATATCTCCAAATCGGTGAAGAATTGAAAAAAGTTTATAGAACAAAATTTGTTCATTTTGACCAGTAGAATCTAAGTTTTAAATATTGCTGGATATTCGGTCAGGAAGTGTAATGGAAAAATGGGGAATAATCTTCGCAGGCTACAGATTATTAATTCCGGAGCTGAGTAATGCAGACGAGATTAATGGCAATTTTGTAAATAGTATTCCGGTTGCTGTTCCCACAGATGTTGATGATAAATATTATACTAATATTAAAAGTACAGTCACGTCCTATTTGCATTTTTCGAAAGTTGATTATCATGAAATTGGCAAAGTATTATCGCAAATTAAATCAAAAGCTGTTGGGTCCGATGGTATTCATGAGTATTTCTTAATTTTTTGCTGTCCTTTTATATTGAAATATATATGCCATTTAGTCAATTTTTGTATCGAAGGGTCAGTGTATCCGTCTGACTGGAAACTCTCTAATATAACTCCGCTCCCTAAGGTGAATGGTTCTAAATCTTTTAAAGACCTACGTCCCATAAGCATATTACCCTGTGTTATCGAAGATCTTGGAGAGAGTTATTAAAGTTCAGTTATCCCAGAATGTTTCTAATAACAAAATCTTGCCGGAAATTCAATCGGGATTTCATTCTGGACATAGTTGTGCATCTGCCCTATTGAATGTAACGGACGACATTTTTCGTGCAATTGACAAGAGTGAGTGTACAATACTTGTAATGCTCGACTACTCCAAGGCATTTAATACGCTTCGCCATGAAACATTGCTAAAGGTTTTGCGCTACGTAGGCTTAAGTCAACATGCTGTAATTTTTTTCTAAAACTATTTAAGCAATAGAACACAGCGGGTGATTTATAAAAATCAAACTTCTCAGGTTCCTAATGTGCAGAGATTCTCTATATACTTCGGAGTTTCCTAAACACCTTGCTTTTTGTAGGTGCCAACTTATTGCTGACGATTTTCAAATTTATTTGACCGGTCCCTCTAATTTGATAGCGGATGCTTGCGCTAAGATAAAGCTGAACAAATAAAAACGTTTATCGACGAAGCACCCGATGAAAAGTTTTTATTTATATAAGTCATCATCATCAGCATTCACACGCTAACGAGTATGAATTATTCCAACTCAAAGATTTTTGTTGTGAACTCTAAGATGTCTAAACAGACCCATACTCGAGCCGCAAATATTGTCACAAAATTGACACACCCAATCACCACCATTTACCTGCAGCTCCTTTCATAAAGACCACATACATGCAATATCTCAGAATGCACATAATATACTGGGATTTGTACCTCGAAACTGTGGAGATTTTCATCAGCTGTAGACTATTGTATGTGAGTCTTGTCCGTTCATCGCTGGAATACGCTACCGTGGAATGGTCGCCTTATTGTCAGAGTTGCGTGAGTGTGGTCGAGAGAGTTCAAGATAAGTTTGTGCGATATGCTGCATTCAGACTGGGGATAAAATGACTGAGTATCATAGATCGGACATAAGGAATATGTTAAATTTTGATACTCTCCTCAAGCGTAGAGTGTTAAAAGATTTATGTTTTATTTTTAATATATTAAATGGTACTATTGATTGTGCTGCAATTTTGCAAAGCCTCGCATTTAATGTTCCAGCGAGTAATTTGCGACTGATACTTTCTTTTTACCTACAGGAAGAAATAACTATACTTACTTACCTACTTATTTTTCACCAGTGGATATAACTCGCATTCTAAATGGTTGTATTAATGTTCTTTGTGGTTCAATTTTGAAGTTTAAGCGTCAATTTAAATGTATTGAATGGAATATATGTTTTGTTTTTATTTGAAATTTTGTAATATGAAATTTTCTGTCTTTTAACATTAATCGATTTGATGTTAATATAAATGAGGTTCCCCGTTAAATTAATAAACGAATAAATAAAATTTAACTTTATGATTTTAGTATGGCAAATTTTAAAAATAACGCGGGAATATAACGCCCTAAAAAACGGACATAATGCAAGCCTACAATAGGGAGAAGGCATCATCATACGAGGGTTGCCTTTTATATTTCGGGATTTGGCAACCCTGGTGTTAGAGTCTGGCAACTGACAGCTCTATCGTAAAGTTGGACATTTTTGAGGTTATACGTACTCAGAACGTTTTGACATACGAGCGCTATTTGTGTTGTTTACAGTAACTTAAAAGATTCATCTCGGCCCAAAAATGGAATTAAATCGTGAACATTTTTGTGCGATTATTTTTTACAACTTCCGACGTGGATTAACTCAGCAACAGTGCATGGATGAACTTAATTCAATTTTTGGCGATGAAGCTCCATCAAGGACCAGTGTTTATCGATGGTATGGTGAATTCAATCGTGGTCGTAGTTCACTCCAAGACGAATTTCGTGTAGGTCGTCCAAAATCAGTTGTTGTTCCGAAAACCATTGATGCTGTGCGCGAACTGATATTGCAAGATCGTCATGTGACCTATCAAGAGATTGACACAACCTTAGGCATTAGTGGGACCAGCATACATTCAATATTGCATAAACATTTGACTGTCAAAAAAATTTGTTCGGGTTGGATTCCACACAATTTGTCACTCGCTCAAAAAAAGGCTCGTGTCGATTGGTCGAAAGATATGCTAAAAAAATACGATCGCGGTGCTGCGACACAGGTCTATGACATCGTGACAGGTGATGATTCGTGGATTTACGCGTATGAGCCCGAAAGTAAACAGCAGTCGACTGTATGCGTATTTCAAGATGAGTCAAATCCAACAAAAGTTGTTCGCGCACGAAGCACTTCCAAGCAAATGGTCGCCTGTTTTTTCGGAAAAAATGGACATGTCGCAATCGTACTACTAGAACAACGTAGAACAGTCAATTCTGGGTGGTACACAACCATTTGTTTGCCAGTTGTCTTCCAAGAAATCAGAAAAACCAACCGCCGAAGAGAGATCACTCTTCAACACGACAATGCGAGCTCTCACACATCGGCTCAAACAACTGCATTTTTGATCACCCAAAACATCGATTTGATGAATCATCCGCCGTATAGTCCTGACTTGGCACCGAATGACTTCTTTTTATTCCCGTACGTAAAAAACAAACTGAGAGGTCAACGTTTTTCGACACCAGAAGAAGCGGTTGCTGCATTCAGAAAGCATGTTTTGGAGATGCCTCAATCAGAGTGGCAAAAGTGCTTCGACAATTGGTTCAAACGCATGCAAAAGTGTATAGATCTTCATGGGGAATATTTTGAAAAACAATAAAGTGATTTTCGATGATTAATATTTGTTTTCGTTCTCTAATCCCGAAATATAAAAGGCAACCTTCGTAATCTAATAGTTTGATACTAAAACACAATTATTTTGTTATTTATTTTTTGTATTAATTATATTAATATATTACAGAGGTAACTTATGCGAAGTTTATATTTCAATATTTATTATATATATCTTAAGTGTGTTAGATTAGTCCCCAAATGCGAAGGCAGCGCCAATCCAGGCTATATAACTACATTGAAACAATATTGATGAAGGCACAAGATAGATGGCAAAATTTGCACCATTATTCGCAAACATGTATTGTTGGTATTTGTTTATTAACAGTAATTTTTTTAGTCCTATATGGGATCATCTGATAAAGTTTTCTTCATATGCCCAACACAAATTTTTCATAACAGTTAAAAAATAAGTGCATAATGAATCGATCATCTCTTATACCTTTCCATTTAGGGACTGATGAAACATCCTTAATATAATTTATACTTATTTATTATAATATGTAGATATAATTCATAAGTTGTAGAAGGTACTCGTTTTAGCAAAACACTTAAATAAATATCTAAAAAAGTTCAAATCTTTGGCACAATACAATTTTCTTTATACTGTGATTCGTAATAATAATTAATATCATATACGTTAATATCTTTACATGAGTATTTATTAAATACAAAAGAAAATTTCCTTTTTTTTCTAGTCTAGTAAAAAATTGAAACTAGATAAAATGCTTTTATAAAGGAAAAGCGCGATATAGTGAGGTGTGTAAAAATTGCTGATATTCGGCATTAAAGGAAACTCCCTAAAGCTTACAGGTCTTTCTACAAATGAGATAGTCTGGTATGTCAAAGACAAAATGCATTAAAAAATAAAACAATAGCACTAAGATAATTTGGCAATATTTCGAAAAGAAGACGTAACTCAACACAGTTTTTAGGCAGTGGTATGCAAAACCAGTGATGCCAACCTTTGAAAATAAAGTTTCTCACATAACCGCTCAAGATTTCCTTTTATTCCCACGAATTCCTGTATGGAATATCAGTAAACAGGATGGTATTTTCAAAAACATTACAAAGTTCGACCAAAATCTGTTGTGAGTCCAAAAAACATCGGTGTACAAAATGACAGAACAAGACCGACAATACATTCGATTTTGTGGAAAAAATATGTTCCAGATGGATTCCACAGAACTTGACCGAAACTGATGTCAATTGGAGTAGGCAAATACCAACCAAATTCCACTTAGGAACTACAAAATGCATATAGAACATTATCATAGATGATCATACATGGATATATTCGTATAATCTGGAAACCCAGCAGCAATCTATTGATCTATTGGGTGTTCCAAGATGACCTCATTCCCACAAAAAAGTTCAACACAATTCCTTTATAGGATCGAAGATCATTAACGAACGCTGAATTGTAGATATAGGTACAGTAATTTGTTTGCCAAAAGTCATAGACGAAATCAGGAAGAACAATCGGAAATATTGCAATATTCTTCATCATGATAATGCCAGCTCGCACACAGCATGTGAAATAGTTTACTGTTTTAAGGAAAAAAATGGTTAAATAACCTCTTATGGTAGACGACTTCTTTTTGTGCCCAATTATGGAACAGCAAATGCCTGGACAGTGATTTCCATCCCTCCAAGAAGTGTATAAACCATAAACACGAATATGTTGAAAAGCAATAAAACAGTTTGTTCCCAAATTTCGTGGTCTTCCCAGATCTTGTAACCCTCGTAACACTATTGTTTATTGTTTCAGGGTACATTGTGTTAAAGTTGATACTGGAGATTTCAAGATTTGCTGATGAATTTCTATATAAAAAAATGGTATAAGATACCATTTCCTTCCAATTTTAACCCCTAAGTCGCATAAAAGAGAGAGAACAATTTCGTGTTCCTCGGGACGAAAACTCTAGAGAAATAACGACTGGATCTGGACATAAGCCTAGCTAAAATTTTAATACATATAAACGACTTGATTTAAACAAATATCTTAAAGCTCTAACAAATTTATTGTTAATTATCATGTTTTCGAAACATTTGAATTCAATAAATATTCTATCCAGAACGTAAATTTGTTCGAAGAGCTAAATGAAGCAATCCTTGGCTGATGATGGTCAAGGACCGAAACTAGTCACCGATTGTGTAGTATAAAGTAATTCTTGTGGTGTCAAGATTTTGAGTTTTGTTGATTTACCTTAATAACCATTTTGCACAATTTGGCGAGATGCACTGCTTGTATCATTTAAACATTAAATACTTTTATTAGAATGTTCTTCGTATTTTCTGATCCTTCTCAGTTCTCAGGCATATGTGAATTCGATTTTCGTAACAAGAAAATATTGAATTTCTTCTATAATGGTGATAATTGTTCTATACAGGGTGGTCCAACTTTTACCTGCATAAATTTCAGAATCCATAGATAATCGACAAATAATGTGAGTTTGGTTAATAAACTATGTGCGAAAAATGTTTCGTTACAAAGTTACAAGGTGTTGAAATTTAAGAAAAAAAATCTAATTTTATTAATATCTTTATAACCAATTGAGATATTTCAATGAAATTTGGCACGTGTAGAGAGGTAATCTAGTTTAATTTTTTCATATAATAATATTATTTTTATTTGTACCAGTGGCGTGCGTACAGCTACCGATTGCGATATTTTTAATGAAAAAACAGATACGCCACTGGTTTATCGCAAAATAAAAATTATGTCTGCAATCCTTATTCAATTTAAAAGAAAAAAGTACTCTTGGCTTTTTTTCGTATGACGCAACATTTTCGAGTAAAAAAAATAAAATCGTCTAAATCAAATGTATTGAAAACCAACATAAAAATAACATATCATTACATGTTTTACACATATTTAACAGATTTTACAGGTATTTTTTGCAGAAACTGTTCAAAATGACTACCGTCATAATCAATACATAATTGGTAAAAGGCGCATATAATTATCGCATTAACTTTGATTAAAACAAAACACCTGGTTACAAAACAGAAATGTCAATCATTTTGTCACAACAAAATTGTGTTGCATTTAAGTGTTCTTTTTGGTGTTAATAATTATGCCGCGGCTATTTAGTAACCAAGAATACGCAGAAATTCATTTAATTTACGGTTTTTGCGAAGAAAATGCAGTACCAGCCGCAAGGGAGTATGCACGCAGATTCCCTAATAGACGTCATCCAATGAGAGAAGTTTTCTCTCAAGTTCATCGGACATTTCGAGAACGCCGTTTAAATACTACTTTTAACATAAACAACAATAGACAGCGCGCTAGAAGAAACAATTTGGCCGATGAAAGGCGTATTTTAAGAACGTTTGATCGAAATCCAAACCTAAGTTCACGAAGAGCTGCCGTCATGCTCAACATATCAAGGTCAACCATTCTTAGGTCACTTCATAAAGATGGTAGAAAGGCTTACCATTTTAGGGATGTGCAAGATTTAGTGCCTGTAGACTATGTTAAAAGGCGTAACTATTGCAATTGGATATTGCATAAAGTTCAAGTAGATAGAAATTTCCTGCATAAGGTTTGCTGGACTGATGAAGCTTCATTTACAAGAACTGGTATAACGAATTACCACAACTTTCATATTTGGTCACAACACAATCCATACGAAGTGCGGGCGAGAAAGTTTCAACACCAATTCAGTGTGAACGTGTGGCTAGGAGTAATATCCAATAATCTCCGCGGACCATTCTTTTTACCAGCTAGGCTCTCGGCACAATTATTTTTAGACTTTTTACAGAATAATTTAAATGATTTAATGGATGACGTGCCACTTCATGTGTGTGCGAATGATTGGTTTCAAATGGATGGAGCACCAGCACATTTCGGGCGGAATGTGAGAAACTGGATAACAGAGCATTACGGAAATGAACGGATTGGCCGTTTCCCTGGAGAAGTCGAAATTAATCATAAGGGACCTATATCTTGGCCCCCAAGGTCGCCTGACCTGACCCCACTTGATTTCTTTATTTGGGGCTACCTAAAAGAAAAAGTGTATAGGGTGCCGGTCAGAAACCGCGAAGAATTAGTGTTAAAAATTCAAGAAGCTTGTGATGAGTTGCGTCGTAACAATCACATTCTATCGGCAGCAATCAATAGCATCACCAGAAGATGCCAATCATGTATTGACAATGACGGTAGTCATTTTGAACAGTTTCTGTAAAAAAACAACTGTAAAATCTGTTAAAACGTGTAATGATATATTATTTTTATGTTGGTTTTCAATACATTTGGTTTAGACGATTTTTATTTTTTTACTAGAAAATGTTGCGTCATACGAAAAAAAGCCAAAAGTACTTTTTTCTTTTAAATTGAATAAGGACTGCAGACATAATTTTTATTTTGCGATAAACCAGTGGCGTATCTGTTTTTTCATTAAAAATATCGCAATCGGTAGCCGTACGCACGCCACTGGTGCAAATAAAAATAATATTATTATATGAAAAAATTAAACTAGATTACCTCTCTACACGTGCCAAATTTCATTGAAATATCTCAATTGGTTATAAAGATATTAATAAAATTAGATTTTTTTTCTTAAATTTCAACACTCTGTAACTTTGTAACGAAGCATTTTTCGCACATAGTTTATTACCCAAACTCACATTATTTGTCGATTATCTATCAATTCTGAAATTTATGCAGGTAAAAGTTGGACCACCCTCATGTTTCTTACATGAACCCAGTACCGACCCCTGGGGCACACCGTGCTTGACGTCAACCCTGATTGACTCAATATTTCCCACTGTATTTGTTGTTAAATCAAAATCGCGTTGGTCTTGAAAATTCTCATGATCTGATGATATGTTGATGTAATCAGCTTTTGATAGTTTTTTGGTACTATCTTCATTGATGTTTTGTATTTTGAACCATCAGTACTACTTGCATTGTTCGAAGTTTTTCCAAAATATAAAAAAATACTACAGTGATCAAATATAAGCGAGTTCATCTGACAAAGATTTCTTTGGTTAAGTTAGTAGTACTCTCTTTGACATCTTGACTTCAACTGATGAAGAGCACTTGAAGCAAATCAACGATTTGGTGGTCCAAAATCGTCGCTATGCAATCAGAGACCTTTATGAGATTGTTGACCCACCCCTGGTTACGCCTTTTGTTCTGAAGAACTCTAAAGTCACAACTAACTGGTTTGGAAAGACCAAAGAGAATTGGATTAAAAAAACGGTGCGAGAACTCTTGAAGAGGTAATGCCACTTGAGATATTGGAAAATATTTCGTAACAGGAACATGAAAAGCAATTCATAACTGAGGCAATAACAAAGCGTAATGAAGAAATGCTGAGGAAACACCGTAGATTTTAATGTGAGAGTGTGCAACTTTGCAACGAAGACAACAGGGTAAGTTTAAACCAAATCAAGAATTTTCGATTGATAAGCCTTGTTAACATTGTTGGCAAATCGGCATTTGGATAAGTTCAAACAATTTTAAAAGGCCTCGCTTATATTATTATATTATTATATTATATATTGTTCGCTTTGAATTAGGTAATCTTCATAATTTACACTTCTAGCATTATCAGAACATCCCTAAATATATTCAGATATAAAAACTTTCTTGAAATCAGGCACACTACTATTTACAAACTTATTACTGCTAAAATTATTATTACTATCACTAGCTTTAACAATATTTCTGTTATTGTTTCTCATATTTTCGAAATAAACTTTACTAATATTAGAATTCACTAAAGATTCTACAGAACGCATCTTTTTCTTATTAGAACTATTATTTACAACATCAATATGAGTTGAATTTTCAAAACTGTCAGTACCAAATATTAAAGTACTGTTATTGACACTATTCTTATTCGAATGCTGACTGCGGCGTTTCCGATCTTCCAGAGTCGTGTAAGAATTCGATCGTTGTAATAGGAAAATGCTGTTTTTCTGATCAGCATTCCTCATGATATTGATATTCTCTTCCACAAATGCTTGGTAATTTTCTAAAGATCGCTTCGAACTAGATCGTGTAATTTTTGATTGTTTGTTATTATTTTGTTGTCGAATCTCGTTTGTATTGAAGAATTCGAAATCACAATTCGCGTCAGTAGTGATCGAATTGTTTGAACTGAATGAATCAAAATCGCGCCGTGTGATTTCAACATGGTGGTCTTGATCATCCTCATCATCTGACGATAGGTTGGTATGATCATGTTGTTCCTCAGCTTGTGATAGTTTTTTAGTCCTAATTTCTTTATTGATGATTTGTTCAATTTGTGGATCGTCAAAGGAATCATGACTACGACTTAATCGATGTGATCTATGTAAATTTTGCGACTGTTTATTGTCAAAATTCGCTAAAGGATTGTGTGGATTTTGACCGAAATATATTCGATCGTTGTGGTTGTTGTAAAACAGACTGTGAATGCTTTCTTCACTTTGAGTCAGTCGTCGATGGTTATTGTTTATAGGATTGTTTTGACTGTTGCTACGTTGTTGGATATTATTCGTTAATGTCAGATGATGCAAATTGGAATGTGATGGACATTGGTCTGTTGCGCAGTTCTGACAATTCTTATGATTTGAACGATCGTTGTTGGATTCTCGGCGTTTTAGAGCTGATGAGTGTAAAGCGAAGTTGGATGATTGTATTTCTTGTAGATGATGGTGAGGATTTGTTCGAGTACCTAAAAGAAGAACATTTTAAAATTGATTTTGTACAGCGAATTGTAAAAGTTAATCCTGACCTGCTCTGCTATCCTTATGGTGCCTTCGATAATTGTGTATGACCGGTAATCTACCATCGATGCTCGTATATAACGAACCATTTGTGATTGGAAACCGGTGTTCTACACTGGTATAACTGTGTGTGCGCTCCTGGTGTGAATGCAATTGTTCTAATGTTTGTGGTGGGCTAGCCAGACCGAATGGGCGAAATTTTCCATCGAGACCCACTGCAAAATGCCAATGTACATTAATATTATCATGCATGAAAAGCTACAGCAGCAACATTGACGTGTCACAGACTGCTCGGAAAGACTTGGGAGCTAAAACCAAAGATGAGCGTGCCAGACGGTGATAAAGGCTATGGTCACATATGTTTCCCTAGTGTGAAGAAGCGTCTATAAAAATTGCAACACCTCATGTGAACTTGGCCTACGGTAGCGTATTACTGCATCTAACTCCACTGCCGATCAAGAAAGAGGCAGCTTTAGAAGGTCATATGAAAATCCTAAATCTGTCAACGAAACATGATTTTGTAATTCCAACTTGGAATGCAATTACAAAATCATGTTTGCTTGACATTAACGACGATCAAACGTATAAAAATGGGGGACAGAGGCTAAAAAGAGAACACATCCATGTATACTATCTCCCCTCCTGTTTAACAGATATACAGAGGAAATCTTCAGGGAAGCATTATACGATGCTAATGTGGGCATAAAACTAAATGGTGAACTGATCAACAACATTCGATATGCTGACGATACTGCAACACTTACCAGCCGTATCGAAGAACTTCAGTATCTACTGAGAAAGATCCAAGCCATCAGCGGACAGCACGGTTTGAAGCTCAATGTTTCAAAAACCAAATGGATGGTTATCAGTAAACGACAACAACGAGCAGAACAGCTGATACTTAACACCGAATCAGTAAAGAGCAGGTCGAGAAATATGGCTATCTCGGAGCACTAGTAAATTCTCAATGGGTCCAGTCTATAGAAATAAGATGAAGATTTGAAAAAGCGAGAACAGCGTTTAACAACATGAAGTCATTATATATTAACAAAGATATATCTTTGAAAACAAAAATAAAATTAGCTAAGTCCTACATATTTTCAATTCTTTTATATGGGGAGAGGCATGGACAATGACAAAGCGAATGATGAAGAGACTGGAGACCTTCGAAATGTGGGTATACCGTAGCATTTTGCGAATATCGTGGACCGATGTGATCGGTCCACGAGGAGGTTCTCCGCAGAGTCGGTAAACAGAGAGAAATCTCATTCACTGTTAAAAAACGTAAAATGGAATACCTTGGGCATATAATGCGTCATGAGAAGTATCTCATCCTGCAACTCATCCTACAGGACAAAACAGACAGCAAAAGAGGTCCGGGTAGACGAAGACATTCATGGTTGCATAATCTGCGTAAATGGTGCGGACTCACTTCAGTAGAACTTTTTCGGAGTGCAGCAAACAAAGTTAAAATAGCCATGTTAATGGCCAACGTCCGTAACGGATAGGGCACCACCAGAAGAAGAAGGTTTTAATGATTAAGCTGTATACCTCGAGACCAACTCTCCGTAACTCCAACGCATTTAGAAGAATCATGCCAAGCAAAGCCGCATGCAAAATTGAAAAAGAACCTTAGCAGAAGGTTTTCATTCGCTATTTAAACTAGTAAGTCACCTACCTTGTGGTAGCTTGTCTTCAGTTTTTTTCGCTGAGCACCTGTACACATTTGTCACCCATTTGCAAAATCTGGAATCCACTATTCCGAGTCCAATTGGAATTAGAAGGTCTTGGACAAGTCCTAACCACAGGGCAATACCAGCTACTGGCCAAGGATGTATCAGCTTCGGATAGATGCATAGAATCTGAAATTTAACGTAAGAATTTTTTTTAATGAAGTTCTATTCTTGATAATTTACAAAATATTATACAGGGTGGCCTACAGAAAACTGGCCAATCCGTTTTTATTATCAAAAACTTATTGGATATTTTATCTAAATACTTAAAACATATCACATTCTTCCCCTTCTCCCCTTAAGCCATCCATAAAATTTCGTGACGCAATGTGTATGTCGGTTGGATAATGTTTTCGCATTACCTGTCCATGTCAGTCTCTGTAATGAGGGTATTAGTGGTGTTCGTCTACCATACTGATCCCCCTTGATACGGAACTATTTCTGTGGCAACAGCAAAGTCTTCTTGTTGCCCTCGTCCTCTCCAAATCCGTGGTCGTGCACTATCACTAATCTGGACTCATCCGAAAGAAGAACGTTTTGCAACTGAGGCAAAAGCCAGTCCTATGGTCCCTGGCTCATTGTAGTCGACCGGTTATATACCCGGGAAGTAGTACAGTCACTCTGTGGTAAGTTCTGTGAAAGTGTGGCTTTCGCGCGGAATTCCGAGTCGATTTGCAATTTGATGATTGGATAATTCTTCATCAATTTAGGCTACTATTCTTCCTCTATCAAAGTCAGAACCTAAATGGCCCGACATTTTTAATAAAAAGAAAGTTGATATTTTTTTAACCACTTCAGGTAAGATATCGACTACTTCTAATCATCGCAAATTAAAAGTTAGTGGTTCATTTTTATGGATTTTATGGAATCGACACCCTTTTTCATTTCAATTGTCAGGGTTGAAATTTCAAGGTTATTAGGGGTTGAAGTTAAATGGTTGAAAAGAGTGTGTCTCACTAAAAATATATATAGAGAGTTAGGAAGGTCCCTAGCGGTGAGTTCATATGTCATCAGGATTGGCGAAGTTAGCCCTCCAATTTAGGAAGGGGGGCTTAAGGCCCGGACAACCGTGCTCCCTACCGAGTGGTGCGTGGGGGGGATTTTTGTCAGTTTAGAGCCCTCTTTATATCTGCACCGCCTTGCTATATGGAAAGTTATGAAGGAAAGTGACTCAGTAAATATAGGCATACATACCTATATACTGCATAGCGTACAGAGATGATTACGTGGTGGCTTTGTGTGGATTTGCAATGTTGGCACTTTTCAGTACTTTTGACCCGGAGATTCTGGATCAGGCGACCAGAAGAAGCCAATAAGCAAAAAGATGGTGTCAACCCATTTTGTAAGGCCTGAACCGTTTTGCGGCTTAGGGAAACACACCTATAAGGAGAAGTTCAGAATTAAGGAGGAAACAGACAGAGCAATATTCTGGCAAAATCTTCCTGGGATGATAAACTCCAAGAAATTTCTTGGAAACTTCCATTATTAAAGACCCAAAATCTGTTTGGATCTCAGTACGAACAGGCTACCTATCCTTACAGGATATCCCACAGGACATTGTCGCCTTAGGAAACATATGGCAAGATTACGCCTAGAAGATATCGACGAATGCAGATTCTGTAGGGAGGAGGAAGATACTCCCGATCACCTAGTAACAGAATGCGCCGCTATCCAACGCAAGGAATACTTGGGGCATGAAATCGTGCAAGATGGAGATATGTTGTCCCTGATGATGACATGTTTATATGTCGAAACATGTATGGTGACGGGCTTTATTGATTAATTTAGCACTGAAAGTGATTATAAATTAGATTTTGTGGAGTTGATGCATTTTTAATTCAAAAACGCAGTAATTACGATTACAAAAGACAGGTAATTTTATACTATATTTTAGAAATATACATACTTTAAAATTTAATCATAACCGATAAAAAAAAAGATGCCTTAACACACCGAGCTGCCTCCTGTGAGGATTGAACTCACGACCCCTGGTTTACAAGACCAGTGCTCTGCCACTGAGCTAAAGAGGCTTATGTAATGATACAGTGGTTTTTATTGTGAAATAGCACGGCAATAATTATTATAATATTAGTATAATTTGGACAGAAATAATTCGTACATGGACTCATTATATCTACGATAGACGATGAATAATAAGTTACATAGCAAACAACAGATAATATTTATGTCTAAAATAATTCCGTGCATACAGTTGGTGAAAATTATCGAGGTTAAATTGAATAATGCAATAGAGATAGGTACGTAGAAAAGGATAAAATTATTAGGTACAGAAAACTGGGGCACGCAGTTTCTTCAACAATTGTTAATCGTACGGCAAAAAATGCGAGCTATTAACTTATTTAATACAGGGTGTTTCGTGATAAACGTAAATTGTAATTAAATATTAAAATAATAACTTAAAATAATAACTTTCATACCTATACCATGAAGACAATGCCTATACCTATCTAGAATTTATAAAATAGAAAAAATTTGGCCATTATTTCAAAAACTACAATAATTTGACCACATTGTCCGTGTATAAAATAAAAATAATTCCATAAGAACTTCATTACAGGTACCTACCGAATTGTTTACAATTTACTTATAAAAGTCATCTAATGTGAGATGTGCATTATTGTTACATAACTAGAAATATTGTTTTAAAGCATATACCTACAAAAAAGTGGCCTTACTCAGTAAACTTGATGGTTCATGTATATACAGGGTGGTTCAATTTTGAAAGCGGAAACTTTAGAGGCAGACAGAGAATCACAAAATAATATCAGTTAATATTCTTAAAACTACTTTAGATATTTAAATGAAAATGGGCATATTTGGATACATAATTTAGATACATCTCTTTACGCAAAAATTAATATTTTAATTCCACCAGTGGCGTGCGTACGGACATATCTTCGCACTATTCGAATGAAAATATGTTGCGCCACTGTTTTTTTAAGAAGCAAAAATTATTTCTAGAATTCTTGTTCAATTTACAATAAAAAAAGACTTTTAACTTTTTTTGGTTAGGCACACCGCAAGCAAAAAATTAAAATACCTACTGAAAAAAAAATTAAACAAATTCGAAAATAAGAAGGCCAATCCATCGTTGACGAGAATTGTTATTGATCCATTCTCTTACAGTTATTCTAAAATGCAGGGGAGCTCCATCCAGTTGTATCCAACTCTCATACCTTAAATTAATGGATACATCCTCCAAAATCAGTTCAGAGTTCAACCTTATGGGTTGGTGAGCCACAAACATTACCATCTAACGCTCAACCATTTACGGAAAATTCATTTTGAATTGGCTTCTGATGTGCCAAATAGGTATGGATATTATGGTATAGTCTTTCTAATCTTAGTTTAAAATTATATAAAAAACCACAACTCGATATCCCTTTTTCGCAACCGTCCATAGGCGCACCCTTTTAACTTTTCATAACAATACATGCCCTACGATATTTTAAAAATCCTTTATGTATTAAAAATTGTATGTTCATTTGTATAAAAGTATACTGTATTTTTCCTTGCCGCTCCAACACGGCAACGTATAAACCTACACTGAAAAAGACGGTTTTTGTTTTTAGAAGTTTAGACGTAAGTAGATGCACACGTATCTAGTCCGTGTTCAAACAGCAAGGAACATACCTTCATAATAATTAATATTATTGCTAATACTTGTTATGCAGATACATTTATACTAATATGCTTCTGATATTTACAAATTTTACTCACTTAGTCAGTGACATAGAACGTAAAATTTTTATAATATGTGTATTCGACTTCATTATTTTCAGACCTTAACTGATAATAAATATTTAAAAGAAGACACTGGCTTTGCACATGTAAATCTTGATGCTTAAAACTCCCAACGTGTTCCGCTTGTGTCGTATAGCGGCCATGTCTGACATAGTGACTGCAAAAAGTTTCATCCACTTGAGGTTTTATTAAAAATTATTATCTAATTTGATAGATCTTCTTTCATTTTATTAATCTAAGAAAAACTATTGATCAGATCATGGTTACAATAATCTGCCACCGTGTTCATCATTAACCCAATACTTTTTCCAGTCACTGTAGTTATTTTTATTACTGTCGGTATCCTTTTATATCCCCATGGCAGGCGTGATTTATTATACGTCTTATATACGAGGGAGAAATGTATCGAAAAACGCTGCATTCGATGCTCTTTTATATTATTTAATAAATTATATTAGAAATGCCACAGCTCTTGCGTATTTATTTAATTTGTTATTGGAAACTGCAACCACGATTTCAAAGGAATTATACTAAGCCACTGGCTTTTGTTTACAACACTGGTTGGTTGGTTAAAAAGGCAAATATTATTACTTGGAAATTAGATGACATTCCTATGTTTGTTTATTTTTCTGAGGTACGTACGCTCTCCAATGGTGGAAGTAAAATAATATTTCTGACGTAAAAAGATGTATCTAAATTATCTATCCGAACGTGCCAAATGTCATTTAAATATTTAAAGTAGCTTTAAAAATATTAATAATTTTGGAATTTTTATTTTGACCAAACATTTTTCGAATATAGTCATTTTAACGCATTTTTCGTCGTCTGTAACCCATAGAGTAATAACTATACAGGGTGTTCCATTTCAGAAAAATGACATGCCTATTTTACTAGTTAATGATGCTACTAAAATTTTTAAATTAAATCAATCAATACAGCTCATTGTGGGACACCCTGACACAGATAAAATCAAAGGTTTCACTTTTCTACAATATTGTAAAATATCTACCTAGTCCTAAGTGCATGTACGTACCTACAAAATCAATAGTTACTAGGATTATGGTTTTATTTTTAAATGAAAGTCAATAGTTCTACTTATTATACTATTATTATTGTATAAATAAGGTTTTATTAGATTATTTTGTAATTTTTGCTACTGTATTTAGAAATAATAAAAATAATAATTGAAATACCTACCTACGTACCTATTTCGTTTAGTTGTTAATATATTTTTTTAATTAAAAATTAAACACCTGGGTCTTTTGTTGTACTAATTTATTTTCAGTTACTCATTTAGGTATAATTAATAATTCAAATTTAGTCACGGCATTTCCATAGGTTTGTAAAAATGAATGAGGTGTGGTCATAAAATAATGAGACAACGAGGAGGCGTTTTTAATTCAGCGGAATGGTGGGGATTTTTTAACTCGTGGCATGTTCTATGATTCATCATTCTTGCAAATACCAAGTTTTATCGTATTCGGGTAAATAATCGTTGAACTATCGTCAATCAAGCAACTCAATCCTGACTAATCAATTGATGAAATTACAACAACTCAATGACTTTTTTTATAGATAAAACTACCACACAACGACTGGGAAATCCCGAAGGGATTTCTTGTTCGGGTAAATAATCGTTGAACTATCGTCAATCAAGCAACTCAATCCTGACTAATCAATTGATGAAATTACAACAAACGAAATTAAATCATTGTGTTTTTATATTAAAGAACCATTGTGTCACCTAATAAACAAGATCTTTTCCGATGGTGTTTTTCCGGAAGCTCTTAAAATTGGCATTATTAAGCCATTGCACAAAAAGGGTGATAAGGGTATTGTATCGAACTATAGACCCATATCTCTTATTTCAAATGTGGCTAAGATAGTTGAGAAGGCTATAAAAAAGCGTATGATCTCATATGCAGAAAAGTTTGAAATTTTATCCAGCAGACAATTTGGTTTCAGGAAAAACATATCAACGGAGGATGCTATAGTACACCTTACAAATAAGATATATTCTGCGCTCGATAATAATAATAGTACAATATTTTTTTAGATTTGGCACTGGCTTTCGATACCGTACATCACGAAACACTGATTGGAATTATGAATGATATAGGGTTTAGAGGAATAGGACTGGAACTCATTAAAACTTATTTAACAAACAGAATCCAGTACGTACGAATTGATAGCGAAATAAGCGAACCTCAATCTGTAGAATATGGAGTTCCACAAGGCACTGTTTTGGGTCCGATATTTTTCAATTTTTATATCAATGGTCTTTATCAATTATCCTGCAGAGGCGATGTATCATCATTTGCCGATGACACTGTGATTCTGTATACTGCTGGAACTTGGAGAGAAGTGCAAGAAATTGCTGAAGAAGACATGTCTTTAATTAAAGCGTGGTTTGATGAAATGTACCTTTCAATTAATTTTGAAAAGACTAAATATATTGCGTTTAGTTGTAATAACGCTCAGGCACCTCCATTCAGAAAATTAAATATAAAAGACGCGACGAATCAAGTGACGATTTCTCAGACGAATTCTATAACCTATCTCGGTATTGAAATAGACAGATTTTTAAAATGGGACAAGCATATACAAAATTTAGTTAAAAAAATACGTTATCTCATTTTTAAGTTTCGACAGCTAAGGTCATTTCTACCTAGATCTCAGTTAATTACTGTATCTATGCTCTGGTTCAATCTCTGTTGCAGTACGGAATTGCTGGTTGGGGTGGTGCTTACAATGTGCATGTGAAGCCGCTAGAGACTATTCAAAAACTGTTACTTAAAATCATCTTCAATAGGGCTATATTGTTTTCAACTGAATTATTGTTCAAAGAGAGTGGAATATTTTGTTTGAGACAATTGTATTTTTATAGAATTATTTTGCTACAACAAAAAAAAACGACATACGTTAATTTCTATTGATCACCATCACAATACAAGGCATAAGAAAGAAAAACAGTTTTCTCAACTAAAAGCTTCTAAAAGAAAAGGGCAACGTTCTTTTAATTTCTTGTCACCGAGAATATATTCCAATATTCCTGTAAATATAAGAAATATTGAAAATATATTTCATTTCAAAAGAAAAATAAAAACATGGGTTTCGGATTGTTCCTCAAGGTTAAATAAATTATTAAATTGAAGTGCAGTTCTCGAGTGTGCTGGTTCTATTGGTTCTATTGTTTTTTATTTTATTGTTTTTGATTTTTTGTGTCCAAATGTAATAGGGGGTTGTTTTGTGTCATGACTCATGAATAAGTGTTTATTTTTTTTTTCTTTCGGTTTAGGGTATTACAAAATTTTTAATATTAATACTTATGTTGTGATTAGATCGTATACGAGTGCACGCTTCGAAATGAGTTGATGGCATCCACGCACAAACCATTTTTTGGTTTCAGTGGAGGTATTTCATTTATTTCTGGCTGGCATGAATTGTGTTTACAAGAATGTATATATTATTTGGAAATAAATTATTATTATTATTACATCTGTTATGAACGTGGTTTACGAAAAGTCTTGCCCAGGAAAAACAATAGGTTACAAGTGACATGGACTATTTAAGTATGGTAAAGTATGATTCGAAGACAGCTGGGCCTATTGAAATAACCACACTTTAGAGTATCCGAGAATGCTCACGCCATCATCGCAAAAACACAGCCCGTCAAATTTTCTTGTCCGATTTTGATGGATTGTTACTAGAGACTAAACTTGGGTTCATCATTATGAATCTGAATCCATGCAGTGGCCTAAAAACCCAACCATCATCCAAGAGGTTGTCACACATAGTTAGCTGCTAAACTCATGCACTATCTTTTGGGATTACAAAGATAAAAGTGGTTCTATATCTGAAAAATACGCTTTAACTTAGAGCAGTTAAAAAAGCAATCAGAGATAAAAGAAGGTGATAAATGATGAAAAGCTCCTTGCACAACAATGTTGCAGTACACAAGAGCCGTGTTGCGCTTGCTGACCTGCACAGAATGAGCTTAGATATTATAAATCACCCACCCCATAGTCCAGATCTAGTTTCGGGCGGTTATTACGTGTTCTCAAAAATGGAAAAAGAACTCCGTAGGATCAAATATTTGCTTATTCTTGAAATGTTCAATTCTATCAATTATTAGGAGAACGCTTTCTCTTGGTCCAGAGTAAGAGAAGCGGCATCATATCGAGCGAAACATGCGCTGATGATAGTATTTGGGGGTTATGTTTGTTATTTTGAATTATTTATGCTAACATTACTATGATTTTGTAGAAATTCAACTAAGATAGTTTTTCGCAATTCTGACATATCAACAACCAGTGGCGGTTGGTCCATAAGGGCACATGGGCACGTGCCCTACCTAAAAAATGAAGTAGAAAAAATAATTTTATATTTTATATTTCGCACCAGACCAGTGTGATTTCGTTAGAATTCCCTATAAAATTTTGCATTTGAAAATTTGAATCGAAGACAGCCCTGTCTATGCTATAATCTCTCTTGCAGCGCGTCTATTCACGGAAATGAAACATAACGTAGGTCTTAGTACATATTACGATGCTATTGGACATAACATTTTTGTACCTCTATTGTTTTCTTTGCTATCGCGTGCGAAAAACAGAGACAGCAATGCATCGCTACGCTATACGCTGGTAACAGTAGAAATTAAACGCATTTGTGACGTCATATATGGGGTGCCGCCCTACACATCAGTCTATACAAATAGAATTTGTGCGTGTGGTGTTATTGTTTTCGCGATCGCGCTTTTTGAGTATTATAAAGTGAATGTTTTGATTTTGAACAATTACAATAGTAAAGATGAATTCAGTGCAATATATGAATGTAAATAATGTTAAATTAACATTTGAGGATCGAATTACTATAAAAAAGTTTTGATGGACACCTAACTGTTGCAAATTTATTTGAAACTGAAAAATTTGGTGAATATCGAACCGTCTTTCCAAATGAAGATATTAAAACTGTGTGTAACTTATTTCCTAACGTAAATTACTTAAAATTAAAAAATTAACTCTCTATAATATACGCACGGGACGATTTTCTGAAACACAGTGGGGCTGTGTCTCTGTTACAAATGTTTATCCAAAACAAATTAACATCAACACTTAGTGAATATGTGGTATTGCTGACTGTTTTGTGTACTGTCCTTATGACGACTGTAGAAAGCGAAATATGTTTCTCTACCCTCAAACGGATCAAAACATTTTTAAGAAACACTATGGGCCAGGAAAGGTTGTGCGCGTTAGCAATGCTATCTATTGAAAAAAAACTTGTGAAGTCCATTTCAAATTTTAATGATCAAGTCATCAGCAAAGTGGTGCTGTTCAGAAATCTAGGAGGATGGACTTCACTTACCAACAGTTTTAATGGTCATGGTGATTTAATTCTGTATTGTGAAAAATTTTGGGTGTTATTACCGTATTTCCACCTTGTTGTGCCCCACCTCTTTCAGACTTCACGAGCTGCGACTGTCAACACAACAACTATTGTGCCAAAAATAAGTAAAGTCGCATAAAAAGTAGATTAAATGTCACTCTGAAATGTGGCAACAGTGCCTAGAATCTTACACGATCAACTTCGTTTTGAGAATACAACAGCAAGTCCTCAAGAGAAGAATCATAGGATGTGACCCATCGTTTCTCTTGAAGTGAACACTTCCTTCTATTGAACTCGCGAATAGACCCCCTGGAAGACTGAGTAACTCGTATTTCATGCATTCAAAAGTTCGTACAACTCAAACTCGTGCGAATATGCGTCCATAGTGCAGCGTCTGAGTGTTGCCCTTTTACAAATAATTATCGAATTTTAACAGACTTAAGTTTTAGGCTTATACAGGGTGCAAAAATAAGAATAGTTTTTTACTATAAATTTAAGACATTCTGTAGGGAGCATTAGCAACAACAATGGATAGCATCGTGAAATCATACTGTAGCCTCATCTTTTCTAAGCATTTTGGATTTTTAATTTCTCTGATATCTGTAATATCAAAGAAAATACACAAAATATACAGCATCAACCCCCTCCTGCCAACCTGCAAGATGTTCAAATAAAGGTTACCAAATTTGGAATGGACTTGACCAAAATCAAATGTCCAATTTAATATCCAGTATGCCGAGGCGATGTGAAGCAGTCATTAGAAGTGGAGGTGGAAAGACACGCTACTAAAATGTCTTTTTTGGCTATTTATTGCAGTGTTATTTTTCGTTTAATAAAAACACATGTTCTGGTGTAAACCTGTGTATTTTCTATTACAGATATCAGAGAAATTAAAAAACCAAAATGTTTAGAACACATGAGGCTACAGTATGATTTCTCCATGCTTGTTGCTAATGCTCTCTACAGGGTATCTGAAATCTAACGTAAAAAAACTATTCCTATTTTTGCACCCTGTATAAGCCTAAAACTGACGTCTGTATACAAAATTCTATCACAGTGCAATTACCAAAGAAAAAATCTACAGTTCAAAAAATTATCGAAATCGATTCATCGGTTCGCGAGAAAATCAACTTTGAAATTGAGCATAATTTTTGGTTGTGCTAAGTGTATAATACTATTACACGTGGAAATGTAGCAGCAGGGGGTCTACCGAAACAGGAACATTGTGAACGTGGTCTACGGGAAAAAAGTTTGCGAACCTCTGATATATACTAATAATAATAATAGCTGATTAAATTAGCATTTAGCGAATACAAATTCAAGATCAACACCAATTTGCATAAAGTATTAAATGCTTATCTTAAAAGTATGTTTAACACCACCTACGTGGTGAAAATACAATAGGTATCTACGTAGGTACAGTCAACAACAACAACAATCATTAGTAATTAGTATGGATCTTACAATCCACAAATAATAATATGCAGGCTAATAAATGTACGTGGGCACACTGCAATATCACAACATGGAGAAAAGTTTTGGAGATGTAAGTAATATTTTTTGTTCGTACTGACGAAAAATAAGGTCACCGCACATTTTATAATACAGCGTGGTTTAATTGATTAATTAAAGTTGTAGCGAAATATTCACGAAAATAGGTACCTATACCTTCTGTCAAAAAAGTGCCAGGAATTTTTAAATAAAACATTCAATATTTATTTTGTCGATCAATGGTATGGTTGAAAACAGTGGCGGCTTGTGGCAGTTTAATGTGGTGAAGCATAACATAAAATAAAGTCATATACTTAATATGTAGCTAAAATTAATAGGGATATCCCTACTTCGTCAACTGCATAAAAATATAGGTTATGGTTATAAGTAGGTACCTCACCTAAGTATTGTTTTCTTTAAAAAGTGTAATTAGTATCTAGAATATATTTGCCTACTTCATAATAATACTAAATAAAACACATTTTATGAAACTGTCAATCAAATAACTTTTATGCTACCTGTTCAGCAAATCATAATACGTCTCATACCAGATATTATTAAAAGCTCCGATTTTATGTATTTGCCTTTATTTATATTTATCAAACATTTATTTAAATCTGGAACAGGTGTGTCTGAATATTTTTAACAAGATTTGTCGGTTCCTAAAAGGAATGTTGATTAAAAAAACTTAACTTTAGTTAAAATTAAAAAATAAATATCATTTTTCATAATAACTTCGCTTACCTGATGTCAGCGTAAATATAATTTACGCTGCTGATGTGTAGTACTTCCACTTGCTTCTTCCATATTAAAGTATGAGATATTATAATATATTATATTATTAAAAAAACAATATTTTACGGTACCTACCCATTTATTTTTATAAAAATCGGTAGGTACCTACTAATTAATAACCGTATATACAGGGTTACTTGTAATTAGACCTGAATATTTTAGGACGTGATAGCAGGAGTCATAAGAAGCCAATTTGACTATATAGTACCCTGGTCCAAAGTGGACCCTTTTCAAGATATTCGAATTTTTAAGATTTTTTGGGAAAGTGTCACCTTGAAGTCGAATATTTATAATATTTTTTTAATTTGGTCTCGTTTTGAAGATTTTTTGGTGGTTTTTTGTTAAAAATAAGGCACTTAATTAAAAGTACTAGAAATCTGGTAATTACTGGAGCGGTTGCCCTTTAAATCTACATCAAATGTAAAATATTAACAACACTTTAATTTAAATCGACGGTTTGTCAAAAATATTTCATTAACATTTTTTGAGCAGCTTATTTAAAAAACATCTCCATGTTTTTAGCTATCCACAAAGATAAAATAGTTAGCTTATCTGTGTATGATCTTTTGGTAAATTCGATAACAAAGCACTGAAGTAGTCAAATCCCGACTAACGCTATTTCAATGTTTACCACTATGGTTATTTAAAGCGGTGTGATTGGTCGTCTACAACAACAGTAGGCTCCTAGTGATCCCCTGTGGGATTCCCCACTTAATTGTTAGTGTGATTTCGTCATTTCTATGCAATACATCAAGTTCGCTGTGTTAAAGACACTGTTATTTTTTTATTGTTATTTAGTAGTAATTTAATATTTTATTATTCATTTAATCAATTTGTTAAAAAAATATAACATTACCTAGATTTCCATAGCAACATATATAAGTTCTATTAAAAAGTAGATAATAATTATTAATTAGTGGTAAACATTGAAATAGCGTTAGTCGGAATTTGCCTACTTCAGTGCATTGTTATCGAATTTACCAAAAGATCATACACAGATAAGCCAACTATTTTATCTTTTTGGATAGCTAAAAACATGGAGATGTTTTTTAAATAAGCTGCTCAAAAAATGTTACTGAAATATTTTAAATAAAAGTGTTGTTAATATTTTACATTTAATGTAGATTTAAAGGGCTACCGCTCCAGTAATTACCAGATTTCTGGTACTTTAAATTTTTCTTTTAATTAAATGCCTTATTTATAACAAAAAACCACCAACAAATCTTCAAAACGAGACTAAATTAAAAAAATATTATAAATATTCGATTTCAAGGTGACACTTTCCCAAAAAATCTTAAAAATTATTCGAATATCTAGAAAAGGGTCCACTTTGGATTAGAGTACTATATAGTCAAATTGGCTTCTTATGACTCCTGCTATCACGTCCTAAAATATTTAGTTCTACTAACAAGTAACCCTGTATATTTTTTAATTTGTTCACTATTTTTTTAGATTTTGAGCTTAAATATGTAGGTAACTAAATAGAAAGACTAATTTGTATTCAAAATATCAAAAATCAAAACTTTAAGCTTCCCGAAAACTAAATACAAATAATAATATTAGCATAGCACTAGAAATTTGCGACTGTGTGATAGAGATAGATATAATCAAAATAATAATCGACATATAGATACTAAACACTCGCCAAGCGTTGTCATATAACCTTATTTTACATTAAATCTCTGCTGCATCTATATGAAGCGCGTTTCTTATAGTGTTTTTTTAATGGCAAGATTCGTATGCTATGCTTAGTAAAATTAAACGCTGGCAACTATGTTTATCCGAAGCGCGATAGGTGGTTGTATAGTGGGTATACGCCAGATGGCAGTGTTGCCCATTGTTGCTGAATTATAGATGAAACTGCTTTGAGGAACGCTTCATCTGCATAAGAACGTGTATGATAAATAAATAGGCTATTGTCATAGGACACAAGCACTGGCAAGGGTGTCAACTGTCGCACACAGGGAAGAGAGAAATAAATAATGTTTTACTATTATTACACGAATAAAAAAATAGGGAAATACTTATAGGTATGTAAATTAAGTATGTTAAACAGGTTTATACGATAAAGTCTGCTTCAGATGAAGACGAAATGCATAATTACAGTTGTATGGTAAAGCAAGAAAAATAATTACACAATAAAATAGAATTAAATACTTAAATATTATTACTTTTACTGATTATTTAGGTGAAGCGTTGCTTCACCTGCTTCATAGGACAAGCCGAGAATCCAGAAAATGAAGCAGTAGATAAACTAGCAAAGCAAGCAGCATTAACAGAAACCAACTCGACTAAATTTGAATTGCCGTATTCAGATTTACTTAGAATCGCCAGAAACAAACGAGATAAAGCGTTCGAAGACTATTTCTTAGATTCCTTTTCTGCAGAATTTTATAAGCTAATCCAACCCAACATCGCTAAAAAACTATGGTATTCAACTGAGAACAACCGAAAATTTTTTCGAGATGTATATCGTACTAATATGTAAAGGGTGGATGTTTGAAGCTGCTTCACACTTGGTGACTAATCTGGCCATTTGGTTTAAACCAGTGCAAAAAAAAAATATTTTGTCGTCTTCTAAGTAGGGCCCATAAATCCACCATACATTTTTACAATTATCAAAACATTTTTTATTATAATTTTCCGGGATAATTCAGTTCCTTCCCTTGGCGGTTTTGGTACGTTTCTGTTTGCAATTCGGATGCCTGCCTGTTGGTTTGATTGCATATTAAACTCGCGTAGAAGATTTTATCAATCGAACGTTCCACGAGATCATCCTAGGCATATTCAAAACAACACAACCCATGTAGCAACTTTGAAAAAAACCCATTTTTGACCATTGTTCCAACATCGGAACTTTCCCATCTATCTAACCCATCTATGAAAGGGTAGCTAAATTAGTTGGTAGAAACAAGTAGCGGGGATGCTGGACAGGCCTTTTTCATACGGTTGACTGATGACAGTTACATAGATTGAGTTTGTAAAAGTTTTATGTTGACAAAAAAAATGTGTGACAAAAAGTAAGTGTATTTTTGTCTCTTTTTTATTTGTTTCATAATTGACACTGCACAGACATTCCACCAACCTAACATATTGTGCCGAAATTGGTAACGTTCAATTATATTTAGGTTCATGTGTAAAAACGGTCACTTAACCTCAATGCAAGTGGAACAATGGGCGCTAATGACTACACAATGTTTTTGTTGATAATTTGCTTATTTATCGACTTAATTTTTATAAATAGTAATGGGGGATGGAAATTTGCTCACAAAAGGATTTGTGCAATAAAATGCAATACCTATAGATATTTAATTTTTTGTACCGAACTAGTAGATTTGGTAGAAAGTGAAGATTTTTGGACCGCAGATATTTTTGTCATGCCACCAGAAGACGGCTACGATATTCCAAAAAAGAGAAATTGGAAAAAATAAATTTTTTTGATAATTATATATATATATATCAATTTTTGGCAGATATGACCACACTTTATGCACTAAATCAGATAAAACATCATAATTTTTTTTACAAATCTCTGTGAGATTAGATGTTTTGTTGCAATCTTGCTACTGTCAGGTTACTGGTCAGTCTCAGGTGAAGGATATGGTAGGAGATAGATACTGAAGCGTGTAATATAAGAGTAGTAAATGCGATGACTAACCAAAAGATACCTCAGTCCAACCTAGGAGTCGGTGGATCAGTTGTCCTTTGTCCTTAATCTCATAGAAAAGTTGCCTCCTTTCAAAATTTATGGTGAACTGAATTGAGAAATGTCCACTAACTGGCAGCAAACTAATCGAAAAAATTCCACAAGGCTTTTAGGACTTCTGCACAGATATAGAGAACAATGTTACTGTTACTAGCTGGCATGGTAATCGAATTGTCCTTATGGTAAGCATCTGTGATGCAACAGAACCTGGACAACAAGCTGATAGATGGGTTTCTACAGAAAAAAAGAAAATTCCAGTTAGCCAACCCAATGTCGTGGCTCAATATACCTAATAAGTATAATGGATGAAAATATTGAAATAGAACACCAAAACTACACAAGAAAAAGGATAGGATTCTTTGGGACAATGTCAAAATTCTAGAATACAAATCTAACTCCACAAAAAAAAAAATTAAAATAAACTATCGGAATAATAAAAGCTGAATAGCAATGCCTGCCTCTCAGAGTTTTCTATAGATATTGACAGAATTTGGTTAACATTTTTTAGTTCAAACACCAAGTATAGTCTAGTTAATAAAATAAAGTAACTTGTTGACGGTGGTTAAAAATATGGGATTCCTATAATATGGATACTAATTGGTTATATTTTTGCCTTCTTTTTATAAAACTAGTAGTGAGTAGTCCAAATTTTCTATAAGTTTTTAGTGTGTAGTGGTATAAGCTGCGGCAATATTTTTGTCGTTTACCTAACTAAGCGGTAGAAGTGTCTTTTGTAGGAGGGTTTGTATGTATATTTAAGAATTATGATTATTAATAAATTCAGCTGAAGTACATGATTTTTTTACTTCTGATTCTTGGTTCTTAGTCGATTTTAAGATGCGTGGATGTAAATCCAATTATAATAGCGCATTAAAACAAGAGCAAAATAGCAAACAGTTTTTCTTTTTCCCGAAGATGATAATTTGAAACAGAAATGGTTACAGGCTATATTCCTAGATCTAATTTTAACCCGTCAAAGACCGCGGTAGTTTGTACAAACACTTTCCTGAGAGCCAATTATACGGGAGGATAATTGCCTTTCAACCGGATGGAACTTTAACAAAAATTCCCTATAAAACCAAACTTAAACCCCGTGCGTGTGCATCTAATTTTCCAAAGTTGCCTAAATATTTGTCAAAAACAGTCCCAATCCCTATAAAATCACTCGAAGAATGAAAATATGAACAAATCGAACATGCCAATAAAGAAAAAATATATTATTCATAAAAGCCCATTTAATTGAAATTATTGTAGAAGATCTTCTTTTAATTTAAGTAAAATTAATGTTTCTAATAACCGGTATATTAAAACAAATGAAAAATTAGAATTCTATGTTACAAAATACGATTACAAAATAATGTACAATTATTTTCGTTGCGACCGCTCACCGGCCGAGTATGTGTGTGTCTACAGTCTACATTATTACCTTATTTATCACAAACAGTAAATTTAATAGTTGACAAATGTCAATATGCGAAAACTATCAACATTAATCATTATTTAAAATTTCAAATATTAACGCTGCCATGCGGTATTCCGCAACTGAAGTGACCATTTCGACGTCAAAACAGTTGGGTTATTATCTTCTCCAACAGAAAGTGTAAAACTTTGACTGATATTTGAAACACAATGTGATAAACACAAATGAACCATACAGTGTGAATTCGAAAGGATTCCGAACCACCTGTAATTTGTGTTATGCAGTTTATGCAAAAATTACAAACCAATTGGATTATTTAAAATTACAGACTAAATATTGGTTTTTTTGTTCTCTGATTCTCTCATTAAATGACGTGGGTCCCACATTTAGTATCTACCTAAGTATTCCACATTAGTATACTTTAAAGTGCGTGTTAATTTTCAGAAATTTGTCATGCCTTTTTATGATCGTTATAAAAATGAAGGAACAGTAAACAGTTTAATTAATTTAACGTTATATATTAATTAAGAGAGTCAATAAGCGCATAATCCGGTGAGAAAAAATGCCATTATGTCTAAAATATAAACGAAAGCGTAAAAGTATACACATAGAGGGTGATTCAAAAATATCTTGTCCTGAAAATATACTAATATTACTAAACCGTTCGTTGGTAGGATTTCACTGACTGACTAAAGAGGGGGTTGAAAGTTGAGAGTTAATAGTTGGATGATGGGAAATGTTCAGTCCTTTTGACAAAACCAATAAGGTTTGTACATTCGTAGGAGTTCATTAACCCAACGAAATTAATAACCAGGATACCTGTTGGACATAAGCAGAGCTCATCTGCGATATCTAAGTGGATTTTTATTTTTGTTTGATATACTTTGATATCGAAATATACGAAATATTAAGCACTATAACGGGTGTCCCACCGGGAAGGGGTTCGATCGATTATGGAGAAACTACACTGTGCAACAATCTAAAAATCTGGTGTGGTACTTACGTCGACGGGACTAATTGGGCTAAAATGTTTTCAAGAATCTAGTATTTCCGGTTATACCGGAAATGGGTGTCAACTTCCTTATTTCAAATGCGAACCTATATAAATTATATATTTTTTTGATTCTCCTTGTAATTCTAAACATATTTCATGCATAATATATTGTACCTATCGCTAGCCGTTTTCGAAATATTTGAAATTTGATGTCAAAAATGACGTTTTCAGAATAAAGAATAATAACAATCTTTTATTATATGGAAGCTTTAATAATTTAATTTGTTAGAATATACTAGGAGATATAGATCTACTATAGACGCCTACGTATATTTTTTTAGTGAATATTAATACAGGGTATTTGAAAAAAAGGGTAAAAAATCAAATTGAAAAAATATCTGTCAAAATTCAAAATTTTTAAATTTTATATTTTTTTTGCTTCAAAAATTAGGGCAAGTTTATGAAATGATGTCTATACCAAAAACTGATAATTTTCAAAATATTGACAATTTAACATTTTTCTATTACAATAGTGATATGAATTTGAAATTTAATTGATTTTAGTTGACCATGATGTCTTTAGATAGCAAATAAATATGACACTTGTCAAAAATAATCAACAAGTATGACAAATTGTAGATGTTAATTAGTAGTAATAATCATGTCGGCGTATAAATTATCTAAATTTGTTTATTATTTATGGAGAATGTGGCAGAGTGATAACAAGAACGTGTGAAAACATTTGCTACCAAATACCCAGAAAAACACAAACCATAGATTTTAGTTGGCCATGGTGCCATGGTGGTAAAATCAATTAAATTTCAAATTCATATCAACTATTGTAATAGAAAAATGTAAAATTGTCAATATTTTGTAAACTATGAGTGTTTGGGATAGACATTTTTTCATAAAATTGCACTTATTTTTGATGCAAAAAAATAAAATGGGGGGTTGCCATTTAAAAATTTTGACACTTTTTTCAATTTGATTTTTTAACTAAAAAAAAAGCACTAGTTCTAGGCAAGAAGTAGTATTAATTTGAAAATCGGTTTTTTACAATTATAAATAATAATGTAAAAAGCTCAGCATTTTGAAGTGGTTGTTAATTGGTGCGTAGACCCTCGCACGTTTTGTCGCCATGCGGATGTTGAAGTCGCGTTTGGTGGAAACTGAGTACTTCCCCGCAATTGTTAATAATAATAATAAAGTGATTTATTGTGTATAATAATTTACAAAAATTATTACAACAAAGGGCATGAGATTTGGCTATAAAGCCACTCTTACACTCTCGCCCAATAGGAAAAAAAACAATAATAAAATATATATATATAAAAAACAATAATAAGTAGCATTAAACACTAAATCCAGCTGCAGATTACAAAGTATGAAAAAAAAATAGATTGATTCTTAATTAGAAAAAAAAATAAATTTTACATTTATAACAACTTAGAACTACTCCAAAGAAATACATAATGCATAGGTATAATGTAATATGTTATGACAACATTAATCTTTGCCTAAGCTCTCTCTTGAACGAGTAAGGAGACAACTGGAGAATATCCACGTATTGATTCATAATTTTCGCGCCCCTATAAGAGAAAGAGCCTTCGAAATGTAAACTTCTATGTAATGGAATAAAAAAGTAATTGAAACGCAATTCTCTGTCATGTAAATTAGAACCCCGTAGCAAAAAACTGTGAAGATATTGGGGAGTTTCACTATTTAAAATTTTGTAGATTAGCATAGCGAATTGATATTTTATTCTTATCTCAATTTTTGGTGGTGTTGCCGCCCCTCTTAGAATATCGTAGTAATATTGAATCATCCAGTGACAGAGTGGTGTTATTTATTATTTTGTTGTCGTGTATGAGTAGCAAAATTATCAAATATTATATCAAATGATTATTGTATATTTAGTGTTCTCTTACTTTAGTGTTTTGTGATATAGAACAGTTTGCTGTTTTGCTACTTTGTTGTAGTTTGTTAGTCCTGACTACTCTTATTGTTTATTTTTTAAAATGAACAAATTTACTCGCGGAAAGACTCTCCACGGTCAAACAAGAGAAGTGATAGCGAATCTTTATAGGTAGGCAATAATAATATAAAATAATTGCATTTATATAAAAGCCAAAAAGTAAGTATAAAAAAAAAACCAAAGTCGCCTCGTTTGACGGCATTCTTTTACTTACCTATACCTGTTTTATATGTTGTTGATTTTTTTGCGTTTTTAGGTTTTGCGATGAAGAAGACTCAAAAAATTCCCTTAAGTTACCGCTAAAAAATAAGCTTAGTCGGGTGTCCCTTTATAACGGAGTCGGCGTATCAACTGTCAGGAAAATTCATAACGAAGATAAAGAAAGGCTTGAAAATAACCCGGATGAAATGTTATCCACTCCCGGAAAAAAAAGACCGCGTCAGTCTTTTGTGGAAAAGGGCGATGATTTTGATTTTCAAATAATTAGACATTTGACAAATAGATTTTATCTCGAATTCAAAGTTGTCCCAAAAACTAGGAAGTTGCTACAAAAACGGAAGGAATTTTTCTATTCTAGGGAAACACTCAGTACTCACCTGACGACCAAAAAATGTATGTGGTAGATCGAATTATTAGATCACATGGACATACTCCTTTTAGAACGCCTCCGTATATGTGCGAGTTAAACCAATAGAGTTAGTATGGGCAAAACTTAAATTTAATAATATAAGAAACCACAAAACCACCGGAAATGTCAATTTTCATTAATTTTAATTTTTTAGTAACTAAATGTATGTTTACTAATTATTACTATTTTATGAATGAAATCAGCCATGTTTTATTACAACTACATCCCCCTTACGGACGCGGCGCTGTTACAGATCCATTTGCCACACTATAGGTGACATTTGAAAATTATTTTTTCAATATAATATTTTAGTTGTTATGATTATATATCAAATAATTAACTCATCCTATAATGAAAGCGAAAGTTAGTTTCATAAATTCTTATACCAACATAGGTATTAATTAATATTATTTAATTGTAATATTGTTTAAAGATAGGTACATATTTTTTTAATAAATGTTTGCATCCACTTTCGAAAAATATGAAAGAATCAATCTTATAATTAAAAGTAGGTATACAGTTATTTTAGATAGATTCAAGGGTTCTTATTAATTATTATTGAATTTCATAAGGAGAAAGTAATGTAAAATTTTTATAATTTAAATAATTCAGGCTTGTTTGGCGAAATAGGACTCAAAAAAAAAACTCGACAGATTGTCTTTCGACGCTGTACTTCTACCAGACGACCGTTTTGTCGATCTACAACTCATCAGCGGTACTCGGTCAGTGGTTGATAGTGAGACTCGATTGATTTTAGCCAGAAAAATCTACAGTGCTTTCATTTTAAACTTACTATCTCTACCCAAAATATCTGGTCATCTGAGATTTTCGGCAAAAACACGTCGATTTTGTTTTTGAGATAGTTGGTTGAATTTTGTGTTCCACCCCGTCACCTCCAGCCACCATAATTTTATAATTTCAAATGTCATCCCCTGTTTTGACACATTATTTTAAGCAGTTTAAAATGTTTTATGCGTATACCAAGAATCAATTAAATTGTTCGATATTATAGTAAACAACAAAATAAAATAGTAACAAAAATTGGAATAGCAAAAAATATGCACTTGTTCATACTTTATCATCTAATACTTAGTATTGTTTTATTAATACTGTTGGCAAGACACACAAAACAAATGTGCTCTGCATTGTGGCATCATTTTATTAAAGTTTATTTCTGTCTAGTTTTAAGTTTTTCTTACGTTAAATAAAACACAAAAAATAATACAGTCCGCTAATTTAACCCCAAAATTTGGTCCTTCGAGCCTGATCCGCATATGTAGCGCTTAAAACAACACAAAAAATAATACAGTCCGCTAATTTACTCCCAACAAATAGGTACAAGAGAAAAGAGATAATTTACGCATTTACGGAAGTGGAAATAGTTGTGCTCGTAGGACAGCAGCAGTTTTCAACGATAGACACCCTGGTAAAAATACAAGCCAGCAGGATACACTCTGTCCACGATAAGAATGGGATAGCATTGGAATCTAGGAAACGGTAAGAGTTACAATGTCTGTTAAATTAGAGAAAAGTTGTACAATTTAAACACCTTTTAAATGGTTTTTTTCAAAAGTACAGTAACTTTAGTCGTTTTCGAGAATTTTTGAAAAAACAATTTTGCAATTTTGGTTTTTTATTTATTTCTGACATTTTTACAGTAACAGTAGCGTTTACAAATTTTCACTACGACGTTTCGTTTTTGAAAAACCATCATCAACTTCGTTTTTTTTAATACGCCCTGGATTTTTTATTAATAAATTTAAGCCATTTTCAATTTAAAAATAGGTAGTATATCACACGTAATGGTTTCAACAAGCTTTCAGTATTTTTAGCTGTTATTATTCAAGAAAAATCGCCCTAGTTTGGCACTTATTTTGCGTAAAACATTCATCTGAGAAAGGCGTTTTTTTAATAACATCAAAAAGCACAAAAATGTCAACTAAATTGTTGTACGGAGATAGAAATAAATTGGCAAATAATAATAAATAATTGTGAGTAACGACGAACGAATGTGTTTGCTAAACCTACTACTCTGCATTCAGTCAGTTAAGTGCCAAATTATGGCGATTTTTCTTGAATAAGTTTAACTAACAGCAAAAATACTGAAAACTTGTTTAATTTAAGAAAACCAAGTTGATGAGGGTTTTTCTAAAACAAAACGTCGTAGTGAAAATTTGTAGACACTATATTATTCTCCTGAAAAATTCATTAATTTTTTTATATCTGTAAAATAATCGCAATTTTATATCTGTAAAATAATCGCAATTTTATATCTGTAAAATAATCGCACAAATCGTTTTTTCAAAAATTCTCGAAAACTGCTAAAGTTAGTTTACTTTTGAAAACACCATTTAAAAGGTGTTTAAATTGCACAACTTTTCTCTAATTTAATCTACATTGTAACTCCTACGTTTCCAATGCCAACCCATTCTTATCTTGGACACAGTGTATACTTGATTTAGTAAGAAAATTTGGTGTGTAATATAAAAACTCGTCAACCAAGGATTTTTCTATGAAGACAGGCAGTGTAGATACAATGAGTTAAATATAAATTAAATTTTTCTTCCACATTGATCTGATCGTTGTATATCTTTGTAGACCTAATTGCAATTCATGTTAGACCATTAGTAAGTATGTCAATGTACTGAAATACTGAATTGTTGTGCCACTGATGATGGACATATTGTGTCCAAAACATGTCTAGCCAATCTAATAATAGACTAAGTTGCTTGATTTGTATAATTTCGACTATAATTTCAATCAATAAAAAATTAAACTTCATGGTGCATATTATTCGAGGGGACGTTTTTAATTCCTCCTATATCTTCTAGGATATTCTAACAAATTAAATTATTAAAGTTTCCATATAATAAAAAATTGTTATTATACTCTATTCTGAAAACGTCATTTTTGACATAAAATTTCAAATATTTCGCAAATGGCTGGCGATAGGTATAACATATTATGTATGAAATATGTTTAGAATTACAAGGAGAATCCAAAAAAAATATAATTTATATAGGGTCGTATTTGAAATAAGGAAGTTGCCACCCATTTCCGGTATAACCGGAAGTGCTAGATTTTTGAAAACATTTTAGCCGAGTTGGTCCCGTCGACCTAAGAACCACACCAGATTTTCAGATTGTTCCACAGTGTAGTTTCTCCATAATCGATCAAATTCCACAGAAATAAAATGCCCCCTCGTAAATACTACTTTATATAAATAAATAAATAATTATTGCAATACCTGTTATTTTTTGCGTTGCAAAACGTTCACTTCGTGAAATATCATGAACAGAACAATTTTTTTTTCGAACTAAATTCACTATACGATACGAGCAAAATAACGTTCATTTTAACAGGTGAGGTTCTTTGAAATCACGTACCTACTATAAAATTGTATGTATGAGTATTGCGAAAAGATAATCTCAATGTTTATTTCAAAAACTCACAATCATTTTCAATTAAGGTCGGGTTTAGAACCGTGGGGCACCTTTACCATCAATTCATTAACAATTATATTATAGCAACATTTTTCTACAATACTTACATTAAATAATTCTAGTAATTTTTCATAATTAAAAAGTAGAATTACAATCTTCCCCGAAAGAACTTCCTTGGGAAGCTATACACAGGTCCTGTACAATTAGTTATCATACCCATAATTAAACCCTTTCTTGGATCCGCTAGCATTTTTCACGATTTCCCACAATTTCACTAAAGACAGAAAGCTCACAAATATGTTGCCATCAACAAAGTTGTCTAACAACATGTTGATAAAAAGTACCAAACAGCAGTTGTCAATTTTAATTAAGGAACGTTAAAGTTATTTCTCGTAAATTGTGTGCTTTAAAAACGATTAAAATGGGAAGTGATGAGGATATAGCCATTTGTGGGACGCCACCCGAAATTGTTGAAGCTGCAAATATGGTTACTTGAAATCTGCTGCCGAAGAAATCTAAAGAAAAATACAAATTGACCTATAATCGTTCCTTGGACTATTGCCTTAAAAAACTTACGACTTCCCACTCCAAAAACGTTGTTATTGCATATTTTCCAAATTATGTGTGAAGATAAAAGCATCTATACTTTGTGGTAAAGTTATTCCATGCTAAGAGCAACCCTTAATGCAAAAGAATATATCGACATTTCAAACAAAAGTTCTATCACGGGAACAGATATAGCAAATTATTACTGAAGCAACAGATGACATCTATTTGATAACTAAGTTAATTTTAAAGTAGAGCTTGAAAAAAATTGAGTATAGTTATTTTTTAGAATGCTTTAATATTCGGTATAATATAGAAGATTTGGGATAGAAGCTTTTAAGGCTGTTCTCCTAAGCAAAGATTAATCTACACAATAGATAGTCAGCGTATATGGGAAATAAAACAAAAATTGAAACTGTCTCGACACGAGCTACATCTATTAGAAAAACATGCAACCATGGAAATTGTAGATGGCGTTATATGTATTGTGTTGAAATAAAATAATCATATGGGCAATGTTAGACAAGGACGAGTATACTTTCCCCTACGAGGTGGGAGTTTGTTTTTATATTATAGGTATCATATATGTACTACTGTGCAGCAGTGTTTTTTGTTTAAAATTATATGGTATACGTATACCTATCTACGCAAAGATTAATGTGTATGGACGAAAATAAAAGAAATTACTATAATAGTATAAATATACAGGGCTGGTTTATTAAATGTTTTAGACAATAATTTTAAATGACTAAAATAATATTATTTTAGTCATTTAATTTTAAATTTCGGATATAAGGATGCATCAAAAAGTTATATTTAAATTAACGAAATTTGGCGTTATAGATAGGACTTCCGGTTATTACCTGATTCAGTTTTAAGGATCAAACTCAAACAGCAGATTCAACTTGTCGTTAACATTATGAAAAAATAAATCTCAGAGGCGGGTAAATTAAAGGGGCATACAGGCGTGAAATGCTACCCTAACTTTTTTATGCACATTTTTTGCGTGTTTCAATTCGGAGATGTAAAATCTAACAAATTATATACGTAATAAATGTATCCTTCTGTGATATTGATAGAAAGTCATCGTTATCGCGTAATATCGATTTTAAGAAATGTTAATATTAAAAAGGCTGTGCTTTTTACAAGTTGCTGAAGTAAATAAGGTTTGAAATTTTCAGCATGACAATAATTATTTAAAAAAATACGGTTTCGAAATGCAGGATGTAAAAAATTAGAATTTTTAATCTGTTTTTAATGAAAATTTAAATCTATTGAGAAATATGGTTCAGGGTTTTTGTGAAATGTATTTTACTCCAAAGATTCTACTCATCGATTATAACCGAATTAATTTACTCAAAAATATCTATACTAGTAAAATAACACAATTATCACAATTAGGTTCAAATTCTGCAACGCCGAATTGAAAAAAAAACTTACAGTCTCCCTAATATTGGTTTTTGTGCAATGATCATAAAACTTTAAAAAACTAACGATTTATGTAGATTGTATTGTTAACACGTTTCGTAAAAAGCTTTAAAAACCCACCAACAGGGTGTTAAAAGTATCACGACAATAACTTTTTTCATGTTTTAACAAGTACAATCGTCTGCTTCAGATTGATCCTTAAAAACTGAATAACAGTTTCTCTATATAAAAAAATAAAACTCGTAAATATCATCCCCAAACATTTAATTTGAATACAATTACATAACACCATATTTGAAAGTAAATAAAAAAAAACAGCATTACCTAGTTTGACAGATTTGCAAATTGCAAATCAAAGTATCTATGTATACAGGGTGTTGCATAAGTACTTGTACAAACTTTAAAGGGTGATTCTTTGACTAATTTTAAGATACAAATTTCATATGTACATGGGTCCGCTACGGCTTGGTTTTCGAGATACAGGTAGTTCAAAAAGAATATTATATTTAGGATTATATGCTTGTTCAATAGCATCGCAATTTGGTGCAATTCGGGATACAGGTGTATTGATGACACCAGAGCTGTCAAAAGAACTAATAAAAAATACGAAAAATAACAAAATACAAATATCATTCAAAAGACAACAATGCACATAATAGTCGGTACCAAGCCAAATAGGTAGTAGGTAAATATAGATTTATTTTGTTTCGGGCTTGGGCTTGGCACCGACTTATTGTAATCAAAACTACCCACCAAACGGATACATTTAATTTTACGCAGATGCTCAAAATGTTAACTTTCTTTCATTAATAGAGACCTGTGAAGTGAGCTTACCTCTTACGCCCACGTATTAAGTACTAAGTTTCAGTTATCAGTTATAATTTTTTATTTTCCAAGAAAGCGAAACGAGATATTTAAAACGGAATTGGGCCGCCCTCATGTATACCTCCGGGGGCGGCATCGAAAATCGCTACACGTCACAAACTTGTAAATGCTTAGAACTACCCCTATATCAAATTTATATTTTCTATCTTTTTTGTTTCATACCCAAAGCCCTATTCCTACCGAACTTATTATTTACCCGAAGAAACATTAAAAAGAAGTAAAATTTAAGTACCTAAACCGATAAAGTGGAACTTATACCTGATGAAGAGACAGACTATTATAATAGGTATACCTAATTTAATATAGGTAGCACTGATAATTTTTTTATTATAGGTATTATAAGATCTACAACAATCTTGTTACATCTTTGCCACATTGTCTACGTGAAATATTTAGTCAAAAGTATGTTTCTATCTAAAAGCTTTTCATTTAACGATTGTTCGCCACTGATCATGGGACTGGTCTAGTCTTGAAACATGTATGACATGGATTAAATATTATTATATTAAATTTAATTCATAGAGATTAGGCTTTTATTTCAATACTGTACTTGTAATAAATCACCCTGTGTGTTTCTTTTACCGACGAATTGGCAACAGTACGACACACACCACATTCGCTTGTTTTTTTTTCTACCCTCCCTGCGTATCCCCTCCAGATTAATACAGAATTTCATCAATTTCTCTCTCTGACAATACAGCATTGCCGGTGCATATCTGTTGCAAATGATCTAAATAATTGTTATACGTTGCGTTTTGTTTTTGATATTAATAAACTACAAAACGGTTTCTGGCTGTGACAATACTGCTCTATGCTTTACACGCTAGTCTACGCCACGTAGTGGCAGGCATACTTAGAGATGTTCTGATTTTAATGCATTGGGCTGACTATCTATTGTGTAGATTAATCTTTGTCCTAAGCAAAGATTAATCTACACAATAGATAGTGCTTAGGACAAAGATTAATCTACACAATAGATAGTCAGCCCAATGCATTAAAATCAGAACATCTCTAAGTATGCCTGCCACTACGTGGCGTAGACTAGCGCAAAGATTAATCTACACAATAGATAGTCAGCGTATATGGGAAGTAAAACAAAAATTGAAACTGTCTCGACACGAGCACATCTATTAGAAAAACATGCAACCATGGAAATTATGGAAATTGTAGATGGCGTTATATGTATTGTGTTGAAATAAAATAATCATATGGGCAATGTTAGACAAGGACGAGTATACTTTCCCCTACGAGGTGGGAGTTTGTTTTTATATTATAGGTATCATATATGTACTACTGTGCAGCAGTGTTTTTTGTTTAAAATTATATGGTATACGTATACCTATCTACGCAAAGATTAATGTGTATGGACGAAAATAAAAGAAATTACTATAATAGTATAAATATACAGGGCTGGTTTATTAAATGTTTTAGACAATAATTTTAAATGACTAAAATAATATTATTTTAGTCATTTAATTTTAAATTTCGGATATAAGGATGCATCAAAAAGTTATATTTAAATTAACGAAATTTGGCGTTATAGATAGGACTTCCGGTTATTACCTGATTCAGTTTTAAGGATCAAACTCAAACAGCAGATTCAACTTGTCGTTAACATTATGAAAAAATAAATATCAGAGGCGGGTAAATTAAAGGGGCATACAGGCGTGAAATGCTACCCTAACTTTTTTATGCACATTTTTTGCGTGTGTTTCAATTCGGAGATGTAAAATCTAACAAATTATATACGTAATAAATGTATCCTTCTGTGATATTGATAGAAAGTCATCGTTATCGCGTAATATCGATTTTAAGAAATGTTAATATTAAAAAGGCTGTGCTTTTTACAAGTTGCTGAAGTAAATAAGGTTTGAAATTTCCAGCATGACAATAATTATTTAAAAAAATACGGTTTCGAAATGCAGGATGTAAAAAATTAGAATTTTTAATCTGTTTTTAATGAAAATTTAAATCTATTGAGAAATATGGTTCAGGGTTTTTGTGAAATGTATTTTACTCCAAAGATTCTACTCATCGATTATAACCGAATTAATTTACTCAAAAATATCTATACTAGTAAAATAACACAATTATCACAATTAGGTTCAAATTCTGCAACGCCGAATTGAAAAAAAACTTACAGTCTCCCTAATATTGGTTTTTGTGCAATGATCATAAAACTTTAAAAAACTAACGATTTATGTAGATTGTATTGTTAACACGTTTCGTAAAAAGCTTTAAAAACCCACCAACAGGGTGTTAAAAGTATCACGACAATAACTTTTTTCATGTTTTAACAAGTACAATCGTCTGCTTCAGATTGATCCTTAAAAACTGAATAACAGTTTCTCTATATAAAAAAATAAAACTCGTAAATATCATCCCCAAACATTTAATTTGATTACAATTACATAACACCATATTTGAAAGTAAATAAAAAAAAACAGCATTACCTAGTTTGACAGATTTGCAAATTGCAAATCAAAGTATCTATGTATACAGGGTGTTGCATAAGTACTTGTACAAACTTTAAAGGGTGATTCTTTGACTAATTTTAAGATACAAATTTCATATGTACATGGGTCCGCTACGGCTTGGTTTTCGAGATACAGGTAGTTCAAAAAGAATATTATATTTAGGATTATATGCTTGTTCAATAGCATCGCAATTTGGTGCAATTCGGGATACAGGTGTATTGATGACACCAGAGCTGTCAAAAGAACTAATAAAAAATACGAAAAATAACAAAATACAAATATCATTCAAAAGACAACAATGCACATAATAGTCGGTACCAAGCCAATTAGGTAGTAGGTAAATATAGATTTATTTTGTTTCGGGCTTGGGCTTGGCACCGACTTATTGTAATCAAAACTACCCACCAAACGGATACATTTAATTTTACGCAGATGCTCAAAATGTTAACTTTCTTTCATTAATAGAGACCTGTGAAGTGAGCTTACCTCTTACGCCCACGTATTAAGTACTAAGTTTCAGTTATCAGTTATAATTTTTTATTTTCCAAGGAAGCGAAACGAGATATTTAAAACGGCATTGCGCCGCCCTC
Source organism: Apoderus coryli (assembly GCA_911728435.2). Taxonomy (NCBI): domain Eukaryota; kingdom Metazoa; phylum Arthropoda; class Insecta; order Coleoptera; family Attelabidae; genus Apoderus; species Apoderus coryli. The sequence goes on along the minus strand of OU452198.1, from coordinate 30,301,161 downwards.
ATGTATACCTCCGGGGGCGGCATCGAAAATCGCTACACGTCACAAACTTGTAAATGCTTAGAACTACCCCTATATCAAATTTCTATTTTCTATCTTTTTTGTTTCATACCCAAAGCCCTATTCCTACCGAACTTATTATTTACCCGAAGAAACATTAAAAAGAAGTAAAATTTAAGTACCTAGACTATTATAATAGGTATACCTAATATAATATAGGTAGCACTGATAATTTTTTTATTATAGGTATTATAAGATCTACAACAATCTTGTTACATCTTTGCCACATTGTCTACGTGAAATATTTAGTCAAAAGTATGTTTCTATCTAAAAGCTTTTCATTTAACGATTGTTCGCCACTGATCATGGGACTGGTCTAGTCTTGAAACATGTATGACATGGATTAAATATTATTATATTAAATTTAATTCATAGAGATTAGGCTTTTATTTCAATACTGTACTTGTAATAAATCACCCTGTGTGTTTCTTTTACCGACGAATTGGCAACAGCACGACACACACCACATTCGCTTGTTTTTTTTTCTACCCTCCCTGCGTATCCCCTCCAGATTAATACAGAATTTCATCAATTTCTCTCTCTGACAATACAGCATTGCCGGTGCATATCTGTTGCAAATGATCTAAATAATTGTTATACGTTGCGTTTTGTTTTTGATATTAATAAACTACAAAACGGTTTCTGGCTGTGACAATACTGCTCTATGCTTTACACGCTAGTCTACGCCACGTAGTGGCAGGCATACTTAGAGATGTTCTGATTATAATGCATTGGGCTGACTATCTATTGTGTAGATTAATCTTTGATTTAACGATTGTTCGCCACTGATCATGGGACTGGTCTAGTCTTGAAACATGTATGACATGGATTAAATATTATTATATTAAATTTAATTCATAGAGATTAGGCTTTTATTTCAATACTGTACTTGTAATAAATCACCCTGTGTGTTTCTTTTACCGACGAATTGGCAACAGCACGACACACACCACATTCGCTTGTTTTTTTTTCTACCCTCCCTGCGTATCCCCTCCAGATTAATACAGAATTTCATCAATTTCTCTCTCTGACAATACAGCATTGCCGGTGCATATCTGTTGCAAATGATCTAAATAATTGTTATACGTTGCGTTTTGTTTTTGATATTAATAAACTACAAAACGGTTTCTGGCTGTGACAATACTGCTCTATGCTTTACACGCTAGTCTACGCCACGTAGTGGCAGGCATACTTAGAGATGTTCTGATTTTAATGCATTGGGCTGACTATCTATTGTGTAGATTAATCTTTGACTAGCGTGTAAAGCATAGAGCAGTATTGTCACAGCCAGAAACCGTTTTGTAGTTTATTAATATCAAAAACAAAATGCTGTATTGTCAGAGAGAGAGATTGATGAAGTTCTGTATTAATCTGGAGGGGATACGTAGGGAGGGTAGAAAAAAAACAAGCGAATGTGGTGTGTGTCGTGCTGTTGCCGATTCGTCGGTAAAAGAAACACACAGGGTGATTTATTACAAGTACAGTATTGAAATAAAAGCCTAATCTCTATGAATTAAATTTAATATAATAATATTTAATCCATGTCATACATGTTTCAAGACTAGACCAGTCCCATGATCAGTGGCGAATAATCGTTAAATGAAAAGCTTTTAGATAGAAACATACTTTTGACTAAATATTTCACGTAGACAATGTGGCAAAGATGTAACAAGATTGTTGTAGATCTTATAATACCTATAATAAAAAAATTATCAGTGCTACCTATATTATATTAGGTATACCTATTATAATAGTCTGTCTCTTCATCAGGTATAAGTTCCACTTTATCGGTTTAGGTACTTAAATTTTACTTCTTTTTAATGTTTCTTCGGGTAAATAATAAGTTCGGTAGGAATAGGGCTTTGGGTATGAAACAAAAAAGATAGAAAATAGAAATTTGATATAGGGGTAGTTCTAAGCATTTACAAGTTTGTGACGTGTAGCGATTTTCGATGCCGCCCCCGGAGGTATACATGAGGGCGGCGCAATGCCGTTTTAAATATCTCGTTTCGCTTTCTTGGAAAATAAAAAATTATAACTGATAACTGAAACTTAGTACTTAATACGTGGGCGTAAGAGGTAAGCTCACTTCACAGGTCTCTATTAATGAAAGAAAGTTAACATTTTGAGCATCTGCGTAAAATTAAAGGTATCCGTTTGGTGGGTAGTTTTGATTACAATAAGTCGGTGCCAAGCCCAAGCCCGAAACAAAATAAATCTATATTTACCTACTACCTATTTGGCTTGGTACCGACTATTATGTGCATTGTTGTCTTTTGAATGATATTTGTATTTTGTTATTTTTCGTATTTTTTATTAGTTCTTTTGACAGCTCGGGTGTCATCAATACACCTGTATCCCGAATTGCACCAAATTGCGATGCTATTGAACAAGCATATAATCCTAAATATAATATTCTTTTTGAACTACCTGTATCTCGAAAACCAAGCCGTAGCGGACCCATGTACATATGAAATTTGTATCTTAAAATTAGTCAAAGAATCACCCTTTAAAGTTTGTACAAGTACTTATGCAACACCCTGTATACATGGATACTTTGATTTGCAATTTGCAAATCTGTCAAACTAGGTAATGCTGTTTTTTTTTATTTACTTTCAAATATGGTGTTATGTAATTGTATTCAAATTAAATGTTTGGGGATGATATTTACGAGTTTTATTTTTTTATATAGAGAAACTGTTATTCAGTTTTTAAGGATCAATCTGAAGCAGACGATTGTACTTGTTAAAACATGAAAAAAGTTATTGTCGTGATACTTTTAACACCCTGTTGGTGGGTTTTTAAAGCTTTTTACGAAACGTGTTAACAATACAATCTACATAAATCGTTAGTTTTTTAAAGTTTTATGATCATTGCACAAAAACCAATATTAGGGAGACTGTAAGTTTTTTTTCAATTCGGCGTTGCAGAATTTGAACCTAATTGTGATAATTGTGTTATTTTACTAGTATAGATATTTTTGAGTAAATTAATTCGGTTATAATCGATGAGTAGAATCTTTGGAGTAAAATACATTTCACAAAAACCCTGAACCATATTTCTCAATAGATTTAAATTTTCATTAAAAACAGATTAAAAATTCTAATTGTTTACATCCTGCATTTCGAAACCGTATTTTTTTAAATAATTATTGTCATGCTGGAAATTTCAAACCTTATTTACTTCAGCAACTTGTAAAAAGCACAGCCTTTTTAATATTAACATTTCTTAAAATCGATATTACGCGATAACGATGACTTTCTATCAATATCACAGAAGGATACATTTATTACGTATATAATTTGTTAGATTTTACATCTCCGAATTGAAACACACGCAAAAAATGTGCATAAAAAAGTTAGGGTAGCATTTCACGCCTGTATGCCCCTTTAATTTACCCGCCTCTGAGATTTATTTTTTCATAATGTTAACGACAAGTTGAATCTGCTGTTTGAGTTTGATCCTTAAAACTGAATCAGGTAATAACCGGAAGTCCTATCTATAACGCCAAATTTCGTTAATTTAAATATAACTTTTTGATGCATCCTTATATCCGAAATTTAAAATTAAAATTATTGTCTAAAACATTTAATAAACCAGCCCTGTATATTTATACTATTATAGTAATTTCTTTTATTTTCGTCCATACACATTAATCTTTGCGTAGATAGGTATACGTATACCATATAATTTTAAACAAAAAACACTGCTGCACAGTAGTACATATATGATACCTATAATATAAAAACAAACTCCCACCTCGTAGGGGAAAGTATACTCGTCCTTGTCTAACATTGCCCATATGATTATTTTATTTCAACACAATACATATAACGCCATCTACAATTTCCATGGTTGCATGTTTTTCTAATAGATGTAGCTCGTGTCGAGACAGTTTCAATTTTTGTTTTATTTCCCATATACGCTGACTATCTATTGTGTAGATTAATCTTTGTCCTAAGCATATGGACGAAATGTCAGGGGCGCAAAGGGAGTACATATAAAGAGGGCGGACCGAAACTACTAACAAACACTTTCTAATAAACAGAGAGAAAGACAGCAACGTGACTCTCAATAGTAGTTGATAGGACTATAATACAGGACCGAAATTTTATTTAGATAGTCTTAAATGGATATATAGATCATGAGCCAACGGAATTTTTGTTATCAATTCTTATACATTATACGTTTGAACTTTGTTGTGATTGCAACAGCATGTGTATTTCGTATTTTATAAAAGTAATTAATATTTAATATTGGGTATTTATGTGCAAGACTTTATTTTACTATTATAAATGTATTTTTTTTTATTTTATTTACATAAAAAAACCTTTGGTGATTTTTTTTCAGTATTGACATTTAATGAATTATAATTTATTATATGTTCAATCATAATTTGAAAATGTAGTAGGTACATTGTAATGCCGTTGCAGCAACTAGTGAGAAATATTTACAGATGCACATGTAAATTTCCTGGTAATGACAAAAGTAGCATCGGTTATGAAAAATCACCATAGCAACGCCGACAATAGAATTAAACCAAATTGACAGTTTATTATTATTAAATTAGTCGCTAATTTCGAAGGTTTCAAAGCTAACACAACAACAAGAACACATTCTGACGGCTGTATTTTGCGATCTTTCTAGAGCATTTGACTGTGTTTCTCATGCGATTCTCTTAAAGAAACATCCCCTATATGGCATTAGAGCAAATGCTCTTAATTTCATAAGATCTTACTTGAGTGATCGACACCAGTTAGTTGACTATATGGGAGAGAGGCCTGTGACAACCGGAGTACCCCAGGGCTCAATTCTTGGTCCACTTTTATTTATTATATTATAAGGATTAATATGTCAACGACTTATCATCTTTTTTGAGGGATACTCAAGTAATTCAGTATGCAGACGACACCACAATTTACCAGGCTTCCGAGGATTTTAATAACATAATCCAAACCAAATTAAAAAGTGCTGAGAATTCGTTTGCCTCTAACGGACTGTCTCTTAACTTCTCGAAAACGGAGAGGATTGATTTTACACTAAGGAAAAATTTTACTAGCGAAAACAATACTTATAAGTTTCTTGGTGTAATTGTAGACCCAAAATTGACATGGAAAGATCAGATCGATTGCCTTGCCAAAAAATTGTCCAGTGTGGTTTATCTCTTGCGAAAACTATCGACTACATGTTCACAGGAAGTCTTGCGTTGCGCATATATGGGATACTTTTAGGACCTAATTAGTTATAGCGTTCTGTTTTTGGGGCAAGGCACCGCAATGGCAAATTATCTTTAAAATTCAAAAGGCGGCTGTACGCGTAATGGTTAAAGCTGGATATAGAGAGCCATGCAAACCCTTCTTTAAAAAATTAAATATTTTAACAGTTCCTGCTCTGTATATTTGGCAATGCATTTTTTATGTTAGGGAAAATCTCAATACTTTAGTAAGTCATGAGGATCTACACTGTTATGAAACGCGGCATAAGAAAAACCTGTGTCTGCCCCGGCACAGATTAGCTTTGACAGATCGACAGTTTCAGGTTATGGCCGTTAGGTTCTATAATCACCTCCCTCGTCAGATAAAAGATATTGCGAACAACAATAAATTTAAAGTTGAAGTGAAAAACAACTTCTTGATATTGTCCCATATGACTATGCTGACTATCTCACCTACAAATTTTGAGTGCATTTTTTACACTCTAGTGCTTTGTTAATCTTAAGTTATATTATAGTCTGTTGATTGTTGTTGTGATATTTGAATTGTGCCCCTTTAGACTATTTATTGAAGTTTTAAGTGACGTTTATATACTTTGTTTTACTGTTTTGTATTTGTACTATTTACACACGCATTTGTTGTTTGAGTATTTCGTTTGTTTATAGGTATTGTATTTTTATTTATGTACATACTGAATGTGACGATGCCAATAACTATTGCTCTATATGCAAATAAAGCATTATTGTTATTTATATAATGAAAAACAGTGATAGTGAATACAGTTTAACACCACCTAGTCAATTTATTACTTTTAACTCATCGTATTTAGGCTTACGCCAACAGGGCGAGTATGGGTAAGTTTCGAAAAACAAATATTTTCTTAAAAATTATGATGTTTAATGTATTCAAAAGCATTAAAACAGTCGTAGAAAAAGTATAGTGTGTAACTCACATGAAATGACCATTCGTTGCAAAAGAAATATACGATTGTGGAGTAGATATTACATAAAAGTTTGTTGACATTGTAGAAACATATTTTTCATCCATGAAGAATTACTTATAATATACCTACATATAGATATTAGGCATTTTCAATATAATGAAATCAAATAACAATAAAATAAACAATACACGTGTGTTCAGGACCCTATTTCCGCTAATCACTGGTTAGTTGTTTACAATGCCTTGTAATGCGGACGCAAGAAATAACCGGTGACAGTTGTTGTTGTAATTTGGATTATTGCTATTATTGTCAAATTGTGTAAGCCAATTTATTGTGCAATGCTAAATTAGGCATATCACCTAATCTTTTCTGCTAACGACTCCTTAACCTGAATATGCTCCACAAAATGTTAGATTACATTTTTTCAGTGTTTGAATCATAAAAAATTAATAGATAAATCTTTAGACATAGTTTAACACTATTCCAAAACTACAGGGTGTCCAAAAACCTCATAACAATAAATTTTTCAATAACGCTCTCGATTTTTGATATTTTTAAAAGTAACACTATTGAGTGTCATGTATATGTATTGTTGGCTTAACGGAAACCTGGCTTGATGACGGAATTTACGACGGGGAACTTTTTGACAGCAGGTATGAAATTTTTAGGTCTGATAGAGACGCCAAACAAACACAAAAACAAAGAGGAGGTGGAGTGCTCTGTGCAGTGAATAAAATGTATAGTGCCCAAAAGATTGATGATAAGTTGCAGAATCCTTCATCAATTGATTTTATTTCTATAAAAATAGGTCTATATAACAGATCGCTTTTAGTCTTTTTAGTTTATATCCCCCCAAACACAAATTTCAATAATTATGATGAGTTTTTTGAATTGGTAGAGGATACTGTAATTAAATGCAATAACAATTTTCTAATTCTGGGTCATTTTAACTTAAATAGTAGTAATAATAATATTATTGACTTGATAGTATCAGAGGATGATTACAATCCAGCACTTAGTTTCTATCTAATAAATTGTCAAATTCAGTATTGTCAACCCAATAATGTAACTTCATATAATTTCAAACGGGGAAATTATGTAGACCTTTACAATTATATTATGATTGAGGACTGGAGTTGTTTGGCAAGCTGTGACGAGCCTGAACAAGCTTTAAATATTTTCTATCAGAAGATGTATACTATATTTGATAAATGTATTCCGCGTTTAACGTATAAAAAAAGAAAATATCCACCGTGGTTTTCACCGGAAACCATATTGGACATCAAATCTAAGGAAAGAAATTTAAAAAACTATAAAAGGACCAGATTCCAGCAATGTTTGGATGACTTTAAATTTCTAAGAGCAAAAATAAAAAGAGATATACAAAAATCGTACAGTGAGTACATTTCTGGATTTGAAACCTTTATACATACAGATCCTAAACAATTTTGGTGTAAAATCAAAGCAAAACCAAAACTCTGAAATACCTTCTGAAATGTATCAAAATAATAAAAAATTCTGTGGATCTAAACAAATAGCTGAAGCATTCGCAAATTACTTTCAATCTGTATATGAGGAGTCTGGAAATGTATTTAATGAAGATGACGAGTAGAAGTTCATACGTATCTCCTCCGAAGAAAAACAATTGTAAAATATGTCATGTATTTTAACATATAGCTAAATATTGAGAATATGCATTAGGCTACCTTTGCTGAGGCTGCTTTGAAGGGAAACATTTTTAAAATAGTTCTCAAATTGTCACATTTTTCATTAAAGTAAAGTCAGTAGAAAAGAAAACAGATTTGTGTGTTATTCTTATGGAATCTACTACATTAAACAACATACCAACTTACAATGCTTTGCTGCCAGAATGTCTTTGAGATTATCTCTATACTACACCTCGTACTTATTATTCGCGCAATAGCTTAATTAACCTGAAGCCTATTTAGACCCGACACACCCCAAGATGTTTAATTAAATATAATCTTTATTTCCCCAAGTTTATTTTATTTTAACTTTGCTAAAATAATTTCGTGGTTGAAAAAAATCCATATTATTTATGTCATGCATTCAAATTCTGGCAACAATGAAGAAAATATGAGAAATACGCGGATGCCACACTTTAATTGAACATTTTCATTATAAACATATTCCAGCATAGTTTCGTCAACAAATCCACACATTACGCAATATATTTACACATGGAACATGATTAGATACTTTTCCAACAAATTTAATTTACTAAACTACCACAATAATATATCAAATATTAAAACATTATTATATCTAAAAAAAACTCCTAATGTATGCGTATTTTTATTTTAATACTATACACATCAACTAAATCTGGCAGAATTGTTTTTTTCGACGACTGTTTTAGAATATAGATATTCTGATGTCAATAACTGTTACAGAATATTGAACATTCCGTAATAGTGTTACAGAATGACGTATTAAGGGTTGCCTATAACTTTAGCGGAATTTATAATTACACAGCGGTGTTTTAGCGTAATTAATAATTATTCGTATCTCTAGAAATGGGTCAGATATATTTAAAATCTATATAACAACTGTTTCACTTTTCAATATAATATCTTATTGAAAATTTTTTAAGTGTTTACATTTAAGTTTTGACAGAAGGACAAATTGTGGAATTTGTTTGACATATATGTCATTATTTGAAAGTCTCTTATGTGTAATTCTTTATTTATATTATTTATCAGATATCTACTTATACACATTGAGGTAAGTTATTAATTATATTATCTTGGTTTTGAAGTTTTAAAAGTACCTATATAAATTGTTATAGAACTTTTTGAATATAATGTCTAGCGAAGAAGAGCTATAATTTGTACCCCTCCTGAGAATAGGGAATTACGTTGCAGTCGTAGAAAAAGTATAGTCTGTAACACGTGACGAATTAGCTATTCTGAACTCGTGGACCGTCACCCTCGCCTATCGGCTCGTGTAACAAATTTCCACTCGTTCAGAATATGCCACATTCCTCACTTGTTACAGAATATACTATTAAATAACACAAGTGGACACATTTGACGTTAGAATATTGATTCTTTAACGTCTTTTCTTTTTTTTTGTGTTTTTTGACAAAGTATTTAAAATTAATGAATTAATTAATTGGTCGCCTAGTGACTGTTTTTCTCTTCTCTCTTCCGGTTTCTTGTAGGGACTATTAGAATTAGGTAGATGTATATTACTTTTTTTTTCCTAAGGATAAAAGTGTTCTCCTAAGCACATCGACAACCCGAAATGTCAGGGGCGCAAAGGGAAGAGGACGGACCGAAATTACTAACTCTTTGGTAGGTAGAGGATGGATATTTAGATCATGAGCCAAGGGAATTTTTTTTATCAATTCTTATGAATTATACGTTTGAACTTTGTTGTGATTGCAACGGCATGTGCATTTCGTATTTTATAAAAATAATTAATATTCGGTATTTACTTGTAAGACTTTATTTTACTGTTAAAAATGAACTTTTTTTTTTTATGTAAAAAAACATTTGGGGATATTTTGGTGCCACTTTACGGGTGTATTATATATGATCACAAACGTTCACGAGCTATTTATTTGATTATTTCTCAATATTTTCTTTATTTTTTTTTCACGACTGTATAGATGAAGGATATCAACATGTTTGTATCGCTTTAGTTTTTCAAGTTTGGAAATTGTAACGGAATAAAGCTCATTTGAAAAACACATATTTTACATAATTTGGCACCTGTTTAATATGTATTGCTATAGAAACATGGTACCAAGCTTGTGATTTTTTTTTAATATTCAATAGCAAAATTATAACAGCTTCGAGCCAGACCCTTGTATTTTATACTCGGGAGAACATAATTAAGACAGATGAGTCATGCACATTGCATGCTTTAAGCTGCATTCATGGCTTTTCAATTGTGTACTATTGATTGTTTTATTTGTTGTTTTATTTAAAATGTACTCAATTTGAATATATAATATTATTATTATTATGTGGTAAGAAAATTAGGGTATAGTTCTATTTAAAAAAACATACATTTTGTTGATATTTTGAAACTGAGACCAAACTAAAAAATTAAAGGTACGCCTATGGACTCCACATAAAAACATCTATCAAACACCGTTTATATATTTCCAATATCTGTTATAGTCCTAAAAATGATTTTTTTGAATTCGCCCGGTTTTTTCGTGAGTTTCACAAAAAAGTAGCAACGTGTCGCGAAAACCGCATCCCGCTAACTTTCACAATATCGGCATCGAATATTAACTATAGATAAGAAGGTCCACTAGACGCTAAAAAAGGCAATCGAATCTGCAAAAAAATATTTTAAGGTTGTTTGCAAGATTGGTTAACAATTTTTCGTATAGCGAGATTTAAAAGAAAAAATAAAATAGCTAATGAATATAAAAGTTGAAGAACTCAAGTTTAAGGACGTTGTGGACCTTAAAAAATTAGCGAAAACACTCATTACCAATAGAACAACTGATACAGAAGGAAACAAAGTGCAGAGGCTAAAAATAAATAGGTTAAAGTACTTGAAACAAAGTTGCGCTGCTATTTATTATAGCTACGATTTTGACAGTAATTCACATCTCAAAAAATGTCAACAGAGGTAGGCCTACTAAAAAAGTCAAAAGACTACCATCTCTTTATTCACGCCAGTAACCAATGTCAGAAAAAAGGGAGAACAGGCTTTTAAGACTTTGTGCCGAAAATCCAGAGGAATATCATGAATGGCTTAAATCCTTGCCTTCGAACTCTAACATAAGTAAAAAATGTAATTAATCATTATTTCGTAATATAGTTTTTTATTTTCTGATTCTCGCTTTTTTACCTATTATTAAAATGACCATGGTTTTGTAAACCCAATTTTAAAAAGAGAAAAAGTGACCGAGTCCATTTTTTTTTGCAAATGGCAGTTGCCAACTAGATATTATTTTTTTCAAAGGTATTCTAAAGGTTTAACATTGAGAAAAAAAAATCGACCGGTATCAAATAGCTGATTTTTAATATAACGTAAAATTTTAAACTTCTCTCCTGAAAACTTATTGCAAATGAACTTGGGCACTTTTCTTTGTATACCATCGCGTATTTTAACTACTTTTTGTCGCTGGCGAGACACCCAAAAATGTTTCGCCTTCGGCCGTTAGCCTGCTGCGGGCGAGTGAGAAAAACTTAGGCACTTGTCCTGATTTTTAAATACTGAGATCTATTTACATAACCGCCATTTCATTGAATTTGGGTTACACTGTACAATTCTTATAGTAATGATTGAAAAAATAAATAAAATAGCATTGAATCAATCACGTACATGTGGAATAGTATATTGTATTCCTAGGCGGTAAAGTGTCATTTTTTAAGGCTGAAAGAAGAAATGTACGGGCGAGCTTTAGCGAGCCCGGACACTTCTTGAAGCCTGAAAAAATCACTTTACCGCCATGGTTTACACATTATTTTTCTGCCGGCACCGTACAATTGTAGGTAATACAAAAAAGAAAAGAAAATATGATTGCTTTCCTTTGTCATTAAATGTATTTCATCCGGTACAGTTTCAAGAAATTTTTCAATATCCGGTTGGTCGAAAATTTTTGATTTTTTAGCAATGTGGCCAACAGATTTCTTCTTTAAAAAAGCAGTCACTTTTTTAAAATTTCTAATGTTTACGATATTTTTAACTAATAGCGTAGATTTTAACATGGAATGAATTGACCACAGTGTTGAAGATTGATATTTGTGTGAAAGATCCGATAAATACGTCAAAATCACATTTTGACTATAGTTTTTAACATTTTTAGCACTACACCAACTCATAAACAGTTTATGCTGAAGGTCATATGTGGTACTTGATTTTTCCGGCAGCAAATTCATCGAAACTTCGTTCGCTTTCTCGTGAATTTCAGGCGGGGTACAATACTCAATTTCCTCGTCACTACGATCAATCAGAGATTCCATGCTTATTATACCTATAAATGATGAATCAAATTCAAATTGAATATTTTAAGACGCGCTCGATTTTTGACAACCACTGTCACATTGGACTGTCATCATTGTTAATAGCTTTTATTATTGTGCCGCCATCTATTACAAATACATAAAAATAATTTTCTTGCCTAGCCATTTTTGAGTGTTTTGTAGCGCTAGCCTTAGAAATGCATACTTTCTCGTCCCTATGGAAGCAGTAAAATTCAATTTTCTCATAGTGTCGGCAGAAATAGTATATTGTATTCCTAGGCGGTAAAGTGTCATTTTTTAAGGCTGAAAGAAGAAATGTACGGGCGAGCTTTAGCGAGCCCGGACACTTCTTGAAGCCTGAAAAAATCACTTTACCGCCATGGTTTACACATTATTTTTCTGCCGGCACCGTACAATTGTAGGTAATACAAAAAAGAAAAGAAAATATGATTGCTTTCCTTTGTCATTAAATGTATTTCATCCGGTACAGTTTCAAGAAATTTTTCAATATCCGGTTGGTCGAAAATTTTTGATTTTTTAAAAATGTGGCCAACAGATTTCTTCTTTAAAAAAGCAGTCACTTTTTTAAAATTTCTAATGTTTACGATATTTTTAACTAATAGCGTAGATTTTAACACGGAATGAATTGACCACAGTGTTGAAGATTGATATTTGTGTGAAAGATCTGATAAATACGTCAAAATCACATTTTCACTATAGTTTTTAACGTTTTTAGCACTACACCAACTCATAAGCAGTTTATACTGAAGTTCATATGTGGTACTTGATTTTTCCGGCAGCAAATTTATCGAAACTTCGTTGGATTTCTCGTGAATTTCAGGCGGGGTACAATACTCAATTTCCTCGTCACTACGATCAATCAGAGATTCCATGCTTATTATACCTATAAGTGATGAATCAAATTCAAATTAAATATTTTAAGACGCGCTCGATTTTTGACAACCACTGTCACATTGGACTGTCATCATTGTTAATAGCTTTTATTATTGTGCCGCCATCTATTACAAATACATAAAAATAATTTTCTTGCCTAGCCATTTTTGAGTGTTTTGTAGCGCTAGCCTTAGAAATGCATACTTTCTCGTCCCTATGGAAGCAGTAAAATTCAATTTTCTCATAGTGTCGGCAGAAAAATCTATTTCCGTCTACAGAAACTCTTGATTGCAACATGTAAGGAATATATCTCTACTTAAACGTAATTATTATGCAACTATAGATCTAATAGGCTATAAACATATTCTACTATGTAGTATTTTCATTGTTATTCTAATTTTAATTAAACCAACTTCAGCATTAAATTTATATCACTTAATGTGCTCTAATAAACTGATTGATTACAAGAAATAATATAATGTGTAAGTATATACATTCAGCGCAGCAGAACACTTTATTATTGTTTCAGAATGATACCTATTCAACATACAGGGTGTTGCGTCCCACACCCTGTAGAATTACGCGGGCAGGATGAAAGAAGTGCAAGTGGTGCCTGTACAAAGGATATCTTTTATATTTTACAAAATCTGGGAAGAACACTACATTTTTGGAAACAAACTATTTTATATGCAACCGAAACTTTGGCAAAGTTTGTGGTTGCAGAGGGCGACTATTAACGGCTGACTGTCCATTGTGCATTGTCTTGTTTAGGTTTTGTAGTCTCTAATCGCTAAAAGTCAATAAAAAATGATATAGTGATAGCAAACTTTAGTAACGTAGCAAACTAAAGTTAGCAACTTATGTGTAGAGTTTAAACAAACCACTATCATAATGTTCCTAATTTATTCAACATTAGGTGCCTCAAATTTTGATCCACAAAGTTCGAATTATTATAGCATTTTAAAGTCAAGATGGAACATTTTAGCAATCAGAGATTGCGATGTAAATAGGTTCAGATGAAAAAAGTTATTTTCGTTGCACAATAATACGTAATAAGTATTTTCAAAAAAAAAAATAATAACTTTTATTTATAATGTCTAGAGCAATACTATTTTTTTCTTCGATTTGCCCACTAAACCGTTTAAAATTTTAAAATGGCAAGTGGTTAGGACATATTAGGTCGGTGTATAGCACAATTGTAAATATTGTACAGGGTGGTCACAATTTTTTATTGTTCTTGTCAATTATAGTTATTTAAATAACTTTTTTATTTTAAATAGCACACCCTATATTTCATAGCACCTGTCGATACTAATTAATGTTCTCTATCAAATGGTATTAGGCTTTCCTATACCTAACTGTCACCGTTTTGTAAGAAATAATTATATTAACTTATTTAATTTAATGTATAAGTTCGATGGTCACTTTCCGGTTCGAGGAATCGACCATCAATATCTGTTATCGAGATTTCATAATGACTCACTTATTATGCGCAGAATCGTGTCAAGTCAGATAATATTATTTAAATTGTTAAATAGTATGATCGATTGTCCATCTCTACTTGTGCAATTATATTTTCACGTGCCTCAGTACTTTACACGACATCATCAATTATTCAAATTGCCATACGCACATGCTAATTATAAAACCAAGGCTCCCTTATATCAAGCATGCTATCAATGTAACTATTGAAATATTGATGGGATGGTCAACTACTTTGGTGGTGTCCTCTCCTCTTTTAGAAATAACGTGCTCAGATATCTCCGCACCGTGAGCATCTAGGGTCCCGCGCTCTACTAGTTGTAATCTGTCAATTTCTGTTTGTTGTTGATTTCTTTTATATTCATATTTTATATAAATGTGTAGAATTATGAAATTATGTTTATTATTATTATGTATTGTTCTTGATACGGTTTTTGTTTTGTTTAATTTTTTTAGAATTATTAATTAGTTTGTTGTGATAAAGTTGATTATATTTTTAGTCATATTGTCTTGTAATTGGGTTCCTCAACCTGTTAGACAATAAAGAGTATTATTATTATTATTTACTATTGGCTGATCGGTATTCGAATATTACAACAGTTTTTCCGTAGACAAATTGGATCTTAAAAGGCAACAAGGTTTCTCTACCATCAAGTGGGACCATACTAATCGTAGTTAAAAACTTTTACAATTTATTGGGTACCTAATTCTAACAAACTCTGAAAGTTAAAACTTAAGAATAATAAAATAGCTACAAATTTTTAACATTCAGTAACATATTCATAATTCTAAAAAATTAACAACAAAAAAGACCTATACATACATACCTATATACTATAGCTACAAAAAATGCTCAAAAAGTTGGCCGTTATTTTCAATTCACAGATGAATTCTTTTTTCAAATGAATTTCTGACATTTGCTAATAATGGTGGTGCAATTGTATCAAAAGCAGTTTTAATTCGCTGTTTCATATCATCCCGTGTTGTTGTTGGCGTATCATCAATGTTTTTAATATATCCCCATAAGAAAGAATCTGGTGGTGTTGAGTCTGGAGACTTTGGAGGCTAGTTTTATGGACCACCGCAGCCAATCTATTTCTCAGGAAATAAACGATCCAGAGTACGCCTTGCTAGCTAATGAAAATGTCATCAAATCAATAAGACAAATAAGTTAAAATATTGTTTTCTTGGGAAACGGTGACAGTTAGGTATATGGACGCCTAATACCACTTGATAGACAACATTAATTAGTATCGACAGGTGCTATGAAATATAGGGTGTGCTATTTAAAATAAAAAAGTTATTTAAATAAATATAATTGACAAGAACAATAAAAAATTGTGACCACCCTGTACAATATTTACAATTGGGCTATACACCGACCTAAAACCTAAAATTGGCCATACGGGTAGATTTAGGTATAGGAATCATAACAATAACTTTACTTTATTTTATCAAAAATCTTCAAAAATCCAAAAAATACTGGGTGGTCCATTTAAAAAAATATAATTTTTATATGTTGTTGTTGAACTCTGTATACCCGGCCCAGTGGAAGGAAGGTAGTGTTATTCCGCTTGCAAAAACAGACTCGCCAAATGAGCTTAAAGACCTTCGTCCTATTACTCTTCTTCCAACGTTGTCAAAAGTCCTAGAGAAGATAATTGATCAGCAAATTCGTGCGCACCTCCAAAAATATGATAGCCTTTCCGAAACTCAATCAGGTTTTCGAGCTGGCTATAGTTGTGGTACTCATTTACTGAATATAACAGATGATATCTTAACTAGTCTAGATAAAAAACTTTATGGTGTACTGATTCTGTTGGATTTTAGTAAGGCTTTTGACACGATTAACCACAATTTGCTATTGTCCTTGTTTCATTTTGTGGGTCTTGACTTGTCGGTTGTGTTACTTCTGAAGGATTATTTAAATAATAGGTCTCAAAGAGTATCGTATTTAGGTCAATTGTCATCGGCGACATCTGTAGTTAGGGGTGTACCGCAGGGATCTATTCTAGGTCCACTGTTTTTCACCCTTTACACAAGCCACTTTTCTTCTGTTTTAAATAAATGTAAAATCCATATGTACGCCGATGACACTCAATTGTATTGTTTCTTTCCAAAAGAAAAACAATTGGAATATCTATCGTTGATTAATGCAGACCTCAGTCGATTGGTTGAATTTTCCAATTTGCATAACCTATTAATAAATTATGAAAAGTCTAGTGTCATATATTTTGGTGGTTTGTCAAAGATAAATTTTAAAATAAAAATACATAATAAGCCTTTAAATGTGTCTGTTAAGGCAAAAAATCTCGGTGTTCTAATCGATGAAAATCTTAAATTTGCTGATCACGTCTCCTTCCTGCTCCAAAAAAGTTACTCCAAACTGAAATTGATATTTTGTAATAGGCATGTATTAACTTTTCAGATAAAATTGCTACTTCGTGATTCGCTTGTTTTATCACAATTTAATTATTGTGATTATGTCTATGGTCCTTGTTTGCTTCAGAGAGACTGCTTTCGAATACAAAAAACACAACACTCATGTCTGAGATTAATGTTTGGAATACGGAAATTCGATAGAATAAGCCACACTCTAAAAAAGGCCAATATGTTGAACCGACGACGATTGCACTCTCTGACATTATTTCATAAAATAATTACAAAGAGAAATCCACCATATCTCTTCAATAAAATTACTTTTAGGACGGATGTTCATAATTTGAACATAAGAAGAAAGAATATCATTGATATACCACTCCATAAAACAACTTTATTTCAACGATCTTTTTCATATACCATAGCTACAGAGTACAACAAATTGCCTCAGAATTTCAAGTCTCTCTCGATATCGAGGTTTAAATTAAAGGTATCTGAAATGTTATTTGATGAGCAGTGTCGTTTGTTAAATTGTTAAGCCTATCCGACTTTCTATAGTCCTATCGTTATCCCTCCTTTCTATCTTTTTATTTCAATTAGTTTTAAGGTTATGCATTTGTAAATGTAATTATGGTTGTGTTCTATATAATATGTAAAGGGTTTTCTATTGTTGCATAAATATTTTATTTCTCTAGGTTCATGAAGAAAATCAGCAATGCTGAACATGCGCCTTTTAACAATACCTTATTGTTTGAAACTTGTTGTTGAATGTAATTTATGTTCAGGTTATTGTTAATAAAGACATTTATTTTATTTTTTCCACCATAAGGGTATATTTTGCTTTAGAATCGGAAAACAAGGTTTCAAGATTCATGAGCATTGCCAACAGCCAAGAAAGATTTATTATTATTATTATTATTATTATTATTATATGCCACACTCTTGTTAGGCTATGAGAGACCGAGGCGAATGTACTGCCCGACCCGGTATAATAAATGCATATAAACATGATACCAATTTTATTTACAAACAAATGAACAACTTTTCTACAGGAAAACTATAAATATACCGTACAAACCAAAACTACATAGGATAGATTTCTAACAAAATGGAAATTTAGCTGGTAGCAAACCGAATGGTAAATCTTCATGAAACTTAAAAATGTTTTTCCTAAGGCTACGCTGTATCTAATAATTTAGGTGGGAGCCACTTTCATAACTTAGTTTTTGAGAAAAACCTATATATTTGTAGATTTTCACATTCCAATTGCTAGGAAACTATACGGTGGATCTCCATGAAACTTGGAAATTTTTGTCACGAAACTATACTGCATCGAATGATCTAGGAGAGAGCAACTACCAAGACTTAGTTTTTGAGAAAATTGAGAAAAACCCATTTACTTGTAAATTTTTAAATTCCAATTCGTGGCAAAATAGACGGTGGATCTCCATGAAACATGGAAATATTTGGCATCAAGCAATACTGCATCGAATGATCTAGGTGTGAGCGACTCCCAAGACTTACTTTTTGAGAAAATTGAGAAAAAACCCATATACTTGTAAATTTTCAAATTCCAATTGCTGGCAAACTAGACGGATAGAGTTTGGAAGAGGAAAAACTTTTTTATTTGTCGATTTAGAAGAAAAAGTCATTCTTTATAAAAGCGTCTCCTTGTGTCGAAACTACAATTTCAAATACCAAATTTACAATTACTATACAGGGTATATCAAAAATAACATTTTTAATGATTTTGATTTTTTTGTTTTTTTTTTTAATTTTATGAAAATATTTTCGAAACCGTGATTTATTACACCAATTGTGCAAAAAATAGTAATAAACTTTTTTTCTCAAAGTGGTTAATTTCATAGCTACTATTAAAATAATAAAATTAAAAAAACAAGAAAATCAAAATCATTAAAAATATTATTTTTGATATACCCTATATAGTAATCGTAAATTTGGTGTTTGACACAGGCAGACGTTTTTATAAAGAATGACTTTTTCTTCTAAATCTACAAATAAAAAATTTTTTCTTCTTCCAAACTCTATCCAATGTGTCCACGTATAGAGTTTGGAAGAGCAAAAACTTTTTTATTTGTAGATTTACAAGAAAAAGGCATTCTTTATAAAAACGTCTGCTTGTGTCAAAACTACAATTTCGAGTACGAAATTTACGATTACTATACAGCGTATATCAAAAATAACATTTTTAATGATTTTGATTTCCTTGTATTTTTTTTTTTTAATTTTATTATTTTAATAGTCGCTATGAAATTAACCACTTTGAGAAAAAAGTTTATTAATGTTCTTTGCACAATTGGTGTAATAAATCACGGTTTTGAAAATATTTTCATAAAATTAAAAAAAAAAAACAAAAAAATCAAAATCATTAAAAATGTTATTTTTGATATATCCTGTATCGTAATCGTAAATTTGGCATTTGAAATTGTAGTTTCGTTTTTATAAAGAATGACTTTTTCTTCTAAACCGACAAATAAAAAAGTTTTTCCTCTTCCAAACGCTATCCGTGGACACATTGTATATGAAACTTGACAATATTTGGCACAAAACAACACTGCATCGAGTGATCTAGGTGAGAGCGACACCCAAGACTTAAAAAATTCGAAACACGTTGGCTAAATGTATCAAGTTAAAAGGAGTGTACAAAAATAAAATGATTTTTTTCCGCTGTCCTTGATGCTATTGTTCCCACACTAGGCCTAAAAAGCGACCGCAAAGTAGATGATATATTCCGCCGAAAAATAAAATCTCAACATGTATAGTGATTATTTGACATCAGTAGGCTCATCACAAAGAGAGGTCTGTCTCAAGTAAGCAAACACGTTTTTGTGCCTAATAAGTAGTATAATGAATGGAAAGTTGAAATCTTTCAGAGCACCCACAAGAATGTAACATCCTATAAGTATACATATTCAGTTACTAAATAATATTTTTTATTTTCCTTCCTACAATGACCATAACGTACTCGAAATGTGTTTAGAGAGAACGAGAAGTTATTGTGTGGCGTTTAGCGGTGACCCACAAAAGCTATTAAAGTCATGTCGCGTTTTGGTTTGATGCATATTGTTGGCATACATTTATCATTAACGTAGAAGGTGTGTCACAAGTGATTTTTCGCATTAGCAAAATAATTGATACTAAGGTAAATGTACCAAAGATTGACACACACCCACTGATTGACAGTATTATACAAGGAGTTTCAAAAAGACGCGGTAATATTTAATGTTTTAGTTTTCAGTAGTAATACCCCTAGGGTCTGGATAATACCGAGATAATTTTGTCATAGAGAATACCGAAAGCGTGTTGCTTGATAATAAACGAAGGCCGCAGGCCGAGGGCTATTATCCTTGAGCAACTCGCTTGAATGATTCCCTATGACAAAATTTTGAGTATTCGATAAGATAATTTTTTACTTTGTAGATATCAAAAATTTGATTGTCAATCTGACTTTTAATAATTTTAAATAAATAAATAAGCGTTTATTGCCCAACAGAATAAATCCCTTTACAGAGCAACATATAATACAACATTATAAATAATAAACAATAACAAAGATAATAAATCAAATTGAATTACAGCAAATCAAACAAACCAAAATCAATCACAATCAAGAAACTAAACGGAATAATATTGAACAAAATAATAAATTAAATTAAGCTGTAGACATTTGCACATTACATTAGCATTACATCACACCCTAAATAAACTACGAGCAGTTTCAATTAAGTCGTGCAACGAACAATCAAATATGTCGCAATCGTTACAGATTATATTAAAATTATTGCACATCACAAAAACTGGCGATTTCGTGTATAGATTCGTAACAGGACGTTTGCAGTAAAACATTAATCCGTTACAACTCCCCAGGCGTGGAACATTTATATCAATCTCAGCCAGCAACTCAGAGCAATCGATTTTACCATTTAAAAGACCGTACAAAAATTTCAAAGAAGCAAGGATTCTACGGAACTCCAAGCTACGGACGTTAAATCTATTCCATTTCTGGATAAACGCCATCAGATTTATATACGAGATATTTGAGGAATTTCCTTTGAATTTTTTCAATGGCGTGCTTATGGACCTCATAAATAGGATACCAGATGATTGAACAATACTCTAGTTTCGAACGAACGTAAGAGAAATACAATGTTTTCAATGCGTTAATATTCTTAAAGCCTGTGCAATTTCTAACAATGAAACCATAAGCCCTAATCGCTTCATTCGCCTTTAAGTTAATATGAGGAACGAAAGACAATCTCGAGTGAAACGTAACACCCAAATCGGTAGAAGTTGCACATCTCTCGAGAACAGTCTGTCCAAGTCGATACTGAAAATTAAAAGCAGTTTTCCTTCTCGAATAGGACATGCATTTACACTTCTTAGCATTTAGATATAGCGTGTTATTGTTACACCAACTCTCCATCGCCTCAAACTCACTCTGAAGACCTATGCAGTCCTCGTACGACACGATAGTGGCGAACAGCTTTGACATCGTCAGCGAAAAACAACCTGTTAACTTGCAGACACTCGTTAAGATCGTTAATGAAGATCAAGAAAAGTAGGGGACCCAAGTTTGAACCCTGAGGCACACCAGAGGACGCTTTATATTTTTTGGAATTGTAGCCATTATAAACTACATACTGTAGTCTGTTTCGAAGATATGAAATAAACAACGATTTCAGGTTATTGACAAACCCATAGCTGTCCAGCTTCCGAATTAGCACCCCATGATCCAACCTGTCGAAAGCCTTGGCAAAGTCGGTATAAATAACATCTAGCTGTCCCCCCCCCATCCACAATACGCGTGGCCCTCTCTGTGAAACAAGAAAGATTAGTGAGAGTGGACCTATTCGGCATAAAACCGTGTTGATTTATGGTGATTGGACCACGCAATGCAGAAAAGATTCTATCACTCAAGATGGCTTCAAAGATCTTGGACAGATTCGACAGGATGCAGATCGGGCGGTAGTTGCTGATGAGTGATCTCTCGCCAGACTTGTGAACTGGGACCACACGTGCCTCCTTCCATCGAGCCGGGAAAACTCCATTCTTTATTGCTAAATTAAACACCCAGCGTAACGGGACCGCCAACACTCCCACACAGTCTTTTATGAAAAAAGACGGTAAACCGTCAGGACCCGCCGTTAAATTGTTTTTTAGTTTTTTGCACGAGAGAAAAATCTCCGAATCAGTAATGTCAGGAACATTGACAGCAGAAAAGGGAACTCTATCACCGTTTACAACGGATATTGAATCATCCGGTTTCAGAAATACGCTCTCAAAGAAAAAAAAAGAAAAACTGTCAACAATAGCCTGAGGCTCAACATGTTCAACACCATCAAAAGACATAGTGCCCGGTATTCTAGTAGTATTATTTTTGGCGTGAAAATATGACCAGAAGTGT
Source organism: Apoderus coryli (assembly GCA_911728435.2). NCBI lineage: Eukaryota > Metazoa > Arthropoda > Insecta > Coleoptera > Attelabidae > Apoderus > Apoderus coryli. Next base: position 30,278,814 of record OU452198.1, on the reverse strand, counting down.
TTTGGATCCTGTAATAAATTATTTTGCACCCCATCTATGTTATTAGAATATGCAATTCTGATATCCAGCTTCAGCTGTCTACGTAGTCTCTTGAAATGTTGCAAACAGTCCGCATTACCTGTTCTCCTAAACTCTCTAAGCTGCCCTTCTTTTCTTTTTATATTGCGAACAATCTCAGACGTAACCCATACTGGAAATCTACGCTTAAAATTATGATAACGCGGCACATGCCGGTCGATCACATTAAAGAGCAATTCATAAAGCTTATCCAACGCTGTATCGACATTATCAGTCAATGACACCTCGGACCAATCCAACAAAAGAAGGGAGTTATATAAATTGGGGTAGTCGGCTTTCCTAAAGTTGTAAGGTTTAGATTCACTGTTCAATATGAACCGCCTTTGTTTCTTAATAACAGTTACAAAAGTACAATTCAGAGCCGGATGAAAATTATCCTCAACAACCAGTGGATGATCATCATGTCGCACCACGCAAATCATGTTAGAGATTACTAGATCTAGTAGGTGGCCTAAGGCATTGAAAATGGTATTGTGTTGGTTAAAATTATAAAAGTCTAAGAAATTGTGAATCGTTACCAGTTTAGTTGCTGAGTCGTTATTAATAGGGCCGAAATGAGTATTAAAATCACCCAGTACAATCACATTATTATCGTACAAATACTCCAGTGATTCCAAAAACTCAAAGAAATTTGAGAACTGCTCATAATCTATTCGAGGTGGAATATATACAACAAAACAAACAGCAATTTTGGGCGTAGCTCGATTTTACAACCTACAATGTCAATACAAGAACAAACACTATTGATAGAATCTAGATTTAGCCGAGAACACTGGAGCTCATCACGAATACCCAGGAGCACACCGCCGCCCGTGTCCTTTGCTGTTGCAGCAAAATTTCTATCTTTCCTGTGAACCTGGTAATTTGATGAAAATAATTCTTCATCCTTGACATTGGAGTGCAACCAGGTCTCAGTCAGAGCAACGATCTGATGCTCAGCATCGCTAATCGCTGCAGTGAATGTGTCAATTTTTGTGTTGAGTCCTCGTACATTCTGATATATACAAGATATGTCACCCATAATTTCAGTACTATTACTTGAGTTTAAGACGCCTGAACAGACTGTTGGGCTGCCCGAAGGTTTTTTGATCTATAATTTACGATCCTGGGCACGCCATCAATGTACTTTATTTTAAGATCTTTTCAATACAAAATGTAATAGTTTTAATCAAACAAATATTATTCATTTTTATTTAAAACCACAGTTGTGAAAAGTACAATTGGAAGAAGAGTTTGCTGAAGTTGACGGATTGTTAATTTCCACTGTTGAAGAAATTCCTCGCATGGTGTTGATTATTTCACCATGGCGGTCTTGGTTAATATTCAAGTACGGTTTAATTGAATTAAAGCTGCTATGTCCTTTTATTTTTATTAATTGCTCTTCAGGAATTCCTTTATTTGCCAAATGGCTAACTGCAGTAGATCTGTTCGGATGATTGGATATCTTTTTACACTTAGTGTCCAAACCAATAGCTTGCGCGGATGATTTGGTCCACATATTAATTGTGTTCTTGTCTACCCGTATATTGTCAAACCATGTGTCACTTTCGGATTACCAGAAACGATTTGGTCTCAAGAATAGGCGACTGGAAGGAATATTTTTCACTCTTTTGGACAATAATTTATGAAATAACCGAACAGGGCATGCACTTTCGTTTGCAATATTTGGAACAAGCCACTTACTATTTGTAACTTTTCGATCCTCCTTGGCATGTTTTACTGAATATTGGATTGTATTCAATTCTGTTGGTTGGCGTTCCATCATTATTTTTCCCAATCGTGAAATAATCTATAATGCAATCAGCTGGTTCACCACCTCACCAAGCTAACTCAACAGCTACAATATGGTAAAAAAATTTTTGTAAACTTTCTGGTGTACATTCATCCCATAATCCAATGATTCTAGCCAAATCACATGAACTCAAAATTGATGAACTGCATTTTCGTTTGTTTGGAACCTGCTATAATCTTTTACGTTTTGCATTTCTTGCATCTCGCGCATTTTTGAATATCACACTGGTAAACGGGTCGAATACAATTTGGAAGTCATTGAAGTATTTTTCCTGGAGTAGCCTACTCGTAGTATTCCAAATTGTTTTTACAGTTGCTTCTTTATATTCAGTTCCGTCAGCTTTTCTCATATTTACCGCATAATCTTTCAATATATTAGCCAAATTATGCAAACTCGTTTCAGCATTCAGTTCGTATTCTCTGGTCGCACAAAACTCGAGAAATATTTTCCATATATATTTTTTTGATTTGATTGTATTTTTTGGTATATTGTTAGATATAATATCATTGCATCGTTAGATTTAATACCAAATCTTCGCGACATTTTTAAACCAGTTGTCAGTTTGACGTTTAATTAATTTTTAATAAAAAAAACACCAAACTGAAACACCACATGTAGGGTATTATCGCTGTAATCCAGAGGTGATTGGATGAAATTTGACACATGACTTAAAATTAAGTAATTTGATTGGTTACAATATTTAGTAAAAAATTATCATAAACATACGTCCGGAAATGCATTGATTCCAAGATACAAGGTGTTACATTTTTTTGCAAATAACGGTTTTTTGTTAATTGAGTCAAATATCTCCTTAACGATTTCTTTGAAATTTGGCAGCGTTCTTGCTAGAAATAGAGAGCTTATATGTCCCGAACTAGATCAAAATTATTACGTCCAGTGGCGTTAGGGGTCAACTTAATAAAAATTATTGACAAAAATAAGTACGCCACTGACTGTAATTTAATTTAGATATTGTCTTGAGATAAAGCAACTAAAACTACACCTTTTTTTATCTCTTGTATTTTTGAAGTGAATACTTCTTTGGCCGCATGAGAGTGATTTTCAAGGTCGGGTCACGACACGATTTATAAAATTTTCGTCCCGCAAAATAGATCAAGCGTATAACAAATATGAGGGGGAGAGAGAGAGACTGTATCCTATAACATACACTGTTATGTATATAGCGGCTTAACGTTGCCTATCCTTCGGTTGTGCCTTTTATACCGTCATTCGTATTCCCTTCCTCTCTCGTGAAAGAAGTATTCACTTCTATCAAGTGTACTGTGCTGCACGCGTATTTTTTTTTTTGATATGTTGCTTCGTTTACAAGATACAAACTTAAAACATTTTTCAATATACCAAGAATATTTGCGAATAATTCAACTAAAAATAATATTAAGATTCCGAAGCAAGATAAAAATAAATAAATTAAAATAACTTTTATACCTAATACAAAAAATTACAAAACCTGTGCCCACCTCTAGCTCGGATACATGAATCCAATCTTCTTCACATTGACTGGCGAACTCTTTCAAAAATGCCAGGGTCGTTTTTAGTCAAATTACACCCAGTAATAATGCGATTCCCTATAGGTCTTCTACATTGTCCACACGAGTAGCGTAAACTAAAAGCTTTCAGGTGGCCCCACATGAAAAAATACAGTGGGTTTAAGTCCGGTGATCGTGCAGGCCATAAGTAAAGTCCACCTTGGCCAATCGAGGGTTTTCCGTATGTTTTTGTTAAAAACTCACGAGTGACTCGAGTAAAATGCGCTGGTGCACCATCGTGCATAAACCACATTGCAATTCTTATTCCAGAAATCCAGAAAATCGCGATATACCTCTCCATAGTAAGTCTTCCTGATAGAAACACGGGTCCAATTAAGCAGTCACTCAAAATTCCAATCCAAACGTTCAACAAGAACTGATGTTGAAATTGATATTCAACTCTCGCATGCGGATTTTCATCACACCATAAATAGTTATTATGAAGATTCCTTATTGCATTTCTTGAAAAACTCGCTTCATCAGTAAACAAAATCAACATCATACTTGAGGAATTTCAACAATATTGTGCAAAAGCCATTGACAGAATGCCATACGTGGAGGAAAATCAGCAGGAATAAGGGCTTGAACGCGTTGGATGTATTATGGATATAACAAATTGTCCTTAAGAATGCGCCAAACAGTATTATTAGTTACATTCAAAACTTTTCAAGTACCTGGATTTCCTTCAACCATGTGCAGCCTCTGTCAGTTCTGCCGTTCTTGCTGTCTTTTGCCTTTCTGTTCCTCCACTTAGTTTTAGTGGGCCTGTTTCTTGAAGGCGTCGATGAATGCTTTCAAACATTTTTCTATCAGGAGCCATACGCTGAAGAAGTCTTTCAGTGTACAACCGCCTAGCCTGTAATGCATTGCCATCAGCCAGTCCATAAAGGAAGTGCATTTCGGTCATCTCGGCATTTGTATGGTGATTCATGTTAAAGGACTTTAACAAATTTGACAGGTTCAAAAGGCTTGGCACAGTCAAATAACATCAACGTTACTGACTTTTGGTCGAATTATTCGCAAATAATCTTGGTATGTTGAAAAATGTTTTAAAAAACTAACCTCCAAGTGTTTGCGCAGGCTCCTAGTCGTGCCTATATATAAAAAAATAACGCTGCAATCATGGTGTCAAATGTAAAAGTTGAGTTTTCTAGTGAGATTAAGGTTCTGGGTCTTATTATTGATGAAAAGCTTAGATTTGAGGAACATGTAAAAAATTACTTCAATCTACATATTTGAGATTGATGTTATTATACAATAATAAGGACCTACTAAATTTTAAATATAGGAAGAAATTGTGTGAAGATCTGGTTTTATCGGTCCTTAGTTATGCAAATATTGTGTATTATCCCTGTCTAGATTCAAGATCCAAATCAAGAGTTCAATACATTCAAAACAATTGCTGTAGATTTATTTTCAGTTTACCGAAGTACGATCATATCTCACACTTGTTTCCGTTTCTAAGATGGTTAAATATTGAGAGGCTTGTTCGGTTACAATACCTAACATTTATTAAAAAGGTTCTACTTACTTCATTGCCAAAATATCTAATGGATAAACTAATTTATAGAAGAAATGTTCATCAAGTAAATCTGCGATTTCACAATATGCTAACGATGCCCCGTCATACCACGACAATGTTTCGACGATCCTTTACATATAAAGGTCAAGTCTTAAGCTATATTGAATATGCTTGTTAAAAAATTGTAAATTTTCACGTATGTGGTTAAGACTTTATAAAATATGTTACTGATCGGGCATGACGAGGAACATGGAGATAAAATTTAAAGGAAATACGTTTGTCAACTTTTTATAGGTATATTAAAAGAAACTAAACAATTCTAAATTTGAAACAAAAAAACTGGAACAACTCGTAGATCACACAAAAACAAAATACATAAAACAAAAATAAAAACATAGACATGAGTATTCATACGAAAAAAATTATAACATCGAAAAGTTAAATTGTAAAATCTAATCTTCTTTTTTTATTGGCGAAACGCTTAATTACACTTTCAATATTTACTTCAATATTTCTATGAACATACAATAAGGCTAACCCATTTAGACGATCTTCTACGATGGTGAATAAATTATATTTGGTGATGTCAGGGATGGTATCAATTTGGGATAAAAATGCGCCGATATCGTATTTTAATTGTTCGCCAAGTTCTGTGTCCATGAAATCTGCATTTTGATTTTGTGTTGAACTAGTTGAACTAGAAGCTACTGCAATATCTGTTGGCTGAACAACTGTATTTTCATTTTCTACTCTCTCCTCTGTTCTTGATTTTTTAAAATACTTTAAAATATTATTTGCGACTGCGACTGTCTTACTCGACATATTGAATTATTACCGCCTAAAGTGATTTTTTATTATTCTAACCAACAAACCAAGTCCGAAATGAATAAAAACCAAACGCCAAACATCAAGGAAAAATGAAGCCGAAAAGGACAAAGACACCGACCGACTCCTAGAAATCCGCATTATAGACCAAGAGCCAAGAGCAGTCCTGTTAAATATTATAGACCGGGTGCTCGATTAAAACATATTTATACAATTAATCTATTTATATGTGGAGCATAATGTGCAACCCAGTCTGTTTAGCTAACCCTGAGTCTGTTCAGCTAACCCGAACAATTTTTCGCCGCGGCTAGTGATTGTGTCGATCTCTTTCTTTTTGAAAATTTGCTAAAAGTTAATTACTATAATTTGTTGATTTTTCTTGTAAATTTTCACAAAAATTACACAGGTTAAATCTTTTGTATTTTATTTAGAAAACATGGGTTCTTCCGAGTATTTTGCATTTTTGTTTATCAAAATCAGTTGATGATTAACAAAAATATGATTTTTATTTAAATTGTCCTCGTCGCCATCTTGAAACGTGCGTATTTAGAAAAGAAATGGGATTTTCGAAAATGCCAACATTGAAGTACTTCACCAGGCCTCTGGTATTTTCACAAAAAAACTTTTTTCAAACTTAGCATGGAATCGAAGCCAGCGGACCGTATGATATTAGACTATCAATTGTAAAATTGGGCCATCTACGATTCTAAAATCCACAGAGAAAGATAACTGGTTATTAACAATATCAGATGTGGGAGAAGGAATATCAAGTTTCAGCTATGGAGGCTAGTCTGAAGGGGTGGAAGTGGCCAACAGTAGAAGAGAAGATATGGTATACAATAGATGACATCCTACAGGAGATACGCAACCTAACCCGAAAAATAAGAGGGGTGTTTATGCAATTTCAAAAATGTCTAAATATGTCTAATTTCTCGTATATCTAATATGGTATTATTGCAAATGAAGTTGTTTAATCAAGTAATGTTGAAACATCTAAGTAAAATAATTAGTTTGTGAATCTTGGAAACAGTTTCACGTCAATCATTAGCACAATCGACGTTTTGCAATGTCAAACTATGGTACAATTACGGAAATAAAAAAATGTTAAATAGAAAAATACTTCTTAATATTTATGGCATTATACGGTCATCGAAAATGAAGAAACAGACACAAAATTAATAAATTTTTCACAGTAAACCCAAAAAAAAATTCTTAGTGTCAATCATTGGTAGTTAGGTACGTTTACTAAAAATTAAATATTCATTTTACATTATTATCTCTTTAAGGAAAATGAATAACTTTTAAGGAACACAACAACACAAGTTGTAAGTTTAGTCATAATTACCAATAAAGTTTATTGTTTAAATGCATTTTTTCAATACGTTTTACGAATGGCAATTAGTAAATTAATGTGCGTTAAATTTTTGTATACAATAATAGTCGATACCGTAAGAATAGTAGATATACCTATACTTTCAAGGACGTTGTCGTTTATGTTGAAATTAGTAAAGAATTGCGATATTGGTGATACGCAATAATACCTAGTAGGTACCAACAATATAAAATTGATTGTTATTGTTTCTCATTTAGTAGAGAAATTTATTTTTCTACCACCTCCTTTGGAAATTGACTTTTCATCAGTGGCCGCTCGTGAGGCCTGAAAGAGGTGGGGCACAACATGGTGGAAATAAGGAAATAAATAATAATAAAAATAAAATTTTTGAAAAATAAACAATTAAAATGATAGGTTTTTAAAGTAGTTAGAGTAGCTAGATAATAACATTTTGCTAAACTCAGCATGACCATTAGAACTGTTTGTAAGTGAAGTCTATCCTCCTAGATTTCTGAACAGGACTTCACAAGTTTTTTTTAATAGATAGCATTGATAACGCGCACAACCTTTCCTGGCCCATAGTGTTTCTTAAAAATGTTTTGATCCATTTGAGGGTAGAGAAACATATTTCGCTTTCTATATACAGTCGTCATAGGGACAGTACACAAAACAGTCAGCAATTCCACAGATTCAATAAATGTTGATGTTAAATTGTTTTGGATAAACATTTGTAACAGAGGCACAGCCCCACTGTGTTACAGAAAATCGTCCCGTACGTATATTATCGAGAGTTCATTTTTTAAGTAATTTACGTTACGAAATAAGTTACACACAGTTTTAGTATCTTCATTTGGAAAGACGGCTCGATATTCACCAAAAGTTTCAGTTTCAAATAAATTTGCAACAGTTAGGTGTCCATCAAAACTTTTTTTTATAGTAATTCGATCCTCAAATTTTAATTTAACATTATTTACATTCATATATTGCACTGAATTTATCTTTACTAATATAATTGTTCAAAATCAAAACATTCACTGTATAATACTCAAAAAGCGCTCGCGAAAACAAAAACAACACTACACGACTGATGGGTAGGGCAGCACCCCAGATATGACGTCGTCACAAATGCGTTTAATTTCTACTGTTACTAGCGTATAGCGTAGCGATGCATTGCTGCCTCTGTTTTTCGCACACGAAAGCAAAGAAAACAATAGAGGCACAAAAATGTTGTGTCCAAGAGCATCGTAATATGTACTAAGACATACGTTCTGTTTCATTACCGTAAATAGACGCGCTGCAAGAGTGATTATAGCATAGACAGGGCCGTCTTCGATTCAAATTTTCAAATGCAAAATTTTATAGGGAATTCTAACGAAATTACACTCGTCTCATCGGTTTTTGGATCGAATTTTGGTTTATAAAGCAGTTTATTTTTGTTCTTTTGGTATTTTTATTTAAGTGATATTTATCAATTTCTTTGAATAATGGCAGCGTATGAAAATTATGATATGTATATTTGTGACGTCGCAGCATTTCCTTGCACCAAGTGACACGACCTTTGGTCAAGTTATGTGGAATCCGTTTGGAAAAAAATTAATCCAAAATCACATTCACAACAAATTTTGGTCGACCTTCATGTGATATGGTGATGATATCGAAATTCCGCCAATAATTGTAGAAACAGTCTTCTCGGATGGTATTTCCTTACCAAAAGTTGACTGAACCGATTTAATCGATCTTTGTGGAATTAGGCCTTTTTTGAAATCGTAGATAATCATCCAATAATTCACGAGTAATCTCTATCTTTTTCCAAACCGCCTGTCTTGAAACATTCACTTTCAACGAACTACTAAGATATCGCGCAATTGTGAATGAATATATTTATACACATGTCAAAAGGGCTATCTAGTGGTCGTTTGTAACAATATAAGAGATGATCCCCGTATTCAAATTTTGCTGAACGAACGAAGAGTCATCAACGAATTTAATTTGAATACATCATTTTATGTCATCTACAAACAGAAACTTTTGACAACATAATATACTGTTAACAATATGCTTGAGAAAAATTAGAAATAAGATGTGTCCTAGATTAGAACCTTGGGGTACTCCAGAGGAAGGCATAAACTCGTGTGAAGAAAAAATTTCATATTCCATAAATTGCCGTCGAACAAACATGGAAGATTTATCAGAGTTAATAAATCTGTTAAGACTGCAATTTGATCGAATGCTTTAGGAAAAACAGTATTTCTAATTTAAAAAAATAAATAATTTCCGTAGACATTTTATTCTCTCGTAGTGTGTCTACGATCTTAGTGGCATAAGGGCATAAGTTAGATGTGAGTTGCGCGTGTGTAGTGCAATGACAGACGAGGTCCCTGTTGTTTTTCTTGGTTATTTTTTTCATTTTTGTTATTTATGAATAAATATTCTTATTTTAAAATAATGTTCGGCCCTACAAAACGGAAAAAGGCCAGAGATGTGACAAGTATATATATATATATATATATACAAAGTAACTAAGATACTTTGACATTTTTGATTTTATTCTTTGCGGTATGATTAATAAGTATGATAATTTGTAACTGACCTTAAAAATTACCAAAGCCTTTTAAAAATTATCATTTATATCCAATTGGCGGACTTCTCTATGTGAAGATATATTTTATGTCTGTTTGTATGTAGTTATAGGTACCTAATAATTTTTATTAGTTTTAAACAGATGTTAGACATCGTGTCTATTTATTTTGTCTAAAACGCAATGTGTAAAATGTTTGTAAATTCTCATATATGTAATTATCATAAAATATTTGCAAAAAATCATGTATGTTATATACCTACGGAACATAATATCTAAACTTTCTCCAATTTTGATACCAATCAGCATTATTAAAATAAATAAAATATTTGTAAAAGTGGATATAAATAATTGCTCGATTTACTTTATTTAATTTTTTTTACAATTTCTCGTTCATAAATACAAGGTGTTTCAAAAAGATGCGGTAATATTTATTGATATATTATGAAAAAAAGTTCCCATAAACCGCGTTCAAGCACTTATTCCTGGTGATCCTCCACATATAGCATTCCATCAATGGGTTTTGCACAAAATTGTTGAAATTATTCAAATACTGATGTTGATTTTGTTTACTGAATATCTAAATTCAAAGAAATCGGTAAATAGGTATTTGACTTAATTAAAAAAACCGTTATTGACAAAAAACTTATTAACACCTTGTATTTTGGGAACAATGCGTTTGCGATCACCCCCTTAAATAGGGCCGCGCTCTTTGAAACCCTGTATATCTGGTAATTTCATGTCTTTTTTCAAAAATAACTGTGTAAATTTTGCTGGTTAAAATCAAAAAAAACTGTAATAGATTTTATTTTTGGATTTCTTGAATCTTGATGCAATTTTTTATATATTATATTCTTGGGATTTAAAGTTCTTGTATATTGAACACATTTTTAATTGAAATAATTTTTCACATCATGTACAACGTTTCCATTAAATGTATGTATGTTAGCAATCATCCCCTGTAAAGTACATTCCGACGTGGTTCGCCTACGTCACACCAGACAAACAGGTTTTGGTTTTCGATACAATAAGGATAGCCGAACCAGTGATGAGAATAGCATAATATAAGAAAATGTAATAGAAGACAGATGTTGTTAATAAGAGCTGTGAGAAACACGTTGCTTTATGTGATGACGAATAATAAATGATTTTGGATGTGGTTTTGAGACTTTTATTAAATAATTCAATAATAATAAACAATACTTTTTACATCAGAAGTGAGATATTACGACGTGCTATATAATAAACAATTATAAAATAGGGATATTGAACCACGTGCTATAATAAACAATTATAAAATAGGGATATTGTGCTACGTGCTACAATAAAAAACAATTATAAAATCTGATTATTGTGCTACATGCTACAATAAACAATTATAAACAATAGAATTGTACTACGACTGTTGTAAATAAACAATGAATTTATTTTTAGAATAAAATAATTGTTAGTTAACCAATTACTAAAAATATCGGAAGAAATTCGTGATAGTGAATTGTCGGAAGTTGATGAAGCTGATCGGGAAGCCGAGATGACTTCACGTAGTGTTAAAAAACGTAAACTAGAGTGGCAAGAAACGCTTATTAATCTTGTTGCTACCCAACAGCAACAACTTGCGGAGTTAACGCGACAGTCGCGAATTGTTGCATGTTCTACTCCAACAACGGGTTTTACGGGGGCGGATATCTCTAATACCCAAAGTTTCTTGTCGGCATCCGCGCAAATGTCATCATTTAAGTTAACTAGTTATGCCTATTCTATAGAAGAATAGTTGGACGACGCAAACAAACTTAACGCAGAATTGAATTTACCTAAATGATTATTTGATGATAGCAAAAGCTAGTGAGGCGTTAAAAAATCATCGTGAAACACCAGGTATGCGAGCGTATAAAGCCGCTACAATACGTAGTCGCAATTGAAAATAGTCAGTTGGCCGGTGGAGGAAAACTGAAGCCAAAATATCAAGGACCGTACACCGTTCGGAGCATACTTCCAAACGAAAGGTATGCTCTACATAAACGAGGAGGGCGAACAACAGTGGCAGCTCATCAGCAACTTCGGCACTGGTGGCAATCCCACCTGCATAAAAAAGAGTGTTTGTATAGTGGCGATCCCACTGATACGTAAAGGCGAGATGGCGATCCCATCTGCATAAAAAAAAATAAAAAAGAGAGTTTGTATAGTGACGATCTCACTGATACGTAAAGGCGAGGTGGCAATCCCATCTGCATAAAAAAAAAGTTTGTACAGTGACGATCTCACTGGTACGTAAAGGTTAGGTGGCGATCCCACCTAAGTAAAATGATTGAAGAGTGGGAGTACCACTCCATGAAAACCAAAATTAAAAGTTTAAAGGCAGTTTGCCTTGTGTAATGTAAAACCAGATTTTGTTCGCTTTGTTTTTTTTTTTGATTAAGGATGAATGAGGTGCGAGGACGCCCCAGTTGCAGGACGGCCGTGTTAGCAATCATCCCCTGTAAAGTACATTCCGACGTGGTTCGCCTACGTCACACCAGACAAACAGGTTTTGATTTTCGATACAATAAGGATAGCCGAACCAGTGATGAGAATAGTATAATATAAGAAAATGTAATAGAAGACAGATGTTGTTAATAAGAGCTGTGAGAAACACGTTGCTTTATGTGATGACGAATAATAAATGATTTTGGGTGTGGTTTTGAGACTTTTATTAAATAATTCAATAATAATAAACAATACTTTTTACATGTATGTTAAATTATTTGTAGATATTGTACCTGAAGAAGGCGATAATGCCGAAACATTGTACATGAAGTAAAATAAAAATTATTTCAATATTCAAGAACCTTAAATCCCAATAATATATCTGTATATTAAATAGTTATTTTTGTTACAAGTACCGACTTAAATAAAGTTTTTCAATTTTCCAGCTGAAGAGTCCTGATAAGTTTCATTTAGGTAGGTACGTATGACAAACACTATTTTTGTTATACACTCCCAAAATTTGTTTTAGACTTTTTACAATTTTTCAGAACGCTTAAATTTGCGAATTTTCCATAATTTTTAAGATCAAAACGGTATCGTATCGTATCGCTTGTATATTTGATAATTTTGTCATGTCATTCGAAATTTGGGAGAAAGTCACGTAAATCTTAAAATGTTTCAAAATCCACAATATATTGCTAATAAGGCCAAAGAATTTAAGTCTCGTGTTAAATGATAAATGATAAAGAATAGGATGCTTTTCATGAATGTAAATACGAAAATAACGTACTCGTAAATGAAGATGTATGGCAAAATTATTTGCACGAAAATGTAAGTACTTACTTACGCAAGATGGATTTTGTGCCTTATACAATAAAATACTCTCTAACAACTTTCAAACCGTCGACAATTTGGTTGAAATATTCTATGCTGAGAGCAGTGAAATTGACACATTTCCAACAGTTATTGTTTTTTGAAAAGGAATTCGTTTGGTTACAAGTCTTAGAAAGTCCAAGGTTTTGTCCAGAGAAAAGATCAAAAATTTTTGGCCACGGCTAGTGATGGAATGTATTTATTTAATAGTTTTCTTAATCCTCACTTTGTAGGCCATTAACTGCGTAACGCAAAAATTTTACATGAATAACTAACATATTGTTTTGTCGTCTTCAATCAGCCTCTTCATTTACGACAGGACCTTTCCGCACAGTCTGTATATGTTTTAAATTTATGTGATATTTTTTGCCGAATAGCACATAAAGGTTGCCAGGACGACTTTTAGGGACTAGGCCGAAAAACAAGCATTTTACGAACTTAAATGAGACCCTAAAATAGCAATTTTTGCGCGAGCTACGAGCATTTAGCTCATGTTGCGTGTATTTACACTAAGCTCCTCTTTCTCTCAGTGGTTCGGACAGAGTGGGGGAGGAAAATGTGAGAGATAATTTTGCTGCATCTGGTCGTTAGTTTGAATACCATGTTTGCTAATAAAATAAGGAAATTGGCGCAGTCCCGAATGATAGAGGTCAGACAGGTGGGTAAGTTTTCGCGGTGTTTCCATTTGCGCGGAGATAAAAAAAATTGATGTTATTGATACAAAATGAACTGGTATCTGAAATACAATGTAACTAACTTTGGTCTTAATTAAAATTAGAATCCTGTAACCTTTAAACTTAAGAAATATGATAAATTACTTTTGTCTATACTCACAATCAGAGGCAGATGATAAAACAAATAGCACACAATCAGCACTGGATGCATCGTCTCCAAACCATTATTATTGTTACTCCTCAAATGCTCACCAGATCTCACCCCAGCCTCATCAATCTCAATCTCGTCACTGACATTCCCCATCAGACATGGCCTTTTTGAATTTGTCGAACTCACAGTGGCACTTAGCAATTCATTACTACCAGCATTGTTATTATTTGTCCAAGTATTATTCTTACAATTCATGACGTTGTTGTTACTACCAAAATACTGTTTATTCGTATTACTTCGAATATCCAATTGTCTAGTTTTATCTCTATGAATTGTGTATGTGTCGTAGAAATGTTTACTACTACTATCATTAGCATTCATATTGATTCCATGGTAGTTATTACTCAGTTCGCTTAAGTCGGAATTGCTCTTTTTGAGATATTGAAACGTTTCCCTTCGGATCTTACAATAATTGTAACAAATCAAAAACACTGATATAAGTGAGACTGAAGCTAGAAACACATGTAAGACTAGGATAAATATATTGTATTTAATATCCAGTTCGAACGGTAGGAAATTACATGGATTTGTATCGATCGTATCTGCGAAAACGTTTTTCCAAGTCATACTATGTTTTGCTTGAGCTAAGATAGCGGCAACTCCAACGCAAGCGCATAGAGTTGTTAAACAAAACAAGTGATAAATGACGTGTGTAGAAGTTAAAAACGCTTTCAACTGTCTATGTTTCCGTTGTAACTTTATCGAAAACAGTCCAATAACAGCGACTGATGTTAGACATGATGCTTGGAATGTATGGATTGAATTAAAAAGAAACGAAATAGCCGGACAGTAGTATTCGTTGTTAAAGTCTTCTTCTGCGAAGATCACGAATAGTGTATAGATGAGAATTGTTAGGTTTCTGAGGATGCTTAGGATGAGTATGGTGACGATTGGGAGATCGTATGGTCCCCATTTTTTGCGGTTTCTGTGGAAGATGCCTACTGTCCATGTCAGGAGAACCACGATGATTGGGAGTGCGGTTATCGTTGACAGTTGTTCTTTGCTGTATTGGAACATGTTGAGGCTTGTATATGTGTCTGAAATTAAAGAAATTGTAATAGTTAATACCATGTTAGGTTAGACCGCAATAAAAATATACATGATATAAAACTAAACGGAATGGTTGCCAACAATTTGAACGTTGGCTGAAAGTAATGAATATTTAATTCTACCCCATAAGAAAATCCAGAGGGGTTAAGTCTGAATGAATAGGATCCATGTTTCCTATCCATCCATACTTTAAATTATTATTTAAAGATTCATAAACATTTTTTGCAGTAAACAACGTTACCTACTTAATATTAAATAGCGTCTGTTTCAGGTTAAATTAAATTGCTGAATATCTCCAAATCTTTCTCTGAATTTAAATTTCCCTGAGATATATATGGACGAAGAAATCTTTCCCTAAAAATTCCAACCAATACATTGAAGTTATAACCTCACAGTAGGTATTATTTCTTCAACAGTAGGCTGCGGAATTTCTTGAGCACGTGTGTAAAAATTATATTCCCATACTGTTCACTCGGTCCATATAATAGTTGTCATATTGTTGGCAAAAATCAGCTACAAAAATGACTTCGATTTTGAAAAATCCTCAGACAGGATTGCATGTATTATTCTTGTTTTATATGGTTTGTTTAAAACGCGGCGAATGTATGACTTGGATAGTCAAATTTCATTTTGCATATAAGACTAAGCTAAAGCCGCAATTTCTTCCAGCTTCTTATTCTTAATATGAGATTTGTAAGTTTTCGGTCTTTGTTTTTTAAAAGATCCATGTTCCACCAATTTTTTTTATTATATTTAAAAAATATCATCCCACCAAAATGATAAATCATCCTATACCAAGCCAATTCAAATTCTCACACCTATAGCCCGCAAAACAATTGATTTCTTTAAGCAGCACGCGTTCTGAGTTAAATGGTATCAGATCCGGGATTTATATAATATGACCTAGATTATTGCTGCCCCTTTCTTGACCAGGATCGGCAGTGGACAAGTTAGCATTGCCTTTGTTAATCCTAGTTAGGCAGCAGCTGCTTTTGAAGCATATATGATTATAGGGTTTATCACCGTGTGCTATTTTTGGCTTTAGCCCCATGTCTTTTCTAGCAGCCTGTGACATGGCCATGTTGCTACTGTCGCTTGGGATATCGTCCTTTCTATATGTGGCTCCTCCAGTCAAGTTGTCTATCCAGGAGGATCACTCCTAAATATTTGATCATTGAGAGTGGGGCTTACCTTCCTCTTTCTTGTAATTGGTACCAGCACCGTTCTGTCAAGTTTGTTGAAGTGTCTTAACATGAATCACATACAAATGCTTAGATGACTGATATGCACTTCATTTATGGACTCGCTGATGCAAATGCATTAGAAGCTAGGTGGTTGTATACTGAAAGATTTCCTCAGCGTATGGCTCGAAAGCATTCATCGACGCCTTCGTGAAACAAGCACAATAAAACGAAGTGGAGAAACCAGAAGACGAAAGACAGCAGAGCAGTAGAGCTTCGCACCAGTTCTCAATTTTGTTCAATGCTATTTGCATCCAGTTTGATATGACTGTTGTGAACATGTATGGAATTCATTATTATAAAAATTCGAAAAATCACCACTTATTAGCGAAATAAAGTTTCGCCATTGTATTATACACGCTGAGTGAGGTTTCTGTAGCAGGACTTTAACAACTTACAAAATATAATTTTTTAAGATGAAAATCTTATTCAAACATACTATATCCGTGGATGCGCTTTTTTCTGTAATACCTACAGGATGTCAAAGTTTCAGTATAGATTTAATTATTTACTTAAGTTATTTCGTACTTTGTTATTTTGATTCAAAAAATAAAATAAAATGTAGTCTCTACTTTTAATTAATCCTAAATCTCAAAAGTCTCTTTTTATAAAATACTGTACAATTACAAATAAATTTAATGTCACCCGAAATCAGTACAGTCCGAAAGCGTAGAAGGACCACTACTTTTTCTTTAAAATTCACACTTTTTTATGAAATTTCGTATTCAATTTGTATTTTTACACTTTTTTGCGAAATTTCGTAAAAAAGTGTGTATATCCAAAATTTACACCTTTTTCTTGTGTGTTTTTAGAGACCTTTACTACGAAAGCGTAGAAGGGTCACGTGCTATTTTTTTTTAAATTCAAATTTTTTTTACGAAATTTCGTAAAAAGTTTGTTAATTTACACTTTTTTGCGAAATTTTGTAAAAAAGTTTAAATTTTGGTTATACACACTTTTTTACGAAATTTCTTTCCTCATTGTCACGGTAGCCCCTGCTAAACGCATATCGCATTTGATTTTTAGTGCATCTTGGTTTAGTTTTTTTTTGTCCAGAGGATATATGGAGGAGGTAATTGTGTGAAATTTTCTATAGCTTTCTGTAGTGCAATCTTCACAAAAAAGGTGTAACATTTAGTTACTCACACTTTTTTACGAAATTTCGTAAAAAGTTTATTTATTTATTCTCTAAATGACATTACAAAATGTATAGAAGTCGTCAACGAAAAAACTCAAATTTTAAATATATACATACAATATTTACAATTTTCACATATAAAATAACACATAATTGTAACTTCACAAAGACTATGTATAAACATTTAATGTATAAGATACATGTCAAAACACAAGAGTTTCAAAATAACAGCTACTCGGGCATCCCGAGAAAAATACTCGTTAACAGAATATATCGCATCAGATACAAGAAACGATTTTTGTAACACTGAGAACTTCTTAATTTCTTTTATAGACTTCAAGTTATCTGGCAGTTTATTATAGATCATTATCCCCTGGAAATAAATTGACCTCTGAGTCAAATTGTATTGTTTATGTGTAAGTCGTTTCGACTCCTTGTATTTACAGTATGTGTGTAACGGGTTAGTGGGAAATTCTTTAAATTTTTTTGAATAAAAATACATACTTCATAAATGTATAGAGCGTATATCGTTAAAATATTAAATTTCTGCAACACCGGCCTACAACTCTGACTGTCGGGAAGCCTAGCTATGCATCTAATAATCCTTTTTTGCTTCACAAAGATATCATGCGTCATGGTAGAGTCACCCCATAAAAATACCCCGTGAGTACCTCAGGCATAGTAAAGCATCAACAACTGACCCTGATCCTAGACTGACTTCAGTGAGTTCATCAAATAAAAGGATGAATTTCACTGACTCACCACTCGCTCACAATGATATGTTTTTGTTTGTTTTTGTATTATTCGTTAAATGCCTCACCATGGACCGCGTTCTCAGAGGTCATGAATTTGTTCTGATAATAGCCCTCCCTTACATCATTAACTAGTTTTCTGTATTCCCGCTTTGCTCTATTATAAGTATCTTTTAAGGTAGGCTGTTCTTTATACCAACAAAACAAATCTTTCAAGTTTTTACTAGAATCGCGGACTCTCGAAATCATCCATTTTTTGTTACTATTCCTATAACATATGTTTCTCAATGGAAAGTAAAAATTAAAATAATACCAGAACCTTTCAAAAAATGCAGCAAAAGCCACCTCAATGCACAGAAAAAAAAACTTGGTTTATCCAAATAAAAAATAAGTAAGTAAGTAAGTAAGTAACTTTATTCATGTTAATGCATTACAGTAATGCTTACAATCGTCAGTGGTAACAAACACAATGTATAAAGCGTACAAGTAAACAACACAACTTATACTATTTACATGAGTCTTTCATAAACATATAACATCACAGTTATAAAGTGTATACACAATAAAACATTTTACACGATAACAGTACTGTTAAAATAGTCATTCACGCTAAAAAAGGCTTTTGATAGAAGCCACGATTTAATCTTAGTTTTAAACAATTTGTCCGACAGGGACTTGACTTCAGTAGGAAGTTTATTATATAGCTTGGGAGCCAAATAGTTTGGTCCGTTCTGACATCTTTGAAGTCTTTGATATTCGACAATAAAGTGATCCCTATATCTGGTTTCATATCCGTGCAGATCCTGAGACCTGCTGTATGCACCACAATTTTTTTTTACATAGATCAGGCTCTCGAGGATGAACAACGATGGGAGTGTCAGAATATTATTATCTATAAAAGCCTGTCTGCAATCCTCTCCATATTTGAGGCCCTCCAGAACCCTAACTGCTTTCCTTTGCATACCAAATACCCTCGACGCACCAGCTGCGTGGCCCCACATCAAAATCGCATACGCAATGTGACTGTGAACCAGAGCAAAATAAGCAGTGCGCACTACACTCTTTGAAGCACACTGAGACAAGTTGCGCAAGGCAAACACACCCGACCTCAACCGTCTTGAGATAATCTCCGTGTGTTCATCCCATTTCAGTTTAGGATCCAACCACACGCCCAGGAACCTTACCACACCATCGCTACCACAGTAATTGTCGTTGGACTTGAGTGAAAACAGCATTCGCATTGTCTTATTGGTATTCAGAAAGAGCTTATTAGATTCGAACCAGTTCGCAACAGCAGATTCTGCCTGAGAAGACTCAGCAAGAACGATATCCAGATTATTATTTCTGTATGTGAAAGCAGTGTCATCCGCAAACTGTTCGAACGTAAGATTTTCTTGATTTTGTATCGGTAAGTCATTCACAAAGATTAAAAACAACAGTGGGCCCAACACAGAACCTTGAGGCACACCAATTGTAATTGGCAGACTTTCCGATATTCCTTTGTTAGTGCGTACTTTCTGAATACGTTCACTCAAGAAACTCGCCAACAGACTAACGCTTGAAGTATCAAACTTATAATATTTGAGCTTCCGCAGCAAGATATCGTGGGGAACGCAGTCAAATGCCTTACTCAAGTCACAGAAAACCGTGAGAGCACTTTGCCTTTTATTGAATGCATCAAGTATGCCCGAAATTAGATCATGGATGGCGGACACAGTGTTGCGACCACCACGAAAACCAAACTGGGAGTCCGCGAACAACCCATGCCGCTCAAAGTGCCACATTATTCGAGAAGCCATCGCCCTCTCAACAATCTTAGAAAATATTGGTAATAGCGATATTGGGCGATAATTTTCGGGCTCATTCTTATCGCCTTTCTTGAATATAGGAACCACTACGGCCCGCTTTAGGACTTCAGGGAATATTCCTTCCCTGAAGCATAAGTTTATCAATTGTGTGAGTGGCACAAGAATTAGTTCTCTAATTGATTTAACACTTTTGACATTCAAGCCGTAAACATCACGACTCGGTTTGTTTTTTAAATTAGATATTATATCACGCACCTCTATATACCCAATCCCATCAAAAGAGAACTCTCCGTCAGGAACCCTCAATTTCTGTAGATATTGCATAGGATCCCTGCGTGCATTGACCGGAACTTTGCTAGATAGATCATGGGCTATATTTACAAAAAAATTATTTAAAGCTTCCGGTTCAATATTACAGAGGTCCTCATCTCTATTTATAGCACCTCTGTGTTCATTAATTACTTTCCAGATTGTTCTTGTAGGATTTGAGGACCTCTGTATTACATTATTATTGAAAACAATTTTGGCACGTTTAATATCTGTCCTATATTGGTTCCTCATTTGATTTCTTTCATGGCGGAGAGCCTCCGACGGAGAACAGCAATAAAATTCATTCAAGGCATGCAGACGGTCTCTCATATCTCTCAAATGATCACTAAACCAGCCCGCAGATGAACCGGTGTTCCTTTTACATGTAATTTTCCTCTCAGGAAATGATCTGACAAAGCACTCCTCCAAGACACTCACAAACGTCTGAAACTTCCCATTCACATCCACCCCCGATTCACACACAAAATCCCATGAGAGATCTCTCACCATATTGTGATAGCCAAACTGTCCCCGCTGAGTGATAGGCCTGCACACCCTAGTCACAGATCCAGAAAGCCCCTCACAACCATTCACCTCGAACCGAATGTGCTGAGCCTCGGAATGATCCGATAAATTCAAATTTATATTCTCAGACCTGCACGTGTCCAGGGAAAAGTTAATGAATACATTATCTAAGCAGTTATTTCCACGGGTGGCACCATGAATCTGCTGTTCTAATCCGAAAGACTCCATTAGGTCACACAGTTGAACACATTTTGTGTCTTTGGTGTCAAAACGGACATTAAAATCGCCAGTAATAATAATTTGTTTACCAAAACCAATTTTGTCAATTACAGCGTGCAAGATTCCCAAGAATTCATCAAAATTCCCTGCCGGACTTCTGTAAATACAAGCAATATATACATTACAACTCTTTATACAGACACAACAAACTTCTATACATTTCTCTATACTGTACAATGATATAAAATCACAATTTGTTACTTCTATAGAAGATCTCACCAAAATGACAGAGCCACCGCACTTGGAGAGCGATCTACAAAAGTAGGCACCAACCTTAAAACCACTAACATTTAGAAGTTCCATTTCTTGAGCACATAGATGATGTTCGCTCAAACATATGATCGACAATGTCAAATCAGACAATACCACTTCCAGTTCACCAATTTTATTACGCAATGATCTAATATTGGAGTGCATAAGCGTTAGGAATTGTTTATCACCGGTGCCTCCACATCTTACGTTATTTTTGTCATCTATTGGTTTCCGCCATTGGCCTGATAACCGAGGCTTCTGAGATTCAGAAAATTATTCAATACAACACCCTCCGGCCAGAATTCAGGTGCGAACACTTTGTTTTTGTGATCCGTAGGGACACCCAATTTAAAAGAATTTACATATCGATCTTTTTTTGTTTTTAACTTTTCGCAAATACAATTCGCAGTGTTGTTAAGTTTTAAATAATTCAAAATATGGTTTGATGTCGTGTCTATGGCAAATCCAGAAATAAACAGCCAAGAATATCGCTTCGCGATTTGTAAGCTTCCGGTAGTGTTCTGATTATTTCCGCGTATTGGAGGAGGTCTTAAAGCTGTATTAAGTGTATTTTTGTTTTTATTTTTATTTTTATTTTTATTTCCGGAACCTTTCCTAGTAACGTTGACCCACGCTTCACCAGACTTTTCGTTAACTTTATTCTTACTATAGCGTTCTTCACTATTATTACATCCCGAAAGGCCGATGATTTCCTCACACGTTATATCGGTGTTCACTTTCAGTAGTGCTGATGCTACCTGCTGTTCAGTGATTATGTTTCGATTTGCATGCTTTGTTACCTTTGCAGCTCTTGCGTGTGTCTTCAAAGATATATTTTTATGGTGTACTTCATGTGTCGAGGAGGGATTTGCCTCATGTTTGTTAGCCTTCGATGTGTTTGGCTGCTGTGCATTGTGAACCTGAGAGGGCGAT
The DNA here is from genome assembly GCA_911728435.2 of Apoderus coryli. Taxonomy (NCBI): domain Eukaryota; kingdom Metazoa; phylum Arthropoda; class Insecta; order Coleoptera; family Attelabidae; genus Apoderus; species Apoderus coryli. The sequence goes on along the minus strand of OU452198.1, from coordinate 30,256,631 downwards.
GGCGCATCCCGAGGAGCATCCCCAGCTCGGCCGCTCATATGACACAAAATATTATTTAGAGGTGAATTTGCTAGTTTTCGCAAAATTTTTGTTAAAGTAGTAAATGTAGTTATCAAGTATGAGTAGCTACATTATCTAAAAACGACAATTTTTCCTGGTAAGCTGATATCTTCTCATCTAAACGAGACTTGTATGTGCATTAGTTAAATAAGATTTCAAATTTGAACCTATATAAAATTTTATTTGCGCTAAATGAGTTCGGTATTCTGCTTGAATTAGGTATATACACCTACAGATTTCCATACGTACCCACTTAGGTGTAGCTATTATTATTAAGAAAATACTTAATGAGGTAATTAGGTAGATACCTATACATACCTAACTATTCTCAAAAATCGTTTTATGAAACCCAAAACTAAATTAGTTCTAATAGGAACATATACCTACCTACCTATAAATTTTATTTATCTGCTTTAGTATATTAATGGACCTAGGTATGTACATTATAATATTTAAGTATAAATAAGATTTTAACAACTAAGTACATAGCTAAAATAGGCACTGATTTAATTAAATCTGTGTAATAGTTATTTTACCTAATACTTCTCATTTACGAAATTTCTATCCTCCAAAATATCGAATTATTTTATCTGGTAGAGATAGGAACCTATAGTTGTCTACATAAGTCGTCATTCTATTCCAGCCAACGGTTATTCCCCGTTCTACCTAATGTGTTTGTCCCCGCTGCTAGTCGACGTACCTAAAACCCTTTGTAGAGCGTGTGCCGACAACAACATCTTCTATGTGTACCGCCTTGTACCTAGCGCGTCTCGCTTGGTGTAGAGGGAGGGGGTTTCATTTTGGTATTTTTTGATTACAGTCTTGGCGTCGCTCTAACTAGGCTTTAGTTATTTTGCGTTTTGTGTTCTAATCTGAAGATATTTAAATTTCAAAATTTGATCTATTGATAGTATATACTGTTATGTCCCCATGTCATAATATTTTTATTTGTTTATGTTTTTTGTGTAAATTCAATTGATTCATTCATTCAATCATTCATATAAATTATTCTAATGTTTAAACGCTTCCTTTAACTTAATCCGTTCTTTTCTCACTCTGTATTTCTAATCAGTACAACTTCTGAGTTTTTTGTTGCTGTTTTCATACTTTATCGCGTATATACACCTTAAAAGGACAACACACGTCGTGTATCCGTCGAGCTACGTTGTGCGATAAAAACCGCTATTGTACAAAATTCAAAAAAAAACCGCAAATTAGTAATAGTAGATACGTTCTAATCAGTGTCGCAAGTGCCTGAAGAGACTGCTGATGTGATAGTGCTGGCCAGCCAACGAACGGTGAAGACTAACACATTCGGTAAGTCTTTTTAAAGGTGTCGTTTAAAAAAAAAAAAGATTAATACAGTCCACTTATATCAAACCGAAACATGGTCCATCGAACCGGATTCGGGATTTTGTACTGATTAGAACTTTATTTGGTTTCTTATACCTATTTCTAATCTACTGTCCTTCTAAATTTCTCGCTATTTACATTTCTTATAATATAACCAATTTTCATTTTCCTGATTTACTTAAATACTGTTTTCGAAAATAAAAATAATAATTCTTATAAACCTATGAATAATTTATATTATACATACATTCGTTTAATATAGTTCCTATAATATACTATAGTTAAAATTTGATAATAGCATAGTTTACATATATGATAAAGGTAAAGATAGGCAGTAGTTTTATATGCTCGCGCTGTCTTATCTGTTTGTTATTTTTTGCGTGTTGGTCTACACTATTAATTAAATATTAGTGGGATTTTTCTGCAATAAATAAAAAATTTTTGTTTTGCTATCAATTAGAGTGTCAACTTCTTTTATGACTTTAAAAATTTACGTTTTGTAATTCATTTGATTTTGTAAGACTTCGAGTTTTTTATTATTAATTTTGCAAATCACTACAATGTCAGTAGATAAGTTAAAGAAATATAAAGTTTCTCGACAAATGCAGTTTAGTCGAGTTCAGGACGCTTACGATTTAGCTTTGAGAGCTGAGCAAGATCCTAACTAATTTTTTATTCTTCACAATAACGTTTCTGATTTGGAACAAATTAAAAACGAGTGCTGGCGATGATGAGGCTGTGTTCCAACAGGAAGACAGTCTTCGCAAGAAATTTGATATTCGATTTTATACTGCGAAAGCAAAGCATAATCAACTTCTTGAGCAACGCAAAAAATCTCTAACTGAAGCTGAAACGTCGTCATCTTCGCAACATAAAGTTTTGCTTCCTTCGATTGATATTCCTACCTTTAGTGGTGACGTCTTACAGTTTGAAGCTTATATTTCTAGATATAATTCGATCGTGCATAATAATTCCGCGTTGGATAACGTTTCCAAATTTAATTATTTACTTTCATCCCTGAAAGGTAGTGCACTGAGTGTCATTTCGCGTATTCCGCTCAAAGCTGAGAACTACGAAATTGCTTATCAAAATTTAATTGATCGCTTTCATAATAAACGGGCTATCGCTGCTGGTCACTGGGCAGCAATAGATAATGCACCTAAGCTTGCTACTGATGATCCTCATAAATTGCGAGAACTATTAGATACTTTTTCGCAAAATTTGGATGCCCTGAAAATTGTAGGTCTTCCCGTTGATCACTGGGATTTTGTTTTATTTCAACTGCTTATTAAGAAGATTGATGAATCAACTTCAGCTCAATTTGAACTCTTCCATCAATCGTTTGAAATTCCATCCTATGCTTCATTATATGATTATTTAAAAAAACGCTGCGTTGCATTGGATACGCATGCAATTACAACTAGAATACAAAATCCTAAATCTAATAAACCGAAAGCGACTCATTTCACATCTTCATTTTTCGTTCGAGGTTCTAACCTATCTCCCAAGTGCGTGTTCTGTAGTGCAAATCACTCTGTCTACAAGTGTCAGGATTTCTCGCAGTTATCACCTGTTGACCGCTACAATTTCGCCAGGAATAAGAATCTTTGTATTAATTGTTTGTCTAGTTCTCATAACACAAAACGCTGCCAAAGTTCTTCTACTTGTAGGAAATGTAATCAAAAACACCATACATTTTTGCATTTCTCTTCTGCTCCTAGTTCAGTTCCAAGAAACCCTAGTTCGGCATCTGGGACTGAGGACGTTAATCGATATGCAGAACCGTCAACGTCAACAAATTCTTCCCCCGTTGCTGCCGTTAACGCTGTTTTTTCACATTCGCCTTCGAAAGTTCTACTTGCTACTGCGATGGTAGAAGTTTTGGATTTTCAAGGCAATTTTCAAATCCTTCGCTGCTTGATTGACACCGGCAGCATGGTTTCTGCGATTTCCCGCAAAGGTATTCAACGCCTAGGACTCAAACCAGAGTCATGCTCAATTCAACTAAATGGGCTCAATTCGATGAGCTCTTTGAATCAAACGGGAGGTGTCAGTTTGACACTTCGCTCTTCCCATTTCGCTGATTCTTTGTTATCGTTGGAGGCTGTGGTTGTTTCTAAGATATGTGACGTCATACCTTACGAGGTTCTCCCCGTTTCCTCTTGGACTCACATCAGGGGCCTAAAACTCGCTGATCCACATTTCTTCAAGCCTGGTTTTGTTGACTTGCTTTTAGGAGTGGATGTTTTTTCCAAAATATTCTTATCTCAAAAGATTCTTGGCCCTGTCGGTACACCCACTGCATTTAATACCATATTCGGTTATGTGCTTATGGGTCAGTATAGCTCAATCACGCCTTCCACATCTGCTGTATCTCTCTTGTGTGCTTGTAATGCCTTCTTGGAAGAAGATATCAAGCGTCTCTGGGAAATTGAAGACGTTCCCAAGGTTTCTACTCTTACTCCTGATGACGATCTATGTGAAAAAATTTACATTGATTCTGTTTCACAACTTTCTTGTGGTAGATTTGTTGTGGATCTTCCGTTCAAGGACCACAGCCCAGTGTTTCCACAAAGTCGTAATTTAGCGCTTCAGCGTTTTTTATCCCTGGAGAAACGTCTTTTAAGGCAACCGCAACTCTATGATCAGTATAAGGATTTTATGCGTGAATATTTGGAGCTTGGGCACATGTCTTGTATTTCAATCTCAACTTCTCTAACGACATATTACATTCCTCATCACGCTATTCAACGCCCCGATAGTTTAACTACGAAACTTCGGGTGGTTTTTAATGCTTCCGCTAAATGCGTAAATGGTTCTTCGCTTGACGATCATTTGCATATCGGTCTTAAGCTTCAGAAGGACATTGTAGCCCTGTTGCTTAGATTTCGTCTTTTTAATTATGTCTTCACAGCGGATATTCGTATGATGTATCGCCAAATTCTTATTTCTCCAAAGCATCGCGATTTCCAACGCATTTTGTGGCGTTTTTCTCCAAACGACCCCATTCAAGACTTTCGTCTTAATACAGTTACTTATGGCGTATCATCTGCTCCATTCCTTGCCTTGCGGACTCTTCAGTTTCTTGCTGACAAATATAGCGATAATTTTCCCTTAGCCGCCCAAGCGCTTCGCTCATCTACTTACGTTGATGACATTATTGTATCGTGTTCCACTCAATCTGAAGCCTTAATTTTACGAAATCAGTTGATGGATCTTCTTAAAAAAGGTCAATTCGAATTGCGGAAATGGTCCAGTAATGACCTCAACCTTTTGCGCGACTTACCACCTTCTCATGTTTGTGTGGACCCTTTAAATTTTGATCATTTTGATTCTTCTTCCTTAAAAGTACTTGGACTTCGTTGGAATCCTTCTACTGATCGCTTCCTTTTTCCGATTCAAGAGTTTGAGTCTTCATGCACTAAAAGAAATATTTTGTCTACCCTTGCTTGGATTTTTGATCCTTTGGGTATGCTATCGCCACTTACTTTTCTCTTAAAGCATCTCATTCAGCAAATTTGGGCTTTAAAGCTTAGCTGGGATGCGACGCCTCCTGATTACCTTGTTCGACTTTGGCAACAATACAAGCTCGAATTTTTGTGCTTAGGCGATTTTTCAATTCCTCGACAAATTGTAGCTGATAATTCTCGCGCATGCGAATTGCATTGCTTTGGTGACGCCAGTGAAAGAGGCTACTGCGCGGTTGTTTATTTTGCAGTTCCTATTTCTGGTGGACGCTATTCAACTCATCTTGTTTGTGCAAAATCCAAAGTTGCGCCTTTAAAAAGAATTTCTATCCCCAAGTTGGAATTATGTGCATCTGTCCTTTGTGCCCGACTTACATCATTTGTAACTCACGCTTTTGAGAGCAGGCTCACTTTTTCCAAAATATGTTGTTGGTCGGATTCTCAAATCAGTTTATATTGGATCAAGGGTGAACCGCATCGCTGGAAAACCTTTGTGTCTAATAGAGTCGCGTATATTCAAGAACGTATCTCGCCACAACATTGGTTCTATGTTCCGTCTCATAAAAACCCAGCCGACATTGGCTCGCGAGGATTACTTCCCTCTGAGCTTGTTAATAATAAATTATGGTGGGCGGGGCCATCGTTTCTGGCTGAAAGTTCTCGCCAATTTGATCAGTCTTTACCAATTCCTGACTCTGCCGAAATTCTTGAAGAGGAACGCAAGTTAACTTTTACTCTCACTGAAACCGCTTTTCCGTTGCTTGATTCGCTAATTTCATACTATTCAAATTTAAGTACACTCATTCGCCTAGTATCTTTTATGCTCCGCTTTATTAAGAATGTCCGCAATCCCTTAAAACGAACTATTTCTCAGTTCCTGACTGCACAAGAAAAACATGATGCTTTGCTCGTTCTCGTTAAATTTGTGCAGCAAGATTGTTTCGATGAAATTATTTCATATTTAAAGAATCCTCCAAACCGCTCTCTAAATAAGAGATTTTTACGCTTAAATCCCTTCATAGACGAAAAAGGGATGCTTCGTGTTGGGAGTCGTCTTCGTCACGCTGATCTTCCTTATGATAGCAAATTTCCACTTCTGCTACCAAGTAAGCATCATTTAACTGATTTAATTATTTCTTTTTATCATAAAGTTTACTTACACGCCGGTGTTCAAACGATGCAATTTTTGTTAGCCCAACAATTTTGGATTGTATCCTCCAAACGTGCTATTCGTCGTATACTTTACAAATGTCTGACTTGCTGGCGTACCAATCCTAAGCCGGTACAACCTCCAATGGGCGATTTACCATCTAATCGCGTCTGCAAGTCTGTCAAATGTTTTCTACACACTGGTTTAGATTTTGCTGGCCCATTTAGGGTTACCGCCTCAAGGCTTCGTGGTGTCAAGGCTACCAAAGCGTATTTATGCTTGTTCGTGTGTTTGAACACAAAGGCCCTTCACTTAGAGCTTGTCTCTGATTTATCGACTGACGCTTTCTTGGCCGCATTCCGCCGCTTTCTTGGTAGACGGGGACGTTGCTCACATTTATATAGTGATTGTGGTTCCAATTTTATCGGTGCTAATAAAGAGATTCAAACATATATTACGCAAGCCGCTTCTAGAGAATCCATCACCTGGCACTTCAATCCACCGTCAGCACCTCACTTTGGAGGAATCTGGGAGGCCGGAGTAAAGTCTGTGAAAACCCATTTGTCTCGAATAATAGGCGAACAAGTTCTCACCTACGAAGAGCTCAACACAGTTTTTATCCAGATTGAAGCTGTCCTTAACTCACGTCCGCTTATTCCATTTAGCCATGACCCGCTAGATTTTCGTGCTCTAACGCCAGGACATTTCCTTGTTACTGAACCGTTAGTTGCTCCGCCTGAACCGCACTTGGAACAAATTCCGTTGTCTCGCTTAGATCGTTGGCAACTTCTACAAAGGATGCACCAGGACTTTTGGTCGAGGTGGTCAAAGGAATATTTACATACCTTGCACACTCGTGGTAAGTGGCACAAGCCAGCATGTAATTTACAGCAGGGTACATTAGTCGTAATCAAGGATGAGTCACTTCCACCTTTGCAGTGGAATTTGGGCCGCATTGTCGATGTTCATTCTGGATCGGATCAGGTTGTGAGAGTGGCCACTATCCGCACCGCTAAAGGTACCTTCAAACGTCCTGTTGTCAAGCTCTGCCCTTTACCTGTTAATCAGGAGGAGCTATCAATGTTTTAAAAAATACTGCGTATTTTTGGTGGGCGGCATGTTATGTCCCCATGTCATAATATTTTTATTTGTTTATGTTTTTTGTGTAAATTCAATTGATTCATTCATTCAATCATTCATATAAATTATTCTAATGTTTAAACGCTTCCTTTAACTTAATCCGTTCTTTTCTCACTCTGTATTTCTAATCAGTACAACTTCTGAGTTTTTTGTTGCTGTTTTCATACTTTATCGCGTATATACACCTTAAAAGGACAACACACGTCGTGTATCCGTCGAGCTACGTTGTGCGATAAAAACCGCTATTGTACAAAATTCAAAAAAAACCGCAAATTAGTAATAGTAGATACGTTCTAATCAGTGTCGCAAGTGCCTGAAGAGACTGCTGATGTGATAGTGCTGGCCAGCCAACGAACGGTGAAGACTAACACATTCGGTAAGTCTTTTTAAAGGTGTCGTTTAAAAAAAAAAAAAGATTAATACAGTCCACTTATATCAAACCGAAACATATACCTAGGTATTGATCTCCCAATTTCTACAAGTGGTGAGGACGGACTATACAGATACAGTAACAGATATTAACCAATGTGCATCCAACATAATTAAGTGTAGTGATTAGTGATTAGTTTGGCGTGTTGAGTTTTGTTAAATATATATTATTAATATCTATGGAGGAAACAAAAGAAATATTAATTAGCTGGAATCTGGGGGAGCTCGTTGACACTTTTCTCGGCCGTAAAGTAAATTATTATTGTTTAATTATTTATTTTTATAATTTTACGACCAATGCAAACAATGTTATTTCATGGCAATAGCAAATATTATAACTTTTGGCAATAGATACCTATCTACAGACGTATTATTTAGTGGTTACTTAATCATAATTTAAAATACTTTTTCTAATTTAATCATTTTTAATATGGTGGAGGCAAAATTCCTTATCATTTACAGCAACTAAACAATAGTTTAGATGGGTTCACGATAATATATTTAATTTTCCAGGGACGGATTAATTTTTAGCAAATTAATGCAGTTTTTCAAAAGAAGTTACATAAATATTTTAGCTAGGTATGACTTTTTTCTTTCTTTTGTAAAGGTATGTATTTATTTGTTTACCATTTTACCAATGTCTGAGAATTAGGAGTTGTGGATTGGAATTGTCTTATCATTCCTCGTACGTACCGGTAGAATCTGTTATTTTACTTAGTTTCCTCATAAGGAATCTAAAGTTTCTTTGATAATTTTTTTTTGTTTCAGCGTAATTGTTTTTCGGAAAAACTCGATTTTTTTTTAAATAGCCAATACATTTTAGGTTTATTTGTCCCCAAATTAGATAACTACCTAGTACCTAGTTAGTAGATCTTGAAATGTATAATATTTATAGTAGAAAATGAATTAGGTATAAACTATATTTTACAAGGCCGTATTTTTTTTAAGAAAATGCAATTTTTTTGCGATTTTAGTTTTTATTGATTTCTGACATTATTTTTACTGATATAAAAAACTTAAAAGCTCTCATTGTTACTTTTTTATGAGAAAAATATAGCGTTTACAAATTTTCATTACGACGTTTCGTTTTTGAAAAACCATCAACTTCGATTTTTTAAATACGGCCCTCGATTTTTTATTGTTAAATTTAAAGCCATTTTCAAAACAAAAATAGATGTAACGGAATGGTTTCAACAAGTTTTCAGTATTTTTAGCTGTTATTTAAACTTCAAGAAAAAGCGCCATAGTTTGTCACTTATTTTGCGTAAAAGAAAGAAAGGCGTTTCTTTAATAATTTCAAAAAGCACAAAAATTTTAACTAAATTTAAAAAACTGCGTACAGAATAAAATGTGCTGACAGAAATAAATTGGCAAATAATAATAAATAATTTTGATTAACGTCGAAAGAATTTTATTGCAAAAATTACTAATTAGGTATTTACTCTGCATTCAGTCAGTTAAGTCCCAAACTATGGCGATTTTTCTTGAATAAGTTTAAATATCAACTAAAAATATTGAAAAGTTGTTTAAACCACCTATTTTTGAATTGAAAATGGCTTTAAATTTAACAATAGAAAATCAAGGGCCGTATTTAAAAAATCGAAGTTGATGGTTTTTCGAAAACGAAACGTCGAGTCTCCTCAAAAAGCAACAATGAGAATGTGCTTTTCATTTTTTTATATATCTTTAAAAATAATGTATGAAATCAATAAAATCTAATATCGCAAAAAATTGATTTTTAGAAATTCTCGAAAACTGCTAAATTTACTTTACTTTTGAAAACATCATTTAAAAGGTGTTTAAATTGTACAACTTTTCTCTAAGTTAACCGACATTGTCACTCCGACCGTTTCCAAGATCAACCAACCCTAGTTGTTTATGTGCTGAGCAATATTCTCAGGAATTCCGGCAAAGGATTCAGCCGCATTATACCTACCCACTTTAACATGTGTAGATTGAAGTTTGACTATATATACCTAGCTTATATTATACCTAATACAAGATTTTCAGTAGGCTTAAGTTTATTTTAAAAAAATAAATAAATAAGAGTCGCACTAAAAACCTGATGGTGGTTCAGATAAAAAAAACGTAAGCACCACAGGGACCCCCAAATCTTGTCTACCCCTTCTAGAAAAAATTAGTAGAAGAGAGAGCCAAACACTATTTGCCATTTAAATAAAAATATATTGTATGTTAGCAAAGTTTATTAGTTATTTTAGTAATATAGAAAAATTTACTGGATAGACATTAAACGAGTATCATCACTAAAATAACTAGTAAACTTTGCTAGCATACAATATACTTTTATTTAAATGACAAATAGTGTTTGTCTCTCCCAGACAAGGAGCATATGTAAACTATTCAAGAATATTATCTAAATGACATAATGTCTATCCAGTAAATTTTTCTACATTACTAAAATAACTAATAAACTTTGCTGGCATACAATATATTTTTATTTAAATGACAAAAAGTGTTTGTCTCTTTTAGACAAGAAGCATATGTAAACTATTCAAGAATATTATCTAAATGACATAATGTCTATCCAGTAAATTTTTCTAGAAGGGGTAGACAAGGTTTTGGCTGTCCCTGTGGTGCTTACGTTTTTTATCTATCTGAACCAAGGTTTTTGTTTCTGTGTGTCGTGGAGATCGTACAGATCCCTCCAGGATTCAGCCTGCAGCGCCCCACGAAAGGCCCCGATAGCTTCATCATTACGCCTCTCTATAAAAGTGTACCGAGGTACTTCTGAAGAAAAACACAATCCAAGAGGAATGTTCTGTGATCTGAAATCACATTGTCCAAAACACACACAGCTAATGGGTTATCTCCATTTGTAAATATGAGATCGAGTGCACTGACACTCTGTCGACCAATCCGCGTTGGCCACTCGGGAACATTCCTAAGACCAAACTCAGCACAAACATCGCTGAGATGATTATAACTTTTCGAGTTACTGTAGTAATCACAGTTAAAATCGCCACACAAGAATATCCTAGCCTGACGTTTTCAGACACACAACAAAACTCTCCGAACCCTAGAAAGAAATGTCATTAAATCGCCAGAGGGGGATCTATAACATGACAACATTAAAATTATTTCATTATCAGATTTAAAAGATATGCCACAAATTTCAAAATGCTTCTCAGTGCAATACTTATGAAGTTCAATAACCTCGCAGAAAATATCTGAGTTCATCCAAATAGCTGAACTGCAAGCAAATGGTGGTTCCAATTCTTACCTCATTGTCACGGTAGCCGCTGCTAAACGCAAGTCGCATTTGGTTTTCAGTGCATCTTAGTTTAGTTTTTCTTTGTCCAGAGGATATAATTGAGAAGGTAAGTGTATGAAATTTTCGATAGCTTTCAGTAGTAGTTTACGAAATTTTGTAAAAAAATGTAAATTTACAAACTTTTTACAAAATTTCATAAAAAACAGTGTGAATTTAAAAATATAGTTGGACGTGGCTTTCGTAGCACAGTTCACGAAAAACATAAAGGTAAATTTACAAACCTTTACGAAATTTCGTAAAAAAGTGTAAATGTGCAAACTTTCACTAAAAAAGTGTGGATAACAAAAATTTACATTTTTTTCTTGTATTTATTTCGAGAACTATACTACGAAAGCGCCATGTGCCACTATTGTTTTATACCCACACGTTTTTTAAGGAATTTTGTAAAAAGTTTAAAAATATTATGTAATTGAAATCAGAGGCAGAGCACTAAAATACGCGTGCAGCACAGTACACGTGATAGAAGTGAATACTTCTTTCACGATTCAAGATTTTATAAAAGTAAAACTATCACTCAACACAAAATATTGTAACACTTTTACAGAAATATACACAGCAGTGCACGCAGGGAATGCGAATGACGGTACAACCGAAGGATAGGCCACGTTAACAACGAACAATACTCTCTTTCATTCACCATATCTGTCTCTCTCTCTCCCTCATATTATATGCTTCATCTCTTTTGCGGGAAGAAAATTTTATAAATCGTGTCATGACGCGACATTGACAAATCACTGTCATGCGGCCAAAGAAGTATTGACTTCAAAAAGTTCCCGAGGCTCAATCAGTTCGAACCACAAAAATGTACCACCCTGTCTGTAGGTTTGAAAATTCTCAATAACCGCAGATCCTGAGTGTACTAAATTGTAATCTGACTCATCCTGTATATCGACAATATTGTAGCGCCTGTTTCATGTGCTCGGTGTTCGATAGCTGGTGCTCAGCTTGTTCGTTGTATGGATGGATGATGTCGAATCTTATGATTGAATTCTCATTGACTTTTCTTGCTACTTATATTTAAGCTCTCATTTTGTTTATTTAATAATGTTTTATTATTGTATTTTTATTTTGTAAAACTTCATTCATTCAATATTATTGTACACACTCAATATGAAGTTAGCATTGTACGAACAATAATAAATTAATAAAACGAGGCAACACGGAGTAAATTACCGTTAAAAATTTGAAGTGAAAGTGCAAGTAACTTATAATAATAAATAATAAAATGAGAATAATGAATTATAAGGTAGTGTTGTCGAGGGAACGTTGTTTCCTTCATGTTTAATATATTTATATATTTTTTATAAGTTCATGTTTTAAAATTTAATAAATAAATAAATAATTATCACTGTCATGTAGGTATTTATTTATGATATTTAAGTACCGTTTTACACTACTCTAGTATTTAATTTAATAAATATAATATGCGTAGTTTGGGGGGGCATATTTACGCGATTTATATTGTCTTCTACAGTGTTCCTGGCCTGTCGAAATTTACATTTATTTGGGGAAATTTTAAAAAATAGTCCTATGTTTTGAAATGTCAAAAGATGTTAAAAGAAAAATTATTTGTATTTAATTACGAAAGAAAACACAATCGTCGTCGCCACTATATTATTTATTTATTGTTTTTTCATACTTTTATCACATCAGGGACATCTTTCGGAGTGTGCTTACTCCATCGTTAGCCTGCATTATTAAAACATAAATTAATTAATTTTTTCTACAACTGTCAAAAAAGAGTGACATTTTTTTACCACTTTTAATGTGACAAATGATATTTCGCAAACGCCGATGTGCGAAGTATTTTCTTCGCGCACCGGCGTTTGCGAAATACTGCGTGAATAACTTTAACACGATCTAAGTACGTAGAATTCAACTTTATTGTAGGTACTAATAATATATGAAGAACATAAATTGATTCAAACATTCTTAATTAAGTAGGTATTAAATATTCTTTACAATATTCACGTGAATGGTACAAATATCCTAACATAACATTTTCACTCACTTTTTCAAATTTTTTAGTTTTACAGCACTCTTTGAATTGACTGAATGTCCTTTCATACTGCCTCTTGGTCACTGCTTATAGCTCCATTTTCCATATTTTACATAGTTAATTAATTATTAGAAATTACAATAAAAACTAGACTAGTTGTCACCATTTTGTCAAAATTAAAAAAGTGTATGTGGGTATATTCTGTAACAAGTGAGGAATGTGGCACATTCTGAACGAGTGGAAATTTGTCACCCGAGCCGATAGGCGAGGGTGGCGGTCCACGAGTTCAGAATAGCTGATTCCTCACGTGTTACAGACTATACTTTTTCTACGACTGCAACTTAATTCCCTAATCTCAGGAGGGATACAAATTATAGCTCTTCTTCGCTAGACATTATATTGAAAAAGTTCTTTAACAATTTATATAGGTAGGAACTTTTAAAACTTCAAAACCAAGATAATATAATTAATAACTTACCTCAATGTCTATAAGTAGATATCTGATAAATAATATAAATAAAGAATTCCACATAAGAGACTTTCAAATAATGACATATATGTCAAACAAATTCCACAATTTGTCCTTCTGTCAAAACTTAAATGTAAACACTTAAAAAAATTTCAATAAGATATTATATTGAAAAGTGAAACAGTTGTTATATAGATTTTAAATATATCTGACCCATTTCTAGAGATACGAATATTTACTAATTACGCTAAAACACCGCTGTGTAATTATAAATTCCGCTAAAGTTATAGGCAACCCTTAATACGTCATTCTGTAACACTATTACGGAATATTCAATATTCTGTAACAGTTATTGATATCAGAATATCTATATTCTAAAACAGTCGTCGAAAATATTTATTTTTCTGAGGGTATATTCTACTTTTCATAGTAACGAAATATACAAGGTATATTTATAATTATTATAAATAATATGAGTATTCTTTAGAATAGTAATTATCGATGAAACTAAATATCTGTAGTTGTAGAAAAAATGTTGTATGTAATATGTGTGCGAAGAAATTTCGCGCATTCAACAGATATTTTGACTCAGCTGCGCCTCGTCAAAATAAATTTCTGTCTCAATGCGCGAAATTATCCTTCGCACACTTATTACATAAATAACTATTTTTTTGGATAAAAATACAAAAATGAAAATAAACAAGCCCAGTTTTTTCTTAAAACCGTTCAGAGACTGAAAACTATCAAACGTAGGTATAGGGAATGATTTCTAAAACTTAAAGGGCTATTGTTGAATGTAATATTCAGCGTGTGCTATTACAAACCATCTCATGGTTGGCAGGAAGCAAGTATCAGAACTGATGACATCATCGGTGTATCGAGTCGGGAACTTTCCAACTACTTAATTCGTATTTACAGAAGTAACTTATATGGAAAACAATTGATGAAATAAATAACAGATAGTACAAGTTTGATTGAGAGCTAGGAGGAATATTATCATAAATAGATATTTCTATTTATGATAATATTCCTCCTAGCTCTCAATCAATCCTATTGGATGAGAACACAATACATTAAAAACGAAAGCGGTCATATACGCTTGCCTGTCTAACATAACCAGAATATCGAATAATTCATTAAATGTCCACCTTATATGGAAATAAATAATTCTTGCCTGAAATGAAAGAAAAATATCAAAGTATACCGTTTATTACAAACGTAATTTGACCCACCTTATATAAATTTAAATTTATAATGTAAAATTATATTATTATATAGTGTAGTGAAAGAAATAAGAGTCAGACCTTGGAATTCCGTCCGCCGAACCCACATCTATAGGATATTGTCTTACTCTTTGTATTTGACAGATTTCGCTGGATCACTTCTTAATACACAGTGTGGATAGTATCATTAGTGTACGAGGGCAACTAGGAAAGTGTACGTACCTATAAAGTTCTGTCAATATTAATCAATTATTTGGGTTGTTTAAAATTATTTGAAAATTGTGTGGCAGCGTAAAAATCGAATTTACATATGATTTATTACAAATTTTGACGTGGACCATAAAGACTACAGTAGGTATATCGATCAAGTAATTTAATAATCATAATAAACAGTATATTTGCAGTCATATATCAAAATTACAATGTATAACGTGTAAATATAATAACAACGCAATCATAATTACAAAATAACAAGCGCAATCATAATTACAAGAAGCCAAAAATAACTGCAAAAAGGGTTAGAAAACTGATTTTGATATTCTAACCCGTACGGAAAAATTAACAATTTATACACCATCTATAAAAGTTCCCGATAACTTATGATTAACAAAATTAATTAGACTAATAAATAATGCAAAACAAAATTAAATTAAATTCGAAATCATAACCACAACACGATAAGAATAAATATGCTGAACCCAAATTTAACAGTTCACTTCTAAGACGTACACGAAATGTTGATATCTTATGGTCTTAAAATTCCATTGTAGGTGCTATAAACATCATAGGAAAAGGATGAGGAGGAGGATAAACCCTTAAACCTCAGATTAAGATTGTGGACCTCAGACCTAAAGCTAATCTTTTCGAACAAATATGGTGGATGCTTGTCAAGCAGTAAAGTATGATAAAAACATGCAGCGTGATGAAATCGTCTATCTTTCATAGAAATCCATTTTGCACTAACCAATTTATGGCTTATTGGATCGTATTTTCTAATTCCATATATATATCTTAAACAGGCCTTTTGTACACGCTGAATACATCATGATCATTTCAACCCCTAAATTCCTCGCGTAGGCCATGCGATGGGCGCACCATGAATGTCAACGCTAAGACCCTTTTCCACTAATGCCCTGCTTCTACTAAAAGGCAATATCTTTGCCTTAGATGGATTAATTTTTAAATGGTGTGCATTGGACCAAGTTATAAGAAAAGCTAAGTCTTGTTTTATATGATTTGAAGCAACAGAGATATGTTCAGGATTAAATGAAAATCTAAGCTGACTGTCATCAGCCTACATATAGGGACTATAAAAATTAAGACAGCTTGGAAGGTTGAATGTATATATACAGAAAATCAGAGGTCCCAATACTGATCCCTGAGGAACACCACAAGATAGGTAGTTCAAGTCAGATCTTCGATTAAGGATTTCAACAAATTGACGACGACTGTGTAAATAACTATTCAGAAAACACCTAAAGAAAATCCGGAAAAGCTGCGAACTGCCAGTAAAACGTCATGACTTATGGTATCAACCACCTTTGAATAAACTATCAAAAGTAAAGTAAGAACACTTACCGGTATCGAGTTCACGCAAACTGTCATCAGCAATATCAGAAGTGCAGTTGCACAGCTGTAGCCTTTACGAAAACCAGATTGTTTCAGAAAGACATGGCCAAAATTTGTGAGCGAATTGGGGACATCTAATCATGAAAAAAACCTAAATTGTAATTTTTCGAAAAGTCGAATTAACCAAATGTAGCATATTTATTCACCTACTTCAATGTCGTAAACTGACATGAAATTGAATAAAAAAGGATGACCATAGGCGGGTAAACGGGGGACCCTTGCCTTAATAATAACCTAACTTTTTTTCCTTGTAATTTTTATTCATTTTGTGTCAAAAATGTGATTAAATAAAGTTTTCTACATAAAAAAGGCATACTTCTTTTTTCTCGAAAAACTTAAAGGTTTTCAAGAAATTCGAGTTTGAAAATTTTAGGACAAAACTGGTCCACTAATAGTATTGCAGTTCCTTATTCCATTGCGGATTTTTTCTTGTTTTTAGTTGTTACTCTAGATTGGTCTCTTGTTCTTATATCGTAATCGTGGACCTCCGTATTGGTAATTAATGTCACGTAATCTGGTGCCAAACCCAACTTCATCCTATGAATGAGAACAAGCGTTCTGAGTTCCAAATATTTAGACACGGGCAATCAATTCAAGCACTGCAACATATATATTGAATAGAAGTTCTTCGCTGTACACTGAGAATTGATCTCATGGTTCTGTTTTGAAGTTTCTGGGGCCGACCAATTTCATTCTGATTCGCGTTAAACAGAATAGAGGCAGAAAAGGTGAAATGTGGAGGAATCAATGCATTTTATGTAATTAACCTAGACCACCTAGTCATTCATGGGCTATTCGTACTAAAAAGTTCACACTTTTTATCATTTTGGAAATGACACACAAGACATGCCCTTTAAAAGATAAACCAAACTCAACAATAACACCCTCATATTTTCCACTCGCTCTACGTCTTCACCGTTCATCGTGATTTTAGTTTGCAAATTAACATAGCATGCTTGAATGTGCTTAGTGCGAATGATCATACACTTTGTTTTGCTATTATTCAATTTAATAAGATTAGAATTAGTTTATCAAGTCTTCAAGATTATCACTGGTAAAATATATTAAAGTGTCGTCCACAAATAGATAAATTCTGCAGTGAGAGACGAAGTAAACAATATCATTTATCATATCAAGCACAAAAATATCGAATATAGTTCATATTAATTTCAATGTAAATATTCCTAATTTTCACATTTACAATTCATTTTTGTATTCACAATGTCCCTTTTATAAACCGTCACTTAAGAATTTTTAAAATAAACTGTTTTTACTAGGATAAAGTGTTTTTACATTTCTAATTAATTTTTTAACCACGATATTGAGAAAATTTTGAAATATTCGATATTTTTGTCCATGAGTGTATAATTGAAATATAATTACAATTTCCGGCGATATATCACAATTAATTTGTTTTTCTTTGTGTTCTATTGTTCAAATAATCCGTAAGTGAAGCTAATACAACCCCCGATATTCCCATTTCCTTCAATCCTGTCCTGTCAATAGTCTGTAAGGCTCGCTCCACATCTAAAAAGATAGCTCCTATTATCTGACCATCATGTTTCATAAAAACTGTTCATGTGGCAACTTTACATCTCGAGGTCATTTCTGATTTGTACACATCAATTTGTTTACCGATAGTCTTAGATAAAATGAGGAACGCAAACAATAGTCGTAGAATCTTTTTTAATCAAGACATAAAGGATCTTGTTGAGAATTTTGTTGACCAATGGTTTTTATGCCGTTTAAACGGAACTAAAAATATGTTTGTATCTACACATTAATCTGATCTCATTTAGTTTGGTTGAGCGGCAGCTCTATATTATATACCGGAAAAAATATTTCCGGACCAGCTGAGGTTTACCTACTACATGACTTCGTGGTAATATTATACAAAAGGGTAATTATAGGTAGATCGTGATAATAATGATTTTATTATTAACTTTTATTTTATTTTTTGTTGTGTTATTGTGTTTGTATTGAGCTATTTACGGATTTGTTGTTATTTGCGCGATTTCTATGGTAATAAAAAGTGCGAAAGGGTAGAATAAACACTTTGTACAGTAGAACCAGCCCGGATTGGAGCACATAAAAAATAGCCAAACGATAATCCCGATGTCGCCATTTACGTCCGAGCTTAACCTAACCATAGGCGTGCGCCTAATAATGCGTGTCAAGTTGGCATAGGTAACAAAGAATAAACACTGACCCAAGTGTAGTTTTACAAAAATAAAAAAGCAAAAAATAGTACAGTATAAATAGTTTGATTTCGTAACAAAATATTGTTCACAAATAGATTTATTGTCATTGTGGAAACTACATGTTATATTTATCCAATTTAACCTGAATGTTAAAATTTCATATTACAGTCAGTAAAATGTCTTAGTATCAGAGCTTTAGGAACTGGAATCAGGCAAATCAATAAGAAAATTTGGATCTCAAATGAAATACGTCTACTCCACCAAATATTTTATATACATATATACGTTCAAACTTCAAACCTTGGGTTGGAATACCGGTTTATCTATGTCAGACATGTTTGGGAATGCGCACATTTCATCTTCAGTGGAATTATAGAGTATCTTTATGAAAGCGATACGTTGTGTATTTAAACATTTATTTTTTTAAACAAAAACCTTTCTGGCATAGACCTTTATTCCAACCCAGGGTTTGAACGTTTAAATATAATATTTTGTGGAATAGACGTCTTATTTGATATAAATATGTCCCACTTCTCTTCGTTATATATTACTTCAACATATACAATCAGAGAAGTATACAAGAGATTTTTCAACATTAATTATTTAATAAGTTGAATTAAGTTAATTAAGTTGAAATATTTTTTTCCGTGTAGCTACAACCTATTTTAACATCAATCAATATATTGCCAATATTGCTTGTTTTATGAGGTTGACTGCTCAAAGGCTTCAATGAATCACTGTTTTATAGTTAAAACCTATTGAACTGTAAACTATTGGCCAGTGATGCAAATACAGGGTGGCCTAATTTTTTACGGGAATTTTTTTTAATATGAACCATATAAGTACCCGATGATTTGAAAATGTTTTATAAATTTGTTAACGCAATAAATGGTAGATATTTGTTTTTTTTTATTTATTTATATTGTTGGGATCTTCATGATCGTGTTCTTCTTTAATATAGACATTACATTAGCTAGAATTGATTGTAAAATTACTAACCTACATTGGGAATCTTAGTATCTTAGTAGATAAAACATACCACTTAAATCTTTTCTCATTTTCCGGAACAGATTTTCCTTGCCTAGCCAGAAACTTTATAACTGTGCGGTTTTCGCTGTTCTCCATGTCTTTAATTTTCTTCCCGATTGACCATAGTTGAGAAATACTTCCACACCAGTAGCCTTAAAGAAAACACTATCAACTTGTTAACAAACGGCTCCAAAACCAATAAAGGTACAGGAGCAGGAGTATCCCAGCGTCTTCAAAGCGGAAACTCACACAATCGGTAGAGGCGTGTCGGAATGCTTAAGACGTCTTAACGAGCTTAGCAATAATAACAGAGCAATACTCTGGCAAATTTTTTCTGGACTCATATACTCCAAAAAAAATTCGTCGGAAACTTCAACCATATGAAAGATCCAAAATCCGTTTGGATCTCAGTAAGAACTGGCCACGTATTCTTACAGGACATTGACGCCTTTGGAAACATATGGCAAGATTAGTCCTAGAAGTGAGCGACGACTGCAAATTATGTAGGGAGGAGGAAGAAACTCCTGATCATCTCGTAAACGAATGCGCCGCTATCACAAGTCAACGCAAGGAAAACTAGGGCATGAAATCGTGCAAGATGGAGACATGTTGTCCCAAAAACCAGCCAAGCTACTGGAGTTCATTAGACCTCTGAAACTTCATGGAGAGTTGTAACTTGAGACACAGTTCAAGTAAAATTTAGTATTTGTAGTAAAGATGAGTCATGGAATATGTCACAACTAAATCCCAACCACTGACTTTCATCCCTACGATTCCGCCGAATTAAAAACACCCCCTGCTTGAAATTCTGCCGTCTCCGCATTAAAATTTGAGGCGATTGGTAGCATTTATGTACCTAAAAGTAAGTTGTTGGATAACAAGAAATATGTAAATGACTACTGTTATTGACCAACACCGCATTGTTTCAGTAAAAAATATAAACGTCTGATACATAAAGTCATAAATATAAAAGGAACATCCTTACTGGAACGCCAGTGATCGATTTTAGCATAAAATAAAATTATTTTTTTTTTCCAATTCTAACTACACTGTACTTAAATCTGTCAACATAATACATATTTGAAATAATTCATGTGGGTTTCCTTGTTTATTAGATATTTATACATTTTTTATATTTATGTTATACTACTAATTTCATTTAAAAAAAGTTCAATGTACTTTCGGGCGGTTATGGATGTCGATTATTATTCTAATTTACATAATTTATTATTATTTTTAATAAAAACAAATAGTCGCCGACGCCATCTAAAAATCACTGTAATTAATATATTATAATATCTACAGGAAATTCTAAACATTTTTTATGACAAAATGATGAATAATTACTGGCAATTATCACTAGTTTGCTGAAGCTAACATCACTAAAAATTTTTTCCAAAATTTAGTTTTAATTAAGTTTTGTTGATATGTACCTATTATTAGATATGCAAACCCGAAACACCTAATATGAGCAACCATATGAGTCCGGGAATTTGCTTTTCCTACGAAGTACACATACTATTTTTTCTGAAATCCTTAATAAGCCATAACTTAAATTTATATTATCAAATTATTAAAATTATAATATTTTAAAATGATGTACATATTCATCTATTTTTACTCCCTCTATAAAATATATTGCCACAACAAAGTTGTGGCAATAATAAAAAAAACATAAAAAAAGAAATACAAAAAAAAATGCATAACTTGAATTAAATTGAAGAAAAGAAAGAACTTTTGCCAAAATCTAAGCTATACGAACACAAACAAGAATTAAAAGAAAACTTCATGGACGATAGAAAAAATAGTAGTAGAAATCAAAAAGTAAATCCAAGAAAATATACAAGAAGTAATAATCAGCAATAAAGAAGATTTATTAGCAGAAATTAGCAAGTAAATCAAAGCGAATATACAAGAAGCAACAATTAACGATAAAAAAAAACCCGAAATCAACAACGAAGATCAAAACAAGATTCAAGTAACAATACTAAAGAAAAATCTGATAAAGATTTACAATCAAAATAATTAATAACATACAAAATTAATATTTAAACAGAATACTTATAAAAGTACAAATAGCTCTTTGCGTATTATCGTTTTATGTTTATACAACTCTATTTGGTACACCCGGTAAATGAAAATGATTTATCTTATATTTAGATATCCAGCTCAACTTACCGCTACATCAAAATAACCTTGCTCAAAACAGCTGAACCAATTATCCAATTATTTCGTATTATGTATCCCATCCACAATATTATTTACCTGCAAACTGTTGTGTAAATTTGTATTTTTATCTCATCCACATTGGGAATTGTAGCATTAAAATATATTTAATAAGTGTTTAACAACGAGAGAATAATTAGATGTATTTTACACAATTAATCGTAAAAATAAACACTTTATTTTAAACTAATTAAGAAGAATTACTTCTATTAATTATCAGTGTAAATTATTTTTATATAGGGTGATTCAAAATAACGTCTGTTGTATAAATAGTAATTATTGTCGTAGGTACTCTTGATAGCTGCCATTAAATGTTTACTGCATCCAACTTACCAGGGTTAGCTGGGAGTTAGTCTATCATAATATATTACGAGGGTCATATTTTATATATTTTACAAAAAACCACTAGATGCTGCTTCTGGCATATGTCATGACTATTATATTACAAGTAGTAGGAGTAGAAACTATGTTTTCTTTAAGACCTGGTTCGAACGTATGCAGAAGTCAATATAAAACATAAATAAAATAGTTTGTTTCAAAAAATTTTGTTTGCTTTCCAAATTTTTTAAAACATAAAAGCTAACCCTCGTATATTATCTAAAAACAATTAAATTAAATAAATTTGTAAAATAAACGAATAATTTGTTCAAATATACGAGTACCTAGTTCTCTAGCTTTTTATTTTTTAAAGTAAACCATGTTGTAGAGGGTTAATGAAATTGTTAATTAAAACACGTCTGCTCCACAAATTGAGTAATATAATTGCTTAAAATTACAAATTCCAATGATGTTTCGGAACCCCAACGTTGCCACATCAGAGGCTTCACATTAATACAATTTTTAGCTCCCCACACTGTGTCCAAGAAATGGGATAGCATTGGAATCTTGGAAACGGTAGGAGTTACAATGTCGGTCAAATCAGTGAAAAGTTTTAAAATTTAAACACCTTTTAAATGGTGTTTTCAAAAGGAAACTAACTTTAGCCTTTTTCGAGAATTTTTGAAAAAACGATTTTTTGCGATTTTAGTTTTTATTTATTTCTGACATTACTTTTACATTTAAAATTGTTTCATTGGATTGGAATTTCGTGCCTGTTTGTTGAATGAAGGGGTCACTTTTAATTTTTGAAATTATATATTTTTAAACATGTGAACGTCGTCTTTTGTTTGTATAAATAAATCGTATTGTCGTTTTTATTTTTTTGTGTGAATTTGTGGCCTGACATGTAAAAATAAGTTTGGAAAGCCTGATGAAGGTGCAAATAATGGCACCGAAACGTCCTAATGTGGTGTAGATGATAATGACAGCATAATAAACATGCGTTAATAGAATTTTGTGTGTCCCAAGAAATGGAAACTTTTTATAAATAAGAAGGTTCAAGAATAAGGAAAGAAAAATTATTTTTACAGATATAAACAAATTAAAAGCACTTTTGTTACTTTGTGAGGAGAATAAGATAGCGTTTACAAATTTTCACTACGACGTTTCGTTTTGGAAAACCATCATCAACTTACACATGTAATAGTTTGAATAAGTTTTCAGTGTTTTTCGCTGTTATTTAAAATTGAATAATTCGCCCTAGTGGCACTTAACTGACTGCGTATGCAGAGTAGTAGGTTTTGCAAAAACAGTCTTTCTTTGTTACTCACCATTATTTATTATGATTTGATAATTTATGTCTGTCTCAGTACAACATTTTATTCTGTACTTGGTTTTTTTTTCGAGATTTTTGCAGTTATTAAAAAAACGCCATTATCAGATGAATGCTTTACGCAAAATAAGTGCCAAACTCTGGCAATTTGTTTTGTATAATTTTAATAAAAAATGTCACATAATGCAATTGGTTCACACAGGCATTTACAAATACTGTAAAAAGGGGTGAAAAATCAAAAAAAAAAATATATTCCTCAAACAAAATTGGCTATATATGTATACAGGGTGTCCGTTTTAAGTGATACCACTATTGCTATCTCAGAAAACTTAAGAGGTCGGTTAAATTAGAGAAAAGTTGCGTTTTTTGATGCCTATTCAGGATCCGTTTCCCATGTTTTTAATTCTTCTTAGTTTCTGAGATACAGGGTGATTTGTGAAAAACACTGAATTATATTTTGTCGAATAGTTTTAAAACTATTTATTTCCAGGATATGGTTTAAATTAGAAATTTGTGTAGGTTAAATTTCTCTACAAGGTTCTGACTTTAGATTTAATCTCCGACATTTCGTCTTTCAGCAACTACCAACTTAAAGCGTTTGTCATTCCCATTAATATAAGATATCAGTCAGGCATGTCTGTCGACGTTTTGATATGAAAATAACTATCATGAACATTTTTCCTTAGTACCGACCTGCCTTATTTCTTTGTTCATTTAAATTACCGTATTTCTTACGGAATATGTTATATACCTCTCTATGTTACGAACATAAAGTAATAAAAAATTGTTAAAACTACACCTATTTAAAAAATAATTTACCTAATATTAATACATCTAAAAACTATTAAAGCAAAATACTTAAATGTAAAAAATGCAAGAAGAAACCCTCTTAAAATGATGAAAATATTTCCAATTTATTCTTTAACACATTTCCAGGTCCGTACTTTTCTCTAATTTAACCGACTTCGTACCTCTCAAGGTTTCTGAGATAGCGATAGTGGTGTCACTTAAAACTGACACCCTGTATATATAAGATAACCTACAAAACGCAGCATAAAAAACTATAGGCATCCGTGAAAAGTCAGTCTAAAAAAGGGTCAGAAAAATCTGTATCCACGATGACTCAAAACTTACTTAACCGATTTTTAACAAATTTGGTAGAAAAATACTTCAGGATATTTCTAGGTGCTGATTACTTTTCTTAAACATACCCGAAATATTGACTAGATATTTATAGCTTTAATACAATATCACCTATGAACTTTATCATAAAACACTTCTTTACAAAGGCGTTCGTAAATTGTGGAAAAGGGGTTAAAATGAAATAATTCCTATTCGTATTCGAAATATGGAATAATTAAAAAAAATACTGTTGCCCTCGAGGCACGAATAGCCCTCATATTTAAGTGTAAAAGTAATAATTTTATGACCTTTTTGTCATTTATCTAAAATTTATATATCTATTTTTTTGTTTTAGACATCAGCTATTTTTTTTAAGTATCGGGGCTGGTTCCTTTCTCTTCTCTTTGGAGGCACTATCTATACGTATATATCTTATATTTCAGACCTTCTAGGCCAAGTTCTTGTACGCAAAATAGTTATGCTGCATGTTGTAGGTCATCTTATCTTATCTTATATCAAAGTTATATATAATTAGCCAATTTTTATGTTATATAAGGGAATTTTTTTTTTTTCGTTTTAGACCCTTTTACACTCGCCTGTGTGAACAAGTTCATTTATGTAACATTTTTTAGGTTATATTCTATCAAAGCTATAAATAACTAGTCAATATTTCTGCTCTCTTTAAGAAATATGTTTTCTAACCTTTTTACCCCATTTTACACCTTTTTCGAATGTCAATGTGGTCTAATTGTTTAGGTTAAATATTTTAGGTTATATTTAATTAAACGCACAAAAAGTTAATCAATATTTCGGATAAGTTTAAGAACTATGATTTTTTTAATTTTTGAACCGTCTTTTAAACCCCTTGCCTACGCTCAATGTTAATCACCACCTATACATATCCTGTAGTATTTTCGTACCAAATGGGTTTAAAATCCGTTAAGTGGTTTTTGAGTTATCACGGATACAAATTTTTTCTGGCCATTTTATAGAATTTCCACGGAAGGCTATGGTAGATTTATTTACCCCCTTTTCTACTATTTACGAACGCCTATGTAAATAAAAATTTTATGCTGCATTTTGTAGGTTATCTTATATCAAAGCTATATATAATTATCTAATTTTTGGGAAAAATTTTTCTTTTCGTTTTTGACCCTTTTTTAGACTATTGTTAAACGCCTGTGTGAACCAATTCTTTTATGGAATATTTTTTTTAGCTTCTATTGTATCACAACTACGAAAAATTATTCCATATTTTGAATAAGTTTAGGAAATATATATTTTTTATATTGACCCCTTTTCCACTATTTACAAACGCCTATGAAAGTAAGTTATTTATGACACATTTTATAGGTTATATTCTATCAAAGCTATAAATAACTAGTTAATATTTCTGCTATATTTAAGAAATACGTTTTTTTTTAATTTTTTAACCTATTTTACACTATTTTCGAACGCCAATGTGGTCTAATATTTTATGTTCAATGTTTTAGGTTATACTCAATTAAATACGTAAAAAATTATGCAGTATTTCGGATAATTTTAAGATCTATGAAATTTTTTAATTTTTGAATCCTCTTTCAAACCCCTTGCCTACGCTCAATGTTTCCCAAAATCTAATCAGCTCCTTGCCATGGTTAAAATCTGTTAAGTGGTTTTTGCGTTTTCGTGGATACAGACAGACAGACATTTTTTTAAAACTACTTATTAAAGAATAATAAATGACTAAAAACAAGTAATTCCGGTGAAAAAAAATATATGATATGGAGAGCTAAAAAAGCTAATGTGTACAATGAAAATAACAAAAAAGTATTTGGAAATATAGCTTGTCATCAAGAACCTTACGAAAAAGTTAAATGACAAATATATTACTTTTCCACTTAAATATGAAGAGCTTATTCGTGCGTCGAGGGAGGGATTTGTAAAAATTGTGGATATTAATGTTAAGCCACTGATGATCGAACGTTAACGTTCCGAAACATATTTGGCATTTCGAATTCTCAGCAATTATACCACTGAAATTGTGAAGTGTGGAGCGGATTGTTTTTTATTTAAGAATAGTTCTCTAGGTGATTTCGGTAATTACTTACATTTTCAAAAATTGATAATTCTCGAAATATTGACATAACTCGTTATTTTATCGCGTTACTAATTTCGAGTGTGCAACAAACACGTCATTTAGTATCCCCTGTGGAGTAGATTGTATTAATTGTACGTTTTTTTTTGTGATTTTAATGCATTAATGTGTGTGTACTACTTTTTTTACCCTTACCAATATTTCGAATTGTTTTTTTCCAAATAGGATTAACTATCTATTAGATCCTTTAGCTAGGTAATTATTTTGTAATATCAAGCTTTAAAGGTCATCACGACTCTCGTGATATACTGTTATAAAATGAGAAGCCTTTTTATTAGTTAACGATTATTTAACCGCACTTATTTACTTGAATTAAAATTAACAAATCAATGAGTTATTATGATTTGGGTTTATTTTCGATAGCTAAATCTAGTTCACTGTTAGTGAAATAACATAAGTTATTCATTTGTTTCACGTTAACGCGATAAGTCACGGTTACCATGGATATTTTAGCTTTCAATACATCAGAAATTTGATTATGTTTATAGGAGCTGATTTAATTTTTATATGTAATTGATTATAATACTTTGTAGTTGTCAATTATTATTACTAAACACATTACACAGTTAAACTGATAAAATAGCGATATTAATTGAAAAAACAAACGCGCGCGCGTCCGCGTTCTTAACCCCACGAAACCAAAACAAACGCGAATTGTAAAAGTTGACCATCAGCATCTCACCTGGCCAACTACAACTAGATGCTTAACACAAAGTAATAGTTGTTATTGGTTGGTTTGTATAGTCGATTCGCTTTTGTTTTCCATCGAGATGAAAATAATGCTAATAGTGGGGCACCCACTGCGTGAGTTAGCACGGTATTTTTTTATACAAGGTGTGCTTAATATCAATGTTTACTTTTTTTCTAGTGCAAATCAATTACAGTGAATTTTATTTTATGCAATACTGCGAGCACATTATTCTTTCGTAGGTACCCTATGCTGGTAATATATTATGCATTTGTCATTTCGAAAGTATGCACCATATGGGAAACTTATTTATTAAGGGCTTGTCGACAAAAAGCTATTATTGGTTAAGGTTTGTGCATCTCCCAAATCCAAACATGCACCAACAAAATATAGAAAACACACGTAATTTACGAAGAGTCTTCAAAAATTTGATTTAGAGACAACAGTAAAGTACCCTTCTTTCGAAAAAACGGAAAATGTTATTTAGAAAAGTTTAGCATTAAAAAATACATCTAAATTTGAAGGCATGTCCATCTAAGTGAAGTTTTATTCTTTACCAAATTTTAATTTCCCGTCCCATAGGAAAAGTATTGTGAACGCGCTGAAACAAAAATTGAGATAAAGAGGGATATAACCATTTTTGAAGTTCCCTGAGATGATTAAGACCATTGTTTCCAGATGGAAGTCTGCCTGTCTGTGTTTCTATACCAGGTGTCCCACCGGGAAGGGATTCGATCGATTATGGAGAAACTACACTGTGGAACAATCTGAAAATCTAGTGTGGTACTTAGGTCGACGGGATCAATTCAGTTAAAATATTTTCAAGAATTTAGCACTTCCGGTTATACCAGAAATGGGTGTCAACTTCCTTATTTCAAATAATACGACCCTATATAAATTATATTTTTTATGGATTCTATTTGTAATTCTAAACATATTTCATGCATAATATGTTATACCTATCACCAGCCGTTTTCGAAGTATTTGAAATTTTATGTCAAAAATGACGTTTTCAGAATAGAGAATAATAAAAAAATTTTATTATATGGAAGCTTTAATAATTTAATTTGTTAGAATATCCTAGAACATATAGACCTACTTTAGCCGCCTACATATATTTTTTAGTAAATATTAATACAGGGTATTTGAAAAAAAGGGTAAAAAATCAAATTGAAAAAGTGTCATAAATCAAAATTTTTAAATACCCTCCATTTTATATATTTTTTTATATTTTTGCATCAAAAATAAGGGCAAGTTTATGAAAGGATGTCTATCTCAGAAACTGATAGTTTTCAAAATATTGGCAATTTTACATTTTTCTATTAGAATAGTAATATGAATTTGAAATTTAATTGATTTTAGTTGGCCATGATGTCTCTAGATAGCAAATAAATATGACACTTGACAAAAATAATCAACAATTATGACAAATTGTAGACATTAATTAGTAGTAATAATCATGGCGGGCGTATAAATTATACTAACGAATACTATCTAAATTTGTTTATTATTTATGGAGAATAGTGCTTTTAGAAAATCCAGACTCCACTGCAAATTTTTTCAGAGATGTCGTAGGATATGCCGTGAAGTACCCCAGTACAGCTTCATCGTCACAAATAGGGTTCCTTCGTTTTATTTTTGTCTTTACGGACCCGAAATTTTGGAAATTATCTATTATCCGTTTAACAACTTTTGGTGATGGCTTGTGTTTTTTTTTTCATTATCAATAAATAATAAACAAATTTAGATAGTATTCGTTAGTATAATTTATACGGCCGCCATCATTATTACTACTAATTAATGTCTACAATTTGTCATAGTTGTTGATTATTTTTGTCAAGTGTCATATTTATTTGCTATCTAAAGCCATCATGGCCAACTAAAATCAATTAAATTTCAAATTCATATCACTATTGTAATAGAAAAATGTAAAATTGCCAATATTTTGAAAACTATCAGTTTTTGGGATAGACATCCTTTCATAAACTTGCCCTTATTTTTTATGCAAAAAAATCAAAAAAAATATAAAATGGGGGGTTGCTATTTAAAAATTTTGAATTTTGACACTTTTTTCAATTTTATTTTTTACCCTTTTTTTTAAATACCCTGTATTAATATTTACTAAAAAAATATACGTAGGCGCCTGAAGTAGGTCTATATCTGCTAGGATATTCTAAGAAATTAAATTATTAAAGCTTCCATATAATAAAAAATTGTTATTATTCTTTATTCTGAAAACGTCATTTTTGACATAAAATTTCAAATATTTCGAAAACGGCTGGCGATAGGTACAACATAGTATGCATGAAATATGTTTAGAATTACAAGGAGAATCCAACAAAATTATATTTTATATAGGCTCGTATTTGAAATAAGGAAGTTGACACCCATTTCCTGTATAACCGGAAGTGCTATGCATTTTAGCCAAATTGGCTCCATCGATTTAAGTACTACACCAGATTTTCAGATTGTTCCACAGTGTACTTTCTCCATAATCGATCGAATCCCTTCACGGTGGGTCACCCGATATTTCTTTCCTCGCTGCACTACTAGTGACTGAATTACTTTGTGGTATTTTGCCTCGCACTTGATTTATTACTTGTTTTTTTATGTACAAAATTTCATTTATATCACTAAATAAAAATACTTCTACAGTGTTTAATAAACTTATTGTCTTTATTAAAGTATCGAACATATTCTATAAAGTTATGCAATATTTTCTTCGTTAGTTTCACCGGTAATACGGTCATCATCGTTTCCTTCATTGTCATCAGCATTTCGCTCTTTAGTTTCAGTATCATCTCTATCAAGTTTCGTTTCTGAAACATAACCCTGCTTTTCCCTTATTCGTCGATTACGATGATCGTTAGGTACCTGTGTGTCAACTAAGCCTTGTCTACGTGTTCTACCAGCTGAAACAAATATATATCAATACAGTTTTCTGTTATTTGTCAAAGCACTTGACTTATTGGTATGTGGAACTCAACAAACGGTTCAACGGTTTAATGAGATTTATAGGGTGAACCGGATGTCCCATTTTTATAGACAGAAAGTTGCGGTTTTCGCTAGTTTTTTGTAAAACTAAAGATGCCATTTACAAAATGTTCATAGCCCTTTTAGTTATTAAGATACAGGGCTAAATTGAAAATGTTGCATTTTCAGGCACCCTTGTATTTCAAGTCAGATAACTATCGAAAATGTGAAAACTGTTTCTTATATAGCTTTTTCCGTAGAATTTAATTCTATAGAGTTTCTTAATAACAGTAAGTTTGTAACAACAGTTTTGTAGTATAAAGTAACAATATCTATAACAAACACAAAATTGCCGACCATTTTCTCTAATGCAAGATTAACAGATTTTTGTAATTTATTTATTTATTTATTTAACAATTCGGGGTACACACAGATCAAAGATCCAAAGCAGTACCCACAGTATAATATACACGTTCAGTGGGTTAATCAATAGAACTTAAAAAAAAAACAAATCATACATAAGAGTGCAAATACAATAGTTAGTTAATCATGTATCCTGCAAATATCTTAAATGTATATTTAGACATAGTGAGAAAATCGAAATCCAGAATCAATGAATTAAAAGTCTTTAACATCCTACAGATAGGAGAATTTTGTCCAGCATTAGTTCGTCTAAATGGAATAACAAATAACTCATTGTTCCTCAATATTCTAAGTGGCTCGTTAAAAATAATGTTTCCTAAAATAGAATCTGACTGCAGTAAGCCTTTTAAAATCTTAAGTATAAATATCTCTTTTGCAATGATATTATTGAATATCTTCGCATAATCGGATTGTAATTCAAGGGAAAACTCAGTATGATGCCGGACTTATATGCCAAGTATTTCAAAAACTTATGTTGTATACTCTCGATACGTTGTATATAGCACGCATATTGCGGACACCACACTGTTGATGCAAAACTCAGCTTTCCGTAAACGAGAGAATAATATAAAGAGAGCAATGTTCTAGGATTCTTGAAATCTCTGGTATTTCTAATAATAAACCCCAAAGTTCTATTACAGCTAGTTATAAGTGCGTCAATATGTTGCTTATACATCATTTTATTATCTATGATTACGCCCAGATCTCTCACTTCTGCTACCTTAACCAACGAATGGTTTCCAATAGTGTAGTCGCAATCATGGATATTGTTATTTCTAGTAAATGATATGGCAACGCATTTTAGCAAATTCAAAAATAAGCTGCGTTGAGCACAATACGCAACCAACCTATCCAAATCCTGCAATAGGTTGCTGTCATTAAGATTGGACACAGTTTTATATAATTTTAGGTCGTCTGCATAAAGTTTACATTGAGAAGTTTATGTCACTGATATATATATATAATAAAAAACAGAGGACCCAGACGACTACCCTGAGGTAATTGTATAAAGAAACAACTTATTTTCTTCTAGTGATATATGACCATATCCATCTTAGCAAGTCAGCCGTAACACCGATCTCAGCAAAACGATCCATCAATATTTGGTGAATTCTTTGAATAGCGTTAAAAAGAACCACTGGTCTCCTTTGCAGATTGCGAAAGGCTAAACGAATTACTTCTCGAAGTTCTACTATGCCATCATATCGTGTTTTATATACTTAATTTTCTATATATAACCCCATAATAAAAATCTAAAATTGAGAGATCTGGAGATCGTGAAGGCCATCTGTTGGTACCTATCCATCTCTGAGGAAAGTTATTATCAAGAAATTTCCTTAAGAGCCTAGAGTTATGACTTGAGGCAACATCTTGATGTAGGTAAACAGCATTATATTGGGCTAATAGAATATTTTCGAACAATTCTGGAATAACTTCCTCAAGGATTTCTAGGTATCTACGTGCGGTAAGACCTCCTTCCTCGATAAATATGACAGCCCAACTCCAAAGCATCTTTGTTATGTCGTTTCAAACATTACAAATGCTGATTTTCATTATGCCAGTTCCTGGTATGGTGACGATTAAATCTACCCGCACTTCAAAAAAAGCAATCGTCTGGCCAGATAACAAGTTTGCGAAATAAATTGTTAGCATCGATTTGTTGCAAAACAGTGCCCGGCGCTGGGCATCTCCAGGATGCAAATGTTGCACTATATTATATTTGTATGGATGATACTTATATTTCATCAAGATCCTCTGACCATCAGTTTTTGGCACACCAATTTCCTTTTCAATTTTTCTACATGAAGCCGAAGGTATTGCTTCGATATATCCCAAAACATTTATCTCTTTTCTCTCCCTGTTTTCTTTGTTGCATGTGTTAGGACGCGGCAAATGATCCATGCTCCACTAAATTTGCTTTTAAATGATCAAATATCTCAAAAAACGGTTGCTTTCTTTCTGACTATCTAACAAGCACAACATTATAATAATTAATGTTAGATTATAAACACTCAGTTTGTATTATATTATGAATCTGTACATATTGTATATTGTAATGTTTACCTGTTTTTTGTATTGTTAGATTTTGAGAGATGATTAATAGATTTTGAGAGTTGTCAGTAATAAAATAGTTATTGAGTTAATAGTTTGAATAGTAATCATTGAAAGGAAATATAGCTATCGAAGATTATACAGCAACAATTAAAATAGAGATTTTCATAGCCATAATAACTTACTTACCTTTGGAAATATAATTCCGAAGGTTCTGCAGAATTTCCATAAATCTGAATAAAACATATCATATATTTCATAATTTTCATACGCTGCCATTAATCGAAGAAATTGATAAATATCACTTAAATAAAATAAAAATACCAAAACAACGAACGCTTTATAAACCAAAAGTCGATCCAAAAACCGATGAATTAGACACATATTTTACATTTATTTTTGTTTGTTGTCATAAAAAATAGCCATATCCGGCGAGGGTGGCTGAAAATGCAACATTAACAAAACAGCAACTACCAACACATAGACGCGATCCCGCTTAAGGGAGTATCGGCGCGTCTATGTGTTGGTAGTTGCTTTATGGGGTCAGAGACCTCCCAGGCAGCCGAAATAGGAACTGTTGTTCACTCGGCGTACTACCAACGATAAAACTAGATGTCGCCAAACACATCCTTTTACATCTCTGTTCCGTGTGGGGTATATACCACATTATTTACGAGAGTTTGGCTGTCCTCTACCCGATGATCTGCAGAAGGAGCAAGATGCCCTTGCAGGTCAAGCTCCAAATGGTTATGGCAGTCGTGCGACCTGCCTTGACCTATGCCAGTTCAGCATGGGGATACGCGGCACCATCGTACCTGAAACGATTGGAGGCCACGGAGAACAAGGCAAGAAGGATGGCAGTGGGTGCACCCTGGTTTGTGTCAAACGCACAGATTCGAAGGGACCTCAAACTCGACGGCCTTAGGGACGTCATGAGGTTGAGAGCCCAGAAGGTCTTTGCAATGGCAGAGACCCATGCAAACCCACTGATTCGCGAAGCAGTCAACTACAACGTAGAAGACGGTGCCAGGCGGTACCGGAGACCGAGGAGTCAACTCTGACGAAGGAATCCACAGGATTAGGACACCAATTAATATTGCTTCTTTCAGGTCAGGTATACTAATCCAAAGTTATGTTTCAGAGTGTTCTAGGCACCACCAACAGAGGACAACAGCAACAGACGACAATCAACATCAGAAGACAACAGCAACAGAGGACAATCAAGCGAGGACATGGAAAAGGGAGGGTTCCCGAGCCATACTACAAAGATAAGGCAGAGTTTTAGTTAGGGTTAGAGTCCCACACTACCTAGGGAAGTGGTAAGGAACTCCCTAGGTGTCATGATGATTTCTCTGCCTTGGCCGATATCAAAAAAAAAAAAAGTTTGGCTGTCAACTACTGACCGATCACCACTGATGAGTCGTGGATCGACGAAACGGCCGTCTGGTGAAAGTATAGTGGTTGACAGACAAACTCTCGGATTTTAAGTCTTGTTTTGTTAAACAAGCCCATTTCAAATATATGCGATCCCGCTTAAGGGAGTATCGGCGCGTCTATGTGTTGGTAGTTGCTTTATGGGGTCAGAGACCTCCCAGGCAGCCGAAATAGGAACTGTTGTTCACTCGGCGTACTACCAACGATAAAACTAGATGTCGCCAAACACATCCTTTTACATCTCTGTTCCGTGTGGGGTATATACCACATTATTTACGAGAGTTTGGCTGTCAACTACTGACCGATCACCACTGATGAGTCGTGGATCGACGAAACGGCCGTCTGGTGAAAGTATAGTGGTTGACAGACAAACTCTCGGATTTTAAGTCTTGTTTTGTTAAACAAGCCCATTTCATTAACAAAATAGCCCTGTATCTTAACAACTAAAAGGGCTATGAAAATTTTGTTAACAGCATGTTTCGTATTACGAAAAAGTAGCGAAAACCGCAACTTTATATCTATAAAAACAACGGAAATACCCCGCAATAATACGCAAAATGGGACACTCCGAACATTAACAATTTCTTTTTGGCAATCCCTGAAGAATACAATCTGTACTAAACTCAACTGTGTCTATACAGCTGAAATATTTGCAATGATAGGAGATCAGAAGGATGTTAAGTAAGTAGCGATCTTACACATTATAACTTGCTTCCAATCAAACTCAATCTGGAACGGATTCATTTCAATTAAATCATCACTCGCTTGCCTTAGCTCCTCATATTCCAAAAAACAATTGGCTATCTCCTCAAGTGAGTCACCACCAGCATACGGATCGGGAGGTGGTTGTGGTTTTTCTTTCACTACTTCTGGAAACAATGTGGCAACTGTTTCATGGAAGATGTTTTCACCTTCTTTCAATCTAATAAGTAAAGAAATAGAGAAAATGCAATCAAATATCACATTATGGTATAACTAGGTACGCCTCACTTTTGTTTTTGCTTCATTTTTTTCCTCTGATTCTCTTCTTCAAGCTGTTGCAAGGGTTTCCTTTGTCTTTCCAGTTCTTTTGTGTCTAACTGTTTCTTAGTGATTATAATTGATTTTACTCGAGCCTCTTCATTCCGCTTCCTCTGTTCTATTAGCCATTCAATAAACTTTCCTTAAAAATAGATTATTTCTGATAAAGCATAATACGTTTTATTCTGTCAAACTGACCTGGTTGTGGTCCTTTTTTAGCAGCTTTATCTTTGTCTTCCTCCTTTTCTGGTTCATCTTCTTTTTTCTCTTCTTCGGCCTTTGCAGTTTCTTCTTCATCTTCAACAATTTTCTGTTGTTTTAGATCTACCTCATGCCTTTTGTTCCATTCTTCCTGAAAAGAAAGCTCTGATATGCTCCTAAAGATATACCTGAAAAAATTTGGTAGTGTATTCTTAGGTGCTCCTATGAATGTTACCTGCCACTTACACAGACAACTCAAAAACCAATATATGGACACGAGCAGGAATAATGGGGCCTGGCACCAAATACTAAATAATAAATAGGAATATACCCCAGCGTCTTCGAAGCGCAATCGGTAAATGCGTTCAATCTAACCTGGACAAGAACTGTCGGAAGTGCGACATTGCTAGGCACTCTGATAACCAGGCGACCATATTAAAACTGAGTCCATATGTCATCAGCTCCAAAATGGTGTGAGAATGATTAAGAGGTCTTAATGAGCTTACCGAGAATACCAGAATTTCCCTTGTTTAGACACCCGGAAATTCCGGGTTCAGGGGAAACGAAGAGGCCAATAAGTTAGCAAAAAATGTGGTGTCAAGCCCTTTTGTAGGGTCTGAACTGTTCTGCGGCTTAGGGAAAGACACCTACAAGATGATTTACAGAATTAAGAAGGAAACAGACAGAGCAACATTCTGAGAAAATCTTCCTGGTCTTCAAGAAATTTCTTGGAATCTTCAACCATGAAAGATCCAAAGTCTGTTTGGATCTCAGTAAGAATGGGCTATGTATTCTTACAGGACATTGTCGTCTTAGGAAACAGATGGCATGATTAGGAGAGAGCGACGATTGCAGCGTCTGTAGAAAGGAGGAAGAAATTCCTGATCACCTAGTACAGAATGCGCCGCTATCAGAAGCCAACGCAAGGAACACTTGGGAAATGAAATCGTGCAAGATGGAGACGTGTGACCAGCCAAGCTGCTGGAGTTGATAAGGGCTTCAGAACTTGATGGAGAGTTGTAACTTGAGACACAGTTCAAGTAACTCAAGACAGGGGACAACTTTAATCTTAATCTTACCTGCCACTTCAGAAAATTCTGCTTTCTTTTAATTTCTCTAGCAATAAATGTGTTCATAAGAATTGCAGTGTTTATGTTGGGTTCTGTTAAAGCGGGTGGAGCATAAAACAGTCTAAAAACACCTGAAACAATAATAATTTAACATTGCGCTGAGCTCTGTATGGGTAGGTACCTACCTTGTTTATCTCCAATTCCATAAATATTCACTTTTCGTTTAACTGGATGCAGACCAGATGCCGTTGTATATGTGCTAGACATAAAGTGGGAAGTCATTGGTTCTTTGCTATTTAATGGTAATATCCATATGTGATAGACGCCATCTACTGAATATACAATGAATTTGTATGGCTGAAAATTAAATATGAAGAAACAACCATTAGGTAGGAAGGTTTAAAATGGTTAGGTCTGCCCGTATGAGGGTATTGTGTACTTATGTCAATGGCTATAAATTCTTCTTATTCGTAGGAACCCAGACATCGTCATATTTTGTCTTGTGTCTGCTTCCGTAAACTTAGACACCTGTACCTGTGATCTCTACTACTGGGGACCAGGGTTTTATAAGGAAGATCATAGTTTATTGCTGGTGGCATTACACCACTTTCAGTGTTAGCCAGCAAGCTTGCCTCTGAAAAGCATATAACTTTGCTTGAGTCGTTCATTGTAAAGCTTTCATCCACCGAAGCAAAAGCTCCGTAAGTAATTTTTGCTCTTATGTTAACCATAACGTATTTCCAATAGATTTGTTTGGGTTTTATTTCCCCGGAATGTAGTAGAGCTCTTTCCGGATGAGCGTTCCAGTTACGTATTGCATCCAGTACTAACTTTAGAGATATTTCGTCTCTGTCTTATATCATCAATTCATTTCATCAAAAGAAAGATCGATTAAACTGTCCAGCTTCCCTTTCCGAGTAAAAACAATCCCAGCAAAACTCTACTTGTAGGTGTTGCTTGGATTTACATACATCTGCTTCTGCTGACAAATAATTCGATCTGGATAATATGATCCGATCATCAGCATATGCTTGAAACTTTCACAAAACGCGGGAAAGAACCTTACTATGTGTGCAGCACTTGGAGGACAACCATTCATGCTCCACTAGTTGCTACGGTTCCTTATCTGATCAACAATAGCGGACTCAATTTATAGTAAATACAAATGGTTTGTAAAACCTTTAGGATTTAGTCTGCCAATGTTGCTTCACCGCATGCTGGTTAATGTTTGCTTATTTAGTATTAATTACCTATTGGAACATATAACAGGGAGCATGGAATTAGGAATAGTAGAAATAGTAATTCATATCAAACTCTGAGAATGATTTGAGCTCTTTGAAGATGACACTAATGAAAGCAGTTAAAAGATCATATTCTGTAGCATTCAGTCACGTGTTAAAATTAGTATTTTATAAATAATTCATTCCTCTATGGAAAACCAGTAGCCTTAACAATCAATAGTTATGTTTGTTGTTATTGTTTGTTAGATGAAGTTTTTCACAATAGCAGATGAATCCTCAAAAATACTATTTTTTGTCATACTCTCACAAGATTTGTTTATACGCTTTTGCATTTCTTCAGCACGATTAAATTTTCCATAATTTTTTAAATCATAATGGTAACGTAGCAACAAGTTTGTTTATTTGATAATTTGGTCACAGCATTAATAAGTACAGCATTCCGACTCCACGTTCGCACTTTGAAAAAAACTGTGACGTAAGATGCCGCCATTTTGGGTTACAAGTCAGGTCCTGACTAAGAATAATTATAGTTTTTGGTTTCTAACCACAGTACTGTATTTTTATTTTTGTAAAAATATTTAAGTACATAATAATATCGCTGTCAATTTCAGAAATATTTGTGGTGTGTCATAGTGATTGAAAACAACCTTGAGTGGTGTTATCAGTTAAATGTTGACATGATTGGGTGATTTTTAATAACAATAATAATAAACACAACAATAATAAAGATTTTATTAGTAAAAAAAATACATTTTTACAAAAGTTGAAGCAGTGCTTCCTAACTTAACCTAAATTTAACTTTTATTTTGTTTGTTGAATTGATATATCTATTTTTTTTCTGTAATGGTCGATAATTCGAAAAGCTGAAGTCTCCATCGGTTATTGTTTTTTTTTAATATAACAATTTTTTTTATTTTGTTAAGTTATAGTAAACGCTTTATTTAATATATAATATTTTTTAGGTCAATTAGAGTGGCTATTTTTAACTAATATAAAACGTGATAGCCCTTATTCACTGTAATCTTCAACGAAAATGAGTAAAAGTTCGTACGTATCAGTTGCTCATGGTAACTATTGGAAATAGTTGTTATTGTCAAAAAAGAATTAAGATTGTCAGATTTTTAATTAGTTTTCAATTTCTATATTATATTGGTCAGTTAAAATCGTTTCAGTTTTGCATTTAGTTTGTTATTTTTCTTTATTAATAAATCGCGTTTATTACAATTTTCGTGGTTTATTATGAATATCGTTGTAGTGAGTTAAACGGGTAGTGTAACAAATGATACCTAGTACGCCCCTGTCGTGTCACTGCACGTGTGCTTTTCGGCAACTCTTTGACTTTAGACTATCGCGTACCGCATCCTTTGACTTTAGTTTTTATTCTTTTCTCCGGTCTTTGTGTAATTGATTCAGACGAACACTAGATTTTGCAGTAGATGCACTATAAATTTTATTTCATTCTATTTTAAACATAATCTTTAATTTGTAGTTATACTAGTTAATAAATAATTTAAACATATATAGTGTTTACCCAACTTTAATCTGTTTCAAAAACCCCTAACAAAAAAAACCCTTAAAAAAAAGCTTAACAACATCAAAGCTTGCAACAATTGGCGCTCAACTCGTGGCCAGAAGAAAGTTGGATTATAATTATTATTTAGTGATCGGTATAGCTATAAGTATTTAATTGTTGTTGTTCTGCGTGAGTTATCGGCAAACACATAACAAACGTGAAAATTAAAGACAATATTACTAATTTATCTGTTGTTAACGTGAAAATAAATACTCATGTTAAACAAATTTGTAATATAAGAACGTCTTTGTGTGTTAAATTAAAGTGTCTACTATACGGTTTGATTTTGGAGTGAAAATATACCGGCTGTCCTGTTTTCAATTTGGAATTCGTAATTCGTTTTGGTAGCATTGGAGCACGGCTTGTTACGATTCAGGTGAAAATCCGTAAGCGACAAGGTAAACGTCATAACAAAAATCAGAAACTGTAAGTACATTTAAATTACGTATTAGTTGTTTTATTCAAGTTCAACACGGAACGTAAACACTGTTATTGGTTGCGGAGTAATTCTGTTAATTTGACGAACAATACAAACATGGCAGAACAAGTACCCGCAAATCTTGTGTTTACCAATGAACAATTTCAAGCACTTTTAGCGACTTTAGCGCTCGGTAACCAACCAGTTCCGGTAAATCAAAATTTAAACGGTAACCTTGCTAATTGCCCTTCGCGTTTCGATGGTTCGGGTGATTCAGACGTGAAAGCTTTTATCAATGCCGTAGAAATTTACAAGGAATGTATGCATGTTTCCGATGAAAATGCATTAAAAGGTCTCCCTATGTTATTGCACGGTTTTGCAGCTAACTGGTTCGTTGGTGTTAAATCGACTTTAGCGACATGGAAAGACGCAGTGGAATTATTTAAAAGCACATTCGGTCCGCAGAAACCTCCTTATCGTGTATATAGAGAACTCTTTGCTTACGAACAGGACGCACATACAAAAACTGACGTGTTTATCTGTAAATGTCGATCAATACTCGCACAATTACCGAATAATACGCTCGATGAAAATACGCAGTTAGATATGGTATACGGACTCTTACATGCTAAAATTAGAGAAAAAGTTCCCCGTGATAAGGTTGATAATTTTCAAGAACTTTTAAAACAGTCTCGACTTGCGGAAGAAACATTTGAACTTTGTACGGATAACAAAACTAACGCGAGTGATCAGAAACTTATAAAAAAGCGATGCTCTTATTGTAAATATACAGGACATATTAAAGACGAGTGTCGAAAACTACAAAATAAAAATATTAAACCTAATACTTCTAATAATACCAATAACGCTAATAACAACGCGGGTAAAGTAGACGTTTCGAACACTTCCTCGGATGTTCAGCAACTTAGGACACCATTGTCGTGTTATGGATGTGGAAAACCGGGTTACGTGCGTTCTAATTGTCCAACTTGTAAAATTAAAAACACAGAGACTTCTTCAATTGACTTTTGTAGCTTTAGTGCCGAAATTTCTCCGCGACCGCGACCAACTCTTTTAATAAAAATTAACGAGTTTATCGGTACGGGTATAATTGACACTGCTGCGAAACAAAGTGTAGCTGGATCTACGTTGTACCAGTTGCTAAAGCGTTGTGACCATCAATTTAATAAACAGCAACTAATTGTCAAATTGGCAGATGGTAGTGAAAAATTAGAAAATGTATTGGTAACCCAAGTGAATGTGATACTACAAGGGCGAACCATACCTACAAATTTCATCGTTCTCCCTGACGCGCAAAATTATACACTATTAGGTATAGACTTTGTGAATGATGCTAAACTTACTTTAAATGTATCAGATCATGTTTGGAACTTTAACGATTGTGAAAGTCAGAAATTTAAACTTTATTTTGAAAATCATTATCCCACTTCTGAACAAGAAATTCTGGAACTATCAAGCATTGAGACATTGCGTGATGATGAAGGAACAATGCTAGATGATAGACAACGTGACACGCTTAATCGTTTAATAAAAAATAACGAAGATATCTTTAAAGCGGGGGGAGATCCTACTCCCTATGCTGTACATTACATTAACACAGGCGATCACCCACCTATCTCTGTACCGTCTTATCGATTATCCTCAGCAAGAAAGCAGATACTTAAAGAAGAAATTGACAAACTCCTAGAAGACCAAATTATTGAGGAATGCGAAAGTCCGTGGGCAGCTCCAGTGGTGATGGTACCCAAGGATGGAAACAAAATTAGACTGTGTGTTAATTATCAAAGACTAAACAAAATTACTGTAAGTGATAAATATCCACTACCTAGAATGGATGACCTATTACATTCAACCAAACGTACCTATTTTATGACAACGATTGATTTACGCTCCGCTTATCATCAGATTAGTGTAAATGAGGCTGATCGCGACAAAACTGCATTTGTCACGCCCTTTGGAACTTATCGCTATAATCGGATGCCCTTCGGCTTGAAAAATGCCCCGGCGGTATTTCAACGCCTGATTGATCGGTTTCGTAATGGTCTTGGAAATATTCAGGTATTAGCCTATTTGGATGACCTAATAGTGCTATCGAGTTCTTTCGATGAACATATCAGAGATCTTCAAACAGTGTTTGCGCGACTTCGTCAATTCAAACTGCGCGCAAAACGTGAAAAGTGTGTTTTCTCATGTGCAAAAGTTAAATATCTCGGACACATTATCTCCTCGGAAGGAATTTCGGTCAACCCGGAGAAAACCTCAGCTATTGGGAATCGGTCTGCACCGCGAAATAGTAAAGAAGTTCAATCGTTCCTTCAGACATGTAGTTGGTATAGACGTTTCGTAAAAGACTTTTCGAAAATTTCGCGTCCACTCAGTGATTTGACTAAGAAGAACGCTACCTTCAAATGGACCGCGGAACATCAACATGCATTCGAAACATTAAAAACGGCTTTGGTTACAGCACCAATTCTCCAGCAAAATGATGAGACGAAGCCTTACATACTGCGTACTGATGCAAGCGCATATGCATTAGGTGCTGTTTTGCTTCAGGGTGAGGGGGAAAATGAGCATCCAGTTGAATACGCCAGTAGACTCCTTACCAGTGCTGAAAGAAATTACTGTACGTCAGAAAGAGAAGCATTAGCAGTAGTTTGGGCCCTAAACAAACTTCGTGGATATATCGAAGGTGCTTCAATTACTGTACAGACCGACCATCAACCCTTACGATGGCTGTTAGACTTAAAGTCACCAACGGGTCGATTAGCTCGTTGGGCACTCCAAGTTCAAAGTTACGATATAAAAATTGAATATCTACCTGGAAAACGTAATGTTGTGGCAGATACTTTATCCAGACCACCTTGCCAACATAACGATACTGAGAGCTGTGATATTTGTACAATATCAATAGAGATACCAAGGCGATCTCCTTATGACATACGTACAGAACAACTAAAAGATCCTGAGTTAACCAAAATCATAAAAAGTTTTGAGGATCAAACGAATCAAGAATTTGCAAAATGGACTGACCGCGGTTATCTTCTAACAAATGGTGTACTTTACCGATATTCTTCAGAGGAAGATAACGAAGAGGCGCAACTTGTAGTACCTGGTCATGAAAGAGAGCACATCTTAAAAGAATATCACGATTCTCCCACTGCAGCTCACTATGGGGCAGAACGTACTATACAACGAATAGCAAAACGTTATTATTTTACTGGAATGCGACGATTTATCACCGAATATGTTAAGAATTGTCCAGATTGTCAGCGATACAAAGCTACAAATCAAAAACCTGCAGGACTACTTCAAACCCCGATTTATGCTCAACGTTTCGAAACAATTTCCATTGATTTGTTTGGAAGCTTACCTGAAGATGAGAATGGAAACAAATGGATCTTCATTGTAGAAGATGTTTCTACGAAATGGGTTGAATTATTTCCTTTACAACATGCGACATCAGAAGCTTGTGCAAAAGTGCTGATCAATGAAATATATTTGCGATTTGGACTTCCTCGTAAAATTATTAGTGATAACGGAACTCAGTTTGTAACCGATATTATGCAACAGGTTTGTTTTGTGTTAGGTATAAAAGAAACTTTTACACCATTATACCATCCCGCCGCGAACATGGTTGAAAGAAAGAACCGTGATCTGAAGCCTAGACTCGCTATTCTAGTGGGTGATAATCACTCTGAATGGTCAGATAAGCTACCAATGATTCGTTTCGCCATGAATACTGTCCGGAGTGAGGCAACGGGACAGACCGCAGCATTCTTGACTTTTGGAAGGGAACTCCGAACACTAGATGATGTACGAACAGATCTGAAGTCGATCATCGAATCTGAGAACTTCGTACCGCAAATTACACCCTACTTACAAAAGATGATTCAAACCTGGAAAGATGCTCGCTCAATTAATGAAAAGCAGCAGGATAGACATAAGACTTACGCAGACGATAGAAGAAGACAGAGCCAACGGTACGAAATTAATGATAAAGTTTGGGTGACCACCCATACAACAAGTAAAGCCCATAAGAAGAAAACTTCAAAGTTC
Source organism: Apoderus coryli (assembly GCA_911728435.2). Lineage (NCBI taxonomy): Eukaryota > Metazoa > Arthropoda > Insecta > Coleoptera > Attelabidae > Apoderus > Apoderus coryli. The sequence goes on along the minus strand of OU452198.1, from coordinate 30,212,884 downwards.
GATCCAAAACGTGATCGACCATTTAAAATAATACGCCAGGTTAGCCCTGTTAGTTACGAAATCGCCAATGTTAATTCAGACACACCCCTAGGCGTTTATCATGTGTCCGCTCTATCTCCCGTTCATGGTACGGTCGAAGAAGAACCGGTTGTTGGTTTCAGGAAACGAGGCCGTCCACCTAAGACTCCAAATGCTGGTCCCTCCACGAGACGTCGTCGGAACCAGGGGGGGAGAATGTAACAAATGATACCTAGTACGCCCCTGTCGTGTCACTGCACGTGTGCTTTTCGGCAACTCTTTGACTTTAGACTATCGCGTACCGCATCCTTTGACTTTAGTTTTTATTCTTTTCTCCGGTCTTTGTGTAATTGATTCAGACGAACACTAGATTTTGCAGTAGATGCACTATAAATTTTATTTCATTCTATTTTAAACATAATCTTTAATTTGTAGTTATACTAGTTAATAAATAATTTAAACATATATAGTGTTTACCCAACTTTAATCTGTTTCAAAAACCCCTAACAAAAAAAACCCTTAAAAAAAAGCTTAACAACATCAAAGCTTGCAACAATTGGCGCTCAACTCGTGGCCAGAAGAAAGTTGGATTATAATTATTATTTAGTGATCGGTATAGCTATAAGTATTTAATTGTTGTTGTTCTGCGTGAGTTATCGGCAAACACATAACAAACGTGAAAATTAAAGACAATATTACTAATTTATCTGTTGTTAACGTGAAAATAAATACTCATGTTAAACAAATTTGTAATATAAGAACGTCTTTGTGTGTTAAATTAAAGTGTCTACTATACGGTTTGATTTTGGAGTGAAAATATACCGGCTGTCCTGTTTTCAATTTGGAATTCGTAATTCGTTTTGGTAGCATTGGAGCACGGCTTGTTACGATTCAGGTGAAAATCCGTAAGCGACAAGGTAAACGTCATAACAAAAATCAGAAACTGTAAGTACATTTAAATTACGTATTAGTTGTTTTATTCAAGTTCAACACGGAACGTAAACACTGTTATTGGTTGCGGAGTAATTCTGTTAATTTGACGAACAATACAAACATGGCAGAACAAGTACCCGCAAATCTTGTGTTTACCAATGAACAATTTCAAGCACTTTTAGCGACTTTAGCGCTCGGTAACCAACCAGTTCCGGTAAATCAAAATTTAAACGGTAACCTTGCTAATTGCCCTTCGCGTTTCGATGGTTCGGGTGATTCAGACGTGAAAGCTTTTATCAATGCCGTAGAAATTTACAAGGAATGTATGCATGTTTCCGATGAAAATGCATTAAAAGGTCTCCCTATGTTATTGCACGGTTTTGCAGCTAACTGGTTCGTTGGTGTTAAATCGACTTTAGCGACATGGAAAGACGCAGTGGAATTATTTAAAAGCACATTCGGTCCGCAGAAACCTCCTTATCGTGTATATAGAGAACTCTTTGCTTACGAACAGGACGCACATACAAAAACTGACGTGTTTATCTGTAAATGTCGATCAATACTCGCACAATTACCGAATAATACGCTCGATGAAAATACGCAGTTAGATATGGTATACGGACTCTTACATGCTAAAATTAGAGAAAAAGTTCCCCGTGATAAGGTTGATAATTTTCAAGAACTTTTAAAACAGTCTCGACTTGCGGAAGAAACATTTGAACTTTGTACGGATAACAAAACTAACGCGAGTGATCAGAAACTTATAAAAAAGCGATGCTCTTATTGTAAATATACAGGACATATTAAAGACGAGTGTCGAAAACTACAAAATAAAAATATTAAACCTAATACTTCTAATAATACCAATAACGCTAATAACAACGCGGGTAAAGTAGACGTTTCGAACACTTCCTCGGATGTTCAGCAACTTAGGACACCATTGTCGTGTTATGGATGTGGAAAACCGGGTTACGTGCGTTCTAATTGTCCAACTTGTAAAATTAAAAACACAGAGACTTCTTCAATTGACTTTTGTAGCTTTAGTGCCGAAATTTCTCCGCGACCGCGACCAACTCTTTTAATAAAAATTAACGAGTTTATCGGTACGGGTATAATTGACACTGCTGCGAAACAAAGTGTAGCTGGATCTACGTTGTACCAGTTGCTAAAGCGTTGTGACCATCAATTTAATAAACAGCAACTAATTGTCAAATTGGCAGATGGTAGTGAAAAATTAGAAAATGTATTGGTAACCCAAGTGAATGTGATACTACAAGGGCGAACCATACCTACAAATTTCATCGTTCTCCCTGACGCGCAAAATTATACACTATTAGGTATAGACTTTGTGAATGATGCTAAACTTACTTTAAATGTATCAGATCATGTTTGGAACTTTAACGATTGTGAAAGTCAGAAATTTAAACTTTATTTTGAAAATCATTATCCCACTTCTGAACAAGAAATTCTGGAACTATCAAGCATTGAGACATTGCGTGATGATGAAGGAACAATGCTAGATGATAGACAACGTGACACGCTTAATCGTTTAATAAAAAATAACGAAGATATCTTTAAAGCGGGGGGAGATCCTACTCCCTATGCTGTACATTACATTAACACAGGCGATCACCCACCTATCTCTGTACCGTCTTATCGATTATCCTCAGCAAGAAAGCAGATACTTAAAGAAGAAATTGACAAACTCCTAGAAGACCAAATTATTGAGGAATGCGAAAGTCCGTGGGCAGCTCCAGTGGTGATGGTACCCAAGGATGGAAACAAAATTAGACTGTGTGTTAATTATCAAAGACTAAACAAAATTACTGTAAGTGATAAATATCCACTACCTAGAATGGATGACCTATTACATTCAACCAAACGTACCTATTTTATGACAACGATTGATTTACGCTCCGCTTATCATCAGATTAGTGTAAATGAGGCTGATCGCGACAAAACTGCATTTGTCACGCCCTTTGGAACTTATCGCTATAATCGGATGCCCTTCGGCTTGAAAAATGCCCCGGCGGTATTTCAACGCCTGATTGATCGGTTTCGTAATGGTCTTGGAAATATTCAGGTATTAGCCTATTTGGATGACCTAATAGTGCTATCGAGTTCTTTCGATGAACATATCAGAGATCTTCAAACAGTGTTTGCGCGACTTCGTCAATTCAAACTGCGCGCAAAACGTGAAAAGTGTGTTTTCTCATGTGCAAAAGTTAAATATCTCGGACACATTATCTCCTCGGAAGGAATTTCGGTCAACCCGGAGAAAACCTCAGCTATTGGGAATCGGTCTGCACCGCGAAATAGTAAAGAAGTTCAATCGTTCCTTCAGACATGTAGTTGGTATAGACGTTTCGTAAAAGACTTTTCGAAAATTTCGCGTCCACTCAGTGATTTGACTAAGAAGAACGCTACCTTCAAATGGACCGCGGAACATCAACATGCATTCGAAACATTAAAAACGGCTTTGGTTACAGCACCAATTCTCCAGCAAAATGATGAGACGAAGCCTTACATACTGCGTACTGATGCAAGCGCATATGCATTAGGTGCTGTTTTGCTTCAGGGTGAGGGGGAAAATGAGCATCCAGTTGAATACGCCAGTAGACTCCTTACCAGTGCTGAAAGAAATTACTGTACGTCAGAAAGAGAAGCATTAGCAGTAGTTTGGGCCCTAAACAAACTTCGTGGATATATCGAAGGTGCTTCAATTACTGTACAGACCGACCATCAACCCTTACGATGGCTGTTAGACTTAAAGTCACCAACGGGTCGATTAGCTCGTTGGGCACTCCAAGTTCAAAGTTACGATATAAAAATTGAATATCTACCTGGAAAACGTAATGTTGTGGCAGATACTTTATCCAGACCACCTTGCCAACATAACGATACTGAGAGCTGTGATATTTGTACAATATCAATAGAGATACCAAGGCGATCTCCTTATGACATACGTACAGAACAACTAAAAGATCCTGAGTTAACCAAAATCATAAAAAGTTTTGAGGATCAAACGAATCAAGAATTTGCAAAATGGACTGACCGCGGTTATCTTCTAACAAATGGTGTACTTTACCGATATTCTTCAGAGGAAGATAACGAAGAGGCGCAACTTGTAGTACCTGGTCATGAAAGAGAGCACATCTTAAAAGAATATCACGATTCTCCCACTGCAGCTCACTATGGGGCAGAACGTACTATACAACGAATAGCAAAACGTTATTATTTTACTGGAATGCGACGATTTATCACCGAATATGTTAAGAATTGTCCAGATTGTCAGCGATACAAAGCTACAAATCAAAAACCTGCAGGACTACTTCAAACCCCGATTTATGCTCAACGTTTCGAAACAATTTCCATTGATTTGTTTGGAAGCTTACCTGAAGATGAGAATGGAAACAAATGGATCTTCATTGTAGAAGATGTTTCTACGAAATGGGTTGAATTATTTCCTTTACAACATGCGACATCAGAAGCTTGTGCAAAAGTGCTGATCAATGAAATATATTTGCGATTTGGACTTCCTCGTAAAATTATTAGTGATAACGGAACTCAGTTTGTAACCGATATTATGCAACAGGTTTGTTTTGTGTTAGGTATAAAAGAAACTTTTACACCATTATACCATCCCGCCGCGAACATGGTTGAAAGAAAGAACCGTGATCTGAAGCCTAGACTCGCTATTCTAGTGGGTGATAATCACTCTGAATGGTCAGATAAGCTACCAATGATTCGTTTCGCCATGAATACTGTCCGGAGTGAGGCAACGGGACAGACCGCAGCATTCTTGACTTTTGGAAGGGAACTCCGAACACTAGATGATGTACGAACAGATCTGAAGTCGATCATCGAATCTGAGAACTTCGTACCGCAAATTACACCCTACTTACAAAAGATGATTCAAACCTGGAAAGATGCTCGCTCAATTAATGAAAAGCAGCAGGATAGACATAAGACTTACGCAGACGATAGAAGAAGACAGAGCCAACGGTACGAAATTAATGATAAAGTTTGGGTGACCACCCATACAACAAGTAAAGCCCATAAGAAGAAAACTTCAAAGTTCGATCCAAAACGTGATCGACCATTTAAAATAATACGCCAGGTTAGCCCTGTTAGTTACGAAATCGCCAATGTTAATTCAGACACACCCCTAGGCGTTTATCATGTGTCCGCTCTATCTCCCGTTCATGGTACGGTCGAAGAAGAACCGGTTGTTGGTTTCAGGAAACGAGGCCGTCCACCTAAGACTCCAAATGCTGGTCCCTCCACGAGACGTCGTCGGAACCAGGGGGGGAGAATGTAACAAATGATACCTAGTACGCCCCTGTCGTGTCACTGCACGTGTGCTTTTCGGCAACTCTTTGACTTTAGACTATCGCGTACCGCATCCTTTGACTTTAGTTTTTATTCTTTTCTCCGGTCTTTGTGTAATTGATTCAGACGAACACTAGATTTTGCAGTAGATGCACTATAAATTTTATTTCATTCTATTTTAAACATAATCTTTAATTTGTAGTTATACTAGTTAATAAATAATTTAAACATATATAGTGTTTACCCAACTTTAATCTGTTTCAAAAACCCCTAACAAAAAAAACCCTTAAAAAAAAGCTTAACAACATCAAAGCTTGCAACAGTAGTTAAATTCACAAATTACAACAACAGCAACTTTAAAGGCAAATTTTGGCAAAGACTTCTTGAAACTTTATAATGATATTGTCAATAAAATAACAACTAGCCACGCGACAACTTGTTTTTATGTTTCACTTGTATTTAGTTTAAAAACATATTAGATACTGTCATTTCGTAATATAAATTTTACGGTTATACAAATAGTTGTTATAAACGTAAAATTATCTAGTATTTATCTTAATTTTTACTTATTACTCACCTAACAGGATCTTTGGGGAAGCGAAAAAAATGTTTAGAGCAAGTGTAACGCTTATTGGGACAACATTTTGCAACACACACATGTCCTCCGTGATTATTCATTGTATGAATCCCAAGACACGTTAATAAAAATAAAATTCTTTTAATTCTCAGGAACACTATACCAAAAACACAAAACACAGATTTAAATTTAAACACAATATTTATTTATCTCGTACACGCCGATAATGAACTATATATTGAACACAGGAGTGAACTGTATCTATCTACGTCTATGCAATTATTTTGACGTTGTAACCCATAATGGCGCCATGCGCGACGATATGCGCAGGACGGCTTGCAAACGTGAAAGTCAGAATACTGTATTATTTATTATACTGTGATTTGGTCGTGTCATTCGAAATTTGATAGAAAGTCACATAAATTTTAAAGTGATTTAAAATCACAAATATATTGCTAAAAAGACCAAAGAAATCATATTGGATTTACTTTCTGTGAAGTCTCGTGCCAATTACCATAAAGAATATGATGCTTTTAATGAATGGAATACGAAAATGGCGTACTCGTTGTAAATGAGGATGTATTGCTAAATTATTTGCACGAAAAAGTAAGTAGGTACTTATTTAAAAAACTAAATACTTACGCAGGATGGATGTTGAGTCTTTTAAATTAAAATACTCTCCTAAATTATAGCCACAAACGTTCAAATCGTCAACAGTTTGGACGAAATATTCTATGCTGGGAGCAGAAAGCATAGTTAAGACAAATTTCCAAAAATTATTGCTTTTGTGAAGACGAATTCGATTGGTTACGAGCCTGATAAGTCTAAGGTTTTGTCTAGAGAAGAGATCGATCAATTTTTTACTTACTAAGGTAAATTTGCGGCGATGATGTTAAAATATGTAGATGGTTTCTTGTTTCATTTCATTTGATTTTAGGTTGCTCTTGTCATGGGCCTTTGTGGAGCATGCAGAAGAGAAGAATTGCACTCTCTACGAGTGCAAAACATCATAGAAAAAGACAAGAGCTCCCTTTTTGTTACCCTTGCTGATACACAGATTACTTAATATCAAAAGAGCGCTTCAAGTGACAGCCGAAGAAAACGTTGTCAATCCGGTTGAGTTGTATAGAAAATATGCTTGTCTTCGACCAAAAAATGCACTACATGAACTTCATCCCTTATCGTACTGGAACATACACCGTGCAACGTGTCGGCATTCATTCATTCCGGAAGATGCCTTCTATTGTAGCAGCATTTTTAAAGTTGGCGAACCAAAACGAATATGCCGGACATTGTTTCCGACGTACTTCTGCTACTCTGGCTGCAAATGCAGATGTGGATTTTACATCCCTGAAACGCCTACGAGGTTGGATGCAAAAATATTAATATTTTTCGATATTGTTCTAAACAACAATAATTATTTAAGAAAAAGAATAAACTGCTATAGCGGAAAAGAACATCGTGACCGCTTCCACTGATGTAGCACCAAGTATATCGTTCGCATTTGCTCCACCTCATCAAAAAGTAAATTTACCTGCCAATGGAAAAGGAGTTATTTTGTTTGCAGATAGGTGCCCGTTTTTCCAATGCACAGAATTTTTCCAAATAACTTTATTAGTCGAATAATTATTAGATTATGTGTTAGCTTTTGATATTGTTATGATTAAAAGAATTATGTACGCTTTAAATGTATGTGTTTTTTTATGTTTTTTGTCGAATTTAGATATTTTGAATTAATTTTGGAATAGTCCGTAAAGGTGGCCAGGACGACTTTTAGGAACTAGGCCGAAAAATGAGCATTTTACGGATTGAAATGAGTGGAATTTTAGGGAGCCTCTGACAAAAATACTTTTTATGTAAAATACACATTGTCTCTCATTTTGGTTGAGACTACGCGATATGACCATTTTTCACTGAGATAGAGTATAAACTGACTGAGACTGAATCTCTTAAGGTTTAGACTCTATGTCTGTTAAAAATGTGAATTGTTGCTGCAGTCTCTACCAGTAAATCACAAAATTTGCATTAATTCGTTTACCGCGTAAAAGTTCCATTCGCCTCTCGTAAACATGTGTTTGTAGCTTCGCCATAATACTGGTCTACCAGGAAAATCATCATGCCACAATGCCAATACTTTCCCGCCAATTGTTAGCGTGCATTTACAACTCATTGATGTACTGACTGATAAAACTGGACCGTCATGGTATTTTGACAGATAGACAAATTGACACGACTCGGAATTGACAACTTCGCCTGAATCGAAATCCTGTCCGTCCCATTTAATCTTCGCCACATCACCTTCAATGATAAAGAAATATTTTCAAATAGAAAGTTAAGTTTCACAAGCAACACTGCTGAGTATCAGACAAGGTACCTAGGATTTGGCCAGCAAGAGTGAGTTGTGATCAAAAAGTATAGGAAAGGGACTTCTCGAATGTAAGCAGATTTACAGGGTGTACCATTTAACATTTTCCCAAAAAAATACAATTTAGAAAATGTGACCATCACATGTCAATGAAGTCCCGTAAAACGGAGAAAAAGCAAGTTTGGTCTGCTGCGCGTTTGTGAACTATCCTGTATAATTGAAAATATTTTTGGGTTGTATACTTACATCTCTTCAGTGCTTATAATTTTTGTAAAGGATTTTTTTTGTCTATCGCTTAGGTATAGATGGCTATGGTCATTTATAGACCGAGAAAGACACAAGCTGTAGATTGGCATACCTCTTTGTTTACTAAAGACCTGTTCGGTGATTTTTCCTCAAATAAAAATCAAATTTCTCCCAACCCCGGTTGCACTCACTAGCGATGTTTGGCATTCCCGTTCGCGGTAGTGGATTTACTAGCAAGTTCAGATTGAACAATGCTAGGATATTTTTCTATAGGCTATTACATGTTTAGTCCGGGCTTCTGAAGTAAATTCCACAGCCATCAGGCCTGATGCGGTATGCCAATCTACAGCTTGTGTCTTTCTCGGTCTATAAATGACCATAGCCATCTATACCTAAGCGATAGACAAAAAAAATCCTTTACAAAATTTTAAACACTGAAGAGATGTACAACCCAAAAATGTTTTCAATTATACAGGATAGTTCACAAACGCGTAGCAGACCAAACTTGCTTTTTCTTAACGCGACACACTGTATATTTTTACATAAATCAATGCCGCTTTAAAAAACAAGAACAATGACATGAGGGTTGACATGCCTAGGTCCAGTAGTTTTTCAAATATTTGTAAATAACGGTTCATTTTGACATAAATTTAAGGCGTTGTGGTTACTACAGAAACAAAGAACGATCCAATTTTTCATGTCAGGTCCATTTGAATTCCCTTTTGTTCTCCGTTTTATTGGACTTCATTGACATGTAATGGTCACATTTTCTAAATTGTATTTTTATGGGAAAATGGGACACCCTGTAAATCTGCTTAGATTCGAGAAGTCCCTTTCCTATACTTTTTATCAAAGATTAATGTACACAAACATTAATCTTTGCTTTTTATTGATATCATTTCATGACCGTAAGGCTAACCGTTTTTAAAAAAAAAATATTTAAAAAAAAAAGAAAAAATTGCCGACAAAAGTCGCAATTTGTTGTCTTTTTGATTAATTTTATTTTTATTCAAAAACAAAAAAGTTAAATTACAGCTTTATTGTAATAATTTTATTATGGTTAATTTGCAAATATGTGCTCTTAAGAAATAAAAATAAAATGGTTTAAAAAAACATTTTTAGAGAATTTAAGTTTAAATATAATAAAATACCTATTCCTTTTGATAACAAATAAACAAGTACACGCGAACTAACTTTCCCTGGAAGATGGATATGGCATTCCGATCTCCTGATCTAACGCCTCTCGAGTTTTTTATATGGACACCCCCATAGAAAAAATAAAGGAATAGTTTACCGTGAGTCACCAACCACCGTAGAAGACGTGAAAATTATGATACGAAATGTTTTCGCATCCATTCTGCCCAAATGCCCCACGAACCACCTATATGCTGCTATTTTCGTATTTAATTTAAGCTAAGATTTTATTCTATTCAAACTTAAATTGTCCAAAAACAAATTATTGTTATTTTTGAAATTAAATTATTAAACAAATACTGTAATTTAACTTTTTTGTTTTTAAATAAAAAAAAAAATTAAAATAACAAAAAATTGCGAATTTTACGACAATTTTTTCTTTTGAAATATTTTTTTATGAAAAAACGTTTCGCCTTAACCTCATGAAATATAATATCAATAAAAAGTATAGGAAAGGGACTTCTCAAATTTAAGCAGATCTACAGGGTGTCCCATAAAACATTTTCCCATAAAACTACAATGTAGAAAATGTGTCCATCCCGAAAAGTTACGCAAATGTCAATAAAATCCAGTAAAACGGAGAAAAGAAGGGAATTCAAATGGACCTGACCCGAAAAATTGATATTTAGCAATCCATATCACATATGTAAAACATATATATATATGGAGACTATTAGTTTCATGAATTTTTTTTTTAATTTCACCGGAAATACTTGTTTTTGGTCATTTTATACATAAATAAGTAGTTTTAAAAAAATGTCTGTCTGTCTGTATGCACGAAAACGCAAAAACCGCTTAATAGATTTTAGCCAAATTTGGTACAAAAATACTATTGGACATGGCAAGGAGCTGATTAGATTTTGGGAAACATTGAGCGTAGGCAAGGGGTTTAAAAGAGGGTTCAAAAATTAAAAAAATTCATAGTTCTTAAACTTATCCGAAATACTGCATAATTTTTTACGCATTTAATTGAATATAACCTTAAATATTGAACATAAAATATTAGACCACATTGTCGTTCGAAAGTACCTAGTGTAAAATGGGGTAAAAAAGATTTAGAAAAAACATAACTCTTAAACATAGCAGAAATATTAACTAGTTATTTATAGTTTTGATAGAATATAACTTATAAAATGTGTCATAAATAACTTACTTTCATAGGCATTGGTAAATAGTGGAAAAGGGGTCAAAACATAAAAAATATATATTTCCTAAACTTATTCGAAATATGGAATAATTTTTCATAGTTGTGATAGAATATAAGCTAAAAAATATTCCATAAAAAAATTGGTTCACACAGGCGTTCGAAAATAGTCTAAAAAAGGTCAAAAACGAAAAAAAAAACGTTTCCCAACTATACCAGAAAAATTGGCTAATTGTATATAGCTTGGATATAAGATAACCTACAAAATGCAGCATAAAATTTGTATTTACATAGGCGTTCGAAAATAGCAGAAAAGGGAGTAAAAGTAAAAAAAATATACTTATTTAACTAGTTGACTTGGTGTTAAAAATACACGACAAAAATTAATGTACCATAGGCGTCCGTGAAAATTCTATTGAAGGTCCAGAAAAAATTTGTATCCGTGAAAACTCAAAAACCACTTAATGGATTTTAATCATATTGGGTACGAAAATACTACAGGATATTTATAGGTGGTGATTAACATTGAGCGTAGGCAAGGGGTTTAAAAGAAGGTTCAAAAATTAAAAAAATCATAGTTCCTAAACTTATTCGAAATGTTGATTAATTTTTTGTGCGTTTAATTAAATATAACCTAATATATTTAACCTAAACAATTAGACCACATTGAAATACGAATAAAGTGTAAAATGGGGTAAAAAGGTTAGAAAAAAACGTACTTCTTAAAAATAGCAGAAATATTGACTAGTTATTTATAGCTTTGATATAATACAGGGTGAGTCACGAGGAACTGTACATACTTCTACCATAAGTAGAGGCACATTAGGGGATCATCAAATGACCATTAAAAACTGTCTCCTTGTTTTCATTATTAATATACAGGGTGAATTATGGATATTCACCAAAACAATATTTCGTCATATCTTTTCAATGATTAAATCGATTTATCTCATTTTTTTATAAAAGTGTGTATTGGTGCCTGGCAACTAACTGACATATTCAGAATTGAGAAAATCCAGGTCCGTCTTCGAGAAAATTTGTGGGACTGCTTCATATTCAACACTTCACCCTGTATATGATTTTTCAAAAATCTGATATAATTTTTTCAGAGGGCATAAATAGACAGTTAGACCTGGGTATTTGAATTTTTTGTTACACTCACTTCACATTTCCAATTATAGATTCATTTTAGAGCCAAATTGAAAACTGGCAATAATGAAGTATTTTACTGTATAATAATGTTTAGTTATTAAAAATAAATCTTCAAAATAGACAGAAACGACACACACTGTGCTCCAGTATGGTAAATACCATAATTTGAATTGATTTACAGGGCCGGATTTAAAAATCTGGCATATCTGGTTCATCACAATAATTCACCCTGTATGTAACTTTTGCACCCGTAATAGACAGAAAACAGATAAAAAATGTTTGTAACAACCTAGTTTTCTTATTTGTTTGAGGAAAACTCATGTGTCTAATTATTTTAATCGGAATGAAATGAAGAAGCCAGGGAAATGTTCATATATTAAGAAATAAAATAAAAAACAATAACCAAACAATAAAACAGTTTTAACAATGTGGAACAAAGAAAACAATTTATCAAACATTACGATTATAAAACACAACAGCTCATTAACGCAGAATTATTCACTGTTAATATTATCAGAAATGACCCATTGACAATCAGAAAATCCATTACACATTTAAACATTCGTCAAGAAAAGTGTATTAAGGCAGATGGATTTCATTTAGAACATCTTTTATAATCGTAATGTTTATTAAATTGTTTTTTACTTTGTTCCACATTGTTAAAACTGTTTTATTGTTTGGTTATTGTTTTTTATTTTATTTCTTAATTTATGAATAAACATTTCCCTGGCTTCTTCATTTCATTCCGATTAAAATAATTAGACACATGAGTTTTCCTCAAACAAATAAGAAAACTAGGTTGTTACAAACATTTTTTATCTGTTTTCTGTCTATTACGGGTGCAAAAGTTACATACAGGGTGAATTATTGTGATGAACCAGATATGCCAGATTTTTAAATCCGGCCCTGTAAATCAATTCAAATTATGGTATTTACCATACTGGAGCACAGTGTGTGTCGTTTTTGTTCATTTTGAAGATTTATTTTTAATAACTAAACATTATTATACAGTAAGATACTTCATTATTGCCAGTTTTCAATTTGGCTCTAAAATGAATCTTTAATTGGAAATGTGAGGTGAGTGTAACAAAAAATTCAAATACCCAGGTGTAACTGTCTATTTATGCCCTCTGGAAAAATTATATCAGATTTTTGCAAAATCATATACAGGGTGAAGTGTTGAATATGAAGCATTCCCGTCCATTTTCTCGAAGCCGGACCTGGACTTTCTCAATTCTGAATATGTCAGTTCGTTGCCAGGCACCAATACACACTTTTATAAAAAAAAAAATAGATAAATCGCCTTAATCATTGAAAAGATATGACGAAACATTGTTTTGGTGAATATCCATAATTCACGCTGTATATTAATAATGAAAATAAGGAAACAGTTTTTAATGGTCATTTGATGATCCCCAAATGTGCCTCTACTTATGGTAGAAGTATGTACAGTTCCTCGTGACTCACCCTGTATAACCTTATAAAATGTGTTATTTATTTATTATTTATTTATTTATTAATCTACGGACAAAGTCCATTATAACAACATGTACAAAACAATAGCATACAACATAATACAGAAATTATAAAACTTACATAACTCTAGACTATCCATTACAATTGAACTTAATAAAAAAAAAACAAAAAACCAGCAATTGCGCGACATACAACAGCTCGCAGGACTCCAACCCTCGCTGATGTTAAGGAATTAATGAATGTTAAATTATTTTAAATTTTAAAAACAAGGAATTAGGGAAACCATTCATCTCTAGACCCCCTCCTCAAGCGACCGGCGAACTCACCAAATGGTGCAAAGAAATCGATGTTATGATTAGAGCAACGATTCGCGAGTCGCGCCACTCTGGTGACAAAGGTATTCATAGCGTAGTTCGCGCGGTGGAACGAGACGTGAAAGAGATCAGAACTTCTGCTTTGTCTAGGGGGAACACGAAAGCCAATCTGGGATAAAAGACTAGAAGATAAAAGAGTATTGTTTAAAATTTTATATAGTATAGTCAGATCCCTGACAACCCTGCGGGCACCCAATGTAGCCAACTCCAGCTCACTCAGCAATACGCCGTAGTTGAAGTTAAAATTAACGGGTCGTTCACGGCCGAGTTTAAAATGAACGCACCTCAGAAAACGGTGCTGAACCCTCTCGATACAGACAGTGTGACAAACATAAGATGGAGACCACACCGCAGAGGCGTACTCGAAATGCGGCCTCACAAGGGATGTGTACAGGGCCCTGAATGTACCAATCTGACTGAAATCCCCCGAACAACGTCTGATGAAGCCCAACATCTTAATGGCGCGATGTCGCGCGCCTGATGTGGTCGGTGTAGCTCAGTGAAGAATCCAAGTAGACACCCAGATCCTTGACCAAAGTCTTATAATCCAAAGCGTCCCGGTCAATAAAGTATTCGTGAAAAAGTGGATCCCTAGTACGGTGAAAATTAACGCAAAAGCACTTCGATATATTCAAATCCAACCCATTCGCCTCGCACCAATGCACAAGTCGAATAACATCCTCCTGCAAAAGGTAGCAATCGGATGGGCCTGCAATACGCCCATAACACTTTAGATCATCAGCAAATAACTTGATCTCACTATGAACGAAACATTGCGCTATGTCATTGACAAATAAGTTAAATAATAATGGACCCAAATGAGACCCCTGAGGAACACCAGATGAAACTAATATGGGCCTAGAATGAAACTCATTGATCCGGACAACCTGAGTTCTACCACATAAGTAGCTCCCCAACCAGTCCAACATAGGCGCAGAGACTCCAACAATCCCAAGCTTCTCAATGAGAAGCCGATGGTTGACACTGTCGAAAGCCTTAGAGAAGTCGGTGTAAATGGCATGAACTTGATATCCATGCTCCAAAGCCCGGGACAAGTAGTTTGTGAATTCGAGGAGATTGAGCTCGGTAGATTTACCTGCCTGAAATCCAAATTGATCGGAGATCACCAATGGCCCCAGAGTGGCCGTCAGATAACGAGTGATCAGGTTTTCGAATAGTTTCGGAATTGAATTCAATATACAGACCGGTCGGTAATTTGTTACTTCATTTCTGTTGCCGGATTTATAAATAGGGGTAATGAAACTAGTTTTCCATAATACAGGGAAAGTGCCAGTGGAGACCGAATGATTGAAAATAATTTGAAGCGGTCTAGCAAGCGAAAAGCTACAATTCCTGAGAAGCAAGGCTGGGATTCCGTCGGGACCGGCCGACTTCCTCACTTCCAAGCCAACAATTGCCTCCAAAATATCTGAGAGAGAGATGTGATGATCGGAAACATTCACCAGGGTGTCCCCGACACAGCCAACCGGAGAGTCAAGACATCTGTCGTTATACACTGATTCAAAATACGCAGCAAACAAATCCGCCTCACACTGATCGGCGTCGCTCGTTCGTTCACCCCATGATAGACGCGAGGGCAGGTCTGAAGATCCTCTTTTAGAATTAATGAACCTCCAAAAAGCTCCAATGTTCTGAGGCAGCTCACTCTCAATTGCATTTGTAAAAGACATATAGCAAACGCGAGAAAGGCGATTACATTCACTTCTGAGTCTGCTAAAGTCCGCATAATGGGTCCGCGAGCCTGTGATTTTGTAACGCTTGTGAGCCCTCTTCTTTTCAAATATGAGCTGTTTCAGCTCCAGTGAATACCACCGCGGAAATCGTTTAGAGGAACACCTCTCAGGTTATAAATAACTTGTTTTCATAGGCGTTCTTAAATAGTGTAAAAGGGGTCGAAATAAAAAAATCTATACTTCCGAAGCTTATTCGAAATACGGAATAATATTTCACAGTTGTGATAGAATATAACCTAAAAATTTTTACATAAATGAACTGATTCACACAGGCGTTTGAAAATAGTGTCAAAAAGGGTCAAAAACGAAAAAGAAAAATCCAAATATAACAGAAAAATTGGCTAATTATATATAGCTTTGATATAAAATAACCTAAAACATGCAGCATAACAATTTTGTTTACATAGGCCTTCGTAAATAGTAGAAAATGAGGCAAAATAAATTTCATTATAAAAAAATCAACTATTTTCAACGTAGAAGATCTGAAATATAAAATATGTACGTATAAATAGTGCCTCCTAAGAGTAGAAAAAGGAACAAAACCCAATACTTAAAAAAATAGCTCATGTCTAAAACAAAAAAAAAAAATATATACAAATTTTAGATAAATGACAAAAAGGTCATAAAATTATTAGTTTTACACTTAAATATGGAGAGCTATTCGTGCCTCGAGGGCAACAGTTTATTTTTGTTTCTTTAGTTACCCCAAAACTTAAATGTACGTTAAAATTAACCTTTATTTACAAATATTTAACCTAGGTATATCAATCCTTATGTCATTGGTCTTGGCTTTTAGAGCGTCATTTATTTATGCGAAAATATACAGGGTGTCGCATTAAGAAAAAGCAAGTTTGGTCTGCTCTGCGTTTGTGAACTACCCTGTATAATTGAAAACTTTTTTGGGTTGTACATCCCTTCAGTGCCTAAAAGTTTTCTAAAGAATTTTTTTGTCTATCGGTTGTAGATCTTCTGATATCTTCCGCCCACTCACTAATGGGCCACCCCGTATAATTCAAAAACAGTTGAAGTATAGGGTGTTCTCTATAAACGTGTAATATGCTATACACCGTGAGACACCATGTATCTGTATAGTAGGTATTTTTCCAATTGTGGACAAATTGGCCGACATAATTGCTCTAATCACTAGAAAATCGTTCACAAAAAAACAACGGAAATACAGGCAATCGGACGCAGTGGCTGACGTCGCAATGCTACGTCGTCACGCGACAGGCGACCAGTGTCGCGATCGCTGGTCGCTAACAACATCGGAATGCTACCTTTAGGCTGGTTGATGCAAAAGGAGTCCAGGTGCATTGACATCTCCACAAATTCGTGATACCTTACCTTCCGAAGTTCCAATTAAAAGTTCCTGCTTAATATCCATCTTTATCGTATCCACTGGACGCAAAATAATCCTCTCACTGATGTTAAACTTTTTAGTCTTATTTTTCTCCGGGTTCACTTCTTCATAAATCACATGACAATAGTTTGAGCAAAACTTCGAGATTGGCAGATGCTTCTTTGTGTTCGGTTTCATCACATTCACCTTGTAAATTGGCTTCAAGTTGTAATTTAAAATTCGGTATGGTGAAATATCCACTTGCAGTGCGCTTGGTTTCTTTTGCAAGCGTTTCAGCCGTCGCGGTTTGTAACCTCCACTCGTTACTGTAGGAGGTTTTTTAAGGTCCCATGCGAGAATTGTGCCATCTTCGCTGGATGTGACTAGTTGCATTGATCGTTGTTCATCTTCATCTTCTTCTATTTCCAATAGATTGCCAATTTTCGAGATTTTGTAATGGGGATCCACCCATGTGATATCTGAAAATGTACTAGTTTTGTAAATTGTCCAATTTACCGACTTTGTATGTTTGATCGTCATAAGATAGCGTTTTTCACAAAGTCCGCATCATATTTAAATTATTATTATTATTAAATTTAAATAAAATTTGAGTTTGACATAAGTTTCTGCTTCAAATTGGATGAAAAATCATGCAGGCTCGCGCGGTAAAATGGTTTCTGTCATCTGTCAAATCTCATTTATTTTAATTAAAAAAAATGGCAAAAATGACATAATTTATGGGAATTGCAAAAAAACTTATTAAAAAAAAATTATTTCTAATGCCATTTTATGTCAAGAGAACTTTAAAAATCTACTGCATCTAACACATAGTAACGTCCTAGTAAAAATACTTATTTTCTAACACTATTTTTTAAGCATTTTTGCCATTGTTAGTTTATTTTTTGGAACTATCAAAATGAAGACTTGAAAATGTCAGCATAATTAAGGCAAAGTTGAAATAGCATTTGTCCTTTTACAAATAACCAGCTTTATTATATTGGTTTAAATAGTAACTAAATGTGTATAAATAGTCAAGAAATTTGCCAAAAAAACCGCTATGTCACAAGAAATCAGGGTTGAGATGATTAAAATCATGATAAAAATCAGATCAGTATGATTAAAAAAAATTATGATTAATAATTTAAAAAAAGTTTTAACATTTTAATCCTTAAAATGTCTTTGTTCATAAAAAAATAAAACCCAGACAAATTTTTATATGGTGTTATTTAATATTTGATTATATAATAATCAAATTTGCCCAACTTTTGCCCTTTTTTACAATTTGCGACAATGCCGCCATTAGTACCTACTCGTTATAATATATTAACTAGGGGCCCATAGTTACCCGCAGTTGCTGAATTTCTGAAACATCTTCTTGAGATTTCCACCACCGTACTACTGTTACGTTTTTGATTATTTCAGTTTTGTGAAAAGGGTCCAACTTAATTAATAGGTAATGGTAAATCTTGTGTCTGCAACATATTTGGAAACAATGTCAATTTCTCTTTTCTTCAGTTAGTAATGGATATTATGGCCACTCATTTATATAGATCCCAAGAAAGAGTGTATTCCATCGAACTTCAAATACCAATTTCTTGCCCCCTTTTTCTTTATACCAAGCATTTTCCAAATGGGTATTTCTGAAGTATTTCACAATTTGTTCTATATGTTCTTTTACCTGGGATGCTTCTAAATCTTTGGAGAGCAAACTAAGTAAGTGTGCCGAACAACCATAATATGTAAGTATAGGGTAATTGGACCACTTGCTAATTTATTTCTTCATACTGACCATGTTGCTCGCATTATCTGTCACAATACTGGTAATTTACAGTTATATTCATTTGTGCACGTATTTATTCAGTTAATAGCCAATTCGGCAAGATAGTCAGCGTATGGGGATCACCAGATGTCTCTATGCTTTCTAAAAGAAAACTGTTTCCATCCTCTGCTGTCAAAACTACACAGATTATCGGCTCATTATTTATATTGGGCCATCCATTTTTAAAGAACATGCAAAAAGATTGTAACGTTTGCATGATGGTGATTCGTTCCTGGCTGGCGTATAACTGGTTCCACGGCGATTTGTTCCTCGGGCGCCAGTTTTTTTACGTGGTATGCTCCACGGACACCGGGTAACTAAAGTGGAGATAGAAATTTCAGGGGTCGGGTATTTAGTCCGACCGAAAGAGGCTCTAAACATGTAGTCCTGGTATTAAACACAGTTTCCAACATTTAATAAAACATAAATCACAGTTAAACTTAAATACAAAAATTCTTTACATAACGGAAAGTGAACCACTAGTCGGCTCGCGGTTCTCCTACCTCTAAGGTCGCGCGCGGCGCATCGTGTACACACGGCGACGACACCAGTGTAACTTCGTTACAAGATTGTCCAGATAACTTCTTAAAACACTTTGATTTTTCTTCTTGAAATACTTCATGGAAAATCTTTCATGATAACTGACATCTAGATGGTTCAAGGTGACCAAGACTTAGCATTGCCATGGCTTCTCGAACCCCATTATTTTCTATAGCTCTAAAACCGCAATTTGTTGCGTAAACAGCTTTGGCAATTTGTCTGTCCAATTCTATCTTCTTATCTTGTCCAGTTCGCACAACGAAAGCCTCCACATGACCGCTACTTCCACTATTTTCATGTGCACTCACACTCCCCTTTTCACAATTCTCGCTTCTCTGTTTCTTTGCCAACTGGATAATTTCACTCTGGCTAGTTCCATGCTGTAACTGACGATCACCCAATGACTTTTTAGTCTGTCCATAGACCTTGCAATTCTTTTTACATACTGCTCTACAACCTAGTTTGCCCACAACTTTCTTTTTTATAAAATGCTGCGAAATACTAAATTCCTTTCTGCCCCGACTTGTCGTGATATGTTCTGATAGAATACCATGAAAACGAAAATATTACTGATCTCTAAAATAAGTGCGTATCTTTTATATAGTAGGGCAACAGTGAGTTTTCTGTCAGTTATTATTAAGTTTTGACAAATCCGCAAACCTGGAACACTGCGTTCAGACGCAATTTTCACGTTAATACAAGTTTGAGCGACAAAGGTACAAACTGGCAAAAACTAGAGTTTAAAAATATTTGTTTACTTAACGAAACAAAATATAAGCAGTTAGAAATATTTGAAAAGAATATTATTTGTAAAAGCTAGTAAGAATTTAAAAAAATCATCGATGTGATTTTTATCAACCCTGCAAGAAATACTTTTTCAGCTCTCCACACATATACTCGTATTTATGTAATATATATGTGGCGACTTGGACTTTTATTTTCCATTATTTAAAATGTATTACCTGTTACAGGACCTTTATGTGAATATTTGATGTTTGATACTGCCGTGGCTGGGATAATAGATAAGTCCGACGTGTCCTTCATCCAGTCCATTAAAGAAAACATATAATTCCGATATTTCTGTTGTGCACTAGTTAGAATTTCCACTTCCTCAACTTTATCTAGTTTCCGTCGAAGATCCCATATAACCTTTAAATAGTATAAAACTGATATTATAGTTATAGAAATTTGGATAAAAAAATCTGCGTAAACGTTTCGCGACTGATATTCCTGTTTTTCCCCAGGTTCTCAGATTGTTTACTGATGGTTACGCAAAGCATAGTCTATTGCAGGGGCATGCGGTGAACTTTTTGTAAGGGGAAGAGATTCGATCAAGAAAATAAAAATCTTTGCAAACCTAGTTGGAGTTTTGAGATCAATTTCGAGGTTTATGATCTATTAGTACTACTTTAGTACTAAAAGCAGTGGAAAACTTCCCATTAAAAAGTTCCTTGATTTCTTTACACATATAGAGTCTTAATTCAAGTTTTTTTAAATATTTTCGGAGGCTCTTTTCGCTATGCAAGACACTTATTTATATTAGAGATCTATTCTGTAACTTCCTTTTTATACCCTTTATAAAAATGAGTACCTACTGTGTTTTAGGAAGCCGCTTTTTATCAGTACGGGGACAAAACTAGCACATGTTTAGATAATGCTGTTTTTGGGAAAACAATTGAAAATTAATTCATATGTCAAAAACAGTAAGAGTGAGAGCATGTTAAAGCAAATATGCTCAGAGTCACAAGTAGAATCCGAAAATCCAACAATAAATAGCGTGTTTCATTTGAAATTTCAAAGTTGCATTCAGTCTCACACAATCTGGCAACTGCACTGGTAAAAATATGTTCAAAAGCTAGTTCACGGCATCAAAATTTCAGAAATATATTTATTTCCGTTTCCATCGACTTTGGGGTACCCTGTATATTATAAGCTAAAATGAAAGATCTTCTTGAGATAATTCAGTTTAAATCTTAAATTCGGGTACTGGAAATCATCAATCACATTATTCTTTATTGTTCGGAACATAATCAAGTGTGTGCCTTGATTACAATTGACATATTATTATGGCAACAATATATTTGGTTAACAATACATATTTTACCAGTGCTTTTGCTATTTGGCATTTTATAAAACTAAACTAATTATTTTCCAATAGTTCTGAAACGATACTACAGCAGAAACCCCAAAGCTTTTGTATTAAAAAAAAATCTTGGTGGGAGTCAAAATATACTGAATGACCCTGTATATTATCAGGATCATGCCTAGAACTAGTGTTTTAAACATTTTTACGGTTTAACATTTTTGATAATAAACTTACTATTTGTCCGTTTTTACAGCCACCGACCAAAATATTTTCGTCAAATTTACAAAATGATACCACATGAACTTCTCGTGGTGATTGAAGTATTAACTTTGGCTTAAGCCCGTCTACAAAGCTCCAAAGAAGCACTGGATTAAGTCCGTATACTGCTCGACGTACCTGAAATATCGATGGGACATTATTCAAAGAGCTTTAACAGCACTATTTAGAAGTACACGCTGAGACTGGACGGGCCATTAACGTAGGTTGCAGGCTCAGAAAAATAAACAAATATAGAAGTGGCATAACACAAAAATAATCACAAAATGTTTGTAGCCTACATAACCTTTACTTTTTTACTAATAAAATCTAACACTGTTGCAAATTGTTCGTTTTATTCATAGAATCAGAACTCGTATTTGTCATCCCAGTGTAAATTTTTATTAGGGTTGGTCACAGTGTTCTTACATTGCAGAACTATACAATATTTATAATATGTATTCGGCTTCCATTATTTGTTCATAATATATTGAACGTCAAGAAATCAATCAAATATAATATGATTCACAAAAATACAGTTCTACGGATATAAATGTATGACAACCCCGCGGAGGGATTTGTTTATTATTTACATTTCACGTTGACGTGAGGGGTGCGAGTAGTGCTACGTACAGTTTTATAACCCGAATTAACAATTTATTGCATTTGTAGTGTGTAAAACTGGTTTTCCTTTAAATAATGGGGAGAAAAAAGTGTTTAGTTTGCATGTCGAGTGATTTTCCGAGTCAGGTTACATGTCACAAGTAAGTACAATGGCGTAGATTTTGGGATTTTGCAGCGAGAGCAGTTAACATGAGTTGTTTAAATCTACTATACACCTAGTTGCAAAATAGACAGTAATATAATAAACAACAATAATTGTAAATTCATAAAATGCTTTATATTTCATAATTTCTGAATTAATGATTCTGTAGAAGAAGAAGCAAATAACTAGGATTTTGCGTGTCCCGAATATTATGCAACAATGTTTGTCTTACTAAAAATGATTATATTCGAAAACGTTGTTATTGCGTATTTTGCCGAATTACTTACGAAGATGAAAAAAACATCTACTTTGTGGTACAAACTAAATTTAAATGATGTAGAAGGTTTGGGATCCAAGCTTTTAGTTAGTATTCCAGACAAAACTAAAAAGCCGAGATCGTTTGTGATAAATGAGACATACATGGAATTTTACACGAAATATTCTGTATTAAGGCCAACAAATTTCGAAAAGTCTCGTTTTTTATTTAAATACCAAAACTTAAAAGGCTGCAAACAAGTGATAGAAATTCATCAGTTTGGTAAAATGCTTTAAATTGTTGCCAAATCCTGGAGAATATAGAGGGCATTCTTGCCGATCCTGTGAGACAATTTTGGTTGACTCTGGCGCAGATTTGATTAGTTTAAAGAGACATGAGGGATGGAAGGCAGCAAGTTGCTGAAGGATACATTGAGGAATCTCTGAATAATAAAATTGAAGTAGCTAATATGATTTTTAAAAGGAAAACTGAAAAATCTGTTATGTCAGTGTCAAAACGCTCCTAAAATATCAATATTTTGTAATTACTACAGATAAACAAATTATAATACCCTAAAACTTGACGTGTTAGTGGAAATAGATATTAGACAGTAAAAAGCTACCTAGTATCAAGTTGATGAGTATAACCAAAGAACTTTCAATAATTATTGCGAAGAAAAAATAAATTAAATTGTCACTTTTAGCACCCTATATGCCCCCCCCCCCAATGGCCATTATTTTATCCCTAGTATCCCTATACCACGGAATCCCCATGGTGAATGAAACACCCTGTATACCTCGCATTCCTTGTTGGCACCATAGAGAAAAGTGTTCGGTGGTGCATCAGCATAACAAATAGCAACTGTACCCGACCACATACGATGCCAGCATATATCAGACACCATTTTATCCTTGCACAAATTGACCTCCATTAAGGACATATATTCTTGAAATTCACCACTCGTATTTGGGACGCCCGCTCCTTTAATCTTTTCCGCATCTAGCGATGCAAAATCATTGGTGTATAAGTCGATGTAACCGTTGACCTGGATAATTGAAATTGTAAAAAATTATTTAGTTATTATAGATCAAAGTTTCGTTGAAGCATACTTTCAAATTGTCAACTCATTTTTAAGGATTGCTTCGTAAGCTTAAAGGATTTTTGTAGTATTAAAATGACATTATGAGTCTGAACTGGGCAATACTGATTACTGGAAAAGCTAACAAATGGCAGACGACATGTAAAGATCTTATGTAAAGTATAGATATTATATTTTGTTTTGAAGTTGAAAGTATGCCAACTAAGTTTGCTTATTTGTTTGTTCAAAATAAACTTTAATTAAGTAACTGTAAAGCATCTGGATTAATTACCCTGAGTAAGTCAGAGAGATCTTCAAAATTTTCCTTAGTATACGCAACAATTTCTTGATTATGAGACTTGAACCATTCAGTTGTATCTTCAACTTCATAGTGATACTGCGTAGAAGAATTAAGTGGATAGGTGCCTGAAATATGATAAATATATAATATTTTCTAAGACTGTCTTTAAATGCCCTTATTATATGTTCAATCATAATTTGAAAATTTAGTGCATTGTAATGTTGTTTTTCATTTCCCACTAGTTGCCCAGCAACTAGCGGGAAATATTTAAAATGCACGGTTAAATTTCCTGGTAATGACAAAAGTAGCATCGGTTATAAAAATCACCATAGCAACGCCGACAATACAATTAAACCAAATTGACAGTTTATTATTATTAAGTTATTTCGGTAATTTCGACGGTTTGAAAGCTATTTAGGTATATGTATAATGAGAAACAGTGAGAGTATCATTGAGATATAAGGAGACGCTATAAGCATTATTTTACATTGTACAGAAACGGGTGCATTGGGTGGGGCGTAAGCGCATACCAATATGGCGAATTCTCCAGAGCCGGACTAACTATTTTTGTTGACGTTTTTGTTTTTAATTTGCAGCTTGGGTTTATACTTTATTTTGAAATATTATGCAGTGTACAAAATACTTAAATATAGGTAATTATTGATATTTGATACCTAAATCCAGGAATAAAAGACGTTAGTACTTTATAAATTATATATTAATACCCCTTAAACAAAACAATTTTATTTAAATGTTGCGCTATGCTTATCCACTTTATTTTTACTTAAATAATACATCCTGGTATTAACATATTTAGTCGCAATAGATTTGATCAGTAAATGTATATGGTTATCAAACACTGATTTGATCAAAACCGTGCACAACTAAATTTTTAAAAAAAATCTAACTATTCAGGAGATCGACACAACCGAAATTTTGAAAAATTTTTATGCAGTCCTTCATTTTACGACCCCTGGATCCTAAAAATGACCTCAGTTCAAAAGTTTATATATCTGTATATATATATGGGATATAGAAAACTTTGCGTCACGGTCTAGGCCGCATTTTTTGACCAATCGAAACAAAATTTGGTTAAAAAATTGGCTAGGTCATGGAATCGCGTGAGTTCGTTGGCGATTGAAACCCGCTACACCTGTAATTATTTTGACAAATAAACACCTGTGACATAAGAATAAGATCGTACTTACGTATGTGTTATAGTATAATTGGTATTTCAGTTAAAATAACTGTCAATATGACACTTTGGTTATATTTGGCGACTGTCAGAATATTCCATTATTTGTTTATTAATAGTGGGTGTCAGTGGTAGACTAAGTATAAATAAAAAATACATAAATCAAAAATCTACTTTTCCGACTGGCTGCCATCGGGATTTTTTTATGATCTTTTCGGATTGGAAGCAAACGTCTAAAACATCTTTTGAAGGAATTTGTAAATCCTTTTTTTGCCTTCATTTTAATAAAAGAATAACACTTTTTAATGCATCTCGACATTCTCTGCAAATAATTTGCTTATTTAAACTAAAAACAACAAATCCAGCAATATAAACAATAATGAATTTCGAAAATTCAGAAAATGGTCCAGGAAGATAATCATGATCTGGATAAATTATATTTGTGTACATTTCTCGTTGGTATCCAATTAATTCGAGACACATATTCTACCAGATATGTCTACGAGCAGGATCTTTAGGAAATCTAAAAACCAGAATATGTTTTTAACACACATTTAGGGGTCTTTTTTGCTAGAAAGTGATGAAAAAGTAGAGAGTTTGAGAGTAGAAATCAAGTAAAGGAATTTTTAAAAAAAATAAACTACAATGCACGTATCAATTGTTCAGTGCAGAAAGAGAATGCTACCAGACTCCTATAATAATGTGTTTTAATAAGTTCGCCTAAAAAAACCCTAAATACGTCCATGTACAATGTTTACAATATTTGGTACATACCTATGAAACGTTATTTCTGATATTTTCTGGTCGATTTCACTTCTACTACTGCAACTACGTACAGCACAGGACACCATTATAGTATATTGTCAAATAACCGTCCAAAAAAACACGAAAAACTTAAATAAACTTGTAAAATACTCGTAAATAACACTATAAACTTGAAAGCACGACAAATGATAGATATCGTATACCAATATGGCGTACCTGCACCCGCTTTTGGCCACGTTAGAGCGTCTCCCCCCACCTCAATGGAGAGTATAGTGACAAGTTTTACACCACCTAGTCAATTTCATACTTTTAAGTCATCGTATTTAGGCTTACAGGGCGAGTGTAGGTAAGTTTCGAAAAAAAAATATTTCTCTAAAAAAAAGCTTTAAAATCGTCGTAGAAAAAGTATAGTGTCAAACTCACATGAAATGACCATTTACTACTCATATGATTTGCAAATGATCATATTCGTAGGAAATATATGTCATTTCATGTTCGTTGCACAATAAACTATTTCATCTTGAACTTCGGTTAAACCAATTGGGCAAATCTTCCACACTGACCTTCTATAAGTACCTGCATTTGTTTTAATATTAACTACTCGTACTCTCTTCCCCTTCCTTCCTGGATACACAGCGAATATTCTTCTCCTAGTGGCCATTTATTTCTTGGCATTTGATTATCCATAAGAATTACCACTACACCTACTTCTAAGTTTCTATTTTCCTGTAACTATTTCGTTCTAGCAGTTAAAGTAGATACATATTTCTTCACCCGTCGGTGCCAAAATCTATTTGTTAATTGTTGCTTTCTTATTTCAAAATTTTGTTCAAATGTTCCTGGTGGCTTGACGATACTAGATGATCCTATCAAAAAGTGATTTGGTGTAATACTTTTCAAATAATTTTCATTTGAAGGGGTCTAGTGTTAATGATGTGTCCCACTTCTGATAACACTGTTGTAAGACTTCTAATGTTGGTGTTCTTTCTTTCAAAATAAGTTTTAGTGTTGTGACCGTACCATTTTTTTCCCAAGCACCTCCCATGTGAGTGCCTGCCCGGGCTATATGGTTCCACTCGATATTTTGTGATAAACAATGTCTTCATCATCTACTTGCTTTAACGTGTTACGTAATTCTTTATCTGATGAGCAAAGGTTAGTTCCGTTATCACTCCATCCTCTTCTTGAAACAAATCTTCTTATAAATAAAATAGCCGAATCTGTATTGAGAGTTTCTGCTAGCTCCAAGTGTATAAAGCTCGGACAGATAAGCAGGTGAATAATACGCCATAACGTTTTTCATGTCTTCATCGGCCCAAAATAATCCACCCCAGTAAAAATGAAAGCCCTTGAAGGCTTTTGTAACTTTGCTAATGGAGGCGGACCCATTTTCCGGCATCACAGGCATTGCTTTTCTGATTCGACATGAATTACAGGTATTTACTACGGACTTTATAATTTTTTAAATATTTTTCTTTATCTGAATGGCACGGCTTCTTTTGGAGTATTCTTATAAATCGAAACACGTATGCTGAAGAATTTAGTAATTTTCTTTAATTGACTAGAACAATTTGAGATTCCTCTTTTTTTCTTTATTTCCAACAACGTGGTTGATATAAAAATTCAGGACCTCTTAGCCATGTACTTTCATTTTCTAGATCGGCTGCTTTATCATCACGTGTCGCTTCGTCCGCTATGTTTAACTTTGAAGGTACCCAATTGGAGTCGACCATAGTAGATAATACAGATACCGAAATTTTCGAAAATCAATTCAAGGTAGTCTCTGAAATATTCTAATGGGTCGTCACTATAGGATACTGTATATTTGGAAGTAAACTTACATGTGGTTTGTGCGTCTCTGTTGACAGCTCCTGGCGCCACTTGAACACTTGAATCGATTCGTCTTTTATGAACATTCTCGTAAATAACATCATCACTACAAGTCAATTCCATATATCCGTCTTTCCGCTGATCCGCATTCACCAGCCTAAATTGAATTTTGTTTGGAAATATTGGATATCTGGTTTCTACTTCAACTTCGAGTAGTGGCCGATTGTTTTTTAACGTTATTTCTTCTAGTTCTATTTCGGTTCCCAAAGATCGCCTAATAATATTAGTTTCGACTATGTTGCTAACTAGGTATATTAGGTAAATTTTTGGTATATTACCATTGATGGATGTCCTTATTGATGGAGTTTTGCAGCCGCTCTTCTTGCTCCTGCTTCATCTTTTCTATAATGCTCGTGACGATATCAGCTGCTGTTTCGGTAACACATATGTAGAATTCTTCAACATCTTTGGTCTCATCCGGGATATATCCTATTGTATACAAAATTGCCAACAGCATTTTTATCATACGCGTTTATATATCGGGTGTCTCACCCGGAAGAGTTTCGATCGATTATGGAGAAACTACGCTGTGAAAAAATCTGGTGTATTACTTAGATCGACGAGGCCAATTCGGCTAAAATGTTTTCAAGTCGACTTCTTTATTTTATATATAACCCTATATATATTTTTTATTCTCCTTGTAATTCTAAATATAGTTCATGCATAATATGTTATACCTATGTCCAGTCGTTTTCGAAATATTTGAAATTTTATGGCAAAAATGACGTTTGCAGATTAAAGCATAATAATTAAAAATTTTTATTATAAAGAAG
This sequence comes from Apoderus coryli, assembly GCA_911728435.2. NCBI lineage: Eukaryota > Metazoa > Arthropoda > Insecta > Coleoptera > Attelabidae > Apoderus > Apoderus coryli. The sequence continues at coordinate 30,184,256 of OU452198.1, read as the reverse complement.
CTTTAATAATTTAATTTGTTGTGATATCTTAGTTGTTAGAGACCTACTTTAGGCGCGCCTATGTATATATTTTTAATAAATATTAATAGAGGGTATTTCAAATAAAGGGTATAAAAAGTGTCAAAACTCTAAATTTTTAAATGGCAATCCCAATTGTTATTTATAGTTTTTAAAATATTGACAATTTTACATTTTTGTATTTACAATAGTGCGATAGGACTTTGAAATCTGATTGATTTTAGTTGGCCATGATGGCTTTAGAGAGCTAATAAATATGATACTTAATAATCAACAATTATGACAATTATTATAAATACTACTAATAGTAATAATCATGGTATAAATTATACTAACGAACACCATCTAATTTTATTTATCGTTTATGGAGTATGTGACAGAGTGATAACAAGAACGTGTGGTAGGTACATTTGCTGCCACATACCCAAGAAAACACAAATCATCACCTAAAGTGGTTTACAAATATAAAACGTGATAGCTCTTATTCACTCTAATCTTCAACGAAAACAGGGTAAAGTTGGGCACGGATATCTGAGAATCAAAACAAGTGTAAAATATGCCACAGGTTTTTACATACGTATATTCAGTGCAATGCAACGTTTGAGGCTTCTTTGAACTAAACATTTTTAAAATAGTTCCCAACTCGTCAATTTTTTCCATAAAGTCATTAGAAAAGAAAAAAAATGTGGGTGCTTTTCTAATGGATTCTACTCGCCTAACCCACATACTAACTTATAATCCTCTGCTGTCAGACTTTTTTTCAAATTATCGCCATCATCCACCACGTACCCATTATTCGCGCAATAGCGTAATTAATCCGAAATATATTTACACTCAACACATGTGCAGTTGCTTAATTAAACACAAACTTAATTTCACCAAGTTTATTTTATTTTATTTTTGCAAAAATATTTTGGTTGTTAAAAAAATTCCATATTATTTATATTTAATTCAATTCAATTCATTCAAAATCTGACAACAATCCAGAAAAATGAGAAATGCGCGGATGGCACACTTTATTTGAAAATTTTTATTTATTCATTATTCGCGTAATACCGAAATAAATCAATCCGAAATCTATTTATACACCCAACATAAATGCAAATACCTATATAAACTCAAACTTAATTTATCCAAGCGTTAGTTTTAATTTACTTTTAGGAAAATATTCTCGTTGATATTTATCGATTTAATTTAATTTTTATCGTGGATCCTTTCTGAACATCTACACTATATGGATTTGTTCTACTTTTTATCTACTGTAGTCTGTTTTCATGTTAGTTTCTGGACAGATGTAAATCAGAATTTGGCTAGAAATAGTTAATGTTAGGTAGTACTTAATAGAATATAGTTACCGTAAAATAACCAATCTTACTTTTCTGTAGAATGAATTTAAGTACGTTTTTTCTATTTTTAAACAAATTTTTTAATTAAAATTTAATTTTTATCGTTGTCAGATTTAGTTTAAGCTAGTATAAAATATTAAATATATTTATACTAGCAGTGCAAAATTCATCATAGACAGGGTTAGTTGTTGTTAACAATAATACGTATTTAATCATGATCAAAATTTATGAACAAAGGCCTTAAATGGAAATATTCACAGAATCAATTAACCGGTACGTTAATCAGTAATTTTGTTTAATATTTTACATTCTAGATACTAAAACTTAGTTTTTAAAATAAGAAGAAAATGTATCGATATATTCGATTCGATCTCAATTTCTTTTTAAGGTTGAACTATTCCCTCGAGGACTGCAACTGAGTCTATTGGCCGCTTGTTAATCTAATAGTACATAATTCCGAAAGTTTTGAGTCTGTGAGGAAGGTATGATAGAAACTTTATTATGTGTTAACTTTATAAAATTACCGCCATGATTATTACTAGGTAAGTACTAATTATTATCTAAAATTGTCATAATTGTTTATTATTTTGGGCAAGTGTCATATTTATTTGCCTTCATGACCAACTAAAATAAATTAAATGTCAGTCCTATCACTATTGTAATAGAAAAATTGACCTTATTTTAAAAATTATAAATTTTTAGGATATCCTTTCATAAACTTGCCATTACAGTATTAATGCTTTAATCTGCAAACGTCATTTTTGACCTATAATTTCAAATATTTCAAAATCGGCTGGACGTATAGGACAGTGAAAATAATAAACAGTTACTTCTCATCGTGTCGGTACGTCTGATGTACGTGGGTTCAAAGCAATTCGCCGCGCTTATAGTATATACCTATAGTAGCGGGCCAGAAATGAGCTGGGAATGCGACGAGTCGTTTTCAGCGTCTAGTGGACCTTCTTGTCTATAGTTAATATTCGATGGTATAGGTAGCATATTATACATGATCTATCTTTAGAATTACCAGTAGAAAAAACATATAATTTATATAGGGTCGTATTTAAAATAAGTATGTCTGCACCCACTTCCGGTATGACCGGAAAACCTAGATTCTTGAAAACATTTGAGCCGAATTGGCCCCATCGACCTAAGTACTACAACATATTGTTCCACGTGTAGTTTCTCCATAATGGATCGAAAACTAATAATCTCATATCTAAAAGTAGAAATACCTATAAGTATTTTAGATCGAGGATATTCTAAAATAAATCTCTTGATTGGCAGGAATTCAGAACTTTCTTCATGTAATTCCAAATTATCTTGTACTACTTCTTTATTAATCCATATCCAAGGATTTTCTGAAGTGACATTTTCTCCCGCTACACATCTGAAACATCAGAACATTGTTCAGTAGATGAATTATTATTAGTGTAGATTGTTGTTTAATGCATCCATCCAATTGATGAAATTGTAGATATTTATCAGTCTAACATAAATGTAACTAAGCCTACACAGAAAAAAAAAACTTGGTTTATCCAAATAAAAAATATTATTTAGAGGTGAATTTGCTAGTTTTCGCAAAATTTTTGTTAAAGTAGTAAATGTAGTTATCAAGTATGAGTAACTACATTATCTAAAAACGACAATTTTTCCTGCTAAGCTGATATCTTCTCATCTAAACGAGACTTGTATGTGCATTAGTTAAATAAGATTTCAAATTGTGAACCTATATAAAATTTTATTTGCGCTAAATGAGTTCGGTATTCTGTTTGAATTAGGTATTGTACACCTACAGATTTCCATACGTACCCACTTAGGTGTAGCTATTATTATTAAGAAAATACTTAATGAGGTAATTAGGTAGGTACCTATACGTACCTAACTATTCTCAAAAATCGTTTTATGAAACCCAAAACTAAATTAGTTCTAATAGGAACATATACCTACCTACTTATATATTTTATTTATTTGCTTTAGTATATTAATGGACCTAGGTATGTGCATTATAATATTTAAGTATAAATAAGATTTTAACAACTAAGTAAGTACATAGCTAAAATAGGCACTGATTTAATTAAATCTGTGTAATAGTTATTTTACCTAATACTTCTCATTTACAAAATTTCTATCTTCCAAAATACCTATCGAATTATTTTATCTGGTAGAGATGGGAACCTATAGTTGTCTACATAAGTCGTCATTCTATTCCAGCCAACGGTTATTCCCCGTTCTACCTAATGTGTTTGTCCCCGCTGCTAGTCCACGTACCTAAAATCCTTTGTAGAAGCAGGTGCCGACAATAACATCTTCTATGTGTACCACGTTGTACCTAGCGCGTCTCACTTGGTGTAGAGGGAGGGGGTTTCATTTTGGTATTTTTTGATTAGAGTCTTGGCGTCGCTCTAACTAGGATCTAGTTATTTAGTGTTCTAATCTGAAGATATTTTAATTTAATATATTAAATTTTGATTTATTGATAGTAAGTGTATACCTAGATATTGATATCCCAATTTCTACAAGTGGTGAGGACGGACTAGGTATACAGACAGTAACAGATATGTATTATACCAATGTGCATCCAACATAATTAAGTGTACTTAGTGATTAGTTTGGTGTGTTGAGTTTTGTTAAATATTCATATATTATTAATAACAATGGAGGAAACAAAAGAAATATTAATTAGCTGGAATCTGGGGGAGCTCGTTGTTACTTTTCTCGGTAAGTAAATTATAATAATTATTATTTAATTATTTATTTTTATAATTTTACGACCAATGCAAACAATCTTATTTCATGGCAATATCAGATATAATCTTTGGCAATAGATACCTATCTAGTTACGTATTATTTAGTAGGTACTTAATCCTAATTTAAAATACTTTTTCTAATTTAATCAATCTTAATATGGTATTCCTCCATTTACAGCAAGTAAACAATAGTTTAGATGGGTTCACGATAATATATTTAATTTGCCAGGGACGGATTAATTTTTAGCAAATTATGCAGTTTTTCAAAAGAAGTTACATAAATATTTTAGCTAGGTATGACTTTTTTCTTTCTTTTGTAAAGGTAGGTATGTATTGATTTGTTTACCATTTTACCAATGTCTGTGAATTAGGTGTTGTGGATTGGAATTGTCTTATCATTCCTCGTACGTACCGGTAGAATCTGTTATTTTACTTAGTTTCCTCATAAGGAATCTAAAGTTTCTTTGATAATTTTTTTTTGTTTCAGCGTCATTGTTTTTCGGAAAAACTCGATTTTTTTTTAAATAGCCAATACTTACATTTTAGGTTTATTTGTCCCCAAATTAGATAACTACCTAGTACCTAGTTAGTAGATCTTGAAATGTATAATATTTATAGTATATTTTACAAGGCCGTATTTTTTTAAGAAAATGCAATTTTTTGCGATTTTAGTTTTTATTGATTTCTGACATTATTTTTACTGATATAAAAAACTTAAAAGCTCTCATTGTTACTTTTTTATGAAAATAATATAGCGTTTACAAATTTTCATTACGACGTTTCGTTTTTGAAAAACCATCAACTTCGATGTTTTAAATATGGCCCTCGATTTTTATTGTTAAATTTAAAGCCATTTTCAAAACAAAAATAGATGTAACGGAATGGTTTCAACAAGTTTTCAGTATTTTTAGCTGTTATTTAAACTTCAAGAAAAACCGCCATAGTTTGGCACTTATTTTGCGTAAAAGAAAGAAAGGCGTTTCATTAATAATTTCAAAAAGCACAAAAATTTTAACTAAATTTAAAAAACTGCGTACAGAATAAAATGTGCTGACAGAAATAAATTGGCAAATAATAATAAATAATTTTGATTAACGTCGAAAGAATTTTATTGCCAAAATTACTAATTAGGTATATACTCTGCATTCAGTCAGTTAAGCCCCAAACTATGGCGATTTTTCTTGAATAAGTTTAAATAACAACTAAAAATACTGAAAAGTTGTTTAAACCACCTATTTTTGAATTGAAAATGGCTTTAAATTTAACAATAGAAAATCAAGGGCCGTATTTAAAAAATCAAAGTTGATGGTTTTTCGAAAACGAAACGTCGAGTCTCCTCAAAAAGCAACAATGAGAAAGTGCTTTTCATTTTTTTTATATATCTGTAAAAATTTCAGACATTATTTTTATCAATAAAAACTAATATCGCAAAAAATTGATTTTTAAGAAATTCTCGAAAACTGCTAAATTTACTTTACTTTTGAAAACACCATTTAAAAGGTGTTTAAATTGTACAACTTTTCTCTAAGTTAACCGACATTGTCACTCCGACCGTTTCCAAGATCAACCAACCCTAGTTGTTTATGTGCTGAGCAATATTCTCAGGAATTCCGGCAAAGGATTCAGCCGCATTATACCTACCCACTTTAACATGTGTAAATTGAAGTTTGACTATATATACCTAGCTTATATTACTTATACCTAATACACGATTTTCAGTAGGCTTAAGTTTATTTTAAAAAAATAAATAAATAAGAGTCGCACTAAAAACCTGATGGTGGTTCAGATAAAAAAATGTAAGCACCACAGGGAGCCCTAAATCTTGTCTACCCCTTCTAGAAAAAATTACTAGAAGAGAGACAAACACTATTTGTCATTTAAATAAAAATATATTGTATGTTAGCAAAGTTTATTAGTTATTTTAGTAATGTAGAAAAATTTACTGGATAGACATTAAACGAGTATCATCACTAAAATAACTAGTAAACTTTGCTAGCATACAATATACTTTTATTTAAATGACAAATAGTGTTTGTCTCTCCCAGACAAGGAGCATATGTAAACTATTCAAGAATATTATCTAAATGACATAATGTCTATCCTGTAAATTTTTCTACATTACTAAAATTACTAATAAACTTTGCTGGCATACAATATATTTTTATTTAAATGACAAAAAGTGTTTGTCTCTTTTAGACAAGAAGCATATGTAAACTATTCAAGAATATTATCTAAATGACATAATGTCTATCCAGTAAATTTTTCTAGAAGGGGTAGACAAGGTTTTGGCTGTCCCTGTGGTGCTTACGTTTTTTATCTATCTGAACCAAGGTTTTTTTTTCTGTGTAGGGAGTCTGGAGGAGAAGTAGATTCGCTTGCTTGAATAGACGACAGTAACATTACTGTCCTTAATCCTGTAGTTATCTACAATTTAAATAATGGGATTTTATCTCGATCTAAAATGTTAGCACTTTTTCATAAGTATACAAGGTGAATCAAATTCGAGGTCCACCATGAGAATCTCGCTTATTACAATAGCTAGAAGGTATGTTTAAATTTGGCAAAGTTACATATTTCTGGGATCAACAAAATGCCATCGACAAACGTTAGAAATATTTTTTCGTTTTCAAGATTTTTCAGAAAAATTCAAAATTTATATTTTCGTTTTTATTTAATTTATTCGACAAGTTATACTAACATCAAAATCACATCACTAAAGCAGTTTCTTCTTCTCTACAATGTGGCAGTTACAGATTTTAATTCTGTAATTTCGTCTTCTGACAAACATCATCAACTTAGTTTTTTTGGATTTTTACCTTATCGGTTAGGGCTTCTTTTTCTGATATGTATAACATTTTACTTCTTCAATCTTCTTCCCGAAGACCTAAGAGTCTGCGTGCGGTAAAGTGCACTTTTCCGCATTTTTTTAGTGCGGAAAGTTACACTTTTCCACACTGTATTTTATTATTGCTATAACAAATATAAAATAAGATAGTGTTACATTTGTTATAAATAATGGATATTAATAACTGTTTATCCAAATTAAAAGACTTATAGCGTATGAAAGTAGTAGGTATTTTTCCGTCTGAAGACGAAACATCAGAATTAAAATCTGTAACTGCCACATTTTACACAAGAAAAAGTTGGTGATGTGCTTTTGATATTTGGATACCTTGTCGATTAAATTGAATAAAAACGAAAATTTCAATTTTGAATTTTTCTGACAAATCTCGAAAACGAACAAATATATTTTTCTACAACTGTCATGTAATAGCTACGATTTGACACTATTTTCAATGCCATAATGACACAGTTTATACAGGGTGAGTCACGAGGAACTGTACATACTTCTACCATAAGTAGAGGCACGTTGGGGGATTATCAAATGACCATTAAAAAATCTCTCCTTGTTTTGATTATTAATATACAGGGTGAATTATGGGTCTTCACCAAAACAATGTTTCGTCATATCTTTTCAATGATTAAGTCGATTTATCTCATTTTTTTATAAAAGTGTGTATTGGTGCCTGGCAACTAACTGACTCATTCAGAATTGAGAAAATCCAGGTCTGTCTTCGAGAAAATTTGTGGGACTGCTTCATATTCAACACTTCACCCTGTGTATGATTTTTCAAAAATCTGATACAAATTTTTCAGAGGGCATAAATAGACAGTTAGACCTGGGTTTTTGAATTTTTTGTTACACTCACCTCACATTTCCAATTAAAGATTCATTTTAGAGCCAAATTGAAAACTGGCAATAATGAAGTACGAGTATCTTACTGTATAATAATGTTTAGTTATTAAAAAGAAATCTTCAAAATATACAGAAAAGACACACACTGTGCTCCAGTATGGTAAATACCATAATTTGAATTGATTTACAGGGCCGGATTTAAAAATCTGGCATATCTGGTTCATCCCAATAATTCACCCTGTATGTAACTTTTTCCACCCGTAATAGACAGAAAACAGATAAAAAATGTTTGTAGTAATCTAGTTTTCTTATTTGTTCGAGGAAAACTCATGTGTCTAATTATTTTAATCGGAATGAAATGAACAAACCAGGGAAAAGTTTATTCATAAATTAAGAAATAAAATAAAAAACAATAACCAAACAATAAAACAGTTTTAACAATGTGGAACAAAGTCAAAAACAATTTATCAAACATTACGATTATAAAACACAACAGCTCATTAACGCAGAATTATTCACTGCAATATTATCAGAAATGACCCACTGACAATCAGAAAATCCATTACACATTTAAACATTCGTCAAGAAAAGTGTATTAAGGCAGATGGATTTCATTTTGAACATCTTTTATAATCGTAATGTTTATTAAATTGTTTTTTACTTTGTTCCATATTGTTAAAACTGTTTTATTGTTTGGTTATTGTTTTTTATTTTATTTCTTAATTTATGAATAAACATTTCCCTGGCTTGTTCATTTCATTCCGATTAAAATAATTAGACACCTGAGTTTTCCTCAACCAAATAAGAAAACTAGGTTATTACAAACATTTTTTATCTGTTTTCTGTCTATTACGGGTGGAAAAAGTTACATACAGGGTGAATTATTGGGGTGAACCAGATATGCCAGATTTTTAAATCCGGCCCTGTAAATCAATTCAAATTATGGTATTTACCATACTGGAGCACAGTGTGTCGTTTCTGTATATTTTGAAGATTTCTTTTTGATAATTAAACATTATTATACAGTACGATACTTCATTATTGCCAGTTTTCAATTTGGCTCTAAAATGAATCTTTAATTGGAAATGTGAGGTGAGTGTAACAAAAAATTCAAATACCCAGGTCTAACTGTCTACTTATGCCCTCCGAAAAAATTATATCAGATTTTTGAAAAATCATATACAGGGTGAAGTGTTGAATATGAAGCAGTCCCACAAATTTTCTCGAAGAGGGACCTGGATTTTCTCAATTCTGAATATGTCAGTTAGTTGCCAGGCACCAATATACACTTTTATAAAAAAATGAGATAAATCGATTTAATCATTGAAAAGATATGACGAAACATTGTTTTGGTGAATATCCATAATTCACCCTGTATATTAATAATGAAAATAAGGAGACAGTTTTTAATGGTCATTTGATGATCCCCTAATGTACCTCTTTTTATGGTAGAAGTATGTACAGTTCCCCGTGACTCACCCTGTATACAGTTACTTCACCACGTGTCGGCACCTTTGTTACCTCTGTCTTAAAAGCAATTCGCCGAATTCGCCGGCGCTTATAGTTATAGTATAGTATCTTATAGTATAAATAGATATAGTATAATATAGTAGCGGGCCAGAATGTGACTGGGATTGCGACGAGTCGATGCCGTTTTTAGCGTCTACTGACCCTTCTTATCTATAGTTATTATTCTCTGATAATGACGTATATTACCGCACTAGTGCGGTAATGAGAATGTTGTTTATCTTTATTGTTATGGTTACAAAATATGTAATCGACTTTATTTAAACAGGGCGAAGGCCGGCCTAATGGCCACTCCTACTTAACCCTCATTACTTACATTATATATGTAAACTTAACCCTAGCCCTCCAAATTAACAAAACTATAAACTTACCAATCACAAACAATAATAATTATTAATGTAATAAAAATCACAATATAAACATTCCGAAATTTTATTTCTAACTAATTAGAAGTCAGCCAAAAAGCTAAAAGAGTACAGAACAGTTTAGAGTGCAGACCATGACTACAGCAATGATTGTTTTATGCACTCACTGACAAAATTATTGCATATTTTATTTTATGTCTTTATTTTTTTTTTTGCTTTTCAAACTTTTGTAATTTCAGTCGATAACGTTAAATTATAGCTGAATAAGCGGAAAACTATAAATGTAGCATAGTGTGCCTTGACGACTAAAACAATGGCTTCTCTTTATTTGACGCTGTCAGAATGACATTTTTAGTGCATTATTTCTTCAATCTGTAGTTTCAGTTAGTGGGATGCCACGTTTAAATGAGTTCGTTTCGGTTAAAATTGTTTGTTTAATCAATGAGGGATACAGACAAGAAGACATTGCACAGAGATTGAATGTCCATCAATCGACGGTTTCTCGCGTACTAAAACGTTACAATGACACTGGAGGATACAAAAGGAGGCCTAGTCAATGACGTAAAAGAAGTACAACGCCAACAGATGAGCAATATTTAAGAATTTAGTCTTTGCGAAATCGTACCATTCTGCTCCGCATCTAAAAAATCAATTACTAAATGCAAGGCAAGTCAATGTTTCCACCAGAACATTAATAAGGAGACTTAAGGAGGTTAAAGCCAAGAGGGCTTGCTAGAGTTCCTCGACTTCTTCCACGCCGTAAAATCGGACGGTAACAATTTGCAAGAGCACATGCTGAGTAGAATGAACAACAATGGGGAAAAGTTCTTTTTACAGACGAGGGGAAAAGTTCTTTTTAGAGACGAAACAAGAATACTATTATGGGAGCCTAATGGACGTAGTCGAGTATACAGAAGTTCAGGAGAACGTTTCGCAGAATGTAATCTTGCATATGATCTTAGCTTTGGTGGTGGTTCCATTATGCTATGGGCTGGAATTAGTTGGGAGAATCGCACGGTGCTCATTGTAGTGAATTTAAGGATGAATTAAGCTGAAGGACTTTGGTCAATGGCCTTTTGGGGTTTTGTACCAATAAAGTACGTTTTATTATTATTATTATTAAGGATAAATGCTGACTGTTACATATGCAACATCCTTGCAGAACAGGTTATATCATATGCCGGCTTTATTGGATATGATAACATTGTGCTAATGCAGGATAATGCCTGCCCGTGCCCATGCCGCAAGAACAGTAAACCAGTAAATTGAGGATGTCAGTATTGCGAAGCTAAAGTGGCCACCATACAGTCCTGACGTAAATCCCATAGAACATGTATGGGACATTCTAAAAAGAGATATTCGAGCACGGAATCCACCTCCTAACTCAATTGCAGAATTAAGAATTGCTTCACAGGAAGAATGGAATCGAATACCACAAGTCACCATCAAAGATCTTTTGCGCAGTATGCCTAGGAGGATGCAGGCTATCGTTAGAGCTAGAGGAGGAATTACTAAGTACTAAATTGTTATTCTTTTGTCTTAAACTAATGTATCGTGTCGATGTTGTTGTTCTTTTCTAATTAAACGTTATTATGAAAAATAGGCCATTTCAGTAATTTCTCCACGAATCTGTTGTAAAGCTTGAATATGTAATTAATTTGAGTATTAATAACGTAAAGGGCTGTAATGTAACAGATGTAGCAACTGAAATCACAAAAGAGTTAAAAAAAAGAAATACTTTAGTGAAATTTTTCTTTAAGGACAGGTGTAAAGAAAAACAATTTTTCTACGACTGTCTTTCAATGGCTTTATTATATGTTCAATCGTGATTTGAAAATGTAGTACATTGTAATGTTGTTTTTCATTTACCCGTGCAAATTTCCTGGTAATGACAAAAGTAGCGTCGGGTATGAAAAATCACCATAGCAACGCCGACAATACAAACACACCAAATTGACAGTTTAGGTATTTATCATTAATTATAATTATAATTAAGTATTTCGCTAATTTCAAAACACAAAAACAGTGAGAGTGAATATAGTTTAACACCACCTAGTCAATTTAATGCTTAACTTATCATATTCATGCTTACTAACAGGGGTAAGTTACGAAAAACAAACAGTCGTAGAAACAGTATAGTGTGAAACTCACATGAAATGACCATTTCCTACTCGTATGATTTGCAGCACTCGCCTGCGGCTCATGCTGCAAACGATCATACTCGTAGGAAATATATGTCATTTCATGTTCGTTGCACAATATACTATTTTGTTGTCATTATTGTAAAATTGTAAAGGCATAGTTAATTTTACAGGGTTTCTAAAATTCAAATAGTGATTCTCTATGGAAAACTAACTTTAGTGACAAATATGGAGGAGAGGAAGTTTTAATATCCTAACCGATGGCATTTTGTTGGTCCTAGAAATATAATATGTAACTCTGCCAAATGTAAACACACCCTCTCACTATTATTGTAATAAGCGAGATTACCATATTGGACCTCGAATTCGAATCACCCTGTATAGCTCTAAAAGTCTCTGATAAAGTTTACAGCTTGTCGGTTCATTCAATCTTAATGCGCTCAGTGTGTGGATATCCGGCATCTAATAAATACACTTGGGAATATTTTACTCAGAAATTCCTGTCTTACCCTATAATTTTTTGTGTCAGTTCCGAGAGGACCATTTTACATACACCTTCAATATCAAAAACATTTCTTACTCTCCTCTTCTTGCGCTTTTTCCTTTTCTTTTTATGATGTTGATGTTTGCCTTCGTCTGGTTCAGGTGATGAGGCACTTTCAGGTGAAAGATTTGGTACGGACAACTTACTTGACATTTCCCTTTTTAAAGCGCTTGTATTTTCTTTCTAACTTATGTAGGTGAATATACTTTGACACAAGGTTTGTTATTGCTGGTATTTGTATTAGAAGGATGCAATAGCGAAATAACCAACCAATCGATCAAACAAAATTCATTCTACTGTAGGTACAATGTCAGTGTCTTTTACACACTTTTGAAATACAGCGTGTTCGGTAAAAGACGTATTTAATCAATATGCAGTAAATAAATTTTGATTCTATCGTGGATTCGCCAGTTAGAGAGGAAGTTCGGGTAGCCGAGGACACGTCGCATATACAATGATTTTAGAACTGAGAATACGCGTATGTATGCTCGATCATCCCCTCTGTATCCAAGGCCAATACGAGCCATTTCAGTGAAACGCTATGCATATGGCTTAAAAGTTATGATAATTCTTGTGAAATTTTAACATTAAATAGTGGTTTGTGTTACATTCAAATGCTTCTGAAAAAATCTGAGGTAAGTATATATCAATATGCAAGTTTTGTTGACGAGGTTTATGTTTAAATAATAATACCTGATAATAAAACTGGTTTATTTACTTGTTTTTACATAACCTTTAAACTGTATGAAAATATTTGCTTTTCGGGTATCTACGAACACATATATTTCCGATAGCCGCGGACACTACCAACTAAAAAAAATTTTTTAATAAATAAAAATATGGCTAACCGCACAACGAATCGAGGCTCCTGGTCACAGCAAATAATGCTTCAAACTATTACATACGTAGTGGACGAACACCACAGTATTCGAGAGGGAGCAGAGAGGTATGGAGTTCCAAAAAGTAGTCTTGGTGCTCGAGTCACAAAGGTTTAGAAGATTTACTTCGACCTTTGCGTCAGAGTACGAAAATATTCTAGTTCAGCATATTAAAGATATGGAAAGTAGGTTAATGTCATTCACAAAAAAATAATTTCTTCTGTTTGCCTTTGATCTTGCTGTTAATTTAAAAGTTGACCATATATTTAATACAGATAAGAAATCAGCTGGAAAAGATTTTTATTACCAATTTTTAAAGCGTCACCCTGATTTATCGTTACGGTTACCAGAGGCGACTAGCTTGGCCCGAGCTGTTGGCTTCAATAAAGTCCAAGTCGACTTATTTTACGACAAACTAGATTTGCTGATGAAATCTTACAACTTTTCACCTTCTTGCATATATAATGCAGATGAAACTGGTGGTAGCAAAAAATAAGCTAGCTACAGAATGTGTCTGTGGAGCAAATACCTGTATCCCGCAAAACGGATCGATTGCCCTTCTGTAGTCATGATTCTTCCAATATTTCTAAAACTATAAATATTGAAGGAAAAAATAATCCAGTTGAAGAAACGCATGACCATCCATTTATAGTTCCTAAGACTCCAACGACAAAACAACAAAGCAGTGAGAATATATTTGCTTCGCCAATTTCTCCAGATGCCCGAAAAATTATCAGTGTATTGGAGAAAATTTCTCCGGTTCCTGACTGTGCTCAAAAGAGAATTGAAGGTAGAAAGTGGAGAACAGAGAAGAGTGAAATCCTGACATCATTACCGTTTAAAGACGGTTTAGAGCAGAAGCAAAATTCACAAAAAGAAAAAGCAGCTGGCTTAGAATTAAAACGAGCAACTAAAAATTTAAAATTTGAAGAAAACAAAACCAAAATCCAAAAATCCGCTTCAAGCAATACGTTCTGCAAAAAATAAATCTGCCAAAGAATCAGTGGCTTGCTTGGTGTGCTATGAAACTTTTGATCAAGACTGGATACAATGTTTCAAGTGCAAAAATTGGGCCCATGAGGAATTAGCAGATATTCCGCTGTCTTGTCAGAATTATGTTTGACTTTTGTAGCTTCATAATAAGTTATATAAGTTTTATGTCGTTTTTTATACTCGTCCGGGTGTTTTTACTGAATACACGTTTTTTTTTAAAGGACTATAAATGTTGTTTTATTAATTTTTAATACATATTTATTCCATATTGACATTAGATAAGGGTTTTAATTTTGGGTAACATACCTGATCATATTATTAGGCGCACAGTTTTTTAGAAAAATACCTTTTTGCTTAAATGTCCGGGGGTAACCGAACTTCCCCTATTTGTAAACTATCGTTTGTTCTACTTGAACCAATGTCGAACAATTTTGAATCTATCGAAAGTCAATTTTATCAAGTCATCTAAGAAATGAAACTCGAAACTCCACGAAAACAGTAGGTACTTACAATAAATAAAACTCAATAAATGACCAACCATGTCTCAAAGCTTCCTCATCAGTGGTTAAATCTTTCATAGAACAGCTAATATACAGGGTGTTTCATTAGCAACGGGTCAAATAATGATGATTGACCCAATCTTGCCTTATCTAAATGTTGATGGTTTAGAAACTAGAGGGTGATCAAAGTTATTATTTTGTTTTATGGTAGGAGAAAAATGAATATGTTATTTTTTTACGTTGCTTATAGGGGGCGCTACTTAAAACCTATTGTTATGATAAATTATGTCATATCTTTTCACCCTGTATATCTAATGCTATATAGGTTTTAAATGCTGAAAGAGCAGCCGTTTTTTCGTAAAAAGTTAAATCTTGTGCCTTTTATGATATTTTAATCCGTTTTCCAGAAAAAACGATTTAATGCAGATTATATTTTCATCCAAGATAGAAAACTAGGTAAGCTTTTGTTTCATTTTCAAGATAATTATAATGATTTTTTACATTATAATTATCTTGAAAATTTGCAGGAAAAACAAAACAAAAACTAATAAATATGAACCTTTAAAGCAGTTGTTCGAAGTGTGCACTATTTATTTCTACCCATTTTGTAATCCGTTTTCTGAGACACAGTGCTTCTTGATTGCCTTTGATTTAATCGCCATCCCTATATATTCTACGCCACAATTCCTCGAACGAATAAAGAGTTCCTTTGTAGACTAGGTTTTCCATGGGTGACCAAATCAAAAAAATCGAATAAGCTTCTAGGTGGCCAAGCAAATTAACTCCCTCGACCAGTCCCACGATTCTCCCTTAAATTAAGTGGTACTTCTTCAAGCAGCTCCTATAAATTTTGTTGAAGAAAATTCAAATACTGTGGGCGGGTTAGAAAGGGTGCAAGTTGAAAAGGTCCAACAAAATAATTTGAAATGACACCGCACCGCACATTTACTTTAAAGTCATGCTGGAAATGTTTTTTTCTTCACGGCATGAGGGTTTTCTGACTCCCAGAAATGTTTGTTTCGCCAGTTGAAAACTCCACGTCGTGTATACGTTGCCTCATCACTGAGGAGGATATTCTCTAAAAATTAGGGTTTATATGTTGCTGGTCTTCCAAGAACTACCTGAACCGTAGGCGGGCCAGAATATCTTGCGGCAACAAATTCTACACTGGGGTATAGTGATACAGATGGAGCTTCTCCAAATCGATGGATAACTTATGTCCATTTGGGCACGTAAACTACGAGTACTTAGACCTGGAGGTTCGTACACTCTAACCAGAACATCCTCTTCCTGATTGATTGAAAACTGTGTTTAAAAGAAATTTTCTGAGGCTCATTGCCTTGAGCAAGACAGAACTGTTGTTGAGGCTTGCTTTGTCTTGTGTGGGGCTGCATGCTCGTTCATGGCATTCAGATTCAGTAAATTATTGTTATTGTTTTTATTATTGTTTTTGTTTTCTCTTTGTTGCTTTTTGTATTTATTTTCGTAATTTGTATGCGTATTTTTGTAACATAAACTTGTTTTTTCAATGGGTTAGCGAAACAAACGACTATTTGTTTACAAAGCACCGTACTGAAACTCACCCAGGGCATTATGAAGATGTTTATGTCTCCGAGGGCAACAATCTTACAAAGCCGGGGGCCTTTGGTCCGAGGATTTGAAAGTTGCCAATGTTATAGCAGCAGTACATGCATGCAAACAAAGACCGATAAAAAGCGTGTTTTCACAATTATTGAGAAGGAATGGGCTGTTTACAGCACCAGAGAACTTCTTGGTCTTTACGCCGACGAACTGCAACATTAATAGAGCCTTTTTGTTACCGTAACGGTCGTTGTTTTTCACAGCCAGTTGGGAAGAACACCATAGGGAAGATTCCTTCGATTATTGCAATATACCTGGGTCTAAGCGATGCGATCAAAATATACTAGTCATTGTGTGCGAAGAACCGATGCAGCTTTATTGATGGACCCGGGGGCAAACATGGCCACATTGAAAAGGCCATGTCTTGGAAAAATTCAGCTGGGGCTGAGAGATATCTGTGAGTATGTCTTCTAAAAACAAAAGTTTGAAATCGATAGCTGGAGTACCATCGAGACCATCGACATCAAAAAACGTTCAATCATCGTCAATTTATGTTAGTGATTATTATTAAAGCTCAGAAGTTGTGACTTTTAAACAACCCTATGAATGTTGCAAAAAAGCTTATGGAGTATAATAAAATAAATGCACTATATTTTTATTACGTATCCAAACAGTACAAAAATAAAATAAATATAATTAGATTTTCATATTATACAACTTATTATATTTTATAACGTTACTGACTTACTAAACCTAAAATTGAATAATTTGAATAAAACAAAAATATCTCTATTATTATTTATCTAAATTTAAATTTATTTTTCTCATTCAACTAGTCTAAAAATTATTTAATTATTTCTTTTCTGTTTTGGTATTGTCCGAATTTTAGCACTTGGTTTACTTTTGGTTTTATTATCCCTATATGTTAGAAAATGTTGATTTTTATAACTCGAATAACTTGAATCAGCTATACTGCGACCATCACCTTCATCTCTACGCGACATTTCGGAAAATGGAGACAAACGTTTTGGTTCGGTGTTTTCATCTTTTTGGCGTTGTTCAGACCTGTAAATTTATCCGATAATGATAAGTAAGTAAGTAAGTGTTGCAGCGACGACGTCAGGTCCATGTCGAAGCCCGGGTATACAAGTTGTCCAGAAACTGTACAGCTGAATCTAGACATGATTTCATGCAGATCAGCCGTATATCACCTTGTCTAAAAGTGCTTTTCAATGGAGCTACAGGTCTTTAAAGGCAGCTCAATTATTAACAATTCCAGCTTATCTAAAAAGCTGAGACTGAAGTTGTGTATGCGCAGTGTTTTAATATAAAAACGATCTTTCAGTTAAAACAATAGGCCTAACATTTGAAGCGGTCGGCTATCTGCCATAGAACTTTAACTGCTTTGCATCAGAGGTTGAAATGAGTAGTACCTAAGAACCCCGACACTAGAAGATATACTGCGTTAAGGGAAGAAGAAATTGAAGAAAATCCTGGAATTAGTGTAGAAAGTTAGGAAATTTGTATCTCATTCATTTTCAAAATGTTCAAACGTGGCATGAAACGGATGTTCCAGCTTGGTTTCAGTTTCCTGTTTGGTTGCATAACCAAAGGAATCAAGGGCCTAATTTTCTACCTAACATTTTGTTCTGCGACGAAGCTACTTTTACGAAAGATATGTATAACGCTCATCACTATTCTTATGTTGTTGATAATCCTCATTTCGTAAAGGAAACGAGATATTACGACAAATTAATATCTGGATATGAGTTCATCACAGCTATCCACCAGGACTTTTGCAATTGTCTAATCGCCTATATGGAATGGACTACCTTAATTTTCAGCTAAATACTTTACCTAATGTGCTGTCTATAAGCCAAACAACTCCATAGAAGTGCGAAAAATGCGACGCGTTTTATTGAATTGACTGTTTCTTTCTTAGGCATAAATCCACTAGATTTTAAGGTTTTCCATTCAATTTTATGCTATAATTACCGTTATTACTTTCACGATACTATTATTTTTTAAACCAAAGTTCCTACATAATATATTTTAATTTATGATTTCTTAAAGTAATCCATTTCAAAGAGTAGTGGGTTGTACTTGGAAATGAAACGACACGTCTATTCCACAAAATACGTGGTTTATATATGTTCAAATCAAAAGAGAACATAGGCAGACATGTTTCAGAATATTCTATGCCATCCTCAGAGGTATATCGCATAGAATTTACATACACTCAGATCTTCAGTGATTATACATAAAAAAAAGTCAAACATCTACAGTATGTCCACGGATGCGGTTAATAAGAGGACAAATGGACCAAAAATTGAAAGATACGAAAAAAAATTATTCTTGATAAAAATGTTTGCTTATCGAAAAAATAAGAACTACCATGAAAAAATTATTTTTATTAAACAGGGCGTCTCAAAAAGGCGTAAATATAAAATTAAACAAGAGCAAACAGTCATATTTTGGTGTCTTAGCCTAAAATGATAAATAGAAAAAATGCTCCAAATTTAATCCTGACCGTGACTCCAGAGTTACAGAAGAATATTTAAATTTATGAATTTTTTTTTTTCATGTGTGTTTACTTTTACTTAATTATTACCTTTACATTAGGTACCTTATTGTTGTTGTAGTGTCAGTGTCAAAAAAAAGTTGTCTTGTCGAAAAAATAAGAACAAATATGAAAAAAATTATTTTTTCTGTGACGGGAAAAAACTTTGACATATTTGCTCTCTTGACAGGTAATAAAATGTCACTTTTTATACCCGGGAAAAAAGTGAGTACTTTTTTCCCCGGGAAAAAAGTAAGCACTTTTTTCCCGGACACATAAGTAACGGTAGATATTTAATTTTAGGAAATTTTATTATACAAAAGTTACATTTTCTTTATATATCAAAACTGGCAATAATTTGTGACGCTACTTTTGCTGCTTCTACTGGCTCCGGTGGAGTGTTCGCAATTTTTAAATTAAATTACAGAATGAAATTGACAGATATTTGATTACTTTTTTAAAACTTCAAATTTCACTTGGATAATTTTCTGATTTTTTTCAATATTAAATCGAAGTTTTTCCCGTCTCAGAAAAAAATAGTGTATCATACACGGGAAAAAAGTTAGATTTTAGCTCTCGGTTTTTTGTCTCCCTCCGCTGCGCGTCGGGAGACAACACAACCTCGAGCTAAAATCTAGTACTTTTTTCCCTTGTATAATAAATAACTATTTTTTCTGTGACGGGAAAAAAGTTTGACATATTTACTCTCTTGACAGGTAATAAAATGTCACTTTTTATCCCCGGGAAAAAAGTGAGTACTTTTTTCCCGGACACATAAGTAACGGTAGATATTTAATTGTAGGAAATTTTAATATACAAAAGTTACATTCTTTATATATCAAAACTGGCAATAATTTGTGACGCTACTTTTGCTGCTTCTACTGACTCCGGTGGAGTGTTCGCAATTTTTAAATTAAATTACAGAATGAAATTGACAGATATTTGATTACTTTTTTAAAACTTCAAATTTCACTTGTATAATTTTCTGACTTTTTTCAATATGAAATCGAAGTTTTTCCCGTCTCAGAAAAAAATAGTGTATCATACACGGGAAAAAAGTTAGATTTTAGCTCTCGGTTTTTTGTCTCCCTCCGCTGCGCGTCGGGAGACAACACAACCTCGAGCTAAAATCTAGTACTTTTTTCCCTTGTATAATAAATAACTATTTATTAAACAGGGCGTGTCAAAAAGGCATAAACATAAAATTAAACAAATTAAAATGAAAATTGAAAATATTATAAGCTTGTGAAAATTTCTATTGCCGTTTAAAATCTGATTTCCAACCCACAAACCAAAATCTAGCCTTTTTGCTTCATCCCCAGCCTCCAAAGTTTGGTTGAAATGAGGCTTGTAAGGATAAATTTTATTTTCTTTTAAAACTTTTTGAATGGTAGATTTTCCCATCACCTCTAAATTCTTAGCCCTGTTTCTTAAAGAAAAGCAATGGATTTTCATTTACTGATTCCAATATCAAAACTGTACTGGCATCGTCCTCATTATATTGTTTTTTTTTCTTTTTTAATGTCAAAAACTGATTTCATAAATTTAAATATTCTTCTGTAACTCTGGAATCAGGATCAGGATTAAATTTGGAGCATTTTCTCTATTTATCATTTTACGCTAAGACACCAAAATATGACTGTTTGCTCTTGTTTAATTTTATATTTATGCCTTTTTGAGACGCCCTGGTTAATAAAAATAATTTTTTCTGTGACGGGAAAAAAGTTTGACATATTTACTCTCTTGACAGGTAATAAAATATCACTTTTTATCCCCGGGAAAAAAGTGAGTACTTTTTTCCCCGGGAAAAAAGTGAGCACTTTTTTCCCGGACACATAAGTAACGGTAGATATTTAACTTTAGGAAATTTTATTATACAAAGGTACATTTTCTTTATATATCAAAACTGGCAATAATTTGTGACGCTACTTTTGCTGCTTGTACTGACTCAGGTGGAGTGTTCGCAATTTTTAAATTAAATTACAGAATGAAATTGACAGATATTTGATTACTTTTTTAAAACTTCAAATTTCACTTGGATAATTTTCCGACTTTTTTCAATATTAAATCGAAGTTTTTCCCGTCTCAGAAAAAAATAGTGTATCATACACGGGAAAAAAGTTAGATTTTAGCTCTCGGTTTTTTGTCTCCCTCCGCTGCGCGTCGGGAGACAACACAACCTCGAGCTAAAATCTAGTACTTTTTTCCCTTGTATAATAAATAACTATTTTTTCATGGTAGTTCTTATTTTTTCGACAAGCAAACATTTTTATCAAGAATAACTTTTTTTCATATCTTTCAATTTTTGGTCCATTTGTCCTCTTGTTAACCGCATAAGTGGACATACTGTATAATACGCTAAACATATTTAACATGGTTAGATTATTTAAAGAACAAGTTGATGTACATGAAACTCCAAGAAACCATTTTGTGAAAAAGAAAAATTAAAATGAAATTACTATTATATAGGTTACTTATAATACATTTTACTTTCTCGGACAGGGAAAGTATTGTCAACGAGCTAAAAAAAATTGAGATAAAGACGGAAATAACCATTTTGAAGTTCCCTGAGACGATCACGACCATTTCCAGATGGAAGTCTGTCTGTCTGTCTGTCTGTCTGTCTGTGAGTGTGTCTGTATGTATTCTTCCACGATAGCGCCCGAAGGCTTTAACCAATTGAGCTAAATTTTGGTATATGAGTTCGGGGCACTCCTCGGATGAATCTATTAGTTTTTGGTTGAAATCGCTAAAGCCCTGTGATCGGGGTGGACACAACAGCTAAATTTTCAAACAGCAGTAGGGGTAGAGTGATATATCATTTTAAAGAGTTTTTTATCTGCTTTACAGCCAGATAGGTCACTTTCGATTTAGGAAGTATAAGTATAGTGGTTGACAGACAAACTCTCGGAATTTAAGTCTTGTTTTATTAAACAAGCCCATTTCTAATATAGGCGATCCCGCGTAAGGGAGTATCGGCGCATCTATGTGTTGGTAGTTGTGCTTTATGGGGTCAGTGACCTCCCAGGCAGTCCATATAGTGAATTGTTGTTCGCTCGGTGTACTACCAACGAAAACTAGATGTCGCCAAACAAATTCTTGTAGTTAGTTTGTTGCGTTAGCTTATTGGAAATCATGAAAATAATACAATTATAATAATAATTATTAAAATTCTGTTTCGTTACGCAGGTCATATATTTTTTATCCTTCAACAACTTTAACCTGGTGTAACGCTTCTAGACACTTAGTTTATTTCCTCCTTCGTCTCCTCTATGAAGTTTTCATTTTCGATGATTTTGTTCCTACCCATGTAAAAAATTCAACACGATTTAAAATCAATATTGAAAAGTTCTTGATGCAGTTGCATTGTGCTTGGGTGGTATCTTTCGTTAAACTGCCTTAACACTCTCTCGAAGACCGCTTTCTTGGGATGATTTTGCGCCGGGAGCCTTTGAGCGTAAACTCGCGATGCCAGTAAAGCCTTTTTGGACCATTTTGCCAGAATAAAAATCATGTCTATTCTTTCTTCTTTGGAATAGGTTCGTAATATTTGTTAATTGAATTAAATCAAATGCCACAGATAAAAAACTGTTTGATGAAAAATTCCCAACTCTTAGGTAAGAATTTTCAACAGACTGTTTCAAAGTAAAGATATACATATCTAGGCAATCTTTACAATGATTAATAGATAATTAGTTTTTGCATGATCAAATACAGGGTGGTCTACATGAAACTAACAGATGATATTAAAAATTCGCCTAATATTATGAATATGTGCATTTTCCACGAAAACGTCAAGAGTCATCCATAGGAAAGTGTTATAATATTTGACAGATAATTACTTTGTGCATCATCTTTACGTTTATATAACTTATATTATTGGATACCCTGTATTTAGTATTCGGATTTTTAAAATGTAGCCAAAAATCATTTATCCAACTCATCAATAAAACTTTTAGGAAATTAAATAGTTTAGCCACACTATTCCGTGTCGTATGGCGTGAATAACCCTGTATATAAAGAATTTTGTGGAGCTGACGTCGCGGTCGTTTGATTTATAAGATATTATTAACTTTATGAAAAAGAAAAATTAAATATCCTCGAAAAAATTCCGACAAAAAATGATTATTAAAAATCATAAAATTACAAAATTTTCCAAACGAATATGTGATTGATGAACTTTGCTGTTCTCATGGTCATACCGTTTTTCTCTTACGTCCATATTATTGAATTTTTAACCCTCTACTCTCTGATCTATGGCGCCATCAAAAAACGTTCGCGAAAATGTAACATATCACCAACGATTAGTGTAGATGTGATCAAAAATATTCGTCAAGTGACAAATGGAGTCGGCAGTGACTTATGGAAAAACTGTTTTACCAACGTGACTACAGTTGCGACGATGAGAGATAAAAATTAGAAATAGTAAATAATCCTTATTTTTTCAGTGACTGAAACTTTAAAATGATTTATCAAAAATTAATTTCATTGTATTCGACTTATCTATCCTTAATATTCTATTTTATTTTTAAATTTTATAATAAAACAAACATAAAAAGATAAAACTGATGTGACCCTCAAGTGCCCATTCTTTCATTTTCGCTGCGTAGATGTTTTTTTGGCGTTTAAACTGGCAGTAAAATAACTATAACTGTACCCTACTTTTGGGGAACACTGGATAGGTCCAGTTGCTTGGCCACCAAGGTCTTCAGATCTTTAGATAGATTTATCCCTACCTATTCTCAACCAATGTTTACACGAGATTAGCTTTGGGAACAAATAATTCAAGACGGTTTTAATGAGTTCAAAACAATATTTTCAGAAGGTTTAGAAAATCGCCTATGGTTTTAAATGAAAGATCGTGTTCACATTAAAACACTGCGCGTATTAAACCCTCATACACAACCTAAGTTTCATCGTGTAGATAAGCTGAAATGTGAATAATTTTGGAAAAATCAATGTCGAAGTGCTACTTTTACAGAGCTGTTCAGTTTCTGGACACCCTGTATAAAATAAAAATTTTCTCACCTTAACAAACTCTTCTTGTTTTTAACTTCTCTTTCCAGCAAATCTGCTGTCGTTAGATCAGAACTTTGTATCTGTTGCAAAGCACTGGCATTTTCCGTTAACCAGGGTTTGCTTGGCTTACTCGGTTTGGTGCTACAACTACAAGTATCAATTTTACAACGTTGACATTGATGGTGTGATGATGCTGCACTATTCACTTCATTCGTAATATCTTCATCATCCAGAATACCTAATAAATTGTAGTATTGTAAGATACACACGAAATTTATAAGAATTTAAAGTTAGAACATACCTAAAGTAATCTTTTCTAGGACTGTATTGTCGGTTTTTGGTGCTGAGGCACTGGTCTGGTTTAACAGCAGTTTAGACAATGGTGGTGCTAATCCCAATCCTATATTTCGCTCATGATATACCTGAAATTTTTCGATTAAATAAATATCAACAAGTACCCTAGCACGATTATTATTTGGCGGTAGTATCCAGAGAAGTATCAAGCGCTAGTCGATTTAAATCAAAGTTCCAGGAACTTAGAGCAGTAGGTATTTTCTTCAAAGATGCATCTCGAGAAATATTACTTTACTGAACTTACTTCAGAAATAGTTGGTGTTAGTTCTCTATTGATATGCCGCAACTGCGTCGCCAAAATCGTGTCATGCAAAGCCGTACTAGAAGATGATGTTGGCTTTCCGTCGCATTTCCCGCCCATATCGTCCTCTTTTTCGCCGCTGTTGCCCATTGATGTCAACGACGTCACTGTGGTTAATGACGATAATGCATTCGCAGCCTCTTCAGTGGGTGAAAAGTACAGTAAACGTTCGTTGGCCGGAAGAGTTTCTTCACTTGGTAGAGTGATTGGTTTGCGATTTGAATTGGCTGGTGGATGCAATGTTTGAGATGGTGTTACCTTAAATGGAATAATAATTATTATATTTTGGCTAACTCTGGATTCATCATCATTAGCATTGCACGAATATGAATTATTCCAAGACAGCGATTTCTGTTGTGAACTCTAAGATGGCTAAACAGACCGATTCTTGTCACAAAATTGGCTCACTCAATCACCACCATTTACCGGCTGTTGTAGATGCGCTTCCCCAGCGATGCGTTCTCTCTCCTTTCGATGCTGTCTCTTTGCATGCTCATGTCGTCGACGCTGCTCTTCAAAAACTTGATGACCCTCGTAAATGGTACGTCTCCATCTTGGTCCTTCGTTCGCGATCTGTTCTCAGTTGCTCTTCACATCCAAGCCACACTTCTTCATATTGGTCTTAAGACCATCCTTGTACCTCTTTGGCTGCCCTCCCTGATTTCTGAACCGACCTTAATCTATGAAAAAAGGATTCTCTTTGGAAGGCTGGTACCTCACAATCATCGCCTGAATGCTAGTTGATCCAGCTTCCTTCAGAACGCTGATGTTTGTTCGTCGATCCTGCGACATCGTCGATGGTACTTCTTTAGGGTTTTTAAATGCTTCCGATAAGTGGTCCAAGACTCATAGCATTATACACTCGCATCTTAGACTCTCGTCGTCAGTCGGCCAAAAGATGCGCTTGCCCATCTTATACGATGCTGAATTCATCGTTCGCCGCGAGAATGCTGGCGAGGTAAGAGAAACTCTCGATGTTCTGAAGTCTGTCTCCGTTAACTCGAATGCAGGCTGGTAGAGAATCTGTGTTTTCTTCATATTTAGTTCAAGCCCAATACTCCTGTATGCGCTGTTAAATGCATTTAGTATTGATGATCCTCTTCTGTATCAACTAGGACAACGTTGTCATCCGCGTATTGAGGTTCAATGATGATGATGTGAATACGATCTTCCTCCCTGCTTGAAGTCTACGAAGGGCGAAGAGTCCATCATCTCTCACAAATCTGTAGACGATCTCTATTCCCTCCGGTAGTTCTGGACTATGAACATAGTCAACACCAACTAATAAACTCAAATCAAAAATGTCACTTACCTCTGTTCTGACACTTAATCTGTCCAAAGTACACATAGCATTTCTAGATTTCTTGTAAACAATTTTATTCCTGTTTGAGGAACTGAACAGTTTCGCCTCCATTTTTTCCAATTCACTGTCTGAGCTATTTTCAAACATACCAGCTGGAAGGTTATTGTAAAGCGGCAGATCTACGAGTGGTTTTGATGCGATTGATCTTGGCGGTGGAATAGGTGGCAACTGAAATTATTTATGTCATGTTACAGATACAATGATTCATTATTGGAATTGTACAACCTGATTCTGTGTTTGCCTTCTCAGTACTGTCGCATGCCCACTCTCCCAGTCAGTCGCTGAACTAGCTGAGCTCGAACTTCCCGGTCTTAACGTTTCAGGTTTGGCTTCACTCGTGGCTTGTGAGTACAAATTGCGAATACGCGTCTGGTGAGCTAGTGAGAGCGCCATTGTTTGATTCTCTGATTGCATTACCTGTGGGGATAATAGTAAACCGATTAAATGATGCCCTTTTTGGAAGTTTATTGTTATTATTACCACTGGAGGACTAGGGGTAAAAGCTGCATCTGATTCCCCACCTCCAGGTCTCGCTAGCGTGTTATTCTTACGCAATTGAGTGGGATCGGTTACAGTTGTCAATTTGTTGTCATTAGGATTTGCAGTCCGACCGTCTGGTTCACCTTGAAGTAGATTATAAGTAGAACTATACCTCAAATCTTTTCGCATATACTATTACCTCTTCTTCGTACATATGAAGTAAATGCTCCACCTAACCTTTTGCTGGGCAACACGGTCCTAGTGAATGGCGGTGGAACCCTAGGAATAGGTTGGTTGCTAGGTGGTTTTGCTAAGGTTAATTCATTGTCAGAATGCGAATAATCGTTGTCAACAGAAGCTAATGATTCCAAACTACTTGAGGAATCGATGCTTAAACTTTTTGGCGCTTCTTGGGTATCTAAGTAACACAATACATTACATACGAATTCTTACTAATGGGTTAAAGTTGACTTACCGAAAAGTGCGAGGAGTGCTTGTAGTGTAAACTGAATATTTCTTTTGTTAGCCAATTTCCCAGTTCGTAATGTGACTTTGTCCTGCCCGACGTCAGTTAGGTCGAATCCTAGTGACGCTAGTAGTTCGTGACATCCTGGTACTCGCCATAAACTGAAAACAGATAGGTAAATATACGAATGTAGGTATTTATAATAATAATATGTTTCTATATATATGCTTCCACGATAGCGCTTTACACAATTGAGCTAAATTTTGGCATGAGTTTGGGGGAGTCCTAGGATGAAACCATTAGTTCTTAATTCACTTCGCTTAAGCCCTGTGATAGGTGTGGACACAATCAAAATCATTCTATTTTTATTCGCCTGCATAATTCTCGAGAAAATGGTGTTTCAAATTTTACCAGTTTAGTTGGCATTTATACCTCTTATAGAGACTTAATTCGCATTACCGTCTGTTCGTCAGTGGTAGAGTGCGGGCTTTGCATGCGGAAAGTCCTGGGTTCACATCCCACCTCTGGCAATTTTTTTTATTTGTACTTTTTGAATAAAGTAGTTAGTTTGTTAGGTTTGTTTATTGGAAATACTAAAAATAATACAATTATAATAATAATTAATAGAATTCTGTTTCGTTTCGCAGGTCATATACAGGGTGTTTCAGAAATACATGGCTAAATTGCTCAATTTTTTCATATAAAGGTTTTTGGGGTCGCAGAATCGATTAAAAATACTCGCGTTCCTTTAAAACATAGAGGGTGCTAGTCACACAATGTCTAAGCTAAATTTTCATTCATAACTTTTTTGATGATTACTTTAGAGGCTTGGTAAAACTTACAAAAAATGATAGCTCGTTTATTACACAACAAAAAAGGTAATCTTCGGAAAAAACGCTTGGATGTACTGTTTCCAAGATATTTTACGTTTATTAATACCAATGCTATTAGTGTTAAATTAATAGAAGTCATGTGCGGCTAAACATATGTTTGTAAAGTAGGTATGAGCTACACCCGTATCATAACAGACAAGTTCAGGAACTATTGCCAGATGATTTTCTTCAGAGACTCGAATTACGCGAACAAGCAGCTCATGCTCCGCGTTTTTTGAATAATATGCTGTTTACTGACGAAGCTATCTTTACACGGCAAGGGATGTTCAATTCCCACAATGCGAACTATTGGTCGGAAGAAAATCCTATGGTAAAGCGAGTGACTCATTACCAACACACGTTTAAAATTATTTTGTGTCGGTAAATATAAATGAAAAATAATTTAATAGTCCGCTATGCCACGAAATTATTTTTCATTTAAAATTAATGTATGGGCTGCCACCTTAGACAATCGGTTTATTGGATAGCACATTTTAGATCCAACTCTAAACAGTGAGTTATACCTCAATTTTCTGCAGAATGATTTATTCGAAATTTTGGACGATTTATTACTAGACGAGCGAGCAGCTATGTTTTTTATGCATGATGGTCTCTCCACCACATTTTAGTAGAGCGCCTAGAAGGTGGTTAAGTGAACATTTTCCCAATAAATGGATATGTCGGGGTGCTGATGCTCCAATTCATTGGCCTCCTCGATTGCCTGATCTCAACCCGCTAGATTTTACTGTTTGGAATTACCTTCAAGAAAAGGTGTATGCCTCTGAAGTTAATTATGTAGAAGAACTACAAACGAGGATTAAGTTGCCTTAATGGATAATCCTTAATAATGTATTCTCTAGGACAAAATAGGGGGCATTTTAAACACCTAATGAAAACAGTTTAAATACTAATTTTATAAATCTTTACATTTTCAGTTATTTTAGTTTTAGTGTAATATGAATTTTATATTTTTGTCTGTACTTTTATGTAATAATAATAATAATAATAATCGTCTTTATTGATTGAAAAACTTATACAACCCACAATGAATAATAAGTGATAAACTATCAAAATTAACAATACTAAAACAACATAAACAATAGGCACATTTTACAATAATAATAATAAGTTTTCAATCAAAGGGCGAAGTCTAGCTATAATGCTATTCAATACTTAACCCAAAAGGTTTGCTTCACAGCATTGTAAGTGAAGGTCCTGCGAAACAACGCAGTGGTATATGCTGGGAGATGTAGCGAGTCGTCAGATCTCAGGCTACGCTGTCTTACCTGGTGCCTAGGTATCAGTTTCCTTATTAGGTATTCCGGTATTTTTTAGCAAGTAATCGATATACAAAAGATAGAAAAACGCTTTTTTACTTATTCTCTACATTAAGCCATCTGAGTGCCATATATTTTGCAGATATGTGCTCAAATTTCCTAATATGCATCTACAAGATATATTTAATATTTTTTGTAGTTTCTGCCTATGTAAAAAGTCCAAACAGGGGTAATAAACTATTAAGCCGTATGTAATTATTGGGATAATGACACCCTCGCAGAGTTTTTTCCTAACTTTGAAGTTTAAGATCTGTCGATTTGCAAATAGTGTCTTAAAGCAGACAAATGTTCTTTGTACTAAACTGTTTACGTGATCATGGAATATCATTTCGCCGTCTAACAAAACACCCAAATTTCTAGCAATTGTTGAGAAGGGTACAACAACATTGTTCCGCTCTATATGAATGTAGTTTTTCAGGTCCTCATGAACAAGTTTCGACGCATACAGTAGCGCTTTTGTTTTAGTTGCATTTATTGTCATATTATGTCTCGTGCAATATGTATGGATTTGTTGTAGATCCTCATTTATGATTCCATTAGCCTCATCATAAGCATCAGGTTCAAAATGCGTCATTATCTGTAGGTCATCTGCGTATGAATGTAGTGAAGAAAATTTAACACATTTGTGTTATCTGAGGTGTAGATTAAAAATAAAATGGGCGCTAAAATAGCACCTTGTGGAACTCCTGATTTAACTAGGGCCATTTCTGATACACCGCAACTTGTTCGCACTAGCTGTTGTCGATTTTCAAGGTACGACATAAAAAATTTCAAACTTAAAATATCTTGGAAACGGTACATCCAAGCGTTTTTTTCAAAGAGTACCTTTTTTGTTGGATAATAAACGAGCTATCATTTTTTGCAATTACGAATTCTCTAAAGTAAACATAAAAAAGATATGAATGACAGTTAACCTAGCCTAGACAATGTGTGACGAGCGCCCTCTATGATTTAGAGGAACGCGAGTATTTTTAATCGATTTTGTGACCCCAAAAATATTCATATGAAAAAATTGAGACCGATATTTCTAATAAGTCATAGTCAGTTAGAATTTACTGTTTGGAATTACCTTAAAGAAAAGGTGTATGCCTTTGAAGTTCATTATGTGGAAGAACTACAAACGAGGATTGAGTTGCCTTAATGGATAATCCTTAATAATGTATTATCTAATAATACTACTACAAATACTAATTTTTTATGTTTTGTCTTTATTTTTATGTCTTAATAAACTTAAAATATCTTGGAAACGGTACATCCAAGCGTTTTTTTCGAAGAGTACCTTTTTTGTTGGGTAATAAACGAGCTATCATTTTTTGCAATTACCAATTCTCTAAAGTAAACATCAAAAAAGATATGAATGAAAGTTAGGCTAGCCTAGACATTGTGTGACTAGCGCCCTCTATGTTTTAAAGGAACGCGATTATTTTTAATCTCCCAAAAACATTCATATGAAAACATTGAGACCGTTATTTCTAATAATTCATAGTCAGAAAAAATAGTAAAAATAATATATTTTTAATTCCCTGTATCTCGAAAAGGAAGGTTCCTTCGGCAAAAATTTATATTACACGCTACACTTATTTTAAGCAGGTCTAGCAATTTAGCCATGTTTTTCTGAAACACCCTGTATTTTAGATTATATTATATCTTGCCGGAAAAGTTTTGGGGTGACCGAACCGATTTGTAAGATCCGTGTCGCAAATAACTCCAAGGTTCTTCGCCGTATCCACACTGGGACTGCCTTTACTATTTGATTAGCCATAACAAAATCATGAAAATCAAATGGAAAATAAATTTGGGTTTCATCAGCACTTCAGTATGTCAGAGGTGTACATTAAAAATAATAAGGGGCCTAATATAGAACCCTGTGGAACACCAGAAAGAATATTACAATACCTGGACAATCGATTATCTCAAAAAATCTGCTGCAATCTATTGGGCATAAAGGGAACAATAAATTCAACAGATTCAAGCGAAAAGTTTAATTTACCACAAAGTAATCGATGATTTAAGTTATCAAACGCCTTAGAGTAGTCCAAAGGAAGGAGTTCTGTATCCTGACCATTGTCACTGGCAGTTATAATATCATCAACTATGTAAATAAAAGGATAATTCCCGAAGTACTTACCGTACATTGAGAGCAACATCAATAATATCGGAATCAGGTATTTTAGCTGTAAATTGTGCCAATGCAGATTGGATAACTGCAATGATATCATCGGCGACTTCAGGATTCTGCGTTAATTTTGACAATGCGTGAATTGATGTTGAAGATAGTCCTGCAATAAACGATTAATAAACTGTTAAAGAAAATATCTAATCCTTTAGGTACCTAGAAGTGCTTGTAGACTGGCCGAGCACTGCGTAAGGCGTTCATCTGGATCAGATTGTGGGAAAAACACACTACTCGGTATACCATTGGAGGCTGGTTCAAATCGAAATCCCACAGACATTAACAGCTCTTTCCAGCCCGTCACAGTTCCCACCTAAAAATTATTAAGATACTTATCACTATACACCAACTCTAAATATCTTAAGATAAATCAAACAATTTGTAAAAAGCTCACCTTGTTTTCTATAGACTTTTGAGTGGTGTACATTGCATTCTTCTGGCCTCTGTGTATCCGCTGTAAGCTCTTCTCCACTAAATGCAAGGTAACTCTTAGAGCATCTCTACATTTTTCAGGTACGCTAAGCAATTCACAAATTGCTTGGCCCATTAGCGCTACCTTAAATTACAATTCAAATTGGTTTAATTAAAAATTCCTTACCACGTAGGGGCGTTTTTAATTAATTAAATTAATTAATTTTAAGAGTTTAAAAGGACAGGAGTAAGAGTATTCGGGCCTGGCACCAAATACTCAGAATCGATGGGAATATACTCCAGCGTATTCCAAGCGGAAATTCACGCAATCCGTAGATGCATACAATTTAACCTGAACAGGAACTATTGGAAGTGTTTCTTCTTCCGTCGAGCATCTTTTAGTATAATTGTCGCAGTGGTCACTTCATTAAGCTGCACCGGCCGAGGGTCATCTTCGAGTGATACCCTACCATGCTTAAAAAGCCCGTGCCTCTTGTAACCATTGTTTTTACTGGACAAGATTCCTTTACTAGTTTATTCCTCGATTGTTTGCTTGATCCACGATAGTTCAAAGGTTAATGACGCAATTGGTATTGATCCCAGCTAGCAGGTTGACGTGAAAACACGTCGAAACGACGTCGATACGTGGTGATATTCGTCGCATGTCATAAATTCGACATCATGACAGGTCATAATGACGTCGAACATTGGTGACATGCACTAGTCAAAAATCGGTCTATACAATGACGTCATTTTGGCGTGTCTTAATCGACTTAAAAATTATGAAAATTAGTTAACATTAGTAGGTATGGAAATGATTATAATGTTTAATAATATGATATATTCATTAATTTCAAATAACATAATCTCATTTCTTGCCACAATAAGAATATTTTTGCTTATACTGAAAAAAGACTAAAAAATTTGAAGAATTCAAAATAAGCGCCATATGTAGATAACGATGCAACGATGTCAGTGCGAGACAAACTATTTGTTCAGATTGCATTATGGCTTTGTTTTCTTCAAAATTCCTTAATAATAATCCTTATTATTAATCATTTACTGCAAATGTAGAAGTCATTACAAAATATAATCATTTAAATGTTTTAAAATTTTCCTTTTTTGGCTTCTCATACCAGACCATATTGTCTAACTCATACGAGTTTTATTTAATTCGTATATTAAAACGAGCAAAACATAACACTTGGCACATGTGAATATTGTCATTATACAAAAAATTTAAAGAATGTTCTGGTGTCAATTCTTAAGAATAATATGATTACCACTTATCGTTTTGTTTTTAGGTCAGTGTTATCAAGATACCAATTTTTAACTGTTGTGTTAGTGACCTCTAAGTGTTTTCAAATTGAAGTTTGTTGGTTTTAGGTCAATTAAAGAAACAAAGTAATTCCTCTGTCGACGTTTCGACTTTTATTAAGTCATCCTCAGGACACTAGAATACAACAAAAAAAAGAAAAACATAAGGGTGACTTGAAATTTACAATTAGTTGTTAAATACACAAATACAAAAAAAAATATTAAAAAAAAAAAAAAAATTATATAAAAATATAAATAAATAAAACATCAAGACATGTAATGTATTTTTTTTTTCCCTCTTTGTTTAAACACAGATAAAACTACATACTACAACGGGTTCTCCATACTCACGTGAACAATTTGTTTCCCTTGTCAATGTTTTCAATTATGAAGGACATTTACATATGATGAAATCAAAAAGGGGGTTTCTTCTTTTAAACATGTATTTTCTTATTTTAATAGTGTATAAACTAAAACTGAATAGGCACAAACGAACAGAAAATGATACATTTAATTTTTTTTTTTTTTTCCTTTTTTATAATTTTAAATAAAATTCCATCTTTTCCTATCAAACAGGTGTATATATATATATATATATATTACTTTCCAAGGTGTAGGTGGTTATTATACTTATTATTAAAATAAGAAAATACATGTTTAAAAGAAGAAACCCCCTTTTTGATTTCATCATATGTAAATGTCCTTCATAATTGAAAACATTGACAAGGGAAACAAATTGTTCACGTGAGTATGGAGAACCCGTTGTAGTATGTAGTTTTATCTGTGTTTAAACAAAGAGGGAAAAAAAAAATACATTACATGTCTTGATGTTTTATTTATTTATATTTTTATATAATTTTTTTTTTTTTTTTTATATTTTTTTTTGTATTTGTGTATTTAACAACTAATTGTAAATTTCAAGTCACCCTTATGTTTTTCTTTTTTTTGTTGTATTCTAGTGTCCTGAGGATGACTTAATAAAAGTCGAAACGTCGACAGAGGAATTACTTTGTTTCTTTAATTGACCTAAAACCAACAAACTTCAATTTGAATACCAATTTTTGTCGTAAGATACCATTTTTTAAAGTGTCAGATACCATATTATTATATATTTTGCTCATCTAGCACTTGTACATAAAAAGTGGTTGACTCCGAGAAAAAAAGAAACATGGTGGCCGCCCTATAAACAGCAAGAACATTTTAATAGATCTTTACTGTCCACTCTTAGTATATGGTATTTATTTTTATTGTTTTAGTATAAGTTAAACCTGTTTCTTGCAATTTAGTTGGTTTATATTAGTTTTGGGAAGACTATTATAAAACCAATCAACTTGCTTAGCGGTTTCAGAACTAGTTCTGAAAAAGAATCAAGATAAGCCTATTATTTCCACTGGTTTAACATTGGAGGCATATTGACCTATTTTTGACGTTATCACTCGACGTGTTGTTACGTCCTTATTCGACGTCAATTAGCTGTGACATATTGTCGTCATTATTACGTCGAAATGTTGCTAGCTGGGATACTAAGGATGAGTCATAGAACACGTCACAACTAAGAAAATCCCCATCACTAATTAACAAAAGAGATCCCAAGCCTTCTGGGTTGACCAATATCACCCCGTTTTATTCTGGAATGACTTGATATATTTTAATAAAATGATGCTTACTTTATTTGACAGCCTGACATTAGATCCAATGAGAACAAACCCAGCCCAATTAGCGGGATGAGCAAAATGTTTGGTATGTTGAACAGTTTGCATTGCCTCAGACAAAGCCCTAAAATCAACAAGGTTAAGATTAATTTCGTCAGTTGATCAAATAAAATAAAACTCATATTACTTACCTAGCAGCTCTAGTTCCTTGTAGTAATGCTGAATAGAATGCTCGTAATAAGATTTTCGTTGCAGTATCAGGTACTGGCCATAAAGAAACTAACACCGATTGAGCTCCTGATGCCAATAGAGCTCGGACTAGGGCTATGAGACCGTCTGAAGTGGCCCAGCCTTGTTGGTCTCGCGTGTGGGAGGAACTTACCTACAAACAAATTGTTTAAAATCAACAATAAGAGCGGCACTAATTCTATTTTGAGCCTAAGAACTAGAAGGGTATTTTTACTTTCTCAGTGTGAGCTAAATGGTAATTCGTATATCCACCAGAGTTGATTGATTTGATGTGCCAGTGCAGAATCACCACATTTTTGTTTCATAGTTAAAAAAAACTGATCATTTCCATTTAGAGGGTTGCCGGTACAAAATATTGCTCACCCCAAAAAAAGCGCTTGATTTAGAACCTGTTAACAATTTTTAGTTTACGGGCCTTCTCAAAGACTTTTCCAAGAACAGGGACCACTTTCGAAGATTTTAGCGTCGATGGAAAAACAGATCGTTCCAGGCACACATTAAATGATTTAGTGACCAATATGTCGTGAATAATGCACTTTAGTATTTTACTGTTCAAACCAAAGACATTTCACAATATCACGAACATCAACAAACGATAATTTCTCGAAATTCAACTCTTCAGTGGGAGAAGAAATACCAGCTGTGTCAAGGTAATCAGCAAAACCTCTGGCTAATGTGTGCACCTAATTTTTTGCTCTATTGGCAAAATCTTTGGTCGATAATGTAAGCTTTCCATTGAGAAAAAAAAAACAGCTGACAATAAGTGTTTCCAAGGCTCAAAATATTAATATTTGCCATAGTATATGAATAATAAAGAGCTTTACGTACCACTACTAATCTAGCTGATAATTTTAATGACAAAATATCAGCAGCACTTAATAGGAACTCGGATAAAGGTGGTAGATCAGCACTAGTTGAGACTTCAGTATGTTCATCCTCATCATTTGTGTCTGATATGTATAAACGTTTCGCAGTACTTTGATCCAACACCTAAAAAAAGCATTATTTATACCACCACGTCTGGAAGTTATTTTACTCAAACTAACCTCTGCCGGGCTGAGAACCAAGCTGGACAACTTCCAGGACACATGCGTCGCAAAATGTACACATTCCGTTTCCTGGATTTGAGCTAAAATCATTTCTTTGGTAGCAGAACTGCCTGTAAGTACTTGTGTTTGGAGTAACTCAGCTACCATTGTAGCTTCTTGCTCTGCTTGTGGAATATCCTTCCATCCCCAATGCTCTGTCACAGTGTGCGGTAATTTTGGGTTTCCTACTACTAGGCTACGAACCTAAAATAAATAAATAAAATATATATATATATTTGTCAAAAAATTAATACAATAATTTGTAGACAAGATTGTTGTTACAAACAAAGAGATCATAAGAATAATGATTACAATGATATAGTAACTCTATATTGTACAGGTACATAGGCAAGTAAATAAACAGAGACAAAGCAAAACAATTACGTATTATATTATTAGCAAAAATAATTATAATTAATAATTACGTAATAAATAATTAAAGCATTTATTGCACAAACATAAAATAAAAAAAATAATTTAAATTGCAATATTACATACAATATGAATCTACCTATCCAACCTTGTGCAAAAGCTTATGGCTATTCTTCCACTCTACCTATATTTCCAACATCTACTTAACAACAACTACTGAATTCACAATAATAACAAAGTAGCAAAAGAAAACAACAACAAAAACAGTTCAATTGCATTACATTAAAACGAAAAGAAAACAAAGAATCTGCCTCAATTAAACAATATTTGCTTTAGATTATCTTGAAATTGCCTAGGTGACAGTTAAAGTAAGTCACAGTAACTGTTCAATAAAGCTGGGGCAGCCTATGTAAAGCAACCCTCAAATCTATCTAGCTTTGATAATTCAAAAAGATACTTGGGAGTCTTCGAAGTGGACATCATCATCGTATACAAATATTCAGTCCTAAGATTGATCCTAGGTTCATGCAGTCGAAACAAAAAAGGTCATATATGAGCCTGGTAAGCAACGTTACAAACAAATCTAACACAAGCGTTTTGAATCATTTGAATTTTGGTTTGATTAAAACGATAGTACACTTGCGAACAGTAATCTATATGCGGATATACAAGTGATTTAACGAGGTTCAACTTAGTTTCTTCGTCAACAATATGTTTTAAATGATGGAATGACCTATATATAGAAGAACAGTGTGACTCAAATTTCAGGTTGTCGTCAATAATTACTCTAAGGTTACGAGCACTTGAAACCCACTTAACAGCAACGAAAACCCTATGATTCTGTTTAATATTGTTTCTGTTCCGTTAATTGCCAAAACACAAAGCAAGCGTTTTATTATTATTATTAGTTCAGACAGTAAGCGGTGAAACCGATAAGACTGTCGCCCGATTTGTAAAAGATAAAACTCGGCTCAGTGCATAAAAACACGACGATTCACTATAACGAGTAGTGGATCATGCAGCTGCCCCGATCCTTAAGCGTAATGTCCAGTCTGTTCTTAAAACTATTCACTGTTGGCGCTGATACAACCTCCTCCGACATATCATTCCACGCATATACCACTCTATTTGATAGAAAGTTTCTTCGAGCGAGCTTGGCGCATCTTTCTTTGCACAATTTCTTGCTGTTACCACGTAGGCTCGGATTTCTATTAAGATGAAAGAGATCCAAGTTTATTGTGTAATGTCCGCTAAGAACCTTATACGTCTGTATCAAGTCGCCACGACGACGCCTTTCTTGAAGCGTTGTTAAGTTCAAAGCTCTTAGCCGATCTTCATATGGCAGGTGCCACAGCGCGTGTGGAAGCTTGGTAAATCTTCTCTGAACTCTCTCCAAAGCCTCAATATCCTTAACAAAATAAGGAGACCATACACTATTGGCATATTCCAGACCCGGCCTGACAAACGATTTGTACAGCCTCAGAACCATGTCATTGGACCTTGATCTAAATGCTTTCCGGATCAAATACAACAATTTGTTGGCCTTCTTCACTACACTTGTATATCCGAGACATGGATTTCCCATTTTAAATCATTGGTAATAATCACGCCGAGATCCTTTTGCTGGAGAGTTGGTCTTAATTCGTGTCCACCAAGCGTGTAGGATATTTCGGGGTTATTTGGTCCCAAATGGAGGACTGTACATTTATCCAAATTCAAACTCATCAGCCAAGTTGACGACCAAGTCATCACTCTGTCGAGATCGGTCTGGAACACCTCAGCACTCTGCAGCGGATCACAAAACAGCTTAGAAACTTGTATTTGCATTTATATTTTCCGTCAGATCCGATATGTAAACCAGAAACAACAGCGGGCCCAACACCGAACCCTGAGGCACCCCGCTGTAGACCGGCAGTCTACGGGAAATCGAACCATTCGCCCTAACCTAGAAACTTCTTCCTCTAAGGAAACCCTCAATCCATCGCAGGAGTTCTCCGCGAATACCATAATGTTCCAGCTTCAATAGCAGACGAGCGAATGGCACCTTATCAAATGCCTTCTCAAAGTCCAGGTACACCACATCAGTAGGCTGACCATCATCGTTCTGTTTGGTCCACAAGTTAAGACATTCCAGCAGATTTGACTCCACTGATCTTCCCGGCATAAATCCGTGTTGTTGGTTAGGAATAACGTTTGACTGCAGTAAAAATGGAGTCATTGCCTTCGTAATAATTTTCTCCATGCATTTGCACAGGGTCTATAATTTTCAGCATTGTATTTGTTCCCTTTCTTATAAATTGGTATGACTATTGCATTCGACCACCCATCTGGCAGGGTTCCGGTGTTAAAACAATTCTGCATTGCTCTTGTTAAAGGTTGCAACAGTGGTTCAATGCATCTCTGGAGGAAAACCGGTGGGATCTCGTCCGGACCTGGGCTGGAGTCAGTCTTCAGTGCTGTGATAGCCTCCCTCACGTCGTTGTTTGTAAAATTGACAGTTGTCATTGATTGTGGGTTCCGGGTGTTTTGCGGTAGTGTAGGCATGTTACCGGCCGCTTCCCTGGTGAAAAAACTGCTAAACTGATCAGCGAACATATCAGCGATTTCCATTGAACTTGTTATCATTTCGTTGGTAACGCTTCTTCTCAGTGAAAAGGTTGCAACATTTGAGTTCAACGATCTTCGTATGTAAGCATAAAATTTTTTGTCCGAACCATTTGCCAGCCCATTTTCATATTTAGTTCTGGCATCTGCTATCATTGTTTTGAGTTTGTTGTTTTGTGTTCTGTTTTATCTGGGTTAATTCGGAGTCCATTGTCTTTGCACCAAATAGAAAACATTTTTAAATCACTATTAACAGTCACGAAAGCATTCTCCGCTTCCGTAAAGTAAAGTACATCATCCGCATACATATGAAGCACCATGAATGGATGGTGATCAAGTCTTTGGATATGCCACACTATCCGGGCTGCACAAAGTGAAACTGCTTTCATCAGCAAACAGACACACTTTACCGCTGATATCCAGACAAGCAATGTTTCAACAAACATGAACATCATCACAACATAAACAAAATAAGACCCAGTACCGAACTCTGTGGAACTCCACAATCCATCGGCCTGCAAGACGATACAGTTTTGTTAACCCTCAGACACTGACTTATGTTGCTGAAATACGACTTGAATTCGGTAGTGCTGCATCTTGTTAATTAGGATGTTATGACTCACACAGTCGAATGCTTTGGAGAAATCACAGAAAATTGATGCTGTAGAGTGGATATTGTTTAAGTTGGAGTATACATTGTTGAAGATGGAGAATATAGCATAATTTGTGCATTTGTTCAATAGTTAGTATTTCATATTTGTGCAAAAATGATAAAAGTCTCATTTTAACCAATCTCTCAATGATCTTGGATACATGAGAAAGAAGTCACCACCCTTGTGCAGAGGAACGAGAGTGTTTCATAAGATATGTAAATTGTTATTAATTTTCACTTACTGCTTGCTCATTATCCTGTTTTCTGCTTCTGCCAGATTTAAGTGAAGTCAAATTTGGTACTACTAATAAAGAAAACCTCTCACACAGATATTCTGAATTTTCGTTATCCGAACGCAAAACTGGAAACGGTATGAGGTACAAGTCACCTTCAAGCACTAAAATTAGTTCACGCCTAGTGGATGATTTCGAATGTGAAGCTGCAATAAAAAAAATATTGGAACTTGTTGTAAACGTCAACTAATTGTTGTATTTCAGTTACCTTTTGGTGCTAAAAATTCCTCAAAGGGTTGTAAAAGTAAGGTATACAAAGCATGTAGACATGAAGGTCCCTTCCAAGCTTGTCTGCGATTAATCCTTGTGGATCCTTGTGCACTAGTATTAGATCTAGAAAGACATTATCATATTAAATGATCCTAACATAATATATCTTGATTATTTACCTTGTGCTACCTTGTAGGGAGGCTACTGATCCTCCTACACTTCCTAGCGAAAAAAGTGAGCTCAGTGAGTAGTTGCTAGAATTCATTAAATGTTGCCTGTTTACCATTCTTAAGAAACCTGCAAAATATAGTTAAGTATTAGAAATTTGCTAATAGATTTGATATTATACACCTACCTGTTCTCTCTGATAAATTATCTTCCATGTACTGATCCTCATTAATTGTTGTACAAGGCGACAACTCCAATCCTAAACTATCTCGTACAGAACTCACTAATTTCTCCAACACCCCCGGTCCAGACGGTATGGGATCAGTACTGTCATCTTTATCTGTCTCTTGTGACTCCATTAAAGATGCGGAATGAAACTTCACGACTCCTAAAAATTGATTAAGTATGAGTAAATAGCAGACTTAAAACGCAGTTCTAAATGTACCTTTAGCAGGTAATATTAACCAGGCATATAAGTATCCTGCGGCAACACTGTAGTACAGTACAGGCGCCCCCTGACGATTAACAATATCTTTCATGTGTTCCAATGTGTTTATACCGAAATTGTCACTTTTACTTGATTTACGTTTTGATTTCGTATTTCTCACGCCTTGTCGTTCAAGAAGTAGATCGACGAAAGCCCGGTTTCGACCTCGTTCTGCCATAACTAGAGCTTCATCAGGGCGGTTCAGACCTAAATAGTATTAAACACTTGTTGAACAAACCAAAGTACTAAAGAAACAGAACTTACATATTAAAACGCGTTGCAACACCTGATAGCTCGACGATTGCAGCTCAAACAGAGATATTTTATAATCCGATGAATTTCGTATTTCTCTCCGTATATTTTCCAGTAAATTAGTAGTAATTTCTAATTGTTTCTGTGCACCTTCCAAATCGCCATTTGCCCATAGAGCTAGGCCTAAACGATTTCGAATTTTCGCCTACAACAACTCCTAGTTATTAGTTTTCGACAAACCAGCAAAGAGAGAACATTTACCTCTTCATCTCGTCTACCTAAGGCTTCAGCAATACAAAGACCTTGAGTTAAATATGCAACGGCCTGTGGTCGGTTACCCAAAAGTTGATGAACTCGACCTAATGAACTGTATGCTAGCGTTTTCGCCATTTGATCATTGGTGTTCATCGCTATTGATAAATGTTGTTCCTGATATTGAAGAGCTTTTTCCAGATTACCTAACATCTCATATACAGCACCTAGGAATTACCGATAATGTGTTACCAACAAATGAACATAATTTTTTTATTTACCAATATTTCCACAAGCTCTGCTTTGTAACGTTGGCATATTGATCTCCTGCGATATTTCCAAATCGTTCTGATGATACCGAAGTGCAGAGGTGTATTCACCCATTTGCTGATACACATTGCCTAATCCAGAGATTGCCTCGGATTCCATAATTTTATCATCTACAAAAGAATCATTACATATCAATTGTCAACAACGGATTGTTCATCATTACTTAATTCTCTTGCAATAGACTTTTGATGTTCCAAACACGACACAGCTTGATCCAGGTTTCCTAAAGTTGCATGAAGTTGGCCTAATTCACCGTAAGCTGCAGCTTTTGCTTCAGGATTACCAAGTTCGTGTGAAACAACTAAACGTTTTTCCAAACAAACTAACGCCTGCTGTAAATTACCCAAAGATCTATGGGATTGTCCTGCAAGGAAAATCAGCTTTAATCATTGATTCCTTTTGCAGAAAAATTAGTAAGTGTACCTAGTCCTCTATAAGCTCTATCTTGATCTCGGACGCTCTTAAGTTTGAGCGAAATAGCCAAATATTGCTCATGACATTTTGCAGCTTCCTCTGGATCACCAAGTGCATCATAACAGTCACCCAAACTACCAAACGCACGTCCTTTGTCAAGCTGAGCTGTAGGCGTGCACAACCGTTCTAGGGTAGCTAATTGCTGTTCGAAATATCCAATAGCATCTTCATAATGACCCATATTCAACCTTGCGATGCCCAGATTTCCATAAGCTTGAGCTTCTACAGCGCAGTCTTGAAGCTCTTGTGCTCGTTCCAGTTGTTCTTGGTAACATTTCACTGCATGTGTATAATTTCCTAAAGCCATATGGACAACTCCTAAGTGACCGTGAGCACGACATTCACCAGGTAATTCAGACATTTCTTGACGCAGAGTCAATTCTTGTGTATGGTAACCTGGAATGAATGACAAAGTAACAATTGAGTTTTTAAGGTACTTACGAATTAAGTTACTGGTCAAGCAACCCAACCGGGAAGAAAAATAACAACATGGAGAAAATCAAACACCGCGCAGTTATAAAGTCTTTCATTGGTACTAGAAGATGCTCGGTTGAAGTAAATCTAGCCGCAGAAACCGTTTTTAAAATGCTGTATGATCACCTTACCATGACAAAAGTCAGTGAAAAGTGAATGCTTAAAATGATCACGCCACCGCAAAAACAACAGCGCTTGAATGTTCTTGTTAGTTTTTGGACCTCTGTAGTGGAGTTAAGGAGGGTGTGCTGGCTGGGATTGTTACTGGAGATGAAACTCGGGTTTCATGGTTATGAACCTGAGTCCAAGAACTCCATGCGATGGCATAAAAAGGCACACCACTACCCAACACATTTAAGGTCCCATAGTCAGCCGGAAAACTCGTGGCGACCATATTTTGTGACTGCTCTTGATAGATTATAAAGTTGCATTTTTTTTCTACCGTTAAAATCATTTACCTAAAGCTTTATCCAAACGTCTGAGCAATCTGTGAGCGGTACCCAAAGCTCCACAAGCAGCTGCCTCCATGCCTCTTTCTCTATTACTTCGTGCTAATGTCAGTTGTCTGTGGTACATAGTTACGGCTTCCTCAATTTTATCTTTTTTTATTAAAACGTCTCCTATATTACCTAGTGCCCTGAATTTACCTGAAAGAAACATATGACAGTTATACGATACATACTATCATCTTCGCTTATGAAATGAAGTACCGGATAAATTATTGGTCATATG
Organism: Apoderus coryli; assembly: GCA_911728435.2. Taxonomy (NCBI): domain Eukaryota; kingdom Metazoa; phylum Arthropoda; class Insecta; order Coleoptera; family Attelabidae; genus Apoderus; species Apoderus coryli. The sequence continues at coordinate 30,140,974 of OU452198.1, read as the reverse complement.
CGCTATAACCAAAAAGTACTTTTGACATTCCAGTGACGTTTCCAATTGTCCCAAAGCTAAGTGGGCCAATCCTAAATTACAATAAGCTCGACCCATATTCATTTGATCTTGTAGATCCTTTGCTAAAGCTAAATCTTGGTCATAGTATCGTACCGCTTCTCGATAATTACCGATGCAATAGTGAGCATAACCTAAAATTCAAATACATAATCAACTATTTCCAAAAAGATAGTAAAGGAGGTTACCTAAAAAGTGACATGCTTTAGCTTCTCCTTCTACATCTGAGAGCTCTTGTGATAACATAAGATATTGCTCGTAATATGGTATAGCTTCAGCAAATTCAGCTCTAGAGCTGAGACAATTAGCTAGATTTAACAAGGCGCAGGCTTCTCCAGCTGTGTCCTTAAGTTCACGTGCTATGCCTAAAACACGATTAAATTAAATGATTTAACGATTCGAGACCATAAATATTTGTCATTCACAAACACTGGTCTTCAAAAATGTTTCCAAATAACAAAGGTAAAAACGATTTGGGTCACACTGCCTGCCCATCACCACTGGTAAGTTGTGGATCAACGAAACAGTCCGCCTGGTAAAAGCATGGTAGTGGGAAACAAATTTCCAATATCACTAGAAGTCTTGTTACTTTATCTAACAAGCAATTAAATAAATAAATAGTTCATTTCCAACAGGGTATAACCCCAATTACAACATAATCACATTATATCAGTGTCTATATGAAGTATAAAAACAAAAAAAATATCTTTTTATACGAAAAATGAATGAATGAACATGAAAAAAAAAAAGAAAAGAAAAAACAGAATAAACCATCAAAACATAATTCAATATTATAACAGAAACTATAAATAAGTAAGCAGTGAAACTGTGTTTTAATCTCTGTTTATACATTTTAACCAAAACCTTACATTTCCATTGTAAAATTAGATTATATCTTATAAATACTTAAAAATAATAAATATTACCTCAATATCTTCAATATTGTGCTCTTAAATTTTAAGCTATTTAAGTGAAACAATAATAAAATTACTCAATAAACAAGTAATAATTTTTTTTTTAATTATCAATAAAAAATTCATGACAGTCCAAAGAAGACTTCTTTAATTGAGTATATATCTCTGTACTTCCATAAAACTCTGACCAACCAATTCACCAAATCAAGCCCGACATTGTGGCAACAATATTCGCGAGCGTGCAGTGGTTGATATCAAGCAAGTGCGATACTCTGTTAAAACTGTCACAAATATAGTGTACAGGAGACTGAAGCATTATGTTAGTACGAAAAGGATCCTCGTAAAATATAAACCTAAGCCTGCCAGCCTGTCGTGGTACTAGAAAATTCAATTTAGACAATAAATACTCACAGTCTGTTGAGCCATGCAATAGACTGTGCAAACACTTAACGGCTAGCAGTCTTCGACGGCTTTCTAGTGAGGTCTCCCCGCACTCGTATAGTAAAATCTGATAGTCGGTTCCCCTCTGCCGATAAACACTATAATCCCTAAATAACAAATATTTCAGAAATCTTCGATGCACCGCGTTTAGAGTCTCAGCATGTCTATTATAGATTGGGTGCCATACAATTTGGCAATATTCCAGTTTCTTATAAAAGCACTAAATAAAATATTAAAAGTTTTGGTGTTATTAAAATATTTACAATTTCTCAGGATAAAACCAAGCAGCTTAGTGCACTGTCGCGAGATGTGCTCCACATGAACCACAAAGGAGAAACGCTCATCAAAATAAACACCCAAGTCCCTGAGACCCGTCTCTCGATTCAAGACAGAACCGTCAATGTAATAATTAAAAGTAATTCTATTGTCTTTTCTCGTATAGGTCACCACATTACATTTGTTTATATTCAGATGCAACTTGTTTCTATCACACCAGAAAATGCAAGTATCTTTGAAGATACAAACAGTCGTCAAGGCTACGAATTTCATCAAAAAGTTTTAAGTCATCGGCAAACAGTAGCCCATTGCACAACACAATCGAAAATGTCGGTAATAAAATAATAAACAGCAATGGACCTAAGTTGGATCCCTGTGGTACGTCTGATGTAGGCACAAACTTGAATGACTCATACCCTTAATATTTCATAAACTGGCGACGGTCCAATAGATAAGATTTAAGTACGCCGTCCAACCCCGACGAAAAACCAAAACTTTCAAGCTTTCTCAATAGAACATAGTGGTCGATCTGATCAAAGGCCTTTCTGAAATCCGTATACACTACATCAATTTGACGACGCGAGTCCAAAACATCATAAACATGCTGTGAAAAGCAAGCCAAGTTTGTCGCGCATGATCTGCTTGAGAAAAAGCCATGTTGTTTAGTTGTAATAGAATTTTTGACAGTAGAGAATATATATTCAGACAATAATATTTCAAACCATTTAGAAAAATTACACAAAATTGAAATAGGTCTATAATTAGTAATGATACTAGAGTCTCCCTTCTTTAGAATTGGAATTACTCTTGCAGTTTTCCACAAGTCCGGAAATGTGCTAGTTCGTAGAATTAAATTAGAAATATGACACAAGGGATTAGATAAAGGATAAATACAGTCCTTTACAACAAAACTGGGCACACCGTCCGCTCCCAACGTATTCCCAAGCAATTCGTAAATAAAGCCGCTAGGGAATTCGGGCGTATCTGCTGTTGGCAATAGGATTTAATGGAGTTGTTACTTCTTGTGCGGCCATCATTTGTGAACTGTGATTCACCGGGCATATTGCCTGCTGACACTAGATGTCGCCAATAACATCTCTTTGTCAGTCATCTCTCGTGCTAGTATAAGCTCTACGTAAATGTTGGGGATTTGGGTCACACTGCCTGCGCCGATCACCACTGATCAGGTGTGGATCAACGAAACGGCCGGTCTGGTGAAAGCATGGTAGTGTGAAACAAATTTCCAACATAACTAGAAGTCTTGTTACTTTATGTAACAAGCAATCCGTAAAGGTGAAAATGTTTGAAGACAACCAGTGTTTGAAAAACAACTTTTAATGAGCATTACCTAGATGTGCTCTATAGTGAAATAGAGCCATATCGTGAGCGCCTAGTGCTTGATACGCAACAGCTAGGTTACCATGTGTACTAGCTTCAGAACTTCTGTCATGAACTTCCTGCAAGTATTAAAGAATATTAGCTCGGAGGATGTTAAAACTGCCCTATATTAACACCAAGGCCTATTAATTTTAAGTGTATCTTTTTGTAAAGGGCTTGGATATTCTCCTACAATTCCGAATACAGTTCTATACTCGATCACGTTACACCATTGACATCCTCACCTTACTAATCGTTAATTCTTGCTTGTGATATTTTATAGCAGATTCATAAAATCCTGCCGCTGAATAAGCATTCCCAATATTCCCATATGCTCTACCCATACCAGCCCTATCTTGCAATGTTCTTGCAATAGCTAAATGTGCTTGATGTAATTTTAACGCTGCATCGTATTCACCTAGAAAGAAAATCAAAAGTAGTTTATCGTATTTTTTGCGCAAGCATTAATATGCTTAGAGGCTTACCTAATAGTTGATACACAATTCCTAAATTTGAACAGGCTCTCCCTTCACCCACTTTATCTCTGGTAGCTAGGGCTACATCTAGTTGCCTCTCATGCCATTGCTTGGCTTGACCATAATCCCCTACAAAAATATATAAATTCCCTATAATTTGCCTCAAAATGCTTATTCATTAAATTACCTGCGCATCTTGAAGCATGTCCTAAGCCTGCATATGCTCTAGCTTCGACAGACCTAAAATGTGTTTTAATAAATATTACGTACTTTAAAATGTTACTAAAACTCACTTATCACCAATAGTTTGAGCTATTCTCAATACTTTTTCATGGAAAAAGATAGCTTTATCAAAGTTTCGTTTATAATGATGACTGGATCCCAAATTACTATATGCTCTTGCTTCTTCAACCTTTAAAAATAATTTAATAAAGATCCAATGTGTTTACTAATAATTTCTTATTTCTTGTTACCTGATTTCCAAGCCGTCTAGCAATTTTCAAATGCTGCGTATGACAGTCAACGGCTGAATCAAAATCACCCATCGCCAAATAAACTGCTCCAACATTACCAATTTCTCGTGCCTCCTGTAATCTATCACCCATCTGTTTCACCAATTGAACGCATTGCTTATGCGATGCTAAGGCATTCGGATAATCGCCGATAGCTGTGTACACATGACCTAGAGACGTTAGAGCAGCTGCAGCAGCTTGGGTATCCTGCAAATTCAAATTAAGAGATTATCACTTTTCATTTGTTGTTCTGGTTGGAAATTTTTGCCTATTTTCCAGACCACCTGGAAAAGGAGCTAGTAAAGCATTGCCTGCCAATGGAGAAAACCTTGTATGGGGTAACCGCACGGGATGTCTGTAATATCGCATTCCACTTGACTAGGAGAAATTCCTTTTCATTACTCTATGAAAGCCGACGGGATTTGACAACAAAAACGTTGACGAGTTTTTGGAACTGTTAGATAAAGAAATGGAAGAAAAACACTTTTCAGCTAATCAAATATTTAACATCCATGAAAGTGGCCTTAGGATAGTCAATCAAAGTGTTCTGAGGTATTTTCTCAAAGAGCTTAGTGCAGTGGTATTATGTGCCCCTTTACTTCCCTCGCAATAGTGCCAGTGAATAAATAAGGAAGGAAGCTTCACCTGACAGTCTATTTGCCTTCCATTCATCAAGCAGGTATTCAGTTACGTATCTTCAAATAGTATTCTTCCTACACATCAGTCGGGATTTTGGAAAGCTCATGGCACCACTTCATCATTGTTGAACCTTTCGGATAATATTGTGAGAGCTTTGGATAGGGTATTGTCAGTGGCGCTAGATTATTCGAAGGCATTCGATCTGCTGAGCCTTCCTTCCTTCCTTGTTGCTAAACTGAAGTATTACGAGTTTAGCGATAGGTCTCTGTTGTTTTTTCAATATTACTTATCGGATCGCACCCAATTCGTATTACTTAATAGTAACGTGTCTTCCTGTGAACCAGTTATTTCCGGTGTTCCCCAGGGCTCAGTTCTAGGCCCATTACTATATTTAATTTACACGTCTGATGCTGCACCCTCGGTGACTCATTCTCATTTACAATTCTACGCTGATGATACTCATCTTTGGCATTACTTTTATAATAAAAATGTTCATTTAGCTTTAGCCAAAATCAATCAAGATCTCAAAGGTATATATTCTTTGTCCCATAACTTGAAAATCAATCTAGGTAAAACTACGGTCATGGTATTTTGCTCAAAAAACTATAGAGCTCACATTGAGTCCAACCTAGATATCAAAATAAATGACACACAATTACCTTTCACAAATCAAGCTAAATATCTGGGCTTGGTTTTTGATGTTAATTTACGGTTTAAAGAACACTGTAAAAGCTTACTTCAGAGATCTTATGTTCGAATGAAAATGCTTTATGCCAACAGAAATATTCTGAATTATAAAATGAGGAAAAAAACTTTGCGAATCACTGATTATGCCGATCACCACTGATGAGTTGTGGATCACCGAAACGGCCCGTCTGGTGAAAACGTGGTGGTGTGAAACAAATTTCCAACAAAACTTAAAGTCTTGTTACGTTATGTAACAAGCAACTCATAAAAAAGCCTCCCGCCAGGGAATTCGGGCGTATCTAGTGTTGGCAATAGGATATAATGGAGTTGTTTCTTCTTGTCCGCCCATAGTTTGTCAACTTTGTTTAACCGGTCATATTGCTTGCTCACAGTAGATGCCGCCAAAAACATGTTGTTGTTACTATTTTACTTACAAATATAAGGAGACCTATTTGCCAGACCACCTGGAAAAGGAGCTAGCATTGCCCGGGGTATAGAGTAACCAGACGGGATGTCTGTAATCTCGTATTCTAGTTAGCTAGTAGAAACAACATCCCAAATTCCTTTTCATTACTTAAAAACCGGCTGGAAATGACTGGCTAACAGTTGACGAGTTTTTGGACCTGTTAGAGAAAAAAATGGAAGAAAAAACTTTTCAGTTAATCAGATATTTGAAGTGGATGAAAGTGGCCTCTTTACTTGTATTCCCTCGCAAAACTGCCAGCTTATTTGGAGATCCAAACTGGCGAAAGGACAGTCAATGGATTTCGACAAAAGGGCCTCTTTTCAGTAAACAGAGCGTGAGCAAGAACATGCTGATGAAGAAGCAAATGGACCACATACCACATAGTTCCTATTCATGTTCTTCAAAAACGACAAGGCACTAGCGCTGAAAATCCGGAACAGCAATCAGTTTGACTAGACCCCAAACAAAAATGAACGGGAAGAATCAATCCTATCGGGAAACGAAAAAAATAAAGCAAAAAGTTGGGTTCGATCAAAAAAAAATTCCAAAAAGCCAACTGACGATGCAAAATCTGCTAGCAGCAAAATAGATGTTGACGCCAAATCAAGTTCAAGTTGTCTTAGGAAAAAAGCTAGAAACACCTGGTAGAAGACGACACATCTTCCGATGATATAAATAACTCCTGGATGACTCCACTAATGAGGAAGAATTGCTGATTATCAACAGTAACCTAAATGATGCCAGAATGTCTTTTCTGTTCAGGAGGTTTTACGGCTGACTTGAGAATCTGCAGAGAGGTAGCAAAAAGTGTTGAAGATGATGCTACCCCAGAAGAGCAAGGAATATTTTACATACATGGAATCGCGCAACCGAAAAGTTGCTGAAATGTCTGTCAACGCTGCTGCAACTTCTGGAGTTTACACATGCATTGGATCAAAATAAATCATGCAAATTACGACATTACTAACCGCCCTTGGGCGGGAAGCGGTTACTTCCCAACCATTTGGCAAGGAGACGTCAAACTTCTAAAAAGTCAGAAATGTCAAGTTTACATATATGGTTGTAAATAAACATACCTTACATTTCATCGCCAATACCAACTGGTATCTATGTGCAGTTAACGCTTCTTTGTATGATCCCTGACTGAAATAAGCTGAGCCTAAATTACCATGCGCTCGGCATTCACCTGCTGTATCGTTAAGGCTTTTTGCAATTGCCAAATCCTGTTGCATATATCTAAAACATTTCAGTAGTTGCAAACTTGTTTTCTGATGGTTTCACCACTTACCCTATGGCTTGATCAAGCTGATTGAGAGCCCAGTGCGCAGAACTCAATGCACTAAACACTGATCCACGCAATTTTAGAGAATATGACCCGATCCGTAAGGCTGCCTCTAAAACTGTAACTGCAGAATGGTAAAGTCCTGCTGCCAAAAGTTCCTAGAAAATTACAATTAGTCAAATATGTACAATAGCACAAAGATTTAGTGATGTTACCTGGCCAACAACTGATATCAAGACAAATGGACTCTGACCCAAATTCATACCATCCAATTGCTGAAAAATCGGCTCTAAATTGTGTCGTAGCGGTGATTTGACTGATGCTTCGATTAGAGCGCTCAATAGCTGCTGTGAGGTAGGATCTTGAGCCAATCCTTGACTGAATGCCGCTAGGGCCTCCCCATGTCTTCCTAGACATTGTAGGGCTACACCTTGCCTTTATACAATAAAATATTAAAATTAAAAGCTTTGCAATAGGAACAGGAAGCTCCACAGAAGAGGTTTTTGGTGCTCGTTTGAGAGCGAGATTTAATATCGCAGAACTAACCTATAATATGCTTTGGGCCATGTTGGACAGAGGTCCCTAGCGGATTGTGCATCTTGCAGTGCTTGGGCGAACAAGCCTTGCTTCAACCGGGCGGCGGATCGATTTGAATACAAAAAATGATTCGTTGGATCCAACTGTAGAGCGTCTGTGTAGAGGGACACTGCTGTACTGAAGTCACCATTTTGACAGGCGGCGTTCGATTGACGAACCTTGAAAATCATAAATAATAGATAAATGTTCGTTATATTTATTTTATAGGTAAAGTCATATTTAACCTACTTTTTCTAGAAACAGTGATCTACTTGCAGCTGGAAGTTCGGAAGTGCCTTCTGGTTCCACCTAGAAAATGTTTTTAAAACGGTATGAATTTCAACTACAAGATTGATTCAAAAGCCAATTTCTTCAAATAAATCAGCACCAGTTTTACAAGAGTGTCTTCTCATCTTTCAGTGTTCCGAGACACACTTCAAAGGATTTTGTTCTTTCTGTCGTTTTCTTTTGTGTCTCTCTTTTTTGATATTAGTAAAGGTTGTATTACATGTTTTTTCTTTGTAATTAATTTAATATATTAGTATAGGATTTTATTTTCTTGATCTTAGGTCCATTTTATAATGAATTTGTCACAAGAAAATATAATCCTAAATTGAATAACTCGTATTTTCAAGGATTACTATACTTAAAAACAGTGTGATTTACGAGGGTTATCTTTTGTTTCTATAAAAATCACGCAATCTGGGATAAGTCCTGGGGAATGAAACTCAAACAAATCTACTGGATGTACGTTATGGTCATAAGACCAATAATAACGTGAGCTGTTGGTTGGTGGATGAAAGCTTTTTATTAGGTTAGATAGATTAGATTGTTTTCGATATTTAATTAAACTTTTTATTTTCTATGAAGATATGATATGAAATACGTCAAATCCACAAACATAATTTATAATTGAAAAAAATTCGCGTGCAGCACAGTACATGTGATAGAAGTGAATACTTCTTTCACGAGAATTTCAAACCACAACATATTTATTTCTCTTGGGTAAAGTACTTACATATTATTAATATTTTTAATTGACTCATAATTTTCAAACGAATCCAAGCATCACTACGCCCAAGCACAATCTTCTTCCTTATGGCTGACCCTCTCTAATATTTCGGTATTATATATGATTACTGTTTACGTTTACCTCCATAAAAAATTGAATTCAATACCTACCTATACCGGTTGTATCGACAGTATCTCGTCTAATACACAATCTTTGCCTTGTAAAATATCACCCTAAGTGTAGCTGTGCCTATGCATGCACTCGTTTTCTCTCGCCGCTATATACATAATAGTGTATGGTATAGGATATAGTGTGTAGCATACACCACAAATATCTGTCTCTCTCTCCCTCATATTGGTTATATGCTTCATCTCTTGCGGGACGAAAATATTAAAACGTGTCGTGACGTGAGGCGACCTTGAAAAATCACTCTCATGCGGCCAAAGAAGTATTGACTTCAAAATAATTTCGTGGCATAGCGGACAAAATGACTGGTTCTAATTACACAAGGTATTTTGTTTATTTTAGCAGGACCTCCGTCTAATTCAGTAGAACCAGATCGAGGCCTGGGTCGACAGATACTGACGAATTCGTTTCGCTCTTATTATGAGCTCGTCAGAGTACCATAGTCGTTGCCCATCAACAATATCGGCCTGCGTTTAATCACAATGAGATATACAACAGTAGATATATGTAAACTAGTACCATCTACATAGGTACACATAGGAATGCATATTCCACCATAAAGAGGCCGATCAAATCCAATGTATAGGTAAAAATAGAAATAATATATTTACGGACACAAATTCATCTTATAATAATTTTAAATTCCTTTTTTTCTTTTTTAGTATTTTGAGCAAGTCAACAACGTACCACACATGTTTCGACATCTAAGATACCTATCATCATCAGTCATATACAATAAATTAGAACTATACTATGTGGAAAAAATTATTGAAATGTATAAAACTCATCAAATCAAAATAAATTAACGTACATTTTAAAATAAAATAAAACCGAGAAGAAAACGAATTACTTAATTTAGAGATTCTACATTGTTTTTAAATTTTTTCTTTTTGTTAATCATTTTTTAGATTTTGTTTGAGAAATTACGAATTAACGTTCTCTTTTAATGATCTTATAATGATCATTATTTTATTTTAGTTTATTTTCGATGTCATATTTTTTTTTTTGTATTTTTGAAAACGATATAACTACTTATACTAAGTAACATTATCTAATTTTTCTCTTTAATGAGATAAAAACATCTCGGACCCTGCCGGCAAATGCCTGTCGATATTCGGACGCAAAAAAACTAATTTTAAATAAAAATCGCCGTCCAGTAACTTGGCCAGTCAGGCAATAAGACCATTATTGGAAATATTATTTACAGGGTGTTTCAGAAAGACATAGCCAAATTGTTAGAGGTTACAGAACTGCTTAAAATAAGTGTAGCTTGATATACAAAATTTTTGCCGAAGCGGCCTTCCTTTTCGAGATAGAGGAAGTTAAAAAAAATATTATTTTTACTATGAATTATGAAAAATAACCGTTTCAATTTTGTATATGAATGTTTAAAAAAACTCGCGTTTCTTTAAAACATAGAGGGCACACAATGCCTAAGCTAATTTTCATTCATAACTTTTTTAATATTTATTTTAGGCAATTACAAAAAATGATAGCTCGTTTATTACCCAACAAAAAAGGTTATCTCGGGTAATCTTCGAAAAAAATGCTTGGATGTACTGTTTCCAAGAAAAATATCTTGAGGATTTATAAAATTAGTATTTAAACTGTTTTCATTGGTGCTCAAAATATCCCTCATTTTCACGAGTGCATAATCGAATCCGCTTTCCTAGAGAATACATTATTAAGGATTATCCATTAAGGCAACTCAATCCTCGTTTGCAGTTCTTCCACATAATTGACTTCAGAGGCATACACCTTTTCTTTAAGGTAATTCCAAACAGTAAAATCTAGCGGGTTGAGCTCAGGCAATCGAGGAGGCCAATGAATTGGAGCTTAGGCGTTCGTTTGTATCTTTATTGCAGGACTGATGATGGCTTGTGAAGCCAAAACTAGTTTCCATTTTCATAATTGGATTAAATATCGTGTGGAGTAGACTTTGAAAGTTTTTGTTTGTTTTCTTTTATTTGAAACTGACAGTCCACTTTGATAATGGATAATTTATTTCGTTTAAGAACTATTATCGCCAAAAGTATTTCTGCGGACCTCCATCACTTCTCTAGTTCGGTTGAAAACCATTTAACGACATGGCATGCACTTGACACCAATGCACAAGTCTTTCAACATCCTCCTGTAGCAGACAACAATCCGATGGACCACCAATACTTACGCTGTTTTTGTTTTTCTTAATTATCTCGAAAACCACGACAGATAACTAGCTAAGCCAAGCTAATTGGGAAAATGTGGTTTGTTTAAGCCACTCCCCCGGTCTTCATCTAAAAAAATTTACAACCTCAAAAGTCCTAATGAAGAATCACAGACATTCTGTAATTCTGTGTTTCCGAGATTTAAAAAGTTTCAAAACGTATTAATTTTTACAATTTTCAGACAATACGCTTCATCAGGCGTGGTAAATCCCATCTTATCAGAAGCAGCATGTAGGTATACCTACTTTTTCACATTTCCTGTAGGTACATCTGAGAAGTTTCTGATTTGACACGGAAAGACCTTGTATAAGTAGGTATATATAAAAAACACTTCCTGATATATAACACAGCATTTAAATCACTCTTTAATTATTATGATATCTATGTTTTGTTAAAAATTAAAACACAAAAATAAATACATACTTAAATTGTGAAATTGGCACTTACTTCAGTAAAATCTCGATGGGACATTCTAACACTCCAGAAATTTTATTAAAACTTTCACACACCATAATAATTAATAAAATAACAAAATGAACGACAATTTACATGGACATGATTTTTTTTTTATTTTGAATTAATTAATTAACTAAAACTAGGTAAATTTTATTGTTTTCTTTATAAACAAAACCTTTGTTGCTTTTACTTAAGATCACTGCTAACCTAAAAACTAATTTTAAAAAATCAATATCACTCAATAAATTTAAACTACATTTTCACTATTAAAAAACTTAAATATTTTTGAAAATTATTTTCGTAAAACTGTTATTTAAGTATTACTTGTTGGATAGTTACTTATCGGAAACTATTTAAAAATCAGTACAAAACTTTAATTCGATAACTTGTCTGGTAATATGTCCAATGAACTCGTAATATCGCTTATTAACACTTGAGTTTATTAACATTCCACAAACAACTATTAGGTATTTTTATTACCGCCCTTTTGTTCTTTTTCTTTTTACATTATTTATGAGTATATTAATATTCTCCGTCTAATAGTGTGGACCTAGGATTTATTTAAGTGTGTATGTTTAGTTTTATAATTTGGTTTTAAAAATGCGAGTATTATTTATTTAAATAAACAAGATTTGTTGTGGTGTTGATATGCAATTTTTTAAAAACTAGAAATACTACATAGCACTCGGTATATAATGCAAGAAAGCATTCTAACAGTTACCAACTTCTGGTTGATCGCATTCTTCAGCGGAGGCCATTTTGAATTTCAGGTAAAAATTAACTTTAGAAACAGGTAAACCATCGAAGATGAAAATCAGATGGATACAATACACCGTATTACTACATTAGTATTAATGATGTAATGTCATACTGGAGAAAATAAAATATTGCACAAAATAAAAGTACTTACTTACTGTAATAATTTTATCTATTGATTTGTACGTTTTCGTGTACAGGCTGTCCTTACACGACATATCGGTTATTTGTAGATAGGTAGAACCTTATTGAGGATTTCACGAACTATACTTTTTTGGTAAACGAAAGATGCCGCAAACAAAATGATCATAACCCTCCCTCTTAGATTGCAAGTTACAAGGCGATATTGAAAATCTTGCATTTTGGAACCTACTTCGTATCTCGGTTACCCTTTAACTGAGCGGGAAGATAAAAACTGACCTAGTTATATTTTTTTATGAGAAAAACGATTTCAAAGATATAAACCCAACTTGTCGGGCTTGTTATGAGCTTTCACTTTCAAACAATATATAGTTTTCTTTAGTATTTATTCTCATTATAAGAAAATCACATAATCGGACCGAATCAGGATAGCCATGATTGTAAAAACGCCAAATAAATATATTGACAACTGTCATAAGTGACAATTAATTCAATAATAATTACTGTTGTTGGCTATATTGTGTATTGAAATTACTATACTGAAAAATGGCTAATGGTTTGAAAAAAATTTTGAAAAACTGGATTTGATAGGAATTTTTTATGAAAGCAGGTTCAATCGAGATCGGAAATGATTTACAAAGATACGCACTTTGTTGCACTCTTGTATTGCATGTTTTTACTTTTTCCAATGCTTATTAGATATCCCAAGAGAAGGCAACCTAATAAAAGAACCTTTAGACGTCTAAAACAATATCTCACGCGGATCCTTTCACAACCTCAGGCCGAACAATTATAGAAAGGAGGATAAGGAAAATTATGAAACAAATGTTTTGGCGATGATTGACGCAACTCCAACCGTATCAGTCAGGGACATAGGGCAAATGTTGGCATTTCGAAAACTCAACTGAAACTCAAAGGATTTAATTTTTGTTTTAATGCAAACCGTATAAATTTAAAACTTGAGAAAGACAAGGTAGATTTAGGTTTAATATTTCATGTTTCGTTTTGGGGAGGAGGGGTCGCGTGTTCTTTATTATATTTTTAAAGGAATCCTTAATGCGTGAAGATATTTGAATATTTTGAACATCTGTGTTTCACAATTATTGCCAGATGATATTCCTTTATATGTTAAGGAATATATTTTTATTTTCAACAAGATGGAGCACTATGTCACAATTCAGGCGTAGTTGTAAATTATGTAGGTGCTCTCTTACTAAATCAATGGATAGGAACCGGGGGACCTGTTAACGGGCTATCTAGATCTCCAGGTTTTGGATTTCTTTCTATGGGATTATATAAAAAATATTATTTATAAACGGAGACAGTATACAAATTGTTCACAGCAACATGTGTATGCAATATTTTATATATGTCAGTAAGAGGATGGCGGCCTGGATTAAACTCGTTATACTAACGTTTCTCTCTCTAACAACAAAAAGTGCTGCCAAAACTCAAAATATAAATATATTTAGATTTAGGAAGTAGTTCATCTTACTCCATCAAACACTATCGTATCCACTAAAATCTCGTGTATTTGACTCAAATAAGAAATTCTCTTCTTTAAACTTGTTTCGGCTTTAGCTAAGGCCATCATCAGTAAACATTTTGTCACTTAACTTAGCATTTTTTATTCTTAATGTAAGGTTTTTTTATAAATCGACAAATAATACAATTGGGTGATAGTTACTAATAACTGATGAATGTAATTCACAAATAATTATGAGAAAACAAGAATTAAAATCTTTAGGATAAAGAAAAACACAAACCAATGTGTAGTTGTAGATATATGTATATAAAAAAACTTATACTAAAATAGAATAAAAAATGTTAAGTGACAAAATGTTTATTGATGATTGCCTTAGCTAAAGCCGAAAGATGTTTTAGGAAGAGAATTTCCTATTTAAGTTAAATACAAGATATTTTAGTGGAGGTTGTTTGATAATATTATAATATATATATCTTAGGAACTCTGAATTAAACAAGTCCCGTCCACAAAATATCTTTAATACTACTAGATGGCGTATGAAAGCAGATGGTATGATACTAACTGTTTTCGTAAGCCATTTAGAGAGAACTCAAACTAATTGTTAAAATGAAATTAATTATAATTTTTCTCAATAATAACCTCAACACCATTTATAACGAGATTTATGATGATAAAAAAAAAAAAGAAAAGACCATCATTGTGATTAATATAATGTAATATTTCTTAAAACAAAGTTTGTTTCCATAAAGTGACTTAGATGAAATAGAAGGGATCTTTATTCATTAAATACAATTGAATCTTTATTGCACTAATAAGATACCATTTCTCTATTATGGTCAACTATTACACATAACTAAAGCTAAGTTCTTCTATAATAATTGTTTGCCATTGATAATGTTAGCGCTGTGCTGACGAAACATGCTATTGAAGCAATCTAGTATTATAAAAGATATTTTGTGGAAGAGACTTGTTTAATTCAGAGTTCCTTAATTGAACACTCCACTTGTGAATTCGCACATACAAACAGAATATACAAGTTGACATTTTGGGTTTCGCGATTTTTGAAATTAATTTTCTATTGTCGTTGCCAACAACCACTATTAGATATTATGATGAATGAGAATCAACATTTTGAATTACAAGTTTATGTCAAGAATTTTTATAGTTTTTAAAACTGTATTACTTATTCAATAAAGAATTGTTCAACTAAAACACAATTCAATTCATATGGACTAGATATAATATCTTAGGTATTTATTTATTATTATAATTTTTTTAAATCGTCCATAATTATTGTAAACAACATTGTTTATTATTAGCTTATATATTATATAAAAACATATATATTTAAGAATTATATATTATATTTTGCATCTATTGCATAAAAAGTCACATCCATCTAGCATATCATCGATGGTAAAGTGCCACCGGATTTAACGTTTATAGAGGCAGTTTTGAAAGAATAAAGAAATCCCACAAAAAAAACAAATAACAAGAGGATGCAAGGTAGAATGGAGAAAAAAACTACAGGTGTAAAAATTCAGATAAGCCGCCCCTCACAAAAATAAAAAGAAAATTTAATGAAAAGACCTTTTGTCTTTCGGTATACCTATCTAGGTAAAGCGACCAGGTAAAGTAATGGTATTAAGATAAAACAAAAGCTTGTATTTTGGACTGGTTGTTGGAACAATATTAGTAAATTAGTTATAGACAAAGGTTAGCGCTTTGGTTAATTTTTATTTATTATCATTAAACTAATTAAACCAAATACCTATATTATACATAATCGAGTGCCATTTTCAAATAAAATAAAACAAATAACAACTTTAAATTCAACTCCACACGATATTTAGTCCAATTATGAAAATGGAAACTAGTTTTGGCTTAAGCTATAATCAGTCCTAAAATAAAAATAAACACATCATGAATAAGAGAAATTAATTATAAAATAGAACCCTGTAACATGTAAAAAAATCGTCTCGAATTTATTAGGCACAAGATCTCACCAGTTGAGAATCACAAAAGGGGCGAAAAATCGAAACTTGTGAACAAAAACAACATAAAATATCATGCATATAACAACACCCATCTAAATGGACCCCCCATGAACTTTTTAAGTTGATGTTTGGGAAAAAATGTTCCAAATAAAAGTTTAATGGTTCTGAATAGATTTTGTAAAAACAATGTTTTCACAAATACAAGGTGCTTCAGAATAGTTGGGCTTGATCCTACTTTCTTATTTCAAATAATAACCATATTTTTTTACGGTTAATACGCAGTCGTATTGTTATTGTTAATTCAAAGGCAGGCAAATATTTGGATAACGAATGTTGACTCAAAAAAATATGCTAAATATGTCTAAAATTATAGCTGCACCTCCACCCTACAACTCCAATTAAACAATATAGATGGAGAGACATGATAGACCGCAAAATTTCGACGATTATCATTAGCAAACATGAAAGTATTTTTTGTAGATGGCTAATTGTTACTGTCTATACCGGGTATTCCATTAAGGGTGGACAGGATATGCTACCTGTCAGGAAATAATAGTCGTAGGACAATGGGAAAAAAATTATTTATGGGAAATCGCTGGAAATAGTTTTTTAGTTCCTAACTATACCACTAGGGGGCGTAATAGATACAGTAATGCGAAAAATGCATTTTTATTGAAAATTTCGAAATATAAGTTAGAAAAACAATACTACCACAGTAATGCTACTGAGATTCGGCATCTTTTTGGTGTATCACTTTTTATTGTGCGGCTTGAAATAAAGGCAGCAGGGAAGGACGAAATTTTACCTATGATAATGTGTATAACTTTGGTTTGGCTTAACTGAATTTATCAATCTAATTTTTGTTTAAGAACTCAAGCCTTGCTGATGAAGAAAAAAAAAGATTTCAAATCATAATTGGTTTTTGGAGCTCCGCTAGATGGCGATATTTGCATCGCCTAAGGTTTTTTTGATTTTTCTTTTAAAACTTAAATGGAATGATACAAGTATTTTATCAAAAATGAAAAGTAAATTCAATTTGCAACAAAAAAGTCCAAAACCGCACATCAAAACCTATATTCGTTTCAGAGTTATGGCCAAAAGAATGTTGTTCACCAAAATTCGTTGAAAAATCATGTATCTTTAATTTCCCGTGATCAAGAATGCCATGGGAAATAAAGAAATAGGTTTAAACTTTATTAAACTGATAGTTTAACAAACAAAAATAATGAAAGATCCATTAAAATGACAAAAATGCAGAGCTTTCATAAAATTTGTTAAAAGAGGTAGATCTAGATTCCCATGAAACAAAATTGAGAAGTTTCCATGCATGGAGACAAATAAATAAACGCGAATATGCTGCTAAATACCCTGACCGAAGACACCATAGCAGAAAAGTGTTCCGTCGGTTAGCAGTCCGTTTACGAGAAACGGGAAGTGTAAGAGTTGATCCAGTCCCGCTCAGAAGACGTCCAGTTAGCAGTGAAGATAATATTATAAGCGTTCCTGCGTATGTGGAAGCGAATCCTCATGTAAGCGTTAGTGACATTTCTTCAGACTTAGGAATAAATCGGACTACAGCATATTGGATTTTAAA
Source organism: Apoderus coryli (assembly GCA_911728435.2). Classification (NCBI taxonomy): domain Eukaryota; kingdom Metazoa; phylum Arthropoda; class Insecta; order Coleoptera; family Attelabidae; genus Apoderus; species Apoderus coryli. Next base: position 30,123,436 of record OU452198.1, on the reverse strand, counting down.
ATCTTTTAAAATGCATCCTTACAGTATGGTTTTACATCAGGCACTTTCAGATGCCAATATTGACAAGAAGCGCCTATAGACTTTTATTATTGGCTGAGAGATATGTGCACGGAAAACCCGCAATTTCTCTCACAGATTTTAGGTATGTACTGAGCCATTTTTTCTAGTTGAGGTAGTGTTAATTTACACAATACGCATTATTGATCACAAACAAATCCTCATTGGATGCCGGAAGTTGACCATCAAAGTAGATGGAGTGTAAACGTGTGATGTGGAATCGTACTCGTAGTCAGGGTATTTAGCAGCATATTCGCGTTTATTTATTTGTCTCCATGCATGGAAACTTCCCAATTTTGTTTCATGGGTATCTAGATCTACCTCTTTTAACAAATTTTATGAAAGCTCTGCATTTTGGTAATTTTAATCGATCTTTCATTATTTTTATTTGTTAAATTAATAGTTTAATAAATTTTAAACCTATTTCTTTATTTCCCATGGCATTCCTGATCACGGAAAATTAAAGATACATGATTTTTCAACGAATTTTGGTGAACAACATTCTTTTGGCCATAACTCTCAAACGAATAAAGATTTTCCTGTGCGGTTTTCGACTTTTTTGTTGCAAATTCAATTTACTTTTCATTTTTGATAAAATACTAGTATCATTCTATTTAAGTTTTTAAAGAAAAATCAAAAATACCTTAGGCGATGGAAATATCGCCATCTAGCGGAGACCCAGAAAACAATTATGATTTAAAATATTTTTTTTCTTCATCAGCAACGCTTGAGTTCTTAAACAAAAATTAGATTGATAAATTCGGTTAAGCCAAACCAAAGTTATCATAGGTAAAATTTCGTCCTTCCCCGCTGCCTTTATTTCAAGCGTTACAATAAAAAGTGGTACATCAAAAAGATGCCAAATCTCAGTAGCATTAGCGTGGTAGTATTGTTTTTCTAACTTATATTGCGAAATTTTCAATAAAAATGCATTTTTCGCATTACTGTATCTATTACGGCCGCTAGCGGTATAGTTAGGAACTAAAAAACTATTTTCAGCGATTTTCCATGGTGAATTTCCCTAAAAGAATGTTTTTCCCATTGTCCTACGACTATTATTTCCACCCTTAATGGAATACCCGGTACATTCTCAATGATAATATTGATTCAGTGAAAAGACGAAGGTCAGTTCTATGCTTTTATGAAAACATAATTTTTGTTATCTTCATCTACATACTTAAATATACCGTACAGGGTGGTCCAAATTGGACACTTTTGATAGGAAACACCGATTTCTAGAGAAATTAGAAGAAAACTAAACTACATGTCACGAGCTCGATTTTCAAACGAAATCAAATGCCGAAAACCGCACCTCAATATCTTGAACCGGTTTTCACTTTTGTGCATTTTTAACCTACCCCTGTTACTTATTTATTTATGATTATTTTTTGTTTCCGTGAAAACATTCGCAAGGCACTTTTTGAGAGGAATCCAGTGGTGTCTCTAGTTTTTTTTAAGACTGGTGTTGAAACTATGACATAAACTTGTAATTTTTCTTATGGACTACCCTGTATATTTTTGCATATTCGTTTTAGAAATTAAATTACCTTTCCAAATATATATAATACTTGCCACTTAACTTTTGTTTTATTAATGTTTTCAACTAATGTTAGATGCGTCTTTGAAAATTTGGCGTGACATGCTGCAAAAACATAGCGAAGTAACTTTAGCGACCAACAGTCGCTGTCAAATAATTAGTATTTTTTCATTCAAATCCAAGCTTTGAACTGAAACAAGATTTTCCTTTTTTTTTAAATATGTATGAAAACTACGAAAAATATGACATGTGAAAGTGTTATTGGGAATCACATGAACATGCTCAGGCCACCAGCAATCTTTACTTTCACCGCTACCCGCTACCCTGAAAGAAGACAACCTTTTCGGGATTGGTTTCCCCGTATGCAGCGAAATCTTCTCACCTACGCCTACGGTGCGTTTAAAAAACTGTATATTTTTGCATATTCGTTTTAGAAATTAAATTACCTTTCCAAATATATATAATTTTTGCCGCTTATCTTTTAAAATATCAACGTTAATACTGCCTATTTGACAAAATTAGTCATGATATTCTCTTATCTGTTTTAAATTATTCTGGATTCTCGTCGAATGCCTTGGAACTAATGAATAGCTACTTGAAAGGTCGCTCGCAATATGTAGAAACCGATGTGGGATTGTCTTCGGTGAGTAACACTTTTTGTGGAGTACCGCAAGGTTCCATTCTTGGACCCCTTTTGTTTTGTTTGTTCCTTCCTGTCTACACCATTGTTCATCGTATATGTATGCTGATGACAGCCAGCTGAAATATTCCTTCTTTCAAAACGACATTGCAAGTGCCTCTCAGCATATAAATCACGACTTACAATCTCTTGTAGAGTGGTCCAATAGTCATCAATTAAAGATAAACCCCTTAAAAACTAATGTTTTAATGTTTTAGTGTTTGGAAGAAACAATCATGCTGTGCGGGATAATATGTCCATTAAGATTGATAATGTAGATATTGGCTTCACACGAGTTGCTAAGAACTTGGGACTTTATTTGGATGATAACCTGCGGTTTACAGAACATATCTCTAAATGTATAAAAAAATCATACGCAGCTCTAAAACTTCTATACCCTCATAGAAGCGTTTTATCCCAAGAATTAAAACTTAGATTGACGGATTCCCTGGTTCTTAGCAGCTTTACTTATTGTGATATTATCTATGGACCATGTCTATTGAAAGTTGATCAGCTTCGAATCCAAAGAGTCCAGAAATCATGTTTGAGATATGTTTATGGTATCAGAAAATTTGAACGCGTAAGCCATAAATTGGTAGCTGCTAGGTGGTTACCAATGGAGGCCAGAAGGCAATTGCATGCTGCCGTCTTGTACCACTCTGTTTTGATTCACAAGCATCCTCCTTACTTACTTAATAAAATAACGTTTAGATCGGATGTACACAACCTAAATCTTAGATATAAGGGTCTTTTGTCCCCTCCATTACATAGAACAGTCCTATTTAAACGGTCTTTTACCTATAACGTTTTTAGATTATATAATAAGATCCCCACCTCTTTCAAATGTTTAAAGTTAACTAGATTTAAACATCATATGAAACAATTGCTAACAAATCATGGTCAACTTATTTAATTGCTTTTTATTGATTTCTTCTTAACAATATAACTTTTTTTTCGTATTATTATGAGACATAAGTAGTGTTAAATTGTTTTTTTTTTTGGTGCCAAATATTATACATGTGTAAATAGATTAAGATTATGTAAGTTATTAGTAAAGTAAGGAGTAGAATTTATAGTAGTAAGTGTTCGTTAGGGTTAAAATTAAATATCAGTTATACTGCCTTTTTAACCCTTTTTGTAGTTCTGCCATTTAATACGTGATTTATTGATTTAGTTTTTTTTAATAAGTTATTTTAAGTGGAAATTTGAATTAAAGCATATTTGACTTCGCTTCTGGACATCATTAACAGCATTGATTAATTATACCGCAGATATAAAACCAAAAGCTATTCGCACTGCTGCTTCCAACACATCTCGAGAATCAGGATTTTGTTTATATGTGAGGTCTCTTATTCTTCCCCAAAGGTAAAAATCCAGATGCATTAGATCGGGGGCCGCGGTTGCCAAGCCAATTGTCCCCAAATTGTTGGTTTAAAAATGTCCTTATAATCTGTGCGTTATGACACGACGCCCCGTCTTGTTGGAAGTACCTATACGTTTTCAATTTCCGTTAATGGAAAATCATCAATAACTGGTTCAATAAATGTCCGTAATATTTCCAGATATCGCGCTGCTGTAAGGCTACCCTCAAAGATATAGGGACCAATAAACCTTCCTCTGAAAATACTGACCCAAACGTTAAAGCCGATGAATCAATCTCAATTGCCGAAAATTGAATGTCTATTTAGGTACACTTCCACCTAGGGAGTGTAGCGGCGGCGGTACTAAACTAAAAGGTCATACAGCCGCGAAGATTTGTCTGATGCAAATAAGAATAAAAAGGGAACAGGACAAATCTTGTAGATTTTCCTTATTTTTATTAAGAGTATTAGATTAGGTACGAATTAAGAATTAACTGAATTAAATAGAGAATAAAATAAAGATTATAACTATAATATACAATGCTGTGGACGCAACATTTATTGAGAGCGAAATTGTTTCCATAGCACGCAAAATTAAAAATAATGTTTTGTTCAAATTCATTTTAAAGTTATGATTTGAATTTCAAGTTCCAATTAAACACATTTTTTGTAGTTTTCTCTTTTGATTCGAAATAAATATTAATCTAGTTAAGAAAAATCGATAAAAATAAAATGCAAAGGTAATTTTTAAAATTATTGCAACTTTCCATCAACCTTTAGCCACAGCATTAATAAGTACAGCATTCCGACTCCACGTTCGCACTTTGAAAAAAACTGTGACGTAAGATGCCGCCATTTTGGGTTAGAAGTCAGGTCCTGACTAAGAATAATTATAGTTTTTGGTTTCTAACCACAGTACTGTATTTTTATTTTTGTAAAAATATTTAAGTACATAATAATATCGCTGTCAATTTCAGAAATATTTGTGGTGTGTCATAGTGATTGAAAACAACCTTGGGTGGTGTTATCAGTTAAATGTTGACATTATTGGGTGATTTTTAATAACAATAATAATAAACACAACAATAATAAAGATTTTATTAGTAAAAAAAAGACATTTTTACAAAAGGTGAAGCAGTGCTTCCTAACTTAACCTAAATTTAACTTTTATTTTGTTTGTTGAATTGATATATCTAATTTTTTTTCTGTAAGAGTCGATAATTCGAAAAGCTGAAGTCTCCATGGGTTATTGTTTTTTTTAATATAACAATTTTTTTTTTATTTTGTTAAGTTATAGTAAACGCTTTATTTAATATTTAATATTTTTTAAGTCAATTACAGTGGCTATTTTTAACTAATATAAAACGTGATAGCCCTTATTCACTGTAATCTTCAACGAAAATTAGTAAAAGTTCGTACGTATCAGTTGCTCATGGTAACTATTGGAAAAAGTTGTTATTGTCAAAAAATAATTAAGATTGTCAGATTTTTGATTAGTTTTCAATTTCTATATTATATTGGTCAGTTAAAATCGTTTCAGTTTTGTATTTAGTTTGTTATTTTTCTTTATTAATAAATCGCGTTTATTTCAATTTTCGTGGTTTATTATGAATATCGTTGTAGTGAGTTCAACGGGTAGTTTAATTCACAAATTACAACAACAGCAACTTTAAAGGCAAATTTTGGCAAAGACTTCTTGAAACTTTATAATGATATTGTCAATAAAATAACAACTAGCCACGCGACAACTTGTGTTTATGTTTCACTTGTATTTAGTTTAAAAACATATTAGATACTGTCATTTCGTAATATGAATTTTACGGTTATACAAATAGTTGTTATAAACGTAAAATTATCTAGTATTTATCTTAATTTTTACTTATTACTCACCTAACAGGATCTTTGGGGAAGCGAAAAAAATGTTTAGAGCAAGTGTACCGCTTATTGGGACAACATTTTGCAACACACACATGTCCTCCGTGATTATTCATTGTATGAATCCCAAGACACGTTAATAAAAATAAAATCCGTTTAATTCGCACGAACACTATACCAAAAACACAAAACACAGATTTAGATTTAAACACAATATTTATTTATCTCGTACACGCCGACAATGAACTATATATTCAACACAGGAGTGAAATGTATCTATCTACGTCTATGCGATTATTTTGACGTTGTAACCCATAATGGCGGCATGCGCGACGATATGCGCAGGACGGCTTGCAAACGTGAAAGTCAGAATACTGTATTTATTTAGCGTTAAACGTTTCATTTTTTATGGAAAAAGCAGTGTTAGACATAATAATTTGTAACTTAAACATTTTGAAAATATAAATTGAAATTACTGGCGGCTGAAAATTTCTTATACCTTTGCAGCCTATATTTATAACGTGTGTACTGTGACTGTAGCTGTTCATAGGGCTTCTAACCCTCATAGAACAAACGATTCCTGTAAAGAAGCAATAAAAATTATAAGATTTAGAATATAATTGGACAAAAATAAATATAAAATACAAAACACATTTATTTAATAAAATCAAAACAATGATATAATAATAAGTACTTGTTTTATTATTTTATGGTTATAGGTATAATTTTTATATATATTTTTTTTCAGAATATCTATAATTTAAAATTTAAATATAGTAGCAGTAATTTTTTTCTTTTATGTTTGTATTTTTCTCTGATATGTTCAACGGCATTCTTTTTAAATAGAAGGCGAAATAAAAAAACTATGCCTAAACTGAGATGGAAAATTATGAGGCAATTAATAATGTAATTTTATACGCGGTGTGTAACTTAAGTAATGAGACCGCTGACGTAGCATTAATTCATATATTATTTTCATTTAAGAAATGTGCCTTGACACGAGCGGCGCGGCTGCATTACGAAAACTGCAGAACAGCCAAGAATAAGGAAGTTTCCATTTTTTTAATTTTATTCTTATTAAATAAAACTAAACATGCAATAAAGCCTAGTGAAAAAATTTTTAAATTATCTTCATAAATACCGACGTTATGATTTTTTTCATTACCAATTTCAAATACTACGGCGTGTGGCCAGCCGACAACGCGATGACGTCATAAGTCTCAATCAACACGACTTGCTCCTATATAATAGTACTTGTGGATTGCCGAGAGTGTCTAATTTCATGATGGAAACTACACAAAATAATAAAAAAGTGCATTATAAATATTGTGTGTGCCTAAATGTACTAACACAACTTTCACTACACCCGATAAACATTTTTTTACGATGCCAAAAGATAAAAAAAACAAGGGTTAAGTGGTGCAAAGTAATGAAAAGAGAGCCTTTGTCGGAAAAATCAGTACAATATTGTTTATATTGTATTGTTTATTATACCGTATTACGTTAATCTGCCTGCTAGAAACGCTGGAATAGTTTTTGGATATTTTTAATTTTCAACTCAATATAGGTACGAAAAAAAAAGTAAATATTAGGTAGGTAAACAAAAACTATATTCAGTCAGCATTTCTAGTTGATAGTTTTGTTATTCTCGTAATTTTACAATAAATTAATAGCAGGCTTTAAAATAGCCATAATTTTGTATAATATATACAGGGTGAGTCTTTAATGGCGGATAAAAATTGCAGTACGTTTCATAGGGTGACTCTCACGTAGTATAGGAAAAATTAGAAAAAATTACTTCCTGAGGTTTGCCTAACAACATAATGCAGGTTTTTGCCGCCATTAAAGACCCTGACGTTTATAATATTAATTTTGAATATTTTTTCGGGTCGAGAAGGATACTGAAAATTTTTTTAAATATCGACTGGTTGGAGGCAGACTGTTCCCTAAAACACATGTTTTACCTCTTAACTTTGCTTGTCAAAGTACGAAAGACCAAAAACAACCAAGAACTGCTTTTGCAAAGCGTCGTCGCGCAGAGCAATATAAAAAAATAATTTCCATGGAAGATTCAGCCTCTGTTGCCCAACAACCCACTGAATTTATTGAATGCGATGTTATTGACGGAAAAGTACAAGAACCTGAAGATCCTATATTTGTACCAAATGACGGTTTCGATGTGGACATGGAAGCCCGTGTTAAAATACCAACAAAAAATAAGACCGTACAAGTATTTATTAAAGGTCAAAAAAAAGATAAAGGCTAAATTCCGACAGAAACCTATGAAATGTTTAGAAAAAGAATTACTTGAAGACACGGACATTAGTGACGAAATTTCAGACACTGTACAGTCAGACACTTCTAGTCGAAGCTCATATGATAATGTGTTAACCGAAGATAATCTTAATAATACGCTAAGTAAAATTAAACGTCACAACTATATTTAGGGCTTTCCCCAGATACTTATTTTCTAATAGAGACGCTAGTTAATAATGGATTTTCGGTCAGAAAATTTAAAACCATGGCCATGTCAACTTTTGGTAAATTATCGGACTGCCCCCGTACAAATCCAGTCTCCATCGTCAAAATTATACGTCCTTAATACTTATATTCTTCTATAGATAGCTATTAATATATTACTAATAGTACCGTATTTTAACAAATAAAATAATTTTATGTTATAAGGAGCACAATAACTACACACAGTCAGAAATACTGCGAACAATCATAAAACACTTCTGGAATAGTCGGTTCTAGCAAAGATTAGTATAATCCTTGGTTCTAGTATAATATTTATGCATATCTCTTACTACACTCATCTCATCTATGCTACACTATACGCTGAGCTGCGGGCGACGAGACATGTGACGTCATAGCACGAATGAACAGCGCGTGTTTTTAATTTTTATTGTGTTACAGTAAAATGTAAATAACTTGGTCATTTTTCAAGATATTCAAATAATTCTTTCACAGTAATTAACCCATTAGTGCCCGTAATTTTTGTCTGTTTTAATTAGAACAAAAACACGTTAGTTGCTGTTTATATATGTGAAATAACATTGTATACGCAAAATTTAAAATTTATTTATAATAAAAGTACCAAAAAAATAGTGGCACATAAATGTGCCACCAGGCACATACAGTAACATAAGAGAAACATTATATAAATATTTAAAACTAAATATTTTTTGAATAATTACATCAGTTATTGATAAATATAATAAAAAGGTATGTTCTATGGAAATTTCTAAAGTATGTTTTTGGGTGCAGGGCTACTTTGCAGGTATTACACTCAAAACTGGTGCGGTTAGAACATGTTTTACATTTTGTCTATGTTTCACTACTTTGGACTATCAAGTGATTTTGTTCATTCAAACGTAACTAATTGACAATTGGTGATAATGCGCTTGATGATGGCCCTGGTTTCATTGAAGGGTGCCCATAAATATAAAGCAATAAGTTGCCGTCTGAATTCGAGTAGCGGCATATTATTGTTTTCACACCTTCTCCATAATAGCCCAACTTGTAGATTAGGTTGATCAATTGAACAACTGAAGAAAGACCACCACTACTGTTTAGTCCTTATTGAAATTCCATAGAGACAGACCTGATCATTCAAAATCGACGCCTCCCATATTTTTGTTATAAGCGGCATTTGAATATGAATTTTACTTTTTTTAGTTATAGAATATCTCTACATTTTTCAAAGGACGCATATGATTACAGCAGTTTTATAATACAGTTACAATGGAATTATCATTCCCCCGCACAAGTACTAACTTTCCATCGGTTTTGAGTTCCATTGTTCCTCGGCTTGTTTTAGCAACAAATTATACTCAGACATATTTGATTCTTTTGAAACTCTATTTTTCCGTAAAGTACCAGTAATAATTTCTAAATTGCGTACTGAACGTAATAAATACCTACTGGTGCGTGTTTGACAGTTCAAATACTAAAAATAGAACAAGGCCAACTGCGCATGCATATCTTTGAAATAGACATCATGTCTGCCCACTGGCACATTTATGTGCCAATGGTTTTTTTTCTTTCATAATAAAATTTATATTATAAAAAAACTTATGGTTTTGTTGAATATCGTTACAATGAATATTTATCAATAACAAAATGAAAAATGTAACAACTAGTAAAGTAATTAAAAGTAGAAAAAAAATGTATATTTACATCAGTGCAGACAGGTGTAGTAAGATGCTTCAGAGTGGGTTAGGTTTTCATTAATTTCTCAAAAATCAAGCACTGTAAAATCTAAAAAAAAATTATGACCTCTAAATAACTACGCAAGGAACAGTTCAGTATGTATCTAGAACAGCTCAGTTTGGGGAGTTTTGAAAAAATAAATGAAAATAACGCTGGCACATTTATGTGCCAATGGGCTTTAATGGGTTAATGTATTTTTATTATATAGCGATTTATATAGTTTTCTTCTGTATTTGTGTCATAGGAAACTTCCTTATTCCAAATAAATGACAAAATTAATATTTGCAATACGTACAACGAAACTGAGACACTCCGTATAATTCCTCTTTAATCTTGTCTTTTATTAAACAAAGAAACATTAAAACAATTGTTCTGTAGAATCATCTGCTAAAGTGTTCTTTATAGCAGCTTCTGGTATCATAAATTTTTAAGAAAAAAAAATTATAATCTAAATATCTGTCTAAATTAAAATTCGATTAGGGAGTTGTTATGAAACATACCTTTAAGCATTTCAAGGAATCTAAAAATGTAAAACTATATAGCGTGTTCCATTTGAAATTATGGATGTTGGTGCAGCACTTTTCGTATTATATTAACACTCAAATAATTTTAAAATATCTTTAAAACCAATAACCAATATTTTTTTTTGTAAAGTCAGTAGTTTCTGGGAAAAGGTACCTATGTCCCATAATAAAGTGCACACCCTGTACAAATAGCTACTGGTCATTACTTAATTTACACACCTAGTATAGAGTCTAATATAAGGTTTTCCAATAGGGATGATATGATTTTGTTGTCATTGTATTCAGTAGTGTCTACAATTTCTTCATGGAGAGATATACGCAAGAACAACGTTTACAAATAATACAGTTTTATTATCAAAATAATCGTTCGCCAATTGCACAACTTTTCGTGCGCTTTTGCCATTTTATGGTCGTAATAATCGTCCAAGTGTGCTCGCTATTCATCGAATTGTTGAAAATTTTGAGCGTACATTTTCTGTACATAATGTTCAAGTGCCAATAAGAGAAAGAACCGCCCGAAGTAATGCAAATATTGCTGCCGTTCAGGCAAGTGTTGCTGAAGACCGCAATTTGGCGATTCCAAGACAATTGCGACTGTCTCAAAGCACAACCTGGCGGATTTTAAGAAAAGATTTGGGTTTGCATCCGTATAAAATTGTTGTCACTCAAGAACTGAAGCCATTGAACCACCGTAAACGTCGTGAATTTGCTGATTTTGCCTTGGAACAACTTGAAAACGATAACGATTTCTTTAAAGAAAATCATCTTCTCCGACGAGGCACACTTTCATCTGAGTGGTGCGGTAAATAAACAAAACTGTCGATTCTGGTGCGAAGAAAATCCACAAATTATTCATGAAAAACCATTACATTCACCTAAATTGACAGTTTGGTGTGGTTTTTGGTCTGGTGGAACCATCCCGTACTTCTTTCGAAATGATGCTGGTAACACCGTTACTGTAAATGGAGAGCGGTATAGATCGATGATAACCAACTTTTTATAACCGATTTTGGAAGAAGTTGATCTTGACAACATTTGGTTCCAAGACGGGGCTACGTGCAACACAGCAAATGCAACAATTGAATTATTGCGAGAAAAGTTTGGAGATTCGATTATTTCAAAAAATTGTCATATTGAATGGCCTCCAAGAAGTTGTGACTTAACACCATTAGACTATTTCTTGTTGGGTTATTTGAAGCCATTGGTCTTTCGAAATAAACCAGACTCTCTTCAAGCTTTACAAGTCAATATTGAACGTGCTATTATTATATTATTATTCATGACATACGACTTGATTTAGTGGAAAAAGTGCTCGAAAATTGGGTTCATCGAATTCGTTCCTGCAGAAGAAGTCGTGGAGGCCATTTGAATGACGTTTTATTTAGAACTTAATTGTATCGATTGTTCTTCACATTCAATAAAACACTTTTGATTTTTCTTAACAATAAGTGTGTTTTTTTTAAAAGAAATCATATCACTCTTATTGGAAAACCCCTTATAAGGGAGTATTAATTAGCATGAAATATTGGAACTTAATTTAGAACTATTCCCTGCAAAATAAACTTACTATTAGGTACACAATTTTGTTTTAGGTAATTTAATCACATGTTATAGTTTTTTTTTGATAATTATTATAAATAACAAATAGGTTCATCTTAACAATAATTTTTTTATATATCAATTTAATTTAAACATGTATATTCAAATAGAGCTAATATATTTAAAATTTTGTTGTAAGAACATTATTATTATATAAAACGATTTAATAAACATTTAAATAGGATAAAATATTGTATATATACAGGGTGAGACTTTTAAGGCTGCTTGATCAGTCCCCAAATAGAAAAGCAGGTAAATATTTGAGTTACGAATGTTGACTTAAAAAATACATTAAATACGTCTAATTAATTTAATTTTTTATTAGGCCTATAGAATCATCTGAAAAATTATTCTTTATATTCTCAAAAAAGAATGTTTCACAACAATTAAAAAATTAATATATAATGATAATATATAAGTATAAATATAATTAATATATATAATAATTAGTTATAACTATACCTTTGTATTTCGTGACGCATTTTTCCGTTTCCTATACAAGTGGCGCTACGTGGAGCGCTAATGGCTAATAGGATACGCAGGTTATATATTATATACAGGGTGGCCCGTAAGCGATAGACTAAAAAATCGTTTACAAAATTTTTAGGCACTGAAGAGATGTAGAACTCAAAAATATGTTCAATTATACAGAGTAGTTCACAAACGCGCAGCAAACCAAACTTGCTTTTTCTTAATGCGAAATCCTGTATATTTTAAGATAAATAAATGCTGCTCGAAAAGACGAGAAAAATGACATGACGATTGATATGCCTATGTCCAGTAGTTTTTGAATTATTTTTAAATAAGGATTAATTTGACATAAATTTAAGGCATTGTAGATAGTACAGAAAACCAAAAACATGCGTTTCGTGTCAGGTCCATTTGAATTCCCTTCTTTTCTCCGTTTTACTGTATTTCATTGGCCTATGGTTTGTAATTTTTCAGAGTGGTCACATTTTCTAAATTGTTTTTTTTTTTGGGAAAATGTTAAATAGGACACCCTGTAATCTGCTGAGATTCGAGAAGTTTCTTTCCTATACTTTTATTGTCATTTTAATTATTTTATTTTTTCTATTTAAAAACAAAAAACTTAATTTAAGATTTATTTTAATGATATACATATAGAAGCTCTTAGAAAATAAAATGGTTTCGGAGAATTTAAGTTTAAATATAATAAAATCTAGCCTTAAATTGAATAATTAAATACGAAAAATTCATTTATTTTAAGACTGCAGAAGTACCGCGAACAAGGTGTTCAACATTTTGAGCATTGGTTAAAATAAATTTTCTAACACTTAGATTGTTTATAGTATAGCTCGAGCTGGTTGGGTCTATACCGCGCATGGAATAAAATGGAAGAGCCTAGAAACGTGCAGAAATATTCGCGCATGAAATGCCTATATAAAGACGGAGACACACACAACAGCACAGCCCATCAGCTTGCTGAATTGCTTGGGGAAGGTAACAGAGCGACTGATACTCTGGCGATTGAGGGAAAGCACAGAAGAGCTGGGAGTCGTTCCAGACGAACAGTTCGGCTTCAGGGAGGCGCATAGTACGGAACAACAGGTACTCAGAATTGTTAAATATTCAGCCGAAGGGCTGAATAGGAGACAGGTCACGGATGCGCTGTTTCTGGACGTTGCAAGAGCCTTCGACAGAGTCTGGCATGACGGTTTTATCTACAAGTTGGTTCAAATTGGATATCCACTGGGCATCATCCAACTGATTGACAGCTACCTGCAGAATCGAACTTTCCGAGTTCGGTTTGGTAAGTGCATTTCAGGTAGTCGCGACATAGAGGCTGAGGTACGACAGGGCTCCGTTCTGTCACCTCACCTCTTCACAGTCTACACCAGTGACGTACCACGCACGGATCAGACGATCATAGGGCAGTGTGCCGACGATACAGCACTTCTTGCAAGAAGCAATCAATCAAGGATGGTCACCAGATACCTCCAACGGACAGCAGGCAGTGTGACTGAGTGGTGCTTGACTTGGTGTATTAAAATAAACGCTGAGAAGAGTTGCTTATCCGTGGAAAAAGTCGAAAGGAACCATGGGGACATGTTCAAATCGATGGAGAAGACCTCGAATGGCGGGACACGGCAAAGTACCTTGGTGTTACTTTGGACAGGGGCCTCACATTTCAGAAGCACACCAGCATTGCAGCCGGAAAGGGGCAGGCCGCTATCAACGCGCTGCTCCCGCTAATCAACAGGAAAAGCAGACTTCCACTGAAAAGCAAGTTGCTCGTCGTCAAAGCTGTTGTACGCCCGGTCATGTCGTACGCGTCAGCAGCATGGGGACAAACAGCGAGATCATACCGAAGAAAACTGGAAGCTAAGGAGAACAAGGCTATCAGAATAGCACTAGACGCCCCATGGTTCGTGAGGAACGACCGAATCCGGAGGGATTTAGGTCTCGACTCCTTGACGAAACATCTCGCACAGCGAGCAACAACGGTCTTCAAAGGGCTGAGTGACATCAGAATCCACTTCTGCGCGCAGCGGTGGACTACGACCCCGAGGAACAAGCAAGGAGGTTCAAGAGGCCAAGATGCCAACTATGACCCTAGGCTAATAGGGTGAAGACAACGTCGACTCAACGGCGTACAAAAAGACACAATCCTCGAGGAAGAATCGTCAGAAGTTCCAAAGTACTAACAGACACATAAAGTAGCGGACCAGACGAGAAAGAGAGATGATAGATAGACCTACAGGACATAGTCCCAGGCCTTCTGAAACGAAAGGAGAACCCCTGGAGAAGTCTTCCCTCCAGAAATCTGCGATCAGATAGCTCACCGGAGAGGTTTTAGTGGGTATTAGCTGGGACACCTAAACCAAACCAAACCAATAATAGTGCACATAAAATAATAAATGTAATTATTTCTCTATTGAAAAATTAAGAGGATTTCATGTCCGTAAATATAATAAATGAAAATAATTTCGTGGCAAAGCGGACTAAAATGTTGGCTTTACCTACACAAGGAATTTTGTTTAATTTAGCAGGGCCCCAGTCTAATTCGATAGAAACCAGACCGAGGCATGGGAATTCGTCAGTACCTGTCGACCCATGCCTCGGTCTGGTTTCTATCGAATTAGACTGGGGCCCTGCTAAATTAAACAAAATTCCTTGTGTAGGTAAAGCCAACATTTTAGTCCGCTTTGCCACGAAATTATTTTCATTTATTATATTTACGGACATGAAATCCTCTTAATTTTTCATTATTTGGCATTAAACATCGACGGCAGAACGCTTGGAGACCACCGTCCGAGCATTGCTGAAACCCAAATATTTGGGAGATGCTGGCAGAAGGATAAAATGGTCTCCTGCTAGCGTTTTGTGTTCATACTATTTTTATTTATATTTATTTCTATTTATACGACTGGTTTTACCTATACATTGAGTTTGTTCGGCCTCTGCATGGTATAGGATATGCATTACTATGTACATGTAGATGATATGTGTTTACATGTGTCTACTGTTGTGTATCCTATTGTGCTTAAATGCAGGCCGATATTTGTGATGGGCAGCGACTATGGTGCTCTGACGAGCTCATAACAAGAGCGAAACGAATTCGTCAGTACCTGTCGACCCATGCCTCGGTCTGGTTTCTATCGAATTAGACTGGGGCCCTGCTAAATTAAACAAAATTCCTTGTGTAGGTAAAGCCAACATTTTAGTCCGCTTTGCCACGAAATTATTTTCATTTATTTCTCTATTATTACAAAATAACATAACATAAATAATAGTGAAATAAATAGTAGAAATAAATACATATCATATTAGTCCATTAATGTTATTGGTTTGTTTGTTTAAGAGTTTATTCTAGGTGTAAATAAATTAGTTTTAAGTAAAGGGCTTTGTTATCTCACACCATGAACCCGAAAAACGTTACAGTATGTTACGGATCGTGCGTATTTATTTAGTTACTAACCAAAGAAATAGCTCTGCTTAGATTTTATTCTATTTCAACTTAAATTGTCAACAAATGTGTTTTTAAATAATTTTATTTTTATTTTTTAATAGCGTCTATTTGTAAATTATTAAAATCAAACTGTAATTTAACTTTTTTGTATTTAAATAGAAAACAAATTATTAATTTGACAAAAAATTGCGACTTTTGTTGGCAATTTTTTTAATAATGTTTTTGAAGAAATAAAAAGTATATGAAAGAAACTTTTCGAATTTAAGCAGATGTACAGGGTGTACCATTTAACATTTTCCCAAAAAAATACAATTTAGAAAATGTGACCACCCTTAAATATACAGGGTGTTAGTAATTAAGTGCGACAAACTTCAGGACGTAATTCTGCATGAAGAAATAATGACAGTTTGCTATATAAACACATGTCCGCAAATACTTCGTTTTGTGCTGAGATACAGTTAAAATTTTTCGTAACAAGTGAAGATTTATTGATTGCTCTGAAACCGGTGGAGATATGCAAATGAAATTTAGTGGGTTTTAAGAGGTAGTTATTGCGCATTTTTTGACATGCAATTAAGAATTTTATGTTCATCAGTGGCGCCATTTGAGATCATTACCCGTATAATGATCTCAAATGGAATTTTTCAAATTAAAAATCATTTTGGAATTCCTCGTTCAATTTGTGATAAAAATCTCTCTTGCTTTTTTATCGTAGGGGGCATTTGTGCAAAAAAAATAAAACATCTCGCGGCGACGCTAGTAGGCTACTGTCAACATTCTGTTAAATACGAATATTTCAACGAAATGTGAAATTAGCGTTTCTTTATTATTAGTGTTATTTTCTCTTATTGTTTTGGTTTAATGTTTATTGTATTAGATAGTTCTTGATAATGTATTAAAGAAATGAAAAAGACGGAGTAAGATGGTTTATTTATTTTTTACCCCTTACGATAAAACAGCAAGAGAGATTTTTTTTATCACAAATTGAACGAGGAATTGCAAAATGATTTGTTATTTGAAAAATGCCAGTGGCGTACCATTTTTTTCTTTAAAAATATTGAAATCATAACCCGTATGCGCGCCACTGATGAACATAAAATTCTTAATTCCTTGCCAAAAAATGCGCAATAACTACCTCTTAAAACTGACTAAATTTCATTTGCATATCTCCACCGGTTTCAGAGCAGTCAATAAATCTTCAGTTTTTAAGAAAAAATTTAACACCCCGTATCTCAGATAACGAAGGATTTGCGGACATATGTTTATATAGCAAACTGTCATTATTTTTTCATGCAGAATTACCCCCTGAAGTTTGTCGCACTTATTTACTAACACCCTGTATGTCAAAATTAACCCTTATTTACAAATATTTCAAAAACTACTGTACCTAGACATATCAATCCTTATGTCATTTCCTTGTCTTTTAGAGCGCCATTTAATTATGTTAAAAAATACAGGGGTTCGCGTTAAGAAGTTTCGTCTGCTGCGGGTTTGTGAACTACCCTGTATAATTGAAAACATTTTTGAGTTGTACATCTCTTTAGTGCCTAAAAGATTTGTATATGATTTTTTTGTTTATCGCTTATAGATCTTGAGATATCGTCCGCCCATACACTAATGAGCCACCCTGTATATTACATTACATTAACGCACACACTGTGCTGTGAAAACTACCTACTTCATTCTGTTATACATAACAAAATAATAATAATTATACAATCCTAAACTAACCCAACTACCTAACCGCTTTGTTCAAAAATTATATATAAAAAAATGAAAAATTACAAGAGCAGGTATCTAACCCCAACCTTCCGATTCCAAAGGCCACACGCTACCCGCTAGGCTACACTCGATACATATTTGCTAGGCGAATTACCACGAGTACATACTTATATATCTATGTTTTACAATTAATGGCACATCTTGTGCGTTAAAATCATATTATGCGTATTATATTTATACATATAGGAAACGGAAAACTGCTTTCAGGACTGATCAAACAGCTTTAAAAGAAGCGCCTTCAACTTATTGCACATTATGAACGCGCACTAAATTTTTGATTTGAGTGAAGATAGACTTCGAGATTTTTATTTCAATATTATGAAACATTTTTTAAGGAGTCCTGGTGAGGTTTTAGAATAATAAGTTAATCCGTACAATAGAGTTAAACAAACTGTACCCAAAAATCAAATACAATTGCATCGGGCAATTCGGGATTTGTTTTGACAGTTGTTCACTATTCTAGGAATCCAACAAGATTATTATGAACTTTGTTCGCTGGTCAGAACTATTTATTTATTTATCTACACTTACGTACCTACTTACATTGCAATAAACATAAAATTATAGTTTCAAAATAACAAGTAAATGAAAAAAAGTCAATAATTGGGCATTATTGAAATTTCGGGAGATACAAGCCGAATCGAAGTAGGTATTAAAAGCTATTCCGGAAGAGGACTTTCTAGTGTTTCGAGATTTGGAAAAAGCGTTGGCATAAGTGTATTGCATCGGAACGAGATTGCTTTGAAGGCGATGAAATTGATTTGGGAGAATAAATTTAAAAAAAACTGTCTATAACAAATATCAAGTACAGTAAAATCCTTATTGAATACAAATAAAACCTCCAACACCGCCCTACACGAGCATTATCAGATCCAACAGAGAAGATTAATCGAAAATACGAAAAACACAAGAATAAATCAACCGAAAATTGATCACTCAACTAACTACCAAAGGCAAAAAATGCAAGGCACTGGTACATTCGGGTTTTTCAGGTTAATAATAACTTTTATGAGCAGAAGGATTTGAGTAATAAACATTACCATGCCTGAGAGAAATCTTTAGAGAGAAGGATCATGGATAGTAGCTTCGCAAGTTCACTTTTTCTCTATAAGAGATATGTGGATGACGTATGTGTGATTTCCAATTGGACTGAGGGTGAAGCTTGAAAAAATTATTTTTATCGTTCATGAACTCCTTACACAACAATATCGTTTACACTGGTGTTGGAAATAGAAGGGGTTCCTCCTTTTTTGGATCCTTTACTGAAGCGGAAGGAAGATAAGTTCGAAAGCCTACAGCTACAGATAATATTATACAGTATAAAACTAATTCACCAGTTTCCCATATGTTTTCCACATTCCAATCTTTATTTTATAGATTAAACATTTGACTGTGAACAACGGCTTTCCACTTAGAACTATCCAGAAATTATTTTACAGATTTTTAAGCAAATATTCTTACAACATTGTCAGCAGCAACTCCACAAAGGATTTTCAAATCATTGACATATTTCGGTGGAATTTCCTCGAAGATAGACTTTTTGCCCCGTCTATAGGCCTTAAAACCAATAATACTTAAAAACAATCTCTTGTTAGGATTAGATCCTCTTTCTAGTTCGTGGGTCTACTACTTGAGCTGTAGGGACTGTCCCGCGGTGTACGTTGGGCAGCCTGGAAAACTTTCAAAAATATTTAAAGAGCTTTTGCCTCTCATTGTTTTTAAATTGGAAGTTTTGACTTGTATTATATGAAGATTTTACTGTATTAGACATCGGCCGCTTTGAGAAATGGACAACTTCATATAAATGTCAACTACTTACCTCGTACTTAAAACTTCCAATTGTTTTTTCCGATACTTGTGACAGCTTTGCCGCCCAGGACAACTTAAGAATGTCATTAGTACTTATGCAATAAACCTAAACATCCAGTTACACCCACACCATATTATGTCAATAATAATATGTTGAATGATATTGAAAGCGCACCCTATTTTGTATATCATTAATTATTTAATTAAATAGGCACAAAAATTATTAGTAACATTTTCTAAGATAGGTAGGTACTATAATAAAAATAATTTAAAAATCATCAGTAGATATAAAAATACAAATAACATCTTAAATATTTATATGAATATTAATAAAATTTAAATATTAAATAGTGTTTATAGATTTCCTTAAAAGTTTATTTTATATAATTTTTGCAATTGTGTTTTATTAGAAAATATAGATATATATTTATATTTGTTTGTTTAATTTATTATATTCATTTGGCACAATGTCTGATTTGTGTGATGTGAGATTTATAGTGTGGATGAAAATATGTTCAACCTGATTGATCCAAAAGACGTGACAGCCTCGAAGAACTGAAAATATGCGTATGGAGTAAGTGCCCAAGGTTTTTTTACCAAACGACATTTATATTGTTGTCAAATTAAAGGTACTTTTTTTTCTTGGATCATTATCTTATAACGTAAAGTTACCACGAAATGTTGCTAACTTTGCATGGGTTTATAGATGTCTTTACATGGATAATGCCATTTCCGCAAAAAATTCTGCATCAATTGGGAATTTCTTTATTATTAGAGGAAAGAGAAATTTGATGACACGGTTAGTTTTTGCATGTCTAAAAACGAAAAATGGGGTATAAGACAGCCTTCTTTATACAATCCATGAACAAGAAAACTTGGCAACGTCGAATCCAAGACATTAGAACATTTGTAACACGCGGTCTCATTAAATCAGCATTTATTGAGCATAATTAAAACAGTTTTTTATAAAACTATTAGTGATAAGTGTGTAGGTATAAATATATCTTATAAATTTTATGTATGTTACAATACCGAATAAAATGTTAGTTAATAAAATAAAGTAATTTGTTTGGACTCTTTGACAGTGGTTATTTTTGCGGGCATCCTATGGGTATACTAATTGGTTCTATTCTTGGGTCGTGGACAGCCTTTCTTTTATAAAACTAGTAGAGATAAGTGTGTATAAATATATCGTCTCAATTTTCTGGAAGTTACAACACCAGATAAACTTTTTGTTAATAAAATAAAGTAGTATAAGCTGCGGCAATATTTTTGTCGTAACGAAAAATTGGGTATACCACAGCCTTCTTTATACCAGCCATGAACAAGTAAACTTGGCAACGTCGAATCCAAGGCGATTGTTTGTGTTTACAATGGAACATTTGTATACATTTTGTGTACGTTACAATACCGAATAAAATGTCAGTTAATAAAATTAAGTAATTTGTTTGGACTCTTTGACGGTGGTTATTTTTGCGGGAATCCCATAGGGATACTAATTGGTTCTATTTTCGGGCCGTGGACAGCTTTTTTTTTTACAAAACTAGTAGAGATAAGTGTGTATAAATATATCGTCTCAATTTTCTAGAAGTTACAACACCCGATAAACTTTTTGTTAATAAAATAAAGTGGTATAAGCTGCGGCAATATTTTTGTCGTATACTAACTAACATTTTGTACAAAGGTTTGTATGTATATTTAAGAATTATTATTATTAATAAATTCAACGGGATTTTTAGGTAAGTACCTGATTGTTTTATTTCTAATTCTTGGATCTTAGTCAATTCTTGTATGCCTTCAACGTGCTGTATACCTACATGCAAATCTAATTACAATAGCGCATTAAAACAAGAGCAACAGTTTTTATATATCCCAAAGATGAGAATTTAAAGCAGAAATGGTTACAGGCTATTCTTAGATCTAATTTTAACCCGTCAAAGACACACAGATCATAATTTGTTAAATTTCACTAGTCCAAGTTACACAAAATCCGATTAGGGAGTTGTTATAAAACTCACCTTTAATTATTCCAAGAAATCTAAAAATATATAGGGTGTTCCATTTGAAATTCTTGAGTTACTGTCGATGCAGCACTTTTCGGATTATTAACACTCAATTAATTTTAAAATTTCTTTAAAACCAATAAACTTTCGTATTATTTTTTTATTCTAAAGCCAGTAGTTTCTGAGAAAAGGTACGGTCACATCATTTTTAAAAGTGATAATAAAATTATTGAACATCGATTGTCTTGTCTGTCGTAAAAGTTAAAATTTACTATCAATGAAAAATTAGTTAAGATTATTAAATATAAACAAATGCTATTACTGCAAAGACACTCCTGAGAGATTGCAAAAAATACAAAATTCTTGTATGTTCAAACATATAAGCCAAATTATTAAAAGTGTACTAGCTTTAATGGCGATTATATTCAGGAATAAAATGAAAAAATCCACCAAAAAAAGTGTTTGTTCATCAAGCCGGAACTTTTCGCACCGCCTTCGTAGGCTATAAAACTGAATCAGGTATTTAAAAACTAGGATTATGCCCCTCTCTCCTGAGAAACTACTTAACTTTAGAACAACGAGAGTTGAACAAAAGCTTTGACGCATTTGGAACTTAAAGCTGCAACTTAAGACTTCACATTACTACTATTTCTACTATTTTCGATATCTTTTCGAATTTAAAGCCATTCGCATTCAAAGAACCTTCCAATTCAAGATCACAGATTACTAGTTAAAAACTCTTGTGAAAGAAAATCTAAAACCAATAGTTTCTCTAATCTGGAAGAGTCAAACAATTTTTGAAGCCTCCATATACAGTGTCATCCTCAAAGTATGCACCATATTATGAGAAACTTGTTTATTAAGTGTTTTTTGACAAAAAGTTATTCTTGGTAAACGTTTGTGCATCCCGTGATACTAAACATGAACCAACAAAATATAGTAAAACACGTATAATTTAAGAGGAGCCTTTAAAAAATTTGATTTTGATCAGATTTGAAGTTTTATGGCCATCTAAGTGAAGTTTTTGTTTTTACTATTTTTTTTATATTGCGACTACTAAAAAAAAGATTTGCTAAAACAATAAACAGATAACATCGTGTATACGATGGTTTATTTCAAAAGCCTGTAATATTACACATGACACAAAAATTGTGTTCATCACGGTTAATTTATTTTGAAAAGTAAAATAACTTTCAAAGTTTTTGGTGCAAAGCCATTTTTATTTTTGATAACACCGGAAATTGTTCGAAATTATACACTATTGTAACAGGAACTTAATATTTAATAATAATTAAATCACAAAACATCAAAATAAAGTAAGTATTTCGGTGTTAAAAGTAAAAATAACTTTGCACCAAAAACTTGGAATGATTTTACTTTTCAAAAAAATTGACACAATTGTTGAGTAATTTGTACTATTACAGACTTTACAATGAATTTGTGTAAATAATAATAAAATGAAAAATAATTTCGTGGCACAGCGGACAAAATTACTGGTGTTACCTACCCAAGGGATTTTGTTTAATTTAGCAGGGCCTCAGTCTAATTCAGTAGAAGCAGACCGAGGCATGGGTCGACAGATACTGACAAATTCGTTTCGCTCATATTATCAGCTCGTTAGAGTACCATAGGCGTTATCCATCTCCTGCTAGCGTTTTGTGTTTACACTATTTTTATTTTCTATTTCTACGGCTGGTGTTACTTATACATTGGATTGTTTCGGCCTCTGTATGGTGGGTAGTGATGCAAAATTACCGGTAATTTATTTTTTGGTAAGAACATTTGAAATATTACGTAATATTACGTAATTTTAGGTAATATTGCTGAACAACTTAGAAAAAGCTGGTTTTACAATATGCAAAGAAGCTTTAACAAATTAAACAATAATTGCCTCAATTATATGGCTCTAAAAGGTCAATAAAACACAAAATAAACTGAAATCTGAAACTATATAGTTTTATGCCTAATACAAATTTTATAATAAAAAAAAATAAGTTAAGTATGCAGGTTATGTTTATTAGAAATAACATAATATATTATTTTGATGTGCAGTAGTAAACATAAAGATTATATGAAAACAAAATTTATAAATAAATATTAACTCTTGATTAATAATTAAAAAAGGTAACTTGTGTTTTTATCACAACATATCACAAACTAAAAAAAATCGTTAAAACTTAATCACACAATTCTTAGATAGGCCAAAGAATAGGTACATATGATAAAAATAGTTTTCAGTCGGTAAAAATAAATATAGTCATTATTTGCTAAACCCTCATCCGCAGACAAATCCTCGGATAAATCAGATTCAGTTTCATTAAAAGTATTTGTAACTGTTGATGGGGTCATTAATACAACATTTTTCATTTCGGCACGGTTATTGTGTGAGAATTTCCGATTAGTTCGTATGTAAACGAGCTTCACATATTATAGCGATGGCGTAAGAGCTAAGCAACAGCTATCACTAGACGTGTTGCAGCATGTTGAAACAAGTTAGGTACCAACTTTAACGTAATATTGAAGCGAATATTACCGGGAATATTACCCCGAAAATTAACGAAATTTTTCGGAAATACTACAGTAACAATGTAACGTTACCGGATGGTAGAGGTAATATTACATAATATTACGTAATATAACCGGAAATTCTGATGGTAATATTCGGACCGTGCATCACTAATGGTGGGATATGCATTACTATGTGTATGTAGATGGTACGGTTTACATAATATGTCTACTGTTGTATATCTCACTGTGCTTAAATGCAGGCCGATATTGTAGGTGAGCAACGACTATGGTACTCTGACGAGCTCATAATAAGAGCGAAACGAATTCGTCAGTATCTGTCGACACATGCTTCAGTCTGGTTCTACTATTAGACTGAGGCCCTGCTAAATTAAACAAAATACCTTGTGTAGGTAAGACCAGTAATTTTGTCCGCTGTGCCACGAAATTATTTTTTATTTTATTACAGGCTTTATAAGTCAACCGTCGTTTACAGGATGTTGTCTATTGTTATAACAAAACAAATTTTTGGTAGTGCCCATTTTAAAAGTATTAAATTTCACTTAGATGGCTGTGACTTCAAATCTAGATGTATTTTTTCATGCTGCACAATTTTTCTAAGTATTAACGTTTCACGAGATTTTCCAACTAAGGGTACTTTACTCTTGTCTCAAAATCAAATTTTTGAAGGCTCCTCGTAAGATATGTGTATTTTACTACATTTTATGTTTAGTTTTAGGTGATGCACAAACTTTTACCAAGAATAACTTTTTGTGAACAACCCCTTAATAAACAAGTTTCCCATATTTATGGTGCATACTTGGAGGATACACTGTATATTTGTAGTTTTAACTAGGATGAAGTTAATTACCTTAATACTTAATGTTTTATACATGTAATTTTCTAATTTGTTAACTAGTTTTTTACTTATTTTCTATCAGTAATTGCAGTTGTAGAACTAGTTCTCTCGATAATTTCAATATGGCGGCAGCATCATGCCGTTCCGCCATTTCTGGAAACAGAAAAAGTACTATAATAAACTACTTGAAACACGGTGAAACTTCAATCAGATTGTTCCTCAAGAATCCCATTTTTAATCAGAAAAGTCAAACTAAGAATTAAAAAAATAGGGTCGAGTCGACTTTAGGGACAGTGGAATCTTATGATTTTTTTTTATTATTAGAAAGACAGCATTTGAAATAGTATATTTCAAAAAAAAAATCTGCGGTAAAACCATTATTAAAGCCAAAAATCAAAATTTAATTCCCATAAAATTGGATTTTTTCACCTATTACATGACTGGTAATATTGTCACTTTTTCCATGAAGATTGAAGAAAAATATGATATTTTAACAATAGGTTATCTTCTATAGTCATTTATTTACCTAACTAATGCACCAATGTTTAATAAAACACATACAACACATTTGCAATCTAAAAAAATAAAATAGTATGTAAGATGTAAACAGAATTCTAAATTAGACGAAGTGAAGTTTGGTGCGTAAAAAATATTGGAGATTAGTAATATTGCAATGTTGCCAGATTGTAATAATAAGTTACCATTACATATATTTAAAAACACAGACGTTGAATACAACTAACAGTATACGCACTTTCCGAATCATAACATCCTCGACCAACGCCTGTTATTGAGCGCCTCAGATCAGTGCTTTTCCCTTACCGACGATTTTCCCCGTCTTGAGTTCATCCTATGCTAATACAACTGGATACTGGATAATCATAAATAAATCACCACCGTTAAAACATAGACGTTGAATACGACTACCAGTATACGCACTTTCCGAATCATAACATCCTCGACCAACGCCCGTCATTGAGCGCCTCAGATCAGTGCTTTTCGCTTACCGATGACTTCCCCGTCTTATGCTCATCCTAAGCTAATACAACTGGATAATCATAAATAAATCATCACCGTTAAAAAATAGACGTTGAATACGACTACCAGTATACGCACTCTCCGTGTCATAACATCCTCGACTAACGCCCGTTATTGAGCGCCTCAGATCAGTGCTTTTCCCTTACCGACGACTTTCCCCGTCTTGTGTTCGTACTCAACTACTCCAACTATCTACCTACTTTATTCTAAAATTATAAATCCAAAAGTTAAAAAATATTAGTTATAAAATCAAAACTATCCAACTATCTACTTTGTTCTAAAATTATAACTGGCAACGTCGCGGTATGAAAAACCAGTACCAAAGATTAATCTACACAATAGATAGTCAGCGTATATGGGAAAGAAAACAAAAATTGAAACTGTCTCGACACGAGCTACATCTATTAGAAAAACATGTAACCATGGAAATTATGGAAATTGTAGATGGTGTTATATGTATTGTGTTGAAATAAAATAATCATATGGGCAATGTTAGACAAGGACGAGTATACTTTCCCCTACGAGGTGGGAGTTTGTTTTTATATTATAGGTATCATATATGTACTACTGTGCAGCAGTGTTTTTTGTCGGTTAATATAAAATTATATGGTATACGTACACCTATCTACGCAAAGATTAATGTGTATGGACGAAAATAAAAGAAATTACTATAATAGTATAAATATACAGGGCTGGTTCATTAAATGTTTTAGACAATAATTTTAAATGACTAAAATAATATTATTTTAGTCATTTAATTTTAAATTTCGGATATAAGGATGCATCAAAAAGTTATATTTAAATTAACGAAATTTGGCGTTATAGATAGGACTTCCGCTTATTATCTGATTCAGTTTTAAGGATCAAACTCAAACAGCAGATTCAACTTGTTAACATTATGAAAAAATAAATCTCAGACTCATACAGGCGTGAAATGCTACCCTAACTTTTTTATGCACATTTTTTGCGTGTGTTTCAATTCGGAGATGTAAAATCTAACAAATTATATACGTAATAAATGTATCCTTCTGTGATATTGATAGAAAGTCATCGTTATCGCGTATTATCGATTTTAAGAAATGTTAATATTAAAAAGGCTGTGCTTTTTACAAGTTGCTGAAGTAAATAAGGTTTGAAATTTCCAGCATGACAATAATTATTTAAAAAAATACGGTTTCGAAATGCAGGATGTAAAAAATTAGAATTTTTAATCTGTTTTTAATGAAAATTTAAATCTATTGAGAAACATGGTTCAGGGTTTTTGTGAAATGTATTTTACTCCAAAGATTCTACTCATCGATTATAACCGAATTAATTTACTCAAAAATATCTATACTAGTAAAATAACACAATTATCACAATTAGGTTCAAATTCTGCAACGCCGAATTGAAAAAAAACTTACAGTCTCCCTAATATTGGTTTTTGTGCAATGATCATAAAACTTTAAAAAAATAACGATTTATGTAGATTGTATTGTTAACACGTTTCGTAAAAAGCTTTAAAAACCCACCAACAGGGTGTTAAAAGTATCACGACAATAACTTTTTTCATGTTTTAACAAGTACAATCGTCTGCTTCAGATTGATCCTTAAAAACTGAATAACAGTTTCTCTATATAAAAAAATAAAACTCGTAAATATCATCCCCAAACATTTAATTTGAATACAATTACATAACACCATATTTGAAAGTAAATAAAAAAAAACAGCATTACCTAGTTTAACAGATTTGCAAATTGCAAATCAAAGTATCTATGTATACAGGGTGTTGCATAAGTACTTGTACAAACTTTAAAGGGTGATTCTTTGACTAATTTTAAGATACAAATTTCATATGTACATTCAAAGTTCAAAAATAATATTATATTTAGGATTATATGCTTGTTCAATAGCATCGCAATTTGGTGCAATTCGGGATACAGGTGTATTGATGACACCAGAGCTGTCAAAAGAACTAATAAAAAATACGAAAAATAACAAAATACAAATATCATTCAAAAGACAACAATGCACATAATAGTCGGTACCAAGCCAAATAGGTAGTAGGTAAATATAGATTTATTTTGTTTCGAGCTTGGGCTTGGCACCGACTTATTGTAATCAAAACTACCCACCAAACGGATACATTTAATTTTACGCAGACATCTAGTGTGAGCAGGCAATATGCCCGGTGAGAGAAAGTTGATAGACGATGGCCGGACGAGAAGTAACAACTGATTATATCCTATTGCCAACACAAGTATTTTTTTTACTGGCACATTGGAAAAAAAAAATTAAAAAATGTTTCGTTTACGCAACGTTGGGGATTAATGGGTTAAGTACTAAGTGTCAGTTATCAGTTATAATTTTTTATTTTCCAAGAAAGCGAAACGAGATATTTAAAACGGCATTGCGCCGCCCTCATGTATACCTCCGGGGGCGGCATCGAAAATCGCTACACGTCACAAACTTGTAAATGCTTAGAACTACCCCTATGTCAAATTTCTATTTTCTATCTTTTTTGTTTGATACCCAAAGCCCTATTCCTACCGAACTTATTATTTACCCGAAGAAACATTAAAAAGAAGTAAAATTTAAGTACCTAAACCTATAAAGTGGAACTTATACCTGAATTTATAACCCATTTTCTGCATCGATCTTCTTCTTTAGGAAATCGAAAGAAATGTACCTCTCGATTGTTTCTGTAACTGTTGTTACAATTTCGAAAAGCACATTGGTTACGACTTAATTTCGAATTGTTTCTTTCCATTTTCACAAAACACAAAAATTATTTAGTCACTAACTAGGAAGTTTCTCAAATAAAAAAAAAACACAACACAAAATAATATAATTAGTCTAAAATTAGAAAAACACAAAATAAGTTAAAAAATATTCACAAAAAAAATAACTACGCAGCCAAAGATTAAATTTAATTTAATATATTAGGTAATTCTCTTCAAAACAAAATCAGTAGGTATGAAAACAACCATAATATGTATACCTAATATAATATAGGTAGCACTGATAATTTTTTTATTATAGGTATTATAAGATCTACAACAATCTTGTTACATCTTTGCCACATTGTCTACGTGAAATATTTAAAATATATGTAATAAATTGAAAAAGTATCTAGTCAATTCTTAAGTGGAGTTATAATTTTGACAAAGAATAATGTACATTAATACCTACTTGATTTCGGTATTGGTATAAAAGTCTAATATCCACGAAATAAATTTAATATACCTAATAATCATTAATCCATGCCATACAACATGTTTCAAGACTAGACCAGTCCCATAAACAGTGGCGAGCAATAATTAAATCAAAAGCTTTTAGCTTTTAGATATTTAGATTTTTTTATATACATCAACAAATTATTACAATGGAGCCAGAAGTATGTTTCTATCTAAAAGCTTTTCATTTAATGATTGTTCGCCACTGATCATGGGACTGGTCTAGTCTTGAAACATGTATGACATGGATTAAATATTATTATATTAAATTTAATTCATAGAGATAAGGCTTTTATTTCAATACTGTACTTGTAATAAATCACCCTGTGTGTTTCTTTTACCGACGAATCGGCAACAGCACGACACACACCACATTCGCTTGTTTTTTTTTCTACCCTCCCTACGTATCCCCTCCAGATTAATACAGAATTTCATCAATCTCTCTCTCTGACAATACAGCATTGTCGGTGCATAACTGTTGCAAATGATGTAAATAATTGTTATACGTTGCGTTTTGTTTCTGATATTAATAAACTACAAAACGGTTTCTGGCTGTGACAATACTGCTCTATGCTTTACACGCTAGTCTACGCCACGTAGTGGCTGGCATACTTAGAGATGTTCTCATTTTAATGCATTGGGCTGACTATCTATTGTGTAGATTAATCTTTGCCAGTACTAATATCCAATATTTCGTACACAGCTAACTTCACTTCGATGTAAAAAGAAATTAACCTATTACTAAAATTTAACAATTTGTTTATATTTTACATACTATTTTATTTTTTAGATTGCAAATTTGTTTTATGTGTTGTATTAAACACAGGTGCATTAATTAGGTAAATAAACGTCTATGGAAGATAAATTAGTGTTAAAATAACATATTTTGATTCAATCTTTATAGAAAAAGTGACAATATTACCAGTCATGTAATAGGTGAAAAAATCCAATTTTATGGGAATTAAATTTTGATTTTTGGCTTTAATAATGGTTTTACCGCAGATTTTTTTTTTGAAATGTACTATTTCAAATGCTGTCTTTCTAATAAACACGAAGAAACCAGAAGATTCCACTGTCCCTAAAGTCGACTCGAGCCAAAAAGTATATGATGATGATTTCTTTATAGGAAAATTTTATAATGATTTTAGAGCGCACAAACGTCATTTTTGACATATAACCTTAAAGTTAGAAATTTGATATTTTACGTAGAATCCAAAACTACAGCATAAATAAAAACAGCATTCCGAGTCTCCGTTGCGAGGCGTCATGCGCATCTCGTCGCGCATGCCGCGATTATAGGAGAGAACCTGTCAATAATCGCATAGACGTAGGTAGATACCGTTTACCCCTGTGTTCAGTATACAGTTCATTGTCGGCGTGCACGAGATAATAAATAAATATTTTCTTTGTAATCTGAACATGTGGTTGTATGTCTGGTTAGTATAGTGTGTGTGTGACATTTAATTAAAAATGCTCAGGGAAAGCTAAATAATCCGCATGATGCGTTTGTGGATTTTTACACATATTAGTGTTCTACGCCAAAGATTCCACTCATCGATTAGTTATTTTAGGTAGTTTGTCTATATATTTGTATAGTTAAATTTATTTGACATTTTTTTGACAGTTTTAACTGCCTATAAAATTTTGCTATTCTGTAACATGTGACAAAAATCAAACAATCATGACAACATTTAACTGATAACTCCACTCAAGGATGTTTTCAATCACTATGACACACCACAAATATTTTTGAAATTGACAGTAACATTATTATGTAATTAAATATTTTTACGAAAATAACTAACTGTGGTTAGAAATTGAAAAATATGATTATTTTTAGTCAGGACCTGACTTCTCTCCTAAAATGGCGGCGTCATACGTCACAATTTGGAATTATTTAGTACAAAGTGCCGACGTGGACTCGGAATGCTGTGACATAACTATGATAATATATACGGTGTTCCATTTGAAATAAGCAAGATGACAGCTACTTCCAGTATAACCAGAAGTGTCAATAACTTCTCCTATGTATAGTTTTCTATCTACGGATCGATTTGGTTATGTGTATATATATAAAAGGTGTTTCTAAAATAGGTGATCAAAATTTGTTAATTGGGGACGTCTAATCATGAAAACACTTAAATTGTAATTTTTCTAAAAGTCTTTATTTACAAAGATGACTGCCTGAGGACGATTATTTTTTTGAAATATTTTCGAAACGAGTAAAGATAAATTAATCAAATGTAGCATATTTATTCACCTAGTTAAATGTCGTAAACTGACATAAAATTAAATAAAAAAGGATGACCATAGGCGGGTAAACGGGGGGACCCTTGCCTTAATTATAACCTAACTTTTTTTTCTTGTGACTTTTATTCCATTTATGTGAAAAATGTGATGAAATAAAGTTTTCTTTTTATGTAGAAAACTTTATTTTATCACATTTTTGACACAAATGAAATAAAAGTAACAAGGAAAAAAGTTAGGTTATAATTAAGGGTCCCCCCCCGTTTACCCGCCTATGGTCATCCTTTTTTATTCAATTCCATGTCAGTTTACTACATTTAACTAGGTGAATAAAAAAGGACGATTTTTGTTAAATATTTTCGGAAATATGCTACATTTGATTAATTCATCTTTACTCGTTCCGAAAATATTTCAAAAAAATCGTCCCCAGGCAGTCATCTTTAACACCTTGTATCTTTGTAAATAAAGACTTTTCGAAAAATTACAATTTAAGTTTTTTTTAATGATTATACGTTCCCAATTCGCTCACAAATTTTGACTACAAATTTTGACCACCTATTTTAGAAACACCTTCTATATATAAACACCCTAAAATCAAAAGTGAAATATTTTATCCTGGAAGTTCAGTAATTTTAAAAACAGCTTCAGACCATGGCTTTTGCCCGTTTATCTGGCTTGCGGCGGCCGGTTTCCGGCGCATATATTTTTGTAATTATTTTATAATAATTGTTTCAACTTACAAATTATCGCACGGTTGGATTTAGAAACTTTCTTAGTTTGACTTCAATTCTTTTTGCTGGCTGAGTCGGTCGTGAATAACATGCCAACTGAGATGATCATAGTGGGGGAGACCGGGTCTAGTTGGCGAGTGGGTAAGTTGGTGAGCATTAAATATCTGGTAAAATCTAAAGCTGACAACGTTGCTATTATACTCTAGTTTAGTTTGTGTCCAAGAAGTTGTAGTAACTACCGAAAAGTTAGACTTAAGACATTTATAGTTTTTTGGTGGCCCGTGCTTTTTAAAATTTAAGGTGTGTAAGTATATTTTGGATTTTGCCTTTAAACATTTATTACTACATGGTATAATAATTTTGATTTGCCTTAGTTGACACTATATTTCATAACCTTAAATATTCTATAAATAGATTGGGTGTATTGTGGGTCATCTATGTGCGGGGCACTAAATTTGAAAAAATATTTACTTGGTGCTAGTTGGCGACTATTAAATGAGGTTAGTTGTCGACCGCCAACTTACCCCTAATTTTTCTTTAATTATTATTAGATTTTGCTTAAAAGTAACACCTGGCAAACTACAGGTTGAAAATAATTATTTGCCACGTATTAAAGTGGGATATGCTCATCCAAGAACAGGAGTCTGAATTAGTGAAATATCTTACAAAAGCCGACTGATCTGTTTATATCCACCTCAAAAAATAGGGGAATAGAGCTTGCGACTCTTGGATTACAACAACCCAGGAAAAACTATGACCATATACCGACGACATTCCAGGAATTATTAAGTTTCCTAGTGCTGCTTCCCCAAATAATATTATGTCAGGTTTTAGAATCCGAATTTATGCCTGGTTTTGCTAAAGACCGACCTAAATCATCGCAGCTTGAAAACGAAAACAACGAAAATCTTGATATTGAACAACATAACCAACCGTCGCGTCGTGCAGTAAACAAGAAGATGTACATAATAAACTTAAACTCATAGTGCTTCAAAACATTCTAATTTCCCAATCACGTGAACGATAAGAAACTGAAACACCGGAGAATTCGGACAGCAAAGAAGATAATTTAACACAAACTGAGAAATATGCGGCCCAGGGTCCAGAGCCATTCTGTAGCCATAAAAAGTTCCTCAGCTATCTTAACAGATACCCTTGTGAAAGAGGAACTAGAAAGACAAAAAAATGAAGACAATCCGGTAAAAAGGAAACTTTTAGACGCTGGTGAAGAGACTAAATTGAAGAAGAAACTTCTACCAAAAATAACAAATCAAAGAAGGATCGGAAACTCACAGATGGGGAAGAAGGATATTTTTGTTTGGTTTGCATGGAGCCGTATGAGAATAGCAAAGATGGGGAACAATGGATTCTATGCACCTCCTGCAAATTATGGGCGCACGAACAATGTGGTGATCATGGACTATTAAACATTTATATTCGCCAAAGTTGTGACTGACTGACTTCATTTTAAATTTAAGCAATATTTTTTGTTTATTTTTTCGTTTAAGTTACTAAAAATCGGTAATTTACTTTTTGTAGAACTTCTAGATTTTATTTAATTACGTAAAAAATACCTCGCCAACGAAATTTGTGTTTAATAAAGTATTTTTTTATACAAAACCATTAAGTAAAGTAAGTTATTTTGTACCTAAAATATATAACTAAATATCTGGTTCATACAAAAATAACTTTAAACCTTTAAAATACCTGTTCTTTAAAAAAGTAGGTCTCTCGATAGTCAAATCTCATCAACTAGATCCGGTCTTCTGCATATAAAATAACTTACCGTTGAAGAATTTGATAATATCAGTAAAATCCATTCCATTAGAGAGAATGATTTCCCTATAAGTTTCTAGCAATGCCAATGCTAGAAACAACACGAAATGACTAGAAGAGACGTGTTGTGCTGCCCAAATAATCTCCCAAGTAGTGAAAACATCTGGATACACCTAATTGTTATTATTATTATTATTACAAATTGTAATTATATGTAATGAAAATTCGCTCACCAATTCCCTTTTGAAATCGAGTAGGAACCAACGATAACAAAAGTAGAAATGCGTATAATCGCCATGCGCATGCATTTGCTCGTACATTTCCGCATCTAAGATTTGGATTAACGAACGCATATTCGCAAAATGACAGTCCATAGCATTACCGTTTGGGAAGTTTTCAATCATTCTCTCCATCAAATGACAGAAACATGCATATGTTAACGATTCATCATTGAAAATGACAAGTAAAGGTGCTACAAGGTCACACATGCCTTGCATGTAGCCTATATCGAGATGCTCCCACACATATCTAGAGATGAATCATAATTTTTCAAACTTAACCTCGTATTAGATTGTTTTAACTGCCTTACTTACGTGCACATAACATTTCTAAGTTTATCCAAATTCTCACCAGTGAAATACCAGTAATTTCTATCACATCTTTGTACATCTTTTTCAATTCTATGGAGATTCAAGCCAAAAGTTTCTAACAGTTCTTGCTAGAAAATGTTAAAAGCATTTAATCAATCCAAATACCTACTCGTTTAATGAAAACAACAAACAACTTACACTGTAAACACCTCCATTTGAACTAGCTGGGGACACACATGTCGATCTAGCTGGACTTGCTAAACCATGTGTTTCGAAACATGTGTCTAAAGATGAATTGTTTTCTTCTGTTACTGCATCCAGATGATTTCTTAATGGACTTTCACATCCTGGAATATTTTTATAATGCATTGATAATTTTATATCCCGAAAATTTCCCTTGATTTTAATCTTGGCCTTCATCTTGGATTTTAGAACCATACCGTGTCACATAGAAAATGCTCATTAGATGGAAACATTTTTTCCTTAGCATTAATTAGGTTTGCACCAGGAGACAGAAAATCAATTTTACCCAAAATAATATTCGAGCATCATAGTCAACGGTACTGCAGAAAAATGTTACATTGCCGATATTTCGAGAACTACCCAAGTAGCATTTTAAGTGATCAGCACGTAGCCGTCACGATATTGGTAACTTTATCTTATATCGCCAAAATTATATCCACATAAACTAGACCGTTTTATAACGTGGCGGTGACCTAAATGGGGAATTTTTTGGTGTCCTCAACGTTCCAGCCACGTTTTTAAGTCTTATATAAATATGTTAAATCCACGTTCTAGTGACGTGGCTAAATAGTGGCGAGCTGGCTCATTGCCACTTTGCGTATGTCCTTGTCTTTTTTGGTTAGGGCACAGTATAATAAATAATACAGTATTCTGACTTTCACGTTTGCAAGCCGTCCTGCGCATATCGTCGCGCATGCGCCATTATGGGTTACAACGTCAAAATAATCGCATAGACGTAGATAGATACAGTTCACTCCTGTGTTCAATATATAGTTCATTGTCGGCGTGTACGAGATAAATAAATATTGTGTTTAAATCTAAATCTGTGTTTTGTGTTTTTGGTATAGTGTTCGTGAGAATTAAAAGGATTTTATTTTTATTAACGTGTCTTGGGATTCATACAATGAATAATCACGGAGGACATGTGTGTGTTGCAAAATGTTGTCCCAATAAGCGGTACACTTGCTCTAAACATTTTTTTCGCTTCCCCAAAGATCCTGTTAGGTGAGTAATAAGTAAAAATTAACATAAATAATAGATAATTTTACGTTTATAACAACTATTTGTATAACCGTAAAATTTATATTACGAAATGACAGTATCTAATATGTTTTTAAACTAAATACAAGTGAAACATAAACACAAGTTGTCGCGGGGCTAGTTGTTATTTTATTGACAATATCATTATAAAGTTTCAAGGAGTCTTTGCCAAAATTTGCCTTTAAAGTTGCTGTTGTAATTTGTGAATTAAACTACCCGTTTAACTCACTACAACGATATTCATAATAAACCACGAAAATTGAAATAAACGCGATTTATTAATAACGAAAAATAACAAACTAAATACAAAACTGAAACGATTTTAACTGACCAATATAATATAGAAATTGAAAACTAATCAAAAATCTGACAATCTTAATTCTTTTTTGACAATAACAACTTTTTACAGTAGTTATTATTATTGTTATTAAAAATCACCCAATCATGTCAACATTTAACTGATACCACCACTCAAGGCTGTTTTCAATCACTATGACACACCACAAATATTTCTGAAATTGACAGCGCTATTATTATGTACTTAAATATTTTTACAAAAATAAAAATACTGTACTGTGGTTAGAAACCAAAAACTATAATTATTCTTAGTCAGGACCTGACTTGTAACCCAAAATGGCGGCATCTTACGTCACAGTTTTTTTCAAAGTGCGAACGTGGAGTCGGAATGCTGTACTTATTAATGCTGTGGTTAGGGTAAATATTATTTTCGTCTCTGTCCTGAATATTAATTTCTAACATGTTCCCTACTATTTTACTTGGTCGACATATCAGTTATTTATTTCATCTAAAATATTACAGAAAACTTAATATAAATATAGATAAAAGGATATTGCCTAATTATGAGCTTGAAATTCAAAAAGTTCAAACGCTTGAAAATTTACTGTCAAATATAGTAATTCTAGCTCGAAATTTGGGCACGCGCCACATATTTGATTACATTTAAGAAAAATTTATTAAAATTCTATTATTGGAGATTTCAATATTTTTTACATAAATGCTTCAATGATCATTTTATCGATATTGGTTACTTATTTATTTATTTATTTATTTATTCTCCAAATGACATTACAAAATGTATAGAAGCCGTCAACGTAAAAAAAAAACTGAAATTTTAAATATATACATACAATATTTACAATCTTCACATATAAAATAATACATAATTGTAACTTCACAAATACTATTAAACATTTAATGTATAAGACACATGTCAAAACACAACAGTTTCTAAATAACAGTTACTCGGGCATCCCGAGAAAAATCGTATTGATTTATTATTCCATAAAGGTTTACTAAACCAAAAAAAAAAAAAATGATCAAAATTATTATGGCAAGATGGATGGTGACATTAAAGATTCAAATTTATGTGATCTTCGAACTGTGGCATTTTAAAGTGGGTTCCACTAAAAAATCCCACTCTATTATAAATTTCAACCACTAGGCTAATGGCTAATGGCTAATATAACTATCCTAGACAATTTCTACATCACTTGATAGTGAAATCACAGTATAATAAATAATACAGTATTCTGTCTTTCACCATTTCACGTTTGCAAGCCGTCCTGCGCATATCGTCGCGCATGCCGCCATTATGGGTTACAACGTCAAAATAATCGCATTGACGTAGATAGATACAGTTCACTACTGTGTTCAATATATAGTTCATTGTCGGCGTGTACGAGATAAATAAATATTGTGTTTAAATCTAAATCTGTGTTTTGTGTTTTTGGTATAGTGTTCGTGAGAATTAAAAGGATTTTATTTTTATTAACGTGTCTTGGGATTCATACAATGAATAATCACGGAGGACATGTGTGTGTTGCAAAATGTTGTCCCAATAAGCGGTACACTTGCTCTAAACATTTTTTTCGCTTCCCCAAAGATCCTGTTAGGTGAGTAATAAGTAAAAATTAAGATAAATACTAGATAATTTTACGTTTATAACAACTATTTGTATAACCGTAAAATTTATATTACGAAATGACAGTATCTAATATGTTTTTAAACTAAATACAAGTGAAACATAAACACAAGTTGTCGCGTGGCTAGTTGTTATTTTATTGACAATATCATTATAAAGTTCCAAGAAGTCTTTGCCAAAATTTGCCTTTAAAGTTGCTGTTGTTGTAATTTGTGAATTAAACTACTCGTTTAACTCACTACAACGATATTTAAGCGAGTAGATTCCATAAGAGTAACACACAAATCTATTTTCTTTTCTACTGACTTTACTTTAATGAAAAATGTGACGATTTGGGAACTATTTTAAAAATATTTCCCTTCAAAGCAGCCTCACCAAAAGTAGCCTACCGCCTATTATCAATATTTGAACACATATTTTACAATTGCTTATCATCGGAGGAGATACGTACAAACTTTTACTCATTTTCGTTGAAGATTACAGTGAATAAGGGCCATCACGTTTTATATTAGTTAAAAATAGCCACTCTAATTGACTTAAAAAATATTAAATAAAGCGTTTACTATAACTTAACAAAATAAAAAAAAATTGTTATATTAAAAAAAACAATAACCCATGGAGACTTCAGCTTTTCGAATTATCGACCATTACAGAAAAAAAATTAGATATATCAATTCAACAAACAAAATAAAAGTTAAATTTAGGTTAAGTTAGGAAGCACTGCTTCAACTTTTGTAAAAATGTCTTTTTTTCACTAATAAAATCTTTATTATTGTTGTGTTTATTGTTATTATTATTAAAAATCACCCAATCATGTCAACATTTAACTGATAACACCACTCAAGGTTGTTTTCAATCACTATGACACACCACAAATATTTCTGAAATTGACAGCGATATTATTATGTACTTAAATATTTTTACAAAAATAAAAATACAGTACTGTGGTTAGAAACCAAAAACTATAATTATTCTTAGTCAGGACCTGTTTTGTAACCCAAAATGGCGGCATCTTACGTCACACTTTTTTTCAAAGTGCGAACGTGGAGACGGAATGCTGTACTTATTAATGCTGTGGTGAAATTATGGTATCATCCACTTCGACCTGCCACTTTGAAGTGGCAGGTGGCAGCTTTTGTATTTTGCCACTTTAACAATCGATTGTAGCCACAATGTAACAGCAATAAAGCCTTTAAATAAAAAAAAAATAAGAACATAATCTGAAACTATTTTAAAACCAATAGTATAGAAGCATTACAAAGTTGCCACTAACTTATTTGCAAGCTTAATGGCCGGGACACACTTTTCATACACCACTCCAAACCCTGGTCCGATGTTGCCTCAAAAAAAAACGGGTCTGTGCGGGATCGGCAGGGGTGAGCACACATGTCCTACACGCTTCCGAGTTTTTTCGGAATTTCAGCTCCGGTTCGATACTTTCGCTACTCTCACCAGTTTCAAACAAAATCGCGGAAGGTACTATGCGCAAAATGTTCAAAAACTTTAGGAACTGCGATTTAGCCATGATGGCACTCTGTTTACTAATCACTTAGTTTTTGACACTAACCATGCTACTTGGGTATGCATTTTCGGAATGCAAAGTTGCGCTCTTTTGATAAGTAAGATAAAATTATAAAAATACACCTGTTCAATTTGAAAACTTCTGGTTCTCTAACATCGTTTTCAGTATACTTTTTGACCACTCTGTATGAATAAATCTGAAAATATCTAATGGAATCGGAAAAAGCAGACCGTACTTTATAAGACAACGCATGCAAAATAATTCAGAAAGATTTGATTACGAGAAAAAAATGTGATTATTATTTTGGCCTAAAATGGCAATTTTGACATAAATCTTGATATAAGTCAAAAACGGATGAACTTAGGCATAGGCATTATACATGGAACATGTCTAGATTCTGACGGATAATCAAAAAATTTAATAATAAATAGCGTGTTCTATTTAAAATGAAAGTCGCCATCAACTTCCGATATAACCGGAAGTGTTATGTGGATGTTATTAAGTTATTTGAGTACACCATATTAGACAATAGAGATACCGACATTTTTTAAATTCAATTCATGGTAGTATCTGAAATATTCTAATGGGTTGTCACCATAGGCCACCCTGTATATTGTCTACATCGCCTATCCCTGCTTTGAAGATATTCAGTTTCAGAAATAACCAAAGCAAGCAAGTTTATATTCTACTCCAATTTTATGATTGTTGCTTCTTACCGGTATTACTCATATCTACACTCGCATTTGTTACAATAACGTTATGTACAAAATCCTTCATTTCACTTTTTATATTCTCCTGTTTTGTTATTTCATTGGTTTCTTCTTTAATAGAACCATTTATTATCCTACCATCATTTTCTACATTTGTACAACTAGTTAAGGCTTCATCGTTTTGTACCATAAAGTTTGCTGATTCGGTATTTTCCTCATCAGGATCATTTACATTTTCTATGGCAAATAAAGAAAAACAAAGTATTAAAACCTGAGAAAAATTAACTTTTAGAAAGACTAAAACAACAAACCATCCACCACTACAGACCAGTAATAACTCTGACAATGCTGCTCTGCGTTTTGAATGTAAGGGACTTTCTAAAGAGCGTTACAGAGCTTTAACAGCTGATACGCTGAGTAGGTATAATTTGCCGCATAACCTGAGGGCATTTTGGAAATTTGTAAATTGAAAACGCAAAGTGAGTAATGTGGTTCCTGCGGAAATTGTCGGGAATGCCCAAAAAGTAGATATCGGTCCTGAACTGGCAAATCTTTTAGCTGAGTATTTCGCATCCGGTTAGTCCGATCGCGACTTTAGGGAGGCGGTTCTATCGTCCTGTTCTGCTCTAAATAGCATTTCAAATTGCGCGATATCGATTTCAGATGTATATACTGGTTTAGCTGATCTGGATGTGAATAAGGGAGCTGGCCCAGAAGAAATTCCACCAATTTTTCTTCGTAATTGTGTGTTTATCTTGACTAGACCGCTAGTGTTGTATATTATCATTATCAAATTGAAATTGGACATCATTGTCCGTAAATAAAAAAAATAAATAAAATAAAAAATCAACCTGACGAATGACTTAAGTCTTTTTGCTATGAATGTGTAAATCTACTACTACTATACTCGAATCACTCACTTTTATCTGGTTCAATATCGCTGTCATAAGTGATTGTATTGCGTTTTGTTCGTATCGGCTTTTTCTCAAATACGTCATCAGCTTTTTCTTCATCATCTGTTGATAATTCGTCGTCTGTTATGATATCTTCGAAAACCTTTAAAGTAATTATACCAGGATCATAGAAAGAACAAGATTTATAATGTGAATGACAATACAAAAACCTAAATTTTAACCAATAATCGCTTCCTTTACACATACTTCTTTCCTGAAGAAGGTTGTGCAAAGTAAATGAAACGCTGGCTAGTGACTCGTTTGTATTTAAAAATAATTGAATTCACCTCATTACTGAGATCTCTTTGCATCACATTAGGCACTTGATCACCGGACATGCTTTCACTACTCAATTTTGCTATAGCCGTTGCTTGAGTTTCTTTATCTCTTTGTCTAACTATAGCTTCCACAGCTAACCATTCAGACATTGTATTCTCATAGCTAAAATTAGAAATCAAAGTGTGTTTACTATGTTCTATGCTAGGGCAATAACTGCTGGGGTCATGACTTCAACTAGGCCTATTCAGCAAGTGCTGGTGTTTCGATTTTTAAACATTAATAGGTAC
This sequence comes from Apoderus coryli, assembly GCA_911728435.2. NCBI lineage: Eukaryota > Metazoa > Arthropoda > Insecta > Coleoptera > Attelabidae > Apoderus > Apoderus coryli. The sequence goes on along the minus strand of OU452198.1, from coordinate 30,082,126 downwards.
TTATTACTCACGCTTGTTTGGTTTCTTCACTCAACTCAGTTCTTTGTTCAATTGTACTGCCAAATTTGTAATGGCCAAGTAGATATGGCCATAATTCTCGTCTCAATTCATGCGCGATACCCCCGTAATATGCCAACCTATAAACTTCCATAAAATCGTTTACAACACCGTCTATGCAAAGTTCAGCCCATTTTTCCAGCGAAATACCTACAAAGTGATAAGTAGCAGGAACGTTATTTACATTACGTTGAAGCATATTGTATTCTATTCTATTTGGAATAGGGGAGAAGTGGTAAGCCTTTTTTATGTCATTGCATCGAGTCCTGATTGGATTCTGGTTCATAATCATGAATCCAAATTTCGTCTTCTGCAGAGGTCCAAAAAATAAACGATAACATTTCAAGCGCTGTTTTTCTTGCTGTGGCGTGAGCATTCTCGAAACCAACCCATGCCAAGATGATCCTGCAGAATTTTAAAAATTGTTTCTTCTTCAACCGAGCATTTTCCAGGTTTTTTCAACAAGTGTCGAATTGTCGTGGTCGAGGGTTGCTTTGAATGATGCCATACCATGCGCTAAATGTGTTCGATTTTCTTTATGTCTTTACTTTTCTTATCGAATAAGTTGCTTGAACGACGATAGTTCAATGATTAATGACCCGAATGCAAGATAAAACTTGATATTTGTAGTAACGATGAGTCATAGAATATGGCACAACTAAAAATATCCCCACCACTAACTTACATCCCGACCATTTCGCGGAATTAAAAACACACCCTCGTAAAAAAAGCAATTCTGAAATATAAACTGGTAACTATGTACATTTTTACTTATAAACAAAGAAACTTTTACGTAAATCATTTAAATTAAATATATAAGCATTACCTTCACTAGCATTTTCACCAGAAATAATTTTGTTATGAACTAACCCACTCAAATGCGTTCGTACAGTGGATAAATGTCTACAATAGGCCAACCAACCATAGAAGGCTCTGGAAATAATTTGACGTTTCATGGAATCACAGACGGCTTTGATGCAGACGCTTGGTGGACTATCTGGCACACTTTGATCTTAATATCAAATTTCTAGTATTATTAATTATTCCACATTTATGGAAATATCTATTAATGTTTCCCTTCCTAATTTATAGAATCGGAGGAGATTTCGATTAAGGAATAAATATTTTACCTATACTAAAGCTCTTGCTGGAACTCTCTGAACTAGTTGTGCTTGTGCTACAAAGTTGCACTCGAACTTTCGTAGGCAATGAAGCTTTGATATCCATTAATTCATTTCTTTTCACTGAAATAGCAAAGGAGAAATTAAGATTAATGGTCCTGCCTACTGGCAACAAATTGCTAAAATAAACCGTTCAATTATCAAAAATCTAATAAATATTAGCAAATTAAAAAATATAAAAGAAAGCAAACAAAAACTTTCGAAGTCAAACCCACAAAATCTTCATAAGGTAAAAACTTTTTGTCAAAATGGTAAGTTTTTTACCTTATGAGCTTACAGACAAATTTGTTGTCCATTTTACGTTTTGTTTCTCTTATGCGTTCGTATTTGTCTTTATTGTAGGACTGATGATGGCTTGTTGAGCCGAAACTAGTTTTATTTTACATAATTAAATTAAAGATTTTGTGGAGTTGACTTCGAAAGTTTTTGTTTGTGCACTTTACAAATGGATAATTTATTTCTTTAAATTAAGAAATGGTTAATTCTCTTGTGAGAGGTGGACTGAAAATTTCGATGAATACACGCGTTCGAATGAAGTAAACCTGGATATTCTTGCCAAATGTTCAACATTTGTCATCATCCCTATTTAAAGCTAGGGTGAGAAGAGTTAAATCCAGAAGTATTTCCATAACTACTGATGGTGGCCAGACAAGCTTGCATAATATGCAAAGCAGAAAGCGTTCGCAAAGTTCGGTATAATCATAACCCATCTCCAAGAGATTTGTTTGGAATTAATTCCCAAGGACTTTCCACAGATTCGTCGACATGTCGAACCGAACAGTCTTGCTTTTTGTAAAACCTTTTTTATATGAACGTCCAGCTTCACGATTCGAGTGAAAGATGCAACTATGGTTCTTCTGTGATTTACAGTCGGCTGTTTCCGCTCACACCTTGCCTAAAGCTTATTCAGGATAAACTGAGTCAGTATGACAAGATCATCTGCTTGAAACTCTACACCCTTACGTTGGACCAGAGTTTGGTTAAAAAATTGTCAACATGAAAATGTCTGTAGCCAAAAACATGCTTTCCCAAGCTTAAGCTTGACACATTAAAATTCAATCACTGAATTAATTGAATGATATTTGACGCTCCTATTAGTAGTTGAAATTGATAAGTAACTTCTAAAGTGTTATTAGCCACTTCGACAATAATATATCTAAAATGCGTATTTGCATTCGTCGTTCTCTTCTATGCCTAATCTTCCATATGTTCCCTAAGGCTACAATGTCTGTAAGAAAACGTAGCCCGTTCTTACTGAGATCCAAACAGATTTTGGATCTTTCATGATAAGTTTCCGAGGAATTTGTTGCAGTGTATCAGCGCAGGAAGATAATATTGCTCTGTCTGTTTCCTCCTTAATTCTGAGCATCTCCTTGCAGGTGTGTTTACCTAAGCCGCAGAACGATTCACGCCCTACAAAAGAGGTTGACACTCCCTTCTTGGCTAGATTGTAGACTGTTTTATCGGAGTCGTTTAGGCGGTTCGGCCTCCCCTCACTTCGACCTGCAGAAGATCTTTTGTGAATGACTCTAATCTATGAAATGCCCAGCTGTCCCACACTTTTCATGGAGTTGATGATTTCTCTGGGGGCTAAATTTCTTGCCTCGTCGGGTGTTAGAGTCACCCCTCCAAGGTGTTTTATCCTTTTGCAGAAAAGTGCCATGCATTCACAGAGCACGTTGTCCTGTTTTCTCTGTTGCGTCTTCGCAAAAACCACAAGTGTCGTATTCGGTTAGGCCCATCTTTTTGAGATGGGTGGTGTCGCTTCTCTCTAGTTGGATAAGCTTCCTTGCGTTGGCCTCTGAGGGTTTGATAAACCTTTTTGATTGTCTTAGACCTGGACTGTTTCCCAGTAGGACTTAAGTTGTTCCTTTTCCCCTCTTCGAAATTCTTTCATCATATGGCTTTTTGAAAGGCCAAAGATGGGTTCCGGACCGCAGAACGGAGCGTTTTCACTCTATTTTGTAAATTGGTCCGCCGTTCCCCTCTATGCCTTCATGTCCTGGCACCCATGTCAGAGTAATCTTTTTCCCCTGAGCTGTCAGTTGCTTTAGGGTCTGTTTGCATTCCCATGCTAGCTTTGACGTGAAGGTGTAAGACCTCAGTGCATTTAATGTAGCTTGACTGTCTGACATAATATTGATCTGCCTTTCCGGGATGCCTCTCTGCAGGCATTCTTGAGCACAACGGTTAATATAGCGTTGATCTCTGCTTGGAATATAGTGGGACTTTTTCCGAGAGATTTAGAGAGCCTGCAATTAGGCCCCCTTCTTGGCTAACGTATTAGCTTCTGCTTCCACGCTTCTGAGCTGATGACATATGAACTAAGTGCTAATATTGCCCCCTGGCTGTCAGATGGATCGCAATGTCGCACTTCCGATAGTTCCTGTCCAGATTAAATTGTACGCATCTACCAATTGCGTGAATTTCCGAATACTCTGCTCCTGGTTGCAGGCGTGTAAGTTCCTTTCCCCTTCTTACTTAACTTTGTGGTGGAGTTCTTCTGAAAGTTATATAGTTTCGTCACTAGGGAGGTTTAGAGATGGGATGTGTTTGATCAGAGATGTCCAGGCTCCCTGATTCTTTATCCTCCCATCTCCAGCTCCCTCGAAATACCTGTACCAGATTGATTTAATGATTGCACTAGGTAAAAACACATCGGTGAAGTGTGAGCAACAAAATAAAACTTACAGATATCTTTGTGGGTGCTGTTGTCAACAATTCTAAAAACATAATCTTTAGTGGCTTCTTCGGATTCCGACAAAGCTGGCAGTGGACGTCTTCGTTTCGTGCAATTTGCACCTGATCGTTGTGACCAGAATGGTGGGTCTAGTCGTCCTCGAGGTAATAATCCAGTTTCGATGCAGCTCAGAAAAGCAAGCATGTGGCCGCCTAAATCAAATCATTAGACCAAATATGCAATAAACTTATTATTAGTTTTGTTTTGTACCTTTTGGAAAGTGTATTGGAGGTCGTTGCACGCCATCTTGTCCTACTAGAATGACAGTTCCACCAGTTTCACTGTCCTGATGACAATGTACGTAAACGATGTCTTCTAAGGGCACTTGAAGGGCGTAGTCCCAATAAACACTATTAAATATTTCAACAAGATCATAAAAATGTTATTAATATACATTATAGTTTTCAGGTTACCTTTTATCCTGACTTTCTTCAGTAAAACCATTCATTAGCTGATTCGGTGTCCACTTTATAGTTAGATCTGTGGCAGTCTGATGTAGGCTTAGATATCTAAAAAATGGCAATGGAAATTTAAGAAAATATACAGTGTGTCCCAGGATAAATGTAACAAGAGGGTGAAGGAAAACAAATTTTTGAATTTTGGAATGACATTTTGGGCAACAACAAACAAATTTATTTATGAATATCATCATCAATGTAGTGTCTTTATTTTACAATATACGCCAAAATTCTTCTATCAAAAGTTGTTTAGAATTTTATATTTCCGTACCAAATTTCAGGAATACAAAAGTATATTTTTGTAAAACATACCTTTTGCAATAATGAGTATTTCAAAAGAATGTGTTTGGCGACATCTAGTTTCTGTTGGTAATATGCCGAGTGAAAACAATTCACTATATCGACTCCGCCGGATGCCACTGACCCCATAATGCACAATTACCAGGACACAGATGCGCCGATACTCCCTTTTTTAGCGGGACGCCTTTATTAGAAATGGGCTTGTTTAACAAAACAATACTTAATTCCGAGAGTTTCTCTGTCAACCACTATACTTTCACCAGATGGCCGTTTCGTCGATCCACGAGTCATCAGTGATGATCGGTCAGTTGTTGACAGCCAAACTTTCTTTAATTATTGGTAATAATTACATAGTTGTAACTGTGTTTGTTAATAAACGTTTGTATCTGGGTAAATAATAATCTTAAAAATAGTTATAAAACATTGTGAACCAGTGCTTCATTGTATAAGATTCTAAAATGAATACCCTGTTGAAAATACCGTATAGAATCATATTAAAACTTGATCTGGATCTATAAGTATCTATAAGTGAATGTAGGTTTTAATCTGGCTTTGACAAGCTCTATGTTATTTTAATAGTAATCTTATATGATTCAATATGGTTTGGGTTTATTTGGATATACATATAAAACACATCAATGGAATTGTATTGGTCTCTATAAGTTTTAAATATGATTAGATCTAATATGCCATTACAGATTCAAAACAAAGTGGGTTTTATACGGATTTAATAGGTTAAAATGAATAGTGTTTAATATGGAATTACTGAATAAAAATTGCCATAAAACGAATTGGTTTCAATATGGATTAATAAGAAATTCTTTATTTGGGAATTGTTGGTTTCAATAAGGCATTCCAAATCAAATGTTTAATTTGGTTTTATCAGTTTGAATTAATTTTTATGCGGCATAAAACTGCTTATTTCAATTGCGTTTAATATGGAAGTACTGAATAAAATTACCATGAAACGAATTGGTTTCAATATGGATTAATAAGAAATTCTTTATTTGGAATTTATTGGTTTCAATAAGGTATTCTAAATCAAATGTTTAATTTGGTTTTATCAGTTTGAATTAGTTTTTATGCGGCATGAAACTGCTTATTTCAATTGCGTTTAATATGGAAGTACTGAATAAAAATTACCATGAAACGAATTGGTTCAATATGGATTAATAAGAAATTCTGTATTTGGAATTTATTGGTATCAATAAGGTATTCCAAATCAAATGTTTAATTTGGTTTTATCAGTTTGAATTAGTTTTTATGCGGCATGAAACTGCTTATTTCAATTGCGTTTAATATGGAAGTACTGAATAAAAATTACCATGGAACGAATTGGTTTCAATATGGATTAATAAGAAATTCTTTATTTGGAATTTATTGGTTTCAATAAGGTATTCTAAATCAAATGTTTAATTTGGTTTTATCAGTTTGAATTAGTTTTTATGCGGCATGAAACTGCTTATTTCAATTGCGTTTAATATGGAAGTACTGAATAAAAATTACCATGGAACGAATTGGTTTCAATATGGATTAATAAGAAATTCTTTATTTGGAATTTATTGGTTTCAATAAGGTATTCTAAATCAAATGTTTAATTTGGTTTTATCAGTTTGAATTAGTTTTTATGCGGCATGAAACTGCTTATTTCAATTGCGTTTAATATGGAAGTACTGAATAAAAATTACCATGAAACGAATTGGTTTCAATATGGATTAATAAGAAATTCTGTATTTGGAATTTATTGGTATCAATAAGGTATTCCAAATCAAATGTTTAATTTGGTTTTATCAGTTTGAATTAGTTTTTATGCGGCATGAAACTGCTTATTTCAATTGCGTTTAATATGGAAGTACTCAATAAAAATTACCATGGAACGAATTGGTTTCAATATGGATTAATAAGAAATTCTTTATTTGGAATTTATTGGTTTCAATAAGGTATTCCAAATCAAATGTTTAATTTGGTTTTATCAGTTTGAATTAGTTTTTATGCGGCATAAAACTGCTTATTTCAATTGCGTTTAATATGGAAGTACTGAATAAAAATTACCATGGAACGAATTGGTTTCAATATGGATTAATAAGAAATTCTTTATTGGGAATTTATTGGTTTCAATAAGGTATTCTAAATCAAATGTTTAATTTGGTTTTATCAGTTTGAATTAGTTTTTATGCGGCATAAAACTGCTTATTTCAATTGCGTTTAGGTAATATGGAAGTACTGAATAAAAATTACCATGGAACGAATTGGTTTCAATATGGATTAATAAGAAATTGTTTATTGGGAATTATTGGTTTCAATAAGGTATTCTAAATCAAATGTTTAATTTGGTTTTATCAGTTTGAATTAGTTTTTATGCGGCATAAAACTGCTTATTTCAATTGCGTTTAATATGGAAGTACTGAATAAAAATTACCATGGAACGGATTGGTTTCAATATGGATTAATAAGAAATTCTTTATTTGGAATTTATTGGTTTCAATAAGGTATTCCAAATCAAATGTTTAATTTGGTTTTATCAGTTTGAATTAGTTTTTATGCGGCATAAAACTGCTTATTTCAATTGCGTTTAATATAGAATTGCTGAATAAGAATTTCCACGATGCGATTGGTTTCAATACGGATTCAATAAAAAATTTCATTCATGTCCGTTATCCTAAATAATGCAGATTTCTTGAGCTCCTTATGTTAAGAAATTATTGCATAAAACAACACGGCGTTTTAAGTTATTAAAATAAAATATATACCTAAACATTAATAATATAAGGGTTATTCTTTCGTACTGAACTAAGTGAACAATCTGAAAATTGTCAGTTCATTCACGATTGTGCGTATTCTTTCGACATCGGTCACTTCTAAGAAACTGATTAAAATTCCTACCCCCCTTGCCTCTTACTGATCAACCTCTAGGTACCGGTTAGTTCGTTCAGTTAACAGTTAACCTCTAAAAGTATTGAATATTGAGAGATAATAATTGGCATATGATTTCGAATCAAACCAACAAATTGTAAAAGTTTAAAACATGGATAATAATATCATGGACGAAATAATTTTCCAGTTTTCAGAGCAGATTTGGCTGTTTTCGAGGTTAAGTGAAAGACAATCACAAAAAAGATGACTTTCGGTTTCGCCAAATATTCAGTTCAGTATAATCACATTCACTTGTTCAGACCAATCACTACGAAAGAATAACCCTATAGATAGGTGAGGTCATTGTCTTTATAAAGACAACTACTACTTTGTTTTTTGTGTGTTGACAAAATACTAGTTATGATTTTCTTACCGTATCCACTGTTGCCGATAACATGCTTAAACATATTATTATAATGTTATAGCTGCTCAGATTTTACAACATATTATGTTACGTCACCAAGAAAAAAAGGTCAATTGTTGGCCAATTTAGTATATAAAAAATCCTAGTACAGATTCATTAAATTCATCTTACAGTACAAATTTAGTACCAGATTTAGTGCAAAATTGTAATAATCATTATTATGTTACAACCGGCAACGCTGACCATTTACTAATACTCAGTGTTGCGGAGGTATAGCCTTCACTATTACCAAAGACATTAATCTTTGATATTACCTACCTATATACATAATTATATACATAGTAATTTTTACTAACGCACAGATAGGTATTCAAAATTTAATTACATTTTTTACATAAGAAAAGATAGCAAAGTATATCCAAAGAGTCACAATTGCGTTGGCATGAACATACATTTGCTCCTGGTTTTGCCTATGACATGATAACTAAATAAATAAAAAAATAACTAATAAGAAAAAAAACTAAAATTGAAATAATGGACAATCTATAATATATATCACCATTTATATTTTAGTTTATAATAAATATATCAAATATATATGAATATTTTATTAAGAAAATCGCGACAAAACTGCGGATTTGACCTAAATCTGGCAACTAGTAAGTAGGTATTGTGGTTTATGCTTGACCTTGACGCTTGTGAATAGTTCAGAGTTCAGTGTTGCCGATTGCAGCTGACTAATGACACGGTATAGAATTATATCATAGTATATTTCAAAATTATTATAGAATGGGTGAAGACATGAATATTAATACAATCACATCCAGAAGTGTGTGTGAATACAACATGTATGTCGTCATAACTCAATTTTGGTAGCTTATTTAATACCTACTATTCTCTATCTATAACAATAATAGCGTATATTTATATACCTATTATCTATTATTATATTAATTGCTATGGCGCATATTTTGTTATTGCCTTTATATAAAAAGTCAAAATATCTAAATGTAATTAAAACATCTGTTGCAATCTCTATGTCGTCATTATACAGGGTGGTCCAACGAAAAGTTTGCACCTAGCTTTTCTCTTTTTTTTGTAGTCGAATGCGAAAATGCTCGGACACGTCGATTTTGCTTTTGAGGGGGACACATTTTAAACATATTTTTCGATCTGCGCCTTTAACCCCCTAGCGGGGGTGAGTAACAACCCTAAAATTTTAAATGGAAAGAGGGGTCTAATGACATATCATTTGAAAGGACACAAAATTGTCTTTCTAATGATACCCTATTTGTCGAATTTTACTAAAACAGTTAATACGAAAACGACTTTAAAGACATTAAGCCGATAATTTTGGTATTAATGAGAAATACAAATAAGTTTTAATTATTACGACTGAAAACAACTACAATCATTTCTAAATTATTTACTTTGAAGAAAAACGGGATTTCAAAAACACTATCTTATTTATCAGAACTAAATTCCTCACTAATCGTTTGCGTTTTTTGTTGAAATAAAAACTGCAGATACGTGTAGGAAAAGAATTTACACCGTTTATTTTAGTCTTTTCATTGATTCAGTTTGGTTGCTTCTCAAGTTATTTTACTTTTACCGTACAAAATGATTTATTCCATTCTAGAACGAGTTGAAATTGTTAAACTTTATTTTCAAAATAATAGTAGTGCTAGACTTACGGCTCGCTTATTTAATGAGAGACATCCCGATAAAAATGTGAATGATGTGTACGTTGGCAAGTTAGTTAAAAAGTTTGTAGATACCGGATCTGTCTGTAATGTAAAACACCAGCCGCAGAAACCGATCAGAAATGAAGCTGTGGAAGTCGCTGTTTTAGGGCATGTTGAAATGGATCATAGTCAAAGTACCCGTCAACTAGCTGAAGCCTCAGGTGTCTCCCGTTCGTCCATAATACGAATTTTAAAAGCGTACAAATTTCATCCGTACAAAATCAAATTAGTACAGGAACTAAATGAGGATGATCCTGATAGAAGGCTGCAATTTTGTGAAGCAATGAGCCAGCGTTTAATTGAAGATCCGCAATTATTATTTAACATTTGTTTTTCCGACGAATGCACATTTTATTTGAATGGAGCTGTAAATAGGCACAATTGCCGTTACTGGGATGACAGTAACCCACATTTATTCCGTGAGGTTCATACCCAGTATCCTCAAAAAATAAACGTCTGGTGTGGCATATTAGGAAATCATATTATAGGACCACTTTTTATTCCTGGAAATTTAACTGGTGAAGTGTACCTAAACATGCTTGAAGACACAATTGATCCTTTAATAACACAAATAATAGAAGATGACCAAAATCATACTGCTGATCGGCTTTATTTCCAGCAAGATGAAGCACCTCCGCACTATGTGGCTCCTGTAAGACAGTTCTTAGATGACCGGTTCCCTGGACGGTGGATTGGAAGGAGGGGCCCAATTGAATGGCCTGCCAGGTCACCGGATTTATCGCCTTTAGACTTTTTTCTTTGGGGGCACTTAAAAAATAAATGTTTTGCCACGAAGCCCGAGTCCATAGAAGATCTTCGCCAACGCATTACAGAAGAGTGCAGAAACATAACACCTGATATGCTACAAAATGTTAGAAATAGATTTGAACAAAATCTGTATTATTGTATGGAATCAAATGGGTCACATTTTCAACATTTGTTAATGTAACGTTTTAATAAATCAATTTAACAGCTTGTTTACTTTTTTTACAAAGCAATGTTAAAACTAACAAACATTGGAATGTACTAACGATTGCAGGTGTTTTCACTCGCAATAATTAAAACTTATTTGTATTTCTCATTAATACCAAAATTATCGGCTTAATGTCTTTAAAGTCGTTTTCGTATTAACTGTTTTAGTAAAATTCGACAAATAGGGTATCATTAGAAAGACAATTTTGTGTCCTTTCAAATGATATGTCATTAGACCCCTCTTTCCATTTAAAATTTTAGGGTTGTTACTCACCCCCGCTAGGGGGTTAAAGGCGCAGATCGAAAAATATGTTTAAAATGTGTCCCCCTCAAAAGCAAAATCGACGTGTCCGAGCATTTTCGCATTCGACTACAAAAAAAAGAGAAAAGCTAGGTGCAAACTTTTCGTTGGACCACCCTGTATATATATTCCAGAAAACAATAAAAAACTATCGTCAACTGAATAAACTCATGCATAATAATCAGACAACAAAGTCTGTAATAATCTTGATTTTGGAATTGTCGAATAAAATATGTTACAATTTGATAATTCCCTATGACAACACTGCTGCGCAATTTTTTACTTAATCTAACCTAGCCCAAATTCCATTGCTAGCATCGTGTTTTGTTATGGCGTCGGTTTATGTTTTGTTTTTCATTATCAATAATATGTTAATTACTCTATCTCAATTGTGTAATAAAATAAGTGTAAATGCTAACCTAAATATATATTATAATATCTTTCATCTATGACTATCTAACAGCATAAAATAACTAAATAACTTTGTGTTGTGTGTTGTGTTGTGATTATTATTATAAGAAGCAGGTAAGCAAATAAACATATAGGTACTGTAATAATAGATATTTCACCACAATCAATTAATAAAACAAATGTGTTAAATTTTCCAAAACGGTGAAATATGGAACATTATTCGTTATTTTAACAATTTTTATTGTATTAAATTTTCTTCAATTTATACACACATTCAAGACTTTTGGGAGATGAAAGAAGATCTAAAGAATTAATGATAATTTATTATTATATTAATAATTGAGAATTAATGACAATATTTAAGAACTTTTTACTCTTTTTAGTATGGGGTATGCTTATCTCAGATTCCTTGATGATATAGTACAGGAGAGTGGAATCACCGAAGATATAAAAAACTTACAAACCTTTGTATTTTATATATTGAAGGTATTTTTGCTAGTTTTATTATTGATTACTTTTTAAATTTATATTCGTCTGTAAATCTAAATAAATCATGTTGTTTTAGACGATATTGATGCTCTGAAAACGCAGATAAGCGAAAAAAACGCAGATAAGGGAAAAGCGAATTAAAATGTTAAACCCAGAGGAAATTCTGAAAGAAAATTCACGAAAGCCAATGAGACTAAATAATTTGAGGGAACAACTGAAAGCAACAAATGAGTTATTAAATGTTCAATGGTTGCAAAAAATGTCTTCGACGTTGTTTCAAAACTAAGTAAGAGTGAAATCATATTATTTAGCTTTATCCATCTAGTACTTAGTAGTTTATATTTTGTAGAAACTGTGTTCTTGGTCCTTACCAAGAACACAGTTTCTCCTTAGAAGGTAGCTTTGGTATTTTGAAAACCGTATAATTTTGAACGTTCAAGTATCATTGATATCATGACTAAAATAGAACTTTTGGGTTCTCACTTGCTACCGTTTTATAGGTTTCATTATGATCATGAGGCAGATTTTCCTTATGACACAAAGTTAAAAAAACCAATTCAGGAAGTTTATTTTATTTCCACACCAATAATTTAATTTATTATTATTTGCAATGTTTTTAAACAAATTTTGTATTCAGTGCGATAAGAAGTCTGCCGTTGTTCTATGATTCTTATACGTTTGCAATTTAAGGTTTTGTTTGTGGACTTATTTGTTGTTCTTTCTATATTTCAATATTAATCTTCAAGTACATTTCTGTCTCATCCACCTAATTATACTATATTTTATTCAGTTTGGAAAATTAACAAGAACCCTGTCCGAGGACATTACAATGTTTGTATTGTAAATACTTACGTTTTACCATTTAAACTCTGAAATGCTCCCCAGTACAGGTTCTGCATTGAAATGTGAATGTTTAATTGTTCGGTTTTCCAGCATTAGGTTGCTGCAGGCTAATGATGAGTGTATTATACTCTCGAAACGTGTCTCTATAAAGGCGTTAATATAAAACATATTTGTGGTGACATTTGTTTTTTACTTTGCTATTAAAATTGTACACCGCTCGCTGTAAGAATGGCCTATTTATTCAAATTTTATTTCTGTTTGGGCATATTTAGATGGCATATCTGAAGCCAATACATGGAACTGATTCGTTTTGCATTTTCAGATATTACAACATTTTATTTAATTAAAAAAGGGACTGATGAATTCGCCATGCGTACCCAGTTATCAAAAGTAAATACCTGGATTGGGATAAAGATATTCGATATTAATAGGGCGCCCCGGCAGAGCTGTGGTAAGTACCAATTAAATAAAAGTATTGTTTATGTAATGAACTGCTTAACAGTATTTTCATAACTGATATTTTAATATTCCAATGTCTAACTTTTCCACAAAAAGTTAGTCATGGACTTGAAATTTTTTTTAGATGGGATGAAAAATAATAAAAAGAGAATACGGAAACCTCTGAAGAAATAAACGTAGAGAGTGAAGATATTTTAGACAATAAGACATGAGGAACGGAAAGTTAGTATTATTCAATAACAATTTTATGTTATAATTTTTTCTATAAAAAAAGTCCTAACATCTTTATTTTATAGTCGACAAAAATATTGGGTTTACTTTTTATCCGTTTTATACACTTTTCACGGGATTCTCTAAGGCACTCATTTTATATCGCGTATGTAGGCCAAGTTTACTATGTGGCTATGTGGTGTATCTGCTGTCTTCAGGCAAGCCCAGTAAGATTTTTAGGTAGTTATGTTTTTTTTTTATTTTGCCAAAAGTTCAGAACTTAGAAATGTTCAGTAGTATGGTTTACCAAATTTGGTTCAACAAGTACTTATTTACGTATAAAATGACCTAAAACACTTATTTATGATAACATTCCAAAAATAATTTTCATTAAACTTAGCCGCTCAATATATTATGGAGCCCTAAAACTTAAATGGCTACTTATTTAGTTCACAATATCTATCTTCTAAAACATTTCCATAATCAGATTATTATTGAAACCCAAGACAAGACGTCTTTAAACTTCTTTACGCCTACGTCAGTGTGGTGATTTTAAAAGACTAGACACTTGCCTGATATAAATTAAATAATTAGGTATATTATGATTATTCATTTCGCGTAAAAATTTAGTATTCATTATTTTACATAATATATGTATGACAAAAAATATATGTTAGTTCAAAGAACTATCAATATGTTTTAAATAAAACATAATTGAGTGATGATTTTGATATCTTTGTTTTCGTATGTACCTAATGTTAATGATTACAGTTTCTACTTACGAAACATGTTTTGCTACCGTTTTTATGTCATTTGATAAAACTGACGTTGTTTGTGTTATTACTATACTACTACTACTATACTGTGAGGATAAACTATTTTATTAATTGTAATTATTAGACAATTAAGCACACGTCTTACCACTTCATTTCAAATCACTTTTATTTTATTTTCAAGTGATGTTGACTAAGCATTTTAGTTCTCCTTTGAAGATGCTAACATTGTTACCAAAACGCGCGTATACACTAAAACATTATGTTTGGTGAAGTGATAAAACGTACTTGTTTCTACTCATCGATTAAGTATTATTAATATTTTGCTATATAAAATATTTTATATTTTGTTTTAGGTGAACATTGAGACAAATATTGACATGTAATTTTAAAATAGAAAAAAAGTACATGTAACCGAGTGCAGACTTTTTTTTGCTTCCACAAATCCCAAAGTTATGGTTTTTTAAAACAATAATTCTAGACATATATAAAAAATAATAATAATAAATGAAAATTAATTCGACGAAGAGGTAAGTAATTCTATAATACTATAGACCTTAACGTTTTTCAACAAAATTGAAGAGTTATAATTTATTTATAATAATATACAGGGATTTACATTTAAATCCGTTCTAGATTTAAACAGGTTCTAGTGGGCAATCCTGATAGAAACTGATAACTACAAATTAATCCCAATACCTTTTGCATTTGGATTTGCTTATAAAACCATATTAAATCCGTTCTAAATGTAAACAGGTTCTATTGGGCAATCCTGATAGAAACTGATAACTACAAATTAATCCCAATAGCTTTTGCATTTGGATTTGCTTATAAAACCATATTAAATCCGTTCTAAATGTAAACAGGTTCTATTGGGCAATCCTGATAGAATCTGATATATACAAATTAATCCCAATAGCTTTTGCATTTGGATTTGCTTATAAAACCATATTAAATCCGTTCTAAATGTAAACAGGTTCTATTGGGCAATCCTGATAGAAACTGATAACTACAAATTAATCCCAATAGCTTTTGCATTTGGATTTGCTTATAAAACCATATTAAATCCGTTCTAAATGTAAACAGGTTCTATTGGGCAATCCTGATAGAAACTGATAACTACAAATTAATCCCAATAGCTTTTGCATTTGGATTTGCTCATAAAACCATATTAAATCCGTTCTAAATGTAAACAGGTTCTATTGGGCAATCCTGATAGAAACTGATAACTGCAAATTAATCCCAATAGCTTTTGCATTTGGATTTGCTTATAAAACCATATTAAATCCGTTCTAAATGTAAACAGGTTCTATTGGGCAATCCTGATAGAATCTGATATATACAAATTAATCCCAATAGCTTTTGCATTTGGATTTGCTTATAAAACCATATTAAATCCGTTCTAAATGTAAACAGGTTCTATTGGGCAATCCTGATAGAAACTGATAACTACAAATTAATCCCAATAGCTTTTGCATTTGGATTTGCTTATAAAACCATATTAAATCCGTTCTAAATGTAAACAGGTTCTATTGGGCAATCCTGATAGAATCTGATAAATACAAATTAATCCCAATAGCTTTTGCATTTGGATTTGCTTATAAAACCATATTAAATCCGTTCTAAATGTAAACAGGTTCTATTGGGCAATCCTGATAGAAACTGATAACTGCAAATTAATCCCAATAGCTTTTGCATTTGGATTTGCTTATAAAACCATATTAAATCCGTTCTAAATGTAAACAGGTTCTATTGGGCAATCCTGATAGAATCTGATAAATACAAATTAATCCCAATAGCTTTTGCATTTGGATTTGCTTATAAAACCATATTAAATCCGTTCTAAATGTAAACAGGTTCTATTGGGCAATCCTGATAGAAACTGATAACTACAAATTAATCCCAATAGCGTTTGCATTTGGATTTGCTTATAAAACCATATTAAATCCGCTCTAAATGTAAACAGGTTCTATT
This sequence comes from Apoderus coryli, assembly GCA_911728435.2. NCBI lineage: Eukaryota > Metazoa > Arthropoda > Insecta > Coleoptera > Attelabidae > Apoderus > Apoderus coryli. The sequence goes on along the minus strand of OU452198.1, from coordinate 30,065,936 downwards.
GGGCAATCCTGATAGAATCTGATAAATACAAATTAATCCCAATAGCTTTTGCATTTGGATTTGCTTATAAAACCATATTAAATCCGTTCTAAATGTAAACAGGTTCTATTGGGCAATCCTGATAGAATCTGATAAATACAAATTAATCCCAATAGCTTTTGCATTTGGATTTGCTTATAAAACCATATTAAATCCGTTCTAAATGTAAACAGGTTCTATTGGGCAATCCTGATAGAAACTGATAACTACAAATTAATCCCAATAGCGTTTGCATTTGGATTTGCTTATAAAACCATATTAAATCCGCTCTAAATGTAAACAGGTTCTATTGGGCAATCCTGATAGAAACTGATAACTGCAAATTAATCCCAATAGCTTTTGCATTTGGATTTGCTTATAAAACCATATTAAATCCATTTAAGATTCTATTGGATTCTTGTGGGTATTCCTGATTCATACTAATTATTTCAAATATGTTTTTAGTTTGGAATTGCTGTTTCAAATACACACTATGAACCGTATTAATCCATATTAATTTTTTTTTTATATGGTTCTATCTGGCATTTTCAACAGGGTATTACTTTGTTATGAGCATAATGAGTTTTTTAACGTACTCATTTTAATCTATGTACCCCAATTACCCCGTATTACTACAAACAGAAATTAGTTATTCATACCTCGGATTCAATACAGAAATACGGTACAATTCACTGTATAAAAATCGTATCCAACTCACCCTGGCATTGGTTCCGACACATCAGCATTTGAAGGCAGTACGAGCACATTGTTCTTGCCGAACAATAATGTAGCTCTGGAATTTTGATGTAAGCTCTCCACATAGTCTTTGGCAATATGCTGATGATTTGAATTGCGGGAATTCATCGAATCTTCTGAAGATGTGTTCAGTGATCGTCGGAAATTTAATATAGGCCTGCGGACGGACGGCGGTGTTGAATGACTACTTGAAATTCGATGCCTTTGTACCTGCAGATATTTTTCTATAGATTCCTGATGGTTTTGTTTATAACACAGCACCTACCAGTTCATCAGCGGGTGGATCACTCCAAAAATGCTCACTACTTTTTGTTCTGGAATAATCCAAAGCACATGGTCCCACCAGTAGCGAACTCAATATTGTGCCATATTCTGGATCAGCTACTAAAGCATCTTTATCGTAATATCGATTGGCGTTATTTACCAGGAAATCAATTATTTTTACGAGTTGTTTATCGAACAAAGCTAGCCTAAAATTATAATGTTAATTACCAATTATTCAATTTGTTAATGAATATATTTCTCTGACATTAGTAGAAGTATTACACCCAGAATAATTATTTAGAACGAAACAATAACATTTGCAAGAAATACTATTAACATATAATTAGAAAAAAATGAAAAAATGAGTACACTTGGCATCGAGAAAATAAATTAGTTGATGTCTTCGTCTCCGACAGATTGAACTTCATGTATTAACTATACCAGTATCTGTGGAAGATGGTGCAAAGTGGAAAGTCTTCTTCTTCTTGAAGTGGCTTCTCCACTCAATGTTCACAATTATGGAAAATTCGTCTCTGTCTCGAGCTCTTCTTCGCAAGTTGAATCTAAGCCTGTCCAATCCATTATGTTTTTCAGCTAAAAGCACTGTCTACGTCCAGGACCATGTTTTCCCTCAATCTCATGACATGGCCAAGGTAAGCAGTCTTTCGCTTTTTTATGGTCTCGAGAATTGTTCCATCCTTGTTCATCCGATGTAAGACCTCTTGATTCGTGATATGATTGGTCCATGGAATACGCAGCATTCTGCGATATACCCACATCTCTACTGCTGACTTTTAGCGTCCAGGCCTCGACTCCATACAGTAACGTGGAATACACATAACATCTAACGAAGTTAAATCTGATGTTTAAATTGAGTGTTCTGTCAGTTAATAGATTCCGCATTTTAATAAAATTGGCTCTCGCTTGCTCTACGCGGGATCTAATTTCTATCTCAGGATTCAGGTCCTCGCTGATCCAACTTTCCAGATATATAAATTTTGTAACCTGCTTTATTGGCAAACCGTATATATTTATGTTGAAGTAGTTGTTCGGAATGCGAGTCATTTGCGGAAAGTCTACTGCCCATCAAATCCCACACATATTCGATGGGATTTAAATTCTGTGAACGGGGTGGCGACAGCAACCTCTCAATGCTGCCGTTCTCTACACCAGTTCAAAGGATGACGGTAATGGCCCGCGATCAACGGAAGCACTGATCGTTGATGGTGTGAAACAAATCCAAAGTGTAGAATGCGGCGATATAGTGTAGTATGTACCTTCTTCTCAAAACTATTGGCCAGCGATATGACGCGTAGAAGCAAAACGATTTCGCAGATCTAATTTTCTGTAGCGCTTATCTTGACGGTATGTGGTTGTATTGTGTTCCTCTAACTTCTTCTCTCTCTACCAACATCTCGATAGGCAACCGGTATAACTGGAAGTACTAGATCCTTGAAAACATTTTAACCGACCTACGTACTACACCAGATTGTCCGATTGTTCCACAGTGTAGTTTCTCCATAATCGGTGGGACACCCAATATAATTCAATGTTTAAAGATGATTTCATGTAAATGTTGACCGCGGCTACGCCTCAAATGATTCATACGTTGGGCCCAATTTTGGCATAATCTATCAACATATCGGCCGGTATCTCACGACTAAATTCTCCAATATTGGCTTGCAGTGCGTCAACCGTTGCAGGCGTGTCCCTATAGACATGAGCCTTAACATCGCACTACATAAAATAGTCTAGCGGCGTTAAATCGCACGATCTAGGTGGCCAATTGACCGGCGCCAAACGTGAAATAAACTGTTCACCGAACTCGCTTCTCAATTGGGCCAATGTTTCGCGTGCTCTGTGGCATGTGGCTCCGTTTTGCTAAAACCACATGTCAGCCAAGTCCAGCTCTTACATTTTGGGCAAAAAAATATTTGTAATCATCGCACAAACAGTACATTTTTCGGGATGCATTGGCAGTTCTTGCAATGATTCTGGCTGCTCTTCATACCAAATACGGCCATTTTGCTTGTTCACGTATCCATTCAACCAGAAATGAGCTTCGTCTCTGAATACAATTTTCCGATAAAAAAGTGGAACTTCATCCAACTTTGCCAGCGCCCATTCACCAAAAGTTAGCCGTTGTGGTCGTGTGGCTTCATTTCTTGCATCAGCTGTATTTTAAAAGGTTTTACACCCAACTCCTTCCGCAAAATTTTCCACGTAGTGGAGTAACAGAGGCCCATTGCTGCAAACGGCGTCGAATGGATAATTCACGGTCACCAACAACACCGGCGGATACAGCTGCGATATTTTCCTCTGTCCGCCCCCACGTATGCGTGTTGATAGTTTAATGTCCAATAATGTAAATTTGGTGCGAAATTTAGTCACAAGATTCCGAATAGCCGCCTTAGAAGGTCGCTCAAACTGACCATAAAATGGAAGAAGTGCACGATGCACTTTCTTAACCGAGCATAAAATTTTAATAAAATTCAATAATCTGCAAGCGTTGTTCGTTTGTAAGTCGATTCATGGTTAAATTAACAGTAACATTTACACGAAAACAGATGAGCTGCCAAAAACAGTGTTGCCAAAAAGAAAGTTGCTAAAAAATCACCGGTTATATAATTAAAAACATAACATCGGTTGGTATTACAACAATCACGGAGCATGCGCTCCAACTCCGTTTTTTTTTCGAGTTATTGCTGCACAAGTGCACACGTGTTGTTTTCTCTGTTCCGTTGTTATCTTGTCTAGTTGTTATTGTATGACCTATTAGCTTGGCAAACAAGTCTGTGACAACGAAAGGAATGCGGACAAAAAAATTCTATATTGCCAAATTTAACTACAAAAAATCACTAGTTCTAGAAAAGGAGTATTAGTATTAATTTGAAAATCGATTTTTTACAATTACAAATAATAATAATGAAAAAAGCTCAGCATCTTTAAGTTGTTAGTTTTATTTTTATTTATTAATTAAAATTTTTACCACTGAATATTAAAATAGGGAAAATAAATTACGATCTTCTGTAAATTCGGCAATACCATGCAATAGGTGGTTAGACGCCGACTTAATGATCCTAATTGGTGCGTAGCTCTCGCACGTTTTGTCGCCATGCGGATGTGCAAGTCGCAATTGGTGGAAACTGAGTTCTTCCCCGTAATTGTTGCCGCCCCTCGTAGTAACATTGAATCAGCCAGTGGCAGAGTGGTGTTATTTATATTTTTGTTGTCGTGTATGAGTTGCAATATTATCAAATTATTATTATATATTTAGTGTTCTCTTACTTTAGTGTTTTAGGATCAAAACAAGTTTTCTTTGTTCTTGAAGAAATATAAGCTTACACATTGTTGTTTATTAAGTCATCAAAACTGGAAATTTTTATTCAATCTACTTAGAATTTTGGTAATTTAAAGATTAACAACATAATCGTGACAAAAGTTAACACTATACCAAAATTACAAAGTGACCAAAAATCCTCGTAACAATATATTTTTCAATACCGCTCTCGTTTTTTGATATTTCTAAAACTAAAACCATTATGTGTCGTATATCATTTAAAAGGAACAAAAATATGCAATTTTATTGGCTAAAAAAATCAGGGTAGTTAGATTTAAAAAACGAATCTTAGAACACCTCCGTATATGTGCCAGTTAAACCTATAATATAATTACTAATTATGATCGTTATATTTAATCCAAATATTTAAAACAGTTAATTATAGTTCCTAAGCGTGACTTAAAGGAACAAAATTATCCAAGATATTTTAATTGTTTACGATAAATGTTATGTTGTTTTAGATTTTTTTGCTTAAATCAAGCAAGATTACCAAAGTATTTAATTTATTTCGTTAAGTTGTTTTAGAATGTTTTTGTTTTTTATAAGAACGTTTTATTTTCATTTTTGGTATGCAAACTTTAGTACCTACATATTTAAAATGAAATAAATAAATAAAATACTTCTTGGGTGTTATAGCTTAATAGCAGTAGGTGCTTTTACCAAACACGTGAATAATTTTATTTTTTTAGTAACACATAAATGTTTATTAATTATTACTAAACTTTTACAACGCACGCCGCTGGATATTTTATGAATGAAATCAGCCATGTTTTATTACAACTGCATTCCCCTTATCGACGCCGCGCTGTTACAGATCAATTTGCTAAACAATACTTGTCCTACTTATTTTACTGTATTATTCTTAGCAGAAATTGCAATAAATCGAAACGCATTGCGTGCAAAACGATTGAATGCAGTAAAATAATTTAAAACTCTCCTTTTTTAAAAGCGAAGCAAAGTAAAATGCTTTAAAATAGGTAATACCACAGTTTATATACAGTTAGTTCACCTCGTGTCGGTACCTTCGATCTCTCTGTCTTAAAAGCAATTCGCCGCACTTTCTACAACCACTTCAAATTGTTGGTGAGCAGGCCAGAAATGTAGCTGGGAATACGACGAGTCGATGCCGCTTTCAGCGTCTAGTGGAGCTTCTTATAGTATTTATTATTCTATGGTATTACCATAGGGATTGCGACGAGTCGATGCCGTTTTTAGCGTCTCCTGACCCTTCTGTTCTATAGTTATTATTCTATGGTATTACCATAGAAGGAGACGCTAAAAACGGCATCGACTCGTCGCAATCCCAGCCACATTCGGGCCCGCTACTATGTTATACTATATCTATATATACTATACTATAACTATAGTAGCGGCGAAAGAGAGATAAAACGTTCCGACACGAAGTGAAGTAACTGCATATTAAACTGTGGTAATACATGTGTACTATGTGTGAATTTCGTCTAATATCAGGTGATGTCCGTGTAATAATTTATTATTGTGTAATATGGTGTACAAAATTTTGCAGCGATTTACACCTTGGCGATAAATCTTTGTTATTGCAAAAACTATCAAGACACTGTTAACACGTTGACATTATTATCATAACATGCCTTAAATATAGTTGTACTGTTACTAAAAAATCAAAGCATTATTACCGTATCCACAAATATTTAGGTAAAGGATTCCCTGGTATTGAAGGGGTTTTCTTTAAAGTAGGCTTTGTAACGCTATCGCTGCTACTACTAGACCGGCGATTTGGATCTAAATTTTCCACTTCCAGCACTTTCTTGCTGATTTTATTTGCTTCAGCACAATGTTTGGAAATTTTGTGGAGCAGAGCCGTTGTCGAAGATGTTTTGAATAATCCTAAGGCGCGACGACGCAATCCTAGAAAGTCAAACCCTCTTAATACAGCCAAAATAACGAAATGGATTGTAAAATAACCTACCTTGCGATAAACAGTTCTCTACAGCTCCACAAAGTGACGTGACCGATCCACTTTCTTCATGAACGAATTTTTTCGTCACTGATTGCTCCATGATTTGTTTCACTTCTTTCTTCACAGCAGATATCAACTTTTCTTTATACTCTTTTTCTAAATTATTGTAAGAAAACATAATTAATGACTACTAACACTTCTTACTACTTGTTAACTATATTATTTTGTATTATCACTAAAACATTGCATTTATTTAAATGAATATCCGGTATTGCAACAGATAACCCATTTTCAAATAGAAGAAAGAATATACAGGGTAATTTCTTTAAACTTAAACAATGCATGCAAATCTTCCAATGTTCCAAACAGTTCAGACAGGCGTCTTTTAAGAGCTTTTTCAGCTTTTAATTTGACCTTTGGAAAGAGATAAACTCGCATGGTAGTTTTGAACTGAAGCGCAGCAATTGGTGTTAAAAATACACGACAAAAATTAATGTACCATAGGCGTCCGTAAAAATTCTATAAAAGGGTCAGAAAAAATTTGTATCCGTGATAACTCAAAAACCACTTAACGGATTTTAACCACATTTGGTACGAAAATACTACAAGATAATTATTACATTGAGCGTAGGCAACGGGTTTAAAAGAGGTTTAAAAAATTTAAAAAATCATAGTTCTTAAACTTATCCGAAATATTGAATAATTTTTTATAGTTGTGATAGAATATAACCTAAAAAATGTTACATAAAAGAATTAGTTCACACAGGCGTTCGAAAATAGTGTTAAAAAAGGGTCAAAAACGAAAAAAAAATGTTTCCCAAATATACCAGAAAATTGGCTAATTATATATAGCTTTGATATAAGATAACCTAAAAAATGCAGCATAAAATTTTTATTTACATAGGCGTTCGTAAATAGTAGAAAAAGGGGTAAAATAAAAAAAATTAAAATGTAAAAATTTTTATATTTAACTAGTTGAGTTGGTGTTAAAAATACACGACACAAATTAATGTTCCATAGGCGTCCGTGAAAATTCTATAAAAGGGTCAGAAAAAATTTGTATCCGTGATAACTCAAAAACCACTTAACGGATTTTAACCACATTTGGTACGAAAATACTACAGGCTATTTATAGGTGGTGATTAACATTGAGCGTAGGCAAGGGGTTTAAAAGAGGGTTCAAAAATTAAAAAAATTATAGTTCTTAAACTTATCCGAAATATTGAATAATTTTTTATAGGTGTGATAGAATATAACCCCTAAAAAATGTTACATAAAAGAATTAGTTCACACAGGCTTTCGAAAATAGTCTTAAAAAAAGAGTTAAAAACGAAAAAAAAATGTTTCCCAAATATACCAGAAAAATTGGCTAATTATATATAGCTTTCATATAAGATAACCTAAAAAATGCAGCATAAAATTTTTATTTACATAGGCGTTCGTAAATAGTAAAAAAAAGGGGTAAAATTAAAAAAAAATTAAAATGTAAAAAATTTTATATTTAACTAGTTGAATTGGTGTTAAAAATACACGACAAAAATTAATGTTCCATAGGCGTCCGTGAAAATTCTATAAAAGGGTCAGGAAAAAATTGTATCCGTGATAACTCAAAAACCACTTAACGGATAACCTACAACATGCAGCATAAAAATTTTGTTTACATAGGCGTTCGTAAATAGTATAAAAGGGGGCAAAATAAATTTTATAATAAAACTAAAAAAAAATCAATTATTTTGCGTACAAGAATTTGGCCTAGATCTGAAATATAAAATATCTGCGTATAAATAGTGCCTCCAAAGAGAAGAAAAAGGCACAAAACCCGATACAAAAAAAAAATAGCTGATGTCTAAAACAAAACAAAAATTTAGATAAATGACAAAAAGGTCATAAAATTATTACTTTTACACTTAAATATGGAGAGCTATTCGTGCCTCGAGGGCAACAGCTAGTTATCGTTAAAATCTCATGGCAAATTCACTGGAAATCAGGGTTGACATAAATCATGATTTTTTTGTTTTTGTTTAAATTTGTACTACAAATTTCACACAATCCAGAAGAGTATCAAAATGTTGCTTTGTCATTCGAAGATAGTTTTTATAGCTTGCAGGATCCTCTGCTGCGAGTTCTCCTAGAAGTTTTGCAGAAGCAGCCAAAGTAGGTCGACGACCAATCCATGGTTTAACCCAAACACGGCTTTTTCGATGGTTGCGTTTGTTTTTCTGTAATTATTTTTTTACGATTAAAAGTTTAGCCACTATTTTACAGGCTTCAGAAAGTTCCCTCGACATAGTGCGTACCGTGAAAAACACTTTATAATGAAAATGGCGTGCCAATTACGTTGGTTTTTGCACAATATGTGGAAACCTTTACTGGCCTGTAAATAGAACTGGCGCGACCACTGGCGCCACTAAATCCATGCATGTGTAAACTCACCCTAACGAGAAAATTTCATCCGAGAGCGCATCGCACAGTATTGCAAATATGGCGCTTTGTAGAAACTTGTATTAACTGGCAGAAAACGCCCGGCCATGCAAATGATATGCACTTATTTTAGATATCAGAAATATTTTCGCTTTAGGGATAATCTATCAGAACATCATGACAAGTGTGGTAAACAATTTCAAGGTCTAGTGGACAGACTAAAAAGTCCTTGGGAAATCTGCAAAAGTAAAACTAATGATATCAGCACCAGCAGTGGTCTTCATCTTGAAATTCTTCATGGTGAATCAAGTCCAGTCAGAGCCTGGAACTAGCCAGAGTGAAATTATCCAGTTGGGTTGGCAAAGGAACACAGAAGCGAAAACTGTGAAAAGGGAAGTGTAAGTAAACGTGAAAATACTTCATCTGGAGTCTTTCTTTGTGCGAACTGCACAAGATAAGAAGAAAGCATTGGGCATACAAATAGCCAAAGCCGTTTACGCAACAAATTGCAGTTCTAAAGCGATAGAAAATAAGGAGGTTAGAAAAGCAGTAGATATGCTAAGACCTGGTTACCTTCCACCATCTAGATTTTAGTTATCATCAGGGTATATCAAAAATAACATTTTTAAAGATTTTGATTTTTTTGTTTTTTTTTTTTAATTTTATGAAAATATTTTCAAAACCGTGATTTATTACACCAAATGTGCAAAAAACACTAATAAACTTTTTTCTCAAAGTGGTTAATTTCACAGCTACTATTAAAATAATAAAATTAAAAAAAAAAACAAGGAAATCAAAATCATTAAAAATGTCATTTTTGATATACCCTGTATAGTAATCGTAAATTTCGTACTCGAAATTGTAGTTTTGACACAAGCAGACGTTTTTATAAAGAATGATTTTTTCTTCTAAATCCACAAATAAAAAAGTTTTTGCTCTTCCAAACTCTATCCGTGGACACATTGGAAAGAGTTTGGAAGAAGAAAAACTTTTTTATTTGTAGATTTAGAAGAAAAAGTCATTCTTTATAAAAACGTGTGCTTGTGTCAAAACTACAAATTCAAATACCAAATTTACGATTATTATACAGGGTATATCAAAAATAATATTTTGATGATTTTGATTTTCTTGTTTTTTTAATTTTATTATTTTAATAGTAGCTATGAAATTAACCACTTTGAGAAAAAAGTTTATTAGTGTTTTTTGCACAATTGGTGTAATAAATCACGGTTTTGAAAATATTTTCATAAAATTAAAATAAAAAAACAAAAAAATCAAAATCATTAAAAATGTTATTTTTGATATACCCTGTATAGTAATCGTAAATTTGGTATTTGATATTGTAGTGTCGACACAAGCAGACGTTTTTATAAAGAATGACTCTTTCTTCTAAGTCGACAAATAAAAAAGTTTTTCCTCTTCCAAACTCTATCCGTGGACACATTGTACATAATGAGCCGATAATCTGCGTAGTTTTGACAGCAGAGGATGGAAACAGTGTTCTTTTAGAAAGCATAGATACTTCTAGTCATACGCATACAGCAGACTATCTTCCGAATTGGCTAAGGTGGTGAAACAGGGATGTATTCGTATGACCCGAATTTTTGAAAAACAATAAAATAAAATGCTTTGCAACATCGAAATTTGTACCCAAACTTAAATCCCGATATTTTTGGAACGACAAGAGATATCGAGTTGCGGTATACGGGAGGTACTTGACCAACTCTTTAAGAACACGTACAGGGTTCGACCGGATTATTTATTTTATACAGGGTGAGCAAAAGGAGTCAAGTTTTTGTAGCAATGTTTGGGGCTATGTAAGATTCTCAATTTTTTATGGTGGAACATTTTCTATGCTTCTTTTTGATCTTTGGACCATCTATATAAAATGCAGTTTCTAAAATTTCTCGAATATAACTCAAATTATCGAACTTTTAACAAGTGTTTCATATATCCCTAAAAAAGGGAAAGTTTTTCTCATATTATTGCATAAAGTGGGATTTCTTACGCCCGAGAAAAGATTGAAGCACTAATTGAACGTTATTGCCTCCAGTGGTATGCAGTGTAAATTTGCTAGTTTGACATTATACAACTTACACCGAATTTATAAATTATACTATGCAATTAAACAGCTTAGTGAACAAATTCAAGTTACTACTCTTAATATAAGGGTGTATTCCAGTGGCGTAACATCAAAAGTTTTTTTTTTGGTTTGATAAGATGTGCTAATAACTTAAAAATTCTTATTTTTCAAAATGCTATGATGCTGTCCAGCACTATTCATCTTCTATCTGAAATTTTGTATCTTTCTCATTTAGGACTGACGTACGCGTCTTCATTTGGAGAAGATGATGTTTTCCAATAGGTAATAGCCCTTATCAAATTTCTAAACAAAACATTGAATTGATATTAAATGCCGAAACAGTGACAAAAACGAACTTTTTACAAAACAGTAAGTTATTTTAAACAATATTGTTATAGTACCTTGTAGGGGCACCACGCACATCGATCACAGCCTAGCATCTTCGTGGCATACTTTCCACAAGGTTATTAATAAACTCTTGGGATACTTTTTCCCACTCTTCCTGAATGGCTTCAGACAGCTCTTCCATTGTTAAGGAGCATTTTCTCTTGAGCGTACTAAAAACTTTAGCCGAGACCACACATGCTCAATTATGTTTAGGTTTGGAGACTTTGGTGGCAGGGACAATAAGGCAATAATATTTTCTGCCAAAAAGTTTATATCCGTACGAGCTCTGTGCGGCCTGGCCTTCTCCTGATCCCCCTCACCGGATTTTTCTACCCAAGACACACGCGAAGGAAACTCGGCAGACTTTCTCCTTGAATTAATGAACGTCCAGAAAGCATCAATATTCACAGATATTTCGTCCTCAATAATGAAAGTATAACCCTTGTAACACTCACTAACCATGCGCTTACATTCGGTTCTGATATCACTAAATACTACTCCGCATGCGATCCGGACGACTTATATAGCGCATGAGCCGGCTTTTTCGATACATATAAGCTCCCACAATTCCCGTGAGAACCATCTCGGAAATCGCTTTGAAGAACATTTCTTCCTCGGGACAAAAATATCAAACGCACTACGCAGGATTTCATAGAAAGTGTAGAACCTAACTTAGAACACCCTGTAAAGAAAGGTAATAATTGCTTAGGTGTTACTTAACTTCCGGATATTAATAATTACATTACATTTTGAATACTCATGACAAATTAATGTCGACTAATATAACATAGGTAAATCAGGTGATTATAATAAATCACTAACTTGCAAAATACACCAATTATTGTAATACTTTTTGATTGGGAATTCATTCAATAAAATGTGGTTAAAGTGTTAACAACACGAGTTTTAATTAACATCCCTATCCAATACTACATGGCGATCCTGCCAAAAACGATAGTTCAAATTTTAAAAATGCGTATAAATATAAATAAATATGAATAAATAATTACACTAATATTACCAGCTATTTAAACAATATTATGCGCCATGGGGAAAAGTCAATCTAAAAACCAAGATTTAACTGAAAACGGTTCAGTTAATTCCAATTTTATAGTGAACGAAGATAGTGTAAATGTTACGGAAGTAAAAAATACTTTTATACATTATTGTGGCGATCATGTTACTAAACTTAATTATTAAACTTTTCAAAGTCCATAGAAGTAATATGAAAAAGCAGTGGCGACGTAATTTTACGGACTCATTAGCTAGTGTTCGGGATGGTGCAGTTTGAAAAAAAAACTAACATTTCTTGAAGTTTTTAAGGTATTCCGGCGGAGCTTAAACTATCCCTTAGTGTCGGTGAAGTGAGTAGTGCGATTCGGTCGAATATGCCGACGGGACGGCAGAACGCGGACGTAAGTAGTTTTTAAGAATAAATATTATGATGTAAATAGTGTCGTTTACTCAAATTTGGTAATTATGTATAGGTTAATAGTTAGAGTAATGATGAAAGTATCCCTTTGTTATCTTTTCTGATGCAAACTTCGAACGAAATTGTGAATTTAAGCTTGCTACAAATTAAATCAGATTTATTTAGTCAAACGAAAAGAGCGTTGAAAAAGAACGTACCTAAGTCAGAGACTGTTAGAGAAGAAATTCGTGATAATATAGTTCGATTATTTAATCAGTTTACTCAAACTTTAGCTTCAGTTTGGAATTCGTTAGATAATTATGATAAAACAATTTGCAAGCAACAATTTACTATTTGTAGAGACAAGACAATTAGAGCTTTCGAAACTTTAGAAGTTAACTATAGGGTACCTGTTTCATGTTTAGGTAAAATAGATCCCGAAATTTTAGAAGACGATTTACGCGAAAATTACGAACCCATAGAAGAAATGGCTAATCCAACAATAGAATTTTTTAATTTAGCTAGTAAGTTAGTGCAAAACCAGTTTGACGGTAATCATGAAAATCTCAGATCATTTTTAGACTCCCTAGAATTGTTGAGGAACCACGCTGCTAATAATGAAGCAAATGCTGTTGCTTATATTAAAACTAAATTAACAGGAAAAGCACGTGACTTAATTACGGTCGAAAATACTATAGAGGCTATAATAAACAAGTTAAAAACCAGCATAAAAGGAGAAAGTTCACGACTTCTAACAGCAAAATTAACAAACTGTCGACAACATACTAAAGATCCTACTACATTTGCGGCTGAAGTGGAAGATCTAGCGGTTAAGTTACAAAGATCATATATATCTGAAGGGGTGCCTTACGACGTAGCCGAAACGTACTCCGTTGAAACTACAGTTAAGGCGCTCTGTCAAAATTCGAACAACGATAGGGCTCGTGTTATAATAGAAGCGGGCAATTTTTCAACAATTCAGGAAGTTCTGACCAAATATGTAGCTACAAGTTCATCGTCAACTGAGTCTAATAGTATTTTATATGTTAATAATAGGGGTAGAAATTGTAATAATTTAGGTAGGCAGCATTATAATAGAGGTAGAAGTAGGTTTTATTCTAATAATAATAGTTATAACAATAATAGTTATGGTAGGGAATATCGCGGACACGTTAGAGGCAATTACAGGCGCGGATTTTCTGGTACTCCTCGTGCAAGGTATCCTCGCTCAGTGAGATATTATGAGTCTGAAAATTATCTCGGAAATCAATCGGGAAACGCACAGGGCCCCCATCGGTCACGATTGGGGGAACCAGATCAAACAATGTAAATATTTACAGGATTAGTTTAACACTTTCGAACTTTGTAGTTATGGAGTCTGAATTGTCTGGCATAGAAAACACCTTACTAGTCGACACCGGAGCTGATATATCTATATTAAAAAGAAAATCATTAAGATTAGATCAAATTATTGACACTGCACAAAACAGCAAAATTAAAGGCATCTCAAACCATCTAGTAAAAACAATAGGCATTACACAAACACGGCTATGTGTCGAACATTTTTCTTTCAAACATACCTTTCACATTGTCGAAGATGATTTTCCAATACCGACTGATGGAATCCTTGGAAGGGATTTCTTGGTAAAATACAATGCAAATTTAGATTACGCTAAGTGGACGTTGACTCTCAAGGTCGACTACAGTAGCGTAAGGGTCCCAATGTTTAGCGGTCCAGACGACGACACAATATATCTTCCTCCCAGATGTGAAGTTTTTAGGGAAATAAAATCTCTGAGAAAGATTGATCATGATTCGGTTGTAAATAGTCAAGAAATATCGCCAGGTATTTTCGTTGCCAGGACAGTAATATCCAAAGAAAATCCAGTAGTTAAAATAATAAATACCACTTTCGAAAGTGCTTGTGTCAGCATCCCGAAATTAGAAACCTATAGACTCGATTTGTTTAATATTTTTACAATAGAAAACGAAAATAAAAATAGAAACGCACAATTACTAAGTCAATTTAATCATAAAGACATACCTGAATATTTAAAAAAAGACGTTATAGACTTATGTACAGAATTCTCTGACATATTTGCCCTAAAAACAGACAAACTAACAGTAAATAATTTTTATACACAAAAACTAAAATTAGGGGACAGAAAACCAGTTTATATAAAAAATTACAGAACACCTCATATGCAAAAGCAGGAAATAAATCGGCAAGTTGAAAATCTTTTAAATAATGGTATTATTGAACCCTCTAGGTCCGAATATAATAGTCCAGTATTATTAGTCCCTAAAAAATCTATTAATGGGGAGAAAAATTGGAGATTGGTAGTTGATTTTAGAAAACTGAATAAAAATTTATTAGCAGATAAATTTCCCTTGCCACGAATCGATGATATTTTAGATCAGTTAGGAAGAGCTAAGTGGTTTTCTGTAATTGATTTATTCTCTGGTTTTCACCAAATAGCTTTGGATGAAGGGTCTCGAGACTACACATCGTTTAGCGTCGACGGAGGTTCCTTTAGATTTACAAGGTTACCATTTGGACTATCCGTGAGTCCTAACAGCTTCCAACGGATGATGTCCATGGCTTTCGCGGGCCTCACTCCAGAAAAAGCTTTCCTATATATGGACGATCTTATTGTGATTGGATGCTCGGAAAAGCATCATCTTGGAAATTTACGTAAAGTTTTTAATACATGCAGAAAATATTGTTTAAAACTGAATCCACAAAAATGCAATTTCTTTAGAAAAGACGTCACATATCTAGGTCACAAAATCACCGAAAAAGGAATTCTACCAGACGATAGTAAATATGACACTATAAACAATTACCCGACACCACAGACAGCTGACGAGGTTAAACGATTCGTAGCATTTTGTAACTATTATCGCAGGTTTATACCGCATTTTGCAGCGGTCACTCAACCATTAAATAGACTAGTCAGGAAAAATGTTAAATTTGAATGGTCTAGTGAATGCCAACATTCCTTTGAAATATTAAAAAATGCCCTAAAATCTCCAACTATTTTAAAATACCCAGATTTTACAAAACAGTTTGTACTTTCGACAGATGCATCTAACGACGCATGTGGTGCAGTTCTGTCACAAGAATTTGACGGACAGGAACTGCCTATAGCTTATGCATCGAGAACCTTTACTAAAGGTGAGTCGCATAAGCCTATAATTTTAAAAGAGCTTTCGGCTATTCATTGGGCCATAAAATATTTTAGATGTTATCTCTACGGTCAGAAATTCTTAGTGAAAACTGATCACAGACCTCTAGTTTACCTTTTTTCCATGAAAGATCCTTCATCAAAACTAACGAGAATGCGACTTGACTTAGAAGAGTATGACTTTGACATTGAATTTATAAAAGGTAAGGATAATGTAGGACCGGATGCCTTATCTAGGATAAATATAAAAAACTTGAAACAAATCGAAAATAATTGTGACCAAATTTTAGCAATTACCAGATCACAATATAAAAAAGTAACTAAAGCTCCTACATTAATAAGTAATGATTCTTCTGTAGTTAAACCTAAAGTATTTGAAAGCATGAATAATTACGAAGTATTAAAAATCCCACTATTAAGATTTGAACTTAGGCCTAATGTTATTGTGGTATATATTTATAATAAAAGGAAAATATGCGCGCAGAGTAGATTCTCTATCACTAACAATAATATTTCATTAGTGAAATTATTATCAGAGCTTGAAAAGATAGCCGGGGATAAGAAAATCTACTCCATGCGATTAAATGTAGAAGATAGAATATTTACGAGGTGCACCGTAAATGAATTTAAACATGTGGGTCAAAAACTTTTTAGAAAGTTAAATATAATACTTTGCCAGTCTCCCAAACTAATAGTAGATCGTAAAGAAAAGCTTGCATTAATTGAAAAATATCATAACGATCCATTACTAGGCGGCCATAGTGGTCAAAAGCGAACTTTTAAAAAATTAAAATCAAATTTTAGGTGGAAAAATATGTCCAAGGACGTAGCTAACTATATCAAAAAATGTCAAAAATGTCAGGTTGATAAAGCTCAAATAAGCCATACTGAGCCTTTAAAAATAACGCCAACTCCTCAAAGGGCATTTGATATAGTCAGCATCGATACCATCGGACCTTTTACAAAATCTGACCACGGTAATGTGTACGCTGCAACTTTACAGTGTGAGCTAACAAAATATGTTATCATTATACCTATACCAAACAAAGAAGCATCTACATTGGCTAAAGCTATTGTGGAAAATTTCATTCTGGTATACGGACCCGTGAGAGAAATTAGGACCGATATGGGCACCGAATACAGAAATGAAACGTTTTCCAATATTACAAAAATTCTGAAAATGGAACACAAAATGTCTACTCCTTATCACAGTCAGTCTATCGGTGGTTGTGAACGCAGTCACAGAACACTTAATGAGTATCTTCGAACATATATCAATGCTTCACATACAGATTGGGATATTTGGAGCAGATATTTTGCATTCTGTTACAATACTACACCTAGTACATATCACAACTATACTCCTTTCGAGTTAGTCTTCGCCAAGAAAGCCTGTTTACCAGAATTATTTGATGGATCACGCGTAGATCCATTATACAATATAGACGCTTACTATGAGGAAACACGGTATAGGTTGCAGCTTGCACAAAAGCGAGCTAAAGAATACTTAGACGATGCCAAGAGAAGACGTAAAATTCTACTTGATGCAAATGCAAAAGAGTTGTCGTTAAAACCAGGCGATCTAGTTTTGTTGTCTAACGAAGATCGGCATAAACTAGACTCTTGGTTCGACGGACCATTTGAGGTTGTGTCAGTAGAAAACCCGAATTGTACTATTAAAGACAACAAGGGGAAACAGTATACAATTCATAAAAACCGTTGTAAAATTTTTTTTAGGTAAGGTGGTGAAAGTGGACACAGTGTATATTTTATGAAATAAACAATGTTTTTATTTAATTTAGTGAGAATTTAGAATTTGTAATATTGCTACTATATCGTTAATTATGTTTAGGTAAAATTATAATATAGAGACGTCTCCTATTACAAAAAATATGCATGCATGCAAAGTGAAGAATTTATTGTTAGTCTAGTTATAGGTAGTTACTTATGGTATTAATTAATCGGTATATTATATTTCGAGTTTAAGTCTAGTTATAAGGGGTCAAATAAAATATAAAATCATAACACTTTACTAAACATGTGCCTACATTTCAAATATAATAGTACTACTTGATCAGCAATTTATGGTTTCTAAATTATTTGTATTTTGTTTAGAATTTGCAGTAGTATCAGTTGGCAATTATTATTCTTTTGATTCTGTTGAAATGCCCTTCACAAGTGGCCATAGTGAAGGACATTTTCTCGGAAAGGGAAGGTGTAGAACCTAACTTAGAACACCCTGTAAAGAAAGGTAATAATTGCTTAGGTGTTACTTAACTTCCGGATATTAATAATTACATTACATTTTGAATACTCATGACAAATTAATGTCGACTAATATAACATAGGTAAATCAGGTGATTATAATAAATCACTAACTTGCAAAATACACCAATTATTGTAATACTTTTTGATTGGGAATTCATTCAATAAAATGTGGTTAAAGTGTTAACAACACGAGTTTTAATTAACATCCCTATCCAATACTACAAAAGCATTAACCACTTCATCAGTAGATTTATGAGCAAAAAATACTTCCCACTGAATAAAACTAAGATGGACATTCAACATTCAACAGATTCATGTCCGCAGTTTTAGAGTCGTAGTTAAATCTATCCGCTCGTGGGCAAGGAGGATCCGACCGCCGAGCCGCAATAGTTATAAAGAAGGACAGTGGCGGGTGGTAAGCATCCGGTTCTACAGGGTGTTTCAGAAAGACATTGTCAAAATTTGTGAGCGAATTGGGGACATCTAACCATGAAAAAAACCTAAATTGTAATTTTTCGAAAAGTCTGTAAGATACAGGGTGTTAAAGATGACTGCCTGAAGACGATTTTTTTGAAATATTTTCGAAACGAGTAAAGAAGAATTAACCAAATGTAGCACATTTATTCATCTAGTTAAATGTCGTAAACTGACATGAAATTGAATAAAAAAGGATGACCATAGGCGGGTAAACCGCGGGACCCTTGCCTTAATTATAACCTAACTTTTTTTCCATGTGATTTTTATTCATTTTGTGTCAAAAATGTGATAAAATATAGTTTTCTACATAAAAAAGGGATACTTCTTCTTCATTGATCATTTTAGGACAAAACTGGTCCTTAGTAAACAGCATTAATAAAATACAGTTTGCTAACGAAAAGTTTTCCCAAATTTTAATAATGCTTTGTACTAAGGACCAGTTTTGTCCTAAAATTTTCAAACTCGAATTTCTCGAAAACGTTTAAGATGTCCCCAATTCGCTCACAAGTTTTGGCCATGTCTTTCTGAAACACCTTGTATAATATCATTTGCATTGATGACTCACATGTTTGGGTTATGGTTTAAAACTTATAATGTTGTTTATTATTAAAATTTAATAATCTTCTCCAATGAAGACGCGTACGCCAATGCTGAATACAGCCCTATATTAAGTGTAGTATAATTGGATTTGTTCATTAAGCTGTTTAATTGAATAGTATAATTTATAAATTCGGTTTAAATTGTAGCAAATTTTCACTGCACGCCACTGGCGGCAATAACGTTCAATGAGTGCCTCAATCTTTTCTCAGGCGTAAGAAATCCCACTTTATGCACCAATATGAGAAAAAATACCAATTCTCAAGAGACACCTCGAAAAGGTACCTTTTTAGGGATACATGTAACACCTTTTTAAAATTCGATAATTTGAATTTTAGCCAACATTTGAGAAATTACTGTTTTTAGCATAGTCCAAAGATCAAAAACAAGCATAGAAAAATTTCCCACATAAAAAATTGAGAATCTGACATGACTTCCTTTGCTCACCCTGTATAAGTGGGTAAATAAAAGAAATATACCCTGTACGTGTTCTTAAAGAGTTGGTCAAGAACCTCCCGAATACCGCAACTCGATATCACTTTCAGTTTCGAAAATATCGAGATTTGAGTTTGGGTGCTATTTTCCATGTTGCAAGAACTGTCCACCAGTTTAGTTTGTTTTCTTCCCAGATTTTGTAATAACAAAAGATAACCCTCGTATAGGCTGCACTAGAATGTTTCGCGCGACGCAGTTATAAATCCTAATATTCAACTAGTGTTAAAATTATAAAAACAGTAACAATTTAATTTATTTACTAAAAAATATTTAAATTTGACAAACTCACCGTCCGCACCCATACTTAACATTAATTCTAGCACATTCATTAACACCAATTTATAATTAATTCTCTTTCAAAACGAATAAAACTTTTACAATCACTTCTGATAGCTGATAGGCACGGCAAATCAACAATTTGTTGTTAATTTAACCGCAATAAATTTCATGATGATACCTAAAATCAAACAAGAATATCGAACTAAACAATAAACACAGAAAAACGACGCCCGTCTCCAAATCGACGCCGATGGACATTGTTACCAAATTAATAGAGGAAAACACAAACGCGTATATTACATCTATATACGGTAAGTGTAGGAAAGTTTCCTACTGCCACCTTGGAAAAATGAAAATGGCATCGACAAATCGATAAAATGAACGTCGAGTTTCCCAGCTCCGCTCCAGGACAATGTTGTCAGATTAGATTATATTTCTACATTATTAATATTACGAGGGTAAACTACAATTAACTCTAGTCACAACTTAATAATTATTGATAAACCCAATTACAATAATGTGCAGATGTTAGCATAGATAATTAGAGCAATACAGTACAATGAACTACTGACGAGACTATTATTATTACCTAGCATCAATATTCGTTAGCAATATATTAAAAGAGTACAGGATGAATCATTACAGCACCCTTTCCTATGGCGACTTGAGAAGAGAAGAAGAATATAAGTATTGGGGGTGAACCATTACACAAGGGATATTTTTAAATGAAGTACCGTTTTGGAATTCGCACGCTGTGTACCGGGTATCTGTTGGCAAGCCACCGCCGCCATGACGGACCCATTCGACAGTCTTAAACGTTGTTTGAATTTTAATTTAATTTTAAAATGCCTCATCCGTTCGAAAATGCCGCCCACTGTGAAATACGCGGTGTGATACGTTCTCTTAATGCTAAAGGCGTGAAAGCAGCTGACACTCATCGTCAGATCTGTGAAGGTTAGGGAGAAAACAGTATGAGTGATCGGATGGTAAGGGAATGGGTGAGAGCTTTTAAAGATGGCCGTACGAATATGCATGACTTGGTGCAAAAAATTGATGAAAAAGCAAAAGAGACAGATAGACGATTTATAATATCATCATTATCTTGTGAGTTTCCTGAAGTGTCAAGAAGTGTGATTTACGAAAATATGTCAGAACGTTTGAAGTACCGAACGTTATGCCCCAGCTGGGCTCGAAAATGCTGACGGAAGTTCACAAAAACAAACGTTTATCCAGTTCACGTTCCTAGAGCGGTACAACCGGGAAGGTGACGAGTTGTTAAGCCAAATTGTCACTGGCGACAAGACGAGTGGCCTACGTTACGCCACAATCGAAACAATAATCCATGAAATCAGCTAACATCACCCTCAAAAGTGAAGTTTTAGCAAACAATTTCTACCCCAAAAATGATGTGTAGCGGGGAAGGTGTTTTGATTGTAGAGTTTTTGCCTCAAGGTCAAACAATAAATGCTGTATCTTTTTTTTAACATCCATCTGGTCCTCCACTCACACATCCCGGCGTGTACGAATGGCGTACTTCAGCCTTGAAGGCTTGTTGTGCCGCTTCAGGACCATACTGCACTCACTATCATTCTACTACCACGCAACATTCATTCTTAGGTAGTCTCTCAGAGCGCAATGCCCAGTAACGAGTTCTAAAAGCGCCCGTCATTGCTAAGCAGGCAAGTCTCTGTCCCTGCCCAACTCAGCAATGGCGGTATGCTGTTCCGTTTTCGTCCACCAAATCAGCGACGAGTATGTTATCATTGGTCTGACTACCGCAGTGTAATGCTGTGAGGCGTTAAGAAATTTACGTGGCATGCTGAGCACGAGTATCGTTTTGCTTCATGACAATGCTAGGCCTCACACAGCAAATCAAACTCAAACACTGATCCGATCATTTGGCTGCGAACAAGTTGATCCTCCACTCACACATCCCGGCGTGTACGAATGGCGTACTTCAGCCTTGAAGGCTTATTGTGCCGTTTCAGGACCATACTGCACTCACTATCATTCTACTACTACGCAACATTCATTCTTAGGTGGTCTCTCAGAGCGCAATGCCCAGGGAGTCCCATAGTTACTCGCATCTGACACCTGCTTAATGATAGCAGTTTTTCAGTGCGTTTTGGTGCTGCACCAGGTATGAACCTCTTCCCATGCTCCTGCTTGGGAATATGTTACCAATATCTATGGTGCTCGCTTTTGGCCTAGCACTTGAGGAGTTCCCTCGCCGTTCTTTTAGACAAGCCCAGCGCAGGTTCCGTGCCAGTATATGTGGTTTCAGAGGCTTGTCTAGCCAGCCAATCCGTTGCATTATATTCCCGAGTGCCCCGGGACCCACACTAAATTAACCCTATTGTGGTCCGCCAAGGCCCTAAGTTCTGTTTGGCATTCCCATACCAGTTTAGTTGTAACCTTGGGCCTTCTCAGAGCCCTTAAGGCCGCCTGGCTATCTGAACATATATTGATTCGCTTGTTTGTATAAGCCCTCAATCTGTTTAGTTTTGCACACTGCAGAATTGCAAACATTTCCGCTTGAAACACGGATTTGTTTTTCCCCAGTCAGAATCTTAGATTCGAGTTCCTTGTCTCACTAAATATTCCTGCACCCCTTCCTCTTTCAGTTTTTGACCCGTCTGTAAACCAGGTTATCCCTCTCTCAGTGTCCGTATGCAGTCTTGATCAAGAACCTTGCGGTCCATAATATGCACTTCGAAATTTATGTCAAATTCAAATTTTGGTCTGATATGGTGCATGGGCATGTCTATGATGTCATCCCCAATACATACCCCAATTTTGGTATGTCCCCGATAAATGGGTACAGTTCCTACCACACTTGCAGTCTAATGAATGCCGCCCCCGCCTCCATCCTTACCATGATGTGCAAGGGTGGGAGGTTCCATTGCGGCTGTCAAAGTAGTTCTAAAAACGCCCGTCATTGCTAAGCAGGCAAGTCTCTGGACCGTGTCCAACTCAGCAATGGCGGTATGCTGTTCCGTTTTCGTCCACCAAATCAGCGACGAGTATGTTATCATAGGTCTGACTACCGCAGTGTAATGCTGTGAGGCGTTAAGAAATTTACGTGGCATGCTGAGCACGAGTATCGTTTTGCTTCATAACAATGCCAGGCCTCACACAGCAAATCAAACTCAAACACTGATCCGATCATTTGGTTGCGAACAAGTTGATCATCCACCATACAGCCCTGGTCTTGCGCTCAGTGATTTCCATTTATTTTTTGAAGAAGCATCTGGGAGGAAACGCCCGAGCCTTCAAGAAATGATATGCTATATATGATTTAAAGTTTTTTGATCAGGTTGAAGGAGCAAATTGGATGGATGATGTTAATGAAATATTAGGTAATACGCCTAACACCAGAATTATTGGACCAATATGAAATGGTTTTAACTCGAAATGTTTCTGAAATCATTTGTAAAAAGTAAGTACTTTTCCGCCCAGGGCAAGTATTTGTTTAAAGCGGGTCAGTATTTAGCTATTGCAGGTACCGTCTTTGTTCTCGTATATCATATAGGACTTCGAGCAGACCCTGGAGAAGTGCAATATCTTATAGTATTTCCTAATCTTTATTATAGGTAACAAATGAGATGCACGTAGTGAAAAATTGCGCGAATGCAACGTTAGGAAGCATATATTATTGACGCTTCACAAAATATACCTCGTAAAGAAATACCTAATGGAGTAAATGGTAGATAAGCACAGTAATATTGACAACGTTGTATCCAATTATGAGTTCTTGTTAAAGTTCTACTGACACTAATGTTTTAACATAAAATTTAATCAACGTAATAATTAATTAAATGTCAATCTTAAAACTTTAATTTCCTTTTACTCTAAGGACCTACAGGGTGATAATTTAAATGTGTTCTTGATTAACGGCAAAACTACGAGGGTTATCTTTATTATAATACCTACCTATTAACTAATAGAATAGAGTTTTAAATTTGATAAAATTAAGTTTGGCTGCTAAAAAATCCATTGTTTGGAATTTTTTCATACAAAACTTTATAATGATTTTTTTTTTTGTTAGCCAATTTGCGTATTAACTACTCTTTATTACATTTATTATTATATTTATACTATTGTCTGCAGATTTTTTAGTTTTACCTACTTCTAAAACTTGTTAGGTTTTGGTGCCGTATTTATGCACCTATTTATATTTTAAAAATAAGGAGTTAGTTAAGAAGAAAGTACGAGTATGTACTATGTCTGATCTATTTATTTAATTTATAATACGTACCTAAAAAATGTAACAAAAACTTTTCTTTCTAAGTCCGTCACTTGCAAAATTATCAGCAAGAATATAATAATATGAATACATATGAATTGTTACTAATTACGAAAGATATGACATTAATTCGTTGAATTCAGTATTACCTGACTGGGAAGCTGAAAAATTTAGAAAATACGGATTTTTTACAACCTACCTATGTACCTATTTGTAACAAAACTATAAAACACTGGAAAATCGCCAACCTTATGTTGTCTTACCTTCCCGATTTACAGGGAGTCCTGGCTTTAAAAGTCTTCGTTTTTTTTTTATTTTTTGGTTAAATGAGTAGGAAACTCCATGATGGAACAGCAATGAGATGGCACAGCAGTTTTCTTGAATACTCCGTTACTATATGCACATTTTTTTCATAGTCCCCTTCTACCATAGAAATCTTATATTATATATTATGTACTCTAGAATGCTAATTAAATCCAGCCGAATACCAAAAAGTGTAACGGGTATGCAGAGTTTTCACGAACTACGCATGCTCCTCAGTAACTTATTTTCAGTACAGAGCTGCCATATTTAAAACTATTTTGTCGTTCGCCTTACAGAATTTATGCGACATATCTGTTTTATAAATAAATCCATATGTTGCGTCATACGAAACTGCTTGACAAAATCAAATAATTAATGTTATCGGTAAAATTGCATACTGTTTAGTTTTCAGCAATATGAACGAAACATTTTTTTCCAAATCTTATTAAATTTAGGAGATTTCGCAACAGCGTCTGTTTTCGCAAATGACATTTCTCGTAGTGGGAATATCTGTCAGAGTCGGCTTCACAACAATTCAGAAAGGTTTTATAATTGAGTTATGGTTTTATTCGTGGTATATTTTAATTGTTGATAGATATACCTATTTGTGATTAAAATTGTGTTTAATATTTGTTATTTTGGTTTTAGTTAGTTTATTTAACAAACAATGAGGTGTATAGTGTTGTGGTGTAAAAATGAAGGTCTCATTCCTGGTATTAAATATTTTCAGTAAGTTATTGTTTCGGGTTTCTAACAGTCTCAGTTTGAGTCAATATGATACCATTGACATGATACTCATTTTTAGTTTGACAAAAAAAAGACATGATGTTTGGATGCGGGCATTGGGATCCTAGTACAGAAAATGTATGTGATGGGAATGTCATATGCAGTAAGCATTTCGCTGCAGAAGATATCATTTGTAGAGAAGACGGCAAGAGGATCACCCTCGTACCCGATGCAGTTCCCAAACTTTTGTTGAAAAGAAGAGATTATGTAAATGAGAGTGGAAGTTAAATTCTTAATCGTTTGATATCAAGACACTGTTTACTTAAAAGCAGTCTGTCAAAAATGCATGATATGTATGTCAAGAATATATTTCCTACGTTGTGTAGGTATACAAAGTTCGTTTGAATTCTGTTGTTAAACTGGAATATACTTAATTATAGAATCCTCCATGAAATTGCTGAGAATAAAAGTTCTACCAACCATGTTTTGTCACAAAATACTATTGCGAGTAGTACGGATGATATGGAAGTGGTTTACATGGACACGGAAAATATTCGTGAAGTCACTGTTTCTTGCACCCCTTCTTTGAAGGCTGTAGAGAGGTAAGAGGCCTAAGGTGGTTGTATAAACAAACAAATATTATATAATAATAAAATAAATAATTAGAATGCTCAAGTCCTTACGATATTTTCCAGTATTAGAATTTTTACTTATTTCTCGTTTCTGCTTAGATTTATTATTATTGGGTTGTACCTGTTAGACAATAAAGTATTTAGATATTTAATGTAATTTTTTATTTCTTAAATTCCTTTATTCCATTTTTTTATTTGAATTACCAAATGGTAAAATTTAATTTTAAATATATTTATAACAGTAATATTACATTTAATCAAAGCCGGTCCTGTTGAAAAATAAGTTACTGGTGATCATGCGCATTATGGACAGCTCTACACTTTTGGTTACATTTTTGTACTACGGGATTATCATTCTAGAGTATATATATATATAATATAAGATTTCTGTGCCTTCTACGAAATAGGGACCACAAAGAACAGCGATATTACTTGGTTTGTAACCATGCATTACGCACCGATGAATACCAGCTGTGCCTATTATACGTCAGTGCTCCTCGATGGATAGCGAATATAAGTACCTATTTGTCGGAGAACCCCAATGTTTAGACAAAGATTCCATTCGTCGGGGCGAAATCTGAGCATGCGTACATTGCTTTGTACTAGAAATAAGCTACCATGGTCGATGGAGCATGCGTAGATCGCGAAAACACTGCATACCCGTTACACTTTTTGATATTAGACTGGATTCTATGGATTCACCTTACTTGTTTTTGTATCTTGTCATGTTTCTTCTCTTGTAAAGCTGCCTTTTGTGCGAGGAAGATTTGGAGGAGAGATTTGATGGTGGGCAATAGCAATGTCATGAGACATGAGACCGTTTTACTGCGTTGGGTATTTGAAGATTCGGTCCTAATGGTCTTAAAACTTAAAAGCATACATTAATAAACACGACAGACTAAACACTTTATTATTTAAGGTTAGTAAAGGTTTATTAGGTTATTTTTGTTGTTATTTATTTTATGGTTCACAACGGAGCCGATCATAACGCATGCCCAAATATCCGAGAAAACATAAACTTATCAAACTTTTGGGAATTTGGAGAAACGGAGATTTACCTCTACACGCGCTGGCGTCACGTGATATTGTTATCCCTCAATACGGTGAATACCCAAATCTCTCTCGCACAAAAGGCAGGTTAATGGCCTACATTTTTCTTCGTCTTTCGTAGACATTGGAAATATTTACCAACAATTAAAGAAGACACTGTCGTTATATAATGACATTTTGTAACGAGGACATTTTAAATATTTAATTAAATTACTGGGCATGATTATTTTTGAAAGACACGAGCGGCCCAGATTTATCCGAATCAATTTGGAACTGTGTAAAACTAGAGCAGTTTCCAAAACTTGAAAATTGAAGTAAAACAATGAAAGATGTACTAATAAATTAATAATTTTATTCCATACTACAAATTAATATTACTCTAACTCTAACTCAAAATCCTCATCAGGACTCTCGTCATCTTCTTCATGAATCGGCGGCCGATACTCGGGCATACTCATAAACCGAAAAACAAAATAATCTCGCACGGTTTTCGGCGTGTACTTAAACAAGAAATGATAAACGGTGTAACGAAAAGGTTCATGCTTGTAGACGAAACACGGACTTTCATCCAACAGTGCACTCTCAAACTTCTGATACAATTTGTCATCATCAATCCTGATCGGTTTCGGTGGACATTGAATGTGCGACAAGAACTTGTTATATCGTTTGAAGTATTCACTGTAGAAGCGATGTTGTTCATCGGTAAAATTATCATGCATTTCTTTGACATATTGCATCTGATTAGCCACGAGGCTGCTGTTAGTGACAAACGAACCAGGAATGAAAGTCAGAACATCAACACCGTACTTGCCCAGTTCCAGGCGTAATCCGTCACTCCAGGATGTAATAGCAGCTTTAGTTGCGCCATAGACGGTTATTCCCGGCAAGTTAACCAGCGCACAGTGACTACTTACATTGATTAATCGTCCTAAAATTAAAAAACAATTATTAACACTAAATTATAAATAAACTGTTGCCCTCGAGGCACGAATAGCTCTCCTTTTTGTCATTTATCTAAATTTAATAAATTTTTGTTTTGTTTTAGACATCAGCTATTTTTTTCAAGTATCGGGTTTTGTGCCTTTTTCTTCTCTTTGGAGGTACTATTTATACGCAGATATTTTATATTTCAGATCTAGGCCAAGTTCTTGAACGCAAATTAATTGATTTTTTTTAGTTTTATTATAAAATTTATTTTGCCCCCTTTTCTACTATTTACGAAAGCCTATGTAAACGAAATTGTTATGCTGCATGTTGTAGGTTATCCGTTAAGTGGTTTTTGAGTTATCACGGATACAATTTTTTTCTGAACCTTTTCTAGAATTTTCACGGACGCCTATGGAACATTAATTTTTGTCGTGTATTTTTAACACCAATTCAACTAGTTAAATATAAAATTTTTTACATTTTAATTCTTTTTATTTTACCCCTTTTTTTACTATTTACGAACGCCTATGTAAATAAAAATTTTATGCTGCATTTTTTAGGTTATCTTATATGAAAGCTATATATAATTAGCCAATTTTTCTGGTACATTTGAGAAAAATTTTTTTTTCGTTTTTGACCCTTTTTAAGACTATTTTCGAACGCCTGTGTGAACTAATTTTTTTATGTAAAATTTTTTAGGTTATATTCTATCACAACTATAAAAAATTATTCAATTTTTCGGATAAGTTTAAAAACTATGATTTTTTAAATTTTTGAACCCTCTTTTAAACCTCTTGCCTACGCTCAATGTTAATTGCCACCTATAAATATCCTGTAGTATTTTTGTACCAAATGTGGTTAAAATCCGTTAAGTGGTTTTTGAGTTATCACGGATACAAATTTTTTCTGACCCTTTTATAGAATTTTCACGGACACCTATGGTACATTAATTTTTGTCGTGTATTTTTAACATCAATTCATCTAGTTAAATATAAACATTTTTACATTTTAATTTTTTTTTATTTTACCTCTTTTTCTACTATTTACGAACGCCTATGTAAATAAAAATTTTATACTGCATTTTTTAGGTTATCTTATATCAAAGCTATATATAATTAGCCAATTTTTCTGGTATATTTGAGAAACATTTTTTTTTCGTTTTTGACCCTTTTTTTAAACTATTTTCGAACGCCTGTGTGAACCAATTCTTTTATGGAATATTTTTTAGCTTATATTGTATCACAACTATGAAAAATTATTCCATATTTCGAATAAGTTTAGGAAATATATATTTTTTATGTTTTGACCCCTTTTCCACTATTTACGAACGGCTATGAAAGTAAGTTATTCATGACACATTTTATAGGTTATATTAATAATAATAATAATAATAATAATAATGTCTTTATTGCAAATTAAAAAATTTACAACAGGCGAAGTTGAGGCATTATGCCTCCTAGCTTAACCTGCTTTAATTATAAAGCTTATATTACCTTACTGTAACAAAAAAAAAGAAAGAAGAAAAGCAACGCAATACACGTTGCTAACAGTTCCATATCATAGACTATAGAGTGTTCCATAAAATTAAGATGAAATACAATACATAAGAGAACAATTAGTATTGAGAGTGAAGAATAAGTTCTCGAACATTTACCTTAAATTCAAGTCCTTTCAGAATTTTATAATTATTTGGTAACTTATTGTATAGTTTTGCGACATTATAGGAAAATGAGCGTTCAAACAAAGCAGTGCGGTGAGCAGGTGGAGTTATCGCCATTCTATGTCTCAAGATTATAACAATATTGTCACCCCTGAATTGCATTTTATTGTAAAGGTAATCCGGTATCTTCTTATTTATTACTTTGTTATATAAAACCAATGCATGCAACAACCGTCTTTCATTCATATTTAGCCATTGAAGCTCCCTCAACTTAGCGCTGACCCCACGTTCCCTGCCTCTCAATCCCGCGATTAATCGAATACAAGAGTTTTGCATCAGCTGAATTCGACGCTGATCAAATCCAACAAGACAAGGACCATAGACAGCGTCACAAAAGTTAAAGTGCGACAAGACCAAGGAGTCACATAATTGTGAGCCGTTGTAAGAGTTTTTCTATTACTGTACAAGAGTTTTAAATTGTAAAACGCTTTTTTTATACAGGCACTCACATGCTCCCTGAATCTCAGGTCCGTGTCCATTATCATGCCCAAGTTCCGAGCCATAGGCACATTCTCCATCCGCATATTATCGACCCTTATTGAAACTAGGTCTCTGTAACGGCTTCTTATTTGATTCGGACCAAAGACCAAGACCTTGGTCTTGTCCTTGTTAATCTCTAAACAGTGCCCATTCGAAGCCTTAACCAGATTATTAATATCACCATTAAACAGGTTAACGGCCGGCTGCAGTTGTTGAGGATCGAAACACGCATACAATTGAGTATCATCTGCATATAAATGAGCTGAAGAATGCTTAACACTGCAGATAAGTTGTGATGTATAGAGGCAGTATAAAATTGGGGCAAGTATAGAGCCTTGAGGCGCCCCTGCTAAGAGACTTTTTTCTTGTGATACTCTTCCGCCCTCGAGGACCACAACCTGCCTCCTACGCGATATATAGCACTGAATCAATCCCCTATCACATCCGCCAAAGCCCAAGTACTCCAGGATCACCATCAACAAATCATGGTTAAGGCGATCGAATGCCTTCGAATAATCCAGAAGCACCAGAGCCGCCAACTGTCCATTATCCACCGCCCTAAAAATATCGTCCGTTATCTTAAGCAAGGCCGTACAACAGCTATAGTTAGATCGAAAACCGGACTGAGTACTAGGCAGAAGACAATGATTCTCAACATACACTTTTATCTGGTCAAATAAGATACGCTCGACGATCTTGGAGATGGCATTCTATCAAAACTATAAATAACTAGTTAATATTTCTGCTATTTTTAAGAAATACGTTTTTTTTAATCTTTTTTACCCCATTTTACACTATTTTCGACCGCCAATGTGGTCTAATATTTTATGTTCAATATTTTAGGTTATATTCAATTAAATGCGTAAAAAATTATGCAGTATTTCGGATAAGTTTAAGAACTATGAATTTTTTTAATTTTTGAACCCTCTTTTAAACCCTTTGCCTACGCTCAATGTTTCCCAAAATCTAATCAGCTCCTTGCCATGTCCAACAGTATTTTTGTACCAAATTTGGTTAAAATCTGTTAAGCGGTTTTTGCGTTTTCGTGGATACAGACAGACAGACAGACAGACATTTTTTTAAAACTACTTATTTATGTATAAAATGACAAAAAACAAGTATTTCCGGTGAAATTAAAAAAAAAAAAAATTTCATGAAACTAATAGTCTCCATATATACATATATTACATAATATATGATATGGAGAGCTAACAATAAATTTAAACTTACCTTTATGTTGGCGTAAAAGTGGACAAAATGATTTAGTTACATTCAAAGTTCCCAGAAGGTTTACATTTATGTGTTGTTGAATGATTTTCTCTGTCAACCATTCGAATTCACCAAATACCATGACTCCAGCATTATTTATCATTCCATGAAATGCTGAAAAATAAATTAAAATTACGTACAAATACCCAGGGATTGGTACCGGCTGGTATCTACTACACATGACTATAGAGCGGACCCGAAGGTTGTCGAAATATCGCAATACTGGGTCAGAGGCAACAAATAAAGAAAGCGTTACGAGTAGCCGTAACTTTTCTCTCTCGTATGCATTTTAAGTAAGGGAGTTTTGATGCTATAATTTCAAGTCAGCTAGACACCAGGTACTGTTTTCCTTGTTCTTAATAGGTATAAAAGCTTTCATATTCCATGGAAAATATATCCAGTTTAACCTGTGAAGTTAATTTGCTGATATTTTGTTCGAAAATAATTTACTTTTAATTTCAAATATATTTCCTAATACTTTTTTTTTACTAAATCATTGACATTCTTTTGTAGTTTTCCACTAAGTCGGCAAATCCTGGAAACTTTGTAGAAAACATTTTCTTCCTTCAGACTATTACCACAGAACAACTAAGGGAGAGAATATAATGTCTGGTGGGCGCGGCAAGTTTGCGCACCTCATTCGCGCAAAGGGATTCGATGACGTACTGAGTTTAGACAGAGGCGCCACCATAGAAATCTTATATTATATATGTACTCTAGAATGCTAA
Source organism: Apoderus coryli (assembly GCA_911728435.2). Lineage (NCBI taxonomy): Eukaryota > Metazoa > Arthropoda > Insecta > Coleoptera > Attelabidae > Apoderus > Apoderus coryli. Next base: position 30,033,932 of record OU452198.1, on the reverse strand, counting down.
TTAAATGCAGCCGAATACCAAAAAGTGTAACGGGTATGCAGAGTTTTCACGAACTACGCATGCTCCTCAGTAACTTATTTTCAGTACAGAGCTGCCATATTTAAAACTATTTTGTCGTTCGCCTTACAGAATTTATGCAACATATCTGTTTTATAAATAAATCCATATGTTGCGTGATACGAAACTGCTTGACAAAATCAAATCATTAAATGTTATCGGTAAAATTGCATACTGTTTAGTTTTCAGCAATATGAACGAAACATTTTTTTCCAAATCTTATTAAATTTAGGAGATTTCGCAATAGCGTCTGTTTTCGCAAATGACATTTCTCGTAGTGGGAATATCTGTCAGAGTCGGCTTCACAACAATTCAGATAGGTTTTATAATTGAGTTATGGTTTTATTCGTGGTATATTTTAATTGTTGATAGATATACCTATTTGTGATTAAAATTGTTTTTAATATTTGTTATTTTGGTTTTAGTTCGTTTATTTAACAAACAATGAGGTGTATAGTGTTGTGGTGTAAAATCAAGGTCTCATTCCTGGTATTAAATATTTTCAGTAAGTTATTGTTTCGGGTTTCTAACAGTCTCAGTTTGAGTCAATATGATACCATTGACATGATACTCATTTTTAGCTTGTCAAAAAAAAGACATGATGTTTGGATGCGGGCATTTGGATCCTAGTACAGAAAATATATGTGATGGGATTGTCATATGCAGTAAGCATTTCGCTGCAGAAGATATCATTTGTAGAGAAGACGGCAAGAGGATCACCCTCGTACCCGATGCAGTTCCCAAACTTTTGTTGAAAAGAAGAGATTATGTAAATGAGAGTGGAAGTTAAATTCTTAATCGTTTGATATCAAGGCACTGTTTACTTAAAAGCAGTCTGTCAAAAATGCATGATATGTATGTCAAGCATATATTTCCTACGTTGTGTAGGTATACAAAGTTCGTTTGAATTCTGTTGTTAAACTGGAATATACTTAATTATAGAATCCTCCATGAAATTGCTGAGAATAAAAGTTCTACCAACCATGTTTTGTCACAAAATACTATTGCGAGTAGTACGGATGATATGGAAGTGATTTACATGGACACGGAAAATATTTGTGAAGTCACTGTTTCTTGCACCCCTTCTTTGAAGGTTGTAGAGAGGTAAGACGCCTAAGGTGGTTGTATAAACAAACAAATATTATATAATAATAAAATAAATAATTAGAATGCTCAAGTCCTTAAGATATTTTCCAGTATTAGAATTTTTACTTATTGCTCGTTTCAGCTTAGATTTATTATTATTGGGTTGTACCTGTTAGACAATAAAGTATTTAGATATTTAATGTATTTTTTTATTTCTTAAATTCCTTTATTCCATTTTTTTTATTTGAATGTTACCAAATGGTAAAATTTAATTTTAAATATACCTATAACAGTAATATTACATTTAATCAAAGCCGGTCCTGTTGAAAAATAATAATAATAATAATAAGTTACTGGTGATCATGCGCATTATGGACAGCTCTACACTTTTGGTTACATTTTTGTACTACGGGATTATCATTCTAGAGTATATATATATATATATATATATAATATAAGATTTCTGTGGGCGCCACACGCAATTTAGTCTAGTTTAGCGTTGCGAGCGAACGGATATTCAGTGGCAGCGTTGATCTGAGATTTTCGATTGCAAGTGAGATATTGTGTGATTGCGGAATTTGCATTCTTATCGTTTTTCCGTTGAAATGAATAAACCTAAGTGTGGCGTAGTGTGTTCAGCGAAAGGCTGTGCGAACAAGAGTTATAACTGTACGTTATCGTTTTTCACGCTTCCCAAAGAGCAAGCCAGGCAAGTTTTGTTTCCATTAAGTTATTGTTTTGAATTTTTATAGTTATGTGGTTATTGTCTTATTTTTGAAATGGAATTCCTCCTGTAATCTTTAATTATGGGTAGTTGTATTTTATGGTATAATACCCAGTGTTTTATGTTCTATTATAGAGCTGAAATTTGGATGGTTGGTTCGGGCCGTGAAGATATTAGAGAAATTGAGTAGCTACAGATTGTGTGCTGCTCAATTTGAGAACACGATTAAGTAATTTTAATGGATTAATGATGCCCGATACTGATTTTGTTTTATACATATATAATAATAATAATAATAAATTTTATTTGTAGCTCATTCCATATAAATAAATATACAATATAAATAAATATACAATTTCAACTTAAAATAACTTATTAAAAAAAACTAAATCAATAAATCACGTATTAAATGGCAGAACTACAAAAAGGGTTAAAAAGGCAGTATAACTAATATTTAATTTTAACCCTAACCAACACTTACTACTATAAATTCTACTCCTAACTTTACCAATAACTTACATAATCTTAATCTATTTACACATGTATAATATATAATATTTGGCACCAAAAAAAAAACTAAACAATTTAACACTACTTATGTCTCATAATAATACAAAAAACAAGTTATGTTGTTAAGAAGAAATCAATAAAAAGCAATTAAATAAGTTGACCATGATTTGTTAGCAATTGTTTCATATGACGTTTAAATGTAGTTAACTTTAAACATTTGAAAGAGGTGGGGATATTATTATATAATCTAAAAACGTTATAGATAAAAGACCGTTTAAATAGGACTGTTCTATGTAATGGAGGGGACAAAAGACCCCTATATCTAAGATTTAGGTTGTGTACATCTGATCTAAACGTTATTTTATTAAGTAAGTAAGGAGGATGCTTGTGAATCAAAACAGAGTGGTACAAGACGGCAGCATGCAATTGCCTTCTGGCCTCCATTGGTAACCACCTAGCAGCTACCAATTTATGGCTTACGCGTTCAAATTTTCTGATACCATAAACATATCTCAAACATGATTTCTGAACTCTTTGGATTCGAAGCTGATCAACTTTCAATAGACATGGTCCATAGATAATATCACAATAAGTAAAGCTGCTAAGAACCAGGGAATCCGTCAATCTAAGTTTTAATTCTTGGGATAAAACGCTTCTATGAGGGTATAGAAGTTTTAGAGCTGCGTATGATTTTTTTATACATTTAGAGATATGTTCTGTAAACCGCAGGTTATCATCCAAATAAAGTCCCAAGTTCTTAGCAACTCGTGTGAAGCCAATATCTACATTATCAATCTTAATGGACATATTATCCCGCACAGCATGATTGTTTCTTCCAAACACTAAAACATTAGTTTTTAAGGGGTTTATCTTTAATTGATGACTATTGGACCACTCTACAAGAGATTGTAAGTCGTGATTTATATGCTGAGAGGCACTTGCAATGTCGTTTTGAAAGAAGGAATATTTCAGCTGGCTGTCATCAGCATACATATACGATGAACAATGGTGTAGACAGGAAGGAAGGGTTGAGGTGTATAAACAAAACAAAAGGGGTCCAAGAATGGAACCTTGCGGTACTCCACAAAAAGTGTTACTCACCGAAGACAATCCCACATCCGTTTCTACATATTGCGAGCGACCTTTCGAGTAGCTATTCATTAGTTCCAAGGCATTCGACGAGAATCCAGAATAATTTAAAACAGATAAGAGAATATCATGACTAATTTTGTCAAATGCCTTAGAATAATCAATCAGTATTAACGTTGATATTTTACCGTGGTCTAAGTCTCGCAAAATGTCATCCGTGATATTAAGGAGAGCTGTGACGCAACTGTAACCTTTGCGAAAGCCTGACTGATTTGAGGGCAGTACCGAATACTTATAAATGTGATTTTTAATTTGATTACAAATAACTTTTTCAAGGATTTTTGATAATGGGGATAGAATGGAGATCGGACGCAAATCCACACATCCCCACATCCCGTTTGGAAGTTATATTTCAAACTAATTTTGAAAATGTGTGTACCTACACAAACAAATATTTTGAAAAAACTTATTTGCTGTAGTAGAGATATTGCATATATACACTCATGTTCATAATTTCCTACACTTATATCGTAAGTTTGTATTTCAGAATAAGGTTATTTTATATGCTAAAAATTAGTGTACCAACAAAAATAAACTTATTATAATAAAAACGTTATAGAAAAATATAGGTTTTTTAGCTTCTGTTCACCCCTTGATACACACCTGCATTGCACGTACCTATGTTCCTACATGACAAATACAAAAGATGTCTTACAATACAAGGTAAAATATCCCGTTAATAACAGTAATTATATACACGCCTAACCCCACAATAGTTTAAAATATTTCTTTAATTCGTAGTAGATTTTTTGCTGAAGATTATCATAGTATTATTAGAAGTAGTAAGTTCTGGCAAACCCACTAGTTAGGAGATTTGTCTATTATAATTACCGACATTACCTAAAGTATTCTTTGCATTCAATCCACACTGTAAGCATCTCAAACACCTTAAATACCGACCTGCACGATTATTTCAAGACAATTTAAATACGATCCCGCTTTCTACTCTTTCAACATGGCGGCCACAGGCTGAATGAGATCAAAGGCGACAAGACAAAGATTATATTCTCTCCTTAGTTGTTCTCTGCTATTATCTCAGATTAATAGACTAAATCTGTGCTATTACTATTTATAGTAAAGTCAGGATTGACTGCAATATTACCAAAACCAAATATGTAAGAATATATTTTTTATAATAAAACAAAGATACGAAAACATATCTTTGTTTGTTTGCAGTTTTTGTTTTATTTTTTATAATTCTTATATTGCTAAAGATATAGAAGCTTTAGAGAGTTCAAACGAGATTTACAACGCTTTCACAGGCTCTGTAACCTGCTTTAAAATAGACGTCGTCGGCGACATTTAATACAAACATAAATATAAAGTTGTTAGCTTTTAGTACTATACCAGAGAACAACTAAGGGAGAGAATAAAATCTATGTCTTGTCACCTTTGATCTCATGCAGCCTGTGGCCGCCATGTTGAAAGAGTAGAAAACAGGGTCGTATTTAAATGTTGTTGAAATAATCGTGCAGGTCGGTACTTAAGGTAATGTCGGTAATTATAATAGACAAATCTCCTAACTAGTGGGTTTGCCAGAACTTACTACTTCTAATAATACTATGATAAACTTCAGCAAAAAATCTACTACGAATTAAAGAAATATTTTAAACTATTGCGGGGTTAGGCGTGTATATAATTAATGTTATTATCGGGATATTTTACCTGCTCTTGTAAGAACTCTTTTGTATTTGTCATTAGTAGGAACCTAGGTAGGTGCAATGCAGGTGCTCATCAAGGGGTGAACAGAAGCTAATTATAATAAGTTTATTTTTGTTCGTACACTAATTTTTAGCGTATAAAATAACTTTATTCTGAAATACAAACTTACGATATAAGTGTAGGAAATTCTGAACATGGATGTACATATGCAATATCTTTACTAAGGCAAATAACTTTTTTCAAAATATTTGTTTGTGTAGGTACACACATTTTCAAAATTAGTTTGAAATATAACTTCCAAACGGGATGTATATAAAACAAAATCAGGATCTGGCATCATTAATCCACCAAAATTACTTAATCCTGTCTTCAAAATGAGCAGCACACAATCTGTAACTACTCAAATTTTTACTTTTACTAGCTCTACAACACTGAGTATTATACCATAACATACAACTAGGCATAATATAAGATTACAGGAGGAATTCCATTTAAAAAATAAGACAATATACCACATAACTATAAAAATACAATACAATAAGTTAATCGAAACAAAACTTGCCTTGCTTGATCTTCTAGAAACGTGAAAAACGATAAGTTACAGTTATAACTCTTGTTCGGACAGCCTTTCGCTGAACGCACTACGCCACACTTAAATTTATTCTAGTTAACGGAAAAACGATAAAAATGTAAATATCGCAATCACACAATTTCTCACTTGCAACCGAAAATCTCAGATTAACGCTGCCACTGAATATCTGTTTGCTCGCAACGCTAAACTAGACTAAATTGCGTGTGGCGCCTCTGTCTAAACTCAGTACGTATCGAACACCTCTGCGCGAATGAGGTGCGCAAACTAGCCTCGCCCACCAGACTTTATATTCTCTCCCTTAGTTGTTCTCCGACTATATTAAAAAATTTAGATAATCTGCGTACAAATCCAAACTAGCGTAGTAAGTAACTGTACAAAGAAGGATGTGCTCTTAATTCGCTAGAATGTCAAAATTCCATAGAGCCCTTTAAAATTAGTAAACTTACCATATCCCGGATTCTTCTTCAAAAAATGGTCAATACTTTGTACAGCCGCTCTAATACTATTCATATCCGTAATATCCAACTGAATTTGTATGATAAGCCCCTCATACAAACGTCGAATCTCTTTTGAACCATGCGAATTGAGATTTAAAAAGCCTGCAATAACTGTAAATCCCAAATCAGCAGCATGTTGCGCAAACGAGAATCCCAAACCTGAATCACAGCCAGTAATAAATATCACTTTCTTCCTACTAACTAGTAGTTTCTGTTTTTTCCAACTGAACGCAGATATTAAACTTGCCGTGGTTAGCAAAACTACAGACATAGTTTTAATGGTTTGTCGTGTTTCTAATCCATGTTTTACTAAATATATCATGCCCAAGACACCAGCACCCACAGCAGTGTACAGCTCACTAACAATTTCAAAAGCGACTAGAAAAGATTTTGATAAAGTGCCCATTATAGTTTCGATTATAATGTTAAAACATTATTTTAAGTACGTGGTTTTATATTATATTATATTGTAAATTTATGTAGAATTTAATGGTGTAGATTTAAACATTACTGAAAGTTAAGAAATTTAAATTGCTAAAACACAATTTAAATAATCTTACAGAAATACATATTTACATTTTTTTTTATTGATTTGACCTATTGACATTTTAGCATCGTACTGGAATAATACATAATAGACCGGACATGGAAGGCAATATCCTTTTACAAACTCAGATCAGCTGGGCTGATATGACATGATCATCACCTACCGCACACCTCACTTGTCTTTATAAGGACAATGCCCAAGGTTTATAGAAACTAGAAACAATGGAGAATGCCATTGGCTTTAAATTAAAAAAATTTTATGCCTATGTGCTAAATAATTGATAACACAATGACATTGTTTTATGTTAGGCTATACCAGCTTGTGTAAAAGTCGCAGTATGAAAGCGGGTGGTAGCATACACATTAACGGAACATGCCCTTCTAGAATTGTGGTCCAAGTCTTACAAAATAGTATGTTATTCAAAAATCATTTATATCATTTGCAAGTCTTCATTGGTTATGTTTCATTACCTAAATTTATTAGGATCGGTTAGAATTACCTTTATCGTGTTTTACTTTGTTAATAAATATGTTTTTTTTTTAATTTCAAATTTTTGTATTATTTCCAGTCTTTTATTTTAGCTATTCGTTCTTTGATCCCAATAGTTCCCGGTTTATACAACATAAGCATAATTATTATAAATTAGTTTAAACAATAATGTGAGCAAAGATTAATGTACATTAATCTTTGATATGAGAAAGCGTATGTATCTACTTTTGAGTTTTAGAGAAAGTACAGCTGAATTTCTTAATTCAAAATTTGCGTTTTGTATGATATTGCACATTATAATTTGTTAATGTACACTTACAACTAGGTATATTAGCGTTATAACTGACTCTTGTAACGGTGCCTATGATTACAAAGCATTCAACTTTTGTGATTATTATGCATATATTTAAGATTATGCTGTATAAACCCGGCTTACAACAAGCAGACGCGCGCACGATGATTCTCATTGGCTCGGTATAAAAGGAAATTAACGTATGCTCGGTAAGTTCCTTTTATACCGAGCCAATGGGAACCTTCTTGCGCGCCTCTGTGATACAGAGCGCGTCATATTTAAAATCTGTATTCGCAAGCCGGGTTTATACAGCATCATCATAAATATCGATATAATCACAGTTTATACACAGTTCCTTCACCTCGTGTCGGTACCTTTGTTATCTCAACAAATTCAATACGATATGGTATTGTTAAAACATGTTCAGCATTGCTGATATTCTTCATAAATATGTGTGTTGTGTTGCTTTAGTTTTTGGATGATTATTCAAAGCATTGCCTTAGTAATAAAGACAATGGAGTAAGTAATAGGATTTCAGAAGTAAATTAAAATACATTTATATTGAAATTATATTGTAATATTAGGATCAAATTAGGAATGGCAAAAATAACAGGCACGCTGGAAATAATACAAAAAATTTCAAATCCAAAAAAACATATTTATTACTAAAGTAAAACAATGCAAGAGATATTAACCTCTCAAAAAATATGAAAAATCCAGTTTTAAAGCAAACTATAATAATATAAAAACATAAATCAAGTATATACCAACAATTAAATATACAGAGTAAGAGAGAGAATATATACAGAATTCCTTCACCAAAATATCTACATTATAATTATTATTACATTATCCTGAAAATAACTTATACAGGGTGGTCCAACTTTTACCTGCATAAATTTCAGAATCGATAGATAATCGACAAATAATGTGAGTTTGGTTAATAAACTATGTACGAAAAATTCTTCGTTAAAAAGTTACAGGGTGTTGAAATTTAAGAAAAAAATTCGAATTTTATTAATATCTTTATAACCAATTGAGATATTTAAATGAAATTTGGTACGTGTAGAGAGCTAATCTAGCTGAATTTTGCCATTTAATAATATTATTTTTATTTCCACCAGTGGCGTGCGTACGGCTACCGATTGCGATATTTTGAATGAAAAAACAGATACGCCACTGATTTTTCTGAAAATAAAAATTATATCTGCAATCCTTATTCAATTTAAAAGAAAAAAGTACTCTTGGCTTTTTTTCGTTTGACGCAACTTTTTGGAGTAAAAAAATAAAAATCGTCTAAATCAAATGTATTGAAAACCAACATAAAAATAACATCTCATTACACGTTTTAACACATTTTACAGTTTTTTTTACAGGAACTGTCCAAAATGACTACCGTCATTGTCAATACATAATTGACATCTTCTGCTGATGCTCTTAATTGCTGCTTCTTGAATTTTTAAGACTAATTCTTCGCGGTTTCTGACCGGCACCCTATACACTTTTTCTTTTAGGTAGCCCCCAATAAAGAAATCAAGTGGAGTCAGGTCAGGCGACCTTGGGTCCAAGATATAGGTCCCTCATGATTATTTTCGACTTTTCCAGAGAAATGGCCAATCCTTTGATTTCTCACATTCCGCCCGAAATGTGCTGGTGCTCCATCCATTTGAAACCATCCATTCGCACGTAAATGAAGTGGCACGTCTTCCATTAAATCATTTACATTATTCTGTACAAAGTCTAAAAACAATTGTGCTGAGACCCTAGCTGGTAAAAAGAATGGTCCGAGGAGATTATCGGATATTACTCCTAGCCACACGTTCACACTGAATTGGTGTTGAAACTTTCTCGCTCGCACTTTGTTTGGATTGTGTTGTGACCAAATATGAAAGTTGTGGTAATTCGTTATACCAGTACTTGTAAATGAAGCTTCATCAGTCCAGCAAACCTTTTGCAGGAAATCTCCATCTACTTGATTTATTAAATAACCAATTGCAATGCAGTTACGCGTTTTAACATAGTCCTCAGCCAACAAATCTTGCACAGGCCTAAAATGGTAAGCCTTTCTACCATCTTTATGAAGTGACCTAAGAATTTTATTTAGACGATTTTTATTTTTTTACTCGAAAATGTTGCGTCAAACGAAAAAAAGCCAAGAGTACTTTTTTCTTTTAAATTGAATAGGGATTGCAGATATAATTTTTATTTTGAGAAAAACCAGTGAGGTATCTGTTTTTTCATTCAAAATCTCGCAATCGGTAGCCGTACGCACGCCACTGGTGGAAATAAAAATAATATTATTACATGGCAAAATTAAGCTAGATTAGCTCTCTACACGTACCAAATTTCATTTAAATATCTCAATTGGTTATAAAGATATTAATAAAATTCGAATTTTTTTCTTAAATTTCAACACCCTGTAACTTTGTAACGAAGAATTTTTCGTACATAGTTTATTAACCAAACTCACATTATCTGTCGATTATCTATCGATTCTGAAATTTATGCAGGTAAAAGTTGGACCACCCTGTATATACTCAAATACCTATATTTATTGGGGGTTTTCGCCACTATTTAGATGTAAAACTTCTCTAATCTCCTGTGCTCTTCAGAATTCCTAAAATTTAATATTGTGTCTTTAAGACTTACGCTATGAATATTGACCAAATGTGTAATTAAATTTGTGTGCAGAGAAAATTTATCTTTAATTGTTACAGTGGGAGACGGTGTGTTTCATTAACATCTCGTCCTGAACTAATTCGCAGTGGAAATTCCTCAAGTGTCTATTTATTGTGCTATTGGTAGAAAATGGCATCTGATTTTTGTTTTTTTAGTTTATTTGTTCTTCCATTTTTGAATGTATGTGATTTATGCCAATAAAGTCATTTATTATTATTATTATTAAAAGCTGAGTCAATGTAATTTATCATTATCCCATATATATAATTCTGGACTCCTTTTGTTCACTGCGACTTGGGCATCCAAAAGCCACACAACGTACCATTTTATTAATATACAAAATAAATTTCTATTCCCAATTTTCACAAATAAAATCATCAAAAATGCACACCTAGTTTTGTTTTTTCGGCACATAAAAAATGGCCACCGCATTTAACTCGTAACACTTCCCTTGCATTCAGTTATACGAACGTGCGGTATCCCCTCTCTTTCCTAATATAAGCTTAACACTAGACCATTGTCTTTATTAAAAGAGATAAAGTAAGTTTGTTTTTCTCATAAGAACTAATGTAATATTAACATGTGTGCGTTTTTTTAGTAAATAAAAGAACAGAGCAACAAAGGGAATAGGTATGTACCAATATATTTAATTTATCAATTTGTTATTGAGCAATTCTTGTTTTTTTGAGTAATAATTTATAATTTGAAATTTTCAGAGCTGGAAACAAACAGTTTATAAATGTCGCACGGGCCACATTTTTCGGCAGGGATGAGGACGAAGAGCAGTGGGGAAGCCGAAAGAGAAGATGATTTTTTAATATATTTTTGTTTTTATTTCTTTTCGAAAAATGTTAATTTGTTTTTGTTATAAAATACAGTGTGTTTCAATTTTGGAGGTTGTTTTTTGACATGTTTAGTTTTATACATTATATAAGTTCTAAAGAAGTACCTGGTCAATATCGAAGTGGAGTAGAATAATTATATTATATTCTTGAAATAAAAGTCTACCTTCACACAATACACACACTAATATAGTGTCGTCATCGTATTTTTACATTAGTTGTGATGGTGATATATCTTAGAACTTCTCTGATCATTATCGAGAGATTCTGAAATGTAATTTTGATTGTTTTTGTAGATATTGTAAATAATTAAATGTTGCTTACCTATTAAATGCGTCCTAGGTTAAACTTTGGGGATATTTCAGTTGGGTTGGTGTCTTTGAAGATGTAGAGATTGTGGTTGCCTCATTTTTGAGCTATTAAAGGCGGGTTTAGCCAACTAATAATGCATAATTTTAGTGCATAATGGATAATTATTTTTAAAACATGACACTTACATGTACCTGTTTATACAACGAATAGTGTATAATTCATAATTTTCGTTGATAATGCATAAGGTTGGGAACTTTCAACTTTATGCACTAAATTATGCAAAAAATATCAATACGCATGCCTTACATAACCTCAATTTACGAAATAATCTAAATAATAATTGAAAATGTGATAATCAACAGAATTTTTAATTTGAAAGCTATCAAAACAAAAATAAGTCCAACACAAAAAGTAATAGCATGGTCTAAGACAATGGTAATAGGTTAACCTGCTGTCTAGTCAATTGTCACTTTTCGCTTTATGCATAAAAGTTATGAGTTGTATAAACACCTATATTTTGTTGTGTATTATCGATTATGCACTATCTATTAAGCATTTTTCTTTATCCATTATGCACTCTGCATTATTAGTTGGCTAAACCCGCCTTTACTGTTGTTGTTTTATTTGTCTGTTATGTAAGTTCTAAGTACGGGATGAATTTTTAGATAATATTATCATTAACTAATTACCTACTATCTGTTAGGGGTTTATCTTTTGTCAATTCTCGCGTTTTTAGTATCTTTTTGGTAGCATCTATTGGTTTCGGTTTCTTGGTCCATTTATAAGTTACATGGTTCGGTTTTCTGTCTGATCTTCCTTGTAAACAATATAAAGACTGACTATACTATAGCAAAGATGTACATTAATCTTTGACTATAGCCCAGATAAACTTACTTTATCTGGGACTATAGTATCGAATGTGAATAAAAGCACAGATCTAGAAAAGAGTTTCTAGATCTGTGAATAAAAGCCAGACACCGCGTATATTATCGACTATCTTCTCAAATAAACTGCAGCCGTTATTATTTTATAATAACACACTATTACTTTGAAAAGCAATATAATCATAAACATTATAGGTAGTAGGTAGTATACTAATATATACCTATAGGTATATATTTACAAATATTAGTAAATACATTTTATACAAATAAAACATTTATAAATGCTTAAATATAATTAGGCGAGGAGTTAAAGTTGTTCATGAGACAAGAACGTATACGTATCTATTGACAGTTAGGCATGCGCAGATGAATTTTTCATCTCGTTTGCGGATACGTATCCCGTATTGATACGGTCTCTTGCGTGTCATTCAGACGAGAACGCATTCTACCGCAAATCCTTGATTGGATGACCGGAGGTATCCGAATGAGTTAAACAAATATAAACATAACCTAAGAGAAATGCGTTAGGTTGCTAAGCAAACTTTAACTCATTTTTGGTCCTAGATTTTTCAATTGACTTATCCTAAATAATTGCCATTACGTCAGCATAGATCCGTCTCGTCTCATGTACAATTAACTTCCTATTATGTTTGTAGGATGGTTAGTTTAATGACATATGACATTTCATCAGTACTGAAAAGCAGTATACGTTAATTTGACAAAGTGCCGAGCCAATCAGAGCATTTGGGGCCGGGGCTTTCCTTGGCGCTCTATTTGAATTCGAATTAACCGCTCTTGAACTTATTTTGAAACTGAAATTTAGTAGATATTTAATTGGAATGGGTTTTTAAGTTAAATAATTAAAATATTAATCTGTATAAAGTATTCGCTAAGAGAGTCTGTTGAAGTTTTCTTGTAGTAGGTATTTCTTGATACAGATGAAAAACTTTCAGTTCGTATGTCGAAAAAACGTTACTTAAATTAATATATTATATATAATTTGAAGATAATCTAATATTAAAAAAAAGTCACATTATTCTCAACAGTTTATTTTTAGGTATAATATTTATTAAATTATACACAATGATAATACTAAAGATATAGTGTCAACTTAATTTACCTTTCCGAATCCATTTTCTTAACTATATAACTAAAGATAATTATCTTTTCTATAACCATAACCAACGCTAGAACTAAAGTTTATCCAATATAAATATACACTTTGCTAGAATTAAATAACAAAGAATGTCTGTATATCGACACAACAATAGAATTTCTGTTTAAAAGAAAATAAACTCGACACAGATAGAATATTAGCAATGAAAATTGCTCTTTTAAACAAAACAAACATAATAATATGATTGATGAGATATGATGAAAATTGAGGACAAATTTGCTAAATTGTTTTCAATGTTTGATATCTTGGTATGGCGCTAACAACAAAACAAAATAATAAATCAGGTGTATTGCCCGCATCTCGTATGCGCAATTTTGATTGGCTCGGCACTTTGGCAAATTAATGTATGCTCTGAAAAGTGAAAAGCCAAGGCGCATTAACGCAATGAGGTAACCGTATAGATCACCTCATTGGGTAGGCGCTTGCGCGGGGGTTGTGACGTCAGCGGCGACCAAAGTTCTGTGGTCACTAGTTTTGCGCAAATTTTGTTTATTGTTTTTGACATTAGCGTTTTCGTTACGTTATTTTTAAATAATATCTAACTATTTTTAATGCAAAAACTTTTTACAAGAATGTTGTTTTAAGGCATCAAATATACATTATATTTTTTCGAAGAGAACGTTTTGAAATGTATTTAGCAAAACAAAACATGGACAAAGTTTATAACTCCCTAAACATAAATTTAAAATTATTGTAATAACTTAGAACTTGAATATTGCATTTTATTGTAACACTAATGTGTTAACTCAATTAAATAAATAAAAATTGTTAATTTATAATATTTAATTAAAAGCTTACAGAAAAGAAGCATACGTTAATTTCCTTTTATACCAAGCCAATGGGAACGTTCGCCCTTGGGTCGTGTTTCCTTGGGTGGCCGTCGCGGATCGGTGGCGTGCATTTCGCTTTGTTTTTGCTGTTTGAATATTTTGGCGCCATAAGCTAGTGCTCTGAATAATATAAACAACTGAATGTGTTACTAGATAAAAAGCAAAAACAAGCTCGTTTATAACAGCAATTTTTATTGCTACATATAAAATACTAATTTATAAGTTATAGTTGCGAATATTTTTTTACCCACGACCTCCACAGTAAAAAGTTGCGAATATTATTGCATTATGGAATCGAAAACTAAAAGGTAGGTATATGTATATTAAGCATTAATAATACGAGAAGGAAACTTGCTAATTGTGATGAGGTTATTGTCTACAATTGTAACAGAACTAATTCTAAAGGTTTTTATGCCTATGTGCTAAATAATTGATAACACAATGCCATTGTTTTATGTTAGGCTATACCAGCTTGTGTAAAAGTGGCAGTATGAAAGCGGGTGGTAGTATACACATTAACGGAACAGGCCCTTCTAGAATTGTGGTCCGAGTCTTACTAAATGGTATGTAATTCAAAAATAATTTATACCATTTGCAAGTCTTCATTGGTTATTTTTCATTACCTAAATTTATTAGGATCGGTTAGAGTTACCTTTATCGTGTTTTACTTTGTTAATAAATATGGTTTTTTGGATTTTAAATTTTTGTATTATTTCCAGTCTTTTATTTTTGCGATTCGTGCTTTGATCCCAATATCCCAATTTTCGTTGACTTAATTCTAAACATAGCTCCCGGTTTATACAACATAAGCATACTTATAAATTAGTTTAAACAATATGAGCAAAGATTAATGTACATTAATCTTTGATATGAGTAAGCGTATGTATCTACTTTTGAGTTTTAGAGGAACTACAGCTGAATTTCTTAATTCAAAATTTGCGTTTTGTATGATATTGCACATTATAATTTGTTAATTTACACTTACAACTAGGTATATTAGCGTTATAACTGACTCTTGTAACGGTGCCTATGATTACAATGCAATCAACTTTTGTGATTATTATGCATATATTTATGATTATGCTATATAAACCCGGCTTACAACAGCAGACGCGCGCACGATGATTTTCATTGGCTCGGTATAAAAGGAAATTAACGTATGCTCAGAAAAGAGATCCGTAATGCCCATAGATCTGTGGTTGCACCGGCCATATACATATTTAATTCTGCATCAGCGATGCTGAAAACATAAGAAAGAGAGGTTTGAGAGAAGGATGGAGCTAGAGTGGGTAGAAAACGTAACAAGTGGATTGTACTTATATGGAGGCACATAATAATTTGGTTAAAAAAAATTGTTTTTATTAAAAATACTTGAGAATTGTTACTAATTTCGAAAGATATGACATTAGTTCGTGAAATTATTATGAAAGTAACTTTATAGTGGGAAAATTCTATAAAACTTAAAAATATTGAAAGGCTATGCTCTAGAAAAAAAAACCAAAATTTATGAAAATATTAATTTATTATTTAGTTTTGGTATTTTTATTGACTTTTCTCAAATTAACATGAGAGAATATGAATTAATATACCTAATACTAATGTAATACCCATTAATATGGGTTTAGACGATTGGATAATATACAGGATGAGTCATTAGTGGGTAAACCTTCGATATTATCGTTAAAAATAAAAGTTATATAGGTTGTCTTAAGCTGCACATTTTAAAATTATTTTTTCTATACATGGTGGCTCATGTTATTAGGGTGGACACATTATTTTAATTAGTTATCCTATACAGGGTGATTTTTGGAGATCGCGCATTACAAGTTTTCTTACTGCCAATATGGGAATGTAAAGTTTAACGTTGATAGGCGTTTACAGAAAGACAAGGGCGTGATAAAAATCACTTTCAGGTCTTATTTGTACAGAGTATACAAGAAACAATATCAATTTTGTTAGTTTAAATGAGAACCAATATTAGAGTTTCGTTGATATTTTAACTACAATTATATAATACTAATATAAAAAACTGGATCCCTTCTGCTGAAAAAATAATCCAAATTTATCCCAAAATATATACTTAAATATAGTTATGTTAACCTTTGGACACATTTTCGCTTAACCCCTGATACTTGGTTTTTCTTGATTTATTAACAATTTGGCATCAAGAGTTTTATGGAACTTCTGCAACTTCCATTGACTCTACTGTGGGGTCATTTTCAGCATTACCTGAGTGGGAAGCTTGTCCTGAAACTTGAAAATTTAGAAAATACGGATTTTTTACAACCTATTTGTAACAAAACCATAAAACTTTGGAAAATCGCCAACCTTATGTTGTCTTACCTCCCGGATTTACAGGGAGTCCTCGCTTTAAAAGTTTTCGTTTTTGGATTGTTTTGGTTAAATGAGGAGGAGAATCAAAATGAGATGGCACAGCAGTTTTCCTCAATACTCTGGTACCATGCACATTTTTTTCATAGTCCTCTTCTACGAAACGGAAACCACAAAGAACAGCGGTATTACTTAGTTTGTAACCATTTCTTCTAGGTGCTACTACCCATAATTTCCTTAAATTTGGATCCTTTGGAAACCTAATATAATAATATAATTTATATGCTACATTTGAATGAGTATTTCAACCATATAGAAATTATTTACTTATGACATTTTATTTGCACTTTTGTGTTCAATTTACCGCACTGCAAGACTTTACCATTTTTAAAATAAAAAGTTATAAAAAAATGTTGGAACTACATGTAAATCCCATTTAACTACACAGTAAACAAATGTCTTTTTACCCACTCTAGCTCTATCTTTGTCGCACCCCTCGGGTATAGATTAATGCAACAATATGGCCGGTCCATTTCTATAGTATAATATGTCTCTGGATTATAGCACTTTCAACATTCAGTGTTTTCAGCAGGTTTCGAAACATAGCCAAAAGGACTGCAGCGAGATGATTACACCAATTAGGGTTATTCTTTCGTAGTGATTGATCTGAACAAGTGAATGTGATTATACTGAACTGAATATTTGACAAAACCGAAAGATCATCTTTTTTGTGATTGTCTTTCACTTAACCTCGAAAACTTGTGAAAACAACCAAATCTGCTCCGAAAACTGGAAAATTTTTTCTTCCATGATATTATTATCCATGTTTTAAACTTTTACAATTTATTGCTTTGATTCAAAATCATATTCCAATTATTATCTCTCAATATTCAATACTTTTAGAGGTTAACTGTTAACTGAACGAACTAACCGGTTCCTAGAGGTTGATCAGTAACCGGCAAGGGGGGTAGGAATTTTAATCAGTTTAGTAGAAGTGGCCGATGTCGAAAGAATACGCACAATCGTGAATGAACTGACAATTTTCAGATTGTTCACTTAGTTCAGTACGAAAGAATAACGCTATTATCAGTATAATTTGAAATTTTGAATTTGATAATACAAATTCTATTACTAAAATGGTATAGAAGAAAACGGTACGGTAATCACTAATCACAAACAAGATATTGTAGATAATGTCATTGTCTTTAAAAGACAAATGATAATGTTAACACAAGCATTATAGGTAGGTAGGTACTCTACGATTGGCATGAAAATAGCAAATAAGATCGAAACATCTAACATAAACTTAACACAATCGATAGTTAATAAAAAAACTGCTCCTGAATTTTTCTTAACCCGGTGGATACCTAAACACGAAATCGAAAAAATCATAATGTCGTTAAAACCGACACCAGTACCAGGACCTGACGAGATAACAATCAACACTCTAAAGACGATGTCCAACTATATTAGTGAACCGCTTACACATATTTATTTAACATTCAGAAAAGGTGAATGTCCGAAAATATTTCAGGAAGCTATAATTTACCTAGGTAGGTATATTTAAGTCAATCTTGCGATAAAGAACAAATAATTAACTATCGACCTACTAGTCCCTTCTCACACGTAACAAAAGTCTTTGAAAAAGCACCTAAATAGTGTCTGACAAATTTCATCTACAAACATAAATTACTTTCTGAATTTCAATTCGAGTTTCGCGAAAGCTGTTCGAGCAATGATGCCATATGCCATAGCAACTCTGACTAATCACATTTACGAAGGCCTCGACAAATCACTACACTGCTACAGCCTTCTTTTAATGTGGACAAACCAGGACCACCACGACCAATCCAACATCCTGGAAACCTGTCGGCCAAATGTGGCTTGACCTGACGATCGAAATGTTGATAATACATTTCAATTCTGATGTTTAAAGGAATCTCCTCCAGTAGTCCTTGCAATTCATTTTCTCAAAAACTTAAGTAGTGATCCCCTGCACGGGGAAATTATTATCGATCATGCCGCACCATGCACTTTTGCGGAAAATCGGTGTTGAACATTTCGTTGGACTATAGCGTGAGGATTTTCGTCCGACTATATATATGGAAGTTTGGCTATTATTGATGCCGTCACGGGTGAATGTAGCTTTGTCAGTAAAGGCTGGTTTAGACAACGAATAAGCATAAGAATATGATTAGTGTATAGTTATAGTCTCAAGCATAACTAGTTAAAATACATTATATCAAATGGTATCGTTTATACAACGTTTAGTTAACAAGTCGTTATGATTTGTAATTGTCATAACTTTCAATGTTGTAGTAAGAAAAGCGACGTCGGCATTCGGAAACATGTTATTGCGAGAAAATTCAAACTATTGACATAATCGCATATTATATATATGATAATTGAAATTTCATTAACTTTATGATATAAAATTATGAAAATATTATTATTATATCTCTGCTATCAACAAAATTATGCCGTAGTTTGAATTTCCCGCAATGACGTTTCCGAACTTCGACGACTACGGCCGAGTTTTAGTGACAAAAACACTTTTTTGTGAAAGTTCAATTATTTCAACTTTTATGGATTATGCATTACGACAAATGGCAATGTACTGTGCGCAGGTCCGCAGGCGAGCTTAAAAAACCAATATAACCTATAAAAAAATATAAACAGCTTGAATGTAGATTATTTCATGGACGTTCCGATTCCTTTTACCATCAGTTTTCATCCATACATTCCTGTGCCCCCCTAGTTACTTCATCAAAAAAAAAAATAAACATTATTTTTCTGAGGTTCAGGCCATATAATTGAAGAAGAGGAACTAGGGATGAAATAGTAAAAAGTATCGATTCCGATACCCGTAATTTTTGCCAAGTATGGATTCTACCGATACTTGTCTAAAAAGTATCGATACTCTTAGGTATCGACATTGTCTGCCTTTAAAGTATCGAAAGTACACAACACGTTTAAAAATAAACCTGCTGAATGTATATTTTGTGTTACATAACATAGGAAATCTATGAAGTATGATGCAAAATTGTGGACAAATTTACAAAATTGTTTTAAATATTTGGTAACATAGAATAATGTTTATTGTTTGGTATGGCCCGAACAAAAATAAAAATAATAATGTTGTGTATTATTGCCCGCATCCCGCATGCGCATAATATACAGATTTTGATTGGCTCGGCACTTTGGTTATGCTTGTTTTTATGACTTACATGTTGGATAAACGCTCGCTTTTGTTATGCATTATACACTAAAACTGTGACAAAATTATATTCACTGCGTTATACATAAAACGTTGGCTAAACCGGGCTTAAAAAGTATGTACGGTAAAAGATGACGATTATTAATTATCCAATCGCAAACTTGCATACGCTTGGCATAGTCTCCATATTGAAGAGTTTGTACCCGCTATACATGGTACGGTTATAAGCCTTGTTCGTGAAGCGTATTGATCCCTATTTTTTGAGGAATATTCAAAAGATTTCCGCTAAAGAACATTTTTCTATTGCTTCTGAATCCTGTTAAATAACTCGTTCGGATGTTACATTAGGACTTCGAAGCATTCCGGTCTCGCAGGGTTTGTTGAAAACTCTGATGAAGGCCTTTCTGTTCCGTGTTTTTTCATGTGGCAATCGTTCACGATGTCCTTCAGTAGCCGTTGTAGCATTCCCATTATAAAAACCATATTGGTGTATTCGAGATGTGAATAAATGTGTGGCATTTTCGAAAATTAAAATGATACAAATCCGAAAGTTAACGGCGAATCAATGTAACCTTTTATACTGACACTAATAGGATAGTGACAGCACAACAATCAAAAGCAAATAATAATAACATTTATTACAGGAAATGTAGGTACATTAATACAATATTTTGTTTTTGCCTTATAACTTGAAAACAAATGAATATTGGTTAACAACATTATAGTTTTTTCTTATTATTTTGATGCATAGAGTACACCCTTAGAGGTAGGCCCATTCCTCCCGAATCACCCTGTATAATAAAGACGTACCTATCCAAATACAATATACCAAAAATATTTTAAAATACATACGTAAATCAGTAATGCTACGCTACATTATGTTGTCAAATTTAGTAGGAATGCAAAGAACAAAATTACAAATCCACCAAACATTCACAAGGTAAAATATGTAAATAACAACACACTAAGATACCCATATGAAAATGCAAATAACAGAACAGCAAAAATAATACATCATTAAAATCATGATCAAACCAAATCAAATGTGGACCAACACAATAAAATCAATTCAATTGTGATTTTCTACAGTCGGTAAGTTTGGTGGTAAATGATTATACATTTTGCTACTGTCATGCCGTGTAAATATACTCTTAAACAAAGTTTGGTCACAAGTACCCCAGAAAGCTATTCCATATCAAAGATATGCTTCCACTAAGGAAAAATACATATTGCATGCAACTTTCAGCCCAAGGGCCCTTGATAGAACTCTCAAAGCATAACAGCCATATGAAACTTTCTTGCCTAACAGTTTAACATGCGCCTCAAACTTAAGCCTTAAATCAATTTGGAGTCCCAAAAATTTAATACAATTAGGATTACTAATAGGGTTATTTTCAAATAGCAAATTATGAAATTTAAAATTAAAAGATAATAGGATATGTGTTTTTGATAAATTAAATGAGAGGTAATTCGAATCGCACCATTCCTTTATCTTTCCTAACTAATTTCGAATGTTTTCTTTACCAACATCAGCATCTTTATCATGCTAAAGGAGTGTCGTATCATCTGCAAATAGCGTAAACCTTCCTGTTAGTTTAATAGTGATAATGTCGTTAATATAAAGAATAAAAAAGTAGGAACCAAAACAGACCCCTGCGGTACTCCGCAAGGCACACGCATACCTACTATCAGAGATACTACTTACTCCCACATTTGACCAGTTGCCTCCGATCAGTCAAATAAGGATGAAACCAGTCCAAAGGCGCACCCCTAACACCATAAAACTCAAGCTTCCTGAGAAGGATGCTGTGATCTACACAATCAAATGCCTTGGAAAAGTCGCAAAATACTCCGACAACTGCTCTAATCTCATTGAGTTGGGAATAAACATTCTCGAGAAAATAAAATACGGCATCCGCAGTGCTCTTGGCGCTCTGGAAGTCAAACTGCTCGGATGTTATTATATTATTGGTTTTGAGAAACATGAGGAGTCGCGTTTTCAAACTTATTAATGCTTAAATTTTGTGTTTCACTTCAGCCACGCCAATTTTGTAATTTCAAATGTCATCCTCTGTCTTACACATCATTTCAAGCAGCTTAATTGTTTTATCCGTATACGAACAATAAATGCATTTATTTCATTCATTTCTGAAATATAGGCATGAAAAGCATAGTAAACATTCTAATAAAATAGCAAAAAAATATCGGATGAACAAAAAATAAGTATAAAACGCTGCGCTGGTACATACTTTATAATTAAATGCTTAGTATTCTTTTATCAATCAATCAATGCACAACTGTATTAAATCCGATGTGTTTATGCTGAAAATCGTGTCTATTTTGGATGAGGACTTATTCTGGGTGGCAACTTTTAAAATGAAATTATAAACGCATGCTACGAAACGCATTTTTATATGGTATAAAAGTTTTCTTAAATCTAGTACTAGAACCCAATAATCCAAATTTCTACAGTTTTGACTATAATGACATGGTTTTTGATTGATATGGATTTAATGTCACAGATCGAATGAGTCTAGGGATATTTTTAGAAAACAATAAACGAGATCAAATAAATATTTGGTAGGCCTGCCGAGCAACATCCAGGCCGTGGATGCTCTAAAATTCTAACTCAAGATAGTTTAACTGCTAGAAGGCAACCTACAACTATAGCAACTGGACTGGTTACGGCTTTACAAAGGCGGATAATATAACCATTGGCCGAGATATTGTGACAAATCGTCATGACGAAGCCAATCTTCAGTCGACGATAAATCAGATGTCCACGTCATTTGACAATAGCGCTGCAAGATTGTACTGGTTTGCAAAATATCAGAATTGGTGTGCAGATAATTGGGATACAGTTTTATTTACATATGAATCCAGGTTTGGATTTCATCCAGATTCGTGGCGAACAAGAATGTGGAGACGATCTCGTTTTACCAAAATGTCCTCTTGACAGCTCAGTTGTATTTGGATACTATTCTTCAACCTATCGTGCTTCCGTTTGCAGGTTCAAACCTTCCAGATCATGCATGCCCGGCTACATACAGCGTATTGTAACCAATTGGTTGGATAACGAGGGAACTAACGTTCTACTATGGGTAGCACAATATCTGGAGCTGAATCCGATTGAATACGTGAGTGATATGCTTCAACGTAGAATTACTCTACATATGGCCAACTTTCACAATGCGTTTCGCTACCAGGAGCTGTGAATAGGGGATTGGGCAGGTTTTCCGAGAATCTCCTTTTATCTATGAACAACAGACATATTTAGAATAGTGATAAACAAACGTGGAGGTCATACTCTGTATTAAACAGTTTTTTTACATACCTACTCGGGAGTTTTTATAAAAATCTAAAAATTGCCTTGCCCATTAGGTATTATTTTTTTCTTTATAAAGAATTAGGCTTCTTTGAAGAAAACATTTAATTTTATGTAATATTAAACACTACTACCTACTATTGTGCGTTAATTGTTTTTTTCTTTAATCAAGTCCCCCAAAAAAAAAAGATGCCTATTTATACAAGTATCCGATCGTGTAATTAGTGGTCATCGGGCTAACGCGTTTCAATCATATTTTCATTCATATTTGAGTGTGCGGACGTTCCATGTCGCGAAGTTCAAAGCACACCAGTGGCGGCTTGTCCTATGAAGCAACGCTTTACCTGAATAATCAGTAAAATTAATAATATTTAAGTATTTAATTTTATTTTATTGTGTAATTATTTTTCTCCATATAAAATTTAAACTATAAATTAATGTATACTTAATTTTCAACCTGCTTTCCCATAAAACTGTAATTTTGGATTTCGTCTTCATCTGAAGCAGGCTTTATCGTATACACCTATTTAACATATTTAATTTACATACCTATAGGTATTTCCCTCTTTTTTTATTCGTGTAATAATAGTAAAACATTATTTATTTCGGTCTCTCTCTTCCCTGTGTGTGGCAGTTGACACCCTTGCCAGTGCTTGTGTGCTCACACACACCAATAGCCTATTTATTTATCATACACGTTCTTTTGCAGATGAAGCATGCCTCAAAGCAGTTTCATCTATAATTCAGCAACAATGGGCAACACTGCCATCTGGCATATACCCACTATACAACCACCTATTTTCGTATAAACATAGTTGCCAGCGTTTAATTGTACTAAGCATAGCATACGAATCTTGCCATTAAAAAAACACTATAAAGAGCACGCTTCATATAGATGCAGCAGAGATTTAATGTAAAATACGGTTATATGACAACGCTTGGCGAGTGTTTTGTGTTGGATTTAAATATATCCCCATGTATTTTATATAATCATTATTGTTAGAACCAATTATTAAAATTTTTGAAGTTGTCATTGTATATAAAATAAAACTGTCACTGTGTTATAAAAATTTGTTAAATATATAAATATATTATAAAACTATAAATAAACAATAATATATTTCTAACTGTTTGTACCTATATGTCGATTATTATTTTGATTATATCTATCTCTATCACACAGTCGCAAATTTCTAGTGATGTGCTAAATGTTAGTAATAATATTATTTTCATTTACTTTTCGGGAAGCTTAAAGTTTTGATTTTTGATATTTTGAATACAAATTAGTCTTTCCATTTATGCCCGTTTGCACCACATACAGTTTAAGTAGAGAATAGTTAAGAGTCACCTAAATTTTAAGTATTCCTTAGAACGGAATTGATTGCACCGAATCATGAGTAGGTAGCACTTAGTTAAGTATCGGGTAAATTTGTCAACATAGCAAATTTAAGGTAGCCGACAATGAAGAAGAGTTTTTTGGTCGGGCAGTAGGTAATATTTTAACTTTTAACCTCTTCAGTTTTGTTTTCATAATAATTCATAATGTAAACATTAGTTTTGATTGTAAATGTGAACGAAAATTATTAAATACTAGAGTGAAATTGTGTCCGTAAATATAATAGAAACAAAATAATTTTGTGGCATAGCGGACAAAATGACTGGTTTTACCTACACAAGGGACTTTGTTTAGACTGAGGCCCTGCTAAATTACATTACCCAAAGTCCCTTCTGTAGGAAAATACAGTCATTTTGTCCGCTATACCACAAAATTATTTTCTTTTTATTATTAAATACATTTTTAATATAATACGATGGAAGTTAGTGATACATAAAGAAAGAGAAGACCTCCAAACTACACTTCCAACGAGAAAGAAGTTCCTCATCGATATTGTTGGATCATAATTGTGGCATCATTCAAATTAATAAAATTAACTTTTTGTTATTATTTTCCATTGTTAAATTTATCTATTGTTATTATTATATATTTGAAATGTATTTATTACATGTACCTATATTGGTCTGTTTCTATTATAAGATTTAACTAGATGAGTGCTACTACTAACATATTTTGTGATTTATATTCAAAAATAGTTTTAGGTTATTATTTACCTGGGAACATAAGTAGAGTTGTTAGCTTATTTATTCTTTTGTGGATTAATAATTAAATAAACTGTAAACGTGAAGTTGTTATGGTTTTAATACATAGGTATATACCTCTATTATTATTTTTTAATATCGACTATTTCCTCAGTACCTCTATATATATATATAATAGGTATGTTAAGCACAAAGACGCTTTTCGGTCTTTCCTACTAAAATATCTTCTATTGAAAGCTGTCAGCTCATCAAATTCTAGTAAAAATGCTCAATTTGGTCTAGGATAGACCGAATCGTAGTCTTCGTCAGTCGAAATCTTTGAAAAAAATTTAAATTGTCCATATCTAAAAATAATTCGGCCTTTCATAAACCCTCCTTGGAAATCCATGTTCAATTAATTCGAAAACATCAAGATCCTCGTCAAATAATTCCAGTAAACAACCCAATAATGAAAAATATAAAAGCAATATTGAGGTTAGAATTCCATTTAAGAAGAGATTTCTCGAGTCAACTTATGCCCGTTGGCACCACATACAGTTTAAGTAGAGAATAGTTAAGGGTCACCTAAATTTTAAGAACGGAATTGATTGCACCGAATCATGCGTAGATAGCACTTAGTTAAGTATCGGGTAAATTTGTCAACATAGCAAATTTAAGGTAGCCGACAATGAAGAAGAGTTTTTTGGTCGGGCAGTAGGTAAGCATACGTTAATTTCCTTTTATACCGAGCCAATGGGAACGTTCGCCCTTGGGTCGTGTTTCCGTGGGTGGCCGTCGCGGATCGGTGGCGTGCATTTCGCTTTGTTTTTGCTGTTTGAATATTTTGGCGCCATAAGCTAGTGCTCTGAATAGTATAAACAACTGAATCTGTTACTAGATAAAAAGCAAAAACAAACTCGTTTATAACAGCAATAATTTTTATTGCTACATATAAAATAATAATTTATAAGTATAGTTGCGAATAGTTGTTATGGTTTTAATTTATTGTTGTTGATACCCTAGCTCAATAATTTATACCTCTATATAATAGTAATAGGTATGTTAAGCACAAAGACCCTTTCTAGTCTTTATCTTCTAATGAAAGCTGTCATATCTCATCAAATTCTAGTAAAAATGCTCAATTTGGTCTAGGATAGGCCGAATCGTAGGCTTCGTCAGTCGAAATCTTTGAAAAAAACTTAAATTTTCCATATCTTAAAAATAATTCGGCCTTTCATACACCCTCCTTGGAAATCCATGTTCAATTAATTCGAAAACATCAAGATCATCATCCAATAATCCCATATTTTTAATCGCCACACAATGTAAACAACCCAATAATGAAAAATATAAAAGCAATATTGAGGTTAGAATTCCATTTAAGAAGAGAATTTTCGAGTCTTAACTTAAGGAACACTTAGGCAAATTTAAAGTGACGTTTTAACGTGGTGCAATAAAAAATAGATGCTAAGCGACTCTTAGAACAAATCGTGACTTAAAATATTCTTCAACACTTCACTTAAGTGACACTTAGGCAAATTTAAAGTGACGTTTTAACGCGGTGCAATAAAAAATAGATGCTAAGCGCCTCTTAGAACAAATCGTGACTTAAACGGTATGTGGTGCAAACGGGCATTAGTTACCTACGTAGGTATTTAATTTAAGTTTCAAAATATAAAAAAATTAGTGAACAAATTAAAAAAATATATATACGGTTATTAATTAGTAGGTACCTACCTATTTTTATAAAAATAAATGGGTAGGTACCGTAAAATATTGTTTTTTTAATAATATAATATATTATAATATCTCATACTTTAATATGGTTCTTCCATATAAATAGAAGTAGTACACATCAAATTATATTTACACTGACATCAGGTAAGCGCAGTTATTATGAAAAATGATGTTTATTTTTTAATTTTAACTAAAGTTAAGTTTTTTAAATCAACACTCCTTTTAAGAACAGAAAAATCTTTTTAAAAATATACAGACACACCTGTTACAGATTTAAATAAATGTTTGATAAATATAAATAAATGATAACAAATGCATAAAAGCAGAGCTTTTAATAATACCTGATATGAGACGTATTATGATTTGTTAACAGGTAGCATAAAAGTAATTTGATTGACAGTTTCATAAAATATGTTTTTCAACGACTGTCTTTCAATGCCTTTATTATATGTTCAATCATGATTTGAAAATGTAGTACATTGTAATGCTGTTTTTCATTTACCCGTGCGTAATAATATTTTCCATTAGTTGCTAGGCAACGCAACAAGTGGGAAATATTATTACGCACGGATAAAATTTCCTGGTAATGACAAAAGTGGCAGCGGGCATGAAAAATCACCATAGCAACGCCGAAAATACAAACACCAAATTGACAGTTTTGGTATTTATAATTAATATCTAATAATTATTATTAAGTATTTCGCTAATTTCAAAACTCATAAACAGTGATAGTGAATATAGTTTAACACCACCTAGTCAATTTAATACTTCTAATTTATCGTATTTAGGCTTATACGGTAACAGAGGTAAGTTTCGAAAAACAAATATTTTCCTAAAAATTATGTTAAATTTATTCAAAAGCATTAAAACAGTCGTAGAAAAAGTATAGTGTGAAACTCACATGAATTGACCATTTCCTACTCGTATGATTTGCAGCACTCGCCTACGGCTCATGCTGCAAACGATCATACTCGTAAGAAATATATGTCATTTCATGTTCGTTGCACAATATACGATTTATTTAGTATTATTATGAAGTAGGTAAATATATTCTAGATACTAATTACACTTTAATTAAGGTTTTTAAGAAAACAATACTTAGGAGAGGTACCTACTTATAAACATAATCTATATTTTATGCAGTTGACGAAGTAGGGATATCCCTATTAATTTTAGCTACCTATTAAGTATATGACTTTATTCATCAGTGGTGGACGGCTAACTCGATCGAAATGCAACCACTAGCAACAACACAAGAGCCTTCTTCCAAGCCACTAAGACCATGTGCGGTCCCTCTGCACAGAGTCTTAACCCACTGCAAACCAGGGATGGCTCTCGACTTCTAAGGGATTGCACGTCAATTGGTTCCCGGTGGAATGAACATTTTCAGGAACTACTAAACATGGGTTATATAGACCTTGTCAATGCGTTCGACTCTGTTAACCGTGAGGCTCTGTGGGGGATATTGAAGCTCAACGGATGTCCCCACAAATTCATCCGGATACTTCGGCTCCTTCACGATAATATGAAAGCAGCAGTTCTCAACAGCAGCGGATCGGGAGAACCCTTTCCAATAACAACTGGAGTAAAGCAGGGTTGTGTCATTGCACCGATTTTGTTTTCGATGTTTGTGGGAACGGTAATTCAACTTGTTAAGGATGATCTACCGGGGGAATAAAAATCGTCTACAGATTTGATGGCGGCGGATTCTTCAACTTTAGTAAACAGCAAGCTGGGACAAAGATCGTTTCCACATCAGTCATGGAGCTTCATACGCGGATGACAACGTTGTCCTAGCTGATTTAGAGGAGGATCTTCAATTTATACTAAATGCATTTAACAGCGCATACAGAAGGCTTCAACTAAATATAAAGAAAACACAGAGTCTCTACCAGCCTGCACCAAACACTGTGGCTGTCCCACCACATATTCGAGTTAACGGAGACAGACTTCAGTACATCGAGAGTTTATCTTACCACGGAAGCATTCTCGCGGCGAACGCAAATATCGATGATGAAACTCAGCATCGTATAAGATCGGCAAGCGCATCTTTTGGCCGACTGAGGACGAGTCTTCGGTAATCATAACATCGACGTGTGACAAGGTTTGCGGCTCGACGATAGGTCTGTTTGGCCATCTTAGAGTTCACAACAGAAATCCCTCAGTTGGAATAATTCATACTCGTTAACGAGTGAATGCTGATGATGATGAATTCATATTTAATGGAAGAGTCAAAACCTATATAACGCTGCATAATGCTGCTCCAATGATGCGTTGTACGGCGCCGTATTTTGTGAAATGTTGGTTTTATGCATTGGGTGAAATAAACTTCTACGCACAACGAATGATTATTTCACCAATTGCAGACTATTAAGTACATAATTTCACACCAAACTTTAAATGAAATAATTTGTTGGTTTTGAATATGTTTTGAGAAAGGAAACACTGATAAATGGCAGGTAAACACGCCTTTTAGTTAATTATACGAGGACGACAATGTTATGCAATATAAAACAAAAACATTTTTTGATAATTTAAAAAAAAAATATTTTACAGAATAATCTATATCAGGGCTAATACAATTTTAATACTGCATTGTCATGGTGAAATAATAGTCTAAGATCGCAGCAGTCGTTCTTGCTATAGATGTTTCCCTCTGTAACACACGTCAAGCAGGGCAAATAGTAGCTCTTTGATGTAGAGTTAACGATTGAATTACTTCTACTTCTTGACAACGAAGATTTTCCATCGAATGTTGATGGCTTGATTCTTGATCCTGATGTTTCTGCAACTTTTACTGCTCCAGTTTTCACCATCCTTTCACTTGAGCGCTTGTACTGTTGTTTTAACTTTTACCACGCGACTTTCTTGCTAATTTCTTCTAATTCTTCTTTATTGTTAATGGTAATATCATGTGTCTTGTTGTATTTTCATTGTTTGCTCGCCTAAACAATTTTTCTACTATTTCTTGTTTTTGTTCGTCTATTTGTCTCGGCATTTCGTACTTTATTTCTTCAATTTTCGTATCGTGTTTTTGCTTTAATTAATCTTTGTTAGCATCACGTTGTTTTCTTCTAGACGTTTTATCTTTGTCACTTCTTTCTCTATTTCAAGTTGTTTTCTATTATCTTGCTTCTCAGCCTCACTGTATACCTTTCTCTTTGTAAAATTTTCGCATTAATTCATCTTTCTTGATTGTACATTGTTTTCTGAGAGGAGATAGTTGTTGCTAATAAGACTGTGCTTCGTGGCTCTGTAAATATATCTAAGACCATTTGGAACACATTTAACACAATCACGGGGAAATATAAAGTCACTTAAATAAATAGGATTAGGTGTGAGGATGTGTCCGTCCCTGAGAATCCCAGTTAGATCGGTTCCGTGTTTTGCGAACACTATGCTAATATTATAGATTTAAACATGATGTCTACGGGTCTACGTTATCCCTCAAAGCCTAAAGAGGCCATTGAGATCACCATTATTAAGAAGGGTGATGCCGATGAAGTGGAAAATTATAGGCTGATTTCACGACTCAATGTGATATCCAATATCATCGAAAAGGTTATGTCCTTGAGGATTACTGGTTTTCTGAGTGGCTGCCAGATACTGAGCAATTGCCGGCATGGTTTTAGGTCTGGATTTTCTGCGGAGACCTGCATTACTGACTTTGTGCAGCATATTCGCATGAGCTGATATGTTTATAAAAGTCATCAATCTTCGCATTTAAGCCTCTTACATTCTGGTAGACAACACTTAGACGCACATTAGACCCATTAGACCATCACTCAGTTTAAACGATGATCAAGTTGAGATGAAGCACTAACTATTTTGGGCACACCACGAATACATTTTATTTTAATATTGTTTTCGCCAGCTTCCCTGCACTTAGCCAATAGACGTCTTACTGTCTTCCCACTGCTTTAGAATTTTTGTCGGAATTTAATGAGATATGTTTTATATTTTAACGGGACTTTAATTTATGTGAGTTTTTAAGGATATTAATCACTGTTGGATTGTCATTAAATGAGATTATAAGAGGGCGCGTTGTATTATTATTTCTTCGAGTCGGGTCATGAGGTTGATTTCGTTGACCCAGTCGGTATACACGTTTTATGCTTGAAGCTTCCACGCCGGGGCACACAGACTGCATAATATTCATAGCGGCATTCATGTCATCTTGAATCACGTTAACGTTGCAGTAATTCAAACTAGTTACTTTCTGACGAATCCCGAGCCATTTTAAAGTATTTTGAGCCTTCTGGAATTGTGCAGAAAAATTTTGAGCGTTACAATGTACCTACATAATAACTCAAAAATATAAAATTCTGGACGAATCTAACAAAAATAAAGAATACAAACAACTACCTAATGACCTTAAAACTTTTACATATGGGGCCCATTTTTAAGCATACATTAAAATGCCAACGTGCCGAGCCAATCAGAGCATTTGGGGCGGGGCTTTCCTTGGCGCGCATTTGAGTTTGAATTTAACCGCTATTCAACTTATTTTATTATACCTAGCTGAAAAACCTTCATTTCGTATATCGGAAAAACGATACTCAAATATATTTATGTATAATTTGAAGATACCTATCTAATTTAATAAATAAGTCAGGAAATAAAAAAGGCACATTATTCTCAATAGTTTATTTTTAGCTATATATATTAAATTATACACATATGACCCCCATTTAAAATGACGATATTTCGAAAACTATGCATTTTAGAAAGTGATAACCGATTACAAAATTGCATTATTTTTTAATGTTAAAGAAGATAAATTAATAATAATATACCCATTCCATTTGAAAAAATTGACTTTCAACTGTTTTTCTTGAACCGTTTTCAATATAATTTTTTGACCACCCTGTATAAACTAATCAGAAAATGTCTTGTCAATTCGAAAAAGAAGATCCCACCTGATACGAAAATAAGGAAAAACGGAATTCTTATGGACCCCTAAACTGTCAATTTTGACATAAATCTTGATATAAGTCAAAAATGACTGACGTTAGGTATAGGACATGATACATGAAATATGTCTGAAATCTTATTTAGAATCCAAAAATGTAATAATATATAGGGTGTTTCATTTAAAATAACAAAGTTGCCATCAACTTCCGGTATAACCGGAAGTGCTATGCCGTTGCTATTATATTATTTGAGTAGAGCATATTTAACAATATAGATACTGAAATTTTCAAAATTCAATTCGAAGTAGTTTCTGAAATAATCTAATGGGTTACCACCGTAGGACACCCTGTATACGTATGTATGGTAGTGGTGTATTTGTATTAATTTGTATGTTCATTGTAATTATTATTTATTATCATTGTGCATAATTTAATATATATAGCTAAAAATAAACTATTGAGAATAATGTGCCTTTTTTTATTTCCTGACTTCCTATCTGTAATGCATAAAATGATTTTCAAATTAGATAGGTATCTTCAAATTATACATAAATATATTTGAGTATCGTTTTTCCGATATACGAAGTTGAATAGCGGTTAAATTCAAACTCAAATGCGCGCCAAGGAAAGCCCCGCCCCAAATGCTCTGATTGGCTCGGCACGTTGGCATTTTAATGTATGCTCCATTTTTAGTGCTGTTTTGAACATAATACAGGGTGTTTCATGATATATGCGCAGGATTTCAGGATGTGTGAGCTCGTCCAAAAATATGAAAAAAAGTTTCTATTAACTAACCCACTAAAATGCACCAGTACGGTTTTAATCATAGAATAATAACTATAGACAGGAAGGATCAGTAGACGCTAAAAACGGCATCGACTCGTCGCAATCCCATCTACATTTCTGACCCGCTACTGTGTTATACTATATCTATATATACCATAAGATACTATACTACAATTATTACAAGTACGGCGATTTCCTTTGTCGACAGAGAGATAAAAGGTTCCGACATGAAGTGAAGTAACTGTATATTAAACTGTGGTTTTAATATTTTCTACACAACAAAGGTACTGTTGGTCATATGCTCTAAAGTTGACCGTTTTCGAGCAAAATCAACCTGTTGAAAATTTGTTGAAATAAATTCAATTTTTTCTACTAATTAAACGTTAACTTCATAATTGAAAAATTAAAAAAATGTGAAGAAATGATAGAAAAGTAGTGTTTTCAAAATTTCCCAAACCGTAAAAAAATCGAAGAATTGCTGCGTGCAATGAAGCTAGCGGCGGACATTTCCAATATTTGATTTATCATAACTGTGTATGGTTTTTTATTGTTTTTTTTTTAATTTTGCAATTATGAAGTTAGTTTGGTTTTGCTACTTGTTCTAACGTTTAACTAAATTTTGTAGAAATAGAGTAGTAGAAGTAGAAAAAATTAAAATTACTTAAAAAAATTGACCATGTTTTTCAACAAGTTGATTTTCCTCGAAAACGGTCAACTTTTTTTCATATTTTTGGACGAGCTCTCACATCCTAAAGTCCTGCGCATATATTATGAAACACCCTATATATAAGGTAAATTAGCTACAGAATGTTGATTTTGAACAATATTCTTTGACTACTTTACCAAGACCTATTTTGTGTACAATTTGTACCTGCTATACCTGTAAAAAAGTCCCGATATTAAGGTGCCGAATATGCATCCTAAAAAGACATCAAACTGATCCCAAATTTTTAACTTGAAATTGCTTAGGTCTGAGTGTCCTGGGATTTTACTGTATAAGATTTTCTTTTTTACAGTTGCAGTTCATACCTCAAACGTTGCAATAACTCAGTAAAAAAATCGTTACTGGGTCAAAAATACCGCGTCCCTCTATTAAGAACTCATAAACTTTTGCAGATTTGGGTGCGCCCAACACGCCACTGTTCACTAAACAGCCCACCTACTACTACCTCTATCTATACATATTATTCAACTCTCCAACAGCGCACTAGTGAAACAGAATAATCGTTGGAACCCCAAACTAATCGTGTCGGACACTTACAGCAGCAAAAATTATTTACATCAGCAGCATTATTAACTTATTCTTATTACTAAACTAACCAGTATAGCATATACAGCGTTTTCGTGTCGCTTTTTTTAAGTCTTTTGTGGCGTTTTACTTACAATTACTTAATTAAAAATGTATTTTAAATCATTAACTACGATCTTTGTGATATTATTCGCGAGTGTTTTTGTTAGAGGACAACATGACCATCAACATCACAATCATGAGGAACATAGAGTAAGTTTTTGTAATGTTTTAAGTAACTAATTTAATTTATTATCTCAAAATTGAAATAAGGTTTGCTAATCGATTTTAATTTTTTATATATAAATAGCTAAGTATATAACTATATTTTTTATTATTTTTTAATATTTAAATATTCTTTGGCTAATATTATTTTCATCGGAATCAGAAGTCAAAAGATTTCGTGGGACCCTAAAGACCTACCTGGTGCGCTTTACGCTGTTGCTAAATAGTTGAGTAATGATTACTTAAGTCTTAAATACATAATAACAAAACTTGACCTTTGAAAAAATATGTCACATTTTCGTCTACCATAGTTTTACACCGTATTATATAAGTTTTATTTTCGACATTATTCTAAGTAGTTACTTTGTTTGTTATACAAAATGTTTCATTTCAAATGTAAACACATTGATCGAAAGTCCTGGAGAAAATAATGGATCGACAAATCCGATTACACTTAAAAAACCATGATATACTTTCTGAAACCCAGTCCGGTTTTATTATTAAACATAACAGATGACATCATATCCAGTCTGGATGAAAAACATTGTGGAGTGTTAGCAGGTCTTCTAGATTTCAGTAAATCTTTCGATGTGATCAATCACAGTTTGCTGTTGTCAATGTTTCAGTTTCTGGGTTTTAGTTCGTCTTCAATTTTGCTTCTGAAGGATTATCTGCGTGATAGGTGCCATAAATTCGGGACAACTTTCATCTTCCACTTCTCTAACTAAAGAAGTACCACAAGGATCCATTTTAGGCCCACTCCTGTTTATCATTTACACCTGTCAACTTTCGTCCGTTTTACAAAAATGTAAAGTATATATGTACGCTGACGATACGCAATTATACTGCTTCTTTCCAAAAGAAAAACAGATGGAATTTTTAAACATGATCAATTCAGACCTCTCAAAATTGGTTGAATTCTCATAATCTCATAATAAATGTAGTGTTGTTTTTTTCGGTGGTTTGTCAAAAATTGATTTTCCAATTAAAATAGAGAACAACACTTTAACTGTTGCTTCCAAAGCTAAAAATCTCGGTATTCTGCTCGCATGAAAATCTTAAATTTATAGATTATGTCTCATCTTTACTGCAAAAAAGTTACTCAAAGTTGAAATTAATTTTCTCAAATCGGCATTTGTTAAAATTTACCTTAAAAAATTACTATGTGATTCGCTCGTCTTATCACAATTCAATTATTGTGATTTTGTCTATGGACCGTGTTTGGTTCAGAGGGATCGTGCTAGGATATAAAAAGTACAGAACTCTTGCTTGCGATTAATGTTTGGTATTCGAAAATTTGAAAGAATAAGCTATACACTAAAAAATGCGAAATGGCTTAATATGGTCAACCGACAACGTCTGCACTCTCTAATGCTATTTCATAGAATAATTACCACACAAATTCCACCGTACCTTTTCAGAAAACTCACTTCAGAACGGATGTTTATAATTTGAATATTAGTGCAAAAATTTGATGATCCCGTTTCATAAAATTGATGATACCGTCTCATAAAACAACTTTATTTTAAAAATCGTTCTCATACAGGATAGTAACGGAGTAAAAATAAATTGCCAAATAATTTTAGGACTCTCTCAATGTCCGGGTTTAAGTCAAGGGTGTCTGAGGTGTTATTCAGTGAGCAATGTCTAAATGTCATAAATATGTTTTAATCTCCCCTATCCACTTTCCGCCATCCTCCTTCTTTGTTTATTTTTTATTGTTTAGCAGAAATATTGATCTTGTAAATATGTACACCATTTTGGTAACTGCATAATATTGTGGGTTTTGCGTAAATGTATTATTTAGTTTTAATTTAGGTTAACAATAACGAATTGTCTTGAATTTGATGAATGTATTTTTTTTATTTTGCTAAAGTTATTGTTAATAAAGATATTTATTATTATTTATTTATTGTTATTTAATTAGGGTAATATGTATCTAATGCCGGAGGCTTGACATACCTAGAATCAAAATAATTTTAAGAGTTAGCTACACTTCATGGTTTGAATACGTCGGTCTTGTAGGAAGTTTATGCTGATCGCTGCAGTATTTCCTTTCGCATTATCTTGCACTAGTATAATATTGGGGCCTACACCATAAGCTACAGGTACATGTTCTTTTAGAAAATATTAAGAGTTCCTTGGATTACATACTACTATCTGGTGAGAAATATCTAACTTGTGAGTCGCTCTGAGAGTAGTTTACAGATCATTTCCTATTAGGAAGCGAATGCGCAAATACAAAAGGATTAAAAATCTGTTTGAATGTTCGAGTACATATTCTTGTAATTTGTCTAATATGTAACCCATTCTCAATCAGCGAAATAGCAACTTGCACTTCGCTAAGGTGTCCCATTTGTTTGGACGTGTATTTGACTTTTTAACAATTTGTTACAACTACTATATTATGATTTTGTTTACTTTTTAAAATTGGAAACCGTATTTTAAGAATACCTAAATAATTTCTTGTGTGTGTCATTAATTTTATGTAGGAAAATGTGAAGATTTAAGAATTTGAAAGTCGTATCTCCATATTTTTTGTACTTAGTTCTAAGTTATAGAGATTTAAAAAAATGTTCCCCCAGTATATTTAGGGACAACCTCTTAAAAGCAATAAATCAGCTCGAATAATACAATATATTTAATGGTACTTTGTTGGGTCAAAGAATATAATTTATGAACCTGAAGAAGACAACGATTACCTGTTGCCAAAACATTGTTTTCAGGCGGGTATCTTCTTCAGGTTTATAAATAATAATATTTCACTACATCTTCAACTTAAGTTTATACCATTATAATCTTAATGAAGTGCAGTGCAGTGGAAGAATATCATATATAAACCTGAAGAAGATATCGGTTACTTGTTGTTGAAACGTTGATTTGAGACATGAAATAAAGTATTTTTATTTCAATGAACCTACACACCGAATGATTCCAAATGAGCTCCCACTTTAGAGTTTGATCATAGGCTTCTGGGACACTCTGTATAGCACAGCGATAGAAAAAACTTATTATTTGTTCTTTTTTAACCTATTTTATAATTTAGTACATTTTTAATGAAATTAAATATTAAAATCTTATGTATGGCGAGCATAACTAAAACAAGTTTTATAGCGGTTGAGGGATGACGAAACGTTGTAAAAGGGAATCTGACGGGGTCTTGTAGGTGCTTATAACAGTTTTTGACAATGTATGACAGTAAATCATTTCTGTTTTTCCTATTTTTCAAATTTATCGAATTGCGTTTACTAGTAGGTAACACTATAAAAAATAATTGGCAATTGTTTGATTCGTAAGGGTGTCTTATTAATTAATAAAATATTTTAGATAACCCTGTTATCTTATAGCAAAAAAAGAAGCCTTAATTCTAGTTAATTTTTCTAATGAATGCTGACACAAAGAAATTTACCTTGAAAAACTGTCCCGCCCTCAGAAAAACTTTTAAAATTAATGAATATTCTAGTTATTAATAAAAGATTAGATTAGTAGTGATCTAACCATTTTTCTTGCAAAAAACACTTTATTTGTTGTTATTTCCAATTTAAAAAAAATAAAACAAATTATGAAAATTACATTTTTATGAATTAATATTATGGTATTAACTACTTTAAATGTTTAAAATGTCTACCGTCTACAGGCCTATTAATTATTAAATTAACTAACTTTTTTTGAAAACATAATTTATTATTAAGACCACTTTTGTGTTTGCTCACACAACCAAAAATAAAACCGTTGAATATCCGCAATTATTTTTTATAGCTTTACAAGTGAACTTAATATTCGATCAATTGGAAAAAACTAAAATAACTTTTTAACCGTCATACATATATGGTTATTTTGATTCCAAATAACCTCCCCCTTCCCCCATTTAGAGTTTGATCGTCGACTACTGGGACACCCTGCATATTATACCATTTTTATTAACAAGAAAGCGTTTTTAAAGGTATTTTACCATATTAATAAAAGTCTTTTTCGATGATGTGTTAGAATGATCCTCTCTTACAGACTTTACATCAATATTGGAGCTCGACCATATACATTAATATCGAACAAGTCCTTACTATCCTGTACTTCATATTCTATGTAGCTAGGCCATTATTACAAACAAAAAATGAATTTATTCGACTGAAACATAGCATGAGGGTGAACTGAAAGAGATGTAAAATGTTTTAGTGCTACCATATGTTCCTTCTGGCAGGAACAAGCTCGCACTTATTTTGCATGGAAACAGATAAAAATATGAATATTTAATATACGTATTTAATGACAAAGACCTTCTGTCACATTGAACTCACAAAAGAATTTAAATATACAAGGAATGACGACAACATACCTACTATATAGTCCGGAACTAAATTTAGATTTAATTTTGCAATTTAATGTCGATTTTGGAGTAAAATCATTTTCTCATAATAATAATAACAGAAAGTAATGCAACACTAAAAATATTATTTTCTGGAGGTCATTCTCCACGATACATCGTTGAAATACCAGGTAAATAACTTTGGTTGTTCACAAGATTTTTTTAATAGTTATTCAAGAAAAAACCTCCTGTATGCAATCCAATTGAGTTATCAAATCTGTTCAATCGCAAATATATTTTTTTGATGTTAGATTTAAATGAGTTTAGGAGAATATTGATGAAAATCGCTGGTCCTGTTTGGCCTAAGATAATCAAAGTCACAGGACTTTGTTTATTTTAGACGTTGCCTATCTAGACAAATTAATTTCAACAGTTTACGGAAGTAGAATAGATTCAGTTAGTTCGTGAAGAAAGGTCACTGTAAAAATCAGAATATATATACAGGGTGTCCCCTCTCAATTGGAAAAAACTTCTGGGGCATATTGAGGAACCATAGACAAGCAGTTTGAGATAAGAGACTGATGTCCGGAAGTGCATGGTTTTCAAAATACAGGGTGTCAAAGTTTTTTTCAAAAAACCTTTTTTTATCAATATCTCGAAAGAGACGTTAACCGATTTTCTTGAAATTCGCTGGTGATGTAAGCTTAATAAGACGCTCAGTTAGCACTAATTAAATGTTAATTATGACTTCCAGTGGCGCCCCGGAGGACAGTGTCACGAATAAATTTGACAAAAAAATGTACGCTACTGACTTTTTTTGAAAATTTTATATGTTTTTCCGAAAGCTCAGTTAAAAATACAACTTTTTGTCACTTGATATTTTTTCGTATCTCTCTCCGTTTATGAGAAAATTTTTTTATTAAAAACTTTATGAAAAGGTCCATTATTATTAGAAAGAAAAACAAGGAGGCTTTTTTACAAATAATTTATTTGGAATGGGCTTGTTTAACAAAACAAGACTTAAAATCCGAGAGTTTGTCTGTCAACCACTATACTTTCACCAGACGGCCGTTTCGTCGATCCACGACTCATCAGTGGTGATCGGTCAGTAGTTGACAGCCAAACTCTCGTAAATAATGTGGTATATACCACAAACGGTACAGAGATGTAAAAGGATGTGTTTGGCGACATCTACTTTTATTGTTGGTAGTACGCCGAGTGAACAACAGTTCCTATATCGACTGCCTGGGAGGTCTCTGACCCCATAAAGCAACTACCAACACATAGACGCGCCGATACTCCCTTAAGCGGGATCGCATATATTTGGAATGGGCTTGTTTAACAAAACAAGACTTAAAATCCGAGAGTTTGTCTGTCAACCACTATACTTTCACCAGACGACTATTATTAATAGTGGAGCAAATGCTCAAAGTGTTCACCATGCATTTCGATGCATTTTCTGCACCTGTCGAGCCAGGATTCGCGCACCCGAGCAAACACGCCTGGATCGTTCGCGATAAATTCCGCTGCCACCACAACTCTAGCAACTAGGTCCTCTATTGTCGGCACAGGAGTTGCATAGATCAACCGTTCCATTTCGCCCCAAAGAAAAAAGTCCAGGGGGGCCAAGTCCAGCGACCTTGCTGGCCAAGGGATGGGACCACCTCTACCAATCCACCTGTTGTTGTAGGTTTGGTCAAGGTAACCTCTCACGGTGCGCGCAAAATGCGCTGGACAACCATCGTGTTGGAACCAGGCCTCTCTACGCAACTGGAGGGGTACATCTTCCAGCAGCTCGGGCAGAATATCTCGCAAAAAAACTAGATAGCTATTCCCGTTGAGATGATCAGGTAGAACGTACGGCCCAATCAAATGGTCGCCCAGAAAACCTGCCCAAACATTAACACCAAATTTATGCTGATATCCTCTGATGTGCGTAGCATGGGGATTTTGTTCGCTCCACTCGTGGTTATTACGAGGATTGAATGTCCCCTCGCGCGAAAATCCTTTTTCATCGCTCGTGAAGATTATACTTAAAAAATCAGCGTTTTCATCCGCTTGACCGAGCAGCCACTCGCAGAACTCGAGCCGCCGAGGAGCGTCGCCAGTCAGTAGATGCTGCACCTTTTGAAGTTTAAATGGATGCAGATCGTGGATTTTCAATACTCGATAGACAGTATTTTTGCTGCAATCAAGTCGCGACGCAATCTGACGAGTGCTAGTGTTGGGCTCATTCTGAATGCGTGCCATG
The DNA here is from genome assembly GCA_911728435.2 of Apoderus coryli. Classification (NCBI taxonomy): domain Eukaryota; kingdom Metazoa; phylum Arthropoda; class Insecta; order Coleoptera; family Attelabidae; genus Apoderus; species Apoderus coryli. The sequence goes on along the minus strand of OU452198.1, from coordinate 29,993,151 downwards.
ACTTCATTCTCAACGGCATCTCTGATCGGACACTGCCTTGCAAATTCTCGAATAGGCTGCAAAGATAACAAAGCCTCTTAGATTGGCTGTAAAACAGAAACGCGCAAGAAAAAAACACAGAAAGTTGCAATTTTTGCAATACTTACCACAAATGAGCCGGTCTCCCGTAGATTTTGATTAATTTTGACAAAAATCTTATGGCTGCCCGGACAACCGTTGTGCTAACAAAGAATTACCGCGTGCTTCTCCATACAAGAGATGCATATCTGCAAGCTCGGCTAATTCAAAACGATTCATTTTTGCAATTAGTGTAACATTTGAAGATAATTAAGTACTTATAAACTGACACTTTTACTAAATACGTTGGATCACCAGCCTCTAAACTATCCCAATGGTTGAATATAATTATCAAACAACAGACAAATTTTTCTTCACCACATACCATTAAAAATTCAGTTGATCTCGTTTCAAGTTTAAATGGACTTAACATCCCATCTACATCTAGACTCATATCATTCGATGTTTGTAATCTTTTTCCTACCATTCCTAATGAAGAATGCATCAGTTTAACACAAACTCTCCTCACTAACAATTCGAATTTGGACGTAGTTCACATAAATACTTTAATAAATCTACTTAAGTTATCCCTAGAACAAAATTTTTTCACATTCGACAATAAATACTTCCGCCAACGTGTCGGACTAGGAATGGGCAACCCAACATCTTCTATATTAGCCGAGATATTCATGTCGAAGATAGACGATAAGATTCTGAATGATAATGTTCAAAGTTCGAAGATCCTCTATTATAAAAGATATGTTGATGATATTATAACAGTTTTTAATGGTACAGATGAAGACCTGCAAAATACACTTGCATTCATGAATAATATCCATCCTCGCATTTCATTCACTTACGAAATCGAAAACAATGCCACTATCCCATATTTAGATTTATTGCTACACCGATCTGACTCATCCATCTCCTTTTCAATATACCACAAACCAACAGCTACTGATTCAATCATTCCGTATAACTCTAACCATCCACCTTCCCATAAAATGGCTACCTTTCATTCCTTCTTCCACCGCCTTTTTAACGTTCCCATGTCTTCGGAGAACTTTCAGAGAGAACTATCTTGGATTTTCCATATACCTCTTTGAATAATTACCCAAAAAACGTAATCAACAAAATTTATTACAAATATTTACTAAAACATAATTTCCAACCTCTAATTCCCACTCCAGAAATGACTCATACTAAATTTTACCCACTCACCTACACCGCACCATTCATTTTACAAATTAAGAAATTGTTCACGCAAAATAACATCAACATCTGTTTCCGCACTAAACATACAATCAATCATTACCTAAACAACAGTAAATCCCCTATACCCACAATGAAAAAAACAGGTGTCTACGCTCTGAACTGTGGTTCTTTAAATTGTTTTACCACCTACATCGGACAGACCGGTAGAAGTTTTGAAATTCGATTAAACGAACACTTAAAAATAATACAGAAAGCTAGAGAGGAGAACTCTGATGAAATAAATAGTAACTCGGCGTTTGCTAATCATATTGTCAACAACAATCACGAATTCATAACTAATGATAATTTCAAAATGTTACATTCCTGTCCAAAAAGTACACTACTCAACATCCTAGAAGCATTAGAAATCAACAATGCTAAAACTAACCCCAATTTGAATTGCCTCAATGACCAACTTGAGTTCGACTGTCTCGCATTTTTTGATTCGTTGACTTTTAATAACAACAACATCTAAGTTCCTTAATTACGTTCCTCTTTACGAACCACTTGCCATGATCAATTTGAGAATTTCTAGCTCCTTTAATAAGTTAAAATATATTACCTTACCTTTAAATAGCACTCATAATCCTTAACATTAATAAAATATAATTTCTCATATATGACATTCAAATACCACTCGTTATCCTAATAAACCACGCCCCAACCTCCACATACACGCACACCTTTTACCATACCTTTTCATATCCACACATTTTGACATATCAATTTACTCTAAGTTTTTATCTGTCTTTTACTGATGTGATATCTCATGATTGTTCGGCTTGACCTCACCTTTACTCAACTCATCCATTACATTTTAATATAGTTTTTGATAATATTGTTTTTCTGATACATGCAATTTGTGGTTCTTTCTTCGATGTCCTCAATAATGATGCAGCAATGATTATAATGTAAATTGCTTTTATGTTCCATTTAACACCTTCAATTTTCATTGTCAACTTCTCACTTGTCATTCTAATTGTCAAAAGAATTATGTTATCGATTTGTTTGTCATTGAAATTTCACAATACTTTTAAGACACGTGTTCTTACGTTCTTACGATCTTAATTTGTAATTTCTTCATTCGAAAAGTTATGCGTGGAAAAATAAGAGGGATAAAAACCCACACAACGATAATAATCGTATGTTGTTTATATGTTATGACGGATCCAATACAGAAGAGATGGCTTAATGAGCATCACAACGTGCAATGCCACTAGAATGACCTTTTTTAAGTGTTGACAACGATATTTTAAACATAAAATTTTTTATTTCCACAATGTGGTAAGTTGTGTGTAGTTTAAGATCGTTTGAACTGGTTCACTTACTTTGTAAAACTTAATTTCAGATTTGTAATTGTTATCAATTCATCCTTGAATAACACATTAAGTAGCTTTCTAATTTCGACCCTATTATTGCCACTGATGATGAGAGTATATACTCTCGAAACATGTATGGTACATTGATTTAATTATAAAAGATTATATTGTGGAGCAGACGTCTTTCATTCCATTACAATTTCACTCCTCGCCATGGATTATTTTTCGAAAACTTTTACTAAAGTTTGACATGTTTATGTGTTACCATGACAACGTTGTTTTGTTTTAGATTTTCACTAATAATAATAAATTATTTGTAAAAAAGCCTCCTTGTTTTTCTTTCTAATAATAATGAACCTTTTAATAAAGTTTTTAATATAAAATTTTTCTCGAAAACGGAGAGAGATACGAAAAAATATCAAGTGACAAAAAAGTTGTAATTTTAACTGAGCTTTCGGAAAAAAATATAAAATTTGCAAAAAAGTCAGTAGCGTACATTTTTTTGTCATTTTTATTCGTGACACTGTCCCCCGGGGCGCCACTGGAAGTCATAATTAACATTTAATTAGTGCTAACTGAGCGTCTTATTAAGCTTACATCACCAGCGAATTTCACGAAAATCGGTTAACGTCTCTTTCGAGATATTGATAAAAAAAGGTTTTCTGAAAAAAACTTTGACACCCTGTATTTTGAAAACCATGCACTTCCGGACATCAGTCTCTTATCTCAAACTGCTTGTCTATGGTTCCTCAATATGCCCCAGAAGTATTTTCCAATTGAGAGGGGACACCCTGTATATCGGTGATGAACATTTAAAAAGTTTCGTTAATATTAGACCATCGGCTGGCGGATCGTTGGTTCCAGTTTTTAAATTGTTCGTACCTTGTTTTTATTTTTTTTATTATTTACAATAAGTTGGTGTTTGCTTTGCTTGATAACATTTTATTTAATAAATCACTATAGCAAGTGTAAAACAACCAGTGGCGTGCCTTTGCCCGGTGAATAATGCTGCTTCTTCGATTTAAACAAAAAGCTTAGGACATTCTGTGGAGTAATAAAACAGTCAATTGCTTTAAACTCGGGTTTAATTATCCAATCACATCTGTGCGACAGATATGATGCTTTGTCAGATGAGTAAGGTGGTTAGAAGTAGGCCTAATCCCTAGATTAATGCTGAATGTGTGTTGCATAAAAGAAAATTGCGAGCATGTCCAAGGTTAGGCAAATGAGTACAAACAAAACCCAATAGATTCCAAACAAAATTATCGTCGAATTATCTCAAGCAAAAAACAGACGCATGAAAAACATGTTATTGATTCGTTGTCAAATGCTAAAAACAAAGCAGAATTTCGAAAGCTTATTAAAAAATTCAACTTTACATACAAATTGGTCTGTAGATGGATGGGAAGTTTTATGAATCCTTTTATCCCCGAAAACCTTGTCAAATTGGTAGATTTGAAGTCGCATTTTCATGATTATGTTACACAAAAAAGGTCCACACAGCTACATAACAGTAATTTAAGAATTAACAAAAATGTTTACGTAGCTGTTGCTGAGACGTGTGGAGACATGGGTTAATAATGAGACCAGCGTTATATGCGAGTGTCAGGAAGGGTTTCGGAAGGTGCGAGATTGTATAAATAATATCCTCGTTTTGTGGAAACAAGCCGTAAGAGATATGTGCAGGACATCCTATAACAAATCGCATTTATTGTTGTGGAAATCTCAAAATATTCTCTCAAAATTCAGGGCGTTTCATTAAAAAAATTTGATATGTACCTTTTTTGGACGTCCTTACATGCCCCAAATTTGGCCGTATGAGATCTACATGAAACCCCATTAAAGAAAAAAGAAATTTGCCTGTATGCCACTGTCTCCTAAACCTATAAACTTTTACTATAATAAAATAAATTAAATAGGTATACCTATAGAGAATAAGAACTTTTCTTTTTGTGTTGTCTGTTAATAAATAGGTGTAAATTATGTTGTTTGCAAAGAGAAAGTTGCTTCACATAATAATTATGAATCTTGTATATTCAGCTGGTACCTACATACCTATCAATGGTTTGTTTACAGTATTTTTATTTAATTTTTTGTTCAAATTATTAATGGTAATTAAAAATAAAAAGCTTCTCACAATGCGCTCACAATATTATTTTGATGGACCTAGAAACCTACATTCGCAAAATCGATACTTGCGTATTCAATCTACGCTGTGCAGATCCATAGAGATAAAAATCATTTGTAATGTTACAGGCAATAGTTAATAACAGAGTTTTTTCTTGCAGTTTGTTGTATTTGCAAGGATACCGACATTTCTCATTCTCACGTTGTGAATTTTAAATAGGCGAAATAGTAATGTAAGATATTATTTATAATTATTATGCAACATAGGCGTCGTACTAGCGACAGATGGTTAAAGTCATTTTCGTTCATACAGTTGTTGATAAAAACTATCATAATAATTTTATGATGAGATGCTAAATACAGGGTAACTGGTGTTAAAAATAAGAAAAAGAAACCTCTGCATCTAGCATTGAAACATACCATTCTTCTATGCAAGGTTTCTAACGGTAGCCCTTTGTTAGAAGTAATCGTCGTTATAAAAGATATAGAAATCGGGATTTTTCGATTTCAGGGTTATTCAAGGTTATCTTTTATTCTAAAATTTTCAAGGTCGTACCACTTTCGATTACCTATACCAGAAATCTTTATCAACTCTTTATTTTAAATTAAACACCCAGGATATTATATTATTTTTTTTCAAAGCAGTAATAGTTCATTTTTTTAAATGGCACAGCCTTTGTATTATTGGATGGTCAAATGCAGTCCTTTTTTTTTGTAAGCGTCCGTTCGACATAAGTCCCCGGTTTTACTGCAGCCTCATGGGCTTATTGTGAAAAATCCTCGTATTTTATGCCACCCAATCCAACAACCCTGTACCCTCCACTAACTTGTGAGATTCAGTTATGTGTTGGGTGTCAATATTTGTTGGCGCAATCAGCGCATGCCCAAAAAAAGCGTGTCGCTTTCGTTGTATAAGGCTACACACTCGCATATTAAATGGCATTGTAGGTCCCCATCGTATTTAGGTGGTCTCTCAGAGCGCAATGCCCAGTAAGGAGTCCCATAGTTACTCGCATCTCACTCCTGCTTAATGATAGCAGTTTTCGAGTGCGTTTTGTTGCTGCACCAGGAATGAACTTCTTACCATGCTCCTGCTTGGGAATATGTTCCCAATATCTCTGGTGCAGCCCAGCACTTGAGGAGTTCCCGTTCTTTTAGACAAGTCCAGCGCAGGTTCCGTGCCAGTATATGAGGTTTCAGAGGCCTGTCTAGCCAGCCAATCCGCTCTCTCGTTGCCTTCTATTCCCAAGTGCCCCGGGACCCACACTAATGCAGTCCTTAATTTTGCATCTATTTTCTGTAAACCTGTTATACCTAATTACAACGGTTTTTTTGTTAATCCATATTTTTTTTATAAAATCCGATGAAACTCCAAAAGTATTATTTAGTAAATTGGATATTGACATGAATTGAAACATTTGGATGGAAATATCGAGGTAAATGTGTTGGCTGACGTCCAAGCTTATCCATAGATTTCAACTACAGCAGCAGCGCTGGATTGCGGTATTTTAGCACATTAACCCACAGAATATTAAGAAAATCTAATATGCATTTTTTTTCGGAGATCACTGAAAGGATTATTCATAAAATTATATGGACGGAAGAATCAAAATTCATCAGGAAAGGAAGGAAATAAATCGCCGAAATAATAATTACTCGGCACAAGATAATTCACATGTCATAAGCGAACATAATAACCAAGACCAGTGTAGTTTTAATGTTTTTTGTTTAAGTATAGACAGTAGAGTGGAATATCAAGTGTACGATCAAAATTTGAATGGGGATAGATTTCTGGATATACTCAGAGGGTTTGTTAGTGAATTCGTAATTACCCCGAACTGATGTTCGAGGATCGGTGGATTGGCCCACAAGGACCTTGGAAATGGTCGGCCAGATCATCCGATTTGATGCCCTTTGATTTTTACTTCTTGGGTCACACAAAAGATCTGGTGTACTCTAGGCCTGTGCATATATTACAGAGCAATAATTGAACTCTGCTTTTAGTAATCTCAGTCGAAGTTCGGAGGTCTGTTTCGCGAGGAGTATATGACAGAGTTATTCAGTGTTTGAACCGAAATAGTGGACATATAGAACACGTATTGTAATGATTTTGTTTACACTCGTTTATCACTTTTAATCATCATGTTCCCAGTTATTACTGTTTTTTGTTTTCTATTGTTTCATAGGTTTTGTTTTGTTCCTGTTTTGTGTTCCCATTCTAATATAAGTGTATTGTTCTAACAAATTAAATTATTAAAGCTTCCATATAATAAAAAATTGTTATTATTCTTTCTGAAAACGTCATTTTTGACATAAAATTTCAAATATTTCTAAAACGGCTGGCGATAGGTATATTATGCACAAAATATATTTAGAATTACAAGGAGAATCCAAAAAAAAATATAATTTATATAGGTTGTATTTGAAATAAGGAAGTTGACACCCATTTCCGGTATAACCGGAAGTACTAGATTCTTGAAAACATTTTAGCACACAGTGTAGTTTCTCCATAATCGATCGAATCCCTTCCCGGTGGGACACCCGGTATATTACAATTAAAATACAATATTATAAAAGATGGTACTGTGGCGTCATTGATAGAGCCTTCGCTTCTCATGTAAAAGGTTATGGGTTCGAGTCCCAGCTCTGGGCAAACTTTTTTTTCTAATTTTTGACTAAAGTGGTTAGTTTGTTACGTAAGTTTATTGGAAATAATGAAAATAATAAAATTATAATAATAATTATTATTAAAATTCTGTTTCGTTACGCAGGTTATATCTTTTTGATTATATTATGACTAGTCGGGAAAGTTTTGGGGGACACAACCGATTTTTTTATTCATATTACACATTCATTGGATTGTAGGTACGTACCTAAAATTGATGAATATAGAACAGCATAATAACATTTATTTCATAGGTATAAAACAATAGACGTAAATTAAGTATATTGGTAAGATTGGATGAAGATATACAACAATTTAATTTATATGTTTTTTATAATGAGTTATATTTAATGTCGAGAAAAATCTCATAGAACAAGGTCGCTGTTATAAAAATAACAATTACTTTTTTTCTGGGAGTAAATCTCGTGAGATAAACATGGTACTAATTTCCAACTACAGGGCGCTATACTCGAATTTAATCTCGGGTGAATTCCTCACTTACGCCATAGCCATAGCATATCTTAGAAGAACACCATCACGGTTGGTCAAAATTTAAATTGGCTGACGTATGATGTCAACAAATTTATCTTTTATTAAATATTTATTGAAATTATTAAATATTTAAATTATATTCGTAACGGTTTAAAAATAACTGCATATGAAATAGAAATACTACATTAATTTAAAACCAAGAAATACAAGAAAATAATAATAATTATATATACCTACTAATTCTTATTAACCATGAGCAAGAAGGTGAATTCTTTACATTAATGTCGGTTTTTTTAACATTATAATTGGCTACCTAATAAAAGTGATAATATATTGGATTTATTATTGTAAATAACTTGTACTTACATAAAATAACCCTATATAATATAAAATGCGGACGTTTCAAGTTTGCTATGAATTCTTAGATTTAGTGTAGTTTTGCTTATTCAACTTTTTTTTCTTAATTATGTATTCTTCATCTTTTAGTCAGTCCGATAATAATAGTAATTGTAGTGAGACCAACTTTAATAATAATTGTCTTAAAAGTATTCATAAAATCTTGTAAAGTTAGAATTCAAATTTTTAAAAAGCGAATTTTCAGGTTCGATTATTTAATTTATGGAAATAAAACTAAACCATATAAAATATTTATTTTTTATACAGTGAGCACGAAAAGTCATGCATAAACTCGATAAAAAATTTTTAGGAAGATACTCGCACATGCCAATTTTGACGTAACATAAAAGTATACAGGGTGTATCATGGAGCAGATAAACGTAATTACATAATATGTTTTTCTTATGGAACCCCTTCTATGTAATTATTTTTTGGTTCTCCATAAGATTCTAAAAATATTATTTGATCTTATAAAATTTACCTATAGGCAACTGCTGACTAAAGCAAAACGCGCACTAATAAAAAATCTTGAATTGTTAAAGTTTACTCGGTCTTTACTTCCACGTCAATTGTTGCTAATAAGATAGTGTTATCACCGAATATAGATCTATACGAATACGAATAAAAACATTTAGCCCCTCTTTAGCCGAAGTTTGACAGTGGCTAGTAGATGTGTCACATGAGTGTTTCGTTCAACATTTTTTAAAAGATACCCACCTACATATGACAAGGCATTGCCTTCCTCTGTTTTGAGATTTCTATAATCGTAGGTGTTTAATTTTAAAATAAGTTGATTATTGATATTATACAGAGTACTTTTTTCTTGTAGTTCTGGTGTAATTGCCAGCAGCATTTCGGTGGCGTCTTCAATACAGTTTGAACCCTCTGACTGATCTAAATACTTTAAGGACAATAGTTTTTTTAAAAATTCCTAATTTGCCCGAAACTCAACAATATTCACACACTCACAAAAATAATACAACCGGTATAACATGTAATACTAGAAATAACGTTGTTCGCGCGGACGCTCTATATCAACAACGTTCTGAAACATCTCACCCGGTGAGAGGTCTGCCGTCGGTCGGCGAAATTGGAATATAAGTACAAGTGCTGTGACTAGTTTAGTATCATCTTTGGACGATGGTGTTACGTCATGTGTAAAAGTGGTAATAAAACTAATGAACATCGCTTGCCTTGTCTGTCGTAAAAGTTAAAATTCACGCGATACAAGATGAATAATTTAAACGAAACTCTAATTACGTTAGGATGTGATGCGATCGAACTAGAACTCAAAATGAGGTTTGTGCAACGTTTAATATTAAATATCCTGACACTAGGATATCCCAGTCGACAGTTATCATTGAAACGAAATTTAGAGAAGTACAAGATCTAGAGTTGGACGACCTCCAATTTCCAAGAATAGGTAAATAAACGTCGTTTTGCCCAATGAAGATATAAAATCGACTCAAGAATATCCGGACTTAGATTTCCCATTCAGTCATTTCCATCTTGCTGATTCAGTCAGTTATGATTCTTGCATTATGTGGAGGTGGCCATCTTGCTGGTACCACATGTTTGCTACACCATTAAGTTCGGTCCCACCTAACTTGATGTGGTATCTCACGAATTTTGATCAGCCCAATAAACTTTGTTGTGTCTGTTAACTACCCCACAGTCTGTAAATCGGCTTCCATCAGATCACAGAACCTTCAGCGGGTACTGAGGATTTTGTGGCATTTTCTACAAACTCATTGAAAAACATTTCCTATTGCCCTTCTAAGTCACCATCTGGGAGTCCCGAAAATTGTCGATATAACACTTTGCAAAAAATATTTTCATCGGACACCCTATTTCGATTATTTTTTAAGGAACCCTAAAGTACATTACCTTGTGATAGATCATCGTTTATATGGCACAAAATAAAACAATTATTATATTATACACTTTTTCCCAATTTCAAAATCTTTCCATATTAACTTTAATTAGAAAACTGCTCTAATAAGTAGGAAACTCAAAAAATATTACAATAATTTGAAAAACTTAAAAGCGAAAAAGTAGATCACAAAAAATATTACTCTTAACATATAAGAAAATAAATAACAAAGTTTAGTTTAGTAAAAACTGTTTTTTCATAATTTTCATTATCTGTCATCATGAGAGTAGCCATGGGTGTTCCCCAGGGTGGGGCAAGCAAACGAGGAAACTCATCTTAACGTAAAAAAAATATTAAGAAAACATGTTGGGTTCATAACTCATAAGTATTTTATTTTAGCATTAACTTTCTAGAATTATGGCTAAACTTAGACAAAATTTCATTTTCAAACTGATCCTTCTTGTTTAAAACTCTTTTTCGATGGACGCTCATCATGCAAAGTTCAACAAGCCGTTGTTTCAACATTGTTGCCCCTAACCAAGTTTTTACCCGACGCAAGGTGCTGAATGATCTTTTTCTTGTGCAGGAAGTGCAAGGTTGTGCGAATGAAATTTGCGCCTCTTTAATAGTTCAATTTCTTTTAACTCGGAGTCTGACATTTCTTTTTCTTTCCACAGATTATACCATATATAGGGTGAACTATCACTCAGTACAAAAATTTTAACCACATGCTCAGGAAAGCATGAAAAACCATAAAAAATTTGTTTCGGAATTTTTATTCGATGTTTACAAAATGGGACAAATCCACGTTTTTCCCTGGTAAATCGGCGCCTATGACAATTATTTTTCACGATGGCTTCCAACCTAAAAACTACAGTACGCGGCGTTGCCAATTGTAGAGAGGTGAAAATGAACATTTTTGAAATAATTATTATAATACCTGATAAATAAATTCCATAATTACTACTGCAGATGTACACTACTTCTTCGTTTTTGCAAACAACAAACTCCTAAAACGATATTTTTGCATACTTATTGAATACACTAAAAACACAACAGATTTCCGAGAAGTAGATACACTAAATGCACATTTTTTTAAAATTCGCTGATGCCGATTTATTTTAAATTTAACGAAATATTAAACTATGATAGCCAGTTGTAGCGTCGCTGTCTTATAATATTTGATCAATAACAATCAATCTAGAATACTCCAAATTGTAGATAATTTCTTCGTTTTTGCAAACTTCTAAACGATATTTTTGCATTTTGAACACACAAACACTAACTAAACATTGCCACTAAACCCTAGATAAGTAAAACTAGTACTTACTTATCTGGGACTAAAATGTATAATGCCTGTTTAATTTTAATTTATTTAAATCCTTATTTCCAAACAGGACGAAAATGTAAACACAAAAATAATAAAATATCGGTTAATAGGTTAGTAACTGCCCGGGACACCTGATCTATTGTGCAGACAACTTCGACGTCATCTGTCAACCAACAGCCTAACGTGTTGTCAAGTTTATAACACACATATTTCTCAGATCAGATTGGCTGATGTGGCATAATCACCTACCACTCGCCCTCACTTGAAATTTTTTATAAAAGGAACGTAAAACTCAAAATCATCATTAGCTACGAAATAATGTGAGGTTAATTTCTCACGTAACTATGGTTGTTTTCACATTACATTAGACGTTAGAAATTGCACATTGCATACTTTACACATTACGCAGAATAAAATACACATCTGATAAAACGGGTTACCTACGTACACTACACAAAAATTTTGTCGGAAATATTATTATCATTATTATGAAATAACATAAATATTAATGATGGGATGCATGGTGAATTAGATTTGGAAGCCAAGAGCTACCTAAGAATATTTAGCGCCTATTGACCATCGCTTCACGAATAATTATTATGCAGATTTTGTTACTATCGATCGAGTTTGTTATGAAATTTGAACAATCGATATCGTACATTTTCAACCGATAAAATGGTAATATTTTTAGTATACATACATACAATATACATATATATATATATATATATAATACAACAATAACTAGAAACTACACTAATGTTAATAAATACCGATTTTGATCCGATACATCGGCACTATCGTTGGCAAAGCCCAGCGGTATATCCAATAAAATGTATTGATATATCTGCTAAATTTTATATCGTTATAATGAAGCGTAAATTGTCGATGTGACTATGGATATTTTTTATTCCGATATATCGATATTTTGATAATATCGATATGGCAATGTTTTCCTTTGTCATTTGTCATCGCGTTTCTGACGTCGAATTATTATATTAGTTTATTGATTTGTGAATGTTTGAAAATTGAATTGAATTATTGAAAAACGCGGAATTAACAGACATGGTAATAATATTATACCTACCTATGGGAAATGCAAAGAAATAGCAAATCGGGCGGCAGTGGAATACCGGAGACGTTTTCCAAATAGGAAAGACATGCCTAATCTAGTCCTCGCACATTTGTAAATGTTGGTAAGTACAACGTTTGTGAGATACTGGTACATTGCAAGCTCAAACGGGTGGACAAGGAGGACAGAATAATTTCGAACATGTAGTGGCTGTACTAAATTTAATAGAGGAGGAACCGTCCATAAGTACTACGGAGATTACAAAAAGATTGGGAATATCTCAGAACAAGGAGGATTCTGAAGGAGAACTGGTTTCAACTGTATCACATACAAAAGGTACAGGCACTAGAAGTAGTTCAGTGGTTAAGCGCATCAACAAGTGTGGTGAAGTTAACGATGGTCTCTTTGAACATTTGCTGTTGTAGTGCTTTGAAGTGCTAGTGTTATTTGCATTTGAGTGTTTTTTGTTGCCCTTTGGGGTTTTCCTAACGGATGCGATCCACCTTGTGATCGTCGGGCTGAGTACCTGACATTAAACAAGAAGAGTGGTCGAGGTAAATCAAGCGGTCCCCAGGAAGTTCAAAAATCATGGCGGCATGGCATGTTAGACCTATCCGAAAGGTAGGAGCTTACGTAATATTTAATATTTCGCATGATTGAAGTCACATAATCATCTACATTTTCTAAATAAATGTTTTACATTAAATGCTCGGTAAATCGATACACTTGGCAACATGGCGCTATATCATAACCTTTAAGCTAATGTCTAATTTAAACTTCAGTTGGGAAGGGGTTCATAGGCGTCGTAAAAAGGGAGTTTAACATGATTTACAAAAAAATTATTTTCAGCCTTAATAAAAATGTTGGAAATTTTTTGAAAGGCGATTCTGTTAAATCTTATTTTTCTCTACCTCTAGTTAAAATTTTTGTACTGAGTGATAGTTCACCCTGTATACATATATATAATCAAACAACGTGAGCTCCACAAAATAATTTTATTTTTATTTTGTGGAGCTGACGTCGTTTGATTTTATATATATATATTCATCTCTTTGGAATGGATTATTTCATAAAAGATTATACCATAGTTCCACTTCAGCCAAAATCTCATTTAAGTTGTAGATTTTAACTTTTTTTAAAAACTCAGCAAATGGTAAAGCAAGAAATATATTAGGGGTAATGAAAGCAACTCGTAGGCTGGCAGATTCGCATTAGAGAATCGCTGTCCTAAAGACATTATCAATAAATCCAGATACGGAATTATGAAAGATCTCACCCACTACTCGGTACCAGAACTTGCTGGAGGATTTGCACGAAACGTTTGTCGATTTGTAACTCTCGGCATTTTAAAGTCCGTATTAATGTCCTCGGCAATTTTTCGGCTTCTTTTATTATATTTAGGCTCGTCGTTATCATTTTCCCGGCTTGTTTTTAAAAGGTTTGTAATTGTTTTTAGATGATTCATACATTGTAATAAGTCCAAACTTTTTGACTGCAAAACATTTACAACTGGTTGCAAGAATGCAGAATAAGCAGACACTAATAATAAACTATAAATAAAGAATTTGAATCAGCACAATGTATTTGAAAAGCAGCTTTTCTCGGAGCTGCATTGCTATCTGTTGAGAGCGTTTTTAAATCTGCCACGATTTTTACCTAATGCTCCCTAAAAATGGCGATGCTTCTGTATTTTTGAAACGAATTTTTGCTGAAGTGGGGATTCTGGGAAAAATCTTATTACCTATTTCTTTTATTGTGGCCACTGCTAACTGGTTTAAATCGTTAAGCAGTAAATTAAGTTTGTTGCTAGCACAATGAAAATACAGCCCCCGCGTGTACTTTTCCCGAATAATTTAAACCGTCATGCGATTATATTCGTCATACCCACGAAATCGAACTTTTTAGGATGCGAATATATCTGACATACCCAGTTAAGAGGTTAAGGAAGTAAGTAGGTAGGATCATTTGAATTTAATATTTTTTAGTTATATAATTTTATTGTTTTTTTTAATAGGGTTCGTCCAGGGGGGGGGGGGGGGGGCAAGCGCCCCACCCTACCTCTTCCTGGCTACGTCCATGTCTGTCATCCAAATATATGCCTGTTATACATAGTTGAACAATAAATAATACTGTTGTGTTCTTTCAACGGGTATTTAAATATTTACGCAGCTCAATTTAAACTGATAATCATCTGATCAAGGCTAGCGCTCATTTTTTTCATAATCCAAGAAAAGTTCTGACGAACTAAATTTTTATGCCCCCCCAGAATTAGATAAATTAAGTAAGTACAATATTATTTGTTTAAAAAAATATATTAAAATAGTATAAAGTATTGGAATGAAATGTTGATGAACCCGTCTATTGGACAATCAGATAAAATTTTAGCAAGGACATGCAGAATATTCAGCAAAAAGTAGGTATTCGAATATACCGGAAATATAAAAAAAATATTTGCGACCTTTAATTTAAGTACCTAGCAACTAGTGGGAAATATTTATTACGCACGGGTAAATTTCCTGGTAATGACAAAAGTAGCGTCGGCACACTAAATTGACAGTTTAGGTATTTATAATTAATAATAATTATAATTAAGTATTTCGCTAATTTCAAAACACTAAAACAGTGATAGTGAATATAGTTTAACACCACCTAGTCAATTTAATACTTCTAACTTATCGTATTTAGGCTTAAGTCAACAGGGGTAAGTTTCGAAAAACAAATATTTCCCTAAAAATTATGTTTTTCGACGACTGTTTCTGATGTCAATAACTGTTACAGAATATTGAATATTCCGTAATAGTGTTACAGAATGACGTATTAAGGGTTGCCTATAACTTTAGCGGAATTTATAATTACACAGCGGTGTTTTAGCGTAATTAATAAATATTCGTATCTCTAGAAATGGGTCAGATATATTTAAAATCTATATAACAACTGTTTCACTTTCCAATATAATATCTTATTGACATTTTTTTAAGTGTTTACATTTAAGTTTTGATAGAAGGACCAATTGTGGAATTTGTTTGACATATATGTCATTATTTGAAAGTCTCTTATGTGTAATTCTTTATTTATATTAGCTGATTTCTTTCGCTACTGATTTCACGATCTAAACGCGTTTGGATTTACTGATCATGTTCTTTCGCTAAAAACGCATTTTCTGATTCATCCCCACTTTAGCGCCCATTGCGATCCGGATCTGTAATCCCCTTGACATTTAAAAAATATGATTCGTTTGATTCGAACATAAAATTCTAACCTGTGAACGTTTCTAAAATGTCACATTTCATATTTATAAACACGTTATATTATACCTATAAGAATACTTATAAGTTCGAGTCTAAAGCGGTTATCCAGATCAAGAAAACTATCGAAAGAAAGCAGCTCTTATTTATCAGATATCTACTTATACAGATTGCGGTAAGTTATTAATTATTATATTATCTTGAAGTTTTAAAAGTACCTACCTATATAAATTGTTATAGAACTTTTTCAATATAATGTCCAGCGAAGAAGAGCTATAATTTGTACCCCTCCTGGGATCAGGGAATTAAGCTGCAGTCGTAGAAAAAGTATAGTCTGTAACACATGAGGAATCAGCTATTCTGAACTCGTGGACCGTCACACAAATACCCACTCGTTCAGAATATGCCACATTCCTCACTTGTTACAGAATATACTATTAAGTTATTCAAAAGCATTAAAACAGTCGTAGAAAAAGTATAGTGTGAAACTCACATGAAATGACATAAACGATCATACTCGTAGGAAATATATGTCATTTCATGTTCGTTGCACAATATAGTATTGTGGCATAGTGGACAAAATTGCTGGTTTTACTTACACATTTTGTTTAATTTAGCAGGCCCTCAGTCCTGCCTTAATTTTCGTGTTTACACTATTTTTATTTTCTGTTTTTACGGCTGATGTTACCTATAAATTCGATTTTTTCGGTCTCTGTATGGTGGGATATGCATTACTATGTGTATGTAGATGGTACGGTTTGCATATATCTGCTGTTGTATATCTCGCTGTGCTTAAATACCGATATTGTAGATGGGCAACGAGTATGGTAGTCTGACGAGCGCATAATAAATGCGAAACGATTTCGTCAGTATCTGCTGGTAATATTTGGCATATTTTTGCAAACATCTTGTTTCATTGTCTGTTCCTCAACTACCACCGCTCATGCACTTCTAGGACTATTGATACTTCAAAACAACTCAGCTGTTCAGCATACGTACCTATAATTTGCAATTTTTATAAAACAAATAAATAACAAGTGACAACTACAATCCGTCAAACATCTTGGTACTAACTTTATGTTTATCTCAAGGCTTTCGTGAAAGATTTTTGAAAATATTTTGGACAAGTAATTTCCAAACCTTAATAAACAAGTCGACATTCAATTACTCGAAAATCAAAACACCATTTGTATGTAACAGAATCAATCTTTTATATTTTTGATATAGGTAGTTATTAGAAATAAACATCAGATTGAATAAACTATTTGTGTTGATCTTACTTATGCCTCTGAAATCGTAAAAATGTCTCCGTTGAAAGGAGTCCCTTAAAAAAAAAAAAGCTGTGGGGAGGACATGTCATATTTTAGACTCGACCAAAGATTAATGTTACTAGCCTATTCTGGGAAGGTTAGATCATGTTTTCTAGGCGATTAGAATGAATTGACGTTATCACGTTTCATTGTTTTTAACAAGCCGGAAAACAAAGTTAAGCCTGCGATTCAACTAGACATCGTCGAATTTTTAACCAAAAGTGTCATTTTGCTTCACGATAAATGCACAGATAACTCAAGAATGCATTCGAGAACTGGGATGCGAGGTCCTTCCACACGCTCAGTGTAGGCTATATCTTAGTTCACGTTACGTGATAAAAAAATTCGCCTCTAACTATAAAGTCAAACTGGCTCTGATCGCAACCAAAAGCACTTTATGCCAGTGTCATAAGAAAGTTAGCGGAACGATGGAACAAGTGCATTAGTGTTGCCGGGTTTAATTTGAAAAGTATTAACATCCTATCTTGATATATATAGTGTGTCCCCGGATCAACGCAACCATAGGTAAAAAAGGCTGACATTTTTTGAGTTGAAACTTTATCTTCTGGGGTTTAGCCCTGCTTGCATAGAAACTAATTTGTGCCATAATTTTAATTTCGAAAAATCAAGTGTGCTTTGAAAATTTTCAAAAAACTTTTTTTTCCCACCAGTAAAGTGCTTGATTTCTAGGAGTTACGAAAAAATGTTATTAAGAAAAGATGTTCAAAAATAATAAATGAGTAAGAATCCAAAATTTTCAAATCCTATGCCTAATTTGATGTTTTGCATTATTTTTATTGCACACACCTCCCTATTGAAGATATTAAAAAATTTTGTTGAGAAAAGTTGCTCAAAATAATAAATTAAACATGATCGGTTTATAAGATACATCAAAAAAGAAAATTTATTTCAATAGTAACATTAACAACGGTTTATACAATGTCTACATCAAAAAATTAATTGATTTCATTACTAACATCAACTGAAAGATTTATTTATTCAATAAGTTCGCCGCTTTTATGCGCACATTCCTCAATGTTTTCCCGAAATGCGGTGAAAGCTGCTCTTATCTCCTCCAGGGGAATAGAGTTTATTGGATCTGTAATGCTATTTTTCAATACTTCTAGGTCATTTGGAGGCCTATTCAAATATGTAGATCCGTTCTGGTATAGTAAGCATAATTGATATTTTACAGTAATGTTTTCGAAAGTTCGGATCAGTTTTAGAGCACAGAACAATATTAAAAATACCAAACCAATTTTGACAACAAACTGTCAAAATACTATTTTATTCTTTTTCCTTCCATGGCATACTATTTTTTTCTGAATAGCACCGAATAGCCTATTTATTCATATTCTGAACGAAGTGAATTGCTTGTTATTTTTATGTTCGCCTTTTTTTAATTATCTAAATGTCTATTAAAGGGAATAAAATAAACCGATCGTGTTTAATTTATTATTTTTAAAAATTTTTCTTAACGAAATTTTTAATATCTTCAATAGGGATTTTAAAATTTTGGATTCTTACTCATTTATCATTTATTATTTCTGAACATCTTTTCTTAATAACATTTTTTCGTAACTCCTGGAAATCAAGCACTTTACTGGTGGGAAAAAAAGTTTTTTGAAAATTTTCAAAGCACACTTGATTTTTCGAAATTAAAAGTACGGCACAAATTAGTTTCTATCCACGCAATGGCTGAACCCCAGAAGATAAAGTTCAATTCAAAAAATTTAAGCCTTTTTCACCTATCGTTGCGTCGCTCCGGGGACACACTGTAGATAATTAGTAATTTATTTGAGATTGGTGTATCAAATTATTATGTCTACGGGATTAGAAAAACTTACACATACGGCAACGACGCAGCTTTGAACAAATTTTAGGTCTATAGAGGAGGATCAACAACTTAAGTAAACATTATACAATATTTTCATATCTGAAATTTTCACGCGCCATCAACTAGGTAAAAGGTATCGATAACACTGTATGTCGATGTCGTTTATACGAGTATCTATATCTTCTCTTTTATAATTATTTTCAAGCGGTTTAACAAAAATGTTTTTAGACCTGCAGAAATGACTTGAAAAATATAAAAACGCATGTAATGATACCTTATATGCTATGCTGTATCAAATTAGTAATAACGAAACAATGATAAGCATTAATAAACCTTAATTGAAACTAATTGGCCAGAAAATTATGTAATTGGTGGTCAACAGAATATTTTTGTCTAGATAGATACAAATTGAAAACACACTATTTAATAAAATAAAACCTCAATAAGTCTGCAGGATAAGTAAGAAAAAAACAACATTTTGACAAAATAACAATAATAATAATCTTTTTATTCGCAATCAAATTACAATACCATATAATATAAACACATAAAAATAAGGTACATAAGTGATTACGAAAAGGGTCAGAAGGCAGCAATACTATACCATACTATATGATATTCTGACCCGAGCATTAAACTAAACTTAACTTCTATTTGAATTAAAGAAAAATAAAAAAAAAAAAAATAAAAAAATCCTCCATATTACGCATTCTGCAACAATTATCGGTTAGACCCTGTATTTCACAATCAAAATACTAAAATAAGGAAATAATGGAAAATCAAAGCACTGAAAAAAAATCCAAAACAAACACTTCACATATTTTCTAAAAGGAGACTTCGATAGGAGCTCCTGAAACGAGCGCAGCTTAAATCCTTTAATCGTGTGGGTAGGTTATTACACATAGCATAGATAGAAAATCAAAAAGATCTGCGAAATAGTGCAGTCCTGTGAGGAGGGGGAGACAAAAGGCCCTTAAACCGAAGATTTAGAGTGTGTACATCAGATATGAAGCAAATTTTGTTGTATAAGTAAGGAGGATTCTTGAGTGTTACCACCGAATGAAATAAACAGGCAGAGTGAAATCTCCCCCGGCTCTCCATATCCAACCACCTTGACGACTTCAGCATATGTGAGACTGGATCAAACTTTCGGATGCCATAGATGTATCTTAAGCAGAATTCCTGCAGACGTTGAATGCGATCTTTATCACGATCGACAAGCACGGCCCATAGACTATGTCACAGTAGTTTAAAAAGCTTAGTACCAGCGCATCTGTCAGCTTAATTTTTAAGGATTTAGGCAAAGTATGGCGGTGAGGGTAAAGTAGTTTTAAATTAGCGTAACCCTTATTTAAATTAGCTGATAACTCGATTTTATTATTCAACATAGTTGCTTTCGAGGGCAATACAACGAGTATGGCGATTTTCCAACTTTTCGGTCCCACTTTTATAGTACGATTTCTCTTTCAAGTCAAAATAGGCCTCAGTTTCAGCGATTACTTCATCATTGGACTTACATTTCTTTCCAGCAAGAATTCTTTTGAGATCTGAAAACAGGAAAAAGTTGCTGGGGGCTAAATCTGGAGAATACGTTTGGTGGGTAAGCAATTCGGAGCCCAATTTTGCCATAGTTTTCATTGATCTGTGACACGGTGCATTGCCTTGGTGAAAAACTTTTTCCTTTTGCAAATGTGGTCGTTTCTTTGCGATTTCAACCTTCCATCGACCCAAAAGTGCACAGTAATAGTCGCTGTTGATGGTAGTTCCTTTTTGGAGGTAGTCGAGAAATATTATTCCGTTCGCATCTTAAAATACAGCCGCCTTACCGGCCGACTGTTTTGCTCGTGCACCTTCAATTTGCGATCGTTCATAACCAATTTGTGATTTTTTTTGACGTTTTCTGGTATAACAGTGTCATTTGGGCGTCCACTGCGCTGTGCATCATTTGTGCTAGTACGACGACGTTTAAATTCAGCAATCCACTTATCTCCCATTTGTCTCGATGGAGCAGAGTTCGGATAATGTTTATCAAGCCATTGTTTGGTTTCCACTGTATTTTTTCATCAAAAAGCAATAATTTATCAAAACTTGAAAATTACTTTTTTCATTTCTTTTTGAATAACAAACGTTGCTTCACACAAAATGCTATAACTCAAGAATCAATAGTCAGATTGCTGTCAAATTTATACACGTATCGTTTGAAGGTTAGTATTAAATAAAAATCATATGAAAAAAATTCTAGTAACACCATCTATGTGTCACCCTCCGTACTTATTGAATGACCTAATACGTATGTATTTTAATACTTATCAGGGTGATAATAAATGGTATCGATTTTAATGATTGGCGCCCATGTGTATTTGCATTTGCTATTAGGTAGGTATGTTCACTTTAGCAGGAGATGCGTTACCTGGATCTTTGCTTTTAACATAAACCCTCATATTATTATTAGAAAAGTCCATTTTGCAAACACCACACTGTGCCATTATTTCTAGCTTTTTTTATTACTTAACAAAAATAACAAACTATGAATACAAATAGTCGAAATAAATTACAGATTTTTTAGGATTATGTAATAAATTGTGTATATTATGTTATAAATATGAATTCAAATAGCACACGAATAATCCCAGAGACACATAAGAAAAATAAAAATTTAAAGAATAAATAAAGACAACATACCAGCAAATACAAATATATATAGTAGTAGTAGTAGTATTTATTTTAATCATTCAAATGTTTACAACAACAACGATGTTTCAAAATGACGCTTAAGTTTAAATTAAACTTGTGCGCGTCTAATCGACAACATTAACAATGAACATACATACATACAAATCTAACATCTACATATTGTATTCTATTAGTTACAGTTATATTTTTCCCTTTACCTGTTTTATCATTTTAATTAAACAAGAATCACTGTTTTAAATTAGTTCCAAAACAAAAAATATTACTCTATAATAATTAAAAGCAATCACATAGTTGCACTATCCTTAACAAAACTAGATTGCGAAGAAAGGAAAGACAGATTATCATAGTGAAAACATTTCCACATATCCTATAATATATTGATTCCTTTTTTTATTTTTTTAAATAACAGAAGCATAATACATATAAAAACACTATGAAATTACTTCATTAATTTTATTTGTGTTTTCATAAATCCAGGTAAACGTATATTTTCTAAATGAATCACGCGTTTTATCTTTTGTGTTTATCCTATTGTCTTTTTGGCTCGAGATTCTTTGATATTTGATTTTATTCATGTATTATAGCGCTGTAGGATTTTAGCATGTTGTGATCGACTTTTATGAAATTTACATATGGTAATGTGAGAGTACAACTGTCTAATACTAAAAATTTTTGTCTCCTTATATAAAAGATCTGTTGGGTAAAGAAATGGTTTTTTAAATATAATTTTTAGTATGCGATTTTGTAAACGCTGAATCGGATATATCACAGTTTTTGACACACCAGCCCAACTTATCAACCCGTATCTAAGAATTGATTCCACAAGAGCCTTATAAATGATTACTAATTCTATATACATTTTAATTGTCTAATTTTATGTATTAGGAATCTTAGTTTTTTGTGTACATTTTGTACTTGTGTGTCCCATCTTAAATGACTATCTATATATATCGCGAGATATTTTATGGATGTAACCGATTTGATCGCTATCGCATTATTATCCTGAGTTATATCGAGGTTATTAAACTTTGGCAGATGCGACGTATATGATGTCAAGGGTAAGAAAAATGTTTTCGAGTAATTTATTGTTAATTTTTTATAGTCGAAAATGCTGATATATTTTAAATCGACTTCCGCACTTTCTTTCAGTTCTTCCCAAGATAAAAAACTGCGGTGTCATCTGCAAAGTTTATAATGCTTCCACTAGATGATCCGGTAAGGATGCTATTCATGTAAATAATAAAAAATATTGGCCCTAAAACCGTTCCCTGCGACACACCGTCATCATTCCAAAATCACTATAGGTATTTTCAATTTTGACATAGGTCTCTCGATTCGTTAAGTAACGTTGAAATAGTCGCAATGATGTGCCACGAAACCAATATTTTCCAACTCATTCAATAGATCGTCATGTGAAACCGTATCAAATGCTTTTTCTAAATAAAGGAACACACAAAGTGCTACCTTTTTGTTATCAATTGCATCATACATTTTCTCGGTGAGATTGAATAATGCGTCTGCAGTTGATTTTCCCTTTTGAAAGCCGAATTGATTCGATGACAGAATTTTGAATTTTTGCAAATAATTTGTCATTCGTGATTTGAAAATTTTTTCTAGAATTTTGTTAAATACCGATAATAGAGATATAGGCCGATAATTTTCAACACATTGAGGGTCACCCTTCTTTAATACTGGGCTGATTACTGTTATTTTAAATACGTCAGGATAAATACCAGTTGTGAAAATTGTGTTATAAATGTGTGACAATGGTGTTGCAATTTCGTTTTTTAAAGTTTTGACGATTTCGTTGCTAATATTATCTTTGCCCGGCGCTTTATTAGGCTTCAATTCATTAATATATTTTTTCACCTCCTCATCGTCAGTAGGATATATAAAGAAATTTTGATTTAATGGAGGCTGTGTTTCCGGAGTAATTGTTGAATTAATTTTTTCTGCTAATCTTTTCCCTTTATTGCAATAAAATTTATTAAATACATTTGCTTTCGCCTTATTCTCCCTTAAAATCATATTTTCACTTTTAATATCAGGTATGCTTGTATTTTGTCTTTGTTTATTGGTAAATTCGTTAATGACAGACCATAGAACTTTTGTGTTGGTTTTTGATTTATAGATTTTCCCACTGTAATATTGGTTTTTAATCCTATTTATCAAATTTGTTATTCTATTTCTGTAGAGCGTAAATCGTTGAAATCGATATGATCTCGCTATCGATATGATCTCGCTATCGATAGATCCTTGTAATTTAAACTGCTCATAAATTATACGAAAATAAATAGAATAATTATTGATGTTTACCAAACCCGTGGACACATAGTTTTATGCATGAGGTAACTAAAATAATATAAAGACTGATTCACAGTTCCACACTAAAACACAAAATAAATATGCGGTCACGATTATTGTTTTCTACATTAGCTATTTGGTTATATAATAATAATAATATGATAATAATAATATATATTTATTCAAGAAACTGCAGTACAAATTTTGAATTTCAAAAGAATACGCTTAAAATAAATATATAGTAGAAATTCCCAACATAATAAAACATACTTAACTAAACCCTTTCTACTATTTGAGAATTACTAAGCTAAAAGCTTGTCAGCCATTCTCAAATAGTTCGAGCAATAGTTTATACTTTCATCCCTATAAAGACAATGATAAAGCAAAAATAAACAAAGAAAAAAGAAAAAAAACAGCAATTAATTAATACATAAACAAACACCCTTACTTATATAATATTACATACATGGCCAAGCCAGCAACTAAATAGGTAAACTACTAATAGTAGACAAATAAACAAGTGGAGAGCGAAACTGCAGTATTTTTTTTCTCCTATAGCATTTCTTAATATACTGGGTCATTTTCAATAAGCCAGTTTGATAATTTGCCTTTGAAACTCCCTACTTTAGTTTGTGTTTTAAGTTCCGTACTAATACTGTTGTATAGTTTTTGTCCAATATACCTAAAACTTCTTTGTCCAATTGTCAGTTGTGTTTTAGGAAGTACTACGTTTTCATTCAGTCGAAACCTTGTATTGTGTTCATGTGTCGGTAGATTTCTTAATTCATTACTTTTAATTAAGTGCAAGAGTGAGTATTTGTAGAATATGTTTTTGATATTAAGAATTCGATTTTCAGTATATAGAAGTTTGGATGGATATGTCTTATTTAGTTTGAAAATAATTTTTAGGACTCTCTTTTGAATAATGTTTAATGGATGCATAGTTGTTGTATACGCTCCACCCCAACCAATAATCCCGTAAGAAATTAAAGGGTGTATCAGTGCATAATATACGGAAACGAGTTTTTGTTTGTTTATAATTTTACTCATTTGTTGAAATAAGTATACTAGTGACCTAATTTTTTTTACAATATTATGGATGTGGTGGTCCCATTTTAGATTATTATCCATTATGATACCCAAATATTTTACTTTATCTGTACTCACTAGTGACCATGTGCAGTTCCTGAACGGAAAATTTATCTGGAGTTGGTGATTCGTTGGTAAGCGATCGCTGTAGTTTGAAAAAGGTAGGTATTCAGTTTTTTGCAAATTTATTGTAAGTAAATTTTCATCAAACCAACAAACCATCTTCCCCAAATCGTTACAAATAGAGTTTTCTACCTCTTCCCAGGTGTTTCCTTCCACGAACAACACCGTGTCGTCGGCGAAAGACATAATTTTTCCCGAAACGTCCAGGAAAAGTAATTCATTAATATACACCAAAAAAAGGATAGGACTAAGAACTGTTCCTTGTGGGATCCCATAAGTTACAGCTCTTGGCTCGCTTCGATAACTATTAATTTCCACAAATTGTTGTCTATCCTGTAAATAATTTTTGATTAAATTATATGCTACCCCTCTTACTCCAATATTTTCCAGCTTTATCAAAAGTTTAGAAGGTTAGATGAATATAAAATTTGATTATAAAAATAAGTTGCTTTGAGGCCAATATGTACAAATGGCGAAATTGCGATTAGTTTCCTCACTTAACCGACTATTCCTTAGATAAATAAAATATAAAAAAATAATATAAAAGGTGCCCCGAAAGGGTGAGAGGTATTTATAAATTCAAGAAAAAAAATAAAAGTTAGAATTTTATGATTTTTGGGACAATTTGTAGAGATAGTTTTGGAAAATGAAGTGGCAAAGATTATGTTGTCCAAATGTTGCCATCGCGATGCTGGCACTCCTCTAACCGAAAATGGAAATTAGCCGCCACGCGTTGACACATCTTTCTCGACATGGGGCGGGAGATGCCCACATGTGCAAGCGCGTATCGACGTGAGTATGGTATTAAAGTACCTGGTCGCGTGGATGGTGGTTGGATGGGTGGACGGTGCTCCCGGCCGAGTCGGTAGACCTGCCTATGCCAAGTAGTTATTGACTATATAGTCGTGGGTGCCGGCATTTGGCGGTCGATGACCGTGGTTCGGATTCCACGCTAAACAGTAGGTCCAAGAATTACAAAGATTGCCGTATTACCTGGTGTAGGGGCCAAAACAGGTGGAAGGAAGGATATTTCTCGACGAGAGATAACTTTTGCATGCCTCTATATCTTCTGGTTATTAAAATATTGGACTTTCACATAAAGGCAAAAAATGGTTCGGTGCACTTCATTTGTCCAGCAGTTTATATAGAACGGTAGTATGTAGGTACGCTCTTTTGATATTTCTTCTTTCATAGGAACTTACAGGCTCCGTAACTTGGCCAAAACCGGGCAAATTTACGATTTTCAATAATTTTAATGGGAAAGAAACTACATCATTTTACGTTTTTGGCAAATATAATATTCAGGTCAAAGATTTATTTCCAATTAAAACATTATTTCTAGGTACAGGGTGTTCATAGGTAAACGGACACCCCATTAACTTTTTAATTTGATGTTTGTGAAAAAATGCTTTCACATAATATAGGCACGGTGTGTTACAGAATTTCTGCGCATGGTTCTACTTTCTTATTTTAAATTAGAACCATCTTTTTTTTTTTGCTTTTGGAAAGCTTAAGCAGACTAATTTCAAGATTTAAAAAACAGTTGTAAACGATTTCACATGGTGTGATATGATGTGCGATAAATAAATGTTTTGCAGCGAAACAGTTGTAAACGATTTCACATGGTGTGATATGATGATGTGCGTTACGAGGGTTGCCTTTTATATTTCGGGATTTGGCAACACTGGTGTTGCAAACTGACAACTGACAGCTCTGTCGTAAAGTTGGACATTTTTGAGGTAATACGTACTCAGAACGTTTTGACATACGAGCGTTATTTGTGTTATTTACAGTAACTTAAAAGATTCATCCCGGCTCAAAAATGGAATTAAATCGTGAACATTTTCGTGCGGTTATTTTTTTACAACTTTCGACGTGGATTAACTCAGCAACAGTGCATGCATGAAGTTAATTCAATTTTTGGCGATGAAGCTCCATCAAAGACCAGTGTTTATCGATGGTATGGTGAATTCATTCGTGGTCGTAGTTCACTCCAAAGCGAATTTTGTGAAGGTCGACCAAAATCAGTTGTTGTTCCGAAACCCATTGAAGCTGTGCGCGAACTGATATTGCGAGATAGTCATGTGACCTATCAAGAGATTGAGACAACCTTAGGCATTAGTGGGACCAGCATACATTCAATATTGCATAAACATTTGACTGTCAAAAAAATTTTTTCGCGTTGGATCCCACACAATTTGTCAATCGCTCAAAAAAAGGCTCATGTCGCAACCGTACTAGAACACTAGAACACACACAACACTAGAACAACGCAGAATAGTCAATTCTGAGTGGTACACAATCATTTGTTTGCCAGTTGTGTTCCAAGAAATCAGAAAGAAAGAAAGTGGCAAAAGTGCCTTGATAAATTGGTCCAAACGCATGCAAAAGTGTATAGATCTTCATGGGGAATATTTTGAAAGTGATTTTCGATGATTAATATTTGTTTTTGTTCTCTAATCCCGAAATATAAAAGGCAACCCTCGTAAATAAATGTTTTGCAGCGAAACAGTTGTAAACAATTTCATAGTGTGCTATGATATGCGATACATAAATGTTTTGCAGCGAAACAGATAATCAATCAACAACTTCCATGGGAAAAATATGCTGAATCTAAAAGGGACTATGTTGAAAAATAAAAGTAATTTCACATTTTTTATTGTGAGTGGGTCGTAGGTAAAGTGAAAAAATTCACTGTGATACTTTTCGAAGTACAAGGTTAATTTT
This sequence comes from Apoderus coryli, assembly GCA_911728435.2. Classification (NCBI taxonomy): domain Eukaryota; kingdom Metazoa; phylum Arthropoda; class Insecta; order Coleoptera; family Attelabidae; genus Apoderus; species Apoderus coryli. Next base: position 29,965,237 of record OU452198.1, on the reverse strand, counting down.
GAAAATCATAAATACCTAGTGTATCAAGTACCTTCGTTATTTAACAAAACCAAAGAGTTCACTTTCAAGTTCAAATTAGAATCACACCCTGTGAAATACCTCTCAAAAACTTACTTTCCATCTGGTGTTATTATAGCATGTGTTACGATTGCTCCTAATGGACTGCCTGCCAGTTTCGCGACTAATTTACCCACTCTTAAATCCCAAACGCCAACACAGTTCCTTGTAGCTATAACTGCCAAACTTAAATTACTTAACTTTGAGATGAAGGCAAAAATTGGTCCGGTGCACTTCATTTGTCCAGCAGTTTAGAACACCCGCTATAATAATTTTGAAAAAATTATTTAGTTCTGTATTTGCCATGACTGTGAAAATGTTCATGTTAAATCGAATTTTAATAAGAAATGTCATATTTGCCAGGCAAATCTGGTATACCTACCACAATTTTGGTTTTTAGACAAACACAATTTCCGTTTTCTAATTTCACTTGTTTCTATGAATAAAAAATTTCCATATCATGCAGAATTTTTGATCAACCCTGTAGCCTAGCATTTCATGCAGTTTCTTGGAATTAATATGTGGTTATAGTTTTGTTCAATCACGAGACGAGACACTACGCTAAAATATATTATGAAATACATTGAAAGGAACGAGATTTGAAAGTTAGTTATGTACCGCTTGCCTTACAATCAAATAATATACAAATATAATCAAATATTTACATACAGCTTATATCTACTTAATTATTTATAATACATAAATATAGAAGCTACTTATGATAATTATCAGCTCAATATGCACAAAGGTTATACAGGGTGGTCCAACGAAAAGTTTGCACCTAGCTTTTCTCTTTTTTTTTGTAGTCGAATGCGAAAATGCTCGGACACGTCGATTTTGCTTTTGAGGGGGACACATTTTAAACATATTTTTCGATCTGCGCCTTTAACCCCCTAGCGGGGGTGAGTAACAACCCTAAAATTTTAAATGGAAAGAGGGGTCTAATGACATATCATTTGAAAGGACACAAAATTGTCTTTCTAATGATACCCTATTTGTCGAATTTTACTAAAACAGTTAATACGAAAACGACTTTAAAGACATTAAGCCGATAATTTTGGTATTAATGAGAAATACAAATAAGTTTTAATTATTGCGAGTGAAAACACCTGCAATCGTTAGTACATTCCAATGTTTGTTAGTTTTAACATTGCTTTGTAAAAAAAGTAAACAAGCTGTTAAATTGATTTATTAAAACGTTACATTAACAAATGTTGAAAATGTGACCCATTTGATTCCATACAATAATACAGATTTTGTTCAAATCTATTTCTAACATTTTGTAGCATATCAGGTGTTATGTTTCTGCACTCTTCTGTAATGCGTTGGCGAAGATCTTCTATGGACTCGGGCTTCGTGGCAAAACATTTATTTTTTAAGTGCCCCCAAAGAAAAAAGTCTAAAGGCGATAAATCCGGTGACCTGGCAGGCCATTCAATTGGGCCCCTCCTTCCAATCCACCGTCCAGGGAACCGGTCATCTAAGAACCGTCTTACAGGAGCCACATAGTGCGGAGGTGCTCCATCTTGCTGGAAATAAAGCCGATCAGCAGTATGATTTTGGTCATCTTCTATTATTTGTGTTATTAAAGGATCAATTGTGTCTTCAAGCATGTTTAGGTACACTTCACCAGTTAAATTTCCAGGAATAAAAAGTGGTCCTATAATATGATTTCCTAATATGCCACACCAGACGTTTATTTTTTGAGGATACTGGGTATGAACCTCACGGAATAAATGTGGGTTACTGTCATCCCAGTAACGGCAATTGTGCCTATTTACAGCTCCATTCAAATAAAATGTGTATTCGTCGGAAAAACAAATGTTAAATAATAATTGCGGATCTTCAATTAAACGCTGGCTCATTGCTTCACAAAATTGCAGCCTTCTATCAGGATCATCCTCATTTAGTTCCTGTACTAATTTGATTTTGTACGGATGAAATTTGTACGCTTTTAAAATTCGTATTATGGACGAACGGGAGACACCTGAGGCTTCAGCTAGTTGACGGGTACTTTGACTATGATCCATTTCAACATGCCCTAAAACAGCGACTTCCACAGCTTCATTTCTGATCGGTTTCTGCGGCTGGTGTTTTACATTACAGACAGATCCGGTATCTACAAACTTTTTAACTAACTTGCCAACGTACACATCATTCACATTTTTATCGGGATGTCTCTCATTAAATAAGCGAGCCGTAAGTCTAGCACTACTATTATTTTGAAAATAAAGTTTAACAATTTCAACTCGTTCTAGAATGGAATAAATCATTTTGTACGGTAAAAGTAAAATAACTTGAGAAGCAACCAAACTGAATCAATGAAAAGACTAAAATAAACGGTGTAAATTCTTTTCCTACACGTATCTGCAGTTTTTATTTCAACAAAAAACGCAAACGATTAGTGAGGAATTTAGTTCTGATAAATAAGATAGTGTTTTTGAAATCCCGTTTTTCTTCAAAGTAAATAATTTAGAAATGATTGTAGTTGTTTTCAGTCGTAATAATTAAAACTTATTTGTATTTCTCATTAATACCAAAATTATCGGCTTAATGTCTTTAAAGTCGTTTTCGTATTAACTGTTTTAGTAAAATTCGACAAATAGGGTATCATTAGAAAGACAATTTTGTGTCCTTTCAAATGATATGTCATTAGACACCTCTTTCCATTTAAAATTTTAGGGTTGTTACTCACCCCCGCTAGGGGGTTAAAGGCGCAGATCGAAAAATATGTTTAAAATGTGTCCCCCTCAAAAGCAAAATCGACGTGTCCGAGCATTTTCGCATTCGACTACAAAAAAAAGAGAAAAGCTAGGTGCAAACTTTTCGTTGGACCACCCTGTATATGAAAGTTTTCTATTGGGGGGAATTCGCAAATTATTGCTAAGTATTATCGTTATAGCCTATACAAATATATTATGTGCTCTTTATTGTGTGTAGGATTTTAACGCATAGATAAACTAGACAAAGAGAAACCCAATTCTTAATTACTAGTACACATGAAACTTTTACGCTACATTTAAATATCGATAAAACTGAAAAATTAAAAATTACAATTAATTAGACGACAACCAACCACAATTATTTGGCCGCCAGTTATTTTTTCTAATTCCACTTTTTCACATTAGAGAGTAGATGAACTACTCTTCATAAATTAAACTTCTTTTCGTTTGTTACATTGAATTTCAGAGGGAAAAAAGCCGAAATTTAATGTGAACATGTTTGTTGTGTTTTATTAATAATTTGTTAACAATTAATTCCCAATTTGCATTATTTACATTTGATCGCTACTATCGGATCATAATAGTATATTAAGTATTGAGAACTAAACTACTTATGCCCGTTTGCACCACATACCGTTTAAGTCACGATTTGTTCTAAGAGGCGCTTAGCATCTATTTTTTATTGCACCACGTTAAAACGTCACTTTAAATTTGCCTAAGTGTCACTTAAGTTAAGTGTTGAAGAATATCTTCTTAATGCCCGTTTGCACAACATACCGTTTAAGTCACGATTTGTTCTAAGAGGCGCTTAGCATCTATTTTTTATTGCACCACGTTAAAACGTCACTTTAAATTTGCCTAAGTGTCACTTAAGGTAAGCGTCGAAAATTCTCTTCTTAAATGGAATTCTAACCTCAATATTGCTTTTATATTTTTCATTATTGGGTTGTTTACTTTGTGTGGCGATTAAAAAATTAAAAATATGGAATTATTGGATGATGATCTTGATGTTTTCGAATTAATTGAACATAGATTTCCAAGGAGGGTTTATGAAAGGCCGAATTATTTTTAAGATATGGAAAAATTAAGTTTTTTTCAAAGATTTCGACTGACGAAGCCTACGATTCGGCCTATCCTAGACCAAATTGAGCATTTTTACTAGAATTTGATGAGATATGACAGCTTTCATTAGAAGATATGTTAGTAGCAAAGACCGAAAAGGGTCTTTGTGCTTAACATACCTATTACTATTATATATTATATAGAGGTATATATTATTGTGCTAGGGTATCAACAATAAATTAAAACCATAACAACTTCACGTTTACACTTTATTTAATTATTAATCCACAAAAGAATAAATAAGGTAAAAACTCTACTTCCCAGGTAAATAATAAACTAAAACTATTTTTGAATATAAATCATAAAATATGTAAGTAGTAGTAGCACTCATCTAGATCAAGCTAAATCTTATAATAGAAACAGATCAAATACTATGTATATGTAATAAATACATTTCAAAGATTTCGACTGACGAAGACTACGATTCGGCCTATCCTAGACCAAATTGAGCATTTTAACTAAAATTTGATGAGCTATGACAGCTTTCAATAGAAGATATTTTAGTAAGAAAGACCGAAAAGCGTCTTTGTGCTTAACATACCTATTATATATATAGAGGTACTGAGGAAATAGTCGATATTAAAAAATAATAATAGAGGTATATATGTATTAAAACCATAACAACTTCACGTTTACAGTTTATTTAATTATTAATCCACAAAAGAATAAATAAGGTAACAACTCTACTAATGTTCCCAGGTACATAATAAACTAAAACTATTTTTGAATCTAAATCATAAAATATGTAAGTAGTAGTAGCACTCATCTAGCTAAATCTTATGATAGAAACAGATCAAATACTATGTATATATAATAAATACATTTCAAATATATAACAATAGATACATTTAACAATGGAAAATAATAACAAAAAGTTAATTTTATTAATTTGAATGATGCCACAATAATTATGATCCAACACTATCGATAGAAGAACTTCTTTCTCGTTGGAAGTGTAGTTTGGTCTTCTCTTTTTTTATGTATCACTAACTTCCATCGTATTATATTTTATATTAACAAAATGTATTAAATAATAAAATGAAAATAATTTTGTGGTATAGCGGACAAAATGACTGGTTTTTCCTACACAAGGGACTTTGTGTAATTTAGCAGGGCCTCAGTCTAAAGTCTAAACACACAAGACCCTTGTGTAGGTAAAACCAGTCATTTTGTCCGCTATGCCACAAAATAATTTTGTTTCTATTATATTTACGGACACAATTTCACTCTAGTAATTAATAATTTTCGTTCACAATCAAAATTAATGTTTACATTATGAATTATTATGAAAACAAAACTGAAGAGTGAAGAGGTTAAAAGTTAAAATATTACCTACTGCCCGACCAAAATACTCTTCATTGTCGGCTACCTTAAATTTGCTATGTTGACAAATTTCCCCGATACCTAACTAAGTGCTATCTACTCATGATTCGGTGCAATCAATTCCGTTCTAAGTAATACTTAAAATTTAGGTGACTCTTAACTATTCTCTACTTAATCTGTATGTGGTGCAAACGGGCATTAGTGTTTGAGATGCTTATACTATTTTTTGTACGATCGAAATAGCTGAAATTGCAATTTTATTATTTTTAATAATTATTATTTTCAATTAAATACAAATTCAGGTTAGCTGAATACCCCCTACAAAGTTGCAGTTGAACGTTGCCATGTAACTAATTGTTTTTGTTATGATTGTTATCGTATTTTTTATGTCATGCATTTGTCAGAACTTATTTAAATAAGTATTATTCTTGAAAATGAGTGACTTTGAATGTGAATCTCTTGATGAAGCATGGAATGTTGGAATGACCGCTATAATTCCCGAGAACGGTATGAAAATACTTATAAAAGTTCATACCTAATGCCGTTTAATATACAATTTTAAAAATCAAAATATTGACGTCAGCATAAATGGGCAATGACATACCGTCGTGAATTTACTTACCGTTCTCTGAACGGTAAGTGAATTACTTACCGTCGTGTTTGGGTTGTCAGCCAGTAAATGTCACTTACTGTCATAAAGACAGACACGGTAAACAATTAAAAAAGGTCGGTCGTACAAAAACATGTTTTTCTACGACTGTCTTTAATGCCTTTATTATAGGTTCAATCAAGATTTGAAAATGTAGTACATTGTAATGCTGTATATCATTTACCCGTGCGTAATAACGTTTCCGACTAGTTACCTAGCAACTAGTGACAAATATTATTACGCACGGATAAAATTTCCTGGTAATGACAAAAGTAGCGGCGGGCATGAAAAATCACCATAGCAACGCCGAAAATACAAACACCAAATTGACAGTTTTGGTATTTATAATTAATAATAATTAAGTATTTCGCTAATTTCAAAACACATAAACAGTGATAGTGAATATAGTTTAACACCACCTAGTCAAGTTAATACTTCTAATTTATCGTATTTAGGCTTATACGCTAACAAGGGTAAGTTTCGAAAAACAAATATTTTCCTAAAAATTATGTTAAATTTATTCAAAAGCATTAAAACAGTCGTAGAAAAAGTATAGTGTGAAACTCACATGAAATGACCATTGCCTATAGGCATCATACGAGTATACTCGTATGATTTGCAGCACTTGCCTGCCGCTCATGCTGCAAACGATCGTACTCGTAGGAAATATGTGATTTCATGTTCGTTGCACAATATACTATTTTATGGATGTTAAATTAGATCAATAAGTACTATTACGTCTTATTTTTGAATTATCATATTATATTCCTAATTTTAATACGCAATTTCCCAGTAATTCAAACCCTTTGTTTTTCATTTTCAAAGACAATTCAAAGCCAATAATATTTACAAATTAAGCACGAATTATTGTTTATAAGTAATTTGATAATTATGTGAAAATCTACGATTTTCATAAATAATACAAATTCTAGAAGCTATCTGATTCAGCACTTTAAAATAGTATAAATAGTATAAGAAAAATCAAATCAGAGAGATTATTTTATTATAACTCCGGCAGTCTAGAGAGATTCTAATAATAATAATTCCGGCAGTCTAGATATTCTATTATTATAATTCGGGCGGTCTTAATACTTGATAATCTTGATAATAATAATTATTATTATTCACTTGAACATTGTCTATCGTAGAAGTTCATTCTGTAATTTCAAAATTGAAAAATAAAGTTATGTGTTAATTGAATAAAGACCTTTTTTTAAAAAAGTAAACTTCAACATAAGTTTATAAAAAATTGGCGCAGTCGGTAGGATCTCTAAAAAGGAGATCACGAATAAATAATTAAAATAAAAATAATTAAAAACAAGTGAGTGAAACTCCATTGGTCTTGTCAGATCAGGACTTGTGCTTGTGCCCCGCTCAGATCAGGACCCTGCATTCGTCGCCGCCGTACAAGATCGTATAGTCGCCCCGCTCAGATCAGGACACTATATCGGTGGAATTAGCCACTTGTCAGCTCCAAGAAGCTCAAGCTAAGGCTCATTCATAATTCAAAGCTCGTTGCAGCTCATAATTCAAAGCTCGTTGCAGCTCATAATTCAAAGCTCGTTGCAGCTCATAATTCAAAGCTCGTTGAAGCTCATAATTCAAAGCTCGTTGAAGCTCATAATTCAAAGCTCGTTGAAGCTCCAATCCAAAGCTCGTGGTAGCTCAAAATCCGAAGTTCATTGGAAAATCTAAAGAAGATTTCCAAAATCAATCACAATCAAGATTTCCAGACCGCCAAACAAAAGAAAAAACGTGTTTCCAAGAAACGAAGACAAACGATCCAAGACAAAGTCAACATCAAATGTTTGTGACACTCTATATGTGAGTAATTTTAAAAATATTTTTGTAATAATTAAGATTGTTATTTAATTTATTTCATTTATTATTGAGAAAATATAAATTAATTTACAATGGCTCAAAATACAAATCCAAATGAAGGTGAAATTGAAGCATTTAGGCTTTCAGAAATATTTTCATTAATTCCTGAATATGATGGAGACCAGATCGCTCTTAATACGTTCATCAATTCTTGTAGTTGTGCAATTCAAATGTGCACAGAAAACCAAATACCGTTAGTTACAATGAAAATTAAAAATCAATTAAGAGGCAAAGCAGCTCAATTAATAAATTCTAGAGATTTACATCATTGGATAGAAATTCAACAATTATTAAATGTACATTTTGCTGATCCAAGAGACTTAACATCTTTAATCCAGGACTTGCAGAAAATAGTGCAAAGTTCTAATGAAAATGCATTAAATTTTGTTTCTCGATTACAAACTCATTTATCAAAATTACATGCAGCTATTAACAAACAAAATTTACCAAGAGAACAAAAGAACGCTCAAGTTTCATTAGTTGAAGAAATGTGTCTTAATACGTTATTAACAGGATTAGATCCTAAAATAAGTCACATTATTAGGGCAAGTAATCCTCTTTCTATGCTAGAAGCAACAAACAGAATAAAAAGGGAATTACAATTATCTTATTTTGAACAACAAAAATCTCGCATACATTTTAATAATACCAACAATACTCAAACACAATCACGAAAACCAAATAATTTCACAAATAATGTAAAAACTTGTAATTATTGTAAAAAACCTGGACATACTGTTCAAGAATGTCGTAAAAGGCAATATAATAATAACTCTAACAATTTTCAAAATCCTAATTCAAGACAACAATTTGAACCCAGAATCCAGCAACAACAAAACTCAAATTTTAGAAATCAATCACAAAATACTAATTTCAGAAATCAGCAACAGCAACAAAACTCAAATTTTAGAACACAAAATACAAGTAATTCTAGACCAAATTTTAATAACAATAATTATTCGAATCCAAGTTCTTCTCGAACACATCTTGTAAATAATCATGATGATGAAAATGAAGAAGATGAAAATTTTCGGTTAAATGCCTCGGAAACAACCCAAATGCGGAACCATCACATGTAACTTTATATACGCTTTCAAATACTTATTATTACATAAAAGACATTACAAAAACTTATAATTATTTAATCGACACAGGAGCATGTGTAACCATTTTTAAACCAAAAGTAATTGAAAATAAAAATTACAAACGTAATAAAGAATATCTTTCTATTAAAGGAATTACAAATGAAAAGGTTATTATAACAGAATCAGTTTTTATTTATTTTTGCGATATACCACTTAAAGTTTATATTTGTGATCTAGATATTGATTTTGATGGTTTAATAGGTGCAGACTTTTTAGAATTTTACGAATGTAAAATAGATATAAAAAATAAACAGCTGATAACTAATTTTAAAACAGTACCATTGTTCAGTACAATAACTCGTAATAGACCTCAAACATTCCAAGAGGAATATCAAATTTTCCTTAATAAGCAAAATATAGAAGGACGTACAGAAAAGATTTGTAAGTTTAAAACAAATAAATATTTCAATACAGAGTGTGTCTTGTTAGCTAAGAAAATTGAAAATAATCTATTAATTCCAAATTCTATTGTTAAAATTAATCAGAATGGTGAATTTTTAACAAGTGTTTTAAATGCAAACGAAACAGAAAAAGAAATTAAAATTTTTGAAAATGAATTTGAATTTGAAAAATTAGAAACTACAGAGTCAAGTCAAATTTTAAATTTTAATATAAATCAAAATGAAGATAGGAGAGAATTAATTTTATCTCAACTACGTCTAGAACATCTTAATGAGGAAGAAGCTGAATTAATAATAAATCTTTGTTTAGAATTTCCAAATTTATTTTATTTTGAAGGAGATAATTTAACTTTTACAAATAAAATAAAACACACAATTGATACCAATAATGCTAAACCAATTTATACAAAAAGTTATCGTTACTCTCAACTTCCTGTTTATGAAGTTAAGGAACAAGTTTCAAAAATGTTAAATCAAAATATTGTTCAACCCTCAATATCTCCATGGTCTTCTCCAGAATGGGTAGTCCCTAAAAAATTAGATGCGTCAGGAAAACAAAAATGGAGAGTAGTAATTGATTATAGAAAATTAAATGAAGTTACTGTAGATGATAAATATCCTTTACCAAATATCAATGATTTACTTGATCAATTAGGCAGATGTCAATATTTTACAACATTAGATTTAGCCTCAGGGTTTCATCAAATAGAAATCGATACTTCAGATATTTCTAAAACTGCGTTTTCAGTTGAAAATGGTCATTTCGAATTTAAGCGAATGCCATTCGGTCTTAAAAATACTCCATCAACTTTTCAAAGAGTTATGGATCATATTTTAGTTGGAATTCAAAATGAAAAATGTTTAGTTTACATGGACGATATAATAATTTATTCACCTACAATTCATGAACATATTGCAAGATTAAAAGAAGTTTTTAAAAGATTACAAAATGCAAATTTTAAAATACAACCTGATAAGTGTGAATTTCTCAGAAAGGAAGTAGCTTATTTAGGTCATTTAGTAACTAAAGATGGTGTAAAACCAGATCCAAAGAAAATTATTGCATTAAAGAATTTTCCTATTCCGAAAAATTCAAAAGATATAAAATCTTTCTTAGGACTAGCAGGTTATTATCGTCGGTTCATACCAGATTTTGCAAAAACTTCGAAACCATTAACTAGACTTTTACAAAAAGATGTTTCATTTATATTTAATAAAGAATGTCAAGAAGCATTCAATCTTCTTAAAAATTATTTAACTTCAGATCCAATATTAAGATATCCTAATTTTGAAGAACCTTTTATTTTAACTACAGATGCATGTGCTTTTGCAATTGGCTCAGTTTTATCTCAAGGTCCTATTGGTAGAGATCTTCCCATTGCTTATGCTTCAAGAACTCTTTGTGAAGCAGAAACTAAGTATAGTGTTATTGAAAGAGAATTATTATCTATTATTTGGTCAGTTAAAAACTTTCGTCCTTATCTTTATGGTAGGAAATTTAAACTAATAACCGATCATCGACCATTGACATGGTTATTTTCAATCAAAGATCCCGGTAGCAGATTAGCTAGATGGAGGTTAAAGTTAGAGGAATACGATTATGAAATAATCTATAAACCTGGTAAAATTAATAAGAATGCTGATGCTCTTTCCAGAATTAAAATTAATCATTTGAAAAATGCTGTTATTTTTCATAATAAACTTAATGAACCCGGTACATCAAAGCAAGATGATACAATAGAAATTGAAAGTGAAAATGAAACCACAGCTGACACAAGTTCTAATGACATTGAATTAGAAACAATTACTAATGAATTTTATCGTTTTATAGAATTATACAAAACTAAATCACGAAAATTAGATTTACAAATAAACAATTATTAGATAAAGATCATAAAAATATTATTACCTTTTTTCAACAAGATAGACTTCAAGATTTACATAATAAAATAATAGAAGATATTTTTGAAGAAGAAGCAGATTTTCGTCACGATAAAATAAATTTTCTTTCAAGCAAAACAGTAAATAAACGAAGTTATTTTATTATTCCACTACCATTTCATTTTAAAGAAGCTGTTGAAAGACTTTTCGTCACTTTGTACAAATGTTCTAATGATATAAATGAATCAAAAACATATTATGTTGAAAATAATATTGAACTCCCAATATTGGAAATGTTTTCTTTTATTTTTGCAGAAAAAGATTTAAAATTAGTAATTTGTCAAAATATTATTATAACTCCTGATAATGATGAAATTCAAGTAATAATAGATAATTATCATTCCGGAAAAGCAAATCTACATAGAGGAATCAATGAAACAATTCGTAGAATTAAAGAAAAATACGGCTGGAATGGATTAACTAAAGATGTCGAAATGTTTATTAAAAAATGTGAAATTTGTCATAAAACTAAAATTTATAGGCAAAATTTAAAAAATCGTTTGGTTATTACTGAAACTCCGAAAACTCCTTTTGAAAGAATCAATATTGATATTTTAGAAGTTCCAACCAAAAACTATGTTTTAACAATTAGAGACGAACTAACAAAATTTACACAAGCTTATGCTTTACAAAATAAATCAGCTATTTCAGTTGCTAGTACTATACTCATATTTTTCCAACATTACGGTACACCCTTAAGAATACATTGCGATGGAGGAAAAGAATTTAATAATAAAATATTTAATGATTTATGTTTATTATATGATATTAAATTAACATTTTCTAGCGTTGCTCATCCACAATCAAATGGATCTCTTGAAAGGTTTCACGCAACATTATTAGAAATGATTAGAATAAACAAAATAGAAAATCCTAATGATCACCCATTAACTATTTTACCTTTCGCTTGTATATGTTATAATAATTCTGTAAATCAAACACATGGATTCACTCCATATGAGTTAATATTTGGTCATACTTCAGGACGACCACCCGAAACTCTTTATAATGAAAAAGAATTAATTTCTAAGTATATTTTAGATTTAAATAATAAGATTAAGCATTTTTATAATATGGCAAGGCAAAGAACTAATCTTAAGAAACAAAAAGCCTAGGAATACTTTGATAAAAATATAAATAAATCTAATGATAATTTTAAGGTAGGAGACAAAGTATATGTCAAAGAATCTCAAATAAAAAATAAACTAGCAAATAAATTTAATGGTCCTTTTGATATTTTAAAAATATTTGATAACAATTCAGCATTAATTTACAATCCTATTTCTGATAATACTTCACGAATAAATTTTGATCGTTTAAAACTATTTGAAGAAAGAGAAGTGAAATAATTTGATTTTCTGATAAAATATTATTAATTACAGGTTTGCACTGCTAAGTGCAGTTGCTAGAACACAATTTTCAATTAAACCCATTCAGAATACAGTTGGTATTTATTATCAAGAAAGTGATTATCTTCGTGTATCAAATGACAAATGGACATTGTTAGTTTATCATGATATTGAAGCATTACAGGTAGCGTTTGAAAATAATAATAATATTTTGAATAGTCTGTATAATTATTTAAATCCCGTAAATGAGAGAATGTTAAGTTTTCTTTCAGAAGTAAAATCTCATATTGATTTATTAACTCAGGTATCTCAAAGTATTAACTCAAAATTTCAAGAATTAGCTTTTGATATTAATAATCGATATAAAAGAGGACTTATAAACGGAGCAGGTTCAGTTTGGAAATATTTAACAGGTAATCTTGATGCCTCCGATGGAGAATATTATAATAATTGTATTAATAAAATAAATAGAGATGAACACGAATTAGAAGAACTATTTAAAAAACAAATATCAGTAACTACTTCCGTAATAAAAAACTTCAATGAAACTTTAAGAAAATTACAAGTCGATGAGAAAACTTTTAATGAAGATATCGTAAATATAGAACAATCAATTTATGATATTTCAGATAATTTAAAATGGTTTAATTCAAAATTAGAAGTTATTGAAATTACACAGAAGTTAACAGAATCATATTCATATATTGAAAATATTTTAAATGATATGTTAAATTCAATAACATTTGCAAGATTAAATATCATTCATACATCAATTATAACACCAAAAGACTTAATTGAAAATTTAAAATCAATATCTCAATCCTTACAAAAAAATAATTTACCTTTACCTATTTCAACAAATTCAATTGCTTCTTATCTTAATATAATCGAATTAAAAGCTTTTCAAACAGATTCAAAAATAATATTTATTCTAGAAATACCATTAGTAGAACCGGAACTATATACAATATTTCGATTATTCCCAATTCCTATTTATGATAATCGAACTGGTCTACATCACATTCTATCAACAAATCAAAAATACATAGCTAAAAGTGAAGAAAATGATGTTTTTATTCCTATAAATGATTTAAGTAAATGTAAAGAATTATATTTTAAAACTATGCTTTGTAGAAATATTTATCATTACCCTATTGATAATAATGCTATATGTGAAGTTCAATTATTGAGAGGTTTAGTTAAACTTCCAGAAAGTTGTCAAATATCTTTTGTTTTTGCTAAAGAATATAAAATTCATTTATTAGAAACAAATAAATGGTTAATTGCAGTAAGTGAACAACTTCCAGTTAATATTAAATGTGTTACAAAAGAAGCTTATTCTGAAATTATTAAAACTAATTCAATTTTAACTCTACAACCAGATTGTTATGCTTTTGTAGGCACAACAAAAATTCAAGCAAGTAAAACTAAAAATTCTGATTTTCTTTATAAACCTCATTCAATAATTATACCATATGAGTGTTGTAAAAATATTCCAGATAAAATTAAATTACCTAAACTAAAACCTTTAAAATTAAATAATATTAATTTTGATGAATTAGATATAGCTAAACATAATTTAGATCAATATTCCAAAGACATTGATGATATTATTCATGAACCATTTATTAAAAAATACACACCTTGGTTTACCTATATAAGTATTACATTAATTATTATTGTTATTATTGTTTACACATTTTGCAAATGTCGAAAGAAAAGAAAAATTCGTATTGGAATCACAACTTCATCAGATAATCCTCCTCAACCTCCAAATACAAGACTTTTTCAAATTAGAGAAAATTTTACAAAAATTTTACCTAAAAAACGACCTTCAATCAGAATTAATGAACCGATTGAAGAAGGTTTTGAAATGAACGAAAATAAATCATTTGCATAATGTTTTAGAAATAAGTTTGTTTTATATTTTATATTTTATCTAAGATTTTGTTCACAATTTCCTTTATTAAAGAAAGTAGAAATTTCAAGTAAAAGTCAAAGCATTGTGTAGCTTTAACTTTTTTTAATAAGAGGGAGTTGTTATATTAGATCAATAAGTACTATTACGTCTTATTTTTGAATTATCATATTATATTCCTAATTTTAATACGCAATTTCCCAGTAATTCAAACCCTTTGTTTTTCATTTTCAAAGACAATTCAAAGCCAATAATATTTACAAATTAAGCACGAATTATTGTTTATAAGTAATTTGATAATTATGTGAAAATCTACGATTTTCATAAATAATACAAATTCTAGAAGCTATCTGATTCAGCACTTTAAAATAGTATAAATAGTATAAGAAAAATCAAATCAGAGAGATTATTTTATTATAACTCCGGCAGTCTAGAGAGATTCTAATAATAATAATTCCGGCAGTCTAGATATTCTATTATTATAATTCGGGCGGTCTTAATACTTGATAATCTTGATAATAATAATTATTATTATTCACTTGAACATTGTCTATCGTAGAAGTTCATTCTGTAATTTCAAAATTGAAAAATAAAGTTATGTGTTAATTGAATAAAGACCTTTTTTTAAAAAAGTAAACTTCAACATAAGTTTATAACATGGATTTAGAAGTTTAAATCATATATTTACATTTACATACATTGCTGAAAGATAATTGAATCGAGTTGCATTATTACAAAAGTTTTTCGCTTTGATTTACAAAAAGAAAAGTGCAATGAGGCTCAGTTTTTGGCAAAAATTTTAATGTTTTAACAGAATATTAAGAATATATGATGTAGTTTAACATAAAACCTTTTTTTTTCACGTAATGAATTAGTACATTTCTCCTAATACAACATAAATTATAACAATAATATAAGGATTAATGATAAAATAGCTTTTTGTAATTTTACAAGCCACTGATGATGGAGTCTTCTCCCACTTTCGGAAGGGTGCTTGCCGGAAACACAATGTGGTTTTATACCCAAAAGGGATACAGCCGACATGATATTCAGTGCCAGGCAAATACAGGAAAAGTCACGGGAGCAAAATCGTCCTCTATACAGGAGTTTTAAAGACATTGTCAAGGCGTTCGACGTTGTTAACCATCAGGCTCTGTGGAGGATATTGAAGCTCAACGGATGTCCCCAGAAATTCATGCAGATACTTTGACTCCTTCACGATCATAGAAAATGTCGGACATGGAGGTGGCATATGCCTCGCACAAACATATTGACAAGGTCTCCCGTCAGCACAATGTGCAATGTATTCAACACAATTTCACGTAATTGTGACATATTTTATGTAAAGAATGTCAAAGAATTGTTTCCACTTATAGAGGAGTCATACGGAAGTGACGCCATATTCTGATACCTAAGTATATATAATCATGTGTTTGTTTCCATTTTTTTTTATTATATATGTTGTGCGCCTAAAAAATTGTTATAATGTATTCTTTATTATGGTGTGCTATAATTTTAATCTGTTGGTGGTATTTTATTATACATTTTTATTTGTTAAATAGTGATATGTTACGTAGTACTGTTTGCTCTGTCAATGGATATTTCTGTTGGACAATAAATGCTTTATTTATTTATTTATATGCATTTCTGCTGGCACGCTACTGTTTTTTCTTACATTCTTCAACATCTCTCTCTATTTAATCCGCCAGTTCCTTCCATGCGTCATTTTTTTAAAATTTGTTAAAATATTCCTTATGACGAGGATCCCAAAGAATTGCTTTTTCTCTATATTTATCAATCAAAATAAGAGTTATCTCACGCTCCCGCTGCATGAATTTTATTGTCTAAATAATATTGCAATAAATGCGACCATCCCTTAACTCGCAACGAACAAACTGATTGACTAGCGCCGAACACTACAAATGGATTCGCGATAAAAACGACAACACGATGGAGCAGCCGCAAGCGCGAGCAGTTCGCGGCGAGCGGCTCACCTTTCTGTATTCATTACGCATAATGCTCGATGTGTAACATGTTACATTACAACGTTCAGTTACAAGTCGGTCTCCGCCTTTAGAAGAATTCTTGGAATCAAATGGCAGGACCGACGAACAAACACCAGCCTTCTGGAGGAAGCTGAATCAACTACCATTGAGGCGATGATTGTGAGGCACCAGCAGCGATAGACTGCCACGTAATTCGCATGCCAACGGATGCTCTTAAAACCAACATGAAGAAATGTGGTTTAGATGTGAAGAGCTACTGGGAACAGATTGCGGACGACCGACCGAGATGGAGGCGTACTATTTATGCGGGTCATCAGGTTTTTGAAGAGCAGCGTCGACGACATGAGGATGCAAAGAGGCAGCATCGAAAGGAGAGAGAACGTATCGATGGAGCAGCGCACCTACAACAGCCGGTAAATGGTGGTGATTGAGTGTGTCAATTTTGTGACAAGGTTTGCGGCTCGACGATAGGTCTGTTTAGCCATCTTAGAGTTCACAACAGAAATCCCTGAGTGGGAATAATTCATACTCGTTAGCGAGTGAATGATGGTGCTGCGAAAAATGTTTATCAACCAAACATTTTTTTAGAGAAATCTATTAAATTTGTTTCGTGGAGGTTCACTTTTATTTTAAGAACACTTACGTAACTACCTATGAAGGAGGTTAAGTGCATGTACCACATCAGATTTTATTTTGTATCCTACGGAAAGGTATAGGTACCTTATCAATTGTTTGTTAAAAGGCATGTACATTGGATGCTCGAATAAATTAAGGCACACAAGTATTAGAAAAGTATTTTTTAGATTGTTACGGTAAATCACAAACAAATAAATTTTACGTTTTTCTATTGAACATTTCAGAGAAATCTACATTCAAAATGCCACAATACTACTAATAACAAATAATAATAATTAATTTTTGTATTGCTAGATAAGCACGAATTTTATTACTAATTCCTTATAGGAATTAAATTAATAGTTTTTATTGTTAATGTTATTTTTAATTGTAATTAGTTTTGAAGAAAGTACACACATAATATAGTTACACTTACATGAATTATGCGAGCGAAATAATTAAATATATTCTGAAATAATCCATTACGACGAGGAGCGGGATGTATTTACAAATCAAAGACGTCTACTCCACAAAATGTTTTATATTCATGTTCTATTCAGCCAAACATGTTTCGCAACATGCTGTTCCATCTTCAGTGGTATTTATAATCCTTACAAAGAATCTTACCTAGTGTCTAAATTGTAATATGGATTTTTGAAAACATGAATACATAGGCACTAGAATATACAAAAGAAATTCAGAGTTGAGCAGTTATATAATGCTGACAAAACCACTTACCATTTTGTGAAAAACTATTCAATAGTAGAAACAGGGAAATGAGGTCAGTCCATAAAATATTTAGAAAACACAAAAATTAATTATACTAATTATTAACAGTAAACTTCATAGTAAATGAATATATCCTTAAGCCCAGATTAAAGTCTAAAGACCATTTGTGCAAATTTAATTTCGAATATCTATTCTGCAGAATTACTTCCTTTAATAATTTCATAATTTCATAGTGAAATATACAGGGTGTGCCTCACCCTCTGTACATACACGACGCGACTGTCTCTTGTATCCAAACAAAATAAAATTTGTAAAACGTTTTATAATACCTCCGAGTAGCATCGGCATCATTGGAGTACATCCAACGCAGTGTGTGAAAATAATAATATGGCGTTACCTATAAATAAAATATTTTAAAACTAGACTAAAGGACTTTCTATGTTCCTATTTTGTTTAGACGCCGTAACTACCAGTATTCTGAACGGGCAAAAATAGGGCATAATATGATTATCGTGCCACCCACGACCATATTCGTTGGCTAGCGGGATATTGGCCCTTTGTATTGGTAGTAGGTCTGTTCGGATATCTTTGAACGCGTGATTATAGCTTCTTGTAAGACTCTGATTTGGGATCGAATTAAGGACTTATAGTTTCTCGTGTTATCCCGATGAAGGTGACAACACCGCACTACTAGACATACTGTGAGATTGGAAGCCTTGTAATCGGCTGGTGAACCGCACATCAGAAGCATAACGTAATATCTCATAACGGAGACGAACGAATCAACTGTGGATTTAAAAGTATCGGGTTTTGTTCCTTTTTCTTCTCTTTGGAGGCACTATTTATACGTACATATTTTATATTTCAGATCTTCTAGGCCAAATTCTTGGACGAAAAATAGTTTATTTTGCCCCCTTTCCTACTTTTTACGAACGCCTATGTAAACAAAATTGTTATGCTGCATGTTGTAGGTTATCTTATATCAAAGCTATATATAATTGGCTAATTTTTAGTTTTTGACCCATTTTTACACTATTTTCGAACGCCTGTGTCAACCAGTTCATTTATGTAACATTTTTACGTTATATTCACAACTATGAAAAATTATTCCGTATTTCGAATAAGTTTAGGAAGTATATATTTTTCTATTTTGACCCCTCTTCCACTATTTACGAACGCCTATGAAAACAAGTTATTTATAACACATTTTATAGCTTATATTCTATCAAAGCTATAAATAACTAGTCAATATTTCTGCTATGTTTAAGAAATACGTCTTTCTAACCTTTTTACCCCATTTTACACTTTTTTCGAGTGTCAATGTGGTTTAATTGTTTAGGTTAAATATTTTAGGTTATATTTAATTAAACGCACGAAAAACTATTCAAAATTTCGGATAAGTCTAAGAACTATGATTTTTATAATTTTTGAACCCTCTTTTAAACCCTTGCTTACGCTCAATGTTAATTACCACCTATAAATATCCTGCAATATTTTCGTACCAAATGTGGTTAATATCCGTTTTCGGGTTATCAGGGATACAAATTTTTTCTGAACCTTTTATAGAATTTTCACGGACGCCTATGGTACACTAATTTTTGTAGTGTATTTTTAAAACCAATTCAACTAGTTAAATATAAAAAATTTTACATTTTAAATATATTTTTATTTTATCCCCTTTTCTACTATTTACGAACGGCTATGTAAATAAAAATTTTATGCTGCATTTTGTAGGTTATCGTATATCAAAGCAATATATAATAATTAGCCAATTTTTCTGGTATATTTGGGAAACATTTTTTTTTCGTTTTTCACCCTTTTTTTAGACTATTTTCGAACGCCTGTGTGAACCAATTCTTTTATGGAATACCTTTGAGCTTATATTGTATCACAACTATGAAAACTTATTCCATATTTCAAATAAGTTTAGGAAATATATATTTTTTTATCTTTTGACTTTTTCTTTTTCCACAATTTACGAACGCCAATGAAAGTAAGTTATTTATGACACATGTTATAGGTTATATTCTATCAAAGTTATAAAGAACTGGTTAATATTTCTCCTATGTTTAAGAAATACGATTTTTTTAAATCTTTTACCCCATTTTACACTATATTCGAACGCCAATGTGGTCTAATATTTTATGTTCAATATTTTAGGTTATATTCAATTAAGTGCGTATAAAATTATGCAATATTTCGGATAAGTTTAAGAACTATGAATTTTTTTAATTTTTGTACCCTCTTTTAAACCTCTTGCCTACGCTCAATGTTTTCCAAAATCTAATCAGCTCCTTGGCATGTCCAATAGTATTTTTGTCCCAAATTTGGTTAAAATGTGTTAAGTGGTTTTTGCGTTTTCGTGGATACAGACAGACAGACAGCCATTTTTTTAAAACAACTTATTTATGTATAAATTGACCAAAAACAAGTATTTCCGATGAAATAAAAAAAAAAAAATTCATGAAACTAATAGTCTCCATATACTTATATATTACATATACCTATATGATATGGAGAGCTAAAAATTCAGAATTATGATTCAACGGTTAGCAAAATATTATCGTTTGGATCAACATTAAAATAGCTTTGTGGGCCGTAACCTATGAGCGGCAACTATAAGGAAAATGGTTCGAGTTAAATATCTTTACGAGAACAGCTTTCAAACTATATAGGATATTTCAAACAGACGCGGCAATAGTTAAGTGCGTCATTTCTCAGGTCATTTTATGAAAATTTCCCTAAACATACGTCCGGAAATGCATTGTTTCCAAGATAGAAGGTGTTTAAGTTTTTTTGTAAATATCGGGCAAATAATTAGGCAGCATTGTTGCTAGAAATAAGGAGCTTATATGGCTCTAACTAGATCAAAATTATTGAGTCCAATGGCGTTAGAGGGGTTAATAAAAATTATTGACAAAAAAATGTACGCCTCGGACTGTAATTATTGTCTTGAGATAAAGCTAAAACTATAACATTTTTCTTTTGTTATCTTTTTCATAATAATAATTCAACTAAAAATAACATTTGGAGGCAAGATAAAAATAAATAAATAAAATTAACAGTTATACCTAATAGAAAAATTGCAAAAACTGTTGAAAGTGAGCATCTCTCGCTCGGATACATGAACCCATTTTCTCCTCATTGACTGGCGACCTCTCTCAAAAATACCAAGGTTTCTAAACGAATTACATTCAGCAATAATGCGATTCCTTAGGTCCTCCACATTAGGAGTAACGTAAACTAAGGACTTCAGGTGGCCCCACATGAAAATATTTAGTGGGATTATATCCGGAGATCGTACAGGCAAAAAGTGTTGTCCACTTCGGCCTATCCAGCGATTTCCGTATATTACTGTTAAAAGCTCACGAGCAACTTGACTAAAAGGCGTTGGTGCACCATCGTGCATAAACGACATTGTATTTCTTATTGCCAATTGTACGTTTTCCAGAAATCCAGGAAATGTGTGATACAGAAAGTCGCGATATTCCTCTCTGGTAAGTCTTCCTGGTAGAAATACGGGCCTAACTAAGCAGTCACCCATAATTCCAATCCAAAGTTTCAACGAGCACTAATTTTGAAAATGATCTTCAACTATCGCATACGGATTTTCATCACACCATAAATGGTTGTTATGAAAATTTCATATTGCACTTCTTGAAAAACTCACTTCACACCACACCATCAACAGTAGTAGTTGAGCAATTTCAACAATTTTGTGCAAAAGCCATTGATCAGAATGCCATACATGAAAGAAAACCAGCAGGATTAACACGTTGGCTGTGCCATGGATAAAACAAATTGTCCTTAAGAATGCGCCAAACAGTACTATTACATACTTACTTTCAATACCTGAACAACTTTTCGAGTAGAAGTACCTGGATTTTCTTCAGCCCATCCTACTCCAGCTCTACCGTTCTTGCTATCATTGGCCTTCCTGTTCCTGCACTTCATTTTAGTGTGCCTGTTCCATGAAATTTTTCTATCAGAAGCCACACGCTGAGGAAATCTTTCAGTGTACAATCGCCTAGCTTCTAATACATTGCCATCAGCGAGTCCATAAATATAGTGCATGCCGGTCATGATAGGCATTTGTATAGTGTCATGTTCATGTTAAGAGACTTCAACACATTTGACAGATTCAAAATGATTGGCGCAGTCAAATAACATCAACGTTACTGATTGTTAGTTGAATTATTCGGAAGTGGAAGGGGTTTTTATGGTTTTTCCCTCTATTTTTTAACTACCACTGAACTTGGAAATCCCTGGTTCGTTGTTGTTTTAATAAAATTAGAGTTTTTAATACATATATAAATACTTTGCGATGCAGATTCTGAATGCCTACTAAAAGGCGCGTAACACAATAAAACAACAAAAAGGGTGCGCAAAGCTCTAGTTACAGTGTTGCCACTGTGATACCAAAATACCTAAACACAAACATAAGTTCTTTGGTATGTTGAAAACTCTTGTACATTTTTATCTCGTAAATGAAGCAACATATATAAGATACAAGAAATAGAAAAGTTGTAGTTTTAGTTGCTTTATCTCATGACAATATCGAAATTAAATTACAGTCACTGGCGTCCATTTTCTTTGTCAATAAATTTTATTTGCCCCCCAAACTTAATAATCTTGATTTAGTTAATGCGATATAACCTCCCTATTTTTAGCAACAACGCTGCCAAATTTCAAAGAAATCGGCGAGGAGATACTCTTATATGACTTAATTAAAAAAAACGTGATTTACAAAAAATTTTAACACCTTGTATCTTGGACTATACCTTAAATTAATCATTTGATAAATATTCATGTTTTGTTATAAAAATAGGTAAAATACAAAAGTATTGTGATAATTTATTCTCTCAAAGTTATAAAAATTAAATTCTGGTAAGCAAATAGTCTGCACAGGGTGTCACAAATTCGATGTTTTTGCAGAGTATCTCGACAACCAGATGAGATGGAAAATAAGTGGTTAATTTTCAGATTCAACGGATACTTGAATGTATTCCCTACATCACTAGTTTACATGGCCATGTACCAGTAATAAAGAATTTTCCAAATGTAGCGAACATTATGAGAAACACTGTATAAATAATATATAAATAAAAATTTGTTACAAAACATTAAAATAAATTATTTATTGCAAAATATTCGCATAGGTACGTTAAATATGTAATTATTGTAATCATTTTTTTTTCTTTCTTCAAGGTAAACGTCGACGTCTATTATGAATCACTATGTCCTGATTCACGAAAATTTTTCACACAACAACTGTACCCCTCACTACAAGGAAACCTATCCAACTACGTGAATCTCACCTTGATCCCATATGGAAAATCAACGGTAAGTTATGAATTTCAATGGTATTAAAAGATTTTGATGTCAACAGGTCGTTATGCATAGTGATCTACGTAATTACTTATTGCTTTGGAATTAAATTCTAATTAAAAGTTATTTTAATACATGCTGTTGCAAAACAAATGCACAAAGCTTTAAAGGGTAATTCTGTATTAAAAATAATGGATAGTTTGTCTTATAAACGTCATGTGCCCAAGTTCACACTTGCGGAGTTATCGGGCTGTAAAAATGGCGAAAAAAAAAATACTTTTTATTTTTTTTAAAAGGATCAAAAAGCAAGATAGTGCTATAACAGACAGTATTACAGTTGTCAAAATGCGTATTTGATATATTATTTCCCTTACAAAAATATTTCAGAGGGGTTCATGCAGGCTTATGCCGACGATACCCAAATTCATTTCCCATTTGAATTTCATGAATTTCCTAATGCTAATCAAGTTGGAAATGCAGAGCTAGATAATTTATACAAAATTGCTGAAAGTCATAACTTAAATTTGAATGCTAAGAAGTCATATGTTATGTTTTTCGGTATCAAGAATCACATTTTGAATTTAAAACAGAACTTTAAAATAAATATTAATGAATCTTAGCTTCCCAGTGTCGATACGGCGAAGAATCTTGGAGTTGACTGATTTTCATTTCATGTCAAGAAACTTTCACAAAAATCTTATCTCTATCACTTAAACTTCTATATTCTAATAGACACATTTTAGACAAAAGTTTGCATAAGGGATTGTGTGATTCACTCGTCCTTTCTCATTTCAATTATGGCGATTTTATTTATGGACAGTGTCTAGATCATTTTTATAAAAATCGCATTCAATTAGGAAGTACGATCATATATCCCATATTTATGTAAGTTTAATGTGGTTGAAAATGGATAACCGTTGGCATTTTCATTTGGGTAACTTTCTCTTTAATATTCTTAAGTGCGGCAACGCCCCTGCATCTATAAAAAGTAGTCTTAATTTTAGAACTTCAATTGATCGACTGAATATTAGATATCCTCATAAATTAACCCCACCTCGTCATCATACTGCCTTGTATCGTAGATCTTTTACGTATAACGCCACCAGCTTATACAACTCATTGCATGGTGATTTAACTCAGCTTAGTAGTTTTGAGGGTTTCAGGAGACTTTTTAAAGATTTTCTTATTAGAAATCAGCGATTATGTATTAGAAGTCAGCAATAGTATAATTACCTGTCTTATCCACACATGTCTTCCTATACTTAATGATGATTGTAACTAAGAATGGTGAGCGTGATTTGCCTGATTGTTAATGTATTCTTTTTTATCTTCGGTCTATCGTCTCGTTAAGTAGCATAGCCAAGCGAGCTAGACTTCGCCAGATTGTAGCTGCACACAAAATTTTGCAATTTTATTTGTTTGTTTATTGATACTTGTAGTTGTATATTTTTTTTTTCTTCCAATAAAGGCCATTCATTATTATTATTGTTAGAGAAGACTACACCTCCTGTTTTTAAGAGAACTTTTAAAAAACTGTCAACATAGTTGAGGAAAAAATTGATTCTCTGTTCGTCGGAAATTGTTCGACTAAAAAAAGAATACCTTGCAAATCAAATACAATTAAATAACTCTCGGCACAATTGGAAGCTTTTAACGGATAAGGGGATATACCAAGAAAATAAAAATGTAATACCTGAACAATTGCAGGATGTAGAAAAAATTAATGAATAATTTGCAAATATACCCATTATTCCACCAGATGGTGAACATAAAATTTTTACAAGAACAATCGCATTCAAAATAATGCTGATGATTTCTGCTTTCAAATGGTTGACATGGATGAAATACTTATAGCTCTAAACTCAATAAAATCAGATGCAGGGGGTAACGATCGGATTAGCATAGATATGCTACGTCGCAGTTATCCACATATATTGCCAGTGATTCTTCACTTGGTTAATTATTGCATAGAGACGAATAAATATCCAACACCCTGGAAAACCAGTAAAGTAATTCCCCTACCAAAAGTTAGATCTCCGTCTCACTATAAAGAACTCCGTCCGATAAGTATATTACCTGCTATTATCAAAATTATAGAGCGTATTTTAAATGATCAAATAAAGGGATACATAGATAATCACAGTTTACTTCACTATCTGGAAAAATTTCGGGTTTGAAGCAATTGGAAAATGGGGTACCGCAAGGGTCAATTTTAGGGCCAGTTTTGTTCTGCTTATATACGTCACAATTATTAAAACACATTAAACACTGTGATGCGCATGTTTATGCCGATAATACAGAAGTATATGTGTCCTTCCCACCAAGTAAAACCTTAGAAACAATAACAAAACTAAACCAGGATTTAACATCATTGGTTCAAACATCTCGTAAGCATGGTATTGAGATCAATCCTCAGAAATCAGTGCTTTTATGGTTTGGAAACTCCCATAAAAATAATTACTTGGATATTATGGAAGTTCGCGTTGAAATATACCGCTAGTCAATAAAAATTGTGCTAAAAATTTAGGTTTGTTGCTAGATCCGACTTTGCGTTTTTCAGATCATATTAGTCAATGTGTTAAGCGAGCATTTATGAATCTGAAACTTATTTATAGTAATCGCAAATTATTGAACATTTCTACTAAGAAAATGTTGTGTGATGCACTTGTTCTCTCTCACTTTAACTTTGGAGACGTTGTATATGGTGCTTGTCTTACAAGGGTGGACGAGAACAGAGTACAGCGAATGCAGAACTCCTGTGTTCGTCTTGTGTGTGGGATTAGGGGGAGAGAACATGGAGATGAGAATGAATGAAAGGAGGACTCTACATTGTTTGGTGCTATATAACAAAGTCATACATGCTAAGAAGCCTGGGTATTTGTATAACAAGTTAAAATTCCGGGGATGTTTACATGATGTGAATATACGACATACAATGAATGTTTCAATGCCGCCTCATTCTTCAGCAATGTTCGAAAGATCTTTTTCTTACAATGGTTGTAAAGCTTACAATAAGTTGCCGTTGCATTCTACAAGTATGTCTGGTGAACGGTTTAAGACCTTTCTAAAAAATAATATAACCGACTTGCTTACTTAAAGAGATTTATGATTTGGATTATAAGTTGTTAATGTCATACTAACATATATTTCTTTTTTTTTCTAACTTTTTGTTCTGCTTGATTCTTATTTTTATGTATTCTTTTTTTTTTTTAATTTATTTTTTTTTAATTGTTGTATTACTGAGCATTTGAGTGGTATTGAATGATATTTATTTTCATATCAAATTTGTTTTCATTTGGGTGTTAATGCAGGATTTGTGTTATATTATTGATTTGTAAATGTTTCTTTATAGTTTTAGTTAGGTTAAGTGAGGAAGCTGCAGCTTCAACTTCGCCTTTTGTAAAATATTTTATTTCTACAATAAGTCTTTTATTATTATTATTATTAATTAGATAACCTACTTTCATTTATATTTCTCAAAGTTCTAGCATTCCCTTGTTTTTCGCTATTAAAAAATCAAACTGATTTTCCGCATTCTTTCCGGACCGATAACGCCGGAATGGTAAACTTTTGACCTCACGTTTATAGACAACCCCCCATATTTTGAACAAGGAATCGCCTCTTAAAGTTTTTCGCATTTGTTCAGTTACATCCTGTATATGAGGTTATCATAAAGTTATCATGTTGATACCACATGTTTTGAACAATATTCAGAGGTAGGTACATCCTCAATAAATTCGAGTAGGCGGTTTTGTAGAAAATGACTGTATTGATTTGAGTTTACATGCCCATTAATTCCGAACACGGCCATAATTGATTGTTAAACATGCCACCCCAATAGTATATTAAGTATTGAGAACAGTAAGTGTAGTTTACCGATCGACGACAATGTTTTGAAAATTGGAGGAGATCGGTAAACTACACTTACTGTTCTCAGTATTAATATACTATTATAGCTAATACATCAACTCCAGTATTTGCTCATAAAGTTGCCGACGTTCTTCTAAAAGTGTCCAGTATACATTTTGAAGTTCTAAAACTTTAGAAATTTCGCAATTTTACTTGGAATTGACGAAAACGTATTTTTCCCTACAGACTGGTTTAAGCATTTTCCATTTTGATATCGCATAAAGAAGCGCGGATTAATAGTGGTCATGTGGGATCTTGTATCAATGTACTTTTGAATTATTTTAAAATGACAAACCTGAGTGTCGTCACTTTTTGTCACTGTAAAGGTATACGTGACATTCCATTTTTGGAGTCAGGAATGGTCACAATTATGACTTCTTGACATATTTTAACATTGTCCATTTTCATTCCACAGAGTTCATTAGAACGGCACGCCCCAGCAACTCCCATTACCATTACGACCTTCTTCAATGAGTATATATCATCGGGGGCTTCCAGCATGAACTAATTCACATCTTCCCTGTTAAACACATTCGATTTTTTGGGTCTATAACCATCATTTTTTCGTTCCAAAAATGCTCGAAGTTTTGTGTACTTAGAAATATCTATATTGTCCGCTTATAAAAAGGGTGGACTTCAACATCGAATACTCACGCCATAAGCTCGATGGGGACTTCAATAAAGCACTTTTCTCGTGGAAATACGACAAAAGCAAGGTTTCTGAGACTGCAGTAGCCGTCTGGCTTTGGCACCAATTCTTAAAGGATTTATATGCTTTTTTCCACTTTTCCGGTAGTAGAGAGAACAAGCAATATTCGCTGATTCTTCTATGTCTGAAACATCCAATTTGTCCACACAGAATCAAATAATTCGGCTTCTTCAAACTTTTCGCTATGAATTGTCAACTTGACGTTGTTGATAAAATGAAAACTGCTTAAGGTGCTCTGGCAACGGATCACGGCTGCCTTCATAATTTAATGAGAATGCTATCGAATGTAATAATAATGAAAATTCAAGAATATATCCAGCATTTTCTTGTAAACATACAATATAGGGAGGGGGAAAAATGTTATATACTATATGGGATGTAAGTACATTAACCAGTCTCGAACTTTTTTGCCAGCCCTCGCTATCGCTCTGGCGCAAACTCGTCCTCGGCTGGTAACTGTTACTTTCATCCCTTATAGTATAAATAACTATTCTCCGTTGATCTCAAATCTTTTTTTTTTTATCTGAGATAATTTTATTTTCGTGTGAATAATAGAAACAAATAATTGAGCTACCTTAAGGGTTACTTAAATCTGAACTTGTTTTAATAATATAATTTTCATTTATAATTAAAGGTAAATCGGAAAATAAACATTTAAGCAACTAAAGTCATTAATTTAGTTTTTGGAAACAAAAGAAAAACGGAAATAAACTTAAATGTTAACCATATTATAGAAATATAAATAAAATGTAATAAAATATATTATAAAATATATTGTGGCCCTTCATAATTAGCTTATTTTTTTTTACTGGACTGAGCTTGGTCTCGCGGCATCCCTACTTAACAGCTCCTGGTTATCTAGAATTTATACTAAACTTCTTGCTCCGTTTGTTCCAAAACATAAATGATTTGTGGCTTCGTGAGACAATACTATAATAGAACGTCGCATAGTGGGGTATTTGAGCAATCTGGCCGGCCATAAATCGATTTCGTAAACTTTATCGCAGGTAGAAAATACGTGTATTTTATAAGCAGGGATAGTTTAGGCATATAATAAACCCCTTCTCAACCTTATAGCACACTGTTCACAATCGTACGATCAGTTGAAATTCGACTAACCTAAAGCAGACATATTAATTTCCGCCGTAGTTAGCAGATGTGTAGTTAAAGAGTGTTGTGATTTGTATTGTTTATTTAGACTTATAAAATAATAAATTATGGATTGTGGAGAACCAGGTAAGTGTGTTTAGTTTTCACAAATCTTTGTTATATAATGCATTTTAGTAATTTTAAAATTAGCTTTTTCTATTGATAGTTTGTTTTCATGCTTTTTTTTTTCAATCTAGTTTTACTTTGTAGGAACAAAGTTGTACTTCCGGATATTTCCCGGAATCGATATCAGTTTGTTTTGAAAGTTTAGGCTTTGTTCTTCAAAAAATGTAATTTTTTTTTGCGAAAAAATGCGATTTTGTAAATTATTGCTATTTAAAGCAAATAACTACATGTAAAATCGATAAAATAACTACTGGTATTAATTATTTCCTTTTTCCGTTCTTAATTGTTGTTTTTTTTTCAGGGACGTCAAATGTACGAGTACTGACTAGAAAACATTTATTTTCTATTATGCAGCGACAAAATTTGAATACCATGAACGAAAAGTTGGAATTTCTAGAAAACCATCTTCTCGAATCGGAAGATTTTTCAACGGAGCAAATTAGTACACTAAAGCACGATTTGTCACGTTTTAAGTCAGAAGTAAAGAGCAGGTGGTCTAAAGCGTTAAGAAAAGAAGAATACTTCTTAAAGAAAAATAACGAATTGCTCCAAGGAACATTTCATATTCCAAAGGTTGTAAAGAGACCCGGTCGACCCGCAAAGTTGTTTGAGGCATCAAGTGAGAGGACTAAAAGAAGAAAAACCGAAGGGCTTCGCAAAACAACTAACTTAGAGGTGCTCACTTACGCGACGCAGTCTAAGCTAGTAGAAAGTGGCAAAAGAGATGCTTCCTTAGTTCTAAAAGAAATTACAAGTACCCCAAAACGAGCAACAAAATATAAGAAAGCTTTTTATCGTACTCAGAAAGTGTCAGCTCTCAATTGTCGCCGAAGCAGGCTATTGCCATGTTTGTTGAAGCAGGACTTTCCAGGAGGCAGTACGAAATAATAAGAAGCACTCAGAAAAAGTTATTTCCTTGTTATAGTCTTCTACAAAAAGCTAAACTAGAGTGCTACCCTGATAAGGCAGCATACTTAGTAACCGAAACTTGTGCTGAAGTAAAACTGCAAAGCTTAATGGACCATACCGCTACTCGATTATTGACCCATTTTTAAAACTGCATACCGAAAGAAGCGATACGTTTGTTTTGATGTGCAAGTGGGGTTGTGATGGAGCACAACAAGTTCAATTCAAACAAAGATTTGGTAACGATGCTGCTTCTGACGCCAACTTATTTCAAAGTTCTTTTGTACCCCTTCAGCTAAAAAGGTCCAAAAGCAATGAGGTTATATGGCAGAATCCTACTCCGTCATCTCCCCGTTATTGTCGCCCCATACGAATTAGGTTTGTTAAAGAAACCACAGATATAACAATGCAAGAAATAGATTGCGTGAAAGCTGCCATAAATAATTTACAACAGACAAATGTCACGATAGATAATAACTGTTACAGTGTTGACTATAGTATGATGTTCACCATGGTTGACGGAAAAGTCTGCAATGCTGCCACAAATACTACATCAACAATGAGATGCTATATCTGTGGGTTAACATCCAAAGATTTTAATAATTTAAACGTAAAAAGAGACGCTAATCCAGAGGCACTAAACTTCGGACTGTCTATTTTACATGCGCGAATCCGATTTTTTGAAACAATTTTACATTTATCCTACAAGTTACATATAAAAAAGTGGCAACTGAGGACGCTGCAGTGAAGCAAAGAAAAATACAAATACAGGATGATTTTCGACGCAAACTGGGCTTAATAGTAGATGTACCTAAACCTGACTCCCACTATGCACAAAATATTAATTCATGGCCCAATGGTTATCGAAAATGCGCTGCTTCCGATACGTCAATTATCAGAGAAGGCATCAGAAGCACGTAATAGGCATTTCAGGATCTATCGCCAAAATTTTGCAAGAAAGTTTTCAAGAGAATCTTGCAATTTGGATGTGTTGAATAGGCTCTTGCTTACTTCCGATCCTATTATAACTGGAATGAGACCAGTACCTAAAAAGCATAGTAAACCGTTTTCCAAAGAAACACTAACTTTGTTACTTTCGGCTTCACCTAATGTGCAAACAGAGTCGCAGTCGGAATCATCAACGGATGATGAAGAAGAGACTGTTGATTCAGACGAAGAAGGATGGGATTCATCCAGTTAAAACATTTTTTTATTCGAATTTTTTTATAATATGTTTGTAAAATTAATAATAAAGTTACCCAAATGTAGATTACTAGTGGACACACTGTACATACGTGTCTATTTTTTTGGTTTTACTATAAATTATACTTACAAATATCCTAAATTTACTCAATTCTTCCTGAAGTATAACCTATTTGAGTTATATATTTTTGGCCGCCCAGATTGGTCAAATACCCCACTGTGCGTCGGCCTCGCCTGATTGAATTACTTTTGATATCTTTTTGTGTTACGTTAATATAGAAATAATTTTGTGGCATAACGGGCGAAACATTTGTTTAAATTAGCAGTCAAATTTCTTGCAACCAGACATGCAGCTAGCAGGAGACCATTTCATCCTTCTGCTAGCATTAAATTTCTGGGGTATCAAGCAATGTATCAAGCAATGCTTCGGACGGAGGTGTCCAAGCGTTCGGTCGCCGATCTTCAATGCCAAAATACAGTGAAAATTACAAAAGTAATTTGTGCACGTCAGTATTATTAGAGTTTAAATAATTTGTAGCAGAGCAGATAACATTACTTGATTTAAGATTGAATTTGAACAAAGTTTTTTTTGCCCGTTTTTTTTCTTTGTTCAGGAGTGTATAACTTAAAATATTATTGAAGAAGTTGCTCGATGCCATCTTGTTCAATAAAACATGAAACTTTATCCTCAACCCTTTATTAAGACGGATTAGTGCAATGTTCATAGATCGATTAGTTTCGATAGAAGTTTGCGGTTTTAAGTATAGTGATAACAGAATATTATGTAGTTATTTTTAGAGAACACACTGTATGAAGGAAATTGCAAATTACAACTACATAATATATAATAACTATATATTAATTATTGCACCTTTCAAATAATAACTAATAACAAGTGATTATCATCAATTATGCCTAATAATTTGTGGGTAAGCATAAACTTAATAACAAATGGTATATCTACCGGAAATTAAAAAAATAAAAAGTGTTGAAATTGCCAAATATGATAAGGTAATGGCTTTATTATTTTTTTGTTGTAATTTCCGATCGACGTAAACAAAATATTTATCTTTGTTGCTACACTTTGGTATAGTAAATATTTGAATACCTAATTGATTTCAACTATAATTAAATTACTATTTTCATATTAATTTCTGACATTCAATACTGTATCTGAGAAGTTCCATTCTAAAACTATCATTGTCATATTTAGACTGAATATATTGAATAGTTTACGTTTTATTTCTTTCAAAATGAAACTACATTTTATTAAACTAATATTAAATTTTAGAGCGGATATCTTCTTCTGGACAGTAGATAAAGTGCGTTTTGACACCTTCTTGTTCCTCGAAGAAACTCATCTTTTCGCTCAAAAACCGGAAACTAGAAATTAGCTGAACTCTTTAACTTTTAAGTGTATGTTTTTTTTGTCTTGATAATGTTTTAATATGTGAGGGTGTAAGTATTTAAAAATGCTCCAAGCTCCCATAATCAGGTTAAATCTAGAGATATTTATGTCCTAACGTAGATTCCTCCTATTGTAACAACTATCCTATCATTAGAAACCAACAGAGACCATTGCACTCAAGCATGGACTCTTCTGCAAAAGGATCTTAGAACGGTGACTTTAACACATGATGAAGCAAACGAAATTGGCTCCCAGAGAGAGAATCAACAAGGAACGACTGTACCTGAATCTACTGTCATTAAAAGCCGTGTAGAATATATAATAGGAACCTACGTTACAAACTATTTCTATTCTTTGGCTGTTGCAGATGTAATGACTGAATACTTTTGAATAGTATCTAACTGGCATCTTCATTCATGTAATTTATTAATGAATGCCCTCTAATGGAAAATACCCAATCAATTTCTTTTAGTTCATGTGGTACATTCTTA
Organism: Apoderus coryli; assembly: GCA_911728435.2. NCBI lineage: Eukaryota > Metazoa > Arthropoda > Insecta > Coleoptera > Attelabidae > Apoderus > Apoderus coryli. The sequence continues at coordinate 29,932,149 of OU452198.1, read as the reverse complement.
GAGGGAAAATAATCGTAAATTACGAGCATTGTTGAATTTCTATGTTGCCCTCCGCAACTGTCCCGTCGGACGACCCAGTTAGAATTTTTTTTGAAACACATGCAAAGAAATTTGTAAAATAGCACAGTAAAACGTTTCATTCCTAGAAAAATATTATTTAATAGTTTTCTTCCAAAAATTACTATTTAAGCTGCTGTAGAAATTTTAGCGCATTAACAGATTTTACCGTGCTGTCTTATAATTTTCAGAATGCTCCTAATAAGCAGCAAGAAAGAATGGGAATTAATCCATGATTTTCGCAAGACAAGGAAATTCTTTCGATTTTTTTACCGATTATCGCAGGCGAAATACCATGTTATAAGAATTCGGAATTTAAGGTTTATTTCTTGGTTTGTCTAGTACAGAGTGAATCACAACTAACGGGGTGGTATATTATAGGAACATTACTTTGATTTTTTAATTTTTTTGTTCAATACGGGCATTTTGAAAATACTGCCTATTATACACACGCACACTGAATATAGCACATCAAAAAAATTTAGCATTACCAAAGTGCTATTTTTATGGGACACGCTATGTTTGAGAGTGTATTTCGATAGCACTTAAAAAAATAAATAGAAATTAATTAATTAATATTTCATATACCTATTTTGAATAATTTGGTAAAAAGAAATTATTAGTGTTTCTCAAGAAAAAAAATTCTGTCAAAAAATTTCCCTAAATTCGTAATTTATTCTGTTGTGTCAGTTTATATTGAACAGTGTGGCCGAATTAAATATATAATTTAAACATCAATCATTTTCTCAAATAGAACAGCCTGTATATTTTTGTTTTCACAAATTCAAAATTTAATTTCCATCTATTTCAGTTAGAATTGATGTACCTAACTTGGTTCGTATTTATACAGGATGTCCCAAAAACACTCCCCACCCTTTGGGGGTAGAATCTACGACCAAAAATAAGACAAAAATCATTTATGTCAAAATTTCTAAAAATGTCTCCTTATGAAATTGTGACCATTTTGAATATTAAAATGAAGTAATTTTCGAAAATAAAATCAAATGTTCAAAATCAAATTATTTATTAACTAAAGGCATAATAAGACAAAAACATTTAAATTTACAAAGGCAAGTATTCGAAATGCTCACCATTTTGTTCAATGCATGCGTGCAAACGTCGAATAAAAATGTTTACTACACGGCTTATTGTTTTATTGTTTCGTTTGTAATTTGTGCTAAAGCTCCATAAATGCGAACAATAACATCATCTTCACTCTTGGGTAGAACATGGTAAACCGTATTTTTCAGATAACCCCAAAGCCAAAACCTTATATAAATTATATTTTTTTTTGATCCTCCTTGTAATTCTAAACATATTTCATACATAATATGTTATACCGATCGCCAGCCGTTTTCGAAATATTTGAAATTTTATGTCAAAAATAAACGCTTTCAGAATAAAGAATAATAACAATTTGTTATTATATGGAAGCTTTAATAATTTAATTTGTTAGAATATCCTAGGAGATATAAACCTACTTTAGCCGCCTAAGTAATTTTTTTTTTTAGTAAATATTAATACAGGGTAAAAAATCATATTGAAAAAAGTGTCATAATTCAAAATTTTTAAATGGCAACCCCCCTATTTATTTTTTTTTGCATCAAAAATAAGTGCAAGTTTCTGAAAGGATATCTATCTCAAAAACTGATAGTTTTCAAAATATTAGCAATTTTACATTTTTCTATTACATGAACCATCTTTAATAAATACTTTGTGCTAAGTTACATTAATTATTAAGTACTGTAGGCATGTAGGGATTTAGGAAATATTTTTTTGTCTCTAAACTGTGTGACAAATTAAAATTTTGTAAGAGAGTAAATAGTTTCTAAATAAAATGAACTATTCACAGAAAAAAAACTGGTATTGATTATACGAGGGTTAAAAAAATATGGGTAGATAAGTTATTGTGACTGAGCTTTTAAACACCCTGTAATTATAGAAATTGGAGTTTCTTCAATAAAAAACTGTAGTTTATTGGTGCAAACGCGTATCTAAAAAATGAATAAAATCTATCAAATATTTTTCGGTTTATTTGAAAAAATGTAAAAAAATATTCACTTTTAAAGCCCTCTAGCGCACAAACCAAGCAATTTTGTATATACGAGTACAATGTGTCCACGGATAGAATTGGGAAGAGGAAAATTTTTTTCATTTGTAGATTTAGAAGAAAAAGTCATTCTTTATGAAAACGTCTGCTTGTGTCGAAACTACAATTTCAAATACCAAATTTACGATTACTATACAGGGTATATTAAAAATAATATTTTTAATGATTTTGATTTTCTTGTTTTTTTTTTCAATTTTATTATTTTAATAGTAGCTATGAAATTAACCACTTTGAGAAAAATGTGTATTAGTTTTTCTGCACAATTGGTGTAATAAATCATGGTTCTGAAAATATTTTCGTAAAATTAAAAAAAAAAAAACAAAAAAAACTAAATCATTAAAAATCATATTTTTGATCTACCCTGTATACTAATCGTAAATTTGGTATTTGAAATTGTAGTTTCGACGAAAGCAGACGATTTTATAAAGAATAACCTTTTATTCTAAATCTACAAATAAAAAAGTTTTTCCTCTTCCAAACTCTATCCGTGGACACATTCTAGATAAGTTGACCTAAATCATCATATTTTAGGCCACGGACTTTGTGCTATTCCGCTGTCCACGTCATTTCCGGACACCCTGTATAATAAATATTGTATAATATGATACAACCTGAACTACGCGAGCAAATCTATAATTTAGAATTCCAAATGCGTTTACTTTAATAACAGCAGCTATTTGGGTAAAGTTCAAATAGCGTGATTTAACAAGATAGCAAACATAACGACCAACTTCTGCAATAAAAGTTTACTTTATATTAGTAGTTTATTTTTTGTTTTCTATTTCTTGTAGTGCTTTACATGCATAGAAAAATTTTGTTCGTTGTTTATTGTGTCCCGGGAATAGTTATAATCTAAACCAATTCTCAATTTTTAAATTTAATTTTAGGGTAAATAAATTATTTAAAGTAACATTTCTCTTCCAAATCAAAACCAAATATATATTACAAAGAAAAAGTTCACATAACCGGAAGTTTCGTGCTACAATTTAGTACATCTTCAGCTAAAATACAATTCTGAATTACTTAATCACTATATTCAAAACACATTATATTATTCATCGATGTTAGAGTGCTTAAGACAATTGCGTCGGAAATAAGCGAACCAATAGCATTGCTAATCTCATTATCTCTCAGGGCGAGTGGCCGCAGCATTTTAAAAAAGCAATTATTATACCTGTATTCAAATCCGGTGACAAACAAAATATCGAAAACTACCGTCCTATCAGTCTGCTCTCGAATGTTGCAAAATAGTCGAAAAAATTCTGAAGGTGAGACTCGTTAATTTTCTAAAAAGGAATTTAATTTTATCAGAGAAACAATTTGGGTTTACGGAAGGAAAAAGTACGTCGGACGCTATAGCGTTTCTTGTCCGAAGAATTTATAAAGCATTGGATGAGAGTAAGCCTTGTGCAACAGTTTTCATCGACCTGGCCAAGGCTTTCGACACAGTGTGTCACAATAAATTGAGGGAGAAATCATTTAATGTCGGTATTAGGGGGCTCGCACTACAGTTATTCAAATCCTACCTAACAAACAGAAATCAGATGGTCAAATTAAATAAAGTCTATAGTAGCTCCAAAAGAGTGTCCTTTGGAATTCCACAGGGGACAGTGATTGGTCCGATATTATTCCTCATTTATATAAATGGTCTATTGCAATTGGATTGTACTGGAGATGTATTTTCCTTCGCCGATGATACTGCATTGTTTGTAGAAGGGACAAATTGGGAGGAAGTCGAGGGTAGAATGAAGGACGGTCTGCGACAAATTTGTCATTGGTTTGATAAAAACTTGCTTACAATTCACTTGGACAAAACGACGTACGTAAATTTCACAAACAATGAAACTAAAGTCCCACCAAACAGTAAGATTACAATTGACCTGCCACAAAGAAATCGCTCTTGGGAAATTCAACGAAGAGATTGCGCTAAATATTTGGGCGTAATGGTGGACAGCCATATGAAGTGGGATATTCACATCCAGAATCTGACGAAAAAAATACGATCGCTAATATATATTTTTAAACAGACTACTCACATTCTCACAAAAAAAAACAAAATTTATCCCTATATTATGCATTGGTCCAGTCTCTATTGTCCTATGGTATAATTGGGTGGGGCGGAACACTTAAAGCCATTGATCTTAACATAAAAGAGGATATTGAAGATAATTTTTAAATTGGACACTAGATTTCCTACCGCCAGATTGCTCGGACATTGTAGCGTCCTGACCATCAGGGAAATATTTTATAAATGTTCTATAGTACATCTAAACAAACACAAACTATGAATTTACCGGAATACCGTCATTTAACAAGGCAAAAATCACTCCATAATGTGCGTGTTCCCCGAGAAAGGAGAACTATTGGACAAAGAATGTTTCTCGTGGTCGGACATAAGCTGTTCAATTTGTTGCCAAATGAGCTACGATTATGTATCTCGCGTGGGTCTTTTAGGTATAAAATATCAAGCTGGCTAAAGGAAAATAATCCTACCTTGTTGAACTGATATAACTATTTTTTTTTTCTTTCTGTAATGGTCGATAATTCGAAAAGCTGAAGTTTCCTTGGGTTATTGTTTTTTTTTTCAATATATAAGAATATATTTTTTTATATATATTTTTTGATAAGTTATAGAAAACGCTTTATTTAATATTTGATATTTTTTTAATTCAATTAGAGTGGCTATAATGTACTCTTTTTTAATATGAAACTACACGAGCTGTATAACACAATATATTATTTATAAGTGCGATACTCTTTTTGCGCGTATTTAGCGGACAAGCGCATCAGCGTTTTTGCTAAATGCGAGCATTTTGATTTCTTTAGAAAATTTCATATTTATCTATAAGGAGATATTTGTTTCTCTAATGTTTGTTTCCACTCATTCTGATATTATATGTATATTTTGATTTGTATTTGGAAATTTGGAAATAAATATTATTATTATTATAAGGTAATGAAGCATATGAATATTTGACTCATTAGCGAAAGTCAAACAAATAATTATTATAAAATATTTAGTAGTGTATGATAGATTTCCAACACTCGTCTCTCTAATGAGTCAATTATGAATTAATTAAGTAATTCAATATTGTATGTTAGCTGGAGATGTGCTAAATTGTAGCACGAAACGTCCGCTTATGAGAACTTTTTGTTTGTAATATATGTTTGGTTATGCTTTGGAAGAGAAATGTTACTTTAACTATATCCAATAAAACGAGAAAAGTTTCCCTGAAGGTAAATAAATTACATACATACTTAAATAAATTAATGCAATCTTGCAATTAATCAATTAATAGGTATTTTTGTATTATTTATAAATGAAGTAGAATAGGTAGGTATACAAATATTTATTAAAAGTCGATAGATAATTATATTTATCAATTTTTATAAATAAACATATACCTATATCTCTATTTGAGAAGAAGAAATTACGAGCGATTAAATGAGGTACTAATTCTATATTTAATTCAGCACACCCTTTAGGATGTAAACTAGGATTACCTGTATTTTTTTGTCTCGTAAGTCTGCCTTATTATAATCAATAATTATTTACGAATAGATATGATCATATTTTTTCCTCGCGAAAAAATAATTACTTTCTCCAAAACTATTCAAAATAATATTTATTTAATTAAGTGCTATCGAGATATACTGCCCAATATAGGGTGCCCCATTAAAAGAAAACGTAACTTTGATATGCGACATTTTTTTAGTGCATCCTCTATAATAGGAACTATTGTTAATAGAAAATACCGATGTTACATATCAAATGATAGAGCACTTAAATCTCTACAATGTTTATTTGGAGAGTTTTTTCATCGCTGGCATATTTAAGTAAGTAAAGTAGTAGTAGTAAGTAAGTAAGTCAATATAAAGTAACAAAAAATAAAAAAAAAATATCATCACCCGCTACACCTGTAATTATTTTGACAAATAAACACCTGTGAAATAACAATAAGACGTACTTACGTATGTATTATAATATAATGGGTATTTCAGTTAAAATAACTGTCAATATGGCACTTTGGTTATATTTGGCGACTGTCAGAATATTCCATTATTTGTTTATTAGTTGTTGGGTGTCAGTGGTAGACTAGGTATAAATAAAAAATACATAAATCTACTTTTCCGACTGGCTGCCATCGGGATTTTTTTTATTTAATTTTTCCCAGCTTTATATAGGGGCAACCCCCTCGAGACTATTTTGACCCACAAGGGCTCAGGTTTAGAACTTTCAACATATGAGTTAGCAGTCTTTGTATGATGTTAGATAGTATTTGAGGGAAATTTACACCAGATTTAGGATTTGCTTCAAATATATCACTACTGCTATATTTCTCAGTAACAGCAAACAGTGCAATAAAGTTTTCTAACTTAAAAATAAGTAATGAAAAATTTCCTGCGGTCCACCGTGACACAAAAAAGGTCATCTTGATTAGCTTTGATTTCATTCGAACACAAGGTTTGCAACAGTCCAAATTTATCAAAAATTATTAAGGATTTTGTGGAACATAAAGCTTGAAAAAAATTATTTTAGTTACTAAGTAGGAGATTTTAATAGTTTACGGAAAACCGTATTAACTTAATTTGTTTATTTTTCCAGCATGACCTATTTTGTTGTATTAAATTTAAAAAAACATAAATTCTCGTATTTTTGTTTCATTCATTTAATCTTAACCATTATTAACAAAGCGATACAATAAAAGTTACCTATAAAAATAAGCCGACATCAACATTTGATCCATATACAAGATGTTTCTAAAATAGGTGGTCAAAATTTGTGAGCGAATTGGGGACTTATTGTTTATCATGAAAAAAACCTAAATTGTAATTTTTCGAAAAGTCGTTATTTACAAAGATACAGGGTGTTAAAGATGACTGCCTTAAGACGATTTTTTTGATATATTTTTGAAACGAGTAAAGATCAATTAACCAAATGTAGCATATTTATTCACCTAGTTAAACGCCGTAAACTGACATGAAATTGAATAAAAAAGGATGACCATAGGCGGGTAAACCCTAAACTTTGTAAATAAGGACTTTTCGAAAAATTACAATTTAGGTTTTTTTCATGAAGAAAATTCGCTCACAAATTTTGGTCATGTCTTTCTGAAACACCCTGTATAATGAACATTTCCGAGACATCAAATAGGTAGAGCTTATTTTTACGACATCCTGTATTAATATAGTCGTAACAAAATATACCAAGAAAGTTTTTGAGTAGTTTAAGGACAATTTTAAAAATATTCTAACAGAGTGTGCCTTAAAATTCACATATTATAAACAATATTTTTAATATCAATTCCTTGACACAAGCGAGTATCTACTCTTGCAACTGCAGACTGCTAACTTGTCATCTTTAAATGGAATAAAAATTAATTCAGTTAAATATTTCTTAATTATAACCTAACTGCTTTTTCTTGTGACTTGTATTGCATTTGTGTTAAAAATATGATAAAATAAAGTTTTCTACATAAAAAAGGCATACTTGTTATTTCTCGAAAAACTTAAAGGTTTTCGAGAAATTCGACTTTGAAAATTTTAGGACAAAACTGGTCCTTAGTACACAGCATTTTATTTTGATATTGAAATACAGTTTGCTAACGAAAAGTTTTTAAAAATTTTATTAATGCTGTGTACTAAGGACCAGTTTTGTCCTAAAATTTTCAAACTAGAATTTCTCGAAAACCTTTATCTTTTTCGAGAAAAGACAAGTCTCCCTTTTTTTATGTAGGGAACTTTATTTTATCACATTTTTGACACAAATGGACCAAAAGTCACAAGAAATAAAAGTTAGGTTGTAATTTAGGCAAGGGTCCACCCGTTTACCCGCCTATGGTCATCCTTTTTTATTCAGTTTCATGTCAGTTTACGACATTTCACTAGGTGAATAAATATGCTACATTTGATTAATTCATCTTTACTCGTTTCGAACATATTTCAAAAAAATCGTCCTCAGGCAATTATCTTTAACACCCTGTATCTTTGTAAATAAGGACTTTTCAAAAAATTACAATTTGCTCACAAATTTTGACCACCTATTTTAGAAACACCTTGTATATTAAATCCCGAACTGATTTTGATGAACAATTTGCACATTTAATAATAATAAATAATAATAATAAGTTAAAAGATAGACAAGTCGATAAAAAATTATTTTATATTAATCAGTAGTTGCGAGAAATTCTTATTGGACAAATATTATACATGACATAAATACACGCTGAAATTAGTTATATTCGAATAGAAGGCTTAATGATGGGCAAAAAGTCCCTTTCTTTATATCTGTAATAATTTTTAAACAGAATAAGAAAAACCGATAAAATAAATTGCAAAGGAAAGTTGAATTCTTGTAGTTTTTTTCATTAAGGGTGGAAAATGATATCGGTTAAGTGTCCACCATTAGAAATCCCTTCTGCTCTATTCATGACATTTTACATCACTGCGGGAAGTGTGTGGGGTGTAATTTGTGCAATTTGTGCTTGAATGTTCTCTTTTGGCTCCTGTATAGTCCGTGGTTTGTTGATGTACACCTTCTTCAACAGGTAACCCTACAGTAAAAAGTCAGAAGCCCACAGATTTGGCGATCGCGGCGGCCATTACAATACCTCGTTTTTCGATATAAGACGATTCGGAAATTGTTCTCGCAATAAGTTCATTGTCTCACTAGCGGTGCGGGTGGTTGCACCATTTTGTTGAAACCACATGAGCGCATTATTTTCTCTCGTAAGAGCGGAAACAAGAAGTTTTAACTAAACCTTAGCTCTGTAGCGATCGCCATTAATCGTAACGCTTGCACCTGCATGGTCCATAAATCCTGTATGAGGTCATGCCACATCAAGGGCGCACACGAACTGGGTGTAAGAAACGTTGGTGGAGATATGCCTTTGAATTGCATAAATTACGCCCCATTCACTTCACGCATGATGCAAAATGGTGATATCATTTTCCACACCTCATGTAAAAAAAACGGAAGAATTAATCTTTCCTTTGCAATTTACTTTAATTGCTTTTATCATTTTGGTTAACAGTTATTACAGTGTCAAAAGGAAAATAAATTTTTGCCCACCCAGTACATTCATAAACCGGTTGGTCCCCAACGAATATCTTCCGTGAAAACTTTGTTCGGAAAACTTATTCTAAATTATAATAAAGGGGTCGTTATTTAATCCTAGATTCATTAATATAAGATTATCCACAAATTGCCACCCCGTTTAAGAATCTTAAAGGGTTCGAGAGGGTTAAAGGGCATGTTGATTTAAAGGTAATTCGATTCTCTTTACAAACAGGCTACCAATTTCGTGTTCTGTTTTGACACCAATAAAAAAAATTAAAATGATAATAAAATAAATTGAATAAAAACATTAAATTAAGCAAACAGTCCACCTTCCGGAGAACTACACTACAAAATAAGCATATCTACCCTCGAATTGTAGAAAATCTTGAAAATGACGACCATATTTAGGGAATACCGTCTTTTATATATATATCTGTTCCAAAATTCAAATCTGTATTCATTTAATTAGCAAAAATGTAGGAGGGTGTTCACTTTAAATGCAACATACTGTAAAACGATATGTCATTTGACAATGCATAGCACAGGCCAAAGCATGAATAATGCAAAAACAACAATGTGTTCAAAATTCAGAAGTTTACTTTCTTATTTTACTAAGAAATAATATTAATCGTATAGGTACATACTTTCAAATATACTGAAACTGAAGTAACACTTTACTTCTACTAAATGTTCATATTTTTTTTTCAGCACACATCAGACTTGATGTTTACTTGCCATCATGGACCTGCTGAATGCCAAGGCAATAAAATTCAAGCGTGTGCCCTTAGGCTAATTGATAATGGTCAGAAAACACCTGGATTGGGTTTCAATAGGGTAGCCGCTGGTTTCATAAATTGTTTAATGGATAAATCTGTGAGAAATGGTGACAATGCCACGTTTCCCGCAAAGCAATGTGCCGAAGTAAACAATGTGCCGAATTTAAGTAATATTGAAAACTGTGCTGGACACACAGATGGTGAGTTTTTAAAATATTATTAAGTCACTATTTCTGTGAAATTATGTCCAGTGAGGGCGGGCACATTACGCTTTTCATAACACTTTTAATTTTGTTTTGCAAAAATAGGAGTTATAGAGTAATATTAATTTCTTGCGAATTTAATCATTTCATTTGAACTCAATTCAGCAAAACGACCTGTAGAATTAAATTTTTATTTCACGCCTATACTCGTAATAATCAATTCCACTTCGTAGTGGATTATTTGTTCAAAATGTTTCCTTTTTGTTTTGAAGAAATAGTACATTCTTACAGTTGAGTGCAATGTTAATCAAAATAAACAAAATTCATCACCTCCCGAAAGTTTTTTATGGCAATAGTTATATAACGGGTGTACAGCAGTGGCGGCTTGTCGCAGTTTAATGTGGTGAAGCATAACATAAAATAAAGTCATATACTGAATAGGTAGCTAAAATTAATAGGGATATCCCTACCTCGTCAACTGCATAAAATATAGGTTATGTTTATAAGTACCTAGGTACCTCACGGTATTGTTTTCTTTAAAAAGTGTAATTAGTATCTAGAATACATTTACCTACTTCATAATAATACTAAATAAAACACATTTTATATAACTGTCAATTAAATTACTTTTATGCTACCTGTTAGCAAATCATAATACGTCTCATACCAGATATTATTCAAAGCTCTGCTTTTATGCATTTGCCTTTATTTATATTTATCAAACATTTATTTAAATTTGTATATTTTTAACAAGATTTTTCTGTTCTTAAAAGGAGTGTTGATTAAAAAAACTTAACTAAAGTTAAAATTAAAAAATAACCATCATTTTTCATAATAACGTCGCTTACCTGATGTCAGCGTAAATATAATTGACGCTGCAGATGTGTAGTACTTCCACTTGCTTCTTCCGTGTTAAAGGATGAGATACTATAGTATATTATTTTATTAAAAAAACAATATTTTCCGGTACCTACCCATTTATTTTTATAAAAATAGGTAGGTACCTACTAATTAATAACCGTATATATTTTTTTTAAATTTGTTCACTACTTTTTTAGATTTTAAAAATTAAATATGTAGGTAACTAAATAGAAATACTAATTTGTATTCAAAATGTCAAAAATCAAAACCTTAAGCTTCCCGAAAAGTAAATAAAAATAATATTAGCACAGGTATAGCACAGAGCACAATTGTGACAGCACTAGAAATTTGCGACTGTGTGATAGAGATAGATATAATCAAAATAATAATCGACATATAGGTACAACACACTCGCCAAGCGTTGTCATATAACCTTATTTTACATTAAATCTTTGCTGCATCTATAAGAAGCGTGGTTCTTATATTGTTTTTTTAATGGCAAGATTCGTATGCTATGTGTAGTACAATTAACTGGCAACTATGTTTAGACGAAGAGCGATAGGTGGTTGTATAGTGGGTATATGCCAGATGGCAGTGTTGCCCATTGTTGATGAAAATGGTTTGAGGCACGCTTCATCTGCATAAGAACGTGTATGATAAATAAATAGGCTATTTTCCTAGGACACAAGCACTGGCAAGGGTGTCAACTGTCGCACACAGCGAAGAGAGAGACCTAAATAAATAATGTTTTACTATTATTACACGAATAAAAAAAGAGGGAAATACCTATAGGTATGTAAATTAAGTATATTAAATAGATGTATACGATAACGCCTGCTTCAGATGAAGACGAAATTCAAAATTACAGTTGTGTGGTAAAGCAGGTTGAAAATTAAGTATACATTAATTTATAGTATATATTTTATATGGAGAAAAATAATTACACAATAAAATAAAATTAAATACTTAAATATTATTAATTTTACTGATTATTTAGGTGAAGCGTTGCTTCACTTGCTTCATAGGACAAGCCGCCACTGGCGTACAGATAAGAAAGAACACCGGCTCAATCTCGAAAACTAATCATGCTACGGTTTTAGGAATATTTTTTTTTAGTAAAAGCGGAGAAGGGAAATTGCTGGAAAATAATTTTACTTTCCTAAAATGTCTACTAGATGGCGTAAATCTAACTCGAAATTGAAAAACACTGTTTACTTAAAAATATACTTATATTACGTAAATGTTAAACTTAATGAGAATGATCTAACTACAATTCTAAAATTTGTTCATATCTTTTTCTCTATCTTCTTAAATAAATGGTGGAGGAGCCGGTAAATGTTGCTTTGTAAAAAGTTTTCTAACTTTCTTATGGATAGTCCGATTTTAATAAAATTAGGCTCAGTATAAAGGTATCAAAGTATCAAAAATAGTATTGGTGCTTTTATTTATTTTTTATAGATGGCCGCTTAATTTAGAGTTAGATTTACACCCTCTAGCGGACATTTTAGGAAACTAAAACTGTTTCCAGTGATTTTCCTTGTTCGCTTTTACTAAAAAAAAAAATATTCCTAAAATCGTAACATGATTAGTTTTCGAGATAGAATCAGCGTCATTAAACATATCAAATTAATTTAAATTTCTAATATTAAATATCTTTTTTTTAGGTCTGAATTACTTAGCCAACTACGGTGGGATGACACAAAAGTTCCAAAGTCCTCTACAATCCGTCCCAACAATTGTATTCAACAAAAACTTTAAAAAAGAAGACAGCAATCTAGCTCAAATTAATTTTGTACGAGCTCTATGCCAATACATACATGGGGAGAAACCAATGGAATGCTCATCAGCGGATAAGTTGCATTACAGTCTAGGATTGGTAGCACTTGTCAGCCTAATGTCCAAAATATTTTATTATTAGGTTAATCTTAGATGATATATTTTGTATGATCAGTAAGGTTTGTTTTGGTTAAATTTACAAAGGATTTATCAAAGCAAATAAGATATTTTTGGAAGCCCTTAAGTTTTATAAAATAAATATCCACCACCACCTGTTAAATAAGTAGGTATATGTATTAAACACATTAAAATAAGTTACTTGAACTTCTTCACATAGATAATTAATAAAAACAGAATGACATTATTGACAGTAGTGACAGAAATATATTTCCGTGATGTTAAAATTTACACGCTAAATGTTATGTCAGCGCCTACAATATGTTAGGGAGTTAAGGCAAAGCCAGTGACGTCTACGTAAACGTATCTTTTGACATCTACGCATGCGCTCTTTAAATTTATGATACGTTTAACGATACGAAGGCCGTAAACATATGTACCTCTACGCGTATCGTATACTTAAACGTATTGAACCGATTGTTGTCGGAATTACATGAACTTGTACGAATATCTAGAATAGAACATTAAACACTCAATCTAAATTGAAAATTAAGCTAAGCTATTTTGCAATAAATACTTTATTATTATTATTAGTAGTAGTTTATTTTGTAACAATTATAAACATTTTTCTGTTATTGTTTATAGGTATACATAATAAAATATATAGGTATTTGGTTAATAATTAAAAAAGACAATAATATTAACAACATAGTAAATGGAAGTAGAAAAATCTAAAATAGTCTTTTTCTAAAGTAAAGTGTTATCTCTACCTTCCGCATATACGATACGTATTGGATGGCACCTTAACTCTATTTTGAATGACTGCTTATCTAGTGTAAACATAACCAAAATCTCACGTTTACGTATGGAGATACGTATACGTCCTTGGTTTTGCCTTAACTCCCTATTGTCAATATTACATTCATTAAGGCCTCAGACATAAACTAATTGACATGATAATTTTTGGCAATCTGTATTATAAATAAGATGACAAAAAGTTCAGAACGTTTGAGAGGCATGGTTCTAAATCAAGAGTGGATGGGATTACTCTAGACCACTTGGTGGGAGTATACCAATAACACCTATAATAAAAGACACAACGCTCACACAACAATTTTCTGTGACATCAGCAATGTAGGCCTATGGAAATATACGAGAAAATATAATATATGAATATATCAGTGTTTTGCTGCTCGTTGTAGTTGCCAATTTGCAGCGAAAAAAAATCAAATTCCAGATATTTATAGCGTTTATAGGTTATAGGTACGTTAAAAAATGTCTGACATTTTATAGTGGTTTTTATGGATATATTTTAACAAAACTTTTAATTTAAGAAGTTTAATAACAACCAAGACAAACCTTTATTATAAAAAAATATGAATGTCATCCTTATAAGTGTGATATTTTAGAAATTACCTTTATTCAATAATAAATAATATACTTACTGTAATTTTAATAATGTTATCTATTTTTTCCATAATAAAATATTCTTTGTTATTTTTATGTATTATACAATGTACTTAGAATTTTGTACCTAAACTAGGTAATTTGCTTTATTTTATATTTAACGTGGAAAGACATGTTCCAAAGTTGTATTGTATTTTAATTAAGGAAAATATGCGATTTGGTCTGTTTCTATACATGGCTATTTACAAAATCATAATTGTTCAGAAAACACAAAAGAAACTTTAGGACGCTTGATCAAATGGAGTTTTAAAACCAACAATTCAATTAAAACATATATTTTAATTTATACAGTTCTGAATGAATTAAAATCAGTGTCATGTTTCTGAGTCAATTCAGAACTTTGTCAGAATTACATAAAAATTAAATTGAGCAAGAAAAACGCAGATAGGCATTTTTAACACAAATATATTTTGTCAAAATTGTTGTTGCTATTGCGATTCTGGCATGCATAGAATCACATTCCATCTGGCTACGACCAGAAACTAAAAATGTTTGATCAATTACCTCTATTGGTAAAACTTGCACGGCATAAATAAGCATTGCAGCCACAAATTGGTTTTTATTTTGGCCCCCGCATGTGTCGCTAAAGAGCCTCACGCTTTGAATAGTTGTGGCTAGGCTTTTTAGGTGGTGAAATAAACATGATGCTATTTCGCATTGGCCACGTGAACCTTCTACCATAGAATAATAAAGACTATAAGAAGCTCCACTAGACGCTGAAAACGGCATCGACTCGTCGTATTCCCAGCAACATTTCTGGCCCGCTACTATGTTATACTATATCTATATATCCTATAAGATACTATACTATAACAATGCGGGCAGCAAATTGCTTTGAAGACATGAAGATAAGACGTACCGACACGATGAGAACCAACTGTATAAACTGTGCTTCTACTTCAGACCACATGTAACATTTTCCAGTGTTGTCACTACAGTTAAAGAGAGTAAAATTGTATGTTGCTAACTTAGTCTTATAAAAAAGGATGGGGTTTGTACGATCTGTTGGCAAATACAACTTGCTGCAAATCAAAATTAGCCGAATTGATCTTTTCAGGATTGTCTTTGGCTGTATTCTTGTCCAAGTTTTTTTCCCGTCTGGCTCTTTCTTTATTTTATATGTGAAGGTTGTATTTTTCTTGTATACTTGTTTTGGTTTCCTCGCAAGCAGCTTCATACGATGTACATGATCTTTTCTGGGTTTATGGAAAGATAAGTTAAAATGTGTCTTAAAAATATGGCGATAGTCGACTCTTTTAAGCATTTCTTGTTTTCCTTTACACATTCGTCCTTGTACAACCTGTAAATTTGCTTTATGTTTAATTTCGGATCCAAGTACATTTTTTGGTATCTTTCCTACAATAATGTGAAGCAACTGTAGGGAATTTTTGAATTTGTTTTTTTAAGAAATCTATTGCTTCTTCTGCTATTTTTGAGGTGCCACCTCTATTATCTTTTTCTGTAGTATTACAATTTAGAACGCGTTTTTTTATGGCAAAATTTAGAAATACCTTTTTAACAACAAGAGTGTTAAAGCAGCATTGTTCTACATATATTTATCCTAGAGTCTTTAATGCTTAGGTAAAATTTCATGGATTTGGATCGCCTTGATTTATTTTGCGTTGCAGTAGTTTTTCGTTTACAATCGGTAACCTCAAGCAAATTATTAAGAAAATCGCATTGCCTGTAAACATTTGAAAGATTCCAGAATAATGTAAAAATTGTAGTTCTATCTTCCTGACTAATGCGGGTGCTGCATTTAATCCTAAATTAAAAATAAAAGTAGATATATAGCCTAAGTTTAAAGAAGTTTTAATATTATTTCTACCTGGAAGAATTATTGCATGGTTCACCTAAGCATCTACCTGCAATAGGATTTCCTTTCGTATTGACATACGGATTTCCAGAATTTATAATGTTTTTGCGAACATGTTTTCTCCAAGATGTTGGACACCGTTTCTTTCGATGCTTTGGGTCCACAGATTTCGTAATATCAGTGCCCACGGTTAACTGATTATCTGATTCGCTATCAGCTAAAAAATAAACACTATATTTAGTCCTGAAGAGATTAGTGTTTTATTTACCAACTTGATGAGCTGCTGGCACTAGGAATATAGTCTACATCTTTGACAGAGTCGGCCGAATCAAATGGTTTCTGATTAAGATCTTAAAGAAAACAAAAAATAATTTAACGAATATTCTTTTCAATAACAACTAAAATAAGGGATCTACGTACCGTTCATTTTTTGCAAATTATTTTCTGTAGCATCAGGGACACTTGTACTTTCTAGAGATGTTCGCTTGGACAGCAGGGAACAATACTTTGCCTCTGGAGCTCATTTTGAAATATACTGCTGTTAAACAATCAAATTGCAAATCTAGATAAAATCAGCTGACTTCAGCCTGCAAGTGTAAAACGCGGGAAAATTTCACTTAAATTATTTAGTTCTATAAGTGGGTATGTGATTTTGGACACATATGGAATCAGCAGAAATATCGGTTTACGGTTTCAAAACTAGCTATGTGCTTTTAAACACATATGGACCAGGAAAAATATATTAAAATAAGATAGACACTTTCTGAAATGCTAATATTGGCGTCAAATTTGAATTTATCGATATGACTACCTATGGAACTAACATAAATCCTTATTTTGAACCAGATCGTGCAGATAGCTCAAAAATCGAATTTTTGCAGTTAGCCACATTTGGAACCAAACCATCGATATATCGAAATCAATTTTTCTCATTCTATTTCTTAATTCACTGGAACATTTTCTAACTTGTTTGGTGCGGAACAATAATATTATTGTCCAGGTGCCCTTGAAAACTGCAAAATATGAACTGAGGATATGGAAAGAAACAAAAATTAAGTTTTAGAAAAATAGTTTTTATATAATTATTGTCTACTATTTCATATTGTATTTTATATATGTGTAAGTCTAGTTTTAAATGTATTGTGCCCTTTATCTCGGCTAATAGACCAAATTGGAATTATATGTACCTTGAGTAAAATTGCCTTTCCCTACTGTCAGAGTATAAATCAAAATAAATATTAGTCTTTCTTTTCCCGATTATCTCCATAAGAAATGTTATAAAGTGAATGTATACTTAATGTGTATTTTTGGACGCTATAAAAAATATTACGCATATTAAAATTCATTCATATCTAATCTATAAACTGTTAAATTTATTTAATTTGAGAATTTATATTACTAATAAAGTAAATCTTTATTTCTGTAGAAAGACTTTTATTTTCTCTACTTAGGGGACACATTTTTTTTGGTACTTTCAAATCATTATGTGGCGAATTTTAATCATTTTTATTTACAAATTACATTACAATAATAGGTGCCTTCCGGTTACACTGTTAAAACAGAATAGTAAATTTACGTAAAATATAACTGTAATTTTTATTCAACCATTCCCTCACGTAATTTTCCACCTTGACGGTACAACTACAGTATTAGTCGAAATATTACAATTTAAAATTACCCCCCATTTAGTGTAAAAATACAATATTAAGGTAAAATTACAAATTAAAGTTACACTTAATTTGGTGTACAATTACACCATATCGTAAAATTACACATGAAAATTACGCTGCATGTCATGTAAAAATACACTTTAAGATTAAAATTACAACATAAAAGTACGCTTAGTTACGTGTACTTTTACACAATCGCTGTCTAAATAATACCAATATTTTAACGTATTTTTGCGGTAAGGCCTGGAAATGTACAATGCGCGTAAAACAATAGTGGAATTTTCTTAAAATTTACAGTGTTTTTGCATAAAAAATGGGGGAAAAATACCATTTTTGTACAGTAAGAACGTAATTATACGTAATTTTTTTGTACTTTCATGAATATTTATGTGAATTTACTGAAACTTTACCTGAATATTTCATGATACTTACCGTATTTGTACAACATTTTTAGGTGATCTATGTACCCAGATAGTTTTGTGTAGACCTGAAAAATTGTCCATACTGAAATGGAGTCAGATGTTTTGTGTGCGAAATGAAAGTCAACACCACGAAATAAATTTAAAAATCGCTCTATGCGTCAATAGTAAAACCAGACATGTTTCAAGGCTCCAAGCCTCATCATCAGTGGTTATTACAACATCAATTATTATATGACAAAGAGGAATATGTTAAACTCTAGAAACAAGAAAGCACTGATATACCAAACGTATACTTAGTAGTATAGCTCACCATTTCATGTAAAAAAATGCATTAAAATATTAAAGTTTAAAATTACATAATTTAATTTAAAAACTTATTATTGTATTGTATTTCTTTTATAAATCATTTCATATTGTAAAATTTAGAAAAATCACGAATGATTCAAACGGCTGCCAATTCGGTAAATTAAAATGGCGAACATCTATACCGAAGGGCACTCTGTACTTCTGGTGGAAAAATTGAGTGGAAAATCTGGAAGTTTGTTGTGGCGGAAGATGATTAACGTCCATTTATTGGATTTTTCACCACTTTTTAAACCAAATGTAAACTGGAAAAAGTAAAAAAAAATTAAAAACAACTTTTTAAGTTTTATATAAAAACCACTGCAGCCTAAAAAATATTTCTCCTTTTAGGTTACAGTGGTTTTCACAACTTAAAAATTATTCTTTACGTTCCCAGTTTATATTTGGTTTAAAGAGTGGCGAAAAACTCAATAAATGCATGTTAATTCTTTACCCTATATGGTTGAATATAAACACAGAATTACTAGTTTTTCCGATTTTTAATATTTAACGAAAATATAAATGCTATAAACATGCTAAACTAAAAACTAAAATTTCTTGCCACACAGAAAAAAAAACCTTGGTTCAGATAGATAAAAAACGTAAGCACCACAGGGACAGCCAAAACCTTGTCTACCCCTTCTAGAAAAATTTACTGGATAGACATTATGTCATTTAGATAATATTCTTGAATAGTTTACATATGCTTCTTGTCTAAAAGAGACAAACACTTTTTGTCATTTAAATAAAAATATATTGTATGCCAGCAAAGTTTATTAGTAATTTTAGTAATGTAGAAAAATTTACTGGATAGACATTATGTCATTTAGATAATATTCTTGAATAGTTTACATATGCTCCTTGTCTGGGAGAGACAAACACTATTTGTCATTTAAATAAAAGTATATTGTATGCTAGCAAAGTTTACTAGTTATTTTAGTGATGATACTCGTTTAATGTCTATCCAGTAAATTTTTCTACATTACTAAAATAACTAATAAACTTTGCTAACATACAATATATTTTTATTTAAATGACAAATAGTGTTTGTCTCTCTTCTAGTAATTTTTTCTAGAAGGGGTAGACAAGATTTGGGGGTCCCTGTGGTGCTTACGTTTTTTTATCTGAACCACCATCAGGTTTTTAGTGCGAATCTTATTTATTTATTTTTTTAAAATAAACTTAAGCCAACTGAAAATCTTGTATTAGGTATAAGTAATATAAGCTAGGTATATATAGTCAAACTTCAATCTACACATGTTAAAGTGGGTAGGTATAATGCGGCTGAATCCTTTGCCGGAATTCCTGAGAATATTGCTCAGCACATAAACAACTAGGGTTGGTTGATCTTGGAAACGGTCGGAGTGACAATGTCGGTTAACTTAGAGAAAAGTTGTACAATTTAAACACCTTTTAAATGGTGTTTTCAAAAGTAAAGTAAATTTAGCAGTTTTCGAGAATTTCTTAAAAATCAATTTTTTGCGATATTAGTTTTTATTGATTTCAGACATTATTTTTACAGATATATAAAAAAAATGAAAAGCACTTTCTCATTTTTGCTTTGTGAGGAAACTCGACGTTTCGTTTTCGAAAAACCATCAACTTCGATTTTTTAAATACGGCCCTTGATTTTCTATTGTTAAATTTAAAACCATTTTCAATTCAAAAATAGGTGGTTTAAACAATTTTTCAGTATTTTTAGTTGTTATTTAAACTTATTCAAGAAAAATCGCCATAGTTTGGGACTTAGCTGACTGAATGCAGAGTATATACTTACCTAATTAGTAATTTTGGCAATAAAATTCTTTCGACGTTAATCAAAATTATTTATTATTATTTGCCAATTTATTTCTCTCAGCACATTTTATTCTGTACGCAGTTTTTTAAATTTAGTTAAAATTTTTGTGCTTTTTGAAATTATTAAAGAAACGCCTTTCTTTCTTTTACGCAAAATAAGTGCCAAACTATGGCGGTTTTTCTTGAAGTTTAAATAACAGCTAAAAATACTGAAAACTTGTTGAAACCATTCCGTTACATCTATTTTTGTTTTGAAAATGGCTTTAAATTTAACAATAAAAAATCGAGGGCCGTATTTAAAAAATCGAAGTTGATGGTTTTTCAAAAACGAAACGTCGTAATGAAAATTTGTAAACGCTATATTATTATCATAAAAAAGTAACAATGAGAGCTTTTAAGTTTTTTATATCAGTAAAAATCAATAAAAACTAAAATCGCAAAAAAATTGCATTTTCTTAAAAAAATACGGCCTTGTAAAATATAGTTTATACCTAATTCATTTTCTACTATAAATATTATACATTTCAAGATCTACTAACTAGGTACTAGGTAGTTATCTAATTTGGGGACAAATAAACCTAAAATGTAAGTATTGGCTATTTAAAAAAAAATCGAGTTTTTCCGAAAAACAATGACGCTGAAACAAAAAAAAAATTATCAAAGAAACTTTAGATTCCTTATGAGGAAACTAAGTAAAATAACAGATTCTACCGGTACGTACGAGGAATGATAAGACAATTCCAATCCACAACTCCTAATTCACAGACATTGGTAAAATGGTAAACAAATCAATACATACCTACCTTTACAAAAGAAAGAAAAAAGTCATACCTAGCTAAAATATTTATGTAACTTCTTTTGAAAAACTGCATTAATTTGCTAAAAATTAATCCGTCCCTGGCAAATTAAATATATTATCGTGAACCCATCTAAACTATTGTTTAGTTGCTGTAAATGGAGGAATACCATATTAAGATTGATTAAATTAGAAAAAGTATTTTAAATTAGGATTAAGTACCTACTAAATAATACGTATCTAGATAGGTATCTATTGCCAAAGATTATATCTGATATTGCAATGAAATAAGATTGTTTGCATTGGTCGTAAAATTATAAAAATAAATAATTAAATAATAATTATTATAATTTACTTACCGATAAAAGTATCAACGAGCTCCCCCAGATTCCAGCTAATTAATATTTCTTTTGTTTCCTCCATAGATATTAATAATATATATTTAACAAAACTCAACACGCCAAACTAATCACTAATCACTACACTTAATTATGTTGGATGCACATTGGTTAATATCTGTTACTGTATCTGTATAGTCCGTCCTCACCACTTGTAGAAATTGGGATATCAATATCTAGGTATACACTTACTATCAATAAATCAAAATTTAATATATTAAATTAAAATATCTTCAGATTAGAACACCAAATAACTAGATCCTAGTTAGAGCGACGCCAAGACTCTAATCAAAAAATACCAAAATGAAACCCCCTCCCTCTACACCAAGTGAGACGCGCTATGTACAACGTGGTACACATAGAAGATGTTATTGTCGGCACCTGCTTATACAAAGGGTTTTAGGTACGTGGACTAGCAGCGGGGACAAACACATTAGGTAGAACGGGGAATAACCGTTGGCTGGAATAGAATGACGACTTATGTAAACTACTATAGGTTCCTATCTCTACCAGATAAAATAATTCGATATTTTGGAGGATAGAAATTACGTAAATGAAAAGTATTAGGTAAAATAACAATTACACAGATTTAATTAAATCAGTGCCTATTTTAGCTATGTACTTACTTAGTTGTTAAAATCTTATTTATACTTAAATATTATAATGCACATACCTAGGTCCATTAATATACTAAAGCAGATAAATAAAATTTATAGGTAGGTAGGTATATGTTCCTATTAGAACTAATTTAGTTTTGGGTTTCATAAAACGATTTTTGAGAATAGTTAGGTACGTATAGGTACCTACCTAATTACCTCATTAAGTATTTTCTTAATAATAATAGCTACACCTAAGTGGGTACGTATGGAAATCTGTAGGTGTACAATACCTATTTCAAACAGAATACCGAACTCATTTAGCGCAAATAAAATTTTATATAGGTTCACAATTTGAAATCTTATTTAACTAATGCACATACAAGTCTCGTTTAGATGAGAAGATATCAGCTTAGTAGGAAAAATTGTCGTTTTTAGATAATGTAGTTACTCATACTTGATAACTACATTTACTACTTTAACAAAAATTTTGCGAAAACTAGCAAATTCACCTCTAAATAATATTTTTTATTTGGATAAACCGAGTTTTTTTTTTCTGTGCATATTTTCCTAATAATAGGTACCGCATACTTAACAAACAAACACGTAAATTCAGTCTTAGAAGTTTCTTACATTAGGCTGGAAAACATTTCAAATGCGAATTTTAACAAATGTACTTGCTAGAAACGTTATACAAAAAAATTCAATTAAAAATTAAGGAAGAAATGATTTACATAATTTTCTAACTTTCCCAAGTTTTAGGCAGTTACAATTTAAAATTTGTTGATTTTGAGCTGCCATATTTTCCTAATGTTATGTATCTACTATATTATACTTTGCAAACAAAAACGTAAATATTCAGTCTTAGAAGTTTCTTATCTTAGGCACGAAAACATATACAATGCGAATTTTAACAAATGTACTAGAAATGTTATACAAGAAAAAATCAATTTAAAATTAAGGAAGAAATTATTGAACATAATTTTTTAACATTTTCCAGATTCAACATGAACAAATCATTTTTACTTACCTCGTGACTTTAAGCACAGTTAATGTATGTAGACGCGCTTATTATTAGAACCTCAAAAGAAAGCCATTCACTATTTCTCTGCAACCTTACACACCGCTAATATTTTGTTAACTTTATGGGCACAGCTTATTAAATTTAATTTATGTTTTAGGTTTATTAAATCAGTTGTTAAATAATAAATGTGCATTGTTTGTTTGATAACGCTGAATTGTAAAGGGTAAATGGCTGCTGTATAACTCGCATGCCTGCTGCGCTTGCGCTGTAAGGATTTTTTTACGAAAGTGTCGTAAAATTACTAGGAGCCACGGAATAGTACCAAAAGTAATGTGTATATTTGCAGCGAAAACGAAAATTTTCGATGCGATTTGAATCCACACAAATTATATCGTGAAAACACATTTCGGTAATGAGTTTTTACGATATTACTAAGGAAAAATACGTGATCTGGGTAAAGTATCGGCAATATTCGCGAATATTTAAGATTTACCTAATATTACATAAAAAAACATGTATGTTTACTACAAACCTTACGTATTTCTCACCCGATTTTTAACAGTGTATTCCTGGTAACACAATGGGGCTCGTTCAGACGCCTGACCTTGGCGATGGCCGACAGCAACAGTGGAGATAGGCTGGGTCGTATGATATTACTAAAAGGGACGCCACATGATTTTATTTTACATCGCCAGATCAACAACTCGATTCACTGGTATTGAAACCATGAAACCTTACCAGTCAATGTTTAGTCCCATTATCAATCTCCAGAACAACCAACACCTCCGCACAGAACCACCTCACAATAGGGGAACCAATAAGTACCTGAGTGAGCTATTCGTAAGAAAACACAGGTCGATTTTTAAAATAAATAAACCTCGCAGCCAGTACATAACGGTGAATGTATAAATCATAAATTTATAAACAAGTGATCAAGGATTATGATTGAACGATCAAATTATAAAGCGTTTGCGATATCCGAACCAACCGGGCGGAACTGTGAAACTAAAAATCAAAACGGACGTTCCCTAGGTACCTGGCGTGCGCACGCGAAGCTTACAACAGAGGGTAAGACGTCGCCGTAACGGTACAAGTCGACATTCACCTATTATGCACTTAATAAAAACTAAAATATACATATAAATCCAGAAGAAGACTGACGGTCCGTATCATAAATCATAACGATTGAAGGTCAAATATTTAACTATTATAGTCGCTTATCATCAAATTAAGTGAAAAATAAAAATTATAAGCAACTTCTGATTAATAGAAACCAATAGGCTGAAGGCCACTAAATATTAACTTAAACATACAACTCACGGTCTGGCACGTATTACAAACCACATTGGCTTTAACAGCAAAACAGTCGAGATGGTCCCTCACATTGCACGGCACTGACTCCCAAACACTCCACGTGTTCACACTACAACGGCTTGGTGCTTGGAAGTAGCCCTGCCGAAGAAGGTCGAAAAGTCCCGTAAGGGAAGAGCTTTTACAGCTCGAAAATTCGGGCTCAAAGGTGGGCAGTCGGCCCTTAAGAGCAGTTGGAAAGATCCTAAAAGCAAATTACTTTTAGTACCTAGTTGTAACAGGTCACACAATATACAAAACCATCCTCTCGTCGGAGGGTTTTCCAAGTAAATGTTAGATTATGGTTCCATAGAGATGGATGGTGCAGAATTTTCTGGTTTGGTGCTAAAATACAATTAGTAAGCAGTGCTTAATTAAAGAAGTATCTTAATGAATTACTGAGGTGTTCCGAATCAAACTTAATCCTGCGTTTCCAGCAGACGGTATTTAAATCAAAAACAATCGCTTAACAGCTCTTCTAATTATCCCAAAATGCAAACGGCGCCATATAATCCCCGATTGGGTTAAAAGTTCACACACTAGCAACTTTTCACAAAATTTGGTCAAGATGGCCGATTTTCTGTTTGTTCCCATACACCACCAAAAGAAAAATGAGCAAAAATGGACATGGAGGACATGACCCTATCACACGCTGCAACCTTAAAATGCGAATTTCCCCAACAATCAATAATAGGGAGAGTAACAACAATCGATCACCAATAATCAATATCGACACCCCTATATAGATAAACAAACATGATGCACAAAGCCTGTCTATAAATTAAAACACTCTAATGTACTTAATAGCAACCACGTGCTGTACTCGATAGGGCAAGACATAGAGTGACTGTACACGGCATGGATGAAATTTGTAGGTACGCGGTATGGGTAGTGAGATGTTTTTTTATCTAAGAGGGTTGTTGGTTGTTCCCTTTCAAGGTTACGAATACATTTATTTCGTTCATCTATGGGTGATATATTTTTTGCACCTGTTCGACAATAAAGATATTTATCTATATAGAAAATCCAAATGAAGAAAACGAACGTCTGTGAGTTGGAAAAAACATTAGCTTCAGGTGGGAATCGAACCCACTTCTTACGCTTTCCGGGCATTTGCTCTACCATTGAGCTACCGAAGCACTGGTGACAGTAGTGCATAAACGCGGACTTAAACACCAATGTCCCCTCCAACTCACACACGCTATGCTGTTTTGTGGTTCTGCTGTTGTCTCGACCCTCAGTTCGAAGGCATCAAAGACACAGACCACGTCGCAGTGTTTCTTCTATTGCAAGTCCTGCACGTCGTATTAAAATATACCGGGTAAAATATTCAGTTAAAGTGAGTCAACTATGTAGTTGAATATAACTATATATATTATATAGAAAATCCAAATGAAGAAAACGAACGTCTGTGAGTTGGAAAAAACATTCGCTTCAGGTGGGAATCGAACCCACTTCTTACGCTTTCCGGGCAGTTGCTCTACCATTGAGCTACCGAAGCACTGGTGACAGTAGTGCATAAACGCGTACTTAAACACCAATGTCCCCTACAACTCACACACGCTATGCTGTTTTGTGGTTCTGCTGTTGTCTCGACGGGTTCGATAAGGACATAGGGTTGACTACTTACACTATTAATTTCAAGAATGCACGCTTTGCCAGTTTTTAGATATGAGGTCAGCAGTTAAAAGTTGCAGCCGAAAGAAAAAAATATATAGTACGGCTCTGACGGGGTGTTAGTGATTCTGACATATATTTTTAATAAGGACATATGGTTAACTACTTACACTATTAATTTCAAGAATGCACGCTTTGCCAGTTTTTAGATATGTGGCCAGCAGTTAAATGTTGCTGGCGGGGGAAAAAATAAATAGTACGGCTCGGACGGGGTGTTAGTTATTCTGACATATATTTTTAATAAGGACATAGGGTTGACTACTTACACTATTAATTTCAAAAATGCACGCTTTGCCAGTTTTTACATATGAGGTCAGCAATTAAAAGTTGCAGCCGAAAGAAAAAAATAAATAGTACGGCTCTGACGGGGTGTTAGTGATTCTGACATATATTTTTAAAAAGGACATATGGTTAGCTACTTACACTATTCATTTCAAGAATGCACGCTTTGCCAGTTTTTAGATATGAGGTCAGCAGTTAAAAGTTGCAGCCGAAAGAAAAAAATAAATAGTACGGCTCTGACGGGGTGTTAGTGATTCTGACATATATTTTTAATAAGGACATAGGGTTGACTACTTACACTATTAATTTCAAGAATGCACGCTTTGCCAGTTTTTAGATGTGAGGTCAGCAGTTAAAAGTTGCAGCCGAAAGAAAAAAATAAATAGTACGGCTCTGACGGGGTGTTAGTGATTCTGACATATATTTTTAATAAGGACATAGGGTTGACTACTTACACTATTAATTTCAAGAATGCACGCTTTGCCAGTTTTTAGATGTGAGGTCAGCAGTTAAAAGTTGCAGCCGAAAGAAAAAAAAAATAGTACGGCTCTGACGGGGTGTTAGTGATTCTGACATATATTTTTAATAAGGACATAGGGTTGACTACTTACACTATTAATTTCAAGAATGCAGGCTTTGCCAGTTTTTAGATGTGAGGTCAGCAGTTAAAAGTTGCAGCCGAAAGAAAAAAATAAATAGTACGGCTCTGACGGGGTGTTAGTGATTCTGACATATATTTTTAATAAGGACATAGGGTTGACTACTTACACTATTAATTTCAAGAATGCAGGCTTTGCCAGTTTTTAGATGTGAGGTCAGCAGTTAAAAGTTGCAGCCGAAAGAAAAAAATAAATAGTACGGCTCTGACGGGGTGTTAGTGATTCTGACATATATTTTTAATATGGACATAGGGTTGACTACTTACAGTATTAATTTCAAGAATGCACGCTTTGCCAGTTTTTAGATATGAGATCAGCAGTTAAAAGTTGCAGCCGAAAGAAAAAAATATATAGTACGGCTCTGACGGGGTGTTAGTGATTCTGACATATATTTTTAAAAAGGACATATGGTTAGCTACTTACACTATTAATTTCAAGAATGCACGCTTTGCCAGTTTTTAGATATGAGGCCAGCAGTTAAAACTCGCGTGAACATATAGAATAGAGTACGGCCCTGGATCAATCAATGAAATATTTATGTTATTTGTCTGTATGGGTATATAACCATATTGAATATAAATCTTTTATTTGACCACATATACCTACTAATTTCAAATATGTTATGTCGATTTACCTATTTATTGAAAAAAAAAATATTGCAATAGTAATATTTAATAAATTTGTTTTATTGATATTAAATTATTATATATTTGTAACACATTTGTGTTCGTGTAATATACGTTTAAAGTGTATATTATTATGAATTATCAATCGCCCCCGTATACCCCATTCGGCAATGTTCGGAATTAACTGCTAGAATTTTAACTGCTGTCTTCACACTGGTTACGTACCGAGCTTTCGACAAAATTTATTGCCTTTATCAAGGCTACAACAGAATGACAGACAATTACAATTTGATTTTATGTACATACTTATTTTAATGTTTAAATGAAAGTCGAATCTCCACAAAATAAATTTAATAGAAACTATCGGCCATACATGTTTCGGGACTACTACTCACACTGATAAATCTAACTGAGTCACTAAGGATAAATCTAACTGAGTCACTAAGGATAGATAGATTAGATTTATCAGTGTGAGTATTTCTGGATTAGTTAATTATTACTAGAGCTTTATTTGTCTGTTATTTTAAGAGCATGTTGTAAATTGGAGCCTGGAGACTACCGCCTATAACACAACTCATATTCATACCAACGAAAAGAAAAATTTTTTATTACGTTTGTCGATGACGTTCTTGCCATTCCAGCTTTAACAAAAAACAAACAGTTACATTGTTTTAACTTTATTAAAAAACAAAGAAAAAGTATGATATATAAAAGAAAATTAGACCAAATATGTAACTGTAATTTTAATTAAAATTTTTTTTATAATTTAAATATTTTTCCATAAAATGGTAAGTTAATTGATGATTGCATATATTCATATTGATAACGAACTAAGAATGAGGTGTGTTTTCCAGGCTTCAATAGAAATATAATGAAACTTTGTACGTCTTAGTGTTGTGTTTGTTCGATTATTGACATGCCACTGATGATGGGACTGGTCTAGTCCCGAAACATGTATGGCCGATAGTTTCTATTAAATTTATTTTGTGGAGATTCGACTTTCATTTAAACATTAAAATTGCAACTCCACTTAAGAATGGACTATTTTTTCAAATTACGTACTTATTTAGTCTAATATTTCTTACCTAGTAGGTAAATAGGATTAATTTTGTAATTTTATTGTTATTTCTAACATATTATAACTAAAGCAGGTTGACTCAAACATTATATACTGGGTGTCCCACCGGGAAAGGATTCGATCGATTATGGAGAAACTACACTGTGGGACAATCTGAAAATCTGGTGTGGTACTTAGGTCGACGGCACCAATTCGGCTAAAATGTTTTCAAGAATCTAGCACTTCTGGTTATACCGGAAATGGGTGTCAGCTTCCTTATTTCAAATGCGATCCTGTGTAAATTATACATCTCTTTGTAATTCTAAACATATTTCATGCATAATATGTTGTACCTATCGCCAGCCGTTTTTGAAATATTTGAAATTTTATGTCAAAAATGACGTTTTCAGAATAGAGAATAATACCAATTTTTTATTATATGGAAGCTTTAATAATTCAATTTGTTAGAATATTTTAGAAGATATAGACCTACTTTAGCCGCCTACATATATTTTTTTCTTCTTCTTATCACGCCCTCTCCTGCCGAAGGTTGGCGATCCAAATGGCAATTGTAGCTCTGGAGACTGCAGCACGAAAGATTTCTGCAGACGAGCGGTCGAACCATCTCCTTAAGTCAAAGGACTCGCTAAAGAGCGATGAGTTCTGGCGTCTTCCTACTGATCTTTTCCCGTGCACTTTGCCCTCTATTATGAGGCGTAGTATTTCGTACTTATCACCTCTCATCACATGACCCAGGTATTGCATTTTTCTTTCCTTGTGGTGTTCAGTAGTTCCTTTTGTTTGTGCATGCGCTGGAGTACTTCATCGTTGGTAATCCTTTGTACCCATGAAATTCGCAGCATCCGTCTATACACATACATTTCGAAGGCTTCTATTTTCTTTTCGGTCTGTGAATCTAGTGTCCAGCTTTCGCATCCATAGAGTAGGAGAGAAAACACGTAGCATCTGATCATCCGTATTATATATTTTTTTAGTAAATATTAATACTTACAGCGTATTTGAAAAAAAGGGTAAAAATCAAATTTAATAAAGTGTCATAAATCTAAATTTTTAAATGGCAACCCCCCATTTTATATATTTTTTTTGTTTTTTTGCATAAAAAATAAGGGCAAGTTTATGAAAGGATGTCTATCCCAAAAACTGATAGTTTTCAAAATATTGGCAATTTTACTTTTTTCTATTACAATAGTGATATGAATTTGAAATTTAAAAATTGATTTTAGTTGGCCATGATGGCTTTAGATAGCAAATAAATATGACACTTGACAAAAATAATCAACAACTATGTAGTAATAATCATGGCGGGCGTATAAATTATACTAAAGAATACTATCTAAAGTTGATTATTATTGATGGAGAATGGTGGTTTTAGAAAATCCAGACTCCACTGCAAATTTTCTCAGAGATGTCATAGGATATGCCGTGAAGTATGTCATATTTATTTGCTATCTAAAGCCATCATGGCCAACTAACATCAATTAAATTTCATATTCATATCACTATTGTAATAGAAAAATGTAAAATTGCCAATATTTTGAAAACTATCAGTTTTTGGGATAGACATCCTTTCATAAACTTGCCCCTATTTTTGATGCAAAAAAATAAAAAAAATATAAAATGGGGGGTTGCTATTTAAAAATTTTGAATTATGACACTTTTTTCAATTTCATTTTATACCCCTGTTTTCAAATACCCTGTATAAATATTTACTAAAAAAATATACGTAGGCGGCTAAAGTAGGTCTATATGTCCTAGGATATTCTAACAAATTAAATTATAAAACTTCAATAAATTGTTATTCTCTATTCTGAAAACGTCATTTTTGACATAAAAATTCAAATATTTCGAAAACGGCGGGCGATAGGTATAACATATTATGTACAAAATATGTTTAAAATTACAAGAAGAATCCAAAAAAAAAAAAAAATATATAAGGTTGTATTTGAAATAAGCAAGTTGACACCCATTTCCGGTATAACCGGAAGTGCTAGATTCTTGAAAACATTTTAGCCGAATTGGTCCCGTCGACCTAAGTACCACACCAGATTTTCAGATTGTTCCACATAGTAGTTTCTCCATAATCGATCGAATCCCTTCCCGGTGGGACACCCGGTATAGAAACAATATAATTTGAATGGTCAGGATAAAATAGTACATACTAACATTACATTACGATTGTAACAGAGGTGATTAAACATTCATTGCATGTGCATGTGATTAAAGTGCAACAACCTGAGTTTTAATTCATCGAACTTAAAACATACCGTTGTTACAGATCCATTTGCCACACTATACCTAACACTGTCTTTTTTTATTACGATACCGGACGGAAATAAAATTTTGATGTATTCCAGTTAAGAAATACTAAAACAAACTTCATATACTAGGTCAATGGATTTTTGCCTAATTTATATTATTTTATAATAAAAAGAACTTTAATCAAGAGATGTTATTGTCGTTAACAAATTTTCAATTGAGCACAACGCCTCTCTGTGGAATATGCTCAAACCTCTTAAAATAAATTTACAGTTTTGTATTGATCGTATTAGGTTAGTTGTTAGTAACATGGGATAGATGTCAGCAGTAGTACTTATACAGTGTAAAATAATTCTAATTGCTTATAATACATTAAATAAACAGTAAATATTTAACTTATTCAAACGAAATAAATTATCCATCATCAAAGTGGAGTGTCAGTTTCAAATAAAAGAAAACAAACAAAAACTTCCAAAGTCAACTCCACAAAATCTTTAATTCAGTTATAAAAAAAGGAAACTAGTTTCGGCTCAACAAGCCATCATCAGTCCATTCTTACAAAAACATCCGTGTACAAAAAAAAACATCAAACATGAATATGAATATGACTATGACATTACATTACACGAAAACGAAAATTACACGTGTAATGTAATGTCATAGTCATATTCATATTCAATCCTAAGACAATCAAAAAGGTTTATCAAACCTTCAGAGGCCAACGCAAGAAAGCTTATCCGACTAGAGAAAAGCGACCTAAAGCGAATTACAAGCCTTTTTACGGGACACTACCCAGTGAAGTACCATCTCAAAAAGATGGGCCTAACCGAGGACGACACTTGTCGTTTTTGCGAAGACGCAACAGAACACGTGCTCGGTGAATTCATGGCACTTTTCTGCAAAAGGCTAAAACACCTTGGAGGGGTGACTCTAACACCCGACGAGGCAAGGAATTTAGCCCCCAGAGAAATCATAAACTTCATGAAAAGTGTGGGAACGCTGGGCAATTCATAGATTAGAGTCATTCACAAAAGAACTTCTGCAGGTCGAAGTGACCGGAGGCGAAACCGCGTAAACGACTCCGATAAAACAATCTACAATCTGACTTATTGTGGGTTGATTGAGTCCTGTACTGATGGTTTTGACCTGCAGAGCATGTTTCTTAGAACAGTTCTTTATAATAAAAATACGTGTGAACTAACTACATTCTATATGTGGCATATAGGTATTGTTGGTTTCACAATAATATCGTTGATTCCTTAAGTGCAATAAAATTTAAATGACATCCGTGTCGTAAAACTTTGCAATCTAATAATGATAATATTGTGTAGGCATGAGGTTCTTTAAAAAGGTACACGAAGGGCTTTTGTCTCCATTATAATAGAGGCTTTTCTCTTGATATTTTAACAAATAGCAGACAAAATATAAATAATGAAATTTATATTTTGATGTATTTATTCATATTAAAATATTACTAATTATTTTGATTAACAAAACTTAAAATTTATATCTTTATTTTATTGACATTATCAAATCTACCTTAATTTTAAATTTAAAATTACTTACAACACAATGTTGAACCTAATCTTAATATTCAGTTCAGTTTCACTACCACTGTCATTTTTGTCTATGCCTAAACCAATTATCAAATGCCTGACACTACTATTTACAAAACTATAAGAGTCTTCAACTTTCATTTCATGGTAACATATTTTTTCCAGCTTTGAACAGAATAATTATTACAAAACGAGTTTTTTGTGTCCGTAAATATAAATGAAAAATAATTTCGTAAATTGCTAAATTAAACAAAATCCCTTGTGTAGGTAAAATTTTTTCTGCTATGCCACAAAATTTTTTTTCGAAATAATTATTATTTATACATTTTTGATTTAAATCTTTTATTATTAAGTGCATAGTGTAGGTGAAGTGTTTTCTCTCCTAATCATTGCGTTTATTTCATGCCAAATATATCCAATCTGGTTAAAAATGCAATAATATGGAGTAAGACGCAAATGTTTTCCCTTTGAAATACCACTTTTTAAATGCATTATTGATATCAGTTCAGTATCAATCAAATTCGCGAGGAGTTGGTGTGGAGGTCTTACTAAGCGTCCAGTCTCATGCTCCTCTCTATCTCTACCTTAAAAGAAAATTTTAATTATTAATTTACAAAACATAAATATTTCATATATCGAGTAAATGTATTTTTTTTAAGTTGCTTTCAAGTAAAAATGAAAAACTGAAAATGTGTAGAAATACTTGGTACCAGTTTGATGACACAAGCTACGTGATGTAAAATAATCTAAGAAAAATGTAGACGTGCAAAAGACACTAGTACTTATACAAGTATATACAGATACCTATTATTAAAAAAGTAAATTTCTAACGAACCATTCACAGTCAAATGTTTGGAAATATAGGGTTTTATGTTAAGGGAGGTAATAGGATAATGTGCAACAAGTGGTGAATGTGGCATTTTTCGCCTTTTTACGTCTCAAAAGTGCGAAAAAGCCCTTTCGACATGTGTTGCACACTATACTTTTTCTATGACTGCAAAACTACTGTTGGTCAGACTCAGATAATGTTTTTGACAACTTGTTAATTGCTCGCGCATTTGATTGGTGTAAATCAACTGAACCCACACTAGTTGTCAAAAACATAATTATAACGTGATCTTTGACAAATGGATAACGTTTCCTGTAATATGACAATTGTCCTAAAAGTTGTCTATATCAACAATTATCTAAATTTGTACGAACACACTATAAGTTTAAACAGAGTACTGCACGAGTTATATTTAATGAGATAATTTCATGGATTTTCTGTTGTTTTTAAGCAAAGTAAGTGTTAAAAGCGGGCAAATTCTATTTAACTAAGGCTCTAGTTCGAAGAGGCTTATACCTGGTGCCGCAACAAAACGCACTGAAAAACTCCTATCATTAAGCAGGAGTCAGATGCGAATAACTATGGGACTTCTTACTGGGCATTGCGCTCTGAGAGACCACCTAAATAAGATGGGGCTGTACAATGGGGACCTGCAATGCAGATTGTGTAATGGGGCAGTTGAAACAGCTTACCATGTAATATGTGAGTGTGTAGTTCTACAACGAAGAAGACACGCTATCTTTGGGCATTCGCTGATTGCGCCAGGAGATATTGACACCCAACACATAACTGAACTCCACAAGTTAGTGGAGGGTACAGGGCTGCTGGATTGGGTGGCATAATATACGGGGATTTTTCACAATAAGCCCATGAGGCTGCAGTGAAACCGGGGACTTAAGTCGTACGGACCCTTTCAAAAAAAAAAAAAAAAAAAAAGGCTCTAGTTACCAAGTGATAAGTGATGAACAAAAGCCAGTTTTCTGCCTCAACAAAGTTGCGGCAGATCAACAGGTCATTAGGTACCTACAAGGATTATATTGTTTATAATATTCTTGCTTATATACACAGAAAAAAAAACCTTGGTTCAGATAGATAAAAAACGTAAGCACCACAGGGACAGCCAAAACCTTGTCTACCCCTTCTAGAAAAATTTACTGGATAGACATTATGTCATTTAGATAATATTCTTGAATAGTTTACATATGCTTCTTGTCTAAAAGAGACAAACACTTTTTGTCATTTAAATAAAAATATATTGTATGCCAGCAAAGTTTATTAGTAATTTTAGTAATGTAGAAAAATTTACTGGATAGACATTATGTCATTTAGATAATATTCTTGAATAGTTTACATATGCTCCTTGTCTGGGAGAGACAAACACTATTTGTCATTTAAATAAAAGTATATTGTATGCTAGCAAAGTATACTAGTTATTTTAGTGATGATACTCGTTTAATGTCTATCCAGTAAATTTTTCTACATTACTAAAATAACTAATAAACTTTGCTAACATACAATATATTTTTATTTAAATGACAAATAGTGTTTGTCTCTCTTCTAGTAATTTTTTCTAGAAGGGGTAGATAAGATTTGGGGGTCCCTGTGGTGCTTACGTTTTTTTATCTGAACCACCATCAGGTTTTTAGTGCGACTCTTATTTATTTATTTTTTTAAAATAAACTTAAGCCTACTGAAAATCTTGTATTAGGTACAAGTAATATAAGCTAGGTATATATAGTCAAACTTCAATCTACACATGTTAAAGTGGGTAGGTATAATGCGGCTGAATCCTTTGCCGGAATTCCTGAGAATATTGCTCAGCACATTAACAACTAGGGTTGGTTGATCTTGGAAATGGTCGGAGTGACAATGTCGGTTTACTTAGAGAAAAGTTGTACAATTTAAACACCTTTTAAATGGTGTTTTCAAAAGTAAAGTAAATTTAGCAGTTTTCGAGAATTTCTTAAAAATCAATTTTTTGCGATATTAGTTTTTATTGATTTCAGACATTATTTTTACAGATATATAAAAAAATGAAAAGCACTTTCTCATTGTTGCTTTTTGAGGAGACTCGACGTTTCGTTTTCGAAAAACCATCAACTTCGATTTTTTAAATACGGCCCTTGATTTTCTATTGTTAAATTTAAAGCCATTTTCAATTCAAAAATAGGTGGTTTAAACAACTTTTCAGTATTTTTAGTTGTTATTTAAACTTATTCAAGAAAAATCGCCATAGTTTGGGACTGACTAAACTGACTGAATGCAGAGTATATACCTAATTAGTAATTTTGGCAATAAAATTCTTTCGACGTTAATCAAAATTATTTATTATTATTTGCCAATTTATTTCTGTCAGCACATTTTATTCTGTACGCAGTTTTTTAAATTTAGTTAAAATTTTTGTGCTTTTTGAAATTATTAAAGAAACGCCTTTCTTTCTTTTACGCAAAATAAGTGCCAAACTATGGCGGTTTTTCTTGAAGTTTAAATAACAGCTAAAAATACTGAAAACTTGTTGAAACCATTCCGTTACATCTATTTTTGTTTTGAAAATGGCTCTAAATTTAACAATAAAAAATCGAGGGCCGTATTTAAAAAATCGAAGTTGATGGTTTTTCAAAAACGAAACGTCGTAATGAAAATTTGTAAACGCTATATTATTTTCATAAAAAAGTAACAATGAGAGCTTTTAAGTTTTTTATATCAGTAAAAATAATGTCAGAAATCAATAAAAACTAAAATCGCAAAAAAATTGCATTTTCTTAAAAAAATACGGCCTTGTAAAATATAGTTTATACCTAATTCATTTTGTACTATAAATATTATACATTTCAAGATCTACTAACTAGGTACTAGGTAGTTATCTAATTTGGGGACAAATAAACCTAAAATGTATTGGCTATTTAAAAAAAAAAATCGAGTTTTTCCGAAAAACAATGACGCTGAAACAAAAAAAAAATATCAAAGAAACTTTAGATTTCTTATGAGGAAACTAAGTAAAATAACAGATTCTACCGGTACGTACGAGGAATGATAAGATAATTCCAATCCACAACTCCTAATTCACAGACATTGGTAAAATGGTAAACAAATCAATACATAGCCTTTACAAAAGAAAGAAAAAAGTCATACCTAGCTAAAATATTTATGTAACTTCTTTTGAAAAACTGCATTAATTTGCTAAAAATTAATCCGTCCCTGGCAAATTAAATATATTATCGTGAACCCATCTAAACTATTGTTTACTTGCTGTAAATGGAGGAATACCATATTAAGATTGATTAAATTAGAAAAAGTATTTTAAATTAGGATTAAGTACCTACTAAATAATACGTAACTAGATAGGTATCTATTGCCAAAGATTATATCTGATATTGCCATGAAATAAGATAAGTTTGCATTGGTCGTAAAATTATAAAAATAAATAATTAAATAATAATTATTATAATTTACTTACCGAGAAAAGTAAGAACGAGCTCCCCCAGATTCCAGCTAATTAATATTTCTTTTGTTTCCTCCATTGTTATTAATAATATATGAATATTTAACAAAACTCAACACACCAAACTAATCACTAAGTACACTTAATTATGTTGGATGCACATTGGTATAATACATATCTGTTACTGTCTGTATACCTAGTCCGTCCTCACCACTTGTAGAAATTGGGATATCAATATCTAGGTATACACTTACTATCAATAAATCAAAATTTAATATATTAAATTAAAATATCTTCAGATTAGAACACCAAATAACTAGATCCTAGTTAGAGCGACGCCAAGACTCTAATCAAAAAATACCAAAATGAAACCCCCTCCCTCTACACCAAGTGAGACGCGCTAGGTACAACGTGGTACACCATCTCTACCAGATAAAATAATTCGATAGGTATTTTGGAGGATAGAAATTTTGTAAATGAGAAGTATTAAGTAAAATAACTATTACACAGATTTAATTAAATCAGTACCTATTTTAGCTATGTACTTACTTAGTTGTTAAAATCTTATTTATAATTAAATATTATAATGCATGCTATAGGTAGGTAGGTATATGTTCCTATTAGAACTAATTTAGTTTTGGGTTTCATAAAACGATTTTTGAGAATAGTTAGGTACCTACCTAATTACCTCATTAAGTATTTTCTTAATAATAATAGCTACACCTAAGTGGGTACGTATGGAAATCTGTAGGTGTACAATACATAATTCAAACAGAATACCGAACTCATTTAGCGCAAATAATATTTTATATAGGTTCACAATTTGAAATCTTATTTAACTAATGCACATACAAGTCTCGTTTAGATGAGAAGATATCAGCTTAGCAGGAAAAATTGTCGTTTTTAGATAATGTAGTTACTCATACTTGATAACTACATTTACTACTTTAACAAAAATTTTGCGAAAACTAGCAAATTCACCTCTAAATAATATTTTTTATTTGGATAAACCAAGTTTTTTTTTTCTGTGTAGTTGGTATTTTTTTATCTGGTAACAAACGTTAAAACAATTGCCTCATTTTGAAAATTTCACTAATTGAAATGTCTTTCTAAAAAAATTAAAATCCTATGATGTAAACAAGTTACCTATTATTTCAGCCTTATTGGTCTAAATCAACAATAATCATTTGTCAAAAACAATATTATGACGTTATATTTGACATGTAATGAAATTCTCAGGATAATACACAATGTGCACTGAGACGCTACTGTTGACAAGAAGTTGGTTGTATTCAGAGGGAGGTGTAGCTTTAGAAAGACATGAAATTAAATCTTACGAAAGATGGATTTAAAACTATGTGCTTGTGTGAGTCCAAGAGCCGTTACATCATAAATACGTTTGTATATACTGGAAAGAGAAGTGAATAACAAAAAAGAAAGTAAGGCGCTACTACCCTTGATGTCCTAAATTAGTTAAATTAATTGAAAATACGAGGAACGTTACCCACTACACATCGAGTGAACATATAAATGAACTGAAATCTAGACGTCTTATGTACCTAATGTGTATGTGTTTTTAGCTCACAATTATTTATTATGTGTATGTGTTTTTAGCTCACAAGCATGGAATGTAAGGAATGTAAATACCTTGAATTGCTGTTAAAAAATGTAGGGCTGTAATTTTAATATTTTGTATTCCTGGCAAGATAGACCCTAAATTATAAAATATAAAAATAATTTAATTCTATAACGCAACAAAGATGGGCATAGGATACTCAGGATTATGATATGCTATGCATCAAATCCTAGTATCAAAATCACTAGAAGAGAAAAGAACTGATCCCATTGCGAATACAGACAGCGAAAGCACAGCTAAAAGAGGGGTGTTTTTCCTGTCCACACAGAGATCAGAAGTATTCAACCAGGTGGAGAGCAGGGGATCAAAAGTGTGTGCAAGAAATGTGTATGTGTGAAAAAAACACCGGGAAATCAACAACCTCGTCGGGTTTTAAATATTCAAAATGCTACTTTTTTGTTTCACAGAAACAGTCGAAAAGTACTTGCAAAAAAAATTACTTTTTTGTTTGATTAAATACTTTTCATGAATTTCGTTCAATTTTTAACAAAAGTTGTATATTATTATGGTGACAAATAATCAAAAGATATACATAGAAAAAACGATGATAACTGATAATACTATAAGTAATTTAAAATAATCTGTTATAGAATACAACAATACCTTGTTGCATAATAATTACAAAGATGTCAGTTTGCCAGCTTAAATAATCCGACGGCGAAGCGGGAGGATTATTCTGTTAAATTGACACAATTTGTATGTAAGTTGGAAATTTATAACCCGTATTATATATCAACTATAAAAACTTCTAGACAAAATATGTTATTTAATTAAACACAGTAAATAACTAACAAATAATGTTAAATTTTATAACTAAACTTATCTTATACCCATTATGTATATCTATATTAAAATAGACATTTCAGACTTCAAAAAATATAAAAAATAAAACCTATTCATTAAACAACAAAAAAAATCATATACCATTAAAACATGCATTGCATTTACAATTTAGAAAGAAGGAGGAATTCATCGAATGTTGTTTGCTTACTTTCCTTTTTCAATATGGCTTCTTGAAAATGTATTTCGAGTTTCGACAAAATTTCGAAGGCTTTTTCATCTCCTTGATTTTCGGAAAAGAGCTTTAGGGATTGCACTGAAGACATAGCCACACTTTGAAGAGTTTCATCTGAGACAGGCTCTTCTACAATAGATTCCAAGTGGCACTTTCTTTTTATAAATTTCGGCCAGTAAAGAAAGAGGAATTCCATCTTCTGGATCATTTTGTTCCCGGGAATCACACAGCCGAGCCAGTTGGTAATTCCCCGATTGCGAACGATCGATGCTTGTCTATTAAAAGTGGCTTCCCACGGCGCGTGATTTCATAGGCCACGCTGCTGATCTCGGACTAGTATGTTCGCGGCTAGGAACGATTGGGCGGTATTTTGTGTCGTTCAAGAGAGATTTTTGTCATAAAATATGTGGAAAGCATTGTCCGTGTCCGCTCACGATAATGGGTTTTCTTATGGATACCCGCCGGGACTACATTAAATTGTCCATACAAGGGAGGTGTCCGCTGACGGGAGGTGTCCGTTAAGAGAGATTTCACTGTATTTAGAAGATCATGCACTAGATAGCCCAGCAAATCACATATACTCTTTAATAAAATCTATTTGTGTTAAATATCTTAATGATCGTGTACATTTCATAACAAAAATACATTTACAAAACTCATTCTATTTAAATGATGACAATAAAAACGTTATATATTTTTGTTGTGTCTACTGCAGTACCTATATTGTTAATTTTAGGTTTATATTGTTCAATAAATACAATGTATTAAAAATATTAATCACCAAAATTAAATAAAATGTCAAAAATATATCTCATAAGTTATGTACTCGTATGTTACGCCTCTGAATCTAAGGGATATGTGCTAGGTGGTAACACAACGACAGGCACAATTACGTGTCCTCTCTCTTTTTTTGTCTAAGATGTTGTATGTATAGAGAGGTGATTGATCTTTCAATAATTTTGTTAGTTTTAAAGTTTTTTTGAGTTATTTTTTTAAATATGAATTTGATGATGATTTGGCTGGTCTTGAACCGGTGGAGATTTTATTTAATGAAAACCACGTAATAAGTCCGCGGTTTGATGCTATCATTTTAAGTGGCCAAGGTTTTGTAAAAAAATCGGCTAAATAGAGCAACTTTCGAGCAATTTTATGAAGTTATAGAAGAATACTTGGCGCCTCCATCAAGCGCATCAATCTGCTGTCCCAAAGCACAGTATATTTAAAGGGAGACAGTAAAACCACTATGAAATCTACCCGAGATATTGTCTCTCTCGCGCAGCATCGGTCGCCACTCTTTTATGGAGTCTGGATTGGTTCTGATTTATACCGGTTGACCTGCAGCATGCACGATAGTATTATTATTCCAGTTGTACTTTGTTGTATGCGATTAAATAGTTTTTACTGAAATAAATAATAATAAGAATGATTAATTTTTAATTAAAAATGAATGAATAATAATTTGATATTAGAACAAAAACTTCTTAACATTAAATTGTCCAATCATTTATAAACATGTAATTAGATATACGTTGCATATTTATCTTTGTTTAAACTTGCACAAGAAAATATTATAAAATAAAATATTTACAAAATAACAAGTTAAAACCCAATAGGTTTCACACAACAAAGTTCTCCAGATTAAGAATAGACGAATTGATTATTTTGGCACATGTGCCTACATATAAAAACAGCACTATTATAGCCTAATTAAATTAACTAACATAAATGGCTAAATTACCTTAGTTGTAGAAGCCAATAATAAAAAAATATATATGATTTTTATTTTTTATTGTGATGTGATAGGCATGGCCGCCGGAAGGGGGGGGGGGGGCAAGACGGGGCGTTTGCTCCCCCTGGAACACGTAAATACAGGAAAATATCACATACATAAGTTTAGTGGTAAATGATTTAAACCGTATCCAAGATATACAGAATACTGCAGATTCTATCAACAACGTTATTAAATTTTTTCGTGACAGTCCATATAGAAGAAAATATGTCCCTAAAATCCCATTATTTTGTGACACGATGGTCCTCAAAGTACAAATCCATCAGAATATTTTCCGAAAATTACGAAGAAATAAGAGGGGCTTTGAGACATTTGGCTTATTCAATACAATTCAGCACAGAGACACGATCAAAAGCTAATCAATTATTAGCTGCAGTTTCGACTTGGAAATTCATAGTCTGTCTCCACATTATAGTGCTAAATTGGAACCGGTGTGCAACATACTACAAGGAGAAATAATAAATCTTCTTTCGGCAAAAAACCATATTAAAACACTTTTGTCTGCACTAAAAAATCACAGATCTGATGTTGAAAAATATTTTAAGGAATTTTCCAAAAATCTGAACAAGTTCGTGATAAATTTGACATACCACTAAGAATTCCTAGACTGGGATCAAATCAAATTTATAGAGCTAATTACGAAACGAAGTCTTGCGAGGAATATTACCGTGTTTCTTTGTTTATTCCATATCTAGATTCAATTATCCGTTCAATTGAGATAAGATTTTCGGAAGAAACAGAAATTGCATTTTCTTTGTGCCTGTTTCATCCAGAGTTAACTGTAACAGAAGAGTATAGGAAATTGATAGAAAAAATTCCTAACATAGCCAAAGTATACGATTTAGAAAATTTACACACTGAGAGTGAAACATGCGATGAAATGTGGATAGAGAAAAATAAAAATGAAAATATTCAGTTAGAGTTCGCCGATTTATTGGAAAAACATTGTGAGTTTTTCCCTAGTAACAAAAAAAGCATTTGCTATTTTTTGGCTTTATCTCCAACAACGGCCACAATTATTGAAAGATCGTTTAGCACCTTAAGACGGGAGAAAACTTGGTTAAGGTCTACCATGAGTGAAGAAAGACTATCTGGATTATGTCTTTTCAGCGTACACAGAGAACATGTAAATAAGAACAAAGACGTGTTTATTAAAAAAGTGATAGATCGATTTTCGCAAAAACGAAGGAATATTCTACTGCTATTTTCTGATTAGACTTATGTTCAATTTATGTTATAACGGATCAGGATCAGTTTATCTTAAGTTTTTTTTTAATTATATAATATTTTAAGTACTTAATATATAAATTAAACTTCAAAAGAAGTTGGATTGACTGTATAAGTATAGGTATTTTGCCACATATTTTATACATAATAGTTTTGTTTTGCTTACTTAGTATTTTTTTGCCTTGCCCGCCCCTAATTTAATTTCTTCCGGCGCCCATGGTGATAGGGTCTAGTCGTACGTTTTCGTTGTAGTGTTTATTAAATTGTGTATTAGTTTGATATAAATATCTTATATTGGAATTA
This sequence comes from Apoderus coryli, assembly GCA_911728435.2. Taxonomy (NCBI): domain Eukaryota; kingdom Metazoa; phylum Arthropoda; class Insecta; order Coleoptera; family Attelabidae; genus Apoderus; species Apoderus coryli. Next base: position 29,889,136 of record OU452198.1, on the reverse strand, counting down.
ATTTTAAAACGTTTTTTAATTTGTTTTTTTGCTATTTGATTAGTTTAGTTAATAGCATACAGAAACAATTTTAATATGCCAGTGCTGTGTTGTGTGGACAATTGCTAAGCAAGGCCAGCATCAGGAAGATCTTCTTTTCGGTTTCCCAAGATTTTACCATGCTATAAAACGAACAACCCCAGTTTCTATACAGAATTAGTATAAGAGCCTTATTCAGGAAAAATAATATTTCGTGGAAGCTGACGTTTTATTTTTCCTGTATATTAATTTTGGTCTAAGGAGCTAGGTGATTTAATACACAGGGTGTCCGGAAATGACGGGTACAACGGATTAGCACAAATTCCTTGACCGAACATATTATGATTTAGGTCAACTTATCTATACACAAAATTGCGTGGTTTGTGCGCTAAATGGTTTAAAAGTGAATATTTTTTTACGGTTTTTCAAATAAATTGAAAAATAATTGATAGATTTCATTAATTTCTTAGATGCACGTTTGCACCAATAAACTACAGTTTTTTATTGAAGAAACTCCAATTTCTAGAATTATAGGGCTTAGTCACAATAACTTATCTACCCATATTTTTTGTAACCCTCGTATAATCAATTCCAGTTTTTTTCTGTGAATAGTTCATTTTATTTAGAAACTATTTACTCTCTTACAAAATTTTAGTTTGTCAAACAGTTTAGAGATATATGTTCCAATATGTAAATACAAATTATTATTTTTTAATTTTCAAAATTTATATTACGGTCCTGTTGCAAATTGACGATTACATAATCATAGTTTCTTAATTGCAACCCTATAGCGCCATCTCCTCACCCACGCAAAAATATTTTCTAAATCCCTACATGCCTTAATCAGTACATAATAATTATTGTAACGTAGCACAAAGTATTTATTAAAAGGTGGTTATGATTACTTTAACAAATACAAAAAGATGATATTATTGTAACGTTGTAACGTTTTATCCTCGCTAATGGAATTATTACGAGAACGTCACCTCCCGGTTGTTAAGTCTCATGGTCGTTACCGAGATTTTAAAAGAAAACCTTTTGAAAAAAGAAAACCCATCAACCTTGACAGACTCGAGCACCGGCTTCACCTGAATTCAATATAATACGAGATCTCACCAAACCTTGGCAGCTTCAACTAATTGTTGTACGCCTATATCTTCACTGCGAGTTCTAAACTTTTCTTTTACACGCTTCCTTTGGTCACTCTGTCCAAGCTAGTTGTCTGATGTGCTCCGGCCAAATACCTGTTGTAAATAAAAAATATCGTTTTAAAAATAAGGCTACTTTCCCTTTACGGTTCCCCTTACCAACCGGTTATTTTCCGTGAGCTCATTGCTCCGGGTATTTTTTTAATCAATAAAAAAATAGTTCCAAGTCCACGTCTATTTTTATTAGAAACAGTAATAATCATAAATTGAACAGAAAAGATACAAAATTGATTTAAATTTGATTTCAGTATTCAATGAACAAATCGGGAACTTTAAGCAATTGCTTGAAGCTTACAAAAATTAATTCACAAGTAAATAATATCCACGAATGGATTTTGGGGTAAATATTTCTTCTGGAGATTCAAATTCGATCTCTACGAAAACGATCAAGTTTACATTAAAATTATATTGTTAAATTCTACAATGTTTCAAAGAAAAACTACTCAAATTCATGAAAAGAAAATTCATCTACCTACATTTTACGCTGCCGGTTACACTATAATTTCCTATGGAAGAAATTCTCCAAAATGCTTTAACTGACTTGGAAAAAAAAAGAAAAGTTTTTTTTCTATTTCGTACTTAAATCTACATCAAATTAAAATAAAATATTCTTACAAATAAAACAATTTCTTCAAGTCGGGTTCATCTTTCTCCTCTCTTGCTCAGCAACACATCAACTCCCAGACAGAGTGCCATGGTGCGAATGTTTCTAGTAGCTGCTTGGTAGGGCCTCTGGTGTTCCAGACCAGGGGTACCCAGACAGTTTTCCGCTCAGACATGGTCGCAATCTTACAAAATGGATCACTAACCTCAAGCACGTGACCAACGTTAGATTGATACGAAGAATTAATAATTCCCAGTAATAAAAAAAAAAAGAATCTACGAGTTAAACAATACAATGTACACACGGAGACAACCAAATGTATTATGAACATACAAAAAGAACTCCAGTTACGCTATAACTAGGATTCTTTTTCCACCTTCTATATATTATACACTATGTACAATATTTTACATGAACGAGAAGATCCTGGACTCAATTTTCCAGAGAAATATATTCTGAACCAAATACTCTCTATTTTCGTTAGGGTTATAAATCCCGAAATATCTTCGGATGATGATTCTTCTTTCAGAAAAATATCAATTTCTTTTCCACAACGAAATTTCGTTCACAGGTTATTATTTCTTATCCCAAAAACAAAACTAACCTCTCCCACCAGAATGTCAACAAGTAAAGGCAAAATCAATTTGACAATATGACAGTTTATAAACTACGACTAATCAATAATCTAGACCAAAGATTAATCTACACAATAGATAGTCAGCGTATATGGGAAAGAAAACAAAAATTGAAACTGTCTCGACACGAGCTACATCTATTAGAAAAACATGTAACCATGGAAATTATGGAAATTGTAGATGGTGTTATATGTATTGTGTTGAAATAAAATAATCATATGGGCAATGTTAGACAAGGACGAGTATACTTTCCCCTACGAGGTGGGAGTTTGTTTTTATATTATAGGTATCATATATGTACTACTGTGCAGCAGTGTTTTTTGTCGGTTAATATAAAATCATATGGTATACGTACACCTATCTACGCAAAGATTAATGTGTATGGACGAAAATAAAAGAAATTACTATAATAGTATAAATATACAGGGCTGGTTCATTAAATGTTTTAGACAATAATTTTAAATGACTAAAATAATATTATTTTAGTCATTTAATTTTAAATTTCGTATATAAGGATGCATCAAAAAGTTATATTTAAATTAACGAAATTTGGCGTTATAGATAGGACTTCCGCTTATTATCTGATTCAGTTTTAAGGATCAAACTCAAACAGCAGATTCAACTTGTTAACATTATGAAAAAATAAATCTCAGACTCATACAGGCGTGAAATGCTACCCTAACTTTTTTATGCACATTTTTTGCGTGTGTTTCAATTCGGAGATGTAAAATCTAACAAATTATATACGTAATAAATGTATCCTTCTGTGATATTGATAGAAAGTCATCGTTATCGCGTATTATCGATTTTAAGAAATGTTAATATTAAAAAGGCTGTGCTTTTTACAAGTTGCTGAAGTAAATAAGGTTTGAAATTTCCAGCATGACAATAATTATTTAAAAAAATACGGTTTCGAAATGCAGGATGTAAAAAATTAGAATTTTTAATCTGTTTTTAATGAAAATTTAAATCTATTGAGAAACATGGTTCAGGGTTTTTGTGAAATGTATTTTACTCCAAAGATTCTACTCATCGATTATAACCGAATTAATTTACTCAAAAATATCTATACTAGTAAAATAACACAATTATCACAATTAGGTTCAAATTCTGCAACGCCGAATTGAAAAAAAACTTACAGTCTCCCTAATATTGGTTTTTGTGCAATGATCATAAAACTTTAAAAAAATAACGATTTATGTAGATTGTATTGTTAACACGTTTCGTAAAAAGCTTTAAAAACCCACCAACAGGGTGTTAAAAGTATCACGACAATAACTTTTTTCATGTTTTAACAAGTACAATCGTCTGCTTCAGATTGATCCTTAAAAACTGAATAACAGTTTCTCTATATAAAAAAATAAAACTCGTAAATATCATCCCCAAACATTTAATTTGAATACAATTACATAACACCATATTTGAAAGTAAATAAAAAAAAAACAGCATTACCTAGTTTAACAGATTTGCAAATTGCAAATCAAAGTATCTATGTATACAGGGTGTTGCATAAGTACTTGTACAAACTTTAAAGGGTGATTCTTTGACTAATTTTAAGATACAAATTTCATATGTACATTCAAAGTTCAAAAATAATATTATATTTAGGATTATATGCTTGTTCAATAGCATCGCAATTTGGTGCAATTCGGGATACAGGTGTATTGATGACACCAGAGCTGTCAAAAGAACTAATAAAAAATACGAAAAATAACAAAATATTAGTCTTTAATATACCAAACTTCTAAGTAGATTCAATTAAAATTTCCGTTTTGATGCCTTAATAAACAAAACAAACAATGTGTAAACCTATGAAATTTTTTTTTTAACCTATATACTTAGATTTATATCATTTTAAAAACTAACCTCATTACATTAAATCTTTCTATAACGCTCTCGATATTTGATATTTCTAGATATACAGCTATTAAGCGTTATATAATATACAGGGTGGCCCATTAGTGTGTGGGCGGAAGATAGCTAGCTCAATCTATAAGCGATAGACAAAAAAATCCTTTACAAAATTTTAGGACCTGAAGAGATCTACAACCAAAAATGTTTTTAATTACATAGGGTAGTTCACAAACGCGCAGCGGACCAAACCTGCTTTTTCTTGATGCGACACTCTGTATATTTTAACATATATAAATGCCGCTCTAAAGGACAAGAAAAATGACATACGGGTTGCCTAGGTGCAGTAGTTTTTGAAATATTTGTAAATAAGGGTTAATTTTGACATAAATTTAAGGCGTTGACTAACTACAGAAACAAAAAAAAATAATTTTTCGAGAGGGGTCCAAAAAGTGTTTAAATCGATCTTGTATATCGAAAACTACATGTGTTACACAAAATATGGTTATGATATGATGTTCCATGTCTAATTTGTCCAAAAAGTCAGTTTTTCTGTTAAAAGGCCGAGAACCTGTGAAGTGAGCTTACCTCTTACGCCCACGTATTAACCCATTAATTCCCAAGCTTGGAAAATCAAACAATTTCGGTGATTTTAGTTTATTTTATTATTAAACCTATGTCCAAATAACTGTTTATCAGGTTAAAAAAAAATACAAGTTTTTAGTTTTCTTACAAAAAAATGTTGCGTATACGCAACATTGGGATTTACGGTAAACAAATACTACTACTACTTAGTGTGAAATATTTCAAAACAGTTTGTGTGAAGATGCACCTTAAATTTAGCACACATGTATATTGTGTTGTTTTTACACTGTCAGCATCTTCTTCTTGCTTTGTTGTCTTTTGACCAATAGAGTTTTGTAGCTGGTAACCGTATGGTATCCCGAAAAAATGAGTATGCCGAAAAATCGCTTTAGGCTTGTTTTATCAATATCAAATGAATGCCTATTATTGTCGTGAGCATATTTTCTTCTACGAGTATAATATATTATTTTTTCCCAAACTTCGTCACTGAAGTACAAGGAAAAAACTTCAAAAGGGCTTTTTCCACAAACTCTGTTTTCAATTTGTTCCAAGATATTATTTTCTTCATTATGTGGTCCTGTTGTATATATTGGGGTCTCTTTTCTCCACTTCGGTAGAGTTTTCTTCGACTTCATTTTTATATTTTTTGCACATAGTTTTGCTTTTTTTGAATTTGACGGTAAAGATTCATCATCTAAGGCTTCAGAAGTATCAGGCAAATTTGCGTGTATTTCGTAGGTCCCCGCAACATCTGATAAATCTTCAACGTTTTCACATATATTTTCGTCAAGCTCCTCTTCGTCTGTAAGTGCATCTACGGGTGGCGGAATATATACTGCATCCACGGTATCAGTCTGCAGTAAATCCTCATCCTCCTCCAATATAGCTAAAAGCTCAGCAGATAACTAAGGCATTCTGTTTTTCCAAGACATCATTATAACCAAACAAATTATTTAAAAAAAAATTAACAAACAGAACCATAATTATCACTTACTTCAAGTCAATATTTTCCAGAGCTTCACTTTATATTTTATATATAATATAATTTTAAATCACAATAATTATAACTTAGTATCTTTGTTGACACTCACTAAGAAGAATCACACACAAATTATATAAGAAACAAAATAAATGCTACCTAATTGTGGGTCAGCGAAGGGCGCGACATTATGGCGCCTTCTTACCGGAATTCCCAACGTTGCGTATACGCAACATTAGGAAAAATGATCCGATATGCAAAAACTATACATGTTTTGTAAAATATCATATAACGCCCTTTTTACTAAAGATCATGGGAATCTAAATCCATAATTTGAAATATCTCATCCGTTTCTGTGTCAGACAAATAGATTGACGAATATATGAAATGATAAATCTCAAAATGTTGCGAGTTCATAAATTCGCACAAAATAAATATCTTAACTCTGTCGACATATTTCTTAAAACGTAAAGTCTTTGTTGTATTTTGAAAAAATTGTAGCAACAAAAAAGTATTTTTTTTACTGGCACATTGGAAAAAAAAATTTAAAAAATGTTTCGTTTACGCAACGTTGGGGATTAATGGGTTAAGTACTAAGTGTCAGTTATCAGTTATAATTTTTTATTTTCCAAGAAAGCGAAACGAGATATTTAAAACGGCATTGCGCCGCCCTCATGTATACCTCCGGGGGCGGCATCGAAAATCGCTACACGTCACAAACTTGTAAATGCTTAGAACTACCCCTATGTCAAATTTCTATTTTCTATCTTTTTTGTTTGATACCCAAAGCCCTATTCCTACCGAACTTATTATTTACCCGAAGAAACATTAAAAAGAAGTAAAATTTAAGTACCTAAACCTATAAAGTGGAACTTATACCTGAATTTATAACCCATTTTCTGCATCGATCTTCTTCTTTAGGAAATCGAAAGAAATGTACCTCTCGATTGTTTCTGTAACTGTTGTTACAATTTCGAAAAGCACATTGGTTACGACTTAATTTCGAATTGTTTCTTTCCATTTTCACAAAACACAAAAATTATTTAGTCACTAACTAGGAAGTTTCTCAAATAAAAAAAAAAACACAACACAAAATAATATAATTAGTCTAAAATTAGAAAAACACAAAATAAGTTAAAAAATATTCACAAAAAAAATAACTACGCAGCCAAAGATTAAATTTAATTTAATATATTAGGTAATTCTCTTCAAAACAAAATCAGTAGGTATGAAAACAACCATAATATGTATACCTAATATAATATAGGTAGCACTGATAATTTTTTTATTATAGGTATTATAAGATCTACAACAATCTTGTTACATCTTTGCCACATTGTCTACGTGAAATATTTAAAATATATGTAATAAATTGAAAAAGTATCTAGTCAATTCTTAAGTGGAGTTATAATTTTGACAAAGAATAATGTACATTAATACCTACTTGATTTCGGTATTGGTATAAAAGTCTAATATCCACGAAATAAATTTAATATACCTAATAATCATTAATCCATGCCATACAACATGTTTCAAGACTAGACCAGTCCCATAAACAGTGGCGAGCAATAATTAAATCAAAAGCTTTTAGCTTTTAGATATTTAGATTTTTTTATATACATCAACAAATTATTACAATGGAGCCAGAAGTATGTTTCTATCTAAAAGCTTTTCATTTAATGATTGTTCGCCACTGATCATGGGACTGGTCTAGTCTTGAAACATGTATGACATGGATTAAATATTATTATATTAAATTTAATTCATAGAGATAAGGCTTTTATTTCAATACTGTACTTGTAATAAATCACCCTGTGTGTTTCTTTTACCGACGAATCGGCAACAGCACGACACACACCACATTCGCTTGTTTTTTTTTCTACCCTCCCTACGTATCCCCTCCAGATTAATACAGAATTTCATCAATCTCTCTCTCTGACAATACAGCATTGTCGGTGCATAACTGTTGCAAATGATGTAAATAATTGTTATACGTTGCATTTTGTTTCTGATATTAATAAACTACAAAACGGTTTCTGGCTGTGACAATACTGCTCTATGCTTTACACGCTAGTCTACGCCACGTAGTGGCTGGCATACTTAGAGATGTTCTCATTTTAATGCATTGGGCTGACTATCTATTGTGTAGATTAATCTTTGTCTAGACTAGTATCGACAGATTGGCCTATATTGAAATTATTTAAATATAAAACTGCTTTCAACAGTTGTAAAACTAATATTGTTATCGAAATATCATAACCTGGAATACAGTATAGAATAAATAAAAGAACGGCAGGATCGACAGCTGATTTGCTGGAAGAAAGCTTATTACGGGTTCATAGGAACTAGATCGGTAACGGATGCCCCCTTCTAAAGAAGAAGAACCGTTGACAATACTCAAAGAAAATAGATATGAAAGTGACTCATTTCACTAGTTTAACGATTTATTTACATGATTTGTCTTTCAGGTACAAGGAGAAAATCCAAGATTAATGAACAAAACAATACCAAGTTAATTCAACAGATCAGCAACAGGTAAGCAACTACAGACACTGTAATCATGTTAGTGCTTAAGTAACTCTGTTTATTTCTTTCAGAAAATCATATACGACTTTTCAATTCCCCAAGTTTAATACAAATGATGGAAAGTTATCAACCTGTTCCCCGAAAACACCAAGTATAGAATAGCTCAGGTAGAATCACCAGGAAGTTACCTTTCTTAGACTATATCCACAAGATGAAAATAAATATCCGAATTATTGTAAAATTAATGCCAAAAAGTGAGTATTTTAAATTAATTGTAAAAGTTTTTGTTGTGAGTGAATGAACCGTAACAATGTCATTTAACCTCATTTTCGGTTAGAATTTCGTTTTTTTCTTTTGACGGTTTATCTCTAATTCATTATGAATTTTAACTACGTATTTATATGTATTAAGTACTGACTCAGGCTTGTAGGGATTTAGAAAATATTTTTTTTGTCTCGAAATTGTTTGACAAACAAAATTTTTGTAAGAGAGTAAATAGTTTCTAAATAAAACGAACAAAAAAAACTGGTATTGATTGTACGAGGGTTACAAAAAATATGGGTAGGTAATTTATTGTGACTACGCTTTTAAACACCCTGTAATTTTAAAAATTGGAGTTTCTTTAATAAAAAACTGTAGTTTATTGGTGCAAACGCACATCTAAAAAATGAATCAAATCTATCAAATATTTTTCGATTTACTTGAAAAAACGTAAAAAAAATATTCACTTTTAAAGCTCTCTAGCGCCCATACCACGCAATTTTGTATATAGATAAGTTGACTTAAATCACAATATTTTCGCCCAAGGAATTTGTGCTATTTCGTTGTACACGTCATTTTCGGAAAGCCTGTATAATAACATTTGTTTAGTTTATATACAATATAGCTGATCGATTAAAGGTCTATATAAAATATATATTACAAATATATCTTTTCTATTTTTTATGTGCTAAAGTATTGTGTTTCATACCCATGCATGTTTTAATTTATTAAATACTTAGTTAAGTATATGTAATTTTGTACTTTTTCCATTTATTTTTCTTTTGTAAGTATATCTTTGTTACATTTTTTGTTAAAAAACAAACATCGGTAATTTTGTGTAAAATAAATAAAAAAAGCTTTTTGTACCAATGGTTTTAATTTAAAAATTACCTACTTAATTTAAATAACAACGAATTTCCTTTTAATTACTATTTTGACTTTTTCTTGGGAATGAGATTCAACCATTCAAACATGCACACCTAGTCAAAACTGTATAATTTTATGTCAATTTTTTTTTCTTCAACGTTTCGATATAGCCTATCTTCTTCAGGAACTAAAATTGAATTTCACATATTAAATGTACATATAATTAGTAAATACCTAGTTCACAATTTTTGTTTTTTTTTTCATATATCATTATATAAAAGTTATTACTTTTTTAATTATTTAACACTCACAACAGAAACAATAAATAAAATAAAATTACCATGTTCACAAAAATCGAAACAAAAAATCGAAAAGTAAAATAAACAATGACATTAACAAACTAAATCTTTTTTAAACAGTAACCCCTAACTTAGTAGAATTCTTTCCTGATAAATCCAATAAAACCATGATTATGCATAAAAAGGAATATACAGAAAAAATTAATGAACTAATAAATGATCCCACGACATACGAAAAAATAAACAGATATCCAACTAACACTTATCACAGCAAACACAATAACATCATAAAAACTGGGAAAAGAAATGTTATATTTCTCCACCAACAGCAGAAAAACTACGTTTATACAATGCTCTTCCGCCAAATCTATACGGATTGCCAAAAATACACAAGCAAAATATACCACTGAGACCAATAGTACCGTGTACACAATCCCCCGAAAACCCCTCTCAGACTTGTTACAAAAAATCCTTAACAATGTTATCAACAAAAATGAGTATTACATCAAGGACTAGGAGAAAAAATGAAAAATATCGATATACCAGACAATCACACTTTAATATCACTAGACGTCATATCATTTATACATATACGAACATCCCAATAAATCTATGTATAATCGAAAAAAATGGTCAGAAATTAAGGAGTACACAGGTATTCCACTAAAAGAATTTCAAGAAGCGTTGGAATTTACACTAACATCAACATATTTTGAATACGAATCAAACTTCTACAAACAAATAGCTGGTGTGGCTATGGGAGCGTCAATATCAACTCAACAGCTCAACTCGTAATGGTAGATTTAGAAACCACCATAATCAAGTCACTTTCCTTTAAACTCATCTTCTTTTACAGGTATGTTGATGATTGCATTGCTCTAGTACCCAATAGCGAGATACAACACATTGTAACATTTCCGATTGTGGTGAGGTTAGGAAATGAAGTTTCTTACCCTCACGATGTTAAGTGGTCCTTAGGATGATGTACAAGGGGAATTACTCACCTCGGTAGCTACAGCGGGAGTGGTCGTGCGGTAGCAGGACTGCACACAAGTGGACCCTACAGTCCTGGGCGCCAGTAACCTTATTCAAATAAATCCCCGAAACGTAATTCAGAATTCAGCTACTAAACCTTGACAAAAAAATCTACTAAGTTCCTAATTTTTAAATTCAAAATATGTCAAAATTTAATAATCATAGCAGGAAACCAAACTCCGAACTCAAAAAAGAAAACTTTGAATATCCTTCACTAATGAAACTGTTATGATACTTAATTTTAGTTATTTAATTTATTTATAGTGATATAACCGATTAGGTATCTATGAATTTATGATTAAATTTAAGAGTAACTTTGCGTGATTGAACTTAATGATACTAGTCAATTGTTGCATAACCCTCGTATATTGAAATTTCACATCATGTTCAGATAATACACACTTTATGATACTTAATTAAACGAAAGAAATAATAGAATATCCAAGCTCTACATTTCAGAATCTGAATAATCAAAATAAGGTAAATATGTAGGTACAGGTATTAATAATACGATGCAATTGTCTTTAATTACATTACACATTAAGTAGCATCGACTTATCCCAACAACCCTCGTGATCACGATCGTCGCAATGGATTTGCAATTTGTAAATACAAAATAAATTTTAAAGCCTGATATATCCTTGAAAACAACGAGATTGAATTTCAATTCAAGTAGATAATGTTAATAAATATTAACTCTCACTTAGAGTCAACTCCAAATAAAATAACAGTAATAAAATTACCATAAACGAAATGACGAATTATTAATTCATTATTTAAAAAAAATTATTATATAAACAAGTAGAAGAGAATATTAATTTTATAAATTATTAGAATTTTGCCTTTATGTTGTTTACTTATAGATATACTTTTATATATTTATTATTATGTATTATATATTTTTTTCGTCACTCAACCAATGTTGTTAATAACTTTTAATGTATTATTAAACCGGAGGAGGAAATTATGAGAAAAAAAGAACGGAAAATTATGCACAATTGCTCGTTAACTCGATTTTTGATAGTATAACACAAAATTTACTTCCCTGCGGTAGTGGCACAGTCCCGGATTAAACCCTTAACAAGTTCAGACCGCTTCAGTAAAGTAAGCAACCATTCACTAAGCAAATTTGGTTACATCAAATCATGTGTCCAATGGTTTTATTTAGGATATTTGCAGCATTACCAATGGTATGTTCAATTTTTAGAGAATCTTTTACCCATGCAGTTTATAGGTATGCAAATTTTGTGTAAATATTTTCTGTTGAGAATATAGTTATGAAATAAGAATAAACATTTTTTAATTTAAGTCTAAAAAATTGTGCAACACACCTAAAAGAAGTAACAATGAAAAATATTAAATTAAAGACTAGTTTAGTGGTAAATAATCTTTAACGAAACACGGTTAGTCAGGTACTATTTATTTTCTCCATTATTAGAGTGAAACCAACTCACCACTAACCAAATCTCATTTTATTATACGAACGTAGGTAGTATATTGCGGGATTACCGAAACTAAAATATATTTTTATATTCACTATGTTGTCATAATATAAAATACCATACCAGTGTAAATATAATATTTACGCTGACCATGTTCACGCTAGGCACAGACAATTTATTCCAATTTGACAACATTGTCCTACAGCTCGAACGAATAGTCCACCTAGCAAGAAAACAGAATAAAATAATATTAAAATCAAAGGCATATGTTAATGCCTATCTCACTCTACAGTTATTACAATTAATGTTTGTGTCTCACTCTTACACTACGCGACGGGACGGTGTGTCTCTACAGGCCCGTTCATAAAACAATGTTGAAAAACAATATACGCACATTATATATGTAACGAATGTGAACTTACAAAATATACTGAATACGTCTAGAATTATAGCTCCACCTTCAGCATGGAACTATACTGAAATATCATAGATGGAGGCACATGATAGAACGCAAAATGTGCACGATTATTAGTAAACATGTCTTTGTCGATTAGAAAATTATTATTGTTTTTATACTTTTTTAATGACAATATTGATTTTATAAAAAGATAAAGGTTCATTCTAGGGTTCTATAAAAGTGGATTGATTTTATAAAAAGATAAAGGTTCATTCTAGGGTTCTATAAAAGTGGAATTTCGATATCTTCTCTACAGAGCGTACAATAAACTCTTGTATCTAATGGATTTTGTGCCGTTTGTTAAACAAATAAATTCTTAAGAATAATTTTTTTATTCCTATATAAACATCTGTTAAAGTGTTCTTTCTATGCTCAAAAAAGAATTTTTCAAATTGATTGAAAAATAAATGTACAATTACTGATTTCTTACACCTTTGCATTTGGGGTCTGATCAAACAGCCTTAAGCAGATTACAGAACGATTATGGATTGGACATCGAAAAGAGTTTTATACGCAAATATGTGGGATTTCCAGTTTTGAGGAGCTTGTGTACGAAGCAAGCAATACGATATTTTAGTCTGTTGTGCATGTTCAACCATCCCAAAGTAAATAATTTATCACTCACATGGTCTCTCATTCTAAGATTATTTATAAAACGTATGCATGAATTCTGAATCCGCTGGATTCTATTTTTTGAATGAGTATCCAGGCAAGGACTATACATGATATACGCATAATTGTATTTTGAGAGCACCAGAGATTCACAAAGTTGTTTTTGTAGTTTGCTACCTAAAACTGTCTACTCCTATACAAATTCCTAAGTGATATAATAGACATTTGTACTAATTTACCCACTTGCGTTTTAAATCTAAGGCCACTATCAAAAACGACGCCTAAATTCCTGGCTTCCCTTACCACAGGTAAGCCAACGTTATCTACAGAGAAAATCATATTTTGATAAGACCATTCCCGGTTTGGTCCGAAAAACATAACCAGTGACTTTGATGGATTAAGCTTTAAACCACTTTTTGTGGAATATTCGTAATTACTTTTGAGAGAATTGTTTATTTTTTCGACTGCAAGTTGACTTTGTTCTAATGAAAAACTAGTGCATAGCTGCCTGTCATCCGCATGTCTCTGCATGTTACAATCCGTCGCGAACCGATCCATATGAAATGTATATATCAAAAACAACAGGGGTCCTAGAGTTGATCCCTGTGGTACACCCCCGTAAGCAGGAGTGCATCAGATACTTTACCTTCTAACTGAACACGCTGATATCTATTGGACAAGTAGCTTTCAAAAAAACGTACACTATTGTTATGAAACCCATAGTAATGTAGTTTGGCACATAACATCTGATAGTCCAAGGTATCGAAGGCTTTACTAAAATCGAGTAAAACTAACGCTGATGTTTCACCGCGATCCGAGGATATTATTATATCGTCCAAAACCTTTAATAATGCCGTCACCGCACTACGATCCCTACAAAAACCAGATTGAGAGTCAGGCAGCAAAGAGTTATCCATTAAAAATGTCACGATTTGCGAATATAAAACTTTTTCAAATAATTTTTATATAACGGATAAGAGACTAATAGGTCTCAAGTCAGTCATGCTACTAACATTACTTCGCTTAGGCAACGGTATTACTACAGCTGTTTTCCACTGTTCAGGAAATTCCGAATGCAAAATACAATGATTAAAAATATGAGTTAGAAACAACATAACTTAAGGACACGCCATCTAACCCAGAAGCATTCGACCTCAACTCTTGTACTGCTTTAGCAACGTTGCAATCCTCAATTGAATTTAATGAAAATACATCTGAACATATCCGGTTTGTGGAATAATAGTTAATAAAATTCAGGTCAGACCAAAGACCTTAATAACACAGGAGACAAAATATTTCATTGATAACGTGCTTTCAAACACGAGCCAACATTACTTGTAAACAAGTAATGTGTAAGAGAGAGAAAGACTTATCCTTGTCGCCTTCAAGTTGCTCATTGGCAACGTTGTAATCTCCGGTATGTGTTCTGCAGCCAGTGGCGTACTGATCGCTGACTGCTTTTGAACTATGTATACAATAATACATAATATATAATTAATAGCATACATTAAAAAGCCAACGTGCCGAGCTATTCAACTTATTTTGAAACTGAAATTTAGTCGATATTTAATTGGAATGAGTTTTTCAGTAAAATAATTTAAATATTAATATGTATAAGGTATTCGCTAAGAAAGTCTGTTAATCTTTCTTTGTAGTAGGTATTTCTTGATATAGCTGCAAAACCTTCATTTCGTATATCGAAAAAACAATACTTAAATTAATATATTTATGTATAATTTGAAGATAATCTAATTTTAAAATCATTTTATGCATTACAAATAGGAAGTCAGGAAATAAAAAAAGGCACATTATTCTCAATAGTTTATTTTTAGCTATATATATTAAATTAAACACAATGATAATAAATAATAATTATATACTATGAACATACAAATTAATTATGTTTTTGCAGACTTTTTGCAGTTTCTGTATCGCTTTTTAATATTTAATTTAAGTATGAAGTCTATTTGATTGCGAATAATTCTTTCAGGGGTATGGGCGCTAGAGGTCCACGTATAGAGCCTTCTATTTGGAAGTTTAAAAAAGGTGTTTGAGGCAATGAAATCATGTTCCTGGCAGAACTGAACTAGCCGGTCTCCTCTATCGTTTGCTGTACGTAATCCGTATATACCGGTAATATCCTTTCGTGGTGTACTTCCTACTTTGGCATTAAAATCGCCCATGATAAAAGTCACCTCTGATTTTTTCGCCAGCTTCACGGTATCTGTGATTTGTTCCTTAAAACTATCAATAGATCTTTTAATGATTTTACGCGGATTTTAAGTCGTCTAACTTGATTTTGTAAGGTGTGTATTCTTTTCCTTTGGCACGTTATTTTATTTTTTTAAATTACTATATTTTTTCTTCTCTTAGTAGGGGTTGAAAGTCACTACTATCCATATCACCAGAATAACGCCTTTTCCTAAAAAATATCAAGCCCCTGGTAAATTATACTAAAAAAGAGCTTTTTACGAACAAATATCAAAATTTCATAACGGTAAAATGTAAATTTGAATAATGTACCAAATATACCAACATTTAGCTTCAGCCCCTTTATATCACCCGCTTCTGAAACATGTTGGTGTAATACCTACCTCTTTTTACTTCCAATTTTTGCACTAGCTACAGGGGCTTCAATTATATCTGAATGGGATTCTCCTGCTTCTGATGCAGTTTCTGTCACAGAACTGGTTGAACCCTTGTTGGCTTCTAATGAAACTGGCTCTGGAGGTACCAGGAATAGATTTAACAATTATACTTTCAGACCTAAAATATGTATTAATTCAATATATCAAAATATTAAAAAGCCTTTCTAAAGGATACCTTTTGATTAGGGACCCCATATTAGCGGTTGAAACAGTGGACTCCATAATAGTTTTTTCTAAGAATAGCTGAGCAATCCTAAAAATGGATATAAATGCGGTTAATGCACATACCTACTTAGCTAGTTTAATTTTATCCAAAAAATAATAATAACAGAACCTACTTAGGATATTCTTTCGGTATTGGAGGTGTTCCAAAAACAGATGAGTCCACAGACCTAACATCTGTGGTTGAGTCAGAGCTAGAAGAATATAAATTATTATTATAATATAATAAATATAATTGTAAATATTTTTTACCTAGTGGATGCATCATCCAAAAATAAAACACCTTCACACCGTCGAGGATTTGCACCCTTTCTAACGAATCTTGCTCCCTTAAATTTCGTTGCCAGATCCTCTGGGAAAAAATGATCCGAGCATAACCATGGATTTTTTGGCAAAACTGGTCCTTTAGCAATGCCAACTAAAGAAAACCAGAGTTTTCGTTTTTCCGGTTCCTGAGGAAACCTAAATTAAAAAATACAATATAAGTACCTAATGTAAAAAGGCTATAATCAGCCTTATACTCCAGAGCTAGGGAGGTAATATCCTACGTAGATTTACCACTTACTTCTTTAATGCTGCTTTGAATTACTAAGCGGTTACATTGTTGGGCGTAAATGAACCAACATTATTTTCAGAAAGTATCTGTTTGCTTTTGTTACTAATAATTTAATAGAAATAAAAATTAAAAATGTAAGAAATTTATCATATCAAACAAACCCCGCCACTGTGTAAACTAACACCAAACACAAACAAATTTCCAAACATAACCACACTTACCTGTGAAAAGTTAAATCTGGAAATAAACTATCCACTTTTCCACAAACTACACAACCACGAACCATAGTTATTCAATAAATATTTAAAGTTTAAAAAAACACACACAAGAATATCGCAAAACAGGAAAATACTTCAAAAAACGATGAAAAGCGCTAATGACATGAGTGTTTCTCAACGTCAACGTCGCAAATTATAATTTCATTCAAAACGCCTTGTTCTGTCGTACAAGAAGCGTAAAGTTGTAAACGATGTTGCCGTAGTGCGCTTTTATTTTACTATGAGAATAATTCCTAAAATAAAATAATTATCCCGTTTTGTACAATTTAATCTCAAAATGAACTAATTTATAACCTAAGTATAGTAATAAAAATTTTTATTAACCTCTTAGTTACAAATAATTATTTACATCGCTCATTTTTTCTTTGTTGTGACAAAAATTTAAAGATATTCCAAATACATTTGTAAGTCTGGCAATGCTTGTATTAGGATAAATAGAGGAAGGGACGATGTTGGCTAACCCTGAAAATGTAAACAATGTGGTCTCCTGTGTTATTAAGGTCTTTGGGTCAGACGGAGGAGCAGTATCCTTTACTGCATTAACAAATGATCGGTTTATTAAGTCGGGATTTTTTTGTACATTTGGAATTTCGTAGCTATTTTTTGATTTACTATATACGTTCATATGAGATAGGGTTTTCCACACACGTTTTGATGATCCAGTACGAACAACAAAATCAAGGTAAGCTTTTTTTTCATTTCGCACTGCTTGTGTGAAGTAATTTATCATTTCCTTACATGCTAACCAGTCCCCGATTGAGCCTGTTTTTTTTTGTATTTCGGTAGCAAGCTGTTGCGGTGTTTCTTCATTATTAAGTGTTAGTAAACCACGGTGATGGAGCTCTAGTCACACGTGCACTCTTCAAGGGAGCATGATTATCAAAAAGCGATATAATATTGGTGGTCAGTATCGCAACCTTCTCAGAAGTTGTCGAAGCATCAAATATAGAAGCCCAATCCACATTTAATAAGTCAGATTCAAAATCCAATCTGTCAAAAGTTCTAAAGTTCCTAAACTGTATAATTTTCGGTATTCTCTTTGGCAACTTACAATTAAGAGTGCAATATATAAGGTTGTGATCCGTGGTATCATGCATTTCATGATGCACCACTCGCGATTTGAGAAGCCTTCGATCAGGCAATGCAATTACATCAATTAAGGTCCGCGCAGGACCTTGTATACGTGTTGGGTGTTCCACGATTTGCACTAAATTATAGGCAAACAGAAAGTTTTCAAATAGATTAACACTATTATTTGACTTAAGAAAGATCAATATTGAAGTCACCCATTACAAGTAATTCATCTGTAAGTTGAATCAATCCTGCCATAGAGGTTTGTAAGGTATCAAATGCCTCTAAGAAGATTTTGATGGTCTGTATAAAATTCCCAAGCCAAACCTGATATTGTTGATATGAAGTGTCACCCACATTTGCTCAACTGACTCAACGCGTTCACCAACATCGACTGTCTTAATTTTTATGTCATTTCTTACATACAAACCCACCCCGCCACCCCGAGAGGCCCTGTCGACCCTGTAAAACTTAAATCCAGGCACTGATAGTTCTGCTGTAGAAACATTTGGTGCAAGCCACGTCTCGGTGATTCCCAATATATATTATTCAAAACACATGTTAATTCATTTAAGCTAGGCAAAAGAGACCGTATCTTTACATGACCGATTTTTAAATCGCCACATTTTATAGTAGACATATTAACAAAATTTTGAAACAATTAAACCTAAATACTCAAACTAAATTTATGATAGCATTTCATTAAGGATGATATCATTTTTAATAAAAACGGCTCTTTCCCCGTCCTGCCTTCTGACAAAAACTTTGCCATTCCTATGCCAAATGTATTGATATCCCTTAGCTTTCAGATTTTTAGCAGATTTGAAACGTAAGTAAGTCTCTCTAGTCAATTCTTCAGATATATAAATCGGCGAGTCCTCTTCCTCAAGACCAGTACTCCTAATATTTATCGTCCCTCTTGCTCTTATTTCGTTAGTACAATCTTCGCAATCCCAGGGCCTTTTCTCTTGTTGCATTAGGCGCGCATCGACGTCGGACACTTTCCCGCATTCGAGGTGAAAATAACCTTTGCATCTTCCACGAACCAATTTAAACTTTTTTCCAATATTTCCATTGCAAATTCTACAACTTTTACTACCAGTCATCTTGCAAATTTAGAATTCTTGGCAACAACGCTAGCAATTTTGTTTATATTTTATCGTCTCTAGTAAGGTTCAAAGTCCAATTTACGTGCAGGCAGATATAGTTTTGAGTTAGATTATGATAACGTAAAAGGTATATGCAGATTTTTGCTTTATATTAACTGACTTCACACCTTATAGTGTTTCTTTCGACAATTCCACAAATATTTTAAATCACTAGTATTACAATAAATTAAGATTTACGCGAAGAGCAAAATCAAAATAATTATGGAGATATATAACCACACTTTCGATTTTGAAAACACAAAAATTTTAACAACAGAACATAAACCCAAGAAAAGAGAAATGCTTGAAATGATTCACATAAAAAAGACCGCTGATAGTGTAAACGACCGAGTTGAAATACAATATTTAAGCCAAATCTATAACAAATTTTGATAGTACATTACTAAATGATGTTTTAGTAATGTACTATCAAAATTCCACTAAAATAATAATTAATTAATTAATAATTTTTAAAATGTCTTGTATTGTCTTCAAAAACATGGTAATTTTATTTTATTTATTCAGTCTAAAAAGAAGCCTAAAATCGAAAGAAGCGTAATGGAGTTCGAACTTCAAAAGCGTTATGCTCATCTGAAGCAATTGCGCTTATTTGTATTAGCAACCTTATTCGATTGGAGATATAACCAAAAACGTTTTCAAAATACATGTACAAGCTATGTCATAATATGTAAAAGGCGAGTGGAACCAAAGGCAAATGAGAAAAATCTGTGGCGGAAAACTGTGTTTTCCTAAGATCTGTATAATGCGTTTTTTAAAAGTTTTTTGTTGATTTATAATTTTAATTATTATGGTATCACAATTGTCGAATTAGAATGCCTGTGAGATTATTAATTTATTTTGGTAAATAACTTTTTGGCTATCGGTCTTTTAAATTTTTCATTATCAATCGATTGTTACCTAATTTGGTACAGCAGCCATATCCTCCTTTGGGACTTCAATTTATAAACCCAAATTTACATTTTAGGCAGAGTTGACGGAATACGTTTATTGTTCGTTGTTAATTTAACATAATTTTGAGACTTATAAATGTTATTACAATAATTTTCTAATTTAGCACAAAAAATATTTAAATATTTCAAATCCGGCAATTAAACCGTTATGTCCAATTACTATACTCCGGAAGCTCTTCGAAAGTCTGGTCTCTAGACATCCGACAGCTGCTCTGTGTCTGGTCAAAACTTGGTTTTCGAGCTGGAAGCTCCACTGTGTGCAATCTGTTAGAGTTTATTGATTATTTATCTCGCGTTTCAAGGTATTCGATCACGTTTCCCACCTGGTTCCTGGTTCTGTAAGCTTGAGAATCATCAGCATTCACTCGCTAACGAGTATGAATTATTCCAACTCGGGGATTTCTGTTGGTTGATAGTGACTTTTGGACTTATCCTTCGTTGAAATACGCCTGTGCGTGAGATTTTTTAACGTGGTAATGCTGCTGCACATCAGCAATCACACGACCCCTGACAGAAGCTGAAGTCCGAACCAATGGCATAGTGACTACGACGATTGGAGACTCCAACATTGTTGCAATCTGTTGCTAGGGTGTAATGGATGCGTGAATAAGATGCTGGGTTTGCATCCTAGAGGACCCGACGATTAAAGGCATGGGATGAAGGTGCGACGGTGCTTGAGAATACTGGAGTGACAACAGCTGTGCTGCGTTGGTTGGAGATTTATTTGACTGGTAGGACTCAGGTTATAGGAGTTTCATTCTAGACCTGTAGTGGTTTCTTCTGCAGTTCCTGAGTCCATTCTTGTTTAATTTATTTATTTACGACATAAAAGAATGTTTCATACATAGGTGCATCTTTGCCGATGACCTGAAGTATTATAGGAAAATTGGTTCTTCCACTGATTGCTACCCTTTAAAAGAGGACATCATTCGTGTGGTACATTAGTGTGAAGTGAATGGCAGGGAATTGAACTGTTTTCGTGTTAATTAATAAGCCGATGCAGGAGTGCGTTCTCGGATGGGTTTTCCTTGACTATTTCATATGTCGGTCCTTTGTTGTTCAATATTTTCATTAATGACCTAATTGAGTCTTTTACGTGTGGTAGGCTTGCTTATGCTGACGATCTTAAGATCTTCCAGCCCATTCATTCCCTGAATGACTGCGATCATCTGTAGAGTAATTTGAACACTCTGTGTACCTGGTGTACGGACAATCGTTTTGAGCTTAATGTATCTAAATGCAAGATCGTTAGCTATTCGAGACTAAAGAACGCATCGAATTTTGATTATCAATTGAAAAATAAGTCCTTGGAAAGGCTCAGCGAAATTAAAAATTTGGGTGCTGTCTTCAACAGTGAATTTACATTTATCTAGCAGACCGTCAGTGTAGTATTGAGCGCAAATAGAATGTTGGGTTTTATTATTAGGAATTGTCGGCAATTCAACGATGTTTTCACGGTTAAGCTTTTGTTTTATGCTTTTGTTAGATCTAAACTGGAATTTGCCGCAATTATATGGAACCCAATATATAGTAATCATATTAGATCCTTAGAGTGTGTTCAGCGCCGTTTCCTTAAATACCTAGCCTATAAAGCCGACAATGTTTATCCTCCACGAGGAGTAGATCATGCGTCTTTGCTCTTGCGGTTTAATGAACCTTCTCTCTTGACCAGAAGAAACATTCACGCAGTCAAGTTTTTATACAAATTATTGCACTGCGCCGTTGATTGCCCATATCTATTGGGATGTATTAGATTCCATGTTCCGCGATTGGGTGCTCGACATCTCGTGCCGTTCACTGTGGGCCCTCGACATCTCGTGCCGTTCACTGTGGGCCCAGCCAGGACTAATATTTTGTTACAAAGTCCTGTTTACTATAAGTGTGATATTTTCAATCGGTGTTGTCGTGATTTTGACATTCATGACTCAACTTTGTCCGCGATTACTAATAGCTTACTTAATAGATAGTGATTATTTTCTTTTCATATTGAACTGTTATTGATCGCATTTATTTTTGTTGTTGTTGTTATTGATCGCATTTATTTTTGTAGTAATGATAATAGTTAGACTGTCGTGTTTATTTGTTTGAGGAATTGAAAGTATAGGTACTTGGACAGAGAGTGTTACTTTTTGATTATTTTTGAAATTCCGAAATATTTAATCAGTTTTTTTTATTGTTTGCATTTATTGTTTTGTTTTGTTATTTGGTTGTTTTTTTTGTTTTTTCCTCTAGATTTGATATGTTTTTTTTTTTAATTACTTAATTCGAAATTGTATTTCTGATTTTCCTCTAAGTGGGTTTGACCTGTTGGGAATAAATGCTTATTATTATTATTATTATATGTCAATCGGTTCTGGAGCACAGACTGGCTAAGGATTTGGGAGTTTATGTTGATGCTTCTCTGTGTTGTACAGCTCACACGGAGCTTTCCAGGTCGCGGGCATTGCAGATTTTAGGTTTTGTCAAGCGTTACTCTGCTCATTTTAGTAATATAGCGTTATTTAAATTGTTATATACGACACTCGTGAGACCTCACAGTCAGTATGTCTCCCCGGTGTGGATTCCGGCATATGCTTGTCATGTGGCTTCTATTGAGAGAATTCAGCACCGGTTTCTCAGATTTATACATGTCAGGCTCGAGCGGGGTCAACCTCTACACGACTGTTATATTCTTGATTGTTATATTAAAACAGGAGCGTTTGTTTTAATTATATTTTTTTAATTATAAGTAAAGAATATGTAAAATAATACTAATAACAAACTGGTAACTTAACTTAACAACTAAGTAATATTATATTAGAAAGAAATCAAAGGGTAATGCCGCCGATACCGCGTATACCTAATTCAATGACAATCTATTCTGTCTGATATCAGAAACATATATAGAACATAGAGTTCTGTCCTTGAATATATAATAATGATGTATTATGTGTTGCATACCTAGTGTTCATTCAATTAAGTAATAAAAGCATAGAATAAAATACATATGCGACAACCACGTGTATGGTTATGAGTTGCTTTACAAGATTCTTAACAACATTATGCCATCATCTTGTCTGCCGTCACAAGTGGAGTGAGGTTTCACAATGTCCCTGTGGTGTTTGACGAACATTAACGTACCAGGTATATTCCTTTAGCGGCAATTGCGATTAAAAACGCTTAGTGTCGTCAAATACTTCTATTTAAACTACCTAACACCACTCAAGAAAGAAATGTAATCAACGCTAAATGGTGCGTCATAATTCATTCAGCATGCCTCGTTCAGGCTACAATAGCCAAAAAGAAATAACATCATATAATTGAAAATGACCGAGAAAGCTGATCCTACTTGGATATCCTCTAAAGGTGTAAAATTTGAGGTGCTTCGCCAGTGAAAGCGTGCCTCAAGCAGTAATGATGGGTAAAGATGCTCATGAAATTACTGAACATTTAGTATTTAACTACTAAATATGAAAATATACATCATACGAGTATATTAAAAAAGATATCATATCCACAGCATGTAAATCAAATTGCACGTGCCTAACATCACACTACACAACATTTCTCTAAACTGTTGCACGTGTTGGTAAGTATAACATCGGAGAGGTTATTTATTTTCCCTAAATATGGATAAATTTTCCGTGTAATAGCAACACAGCTTCTCTTGCATGTTCATGCCCAGCGCAAAATTTATTTGGTTTCACCCATCAGTTTGCCGCGCACCATCGTTACGTATTCCGTCGGTGTGCATACACGCCAACTTTAAACCGAGAGTTTGGAAAATACACGTGAAGTTTTTCGGAAGCGAGTTTAGAAATTTGTTGTTTGGTTTCTGTTAACTTTCGCAGATTGTAAATTTATTCTGCTTACAACAAACTGTTCTATATGGTAGTCGTGATATAATACTTTGTTTAAAATTAATGTGAAAATTATTTTGAAAAATGGTGAATGTGGATGTTGTAAACTTTACTCAAAAGTGTTTTAAATAGTGGTTGGTGATAATTTTACGATTTTGTACCGAAACTACCATGGAGCCAGTTCAGTTATTTATGGTTTTGTTTATATTGATACAAGGTAAGTGTTTTTAATAAAGTTATACTTTATACTCTTACGTACAGACTTTCGCATTGTAAGAGATTAAATAATAACTATTTAATATTGTAACACTGCCTAGCCGCAATACTTTCAAGTTCTTACCTTAAATTAAAATATAGTTTAAGACGTCAAAAAATAAAAAGTAAAAAAAAAATATTACTATTGGGTATTCCAAGTTTAATTTGTGTCTATTATATAATTTTCAAAAACATCAATCAATCAATTTTGAAATTTATAGTCTTTTATGTCAAATACATCATCATTTTAACGAATATTTAATATATATTTATATAATATATTTCTTTACATTTGTGATCTAATATATTTTGTTTTTTTATTAAAATATCTTTTATCTAATATTATGATATAGCAGAAAGCTCTTTCCAAAGGTACTTTTTTGTCATTCTATGTCAAATACCATGCAGAGGGGCCTACACAGTAATATTTCTAGTACTATGGTCCTTATTATTTCTTTTTTTTTTAAATTCCTTATGACAGTTTTTGAGCTATAATAATTGTAATAATTTTTGTAAACGTTTAATTTTTTTCACTGCCTAGTGAACACGTCGGTGTTATTAGTGATATAATACTGACCCCCTAATATCGTACAGAAAATAACATAGTTCATTAATCAAACTTGGATACATACTAACAAAAACCAGATATTTATTTGGATGGAATAGTATGTATTTTTATGTATTGGGTAGCAAAAATTAACCTCTTGAACCATATTATATTATATACACATGATAAAAACAAGCCAAAAACTAATTTGAAAAAAGTCCAATGACAAATTAAACATGTTTTAAAACTCCTGGTCCCATCATCATATATAAGGATGAATAAATATGAGTAGGTAAATACGCTTTTTACCACATAAAGTACATACTTCAGAGAATAAATTTGTAAACTAATTGAATAATACGCATGGGTCTGATGAATAATTAAAATAAAATCTTCAAACTATTCTGATAATTGACAAAACCATTTGTGAGGCAATTTTTTTGAAAGTAAGTACGCGAAGGCGTCGCTGATTATTGGTGTCATTTATAGACCTCCTCAAGGTAGCATTTCCCAATTCGTTGACCACATTGAGGATATATTAACTTTGTTAGTGCCGGAAAATGAAAAAATTATAATTGTGGGTGATGTAAATATAAACATGTTTGAGTTGAATAATGAATTGACTGTTAGTTTAAACTCATACGGCTTTACACAGATAGTAGACGAACCTACAAGAATTACACAAACCAGCTCCACTTTAATTGACCCAATTTTTGTAAATGATAATGATTTAATAAGAAGTTCAGGGGTAATCAACGCTGATATGGTTTCAGTTCATAAACTGACATACTGTGAAATAAACATCAAAACCGATAAATTTATTCAAAGACAATATACCTTCAGAGACTTTAAGAATTTTTCTGAAGAAAATTTCGATCATGATTTAAAAAATACCAACTGGACTCGAATCTATTATACTCGAAACATTGATGAGAAGATTGATTATCTTACGCAAAATCTTTTATATTTATTTAATCGGCACGCACCTGTGCGCACAGTAAGACTTAGTCGGCCTCACGTCCCGTGGATGACCCCTACTTCCAAAAGAATCATTAAAGAAAAGGACATTGCACACAGAAAGTTTCTTAAAAATAAAACTCCAGAAAACTGGGATAACTACAAAAAAATGCGTATCTCAAGTATCAAAGTCACGGTGATTCTGCTCAATTGTGGAAGAGACTAAAAACTTTAAATATAGGTAAATCTCAAAAATCTTGCCTGACAATCTTGACCATCCTCAGGATATAAATGAGTATTTCCAAAATGTTTTTACAGATGCACCTGTAAATGCCGATTTACTCAATTTTTACCTGACACAAAATCGTGGGCGATCTAAATTCAACATAAAAATGCTCAATCTAAGAGAATTGAAAGACGCTATTAAAAAAATTAAATCCAACGCATGTGGCTTTGATAATATTTCGCTTCTCATGATAAAACTGAGCTATCACGTATTGGATAAGGTAATTCTGAATATTATGAATTCATGTATAGAGCAAAACTACTTCCCTAGCCAGTGGAAAATTTCAGTGATAAATCCGACACCAAAAGTATCCCACCCTCAAAATTATTCCGAACTTAGACCTGTTAGCCTACTTCCGATCTTGGGTAAAATTTTAGAAAAAGCTGTTGAAATTCATTTATCTGAGTATTTCACAACTAATCAAATATTTCCAGAAAATCAGTCCGGTTTCCGAGCGGGATATAGCACAACAACCTTACTTTTAAATGTATCAGATGAGATTTTTAGACAATTAGACCAAAAAAAAGCAGCAACTCTAACGTTGATAGATATGTCCAAGGCTTTTGATAAGGTCAATCATCAATTATTATGTGCCAAATTGAAATATTACGGAATTGAGAACTCTAGTCTAACTTTTTTCAAATCATACCTTGCAAACCGTCAGCAGTTCGTTAGAACAAGTTCTGGAGTGTCGGAAATGGCATCCGTTATATCGGGTGTGCCTCAAGGTGCAATTTTAGCGCCTATTTTGTTTTTAATTTATATATCGGATATTCAAGAAAGTGTTAAATTTTCCACTTTACATTCATACGCTGATGATATGCAGATACTAACTAGTTTTGAACCCAATGACTACGATGAGGCTAATAGCAATATAAACGATGATCTAAATCAACTGAGCATATACCTATTGTGATATGCACAATATGAAAATAAATCCAGATAAAACCAAAGTACTGTTGTATGCATCACGCTCTGTTCACCAAGACCTTCAAAATTATTTACGCATAGAGCTAAACGACGATATCATTCCGTTCTCAACTTCTGCGAAAAATTTGGGCATTCTATTTGATACTGAAATGCGATTTTATAGCCACGTAAATAACATAATTCAGAAAACATTTGTCTGCTTCAAAACCTTATTTGCGAACAAACATATTTTAAATTTTAAAGTTAGGAAAAAGCTCTGTGAAAGTATAATTGCTCCAATACTAACATACGGCCTAATAGTTTATTATCCCTGTCTCGATTTCGTGTACAAAAAGAAGTTGCAAAAAATATTAAATACATCTTGCAGGTTCGTTTATGGCATCAGAAAATTTGACCATATATCACAAAAATATTCAGAACTGCAATGGCTAAATGCTGAAAATATGTTCAGGTATTCTATGCTATGTTTTGTATATAGATTAATATCTACAAAAATTCCAGAGTATCTCATTGAAAAGTTAAAAACTAGGTGCCAAATGAGACAACGTAGATTAAGATATAACGAACTATTTCATGTTCCGGCCTACACCACTGCTATATTTCAGAGATCCTTCACTTACAATGCTGTGAGACTGTATAACGACTTGGAATCGCCGTTGAAATTACTTGGATCAACTAGTTTTAGGTTTAGCGTGAAAAAAAATTTGCTTGCAGTTCAAAATGCATTATAGGCGTTTACATTATTATTGTTCTTATAATTTTATTATTGTTTTTTTATATATTTTTTTTTCTTCCATGTTTGGGTCATTTATAATTATTGTAAATATGGCACGATAATAGTTAACTAGGCTTTAAGAAAGATTAAGATATGATTATTTTCTTTTTGGGTTAAGTGAAACAGCATTATAATTGCTGGACTTCGCCCTTTGATTGAAGACATATCATTTTCTTGTAACATTACTTCGTAATATTGTTTATTTGTTATCACATGTATTTCAATCAATAAAGACGATTATTATTATTATTATTATAATTTCCAAACGGTTTGAAACTGGTTGGAATTACTGCAGAAACACGCGATCATACTACCAGAAACTGCAGTTTGAACGCAAGCCACTGCTCCAATAATATAGTGTCTTGTTCGGATGAAGACAATAACCATAGTTGCAATGGATAGGGTGCACGACTAGGAACTGATAAAAACTATAAAACTAAAGCGAATGAAATTATATCACATCAACATAAGAGAGACAAACCTAATAACACACAAGTATGTGATTCTCCCTAAAATGCATATACTTCGTAAGCCTCATAAGGATCATCTCAGTGTTCGTACTACAATGACTTGCATTGACTCTCCGCCATACAATTTAGCATCTTTCTTAGATGAATTTTTATCTCCTTTAAAATCAACATACACTTCTAATGTCATTAACATCGTAAAAAGTAATTGAAGTTTTATATTAGCGTATACATACCACAAATTACTTTTACTTGAAATTATTTAATTTTTCTTTGGATCATTCAGTAACACTAATGGATTACAAAGAATGAATACAGCACAAACTATCTGGATGATTTTCGAATCTTGTTAGGTGCAATTTTGTTACGTTTTGTTGTTTTTTTTATTTGATTGAGGTTTTACAAATTCCTTATGGTTTTTGATTGCCATTGGCGTACTGGAAATATTTAAACTTTAAAAGTTATTTACTCATTTTCTAAGAAAACTCTCGAAAGGCACCGACACATACAAATTTCCAGTATGAATAAATGAATATTTACATTTAAAATTCTTAAAACCTATTTAGCTTTGATTTATATTGATAAAGATGCACCTAACAATAGCGACTCTTGGGTTTATGATCACGATCTAGAAGCAAAACGACAGTCTTCTCAATGCACTGGAAGTTTCCATCTGGGTTACGGCCGTAAAAAGCCCGATAAATTCACAGCAATATTAATCCCCTACTAATTGGTTTCTACGATTATAAAGTTCTTTCGCACAATAAATGTGCTCCAAGAGGTCAGATAATCAGTAAAAAATGTTACCTTTCAAGTAAAAAGACCATATTTTTGGACACGACAATAAATCAACGCCTTCATTGAACATATCAGGTTAATTTTAAATATTATTTAATTAAATATTTCCTAAAATAGTTGTGATTAATTGTAAGAAAGACAAAACCACCATTATATCAAATTCCAAAGTTTCATTAAACCTACTTCTAAAGAAAAGGCGTTATCTATGGATTATTTTAGGTTATTACTTTCCCGTGCAGGGTAAAAATCTGCCTTAAGATTTGCATTATCTATTGTGGTATTTGAGATGACGAGGGAAAACCAAAATGATGCATTTTGAATATTTGCCTGAGGCTTGTAAATGACTAGTAGTGTGGTTTTATGGTTAATACATTATTAGAGCACGTTTAGTAGAAAAATTTAATGGAGGTAAACAGAATTTTCTAGCTTCATTTGTTGTTTTGTATTCTTGACAAGAGTTTTACAAGAGCTGTTCATCGATGTATCACAAGCTTAGCTTATTGTTTTACTAAATTCTAAAATGCGAAATCATAGTAGGTCGGGAGCATGACACGTAGCGGCCATTATGACACAAATAAAACCAATATATGAGTTGTCAGTCAATTGTGTATGTATCTGTTTAATATAGTTTCATCGTAAATATATACTCTGGTAGTTTTTAATTAGATGAAAAGCGTTTTGCCGTGTAAAAATGACTAATAATAATTATTATTCCAAAGAACAAAACTTTGATATGTTAGATCTTTATTTTAAAGCGAACAGAAATACCGTCGCTGCTCAGGCATATGAAGGACAACAGTTTCCGGAACGGCGCCATAGAAATCTTATATTATATATGTACTCTAGAATGCTAATTAAATCCAGCCGAATACCAAAAAGTGTAACGGGTATGCAGAGTTTTCACGAACTACGCATGCTCCTCAGTAACTTATTTTCAGTACAGAGCTGCCATATTTAAAACTATTTTGTCGTTCGCCTTACAGAATTTATGCGACATATCTGTTTTATAAATAAATCCATATGTTGCGTCATACGAAACTGCTTGACAAAATCAAATAATTAAATGTTATCGGTAAAATTGCATACTGTTTAGTTTTCAGCAATATGAACGAAACATTTTTTTCCAAATCTTATTAAATTTAGGAGATTTCGCAACAGCATCTGTTTTCGCAAATGACGTTTCTCGTAGTGGGAATATCTGTCAGAGTCGGCTTCACAACAATTCAGATAGGTTTTATAATTGAGTTATGGTTTTATTCGTGGTATATTTTAATTGTTGATAGATATACCTATTTGTGATTAAAATTGTTTTTAATATTTGTTATTTTGGTTTTAGTTCGTTTATTTAACAAACAATGAGGTGTATAGTGTTGTGGTGTAAAAATGAAGGTCTCATTCCTGGTATTAAATATTTTCAGTAAGTTATTGTTTCGGGTTTCTAACAGTCCCAGTTTGAGTCAATATGATACCATTGACATGATACTCATTTTTAGCTTGACAAAAAAAAGACATGATGTTTGGATGCGGGCATTGGGATCCTAGTATAGAAAATGTATGTGATGGGAATGTCATATGCAGTAAGCATTTCGCTGCAGAAGATATCATTTGTAGAGAAGACGGCAAGAGGATCACCCTCGTACCCGATGCAGTTCCCAAACTTTTGTTGAAAAGAAGAGATTATGTAAATGAGAGTGGAAGTTAAATTCTTAATCGTTTGATATCAAGACACTGTTTACTTAAAAGCAGTCTGTGAAAAATGCATGATATGTATGTCAAGAATATATTTCCTACGTTGTGTAGGTTGCCACGAGCCCCGTCGATATACAGTAAAATATCGATAGGGTGTGGACAAAGCTTTAAAAATTGGGAGGTGGCCAATATTAAAGGAACAGTTGGTTCACCGGAAGTCAGGCACACCACTAATACATCGGGCCAAAGTCCCGCTAGCTATCTTATTGCTCGGAGAGGGTCGTGAGTAAAGTATAATTTATGGATCTGTATTATTGCCGGTAGCGCCACCTAATCTTATGCCCCTTTGGTATATTAGTGGTAGCTGAATGAAACCAAGATTAGGAAAATAGCCTGTAAGGGATAGCAGTGAACAACTATATATTTAAAACAAAATGTAAATAGAGATTTATTATAGAATAGAATATATATAAATATAGAAAACTAATTAGGTATATGGATATTAATTATAAAATATAAGTATAAATAAATGAATAAATAAATAGATAATGTATATATATCACAGGGGAATGGGGGTGTAGCGGGCAACAACCTAACCTAATATAAAAAGAAGAATAATTCCTATCCCAGCTGTTGCTGACTGACAATTACACGCCTAACCTTAAAATATAACAATTAACAATTTTTAATATAATGTCACAAGAGATGAACTCTATGACAAACAGAGAGGCACTAGCGTACCCTGATATTAGTAAACTTATAAGGACGTAAGTATAATATATATATACATAGAACCCCGCTGTACCTTACAGTAGGTTAGAATTATCTATGAAACAGTATACAATAATGTTCAACAGGTATGACAAGGGGGACAATGTACAAGTAATAGCAATAGTTTACGGTCACTATGTCGTGGCCATCACGCTATCATGACGTCATGAAACGCTAACAATTATGCACGACAAGGTACTTCTTAAAGATACTTAAAACAACAAATATGTGTATAAAACAATTATAAACAAATAAGCATAAATAAACGGGAAAACTGATACGAATGTGAACAAAACCTATAAGTAACACCACGTATATAGTCTATATGTATGTAAATTAGAGTGAATGCATATCACTTATCTGCGGAGCCCGGATCTAGCGTGGGCTCAGTCCTATCCTATATGTGAATCAGGAAATTTCAGGTAGGTACCAATACTTCACACAGCCAGTCATACCATTCAATACAGCATCCACTTAGGTGGGATACAACCTCTACATGGCACTATTGTTCAAAGCAGACCGTAAACCGGTACCTTACGCCCAAAGCAGTTAGTAGCCGCAAAGCAAGAGAAGGAAAAAGAAAAAGGCCTAAAAACAGATATAAAGGATCCTATATAGCACAAGAGTTATACTGAAAGCGTCTACGATGTTCTATAATTATGACCTACCTTAGATGTTGGATGGCCTTATGCGAATTGTGGAAATTCCAACACTTCGTAACGAGGAGTTGCCAAAGACGAAACCATATAATATCAAATATGTGTGGAGCACTATAAATAACCAATTATATACCAAAAGTGCCTCCACAATTATTGGCCTCACAAAATTTCACTCAACTT
Source organism: Apoderus coryli (assembly GCA_911728435.2). Lineage (NCBI taxonomy): Eukaryota > Metazoa > Arthropoda > Insecta > Coleoptera > Attelabidae > Apoderus > Apoderus coryli. The sequence goes on along the minus strand of OU452198.1, from coordinate 29,856,710 downwards.
CCTCGCTACTATCTGTATCCACACTCGAAAATAAAATGGAGAATTATCTTGTCCGAAGATTGGGTTTAACCGCGAAAAGAGACACTATTGATACATCCTCCTGTCGATCTCAGCGACATGACAGCCGATCAGCAAACGCAAAACAATAACATTAGGATACTGTTTGGATATTGTAAATAAATAAACAAAAGTAAACAAACACGAGCCGATATTGAATAACTCAACTCTACAAAGAGGAGTGATTGGAGGTAGGATTTCCGTTATATTCCATTAACTTTACCCACTAAAGACAACCCTGTGTTCTATTTTAGCTGTACCAAAGCAACGAGCAGATCATCGGAGCACCATTCAATGGTACTTGCGGCCGGTTATTATGGATAGGCATATGGATTATGCGCTCCAATTGAACAAAAAAAATAATAAATCAAGGATCAATAATTAAATGGAGAGTCTATATTAATAGGAAAAGACAAGAATGTAGAGTTTATACGTATTCATGAGGTGACACTTTGCGATGTTATGTGTTAAGCAAGAAGGTTTATTAAAGAAGTATCAGTGTGAGGTAGGTGGTTTTTCTAGCAACGTAACACACCACCCCACCTTAAAGAAAGTTTCCCGAAACTTTCTAAATAAAAAGAAACTATAGCTACGTAAAATATTATAGGTAGGTACTAACTAAATCAAATGTTATATACGCTAACTCAAAAAAAAAACCATACACACATTCACCATACACATCATAACACGCCCAATGAGCCGGTTCCAATCACACATCTCCAGTCGGTTGCCCGATAACAACCACCGATCAAACATCCTCAAACCGAGAAAGGTTAGCTAATCCTTTAAACTGATCCACGCAGTACAGAAACGGCAAAAACGTGATTAACACATACTAAGAAAGGAAATGAGAGAAACTCAAAATAAGCGGGCCAGGACCAAACACACAAGGGACAGAGACCAAGGAACGTGACCGATTAAATTGCTTCAGGTGGATGAGCCTTTAGGTCCTTCGCATGCCAGACACCTACATTCCTATTGTGTTCATCCACGAGCTCATAAGACCAAGGGGACACAACTCTACCAACTATAAATGGACCGATAAATTTCGGGGCAAGCTTCGCTGTAAAAGCGGCAGCGGCATCCGAGTTGACATAATTGCGCTTCCAGACCCGTTGATTGAGTGTGAACCTATCGTCTCGTCTCCGTAGGTTATATACGTCCCTACTCTTATGATAGGCGTCCGCAAGCTTCCTCTTTACGTCTCTAAAAACGCGAGCCAAAGCCTCAGCACGGACCTCTGGATCGGGTGTCGCCGTTGGAATACGATCATCGTCGTCCAGCTGATTCAGGTTGATATCACGACCGTAAACAACAAAGTTGGGGGTCAATCCTGTTACGTCGTGCTTGGATGAATTGATGGCACAAGCAGCCTTAGCCAGGTAGCTCTCCCATGTTCGGTGATTATCTTGAACATAAGCGGAAAGCATACTTTTAAGTACACGGTGAACACGTTCTACAGGGTTGGCTTGTGGATGATAGCGTGCGACGTACTTTATCTCTACATTATATTGTCTCATCAGGTCTCTGAAAGCTTGTCCAGTAAACTGAGATCCGTTGTCAACGATGAGCCGTTTTGGAGCACCAAAAACAAGGAAAACATGGTCCTGAAGCCAACGAATTATTCCCTTGGCATTCGCGCTACGAAGGGGGAAGAATAAAACAAATTTTGAAAAGCAGTCAACCACGGACAAAACGTATACATATCCACCGGTGGATCTGGGCATCGGGCCCACAAGATCGATGCTGATAAGTTCCCAAGGTCTAGATGCTGAAGGTTGCGCACTAAGCATAAGTCCAGCAGGACGCCTCTGCTCAGGCTTGGTCTGAATACAAGTCGTGCATTGCCGTATATATTTTGCGACGTCAAACTTTAATTTTGGCCAATAATATTTTGCAGATATCCTTGCAATAGTCTTTGAAACGCCCATATGACCACAAATCGGTGGATCATGGAAAGACTCGATAATCTTCCGTCGATCTTCTCGAGGAACCACAACTCGCCAATCGCTAGACGCATCAGAAAGGTCAGGGTAAGGTGGTTTAACGAACTTATACAGCTTCCCTCTCTCGACACGCCACAGAGGAAATTTCTTCGGCGTTTTGGCGACTTTGCTGCACATACCGGCATACCATCCGTCGCGAACATCCGGCGGGGTTCCATCACTCACCAAATCAACAATCGGCACGGCACGGGAAAGTGTGTCAGGGACAACGTGATCTTTGCCCTTACGATGTATGATGTCAAACGTGTACTGTTGCAACCTGACATGCCACCTAGCTATTCTACCAACAGGGTCCTTGATAGAGCTCAGCCATTTAAGGCTATAGTGGTCGGTAATTACCATAAACTTAGTACCCTCGATGTATGGCCGAAATTTCTCAATGGCAAACAGTACTGCGAGGCATTCCTTCTCGGTGGTGCTATACTTTCGTTCACTCTTTGTTAGAGATCTGCTGAGGTAACAGACGACCCTTTCGGAGCCATCAGGGTGTGTTTGCGTCAGAACAGCGCCCAGTCCAAAATCAGAAGCGTCTGTCTGAATGACAAACGGCAAATCAAAGTTTGGGCATGACAAAATTGGTGCAGTCACTAAATGTTCCTTTATCTTGTTAAGTGCTTGACCACACGCATCGTCCCATATAAATTTCTTATTTTTGCGGAGTAAATTAGTCAATGGTGCAACAACGGTTGAAAAGTTTGGAACGAAACGACGATACCAACTCGCTAGGCCCACCACTCTACGCACTTCCTTCACATTCCTCGGAACGGGTATCTTCAATATGGCCTCCACCTTTTCTGGATCAACAAGCAACCCTGATGAATTCACAACATAACCCAGATAACGCAACTCGGGCCTACAAATTACACACTTCTCGCGGCTCAGAGTAAGACCGGCTTTGGTAAGGCGAGATAACACTTCACTGAGAACCTCGAAATGCTTTTCGAATGTAGGTGTGCAAATAATTACGTCATCCAGGTAAACGAACACGTAGGGCTCTAAATCAACGCCTATAACCCTATCGATAAGTCGCTGCCAGGTAGCGGGAGCCGAATGCAGACCAAAAGGCATACGCTTAAATTGGTAAAGTCCGCGTCTAGGGACTGTAAATGCAGTTAAGGGTTTCGATTCTTCATCAAGCAATATATGAAAGTACGCGCTCTTTATATCTAGAGTGGAGAGGTATTTCGCGTCACGCAGCTTGTCGAGAGTCTCGCTAACGTATGGTATTGGGTAAGCGTCTGGTTCCGTATTCTTATTTAAAACGCGAAAATCAACACAGAAACGGTACTTATCTGAGTTCTTCTTTTTCACGAGTACAATAGGAGAAGACCACGGCGAACTGGAAGGTTCTATTATGTCATTTGCCAGCATATCATCAATCTCACCATGCACATATCGCAACAGAGTAGGGGATAAGGGATAATACCTCTGCTTGATAGGCTCCACACTCGGTTTGAGCTTAATCTTGTGTTTCACCAATGAAGTACAGCCTAATTGATCACCAAGACTCCGAAAGGCACGATCCATCAAATCGTCAAAAAGTTTGCGTTGTTGGACGGACAAATCATCGTAGGCCTGCACGGCAGAAAGGGTAGGAACAGAAGTAGGGGACCGAAAACTCCATTCACCTGCGGACAAATCTGGAATAATTTCCATTCGAACCCAAAAGTCGGTTCCCAAAATAAGCAGATGAGGAAGATCGGGGACCACCAATATATCAAAAACCTTAACGCGATCTCTCAACGCAATAGGTACTGATATGCTACCCAAGCTACGACAGGTTTGACCGTTAGCCACTGTACAGAAATCCGAATCACCACTGTTAAGTGCGCAAAATGACTGTAGGATCTTCCATCCAGGACCACCAAGAAAAATCCTAGAAGCTCCAGAATCAAGCAAGGCAATAAACTCCTTACCAAATATGGATACCTGGAGGTGTGGACGTCGATCCCCAGTCGCACTCGCAAATACATATTGTAGAACATTCTGACATGATGAGTCATATCCCCAGGAAGCAGGCTGTCAGCATGACTCTCTACTGACGACCCGTGTAACCGTTTTTTGGACAACTCGTACAAGCTCTCGATGTCACACCTGGACACCCGCACTTAAAACAAAATCGTTCCAATGGAAGACCACATCGCCTGAAAGTGTGGCCGGTGCGTTGGCAATTCCAACATTTGGACTGGCTAGCACGAATTGGTGCATTCGAGGAAGAAGACGGAATAGGGGTGGTATCTGGCGGCGAAGTTGCGGAGGGATTAAGCGGTAAAACAGAAACGGAATTAATCTGACTATTAACTGGAGTACCTCGACGGGTGTCTCTATCGCGATGACCTTGATAGTTCAACTGTGGTTCGAGGAGATTTCTATAGTTGGCCGGTGGAGGCTGGTATCGCAGGTTTTGATTATCGACCTCCTCCAGTCTGCGACCCAATCTAATAAGTTCTTCTATAGATGGAACATCATAAAGTGCAAGGCGGGACTTTACTTGTGGGGAGAGATTTTTCCTGATGACCTTAAGACGATCCTGTTCAGAGAGTTTAGAGGATAATTTATTAAATAAATTTTGCATACAATCTACATAACTGCAGATATCCTCCCGTAGACCCTGTGTTCGTCTATGGATTTCCTCTAACAAGGAGTCGTCATAATCGAATGGTAAGAATCTCTGTCGCAATTGGGCAACTAAATCATCCCAGGATGAAAAATTTCGGACACGCCAAAAATTCAATGCTTCGCCCTCCAACAACTCTGGAGCGGCTCTAAATAGTCTATCCTTAGATATTCCGCGAGACACTCTAATTTCCTCAATACGTTCAAGGAATGAGGTCACACTAGTTCTTCCACTGAACCTCAAATTTATAAAGCGCAAATCGAAATTATCACCATTGTTAGCGTAGTGCTGAACCGGTCGCGAAGTTTGGAAAGGCAGTTGTGGACCAGGGGGTGTGCCACGTATACTTTGGATAGCCTGCGTAATAGCATCTAAAATCTGAGACATACCACCGTCAGAACAAGGCGGGGACCCAGCAGTAGCCATTTGCGATTCATTACAATAAGGAGAGGACTGAAAATGAATATCCGGGGCACGAAAAGAAGAAGGATGCATATAAGTCGACATGGGATTTACTCTATCACGGTACTCCACATTCATATTTCGAAAGCGGGAACCTATTCCATCGTCGGAAAAATTAACATGTCGGGAATCACGATCACTAGAAATCTGCTGATTAATACTCGAAGACGGATCGGACTCAATAACCGGATTGTTTGGCACAGGCTCATCGAGAATACTGACTCGGCGATCGTCACCAGACAAATCAACCAAGTCGTCAGAAACCGGAACTTCATATGGTCTTAATGGCAAAGGTAAAGATAAGTTTGTCGGAGCAGTATCGACGTCACGACAACCACTCACTATCGGCAGTGACGTATTATTTCGCCCAGTGTTGGTGTTATTATTCTGGACCCGACTGGTACCACCATTCGCACGCGATAACTGGTGAACAGCACCACTATTTGCAGCATGATCCGTATTATTACGAGAAGATGAGGGCTGAGGATTTTCGTCAGCGTTGGCCGCCTGGGTACAAGCAGTATCGTATTTCTCCTGGACCGAATCAAGAAGTTGCGCAGCCTTAACGCTAAGATCTCCTACCAAGTCCTGGACGCTTCCCGGTGTGATCCGATTAACTCGTGCAATGACATGTAATAGTCTTGAGTTTATTCTACGAAATTCGTTATCCCTATTTGCCACATCAAAATGTTTAATATCCCTGGCGAGTTCCAAAATTTTGTTCGAACATATCCTGACCTCCTCCTCAGGATCCAAATTAAAAACATACGGACGTTGTATGCCGCACATCCTCTCGGCTCTTAACGCTCCACGCAACGTAGCACGCTTCTCATCAACGGTACCGTGACAGTCCAAATAACGGACATAAAGCTCATAAGTTAATTCGTCGCTCTTAAGTCTGTGAATGTCCATGTCGCCGACGAAGTACTAGGTATTAATTTCAAAGAGAAAATAGGCAGGAGAGACACACGTTGCCAAAAGCAACCCCCACCCCAACCAGAAAAAAATAAGAGGAAGAAAGAAAAAAAAATATGCAAAATATTCTCCTCAAGAAAAGCAAATCTAAGAAGACAAAAAGAAAATAGCCGAACAACACACGTTGAGGCGCCAAATTGCCACGAGCCCCGTCGATATACAGTAAAATATCGATAGGGTGTGGACAAAGCTTTAAAAATTGGGAGGTGGCCAATATTAAAGGAACAGTTGGTTCACCGGAAGTCAGGCACACCACTAATACATCGGGCCAAAGTCCCGCTAGCTATCTTATTGCTCGGAGAGGGTCGTGAGTAAAGTATAATTTATGGATCTGTATTATTGCCGGTAGCGCCACCTAATCTTATGCCCCTTTGGTATATTAGTGGTAGCTGAATGAAACCAAGATTAGGAAAATAGCCTGTAAGGGATAGCAGTGAACAACTATATATTTAAAACAAAATGTAAATAGAGATTTATTATAGAATAGAATATATATAAATATAGAAAACTAATTAGGTATATGGATATTAATTATAAAATATAAGTATAAATAAATGAATAAATAAATAGATAATGTATATATATCACAGGGGAATGGGGGTGTAGCGGGCAACAACCTAACCTAATATAAAAAGAAGAATAATTCCTATCCCAGCTGTTGCTGACTGACAATTACACGCCTAACCTTAAAATATAACAATTAACAATTTTTAATATAATGTCACAAGAGATGAACTCTATGACAAACAGAGAGGCACTAGCGTACCCTGATATTAGTAAACTTATAAGGACGTAAGTATAATATATATATACATAGAACCCCGCTGTACCTTACAGTAGGTTAGAATTATCTATGAAACAGTATACAATAATGTTCAACAGGTATGACAAGGGGGACAATGTACAAGTAATAGCAATAGTTTACGGTCACTATGTCGTGGCCATCACGCTATCATGACGTCATGAAACGCTAACAATTATGCACGACAAGGTACTTCTTAAAGATACTTAAAACAACAAATATGTGTATAAAACAATTATAAACAAATAAGCATAAATAAACGGGAAAACTGATACGAATGTGAACAAAACCTATAAGTAACACCACGTATATAGTCTATATGTATGTAAATTAGAGTGAATGCATATCACTTATCTGCGGAGCCCGGATCTAGCGTGGGCTCAGTCCTATCCTATATGTGAATCAGGAAATTTCAGGTAGGTACCAATACTTCACACAGCCAGTCATACCATTCAATACAGCATCCACTTAGGTGGGATACAACCTCTACATGGCACTATTGTTCAAAGCAGACCGTAAACCGGTACCTTACGCCCAAAGCAGTTAGTAGCCGCAAAGCAAGAGAAGGAAAAAGAAAAAGGCCTAAAAACAGATATAAAGGATCCTATATAGCACAAGAGTTATACTGAAAGCGTCTACGATGTTCTATAATTATGACCTACCTTAGATGTTGGATGGCCTTATGCGAATTGTGGAAATTCCAACACTTCGTAACGAGGAGTTGCCAAAGACGAAACCATATAATATCAAATATGTGTGGAGCACTATAAATAACCAATTATATACCAAAAGTGCCTCCACAATTATTGGCCTCACAAAATTTCACTCAACTTCCTCGCTACTATCTGTATCCACACTCGAAAATAAAATGGAGAATTATCTTGTCCGAAGATTGGGTTTAACCGCGAAAAGAGACACTATTGATACATCCTCCTGTCGATCTCAGCGACATGACAGCCGATCAGCAAACGCAAAACAATAACATTAGGATACTGTTTGGATATTGTAAATAAATAAACAAAAGTAAACAAACACGAGCCGATATTGAATAACTCAACTCTACAAAGAGGAGTGATTGGAGGTAGGATTTCCGTTATATTCCATTAACTTTACCCACTAAAGACAACCCTGTGTTCTATTTTAGCTGTACCAAAGCAACGAGCAGATCATCGGAGCACCATTCAATGGTACTTGCGGCCGGTTATTATGGATAGGCATATGGATTATGCGCTCCAATTGAACAAAAAAAATAATAAATCAAGGATCAATAATTAAATGGAGAGTCTATATTAATAGGAAAAGACAAGAATGTAGAGTTTATACGTATTCATGAGGTGACACTTTGCGATGTTATGTGTTAAGCAAGAAGGTTTATTAAAGAAGTATCAGTGTGAGGTAGGTGGTTTTTCTAGCAACGTAACAAGGTATACAAAGTTCGTTTGAATTCTGTTGTTAAACTGGAATATACTTAATTATAGAATCCTCCATGAAATTGCTGAGAATAAAAGTTCTACCAACCATGTTTTGTCACAAAATACTATTGCGAGTAGTACGGATGATATGGAAGTGGTTTACATGGACACGGAAAATATTTGTGAAGTCACTGTTTCTTGCACCGCTTCTTTGAAGGCTGTAGAGAGGTAAGACGCCTAAGGTGGTTGTATAAACAAACAAATATTATATAATAATAAAATAAATAATTAGAATGTCCTTAAGATATTTTCGAATATTAGAATTTTTACTTATTTCTCGTTTCTGCTTAGATTTATTATTATTGGGTTGTACCTGTTAGACAATAAAGTATTTAGATATTTAATGTAATTTTTTATTTCTTAAATTCCTTTATTCCATTTTTTTATTTGAATGTTACCAAATGGTAAAATTTAATTTTAAATATACCTATAACAGTAATATTACATTTAATCAAAGCCGGTCCTGTTGAAAAATAAGTTACTGGTGATCATGCGCATTATGGACAGCTCTACACTTTTGGTTACATTTTTGTACTACGGGATTATCATTCTAGAGTATATATATATACATATATATAATATAAGATTTCTGTGAACGGCGCACTGTGGAATTTGTTGAGGAAGAAGAGCGAAGGTAAGTTGCTAAATAATGAAATGGCGTCTTATCAAAAAGGCAAGAAAGACTACGGCCAACAGATTTTTGGCAGGGGGGAGCGTGGTGTATGTAAAATATTATAGACAACTAACCAACGTTGACCGTGGCGACTTACCGGCGCGGCGGGACTAGAATGGACGACCGGCGCACTGTGGTCAGCTTTGTGGATTTGTGCGATCGAAACCTCAATATCCAACTATTTTCTACAAAGTCACTCAATGTTCAAAAAAGTTCCCCATTATCATACCAATAAAGCATACTACAGAAATTTGACCAATTACTGTAACTCAGGTTAGAACTTGGAGATAGTAGGGAGTTAAAGTTGTTCATGAGACAAGAACGTATACGTATCTATTGACAGCTAGGCATGCGCAGATGAATTTTTCATCTCGTTTGCGGATACGTATCCCGTATTGATACGGTCTCTTGCGTGTCATGCAGACAAGAACGCATTCTACCGGAAATCGTCGATTGTATGACCGGAGGTATCCGAACGAGTTTAAAAAATATAAACATAACCTAAGAGAAATGCGTTACGTTGCTAATCAAACTTTAACTCATTTTTGGTACTAGATTTTTTTTTCAGCGTTGGCGAATGGTTTTACTCGGCGTATTTTATTTGACAGATGGAAAAATGAACCGCTTCCACAAGATAAAAATCAATTGGTTTTGACTTACGTGTGTGAAAATAGTGATTATAACAACTAATTCACGGTAGATTATTAGTAAACAGTGCTGTTATGCTGTAACCATTTTGAATTAGCGGGTATTATTTACATTCACAAAGAATACTAATTTTATAGTTCAATCCAAATGAATCCCAATATGCTATTCAAATTGTTGCTGGTTCGATTCAAGTTTTACGAGCGGGTTCAATTCAAGTTTTAATTAAAGAAGAACAAACAAAGAATATCAACTTTATTAATCTGTATTAAAGTAATGTAAAATTACTCACCTTTCATAATTCTGAATCTCTGCCGGTCACCCACTTTGTATTTAAAAGGAAAACAATAATTAAATGACCCTTCTGTCAACAACATAACTAAAACTTTATTAGAAATAAAACGCAAAAGTTTGGGCTCAAAACAACTAATTTAATAATTAAAATTAATAAAGAAAATTAATAACAACAAGAAATAAATATGTATAAATAAAAAAAAAGGATAAAACAATTAAACGATAATGAAAATTTAAATTAATGTACAACTTAAAAATAGGAAAATTAATATAATTACGAATGATTATATTAATTCCTATACGAAACTTTAAATACAATTGAAAACTGAATTTATTTCAATTACTAAAATAAACAACTTTAATCTTTATAAAAATTGATTGGAAACAAAAAGGCCTTCAATTAAAAGAATTAATAAAGAACTTACTGAACTTGAACTTCAATTATTATTAAGAAACTTTATACAATTAGAAATCACATCTAGACTCTACCAAGGCTAAAACGAATCTCCTTTGAAAGTCTTATCGCCTTTCCAAAATTGCCTTATAAAAATGACAAGTAGGTACTACAGAATGAAAAGTGGCCAATAAGAAAAGAGCACTTTTAAAATATATTCCTATACAAATACGACTACAGGGTGAATAGTAGTTTACGTCTTAGAAATAAAATATATTTTTATGTCGACTGTAATAATGATTTTTGATACTTAGGTATCTTATGTTGGAGTTCGCTCAAAAGATTAACCAGTCACTACCATTTGTAAAGCAATAAACAATACGATTTTATAATGACTTCTCAATCTCTCGAATCAGCGACTGAACAAAAACCCATTGTTTTTTTATTCGCCCTTTATATATATTATTTGATATGGGAAACCGTGACACCCTCCAACTACTAGCTTCTGTATATAATAATTACAGTCCGACATTGTCTTCATGTAAATTATGAAGACATTTCGATGTTCAAAAGTGAGTCCACACTGTATTTAAAACATGTCATTCTTCGAACAAGAAAACACGATTCATCTGTTTCTAAAAGTTGAACAAAGAAAAGAGACAAAAATTATATATTTTTGTTATTCATGTACCTACTTGTAGACGTATTTATTGCTTTGGTAAAACCTATATCAATAAACGATAAGATAGATAGAAAACATACCCTTAAATTTTATGACTTAAAGGAGAGTTTAGGAACATTTGTTAACAATCTACTTAAAATAATATTCATAAAAATATTATATTTCCTAAACTAGTAGAAAATATCTATAAAATCACGCAACTAGTATACATAATACCAGTGGCGTGGTGTCTTATTACAATGCCTATTGGAGAAATGTCTGAGGAGGCGCGAGAAGCGCGAAACAAAGACAGTAAGCATTTCCAAGAACATGATTCTCGGAAATTTATTCGTACTCAAAGTATGGAGGACATAATACATATGCTCCTAATTTCATCTGATCCATTAACAACGAGTTTGAGAAAAGTATCAAAGACAACAAAAAGTGATTCGTTACCCAAAGATGTCATTGCAATGCTGACATCGCCTATGTCTACGTATCCGGGTGAAAATAAAGATTCCAGTGAGAGTGATGAACCTATATTTAATTTAATTTAAAAGAAAGAGTTGTGCACATACAAAATTCAAAAACATTTCACCATATTTACATGAAAAAATAATGTTGAATAATAAAATGGTTTAGGCTAATCATGTTGAACTTTATTTATTACCACTTTTTTTCATTACTAAAACGAGAAAACAATTACAAGTTAGCTTTTCCAGAATGAACACAAGGTCGTGTATACGTACTTGAAACGAAAAATGTAATAATAAAAAAAAGGAAAAAAAAATGTTTGTGAATAAAAAAAAAGGTAATGTAATTTTTGTATTGTTTGTGTTAACGTAATGGTTTATACATCTATGTAATTACATTTATTGTTGTATTTCTTATGTGTTTTATGTTACTGATTGTAGGTAAACTATATAATTTCAGAATTTCTTGAAAAAGAAAAGCTGTGTATAGTCGAAACTTGGGGAAAAAAAAAGATGACATATAACCAATAAAGAAATAGTTGCAAAAATTTTATTTTTGTGTAAAAATTGTGAACCTCATCCCAATAAAAGAAAAATAAAAGAAATTGAAGAAAAAAAAAAAAGGATGAACATTGTTTTAAAATCACAGTATTGAAAGCAAGTTGGCATTTTTTCACTTTTAGTGTCAATTTATTAAAGCTCTAAAAATAAAATAATTCTTTTCAATCAGATCATCAAAACTGACCACTGTGCGGCGTCAACACAATCAGACATTGTAAACATTTTTTGTAAAACCGAAACCCCAATTGATTAAAAATCACTGATCGAAAATATCAGATGGCGTTAAACTAACAAGATCTTCGGGATTTATTCTATGCAGACTTACTGTGACTACAAGGGTAGTAACAGTTCTCGAGTCAATGTTGGATGCAAAACAGAATAGAAATTTACATTTATGTTTACAACAGTAAATAAGTTTTTGATTTTATTAAACCAAGAAGTTATATACGTTTTCTTGATGGCAATAAAAAATATGACATGACAAAAATCGCAATAAAAATCACACATAGTTGTAGTCCCTTTGAGAAATCTGTGCCGAAAAATTGATTTATACGTCACAACGGGTAGAAAAAGATCAAACGATTTTTTTTCATAAGAGCGTAAAGCCACTCCATTTATATTTTTCCACGCACACTATATATGGAATTTTGATAATATATCTTGTGTGTGAAGATGACATTTGACCGCTGATCCATTTATTGCTCTTTAAAAAAAATGAAAGGATGAAGCGAAGCGTCTACTATATGTACAACAATAATAAAAGAGAATATAGCTGGCGGCAAAAACATTGGCAGTAGCTTTTAGCATGTAAAGGATATCCCAAAAACAACACTCCAACACGTGTGGGTATAATAAGTGTTAATAGCTAATGGGAATTTTGATAGATTCTGAAGGTAATAGCCTGAAGTATTATTTATTAATTTTTAATGGATCTATACGGGCTTTAAAAATTGCTTGGGGAGTTCAGCGGGAGTACAGGGCAGATCGATCAGCAGACTGAACACACATTAGTCGTTTGGTTGACATTAATAATATTTTTCACCAAGATACGACAATAGTCAAGTATACAAATATACAGGGTATTCAAAAATTGGCGGTAGCCCATTTAGGGCTCATCTCATCATTTGGATAATACATAAATAATCCTCTCCAGAGGAAGTAGAGCTTTTTGAAAATTACATTTTTTTTTTGTTTTATTTATATTTCAAGTTATCTATAAGGATTTTTTGAAGTAATCCATTTCGGAGAGGAGTTGAGTATATTTTTAAATCAAACGACGTCTACTCCACAAAGTTGATTGCCAGACATGTTTCGGAATATTCATAATTCCACCATCAGTGGCTCAATATACATAGATGCGCAATATACCGGGTGTCCCACCGGGAAGGGATTGGATCGATTATGGAGAAACCACACTGTGGAAGAATCTGAAAATATGGTGTAGTACTTAGGTTGACGGAACCAATTCGGCTAAAATGTTTTCAAGAATCTAGCACTTCCGGTTATACCAGAAATGGGTGTCAACTTCCTTATTTCAAATGCGACCCTCTGTAAATTATATATTTTTTGGATTCTCTTTGTAATTCTAAACATATTTCATGCATAATATGTTATACCTATCGCCAGCCGTTTTCGAAATATTTGAATTTTTATGTCAAAAATTACGTTTTCAGAATAGAGAATAATAATTTTTTATTATATGGACGTTAATAATTTGATTTGTTAGAATATCCTAGAAGATATAGACCTACTTTAGCCGCCTACATATATTTTTTTAGTAAATATTAATACAGGGTGAGAGATAGATGTTTTTGGCGACACCTAGCGTGAACAGGCAATATGCCGGGTGAAACACAGTTCACAAACGATGGCGGGACAAGAAGCAACAACTCCATTATATCCTATTGCCAACACTAGATGCGCCCGAATCCCCTAGCAGGGAGGCTTTATTTAAGAATTGCTTGTTACATAAAGCAACAAGACTTTAAGTTATGTTGGAAATTTGTTTCACACCACCATGCTATCACCAGACGGCCGTTTCGTCGATCCACGACTCATCAGTGGTGATCGGCAGGCAGTGTGTTTTAATACAGGGTATTTGAAAAAAAGGGAAAAAAATCAAATTGAAAAAATTTTTTAATGGCATTTTTTGCATCAAAAATAAGGGCAAGTTTATGAAAGGATGTCTATCCCAAAAATTGATAGTTTTCAAAATATTGGCAAATTTACATTTTTCTCTTACAATAGTGATGAATTTGAAATTTAATTGATTTTAGTTGGCCATGATGGCTTTAGATAGCAAATAAATATGACACTTGACAAAAATAATCAACAACTATGACAAATTGTAGACATTAATTAGTAGTAATAATCATGGCGGGCGTATAAATTATACTAAGAATACTATCTAAATTTGTTTATTATTTATGGAGATTGGTGATTTTAGAAAATCCAGACTCCACTGCAAATTTTCTCAGAGATGTCGTAGGATATGCCGTGAAGTACCCCAGAGCAGCTTCATCGTCACAAATAGGTTTCCTTCGTTTTATTTTTGTTTTTATGGACCCGAAATTTTTGAAATGATCTATTATCCGTTTAACAACTTTTGGTGATGGCTTGTGTTTTTCTGGGTACCTGGCAGAAAATGTATCACACGTTTGTGACATCACATTATGCATAAATAATAAACAAATTTATATAGTATTCGTTAGTATAATTTATACGCCCGCCATGATTATTACTACTAATTAATGTCTACAATTTGTCATAGCTGTTGATTATTTTTGTAAAGTGTCATATTTATTTGCTATCTAAAGCCATCATGCCCAACTAAAATCAATTAAATTTGAAATTCATATCACTATTGTAATAGAAAAATGTAAAATTGCCATTATTTTGAAAACTATGAGTTTTTGGGATAGACATTCTTTCATAAACTTGCCCTTATTTTTGATGCAAAAACGTAAAAAAAATATAAAATGGGAGGTTGTCTTTTAAAATTTTTGATTTATGACACTTTTTTCAATTTGATATTTTCCCCTTTTTTCAAATACCCTGTATTAACATTTACTAAAAAAATATACGTAGGCGGCTAAAGTAGGTCTAGATCTCCTAGGATATTCTAACAAACAAAAAATTATTAAAGCTTCCATATAATAAATAATTGTTATTATTCTTTATTCTGAAAACGTAATTTTTGACATAAAATTTCAAATATTTCGAAAACGGCTGGCGATAGGTATTACATATTATGTATGAAATATGTTTAGAATTACAAGGAGAATCTAAAAAATATATAATTTATATAGGATCGTATTTAAAATAAAGAAGTTGACACCCATTTCCGGTATAACCGGAAGTGCTAGATCCTTGAAAACATTTTTGCCGAATTGGCCCGTTGACCTACGTAGCACACCAGATTTTCAGATTTTTCCACAGTGTAGTTTCTCCATAATCGATCGAATCCCTTCCCGGTGGGACACCCGGTATGGTACTGTTATACAAAGATAATGTCAAACTAGGCACTGAATTCAAACATTTATACAGCACTCTGTAGAAGTGTTTTTTTAGGATTAGTATCAAGATATATTTAAAAACATAACGGATATTCTAATTAACAATAATAAAAAATTATCTATAAGGATTAAATTTAGGTTATGTATGGAGATTTTGATGATATTTTTTAAATTTGTTTAGACTTTTAATAAAGGCTTGAAAAGTAGGCTATTCCAAATAAAAACAAAATCGTGTCTAACACATTTCCGTTAAGAATCTTTTTTTTTTAAATCCGCTTTTGAGATTTTTGAAAAAACTAAAATTTAAATTTTTCGTTTTTAATGATTTTGTTATAGAAGCGATAAAAAAACTGAAAAAAAAATTCTTTGAACAATTTTTTTCACCCTACAAGATGCTGGTTCCAGATTTAAATCCGATGTTTCGTTCTCTTGACAAGCATCATCAACTTTATTTTTTCTTATAGCGGCCATTTGTGATCTTGATCTTATCCAACAGAGCATTTCATTCTGATTTTAAAAATGTGTAACATTAATTGCTTCTGGTAAACATAAAATTTTTCACAACCATTTTAATGTATTTTTAAATGTACAAAAACAACAAATAAAATCGTAACCATATTTTATCAAATGGAAATTCATACAGATTGAAGGAAAAATCAATTCATTTTTGGCATTTAATTAATTACAAAGTTTATACTGGATATGTGTTCTGTCGTCAGTCCATCTTTTGTTATATTTGATATTTTTATCGATATAGAATAACTATTGCCAAAGATTAATGTACACAAGATGTGTAGATTAATCTTTGCTATTGCGATTATAGGTGTTAAGAAAACAAACAATATTATGTCTTATACACAAACAAAACATCTCCGTAATTGTTTCTGTATAAGACATAATATTCACTGAAAAAAATATTGTACGTAAAACCAATGAATGGTTGTCATCAATATTTTGAACATTAATATTATGAATTGGTCACTGTTACAATGAATTTTGATCATAAATTAATAATTTAATACATAGAAACAATGTACGATGAAACATTAATCAATAAATGTAAGACATCGAAAATTTATGTTTTTTTTCATCAATATAATGTCACTATTTATTGCTTCAATGTTTTAAATTTATTAATTTATGCTCTTCGCCTTTAACACAATAATTTGTAAATCATCACCTATGAACAGCGAACATAAAAACTAATAAACGATCATCGTTGATTCAATGGATGCTAAACATTAATTTTACGAACCTAACCGTTAAATTCTGAATAACGCGCGCAAATCAATGCACCCGGACCATAGACTGAATACTCAAAACATTGACATTATGATATTCTCATAGACTTTTTGTTTACGCATCCTTTTTGTTTTGTTTAGTTAAATGTATACAGTTGAAAAGTGAAGTGTGTTCCTAAATCTATTTTTAAAATTTGTTCCCAAATAATACAACAAATGTAGAAATATAAGGTAAGTAGTAATCCTTTTATATAAGTACCATTTAGTAAAGTACAAAACTAAAGTCAGTTTAAAACGAAAAAAAAACACAGTGCGGTATTCCTTTGTAATGTTGAAAACCCGCCGATACGAGGGGAGAAATTTTATGGGCTCTTCGTGGATATTTAGTGCTATCCGCTAAGCTATGTTCCAAAGGTGCCAGTGGAAAGATAAGCCATTTAAAGTACACAATAAAAAACTCTCAAGAATCTTTTTTATTTTGTGCTAAAACAGTTCAAGAAATAGAAGAACATATAATAAACCATAAAGGAAGAAAATCTGCAATTCGACCGTACTTATGGGTTCTATAAGTCTATTCTAAAGGCGCACACTGTTTACTTAAAAACCTGTTATTTTGATTAATAATAATAATATAATAAATGACTTTATTGAGAACTTAGAAAAGTTACACAAAAAGCGAAGTCGATGCACAGCCTCCTAGCTTAACATATTAGCAATACTAAAGATAACTGCATAATAATAACAACAACAAAAACCCTGATACATAAAAAAGGCAATGATTCCTGGATGCTCTGCGGCACTACGCAATGTCCTGGGCCCAGACACTGCCGTTCCCAAAATGACAACCTGACTTCTATCATTCACATATGTCCCGAGTAGAGACACAGCAGACTCCCCAAAGCCCAGGGAACCCACAATGGCCAGCAACAAACCATGACCAAGGCGGTCAAATGCCCCTTGCGTAGTCCAACAGCAGCAATGCCGTCAATCGACCCTGATCCACCGCCCCCAATGCATCATTCAGTATTTTAAGTCATGTCGTGGAGCAACTGTGACCCTGACGGAACCCAGACTGGACCTCCGACAACAACCCATGCCCATCAAGATATGTTTTCATTTGATTGCAGATCACTCTCGCAATAACCTTGGAGATCGCTGGGAGTATATTAATCGGTCTATAAGACCCTTAAATGTTGATGGAGTTTTAGTTTTGGGATTGGAATGACATTGGCTTCTTTCCAACATGTTGGAAAGTTCCTCGTTTCTATATAGTAATTAACTAGATGCTGTATAAAGGGCATTATAAACGGACAACTACTACTACTAGCATATCAATACTGATCATGTCACTGCCTACAGCATTTGACTTAATTCCAAGCAATGCATCAAGTACGAGTATCTCCCCATGATCCACCATTGTAAATTCAAAGTTAATATCAGGCCTAATTTTATTACCTAAGTAAAAATTGATCGTTCCTGGGTCCGGATTGTTGGTAGAAGTGGCCACAAAAAAATCATTAATATTATCAACATCATGAATAAAAGACAGTATTGTGATATTTTCCCTTGCATAATTTCCAATTTTGTTTCGAAGAATTTCCGCGGACTTTAGTTTTAGGTTTAGTTTGTTCTCCCTTTTCACCTCAGACGACAGACGAATCTGACATGTTTAGCATTTAATATTAACTAAATTAAAAATAAAGCCTTTAGATTTCGAGTGTCGTACAAACATGATTTAATTTATTTACAAAGCAGGTGCATCAAATCAATGGACGTACAGCAAGATAATTTTGAGTCTTATTTGGGCTTTTAAGTTCTCTAACCATTGGTACTAGTATATTTGAACCATACTGCACTTTGCAGTACACATAATACATATGTACCTATATGCTCGCGATTATTGATTGAATACAGAACAATAATCTCAATCTTTCGTAATAATAATTTCCGGCGAACACAATTACGTAAAACAATTATTATAACCCAATGTAATAATCAGCTAACATTGGTTTAACGTACAAAAGTCATAGATTCATGTTTATCGTTCGTAACATTAATAACCAGCTAACATCGGTTTTACGTATTGGAGACATAAACTAATCTTCATCGTCCGTAACATTAACAACCTGGTAACATCGTTTTAACGTACAGGAGTTATAAATTAATGTCCATCATTCGTAAGATCAATAACCGGCGAGCATAAATTTATGTTCTTTATTTATTAATTCAACGTACAGAATTCGCTACCGAATTTATGTACGAACGTTCATTGTATTAATGTCACCCATCATCGGCTCAAATTTAATGTTGACGTTCATTGATTTGAAGCACTTTTTTATTAATATCACGTACCTTTTCGGCTCAGTGTTGTTTGTTTTCTTAACACCTATAATCGTTTCATTTTTAATTCGTACCATAAATTAGTAACTTCGATCGGCAAATGACCAATTTTCAAAAACGTTGTGTCCCTATGAAGAATAACATTTCCATTACTTATTTATTTTTGTACTTTTCCGCACAGGGAAGTAGTTAGTTTGTTACGTTAGTTTATTGGAAATAATAAAAATATTAGATTTATATATTTTTTGGATTTTACTATATCTTTGAGGGCGACACAACCGATTTTTTTAATTTACCTTCAACCATATTTCAATCTTAAAAATTCACTAACACATAATAAAATTGGTTTTACCAAATAAAGTAATAAATTTTTTAAATGGAAATTTTTCATTCTGTTTAGCCAAACACCAAGCGAAAAAACTGCGAGCTAGTGTGTTAATAAAAAAAATCAGCAATACCAGAGAATTAATGGCATTTGGCTTTAGTTTTTCACATTTACTTGCCATATTTATCACTTCCAGTTACGCAGTTAAAAATTTCATTGCGTCAACTATTTTGTTCTGGTTTTTTAGAAATAAAATATTATATCAATAATTGTGTTGTTCCGCATTTCGTAATTGTTTTATTTTTAATTTTCCATGTCTCTTTTCTTAGATTTAACCAAAGATAGATGCCAAATATTTAAATTAGCTCTCTTCATTCTTATAGACTCTTATAATGCAAATTAATACATAATCCAAAATGCAGACAGTTTTATTCACTCTAATCGTTCACGACAAAAAAGGGTTAAACCGTAGCAGGCGGTGGCCATAAAAAAACAAGTAAAAATTGTGGCATTTGTTTTCATACACGCTTTATTATGGGCCCATCTGCAACATGTACTTCCTTTATCGTTCTTTAGAACGGAAAACTAAAGTCATTAGAAAAGAAAAAAAGATGTGCGTGCTTTTCTTATGAAAGTGAATGAAAAATAACGAGAACCAAACAGCAGATAAAAGTTGTATATAAATAAGAAAGAGTGAAAAAGCTGAGTTTACTAAAGATGATCTCAAACAGTAGTAGGCTTTAAAAAATCGACAAAGCATAATCTAAAACTTTGGAAAAATGCTAGGTATTATCAAAAGTGGAAAATCTACAATCTTTGTTTTTATATAATTATTTTTATCGCCAAAAAATACACAATAAAAATCAACCGTGTAAACATTAAAATATTTACAGAATTCCATTAAATACTTAATACCAGTTTCACGCGAGCGCTCCTTTTTCCAAATCCCACAATAAAAAAAAGCGGCGCAAAATTCGGCACACAATAATCTTAAAAAATAAAAAATTAAAACCGATCCGTAAAATCCTGTATGTGTAAGCATTCTGCTATAATTCATTTGTCAATTCCACCAAAAGGATTTTTTTTTTCGTAATATTGAATGCCACACAGGAAAACGTGCAAAACAGAAAAAAATAATTACACATAGAGATAGAATAATTTATATGTATAGTGTGTGCTACACTATAAGATAGATTCACTTTTTAGCTCTCCATGTCATATATGTAATATATACAGAGTGAGTATAAAGTGTGGAAACCCCTGTATATTTCCGAAAATAATCGGTATTTTGAAAAAATGTTTAAAGAAAAGTTATTTGGTATAATTTCTGGCACAACCTGCTGATGTTCAATTTTTTATATCGTTAACAGTTTTGTTGCTATGGCAACCAACTTTGTTTTTTTAAATGACATGGTATGTTTTTCTTTTCATTTTTAGGTACATCATTTATCTCTGGATACGGCAACATAAAATTTTGATATGGTTACATTAGAAAATAATTCAGAAAAAGCTGTTTTATAAAACAATCGTGTTCTTCGTTTGCAGTTTATTAAAATTGAATTTTTATGAGACTTGCCATGGAAAACATTGTAGCTGTCAAATAAAAATACTATTTGTCAGTTGGTTGTGTTCAGTTAGTTTCCTTACAAAGAAAAATCGAAAAACTCAAATTTAACCTCACACTCATTATTGCTATGGTAGAATTAACGGAAAAATTTTGACGATGGTGAGCCAAGGTGACAGAAAACGCCGTGCAGACTTTTTGTTGAGTTGTATCCTAACCGGCCACAAATTCAGAAAGGGTATGTATCTAAATTATGTCAGGAATTTTACGAAACTGGTAGTGTAAGAACCAAACAAAAAACGGGAACGCCAAAAACAGCTGCAGGCGGTAACAAGGCATTAGACGTCATTTTGTCGATACAAGAAAACCCGCTTTTATCGACAAGGGAAATCACTCAACAAAACGATATTTCTCAAAGATCTGTCGTGGAATTATTAAAAAAGAACATTTCCATCCGTACAAAACACATCTGGTTCAAGAGCTTAAAGATGGCGATTTTCAAAAGCGTCTTGAATTCTGCAATATAATGTTAGACCAAATTAACTTGATTCCAAACTTTACAAGAAACATTCTTTTCACTGATGAGGCTACTTTTACTTTGCATGGATTCGTCAATAAACAAAACTTTCGATATTGGTCTTCTGAAAATGCTGGATCATGGAGGTACGAACTCAGCGACCACAAAAAATTAATGTATTGTTGAGTATGCTTGAAGAAAACGTCTACAAAAACAAACCAATAAATTTGGAAGAACTGAGAGCTAAAGTTATTGGAGAATCTAGAAGAATATTACTTGTCATGTTAGTAAAAGTAAGAAATTAATTTGTAAGGAGAATCCAATTGTGCGCAAATAACAACGGACAACATTTGTTGGACCAGCAGTTTTTAATATTAGGTTGTTGGATTCGATTTTCTTTTTACTAATTGTTTTTTCAATTAAATTTTTATTAGTCCGTATATTGACGTTTTATTATACAAGTATTTTCAATTGACAGCTCCAATGTTTGCCATGGCATGTCTTATAAAAATTTAATTTTATTGAACTGAACGATGAACACGATTGTTTTTCTTTCTCAATTATTTTCCAATGTAACCCTATAAAAATTTTATGTTTTTGTATCCAGAAATAAATGGTCTACCTAAAGATGAAAAGAAAAATATACCATGTCATTTAAAAAAACAAAGTTGGTTGCCATAGCAACAAAGCTGTTAACGCTATAAAAAACTAACATCAGCAGGTTGTGCCAAAAATTATACCAAATGACTTTTCTTTAAACATTTTTTCAAAATAACGATTATTTTCAAAAATATACAGGGGATTCCACACTTTATACTCACTCTGTATATGGAGACTATTAGTTTCATGAATTTTTTTTTTTTAATTTCACCGGGAATACTTGCTTTTGGTCATTTTATACATAAATAAGTAGTTTTAAGAAAATGTCTGTCAGTCTGTCTGTCTGTCTCTATCCACGAAAACGCAAAAACCACTTAACAGGTTTTAACGAAATTTGGTACAAAAATACTATTGGACATGGCAAGGAGCTGATTAGATTTTGGGAAACATTGAGCGTTGGCAATGGGTTTCAAAATTAAAAAAATTCATAGTTCTTAAAGTTATCCGAAATACTGCATACTTTTTTACGCATTTAGTAGAATATGACCTAAAATATTGAACATAAAATATTTAACCACATTGGCGTTCGAAAATAGTGGAAAATGGGGTAAAAAAGATTTAAAAAAATCGTATTTCTTAAACATAGCAGAAATATTAACTAGTTATTTATAGCATTGATAGAATATAACCTATAAAATGTGTCTTAAATAACTTACTTCCATAGGCGTTCGCTAATAGTGGAAAAGGGGTCAAAACATAAAAAATATATATTTCCTAAACTTATTCGAAATATGGAATAATTTTTCTTAATTATTGTGATACAATATAAGCTAAAAAATATTCCATAAAAAAAAATTGGTTCATACAGGCGTTCGAAAATAGTGTAAAAGGTCAAAAACGAAAAAAATCCGAAATATTGAATAATTTTTTGTACGTTTAATTAAATAGAACCTAAAATATTTAACCTAAATAATTCGACCACATTGACATTCGAAGAAAGTGTAAAATGGGGTAAAAAGTTTAGAAAAAAACGTATTTCTTAAACATAGCAGAAATATTGACTAGTTGTTTATAGCTTTGATAGAATATAACCTATAAAATGTGTTATTAAAAACTTGTTTTCATAGGCGTTCGTAAATAGTAGAAAAGGGGGCAAAATAAATTTTATAATAATCATTAAAAAAATCAACTATTTTGCGTACCAGAACTTGGCCTAGAAGATCTGAACTATAAAATATGTACGTATAAATAGTGCCTACAAAGAGAAGAAAAAGGAACAAAACCAGATACATAAAAAAGTGGCTAATACAAAAAAAAATATATATAAATTTTAGATAAATGACAAAAAGGTCATAAAATTATTTCTTTTACACTTAACTATGGAGAGCTATTCGTGCCTCGAGGGCAACAGTTTATTTATTTCTAGTTTTCTCAAATTATAATTTGCTTTCACAAAGATCCATTTCAAATATGAGCCTACGAGCTTGTAGTGCTCGGTATGTTAGTACGTTAGTAATGAATAGTTCTGCATATAGCAATATGCCCGGGCATATTGCCAGCTCACACTAGATGTCCCGAAAAACATCTTGTTCTCATACATCTCTCGAGCTAGTATAAGCCCTTCGTAAATGTTGTTGGAAATTTGGGTCACACTGCCTGCCGATCAGCGCTGAAGTATGGTGGATCAACGAAACGGCCCGTCTGGTGAAAGCATGGTGCTGTGGAACAAATTTCCAACATAACATAAAGTCTTGTTACATATTATGTCGTAACAAGCAATCCATTAATAAACCCTCGCTCCAGGGAATTCAGGCGTATTTAGTGTTGGCAATAGGATATGATGGAGTTGTTGCTCCTCGTCCGGCCATCGTTTGTGAGCTCTGTTCCACCGGGCATATATTGCCTGCTCACACTAGATGTCGCCAAAAACATCTTGTTGTCATACATCTCTTGTGCTAGTATAAGCTCTTCGTAAATGTTGTTGGAAATTTGGGGCACACTGCCGATGGGTTGTGGATCAACGTCTGCTGAAAGCTTGGTGGTGTGGAACAAATTTCCAACATAACATAAAGTCTTATTACATTATGGATCAAGCAATTCATAAAGTAGTTAGTTTGTTACGTTACTTTATTGGGAATAATGAAACTAATACAATTATAACAATAATAAGTATTAAAATTATGTTTCGTTACGCAGGTCATATATTTTTGATTATATTATATCTTATCGGGAAAGTTTTGGGGCGACACAACCGATTTTTTCTTCTATGTTTAGGAAACATGTTTTATTTAAGGTTTGAACCACTTTTTACACTCTTTGCCAATGCCAATGTTATCTTATATTGTATTGTTAATGTGTTAGATTAAACTCTAGTAAACCAATGAAAGATTATTCAATATTTCAGATAAGTTTAAGAAGTATGAATTTTTTAACTTTTTAAGCCCATTGCCTACGCTCAATATTTCCTAAAAGTTGATCAGCAGCTAGATATATATCTCCCGTAGTATTTTTGTACCAAATGTGGTTCAAATATGTTAAGTGGTTTCTGAGTTATCGTGGATATAGGCAGACACACAGACAGACATTTTTTTAAAACTACAGTCATATTATAGTGAAAAACCAAAGCGTCGACCGAAATTGCACTATAGAGAGTTTTTCACATTATAAAGAAAAAATCAACAAGCAACAAAAAAAAATCGCAAAATTGAATTATAAAAGGTTTTATTAAACATTTAAAAGTTTAAATACATAGCATGTACAGGGTGGGCAAATTTCGATGTTTTTATACGGTACAGCCTAAACCATAATAGATAGAGCAAAACTAAGTGACACGTCACGTTCGGTTTTTTCGAGCTTAGTTTAATGCCGTAATCGGAGCGCGGCTAACTTGATTAGTTTTCTTTATACCGGGCGATTTTCATTTTTTGCCATTTTCTTTTTTCCTTTATATTTCGGTTGTTATTATAGTTACCGGAAAAGTGTTTTTATAAAAGTTAGAGATAATTTGATGCTTAACCCAACTAACAATTTAACTTTTTTAATTGCTGTAAGAACATTTATAAAATATATTTTATAAAACACCCATTGTTTTATAAACATTTTCACAACGTTCTGACGCGCCTTATAAACACGAAAAAGGCGCAGATTTATAAAACAAATCGACTCTTTAACGGTTCTATAAATGTTGCTTGTTGCTATTATACAATAGTTTTTAGA
Source organism: Apoderus coryli (assembly GCA_911728435.2). NCBI lineage: Eukaryota > Metazoa > Arthropoda > Insecta > Coleoptera > Attelabidae > Apoderus > Apoderus coryli. The sequence continues at coordinate 29,831,300 of OU452198.1, read as the reverse complement.
ACGTTTATAAATATTTAATAAAAATCAAATAAAACTGTTATAAACATATTTTATAAATCTTTTATAAGAGCCTCAATTTCAACATTTTTGCTCTCAGCGGCAACAGTTAAAGGATAAAAACGTTTTTTTAAAATACCTTTTTATACAAAATTATTTTATAATTATTATGCATTGTTGTGGGTACACATTAATAAAATCTGAACAATGATGGAGGTAAAAATAATATAAAACGCTATAATATCCAATAATGAATAATAAAATAAGTCAGATAAAATTCACCCATGAGCAGATTTAGCTGCGAAACAAAATTTACTGTTAAATATATTGTATATTATTATTAAAATTTTAATGCGCCTCGCGAATTATGTAAATTAATGAATTTAGATTTTATAAATTATATCAAATATTTTTTTTATTGTCACTTATTGTTGAAAATAATCTTTTGCGATATCCTTTATTATATAATGACTGATTCTGTATAGCTTATTAGCTAAGAAAATTTTACAAATTAGAAAAAATATTAATTTTAAAAGTTTGGTCAACATGGCTAATAATTTAAAGAAACCAAAAATTGATCAGCAGCTTCTTCCTTATACGATGCTTATAAAACAAATGCTTATAAAACAAAATTATCTCAACCCAGACGAGTATGCTCTTTAGATAGCTATTATAAAATAACTGCAGAATTGTTTTATACAGGGGTGTATTCGTTAAAAAACATAAATCTCATAATATTTTAAGTGCATATAAAATCTAATATAAAATTAATATTACCTGAAACCCCTTTGATAGCATAAGAATGATGATATGATTCTTTTATATCTATGATATGGATACTAGCCAAAATATAAGTAGGTACCTATGTTTTATGTAAACTTGAAGACATTTTTAGAAACCAGTTATGGTGTAAGAGATAAAAATATATATTTCACTAAGCTTGATAATGAATAATGAAGTTAATTACAAGTATTTTCCTTGAAGTTTTATGTATTTAGTTATCTTTTGCCGTTATTTAAATTAAATTGATAGTAAAACAAATTAAAACAAGCTTTTATATAAATGCTCTAAAAAATCAAAATTTAATTTAAAGGTGCTGCCCATGATCGCATGTTTTCTCTTTTAGTTTTGCATTTTTTTCTAGCTCACTTGTTGTGCTTGAAGCATGATATTGATCACCAGGATAGGTATCCAATTCTCTATTTGGGCTACCCGCTCACCATCTAGTAATAATTCCTCCTGAGAATTTATCAGTGTCCACAATATTTTTTGGTGTCTTATTAATGTAAATATTGTCATTAATTTGATTAGATTCCATTACAGTTTCCTTCTCATTATTATAGTCACTAATGTTTGGCCTTTGATAATTTATAATATTGTAGTATTTAAGTTTTAATTTGCTATTAAATGCACAACTGCTTTTAGTTTTTTTTTTCCATTTGGACAACATTTGAAATCAGTGTATAATATAACAATAAATATCAGTGGAAAATAAAGAAGACTATGTTATATATTAGTTCTAGGTAATGTTTATGACAGCATTTTAATTTTATAAAATATGCATTGGCAACATATTTATTTTTTTATTGTTTTTAATAAAATAACTAAAAAACAATTTTGTAATTATTAATTTGCGCACAAATTTGCTCCACAGAACAAATCGCTCTTAATAACGACAATAAAAAAACTATTTTATTATTACGAAATGTACTTTAACAGAATAATTTCATAATTGTTTTTAAAGGAACAAGTTAATCCAGACTAGTACTTTTACAAAATGCTTTTAAAACCAATTATCATTCGGAATAAATACGTCCTACAAAACGTATTTTATAAACGTTTATAAAATTGTTACGATATCATATTTTATAACTATTTTATTATTTTGCTGTAAAAACGTTCTTAAAACAATTTTTCTCACAGAAAAGTTTAACACAGCATTTTAATCACGAAACGAAACTTTAAAAAACAAAAAAGTTTTAACTAAGCGGCAATAAAATAATTATAAAATATATTAGTTCTTTAAGAATGTCGAATTGCTAGTTGGGAATGCAGTAGCGTATCAATAATTTTTTTCCATGAGTTCAAGATATCGCTATCAAATTTGTTTCCTTAAATGGGACACCGTATATATTAAACCGTAAGTATATTCCGAATTTCATTCCCTTTACAACCCTGTATGATAAGATATTTAGTAAAACTTAATAAAAATAAATAAAAACCATATTATATTTCAAATAAAATAAATTTTAAGTAGGCTTGTGTCTTATTGAAAACAGTTAATGTCAAATAACAGATTATTGATACTGTCATTTATTGATACGAGTATATTTGTCAAATGATAATTATTGTCAGCATTCATTAATTAAATATTAATTCGTTAAATAGCAGTTTATTACGGAACTAAAATGTTTTACGAAAATTTGATATGTTGCAATGCTTCATTCAATGTAATAATGATGCTAATGCTGCATCTGAAACCTACTACAACCTATACCCAGAAAGAAGACATCCCAATAGAAACATATTTGGAAGGTTAAAAGAAAACCTTATTAATTAATAATTGTCCACAAAACATTTGCAAAAAAATTTGGATTTTCTCTCACCTTGGCTCGATACCAATTGAAAAATCCACCGGACCGGATCATTTCGTTGTAAATGCTGGGTTTTACGAATTGCATAAGGTCGGAAACTTATGCTTTTTTTTAAATATTGTGCACCCGGCGACGGGATATGGCACCTTCTATTTCAATTTGTCTGCTCGAAATTGTCGGATTATCAATAACAGCTGCAATGACATTAACATTTACTTCTTCTGCATCTCCGCAATTATAAGTTTTAGGTCTTGGTTGAGTGAATGATACATAATTATGGAGAGGCAGAAGAGGTAAATGTTAATGTCATTGCAGCTGTTATTGATAATCCGACAACTTTAAGAATCAATTTGAAGCGTTGATTATCGTTTTCACAACAATTTACGGTATAGGTTGTAGGCCTACATATTATTATTGTGATGAGTGATGAGCGAGAAGTTCCTATGTATTTAAAATAATAATAATTTTGGATCTACATGAAGACTATTGTCTATGAAACGAGATTGGTGATTAACAGCAGTTACGTCTACAAATTGAGGGACAGCGAATCAAATCAAATCCGCAATAATGTTTTTGCACGTATCCGAAGTTCAGTGATTATGCGCGTAAATAAAGTGAAGTTAACAGTGGCCTCTTTGAACATTTGCTGTTTTAGTACTTTGAAGTACTAGTGTTATTTGCATTTGTGTGTTTTTTTGTTACCCTTTGAGGTTTTCCTGACACAGGGGATCCACCTTGTCGTGGTCGTCGCGCTGAGTACCTAACATTAAATAAGAAGAGTGAACGAGGAAAACCAAGCGGTTCCCAGGAAGGTCAAACATCATTCTATGGCATGTTAGACATATCCGAAAGGTAGGTGCTAACATAATATTTAATATTTCGGATGATTGAAGTCACATAATCATCTACAGTTTCTAAATACATTTTTTACGTTAAATGCTCGGTAAATTGATACACTTGGCAACATGTCGCTGTATTATAACCTTTAAACTAATGTCTAATTTAAACTTAGTTGGGCAGGCGGTCATAGGCGGCGTCAAAAGGGAGTGTAATATGATTTACAAAAAAAATATTTTCAGCCTTAATAAAAATGTTGGAAATTTTTTGAAAGGCGATTCTGTTAAATCTGATTTTTCTCTACCTCCAGTGAAAATTTTTGTACTGAGTGATAGTTCACCCTGTATAAATGACTTATGCCTATTTTTACTAGTTATGTATATTACTGTAATTTACGAACACCCTGTAACTGGGTCAACGCAGTAGAATTTTCTAAGACATGTTTAAATCACTGCCGAAATTTAAACGTTTTATTTATTCAAACCACGAAATTAATATTTTTTTAGAGACCTGTTTTTGGCCAAAAAAATTGAAAATATTTTTTTTTATTCAAAAACAGTTGCAGATAGGTATAGAAAAGTGTTACGACAAAATATGTCAAAAGGGCTAAGGAATCTAAAAACTCAATACAATACAGTATGTTCCATTTGAAATAAGAATGTTGGTATTAACTACTGGTCTAGCCGGAAGTGTCACATACGTAAAAATAATTTAGAAGTATAGATTAGATTGATACATGTAAGAAATCAAATTTTCTAAATAATCCTAAGTTTTGTTTTCCATAAACGTCTTACCTGTCATCGACCATGAATCACCCTGTATTAATAATAATAATAAAGGCCTTTATTGAGAAAATACAAAAAAAAACAATTATAAATATAATATAACAAAAGTAGTGTGATTTTTTTTTACATTTTCCCAAGTTTATATCCCCAAAGGGCGAGATTCAGTGCTGACTACTAAGTAGCCGCCTGTTCAGCTAACCCAAAAATTTTATTATAAATTAATAAATATTAACACAAATTCTGGACAGAGATTGAAATTGGGACACATGGTACATTATGCCTCACTGAAAAAATGATCAAAACAAAAAAAGAATGACACATTCACAACGAACTATTTATGTGTTCTGAATAGAAAAAAAAAAAACAATAGAAAAAGCAAACCCATCCCACAAAATAAATATGTACCGGGTTATTTTTCATTATTTGTATTTTTTACACCCTATATTAGATATATAGCCATTATGGTAAAATAGAGGATCATGCAGTGAATAAAAGGTATACGTATTAAGCCACTATTGTTAAGCTGAGACTTGGAATTACGGCCATTATTTATGCCCATAATGTGCTTGAATATGGAAAAATGAGAGAAAAACTGAACCAAATGTCTGTTAATAAACCGAGGAAAATCCGCGCTTGACATTAGAGTGGAGGCGATTGTAATGCGTTATGTATGAATGGCAAAAGCAATTTATTTTTATTTTAGTTGTAATAAAAATGCCCTATAATCACAGTTTAATATACAGTTACATCACTTTGTGTCGGAACGTTTTATCTCTCTGTCTTCAAAGCCGCTACTATAGTTATAGTATAGTATCTTATAGTAGGTATATATAGATATAGTATAAAATAGTAGCGGGCCCGAATGTGGCTGCGATTGCGACGAGTCGATGCCGTTTTTAGCGTCTACTGACCCTTCTTATCTATAGTTATTATTCTATACTATAATATTGTTTTTAGATATACCTGATATCCCGCCAAAAAGTGCAAAGCGACGATAGAATTAAAACTTATTGAAAATTGGCATATTATGCTGTATCTAATAGATGAAAAAAAAATCGAAATAGTTATTTACCTAACAAGTGCGGAATGTGATAGGTAAAGTGTATATAATGTCAGTTGGAAATGAGGCTTCCACCAGGTACTGATCAAAACCATGGCATTTTACATGTTAATAGCATATCGTTTTTGAACGTTCCCTTGATGAGCGTATTTGCTTGTTTGTAAAATACCGAGAGACGAACGATGGATGATAAATCTAACCAGTCAGATATATACGTGGTCAAGTAGTCCCAACTAACAATTTAACTTTTTTAATTGCTGTAAGAACATTTATAAAATATATTTTATAAAACACCCATTGTTTTATAAACATTTTCACAACGTTCTTACGCGCCTTATAAACACGAAAAAGGCGCAGATTTATAAAACAAATCGACTCTTTAACGGTTCTATAAATGTTGCTTGTTGCTATTATACAATAGTTTTTAGAACGTTTATAAATATTTAATAAAAATCAAATAAAACTGTTATAAACATATTTTATAAATCTTTTATAAGAGCCTCAATTTCAACATTTTTTTAAAATACCTTTTTATACAAAATTATTTTATAATTATTATGCATTGTTGTGGGTACACATTAATAAAATCTGAACAATGATGGAGGTAAAAATAATATAAAACGCTATAATATCCAATAATGAATAATAAAATAAGTCAGATAAAATTCACCCATGAGCAGATTTGGCTGCGAAACAAAATTTACTGTTAAATATATTGTATATTAATATTAAAATTTTAATGCGCCTCGCGAATTATGTAAATTAATGAATTTAGATTTTATAAATTATATCAAATATTTTTTTTATTGTCACTTATTGTTGAAAATAATCTTTTGCGATATCCTTTATTATATAATGACTGATTCTGTATAGCTTATTAGCTAAGAAAATTTTACAAATTAGAAAAAATATTAATTTTAAAAGTTTGGTCAACATGGCTAACAATTTAAAGAAACCAAAAATGGCTTCTTCCTTATACGATGCTTATAAAACAAAATTATCTCAACCCAGACGAGTATGCTCTTTAGATAGCTATTATAAAATAACTGCAGAATTGTTTTATACAGGGGTGTATTCGTTAAAAAACATAAATCTCATAATATTTTAAGTGCATATAAAATCTAATATAAAATTAATATTACCTGAAACCCCTTTGATAACATAAGAATGATGATATGATTCTTTTATATCTATGATATGGATACTAGCCAAAATATAAGTAGGTACCTATGTTTTATGTAAACTTGAAGACATTTTTAGAAACCAGTTATGGTGTAAGAGATAAAAATATATATTTCACTAAGCTTGATAATGAATAATGAAGTTAATTACAAGTATTTTCCTTGAAGTTTTATGTATTTAGTTATCTTTTGCCGTTATTCAAAATAAATTAATAGTAAAACAAATTAAAACAACCTTTTATATAAATGCTCTAAAAAATCAAAATTTAATTTAAAGGTGCTGCAAAAAAATTATAAGATAAAATGTATACAAATTAATCAACTCTAGTCCTGTCTACTTGAAGTATTCGTGCTTGATACTTTGATGTTTGTGTGAGTCGCCGCCGTGTGTCGCATCGTCTCAATATTGGAATAATAATAAAATAGTAAACAGAGTTTTACAAAACAAACTTTAACATAATATGTTTTATAAAAGCTTTTAATGTGTTCTTATAAAACAAAATGCTTCTATAGCTACTCTATTATTAGCTTTTACGGGAGTAATTTAAACATAACCTAAATTGAGCCTTTTGGTTATGTTATGTATGTTATAATTGCCGTTATTAAAACGGTTTGTCGAGTATCTTTAAGAGAGTTCGAGGATCTTTAGGTAGAAAATTTGGCATTCATTGAGTATGGCAAAAAGCTTCTTTTAGGAAAAATGCGGAACATTATTTGATACTGCCCATGATCGCATGTTTTCTCTTAGTTTTGCATTTTTTTCTAGCTCACTTGTTGTGCTTGAAGCATGATATTGATCACCAGGATAGGTATCCAATTCTCTATTTCGGCTACCCGCTCACCATCTAGTAATAATTCCTCCTGAGAATTTATCAGTGTCCACAATATTTTTTGGTGTCTTATTAATGTAAATATTGTCATTAATTTGATTAGATTCCATTACAGTTTCCTTCTCATTATTATAGTCACTAATGTTTTGCCTTTGATAATTTATAATATTGTAGTAATTAAGTTTTAATTTGCTATTAAATGAACAACTGCTTTTAGTTTTTTTTCCATTTGGACAACATTTGAAATCAGTGTATAATATAACAATAAATATCAGTTGAAAATAAAGAAGACTATGTTATATATTAGTTCTAGGTAATGTTTATGACAGCATTTTAATTTTATAAAATATGCATTGGCAACATATTTATTTTTTTTATTGTTTTTAATAAAATAACTAAGAAACAATTTTGTAATTATTAATTTGCGCACAAATTGGCTCCACAAAACAAATCGCTCTTAATAACGACAATAAAAAAACTATTTTATTATTACGAAATGTACTTTAACAGAATAATTTTATAATTGTTTTTAAAGGAACAAGTTAATCCAGACTAGTACTTTTACAAAATGCTTTTGAAACCAATTATCATTCGGAACAAATACGTCCTACAAAACGTATTTTATAAACGTTTATAAAATTGTTACGATATCATATTTTATAACTATTTTATTATTTTGCTGTAAAAACGTTCTTAAAACAATTTTTCTCACAGAAAAGTTTAACACAGCAGTTTAATCACGAAACGAAACTTTAAAAAACAAAAAAGTTTTAACTAAGCGGCAATAAAATAATTATAAAATATATTAGTTCTTTAAGAATGTCGAATTGCTAGTTGGGAGTGGCGTAATCACAATGAGTATTTTAAACGTGCCACATTATGCACCTTGAGCGTATTTTCATTTTTATTATCTCGGGGTAATATTGTATTATTTTTATCTCTTGGATAGTGGTCGTTGGTACATTGCCAGTGTCGTAGTTAAAGAAGTATTTGTAGTAAGTAATATATGATCACGATTTTATATTTTTTTTTATATAATGTATTTATTTGTTTTTCACTGTTGCAATATGGCATTTTAACGAACATGTAACCGTTAATGACAATTATAGTACGATAGAAATAAATGATCATTTAAACTGTAGTGTAGTAGAATTTAAAAATAAAGATTTACATGTGCAGTGCCAACTAATAATTTTAAATATGTATGAGGGCCGAGTAATTCTATTATTGTTATGGACAACGCATCTTAACATTCCAGATTGTCCATAAAAATTCGTAATACCAATACCAAAAAACAAGATATTATTAATTTTATGACAGAGAAACGATTAACTATTCCTGAAACAAAGTCGACAAAGAAATAATTACTTGATAGATACAATAAAATTATTTAATTTCAAGAAAGAATATACAATAAACCAAATTTGCCTATTATCTCAATGATAAAAACCGGATTACGAAAACTTAATTAAACACCAATTTGGAGTGGAACAGTTCTGGCAAATATACGTAGAGTGGTAGACGAACTAAAAAATAGTGATGTGTGGGAACACTGCCTGGCTCATGTCATTGAAAAAGAAAAGGAGTATTGCCACAGTTTATACAGTTGGTTCTCATCGTGTCGGTACGTCTCATCTTCATGTCTTCAAAGCAATTCGCTGCTACTATAGTTATAGTATAGTATCTTATAGTATATACAGATATAGTATAACATAGTAGCGGGCCAGAAATGTTGCTGAAATAGGGCTACTGGCGAACCACCCATTAAACAAAAAGGTAACGCGTCATTAGCAAATCTTCATAAGTGGTGCGGAAACTTGCTTTCAATTACAATGCTCTCTTGTAAGAGACCATAAATGGCATGAACAATTTAGAAAATCTATTAAACTACTAATGGGAGAAGCTATCTCATGCAATAAAGATTTCTAAAATATTTAGCATTTATGATTCATAATCCAGACATAAATCCATGTATGTCTTCTTTAACAATAATCCCTAAAATAATTCTTAAGATTTCAAATAACAATATAAACCCAATACTATTTCTCATGGGACGATAGTTGTCCGAACGACGCGCAGTGGAGTACGGTCATAAGTCAAGTACGGACAAGACACTTTTTGCATGTGTTATTAATTTTTCCTACGAGCACTTCGAATTTCGCAAAACCAAAGGGTATAGACAAAACTACGAAAAAGGATTATAATGGTAAAAAACCAACTACCTTTAGTTTGTAGTTTAATAGATTAGAAAAATCGTGCAGAAAAGTAACTTTTTTGCACGATTTATCTAAAGTATTATTTACTGCAGTAACATACGGCATTCTCGTGTATTGTTTATTAACCTGAGCTGTTAAACTGACAATTCCGGTAACAACAATTGACAAATTTGTCATAAGAGAAAAATGATAAAATTTTTATTTTTAGTTCAATTACAGGTTATTATTGTTTGTTGGGTAAACAGAAGTAAGCTATAAGTAGTTGTTCTTTTAATGTGGATAAACAGTGATTAATATTTATGATTTATAACAAATTTATCACTATAGTTTACAGGGTGATTCATAATGGTTGCAACAAACGAAACTGGAGATTCCTGAAAACAATTCAAGCATTTTTGCGATTGAATCCATGTCCGCAAATGCTTCGTTATCAAGTCCAAATTTAGTGGTCAAATTAAATTTTATGTTCATTGCTCAAAAACTAGCTAACCGATTTTGACAAAATTTTACATGCATTTGGGGTCCGATAACCTAAAATAATCTGCATGATATTGGCTTTCATTGGCGTAGCTATAGGGGGCATTTCGGTAAATTTTACACATAAATTAATTAAAGACAGCTTTGACAAGCTTCGTTATTTTAAATTATTACTTTTCTAAAAAGAGCAACTTATAAGCAACCAAAAAGTTAATTACGTCGATGTTGTGATTTCTACTATTTTTATGGAACCCGATAAATTGCAAGTTAATGGTAGATTTAAATCAAAATAACGTTTACCAGAAAACGAAATGAAAAATCAATGTTGCGATGGAAAACGAATGTCGCAACAATAAAAAAAAACTTTGACATTTTACAAGCTGATAAAGGAGGCTGCACTGTTGCTATGGATCGAGATCACTAGGTATATAAACAGAACTCATCTCTTATTGCAAGACCAACTCACATATATTCAGCTTCGCAAAGATCCTACAGCATTAATACAAAAAAACTATAATGATATAGGTAATTAAGCAACTGAAATCTACGAGTGATATCGATGGAAAACATTAACGATATATAATTCATCTTTCCCGACATTATACTGCCTGCCAAAGATCCACAAACCCAATACACCTCTTTGACCAATTGTGAGCTCGGTAAACTCAATAACATACCAATTGTCAAAATTTTTGGGGGATATATTAAAGAGTGCTTTTGAATATGCAAATAATTACAACATCAAAGATTCATTCACATTTGTGAATTATGTTAGCGAATTGATACCAAAAGATCATATTCTCATATCACTAGATGTGATCTTGCTGTTCACTAACATTTAAATATGTTGATGATTTGATATGTGCAATACCGGTTTACAGTCAGCCAATTGTATTAGACGCATTTAATTCATTTCACCACCGTATACACACTGAACCGAAAAGGTACGTGAAATTAATAAAAAAGTGCTTCAAATCAATGAACGTCAACATTAAATTTGAGCCGATGATGGGTGACATTATTACAATGAACGTTCGTACATAAATTCGGTAGCGAATTCTGTACGTTGAATTAATAAATAAAGAACATAAATTTATGCTCGCCGGTTATTGATCTTACGAATGATGGACATTAATTTATAACTCCTGTACGTTAAAACGATGTTACCAGGTTGTTAATGTTACGAACGATGAAGATTAGTTTATGTCTCCAATACGTAAAACCGATGTTAGCTGGTTATTAATGTTACGAACGATGAACATTAATCTATGACTTTTGTACATTAAACCGATGTCTGAAGGTTATTAGTGTTACGAACGATGAACATGAATCTATGACTTTTGTACGTTAAACCAATGTTAGCTGATTATTACATTGGGTTATAATAATTGTTTTACGTAATTGTGTTCGCCGGAAATTATTATTACGAAAGATTGAGATTATTGTTCTGTATTCAATCAATAATCGCGAGCATATAGGTACATATGTATTATGTGTACTTCAAAGTGCAGTATGGTTCAAATATACTAGTACCAATGGTTAGAGAATTTAAAAGCCCAAATAAGACTCAAAATTATCTTGTTGTACGTCCATTGATTTGATGCACCTGCTTTGTAAATAAATTAAATCATATTTGTACGACACTCGAAATCTAAAGGCTTTATTTTTAATTTAGTTAATATTAAATGCTAAACATGTCAGATTCGTCAGTCGTCTGAGGAGAAAAGGGAGAAAAAACTATATTTGGAAACTAAAGTCCGCGGAAATTCTTCTAAACAAAATTGGAAATTATTACGAGATCTAAATATTTATGCAAGGGAAAATATCACAATACCGTCTTTAATTCATGATGTTGATAATATTAATGATTTTTTGTGGCCACTTTTACCAACAATCCGGACCCAGGAACGATCAATTTTTACTTAGGTAATAAAATTAGGCCTGATATTAACTTTGAATTTACAATGGTGGATCATGGGGAGATACTTGATGCATTGCTTGGGATTAAGTCAAATGCTGTAGGCAGTGACATGATCAGTATTGATATGCTAGTAGTAGTAGTAGTTGTCCGTTTATAATGCCCTTTATACAGCATCTAGTTAATTACTATATAGAAACGAGGAACTTCCCAACATGTTGGAAAGAAGCCAATGTCATTCCAATCCCAAAACTAAAACTCCATCAACATTTAAGGATCTTATAGACCGAATAATATACTCCCAGCGATCTCCAAGGTTATTGAGAGAGTGATCTCCAATCAAATGAAAACATATCTTGATGGGCATGGGTTGTTGTCGGAGGTCCAGTCTGGGTTCCGTCAGGGTCACAGTTGCTCCACGACATGACTTAAAATACTGGATGATGCATTGGGGGCGGTAGATCAGGGTCGATTGACGGCATTGCTGCTGTTGGACTACGCAAGGGGCATTTGACCGCATTGGTCATGGTGTGTTGCTGTGAATGTGAATGATAGAAGTCAGATTGTCATTGTGGGAAAGGCAGTGTCTGGGCCCAGGACATTGCGTAATGCCGCAGGGCATCCAGGAATCATTGCCTTTTTTTATGTATCAGGGTTTTTGTTGTTGTTATTATTATGCAGTTATCTTTAGTATTGCTAATATGTTAAGCTAGGAGGCTGTGCATCGACTTCGCCTTTTGTGTAACTTTTCTAAGTTCTCAATAAAGTCATTTATTATATTATTATTATTAATCAAAATAACAGGTTTTTAAGTAAACAGTGTGCGCCTTTAGAATAGACTTATAGAACCCATAAGTACGGTTGAATTGCAGATTTTCTTCTTTTAAGGTTTATTATATGTTCTTCTATTTCTTGAACTGTTTTAGCACAAAATAAAAAAGATTCTTGAGAGTCTTTTATTGTGTACTTTAAATGGCTTATCTTTCCACTGGCACATTTGGAACATAGCTTAGCGGATAGCACTAAATATCCATGAAGAGCCCATAAAATTTCTCCCCTCGTATCGGCGGGTTTTCAACATTACAAAGGAATACCGCACTTTTTTTTTTTTTCGTTTTAAACTGACTTTAGTTTTGTACTTTACTAAATGGTACTTATATAAAAGGATTACTACTTACCTTATATTTCTACATTTGTTGTATTATTTGGGAACAAATTTTAAAAATAGATTTAGGAACACACTTCACTTTTCAACTGTATACATTTAACTAAACAAAACAAAAAGGACGCGTAAACAAAAAGTCTATGAGAATGTCATAATGTCAATGTTTTGAGTATTCAGTCTATGGTCCGGGTGCATTGATTTGCGCGCGTTAATCAGAATTTAATGGTTAGGTTCGTAAAATTAATGCTTAGCATCCATTGAATCAACGATGATCGTTTATTAATTTTTATGTTCGTTGTTCATAGGTGTATGATTTACAAATTATTGTGTTAAAGGCGAAGAGCATAAATTAATAAATTTAAAACATTGAAGCAATAAATAGTGACATTATCAATATAATGTCACTATTTATTGCTTCATATTATGAATTGGTCACTGTTACAATGAATTTTGATCATAAATTAATAATTTCATACATCAATATGAAAAAAAAAACATAAATTTTCGATGTCTTGCATTTATTGATTAATGTTTCATCGTACATTGTTTCTATGTATGAAATTATTAATTTATGATCAAAATTCATTGTAACAGTGACCAATTCATAATATTAATGTTCAAAATATTGATGACAACCATTCATTGGTTTTACGTACAATATTTTTTTCAGTGCAGTTCACCATCGAAAGTGTTCCTTTTTTAGATACCAGAGATATCAGAACTAACGATAATGAAATAATGTTGGACTGGTATACTAAGCCAACAAATTCGGGACGATTTTTAAATTATTTCTCAAGCCATCCGCAAAATCAAAAATAAACACAATTATCGCAATTAAAAATAGAGTGATACATATATGTCATGAAGTTTTGTTACAGGATAATCTTAAAAAATTGTTTCATATTTTTCTCAACAACGGTTATCTTGCACATATCTTAAAAAGGTTAATGTACAATTCCAATGTTTTTGATGGCCCCACAGAAGAATTAAACGTGCAGTTAACTTACAAAAAACTCCCGTTTATTGGTACTTTAACACCATCAATAATATCATTATTTGAGGACTTTCGACATCTAAGAATTGTAAAATCTAGCTTGATTAATAATGCAATGATTTTTTCAAAAATAAAAGATAAAACCCCTCTCTTACAAAATAATAACGTTATTTACAAGATCCCTTGTTTGAGTTGTCCAGGCTGTTATATTGGAGAAATCTCAATTGTGAGCCATTGGGCTTCAACGCCGCATTCCACAGCATAAGAGTGACTGCCGCATAGGTAAAAATTCTTGTGCAGTAGTGGATCATCATATAAAAACCGGTCACAGCTTTGATTTCAGGAATGTAAAAATTTTGGTTCAATCAAATAAATATAAAAATAGACTGTTTCGAGAAACAGTCTATTTATCAATATGGACACATTTCTTCATATTTATAGAGAAACTGATAGCATTAATTACAAATTTGATATTCAGTTGAGCAACATATTATATTGTAACATTTTAAAGTCCATTTAAATTAATTATTTTGTTGATATATCCTGTATCTTTCAACTTTTTGATAATGCCCCCTTTTTGTAATTTTCTGCATATACTAATGTAAAAGTAAAATAATAAAAAAAAAAATTTATTCTAGTCGATACCCAAAACTATTCACTTTATATTTTAACTATACAAATTTTTAGAACTTGACTGAGTGACATTGTTAATGTGTTTGGATTGTTTTACGTTTTTAAATACTCTAATATCTGTAAGCGTTTATTTTATTACTTATGTGTTTTGCAGTTCCCTCATCGTTATATTTGTGTAATTTTATTAAGGCTAATTTGTAATTTTTGTAGTTTACTCCTGATGATGACGGAAATAAACGGCGAGCCTCGCTTAAACCAGACGGCAAATATTTTCTCTTACTGCTGCTCCGAGAGTAATGGGAAGCGACTACTGGCAATGATTTGATGTGGTCTCTGACTATCTCACACTCTTTTTGAGCATTTCTTTGTGACATCGGCGATCTATTTCAGTAACACTTGAAGGCATTTTCAACTTTGTTGCCTGAAATATCATATGTGGCCAGAAAAACTCTTTGCACACAGGACTCTGATCCTGTTACATTACAGACTACTTCAATATGTGCTCTAGTTTGGTACTGTATCTACTGTACCTACTTTTAAGTGCAATGCGGCTTACATTTTTGCTCATAAAAGCCCACTTTGCTAATCGGAATCAAAACTTAAATATCGACCAATATTTGCTTGGGCTTCGGTTTTTTTTTTTTGTTGTACATTTATAATTGCACTTACAGTAACCTTCTCTAACTGTCCTCTCTCGAATAATTTGTCCAGATCTGCTTTGGTATTCCTTGATCTACTTTCTTAATATCTTCTGTGAATGTCGCTTCTAATTTTATGGACTTCGTTTGCGTTTTGTAGTTAAACCCCTGATTCAAACCATTGGCTGTGGATGGCATATAATTATTGTCGATCTCTGATAGTTAAGAAGAAGAACTTTCTTCTACAAAATCTTGTCATCGTTAGCTGATATTGCAGAGGTAGATGTTTCTGAAACACTAGCATGTTGCTCTGCGGGTTTCTGCTGGATTGACTCTTCTTGATCTTGAAATGAATGTGTTATGGTCACATCAGTGTCTTTCAACATGTGCACAGTGATATACGGAAAAACTGCATGTTTAGATTTTCTGTCAAATTTCTTCAAGACCTTATCTATTCTGTAGAACCTACATGTAGCTTGTATCGCATTTTCGTTACACTCTTGATTATGTGAGTTTAAAAACACACTTTGGAGCTATGTATATATTTTTTGTCCGATAAATTCTTAAAGACGTTCTATGTTCTGGTCAAGTTCAAGCCATGCTTATATGGGAATATATTTACATGGAGAGACATTCTCAATCTCTTCATAATATTTCGAATGTCCGACCATTTCATCGAGTCCTTGCGGGTTCTGCTCAAACTCTACACATCCATCTTGTAGCCCGTTGTAGTTACAGTCTCTAAGGGATGTGATTGTATCTCCGTAAATGTTTTGGGTTGATTGGTAATTCCGCCAAAATGATGGATATTTTTCTCAAGCTCTACTCATTCAACTTGTTCAGCAATATGTCGGCTTGGAGCAATATTCTAGAACTCTGGATGCTCAGCTTCTCCTACAGTCTCACAACAGTCTAGTATTTTATTTAGACATGTATCCATACATGGACGTTGTACTCTATTCTGATTGAATTCTGTAAAAGATAAGAAGAGAGAGAAAGTTATATTTCGGACGGATATCACCATTTTGAAGTTCTATGTCTGCATGTATTCTTCCACGATAGAGCCTAAACGCTTTAAGAAATTGAGCTAAGTTTTGATATATGAGTTTGGGGGAGTCCTAGGACAAACCTATTGGTTTTTGGTTGATAGCCCAACTAGCAATTCGACATTCTTAAAGAACTAATATATTTTATAATTATTTTATTGCCGCTTAGTTAAAACTTTTTTGTTTTTTAAAGTTTCATTTCGTGATTAAACTGCTGTGTTAAACTTTTCTGTGAGAAAAATTGTTTTAAGAACGTTTTTACAGCAAAATAATAAAATAGTTATAAAATATGATATCGTAACAATTTTATAAACGTTTATAAAATACGTTTTGTAGGACGTATTTGTTCCGAATGATAATTGGTTTTAAAAGCATTTTGTAAAAGTACTAGTCTGGATTAACTTGTTCCTTTAAATACAATTATAAAATTATTCTGTTAAAGTACATTTCGTAATAATAAAATAGTTTTTTTATTTTCGTTATTAAGAGCGATTTGTTTTGTGGGGCAAATTTGTGCACAAATTAATAATTACAAAATTGTTTTTTAGTTATTTTATTAAAAACAATACAAAAATAAATATGTTGCCAATGCATATTTTACAAAATTAAAATGCTGTCATAAACATTACCTAGAACTAATATATAACATAGTCTTATTTATTTTCAACTGATATTTATTGTTATATTATACACTGATTTCAAATGTTGTCCAAATGGAAAAAAAAACTAAAAGCAGTTGTGCATTTAATAGCAAATTAAAACTTAATTACTACAATATTATAAATTATCAAAGGCAAAACATTAGTGACTATAATAATGAGAAGGAAACTGTAATGGAATCTAATCAAATTAATGACAATATTTACATTAATAAGACACCAAAAAATATTGTGGACACTGATAAATTCTCAGAAGGAATTATTACTAGATGGTGAGCGGGTAGCCGAAATAGAGAATTGGATACCTATCCTGGTGACCAATATCATGCTTCAAGCACAACAAGTGAGCTAGAAAAAAATGCAAAACTAAGAGAAAACATGCGATCATGGGCAGTATCAAATAATGTTCCGCATTTTTCCTAAAAGAAGCTTTTTGCCATACTCAATGAATGCCAAATTTTCTACCTCAAGATCCTCGAACTCTCTTAAAGATACTCGACAAACCGTTTTAATAACGGCAATTATAACATACATAACATAACCAAAGGGCTCAATTTAGGTTATATTTAAATTACTCCCGTAAAAGCTAATAATGGAGTAGCTATAGAAGCATTTTGTTTTATAAGAACACATTAAAAGCTTTTATAAAACATATTATGTTAAAGTTTGTTTTGTAAAACTCTGTTTATTATTTTATTATTATTCCAATATTGAGACGATGCGACACACGGCGGCGACTCACACAAACATCAAAGTATCAAGCACGAATACTTCAAGTAGACAGGACTAGACTTGATTAATTTGTATACAATTTATCTTATAATTTCTTTGCAGCACCTTTAAATTAAATTTTGATATTTTAGAGCATTTATATAAAAGCTTGTTTTAGTTTGTTTTACTATTAATTTATTTTAAATAACGGCAAAAGATAACTAAATACATAAAACTTCAAGTAAAATACTTGTAATTAACTTCATTATTCATTATCAAGCTTAGTGAAATATATATTTTTATCTCTTACACCATAACTGGTTTCTAAAAATGTCTTCAAGTTTACATAAAACATAGGTTTCAGGTAATGTTAATTTTATATTAGATTTTATATGCACTTAAAATATTATGAGATTTATGTTTTTTAACGAATACACCCCTGTATAAAACAATTCTGCAGTTATTTTATAATAGCTATCTAAAGAGCATACTCGTCTGGGTTGAGATAATTTTGTTTTATAAGCATCGTATAAGGAAGAAGCCATTTTTGGTTTCTTTAAATTGTTAGCCATGTTGACCAAACTTTTAAAATTAATATTTTTTCTAATTTGTAAAATTTTCTTAGCTAATAAGCTATACAGAATCAGTCATTATATAATAAAGGATATCCCAAAATATTATTTTCAACAATAAGTGACAATAAAAAAAATATTTTATATAATTTATAAAATCTAAATTCATTCATTTACATAATTCGCGAGGCGCATTAAACTTTTAATAATAATATACAATATATTTAACAGTAAATTTTGTTTCGCAGCCAAATCTGCTCATGGGTGAATTTTATCTGACTTATTTTATTATTCATTATTGGGTATTATAGCGTTTTATATTATTTTTACCTCCATCCTTGTTCAGATTTTATTAATGTGTACCAACAACAATGCATAATAATTATAAAATAATTTTGTATAAAAAGGTATTTTAAAAAAACATTTTTATCCTTTAACTGTTGCCGCTGAGAGCAAAAATGTTGAAATTGAGGCTCTTATTATATTTTTATAACAGTTTTATTTGATTTTTATTAAATATTTATAAACGTTCTAAAAACTATTGTATAATAGCAACAAGCAACATTTATAGAACCGTTAAAGATTAGTGTTTTATAAATCTGCGCCTTTTTCGTGTTTATAAGGCGCGTAAGAACGTTGTGAAAATGTTTATAAAACAATGGATGTTTTATAAAATATATTTCATAAATGTTCTTACAGCAATTAAAAAAGTTAAATTGTTAGTTGGGAGGGGTCGAGACAATCCCCAAATTTTCAACACATTAACCATAAAAAAATTAGAAGGGATCACCCCTTAAAGTTTTTGCATATTGCAACCGAGTATTTGTGAGACCTGATTTTACCATGAAAAATCATCGAAATAGGTTACCGACTCTTTGACATAGAGCGAATACAGCCACACACATACGCTGACGCACATAGACTTTTCCAAAAACAGGATATTAGTAGACTGGGGCCCTTAAAACATGTATTTGCATCAAAATATCATCATCGAAGTTTTGAGTTGATGGCAATACGCTTCTGTGTATAACATAAAAACGTATTTATCATTCTCTGACAGTTGTCACATTATTTCTGATAGGCTAAGATTCTCTAAAAAAATACAGTGGATGGTGATAATTAAAATTCTACATAGGATAAATGAAAATATGTGAAAAATTCTGTTTAACTACGGTGCCACATGAGTGCCATAGGTCAGCATTTCTTTGCAGTACATACATTGAATGCAGTTGATAAAACCATCATTCAATCGTAATGAATATGCAGGCGTCTATCACACTTTTACAAACAATATAAAACTTATAATTGGTACACTTAACTCGAGTTGATAAATATCAAACTTCAATGCAAACTACACAGAACATGCATGTTAAAATTCGTGTTTATATTACCTTCTGCACAGTTTTCGTTTATTTTTTGTTCTTTCTGCAATTCACAATAATTCATTTTAAAACGTAGGTATAATATACTTCGCCGAGTTTTGCTGGTTATTAAAAACTTGTTAACACGAACTCAAGAGCTACTTTTGCATGTTATTTTGCTGCACAATACCGTCAATAAAGTGTGTGCACAATTATAAATGTTCGAGTTATATTCGAATATGTTGTTGTTCAACTCATGTAGATATTATGCCTGACATGGTGTGTCGGTAATTATTCATTTATTTTCAAATGGCATAGAAAAAATAGCTCATGCATAACAATGAGTATTACTGAAACAGTTAAATGGGTTAAGTGGGGACGCTGTAATTAACAAAATATTTATTTTGCAGTGATTTGGTGTCTGTTTTGTTAAAAAGATTGAAAATATCATCTTTCTCTGATTTTATGCCGTTTGAATAATTAGAGAGAAAACTGATGTAGTTTTTAACAATTTTGATAACATTCTCGAAAAATTTTTTCAAATTAATGATTCTGAGTTTCATTTTTAAGGTGTTGGGCTATTTCTTCTGAATTATACATTTCACAAAAAGGAATGTCATATTTCGTTTTTTATCAACCCAGTTTTTATGAAGAAAACTGTATATTTATAAAAAAAGTACGCCTTTCTGAAACTCTAACATATTAAAATCAAAATGTTATAAGTTATCTTCTTGTGCTTAACAACATCAATCATGTTTTTGTGTTTCGTCTTCAACTATTGTGCTTAAAGTCATTTTTTGAGAAAAACGCGAATTTCTTAAGCCTAGTCCAAACCTACATACTTTTATTTAAACTTGGTCTCGAAAATCCTCTCTCATAAGACGGAGTTGAAGCCAATAAAAAGCACAACGATAATTTGTTTGTGAAAGACTAGGCCATCAAAACAAAAGATATGTGAAACAAATATTGTCTCGCGTTTTCGTTCTCCTATATACCGCAAACGTCTCCCGCCATTATCTTCCTCAATGTCTTCATACCTTACTACTTCTAAAGAATCATCTTCAAAGGCTTCTTCTAGATCAAAGCCATTATTCAAATATCTTGCGATATTATGCAGTACTGTGCAACACTATATCATGCCTTCTCACTTGAGACCCTGACAGTATTGCCGACTATATAAATTGCATTTTGAGTTGTCCGAATAGTCTTTCTATTATCACCCGTTCCCGAGAATGAAATCAGTTAAACCTTTCTTGTTGTCTATTTCTTGCAGCTTTAAATGAATTCAAGAGCCATGGAGATCACTAAATTGTGATAATACTTGATTTACTCTTTTTTCCTCCAAATTCTGCCGTCATGTACATTTCCCGGCCACTGTTCATCTATACTTGTGAATTTTTCATTGGCATCACAGAAAGCTTGTGCATTTATACTTGTATAGCCTTTCCTATTTACATACTCGGCAGCAAATCTTCCTGGCCTTTTGATTCTTACTTGAGTACAATTCAACGCACCGATTGCAGTATGCATTGTGATACGAGATTGCCATTTTACGTTCGCATCATTTAGTCCATTGTCAGTTGTTGGAAATCCAATCCACTAATTTGCTTTCTGACATACTTTACGAAAAACCCTGCTATAGTGCGAAGAATCCCAAAGTCTTCTGCTATTCCGCTTTGAAAGCCTAACACGCTGAGATAGCGAAGAAATGTCTCAATTTTTTTTTCTTCGAGATAGTGCTCCGCCTCTGTGTTCATTATTTTTTCGCAGAAGCTCGTTACATAAGAAATCTACTCTTTCAGATTCAACCTTTGCCAAACATTTTTCCAAATTTTTACGCGCACTCAAATGCATAAAAGCTGGCATTTGTCAACCATAAGTACACTGTTCACTTACCTTAGAAATTATCGAATCTTTAACAACAGAAAGTATTAACTTCTCATTATTCACTCAATTTTAAGGGAATACTTGCAAAAACTGAGGTTTTACTACATATGCTAAATAATTACTTCAAGGTGAAGTACACGCTTGATCTTAAGTATTTACTCAAAATATTTTATTCACTCAATCCTAAGTATTTACTTACAAATGCCCTAGTACCAGCATTTCCTTATTTTTATTCACTTGGCTCACTAATAGACCAGGGCCGATAATTTTAAAAATGGTAAAAAGTGAAAAAAAATTATAGTAGGATGATACCCATTGGAAAAGGTAGAGAATAAAACAAAAATGAAAGGAAAAATAAATTACGGGCGATCTGAGGTCAAGAAGGGGGAGGGGGTGAGTTTTTTAGGGTAAAAAACGGTTAATCTCGATTTCCGGTAAACCTGCAAGTCCTATGAAAAAAAGTTAAATGGCAAAGTTGTAGGTAATAAAAAGATCTACAACTCTTGTATCGTCACTTTTTTCACATAACCTCAAAATTTATGTGCAAAATTCGAATAACCGAGTTTTTGGTTTTTTATTTTTATCTTTTGCAAAAAAATTTATTTTTTCACGAAATTTGGTGAAACTTACCTTTGTCTGTCCCAAACATACAGTAATTTTTTTGATTTAAAATATTAATTTTTTCACCTTATTTTGACTTAATATTGAAAAAGCACCCTAATTTTCAATCGAAAATTCTCACGTCAAAATATCTGCTTTTTTACAAAAGTTGGTGTGTTTTTTGTTCCTTGAAATCTCTACTTTCTAATGGTATAACCAAAAATATACACTACTATGGTAAATCTTCTCAGAAAATGCAAATAATGAAAAAAACTTGAATCCGAAAATTTCTTTTTAATCATTATGTATAATTTTCCAATCTTCTTTAAATTATATGCGTAGATACCTATTTATTGCTATTTTAAGATTACTTATATACCTGAGTGATCTTCGGAAAATGTTAGCCCGTCAAAAGGTATATCATTAAATAAATATTAAATCTTCTTCCATATTGGCCAATCTCCCACCCACAGAAGGTGCAGCAGAACAACATTATTACAGGGCATATTATCAGCTTCAGAGTTGGCAGGGTAACAAACTGACAGCAACAGATTGGGGCTGGAAGCAACATCAACGCGGCATTATGCCCAAATTTACATACAAGGAATTAATTCCGGAAATATTGCTTAAGGCGATTTGCTGCAGCTGTGAAACTGGATGTAAAAGTTTAAAATGTGGCTGCCAAAAACATGGTTTAAAATGCACAAATTTATGCTCAAATTGTCATGGTTCTGAATCATGTTTCAATGTGGAAGGAAAAACCTACGAGAAAATTGATGATTCAGATGAAATTGTGGATGAAGAAATAATCTTGGAGACGAAGACGGTGATGGTCTTGAAGATTTCGAAGATCCACTAGGATCGGGAAGATTTGTCGAGTCTAACGATGGAGAAATTCCATCAAAGAGACAAAAACTAATGGAGAAGTAATTAGAATGCAAGATAAGGTATTTATAAATAAGAAGATTATTGTATTTGAAAATATTATAATAAATAACGTCATCAGTAAAAAGTATTTAAATTCAATGGTACGATTTACATGTATATTTATCTATTATGAAATTTTCTATGACATAAATGTAATGAGAATTTAATAAATCAACTTTATTACTGAAAAAAAATTGCAGCAGTCACATTTTTTAGATGAAATCCTTTTTAAATCCTATTTTTAATATTTAGAACAACCATTTTCGCATGTCTTTTGTAATTGATGTTTTATGGATTTGTAATTTTTTTGTTTATCAATATGACATGAAATCTTACGTTTTTCGAGTAATTAAAGTGTAAATTTTAATAAATAGCTCAAAATTATATATAATGATTAAAAAAAAATTCGGATTCGTTTTTTCCATTTTCTGAGAACATTTACCATAATAGTGTATATTTTTAGCTCTCCATATCATATATGTAATATATGTATATATGGAGACTATTAGTTTCATGAAAAAAAATTTTTTTTTAGTTTTACCGGAAACAATTGTTTTTGGTCATTTTATACATAAATAAGTAGTTTTAAAAAAATGTCTGTCTGTCTGTATCCACGAAAACGCAAAAACCGCTTAACAGATTTTAACCAAATTTGGTACAAAAATACTATTGGACATGGCAAGGAGCTGATTAGATTTTGGGAAACATTGAGCGTAGGCAAAGGGTTTAAAAGAGGGTTCAAAAATTAAAAAAATTCACAGTTCTTAAACTTATCCGAAATACTGCATAATTTTTTACGCATTTAATTGAATATAACCTAAAATATTGAACATAAAATATTAGACCACATTGGCGTTCGAAAATAGTGTAAAATGGGGTAAAAAATATTTAAAAAATCCCGATGGCAGCCAGTCGGAAAAGTAGATTTTTGATTTATGTATTTTTTATTTATACTTAGTCTACCACTGACACCCACTATTAATAAATAAATAATGGAATATTCTGACAGTCGCCAAATATAACAAAGTGTCATATTGACAGTTATTTTAACTGAAATACCCATTATACTATAATACATACGTAAGTATGGTCTTATTTTTATTTCACAGGTGTTTATTTGTCAAAATAATTACAGGTGTGATGATATTTTTTTTATTTTTTGTTACTTTATATTGACTTACATTTACTTAAATATGCCAGCGATGAAAAAACTCTCCAAATAAACATTGTAGAGATTTAAGTGCTCTATTATTTGATATGTAACATCGGTATTTTCTATTAACAATGAAAAAAATATGATTTTTTTAAAACTTTGACAGGCCGCCATTCTGAAATTAGCTCTCTTTCAATCGCCAACGAACTCACGCGATTCCATGACTTAGCCGATTTTTTAACCAAATTTTGTTTCGATTGGTTAAAAAATGCGGCCTAGAACGTAACGCAAAGTTTCTATATCCCATATATATATAAACTTTTGAACTGAGGTCATTTTTAGGATCCAGGGGTCATAAACTGAAGTACTGCATACAAATTTTTCAAAATTTCGGTTGTGTCGATCTCCTGAATAGTTAGATTTTTTTTTTAAATCTACTAAAAAAAACGTATTTCTTAAAAATAGCAGAAATATTAACTAGTTATTTATAGTTTTGATAGAATATAACCTATAAAATGTGTCATGAATAACTTACTTTCATAGGCGTTCGTAAATAGTGGAAAAGGGGTCAAAACATAAAAAATATATATTTCCTAAACTTATTCGAAATATGGAATAATTTTTCATAGTTGTGATAAAATATAAGCTAAAAAATATTCCATAAAAGAATTGGTTCACACAGGCGTTCGAAAATAGTTTAAAAAAGGGTCAAAAACGAAAAAAAAATGTTTCTCAAATATACCAGAAAAATTGGCTAATTATATATAGCTTTGATATAAGATAACCTAAAAATTGCAGCATAAAATTTTTATTTACATAGGCGTTTCTAAATAGTAGAAAAAGGGGTAAAATAAAAAAAAATTAAAATGTAAAAATTTTTATATTTAACTAGATGAATTGGTGTTAAAAATACACGACAAAAATTAATGTACCATAGGCGTCCGTGAAAATTCTATAAAAGGGTCAGAAAAAATTTGTATCCGTGATAACTCAAAAACCACTTAACGGATTTTAACCACATTTGGTACGAAAATACTACAGGATATTTATAGGTGGTGATTAATATTGAGCGTAGGCAAGGGGTTTAAAAGAGGGTTCAAAAATTTAAAAAATCATAGTTCTTAAACTTATCCGAAATATTGAATAATTTTTTATACTTGTGATAGAATATAACCTAAAAAATGTTACATAAAAGAATTAGTTCACACAGGCGTTCGAAAATAGTCTTAAAAAAGGGTCAAAAACGAAAAAAAAATGTTTCCCAAATACCAGAAAAATTGGCTAATTATATATAGCTTTCATGTAAGATAACCTAAAAAATGCAGCATAAAATTTTTATTTACATAGGCGTTCGTAAATAGTAAAAAAAGGGGTAAAATAAAAAAAAATTAAAATGTAAAAATTTTTATATTTAACTAGTTGAATGGTGTTAAAAATACACGACAAAAATTAATGTTCCATAGGCGTCCGTGAAAATTCTATAAAAGGGTCAGAAAAAATTTGTATACGTGATAACTCAAAAACCACTTAACGGATAACCTACAACATGCAGCATAACAATTTTGTTTACATAGGCGTTCGTAAATAGTAGAAAAGGGGGCAAAATAAATTTTATAATAAAACTAAAAAAAATCAATTAATTTGCGTTCAAGAACTTGGCCTAGATCTGAAATATAAAATATCTGCGTATAAATAGTGCCTCCAAAGAGAAGAAAAAGGCACAAAACCCGATACTAAAAAAAAAAATAGCTGATGTCTAAAACAAAACAAAAATTTATTAAATTTAGATAAATGACAAAAAGGTCATAAAATTATTACTTTTACACTTAAATATGGAGAGCTACTCGTGCCTCGAGGGCAACAGTTTATTTTTTATACCATCAGAAAGTAGAGATTTCAACGAACAAAAAACACACCAACAGCAGATATTTTGACGTCATAATTTTCGATTGAAAATTAGGGTGCTTTTTCGATATTAAGTCAAAATAATGTGAAAAAATTATTATTTTAAATCAGAAAAATTACTGTATGTTTGGGACATACAAAGGTAAGTTTTCACCAAATTTTGTGAAAAAAATATTTTTTTTGCAAAAGATAAAAATAAAAAACCAAAAACTCGGTTATTCGAATATTTCACATAAATTTTGAGGTTACGTGAAAAAAGTGTCGATTATTACCTACAACTTTGTTATTTAACTTTTTTTCATAGGACTTGCAGATTTACCGGAAATCGAGATTAACCGTTTTTTACCCTTAAAAACTCACCTCCTCCCCCTTCCCGACTTCAGATCGCCCGTAATTTATTTTTCCTTAAATTTTTGTTATACTCTCTACCTTTTCCAATGGGTTTCATCATACTATAATTTTTTTTTGGTCTAAAAAATTATCGACTCTGGTCTATAATCTCAGATACGAACAATACGGAATTGCATCGGTATAAAAACTACGATAATTTCTTAAAAACACAACACGAACATTATGTATGCACTGAGTCTTATCGTGTATGAAATTCGTTAAATTGAAAACTGCAATAATTCGTTAATGTTTATAGTTCATAGATATTTAGTGCTATATAAACGTTTGTGTTTTTAAATATACAATTTCTTCCCATAAAACAAAAAACAATCTCTAACAGTGAGGTCTGGAAAAGTTCATTAAGCTGGAGTGAGGGTTTCTATTTTGTACCATTTTGTTTTCGCAACCCTTGTAGGTACTCGAAAACACCCTGTTTATATTTACATTTCGCTACCGTTGAAAATTATGTTTATTCTGGTAAAATATAATAAAAAATATAGATATAAAAGCACTACAATTTACAGCATAAACCGTCGTTGGTTGTATATTATGCATATGTTACGAGTACATACATACCTCGTTCATATTCATACATATAGGTCTATAACATTATCAAAAGCGAAGCTTTGGAAAATCAAATAAACCCTGATAGATGCAATCCTTATGTATATATGAGGGATGTTTTCAGAATTGTTAACATTGTTGGAATCGTTGATACCACAAGTTCTAAAATTGAATGGCCTGCATTGTATTAAAGCCAAAAAGGATTGCTTACCCACCTCTATAATAATAGCAAATAATAATAATAGATAATTTTATATAATAGCATTTTTTTGCAAATGCAAATTGTTTTTTATTCAAATACATGTTTCGACCCTAGCTAGGGTCTTCATCAGTTAGGTAGAAACAATAATTACACAACTACAAGGAGGAGAGAAACATTACCAATTATTATATATCAGAAACTAAGATGACAACTTACCTAAGTGGAAGGGTTACATCGGAGATTTTATAAAATATTTCTCGAAGGCTTACATTATCTTGCAAATTAGCACTAATCAAATGAGACTCATGAGATTCCTTATAGGAATATCTCATGATTTCAGTTATATCGACTTTTTTCTTACGAATCAGAAGGATAAATTATTAGTTAGAAAGTTTTTTCCCTTAATTGCTAAACAAGAAAACAAAATGGGAGGGAAAGGTCTGCTCCTTTACATTGAGCCCATATCAGTCTAGCTTCAACCTTGACCTGCGAGCCAACTTCTGCTTCTAACTTGGGCATTCAGCCAACAATTAATAACTCATTAGACTCTGTACGAAAGGTGACCATGTGTAATATATGATTAACTTCGGAGCTAAAAATGACAGTACTTGACCTTTCCCTCCCATTTTGTTT
Source organism: Apoderus coryli (assembly GCA_911728435.2). NCBI lineage: Eukaryota > Metazoa > Arthropoda > Insecta > Coleoptera > Attelabidae > Apoderus > Apoderus coryli. Next base: position 29,803,365 of record OU452198.1, on the reverse strand, counting down.
TCTTGTTTCGCATCGCACATTGTTAACTAAATCTGTATTGAGTAATTAAGGGAAAAACTTTTTCAGATTTCTAACTAATAATTTATCCTTATGAGTTGTAAGAAAAAAGTCGATATAACTGAAATCATGAGATATTCCTATAAGGAAACTCATGAGTCTCACTTGATTAGTGCTAGTTTGTAAGATAATGTAAGCCTTCGATAAATATTTTATTAAATCTCCGATGTAACCGTTCCACTAAGGTAAGTTGTGATGTTAGTTTCTGGTATATAATAATTGATAATGTTTCTCTTCTCCTTGTAGTTGTGTAATTATTGTTTCTACCTAACTGATGATGACCCTAGCTAGGGTCGAAACATGTATTTGAATAAAAAACAATTTAGTGGATGCGACAGCCTTTTCATTTGCCAAATTATTGGAGATCCACAGTTGTAGGGACTATTTTGTTAAAAATAATAGCATTTGCCAAAATGCATATTCAATTTTGCACTTAAGTCAGAGTAGTTACGTTGTGTTAATCTACCATTTGCTTTAGGTAATGTCTGCATTCACATACTAGCCTTGACGTAAAGATGTATTTGAATACGGACTGATTATCAAATATAATATTAATGTGCCTATGACCTTCTATATCGCCGGATGTGTATTATGTCGCCTGTGAATGCCACAAATCGTATATTGCTGTTCTTCTATTCTGGGATCGGCAGAGCCTTTGACTAGGCTCTCTTTCCTGGTCAAAGAACAGACCACCCATATGCTGTGCAGTTTGTTGGAAATAATGAAAATCATACAATTATAATAATATTTATTATTAAAATTCTGTTTCGTTACCCAGGCCCATATATTTTTGATTATATTATATTATGTCGGGAAAGGACCGATTTTTTTTACTAGGCAATACATCAAACTATGAATCGAACACGATATGATCACAATAGACGCCCACTATTTCAAACAAAAATATTATTTTCTTTGTATATATAGGTATACCTATTCAAAATATTATACGCAATTGGTAAACAGGTAAACCTTTGAGAAATTAACTACACGAGAATTATTATACTTTATGTTAATGAGAATTAAATTTCTTGTAAAAATGTAAGTTAGGAGTGAATATGAGCAGAAAAAAAAATTGTAGAACTTAATATTATGTACAGGGTGGTTCAAATTGGACACTTTTGATAGGAAACACCGATTTCTAGAGGAAGTAGAAGAAAACTAACCTACATGTCACGAGCTCGATTTTCAAACGAAATCAAATGCAGAAAACCGCACCCCGATATCTTGAACCGTTTAAAAGATACAGGGTGGTTTTGACTTTTGTGCATTTTTAACCTACCCCTGTAACTTATTTTTTTATGATTATTTTTTGTTTCTGTGAAAACATTCGCAAGGCATTTTTTTGAGAGGAATCCAGTGGTTCGTCTAGTTTTTTTTTAACGACTGGTATTGAAACTATGACATAAACTTGTAATTTTTCTTATGGACTACCCTGCATATTTTTGCATATTCGTTTTAGAAATTAAATTACCTTTCCAAATATATATAATACTTGCCACTTATCTTTTGAAAGTTTTGTTTTATTAATGTTTTCAAATAATTTTAGATGCGTCTTTGAAAATTTATCTTAAAAAAAACAATATCATAATAAATTAATTTAATCAATTCAAGAACAAAGAGTATATCATTCAATAAAGCAAAAAGATTTATTACGACAGGTGTTGAAATTTAATACCATTTAAATTAAAGCATATTTGACTTCGCTTCTGGACATGATTAACAGCAGCATTGATTAATTGTACCGCAGATATAAAACCAAAAGCAGATGGCACTGCTGTTTCCAACGCATCCCGAGAATCAGAATTCCGCTTATATGTGACGTGTCTTATTCTTCCCCAAATCCACAGGCGTTAGATCGGGGGACCTTGCCGGCCAATGCACATGGCCCCGGTTGCCAAGCCAATTGTTCCCAAATGGTTGGTTTAAAAATGTCCTTATAATCTGTGCGTTATGACACGGCGCTTCGTCTTGTTGGAAGTATACGTTTTCAATTTCCGTTAATGGCAAATCATCAATAACTGGTTCAACAAATTCCCGTATTATTTCCAGATATCTGAAAATACCGACCCAAACGTTAAAGCTGTATCGGCCCTGATTCTATGTCTCCATCGTAATATGTGGATTTTCCATAGTCCAATTGTAGGAATTGTATCTGTTGAAAATACCAGCGGTGCTTATGCACGCTTCATCAGTCCATATAATGTTCTGCGCTACATTCTGGTTTTCAGCATATTTTCTCAAAGACCATTGGCAGAAGTCGAGCCTGAATTGTGGGTCATTTGGTTGCAGCTTGTGAATCTTTCTCACTCTATAGGGTTTGAATTTATTGTTTTACAGTATTCCCAAAGCAGTAGTTTTTGGTATACCTGTATTCAACTGCATTTTACAGAATGAAAGATTTGTTCGATTTTGAATTTCCCCTAAAACAGTTATTTCTTCTACTTCTCTGTCTCTATTTCGAGCTTGGTATGTTCTTGGTCTTGGTTTTTAAACGCACCGTAGGTGAGAAGATTTCGCTGCAAACGGGAAAACAAATCCCGAAAATGTTGTCTTCTTTCAGGGTAGCCGTCAAAGTAAAGATTGCTGGCGGCCTGAGCATCTTCATGTGATTCCCAATTACACTTTAATATGTCATATTTTTCGTAGTTCTCATACATATTTAAAAACCAGGAAAATGTTGTTTTGGATTGGAATGAAAAAATACTGATTGTTTGACAGCGACTGTTGTTTATGTCATAGTTTCACCACCAGTCTTTAAAAAGAAAACTAGAGACACCACTGGATTCCTCACAAAAAAGTGCCTTGCGAATGTTTTCACATAAACAAAAAATAATCATAAATAAATAGGTTACAGGGGTAGGTTAAAAATGCACAAAAGTCAAAACCACCCTGTATCGTTTAAACGGTTCAAGATATCGAGGTGCGGTTTTCGGCATTTGATTTCGTTTGAAAATCGAGCACGTGACATGTAGGTTAGTTTTCTTCTTATTCCTCTAGAAATCGGTGATTCCTATCAAAAGTGTCCAACCTGTAAATGTGTATAATATGTAACCCTCGTATGTACCAGACCTATAATATGTATATAGATAACATTAACCAATAATTAAAAAAATCAATATTTGGAAAACGGCAATTAATAAATAGAAATAGGTATGATTGAGGAAATCACTATACAGATAAATATCCTAACAAAAAACGGTTACACCATAACAATACAATAACAGTCTCAACTCACTAAACGTCCAGTTCCAAGTTATACAATCACTCTTAGATTTTCTTCTAAAACATACGACAAGGTTTTGTCTTACTCCAGTTGATTAAATCCTTTCTCAGGAGTCGTAAACAACCCACAACAACCACAGTTTATCGGAACCATATGATCAATCATTCACGAAAATGTCACTCTATCGCCAAATCCACCAACCAGCCAAACCAATATCACTTCAGCGTTATCTGGGGGGTAGTTTGAAGCCCTAAAATATGACGAAAGCGGTGTTACATAATCGAAAACACCTGAAAACTGGTGAAATCACAATAATACTCACTGTCATGTTGTGTGGATTCAGTGTGAATTTGGCAGGGTGCAATGGTTTGGTGTGTTATAAAGTGTCATAAAACATCACTATAACAATAGTTGGTTTGAAATGTAAATGTACAATTTTTGAAAATTTCTATTATCTTTGAAACCACTAATAATAATATCAAGTAAACGACTCACTGACAAAGATATAGCCCGCACAAGCCTTTAGCCAAAATTATGTAATGAATTAATGCATTTCTCCTAACACATAAATTTATAACAATAATGATGATATAGCTCTTTGTAATTTTAGTAACCACTGATGATGTAGCCTGGTGTTCCGACACATGTTTGATTGCTGTGCAATTTTTAGAGAAATCTATTAAATTTGTTTCGCGGAGGTCGACTTTTATTTCAGGAACATATCATTCTACTGCACTTCAATATGGACTACGTCTTTAAAATGAATTTTATAATTTAAAACGGATACGGCACACTTAACGAACTACGTGTACCTGGTTGCATATAAACAATTATTGTATTGTCTACGCGTACATGACTATACAGCCAACTACAAAATGGGTTACTTCTGTATTTTCAGCAATTAGCTGACACTGTATTTTCATATACAATTAGCAAAGTTTCAGTTTCGATATTCAAGCTAGGTAATAAAAGGTGTAGAACATACTGAAAAGGCGCTTGCAAAATGTCTTTACCAACAGTTTCGTGTTCGCAATTGTAACATTTGCTTAACATTATTATTATTTGACTTTTTCAATGTTATGGTCTTGTGTCTGAAGTAATTGGCTCAACAAAGAATATTTGCAACTGGAAAATATTAAATTTTTATTTACCACTACTTAATTAAACCAATAATTTTTAGTAATTATCAAAAAAATTTTGTAGCAACCGTAAATAGAAAAAAAAATCGCTTGTGTCGCCCCAAAACTTCCCCGACAAGATATAATATAATCTAAAATATAATATGACCTGCATAATTAGTAATAACTATTGTTATGATAATTGTATTATTTTTATTATTTCCAATAAACTAACCTAAAAAACTAACTACTATATGCAAAAACTAGAAATAAAAAAAATGCCAGACCTGGGATTGGAACCCAGGACCTTCCTCAAGCAAAGCCCGCACTCTAGCACTGAAGACACCCATGTTTATGTAAGTTAAATTCTAAAACTATCTATAACAGCTGTACATACCAACTACTTAACGGGTGAAATTTTAAACGCAATTTTCTCGAGAACTGTGGGAGTAAAGTTCAAAAGTAACCGATTGCTGTAAGGCAGTGGCGGCTATTCACGTGTAGTAGGTGAAATGCCACTTCATCAAAAATAAATAATAAAAACATAAAAATATATAGGGAAACCACCCAGTTATTGGACATGTGGGAGATATTGGACAAAGTGTCTTTATGAAACTGAAATAAGATCTTTAAGAGTATTACGTAATTTGAAACCACATACATGGCGACTCTATTGGTTAGAGAGTTGATTTGAACCCACGCCGCGTTAACATCAAACGTTGTTTTAGTGGGAAATGTGTTTTGGTCATTCAGGTATTGTGAATGGTGTATTTTTAATAAAGTTCTAAGGTATAATTTTCAATTGTTACGACCTCTATTATTGTTATAGTGAGAAAATAATGGGTTTTAGGTCTTTTGTAAAAGAAACTAATGTATTTTAAGCCAACGTTTCGACAATCTTTATTGTCATCCTCAGGGCACAAATCATTGTTTCTTTTTGTCGGTAAGAATTTTTGATATAAACGACACACGCACAAACAGTTTGTGTCTCGTTTATAACGTTTTTAACTGCTGTGCATGCATGCCTCTTGTCTATGCGAAATTTTTTTTAATTTCCATTGATTTAAACCGCGATTTAATATCGGAATTTATATGAATGTGTGTGAAATTTTTGCCTGAGTGCAACGTAATTAATATTGTGACTGAAACTATTTGATAACATATAATTTATCACTAATACGTGGGTGAAATTATTAACTTACATCTATAAAAACCTGTGAGATAGGTACCCTTATCAATGCAAAGTGAATGAATAAATTGATAAGCATTCTGAAGGTAAATAAATAAACTATCTAGAGATACCTATTGTGTTCGTATATTCGTTGTACGGGGTGATACCAAAAAATTCAAAATGGCAAAAAGACATCGTTGTCCAATCTGTATGCAATTTGTAACAAAGTCGCAGTTTAGTGTTCGGTGTTCAGGCAATTGTTCTGGTTGGTTTCATAAGAACTGTTCCACCGTCACGGATGAGTTGTTCCAGATGCTTGTTGATCCACAAAACAACGTTAAGTGGGCATGTGAAAAGTGCCTAGAAAAACCGCGGAGTTTGCGCGATCGTCGTAGTGTGGGGATTCCTGGTCGCTTGCGGGAGGACTCGTCTGAGAGTGATACGGAGGGGGGCGCTACTGCTTTAGCTACATCCTCCCATACAGTTAAGATTAATAAAGACTATACAATCAATGATGTAATGAATAAGTTGATGGTACTTGAGAGGATGTATGATGATATGTACGAAAAATATAACAAACAGCTTGAAATTAACAAAAATTTGAGTGGCGAGTTGGCAGATATAAAACTAAAATTGGCACAGAGGACGGAAGGCGCACAGTCATCGGCGGGGGGAGCTTCAGCCGAATCACAGGAAGTCCTTAACGAATTACTTGACCGCGAGAGGAGGAAGAAAAATATAATCATGTTTGGAGTATCTGAGCGCGATGGTTCTGATCAGGAGGGAGTCCTTGGTCTGCTTAAAGCGATTTCAAGCGACTCTATGACAAATATTAGTAGTGTTAAATTATATCGCTTAGGCAAAACATCTCCGGGAAAACAACGTCCAATAAAAGTCCTTCTGAACTCTCCTGAAATAGTGACAACTATCCTGCGCAACTCATACAAGCTCAAAGATATGGATACCGGTGGTGATCGAGTTTTTATAACATCTGATAAAAACGCCACTTCAACTGAGGGAGAACACGGATCTGAGAGTGAAGTTAAGGGAACGCTTTTCAAAGGGGGAAAAAGATCTTAAAATAAAGTACATTGATGGCGTGCCCACGATCGTAAATTAAAAACCTTCGGGCAGCCCAACAGTCTGTTCAGACGTCTTAAACTCAAGTAATAGTACTGAAATTATGGGCGACATATCTTGTATAAATCAGAATGTACGAGGACTCAACACAAAAATTGACACATTCACTGCAGCGATTAGCGATGCTGAGCATCAGATCGTTGCTCTGACTGAAACCTGGTTGCACTCCAATGTCAAGGATGAAGAATTATTTTCATCAAATTACCAGGTTCACAGGAAAGATAGAAATTTTGCTGCAACAGCAAAGGACCAGGCGGCGGCGTGCTCCTGGCTATTCGTGATGAGCTCCAGTGTTCTCGGCTAAATCTAGATTATATCAATAGTGTTTGTTCTTGTATTGACATTGTAGGTTGTAAAATCGAGCTACGTCCAAAATTGCTGTTTGTATTTGTTGTATATATTCCACCTCGAATAGATTATGAGCAGTTCTCAAATTTCTTTGAGTTTTTGGAATCACTGGAGGATTTGTACGATAATAATGTGATTGTACTGGGTGATTTTAATACTCATTTCGGCCCTATTAATAACGACTCAGCAACTAAACTGGTAACCATTCAGAATTTCTTAGACTTTCATAATTTTAACCAACACAATACCATTTTCAATGCCTTAGGCCACCTACTAGATCTAGTAATCTCTAACATGATTTGTGTGGTGCGACATGATGATCATCCACTGGTTGTTGAGGATAATTTTCATCCGGCTCTGAATTGTACTTTTGTAACTGTTATTAAGAAACAAAGGCGGTTCATATTGAACAGTGAATCTAAACCTTACAACTTTAGGAAAGCCGACTGCCCCAATTTATATAACTCCCTTCTTTTGTTGGATTGGTCCGAGGTGTCATTGACTGATAATGTCGATACAGCGTTGGATAAGCTTTATGAATTGCTCTTTAATGTGATCGATCGGCATGTGCCGCGTTATCATAATTTTAAGCGTAGATTTCCAGTATGGTTTACGTCTGAGATTGTTCGCAATATAAAAAGAAAAGAACGGCAGCTTAGAGAGTTTAGGAGAACAGGTAATGCGGACTGTTTGCAACATTTCAAGAGACTACGTAGACAGCTGAAGCTGGATATCAGAATTGCATATTCTAATTACATAGATGGGGTGCAAAATAATTTATTACAGGATCCAAAACACTTCTGGTCATATTTTCACGCCAAAAATAATACTACTAGAATACCGGGCACTATGTCTTTTGATGGTGTTGAACATGTTGAGCCTCAGGCTATTGTTGACAGATTTGCTGAGTTCTTTGAAAGCGTATTTCTGAAACCGGATGATTCCATATCCGTTGTAAACGGTGATAGAGTTCCCTTTTCTGCTGTCAATATTCCTGACATTACTGATTCGGAGATTTTTCTCTCGTGCAAAAAACTAAAAAACAATTTAACGGCGGGTCCTGACGGTTTACCGTCTTTTTTCATAAAAGACTGTGTGGGAGTGTTGGCGGCCCCGTTACGCTGGGTGTTTAATTTAGCAATAAAGAATGGAGTTTTCCCGGTTCGATGGAAGGAGGCACGTGTGGTCCCAGTTCACAAGTCTGGCGAGAGATCACTCATCAGCAACTACCGCCCGATCTGCATCCTGTCGAATCTGTCCAAGATCTTTGAAGCCATCTTGAGTGATAGAATCTCTTCTGCATTGCGTGGTCAAATCACCATAAATCAACACGGTTTTATGCCGAATAGATCCACTCTCACTAATCTTTCTTGTTTCACAAAGAGGGCCACGCGTATTGTCGATGGGGGGGGGACAGCTAGATGTTATTTATACCGACTTTGCCAAGGCTTTCGACAGGTTGGATCATGGGGTGCTAATTCGGAAGCTGGACAGCTATGGGTTTGTCAATAACCTGAAATCGTTGTTTATTTCATATCTTCGAAACAGACTACAGTATGTAGTTTATAATGGCTACAATTCCAAAAAATATAAAGCATCCTCTGGTGTGCCTCAGGGTTCAAACTTGGGTCCCCTACTTTTCTTGATCTTCATTAACGATCTTAACGAGTGTCTGCAAGTTAACAGGTTGTTTTTCGCTGACGATGTCAAGCTGTTCGCCACTATCGTGTCGTACGAGGACTGCATAGGTCTTCAGAGTGAGCTTGAGGCGATGGAGAGTTGGTGTAACAATAACAAGCTATATCTAAATGCTAAGAAGTGTAAATGCATGTCTTATTCGAGAAGGAAAACTGCTTTTAATTTTCAGTATCGACTTGGACAGACTGTTCTCGAGAGATGTTCAACTTCTACCGATTTGGGTGTTACGTTTGACTCGAGATTATCTTTCGTTCCTCGTATTAACTTAAAGGCGAATGAAGCGATTAGGGCTTATGGTTTCATTGTTAGAAATTGCACAGGCTTTAAAAATATTAACGCATTGAAAACATTGTATTTCTCTTACGTTCGTTCGAAACTAGAGTATTGTTCAATCATCTGGTATCCTATTTATGAGGTCCATAAGCACGCCATTGAAAAAATTCAAAGGAAATTCCTCAAATATCTTGTATATAAATCTGATGGCGTTTATCCAGAAAGAGGGGTGGATAGTTCGATCCTCTGGAATAGATTTAACGTCCGTAGCTTGGAGTTCCGTAGAATCCTTGCTTCTTTGAAATTTTTGTACGGTCTTTTAAATGGTAAAATCGATTGCTCTGAGTTACTGGCTGAGATTGATATAAATGTTCCACGCCTGGGAAGTCGTAACGGATTAATGTTTTACTGCAAACGTCCTGTTACGAATCTATACACGAAATCGCCAGTTTTTGTGATGTGCAATAATTTTAATATAATCTGTAACGATTGCGACATATTTGATTGTTCGTTGCACGACTTAATTGAAACTGCTCGTAGTTTTTTTAGGGTGTGATGTAATGGTAATGCTAATGTAATGTAATATAATGAAAGTAAATGTCTACATCTGAATTTAATTAGTTATTTTGTTCAATATTATTCCGTTTAATTAAGAGGATTTCATGTCCGTAAATATAATAAATGAAAATAATTTCGTGGCAAAGCGGACTAAAATGTTGGCTTTACCTACACAAGGAATTTTGTTTAATTTAGCAGGGCCCCAGTCTAATTCGATAGAAACCAGACCGAGGCATGGGTCGACAGGTACTGACGAATTCGTTTCGCTCTTGTTATGAGCTCGTCAGAGCACCATAGTCGCTGCCCATCACAAATATCGGCCTGCATTTAAGCACAATAGGATACACAACAGTAGACACATGTAAACATATATCATCTACATGTACATAGTAATGCATATCCCATACCATGCAGAGGCCGAACAAACTCAATGTATAGGTAAAACCAGTCGTATAAATAGAAATAAATATAAATAAAAATAGTATGAACACAAAACGCTAGCAGGAGACCATTTTATCCTTCTGCCAGCATCTCCCAAATATTTGGGTTTCAGCAATGCTCGGACGGTGGTCTCCAAGCGTTCTGCCGTCGATGTTTAATGCCAAATAATGAAAAATTAAGAGGATTTCATGTCCGTAAATATAATAAATGAAAATAATTTCGTGGCAAAGCGGACTAAAATGTTGGCTTTACCTACACAAGGAATTTTGTTTAATTTAGCAGGGCCCCAGTCTAATTCGATAGATAGATTAAGACTTAATTTTTCATTATTTGGCATTAAACATCGACGGCAGAACGCTTGGAGACCACCGTCCGAGCATTGCTGAAACCCAAATATTTGGGAGATGCTGGCAGAAGGATAAAATGGTCTCCTGCTAGCGTTTTGTGTTCATACTATTTTTATTTATATTTATTTCTATTTATACGACTGGTTTTACCTATACATTGAGTTTGTTCGGCCTCTGCATGGTATGGGATATGCATTACTATGTACATGTAGATGATATATGTTTACATGTGTCTACTGTTGTGTATCCTATTGTGCTTAAATGCAGGCCGATATTTGTGATGGGCAGCGACTATGGTGCTCTGACGAGCTCATAACAAGAGCGAAACGAATTCGTCAGTACCTGTCGACCCATGCCTCGGTCTGGTTTCTATCGAATTAGACTGGGGCCCTGCTAAATTAAACAAAATTCCTTGTGTAGGTAAAGCCAACATTTTAGTCCGCTTTGCCACGAAATTATTTTCATTTATTATATTTACGGACATGAAATCCTCTTAATTTTTCATTATTTGGCATTAAACATCGACGGCAGAACGCTTGGAGACCACCGTCCGAGCATTGCTGAAACCCAAATATTTGGGAGATTCCGGCAGAAGGATAAAATGGTCTCCTGCTAGCGTTTTGTGTTCATACTTTTTTTATTTATATTTATTTCTATTTATACGACTGGTTTTACCTATACATTGAGTTTGTTCGGCCTCTGCATGGTATGGGATATGCATTACTATGTACATGTAGATGATATATGTTTACATGTGTCTACTGTTGTGTATCCTATTGTGCTTAAATGCAGGCCGATATTTGTGATGGGCATTATTCCGTTTAGTTTCTTGATTGTGATTGATTTTGGTTTGTTTGATTTGCTGTAATTTAATTTGATTTATTATCTTTGTTATTGTTTATTATTTATAATGTTGTATTATATGTTGCTCTGTAAAGGGATTTATTCTGTTGGGCAATAAACGCTTATTTATTATCAAAAATTCTTACCGACAAAAAGAAACAATGATTTGTGCCCTGAGGATGACAATAAAGATTGTCGAAACGTTGGCTTAAAATACATTAGTTTCTTTTACAAAAGACCTAAAACCCATTATTTTCTCACTGTTCTAAGGTATGTTTAATTGTTTGTATATTTTAAAATAATTATAAAAATCAAATACTAGTACTGCCTAACCATGTATATTATTAACAAGTTACTTAATGCAATAAATAATGAAGATTTTAGAAATATCAATCATTAAGGGTGGGTTTTTAGGGGCTGTCCAATAACTTGGTAAATAAAAAAGCCAAAAATCAGTGATTGGACATCTGTCCAATTACTAATCTAGACAATATTTTTGTTCTTTTTTTTCACATTTGCAGCATATTTCACTCTCTTTCTCTGAATATGAATTCCATTATTCTATCTTTGTTATAACTAGTTATTAGACAGTTGTCCAATAACTAATTCAAAAAGTGTCCAATAACTAAATTTCATTTTATGCCCTAGTTTTGAAAGGACCTTTTCAATAAAATCATGCCTAAAAGAAGCGTAAATGACAGGAGTGATATAAGGAGCAATAATCTTTATTTGCGCCAGCGGCAAAAACATTGCGTTCCAAAATCAACGCTGGAGTTCAAATTAAAAAATCCTTGACATAAAGATACTTGCGGTCCTTCGTCCATTCATACTGCATTACCAGAGCTGGAATTAGTGAAGTAAGTTTTATGACAAAAAACGATATAAAATTATAACTCATTTCGCCACGAATTCATATGAATTAGTGGCGAAATACCCATAATAATTCACTGGAGAATAAACGTACCAAAATTTGCGAAGAAATAAACGGTCATTTATCAACGGATTCAAGCGGATATCTAAAACATGTTGTACAGCGCGAAGAAAATAGTTTTTCCTTAGAATACGAACCAACTAATGAAAAAGAGACACATCCTCCAAGACATTTGGAACACATGAGTCAAACTAATGTGGATTTTACCCAAAAGGAAGTCATCAATCCACCGGACTCACCTGATATCCACGATATAAGAAACAGGCACATTATTAAAAATGTAATTAGAAAGCAGTAGTATGGGTAGTACAGAAGTCAAAAATATTTCGGCATACTTATCAAATCCACCAACGCCTGAGAGAAAAACAAACATCACATAGAACGTATCTCATTGTTGAGAACTTAAAAAAATTATCTGGAACATTTCGAAAAAAAAATGTGCCCTATAATTAGAGGATGTCAACTAATTTTGTTCACGTTCCATCTGCATCGGAGAGACATCGCACATTTTCTTCACTATTCTCTTCTGAATCACAAACACATATATAGATTCTGCATGGCTATGTTAGGTTGACAGTTACTCAAAATGGATCAAAATATGTAAGATAAAAAATACGTCTGCTGCGGAAACTGAAAAGAAGCTGAGGAAAATGTTTGCAACTTTCGGAGTACCAAAGGAAGTCGTTAGTGACAATGGTCCTGAACTGACATATAAAACGTTAAAGATTTTTTCAAAAAAATGGTGTTAAACAGACTTTTTCTTCGCCCTTTCACCAAAGTAGTAATTGTGCCGCAGAATGTGTAGTAAAAACTTTCACGAATAGACTGAAGGCTGCTATAGAAGATCAGAGAAATAGAGGAATTCCAATCACTAGCCTTATATCACGATTGTTACTTACGTATAGATCAACTCGTCATTCAAGTAGGAACAAAACTCCGCACTGTTCGTACTCGTGTACCTTCGTCTCTAGCCGCGTCTACCGAATATATATATTCTGATTGATACACATATTGCGAAGCGCTTTATACTGCCTAATATCATTGATAACACTAGCCATTTTAGTGAAATAGGATAATAAAATCCAAAGAAAATATAAGAATAGAATAAAGTAAATCCCTAAGATACGCTCTTGTCCTTTAACAACATGAAAGGTATAACTAAGAAGGAAAATACCTACTAGCACCAGTATAGGTATCAAATAAATAAGTAAATGAACAGACAGAGTTTGGAATGTTTAAAAAGAAAATCTAGGAACAATTGATAAAACTGTTTCTACGCCAGAGACCTTGAATTTATTCAAGAATCAAGAATATTAGTTTTATTTAAAATTTGTTTTAACACATTAGTAGTAGATAAATACAAATTTCGTAATTAACTTATGTATATGCTTATGCAAATTTATTTTCTTAGCAATCCGGCTCGAATGACCAGAAATAATCATTTTTGCGTAAAGCGAGAAAAACAGTAGTATCAAAACTGGCAAAATATAAAAAATGGAAAGAAAAATGCGAAATGTTGAGCCAACACTTACCTTACGGAACAATAGTTGTTCCAAACCCTTCTTCATTTACCCGATAGACTTTACACACCAATAACGGTTGAGTTTAGTGCGCAATACCAAAAAGGTAAGATAAAGCTTTTCTTAAACAATCTGGAGTACTTTGAATTAGTTAGACATCAACTCGATAACCATGAAAAGAAACTTGAATACCACACGTATTCTACCCTCGACGAACGTGTGAAGAAGCTAATGTTAAAAGGACCTCCGGGAATCGAACCTAGTGAAATTGGGGATGCCCTACAGGAACTAAGCATGAAATTTTGTAGAGACATTAGACTCCTACTTGATTACAATGCCATTTGCAGTAGATATAGGGGAGGTTAAAAAATGAAAACGCTTGATCATAGCATAATTAGATGGGAACTCTATGCAAAGAAATCAAGCGTAAGCCATTGCTATAACTGCCAGGAGTTTGGACATGGCTCTACCAATTGTCGGATAAATGCTAAGTGTGTCAAATGTGCAGGAGACTATGCAACGAGAAGCTGCACAAAAGTATGAAGTGACAGTTCAGCGATATGTGCAAACTGTGGTGGTGAACATCCGGCCAACTACTCAAAGTGCGAGGGAAGGAACTATATAGAGGCGATTGAAAAAACAGCCAACCAAAAAGTCAGACACAACCAAAGCCGAGCAGTATCGTCAGGGGTAATCTGTCCTACGGTGCAGCTACGACCTCAAATAAGAACGACAGACGCAACCACTCACAAGCTCCTGAAACATCGGAAAACGGAATAAACTTCCGTACATTGATCAATGAAATCAAATGAAATCAGATAAACCAAATATGTGACTTAAAGAAAATAAGCATATTAGCCCGCCAATTAAGGGAGTTATTACTGAATGCGAACTTGTCTGGTAACTAATGGTCACCCTACACCAAATCAAAATCATGCTGTGGAATTCAAATGGAATTCGGGGGAAAATTCAAGAACTAAGAGATTTTGTAACTAATCGAAGATATCATTGCTATTACGGAGACGACAACAAGAAACAGTATACCCCCAGAGATAAAGGGGTATAAAGTGCTATTTAAAAATCGGGACCCCCTAATAACGGGGGAGGAGGACTTGCCCTCTACGTACGAGCGAGCATGAAAACTTGGTCTCAAACACCACACATGCTGAGACACAGTTAAAGTCAACAACCTAAAATTGACAGTCCTATACACCAAGCCAAATGTTCAACCCCACGAAGAAGAACTAAGATCACTGGTCGACCATGACAGAGCGATTGTTTTAGGAGATTTCAACGCCCGACATCACGAGTGGAACTGCGACACGATCAATGTGTGTGGTGAACGACTACGTAGAATAACCGAAAACAATGGATGGCAAGTACTATACCCCCAAGAACATACGCACATCACAGTGATGGAACCTTGGACATTGCGCTGGTCAAAAACGTCACAGTCAACCTGACTACTGTGAACGCGCTCTCGTCTGATCATCTACCAGTAGAAATCATACTCAAAAGCGCAATTAAACTAAAAGGCACCACTCGGGTATTCAAAAACTACCAATAGGCAAACTGGCAGAGTTTTAGAGCTACTACGCACAATCGTTCTACCGTCATATATAGAAACATACAATCAGTGGACGACGTGAATATAGGAGTATAAGCCTCATGATTGAGAATATCCAACGCGCATCGTCTGAGCATATTCCAAACCATAGAACGACTAACCAGGGATTTCAATGGGAAATCAAACAAATGATAAAAGAAAGAAATAACGGAGAACATACCAACGTACAAGAACTCAGGAACACCTCGAAAAGCTTAAGGAACTTAACCCCATGACTAAAATAATGATTCGTTCACACCAAGAAGCTCTGTGGCATGGTCAAATACGTCGGACTCAAGAGTCAGGTAGAAATGTTTAGAAGGCAGTGAAACGACTAAAAAACCCAAACCAAACTCTATCTATCCCGGCACTCAAACAAGGGAACCAATACATAACAAATGCCCCAAAAAAGGCAGAACTGATTGGAGATATACTAGTAAACATAAAGACACAAACGAGAGACTACACAGACCAAGAAACCAAACAAGTTGAGATTTCTATCGAATGTTGAGCCAAACTGTTGCCAACACTCCAGGGGAAGAATTAACGTCGCCTTGTGAAATTCGGGGAATAATTGGTAAAATCAGACCTCTACGATCCCCAGGAGAAGACGACATCCAAACAAAAATCCTCAAAATCCGCCCCAAAAAGACCATTGTCCAACTTATGTACATACTGAACATCTGTCTTAAACTAAACTACTTCCCACAACCATGGAAAAATGCAATCATCCTTCCAATCCCAAAACGTAAAAAGGACATTAATCTTCCTCAGAATTACCGCCCAATATCTCGCCTTAATAACGCCAGTAAAATCCTGGAAAGAATCATTCACAAAAGGCTCTCAACGGTATCATCCAATGTAGTCAGGCCTGAACAGTTTGGGTTCCGAGCCGACCATTCTACCATAATGCAAGTAGCCAAAATCGTGGACGAGGCTATGATAAATTACAACATCAATAACCATACGGCAATGGCGCCACAAGACCTTGAGAAAGCATATGACACAGCATGGCAGAAGGCACTTGCATTTAAAATGACACAGGAAAGGATACCTTCTTATCCTATCCTATCTTATCTAATAAAAATCTGCTGCAGCTACCTGGAAGGAAGAAAGTTTCAAGTACAATACAACAAGAATATTGACAAACAACACACAATAACAATAACACCAAAAAAAAAAAGAAGAAACAGTTTTCAGAAAAGACATAACAACTACCAAGAATATCTGTAAAAACAACCCAATTATTCTGATTCTAAAACTAGATAAATTAAATAAAACTGTTCTTATGGAGAAAGATTAATACAATGAAAAAATGCTATTATTGAATAACACTACCACTTATAACGTTCTCAAAAAAGATCCTACAAACTCATATCAATTTAAAAATAATAAACTAATAAAAAAATTGGACGAAAAAATGTATATATCTCCAAATAATGCTACAAAATTAAAAATGTATACCTAAATCTTTACCACCTAAAATATATTGGACTACCAAAATTACATAAACCGGGAATCCCACTTAGACCCATCATTTCATGTGTTCAAGCACCAACCAACCCATTATCAAATTTTCTAAAATTAAAAAAAAAAAAAACTGAAGAATATTGAGATACCACAAAATCATAAAATGGTATCTTTTGATGTTATCTCTTTGTACACAAATATCTCTGTAGATCTTGCAAAACAAATTATTACAAAAAAATGGAATGAAATCTCAGCTTTCACTGATATACCTTTGAATGAATTTATTGAAGCCATAAAATTATTAATCTTAACGTCCACATATTTCCAATATGCAAATACATTCTACCAACAGATTGACGGAGTTGCTATGGGAGCTTCGATTTCCAGTGTGATAGCTCAAGTAGTTCTTGAAGATTTGAAAGAGACGATTATACCAAATCTATATGTCTATGATTGTATAGTCATTTTCCTAGAAACTGAAATCGAAAATAAATATGAAAAACGCTTTGAATTCATACCATGATAAATTACAATTTACAACTGAGTAGAGCTAAATAATGAAATAACTTTTTTACACCTTACACTAATAAATTGCAACAACAAACTAAAAACTAAATGGTGCACAAAACCAACGTGGTCTGGTAGGTACACACATTTCCAATCATCTCACCCAATGTCTCAAAAAAAAGTGTAGTAATAGGTCTTGCAGACCACGTTTTAAAACTCTACGAGTCCGAATTCAGACCACAATGGATAATAAAATAAAAATTTACTTCACAAAAAAACGGCTACCCTATACATTTCATTGACAAAATATTCAAAAAAATAATTCACAAACTTTACAATAAAGCTACTAACAAAATAATAAAAAAGAACGAACACTACCTATCATTACCATATTATGCAAAAGGCCTATCAGAAACATTTCAGAAGAAGCTAAAAAAATTCAATTTGACAGTGTGTCATAAACAATACAACACCTTAGAAAATAATCTACACAGTAATCTACAAACGAAAACGCCTAAAATGAGAAAATCACATACGAAATACCATGTGAGATTGTAATAGCGGAGGTATACATCGGACAAACAAAACAACACCTGGAAAAAAGAATTAGCAGTGACAAAAACATAAACACAAACAAAACAGCTTTAACAAAACATCGCGAGTCTCATAATCACACTTTTAATTTCGAAAATACAAACATTGTAGACACTGAAAGACACAAAAAAAGAGAATTTTTAGAAATGATTAAAAGAGATGAAAATGAGAAAGAAACAAAAGAACCGTATAAATTAGTGACAGAACAGACATCCAATACCTAAGCAACACATACCATAACTTGATATGAAATTGAAGACGTACACACTTATAATGGTCCCACGTAATTCCACAATTTCCTAATTTTTTTATAAATGCATAATACATCGATATAGCACAACATTTATCAATTTCAATAAAAAAAATAAATAAATATAAAAAAACTCTTAATAGATATTTTGGTCCAAGACAATTGCAGGGAATTTATAAACGTATATTAGCAAAAATAATATTTAAACTGTATGGTGTTTGTAAACGTATGTCCTGCGAAATACCTATATGTATTTTTATGTAAAAAAATATATAATGTAATTTTTAGAATGTTTAATTTATATTCAAAATGTTAATAACAAACTGTAAAACAAAATAATAGGTAAATCAGGTCAATGCAATGTTTGAATGTATATACCTACATAATGTTTGTAATTTTCTAGAATGACCTGAAGAAAGTGATAAACCATTACTGAAACGCTGTATTAAAGTTAGACAAGTGAAATGTGACTTTTCGCTAAAAATAAGAACCTGAAACCCAAAAATAAAAAAATTATAAGTTTCTACTCAATTTTCTAGCATTTACTCCGCTTTTTGTTAAGCATGTACTCAATTTTTATTAACAAGAACGTTCTGATTAAATTATTTCTAGTAGTTAATAAATCCAGAATATGTCCTAGAATTTTACAAACATATTTTCGGTGTTTCGCGTTTTCTAACTTTGGAGTGTGTATGTTAAAAACTCTCTAGGCGTATAGCATACATCAATGCTAGCAAACGTTCTTTAGAGATTTTAAAAATGTAATTACACATGGAAAATTCCATTAAAAAAACGTCGTTGCAGAGTCATTTAGTAAAGCGGATATTTTCCATATGCGCTATGACAAAATGTTATGCAAGGAAAAATTAAGTACCTACCTCAGCGAAATACATCTGCCCTCATATTTTTTACCACAGCATCTACTTGACAGCAAAGAGCCTCACAAAAAGTCACGAATGCATTTTTTATTATTTATATGCCAGCGCATATAAACAGGGTTACAAGTTATGTTTGTATTGATCTTTTATAATTTTATAAAGATAAAAGACATAAAACATATATTTTTTATTACAATATTTAGTTATTAAGCTAAGTATTACATATAAGTTAGGATATTATACCTACTTCATCTGTATTTTGAATTTAACGTGATGTCACGGTTTGAAATTCCCGTGACTAAAACATATTTTTTTTTCGGAAATTTCCTTAATCTTCGCCAAACTCATTTAAATTTGTCTTTTATAACAACTAAGTATGAGTCGCGCACTGACACCAAGCGCAAATGATATCCGTATGGATTTATAATACCTATTTGTTTTGATATTAATGTTGAAAATCTATTTAGAATAATTATAAATTTTACCCATACAAAGTATGTATGCCGCGATGCTTAATAACTGGGTTTGACGTAAGATGCATTATTTCAGAAAATGCTATACATATGCAACTTTTATTTATTCAATTCTGATTGAATAGCATTATTTACAAATGAGAATTTAACGCGTTCACGGCTAACATTTATAGCGCGAATTGAGCAAAAGCGAATATTTTTTAAACCAGTTCTTGTTTTTTACTCAGATAACTCTTTTTTTTTTTGTTTAATAAGTCTTGTAAATTTATTACTTAGCTACTTTTGACATGTGTCACAGATCCGTACCATGAGCCCTGACCAACAAAACTTCTTTGCAGTGCTCGTCGCAAAACAAATCCGTGACGAGTATATTTTGATGGGTTTAGGTACAAATGTATTTTAAAAAACTAGAATCAATCTCTATAGCTATTCAGAGTCAACGAATTGAATTAAATATATACAAATTCAAGGAATGGCTGATATAGTACGTGTATAAGGCTATAATACTCCACAGGGACCAAGATATCGTGATTGTGGCTGCTTGAGAGCATGAACACTGCTGACTTTTACTGACATGTTACTTCCGCCATCGTACCTTGTCTTCGAAGATTTGCAATACTAACTTGGTTATTTCAGCACATTACGTGCTTGGTATGTCCAGTGGTTGATATAACTTCAATGAACCCCAAAAAAGCTCTTCTTTAAAATTTGGCTGCTTGTATCTAGATACTTGCTTGCAACAGTAGTTACATCGCAAAGAAATTAAATAAATTTGGATTTCTTTTTGGATTTCCTTACATCCTGCAAAATTTTGATTCTAACAACTTTACCTATTACATCAATAATTTCATTATGGATGGTCTTGCTAATTATTGTGCATTTTTTTAGAGATATCCACGTGAGATTTAAGTTCCACTGGGGATCAGCCTCGATACGAAAAGCCAGTAGATTTCTAAACACTTTCTGATTGCTATCAATTATTTTTGTTGGACAGTTCAAACATTGTAATTCATGATCATCCCTGTGAGCTATTAATGGAATATTATTGTGAGCACAAAGTAGGATTGTCTAAAAAAAAGGTATTTACGCCATTTCTGTTGGCTCCGATATTGGCTGCTTTTTGTTTATCAAGCTGAGGTCTGATACTGGTAACTCAAAAATTCTCTTGATAGTGCGATTAAAAAAATAATAATAATAATAAAGAAATGAAGAAGAAACAAAATGAGCTTAAGAAATGACTTTTTGATTGGAACGCGCTAAAGAATTTTCCTAATCTATCTACTTTAAAGCTTTTACACAAATGCAACTATTGTCAACACGAACGAACCTATATATGCTCTAACCAAAGACTAATACACTGACTGTATAATCTTTGGCCTAAAGTCAACCGAAATTTTAGTCGCTCGATAGTTTACGTATATTCCGTTACAAAATCAAATATACCCGTATACGAACGGTTAATCTCGAAATGCGTTTATGAATTATTTTAATTTTTTTATGAGCATGTCTAATAAGCACTTTAAAATTGCAATCCTGTTGGCACACCCGTTATCATCGACATATTATTATGTCGAGCATTGTCAAAATATTTAAATTAATAGACTGTTGTTTGAGTTGCATGCTGGTGTTTTCCGTCGGCGACTTGTAGGAGAAACGAGTGTTTCACAGAACACATTTTCAGAAACACTATGAAAAATTAAGACTCTAAGAGAATCCAGTGTTTCACAGAACATATTTTCAGAAAAACTCGCTGTGAAAAATTTAGACTGTAAGAGAACCCAGTGATTCACAGAACACGTTATGAGAAACACTCTCTATGAAAAATGAAGACATTTTCTATTTCGCATATAGAATCAACCACACCAAGATAACCATACGCTCTGCCAAAATAATTATTTTCAACCCTATTTACATTATCGGGTTTCAACCTAACCACGTTACTTGATATACGTTGTATATAGATATAGACACAAAAACGAATCAAACTTCAACAAGAAAAACTTTTAGTGTTTCCAGCTGCTAGTTTTTCCACACACTCTAAACTTGTGGCTGACGTAAAAACTACCCGTATATCTTCCCTAATATTCCGTTTGCACATCCTTGTGCTTTGGCATCCAGTTTCCGACCCATTAAAAGACAATCGGTTTTTTCATTAGCGATTTTACAATAATGAATTTGGTAGACGGATATTATATTTATTGCTCTATAGTACTACAGAAAATTCTAGTAACTGATTAGAATGATTAAACGCTTTATATTTATATCTACTATTCTTCGAAAAGATATACATTTCAAATAAATAATTTCCTCCTGTTAGAGCTTAAAATACCTTAAGCACCAGTGGTTTTAAATAAGCCACAATGTAAAATCTAGTTTTATTTATAACTAACATCCTATTTACGATTTTTTACAATTCTCTCCTTGAGGATTGAGGATGTTCGCAGATTCAGACGGCCAATAAACTAACAACCAGACGGAAAGTCTACGAGTTTTTCTAGACTATCCAGGGTCGCAGACGCATAATGAACAAATTCTCATGACAGCTGGTCCGAAAAGGGCAATAGTTAGACACAACGGACCAGGGAAAATTCTAGAGGAAAATATATTGTCAAACGATCGAACAGAATGGGCAATTGAATGTTTCCGACCTTTTAATTCGCCAGGTAAGGACAGCATTTTTCCTGCTTTTCTCCAAATAGGCTTTGAAGTACTGCAACCTATATTATAAAGGGTCTTCAACGCAAAACCACATTCCGAAAGCATGGAGGAGTACTAGGGTAGCACCTCATCCATCACCACGTAGTGAGAAATCGAACTGAACTATCCTTTGTACAAAATAGAGATGAAGCATCATAGATTTTATGAACAAGTAGAAAGATTGCACAAAAATATAATGCATAAATATTGATCTCACATAAAATAATGTTCAATGTTTTCATTCGCTAATCCTAGTTTCACTAGACTTTCAAAATCTAAAATAATATTCTCAAACATAAAGCGCTTGCACATCACACTGGGAATTACTGTAAACGCTTTAGATATATCTGTTCGCAGAACATAATACAAAGGCTACACTTTGTAGAATGTGCTCAGACCTGCATAAAGAGAATAATTTGCCTAAAACTTTAAAATCCATCTTGGCATATGACCGCCAAACTTTCCTAGCATTAATTTTGGTAAGATGAATACAGTGAGAGAGTTTACAGACATTTATCGGCTGATATGTGAGTTATGGAACTTTCATAACGTTTTGAATAAGTTAGCTAACTTACGTTGACACTGTTGAGATTGTGGAAATTCAGTGGTTCACCGTTTCATTATAATACAGTACTCAAAATATGACTTTAGTATTCGTAGAAAGTGGGATAGATACATGTTATTTAATTTGTATTAAGATGATTTATAAACTGATTATTATTATTCACGATGACTATGGTTGTTACGTTGGGGAAATTCCCGTGTCATTTATATATGTCCGACGGTACCTATATGTATTTTTCTTATGAGATTTGATAGAGGGGCCTGTGTGTTATAATGTATTAGTATTACTCGTCCCAAACATCCCTATCTGTAACATTTCAATTTTGCCCATCCTATAATCTAACAACTGTCAAGATAGATATGATATCCTACTTTTGACGATCAGTATTGACGCCAGCTGTGAAACTACACAAATCTTTAGACGTGTTTTTAATACTTGTTAATCTGCTTAATCACAATGAAGAATACCTAATCATTTATGACTCTCGTATATATTATTTACAACCAAATAATACATCGTGTCAGGTATTTAGTGCTTTTAGTGACTAAAAATAGAAAGCTTGTTTAAACCACCTGAATCATCAGTATTAAACGGTAACGTTTCGAATAATTATTGGAAACGATTTTCGCAGAAATTCGATGTCTTGTTGATGACATCAGGGCTTGGGCCTAAACCAGAAGAGACTAGAATTGCATTTTTTCTCAATATAGTGGGAGATGACAGGCTCGAGCTCCATAATAGCTTCAAATACTCGGAAGTAGAAAAGAAATCGTTCGATGCAGAATTTGAAGAATACTGCGTCCCCACAGCAAATGTTATTTTTAGAAGATTAAAATTTAACAGTGTATATGTCAAACTTTTGACTGTTTTTTAAATTAAGTGAGAAAAGCTGTCAAGACAATAGCACATAAAGATCAAGATGATATGGTACGTGATAGAATTGTAATGGGAATAGCAGACAAAGGCTCTCAAGAAAGTTTGTTACGGGAATCAAACCTCACGCTAACTCGAGCCATTGAATTTTGACCAACAGAACCAAGCGAATGTCAGTCGCAAGCTTTACAAAATAAGCTGCAATTAAATGCGATGCATAAGTCCAAAATTCCCCAAAAGTGATAAACAATAATCCTGATAAAAATAGCAACTGTCCTGCGTTCAACAAGACATACGTGAAGTGCCAAGAACGAAACCACTTTGTAGCTGCTTTACTGTAACTATAGAAAAAAACTCTTCAAGCCAGACCCTAACAAACAACGTGTGCATTTGGAAAAAAATATATATTCACGAACTTGAATGATGTGAAGAAGAATCTAGTGAAAAAAGTGGAGAGTACTATGTGATCTCTGTACATACGAACACAGTAGCCAACAAAAATGGGTATAACTGGATGCAGTCGATAAGCATAGGACAGAAACATGTAGATTTCAAGCTAGACACCAAAGCTGACGTAAGAGTTCTTCGATTATCTATTCTAACTTGATAGAAACATTAAAAACACTAAGATTGTGTTCATATCATCCGGCAGTGATAGCTTTAAAATAAAACTTTATGGTGAAATAGACTTGAAATATCAAACGAATAACATTGAAGCTTATATTAATTTCATTGTGGTAGATTCCGTTAATGAGTGAATTAATGAGTAAAACTAAAGTTCCGATTTGTTCAGAATTGCTGAAGCCTCAATTCTGTTTGAACAGAAATTTGAAAATAAACATTGTTTTTATAGAGAATGATATAATAGCAGCTCAAAAGATTTACCAGAATTTAGTCCCAACACGAACATTGTAATATATATGACCATGTTTAGAGGAACTGGGAGCACTTGTCGTTAAAATGAATGTAGCTCCTCGATCGTATTTAATTCAAAAAGATACAGGTAATATCAGGCGAAATAGAGCCGACCTTAAATATGCCTTGAATAAGTGGAAAAACACTTCAACTGAGGACATGGTCAGTGACTCTTTCCTGAATACCGGCATAAATATGTCGAAACGAACAGCCCTTCATAGTTGGCAGTCAATCTCCTGATTCAATCAAAAATGTTTAACACAATATAAGTGAAGAAAACGATTGTGATTTGATGTGACCGATATCCTAAAATAATCTGCATTATTTTGACTTTCATTAACTGTTCATTGCCGTAGATATTGGGGGCATTTGGGTAACTTTTACACATAAATTAATTAATGACACCTTTGACAAGCTTCATTATTTTAAATTATTACTTTTTTAAAAAGAGCAACTTATAAGCTACAGAAAAGTTAATTACGTCGATGATGTGTACCATTTTTATGGAAACCGATAGATTGCAAGTTAATGGCAGATTTAAATCAAAATATCGTTTACCAGAAAACCAAATGAAAAATCAAAATTGTCATGGAAAACGAATGTGGCAACAATAAAAAAAACTTTGACAGCAACAAATTTAAATTAGGTAAAATTGTTTTATTATTTCGTAGTTGTTTTTAATATTGCGAATGTTTTTTTTCTAAATTAAAATGAGTTTTTCAATTGAAGAATATGCAGATATTGTGTTTTGTTATGGTTTGTGCAATGCAAATGCAAGAGCAGCGGCCCGAGAATAGCATATTAGGTATCCTAATAGACGTCATCCATATCCATCATTTACAGCTACATTTCAGAGGCTTAGAATGACAGGGTGCATTTTACCTAGAGTTAACGAACGACCGCATCGTCTAAATATTTAAACTGAAGAAAACATAGTGGATTTAGTTTTAGACGATCCAAGAATAAGCACTAGAAGAATATCAACTCAATTGGCATTACCTCAAACAACTTTTTGGAGAGTATTAAATCGAGATATGCATTATCCCTATCATCTTCAAGATGTCCAGGCCCTACATCCTGGAGACCGTGAAAGGCGCCTACTATTTTGTAATTGGGTTCTTGGTAAGCATCAAGAAGATGAAAGATATTTAGAGAAAGTGCTCTGGTCAGATGAAGCAACTTTTACTAGAGATGGCATAAGTACAAACCATAATGAACATGTATGGTCTTTAAACAACCCTCGCGTGCTATTAGGCCGCGAAATTTTCAAGAACGTTTTAGTATCAATATACATCTTGTTGCAACTATCAATTATTGCCATTGTTCGCAATTAATGGGCATTTAAACTCAAATCAATACAGTCATTTTCTACAAAACCGCCTACTCGAATTTTTTGAGGATATACCTCTGAATATTGTTCAAAACATGTGGTATCAACATGACGGAGCCCCTACGCATCGTGGTAGACAAATAACAGAAGTTTTAAATCAACTATTTGGAAACAATTGGATTGGTTTGGGAGGTCCCATTGAGTGGCCTCCAGGATCACCGGACCTGATTCCGCTCGACTTCTATTTATAGGGGTACATGAAACAATTGGTCTACAGTGTACCACTTATAACTGAAACCCAACTACCGGATATAGTTCATGAAGCTGCTAGGAAAATAAGAAACGATCATAATATCCTTATTAAAGCTACAAATTCATTAGTTGAAAGATGTAGAATGTGCATTACTGTCAATTGAGGGCAATTTGAACAGCTGTTATAAATTTTCTTATTTTAATTTCGAGTTTAGTTTTTTTATTGTTAAATTTTTAATTGTACTGATAGGACTTAAAATTTGTTGTTAAGTAATTTGTTATTATTAAATCATTTTCCACGGCAACTTTGCTTTTTCATTTTGTTTTCTGGTAAACATTATTTTGATTTAAATCTACCATTAACTTGCAATTTATCGGTTTCCATAAAAATGATAGAAACCACCACATCGACGTGATGAACTTTTTTGTACCTTATAAGTTGCTCTTTTTAAAAAAATAATAATTTAAAATAATGGACCTAGTCAAAACTATCTTTAATTAATTTATGTGTAAAATTTACACAAATGCCCTCTATATCTACGCCAATGAATAGTTAGTGAAAGTCAAAATAATGCAGATTATTTTAGGTTATCTGTCCCCAAATGTTGGTAAAATTTTGTCAAAATCGGTTAGCTAGTTTTTAAGAAATGAACAAAAAAGCTAATTTGACCACTAAATTTGGACACCCTGTATCTCGATAAGGAAGCATTTGCGGACATGTTTTCAATGACAAAAAATGCTTGAATTGTTTTGAGGAATCTCCAGTTTTCGTTTGTTGCAACCATCATGAATCACCCTGTATTGTAGCGTTTTTCGTTGTTCGTTGTGTGAAATAACAACGAGCTTTAATTAAAACTAATTTATTTACACTTAGAATAAACACTTAAACAAACTAATAACATTAAGGAACTAAATGAACTATATTTATTTTCACTATTATTCATATGTCACAACACTGTTCTCAACTATTCACTGATTATTCGCCGACTGTTACGTTGGCTTTATATATGATTTTCTCTCTCTCTTGAACCCTTCCAGAGAGTAGTCGAACATTCTGGTGCACGTAAGCCCATTCTAGATTCTTGGCGGTCAACACAACTAGCTCGAGACGTGTAGCGGTGTTGCCAACAGGTGTACATTTTCTTGTTCGTTACAATATTGAACTATGGCCAGATATTATCGAAAAATAGAATATGACATTTATTTTTCCACAATAAAGTATTTCGTGTTATATTCAAAACATATTTATTATGAAAAATGTAGTTTTAATTCGTTTTTATAATAGACTTCCTCATGCTTTGAGAGTTGTAAATCTACCAGAGCGTTTTCTCAAAAAAATCGTATCGAAAGCTCCTGATATTTTGCAGTATTCTATTCACATCCAGGAGATTGAAATCTCGTATATCTACAATAGATAAAATGACAATAGAATATGGCTAGGTTAACAATGGTAAATTGTAACGATATGGTATAATAGGAGTAACGTTATATTATAGTGGGACTAACAATATAATGAAGTGTAGGTGACAATATCATATGGTAATGGTGACAAAATAATATGGTAAGAATAAGTATGATATTGTTATGATAACAAGACAATGTAGTCTAGATAATCTAGGGCAAATAACCCGGATCCTTGTTAGGACACAAGATGATGTGATTCAAAAGTCAAAATTCTATTGTAGAGATAACGTAACTATCTGGGTAGGATAACAATATTACAATGTTATGTTAACTAAGACAATCTGGTTAGGGTGACAATGAAATGGCTAGGTAGGTAATATTGACAAAATATGTGGTTGTGCGTATAGTAATTGAATTCTGTTTAAAATTCTTGTTACTGGACCAATAATTTTTTTCCGTGCAGAGGATTGTTGTGACTCAAGTGAAACATCTCCTCATTCATGACTTCTGCTGGTCTTTGATTTTTTGTCAGGAAACAATTAATGTCACTGGGCAATGACTGTATGCTGGCACGTTCAGAGAGATGGTTTCATCAAACCTGAGAGCAGCTTCAAAAATTATCTTTTATGCTTTTAAGGTGCACCGACATGACTTGAATTATAGAGCAGTTGTCCATTGATTCCTGCAATGTTCATCAGTTGGAAGCATATAACCAAAGGCCATGTTCCTGTTCTTCATGATACTGAGTATGTGCCACAGATTTTATCAACTCCTCCTTTGGTTGCGTTATCTTGTAAGATGATATCAGGCTTACTCGAAACTAGAACTATATCTCCATCCTCGTGCATTGTTGAGATCAATACGAACATTTTATTTGTTTTTGATACGTAGGGAACCAATGTTACATTTTTCTGGAATCCAAAGAACGAAGGTTTCACAAGTGTACTTTTATGAGGCAAAAAGGCATGCGGTATTTCAGGTTAATTTGTTTTCATGGTCCCAATCATAATTATTTTATCTTCTAATAATTCTTTCGCTAACGGATAACTTGAGTACCAATTATCACACATCAAATTCCGTTTACTACCTTTCACTTCTTTCAAAAAGAGGTAAACAATCGCAGTACGTGTATTTGGCACGTTATCGGGCTGCTTGTCGCAATACTCCTCAAAATTCGACAGATATAATGTTTTTGCACCAACAATACAAAACTTTCAGTGCAGATTTTCCAGTTCATTCGGAATATATTGAAAAAAACGAAATAAACATTTCATCAATTGTTAAAAATTCGCCCACAGAGTAGTTTACTTGTTCTACGAATCTATCTATCTATATCTTATTGCAGCCAACTTATCTATCTTCTTTTTGATTCATAGTAGTTTTATCATCAAGTCGGGTCACGACGGTAAGTAAAAATAGGAATTTGTTTTTACTCCTACATGCCCGAAAAATTTCAGAACCGGTACTATCTGCTGTCCAGAGTTCGAGAAAGTGGATATCATTTTGTTTCTTATATCCAGAGATCAATAGCAAACCGATCAATGCTAGTGTGCGATTGTGTTAAACAAAACATTTCTTAATACTTTGAGTGATGTATTTTTTATAGTGTAGATATATATTATTACATTAATACACAGCATTTTTTATTCCCTTGCACCAACCATTCGGGGTGCTGAAATTTGTCTATACCTGTTAGACCGGTTTGTAACTAAGGGAATGTTATATTTTATTATCTTCTGTTATGTTCAGTGCTATTTTTTATCGTCAACGAAAAACATTATATTAACGAGAACTCACATTTTTATTCATTATCATTGTTTTATTATTAACGTATATTCATATGTTTATATATTAGTTTTCATAATAATTATTAAATAAGTAGTTTTTAAAGTTTCGTTGCAATTATTGTTTATTAATAAAATTATTAAAATCTACACATACGGAGTGTCATTACGGCCAGTTTGGTATTTAACGACCTATAATCTTTACAGGTGGCTCGTTACTGCCTGGCGTTCAGCACGTTTTATTTTGGTTTATTCCTCGGGCGCCAGTTTTTTACGTGGTATGCTCCACAGACACCGGGTAACTTAAGCGGAGCCAGAAGTTCCAAGGATCGCGTCTTTAATCGACCGAAACAGGGCCTAAGGAGCTTAGTCCGGATGTCTAACAAACACAGTTGCAAAATTAAAAAACAATTTATTTATCACAAAATATAAATAATAATGAATAACAAAACATGAAAACACTTTACGGATAGCGGAATATGCGGATATTGGTACGAGGATATTATGAGCGTGTTTCCACACGTGGCGAGATTACGGTTTTATTGAAACAAAACGGGTCACCTCGGAGAGTCCCACTAGAGTGCGGTCGCACGGGCTTTCAATCAGCGGTTTAGGAAAAGATGGACACCCACAGGATGTTATGTGATTCCGCCGCCGTAGCGTAGGCGGACCCAAATAAACTCCGGGAAAGGTCCAAACGTACCGAACAGTCGATCCGCGGCGCCTCGAGTTGGTCCTGTTCAGGGAAAGGTGGACACGCGCAGGATATTATTTGAATCTGCCGCCGTGGCGTTGACGAACCCAAACAAACACCGGGAAAGGTCCGAACACGCAGAACATGACAACCCCGCAACGTAATTGCGAGTCGTGGCGTAGCAGGCAGGCAGAGCAATCATCATGACACCTCCCTAGGTAGTGTGGAACTCTAACCCAAACTAAAACTCTGCCTTATCTTTGGCTCAGGAACCATCCCTTTTCCATGTCCTCGTTTGATTGTCCTCTGTTGTTGTGGTCTTCTGTTGTTGATTGTCGTCTGTTGCTGTTGTCCTCTGTTGGTGGTGCCTAGAAAACACTCTGTAACATACATTTAGATTAGTATACCTGACCTGAAAGATACAATATTAATTGGTGTCCTAGTCCTGTGGATTCCTTCGTCAGAGTTGACTCCTTGGTCTCCTGGCACCGTCTTCTACGTTGTAGTTTACTGCTTGGAGAATCAGTGGGTTTGCATGTGTCTCTACCATTGCAAAGACCTTCTGCGCTCTCAACCTGTGTGTTCTGTTCTCATATTTATACTCGCCACAGCGGGCCCCACCAGGTACTTCTCGTACATTTAAGGTCGCGCGCACCGTGCTGTGTACATATACGGCTGCTATACCATTGCACGGACGAGGTACAACCGGTAATACAATGCAGGGCAAACGGAATTACGTTGATTAGAATGAAATGGAAAATAATAGTAACATCGTTACATTATTCGGAAGAAGTAGCCCATATTGAAGTGGAGTGAGCGTTATTGAGGAAAAATAAAGAGGAAATTATGTCAATTAAAAGAAAATGAAAAAGTATAATATATAAATTTGTATAGATAAATAAGCTTCCCTTTGTATCGTGGATTGATCCATGAAAAATCATGACGGTCCCTGTATAACGCACACAAACAAATGTCAGCAAAATATATAAAAATAAATCTCTTTCAGTTATCAAGAGTCTAAAATTTTTAGCAGAGAAAATCTTGATGTCGCACTTCACTTATCCAGCATTTTAGCCGAACAAAAAGTTATTTTTAGTTGAAAGAGTATCTGGATCCACTTTATCAAGCCCGATAACTATTATTGGTCTTTACAAAAATAAATAGTTCTTGATAACGTGATGTACCTACACTTTGAAATGTTGCAGTACATTGGTAGTACAATTTACACAATTTAAAATAAAATTCCAATAGAATTTTGATAGAAATACGATGATGTAGTATTTTTTTTTAATGAAATAGTATATTGTGCAACGAACATGAAATGACATACATTTCCTACGAGTATGATCGTTTGCAGCATGAGCCGCAGGCGAGTGCTGCAAATCATACGAGTAGGAAATGGTCATTTCATGTGAGTTTCACACTATACTTTTTCTACGACTGCTTTAATATACAGGATGCTTCAATAGTATCCTTTTGAATAAATTAAAAAAACTACAAAGTTTACTCATAACAACTGTATTGTTTTAAATTAAAAAAAAATACATTAATTACAAAAAAAGTATTCCACTTATTTGTTAATAAGTAATATTTAAAGTAACGTTGGTACAATTTTTCAAAATAATCTTTGCGGGACTAGAGTCCGTTTTTTTAAAGAATGCATTTAGATTATTTACATTTTCTTTATTTGCTGTCGATGGAAGGTCTGACAGCTTATTGATCGACCCCACAATTTTGTTGGCTACGTTATTTCGATTAGTTTGGGACTCCTCTATATAACCTTCTGCTACTGTCGTAGAGCGCCAGCCACCAAAACGTTTTAATGTCGTTATGTCTTCGCCACTATCTACTAAGATTATAGCCGAAGATCGGCGGAAACAGTGGCCGGTATATAACTCAGGATTTGGAAGTTTTAAATACGATGCAATTTGCTTTCCCATATTTCCTATTTTATTGATTCCAATCTTTTGGGCAGTGCATTTTCCTTTTTGATAATTAAGGAAGAAACTACCGTTGTTGGCAGTACTTGGTCGCATGTTCCAATATTTTTTTACAATGGTGGAATATTCCCCAGTTATAGTAAATTTTCGAGATGTTTTCGTTTTAGTGTTTGGAATGTGAACCAAAATTGCGGCACCTAAATCTTCTAAATCGCGGATTTTCAAATTGTACATCTCATCTCTCCTACACGCACCCATAATTCCCATGATAAGGATAACCTGCAATGAAAATAATATTAGAATTATGAAAAATAACTCTAAATTTGTATTATAAACTGATTTTAATAATAATAATATAATACTGTCTTTATTGCAAAATAATAAAATATTTTACAATAAGCGAATACTTCAATTAAGTATTTAGATCAAAATTACTATAGTAGTAAAAGCTTTGTATAGCCCTTTCGCCAAGTGTCCAGGAAGGTTTAGATCTCATATACTTACTAATATAATAGTACTAAAAGCTTTGTATAGCCCTTTCGCCAAGTGTCCAGAAAGGTTTAGATCTCATATACCTACTTACTAATGTCAAAATTACAATAGTAGTAAAAGCTTTGTATAGCCTTTTCGCCAAGTGTCCAGAAAGGTTTATTTCTTAGCATTTGATATGTTTATTAACATTTATTTCATCAAAAAAAAAATAATAATAATAAGTAAATAATATATTAAAGTCCACATTAATACCCTTTATATTGGTTTGGTTTATTGTAACAATTTGCCACTGACTTCCTAAGTTTTTTTAGCATTTTTGAAATACTTACTAAACATAAAGACATTGCAAAACTTACTTTTGATAAAAGGTAGACGTTGTCTGAGGTTTCTTTGATGAACGTATCAATCTCCTCTGTTGTGAAAACTTTTGATTTTTTTGATCGGTATCCATCTGATTTTCTTTTCAGAAACGCTTTTAATTTTAGGTATTTACTTAAATCCACGTCATTATTTATAC
This sequence comes from Apoderus coryli, assembly GCA_911728435.2. NCBI lineage: Eukaryota > Metazoa > Arthropoda > Insecta > Coleoptera > Attelabidae > Apoderus > Apoderus coryli. Next base: position 29,770,453 of record OU452198.1, on the reverse strand, counting down.
TAAGCATCGTTTTTAACATACTGTATTGTGCCCATAACGTGGAAGATTTAAATTTATTAGATATATTACCAAAGTAAGCAAGCAGAACATTCTCTGAATACGAACTAGTTTTCTCTTGTTTGCACCAGTACATGAATACATTATACGCAATAGTGTATTTTGCTTTAGATTTCTCAGGTACTAAATGTAACGTTGCATTATTTGCGGCATCTATAATATTAGGTGGTGTTAAAGTAAATTCACAATCACTGTTCATTATATACCTAAATTGTTTTGACAGCTTCGAAATTTAGAAATAGGTTAAACTGTCAATTTGTATTTGTCGGCGTTGCTATCGTGAGTTTTCATGGCCCACGCTACTTTTGTCATTATCAGGAGATTTAGCCGTGCGTAATAAATTTTCCCACTAGTTGCCTAGCAACTATCTATTGTGCACGGGTAAATGAAAAACAGCATTACAATGTACTACATTGTCAAATCATGATTGAACATATAATAAAGGTATTTAAAGACAGTCGTAGAAAAAAGACTTTCCGTTATTTTTATATCGTATTTTGCCTGCCTTACGACTAGAAATATGATATTATATAGTATAGAAAAGGAATGCACGTGTTACGATCGATTCAAAATTTCGATGTGAACATTTCAATGGAACAACACATTTTGAGGTCCGCTGGTTACGTATAACAAGTTTTCGTAAACGTGTAGGTATGTGCGTCAGTCTGATTTCTAGCCCTTTGTGGGTGCACTGTCTGAAAAAGTGGCATACATACTGGCGTATGTCACAATATTTTAATATCATTTTCAAGATCCTGGCCGCGTAAAGAGAAAAACCTGTACCAATAGTAGAGAACGCACGGTGCTCGTAGTGCTCTGGACAAATCCGAGTGTGATATAGAGCAACCTTAAAACGGCCACGTGCGATTGAATAATAATAATTAGTTACTACGCGTCGTAAAAACAAAGCACTATCTGAATAGTTAATATTATAATTCATGCATGAAACACTTATATTGGAAAAAAGACTGCCAGTGGATTCAGTACTTCTGCATCGTATATTTTATGTTAAATACGATTCCAATTTGAAAAACAACAAGAAAAATCAATTCGTAGACCCCAGAAACATAATGAATTATTATGACAAGGTTTAATATATGCATTTTTATATGTGCAATAATTTTAATTAGATTTAGTCTTCACAAATAAGACGCAGGATTATTGTAAAAATTGAGCACAAAAGCGGCAGTGGAAAACTACCCAAATTTATGCAGTCATATAAAACATGGTATGCATCCACAATATTAAAAACTTTTTTCTCTTCAATAGTGACCAATAAAATGGGGATCTCATTAGGATGTTTCGCTCACCGTATTCAATCACGAACTTATACATTTTAACAGGACTAATGTGAAATAGAAAATTCAAACTATATTAAGACTTTTCTTTATTAGCCGGTTTCAAGCGAATCTATTTTTACTATCAAATTAATACACAATTTAATGTCAAATATACATAATATCAAATACTGAAATATTATGAATTGATTTGATTCCACGTTGTGGCGAATTCCTACAACAATATTTTATTTCGCCTGTTGGCATCAATAATACCTATACAGGGTTATTCACGATTTATGGCGCGGAATATTGTGGACAAACTACGTGACTTTCAAAAAGTTTCATTTGTTGGACGTGTGGGCAACTACTATGGCTACTTTTTTAAATTGGTTTAGTATTATATAGGGTGTCCCAAATAGCCTAAAACTATCAAAGTTATGTTTTTTTAAATGGAATGCCCTGTGTATTATTGCACTTTTAGATCCTCTGATCAAATTAAGTGTCTGTTTCATTAAGGTTTATAATATCTAAACCTTAAGGTTTTTTAAATAAATTGAATTTTCTCAAAATCTAGCCTCATTTTCATCTTTCAAATACTTAGGAACTATTAAAGTCATGTTGACGAAATGAACACTAAAGTGTAAAAATAGATCATATTTGATATTCTATTTCCAATGAACTTGCAATCTTATACAGGGTGTCCAAAAATTAAAACTACTCAAATAAGAACTTTAAGTTGCTATAACTTCATTAATGTAAATGGATCGTCATATTTCTGAGCTTACCTATCAATGTAATTACTAATTACCTGTCGAATGGTGTTAGGGTGTACTATAGCTAAGTCTGCGCGTTTTGGAAGAAAACTCCAAATAATTGTTTTGTACACCATTTGGTGTTTTTTAAATAAACATTTTAATATATCTTAGTAGGCTATGGAATCAGAAATGTCAAATGATCTACAATTATTATAAAAGTCATTATGAATTATTCTTAATTATGCATAAACAGCATTAATGGAAATAAAATAGCACTGATAAATCTCTACCAAAATATTCATAACATGTGTTCGAAATATTGACCGTCCATTTCCAGACACTTCGATATTCTTTTTTGAAAACTACGGCTAACTCTGGTCAACATTTGTGGGGTAACAGTTTGAAATGCATCTCTTATGGGTATTTTCATATCGTGTGGTGTTGTTGGAGGTGTCTTGTATACAATCCCTTTCACGTCTCCCCATAAAAAGAAATCCGGAGGAGTTAAATCGGGAGATCTGGGAGGCCAATTTTTAAATCCATTTCTTCCAATCCACCTGTTTTGAAAATTGGTATCCAAAAATTGCCGAACCTCGTGATGATAATGAGGCGGAGCTCCATCTAATTGAAACCACATGGTTTTTCTCCTGTTTAAAGGAATTTCTTCTAATAATACAGGAAGTTGGTGTAGAAGAAAATCGAGAAACATCATAACATTTAAAGATCCCTCAAAAGAATAGGGTCCTATTAAATATGGGCCGAATGTTCCACCCCACACATTAATGGACCACTTATTTTGATTGCTGATGATTCTGTATTCATGGGGATTCGAGTCAGAATAATAATGGTAGTTGTATCTGTTCACGAGGCCATTGTTGTGAAATGTACATTCGTCACTAAATAACACATTATCAAAAAATGTTTTTATTTGCTGCCACTTTATCTAACACCCACATGCAAAAATTCAATTCAATGAATTTTATAAGCATGAAATCTATGTTTTTTAAGCACTCGTGAAATACTTGCCTGACTAATATTGGTATGTGATTTTGACTAATATTAGGATTTTCGATAACTGAACCAACTATAGAAAAAATAGTTTCTTCATTTTCGGTGACAGGTTTTCTTTTCACGTATTTCTTGTAGCTAACACTTCCAGTTTCCTTAAAGTGATTTAATAGTCTCTCAAAAGCAGCTAGTCTTGGATGATTTCGTATGGGAAACCTTTCAGCATAAACTCGAGAAGCCAATAAAGAATTTTGATGACATTCTCCAAGGATCAATATCATATCAATACGTTCTTCTTTTGAATAAATAATCTTCATTTTAACAAAACAACACCAAAACTAACAATTGTACATCAATAATAACACTAGTAAAGCATGAACAGTAAATTAAATTGACAGATAAAATAATTTATTTGACATTTCTGATTCCATAGGCGACTAGATACATTAAAACATTTATCTAAAAACACCAAATGGTGTACAAATCAATTATTTGGCGTTTTCTGCCAAAACCCACAGACTTAGCTATAGTACACCCTAATACCAATCGCCAGGTAATTAGTAAGTACAATGCTAGGTAAGTTCAGAAATATGACGTTCCATTTACATTAATGAAGTTATAGCAACTTAAAGTTCTTATTTGAGTAGTTTTAATTTTTGGACACCCTGTATAAGATTGCAAGTTTATTGCAAATGGAATATCAAATATGATCTATTTTTACACTTTAGTGTTCATTTCGTCAACATGACTTTAATAGATCCTAAGTATTTGAAAGATGAAAATGAGGCTAGATTTTGAGAAAATTCAATTTATTTAAAAAACCTTAAGGTTTAGGTATTATAAACTTTAATGAAACAGACACTTAATTTGATCAGAGGATCTAAAAGTGCAATAATATACAAGGCATTCCATTTAAAAAAACATAACTTTGATACTTTTAGGTTATTTGGAACACCCCGTATAATACTAAACCAATTTTAAAAAGTAGCCATAGTAGATGCCCACATGTCCAACAAATGAAACTTGTTAAAAGTCACGTAGTTTGTCCACAATATTCCGCGCCATAAATCGTGAATAACCCTGTATAACGCGTTTTCTTTCCTTTCAACAGGGCTGAACTGTTGTGGCACAACCACTTGCCACCCACTTTAATATTTTGTTACTGTGGTCGAAACCTATGTATCTGATCATGTTCTACGCGTAAATATATCGAAATAAATATGTTTGCAGTGGGTAAAATTATAAGAAACAGTGCCGCAGAGCTCGTACCATCAAGATATATTTTGAATACAGAATAAAGCGGTAACTCTATAATAGAACACCCCAAAAATGAGATTTTCATTCATTCTTAATACTTGTAACGAAGTTACTTTTATTTACCGTTTTAAATCTACAATGTAAGTATACTGACGAAAAATAAAAGTCAGCCTCCACGAAATAAAATCAATATATTGATCCTAGCGGACATCAAAACCATACATGTTTCAGAACATTACGCCCCATCATCAGTAGTCGAATAATATTAAAATACTAAGGGTGCATAGTACATGAACGCTCAACGTTGACAACGAGAGAAATGTATTAATGTCTGGAACAAGAACTGGAACAACAACGTTGATCGGTCATGTACTATGCATCCATAGTATTTTAATATTAATCGAGCCCTTCCCTGGGGTTTCTTGTGTCTGTCAAAGAATACGCTTATGATGATCCGCCGCTTCAGCAAGCAAGTGCTCCTGGCCATCCAAATGTTTCTGAGCACGAATATTTTGTTTAGGATTACTGCTCAATGTCTCCATTTTGTCGATCAATACATCAAGTTTACGCTCAAGTACATCAATTCTGTGTTTCAGCAAAGGAGTCGAGTTCCATCCCTCTTCACAAGAAAAACAAAAGTACTTGCGACTTCTCTTGGATTTCAGCTCTATTATCCTGATCTCCGATAATATTAATATAGAAAATAAATCAAATATAAGCAAATAAAATTTCATTGAAATTATTAGTGATACTATTATAACATGAACAAATTGCATTAAAAAGTGGATCAATATATAGTGACCAACTAAACACTTACGAGGACTTTTCACAATAAGCCCATGAGGCTGCAGTGAAACCGGGACTTACACAGAAAAAAAAACCTTGGTTCAGATAGATAAAAAACGTAAGCACCACAGGGACAGCCAAAACCTTGTCTACCCCTTCTAGAAAAATTTACTGGATAGACATTATGTCATTTAGATAATATTCTTGAATAGTTTACATATGCTTCTTGTCTAAAAGAGACAAACACTTTTTGTCATTTAAATAAAAATATATTGTATGCCAGCAAAGTTTATTAGTAATTTTAGTAATGTAGAAAAATTTACTGGATAGACATTATGTCATTTAGATAATATTCTTGAATAGTTTACATATGCTCCTTGTCTGGGAGAGACAAACACTATTCGTCATTTAAATAAAAGTATATTGTATGCTAGCAAAGTTTACTAGTTATTTTAGTGATGATACTCGTTTAATGTCTATCCAGTAAATTTTTCTACATTACTAAAATAACTAATAAACTTTGCTAACATACAATATATTTTTATTTAAATGACAAATAGTGTTTGTCTCTCTTCTAGTAATTTTTTCTAGAAGGGGTAGACAAGATTTGGGGGTCCCTCTGGTGCTTACGTTTTTTTATCTGAACCACCATCAGGTTTTTAGTGCGAATCTTATTTATTTATTTTTTTAAAATAAACTTAAGCCAACTGAAAATCTTGTATTAGGTATAAGTAATATAAGCTAGGTATATATAGTCAAACTTCAATCTACACATGTTAAAGTGGGTAGGTATAATGCGGCTGAATCCTTTGCCGGAATTCCTGAGAATATTGCTCAGCACATAAACAACTAGGGTTGGTTGATCTTGGAAACGGTCGGAGTGACAATGTCGGTTAACTTAGAGAAAAGTTGTACAATTTAAACACCTTTTAAATGGTGTTTTCAAAAGTAAAGTAAATTTAGCAGTTTACGAGAATTTCTTAAAAATCAATTTTTTGCGATATTAGTTTTTATTGATTTCAGACATTATTTTTACAGATATATAAAAAAAATGAAAAGCACTTTCTCATTGTTGCTTTTTGAGGAGACTCGACGTTTCGTTTTCGAAAAATTATCAACTTCGATTTTTTAAATACGGCCCTTGATTTTCTATTGTTAAATTTAAAGCCATTTTCAATTCAAAAATAGGTGGTTTAAACAACTTTTCAGTATTTTTAGTTGTTATTTAAACTTATTCAAGAAAAATCGCCATAGTTTGGGACTTAACTGACTGAATGCAGAGTATATACTTACCTAATTAGTAATTTTGGCAATAAAATTCTTTCGACGTTAATCAAAATTATTTATTATTATTTGCCAATTTATTTCTCTCAGCACATTTTATTCTGTACGCAGTTTTTTAAATTTAGTTAAAATTTTTGTGCTTTTTGAAATTATTAAAGAAATGCCTTTCTTTCTTTTACGCAAAATAAGTGCCAAACTATGGCGGTTTTTCTTGAAGTTTAAATAACAGCTAAAAATACTGAAAACTTGTTGAAACCATTCCGTTACATCTATTTTTGTTTTGAAAATGGCTTTAAATTTAACAATAAAAAATCGAGGGCCGTATTTAAAAAATCGAAGTTGATGGTTTTTCAAAAACGAAACGTCGTAATGAAAATAAAATCGCAAAAAAATTGCATTTTCTTAAAAAAATACGGCCTTGTAAAATATAGTTTATACCTAATTCATTTTCTACTATATATATTATACATTTCAAGATCTACTAACTAGGTACTAGGTAGTTATCTAATTTGGGGACAAATAAACCTAAAATGTAAGTATTGGCTATTTAAAAAAAAATCGAGTTTTTCCGAAAAACAATGACGCTGAAACAAAAAAAAATTATCAAAGAAACTTTAGATTCCTTATGAGGAAACTAAGTAAAATAACAGATTCTACCGGTACGTACGAGGAATGATAAGACAATTCCAATCCACAACTCCTAATTCACAGACATTGGTAAAATGGTAAACAAATCAATACATACCTACCTTTACAAAAGAAAGAAAAAAGTCATACCTAGCTAAAATATTTATGTAACTTCTTTTGAAAAACTGCGTTAATTTGCTAAAAATTAATCCGTCCCTGGCAAATTAAATATATTATCGTGAACCCATCTAAACTATTGTTTAGTTGCTGTAAATGGAGGAATACCATATTAAGATTGATTAAATTAGAAAAAGTATTTTAAATTAGGATTAAGTACCTACTAAATAATACGTATCTAGATAGGTATCTATTGCCAAAGATTATATCTGATATTGCAATGAAATAAGATTGTTTGCATTGGTCGTAAAATTATAAAAATAAATAATTAAATAATAATTATTATAATTTACTTACCGATAAAAGTATCAACGAGCTCCCCCAGATTCCAGCTAATTAATATTTCTTTTGTTTCCTCCATAGATATTAATAATATATATTTAACAAAACTCAACACGCCAAACTAATCACTAATCACTACACTTAATTATGTTGGATGCACATTGGTTAATATCTGTTACTGTATCTGTATAGTCCGTCCTCACCACTTGTAGAAATTGGGATATCAATATCTAGGTATACACTTACTATCAATAAATCAAAATTTAATAGGTACGTGGACTAGCAGCGGGGACAAACACATTAGGTAGAACGGGGAATAACCGTTGGCTGGAATAGAATGACGACTTATGTAGACTACTATAGGTTCCTATCTCTACCAGATAAAATAATTCGATATTTTGGAGGATAGAAATTACGTAAATGAAAAGTATTAGGTAAAATAACAATTACACAGATTTAATTAAATCAGTGCCTATTTTAGCTATGTACTTACTTAGTTGTTAAAATCTTATTTATACTTAAATATTATAATGCACATACCTAGGTCCACTAATATACTAAAGCAGATAAATAAAATTTATAGGTAGGTAGGTATATGTTCCTATTAGAACTAATTTAGTTTTGGGTTTCATAAAACGATTTTTGAGAATAGTTAGGTACGTATAGGTACCTACCTAATTACCTCATTAAGTATTTTCTTAATAATAATAGCTACACCTAAGTGGGTACGTATGGAAATCTGTAGGTGTACAATACCTATTTCAAACAGAATACCGAACTCATTTAGCGCAAATAAAATTTTATATAGGTTCACAATTTGAAATCTTATTTAGCTAATGCACATACAAGTCTCGTTTAGATGAGAAGATATCAGCTTAGTAGGAAAAATTGTCGTTTTTAGATAATGTAGTTACTCATACTTGATAACTACATTTACTACTTTAACAAAAATTTTGCGAAAACTAGCAAATTCACCTCTAAATAATATTTTTTATTTGGATAAACCAAGTTTTTTTTTTCTGTGTAGGTAGTACGGACCCTTTCAAAAAAAAAAGGGGAATTATTGCATGTCTGTATTTTTTTATAATTTAATTCATTGTTGGATTGTTCCGATCTTCTTCTTAAACTAAATTTTAATATACCCAGATCAAGTAATCGAAGCAGTTTAGTATTTTATCCTGTCCGTTCGCGCACTAATGTATTACTGAGATCGCCTGTCAATGTATTTTGTAAAACTTTTGATAATTTGTGTAGTGGTTGTGATGTTTTTTCGTGATCATTGGGTGAGATTGATCGATCTGTGTATGATTCTTTGACCAATAACTAATTGAATTTGAATTTATTGTTATTTTTTGATTTTTCATTTTTTTTTTGGTATTGTATTGATTTAGATATATCTCTAGAATGTAGAATATGACCTATCACTATATAAAAACACCCATAGAATTCTCATACTCGATTGACAATACCATATATTATGTACAACGAATTAATTAAAGACCTGAGGGTGTTATTTGACGAAGACTGACATTCTGAGACCACATTATCCAGATAACAAACGCATGCTATCGAAGGTCAGTTTTTAAAACCCAAATTTCGACACACACTTCCAGATGCCAAACGAACTACTTCCTCTAGAGGAATAAATTATGATAAAAAAAAATAATCAAAGAATCGGTTGGGCAAATGAAGCCGAAAAAGCAATTGTTTTGGCGACAACTACCCGTGTCCGAAGATATTGGTAAGCAGCTAGGCGAGATAATCGAAGACTAAAGTTTCATAGTTGATATGTGTAGTGTTTTGTAGACGATATGATTATAAATATGTTCCTAATATATTTAATTTAATAATAATTTTATGGGTACTTTATTTAAACTTACCAACATTTGATATATATATGGTTGATAAGTCTAGTTACGTGTTTCTTTAAATGGAATACATAGTTACTTTGTTTTTGAATTGTAAAATTTTGGTTTTTTTTAATAAAATTAGAGTTTAAGTAAGTCTTTTGTCTTGCATTTTTTTAACAGAAATCAAAATTAAAGTCATTAATTCTTAATATTTTATTTATTAATGTTATACCAAGCTATATTCCAAATATATGTACGGTAGAGAGAGAAATCGGTTTCCTCTATTGGTTTTTTGAACATTATTATATAGTTTGTGTATTCTGTTTTTAAAGATTTTATTTATTAAGTGTAGTGGGTAATTGTTTCTTGTTAGAGCTTTTTGCTACTTCTATAGTGGTCTAAACTGAGGATCTGATAATTGGATGGCTCTATCGGCTAATCCGATGATAACCGACCTTTTTGGGAAGCTGGTGTAATATACCATGAGGTTTTAATTTTATTATCTATTTTATGCATCTAAAAAATTGATTTTATTATCCTTTTCGGCTTCAAATAAAAATTTAAACACCAAAAAAATTAAAAAAAATGTACTCAATTCCTAAAATATAATGCATGCTCGAGGAGATTACAGACAAATTAATTTATAGAGAAAACAATTTGAACGAATTTTTGTTGTCTCGTCAATCTTGGAAGATATTAAAATTTAAAAGAAGGGAAGCTATTGTAATCTATTCTGACTTGTATTTTCTCCGATTTGTAGTAAGTCTAACATTTTGTGACTGATATTGACCAACCTAAAATAAACTACCTAACATACTCATAAAAATCGGTTGTGTCGCCTCAAAACTTTCCCGACAAAGTATAATATAATCTAAAATATGTGACCTGGGTGTTCCTGATGTTTTCTTATCCCATGATTTGTCCATAAATAATGCGTACATACATAATAATAATAAACATTTTTGCAAGAGCTGAGATTTGAACTCAGGACCATCCGCATGCAAAACGCACTGACCACAGCGACGCTTATGCGAATTAAGTGTATATATCTATAAGACCAACAGTAAGAACTCTTGACCTGCAGAGTCTCATAAGAGAAGTTTTAAGACGTGAAAGATTAACTTAGGATACTAATTGAGAATATAGAGAGAACCATTTATCCTTCTGCTAGCATCACCCAACATATTTGGGTATCAGCAACGGCAACGCTTCAGCCGGTGGTCTCCAACCGTTTCGTCGTTGACGCCAAATAATGCAAAACTATATAATGATTTTTTTCCGCTATGCCACAAAATTATTTATTTTAGTATAGTGACGGAGAAAAGTTCTTTTAATAAAACAAATAATGATTTTGGTGTTGGATTTGTGTCTTTACATATATTTCAATAATCGATTAACAAAAATTTGCAGTAGCAGTTAAATGGTTAAAGATGTTGTGTACCTATTATACCTATATTATAAGTCCCCTCTCTGATCAAAAATAATGTTGTATTTTTTTAAATACAACAATACTAAAACATACTAAAACATACATAACAAAACATACATACTACATACATACTAAATTATACATATATTGCATTTAATTTGGCACAACCTTAATTTTTCTGTTGCTAATTTAGTGGCTTCCATTTTAAAATTCCAGACAGAATAAAACACCTGAATTCTCAAAGAAATCAGATGTTCGTGAATTCAAGAACTTTCCATTTTTCTAAAAACCCACCAAGGATACTATGTTACTGTCTATGGTTAAAGGTGTTTGTTGGTTTTAGTTACGTTTTATTAACTTCTTCTCAAAAGGGTTCCTTAAATTAAATGGGGATAATATAATTCCATAATGCACTGCACATAGTTAATAAATACTATTTACTTTCGTCAAAGATTAATCTACACAATAGATAGCCCAATGCATTAAAATCAGAACATCTCTAAGTATGCCTGCCACTACGTGGCGTAGACTAGCGTGTAAAGCATAGAGCAGTATTGTCACAGCCAGAAACCGTTTTGTAGTTTATTAATATCAAAAACAAAACGCAACGTATAACAATTATTTAGATCATTTGCAACAGATATGCACCGGCAATGCTGTATTGTCAGAGAGAGAAATTGATGAAATTCTGTATTAATCTGGAGGGGATACGCAGGGAGGGTAGAAAAAAAAACAAGCGAATGTGGTGTGTGTCGTGCTGTTGCCAATTCGTCGGTAAAAGAAACACACAGGGTGATTTATTACAAGTACAGTATTGAAATAAAAGCCTAATCTCTATGAATTAAATTTAATATAATAATATTTAATCCATGTCATACATGTTTCAAGACTAGACCAGTCCCATGATCAGTGGCGAACAATCGTTAAATGAAAAGCTTTTAGATAGAAACATACTTTTGACTAAATATTTCACGTAGACAATGTGGCAAAGATGTAACAAGATTGTTGTAGATCTTATAATACCTATAATAAAAAAATTATCAGTGCTACCTATATTATATTAGGTATACCTATTATAATAGTCTGTCTCTTCATCAGGTATAAGTTCCACTTTATCGGTTTAGGTACTTAAATTTTACTTCTTTTTAATGTTTCTTCGGGTAAATAATAAGTTCGGTAGGAATAGGGCTTTGGGTATGAAACAAAAAAGATAGAAAATAGAAATTTGATATAGGGGTAGTTCTAAGCATTTACAAGTTTGTGACGTGTAGCGATTTTCGATGCCGCCCCCGGAGGTATACATGAGGGCGGCGCAATGCCGTTTTAAATATTTCGTTTCGCTTTCTTGGAAAATAAAAAATTATAACTGATAACTGAAACTTAGTACTTAATACGTGGGCGTAAGAGGTAAGCTCACTTCACAGGTCTCTATTAATGAAAGAAAGTTAACATTTTGAGCATCTGCGTAAAATTAAATGTATCCGTTTGGTGGGTAGTTTTGATTACAATAAGTCGGTGCCAAGCCCAAGCCCGAAACAAAATAAATCTATATTTACCTACTACCTATTTGGCTTGGTACCGACTATTATGTGCATTGTTGTCTTTTGAATGATATTTGTATTTTGTTATTTTTCGTATTTTTTATTAGTTCTTTTGACAGCTCTGGTGTCATCAATACACCTGTATCCCGCATTGCACCAAATTGCGATGCTATTGAACAAGCATATAATCCTAAATATAATATTCTTTTTGAACTACCTGTATCTCGAAAACCAAGCCGTAGCGGACCCATGTACATATGAAATTTGTATCTTAAAATTAGTCAAAGAATCACCCTTTAAAGTTTGTACAAGTACTTATGCAACACCCTGTATACATAGATACTTTGATTTGCAATTTGCAAATCTGTCAAACTAGGTAATGCTGTTTTTTTTATTTACTTTCAAATATGGTGTTATGTAATTGTATTCAAATTAAATGTTTGGGGATGATATTTACGAGTTTTATTTTTTTATATAGAGAAACTGTTATTCAGTTTTTAAGGATCAATCTGAAGCAGACGATTGTACTTGTTAAAACATGAAAAAAGTTATTGTCGTGATAATTTTAACACCCTGTTGGTGGGTTTTTAAAGCTTTTTACGAAACGTGTTAACAATACAATCTACATAAATCGTTAGTTTTTTAAAGTTTTATGATCATTGCACAAAAACCAATATTAGGGAGACTGTAAGTTTTTTTTCAATTCGGCGTTGCAGAATTTGAACCTAATTGTGATAATTGTGTTATTTTACTAGTATAGATATTTTTGAGTAAATTAATTCGGTTATAATCGATGAGTAGAATCTTTGGAGTAAAATACATTTCACAAAAACCCTGAACCATATTTCTCAATAGATTTAAATTTTCATTAAAAACAGATTAAAAATTCTAATTTTTTACATCCTGCATTTCGAAACCGTATTTTTTTAAATAATTATTGTCATGCTGGAAATTTCAAACCTTATTTACTTCAGCAACTTGTAAAAAGCACAGCCTTTTTAATATTAACATTTCTTAAAATCGATATTACGCGATAACGATGACTTTCTATCAATATCACAGAAGGATACATTTATTACGTATATAATTTGTTAGATTTTACATCTCCGAATTGAAACACACGCAAAAAATGTGCATAAAAAAGTTAGGGTAGCATTTCACGCCTGTATGCCCCTTTAATTTACCCGCCTCTGAGATTTATTTTTTCATAATGTTAACGACAAGTTGAATCTGCTGTTTGAGTTTGATCCTTAAAACTGAATCAAGTAATAACCGGAAGTCCTATCTATAACGCCAAATTTCGTTAATTTAAATATAACTTTTTGATGCATCCTTATATCCGAAATTTAAAATTAAATGACTAAAATAATATTATTTTAGTCATTTAAAATTATTGTCTAAAACATTTAATAAACCAGCCCTGTATATTTATACTATTATAGTAATTTCTTTTATTTTCGTCCATACACATTAATCTTTGCGTAGATAGGTATACGTATACCATATAATTTTAAACAAAAAACACTGCTGCACAGTAGTACATATATGATACCTATAATATAAAAACTCCCACCTCGTAGGGGAAAGTATACTCGTCCTTGTCTAACATTGCCCATATGATTATTTTATTTCAACACAATACATATAACGCCATCTACAATTTCCATGGTTGCATGTTTTTCTAATAGATGTAGCTCGTGTCGAGACAGTTTCAATTTTTGTTTTATTTCCCATATACGCTGACTATCTATTGTGTAGATTAATCTTTACTTTCGTCAAAGATTAATGTACATTAATAATGTAAAAAAGCCAATGAAGAAAACGAACGTCTGTAAGTTGTAACATTCGCTTCAGGTGGGAATCGAACCCACTTCTCACGCTTTCCGGGCATTTGCTCTACCATTGAGCTACCGAAGCACTGGTGATAGTAGTGCATAAACGCGATACTATTATACCAATGTCCCCTCCAACTCACAAACGCTATGCTATTTTGTGGTTCTGCTCAGTGTTGTTGCTGGCAAAAAAATTTTAGTAATAGAAAATGGTGTGTAATTGTAATAAACGTAATAGATTTATGTTTAAAAAGTAATAGAAATGTAACAAATGGAACTACATTATAGGTTTGTTTTCACAAGCGTCAGAAACATTCCGGATTCTGCGCAAACCAATTACACTGCATGTCAACAACGTTATGCTCAGAATCCAAACTGTTTCTGGTGGTTTCTTTCGGAATTTCGGACCCTTGCTAGAACAAACAAAAAATATTATATATATATATATATATATAAGCTAAGGGAAAATATTCACTTAAAGTGACTCAACTAGTAGTTGAATAAATTCTATATATATTATATAGAAAAGCCAAATGAAGAAAACGAACGTTTGTAAGTTGGAAAAAACATTCGCTTCTCATTATTTCATTATTTAAACATTATCTTTAGAAACACCTATAAATACAGATAATAACAAAGGATAAACTAAAGAACTAACAAAAAGATAATAGAAAACAAAAAGGATACTCATCCAATAAATACTTAGATCTAAACTAAACTAATATCACAAGTAAAGATGGTGACAAAGGATAAACTAACAAAAACAAAAAAAGATAATAGAAAACAATAAGGATACTCATCCAATAAATACTTAGATCTAAACTAAACTAATAATATAAAAAATGGTATTATGTATTAGGGTATTAATGGTATCGACATTTTTTAAAAATGTGTATAAAAATAGACTTGGTATGCGGCTGTGATATGGGTGACAAATACAATGCAATGCAACGTTTTGTAAGTTGAAAGTAAGAAAAAACGTAAATCTTAACCCCAATAAGCGCCCAACCATTCTCTAAAATGTTAAATCTGCTGAATAGGGATTTTCGTGGTTCGAAACGGCAAAAGATAATAAATAACTCGTTACTTGGTTCATAATTAAAGCATTCACAATTAGCATCCTTTAATAATTGATTTGTAAAAATCAAATCACTGCATGTTTCGATACTTAGTCGGTTCCTTAATTTCGATTTAATTAGATTTAACTTCGAAAAAATTCTTTCTGCTGCCGCTGAAGAGTGGGGCAGTGCTAATAATGCAGATATTAATTTTTTTAAATTAGGAAACATTGGCTCGTTTAAACCATTTTTGATATTAAAGACTGTTCCCCAAAAATTCGGTAACGCTCTCTGAATCGGCTTTAGTTTTGATTTCTTCGAAATCCAAAAGACAACGCCACTCTTCGTTCAATCCATCCAGATCCGATACCAAATCAGGGAAATAAATTTTAAAGTCAGTAATTGACGTAACGGTGCCTGATAAAATTATTTTTGGAGTTAGAATTTTTAAAGATTTTAATATCGGATCATTGAAATCAAATCTACTCTTTATTTGGGTGCACAACTCAATATAAAAATTTAGACAATCAATTTTTATTTTATTGACATCTTGATTTAAATTATATTGTTTTATTACTGATTTCTTGGGCACCTATATACATTTTTTCTACTGTCATATAAAAAGATGGATTTGATATATCAATCAAATGCACGATTTCTCGATACTGGGTTAAAAATTTAGATTCTATAACATTTCTTAAGCTATTTTTATAAATAGCGATTATCCTATCATGTAAAAGATATAATTTTGGAGATTCACTTTGGAATTCCATATGAATTTGTTCACTATTTTTAAAATATATGATAGAAAATAAAAATATAATTTAAACGATTTATCGTTTAAGGCATGTAAAATCAAATTAATATTATCAGCGCTTTTTTTTCTTCCATTAGGACAGCCGTAAAATGTAATATTAAGGCAGGCCATTGTTCCACTAACTGACTAACCACTGATTCTAATGACAACCAACGAGTTTGGCCTAGTTTTAATATTTTATGTGGTTCAATAGTTGCAAAAACTTGGCACTCTCTTAATTCACACTGTCTTTTTGAGCTTTGATTAAAATAATTATAAACGTCACGTGTAAAATTTTCAATCGTATCTGGTAATTTAAAGCAGGCGGCAGATGCTGCTAAATGAAATGAGTGACAAGTGCAACCTAAAACAAAAATATTATTATTTCGCTGCTGAAACCGAGCTTTCACGCCTGTTTTGTCACCCATCATCACAGAACTGTTGTCTGCTGCAACCCCTACTAAGTTTTCAAATGGAATTTGATTTTTAGTAAGCAATGAAAAAATTGCATTAAAAAGTTACTCCGCAGTTGATGTTTGCAACTCTATCAATCCCAAAAAACTGTCTTTTACCTTCATATTATTAAAATATCTCGCCAATACAGCTAAACACTTGGTGGTACTTATGTCCGTGGTTTCATCGATTATTAGAGAAAAGTGACATGATCTTAAAATATTCACAATGGAACTGAATTGGTACGGGCATGTTCGTTGAAGGCAGATATTTGTTCCTTTATTTCTTCCACAAACCAAGTTTTTAGCAATATTGGAATCTGGACATACCGATGATACCAACTGAGTTAAATCGTCTAAAGTCCTTAAAGGTAAATTATGTTCAGCAATAAACATTACAAGCTTGATTTCCGCAGATTTTACTTGCTTATCCAATGTTTTGGTTTTGCTTGTAGCCAATATTTCACGAATTTTTTTGTGTTGACGAGCGGCATTTATGTTTCGAACATGTATGTTGCTGTTCGCGTGCCTTTTAATGTGCGTTATATCACCGGTCAGTTCTTTATTACACACTGTACACATCATGTTTTTTTTTATCAACCAATCTTTTGTTGTAGGATCAACTCCATTCCATTTTTCGGTGTATTTTTGCTTATACAACTTGCGTTTTTTTCTTAAAGGTGAAGTAGCCGCACTAGTAGATGGCAATTGATTGAAGTCGGAATCACTTCTCGAACCACTGGAATCTTTTGGGGCTGGTGGTATCTGTTTTTTTATCACAAACCTAAAAAATAAAACGAACATTTTTTTTTGGTCTCTATAATTTCTATCAAAGTATTAAAAAAATACGGCAATATGCAGGACTATGCGGTTTGCGCTTCATTATTCAGTATTAGCTATACCCGTCAAAGATTAATACACTATTGTTAACTGTAAATTATATAAATAATTATTTTTAATTTTTACTTAACAACATATATATAGGTAGGTATGCGTTACTTACTTATCCATCCTTAAAACACAATTTATTAATAAATAAACACAATAAATTATAATAACACTAAACAACTTTCGTAATTCTAATTCACAAATTTACTGGCATGGTTACTCCCCGAATATAAGTAAGATTATACCATTTTACTCGCCAAGGGTAATTTCCCGAATATAGATAATAATAATAAACTTTATTTGGGTAAGCAAAAATATATACAATATAAGATTGCCCCCCAAAAAGGCAAGAGTGCAGCTAACATAGTTAGCTGATTTTACACTTATCCTCATACTACATTCATCCATCATCATGCATACCCTATTGTAATACTTAATAATAATAATATAATAATAATAATAAACAGTTTATTTGCAGACATAATATACAACATAATATACAAAAAATTACAACATACACAAGAAAAAAAAATATCTGCAAAAAGGGTTAGAAGGCAGTAAAACTGATATGCGTATCCTAACCCAGAAAATGAAATATAATTATTTATGACCCAAAAAGACAGATTATATATATATATATATATAAATACCATCTGGACAACACAATTATAAAATAGATAATAAACACCAAAAACAAAATTATCAAACAATATCTATACCAAATTCAATAGACTTTTTCGTAGTACTAATCGAAACGTCGAAGGTTTATAAGTCTTATAATTATGCAGAATTCCGTTATACGTGCAATAAATGTTGTAAGTAAATGAGCGCTCGAACAACAATGTACGGTGAGGAGGTGACGATAAAAGTCCTCTAAACCTGAGGTTGAGGTTATGCACGTCAGATCTAAAGCCAATTTTCCGATATAAATATGGAGGATGGTCGTGAAGTATCAATGAATGATAAAAACAGGCAGCATGATGAAATCTTCTATCTTTCATTGACAGCCATTTTGCGCAGATCAATTTGTGACTTATTGGATCATATTTCCTAATACCGTATATGTATCTCAAGCAAGACTTTTGCACCCTTTGAATACGATCCTTATCAGACTGAAGTAAACAAGGGCCGTAGACAATATCACAGTAATTAAAGCTACTTAAAACAAGTGCATCTGTGAGTTTGATTTTCAAATGCTTAGTGAGACTATGTCTGTGTGGGTACAGCATTTTCAAAGCAGAATAGGCCTTACTGATACATTTTGTGACATGGCCTGTAAAACGGAGATCCGAATCCATCTCAACTCCCAAATTCCTAGCTGAATTAAAATAGGTTATAGGTGTGTCGCCAATGCTAACTATAAGACCCTGATGAACCAACGTCTTGTTCCTACCAAACGCCAACATCTTTGTCTTGGATGGATTTATTTTTAAATTATGTCTATCTGACCAAGACAAAAGTGACGTCAAATCTCGTTGTATTTGTTTACATGCGTTGACGATATCCTCTGTATAAAATGAAAATCTAAGTTGACTATCGTCCGCGTACATATAGGGGCTACAAAAATTTAGACAAGATGGAAGATTTGACGTATATAAGCAAAAAAGTAAGGGATCCAGAATCGATCCTTGTGGAACACGCAATATATGTTTAAGCGATACAACTGAAATATAACAATAAAAAAAAACACTTGCTGCCAAAGTTATTAGTAGTGACAATATTCAAATATAATATATAACATCGTAAAAACCGTCCATATACAAAGAAAATAACTCTATATTAACTAACAAAAATAATTCTATAAAATTCTAGAAAATTCTCCGACTATCCCAATACAGCCTCTGTCAAGAGAAATTGTTTCAGATTGCATTTGAAAGTTGACTTAGACAGAGATTTGAAACGTATATTTAAGTTATTATATGTTTTAGCTATATTATACGTAAATGACCTTTCAAAGATTCCCGTCCTATGCGTAGGTGGTGTTAAATATCCCCTAAATCGTAGGTTGAGATTATGTACATCAGTACGAAATGTAATTCTACGGCACAAATAAGCGGGTCGCCAGGCAATTGAAACGTTGTGATACAAGCAGCACATATGAAGATACCGCCTATTTTTCATGTCCAGCCAAGGAATTTCCTTCAACTTATAGCTGACGGGACACCCCCTTCTTATACCGTATATAAATCGCACACAACACTTCTGAATTTTCTGGATTCTCTGGAAAGTAGCCGCAGTAATGCATGGACCATAAACAACATCGCAATGATTGAACACCGACAACACCAAAGAATCGCACAACAGAACTTTTAATTTGGTAGCATTTTTAAATTGCAGTCTTGATGCACTGCGAAATGTGTTCATCAAATCGCAATTTTGAATCAATATATAATCCCAATGTCTTTGTGCTCTGCTTTATGGGAAGCAATTCATTACGAATTTTAATTACGGGTGCTGGAAGTCTAGAAATATTTGCTCCCCACCAAAAAACATTACCACGCTTTTATTTGGATTTAGAGTAAGAGATTGCCTTTCTGCAACTGTGGCCAAAAGTTCCAAATCTTCATTGACACACTGACAGCCAGACCGGAAAACACTAGGATGAAAGGAGTACAGAAGCGTTGTGTCATCGGCATAAGCTTTAACGAATCATTTTCTAATAAAGTTAGGGAACTGCGACGTATATATGCTAAATAGAGTTGGACCGAGAATTGTGCCTTGAGGAACACCTCTATTGATATCCAATTCATCAGATAGTAATTAGATAAAAATGTTACTGCCCGTTCTCCCAAGCCGATATATTTTAAAATATGTCTCAGTGTCTCATGGTTCAATGTGTCAAACGCCTTAGTAAAATCCAGGAACACTGCTATTGTACAATTCCCTTGGTCGATCCCCTCGAATATTTGGTCTGTAAGGTCAAGAAGAGCAGTGGCGCAACTATGTCCCTCCCGAAATCCAGACTGTGCATCTGGTACAATATGATTACGATCAACATGGTCAACCAATTGTAACTTCACAACTCGTTCCAAAATTTTAGACAAAACCGATAAAATATATTTCCAATTCTGTGACTTCTTGAAAATTTAATTTTGTATTCACAGAATCTTTAATCCCGTTGTAGTAAAACGAAACATCGAATTGCGACGGATTATCAGGAATGCTATTAACAAAATGTTTATTTATCTCATCAGCCGTACCGATATTCCCAGGAATATGTTTTACGTTATTTTTAATTACATTTAGATTCTTTAGGGACTTCCATATTACGTTTTTCCTTTCTGAAACATAGAATTAAGATAAGCCTTTTTTTCTCTTTTTATAGCTTTGTTCACATGATTCATAAGGTCCCGATAGTACTGATAATGCTCTGGCCGCCTCGAGGTCCTAAACCTATATTTTGCCTTATCACGGAGTTTCATAAAAAAAATTATATTTTTGGTAATCCACGGTTTGTTCGGTTTTTTAAAACGCATAGTTTTAAGCGGACAATGAATATCCATAAGATTTATAATATTTGTAGTAAATAATGACACTTTAGAATCCACATTATCGTAATCATATAAATTGCGCCAGGGTATTGCTCGCAAATGTTCATATAAAACATCCAAATTGACGTTTTTAAAATCTCTGTATGAACATGAAAGTGAATGCCCACCAAGAGTATCAAAAACCAACTGTATATATATCATCTCATGATCAGAGATATCCACATTAGCTGTACCGGCGTTCGACACTCTAGACCGATCAGAAACAAGCACATGATCTATTAAAGTCTGAGAGGTCAATCCGATTCTAGTGGGAGCATCTATTATTTGACTTAAACCAAAAGTATCCATAAGTTGTATGTAAGATCTAGTAGATGAATTTTCGAAATTAAATAAATCAATATTGAAGTCACCCACACAAATAATTTCATCTGTAGGTGGAAATAATTCTAAAAACAAATTTTCCAAATTATCAATGAATATATTCTGGTTAGATGACGGTGGATTGTATATACAGCCCACTAACAATTTTACCCCATTAAATAATAAACATATCCAAATGCTTTCAATACTTTCATCATTATGCTGTATGGTGAAAAACGCCAAACTTTCCCTTACATACAAACCTACACCTCCGCCTCTCTCACATCTGTCTTTTCGTAAAAAAACATATCCATTCAATTGCAATAAATCATTAGATATCTTTGGCTTCAGCCAAGTTTCACTAACTCCTATGATGTCATAATCACCTGTCTGAAAATAGCCAGAGAAGTCTCCAAAATGTGCTACTAAGGACCTTACGTTTAAGTGACAGATTTTAAGTTCATTAGCCATAACAAAAATTCAAAATTTTCAAGATTTTAAAACTAAACTACTTGGTAACAGATGTGCTTATCTATTTTTTAAGTTCCTCAATGTGCTTTGCATCCTTAATTCTAATTGCATTCACTCCTTCTTTCTCTCTAACATAAACATTACCATTTTTACACCACACGAATTTAAAACCACTATTCCTTAAACACTTTGCATTATTGAATAATTGTCTAATTTCCTTATCCATTGCTTCGTTAATATAAATTCTTGTTTCTTCACCATTGATGCCACAATCCGTCGTAGTCATAATGCCCTTATGTTTACGCTTTTCCAGAACTTCATCTCTTCGCTCATTTGATTTGAAAGTTATCATAAGAGGCCTGCAAGGCTTCTTACTTGGCAAAATTTTTGCATCAAAATCAGACTCCTGAACTTTAACTTCCAATTTATTACAGCGGTCTGTACACAATCAGTCGGTGTGCAACGGGACCCGAAGACAGCCAAGCTTTTTCTTTGTTCTACGCGTACATCTTTATGAATTTTATCTTTAATAACCTCAACATCACGCTCAAGATTATTGACTTTGTTTTTTAGTTCGTTGTTTACTTTACGTAGTAACGCCTTTTCCTTTTGAATTTCCTTGATGGTACGGCACATATCCTCAATTGTTGACCATTTGTAATTTAGAGATTTTTCCAAGTCCGAAAACTTTCTATTGAAAATGTTTAAGATATGATCCATATCCAGGACCTTTCGCGGACTTGAAATCGAGGTACCCGGCAACTCATCTTCCGTAACATCGTAATCATCCTCCTCTTCGTCAATTGTAACAATACAGACTTTACATAACCACTTTTTGTATGTCTTCATTTTTTCGTACGTTGTGAGCTCTTCATTGGATAGCCCAGAGCAAGACTTGAATGATAACATTTACCACAGCCGCCTTTACATTTGATACTGTATTGTGACTTTGTAACATTTTTGCTGCAGGCAGGACAGACATATGTCTTTTTTCGCGTCATATTCTTAATATTTTGCTATATTAAACTATCCAGCGTTTGTTAATATATTTTAATAGCATTAAATAGTTTTCGATTATTAATATTTCAAACAATACGAATTCAAAAAATTTTCAGGTGCAATGGAAATACTACCGACGATAGTGGGTGTATAGCTGTTTTATCTTATCAGATAAACATATTTTAATACAATATTATTAGCGTTTATTACCAAAATCACAATGGGATTTAACTTATTATAAAAACCAATTAAACCATTGAACTCAGCACATTTTTTTGAACATTTTGATACACACTTAAAATATAATCGCGTTCTGCAAACCTGAATAACGAAAATATTCTTCAGAGAGGAGCAAACGTGGTTCACTTCACTATTTAATTTAGGTCTGTTCCAACCCCGCCGAAAACGGTTCGAGAACTGTTATTTTCTTGCGCAGTGGTCTTGTGAGTTACGCAGTTCACTGATATGTTCCAGCCGACCATATTATAGGAAGCCATGTTGAAGCTAACTGATTTGGAATATCTATTTTTTTTTATTTTAATTGAGTTTGAAAGTAATAAAAAAGTAATAGATTTGTTACAATTGTAATAGCAATAACAACACTAGTTCTGCTACTGTATCGACCTTCAGTTCGAAGGCATCAAAGACACAGACCACGTCGCAGTGTTTCTTCTATTGCAAGTCCTGCACGTCGTATTAAATACTATCACCAGTGCTTCGGTAGCTCAATGGTAGAGCAAATGCCCGGAAAGCGTGAGAAGTGGGTTCGATGAAGCGAATGTTTTTTCCAACTTACAGACATTCGTTTTCTTCATTGGCTTTTCTATATAATATACATATATAGAAATTATTCAACTTCAAGTTGACTCATTTTAAGTGAATATTTTCTGTCTTTGTATTTAATAATGTAATGTACATTAATCTTTGCTTTCGTTATTTTGTAATTTAAAGTTTATTTCGTATATTTTCAAAATCTAATTGACCATTCCAGAATGATATCCAACGTTAGCTTTAGTAAATATACATTCTAATTCCCATGTATATAGAAATCCTCCTGCTGTGCATACTGATAGGTTTTGATCTATAAGTTAAGCTTGCTGTAAGCAGGAGTTACTGTTATTAATTTATTAAGCTATATGTTTAAGTGATTAAAAGTAAACAAGATTTAGATTGGATGCACGTAATGGAAAACTATTTTAGATTGGGAGCTACTGAAAGAGCATATTAATGAGCGAAATTTTGCGATACAGGATTATAATTACTATTTTCGAAATGTTGGCGACATGCCGGTTATTTCAGTGTGTGAGGTGCAGTATTTGCTAAAATATGGGAACAAAAAATTTTGTAACGCGGTGGTTTCCTTTAACATGATTGATGTTCGTTAAAAATTCATCACTTATCAAAATGAATGAATATGAGATATTTTGTTAATTAAATTAGCTGTACAGTAACTTTAATGCAAATACGAACTTATTAAAACTTTTTATTAAATTCAAAATTAAACCTTCGTCTTTCATTCAACTCATGTTTATTTAACGCGATATATGAGTTTATTGAAGTTTTTTACTCTCTTCGGTCAACGTGTAAGTACACCGCCGATATATATATTCGAATTAATAATCCAACCGCTATTTAAAAGAAAACCGCTTTAGTTTTTGTGTAATTTTTGTGATTGGTTATGAAGAAGTGTGAAGAAGTGGAGTAGCCGGCCGGCAAGAGACTAATAAGAACGGAGTTCAGGTAAGGGCTTCAATAACTCACGTTTTTTTATGTAATCGGAATTCTTCTTCTTTGAAGGTTTAATTTTAAGGTAATATCTTTGGTAAACTCCAGCATGAAATACGATAATCAAAAAAGTAATTCTACAGGAATGCCCACCGAAAACTTACTTTTTGGGGACATATTATGTTTTGGTATATGTTTAACTTCAACCGCTTTCAATAAAAGACATATCAACTCAGAGTCCACAAGATCTTACAACATTTGCAGTGAAATTGGTAATTATGTTGATTTAAAGAAATCCTTTAAGTATACATGTATTGTAAATCGAAAGCCTTGAAAATATTCACGTTTTTCTTTTGGTCAAATTCTCGTAATTGCAATGTAAAAATGGTTTTGGGAAGTAGTTAATATTTCTTCCAATATTGCAGGTCCTTGGTCTTGGTATTGAAATAAGTTTAGCTGACCTAAACAATATAGGTACAACATTTTAAGTCATAAAAAGGTATACCGTATTACAAACAAATTTTATCAGTTTCCTTAAGAAATCTATCATCTTAAAAAACGCTTTAAAATTGTGGGACACTTGCATTTCAATCGTAAGTGTCCTGTGTCCAAAAGACAGAGAATCTAACGCAAGTTGAATATTGATGAAAGTATCTACACGATTGGAGAACTTGCAGAGTTGTTCAAAAGCACAACGACTTCTGACCTTGATGAAAACAACCAGAATCAAATTACTTTTCACTTGCCATTGAGTCACACTGCACTGCTTCAAAGACATAATACGATCATTAAATGATAGTGAGATTCCTAAACAACCGAAAGACGGAGATAGCATAAGAAAGCCTAAGGATGATATTGGAGAAGCATCAAGTTAACAAGACCGAATAGAACAACATTTATTGAGTCATCAAAGAATAAGAACTTTCTCAAAATAGTTGAGTTCTTTGAGTATGCTTTTTTTTGTCTGTCATCAGTACATTGTTTTAATTCTTTAGTATAAAGAGGTTTTTTCTTTTTACTTTCCCGCACAGGGAAAGTTTTGTGAACGCGCAAAATTTTTTTTGGAGATAAAGACCGATATAACCATTTTGAATTTCGATTAAGACTATTTCGAGACCGAAGTATGTCTGTTGTATGTGTGTATGTATTCTAAGACGGTAGCGTCCAAACTCTTTAACCAATTGAGCTAAATTTTGGTGTATGAGTTTGGGGTAGTCCTATGATGAACCCATTAGTTTTTGGTTGAAATCGCTTTAGCCCTGTGGTAGGGGGTAGGGACACAACTGCCAAATTTTTAAATAAATAGCAGTAGAGGTCGAGTGATATATCATTTTAAATCATTTTTTATCTGCTTTCCAGCGATATGTTACTTTTGATATTTGCCCCCATAATTCTCGAGCAAATTGTAATTGTAATAATGAAAATAATACAATTTTAATAATAATAATATTTCAAATTCTGTTTCGTTACGCAGGTCATATATTTTTGATTATATTATAACTTGTCGGGAAAGTTTCGGGGTGACAC
This sequence comes from Apoderus coryli, assembly GCA_911728435.2. Taxonomy (NCBI): domain Eukaryota; kingdom Metazoa; phylum Arthropoda; class Insecta; order Coleoptera; family Attelabidae; genus Apoderus; species Apoderus coryli. The sequence goes on along the minus strand of OU452198.1, from coordinate 29,744,521 downwards.
AACCGATTTTTTTTTTTAATCTTTAATGTATAGTTGTATAGTATGATGTGTTTATTTTATGCTTGAGTCTACATAAATATATTCTAATATGAATGGATTGCCGTTATATTTATGTTGAATCAATACCTTTAAGTAAGTTTTTATTTGTTGCAGACATACTTTAGTGAAAGTAGTTATTAGAGCATTATTATTAAATTATTAATAAATTTAATTTTAATGTACTACAGTATTATTGAATACGTATTGATGGTTACTGCATCAAGTATGATTTGTTTATTTGTAATATAAATAATAATAAACTAAGAATATTCTTGCCAATTCTAGTAGGATCAATGATAATCTGAGAAAACCTGTAAGGGCTGAAACATCGGGTAAACGAATTGATTTGATTCAAAAGCAAATTTTCATTAACATCTCCGATGCATATAACTTCATCAAAACGTGGTAAATATTCAGAAAATATACTATACAAATAGTCAACAGAATCATGGTTTACGATAGAACCCCAAGAATTATTCAATTAGTCTTCATTTTAAAAGATATCAAATGCTTGCACAACCGTTCGGCAAACCAACTCTCAAATCAACCTCTCTATAGTGTAGATCATTTCTCACATAAGACCCTCCTCCCACGATGCATTCTCAAAAAAATATATCCCACAACATCGGCCACAGTACTTGGAAAGGTACACTAGTGACCCATGTTTCAGTTATTACAAAGTGAAAATATTTCGTTAATATTAAATTTTTTAATTCAATAGAAAGAGATCTAGCATAATATGTGCAGTATGTTTATGTTTTAGATGCAATATTTTTTATTCTTAACTAAGCATCATTATTAAAAATGTTTGTCAGGCTAATAAATTTAACGTAGCCTGAACAACAACAATTAATGAATAAAAAGTAATGTAAAAATTTCTGCAAAGCAAAAGTGGTGCAAAATGTTACAAGAAAATAATCAGCAAGTTATGACAATGGCAATTTATTATAATTGTCAAACTTTATCCGTTAAAACCATTTGAGAAGGTTTCGAACTCTGTTTTATGAAAAAAAGAAAAAAGAAAGGGAACTACCACGAGTCCGTAATAAATATATTACATTTTTAACAAAATATAATATATCTTCCGTAAAAAATATTTTAGTTTAGCTTTATTGTATGTAACAATAGAAATCCTTCGCTGAAAAGACATATTCTCACCCTACTTTACTATGAATACGGATGCAAGCTACTTATGAGTTTTCCTCTTTTGTGTGGAATTGCTCTCTCTTTTTTATTTTATGTATGTTTGGAAGAACTGGACCTTTATTTTATGGACGATTTAATTTAATTTATAACTGGACATGAAGGGTTTGATAAAATTTATTTTCATATATTAAAAGAAGAGCTAAGAAAGAATGTGGACATCATCTGGGTAGAAAAGGTTATCTACTTTTCTAATTTATAAATTGTATTTTATAAGGATTAATATTAGGTGTATATCAGCGAACGTAGCGATGAATTACTTAAATGTTTTAAATAATAACATTGAATCTATTAAACAAATATAGTATAATTCTAAAATATAGAGTGTTATCTATGTTTAAAGGTAAAGCCTAACTATGAAGCTACTCTACTTAACCATACAAAAACAGGGACATATACAATTTTATTTGAAATTTAATAGAAAATAACAGACACAATAATGCTCAAAGTGCAATTATTATCCAACAGTAATTTAACTTGAGAAATTAAAATTAAAAACTAAAAATATAATCGTATACATAACAGAAATCACAATGCCTAAGAACCAATATTTATATATATAAAGTAACTTAAAAATATAATAATGTGAAAATTATTACTACTGAAGATCGTAAAATAACTTTTGACGTTCCCTACGAAAACTATAATAGTTCAGGTATTTAACATAATCAGGAATACCATTATACAGGGTGAACTATCACTCAGTACAAAAATTTTAACTAGAGGTAGAGGAAAATAAGATTTAACAGAATCTGCTTTCAAAAAATTTCCAACATTTTTATTAAGGCTGAAAATAATTTTTTTGTAAATCATGTTAAACTCCCTTTTTACGACGCCTATGAACGCCTGCCCAACTGAAGTTTAAATTAGACATTAGCTTAAAGGTTATGATACAGCGCCATGTTGCCAAGTGTATCGATTTACCGAGCATTTAATGTAAAACATTTATTTAGAAAATGTAGATGATTATGTGACTTCAATCATGCGAAATATTAAATATTAAGTAAGCTCCTACCTTTCGGATAGGTCTAACATGCCATGCCGCCATGATTTTTGAACTTCCTGGGGACCGCTTGATTTACCTCGTCCACTCTTCTTGTTTAATGTCAGGTACTCAGCCCGACGATCACAAGGTGGATCGCATCCGTTAGGAAAACTCCAAAGGGCAGCAAAAAACACTCAAATGCAAATAACACTAGCACTTCAAAGCACTACAACAGCAAATGTTCAAAGAGACCATCGTTAACTTCACCACACTTGTTGATGCGCTTAACCACTGAACTACTTCTAGTACCTGTACCTTTTGTATGTGATACGGTTGAAACCAGTTCTCCTTCAGAATCCTCCTTGTTCTGAGATATTCCCAATCTTTTTGTAATCTCCGTAGTACTTATGGACGGTTCCTCCTCTATTAAATTTAGTACAGCCACTACATGTTCGAAATTATTCTGTCCTCCTTGTCCACCCGTTTGAGCTTGCAATGTACCAGTATCTCACAAACGTTGTACTTACAACATTTACAAATGTGCGAGGACTAGATTAGGCATGTCTTTCCTATTTGGAAAACGTCTCCGGTATTCCACTGCCGCCCGATTTGCTCTTTCTTTGCATTTCCCATAGGTAGGTATAATATTATTACCATGTCTGTTAATTCCGCGTTTTTCAATAATTCAATTCAATTTTCAAACATTCACAAATCAATAAACTAATATAATAATTCGACGTCAGAAACGCGATGACAAATGACAAAGGAAAACATTGCCATATCGATATTATCAAAATATCGATATATCGGAATAAAAAATATCCATAGTCACATCGACAATTTACGCTTCATTGTAACGATATAAAATTTAGCAGATATATCAATACATTTTATTGGATATACCGCTGGGCTTTGCCAACGATAGTGCCGATGTATCGGATCAAACATCGGTATTTATTAACATTAGTGTAGTTTCTAGTTATTGTTGTATTTATACTAAAAATATTACCATTTTATCGGTTGAAAATGTACGATATCGATTGTTCAAATTTCATAACAAACTCGATCGATAGTAACAAAATCTGCATAATAATTATTCGTGAATGCAGGCTTGCCAGATTTGGCCAAAAAAGCGATGGTCAATAGGCGCTAAATATTCTTAGTTAGCTCTTGGCTTCCAAATCTAATTCACCATGCATCCCATCATTAATATTTATGTTATTTCATAATAATGATAATAATATTTCCGACAAAATTTTTGTGTAGTGTACGTAGGTAACCCGTTTTATCAGATGTGTATTTTCTTCTGCGTAATGTGTAAAGTATGCAATGTGCAATTTCTAACGTCTAATGTAATGTAAAAACAACCATAGTTACGTGAGAAATTAACCTCAAATTATTTCGTAGGTAATGATGATTTTGAGTTTTACGTTCCTTTTATACAAAATTTCAAGTGAGGGCGAGTGGTAGGTGATTATGCCACATCAGCTAATCTGATCTGAGAAATATGTGTGTTATAAACTTGACAACACGTTAGGCTGTTGGTTGACAGATGACGTCGAAGTTGTCTGCACAATAGATCAGGTGTCCCGGGCAGTTACTAACCTATTAACCGATATTTTATTATTTTTGTGTTTACATTTTCGTCCTGTTTGGAAATAAGGATTTAAATAAATTGAAATTAAACAGGCATTATACATTTTAGTCCCAGATAAGTAAGTACTAGTTTTACTTATCTGGGGTTTAGTGGCAATGTTTAGTTAGTGTTTGTGTGTTCAAAATGCAAAAATATCATTTAGAAGTTTGCAAAAACGAAGAAATTATCTACAATTTGGAGTATTCCAGATTGATTCTTATTGATCAAATATTATAAGACAGCGCCGCTACAACAATTTAAAATAAATCGGCAATAGCGAATATTAAAAAAGTGTGCATTTAGTGTATCTACTTCTCGGAAATCTGTTGTGTTTTTAGTGTATTCAATAAGTATGCAAAAATATCGTTTTAGGAGTTTGTTGTTTGCAAAAACGAAGAAGTAGTGTACATCTGCAGTAGTAATTATGGATTTATTTATCAGGTATTATAATAATTATTTCAAAAATGTTCATTTTCACCTCTCTACAATTGGCAACGCCGCGTACTGCGGTTTGTAGGTTGGAAGCCATCGTGAAAAATAATTGTCATAGGCGCCGATTTACCAGGGAAAAACGTGGATTTGCCCCATTTTGTAAACATCGAATAAAAATTCCGAAACAAATTTTTTATGGTTTTTCATGCTTTCCTGAGCATGTGGTTAAAATTTTTGTACTGAGTGAGATAGTTCACCCTGTATACAACACATGCTTGATAAGAAAAACTTCTTCTAAACATATAGGTGATCTGAATCTTGGAAGTCTTAATGCACTTTGACCTCTTATGTTGATATTACGTAAATCATGAAGAAATCGTAGTTTTCTCGAAGATAAGGTGCACAAATAATATCATAGACAAAAGTAGAGTAACCAAAGTTGGCGCTATTATTTATTTTCAACCATTCTAAATGATTTATTTTTATTGTAACCCGATCAAACTTTTTAGTGCGAAAACAAAACATATAGAAGCATTACGTTGGTATATTACTATACAATATGTTTGGTTTATGATGTTTCTGAAGCTTACTTTAGCATATTATATATCCTAATTAACATGGTATTGTCAGAATATAGGGGGCCGTGCCAACCCAAAAAAGGCTTTCTGATACCTTTTCTATGCAAAAGTCGTACTTTTTAAGGATAGCTTGGCATGAACTTCATCAAATAATAATATGGAAATATGAATGAGTAGGTATGCCTTCATCTTTACCATAACAACGAAATATTACATTTATTGCTGCTACAACATAACTATTACCTGAAGTTTAGGTACGAAAATAATTTGTTTACGAAATATATGTACTCGTATATAGATAACAAAGCAAAACTATTACAGATCACCATATTTTGACTTATTTGGGACAAAAATTTATTCTTCTTCTTTATTGTGAAGTAACTTTTTTTTTTATTTAAGAATAACTGCATCAACCCTGAGGGTTATTTGTAGGTGGTACAATTATTTTATACAATAGAAGTTGTTTACGATAGTTGACATTATGATATTCACTAGATAGCTTAAATTTATTTTACGTGGTGTTTTGATTCTTCCAAATGAGTTTCTTGTAAGTAGATTACGAGTTGTAGCATTTCCAATGGTGTATAGTATCCATTCATGTTCCATTGACGGATTGATTCGAATAGAGTGGACATGAATTGGATTTGGTTAACTTAGGTTTTTAGTGCCATTGTGAGGAGGCATCACTTTCGAGGTCTGTAGTTTCGATGTCCAGTCCTATTAGAATATTTTTCGTTTCGTTAGACGAGATTTAATGGATCTTTTTGTTAGATAAGTGTACACCGCGTGCAACATTTCGGTGACAGCTTCCAAATAGTTTGTACATTTTTTTATAATACTCACAGGATCCGTGGATCCATACGTATTTTCATAAAGGTCAACTAATTGATCATAGGTTAAAACAAACGATTTTGATTGGATATAATCTTTTGGAGGGGATAAGAGGACTTGTATATCGGAGTTAGTACTATTTCTTTTTTTTTGTGCTTCTTATAGAAAGTAAAAGAAAAGGGTCAGGATTCTGGTTGTCAGTTTATTCTATAGGAGGAGTAACTGTTTGGGATAGGTTGCGTTTGTAGTTTGAATTTAGAGGTAAAATTGTAGCAGTTGAAGGAGGTTTTGATACTACTTTTGTGGCCGATGAATGTTTTAGCACTGCCGGTGTAGGACGCTGTGGATCATTCAAAGACCTTAGTAACACAGGAGACAAAATATTTCATTGATAAAGTGCTTTCAAACACGAGCCAACATTACTTGTAAACAAGTAATGTGCAAGAGAGAGAAAGACTTATCCTTGTCGCCGTCAAGTTGCTCATTGGCAACGTTGTAATCTCCGGTATGCGTTCTGCAGCCAGTGGCGTACTGATCGCTGACTGCTTTTGAACTATGTATACAATACATAATATATAATTAATAGCATACATTAAAAAGCCAACGTGCCGAGAATTTAACCGCTATTCAACTTATTTTGAAACTGAAATTTAGTCGATATTTAATTGGAATGAGTTTTTCAGTAAAATAATTTAAATATTACCTAATATGTATAAGGTATTCGCTAAGAAAGTCTGTTAATCTTTCTTTGTAGTAGGTATTTCTTGATATAGCTGAAAAACCTTCATTTCGTATATCGAAAAAACGATACTTAAATTAATATATTTATGTATAATTTGAAGATAATCTAATTATAAAATCATTTTATGCATTACAAATAGGAAGTCAGGAAATAAAAAAAGGCACATTATTCTCAATAGTTTATTTTTAGCTATATATATTAAATTAAACACAATGATAATAAATAATAATTATCTACTATGAACATACAAATTAATTACGTTTTTGCAGACTTTATGCAGTTTCTATATCGCTTTTTAATAAGTATGAAGTCTATTTGATTGCGAATAATTCTTTCAGGGGTATGGGCGCTAGAGGTCCACGTATAGAGCCTTCTATTTGGAAGTTTAAAAAAGGTGTTTGAGACAATGAAATCATGTTCCTGGCAGAACTGAACTAGCCGGTCTCCTCTATCGTTTGCTGTACCTAATCCGGATATACCGGTAATATCCTCTCGTGGTGTACTTCCTACTTTGGCATTAAAATCGCCCATGATAAAAGTCACCTCTGATTTTTTCGCCAGCTTCACGGTACCTGTAATTTGTTCCTTAAAACTATCAATAGATCTTTTAATGATTTTACGCGGATTTTAAGTCGTCTAACTTGATTTTGTAAGGTGTGTATTCTTTTCCATTGGCACGTTATTTTATTTTTTAAAATTCCTATATTTTTTCTTCTCTTAGTAGGGGTTGAAAAGTCACTACTATCCATATCACCCGGATAACGCCTTTTCCTAAAAAATATCAAGCCCCTGGTAAATTATACTAAAAAAGAGCTTTTTATGAACAAATATCAAAATTTCATAACGGTAAAATGTAAATTTGAATAATGTACCAAATATACCAACATTTAGCTTCAGCCCCTTTATATCACCCGCTTCTGAAACATGTTGGTGTAATTTTACTTCCAATTTTTGCACTAGCTACAGGGGCTTCAATTATATCAGAATGGGATTCTCCTGCTTCTGATGCAGTTTCTGTCACAGAACTGGTTGAACCCTTGTTGGCTTCTAATAAAACTGGCTCTGGAGGTGCCAGGAATAGATTTAACAATTATACTTTCAGACCTAAAATATGTATTAATTCAATATATCAAAATATTAAAAAGCCTTTCTAAAGGATACCTTTTGACTAGGGACCCCATATTAGCGGTTGAAACAGTGGACTCCATAATAGTTTTTTCTAAGAATAGCTGAGCAATCCTAAAAATGGATATAAATGCGGTTAATGCACATACTTACTTAGCTAGTTTAATTTCATCCAAAAAATAATAATAACAGAACTTACTTAGGATATTCTTTCGGTATTGGAGGTGTTCCAAAAACAGATGAGTCCACAGACCTAACATCTGTGGTTGAGTCAGAGCTAGAAGAATATAAATTATTATTATAATATAATAAATATAATTATAAATATTTTTTACCTAGTGGATGCATCATCCAAAAATAAAACACCTTCACACCGTCGAGGATTTGCACCCTTTCTAACGAATCTTGCTCCCTTAGATTTCGTTGCCAGATCCTCTGGGAAAAAATGATCCGAGCATAACCATGGATTTTTTGGCAAAAGTGGTCCTTTAGCAATGCCAACTAAAGAAAACCAGAGTTTTTGTTTTTCCGGTTCCTAAGGAAACCTAATTTAAAAAATACAATATAAGTACCTAATGTAAAAAGGCTATAATCAGCCTTATACTCCAGAGCTAGGGAGGTAATATCCTACGTAGATTTACCACTTACTTCTTTAATGCTGCTTTGAATTACTAAGTGGTTACATTGTTGGGCGTAAATGAACCAACATTATTTTCAGAAAGTATCTGTTTGCTTTTGTTACTAATAATTTAATAGAAATAAAAATTCAAAATGTAACAAATTTATCATATCAAACAAACCCCGCCACTGTGTAAACTAACACCAAACACAAACAAATTTCCAAACATAACCACACTTACCTGTGAAAAGTTAAATCTGGAAATAAACTATCCACTTTTCCACAAACTACACAACCACGAACCATAGTTATTCAATAAATATTTAAAGTTTAAAAAAACACACACAAGAATATCGCAAAACAGGAAAATACTTCAAAAAACGATGAAAAGCGCTAATGACATGAGTGTTTCTCAACGTCAACGTCGCAAATTATAATTTCATTCATAACGCCGTGTTCTGTCATACAAGAAGCGTAAAGTTGTAAACGATGTTGCCGTAGTGCGCTTTATTTTACTATGAGAATAATTCCTAAAATAAAATAATTATCCCGTTTTGTACAATTTAATCTTAAAAGTCTTATCTTAAGGTCTTTGGGATCATTGGTCGTTGAGTTATCTGTAGGATTGTTGTCTTGCGGTTTTGCTGTTGGTCACTTTGTGCTTTATGACCTTGTATTTGGAGTCTTGAGATAGGAATATACGGTACTGTGTTTCTTCATATGAAATTACTATGGATTCTGGTATGGAATTTTCTGGTGGCTTTATATATACTTATATATACTACGAAAACTCATTACGTCCCTTTTTGGATACTCCTATCTTCAAGAAAGTGTATGGTGACATTAATTTTAGACCAATTTTGCATAATTCGGATTGAAGAACTGTATGTGGGATTGATGGACATACGTTTGATAGTATGAGTCTCTCCGATGGTGTAATAAATCGTCGTGCTTGGAATTTTGTGCCATTGATCATAACGTTTCTATGTTTATGCATAAATTCGTCCACAGTCTTTTTGTTATGTATACGTTTGAGATGCGAGAAGAAAATCAGATATTTTTTGGACTAATAGTGTGCCAAAGCAAATAAGTATTCTTCCAGTTTAATTCCTTCAACCGAAGCAAATATTATGGCTTGGTCTTGTTTTTGGGAAATTTAAATTGTTTACTGCAGCTGAATATGACTCTGTTTGCTTATTTGATACACTAGTTGATTTGGTTCTGTAGTCAGAATTATCCATATCTGTAGGATTCATAATAATTGCGGTCCTGTCGCCTACGGCACACAAGTTAATGGCTTAAGTCTATTTTATGAATGAAAACTCTGTTATTCATAAAACTGGTTACTCACATAAATATAGTCTCTCATTATAACTTTTATATTATTTATTTTTCATATTTCACCAAACACTAAGTGATTTTAGGAGCTGATATCAGATACGACTATATCGTTGTTGGTCAGGACCGGATTCTGTGAAGTAACTGATCTATAATGCAGTCTACCATTTTATAGCGACCTTTCGAAAGTTATCGCATTTCTTAAAAGAAAGAACATTCGATGGCGAAAAAATTAACAAATTTATTTGAGAATCAGACAATAAAATGCACCTAATTTTAAGAATAATTTTAACGAAAAATCATAGTTGTACGAAAAAGTCTCAATTGGTTTTTTTTTTTACTTTCAGGTAACAGCAATTATTACTCGGTGCATGTAGCTTAGGAGAACTAACAAATGTTGTCAATTGATCATACAAACAACAGGCAACATAGACAACATTTTGGTTGTGGCAGGTCAAGAAATATTGTATTGTACAGGTAATATAATGTTTCTTAATGCTCACAATAGATTATTTTGTGTAAGTTACAAAAAAGGAGAAAGTTATATTAAATCTATTAGTATCCACAGTTTTGGAAATCTAGCTCTCATCGACCTGCAGATAATGTTGCAATTAATAAATATTTAAATCAGATATCGTATCGTATACACGTACAATCAGGCTCTGTAAAAAAGTGTTAATTATTGTGAACAAAAGTGGATCAAATATTTGTTGTGTTATATTGGCAGAAAGAGGAAAAATTGGCCCATAATCTGGTAATAAAATTTGAGTAATTAGAATGTGAATGAATTAGCAAAGTCATTAAATCTGAAATCAAGACATATTAAAATAAATAAATTATCAGAAACAATAGGTAGAATACGTATCCATAAAAAGGGTGCAGTGTGTGTAAATTGCTACATAAAAATTTAAAAACTATTTCTAAATAAAATAGAGTAACGTATTAATTTATTATGACCGAACTAACTGAACCTTCGACAATTAAAGAGCTTTATAAGCTGTTAATTAAAGCTAATGAAGATCAAACAACCCAATTAACAAACAAGATCAATAAAAGTGTTAATGATATAAAAGGAAAAATAGAAGAAACCAGCAAAGAAGTGGCCGATCTAAAAACGAAGTGTAATGCATTATCCCGAAGATTAAAGAAAAATAATTTAATTATTTTTGGTCTAAAGGTCAAAAAAGAAAATTTGGTAGAAGAATGCTTAACTCAACTCAGTACCTCTCTGAAATCTGAAATTTTAGCCAGCGAAATCAATAATATTTACACTATTGGTAAAAACGAATGTCCTCCAATAATCGTAGAATTTATTTCTTACCTGAAGAAAAACGCTTTACTAAAGTTAGCGTATAGACTTAAAGGTACTGGGGTGGCTATAGATAACGACTTAACAAAAGAAGATAGAGCTGAAAGAAAAGAACTCAGAGCCCATTTAGAACGTGCAAGAGAACAACAACTTAAAGCATCTATAAGAGGATCTCGAGTGATAATAGAAGGCAAACCATATACATTAAGCGAGCTGGAACAGATGTCTAGCGAAGAAAGTGACGACGACGCAATCGAAGGAATCAGCAATAAAGACGAGTCCATCCACTCACAAAACGCAGCAAGCAACTCTAGCAATAAGGGTAGAAAACGAAGAATTAAATACAGCCCAAAATTACAACCAGCTAGGCAAGTAAAAAAAAAGAGCTATAGTTAAGAACAATTATAATTTATTTGAGAAATTGATTTTCGAGAGTAAGAATTTAAGTTAAAACGATTTTTATGTAATAGTTATTTTTGTTCTCATTTCAGTTAGTTTACTTAAGTAAGTAAGTAAGTTAGGGTATAATTGATCTGTATTTTATTATGAATTCATACATCAGAAACTTTGCCGTAACAGAAATAGACACCATTGTAGCAGATGACATACCCCACGTGAAAACAATACACTACTCGAAGAATGTCGATAAATATTTTAGTTTATTTCATACAAATATTAGGAGTATAAACAGAAATTTTGACCATTTAGTAGTGATACTTAATGAACTTGCCCATGATTACGATATAATAATTCTCTCTGAAACGTGGCAAATATCTGATATAAGCTTATTTACAATTAATGGATACACCAAGATCTATAATTTTGCTGACCTAAATCAAAACGACGGAGTTTTAGTATACATAAAAAATGAATATAATGCAAATTTTATAATTTACCAGATAGCCGACACAAAGGTTATAAGAATTGATCTGAATACACACTGGGGTGCGTTTGGTATTACTGCTGTATACAAATCTCCGTCTGTAAATAAACAATTATTTATTGAATCTTTGGATAATTATCTAAAGTACTTTGCGCGAAAAGAAAACGAGTTGTGGGTGGGTGATATTAATATAAATATTTTGGATAATTGTGTTGACAGTCACGAGTACATTAATACCTTACATGAATATGGATTTTACTCGTTAATAAATTGTAAAACTAGGTTTGATAGTACAACACAATCCTGTATAGACCATATATTCTTGAAATCTAAAGTTATTGATAAAAATAGTTTGCTACCAATAATTCTACATTCTCCTATCACAGATCATTTTCCAACACTTTTATCGATATCTCAGCCGACCAATAAAATGTTAACAGAATCTAACTATATTGAATATGAAATGCTTAATTTTAAAAAACTAAAAAATGTAATTGCTCGCGTGAAATTTGACCACGTATATTTGATTAATGACCCTGATGCAGCGATGAATGCATTTTTAACAACCCTTAAGGAGACAATTCATTTGGCAACCGATATTATAAGATATAAGAAACGAAAAAAGAAGAAATGCTGGATTACTGCTGGATTAGTGAAGTCCATTGAGGTTAGGGATAAACTTAACAAGGAATATAAAAAAACAGGAGATATTAACACGTACAATCAATTCAAATCACACAAGACTAGATTACAAAAGCTGATACAAAAACAGAAAGGTGAGTACTATAAACGAAAAATAGAACAAAGCAAAAATAATCCTAAATCACTTTGGAAAAATGTCAATGAATACATTGGTAAGGAAAATAAAACTCAGCAGGTTGGAACTATTAAACAAATACAATTGCCTGACAATACGTTCATTGATGACAGCGTGAGTATAGCCAGTGAGTTTAATAAGTATTATTCCGGTGTAGGCAAAGCAATGGCAGATCAAATGGAATCAAATATATATCCTAATCTTTTTAACCTTAGAGAGAAAAACAAACATATATTAAATTCTATATACATAATGCATACTGATGAACAAGAGGTTCAAAACGTTATTAAGGAATTAAAAAATAATACCGCGCCCGGTAAAGATGGCATATCGGTGGAATTTCTGAAACACATTGCTACAGAGTTAAGCACTCCATTAACATTTTTAATAAATTTATCGATTTCCCACAGAAAATTCCCACAAAGTCTGAAGGAAGCCATAATTGTACCAATACACAAGTCAGGAGAAAAAACCGTAATTAAAAATTACGGACCCATTAGTTTAATTTCAAATATATGCAAGATCTTTGAAAAAATATTAAAAAAGAGATTGATAAATTTCCTATCAAAAAATAATATTATTTCGCCGTTTCAATTCGGATTCTCAGAGGGTAAGAGCACTAATGATGCCATAGCTTTCTTGACGCAACAAATTTATACTTTCCTAGATCAGGGGCGTCCTTGTGCGGGAGTTTTTATTGATCTAGCCAAGGCCTTTGACACTGTTACTCATGAATTGTTAATTAAAAAATTAGATAATATTGGTGTTCGAGGCATTGGCCTGGATTTATTTTCAAGCTATTTACATAATCGGAAGCAAATGGTTAAAATAAATGACATATTAAGTGACCCATTGCCTTGCTCATATGGAATCCCACAGGGAACAGTTATTGGTCCTCTATTATTCAATATATATGTCAATGATTTACTAAACCTCGAGTTGCCTGGAGACCTGCTTTCATTTGCAGATGATACAGTATTCTTAGTAGAAGGCAAAACGTGGCATGATGTAGAACAAAATATAAAAACTGGTCTTCAAATAATAACGCAATGGTTTGACAAATATCGTTTAACCATTAACTTCGACAAAACTGTGTATGTTCCTTTTGCAAATTACGTAAGCACACTACCAGTAGGTAATGATATTAACATTCATTTGGTGCAAAGAGATAGGAGTTGTAGTGTAAGTAAAAGGGACTATGTTAAGTATCTAGGCATTATGATTGATCAACAATTGAAATGGGATATTCAGATACAAACGTTGGTTAAAAAAATACGCTCTTTTCTATACATTTTTAAAAACACAACGAAAATTTTATCAACAAAAGAAAATGTATGTCTTTATTGTGGTTTGGTGCAGTCGTTGTTATCTTATGGAATTGTGGGTTGGGGTGGAGCATACAGAAGCAATCTTGAACCTCTACTTATCATACAAAAAAGAATCTTAAAAATTATTTTTCATTTGGATATTCGTTATCCAACAGATGAGCTGTTTAAGGTTGCTAATGTGTTAACTATTCGACAGATGTTTTATAAGAGTGCTGTAGTCCATCTTAATAAATCAAATCAATTTTTAGGAAAGCTTGATCATAATTATTTAACCCGTGATAAAAAAAGAGATATTATTAGGGAACCTGTATGTAAAAAAGCAATCGGCCAGAGATCTCATGCATATATTGGCCATAAGGTGTATAATCAAATGCCATTGGAATTAAAGGATAAAATTAATTTCAAGAATTTTAAATTCAAACTAGCAACTTGGTTGAAGTCTGAATATTATATAGAAATTTTACAATGATGTTACTGCTGGGTGTCTGTTTTTAAGGCTTTTATATTGATACGTGAGATTTTTATTTGTGTATAACCTTCGATTCACTCCTACGGATGGATGAAGGGGGAGAACGAGAGAAAAACATGTTCATCTCTAATTTTCTGTGTTCATTTCTAATTTTTAAGAATAATTAAATGTTCATGTAAGTTATAAAACATTATTGGGTACAATGGGATAGATTATTAGATTATTTGAGGGTCTGATAGTGCGTGAGCAACCGTTTGGTGTCTGGTGGTGTTTGGAGGAAGCGGACAAACTTTACCAAGTTTTTGCATCCTCTAGGCACCGCTTAGTAAAATCAGGGCGGTGCACAAATAAGATTATATTTGTTTCTTTATTATTATTATTTATTTTATTTATTTCGGCTTAGAGCAAAATAACATGTATATAATTTAAGTGGATATTGGAAATAAATAAATTTGAATTTAAAAAAAAAAAAAAATTATAACAGATTTATAAGACACAAGTGCAGCTGCTGCCAAATTACCACTGTCCATTGACGATTTATTTAAAATTCATTTCTAAACAAAAATATTTAAAAATACTCATATAAACTCAGTCAACATTAATCAAATGTTCATGTTAAAACTTAACAAGATACCAAGTATTTCAATATACTTACTTCCTTTTAATAAAAAAAACCTGTTTGATGAAATTGAATATAAATATAATTATAAACAAGCATGCATTTCGTTCAGTAGGTTAATAATAATCTCGATAATTATAAAGAAGAAACGTGCTTCATATTTCACGCGGTTTCCGAAAAGTAGTGTAAATTTGGGTTTTCCGTCCTTGCTACATAAATTATTATTTTCTTCTTTTCCTTTCTATCATATTTATATTATTATAAAAATCCATCGAATTAAATTCACCTATTTTTAGTTTTTGGCCTCAAATGTTCGCTTCTAAAAGAATTAACAAAACAGTAGAAGTTTATCCAATGCAATATCTCATTGATTATAAAAATACTTTGCTTTTTGTAAAAAGTAATTAATATATAGGGTCTGATGCTTAACGGAATGTTTTCTAAAAGTAGCCAAAATTGTTTTTGTAAGATACTTTAGAATGTGCGACCATTTAAAATGCCGTGGAACTTCATCGCCAACTGGTCCACCATACACGTTAATACGCTATTGATTCTGGTTATCTGTCGTATGTAATAAATGCTTATTTTCAGTGCCAGAATAGTGGTATAAGGTCAAGCATTGGCTCTTGAAACAAATGTATTAGCACCGTAATTAGTTCTATGAAAAGGGCCATTTAAGAGATGCCCAGTGATCTTCTCGGAATGTGGAATCCAACTTCATCCAACAGGAATATAGAGGAGACCATACAATTCAAAATTTTATACAGAAGACAAATGTCTCTCAAATTCCTGCGTTCTTCCAATTTTATTAAACGAAGCTAAATTTCATCCTCCCATAATACTGACTACTAACATAATTATTTAAGCATGCTGTAAAAGAGCCTAGCCTTGTTATTTAAACCTTAGAAGGTAGACTTTCATAATAAATGTTGCTGCTGGAAAATCTGGAATTAATTGAGTTAATGGGACGTGGTCTTCTTTCCAAAAGGTTTAGCTATCAGCTGTGGCTTTTAGCAGAATTAAAGCAGGATATTGTCTTGTAATATGTTTAATACAAACACACATCAACAATATTTGATAGAAAAATGAATGTTATTTTATAAATAGTTTAATCTGATTGAAAGTGTATCAATGTTATTTTATCTATATATCGGTATTATTTGCTTCAAGAAACAAGATAAGAACGTAGACGAGAAGTGTTTACTTTAATGATAATTCAATTTCGAACTGAGTGGTTCTAAACACATCATGCTCCATTGCAATCGCATTGCTATCTTAAACTAAGTCGATTACGAAAATTGTTAATATTCAATTGTTTCATCCTCCTTCAGGCACAATCGGTATTTTTCCGAGAGACTTGAAGTCGATGATTCAAAAACCAATATTAGGTGTTAGTTTCCAAGCGCATGTCTACACAATTCAATAAATAATCCTTCTGTCAGAAAAATACTCACTTGAGATTTCTGAAAAAATGTATCTCTCGGCTCTGCTGTCAAAACTCTTACGTCTATTATACCAAAGGTGTTTTCGAACCATCAGTAAACCCGCAGTAATCCATTCAAAAAAATTATCCAGTGATCACTGCGAAGAACCAAACCATTTCAATTCTTTAATATTTCCAATGTCGTTAATCTAATTTCCTTCTCCAAAACCATATATAAAAGAGAGATCTAGAAGTACGTCCATAGCTGCTACTGCGGGCTGATGGATACTTCACCCGTAATAGTAAGATAAGCTTATCGCTTAGGTACACACCCGTTCAATTAGAGCAACGACAATCAAGCGATAATAGGTCAAATCCCAAACACAATTCCAGTTCACTAAAAGAAAATGTTTATTAGAATGAATAATAAGATGACCATGTGGATCAATTGAAAGTGACCACCTCTGACATAAGGGATTTTTTTTTCGGAAAACACGTTCTTGGTATATATATATATATAATAATTTGGGGTATAGGCTATATCTTGGATTTATTGGTAAAACTCTTTTTTGCTATATGCCAAGCTTTCGAAAGTCTGTATGTATGTACATTTTATTTGTTTTAAAAACAAATAAAATGTACAGTTTTCCCTTAAGTTAAATACTCAACTGAGCATATCTAAGCCCTGAAGATGAAAATAAAGATTTTCGAAAGCTTGGCATATAGCAAAAAAGAGTTTTACCAATAAATCCAAGATATAGCCTATACCCCAAATTATTAAAAAAATTTTACTGTTGTTTTTCAACAAAAGGCTAAGAGAATAAGAAACATTTGTATATATATATATATTTTTGAAGAGAATAATTTATTTCAAAATTTAAATAATAATGTTTCTGACCATCCTCTATAAATCAAATCTTTTTGCATAGATATGGTGGCAACCTGTAAAATTATCTTATGAACCTAAGTCAACATCTTGTAACGTTAAAATTTAAGCTAGCGTTACTATTGACTTAATCCCTACCACCTATTACCTTTTGAACACCGTTTACCCAGGTAAAATTAAGTACTTACCCCTTACTAAGTGTCTACCGTTCTATTTGCCAGAGTAAAACACATTTTGGTACCTGTTTTGAACCCAACTTTATTGAACACTTATACACAGTTCATTGTTACGGTATTTTACCCCATTTGCCACATATGTGTTATAATTTATGGCCCTGATTCATCACTGTCAATATCCTGAAATATGCGAGACTGTTTTAGCATAATTTTATAGTAATTGTAAATACTTCACAACGTACTTACCGTTCGTTGTGAGATTGTCCTTGGCTATGCCCTCGGTTGTTCTTAGTTGTTTGGGCATTTGATAGAATTCATGCGGATTTAATGTTGAATTCTATTCCGGGTGGGATCTTTTAAATGGTATATCTGATCTAGGAATGATGTTACCAGTAGTTGCAGCGTAACATCGGATCTGTAATAATATTGCTAACGTTAAAAGTTAACTATCTGAACATCTTGATAGGCGTTATGCATTTTAAGTCGTTATGACTTACCTTTTTGTGTTTGTTGTCATACTTCCGTTTTAGTTCGTTTTGTTTAGTTGGTAGTCTGCTAGCCCTGTTCATTCTCCTTTTTGATCGGCTTGCGGATAGATGGGTGCCACAGGGTCTTTGACGGCTGCTTTGAATGGCGAGATTCTTCGGAAGGGTAATTGACGGGGGGTAGTGCTTGGCGAGTCGTTGAGGGAGTGGTTCTAGTTTATTAGACCGGACGATGACGCTGGGTACTGCTACTGCGATTCACCTGAGCTCCGCTGAATCGTCGGCAAGGAGATCGGTGGCAGTATCATTTGCAGGAACAACCGCTACTTGTTTTTGTTTCGGAACAAGCGACTAGAGACTCCATTTCTTCGTTTTCTTTTCTATCTTGTGTCGTATGTTTTGGTTTCTTTATTTTTCAGTTCTCCTGTTCGTTGGAACGGTACTACCGTGGGGAAATGTGTGGTTTCGGATTGGGGTTGTCCCTGTGAAGGTCTTCCTGGGGCACTATAACTGGAGGGTATGTGAACGAGGCCTCCCGCTGCTTAACCCGGGTCGCGCAACGCATACCTGTCTTTTAACATCTTCTCTTACAAGACCGTTACCTGGTTATAGGCCTCTGAGTGGCTGAAAGTCGAGTTTGGCACTCTTGGGGAAGCTCCGAATCTTACACCTCCATTCTGGTAGCATACGACGGCGGTGGTATCGTTGTAGTGAAACTCTATGTTACGTTAAGGTTTCAGTTTGGCATATGCTATAATTATGCTGGGTTTCTCTTCGTGTTGGATCCCAGGACTTGGTTCCTAAAAATCACACAATTGTATAGGTTACCTATACTTTATTTAACTCCCGGCTATGACACAAAACGGTGCCACTGTAGCTAGTGTTACTGTTTTCTTACCCGATTTTGACTAATATATTCAGTGTTTAATTTTCGTTTGCTATTATAGAGTATTAGAGTTCGTGAAGGCCTAATTTCGGCTTTATTATTATTGTTTACCGTAATGTGTAGGTTATATATTTTCACTTGGAATTAATTAAATTAATTTACTACAAACAGCTGATGTCTGTCACCTTGAATATTTCATATGACAACTTGAGTATTTCATATGACAACTTGAGTATTTCATATCACTTGCTTGATAGTCAGTTCCTTTTACAGGAGGTAGTTCACTATTGAATTTGCTATTTATTGGTGTTCGTACTGCAGTCTGTTCTCTCAGTGGACATAATGCTTCGGTGGCTCTGCTATCCGAAGCTGTTTTATGCCGTGCATGTGTTAGCTATTTCAATTTGACAGAGCAGTGTATTCACTGTTGCGTGCTGACTCCGGTATTATGTCCTCAATGTAATCAGTGATTTCATTTTCTTATAATAATTTCTTCTTGATTGTTTCAAATATACTTCCACATATAATATTGATACTTTTTCACATACCATAAATATAGTATGACTATATATAGTTACTGAGATGTAAACTCAGTGGTACCACAGAGGTGACTCAGGTGTTTGCTCAGGTTTTTGAACGGTAGGTGTGTATTCATGTAGAATATTAATCCGAATTGAATTTAAAGATCCTAATTCAAAATTATTTTAGCTATTACCATTAACTGTTTGTGAGACAAAATTTGTTATTTTTTTTTATTTATTTATTCTCTTTATTTTTTTTTTTGTCAATTTCAATATAGGACTCAGATGATTTTATAAGCCTAGTTGTTTTATTCTCAGAGTCGATCCCCGAATTATTTATCATTGAATAGGTTCTTGCTTTTCCGGAATTCGACCGATGCCCGCGGTGAAGATTAAGCAAGTGGCGCCAGGCAAAAGAACATTATTTAAGTTGGATTAAAGGTAATCGTATGTCGACCCGCCCCTTTTTCTCCACTGTTTCAAAGCTAGTCCGAAGGCCACCGCCGCATCAGACAAATTAATTAATATTTTTTATTTGAATAAAACGACGTCTACTCCACAAAATGATCTTTGTATATACGTTGAAATTCTTATTAGTTGCCAGACATGTTAGGTTATAACATAACATTTCACTTCTTCTTAGACACAAACAATAGAGTCATTAATCCACAGACACCATTACATTTTTTGATCGAACATTAAGATTAATATACCCTTAGATAACAAATATAAAAGACATGGACTTCACATATAACAAATAATTTATCTCAATATCTTACCAAAATTCACTCACTTAATACATTATAAATTAAACAACCCTCATCTACTCACCTCATTTGACTTCCTCACCTCACCTCACCTAAAACACCAAATGTGTAGCTTTGGCTGAAACCTTAATATATATACAACTATCTTCATCCTCACCACTCGACATTTTGTTGTTTTTCTTGTTTGTAATCCTTAAGCGACTGTACTGGTGGGCTCTTACCAGTTCACTTCAAATTTAACATTTTCCTCAAAGATGAGAAAAAAGAAGAAAAAACTAATGATACAAGTAGAAATGATCTACAAAGTTTAATAATTTAAATCCATTTTATTTTTATTTCATTTTATTAATTTAACACCAACTTTCCAAAAAATGGTAAGATTCCAACAAGTATAATAATATTACATCACATCCTAATTAAGTCATTATTTTACAGATATTGTATAAACGTTCAAATCAAAAATCAATGTAAAATCTCTATGTTAATTTCATACGAAGTGTAATCCTCACATTTAACTATATTATACAAGGTTCCTTAGCCACTGATGATGGACGTGTAGTCCGAAACATGCCTGGCAACTAATAAGAATTTCAACGTATATATAAAGATCATTTTGTGGAGTAGACGTCGTTTTATTCAAATAATAACATTCATTCCTCGATAGATGGATTACTTCAGAAAATTAATTAATAATTCGAGCGATCCTTTTGAATTAAAAATTTATACGTCACAATCTAAACCCACTGTATTCGTATATTTGTAACTTTGTTTATGCGCGGACCATAAATTATAATCGCGTAATCAAAGTGCCTCAAGACTAACAAATCATTAACCTTGATTTCCATTTGATTATTCTCCAGATAAAAAGGGCTTATATCCACTACACATACTTATTTTATTTATTATTAATTTAAAATATGATGATGTCTTTAATACTGTATCACAAGTCTCGATAATTAGCTTGTATATATATATATATATATATATACATTTCATCGCTTTTTGTTATGTAAAATAGCCAATAGTATTTTGTGACTACTGGTAAGGAATGCCTTAGAGTAGTATGTTGTACAGCTATGTTTTTGCCGGTAGATGGACGGCATATGTGGAAAGATCTGAAATTGAATTCAATGTTGGGAAATCCTTGGTATGCGGTAATAGTTTATTAAGAACTAAATAGTTATTTTTTTTTATACGTAGTACTATTACTTACTTACTATGATATTGTAGTTTTTATTGTACTATAAGTAGATTTTTTATTTAATAACCCTTTATCATAGACTGACATTCGACACAAGTTAAACGTTTTGGGGACATATTATTTGAAATGAATTTTACTTGCTGGTTAAATGGCCTAAGAAAAATACAGCTCATATATCATCTATATATTCGTACATC
The DNA here is from genome assembly GCA_911728435.2 of Apoderus coryli. NCBI lineage: Eukaryota > Metazoa > Arthropoda > Insecta > Coleoptera > Attelabidae > Apoderus > Apoderus coryli. Next base: position 29,723,026 of record OU452198.1, on the reverse strand, counting down.
TATTTGGTGACGTTTTATGTATTAATCCCTAAAACGATATATTACTGTTCGCTTTCAACATTTCCTATTATTCATCTATCTTAAGCACACACATAGCCGTACACTTCCACACCAATAGCGCTTTCCCTACTAAACAGCCTCCCAACACAGTCAACTCCAATAAATCCTATAATACTCGGTAGGTAGATAGATATAATACCTTTAAGGGTTTTACATACAGGAAAAGAGAAACCCTGAATGGCAAGAAAGTACTTAGTATAAATTCAACATCATTTCCGGTTAGATGCTTTATAGTGCTGCTGTTGATGCGGTGCCTGCTTTTCCTCTAATATGAATAGTAGGAGCATTTAAATCGCATATTTCAATATAATAGCTTTCGATTTGTCGATGATTTTCTTGTGGAGTGTCGTTCCAGTGTGATATGAAATGGCGGTGACGCAACCAGTTATAGGGACAATCCCAATTCATTTCTGTTTAGACAGAAAGTTGTTGAGCATTGTTTGCCAAATAATCAATGTTTTACACCTGCTATACTAAATAATCGGAAACTGAACAAACAAAAAAGTGGCAGGCAGGCTGGGCAGCAATATTTAGTTTGAGACGTAGTAAATGCACAAGCAGCGTGGGTGCATTACAATTGCATGACTCAATTATCGGATATATCAGTAAATAAAACTAAGCTCACAAAACAAAAAATCTGATGTGTAACATACATACACATAACTAGTTTACTTCTTAAAATATTTTTTGCAAAAAAAAAGAAACATAAAAAATATAATTTATTAAATTTTAATGCATAAAAAATATTTCCGAATACCAGAGTTTATAGAAAAAAAGTATCACCAAGTCGAACCCGAAGCCTTCCAGCTCAACCTAACCTAATCTTCGGATTAAAAAAAATATCTCGAAAAGAGATGTCTATGAAACAATGCACCTTCTTAGGATAAAATAATGGCACCCATATTGGGTACTGATAGAAATGTAACCTGTGATAATTATTGGAGTTTTATCATCACCGAAAATCATAGTAGGAAAAATATAATTTAACTTTAAATTTTCGTACTTGGTGAGTAAGAACAAGATGCAGCTAGCTTTCGCATCTAGCATTGATTAGCACTTTGACTGCCGTGTGTATCTTTGAGTATACACAGTAGCCTAGACCAGATCGCCACGTGTATATTCTGGTATACACATGCGATCATGCATATTGCGCCGTGTGTATGCTAGAGTAGCACGATTTACGTGCATTTCTTATGGGATATTTTTTAGCGAGGCGTGGGGCTATGATAAAATAATTTTAGCGCCGACTTTTGATAAAAGTTAAATATTTTATTGATAATTTTATTACTTAGGCACTATTTTTTTGTGAAATTAAATACATTTGGTAGATTAGGACTTATTATATGACCTAAATATAAATACATTAATCGAAATACAATATATATATATATATAATAATTTTAATTAGTGTCGAAGATTTATTTTACGCAAAATATTGTGTCTGGCAAAAAGCAGTCTAAGAGAGATATTTGACAATACACATTTGGCATTTAGTGGTAAGCTTGGTTTTTATTTCGTTGGTAGTAAATAACACAACGGCTTTTTTTTGCTACTTAATTCAATTTGTGTACTTGTGGAGGTAGACAATCTGGTGCAGGAATATTTTTTTGCCAATGGACAGCAGCCTCAAACACAATTTCTCCTTGAAATCGATAATGCTAACTTTTTGCGATTAGTTTTTGTTGTATAGATAACATGCGTTTATTACACTTGCGCCCGTACGTAATTCGAGTGCCACTTTCTTGTACTACTTGATGTTGCACCTTACCGAGAAGGAATACGACGATAACTGGTCCGAGATGTCAAGAAAACCTTTTGTTTTATTATAATAAAGCAAAAGGTTGACTATACAGTCAACCACGGCTTCCGGTTTTGTTTTGCCTTCGACTCTTCCAGGAACCTTTTCCAGATTTAAAATGTGTATATCGTCGTATATACATGTGGCGCTAGGTATTTTTTCCGCTTATAGGCCACGTGTATATTTTTTACACACTAGCGTTAAGGCCATAATATCAATGAAATTAACACCTAGTATATATAAGTGAGTGTTGTGTAGGCATTTAGTTCAATTTCTATATAAAAAAACGCGTGGCCTTAGCGACCCTCCAGTGAATATGACGTGGCAGTCAAAGTGTTAGGTGCCTCGTATTTGTCACAAGAAACTGTTGAAAATATATTTCGTGTTATACTAGTTTATTTTTCTAAGGCTATGTTGATATGTGTCTACTGTAGTTTTATGCTACTCAAAGGGAAAATCAGCACACACTGCAATCTTTGAGTTTTTAAATATTATTCTGGAAAACCTTGAAAAAAACAATATGTCAATTGGTTTGTTTATAGATTTATCTAAATCTTAAAATAGCCTTGACAGAAAGTTATTATTGAAAAAATTAGATCTATACGGTGTTGATATGTGTCTACTGTAGTTTTTTGCTACTCAAAGGGAAAATCAGCGCACACTGCAATCTTTGAGTTTTTAAATATTATTATGGAAAACCTTGAAAAAAACAATACGTCAATTGGTTTGTTTATAGATTTATCTATTGCTATTGTACCTTGACAGAAAGTTAATTATTGAAAAAATTAGATCTATAGAAATGAAATTGAATAACTTTGGTGTTCCACAGGACAGCATTCTTTTTCTAGTTTATTTTAATGACATACATAATCTGAAACAAGAGGAAAATCTGACAATAGTAAATTATGCTGATGACACTAATGTTCTTATAGGAGGTCAAAATATAAATCACTTGTAGCGAGACTTAAGATATTTCTATGTTAAGCTTTCACAATGGTGCACCCAAAATAAATTAATTATTAACTCTGGAACAGCTAATGCTATTTTATTTAGAACTAAACAAAATAAAATTTCAAAACCCAAAGAAGTTGCCCTTGACTTAAATACTGGACTAGAACTTGGAACACAAACTAAATTCTTAGGAGTTATCATCAATGAATTTTTAGATTGGACAAGCCATATTAAGTCATTAGTAAATAAATTGGATTCTGTCTGCTATGCTTTACGTAGTGTAGGTCAGTATCTCAATAAAGCAACATTAAAAATTTTGTATCATGCAAGCTTTGAATCTAAATTCTTAGGAGTTATCATCAATTAATTTTTAGATTGGACAAGCCATATTAAGTCATTAGTAAATAAATTGGATTCTTTCTGCTATGCTTTACGAAGTGTAGGTCAGTATCTCAATAAAGCAACATTCAAAATTTTGTATCATGCAAACTTTGAATTTCATATGAAATATGGTATTATTTTTTGGGTAGATAGTAATGTGCAAAGTATCTTTGTGGTGCAAAAACGATGTATAAGAATACTAAACAGAATGTCTTATTTACAATCATGTAGAGGGTATTGGTACCTAGTTGACGTAATTTCATTTTATGTTCTAACATAATTTTGAAATAAAGATGATTGTTATTGTGTAACTATTTTGAATTAGCGGGTATTATTTACATTCAGAAAGAATACTAATTTTATAGCTCAGTCCAGAATGAATCCCAATATGCTATTCAAATTGTTATGGGTTCGTTTCAAGCTTTACGAGCGGTTCCAATTAAAGAAGAACAAACAAAAAATATCAACTTTATTAATCTGTATTAAAGTAATGTAAAATTACTCACCTTTTAGAATTCTGGATCTCTGTCGGTCAGCCACTTATTATTTAAAAGAAAATTATTAATTAACCACCAACATAACGAAAACTTGATTAGAAATAAAACGCATAGGTTTGGCTCAAAACAACTAATTTAATAATTAAAATTATTATAGAAAATGAATAACAACAAAGAAATAAATATGTATAAATAAAAAAATAAAACAATTAAACGATAATGAAAATTTAGAAGAAAATCTTATCCATTATTGTACAACTTAAAATCGATTAATTAATATAATTAGGAATAATTATATTAATTCCTATGCGAAACTTTTATTACAATTGAAAACTGAATTTACTTCAATTACTAAAATAAACAACTTAAAACTTTATAAAAATTGGTTGGAAACAAAAAGGCCTTCAATTAAAAGAATAACAAAAACTTACGGAATCTTTAACTTGAAAGTCCTATTGCCTTTCCAAAATTGCCTCATAAGAATGACAACTAGGTACTACAGAATGAAAAATGGCCAATAAGAAAAGAGCATTTTGAAAATATATTCCTATACAAATACAGCTACAGGGTGAATAGTAGTTTACGTCTTAGAAATAAAATACATTTTTATGTCGACTTTAATAATGATTGTTGATACTTAGGTATTTTATGTTTGAGTTCGTTCAAAAGATTAACCAGTCACTACCATTTGTAAAGCAAGAAACAATACGATTTTATAATGACTTCTCAATCTCCCGAATCAGCGACTGGACAAAAACTTATTGTTTTTTTATTCACCCTTTATATATTATTTGAGATGGGAAACCGTGACACCCTCCAATTTGCTTCTGTATATAATAATAAAAGTCCGACATTTAATTTACATGAAGGTATTTCGATGTTCAAAAGTGAGACTACACTGTATTTAAACATGTCATTCTTCGGTCCACCTGTTTCTAAAAGTTGAACAAAGAAAAGAGACAAAAATTATATATTTTTGTTATTCATGTACCTACTTGTAGATGTGTTTATTGCTTTTCGTAAAACCCATATCAATAAACGATAAGATAGATAGAAAGCAGATCCTTAAATTTTATGACTATGTAACAAGACACAAACATCGTCTAGTGGACCTTTTGTATGTAAATTACCTGAAGAAGGCAACAGATGTACGTTGCCGAAACGTTGTTTTTTTAAAAATGTTTGACAATAAATAACAAGGCGTTATTTAACCTGTTGTTGTAATTTGTGAGCCTCATCCTAAGAAGGTTTCAAATCTAAATATTGAAGAAATAAGGCTCAAGAAAAGAAAACTAAATAAAACTTACATTTTTAATCGCTTATAAATAGGAAACAATTTAATCACTAACAAACGACCCTTGGCGAGAAGCAGGGTGCTGTTTATTTTGCATGTTCTGACAAACCAGCTAAATTTCATTAGGATATTGTAAAGGAGTTCATGAAGTTGGGTTTAACCCTGTTAAACAGACTTTTTATGCACCTCCAAAACAAGCTAGTTTTGAAGGATTGCTTCTCCAGAATCCTTGGTATCGAAGGAAGACTAAAATGCGGCTGCGCTTAGGTAACGTGCAGTACCTCTCAATATTCGCACTAATGTTACGCGTCTCACGTTTTGTCATCCAAAGAGACAAGTTATTCAAGCTATGAAAGCCGCATACGAAAACTTTCACTGTGGCATTCATATAACGCTCGGCAAGTCTCGAGGTCTTCTACATTAACTGTCGCTCGCACGTCAGCTGACAAAAATAACTTCACGTGGACCCAGCTGAGCATTTCGCGAGGGAAAATATATTGTGTATAACTTTCAAGTTTGACAGCTTAAATTACAAATATATCTTATATATACTACATGAAAGAAGAATATTCAATACATCAATGTATTTGATACTACTGGTATTTGTAGCAACAAAACATTTCGATGTATACCTTTCTATAAACTTTGGTGATTGTTGCGAAAATCAAACAAAATTTTAAATTTCCAGTTATATGGAATATCTCCAACGCAATGCCTTTATCTATTGAATACATTACGTGAATTCCAGGGGGGTCCTGCCGTCGCAGGAGATGCCATCACTTGTTCCCCGACATAAATATTAAACATGGGTAATGCATTACTATCCTCTTCCTTTGTTACAAACAGTGAACAGTCATTGTCTCAATTATTGCCAGGCTCTGGGCACTAGCAATGTTGACCAACATATATTGAGAGTATCAGAGTTAATTCTAGCACCTGAGTAATGCAAATCTTCAATCTTTAAAGAACAGTGTAATCGGATATTGTCGGCATTTTGGTGTGTGTTCGAATGGAGCTCGGAATAAAGTAAGCATCATGTTATTGAACTGAAAACAAAAGGGGTGAAATGCTCGCCTGTTGCATCTCACGATAAACTGGTGCACGGACATAATGTTATTAAAAATATTCATTTGTCCGCTGTGCAAAAGGTTCCTGTAGAATCGGCTCGAAGAGTCAGCCAGTCAAAAAGAAAACTTTTCAGATAGAAGGTTATGTCACCGAATAATAACTATAGATAAGAAGGGTCAGTAGACGCTAAAAACGGTATCGACTCGTCGCAATCCCAGCCACATTCTGGCCCGCTACTATATATACTATAAGATACTATACCAGAGAACAACTAAGGGAGAGAATATAATGTTTGGTGGGCGCGGCTAGTTTGCGCACCTCATTCGCGCAGAGGGATTCGATGACGTACTGAGTTTAGACAGAGGCGCCACACGCAATTTAGTCTAGTTTAGCGTTGCGAGTGATCGGATATTGAGTGGCAGCGTTAATCTGAGATTTTCGATTGCAAGTGAGATAATGTGTGATTGCGAAATTTACATTCTTATCGTTTTTCCGTTAACATGAATAAACCTAAGTGTGGCGTAGTGTGTTCAGCGAGTTATAACTGTAACTTATCGTTTTTCACGTTTCCAAAAGATCAAGCAAGGTAAGTTTTGTTTCGATAAACTTATTGTATTGTATTTTTATAGTTATGTGGTATATACAAATTTTTTATGGTTTTTCATGCTTTCCTGAGCATGTGGTTAAAATTTTTGTACTGAGTGATAGTTCACCCTGTATAACATTTACCCGGAGCTGCTTTCTCAAGAATACGTTAAATACTCCGGTTTCTTTTTATTTCTCGTGGATTTACGCAAAGGCTGGTCTTGATCCAAAAACTCTTGATTGCCGTTCTGATCGTTCGTGGTCGATTGTTGTTCTTCAACGTTATACCTGTTTGTTATCGAAGCTTCTGTCTATTATTACAATTTAATTCGCATATCTTGACATAAGTTGACAGTTTTAACATAAACAAGAATTAACAAATATAACAACAATAATTGAAAGTATACAATATGATTGATATATAACAGCTAGTAAAAATTGAGTAGCTACAGATTGTGTGCTGCTCATTTTGAAGACAGGATTAAGTAATTTTGGTGGATTAATGAGGTCAGATCCTGATTTTGTATTATATACATCCCGTTTGGAAGTTATATTTCAAACCAATTTTGAAAATGTGTGTACTACCTACCTACACAAACAAATATTTTGATAAAACATATTTGCTTTAGTAAAGATATTGCATATATACACCCATGTTCAGAATGTCCTACACTTATATCGTAAGTTTGCATTTCAGAATAAGGTTTATTTTATATGCTAAAAATTAGTGTACCAACAAAAATAAACTTATAATAATCAAAACGTTATAGAAAAATATAGGTTTTTTAGCTTCTGTTCACCCCTTGGTGTAGACCTGCATAGCACCTACCTTCTTACAATAGCAGGTAAAATATCCCGATAATAACAGTAATTATGTACACGGCTAACCCCGCAATAGTTTAAAATATTTCTTTAATTCGCCGTAGATTTTTTTCCACATTATCTTGTTCCAAATTTTTGTATGCGCCTCGTACTTCTTCCAGTCAGTTTAAATCAATCAACTCTCGTCACATAACATCCGCTTAATCCGCTTATATTACATATGTCCATTACCATATCCAACAATAATTTTATTTATATTTGTATAACTATCATATTTCCATTCCCATATTTTATTACTATTACTGTTGACCCATTAAATACTTAACCATTATTGCTTACTAAAACATAATTTAAACCTCGTTAACCCCAACGTTACTTCTTACAATTTCTATCCTGATCTTCGTTATAATAATAATGTTTTCTAAATTTCACCAAATGTCCAAACATCTGGCACCAATATTTCTGCTTTCTCTTTACTGTTTTTCATTTTCGGGAACAAAAGAAATCCCTAGTATGTACATAGAAAAAGCAGTGGCCATTGTTAAAACCACGTACCGACCAGATGTGGTACTTTCTTTCCAGAAATGCTTTTTCTATAATTTTACCCCAGTCAGTCTTCAACATCAAAACAGTCAACATCTCTCTCGTGCCAAAACTCTCTCTCCAGATTTTAACAACCTAACTCTCAAACACACTATTTTCCGTTTTAATAAATATGCAGTTTTGTACATACCGTTAAACAGTGTTTTAATTATTACAACCATACTACCCAAATTACCAAAGGACCAACAATACAACAGCCAACAAATGTAGTACTCGTATATCTTGGATTGTCCCCAATTTCAATTCATTGGTCTGACCACCACTGTTTCCGGCTTGTGCTATCATAATTTCTTCATCTTTACTATTTGAATTTCCCATATTTTGTTTTAATATGAGTTTTTACTTAAACTTAAAATACTATTTTAATATTGAGTTCTTTAGGCATGATCGCCATGTGATAAACTTAGAGCTGAAGAGGAGTTGAATTTAAATAAAACGAGTCTTTTCTATTTCATAGTTAGATTATAATTAATTATTAATAGTAAATTAAAGAAATATAACATTCGATTATTTTGATTATTTTTGATTAATTGCAATGTTTAATATAACAAATATATACTTACTTAGTAACTTATTAATTACAACAATTGTGCGGTGCATTCCTAGTGCTTTTAACTTATATCTAATATGTATACATTAACTAATTTATCCTTATACTACACCTACGAGTATGATCATACGAGTAGGAAATAGTCATTTTATGTGAGTTTCACACTATACTTTTTCTGTGACTGTTTTAATATACATGATGCTTCAATAGTGTGCTTTTGAATAAATTAAACATAATTTTTAGGAAAATATTAGTTTTTCGAAACTTACCTATACTCGCCCTGTTGGCGAAAACCTAAATACGATGAGTTAAAAATATTTCTATTAACAATGTCACCACCACAAATTTGTGGCACTTTATTGCAATACTTTACAAGAGCCCATTACAACGCGTGATATTACTTCTCTAGAACATTTAACTGTAAAACAGGAATATTATTTATAAAAAAAACTTCGTTGGATCAAAAAGAAATGTACATACATAACGTAATAAGGCTTTATCTACAGTTAAACTATTTCAAATGTTTAAACTATAGTTTCAAATTATTATCGTTGCTTATTATACTAACTTATACTTATATATTCTCCATCAGCTAGCGATGTTAACTGTGTATATAATGTTACTGCTTTAACGTTTACTGCAATGCAAAGAATTTTTTTTAACAAACAGCAAACTGTATACATATATACAATACATTATATATAAGATAGGGCTTAGATCTAAGGAAAACCCTTTAAAGGATTAACGGTCGAACCACAGCAACCGCACACTGGATAGAATTTGCTGTTTGTCCACGCCTAAAACTCAAACGTGACAGAGAGAATCCCTCTATACCAGTATATTTGCTCCAAATATCGTGTATTTTCTCAAGACCATAGAACAATCTAACAGCAATGTTTGTTCATGTGCTTGCTCACATACGCCTGACAAAAGCAGTGGGTAATAGACTGTTGTGCCAATTGCATTCCATAGATAGTTTTCGAAAATACATATAGATTTTATTATTTACGTTTTTGGTATTAGGTATTTGTTATAAGAATATCAAGGAGAATATTTATGTTTAGTGATAAATCTTTATATTATTCAAACATATCTATCCTATCTATCCTATAAATCTATAAACTTATTTATTTTGTACAGAAGATATATGATGACTTTTGGGGTTCATTTTTCTATATCAAAATACTAAAAGCTTTTATTTTTGTTTGTAATTTTTATTGCACAATTGAAGATAATCCTATTTTTAGTTTGATTTTAACATTATTGTACGAAATTAAATATTAATTAAGACATCGGACCATTTTAAATTTGTATATTACACTTTTGTACAAACCTTGCTAGTAAGGGTTATATTTTATAGGGGCCCGTTCTTCAGCACGAATCCCAGTGTCCAGTCAGTTGTTCTGCTTGCACAATACTTACGATCACCTTATTTGATACTCTAGCTTTTAATTTTCATTTAGGAACTTATAATGGAAAGCTATTTCATTAGTGCATTCGCTAGATAGTTCTCCTCCGACGGAACTACTTAAAGTGGAGTTTTTGACATGCGTGCTCTCGCGCTATACCAGATTGGTAGAAAAATAGCATAACCATTTTAACGCGAAAATTTGAAAATAACTTACAACAGAAATTATACTAAAAAAAAAAAGTTTGGTCGTGCATTTTCCGCCCACCAAAACGAATGTTTTAGATTCAATTTATGAATATAATTGAAAATAAACAACGAATAGTACCTACTTATAATTAACCAAATTAACCACAACTAAACCAAATTCTAATTTTAATTTTCACAGTTTGTAAGAGGAAACAATTTAACGATTCTCCGTTTAAAATATCTTTTTTCGCCTGCCTGCACTTAAACAGAGTTTATGCGGGCGGTAAATGACCCGTTAGCGCCCGCTCATTTTATTTTTTTTTTTCATAGATGGCGCTACTATTAGATTTCCAATAATAACATTAACATCAGTAGTTTTCACTCACTTAACTTAATGTGCATTCCATCTAGAGGATAAGTTGACAATTAATTGAGAAAGTTTACTTAGGTAGTCGTCTGCCATTCCGCTAAACCTATTTAATTATTTAAAATTGTCCATTATTAATTAGTAATCACTTTTTAATTATTATTGTAGTACCGAAATATACCTAAGATTCTTAAATCAAATTTCTATAGCGTACACGCTCAGATAATAATTTGACAGTTTCTTTCTACATTTAAAATACTCAAAACTGACATGTGAGCCTGTCACATAAGTTTATCTGATCTGAGTTTGTCAAAGGATAACGCCTATTATCATGTACGTCAAAAAATACTCCCATTAATTACTGTCAAAAACTGTCAGTTCATAACAGTAATAATTAGTTATTAAAATAAAGTTCTTTTGGTTTAATATTGTTGTCTGAAGAGGCAGGCGAAAAACATTTGTAAGCACCACTGGCGGTAAAGCCGCTGCAGCCCTTCGCTGTATAGCTGCCCTCGCTCGCTTCGCTCACTCGTGCGTCTATACAGCGGCGGGCTGCAACGAATGCTTTACCGCCCTTAATACTTAATATACTATTAAACTAACGTTTGATTGCAAACGTCATTTATAAATTGCGATAAATTTGTTAATTGCACATCTTTCATAAAAAATGCAAAAGGGAGTTGAATTTATGTCGACGATAAAGGACCATTGTCCCAACTTTATGATAGATGCTCCGTACACTGACTCCATTTCGTCCATTACAGTTAGGTATAGTATAGTGGGATTGATAACCTAAAACAACATAACATCATTTTTTCTGGGTTACATAGCATGCATATTGAATTGACAACTGAAATGTTTCAATGTCTTAAGATCTTAACCTCTTTTGACAAACAAATAAAAAACAAGTGGCAAAACTTATGGAACCCTACCTTCATAAAATTGTCCAAAAGTAAAGCTGACATCGATAAGTAGGATCTACCAATCAAGAATAGCAGGAATAGAAAAGACAATAAGGCACACTAAAGGCACCCATAGGCACCTACTTAATGACGATTTACCCTAGTCGACTCCCGTCAATGCTTACTATCAAGTATCATCATCACCATTCACTCGCTAAAGCGTATGAATTATTCCAACTCAGGGTTATCTGTTGTGAACCCTAATATTGTAACCATTTTGAATTGCCGGGTGTTGTGTATATATCAGAAAGAATACTGATTTTATAGCTCAACCCAAATGAACCCCTATATGGTATTCAAATTGTTACTGGTTCGATTCAAGCTTTACGAGCGGTTTTACTTAAAGAAGAACAAACAAAGAATATCAACTTTATTAATCTGTATTAAAATAATGTAAAATTTACTAACCTTTTATAATTCTGGATCTCTGCTGGTCACACACAAAAAAAAGAAAATTATTAATTAAACGACCCTTCTGTTCAGCAACATAATGAAAACTTTATTTGAAATAAAACACACGATTTGGGTTTTTCAAATCAACTAAATTTAATAATTAAAATTAATAAAGAAAATGAATAACAACAAAGAAATAAATATGTATAAATAAAAAAAGAATAAAACAATTAAACGAGAATGAAAATTTAGAAGAAAATCTTAGTAATTTCTTGTGCAATTTAAAATAGGTAAATTAATCTAATTACGAATAATTATATTAATTTCCATACGAAACTTTAATTACAATTGAAAACTGATTTTTTTTCAATTACTAAACGAAACAACTTAATCTTTATAAAAAACTGATTTGGAACAAAAAGGCCTTAATTAAAACAATTAACAAAAACTTACGGAAACTTTAACTTTAGAAAAATTCACTATTTCAGAATTAAAAAGAAATGGACTTAGTCTTTATACTAATATACTTTTAAACAAAAACTAGAAAATAATTCTTAACTGTGAAAAATCTACCAAGTCCAAAAACAAATTAAAATATTCAATTTAACTTCATAAAATTGGTACCTCTAGACCCTACCAAGGCTAAAAGGAATCTAACTTGAAAGTCCTATTGCATTTTCCAAATTGCCTCATAAAAATGACAAGTAGGTACTACAGAATGAAAAATGGCCAATAAGAAAAGAGTATTGAACATACACCCCTATAAAATACAACTACAGGGTGGCAGTAGTTTACGTCGTAGAAATAAAATACATTTTTATGTCGACTGGGATGATTGTTGTTACTTAGGTATGTTATGTTGGAGTTCGTTCAAAGGATTAACCAGTCACTACCATTTGTAAAGCAAGACACAGTACGATTTTATAATGACTTCTCAATCTCCCGAATCAGGGACTGGACAAAAACCCATTGTTTTTTTATTCGCCCTTTATATATATTCTTTGATATGGGAAACCGTGATGCCCTCCAATTAGCTGCTGTATATAATAATAAAAGTCCGACATTTAATTTATATGAAGGTATTTCGATAATTTTGAAAGTGACCACCCTGTAACTAAAACATCTGGTTATCTTTTCTAATATATGCATTTCTCTTTTCAACTAACTCATAAACAAACATTATATTTTCTAGACTAGAAAAATGTCCTGTTCTAGGTATCAATTCTTTATCACAGGCACCCAAGATAATAAATTTGTTACTTAGGTATAAAACTATAAAACTAAGAGAAAATATCGAAAACTACCCAATTATATATACAGGGTAGGACAAAAGTATATTCTATTGCCAGTGTGTCTTTGTTTTGTTACAATATGGCTAAACAGACCGATCCTAGAGCCACAAATTTTGTCACAAAACTGATACACCTAATCACCACCATTTATCGACTGCATATCCTCACCATATACCATGCACTAAAAGATGCAAACAAACAATTTGGTATCAGCGGTGATCTCAAGAAGGACTTGAAATAATAATAAGTTTAACCAATATAGTAAATATTCAAATGAATATGATTATGACATGAAGATTGACACTTAGATTGTTGACATCAACTTTTCGGACATTGATCGTTAACTGCATTCGCAATTATAAAAGGATTCTCTTAGATTACGTTGCTGATATTATATATTGCTGATGTTAGATGTAGGTGTAATATTTTTAGGCGACTTTAATGTATCGAATTATGTGCTTGCTAATAACACCCACAAACTCTATCCTTGTTTAAATAACATCTCTGCTTTTTTGGGTCTTAGTCAATACAATAATATCTTTAATGGTCGTGGTCGATTTCTTGACTTGGTTTTTTCGAATTTATTGTGCACAGTAGAGCATAATAATCATCCAATGGTTATTTAAGACAATTACCATCCTGTACTAATAATCAGCATCGATAACTTTGATAACAAGAACCAGATTCAGTTTACACATAACACTTCACACAGAAGCTATAACTTTAAAAAGGCAGATTTTGTAATGTTGTATATGGCTATGTGATTAATTGATTCGTCTTATTTTGATGCTATTAATGATGTAAACACTGCAGTAGATCATTTCTAATATGATTTATATTCCATTTGATTTACATAATATATTGTACCGTCGCGTCGCATAAAAATTATAAAATAAAATTTCCATGTTGCCTAATTAAAAATATTAAACTCAAAACAAAACATTCTTTATGCAACTCTTACTTCCATGATCGGAAGTAATATATGTCTTTTACAACTGGTTCAAATCTTATTTTTACTCGGCTACATCAGGAGTCGCCCAAGATTCTACTTGGGTCCATTGTTGTTCCTTCTTTTCATCAATGACCTCGACCCGTGTTTACTTTAGCGTACTCGATTTTTCGCTGATGACTTGAAAATCTTCACCCCCTTAAACTCAGTAGCAGATTGTATAAACCTGCAGCATGAATTATGTGCTCTCGAAAAGTGGTGCGACAGTATCAGTTTAGTTTAGGTGTGTGTATGTGTCCGTGAATAATTAGGATTTATTCTATGTGGATTCATATTTTTGATATTGAATTTTTTAGTTTGTTTATTGTCTTTTAAATAAAAAACTTAGAGGCAATTAACGCATTATTTATTTGTTTAATACTCCAAAATAATTTATCCATATCAATTAAATATCTGCTAAAAAGAAATTAATAAACATGTCGAGTGACAATATGTGCGGCCCGGCTACAATTTCAATAATACCAGAAAAAAGTTCCATGGTCCAGTTTTGAACTCGCAGCTTTACGATTACGAAGAGTAAACGTTAACACAATTGCCCAACATGTATGTCATTGTTGGTTTTTTAAAATCGTCTTTAAATGCAGATGCACAGGACTTAGATCTTTATGACGATAAAAAATCAAAAGTGGTTTCGGGATTTTTTTAATTTCATTTATGTACCTATATTGAGGCTGTCGAACTAATTTTATTACACATTTTTTTATTTACTTTTCTAGAATTCCTAGCCGTTCTTGGAATATTGTTTAAAGTTAATGAGTCGTACAGATTTATTTATAGATCCAAAAACAGTACCCACAGTATAATCTACATGTTCAGTGGGTTAATCAATAGAACTTAAAAAAAACAAGTCATACTTAAGAGTGTAAATACAGTAGTTAGTGTTAGTACCCATTAATGATATTTCTTGCAAATATCTTAAATGCATATTTAGACATATTGAGATAATCGAAAGCCAAAATCAACGAATTAAAAGTTTTTAAGGTAGATTTTAAATGAAATGGATTAGGTACTTTAGAGAATAATATAACATTGTTGCGACTTGTGAACTAGGTAGTTTAATAATTAACATTTTGACTGGTATCAGGAACAATTGTTGTTAGACAGTTGGTTTGGTTATTTGTGGAAAAATATAAAATCAAAAACGTAATTTGTTTCATTTTATCTTTTTTGTAAGAATTGTTGTTTTCAAGCTCAATTGCGGATCGTATAAATGTAGGTTAAAGGTTTTAATTTATAGTCATGATGTAATACGGTTTAATTATCTAAATTAATTAAATAATGATTGAACGTTTTGAATATTAATTTAAAAACAAAACAACAACAAAAAGTTTTGTGAGCCACATTGAAGTATATTTTTCCTATTCATTTATTTTGATACATCGCTATCGCTGAAATAGGAAAAAAAAGGTAATAAATATCAGTGCGTCGAATCGATTTTGGCTAAAGGCTTGTGAAGCCTATCTGTTTGTCAGTGACTCGTGTAATTGATATTATTATTAGCGGTTTCGAGAGAAGTATAAATTTAGAAAAATTTTACGAATGTTCGTGAGTATTATTGTGCTATAGTTTCTCCAATTTTCAGGTGCTTCCTGTTAATTAGCACGCTTTCGTGTTATTTTAAGCCTTTTTTAAGTTTTTTAAAGTACCCCGCCAGGTAACGTTGAAGTGATATCTGTTTGTCTGGTTGTTGGTTTTCGCGATAGAATGTCATTTTCGTGAATGATTAATCATATAATTCCGATAAACTGTGGTTGTTTGACGGAATGTGGGTTGGATACGACTCCTGGGTAAGGATTTAATCAACTGGAGTAAGACAACACCTTGTTGTACGTTTTACAAGAAAATTTAAGAGTGATTGTACAATTTGGAGTTGGACGTTTATTGAGTTGAGATTGTACAAGAAATTTTATATAGGTTTACTGTTTACCTGTTTACCAACAACGTTTAAAATTTTGAATAGGTATATACAAAAAAATAATAATTTTGTGAGAAATATTGTGCGCCTATCGTCGGGGTCGATTCATATTTTGTTGTGTTAGCTAGTAAAATAAATTGCTCTGAATATAATATCGACCGAATTTTTTTTGTTGGGAATTATGTTCCAATTATAAAGACACTAGTAGCCGGTGTTTCTTTAAACTTTTAGGGGATATTTTGGTTACTGCCGCCCTTGAATTGCTGGCCCTTCATCCTGGCAATTTATAATTCCGCTGTTGCTGCCGTGGTATCCCCTTGATGATAGGTCCATCTTAAGGCCAATTTGAAACATCAAAGAATTAATATTCTTCTGAAAAAGGTCAGGATCTGCCACTAATGGTATGGTAAACGATAGTTTTGATATTACAAATAAGGAGTTTCGGCATACCAAATTTGCTAATATTTGAAATATGAATAATAATAATAAAATTATTTATTTATAACAACAACAATTTACCATAAAAAAGTTACCCAAAAACAAACAGAATGATATTTGGTTTAAACCATTTTTCAACTCATCTCATAAAATAAAATATCACCGTTTATAAGTAAGCATTTAAAAACTAGAAATGATAACTATACTCAATAACTAAAAACAAAAACATATTCAAGAGTGAAAAATATTGAAACAAAGTCAAGTTCAACACAAAATCTGCTAATAAGGAACTCATTGCACTACCAAATATTTTTGAGATAATTTATTACTCAACGACAAATGGCTGTGGTCAAAAATGAAAGCCGTGACGTTCTTGAATTTGGTCTTATCGCTATCAGTAAAGTTTGTAATATATCTCAGATTGAAGAATTAGAAAATTGACTACAACTTTCATATTTAATGTTTCGTTCTAAATTTAAAAATGAAAAAGTTAAGGGGTGGCAAATTTCAGCGGAACACCCTGTACATCTACCTAAGGGTTAGTTTGAAAAATCCAGCCACAAATTAAAGTTTCACGCAAAAAATTAATATCTCTAATCAATCATTATGTGTGAAACATTATTAAAACTGAACAAATATAACGAACAATTTGTATGTCGCCAAATTACTAGTACTGTTTAATTATTTAACATAAATTAAAATTTATTTGTCATATGTCATCAAAATGTTTTAGCAGGATGTATGTTTCTATATATGAATATCAACCAATATCCAATCCATCTGTCAACAAAGTGTTCATTATTCTAAATTGCGGTGTCATATTCTATATGAATGTTATAATGTTAGATTCACGTAATTAGAAAAGAAAATATGAAATGTGGAATTGAGGATCACTGAAGTTTTACGGGATTATTAATTTTATTATTAATATTATTCTACACAGAAATGCTACTTCTTAATTTGTCCAGTAATCTTAAATATTTATAAATTATTGATACTTTGTGTTTCTTGTAGAAGGTAAATTAGAACTATTTTTTTCCAATTAGTATTTTTTTGGGTACTTAGTTTCATATGTTAATACAATATTTCCGAAATAAGATAACTTTTTATTTCTACATCAGGTGATATTTTAACAACGTTTCGTTGCTTATTCGCAACTTCATCAAGTTTCTCGAAACAGCCGTATTAGTACAATCAAAAACTAACATTTCAATAAAGTGTTTTTTTTTATATTACCTTATTGAGACAAATTCCTAATTAAAATGTGACATATTACGTATATAATAAAAACATTTAGACAACCACAAAAACATAACATGGTATCTACCACTGACTTAAGGAGTTGACCACACATTTCATCCATAAAATATATTTTGTTTTGTCCCGAATACTGCGAAAGATTTAGACAACTAAACCCAAACGTATCACAAAGACAGACGCTAAAATAAAAACTTGCCTTCCAACGTTGTAACAGCCCACCATCATCAATATGTTCAACTTGAATATCATTTATGCGGCCGACATAGGCGGAGGACTAAGAATTAAATTTAATAAAAAAAGTGAAATAATTTTCATTCAGTGTTGATACATAGAGGCCACAAAAACATTTTTGTTTGTAAATTTATTTATCAACAAATAAAAAATGATACACAGTAATTTGCATAACAAAGTTTTTGATTAAAAAATTCACTCGTTAATATACGAGTTAGTGACAAAAATTTTCCCTTGACTTTATGCGTAGGTAGATTTTTAAAAGGAAATTAATATAAATGAAATATCTACTTTTATTTGGATAACGCCACCCTAATATCTACTCTTTAAAAGCAAATAATCGTTTTGGTACATAAGGCCGATTTTTTATATTTCTAATTACCTAGATTTTGGTAACGCAATTACATTATTGTTTTGCAAAAAAAAAAAACTGTTTAACTGGGACTGGGAAGTAGGTATGTATACATTAGATAGATTAGAAATTATTATTTTGGTTCAAATTTTGTACATAAACATAAATTTATACAGGGTGAGTCACGAGGAACTGTACATACTTCTACCATAAGTAGAGGCTCGTTAGGGTATTATCAAATGACCATTACAAAATGTCTCCTTGTTTTAATTATTAATATACAGGGTGAATTATGAATCTTCATCAAAACAATGTTTCGTCATATCTTTTCAATGATTAAGTCGATTTATCTTATTTTTTTATAAAATTGTGTATTGGTGTCTGGCAACTAACTGACATATTCAGAATTGAAAAAATCTGACTGCTTCATTTTCAACACTTCACCCTGTATTTGATTTTTGAAAAATCTGATATAATTTTTTCATAAATTAAGAAATAATATATAAAACAATAACCAAACAATAAAACAGTTTTAACAATGTGGAGAAATGTAAAAAACAATTTTATAAACATTACGGTTATAAAAGATGTTCAAAATGAAATCCATCTGCCTCAATCACAGATCTAGAAACTCGAGAGATATAACATTATCTGAAATTTCATTCATAATTCACATTTGTTTACAATCAGACATAAGTTGGCAGTTGATATATAAGATAGAAAAGGACAGATAGAAAAAATGGCAACGTTGTACCTGATTTGTCGATTCGATTTCGTTTTATGTACCAGTGACGTACGGTTTTAAAGGCATTCTTTATATTTTAATTAGGCGGTTGATGTTCACTAAAGTGATATAAAGCAATGATAAATTGTAGGTTTTTAAAATAACGTTATTTTTTTTGGTTTATGATAAAAATATATTTTATCTTATTATTATTATTACCGTATCTAATCCTAAATAACTTTAGACTATAATGGTTATAGGATTATATAGGAGATAGGTATACTATATATTATCTGGGAAACTAGTATATTATACAGTGTGTACCCAAATACTTGGTGCCCCAAAAACAATTTCCAAATGTAATGTTTAATGTGATAAATAAATGTAATACAATAAAAAATTAACAAGAAAAATTTATTATTACAAAATATAAATCGTTGATAACATTATATTTAGAGCACATAATTCCACAATATTAGTTATATGTTGTAATTTAAAGCACTTACAAATCAGATGGGCCACTCGAGGGGTCAGCAACTGCTTGTTCAGCAACTAGCATTTCAAAAGTTTCTGGATCACAGATCCCTGCTTCATGAACATCTGGAGTTCTAAAAAATAAAATGTTTTAGCTTAGTATTTCAGTGAGTGGTTATCTATAGATAAGCCAAGAAGTTAATTTTAATAAGATCGCATTGCTACAGTTTGTGAATCACATAGGTCCTTGCTTGATCAACATCTGATGCTCTAAATATTCAATATCTACTTACATACTAGGTTTGCTTGGAGAGGATTCGGCTACACTTGAATCTGAGCTGAAAATAAAAATAAATATAAATACAATAGTAAATACCACAGATCTAGAATCTAGATGTGTGGTAAATACACCATATGTTCATTACAATATTATTGAACATTATACCTTTATATAGACACATTTTATTAAGCATATATATAATTGCCTGTACGACAGAGGCTCATTAAAAGTAAATGATAATTGAGGTTCAGCGTCTGGTCGAATTTGCTTTCGACCAGTAATCTCAGTTATCTTAATGTCGCTCACATCAAAATGGTTTGAGCATATTTGTGCATACTTGGGGACATACTGATTTTCCAGACCCAAAAGCTGTAGCCACTTTAAGCGTCTTTCCGAATTTACTGGAAACCTACAATATGAAATTATTTAATTCTTTTGGAACCTACCTATTCAGTATTAATATATTTAGTTATCTAACGAAGTGCTATCTTAGTTTATAATTAAACCTTGATTTAAATACTGTAAGATGAACCTAGCATCTCTATAACATCACAAAAATCAACAATTACATTAGGCATTTATTTACAGCAATTTATTTTTAATTTGTAGAGCAAGCAAACTACACCACTGATAAACAATAACAAGTCGTAACCTTACTTACCTCCGAAATATCTAATTTAGGTTGGAATTTTCATTATTTTTACAAACTATACACTGACGCACCATTGTTAATTGTTTTTTTTATAGTTTTTGCACAAAAAACACTCAAAATTCCTCAAAATCACCAACCAAAAGCAAATAAAAACAAGAGCAAAGGATATTTGGCAACAGAGCTCAAACTACCGGCTGATTACAAGAATGAAAGAAATCGTAAATTCTTCGCGTACTATTCAAGTTGCTCTGCTTTACAGAGTTGCCACGTGTATTTCATAAATAAATTATGATTTGGTGAAATATGTCTTGAATATGTTAAAATTCATAAAAAAGTAACTAAAAAATATCTTGGGTATATCGTTTTATTATACACAAAAATTAGTAGCATCAACTAAGTTATATTTTGCTTTAAAACGGTAAAAAATGCCGTATCAAAATAGTGTATTTGAAAACAATGCGGGAATGACAGCAGAAGTTTGGCATTATCGATATCTGCAAATAATGATGTTTGATCGCTTGGAAATGTAAACAGTTTTATCTCCCCCTTTTCTAGATCTGTGGCCTCAATACACTTTTTTGAAGAATGTTTAAATGTGTAATGGTCATTTCTGATAATATTGCAACAGTGAATAATTCTGTTAATGAGCTGTTGTGTTTAATAATCGTAATGTTTATTAAATTGTGTTTTACTTTGTTCCACATTGTTAAAACTGTTTTATTGTTTGGTTATTGTTTTTTATTTTATTTCTTAATTTATGACTAAACATTTCCCTGGCTTGTTCATTTCATTCCGATTAAAATAATTAGACACATGAGTTTTCCTCAAACAAATTAGAAAACTAGGTTATCACAAACATTTTTTTGTGTTTTCTGTCTATTACGGGTGGAAAAAGTTACATACAGGGTGAATTATTGGGATGAACCAGATGTGCCAGATTTTTAAATCTGGCACTGTAAATCAAGGCAAATTACGATATTTACCATACTGGAGCACAGTGTGTGTCGTTTCTGTTTATTTTGAAGATTTCTTTTTAATAACTAAACATTATTATACAGTAAAATATTTCATTATTGCCAAGTTTCAATTTGACTCTAAAATTAATCTTTAATTGGAAATGTGAGGTGAGTATAACAAAAAATTCAAATACCTAGGTCTAACTGTCTATTTATGCCTTATAAAAAAATTATATCAGATTTAGGTTGAGATGCTAATTTTTTCTTTAAATGCCTTTATTATATGTTCCATCATAATTTGAAAATGTAGTACATTTTAATGCTGTTTTTCATTTCCCACTAGTTGCCCAGCAATATATTTAAAATTGCACGTGTAAATTTCCTAGTAATGACAAAAGTAGCATCGGATATGAAAAATCACCATAGCAACGCTGACAATAGAATTAAACCAAATTTATAGTTAATTATTATTATTAAATTATTTCGCTAATTTCAAAGGTTTCAAAGCTATTTATATAACGAAAACAGTGATAGTGATAGTGAATATAGTTTAACACCACCTAGTCAATTTAGTATTTTTAACTCATCGTATTTAGGCTTACGCCAACAGGGAGAGTGTAGGTAAGTTTCAAAAAACAAATATTTTCCTAAAAATTATGATGTTTAATTTATTCAAAAGCATTAAAGAGTCGTAGAAAAAGTATAGTGTGAAACTCATATGAAAAATGAAATGACGATTTCCTATTCGTAGGAGATATGAACAAAGTTTCTTTTTGTATTTGCCAGGTCAAAATTTCACTTTTATTTTTCTGGTTATAACTACAAAATATATGCATATTATAAGAGTACCTGTTCCATAATTTCTTATCTCAAGTCACTGAACTTCATTTAGCAAACTTCAGACTTACCAGAACAAAAGACACAATAATAAGTATACAGAGAAAATACATATTATATAAACTGACATACTTTCATAAGCCGCATCAAGTAACTTTTGAATGTAGATATACGAGGATGTACAGTCTTTTTAAGCTAAAACTAACTTCGGTCATGTTACCATCTAGAACACAACTTTCTGTATAAAATACAAGTGTATGCAAAGCCTTGTTATCCGAAAGTTTTATTTTCCTATATTTCGCTATACTACATAGAGTTTAACAAAGTTTTATTGTTGTTCATATATTATGTACTTATCCTTTTTCATTATAAGTACAACAAATTATTGTTGTAGCTTTGCATTTTATATTATAATTATGCATTAAAATTTCTTTCTCCACTTAGGGTATTTAGAATATTTAACAGTGTTTTATAACAGCTCTATAGGTATATAAAATAAACAGAGCATTGGAGTAATCGAGGTTGATCGAAAAATGCAAAAGTTCAAAAATATGCGTACGTCTAAATTGCAGAATCTATATAACTTTTGTTGAGCAATATAATGATTATTAGGCATCGTCGAAACTAAACTAACTTTTGTTTCTGTTGAATGAAAAAAAAAATACTCACTAGGGTTCCCCAGCGATCACATATTATGGAACTATTGTTTTTCAATATTTTCGTTAGTGACATCACCAATTGCTTTAGTTCGATTTTCTTCTGTTTGCAAAAGTGAACATTACTAATGACAGTGGGAAATTTCAATCAGTCCCCTGGATTCCTCACGTATGGTGCGCTCAAAAAGACGTGCACTTTAATATTGATACCTAAATGTTTTTTACATCCTTTTCGAAAACGAGTCGAACTATACCTTTTAATTATTGTCTCGATCAATCTTTCCAACTCAGTCAATGCAGTTACAGCACACGAATCGATGTTCCTTGTCCTACAACTGTATCCAACCGTTTGTTTCATCAAACTCATTCCAGAACAAATTGCAATACATATTTGACTTCCCGTCCGGTGTTCAAGTTCTTACTATTATTAATACTCGGAACCTTTTTTTGCCTGCTCTCAGGACTCCAATATAGATATGGCGAATGCATCAACGAATAAAGCAGTGTCTTACTTGGCGCTTATGACACATAAATAATTTCAAGTAAGGTACAAACAGGTGTTTACAAGAACGGTTTTTCTGTTTTAAAGAATACAAATATGATAGATACTACCAGAGTCATCAGCTGACCAACAGCTGAATTAATGTTAGTCATCATCGTACCTGCTATCGCCATCTCTCCCACACTTATATAGACTGAATCCTTTTTTAATTCTCTTTCAGCCAATATCATGCATCTCGCTGTCACTTTTTGCTAGAGGGTTTGTGTTATCTTATTTTAACGGTTTTGTATCACAAGGTAAGAATATTAATTAACCCGGCGTTGGTTAGGTGAAAAATTATAACACTGTTAGTAAGGTGGGGTTTATGAGACCCTACGAAATATTTGTAATCCAAAAAAATATTTACAAATTATTACGGTTTTTTCGACATTTTTTGCGTTCCGTTAACCTTTTAATAAATAAAAAAAAAAACATATATTTGTAATTATTTATTTCAATAGCCATAAGGAAGATGTAGAGGCAATATTAAATTGAAACGAAAAAAAATCCATAATAATAATTATGCAAAAATTAAATAATTATTTAATAAGAAAACAAAATTAAATTCTTATAATTACTTAAAAGGAATATATAATCCGTAAAATAATATTTATAACAAATTAAAACATAAGATTTTTTTTTAATCTGAGTTTGAATTGGCACAACTTTCACACATAACTATAACATGTTCTAAACAAAGATAACACTTACAAGTGGTACAAGAATATTTCGTTTTACGATCTTTCTGTCTAGGACACGCTGAACATCTTCCTACATGTTTAGATCGTTTAGGTGCTGGTCCTGCATCACTCTCGCCAATAATGTCCCCAATTTTTCGGCGCAATTCTTGCGTGATCCTTGGATTATTTTTGCGTAAATTTATGTGTTCATTTATCAATTGTAAACCTAACATTTTGATAAATTTACGCCTAACCGTTTTAAAATCTTTGTTATTTTCTCTAAATATTACCTGAGCATTAATAGCCCCTGTATTGAGCAAAGAAAACCAAACTGTAAGAGGCCATCTTCTGGAATTTCTGGAGACATTATAAGTCGCAGATAATTCATCAACGACGTCTACACCACATTTTGTGAAATTATAAAAACTTATAATTTCTGGTAAGAGTTTTTCTCCTGAATCGTCAACAATATTAGCGTCATGATGTAGAGTCGATAACATAATAACATTTTTGTTTCGTTTGGGAGTGTAAGACAAAATTGTTATGTCTTTTTGGAAACCAAATATGGTCGAATTTAATTCTCTGTTAGTTACAGACAAAAAATTTGGTGGAATACACCTTTTATTTTTTCTAACAGTGCCCACAGATGTCAATTTATGTATTTCAAGAAGATTCATCATCAGCTCATAACTGGTATACCAATTATCAAAAGTTATGTTTCTATGAGTTCCTGATATAGGCTCTATAAGTCGCTGCACAATAGCTGATCGAGTATTGGGCACGTTATATGGACCTTCATGTTGCCTTCCGGCATAAATTTCTAGGTTCACTACATAATAGGAACGTGCGTCTACCAACGCTTGTACTTTAATGCCACATTTAGATGGCTTGTTGGGGATATATTGTTTGAACGGACATCTGCCCCTAAACGACTCCAATTTCTCATCAATTGTTAGATACTGTGAAGGAGAATATGCCTCTTTGCAGTTGGCAACAAACTCATCAAACATTGCTCTAATTGGAGCTAATTTGTCAATGCGAGCTCTTTCATTCCTATTTTCTATATTATCAAAGCGCAGGGAGCACAGCAGAAACTGAAAACGTTTCAAGCACATTGTTGTTCGAAAAATGTCTATACCCGTACCATCTGTTTGTCACAAATCATTTAGGTTCTGGCGATTGGATCGAAAAAGTCCTGCAAGATAAAGCAATCCTATCATAGCTTTGATTTCACTAACAGTGGTGGGTTTGACAACAGTTTTATCCTGATAATTAGAAGATTTTTGGTTTATTTTTATATTTGTATATTTTACGAGGTCTGCAATCATGTTATCACTAAAAAATAGGTTCCAGCATTCATATGCGGTTTTAGCATTTTTTGCATAAGGTTTCACACATGGAAGATGAGTAACGATATTTTCTTTTCTAGTGCGTACCCGATTATTTGGAACAGTCTTGCACCATTTTGTACCGTCCCTGGCAACATAGAACCAGGCAGAGTTTTATAAACTTTAATAAACTTTTATAAATTATTAATAAGCGAAAAATACTTAGTTCGACCGGATGCAACATTTTTATTACAATATACCGGTTGTGACAATATTTCAACAACGCGTCGTGAGTATCAAAATACGTCTCATTTAAATAAACTATACAACTACCTGATTGACAATAATCTTTTCTCAGTATTCTTCCCGCAATTCTACTATCCTTCTTGATTCCATTAAAGCCATTCTATTGTCAATTTTATATATTTAATTCCACAGTCTATTAGTATTTCTCGCAGTGTGACCCTCAGAAAAATAAACAAAAATAGAAATGTCATCTAATTTCAATGTTTATCTTCATAACATAAAGGTCAATATTTACTTTTTAAATGACAGCAGGAGTGTTGTAAATAAAAGTCAGTGGCGTAGTATAATCTTTTGAAATCGTGGTTGCAGTTTCCAATAATAAATACATACCTACGCAGGAACTGTCGCTTTTTTTCAAATATAATTTATTAAATAATAGATGTCTGAGATTAAAAGGAAACAACTACGTTATGAAAATATTTATTATTAAATGCATTATGAATTTTTGTTTTGACATTTACTAATTATAAGAAACCACATTTAAAATGAATCGTTTCTCTTTCCTAGACCTGAGAAACTGAATCTGTTTCTACTAAGTTTAGACAAGATAAAAAATATTATGCAAGTAACAAAAAAAAACTATTCGGACGGTTCTCAAATTATTGCAATTGATTAGATTCTTTAATGAATAATGAACGTATTAAAACAATACAATTATTGATAGGGTTTCAGACGAACTTGCTGTTAATGTGTCACTTTTTGATATGTCCATAATCTCCACATTATGCTGGGTCAGGCTGAAAAAAAAATAGCACAAATTTTAATTTATTGTTGCGGTGACCAGTATGTATGTGATTAGAATAGCTTTGCACATACTTTTCTCCCTCAACTTCCGACACAGACAGAGTTTCTGAAGAACTGGCTGTAAATGTCATACTTTTTGCAACCTCAGCTGTAGACGCTAATCCGAGGATAATCTGTTAAAAAATATTTTCAATAAATTGTAATATTTCTAATCGCACAAAAATATTAACTTACTGAACATAGCGAACAGGAATGGCTTTGTGCGATATGCATGTTTGGTTTCCAATATTCTAATGTCTCTTTGGTTGAAATAATGTTGTGAGCAAACATAAGAACTTTTAGTGATCGTTTCAAAACTTAAACCAAGAGAAGTACACCACCCTTTTCTTACGGCTTGATCACTGGGACACCTACAAGAATTATTGTACTATACTATAAATAAAACATGAATAACTGCTATGAATAAAATAAATAGGATCATAGTGCCCACTTGCACCACATCCCATATCTTCTCTTTATCGTAAGGTACTTCCTTAAAGGTCTGTGCATATCATCATACATGTAACGTAACGTTTTCAACCCTTTCAGACACTATCGTTTCAGTTCCAGCAAACAGTTTGTCTCTATACCAATAACAATTGTAAGTACTCGTATACTTACAGCGTAATCTTTATTTATTTGTCTGATGCGTAATACAGTTTCCCATTGACATTTTATATAATATTTTGTATCTTCGCTTAAGCTTAATGAATTTGCCAAATGGATAAAAATTTAAAAACAATTTTGACATAATTTTTCCGGATATGTAGGTATATATTTTGTATGTAGCAGAACAAGACCCAATTTGAGACCACGAAAACACTGCAATTTCAATAGCAAACAACAGTACAAAAGTTAGATTATCCATTAAAAACTCTGACACTCTCCGGCTTCCAGCAGAATATTCTCACCGAGAATACTGAACGGAAGGTATATGGGAAGGTCCAGGTCTGCCGGTAGGAGCATTATTTCGTATAAAAAGTACGTAATAATATTGTTTCCTATCGGAAACGTTACGTTACCTGTGATATGATACTATTAATTCAGAAATTATGAAATACAAAGCATTTTATGAATTTACAATTATTGTTGTTTATTATATTACTGTCTATCTTTCAACTAGATGTATAGCAGATTTAAACAACTCATGTTAACTGCTGTCGCTGCAAAATCCCAAAATCTTCGCCATTGTACTTACTTGTGACACGTAACCTGACTCGGAAAATCACTCGACATGCAAACTAAGCACTTTTTTCTCCCCATTATTTAAAGGAAAAACAGTTTTACACACTACAAATGCAGTAAAGTGAAAGAGTCTCGTAAAATTCACTTAATTCGGGTTATAAAACTGTACGTAGCACTACTCGCACCCCACACGTCAACGTGAAGTGTAAATAATAAACAAATCCCTCCGCGGGGTTGCCACACATTTATATCCGCAGAACTCTATTTTTGTGAATCATATTATATTCGATTTATAATGTGGCACGGTCAAAATACTCATTGTGATTAAGGAACTACTTGATCACCTATATATACCTAACTGGTTGGATTTGTCTGTCCATCGTTCGTCTTTGGGTGTTTTACAAATCATCAAGTTAATGCTCAACAACAACATGCTATCAACAAATGAAATTCCCTGGTTTTGATCAGTACCTGGTAGAAGCCTCATTTTCAGGTAACATTAAAAAAACTTTAGAGTGCGCGCTTTGCATGCGAAAGTTCATGGGTATTCAAATCCCAGCTCTTGCAAAAAAAAATATAATTTTTGAATAAAGTAGTTAAATAATAAAAATAATACAATAATAATAATATTGAATATCTCAGTCAGTGTGAGGTTTCCATAACTACAAATTATGAAATAAAAGGCCCCAATTATCCTCACAAATGATTTTTATTGATTGCCTGTTTCTAGTCTCAGGAGAGACCCACCATCAGACCCAGCTACAAATAATCATTCTCATTCATAATCACACAAACCATTCCACGGGAAATAAGTACCTACAATTCTACTAGTTTCATTGCGGATAATCATAAAAGATAAAGACAAGGTATTGAAATTGGTTAGGTCGGGAGTTTACAAGTTGAACTGTTCATGCGGACACTACTACATACAAAAATGAAATTTCAAACCACGCTTTAAAGAACACCTACGTTGTATAAGGCTTAATTCAGAAGAATCATTATTCGCTAAGCATATCCTTCAATCAAATCATGATTTGACCAAGAACAGTTTACATAATCACGACATATTATGACTACTGTTTTGAATTACTTAGAATTGTTCGAAATTATAAGACATGATAATTAAAATAATGATTTACTCCTCAAAGTCCAGTTAAGTTCTATTTACAGTGTATTTTTCGAACCAACTTAACATGGATATGCGCTTGTTTTTGTACGTACCTGTTGATATAGGTATTAAGTTTTTAGTAGGTAGGTAGTTGACTTTTTTATTAATTTTGTTTTGTTATCTTTTATATGTATATACCTACCTCTTATTAGGATGTTTTTTGTATGGAATCTGAAACTGCACGGGCCTAACAATGATTGATTGTTTTTAACGTACTTGTCATAATTTGTGTACTACCTATGGTCTTTTGTGATTTTGACGATTTTGAAATTTTAATTCTAATCATTGACATCTTTTATGATTACTCACAAAAAAACTATTATCTGTAGCTTGGTCTGATGATGGGTCTCACGTGAGGGTCGAAACCGGTAACTAATAAAAGAATTTGTGAGGATAATTGTGGCTTTTTATTTCATAATTTGTAGTAATACTAATAACACAGGCCAACACACATTTTGGTGCCTGCGATTTTTTAACTGTTCCTGAGTAATTTTTGGATGCAGAATGTAAAAAGGTTCTCAGATTTTGTCTATCAGATCTAGTTTTTGAGATTTTTTAAAAAATTGTGTATATAATTTACGTTATAACTGTTATAATATATAATATTACTATTGACAGTTAAAAAAAACAAAGACACATGGATTTAAGTATTTATTGCAAAAACTTAATTTACATAATTACATTAGTCACTAATCACATAAAAATTTTCTTTTATACGATTTTCTAGAATGGAGTTTACTAGGGCAGTCTCGCTGAAGGCTCCAGCAGTAGTCCGCCATCATGTGGCTATCCCATCGTCCTTGATAACGATCTTCCATAGTTTTAATATCCTGGTGGAATCTTTCCCCCTGTTCTTCACTACAATCACCTAAGTTTTCTGGAAAACGATCTAGGTGGCTGTGGAGGTAGTGAACTTTTATACTCATGTTACAGCCGAGAATATTAAAATTTGAAAGCATAGTTTCCACTAATTCTACGTAATTGTCTGCTTTATGATTGCCAAGAAAATTTTGTACTACTTGAACAAATGAACTCCAAGCGTTAGATTCAGTCTCGTTCATTGATGTGGTGAATTGTGGATCTTTAACAAGTTGCCTTATTTGAGGACCATCAAATATACCAGCTTTTAGTTTTTCCGTGCTAATGCCAGGAAATTTACGTGACAAATACCCAAAACAATTTCCATCTCGATTTAAGGCCTTCACAAATTGCTTCATTAGGCCTAGCTTGATATGCAAGGGCGGAAGTAAGATTTTTTCTCTTGAAACCAAAGGTTCGTTGATCACGTTTTGTATTCCTTGAATCATGACATCTCTTGAAGGCCAATTTTTGTTAACCCAGTGCTCATTTTTAGCTCTGCTGTCCCAAAGGCACAAAAAACAAGGATATTTTGTATAACCACTCTGCTGTCCAAGGAGGAAGTTAATCATTTTTAAATCAACACAAATTGACCACTGATGTTCTTCGTATTTAATTTTTCTCAAAACTAATGCTATTGTTTCATATTCTTCCTTCATGGTAGTAGAATGACCAATAGGAATTGAGCCATATTTGTTACCGTTATGTAAAAGAACACATTTTAAACTACGTTTTGAACTGTCAATAAAAAGGCGCCAATCATCTGGAGTGTATTCAGGCAAACCCATTTTTTCTAAGAGCCCTTTTATATTGTTACAGAATACCAAGTCATTTTCCTGAGTGAAAAAAGGCAGCAGATCCTTATCTCTTTTACGATAAAATGTAATATTAGTACCTCGACAAAGTAGATTTTTTTCTTTTAATCTGGATGCAAGTAATTCAGCGGATTCCTTTGAGAAATTCAGGTCTCTTATAAGATCGTTTAGTTCTTCTTGATTGAAACACTGCGGAGTTGCTAAATCTGCTTCAAAATCGCTGTCGTTTTCTGATTGAATTCTTTTAACTTCGTCAGACGTTGATGTTTCTGTATCATCTTCTGTCAGTTTGGGTAGACTGCTGAATGATGGAACGGGTATTTCTTCCGAATGCACTACAGGCCTTCTTGCAGAATCTAGATCAGGATATGTCCATTTGTGTCTATTGTTTCTATTTATGCCTTTAATATTAACGAGACAAAAATAGCAGTCGTCATGATGGTTCCGCGGTTCTCTCCAAACCATTGGTACACCAAACTTTAGGCACTTCCTCTTTCCAGTTGTCCACTGTCGCAAATGTTCAACACATGTTTTACATATGAAATGTGGGGCCCAAGATTTATCTTGATCTCCTAAATGAACGCCAATATAGGCAAGATAAGCTCTTTTCACAAAGTCAGAAATCCTTTTTTCGTTTAGTGTCTTGATACTACAAAACGACCAAAATTTACACAAAATGATAGCACAACTTTACTTGGGAAAACTCAGTAATATACTAAATCAAGTACAGCCAAGCAGGTATAGAAGGATCGGGTCATAGGCAATTACAGGTATAAAAGTAAGTAAGAGCATTGTATTGAGTAGTTCCTAGTATAGGAACATTGGGTCAGGGACAATTCCAGGTATCCATTTGGCTAATTAGATTCTGGGAAATTCCTATTTTGACGATTAAGTACATATTTATCTCTTTATTTGTTGTCCTTTATCAGAAAAAAATATATCATTTAACCTGTAACGTGTATCTCAAAAACTAGAGCTGATAGAAAAAATCTGGTGGCATTTTTGGAATCAGCACATTAAAAACATCTAAAATCAGATGTTAGATTTCTGGCACCAAATTTTTTTTTTCATTTTGTTGGCCTGTGTAATAATTATTATTATGATTTGAATAAAACGACGTCTACTCCACAAAATGGAGTAGACGTCGTTTTATTCAAATCATACTATTCACACCTCGATAGATGGATTACTTCAGAAAATAATTATTATTATGTATTATATTATATTAAAATGTAGATCTATAAAAAACCTTTTAAAGTTTTTTACTAATTTTATTAAAAAAATCATTTCCTCCCACTGGTACCTGAGTGTAATTAAACAATTATTATTTCTTCCATTTGTTAATTTTTTTTCCTTCTTTCCCGTCATTTTCTTATCTTACGCAAAGAATTTTTGTAAAAGTAGTTCAGTTTAAATCTAACACCTGACGAAGCCACTTTATGGTGAAACATATATGTGTAGTTTTCTTTAATAAAATTATTAAACAAATTTTAAACGGTTGTTTAAATACAAAAGTTTGCCATGAATTTTTATCAAGTACCAGTCATGATTATTATTATTATATTATGTTCAAGCACCTGTCGATGCGATCATGGTAGTCAAATACCTGGTCGCGTTGATAGTGATTGTATGGGTGGACGGTGCTTCCGGCCGAGTCGGTAGACTTGCCTATGTCAAGTAGTTATTGACTACATAGTCGTGGGTGCTGGCGGATGGTAGTCCAGGACCGTGGTTCGGATTCCACGCTAAACTGTTGGTCCACACTTACGCTGGTTGAATGTCTTTCATGACAAAATTCCAATAATACAAGAAAAAAAATGATTGTATTCTATCTTGTCGGGAAAGTTTTGGGGCAACAGAACCGATTTTTTTATTTTTTGAGTCGTTAGATGTAGAGGCCAAAGATATTTTTGTAGCTTAAGTTATTTTTGATTAACTATATATTTTTGTTCTTAAGCAGGGCAACTCTCCCTTACCTTAATCCTATTCTTGAATTGACCGTTGGAAAACCTACACTAGATTTTTTAAATTTTCTAGCATTCATGTTTACATACTCGATTTTTAGATAATCGAAATGAGATAACGTAGATGTTCGTCGTAGAATTTCATGTTTAACAGTGCATAATATGTCTTGATTACATAGCCGCTTAATACGCAATCTTAAACTCATGTATTACATATGTATGTTAATGCTGTATAACCATTAGTTGTGTTTATAATAGGAGTGAGTAATACGCAAGCTACCTACCTAATTCAATACACTTCATATATGCTGTACCGGCTTTGGTAAATTATGCTTTCTGCTACTGCCAAAACAGGGTTATCCATAATAGGTCTACTAAATTAATTCAGTAATTTCATGACAAAATTTTTACGGGGTACCTATGTAAAATATGTAGATTTTAAATAGTAAATCTCAAAACTATAAAAATCGCTCAGCTGTTATGTCTAATCAAAGACGTTTTTGGCAATAATAGGCATAGACTTATTCTGAAAATTGGGCTATTTAAACTAGTTATTTTACATTCCTACGAATTCCGGTTATAACAAAAGTTGATATTAACTTGCCTATTTCATTTATATTATTATGTTTTAAATGGGTGTCTAGTCGATACACACACCATTGTTAAATCTGCGCCATTGTTACAAAGGAATTAGAGTTTGTATTTAACATAATAACAACAAATTGACGCCAAAACAAATTGTTTCAATTTTACCCCATAGAATTAAAACTAAATCAGTTCTTTCTAATATTTATTTTATGAAGTACTTAAACATATTATTCTGTTTCTTTAACCAGTATATACTTAATTATTACATGTATAATATGCTCATACTGATAACTAATCATGCCTACGCGTATTTTAAAAATCCAATTACTAGAGAGACGACGAATGTGTGTTCTTGTATAGGTAATTATTATATTACCCATCTCTGCATCATATCGATTACATGTCTAATTTCTGTCAATTTCATTGAGGTAACCAATTATGTCTAAGTACACCAAATTAAACTGTGAATCCAGAGGAATAAGAAATTTAAAAAAAAAGCTCTGAAATTTGTTTAAAAGCTTTTGGACTTTTAAATATAGATAAACGTATATATAATAGAGTAATACATAAATAAGTGATGGTTCGTCTATTCAGTTTGCTAAAGAGGTTTTTAATATGTCAAATCCCACTCAATCGCCGATCAACAAAAACTTCACGCCATCCTCAAAACATGTTTGTATCTATTTTTATCACTAAACCAACCTTTTTGAACTTCAAGAGTAAGTTTAAATACATATTTCGCTTACATAGTCGCAAATGATCCTTCATAATGCGTTCTACAGCTCTACAGGAAATTTGCGTTCCCTTAGCACATTGCGGAATTTCACTTTGTAAACTGTTAAAATTCCAAAATAGCAAAGATAAACAAATAAAAAAGCAATGTTTGCAATGTCATTCAACGCTGATAGCTGGTCATACTATGCAGATTCAATTCTGAAAGAATTGCTTCATGCAAAGCTCAGATGGAGCAGAGGTCTTTATATCCCAGAATAACCATAATTGTACATATTACTTGAATACTTGAAAAGGGAAGCTAGACGATAAGTAAAGAGTAAATTGAGATTTTTGTTTTTTTTTGTTTTTTTTTAAGAAATTGTTCGTTATTTTGCGTATGTGAAGGTTGTATCTAGAGAACAACGACACATCCACATATTTTGTAGACGCAACTTGTTTGGCTATATCTATTTTAGCTGCAATATTTCCTGTTATATTGGACAACCGTGTATGTAAGTACCTATCTACAAACATTATTTTGATTATTGCTGTTAGGGTAGACATGATAATTGCTTAAAGCTACTAAATTCCCTATGCTAAATTGCCAAATTTATTTGATTCGGTGAGGCTCTAAATCTAAATTATGCATTAGAGCGAACGTGCATATATGGAATATTTTGGGTAGGTAATCGGTTCATAAGTCAGTAACTATATTTATAAGATCCAAAAAATCAGTTACAAAATATACTTGGCAATAAGCAACTGCGTTTTGAATTTGGCAACAAAAACAAAAGTTTCTTTAGTTATGAATTAAAGAACAATTTCAGTGGCTCAATCTTTGTACCATTGTTTAATGTACTATTGCTGCAAACAATTATTATTGTAACGAATGAAAATAGAAAATATAAGAATATGGATTTAATAGAAATGGTGCCTTCACCATGTCGCAAATAAGAGAATTAGAAAATATAAGGGTTGAACCTCCCTTATGTCTTTGTAGTATTTGAAGATTCAGGTAAGCGTGCTCTACTGAGTTAAATCTTTATATAGAGTTTAGAGAAGGGTTTGAGTTTTATTAAGTTACTCGCTTGGCTTGTTGAGCTACTCGAGAATCGCCCACTTACATCACGCTCACGAAAGAGGATCTTATTGATTCTCCCTCGTAAACGAGTGAAGGTCTGTATTTGAGCGGCGTCTCTCAGTTAATAGTTACTTGATTGAATTTAGAAAACTATTTTAAAATAAGAAGGAAAGTCAAATGAATTTTACTAACTATTATTTATTTAAATATTCCAAGAATGTACAAAAAAATCAATTTAATTAAAAAGGACATGTCTCAAAAAAAATCAATAATTATTGTAATTAACAATTGGTACTTACATTACAATTATCATCATTGCCGACACAGTTGATTTTTCTTTCACGTTAATAATATATTTAATATTTATAATGATGAAAATTAAAACTCTAAGAGCGTTAAATAAACTATAAAGCTTAAGACCCTACTCAACGGAGGAGATTAGTGTTTCTAGTACCCAAAATTAGGAGACAAGACTACAAAAAAAAAAGAGTTTTGTGGTTAGAGAACCTGGCGGAGCATTCGGACACATATGTGCTCCAACGCGAGGAGACATCATGGTCCGAGCCGCCAAATCTCCAACCACTCTCTTCAAACTTTATTACACAGAAGTGGAAATCGAAATCCCCTGTAACTTTCTGTTACACCAATATTTATAACTTTACTTTTTTCCACTCTTTCGAATATCGACCAATCAAATTGTCTATTCTTAGCGTCGGTCGCACCGTTTTTCTAGAAAAATATTAATCAGCAATTTTCTTGTCTATTCCTATATTAGAGTCATGAACTTGTATAAACTTTGATGAACTTTTAAAAATTACTAATCAGCGTAAAATAGCTAGTTCGACCGGATGCAATATTTTTATTACAATATACCGGGTGTGACATTATTATCCGCTTAAATGTACCTATTTTCTTTAAAATTAGGCCTTGCCTAAGGAAATTTGAAATGTGGGAATAAGAAAAGAAATCTCCAAATCGTAACATTAAGGAGTGGACCCTATTATAGTATCAATATCGAAAAGCGCGGTTGATTGTCCTGGATCGGACTTTGTTTAAATTTAATTTAATTGTTACTTTTGGATACAGGTAGGTATTTTTTTTCTTCTGTTTTTATATACTGGTGGATTTGACGTTCCAGTAGTGTTGTATTGTATCCTGAGGACTAAAGTGTAGGTGGCTATTTGGCTAGGCAGCTTCTATAAAATAAAGACTATTATTATTATCATAAACAGGAATTATGTTGAATGACTTCCATCAGAATGGTAAAACAATGAGCACTTATCAAACTTTCACGAGTTAAATGCAAAAACTTGTGAAAAAGACCTATTTACAGGCACAAAATTCATCCAATTTAGCGACAACATGCTTTAATGTTGTCGCTAAATCGGTCCTATGTGCGAACTCTTTTTCCCTCTTTTTCCATATCTTAAAATAACTTTGATGGAAAAGATTTTAGGTGAAATGAAGAAGTCATAACAGCCTTAGACATGTGCTTTGCAGATAAGAGGATATCCTGTTAACGCGTCGATGCACTTCGCTATGACCTAACGCTAATATCAGGATATTCAGGACCCCGAACATTTGCTAAAACAGCCAGTGCAGTAGAAAATTTATTATGATCAGGAGACGCACCGATATCAATAGGGGAGATTCAAATCTATTATTGTTTTGGCTGTTATTTATTTTTGTCCTTCTCTCTTAATTTATTTTATTTATTTATTTAATTAATTAAAAATACACTGATCGTACAGAGTAATATTCCACTTACTGAGCAGCATATAACAATCAATTGTTGTCAATAAAAATAACAAATTTACAATCTTACTTAACAATTTAACTTACCTTAACTAATTATTATATAATATCCATGTTTATCAATTTATGTATATACAAGTGAAACAATATTGTCTTATTTGAGCAGTAGTATAACTGAATATGTCAACGCTGTAAGATACAGAAGAACAAACCGACCACATACTATACGTGGGTAAGTGTAATAGAACGTTAGTGCGAGCAGTTGTTGGTAAATACAACATATCATGACGTACACGGGTTGCTAAGTTTGGGACGTGAAAATTCACACTATTAAATAACTCAGACCAATACAATTTGTTATTAATCAGGTAACTGTCGGATAAGTTTCGTCTTCCTTGTACCACAAATATTTGTAAAATCTCCTTTGAACATGGGTCAAATATTTCAGATTCCACACAGTCGACGAATATTCCAGACGACTCCTTACAAAAGAGTTGTACAAGTTTAAAGTAGTTTTCGTGTTTCTAAAAGATTTGGAATTGCGTTTAATGAATCCCAAGGCTCTCAAAGAAATAGAAACTATGTAGTCATAATGATGGGTGAAGGACAATCTCAAGTCAAACCATACTCCGAGATCTTTGTAAGTGTCGCATCGTTTCAATATCATAAAGTTCATAATTAAATACGATTGGATGGGCCTTCATTTAAAGAAGAGATAAACCTGAAAGTCGATCACCAACCCTGTACATAGATAGTCGGATATAAATGTACGTGTAACTTATGCTTCAAGTAATAGCCAAAATAGATTTTAAGAAATTAGTTTAATTACACAAAATCTCCACGTTTAAATCGTTTGACTTCTCATTTTCATACACCATTATTTTAATTGCCAAAACCATATCCAGAATCTTAGTAATTTTAAGATATAAATGGTATCAGTATCCATCAGACTGATGAGAAAATTTGCAGATTGGTAGCAATTAAGCAGGATTAGAGGCAGACAGCAACTCGGTATTTGGGGAAGTTTTATACTTTTGATGTATTTGTTCAAACAATGTACGAATGTAATCTAAGAGTCCTTTAATAAATTGCTGCCAGTCGTAGCGTTAACAGAGATTAACGATATTACTCGTGATTGGTATACATATCAAGTTAATTAAGAACATTTAAGTATCATATGAATGACAAAATACACTAGCTTAATGCTTTGATGTGGGAATGGAGCAGATATTATAGCTTAATTGCTAAACATTGATTTTCAGAAATTGTAAGTGAACTTAATAGGTTTCCCTATCCTTTGAATATATATGTATACAAAGTGAGCCTAGCGAGACGCGTTTGTTTACTGTATTAAAACTGCAGCGGCGAATTTGATTTGTTCTTGAATAAGCTAGTTTGTAGAACCATAGATAAACAAACATAGATGATCAACGCTTATGGCAATATTAATACACAAAAACAGCAGCGGTGTCTCTACACCCACCTCAATGCTCTACACAGACAGTGGCACCTCTAGTTCTCTAACAACCAATAGATGTTGCCACTCGATCCACACTACAACAGCTAAAAAATAAAATTGTATTGTACCTACTGGACAGGCGAATATGTTTAGACTACAGCAAAGTGTATTATATCTCATTCGTAACAAACGTTGATTGTTGTTGAGGTACGTCCAAAATATTTTGATAATTTTCAGACAAATTTAAATGTTAAATAACTAAAGCATTATTTTTTTATTATACGGGGTGTTGTAAATAAACTTTTCGGTAGATTGATTCCAAAAATTTAGCATTTATGTTCGGTTTTATCCAACTTACAAGGCTTGAAGTCTATTGATATACACTGTGTCCAAGAAAAGAATGGGATAGCATTGGAATCTTGGTTGTCAAAATTAAACTAACTTTAGCCGTTTTCGAAAATTTTTGAAAAAACGATTTCTTGTGATTTTAGTTTTTATTTATTTCTGGACATTATTTTTACAGATATAGAAAAATGAAAAGCACTTTCTGTTATTTTTTAAAGCAAAAACATTCTTTCGGCATTCCTAATTACTTATTAGAATTAGAATTTATTTTTGTCTCATTACACATTTTATTCTGTACACGGTTTTTTAAATTTAGTTGTAATTTTTGTGCTTTTTGAAGTTATTAAAAAAACGCCTTTATTTTAAATAAACAGCTGGAAACCCTGAAAACTTGTTTAAAAAATTACGTATGATATACCACCTACTTTTGATTTGAAAATGGCTTTAAATTTAAAAATAAAAAATCCAGGGCCCTATTTAAAAAACCATGTTGATGATGGTTTTTCAAAAACGAACCATCGTAGTGAAAATTTGTAAACATTATGTTATTCTCCTCAAACAGTAAGAATGAGAAAGTGCTTTTCATTTTTTTATAACGAATAATGTCAGAAATAAATAAAAACTAAAATTGCAAAAAATCGTTTTTTAAAAAATTCTCGAAAACGGCTAAAGTTAATTTACTTTTGAAACCACCATTTAAAGGTGTCCAATTTGTACAACTTTCCTCTAATTTAACTCCTACCGTTACCAAGATTCCAATGCCATCCCATTTTTATCTTGGACACAATGTACATAATATATGTAATTTTTTTTCTGCACATTAACACAGTAATGAATATTTTAATATTTAATTAAGGTTTAAATAGGTAGTTTATATTAATTTTTAGTAACGAAACACCCAAATAAGAGTAACATTGTTTTTAGTTATACATTTTAAAAATTAAAACGCAAACAAAAATAAAACTTAAATAAATTATACCTCATAAAAACAACACATGAAACTAAGTAATAATTCTTCTTTAAAATTAAAGAATTAAGTAAAAGGGACAAAATGTCCAACCTTTTAGAATTGTTAAGAAAGAATACCAAGCAAATGCCGGATAAATAAATAGATTTTTTTATTATTATTATTACATAAGAATAAAAAATGTACAAAATGAAAAAACTAAGAGCAAAAAACTTTCCTCGTATTTAATATTAAATAATTATTTAGGTACCTACTCAATATTTTTAAAATCAATTAAAATGGATATTTAGAAACACGCAATGTAAGTTGACAACACCTCGTATACTCTCGTATCAAAACTAACTTGAAAAACAACATATATAAATAAATATCTTTATTGTCGAACAGGTGCAAAAAATATATTATCAATTCTTTCAACCATAGTTGAACGAAATAATTGTATTGGTAACCTTGAAAGGGAACAACAACTACCTACCCTCTTAGATAAAAAAAAAAAAACATCTCACTACCTATACCGCGTACCTACAAATTTTATCCATGCCATGTACATTCTCTCTCTTGTCCTATCGAGTACAGCACGTGGTTGCTATCAAGTATATTAGAGTGTTTTAATTTATAGACAGGCTTGGTTCATCTATGTTTGTTTATGTATGGTAGAACTAATACGGCCATATTTTGCAAAACATTCTAAGTATACAGGACAGCTCAAAAGAGAGACATAATATCAACATCTACATGAAATACCCTGTGTTTCAGGGAGTAATTTGATAGTCCTTCAAAAATAAATGTGATTTGGTATAAGATGTCATATATCAATCATGTATGGTTTTCATAAAAGTCAGCGATTTGTGAAAATTTAGAGCATTGAAAAAAAAAATGTTTCCACGATAAGTAAATCTGACACAAAAACTGTTTAAGCTAGACGCAACTAACTTTCACATTAACTTAATTATGCAAACAATCTTCTTTCAAGTAATATACGTCGGATTTATTGATTTTTGCTTGTATTATGGCACAAATAATG
Source organism: Apoderus coryli (assembly GCA_911728435.2). Classification (NCBI taxonomy): domain Eukaryota; kingdom Metazoa; phylum Arthropoda; class Insecta; order Coleoptera; family Attelabidae; genus Apoderus; species Apoderus coryli. Next base: position 29,682,461 of record OU452198.1, on the reverse strand, counting down.
AGAGGCAAATTCAAATAAAATAAAACAATTTATTCACATAATTGAAATCGAAACATAAATTAAAAAAAAAAAATCAACTATTGCTAAGTGCTAATGAATATATAGTTACTAACAGACACTATTTTATCTAAAATTCATTATTAAAATTTATTATGAAAACATTAATGAAAAAAAAATGAAATAACACAATATTAGTTAAGTATTAAACACAACGTCAGATATTGTTAATAAATACACATACAAATCAGTAGACATAAATATTCATTATTCAAACATCTCTTAAAATTACTTTAAACTAACTAAATAGTAAATGTGTTAGAACGTTTTAATTTACAATATATACCTACATATATAATTAAATTATAATTTTTAACTGAAAAATAAAACTAATTATGAACTAATCGGACATTTCTTCCACCATATTTAATAATATTTTTAATCTCTTTTCTGGATTTATGCTATAAAAAGGGATATCTTTATGACCCCACGGAATTGATTTTGTGCTATTCGGAACTAAAAATCTTTTATCATCTTTGTGTGATAGAGCAATTTTATTAATTGTTTCGGTATATACATCGTGTAACGTACTCTTAAATGAATTCATTTTGCGAAATATATACCCACCTGTGGTGACTATTTTTTTATAGTCTTCAATAGACAATGTTTTATTTACAATAGATTTTTTAACCCCTTTTGCCCGTTTCAATTCCGTGTTCTGAGTTTTGATACAGTATGCTTTAGCCCCAGTTCCGAAAAAAGATAGGATTGGGTCATTGGGATATTCATCTTTAAATCTCCCTATGACTGATTCTGTGATGGGTATATTTAAAGAGTTTTGTGTATTATAATTGGATGTATCGAAATGGTGTGTATTCTCTTTCATGAAATCGTAAAAGTTTTCTTCCGCTTTGAATATAAGAAAGTCTGTGTCGGTATATAATAAATGAATTTTCTCACCAAATTTTTTTTAAGACGTCGTAGAAGAAACCATACACAACCGTTTTGGATAGATCTAATATAGAAAATCCTAGATATATTGGTTTATCATAAAAAATCTTTAATTTACCCATATGAATTGCTACCAGGTTTTCCGTAAAAATCGAAGATGTTTTGTAATGTGGTTTCGCGATCAATGCGCGAGCTTCCAAATGTTTTCCTTTATTTTCCCAACTCGTTACTAATTTAATATCTTTTCTATTATCTACATTCTCGACCGAATTTCCGTAGATTGAGTTATTCATAATTTTGTAAAACGATTTTTCAAATTTATTAGATGTTTTATTACGCAATGATGTATTTAAATCAATATATTTTTTCAACCAGCGAGATTGATTAAAACCCAAAACTCTGTGAATATTTTTTATTATTAAACCATGTCTTACAGCCTGTTGCAACGTATGGTAATGCACCACATATTTCTCTTTATTGAGTAAATTTGGGATTAACTTGGGCGTAACGCTTTTAGAAAGAGGTGGTATAAGACTTTCAACTAGGAACGGCAAATCCGAATGTTCGTCGTGGAGATATGTGGGATATTCAATGTCAACCTCGTATATGAAACCGCGTCGATTATGTTCGGCTATATTTAACAGTTCTAATTCGCTAATTTCCTCTTTCGATAGCCAAGAAAAGTCGTTTTCAGGTAGTGATTGTGACATCGAATGACCATACAAATTGGTTGCATCCAAATACATAATATAACTCTCTGGTTTGCTTTCACAAAACCCGGTATTAATGCATTGTTTGCCACATGCATTCTATCAGAACACTGACTAATTCCACCACGAATACCTGCCTTGAAAAAATGTACCATGTCTATGTCGGTCAATAAGTCAAGTTCAATTTTAGTTAAACGGAGCATACTGTCCCAGCTTAATGATGGTAAACTTATGTAGTGACCAGGGTCTAATTCATATGTCTCTAAGCTTTTGTCTCTAAAGCTTTCAAATACGTCACATAGTAAGAGTACATCAGATTGTAAATATATATCTACATATTGTCCTAGGGATTCGCATTCAAATATTTTCCACACATCTTGCGCTCTATTATAATCAACTTCGCTAACCGCTTCGTCATTTAACTTATCAACAAAATCGTCTTTTGTTGGTAAATATGGGGTGTTTAATTTTTGCAAATCATCTAAAAAATTATATGGGAACACACCTTTTTGTCTCATTAATTTAAATTTTTCAGTTCTCCCAAAATATTTACGTGTGGCATTAAACTGATCTGTGTGTAAACTATCACTAAGGTTTTGTAATGATGATTGTAGGAGATTAAAACTATCAATAAATCGCATTTGCATGTATCTTGTTTTACAATGTCCATTTTTATCAATGTATGAATTCATAGGAACTCGTTTTGTTATCAACATATACTTTTCCTTAGTCTGTGCGATAACATATAATTGACTATCGTTATCGACCAACTGTTTAATGAAAATATGACTATCGTATGACATATTATGAAAGACTATTGGAATATAATGTTGTATTTTAAAATTTAAATTACAAATTGAATGCGCGGCTCCAGATCGTTTAACCCCTGTGATATGATCATGATCCATTACTTTTATATCGGTATCTACAAATTCTCTATTACATATGGCACATATCTTAGCATTCTGGAATTCCAATATTTCATCGTCATTCAAAGGCAACATTGGTACAACTACGCTTAAATAGCGATTATAAATTACTTTTAAATCGGTCTCCAATCTATTTACAGCATTTCAGCATTTTCTCCGCGATATAATACCAATTTAGATTTTGAATCATCATGACGACATTTAATGTAGTATGAAAAGGCGTATGGCTCATGTTTGAATGTCTGATGTGTATAGGAATTTTTTGGATTAGGTTCACACGTTGTGATTGGTTTTAATATTGATTCGAAATCTGCATAAACTATGAATGGTAATTGCTTCTCAAAATTTTCGAATTTTTATATATTTTCCGGTACGCTTTTACCAAACCTATCGATTTTCAAATTTTTCGACGGTGTGCATACACTAATATATACATTTGATGCGATTTTAAAAATTCATTTGAGCTAAAAAATAATAAACAACCGTCACATAAATTAATTCCATGTTGATGTGTTGATACTTGTTTCGACAACAATCTAGAAAGATTTTTTATCCAACAGTAATGATAACGTTCATTAGCATCATCACTAATAAGTAACAGATTAATATGGTGGAAAAATCTCCTAGAAGCAAACCTCAATGGGCCGACAATATCGTATTCCATTTTATTATTGTTGATTACTCTCTCTAAACCATAAACATTTATTGAAATATTATTAAGTTTTTCGAATTTAGTAATGTCCTTTAATTTCATGGGGAAATCTAAACCTAATAAATTAAGAACTCCGCTATAATGTGGATATGATGTCGTGTATTGAGAATTTTGTGATGTAGGGTACAAGGCGGCTAAAATTGACCATACGAAGCAATGTTGATTATCATTTTGCACATTAATCACAGCTTTTTTATTTTGAATATATTTCGGTAATTTAATAAATGACGACCCTCGAATTGGTTTGTGTTTATTAATGTTTGCTTCAATAAACAGATTTTCCACGAGCGTCCATCCTGGAAATACGTGAAAAAAAAATAAAATAAATAAAACGTGATTTAGATATAATTAATGAAAACTTACCAGATTCACTATCTAAAAACTCCTCGGATTTAGTTTTAAGAGTAGTAAGAATAAAAGAATCATATATTTCACTAACATAACTTCCAAAATCAATAATTTTGTTATGTGTAATAAATGATTTAGTTTCAATAGTTTCTTGAATTGACAGAATTGATGCACATTATTGTGCAGTTTTTCCATATTAACCCGCAAATCCTCCAACAGCTCCGATTTAGAACATACTTTTTGTTGGCTAGCCCGAAATTGGGCCTCTAAAGCCGCTGACTCCTTCTTTAATTCCTCCAATTCCATTGTTATTAAAGAAATTTTGTTTTCTTCCTCGACTAGCTCCATCATTGCGTCTGAGTGCTTTTTGTTGAGGTCTATAATAATTTTTTTAAACAGAGACATGTTATTATGAAAACTTTGCGAACACGTATCCTCTACTTCAACGGGCTCCAGCAATTTCATTTTTTTTTCATATGATTGTGTGTGCAGAATGGGATTTGAATGACTCAGCGGACGAAGGATCGGCATTGGTGCTATTATTTGCATATCCTGCAATATTCGCAGATTCGGGGGATTCTGCGTTGTATTGTGTTTCTTTTGGCGGTTGTTTGACGGTCGTGGAGCAATTTTGCGATTTGCGCTTACTTTTTTTTTTCAACAAACTTGTGGTTGTATTACCTCAATGTCGACTGATGAAGATGAAGTCGCAGGTACATATTTCAGAATATCATCTAACACCTCGTTTATTTCTAGATCACTGAATTCACAGTACATAATTTCTGTAGTTGCACAACTTTTGAAAAATTTTGGAAAATATAGTTATTAAAATAGATACGTTTTTAATACTGAATAAAGAATAATGTAAAATATAGTTTACTTAAACAATAGACTCAATATTATGTTGAATAGTAGGTCTTTGTGTTGATATAAATACGATTTTCAAAGCCACAGGGGGGTGGGCTTTTGTTTTTTAGAATCTTAAAAGCTTTGTCATTTCTCACAACCAATCTCTTTCCCCGAATTCGGTAATTCCGACAACATGATAGTAGGGAATATTTATGTTTATTTTATTATATTTTACATCCGACCAATGATGTGTTTCTGCTACTTTATTTTTCTTTTCGTGTTTTCTCGGGTCTTTTATGTCGATACGTGGGCGTATTTTTTACAATTTTAGTGTCGTAATAAAAAGTTTAAAATATATTTGTGGACGTCAACAGTTACATATTAACAACTTGAAAAATTCAACTTAAGTTTAGCATAGTGTGTATAGAATTAAAAAATAATTTGAAATGAATTCGAAACATATTCGCAGATTGAATAGAATTTGTGCATTGGAAACATTGCTTTTACATGTAAGTAAATACAATTTCTTTTCACACATTATGGTTCTCAAATGTGTTTTTTTTTTTTATCTAGTAATAATTATCATAACACTAATAAGTTTGAAAATTTTATTGTTATAGTCCGAAACAAGCGATAGTGATGATGATGTCAATCCTCAGGAGGGCGGTATTGAAAATAACCCCAACCCCGATGATGAAGAAGTCGTGGATAGTGACCCTGACGAGGGTATTGTAGACGAACTTCATGTAGCGGAGGAGTGGCGTGAGAAAGTTCTGACACCTAGTACGAACAATCCTCGAAGTTGTAGGAGCTATTCCTACACAAAAATAACTACAAAAAATGGATTTAATGAAGCTGCATACCCTCAAATTAGAGCTTTCAACCTATGTTACGAATGTTATCAGGTGTATATAGCAGAATATACTGACACAGATGATCCTGCTGGGATGTGCCGGCGGTATGCAAAACATATACACTACGACATCCATATTGAGCGGTATCCGCTTAGACATAAGGCTTTTTGTGACGTTTGTGATGTGTGAAATCCGTCGTTTTAACAGACGTTCACATTGACAATGTTAAAGAATTCAATATGGCAGTTTATGTGGATGTAATCAAAGTCCTTTTATCATTTTTGGTGTTGGATACTACAGGAAAAACTAAAACAATCATGCTGGTGCATGTAGATAGACCTAATAATATTGATGATAGTGTTTTGAATGTAAAAATTAGAGTTAAGAATAGTTATGAGTTGACCAGTGAAGATAAAATGAATTTGGACGTGAGTTTAGAGGGTTATATGCATAAGGTACAGAGATCCAAATATATACATAATCACGTAAATAACTTTCAGCAAAATTCTTGAATCCCTATTCCCCAATGAGGATATCTCATTATTTGTCGAGTAGCTTATAGATCAAAATACACGTTATCAATACTGCACAAAACACAACCGATGTTGTTGGTTAAAGGCATCACAAAGAAGATGAACTTTTTCAAACCGCAAGGTGAAAAACTTAAACAAGAAAAAAACTATGATGAGATGTTGGAGTATATGTGCCTTTAGTAAACATGCACGGTTTTTGAAATTGTAACCCAATGAGGTTTCAAGGTGCTGCCAAGCTGGAATAAGAAACTCAATATCGTCTGCATCCGCTCTGTAACCAACTATCGGATTGACAACTGGTTTAGACATGAGTTGTTGAATATTTTCTGAACATGGGTTGGGTTATACCTATCCATTTAAAGAATTTCGTTGCGTCTTCGACCCCACAATTTTCCCAACACAACCAAGAGCTGCTTCCACAGTATCTCCATATGTTTATCCCCAATGTAAGATCAACCCATAAATGATGCCACACTTCCGGTGTTTTCAGTATTATTATTACAATTATTATATATGACAGCTGTAATGTTGACATACAAAAAGTTGTATTTACATGAATTTAAAACAAAGTTATTTAGTAAAAGCAGCAAGTGTACTACACAAGGTATTCTTCAAGAAATCACTTCTGAAGAATTTCAGCCTGTTATTATTTGCAATGCGCATGCAAACTGGTATACAACCCAATGTTTCATAAACGAACGAAACATATTTCAAATCGATATCATTATATTCCTGAGTTAGCCGAAGATAAGAAAATATTGCTTCAATATCTTTCGACAGAGAATATGTTGGCGGATTTATTCACCGCCGAGCTAAACATGAATATTGTGTAATGGAGATGGGATTGCAGTTAGTTCATTAATTCAAATATGGATTAAGTGAGGGTGTTGGATCCTATATTTATATAATCAATTTTTGATTATTGATGCTATGCTTTAGTTGTTGTTGTAATAGTTAGTCAACTGTCGGATACAGGTACATTTTTGGGTTCAATATATATGCAAACAATTTATAATCATATTTCTCACTGTGTGTCTGATTATTGTGGTTTTAAAGTATAAACTTTATCCGTTTGGCTGTCAACTGCCTAATGACCGATCACCACTAATGAGTCGTGGATCGACGAAACGGCTGCGTGAAAGTATAGTAGTTGACAGGCAAAAACTCGAACTTAAGTCTTGTTTTGTTAAACAAGCCCGTATCTTATATATTATGTTAAATCAGAAGAAAGTTGCATATTTTTGTGGCTTTTTTTGCAGAAATTCAGTGTCTGCGGACGTCTTTGAAATCATTCGAAATTATTTTAAGTTTTGGAAACTTAATTTGGTTGCGCATCAAAATAAGAAACTTCCTTGTCCTTAACAGTGTATTTCTCGTTTTATGATCGTAATAGTAATTAAAAACTATCTTGTAAGAAAATATTACAACAATCGCATGGATGAATTCGCTAAACATTATTGAAGATTCAAACCAAAAAGAATAATTTTTACAAACTGGTGGACTTATCTTTCACATCACTTAAACAGAATTTTCTATCAGAGAACACAATTATTTTATGTTAACATTCTATCAATATAAGCTAGTCAATTCCGAGACATGTCTGCCAAATTTTCCCCAGCTAAGATTTAAACATATTTTATGTAAAGAATTTTGTGGAGCTGACGTCATTTGATTTATAAATTTTAACACATTTAAAAAAAAATAATGGATCCTGTGTATATTCTAAATTCGTACATTTCTCTAAGGCTGCAGTCTTCCTATTTGCCTCAGAATTATAATTCTTCATTTTTTTTTATTGGATAATTAATTAGCTCACCCTTTATTATATCACCCATTTATTTCATTATTTTTGTTTGATTAAATTGATTGATTTAAAACCAATTAACATTCAGATTTATGGAAATAATATTTTGTTTGTTGAATTTTATATCACCATAACTTCAGTATTATTAGTCGTCTTAGAGTAATAAGGATTTAAATTAAGAAGGGGTTATTACTGTTCAATAAATAGTTCATCCTGAAGATTATTCCTTTTGTTATGTCCTAATATCTAAAAACGTTTATACTACTAGAACAACAGAAAATATGTGAACCCAAGTGTAACTTGGTAATTTTCTAATTTAAGTGAGATAATTATTTGTATTCTGCCATAGTAATTCATATTCGAACTTAAACATTTTATTGCATAATGAAATTTATAAAAATTTCTATATGCAATAAAGAACTAACTATTCTCGTTAATTTGAGTTCATTCTTTGTGGAAACTGTTCTCTACTTTATATCTTAATAAAATTATACTTTAAACTCTATATTCGGTGTTTCACTCTTTTACACCATGTCCTTTTCAATAGCATCATAGTTCACTTTAAAACCAAACATGACAGTATAATTTGAAGCGATCTGCTAAAAATTAGATGTAAGGGTCTAGCCAACACAAAAGCATAATGTCTACTAGGAGTAATTTCAACAGGACCAGCCCTCTTTCCCACATCTAGATTGTCTAAACCAGTATTAATATCAGAAATCGATATTGTGCAGTTGAGATATTGTTTCGATTACTACAGGATGCTCTACGTCACATTTCTTATTGGAATAAATGAAGCCGAGATAATCACCCGTTAAATTGGCTAGCTCAGTACCCATAACAGCTCAATTGTGTTTCAAGAGATCTCCGCAGGAAGGATGTTACTTATTTCACGCTTACTATTTAAAAATCAATCCAACTTGTATATAACGTCGTTTATTGTATAAGCATTATGATCGCGAAGAATTTTTCATGACGAAGGAACTGATTTACTCAAGTTCATTTTAGATCGCCCCTGAGCTCCAGTTGTCTCTAAGTGAATGGTTTATTTAGAGAATACCCTGTACAAAATATAGCTAGAATTATGTATTTCAAATACAACCTCCTTTGTTTTACGACCACCAGAGTATATGCATCCATCTGCAAATGGATGTATATATATATTCTTTTATTTCACATTTATTATCGATAACGCGTTTTACATGAAAGGCATATTATTACTCTGGTTGTTTACAAAGTTCGTAATAATATTCTAAAAACAAGTTCGAGAAAATCATGTCGAAACTCCCCATAGAAAAATATTCATTGAAATGCAAAGCGGCATTTTCAACAAGACATCTTACACGTGCTCGACATCTTACATGAGAAAAACATATTGTCACACTTCTATTCCTCTAACAAGGTTAATACTGCTAAACATTCTATTCTGTGTATTTTGCAAAAAGTGTGAGATAAAAATTCAGGATGTTTCAATAATAATTTTTCTATGAAAAGAAACAAGCACATAGGGATAATGGAATTTTTTACTGTTCTTCTGTTGAAATTGTGGCACATTCTTTGATGTGCAAAATCTTCAAGGATAATCATTGTTTTACATTGATAGAATGCTAACATACAATAATTGTGTTACCCGATAGAAAATATTCTGTTTAAGTGATGTGAAAGGTAAGTCCACCAGTTTGTAAAAGTTAGCCTTTTTGGTTTGATTCTTCAATAATGTTTAGCGAATTCATTCAAGTGATTGTTGTAATATTTTATCTTATCTTATCAAGAAAGTTTTTAATTAATATTACGATTATAAAACGAGAAATACGCAGAGAAGATTAAGGATGAAGTTTCTTATTTTCATGATCAACCAAATCAAATTAAATTTCGAAGAATTAAAAAAATTTTGAATCATTTCAGAGATGTCCGCAACTACTAAATTTCTGCAAAAAAATGTCACAAAATTTGCAACTTTCTTCCTATTTAACCTATTAAGATACGGGCTTGTTGAACACACCAAGACTTAAGTTCGAGTGTTTGCCTGTTAATTAGGTACTATACTTTCACGCCGCAGCGTTTTCGTCGATCCACGACTCATCAGTGGTGATCGGTCAGTAGTTGACAGCCAAAGTGATAAAGTTTATACTTTAAAACCACTAAAAACACAATAAGCAAACACAAAACGAGAAAGATGATTATAAATTAAATTATAAATAGGTTTATCTAGGACTCCCCCAAACTCATATACTCAATTGGTAAAAGCGTTTGGGCGCTATCGTGGAAGAATTCATACAGACACACATACACACACAGACAACAGAGTTCGATCTGAAAATGGTCTTAATAGTCTCAGGGAACTTCAAAATGGTTATGTCAAATTTAAATTTTAGTCTTTCTCTTGCTTCAGACAGATTTGAACCACTCAGAAAAAATGGTTAGACGTAAATTAACAAAGGATGAATATAATCGCGTAATTGGTATGCTACACAGAAAAAAAAAACTTGGTTTATCCAAATAAAAAATATTATTTAGAGGTGAATTTGCTAGTTTTCGCAAAATTTTTGTTAAAGTAGTAAATGTAGTTATCAAGTATGAGTAACTACATTATCTAAAAACGACAATTTTTCCTGCTAAGCTGATATCTTCTCATCTAAACGAGATTTGTATGTTCATTAGTTAAATAAGATTTCAAATTGTGAACCTATATAAAATTTTATTTGCGCTAAATGAGTTCGGTATTCTGTTTGAATTAGGTATTGTACACCTACAGATTTCCATACGTACCCACTTAGGTGTAGCTATTATTATTAAGAAAATACTTAATGAGGTAATTAGGTAGGTACCTATACGTACCTAACTATTCTCAAAAATCGTTTTATGAAACCCAAAACTAAATTAGTTCTAATAGGAACATATACCTACCTACCTATAAATTTTATTTATCTGCTTTAGTATATTAATGGACCTAGGTATGTGCATTATAATATTTAAGTATAAATAAGATTTTAACAACTAAGTAAGTACATAGCTAAAATAGGCACTGATTTAATTAAATCTGTGTAATAGTTATTTTACCTAATACTTCTCATTTACAAAATTTCTATCCTCCAAAATACCTATCGAATTATTTTATCAGGTAGAGATGGGAACCTATAGTTGTCTACATAAGTCGTCATTCTATTCCAGCCAACGGTTATTCCCCGTTCTACCTAATGTGTTTGTCCCCGCTGCTAGTCCACGTACCTAAAACCCTTTGTAGAAGCAGGTGCCGACAAAAACATCTTCTATGTTACCACGTTGTACCTAGCGCGTCTCACTTGGTGTAGAGGGAGGGGGTTTCATTTTGGTATTTTTTGATTAGAGTCTTGGCGTCGCTCTAACAAAGGTCTAGTTAAGAATTGCTTGTTACATAAAGCAACAAGACTTTAAGTTATGTTGGAAATTTGTTTCACACTACTATGCTTTCACCAGACCGTTTCGTCGATCCACGACTCATCAGTGGTGATCGGCAGGCAGTGTGACCCAAACTTCCAACATTTACAAAGAGCTTATACTAGCACGAGAATTGATTGAGAGAGAGATGTATTTGGCGACACCTAGCGTGAACAGGCAATATGCCGGGTGAAACACAGTTCACAACGATGGCCGGACAAGAAGCAACAACTCCATTACATCCTATTGCCAACACTAGATGCGCCCGAATCCCATAGCAGGGAGGCTTTATTTAAGAATTGCTTGTTACATAAAGCAACAAGACTTTAAGTTATGTTGGAAATTTGTTTCACACTACTATGCTTTCACCAGACGGCCGTTTCGTCGATCCACGACTCATCAGTGGTGATCGGCAGGCAGTGTGACCCAAACTTCCAACATTTACAAAGAGCTTATACTAGCACGAGAATTGATTGAGAGAGAGATGTATTTGGCGACACCTAGCGTTGTGAACTGTGTTTCACCCGGCATATTGCCTGTTCACGCTAGGTGTCGCCAAATACATCTCTCTCTCAAAGATCTAGTTATTTGGTGTTCTAATCTGAAGATATTTTAATTTAATATATTAAATTTTGATTTATTGATAGTAAGTGTATACCTAGATATTGATATCCCAATTTCTACAAGTGGTGAGGACGGACTAGGTATACAGACAGTAACAGATATGTATTATACCAATGTGCATCCAACATAATTAAGTGTACTTAGTGATTAGTTTGGTGTGTTGAGTTTTGTTAAATATTTATATATTATTAATAACAATGGAGGAAATAAAAGAAATATTAATTAGCTGGAATCTGGGGGAGCTCGTTGTTACTTTTCTCGGTAAGTAAATTATAATAATTATTATTTAATTATTTATTTTTATAATTTTACGACCAATGCAAACAATCTTATTTCATGGCAATATCAGATATAATCTTTGGCAATAGATACCTATCTAGTTACGTATTATTTAGTAGGTACTTAATCCTAATTTAAAATACTTTTTCTAATTTAATCAATCTTAATATGGGATTCCTCCATTTACAGCAAGTAAACAATAGTTTAGATGGGTTCACGATAATATATTTAATTTGCCAGGGACGGATTAATTTTTAGCAAATTAATGCAGTTTTTCAAAAGAAGTTACATAAATATTTTAGCTAGGTATGACTTTTTTCTTTCTTTTGTAAAGGTAGGTATGTATTGATTTGTTTACCATTTTACCAATGTCTGTGAATTAGGAGTTGTGGATTGGAATTGTCTTATCATTCCTCGTACGTACCGGTAGAATCTGTTATTTTACTTAGTTTCCTCATAAGGAATCTAAAGTTTCTTTGATAATTTTTTTTTGTTTCAGCGTCATTGTTTTTCGGAAAAACTCGATTTTTTTTAAATAGCCAATACTTACATTTTAGGTTTATTTGTCCCCAAATTAGATAACTACCTAGTACCTAGTTAGTAGAACTTGAAATGTATAATATTTATAGTAGAAAATGAATTAGGTATAAACTATATTTTACAAGGCCGTATTTTTTTAAGAAAATGCAATTTTTTGCGATTTTAGTTTTTATTGATTTCTGACATTATTTTTACTGATATAAAAAACTTAAAAGCTCTCATTGTTACTTTTTTATGAAAATAATATAGCGTTTACAAATTTTCATTACGACGTTTCGTTTTTGAAAAACCATCAACTTCGATTTTTTAAATACGGCCCTCGATTTTTTATTGTTAAATTTAAAGCCATTTTCAAAACAAAAATAGATGTAACGGAATGGTTTCAACAAGTTTTCAGTATTTTTAGCTGTTATTTAAACTTCAAGAAAAACCGCCATAGTTTGGCACTTATTTTGCGTAAAAGAAAGAAAGGCGTTTCTTTAATAATTTCAAAAAGCACAAAAATTTTAACTAAATTTAAAAAACTGCGCACAGAATAAAATGTGCTGATAGAAATAAATTGGCAAATAATAATAAATAATTTTGATTAACGTCGAAAGAATTTTATTGCCAAAATTACTAATTAGGTATATACTCTGCATTCAGTCAGTTAAGTCCCAAACTATCGCGATTTTTCTTGAATAAGTTTAAATAACAACTAAAAATACTGAAAAGTTGTTTAAACCACCTATTTTTGAATTGAAAATGGCTTTAAATTTAACAATAGAAAATCAAGGGCCGTATTTAAAAAATCGAAGTTGATGGTTTTTCGAAAACGAAACGTCGAGTCTCCTCAAAAAGCAACAATGAGAAAGTGCTTTTCATTTTTTTTATATATCTGTAAAAATAATGTCTGAAATCAATAAAAACTAATATCGCAAAAAATTGATTTTTAAGAAATTCTCGAAAACTGCTAAATTTACTTTACTTTTGAAAACACCATTTAAAAGGTGTTTAAATTGTACAACTTTTCTCTAAGTTAACCGACATTGTCACTACGACCGTTTCCAAGATCAACCAACCCTAGTTGTTTATGTGCTGAGCAATATTCTCAGGAATTCCGGCAAAGAATTCAACCGCATTATACCTACCCACTTTAACATGTGTAGATTGAAGTTTGACTATATATACGTAGCTTATATTACTTATACCTAATACAAGATTTTCAGTAGGCTTAAGTTTATTTTAAAAAAATAAATAAATAAGAGTCGCACTAAAAACCTGATGGTGGTTCAGATAAAAAAACGTAAGCACCACAGGGACCCCCAAATATTGTCTACCCCTTCTAGAAAAAATTACTAGAAGGGAGACAAACACTATTTCTCATTTAAATAAAAATATATTGTATGTTAGCAAAGTTTATTAGTTATTTTAGTAATGTAGAAAAATTTACTGGATAGACATTAAACGAGTATCATCACTAAAATAACTAGTAAACTTTGCTAGCATACAATATACTTTTATTTAAATGACAAATAGTGTTTGTCTCTCCCAGACAAGGAGCATATGTAAACTATTCAAGAATATTATCTAAATGACATAATGTCTATCCAGTAAATTTTTCTACATTACTAAAATTACTAATAAACTTTGCTGGCATACAATATATTTTTATTTAAATGACAAAAAGTGTTTGTCTCTTTTAGACAAGAAGCATATGTAAACTATTCAAGAATATTATCTAAATGACATAATGTCTATCCAGTAAATTTTTCTAGAAGGGGTAGACAAGGTTTTGGCTGTCCCTGTGGTGCTTACGTTTTTTATCTATCTGAACCATTTCATTGGTTTTTTTTTCTGTGTACAGAGTGGACGTCTACAACAAGAAGTCACTAATGTGTTTAATGTTTCGCAAAGTGTCATAAGTAGACTTAATAATAGATGCAATGAAACTGGTTTCGTATCAAACCTAGGGTTGGTCGTCGAAGAAAAACAACACTAGCCCAAGACCTGTTCGTCACGGCAAAGATTAATCTACACAATAGATAGTCAGCCCAATGCATTAAAATGAGAACATCTCTAAGTATGCCAGCCACTACGTGGCGTAGACTAGCGTGTAAAGCATAGAGCAGTATTGTCACAGCCAGAAACCGTTTTGTAGTTTATTAATATCAGAAACAAAACGCAACGTATAACAATTATTTACATCATTTGCAACAGTTATGCACCGACAATGCTGTATTGTCAGAGAGAGAGATTGATGAAATTCTGTATTAATCTGGAGGGGATACGTAGGGAGGGTAGAAAAAAAAACAAGCGAATGTGGTGTGTGTCGTGCTGTTGCCGATTCGTCGGTAAAAGAAACACACAGGGTGATTTATTACAAGTACAGTATTGAAATAAAAGCCTTATCTCTATGAATTAAATTTAATATAATAATATTTAATCCATGTCATACATGTTTCAAGACTAGACCAGTCCCATGATCAGTGGCGAACAATCATTAAATGAAAAGCTTTTAGATAGAAACATACTTCTGGCTCCATTGTAATAATTTGTTGATGTATATAAAAAAATCTAAATATCTAAAAGCTAAAAGCTTTTGATTTAATTATTGCTCGCCACTGTTTATGGGACTGGTCTAGTCTTGAAACATGTTGTATGGCATGGATTAATGATTATTAGGTATATTAAATTTATTTCGTGGATATTAGACTTTTATACCAATACCGAAATCAAGTAGGTATTAATGTACATTATTCTTTGTCAAAATTATAACTCCACTTAAGAATTGACTAGATACTTTTTCAATTTATTACATATATTTTAAATATTTCACGTAGACAATGTGGCAAAGATGTAACAAGATTGTTGTAGATCTTATAATACCTATAATAAAAAAATTATCAGTGCTACCTATATTATATTAGGTATACATATTATGGTTGTTATCATACCTACTGATTTTGTTTTGAAGAGAATTACCTAATATATTAAATTAAATTTAATCTTTGGCTGCGTAGTTATTTTTTTTGTGAATATTTTTTAACTTATTTTGTGTTTTTCTAATTTTAGACTAATTATATTATTTTGTGTTGTGTTTTTTTTTTATTTGAGAAACTTCCTAGTTAGTGACTAAATAATTTTTGTGTTTTGTGAAAATGGAAAGAAACAATTCGAAATTAAGTCGTAACCAATGTGCTTTTCGAAATTGTAACAACAGTTACAGAAACAATCGAGAGGTACATTTCTTTCGATTTCCTAAAGAAGAAGATCGATGCAGAAAATGGGTTATAAATTCAGGTATAAGTTCCACTTTATAGGTTTAGGTACTTAAATTTTACTTCTTTTTAATGTTTCTTCGGGTAAATAATAAGTTCGGTAGGAATAGGGCTTTGGGTATCAAACAAAAAAGATAGAAAATAGAAATTTGACATAGGGGTAGTTCTAAGCATTTACAAGTTTGTGACGTGTAGCGATTTTCGATGCCGCCCCCGGAGGTATACATGAGGGCGGCGCAATGCCGTTTTAAATATCTCGTTTCGCTTTCTTGGAAAATAAAAAATTATAACTGATAACTGACACTTAGTACTTAACCCATTAATCCCCAACGTTGCGTAAACGAAACATTTTTTAAATTTTTTTTTCCAATGTGCCAGTAAAAAAAATACTTTTTTGTTGCTACAATTTTTTCAAAATACAACAAAGACTTTACGTTTTAAGAAATATGTCGACAGAGTTAAGATATTTATTTTGTGCGAATTTATGAACTTGCAACATTTTGAGATTTATCATTTCATATATTCGTCAATCTATTTGTCTGACACAGAAACGGATGAGATATTTCAAATTATGGATTTAGATTCCCATGATCTTTAGTAAAAAGGGCGTTATATGATATTTTACAAAACATGTATAGTTTTTGCATATCGGATCATTTTTCCTAATGTTGCGTATACGCAACGTTGGGAATTCCAGTAAGAAGGCGCCATAATGTCGCGCCCTTCGCTGACCCACAATTAGGTAGCATTTATTTTGTTTCTTATATAATTTGTGTGTGATTCTTCTTAGTGAGTGTCAACAAAGATACTAAGTTATAATTATTGTGATTTAAAATTATATTATATATAAAATATAAAGTGAAGCTCTGGAAAATATTGACTTGAAGTAAGTGATAATTATGGTTCTGTTTGTTAATTTTTTTTTAAATAATTTGTTTGGTTATAATGATGTCTTGGAAAAACAGAATGCCTTAGTTATCTGCTGAGCTTTTAGCTATATTGGAGGAGGATGAGGATTTACTGCAGACTGATACCGTGGATGCAGTATATATTCCGCCACCCGTAGATGCACTTACAGACGAAGAGGAGCTTGACGAAAATATATGTGAAAACGTTGAAGATTTATCAGATGTTGCGGGGACCTACGAAATACACGCAAATTTGCCTGATACTTCTGAAGCCTTAGATGATGAATCTTTACCGTCAAATTCAAAAAAAGCAAAACTATGTGCAAAAAATATAAAAATGAAGTCGAAGAAAACTCTACCGAAGTGGAGAAAAGAGACCCCAATATATACAACAGGACCACATAATGAAGAAAATAATATCTTGGAACAAATTGAAAACAGAGTTTGTGGAAAAAGCCCTTTTGAAGTTTTTTCCTTGTACTTCAGTGACGAAGTTTGGGAAAAAATAATATATTATACTCGTAGAAGAAAATATGCTCACGACAATAATAGGCATTCATTTGATATTGATAAAACAAGCCTAAAGCGATTTTTCGGCATACTCATTTTTTCGGGATACCATACGGTTACCAGCTACAAAACTCTATTGGTCAAAAGACAACAAAGCAAGAAGAAGATGCTGACAGTGTAAAAACAACACAATATACATGTGTGCTAAATTTAAGGTGCATCTTCACACAAACTGTTTTGAAATATTTCACACTAAGTAGTAGTAGTATTTGTTTACCGTAAATCCCAATGTTGCGTATACGCAACATTTTTTTGTAAGAAAACTAAAAACTTGTATTTTTTTTTAACCTGATAAACAGTTATTTGGACATAGGTTTAATAATAAAATAAACTAAAATCACCGAAATTGTTTGATTTTCCAAGCTTGGGAATTAATGGGTTAATACGTGGGCGTAAGAGGTAAGCTCACTTCACAGGTTCTCGGCCTTTTAACAGAAAAACTGACTTTTTGGACAAATTAGACATGGAACATCATATCATAACCATATTTTGTGTAACACATGTAGTTTTCGATATACAAGATCGATTTAAACACTTTTTGGACCCCTCTCGAAAAATTATTTTTTTTTGTTTCTGTAGTTAGTCAACGCCTTAAATTTATGTCAAAATTAACCCTTATTTACAAATATTTCAAAAACTACTGCACCTAGGCAACCCGTATGTCATTTTTCTTGTCCTTTAGAGCGGCATTTATATATGTTAAAATATACAGAGTGTCGCATCAAGAAAAAGCAGGTTTGGTCCGCTGCGCGTTTGTGAACTACCCTATGTAATTAAAAACATTTTTGGTTGTAGATCTCTTCAGGTCCTAAAATTTTGTAAAGGATTTTTTTGTCTATCGCTTATAGATTGAGCTAGCTATCTTCCGCCCACACACTAATGGGCCACCCTGTATATTATATAACGCTTAATAGCTGTATATCTAGAAATATCAAATATCGAGAGCGTTATAGAAAGATTTAATGTAATGAGGTTAGTTTTTAAAATGATATAAATCTAAGTATATAGGTTAAAAAAAAAATTTCATAGGTTTACACATTGTTTGTTTTGTTTATTAAGGCATCAAAACGGAAATTTTAATTGAATCTACTTAGAAGTTTGGTATATTAAAGACTAATAACATAATCGCGTAAGTTAACCCTATACCAAAATTACAGGGTGTGCAAAAATCCCCATAACAATAAATTTTTTAATAACGCTCTCGATCTTTGATATTTCTAAAAATAAAACTTTGTAAAAAGATGTACTAGTTTTATCAGAATACTATCTTAAACTTACTAAGTACTTATGTAAATAATATATTATTTTTTTTTCATTAATTGGTCGTGTTGATTTATACATAGGTGAAAGCATTAAGCTATGAAATATGCTAATGTGTTCTTTTGTTATTTAGGAGACGCGGAGCTTCTACATTTATCGCCTGAAAAACTATACGAAAGAAAACGCGTGTGCAGTGTACATTTTGTCGAAAACGATTTTGTAAATCCGCAAAAAAGAAATAGACTTAATTACTTCGCGGTTCCGCAAAACTATAAAGAGACACTAGACTTGACTGAATCTTTAGTAGTTGTCCCACCATTGAAGACATATAGTAATTCAAAAATAAATAATTCGCCACGTGATTCTTCAATGGTAGCTGTTGAGCTAAGTAGTTCAAACCAAACAACACACCATGTCGCCACAACGGAACACATACTTGGAAGCCATTTCAGATATGCCTACACCATCTCCAAGAACTAAAATGTTACGACGACGACGTGTTCTTTTTCCGAAAATTTCGACAAATTCCTCTGTATCACAATTTAAAAATCTTCTTTCCATACAAAAACGTCAATTGCGTAAGAAAAATTTGACGATTGCAAAACTGAGGCAACAGTTACGCATGCAAAGCAAAATGCGTGAAAGAAAAACAAGTGTTGATATGTTTAGTCTCAAATCAAAATATGCCGAAGCACTTGTTAATATGCAGATACACCACAAACCTGGTCGTCCCTGGACAGAAACTGAAAAGGACTTGAGTCTTTTGTCCTATTATAAATCCCCAAGCGCCTATAAATATTGGCGAAACAATTTAAAAATCTCTATGCCCAGTGTGTCCACTATTCGAGCCTGGATTAGTGACATTCCGTGCCTAGCTGGTTTTAATGAGGGTATTATTGAAGAACTTAAACGAAAAGTATCTACCATGGAAGAAAATGAAAAATATTGCACTCTAATTTTTGACGAAATTTCTATAAAAAAATACCTTCAATATTCGGCAAAATATGATAAAATCGAAGGTTTTCATGACCACGGTGGGAACACAAGGAAAAACATGTTTGGTAGTCAAACAATGCTTTTTTTGTTACGAGGAATATACAAAAATTGGAAATATCCGCTAGCATATTTTGTTTCTGCAACGGCAATGTCGGGCAAAGATCTTAGGCCTAATTTAGAAAATGCGTTAACAATTCTTTTAGATATTGGCCTAAAAGTTGTAGCCGTCGTTTGCGATCAAGGCAAAAACAACCAATCCGCAATGAAAGCTCTAGGGGTGACCAGAGATAAGCCGTTTTTTTATATTGGCCAATCAAAAATATTTTCAATATACGATGCTTTACATTTGATAAAAAATTTTAGAAATAATTTTCTGCATAACAGGTATTTGTTTAAAAACAATTTAGTAAATTTTGATGACATAAGAAACGCATATAGGATTGACCAAAATAGTACTTCAAGCAGAAGTATGATTAAAATTAGTGAAGCCCATCTTAACCCAGATAATTTCCAAAAAATGAGTTGTAAATTGGCTACTCAAGTATTTAGCAATTCTGTCGCCGCAGCTATAAGAACTGCAGTTAGTACTAATGAATTAGTGTCGCCGACTGCATTGCATACCGCAGATTTTATTCAATTTGTTAATAATTTATTTGACACGTTAAATAGTAAAGAGCTCTTCGCGAAGAACCCATATGCTTCTGCCCTTTATAATGAAAGACCCATAATACAAGAAACTATGGAAGGCGCTATTGAAGTAGTGCTGACGTTAGCAAAAGAAGGCAAAGTTGGAGTGTATAGTAGACCTGATTGCTTCGATGGGATGATACAATCTTTAAAAGCAGTTCTTGGGATTTATGAAGAAAATAAAAAATTTGGGTTTCACTACTTATTGACCAATAGATTAAACCAAGATCCAATAGAAAATAAATTCTCTTCATTTAGGCAACGTGGTGGTTATAATCCTAATCCCACAGTAAGAACGTTTCGAACTACATTTCGTTTATCGCTTAAGGTAAATCTTTTAAAACCTACAAATATTTCATCGAATTGTGAAGACGATGAAGAAAGTACTACTCGTATATGTCCGTCATCTGATGTGATGGCTCCGTTTCAGCTTGCACAAGTTGAAGTCCGTACTATGCCAGATACATCATCACCGGCACCTTCTAGTATTTCAGTGAGTTGTGGCTCTGAAGTACCAAAAAGAACAAAAGTTACTTTACAGGATTGTTCTGACACTTACTTTGCAGGCTATTTAATCAATAAAACATTAAATAAATTTAATAATTGCACAAATTGTGCAACTCACCTAATTGATGCGTCAAACATACTTGGGGATAAAAATCAATTATTAATTTTAAACAAGACATATCGTAATGTGTCAACTGGCTTGAAAAAACCAGTCCCTCGGTTAGTAGTTTTTGTGAAAAAATGTTTAGTTTACATACATAAAGTTTTAAATAATAGTCCACACAGAAATAATCTTTCTCAATATATAAAAGAAAAAATTTTAAGAAATTTTATTGCGATATTTCCCCCAGCATGTGAACATCATACCGCATATTTTATTGATTTAATGATTCGGACAAAAATATATAAGGAATGTATATGGAGAACATCTTTTTCAAAAAAAACTATTAGAAGAAAACGAAAGGTAGATATTCTACAAAATTTGTAATATTTCTGCATTTTGTTTTTAAATTCATTTTTTGTCTTTAACGATCAATACATCTTTTAATGATATTTAGCATTCTCTAAATATTTACAAACGAGTCTTTGTGTTTTTTTCAATTTAGAGTAATATGTATTTTGAACTTTCCGATGGAAATTATTGGTTACTTCCCGGACCCAGGGAAAGTATTTCTAAAATATATGACCCGCGTAACGAAACAGAAATTTAATTTATTCCAATAAACTAACCTAACAAACTAACTACTTTATTCAAAAATTAGAAATTAAAAAAATAGGTCTAGGCAAGTGTCAAAACAAAACACTCCAAAATGTATGGGGAATCTAAAAATATAATAATATAGATAAAATTGGTATCAACTTCCGGTATTACCGGACGTCGCACAATTATAACAATATTTTATAGACTGATAATTAGATGACTAACTAACATTTTGAAAACAATTTTTTCCAAAACTTCTAATGTACCAACGACCAGTAATCACCCTATCTGTCCTATGTAAAATAAAAATTTGTCGTTTATTATTTAAACTATCTGTGTTATCCAATAAATTATTCTTACTGAAAAATTTTTCTTATAATATTTTGGCTATACTTATAGCCTGCAAAATAATTGTCAGCACGCAGTCTTACAAAGTAATCTTAAAAGAATGAGGTTGAATCTCTAAATGTTTCGCACTAAAACTACTACTGCAGTAGGAGTTGAATTTGAGGTTGCAATAATTGATCTGAGTGTTATGAGGTCATTGCTGCTTCACAATTGGAAGATGATAGTGGTTTTAAAAGATTTGCTACTCTTCAAGATATTCGAAATGGTGATCTGAAATGTATAGCAGTTGGATTACCATTGTATCCATCTCTAATATATATAATATATGTAAACTTATTTTCGATTGGATATTGGTTAAGTCATTAAAATTTGTAGCCCAATTTTTCTTAATCCTCATACAAACACAAAATTGATTCCATCTTCCATTTTTTTTAGTAGATTTTTGAAGTAATTGCACAAGTGCATCAAAATTACCGATAATTTTACATGACAGCGTTTGAATGTAGTTTTTCCAAGACAACACGCTCGAATGCAAAATTATCTGGTTATTTTGATGCACGAGTGTAATTCGGGGGAATATTTCCCGAATACTGTCGCCACACGTATTGTCTGTTGTGTTTGGTGTTCTTTGGTTCGCTTTCCATCACTTTATTTTCTATAATTCCCAATGAATCACATCCGAATCGAGACATTTTTAAAAATATTTTTTGACTTTACTTGTCAAACTGATTTTATTATTAATTATCATGGATTCACAATGAGATTACCGTGGATACGTAAACAATGCAATCAAAGATTAATCTTTGATGCAATTATCGCAGTGCTCTTTCGGTTTCTACAGTGCAGTTACCGCTGTAATCAATCGATAATTGCACTGCTCTCATAGGATTTTTTACACATGAGGGAAATATTCAAAAAAATCAGTTGTGTCGCCCCAAAACTTTCTCGACAAGATATAATGTAATCAAAAATATAGGCATGACCTGCGTAACGAAACAGAATTTTAATAATTATTATTATTATAATTGTATTATATTAATTATTTCCAATAAACTAATGTAACAAACTAACTACTTTATTAAAAAATTAGAAAACAAAATATTGGCAGAACTGGGACTCGAACCCATGACGGTGCCTAATAATAATAATAATAATAATAAGGTACACACAGCTTAAAGTAGGAACCGTTACTTGCCGAGTTTTATTTAGAGGCAACTTTCTGCAAAAGTGTTCACTTTAGACCCATAAAATGATATTACTTTTATAAGGAAAAAATTTACAGGGAATAGAACATACGAAAGGATTTTTGCTATATAATTCTTTACTATTTAGGGTATCAAATAAATTATTGATAAATTCCACGTAATTTGCTGTGTCTGATGCAGTTTCCGATTCGAACTCGGAGTATAAAGTGTGGAAACCCCTGTATATCCGAAAATAATCGTTATTTTGAAAAAATGTTTAAAGAAAAGTTATTGGGTATAATTTCTGGCACAACCTCCTGATGTTCAATTTTTTATAGCGTTAACAGCTTTGTTGCTATGGCAACCAACTTTGTTTTTTTAAATGACATGGTATATTTTTCTTTTCATTTTTAGGTAGACAATTTATTTCTGGATACGACGATCTTAAATTTTTATAGGGTTACATTGGAAAATAATTGAGGAAAACTGTTTTATAAAACAATCATGTTCTTCGTTTACAGTTCATTAAAACTAAATTTTTATAAGACTTGCCATGGAAAACATTGTAGCTGTCAATTGAAAATACTTGTAAAATAAAATACGAACAAATAAAAATTTAATTCAAAAAACCATTAGAAAGAAAATGGAATCCAACAACCTAATATTAAAAACTAGTCCAACATATGTTGAAAATGTTGTCCGTTGATATTTGCGCACAATTGGAGTCTCCTTTCAAATGAATTTCTTACTTTTACTGACATGACAGGTAATATTCTTCTAGATTCTCCAATAACTTTATACCTATTCTGTTTTTAATAATTTCACCACAGATCTTTGAGAAATATCGAAATTATTATCGGAGTCAAAAAAATTTATTAACAAAATTTATATGTTTTTTATGTTATTCGGTAATGAAAAATATATGTTTCCATTAAGAAAAAAACGAGTTGACCTTGAGATAACCTTGAAACGGTTGACAAACTCGCCAATGGGTGCCACCATTGTTTTTCCCCCACAATAGCAAACATCTTTTATTTGAACTTGTATAACATGTATAATATGTAATTTAAATCCATTGATATGCTCTTTGTACAATATATTTTTGAAGAGTTAACATGAAAACATGGCTTTTCCACTGATACACCCAAGTTTTTAAGGCTGATTGGTTTTTCATTGATCGCATATAATAGCAACCATTTTTAATCCGCATTCTATAAGAATTTTTATAGCCGCCTCTAAAATATACTTTAAATAAACATGATTAATAGTAATGAATTGCTTGCTACATAATGTAACAAGACAATAAGTTATGTTGGAAATTTGTTTCACACTACCATGCTTTCACCAGACGGGCAGTTTCGTTGATTCACAATTCATCAGTGGTGATCGGCAGGCAGTGTGACCCAAATATTCAACATTTACGAAGAGCTTATACTAGCATGAGAGATGAATGACATATCATAATTACAGGTAGTGTAAGCTCTTTGTAAATGTTGGAAATTTCGGTCACACTGGGTTGTGGATCAACGAAACTGCCCGCCTGATGAAAGTGTGGTAGTGTGAAACAAATTTCCAACATAACTTAAAAAGTCATGTATGTATGTAACAAGCCATTCATTAATAAAGCTTCCCGTCAGGGAATATCTTGTGTTGGCAATAGGATATAATCAGTTGTTACTTCTCGTCCGGCCATCGTCTATCAACTTTCTCTCACCGGGCATATTGCCTGCTCACACTAGATGTCTGCGTAAAATTAAATGTATCCGTTTGGTGGGTAGTTTTGATTATAATAAGTCGGTGCCAAGCCCAAGCTCGAAACAAAATAAATCTATATTTACCTACTACCTATTTGGCTTGGTACCGACTATTATGTGCATTGTTGTCTTTTGAATGATATTTGTATTTTGTTATTTTTCGTATTTTTTATTAGTTCTTTTGACAGCTCTGGTGTCATCAATACACCTGTATCCCGAATTGCACCAAATTGCGATGCTATTGAACAAGCATATAATCCTAAATATAATATTATTTTTGAACTTTGAATGTACATATGAAATTTGTATCTTAAAATTAGTCAAAGAATCACCCTTTAAAGTTTGTACAAGTACTTATGCAACATCCTGTATACATAGATACTTTGATTTGCAATTTGCAAATCTGTCAAACTAGGTAATGCTGTTTTTTTTTTATTTACTTTCAAATATGGTGTTATGTAATTGTATTCAAATTAAATGTTTGGGGATGATATTTACGAGTTTTATTTTTTTTATATAGAGAAACTGTTATTCAGTTTTTAAGGATCAATCTGAAGCAGACGATTGTACTTGTTAAAACATGAAAAAAGTTATTGTCGTGATACTTTTAACACCCTGTTGGTGGGTTTTTAAAGCTTTTTATGAAACGTGTTAACAATAAAATCTACATAAATCGTTAGTTTTTTAAAGTTTTATGATAATTGCACAAAAACCAATATTAAGGAGGCTGTAAGTTTTTTTTCAAATCGGCGTTGCAGAATTTGAACCTAATTGTGATAATTGTGTTATTTTACTAGTATAGATATTTTTGAGTAAATTAATTCGGTTATAATCGATGAGTAGAATCTTTGGAGTAAAATACATTTCACAAAAACCCTGAACCATGTTTCTCAATAGATTTAAATTTTCATTAAAAACAGATTAAAAATTCTAATTTTTTACATCCTGCATTTCGAAACCGTATTTTTTTAAATAATTATTGTCATGCTGGAAATTTCAAACCTTATTTACTTCAGCAACTTGTAAAAAGCACAGCCTTTTTAATATTAACATTTCTTAAAATCGATAATACGCGATAACGATGACTTTCTATCAATATCACAGAAGGATACATTTATTACGTATATAATTTGTTAGATTTTACATCTCCGAATTGAAACACACGCAAAAAATGTGCATAAAAAAGTTAGGGTAGCATTTCACGCCTGTATGAGTCTGAGATTTATTTTTTCATAATGTTAACAAGTTGAATCTGCTGTTTGAGTTTGATCCTTAAAACTGAATCAGATAATAAGCGGAAGTCCTATCTATAACGCCAAATTTCGTTAATTTAAATATAACTTTTTGATGCATCCTTATATCCGAAATTTAAAATTAAATGACTAAAATAATATTATTTTAGTCATTTAAAATTATTGTCTAAAACATTTAATGAACCAGCCCTGTATATTTATACTATTATAGTAATTTCTTTTATTTTCGTCCATACACATTAATCTTTGCGTAGATAGGTGTACGTATACCATATAATTTTATATTAACCGACAAAAAACACTGCTGCACAGTAGTACATATATGATACCTATAATATAAAAACAAACTCCCACCTCGTAGGGGAAAGTATACTCGTCCTTGTCTAACATTGCCCATATGATTATTTTATTTCAACACAATACATATAACACCATCTACAATTTCCATAATTTCCATGGTTACATGTTTTTCTAATAGATGTAGCTCGTGTCGAGACAGTTTCAATTTTTGTTTTCTTTCCCATATACGCTGACTATCTATTGTGTAGATTAATCTTTGGTCACGGTAAGGCCATGGATGCCCTGATCTACGTGTCGACAAATGTCGCGGCGTCTTCTCAATGCTTCAGGACCGAGCGTTTCTATTGACACAATAAGGAGACAATTAAATGATGTGAATTTAAGATCAAGGCGGCTATTGCGACGAGTTGCGCTTACTCAAGTACACATGCGACATGGGTAAGATGACATATTTATTGGGGTAATGAATGGCGGTCCACCCTTTTCACAGACGAAACTAGGTATACTTGGTTCTCAGATAGTTGGAGAGCTAGAGTATGGAGCTTACCTAGAACGCTCCGTTCAACGAGTTTATCCTTACCGAGGAGGGCCAATAATGGTTTGGGGTGGCATATGTTTAAATGGCCGCACTGACCTAAATAGGGAAATAAAAGTCCACCTTCACGAAAAAAATTTAATAGATTCCTCTCCAAATTATTACTCAACCATACGTGTTTCGGAGCATCACGCTCCATCGTCAGTGGTTATTCAATTTACAATTTATAACAATCATAATGATATACGAGTACTCTTAAGTGGTAGAACGTAGAGCAAAGTAATATGCAAATACAATATACTAATATACAGGGAATGCTATAGAAGGATTCAGAAAATGATGAACATTCTTTGTTATTTGTTGATCATTGGAGCGAATAATGCAAAAGAAAACAAAAACATTTGAAATAGAGTTTTCTCACACACAGTACGTCCTAGCCGTTCACCTTTTTACGTATCATACTCTAAAGTTTTCCAGTCTTATACGGAAAATATGTTTGACTAAATTAAATTACACACAAAATATCCACCATCTGGGATGTTTTGTGATAGCCTGGAACATTTAAAGTGCTAACTTGGTTAAACACCCCCTACTTATACCATGGTTGCAACAAATTCATCTAAAGTTCAGGTGATTTTCTTATCGTAAATTCGGGTAAACATTAATTTATTTTTATACTAACTTAGAAGTACTACAAAATTACATAATACCCGGTTCAACTTGACATTACCCGAGTAATGAGAATCCAAATATAAGGCCAGATATTGTATGGTTCCAACAGGAACTTACTCTTCAACATTATTCACATACGGCATGAGATTACTTTCACCACATTTTCCCAAATCGAAAGGAGGAGTTTGACATAATAACCAGCTAGTTCTCCATTAGATTTTTATTTATGGTATTATCTGAAATCTAAACTCTATTATATCAGTTTTTCAGTGCGCCTTGTTGTTGTCCCGTTACGAATTACTTTCCATGTTCGTGTTTAGGAATATGTTATTATATCTCTGCTGATTCAAACGAAAATACCCACTAAAAGTGGTATACACCTAAAAAATTCTATAGAAACATGCGATGTTGGTAAGAAAAGAGATGTACCTGAGGAAGGCTAATAAGCCGAAACGTTGTACTATTGACATGAAATAAAAATATTTCAAAAGAAAAAAAAATCGCTTATAAAATAGAACCTTAAATCCCAAGAAAGGAAGTTAATAAAAAAATATCTCTGCTGTTTTTTTGATCCAGACTTTTAGGAGATTCCGCTGTTGTACCGTTATTATTGTAAATCACTCCTACTTATTGAAACAATTTATTGTTGGACCAACGTTTTACTTTTATTCATAATCAATAATTAAACTTATGATGACAAAATGTTTATATACAATGAATATTTAAAATTCTTAAGTTTTATATCATTTAAGTGTATCTTTTAACTATATCCTTATTCTAAAAAGTGTCTGTATTTATAGCGTAAAATACGTGCTAGATCTATAGGTCAGTATATCATTGCGTATTATTATAGTTTGCTAAATTTGTGCGATGGTTGGTGATTTGGATTATGTTATGATAAACACAATTGTTTTGTATTTAATGGTTTTGTTATGTGTTTTGGATTATATTATTATAACACAATTGTTTTGTATTACGTAGATTTGTTCTGCTTAATTACTACGTCAAGTTTGTTTATGTGAGACTTATATTACGTATATTTAATAGGGTGAAATCTAGGTTAATGGGTGCATACTTGAGTGCACCACACCGCACAGGCAATCCCAATGCAGCCAATCCGCTCTCCCGTTACCCTCAATACCTGTGTGCTGTCAACCATGTTGTGGTCTTCCAAGGTCTTTAGTTTGCTTTGACATTCATACACCAAATTAGTTGTGATTTTATGGTCATAGCGGTTTGAGTATTCTTTCAATTTTGCACAATGCAATTTTGCACATGTAAATGATTAAAATATAACGTAACTACTATGATTATTGCTATAATTCATAAATAAATTCAATGTACATTTCCAACAAATTTGCCTTTTAGGACTGGCCTACCGTTTTTGAACATTCTTTTTATATTCAATATTGCAATTTGGGAATGCAAACGCGAATATGATTAGTCCATCCTGCAATTAAGGACTCTTGTGTTTGTGTACTTTGTTTTAACTTGTCGAATTGTGATTGTGCAACGCAACGGGACTGAAGCAAAAAGAGGACGGCCGGCCAAAGATCACGGAAATACAACATTATAGACAGAAAGGCTTTCAATATCAGAGCAAAATTAGGTCTAATATTCCCAATGCCTCGTTCTGGTCAACCATTTCTTTTGTCTTTTATTGTTCTCACAAATCTGCCTACGGTTAGCCGTCGCATTTTAATGACTGCTGCACTCATGTCATCCATACCATGAAGTACCTACCCGTTTAGAGGAACATACAAAAAAAAAAAACGCAGCCAAAAAGAAAAGTCGAGTGTTTTTTCAAAAGATACAAACCCATGAATTTAAGTAAATTTCTCTCAACATACCCTTCCTGAATGAATAATATTTGTTCAGAAAATGTCGACGTCGAAACCGCTCAAATGTTCATTTTTAATAAAAAAAATCCAATAATAATACCCATAAAAACTAAAGTTCTGACTGAAAATAGAAAACCAAAACTCTAATATTGTTATTTCATTCAAAGCATTTCTGTCTCCACAATAATAAAAGTTCAATTGTTTAAAAATGACCAAGTTTATATCTATGCGGCAATAACGGCAATGTATTTTCCTTTTTTTTTATCCTATTCCATTAATGCAATAATGGTTTTGTGGTTGCAATAAACTGACAATAATACTGACCCTTTATGTTTGTATTTTTATTAACATCTCACTGCTTAAGCTCGCTGCGGGTGCAGTGAAGAGTTGAAGCTTTAACAGTGCTTTTATTACACCACAATTTCTGCTTTATATACATTTATATTGGACAATTATTTTACACTCTGCATTTATCTGTATTCAATTTGTTTGTTCTGTTTAAGTGAAACGAATCTAATTGGATTTGCGGGAAATCGTTAGCGATACTAAAATTTTCTTATTAGAACCTAATAAATATTATAAATTACATGAATCGCGCAGATTAATTGCTGAAATATTCGAACTTAGTCAAATGCTAAGTATGCTTTAAGATCTTCATCTCTACGTTCAGTTTCATAAAAAAATTATATTCAGGTTTACCCTCCATCATCAGTCTAAGAATCCTTATAATTAAGAAAGGAGAATACCCGCGTAAGTGAGGGTTTGTAAAAAAATAAACTTAACTTATCTAGTAGATTGTAAAATGTTTTATATTAATATAATCGATAAAAGCAAGCAAATGAAGGCATTTGAAAAAATGCCTAAAGTAAAAAATTATAGAAATAGAGTCAACGAGAATGTTCTAAGATATGTAACGTATTTTTTATTTATTATCGTTTTTTTTTTAAATTCATTATCATCAAAACTCATGAATTTTTTGAATTAATAATATTTATTCATATACGGGGTGGTCCATTTATCTTGAGACAGCATTAAATCTTAAAAACGGCACATTTCCCGGAAAAACAGTTTAAATAAAAGTTGTTTGCTATTGTGGGGAAAACATGGTCGCAAGGTTATCTCAAGGTCAACTCGTTTTTTCTTAATGGAAACATATATTTTTCAATATCGAATCGGATTCTACAGAAAAAATAAATAACTTTTCTTAATACATTTTTTTGATTCCGATGATAATTTGGGTTAATTTCTCTATTTTTTGTTCTTGGAATTGAGGTTTAACAATTTAAAAATCATCGACTGATTATTTGATTTTAGATAATTATTTAAATGCCATTAAAGCATTCGATCGTGTTTGTCATTCTGTTTTGCTTAGTAAGTTGTCGTGTTTTGTCTGTCTTATGAGATCCTATCTGTCTAACAGAAAGCAGTTTGTGTGCTATAATGACTTTAGCTGATATGAATTTACAGTGACATCTGATGTGCCTCAAGGGTCTAATCTTTGTCCGTTATTATTTCTCATTTTTGTTAATGATATAGTCAATGTTATAAATTGCAAAAGTCTTTTGTTCGCTGATGATTTGAAAATTTATAAAAATGTCCGTAATTTGTCAAACTATGTGAGGCTTCAGACGGACCTGGATTCGATTCAGTATTGGTGGGTTCGAAATAACTTGCCGGTAAACATTTCGAAATGTAAAATTGTCACTCACACTCGACGATTATTATTTCACGTTTATCCTTACTACTCGATAAGGATTATAAACTGTTTCGTATTGATCCCATGAGAGATCTTTTTTTTAAAGGGTCCGTTCGACACAAGTCCCCAGTTTCACTGCAGCTTCATGGGCTTATTGTGAAAAATCCCCGTATTTTATACCACCCATTTCAGCAACCATGTATCCTCCACTAACTTCAGTTATGTGTTGGGTGTCAATATCTGCCGGCGCAATCAGCGCATACCCATAAATAGCGTGTCGTCTTCGTTGTAGGGCTACACAGTCACATATTACATGGTAAGCTGTTTCAACTGCCCTATTACACAATCTGCATTGCGGGTCCCCGTTATGCAGCCCCATTTAGGTGGTCTCTCAGAGCGCAATGCCCAGTAAGGAGACTCATAGTTACTCGCATCTGACTCCTGCTTAATGATAGCAGTTTTTCAGTGCGTTTTGTTGCTGCAACAAGTATGAACCTCTTCCCATGCTCCTGCTTGGGAATATGTTCCCAATATCTCTGGTGCTCGCTTTTGACCCAGCGCTTGAGGAGTTTCCTCGCCTCTCCTTTAGACAAGCCCAGCGCAGGTTTTGTGCCAGTATATGGGGTTTCAGAGGCTTGTCTAGCCAGCCAATCCGCTCTCTCGTTGCCATTTTCCCAAGTGCCCCGAGACCCACACTAGATTAACCCTATTGTGGTCCACCAAGGCGTTATGCATTTTAAGTCGTTGGAAGGGTGGTTCACGGGGGTAGTGCTTTGCGAGTCGTTGAGGGAGTGGTTCTAGTTTATTAGACCGGACGATGACGCTGGGTACTACTACTGCGATTCACCTGAGCTCCGCTGAATCGTCGGCAAGGAGATCAGTGGCAGTGTCATTTGCAGGAACACCCGCTACTTGCTTTTGTTTTCGACCAAGCGACTAGAGGCTCCATTTCTTCGTTTTCTTTCCTATCTTGTGTCGTATGTTTTGGTTTCTTTATTTTTCAGTTGTCCTGTTTGTTGGAACGGTACTACCGTGGCGAAATGTGTGGTTTCGGATTGGGGTTGTCCCTGTGAAGGTCTTCCAGGGGTATTATAACTGGAGGGTATGTGAACGAGGCCTCCCGCTGCTTAACTTGGGTCGCGCAATGCATACCTGTCTTTTAACATCTTTTCTTACAAGACCGTTACCTGGTTATATGCCTCTGAGTAGCTAAAAGTCGACTTTGGCAGTCTTTGGGAAGCTCCGAATCATACGCCGCCATTCTGGGAGCATACGACGGCGGTGGTATCGTTGTAATGGAACTATATGGTAGGTTAGCATATGCTATAACTATGCTGGGTTTCTCTTCCTGTTGGATCCCAGGACTTTGTTTCTAAAAACTACACAATTATATAGGTTACTACATACATTATTTAATTCCCGGCTATGACACAAAACAGTGGCACTGTAACTAGTGTTACCGTTTTATTACCCGATTTTGACTAATATATTCAGTATTTAACTTTGGTTTGCCTATTATTGAGTATTAGAGTTCGTGAAAGCCTAATTTCGGCTTTATTATTATTGTTTACCGTAACGTGTAGGTTATATATTTTCACTTTGAATTAATTACTTGAATTAATTTACAACAATCAGCTGATTTCTGTCACCTTGAGTATTTCGTATGACACTTGAGTATTTCATATCACTTGTAGGTACGGTAATGTATATTTTGTAAATTTTCAAGTGGGTTTTGTCTTATAATCATTTAATTGTTAAGGTAATTATTATTCTTATTATTAACTATGGGATTTATTTTATCCGATAGGGTTTTTCGTTACGGATTGGGATTGAATTTCTAATGAGAATGAATCGAGTTAGATAACTTGGATTAGAGCAGAAGTTATGTTTTAATTGAACACCGGGGGACGAATTTGAATTACGAATTTCATCTAACGATGTCGTACGAATCACTATAAATGATCGAATAGCTACTGTATTGACGATTCCTCTGTATATGTGAGAACTATCGAATGTCCCTGGATTTTCCAGCTAAGTGTAATATTTAAATTTTTATACATTTTTTTTTATTGAATTACGATTTAATTATGAATACTTCATTACAAAGTTTGACTAATACCTTGATGGGACTAATGTTGTGAGCTAGTACGCAATATTCTATTTATCCATCTTTGTGATACTGTGGTATTTGATTTCTAATGATTAAATAAATAATTAAATTACATGTCGAATGCGTGCTGACTCCAATATTATTTCCTGAAAGTGATTAATGATTTCATAAGTTTATAATTGATTCTCATTGACTTATTTTGATATATTTCCAAGTACAATATATATAACTACGTAGTATACTGAGATGTAAACTCAGTGGTACCACAGGGGGAACTCAGATTTTGAACACAGTAGGTTTGGATGTAATTCATTCAGAATATTATTTCAACTCAAAATTCAATATAGATATAAATAACTGTCTGTGAGATACATAATTTTATTATTTTCTTTTTACTTGGCCTTATGTCAAATTCAATATAGATATAAATAACTGTCTGTGAGACACCTAATTTTATTATTTTCTTTTTATTTTGCCTAATGTCAAATTCAATATAGGACTTAAGGGATTTTATAAATCTAGTTGTTTTATTCTCCGAATTACTCACTATTGCATAGTTTCTTCAGCAAGAATAGCTTCCGGAATTCGACCGATGCCCGCGGTGAAGATAAAGCAAGTGGCGCCAGGCAAGAAAACATTTCCGACATCGGATTAGAGGTAATCTTATATTGACTCCGCCTTTTCTCCACTGTTTCAAAGCTAGTCTGAAGGCCACCGCCGCATCAGCAAATTATCAATAATTCGGGTGATCCTGCTTAATAAATTATACGTCACAGAGAGAATATTATTCAGACTCAGGAATCCTTCATAAAGCGAATTGATAAGTGCATTGAAGTTGGAGGTCATCAGTTTGAGCATTTACTCTAATAAATTTAAATAATAAATAAAATATTATAATAAATAAGTTTTGTCAAAACCTTTTTCTTTAATAGCAAATAAATGTTATTATTTCAATCGGAATAAAAAAAATGTTAACAAAAGTTATTTGTTTTTTTTTTCTGTCGAATACGATTCTGTAATAAAAAAATCTATGTTTCTATTTAAAAAAACAAAGTTGACCTTGATATAACCTTGAAACGGTTGTCAAATTCGCAAGTGGATACCACCAGTGCATTTGCTCCACAATAGCAAACAACTTTTATCTGAACTTTTTTTCCGAAAAAAGTGCCGTTTTTAAGATATAAGGCTGTCTCAAGATAAATGGACCACCCGGTATAAATTTTGTCAAGTACGACAGAAGTATATAAGCGCATGCCTCCTGTAGTCTTACAAATTTCATTACCCTGTACCGGGACCTGCGCCAGTCAGCAAGATGACAACAGTCAAGCAACATTTATTATTATTAGCTTGTTCGAGGGTGTGTGTGATTTTATGATAGTTATCCAAATTTGTGCAGTTGTACAGGCAGTGTGAAGGTCCTCCTTCGTGAATATCTAAATAACATTACGCACTAAGCAATATATTTATTTCCCTAATAATTACTATATTATTTAAATCGTAACATTATTCGTCCTTTGGGCCGGATCTGGTTTCGGCATTTCGTAATAATTTTCATGCATTAACTTGTAATTTTCATTTCAAGTTCATTAAACAACTTAAGTAATTATATGTATACAGGTATTTCACAGCGTACATTTACGTACACAATAGTATATTGTGCAACGAACATGAAATGACATAGATTTCCTACGAGTATGATCGTTTGCAGCATGAGCCGCAGGCGAGTGCTGTAAATCATACGAGTAGGAAATGTTCATTTCATGTGAGTTTCACACTATACTTTTTCTACGACTGTTTTTAATGCTTTTGAACAAATTTACATAATTTTTAGGAACATAGGTATTTGTTTTTCGAAACTTACCCTTGTTAGCGTATAAGCCTAAATACGATAAATTAGAAGTATTAAATTGACTAGGTAGTGTTAAACTATATTCAATATCACTGTTTATGTGTTTTGAAATTAGCGAAATACTTAATTAAAAATATTATTAATTATAAATACCAAAACTGTCAATTTGGTGTTTGTATTTTCGGCGTTGCTATGGTGATTTTTCATGCCCGCCTCTACTTTTGTCATTACCAGGAAATTTTATCTGTGCGTAATAATATTTCCCACTAGTTGCTTAGCAATTAGTGGGAAATATTATTACGCACGGGTAAATGATAAACAGCATTCAATGTACTACATTTTCAAATTATGATTGAACATATAATAAAGGCATTTAAAGACAGTCGTAGAAAAACTTTATTCTATAGGTACCACTACCTACTGCGCTTATCTACAAACTCAACACTATTTTTGAATGTTGTCTGTTGAGTAAAGATATACATATCTGCTATCTTCTTTCTAATTTCTTTAAAATTAATTCAAATATCTACAGATTTTGAAATCAGCTGTAATTAACATTATTGTATGTTTTTATCTATAAAATATTTAGGTATTAATACTGTTGTGCATTTTATAATGTTAAAAGTTTAAATACAAGTTATACACGTTTGAAGGATACTATACCATTAGCTAAACAGTCTAACGTTATTTATTCCATTCCTTGATAATGTGGGTTAAACAAGACAATCTCTTGGTACATGATCAGCCAATATAGGAATAACTACAAAAAACAAAATCAATATAAAGTTGAAAAAATTGCTCTGGCTATGCACCATTTTGAGAACGGGCATAATTTTGTATTTAAAAAGACTCAGGTCCTAGACAGAGAAAACAATAATTACATAAAATAAAATCTGATTCAAATTATCCCAATAAAATTGCTGAACACTGTAAATTTGAATTAATACATAGCTTAACTTATTAAATATTTTTTTTATTGAATTTATTTATTTTTATTATTCCACAATTATAATTCTATAAATAACATAACATAACAACACAACAATAATAATATTCATCTGCAACTGATATATTGTACAGTTACAAAGTTTTCTAAAGAAAAGGCACAAAATTCAAGGAAACTAATCCAACCATGACCCAAATATAAGTTATAGAACTTGAGGATAGGGCCGGCAAATAACATTCCTTAAACTTCCAACCCTAACCTTATACTTAGGTTAACATAGAAAAAATAAATAATTAACTTATGAACTATATTATTATTAATACTAATACCCCTTCCAAACAAAAGCAATTATCATGAAAATAATTATATTCATTTAAAACTATTATTGTAGGCACTAACAACTCTTCAATATAATAAACATTTTTTGCGTCAATTATCTGATGGATCCCCAGCCTAAGAGTTTTTAAAATCCACTTTTTCATGCTGTTTTTGAATAAGGACAGAGAATTTATTTCTTTAAGGTTCACTGGCGCACAGTTATAGAGTTTCGGACATAAATAAACAAATAATCTCTGAGTAACGGTGAGCGCATGTTTCGGAACAATTACAGACGCCATTCCAAATCGAGTCTCATAACCATGGTCAACATGAATCGACTCATGCCTGTTCTTATAAATCCTTTCCATGAGTTTGATAGCAAAAAGTTGCCCAACATCTAAGATTTCAGGCTCTCTGTACAAACTCTCGGTGGAGTATGCAAAATATTATTTTTAATATATATTTTTGGGCTATCTCCAGTCTGAGATAATAACGCTTTAATACTCCACCCCAAGCGATTAAACGATATCTCAAATGACTATCCACCAATGAGAAATAAAGTATTTTTAGTTGTTTAATTGTAAGGATTTTAGTGAGACATTTAAATTTATAATATAGAGATCTCAATATGCTGACCAAGTAATCAATCTGGTGATCCCACTTTAAACTACCATCCATTACTGTTATGTCCCCACTTTATTTCTTTTTGTTATTGTTTTTTTTTATTTTATTCTTTTTTTTCTTAATTAAATTTAATGATTTGGAAGTTATTGTAATTTTATTTAAATTGTTCTAACTCTCTTACTTGTTATATTCGCCTCGTATCTTCAATTGTCCTTATTCTATTCAATCCAAATCAATGCCTTTTTTGTTAATAAAATGTTATCGCGTATACACCTTTAACGATAGCCCTCCGTGCTGTGTGTGCGCGACCGATATACAGAGATTTGTCTTGACCGCTGCAGTGATAGCTTTACGCAAAATATATATGTTTCAACCGCTTTATTATTGTCCAATCGCAAATATATCAAATACCGCAACGTTCTAATAGAACTTTATGTGAGTGAGTGCCTTTAAAGCTACTGGAAGAAAGTGCTGGCCAGCTGAAGACCGGCAGGAGTCGTAGATCAGGGTAAGTCTTTAAAGGTGCCGTTTTAAGATCAATCCGTTTACAGTCCATTCATAAATCTCTCCTAAAGAGCCGCTGAATTCTTTACAATTACAATTCCCAGATATTGACATGGTACACCACAGCAACATTCTCCTGGAGACCATTGATCTAAGGATATTCAACGAACTGTAAGTAGGCCTATTTAACGAGGAAGCCAAAAACGGGACAAAAGATGTTTTATTTAAATTCACTGTCAACAATCTATTGTTGAACCACTCGAACAGCTTCAAAATATCCAACAAGTTCTTTTAAGCTGTTCCAGTCGTCACCCTTGTAAAATATGGCCGTGTCGTCAGCAAACCTAATTATTTTGCCTGCCGAATTCAGGAAAAAATATCATTTAGATATTATACAAAAGAGAATAGGTCCTAGCACCGTTCCCTGTGGCACTCCATACTCGATAGTCCTCGATCCATTAACCGCCTGGCCAACACGCACACACTGCCGCCGATTCAATAAATAACTTCGAAGGAGATTGTGGGCGACTCCTCGAAATCCAACACCCTCTAATACCTCTTACAGTAGATCGTGGTCAACCGTATCGAAAGCTTTGGCCAGATCCACAAAGCAACACAAGAAAACCTTGCCTTCATTTAAACTTGTACTGATTTCCTGAATTAGTGTAGCTATGGCATCAGCCGTCGATCTGTTCTCCCTGAACCCAAACTGCAAATCCGATAAAATTTTGTATTTTTGAAGATATGTAGTCATTCTATATTTTATTAGTGTCACTAAAATTTTAGCAATAGATGATATTATAGAAATGGGTGTATAATTACCAATTTCTTTCATACCACCCTTATGTACAGGTGAGATCACTGCTACTTTCAATGAATTGGGAAATATGCCAAACTCAAAACATTTGTTGAGAATAAAGCACAAAGGAGAACAAACACATGAACAATACTCTTTTAAAAACTCAGCCTTGATTCCATCCAAGCCTGGTGCCTTTCCGTTTTTCATAGACATTATTATTTTTTGAATTTCAAAATTTTCTGTTTCACTTAAATAAAATAAGTTGGAAACCCTTCTATTCTCAAACCTTGCTCCTCTAATAATGTTATTCGCAAGAGTTTTACGTATTTCCGTAAAATACTTACAAAATTCGTTACTTGATTCCAAGTCACTTGTCAATCTCCGATCTCCCACAGTCACCTTATCAATTATATTCTTATAAGTGATATTTGGATACACTGTATACCTATAATGTGTTGTTCGTGTTATGTTTATTATAATAGTGTACTATTTGATTTATTATTATTATTACTATTTTTTAGCTCTCCATATCATATATGTAATGTATATATATTAGTTTCATGAATTTTTTTTTTTAATTTCACCGAAATACTTTTTTTTTTTGTCATTTTATACATAAATAAGTAGTTTTAAAAAATTGTCTATTATTGTTCGATAATGTGCACTGTAGGTAGGTAAATTCCTATAAATGTATTAAGTATAATACCCGACTTGAAATACCCAATAAGTCGTATCTATGGATGTATCGTCACAATTCTAGTCATGACTTTTTTGATAGATCATTTATTCTTTTCTGACTGATTTATTACTTTCCCGCACAGAGAAAGTATTGTGAACAAGCTAAACAAAAAATTGAGATAAAGACAAATATAACCAGTTTGAAGTTCCGTGAGACGATTAAGACCATTTCCAGATGGAAGTGTGTGATAGGTTTGGACACAACCGCTAAATTTTCATATATCAGTAGGGGTCGAGTAATACTAATAATCATTTTGAAGCTGCTTTACAGCGATAGGTCACTTTTGATATTTGCCCCCATAATTCTCGAGAAAATTGCGTTTAAAGCAGTTGGAACGTATATATATATAGCATTTAAAGTACAATGCGAGTATATAAGATAGGTAGTACCGTGGCCTCGTTGTTAGAACCTTTGCTTTGTATTCGGAAGGTGAGAGGCTCGAATCCCACCTCTGGTAATACTTTTTCTTCTCTAATTTTTGAATAAAGTAGTTAGTTTGTTACGTTAGTTTATTGGAAATAATGCAAATAATACACTTATAATTGTTATTATTATTATTAAAATTCGGTTTCGTTACGCAGGTCATATATTTTTAATTATAATATATCTTGTCGGGAAAGTTTTGGGGCGACACACCCTATTTTTCTTAACTAACGATTATGGATAAAGAAAATTTAAAAAAAAATCAGTGGAAAAGATGAAGAGGACTAAAAAAAATTTGACAAAATGTAGTAGACACCGAAAAATATGATAAAGATGGAGCAGTAAACGTTGGGGCAAAATAATGGACTACTAACTGGAGAATGTTAGTGGTCCCTGTACAAGCAACTGGTTGACTCAGTGGCTGCCAAACAAATTTAGTATTCGTAGTTGCTCTACGGTGTGCAGATTTCGAGGTACTATAGTCTCCACCTGTAAAACAGCAAAATACCTACGATACTTCACGTTCGATACGGACAAACATCTACAGCAGTGTACCAGGCCCACCTGAAAACTCGACAACAATGTAATAATTGGAGACTGACTAGGCATGATATATGATATATGCAGAACTAATGGAGTGTATCATGGATACATGTACATGTGTTGATTTTGTAGACCAGACGGTCAAACGATCACTAATGAGTACTACCATTGAATATATTACTCAATGGTACTCCATGCAATTTTTACCCATTATAACACTGTAATGATGGATCAGCCACCATATTAAGCCAGAGGGTGACAATTTTCTGTTTCCAAAAATTTATGGGAATTTTAAATGGCCGCATCGTACAAGCAAAGATGATAATATTAAGAGCACATCGCTGAAAGAGTTAATCGTTTTTCCAAGAGCGAGTTTCAGAGTTGTTTCGGAGATTAGATGAAGCATTGACAGAAGTGTATAATCTCTAATGAGGACTATTTTGAAAGTAAAAAAATAAATAAAATTCTCTCCAAAAACGGAAATCAACCATATTTATTGAAAATATCTTGTACCTGGTATATTATAGCAACACCTAGCGACTTCCAATTTACGAAACTCTGATATACTATCAACAGTATACTACTTTTATTTCTTATTGTAGAACAAAATGCCAAATAAAATAAGATTTCAAATCGTCCTGAAACATTTTATAACACATTAAACAAGTAAAAGGCGTAATACAGATCAACTGCAATCTTTAATAAATATCAAAGAAGTAAATTACGTCACGAGCTTAGTTGTATGCTAACAGAATATCTGGCTTCTGCCCATATTATTGTGAAAAGGATTATGGAAACTTTATCCCGTACAAAAGTACAGATGGACAAAAGATCGTGTCAAGACACGGACTTGTTTTAACATCCGATACGAATCTTAGTGACTTTATTAGAAAGTTTTAGGCTGCCACACGTGTTTTCGGGAAACGCTTTTATGCAAAATTACAAATAACTGAGGGTCAAAAAAAGAAGCAGAAAGGTAAATAAATTATCTTCAGAAGTTGTATAACGTTTGATGGTGTTTTCCAAGCTCATTACGATGGAATGAAATAGGTCGATGGCAAAGATGACGACTTGTTATTGAAAGCCAATTCGGAGGAGAAGTTGCTAATTAAAATGGAATGTAGCGAGGAATATAGAAGGAAATATATTCATGCTCTGTAATATAGAAACTCAATCTGAAGATGAATTCGTAAGATCTCAAGCTGTGTTGGTAAATGTAATGTTCTTCTCGATCTGCCATGTAAGCTTATATTGCATATTAAAAGATACGGCAAAAAATAATAAATACATGCGAAGCGAGTGCTCTATCGATGACGCCACTGTTTAGAAATATTGTATTTTAATTGTAATAAGATATTTCCAACTACGTAACTGGTGAAATTTTAAAGGCAATTTTCTCGAGAGTTATGAGGGCAAATATCAAAAGTGACTTATGGCTGTAAAGCAGATAAAAAATGCTTTAACATGATGTATCACTCGACCCCTACTGCTATTTGAAAATTTAGTGGTTGTGTCCACCCTGATCACAGGGCTTCAGCGATTTCAACCAAAAACTTCATCTTGTAACTATTTTGAATTAGCGGGTATTATTTACATTCAGAAAGAATCCAAATTTTATAGCTCAATCCAAATGAATCCCAATATGCTATTCAAATTGTTACTGGTTCGATTCAAGTTTTACGAGCGGCTTGTAATTCAAGTTTTAATTAAAGAAGAACAACCAAAGGATATCAACTTTATTAATTTGTATTAAAGTAATGTAAAATTACTCATCTTTTATAATTCTGTATCTCTGTCGGTCACCCACTTTGTCTTTAAAAGAAAATTATTAATTAAATCACCTATCTGTTCACCAACATAACGAAAACTTTTTAGAAATAAAACGCAAAAGTTTGGGCTCAAAACAACTAATTTAATAATCAAAACTAATAAAGAAAACGAATAACAACAAAGAAATAAATATGTATAAAATAAAAAAAAAGGATAAAACAATTAATCGATAATGAAAATTTAGAAGAAAATCTTATTCATTAATTTACAAATTAAAATCGGTAAATTAATATAATTACGAATAATTATATTAATTCTTATACGAAACTTTAATTAAAATTGAAAACTGAATTTATTTCAATTACTAAAATAAACTTTAGTCTTTATAAAAATTGAGTGGAAACAAAAAGGCCTTCTATTAGAAGAATTAACAAAGAACTTACTGAACTTGAACTTCGATTATTATTAAGAAACTTTATACAATTAGAAATTACCTCTAGAGTCTACCAAGGCTAAAACGAATCTAACTTGAAAGTCCTATCGCCTTTCCAAAATTGCCTAATAAAAATGACAAGTAGGTACTACAGAATGAAAAATGGCCAATAAGAAAAGAGCAGTTTTAAAATATATTCCTATACAAATACAGCTACAGGGTGAATAGTAGTTTAGGTCTTAGAAATAAAATACATTTTTATGTCGACTGTAATAATGATTGTTGATACCTAGGTATCTTATGTTGGAGTTCGTTCAAAAGATTAACCAGTCACTACCATTTCTAAAGCAAGAAACAATACGATTCTATAAAGACTTCTCAACGACGAATCAGCGATTGGACAAAAACCCATTGTTTTTTTATTCGCCCTTTATATGTATTCTTTGATATGGGAAACCGTGACGCCCTCCAATTTGCTTCTGTATATAATAATAAAAGTCCGACATTTAATTTACATGAAGGCGTTTTGAGAATGTTGAATGTTTTGACCATCCTATAACTGAAAAATGTGGTTATCTTTTCTAATATTTGTTTAAATAACACTTTCCCTGATAAACTAAAAAATCCATTATTACCCCCGTCTTTAAGAATGGCAAGCGAAATGAGGTAATGAATTATAGACCAATAAGTCTACTCAATAACTTAGCTAAAATCTTCGAGAATATTCTTTACAACAATATATACAACTGGGTCAAACCTAAACTTAGCACATTCCAGCATGGCTTCATGAGGAATTGTTCTACATCTAGTAACCTCTGCATATTTTCTGAATATGCCTCACTAGCTCTTGAAGCTGGAGAGCAGCTGGATGATATTTATACCGATTGTGCCAAGGCTTTTGACAGGGTTAACTATCGGATCCTGCTTTGTAAACTGAGTGGGCTGGTGTTTTCATACAATTCCTTAAACTTACTAAAATCTTACTTGTGTGATCGATGTCAAAGAGTTAAGATGGCCAATAGATTTTCCTATAATTTCACGAGCACATCAGGGGTTCCCCAGGGGAGTATCCTCGGACCATTACTATTCTTAATTTATATCAATGATTTACCTCAGATCGGACGTTTTTCGACTGACCTTTTATTCGCTGACGACTTTAAGATTTTCAAATTAATTAAATCTCAGAGGGATTGTGATGAATTACAGGACGATATCAACCTTCTTACTGCATGGTTTCAGGAGAACAACATTAAAGTAAATTCGGAAAAATGCTCGGTGATTACATATACCAGAAAACTGAACTTTATACAAAGAACCTATTCGATAAATGAGATTACTTTGGAACGAAAAACTAGTATCAGGGACTTGGGGGTTGTTTTCCGCTCAGACCTAAGGTTTAATGATCATTATCAGGCTGTGACTGCAAGGCCTACAAGGCATTGGGATTTGTTATCAGAAACAGCAGATACTTTAAAGTTTCTACCATCAAGAGATTATATTTTGCACTTGTAAGACCGCATCTTGAATACGCATCGGTTGTGTGGATGCCGACAGCTGTTACGCATGTAGATTCTATAGAGAAAGTGCAAAAACGATTTTTAAGATATGTCTATCTGCGTGATAAACAAACTCACCCATTTAAGATTTCATACAATAAGATGTTAAATGAATATGAACTTGATACTTTAAGTGATAGACGTAAATACTTTGCAGTAGCCTTTATCTATTGTATCTTGAACAACTTAAAATATCATGAATGTGATTTACTTAGGTTCATATATTTCAAAGTACCGAAGATTAATCTAAGAATATCCTGTAAGAGTATTTTCTGGACTGAGCTGCATAGTACATCTGCGTTAAATAGCATGCTCATCGAA
The DNA here is from genome assembly GCA_911728435.2 of Apoderus coryli. Lineage (NCBI taxonomy): Eukaryota > Metazoa > Arthropoda > Insecta > Coleoptera > Attelabidae > Apoderus > Apoderus coryli. The sequence goes on along the minus strand of OU452198.1, from coordinate 29,638,508 downwards.
TGCAATAATATAACGCACTCCAATGAAGAGTTTGATCTTTTCTCCTCAGATTTTAGGCAAGTGAGAAAATTAATTTTGAATTGTCGCAGTCAGATACACTTATTGGATAGGTGATATCTCCGACAAAATTATTGTTTTGAATTTGTTATTTTTTAGATTATAGTTTGTCTATTTGTTTTTGTTGTATGTTATTTAGTGTATAAGTATATTATTAATTAGTAATTGTTAACTTTGCATTGCTTGTAATTACCATTTCTTGGTGTGTGTAATGTATTGGTAAATAAATAAATAATATATGGTATCTTTGGACTAACTCATAAACAAATATAATATTTTCGACAAGAAAATTTTAGGTAACAATTCTTTTAGGAACATTTGTTAAAAGCACCAAGATAATAAATTTATTACTTACAGAGATTGTATTATATTTACGAAAATATTATATCTCCAAACTAAGAGAAAATATCTATATAAAAAACCCAACTAATATCCATAATACCAGTGGCGTGGTACAATTTTTTTAAACGCGTTCACAATACTTTCCATGTGCGGGAAAGTAAAAGAGTAAAACTTACATAATGTATAAAGTGTAGTAATTTTACACCTTTATTCTCCTACTCTGCAAATTTATTGATTAAAATTATCGAATTTAAAGTACCTAATCACATATAAATATTAATCTACAATATATTAAAACTTTTATACTGTTTTAATAAAACAAACAATATTGCAGACAAATTATTAAATCTAAAATAACTTTGATTTCATGTTTACCGCAAGGATTTTAGAGTTCGTGACATATATCTATTTTATGATTATTGTTCATAGTTGAGCTTCCAGTTCGGCATAAAGTTTGTTAAAATATTCATACAGTAAGTATATGTATTCATTTCCGAAATAATTGGGTTGCTTAATCAGCACAGCATGTTTTCCCTACAGATACACATGTTACAATGAGCTATAATATCCATTAACATTTGAAGTAGCAGACAACTCATCAGCAGCACCAAATATGCAATTAGTCGTCAGTGTCAATACGAGGGCTGGTTCGCATTACTATGAACGACATTTATTCGTATTTATTATGTAAAATATATTCTCATAACATAACTACTAGTTCAATGTAGTTTTACTTGCTATATATTTCAGTAAAACTGCTCTTCTTTAGAAGTTTGTATTCAGGGTATTCCAAAAAGGATGTGACAAACAAGGATGTCATGGGGGGACGTTGTGGTGAACAACTTTTGAATAGAGACCCGTATTCAAAAATGAGCCGTTTTGGCTCTAGAGTCATTTTTGCTTAAAAGGTTGTTGTTGCCTTTTTCAATGTCAAATATATCGGGTGTCCCGTCGGAAAGGGATTTTAGAGAAACTACACTTTGGTCGATGGGGCGATTTCGGCTAAAATGTGTTCAATAATTTAGTAATTCCGGTTATACTGGAAGTAGGTGTCAACTTCCTTATTGTCACACCCTGTATATTATAATAAAAATATTGCATCCGGTCGAACTAGGTATTTTACGCTGATTTAATAATTTGTAAAAGTTCATCGAAGTTTATACAAGTTCATCACTCTAATACGAGTATAGGTATAGACAAGAAATTGCTGATTCACAAAAACGGTACGACCGACGCTACGAATAGACAATTTGATTGGCTATATTCTTAAGAGTGGAAAAGGGTAAAGTTATAAATTTTTGTGTAACAGGATGTTACAGGGGATTTTTATTTGCACTTCGGTGTAGTAAAGTTTGAAGAGAGTGGTTGGAGACTTGGCGGCTCAGACCATGACGTGTCCCCGCGTTGGAGCACATATATGTCCGAATGCTCCGCCAGGTTCGCTAACCACAAAACTCTCTTTTTTGGGGTCTGGTCTCCAACCTTGGCGTAGTGAACGTCGAGTCTTAGAAGCGACAAAAAGCACTAATCCCCCCGTTGGGCAGTGTCTTAAGCTTTACAGTTTATTTAACGCGCTTACAGTTTTAATCTTAATAATTATAAATTTTAAATATTTTATTCTTTAATGTAAAAGAAAGATCAGTTGTGTCCAAAATGATGATTGTAATGTAAGTACCAATTTGTAATCATTATAATTGTTGATTTTTGAAACTTGTCCTTTTTCACCGAATTGATTTTCTTATATTTTAAATAATTAATTGAATAAATAATAGTTAGTAAAATATATTTGACTTTTCTTCTATTTTAATATAGTTTTATAAATTTAATCAAGTAACTACTATTAACTGAGAGACGCAGTTCAAATACAGACCGTCACCCGTTCACGAGGGAGAATCAATAAGATCCTCTTTCGTGAGCGTGATGTAAGTGGGCGATTCTCGAGTAGGTCAACAAGCCAAGCGAGCAACTTAATAAAACCAAAAGAACATAATCAATAAAATTCAAACCCTTCTTTAAACTCTACATAAAGTTTTAACGCAGTAACGCTTACCTGAATGAATTTAAATACGACTTTATGAAAATTATATACATTTTTATTTTTTTATTATTCTTGAACCGCTATTCTAATTTTTTTCAGTTTACTTTTTTCTTGGGATGTTCGTGTTGGAATTTGTGTTAGAAAAGAAAGGAAAAAAAATGTTGTTCAACCTGAGGAAGTTACTAATTAGTAACGAAACGTCGTTATCATTTTAGTTAGACGAAGATGAATATTTTCATGTAAAAAAGTTTTGTAAAGAATAATTTTTATAAGAAATTATTTATTCATAGAATTTAAGGATGTCACATAATGACAGCGGTAATATTTTGACATCTGATGAAAAATTAAAGATTCTAATTAAAAAACGAGGTAGAATTAAGGCATCTCTAACTCGTTTTGAGACATTTGTGACCACTAAAGTTTCTGATACAACACCTATGTCAGATATTCAAGTTCGTTTAGAAAAGACAAGCTATATTTGGGAACAATTTGAAAATATACAGAGTGAAATTGAATGTCTACATAATGATGATGATGAAAATGATGAGAAATATAGACAAGATTTTGAGGATGATTTCTTTCGTATAACTTCAAGGGCGAGAGAATTTATTACAAATCAAACAACTCAGCTTGTAAGCAATGATAATAATAACTTGGTTTCAAATACTCAAGTTAAACTTCCATTAATTAATCTTCCAGAATTTAGTGGTCATTATGAAGGGTGGTTACAATTTTTTGATACATTTAATGCATTAATAAATAACAATCCGTCTTTATCTGACATCCAAAAATTTTATTATTTAAATTCGTCTCTCAAAGGTGAAGCCTTGAACGTAATTCAATCGCTCGAAATTTCAAATGAGAATTATAAGATTGCATGGGATTTATTGCAAAAACGATTCGGAAATAAAAAAACTATATCTCATATGCATGTAAAGGCTTTATTTGAATTACCTTCTTTACATAAAGAATCACACAAAGATTTAAGAAATTTAGTAGATGAGTTTTTTAAACATATCAGAGCATTAAAGTCATTGGGACAACCAACTGAAAGTTGGGACACTCTTCTTATCTACTTGATATCGACAAAATTGGATTCAGTTAGTAAAAGGGAGTGGGAGAAAGAAGTGTCTAAAAAGGAAATTGTTACAACTAAAGATTTAACAGATTTTCTTATAGAACGTTGCCGATTATTAGAAACTATAGAACCCATTCCGCATAAATTTAATCAAAGATCAAATGTGGTCACAGGTGTTAAAACATTTTCTCATTTTAATCAGGAGAAAAATAAAAAATGTTCGCTTTGTAATGGTTCTCATTTAATTTACTATTGTCAAAAAGAAATTATGTGCAAATTGTTTACGAGATGGTCATATCTCAGCCGATTGTAAGTCTAGTGGCTGCAAAAAATGCAATCGTAAGCATAATACGCTTTTACATTATACTGATTATCAAAATCATGTTGATACTACATGCAAGACTACTACAGAAAGGCCAAGCACAAGCTCTTATTCTAAGTCAGACAATCATACAGAAGTTGATCAAACTGTAAGTTCAAAACAAATACAAGATACAATAATAAATACACATGTTAGTACAGAAACATCTGTTTTATTGGCAACTGCCATTATTTTCATATTGGACGCTAATGGTAATCCAGTAAAAGCTCGAGCTTTGTTAGATTCTGGGAGTATGTCCTCATTTATGTCATTGAAGCTATTTGAAAGATTAAAGCTATCCAAAATCAATACTAGTTCATCAGTTGTTGGAGTTAATCAAACAGTGTCACATATTCGGAATAAAACTTATGCTACAATAAGGTCAATGTATAACAATTATCTGAAAAATGTTTCATTTTTAATCATAGATAAAATCACAGAAAATATTCCCATACATTCATTCCATTCTCCTATATTGGATATTCCCAATGAGTTGGTTTTAGCACATCCAGGTTTTCACATGTCTGATAAAGTAGATATCTTACTTGGCGCAGATGTTTATTGGGAACTTATGTGCACTGGACAAGTCAAGCTTGGTAAAAATTTACCCATTTTGCAAGAAACACATTTTGGTTGGTTAGTAACAGGGCCTCTAGCAATTAACAAAATTAAATCTAAGTATCAAAAAACGTTTTGTAACTTATCAATGAATCATAATATTCGGGAGACTTTGGAAAAATTTTGGAAAATTGAAGAGGTCTCAGATAACAATAAATCAAACAGTTTGAGCAATGAAGATAGGTTCTGTGAACAAATGTTTTTAGAAACTTTAAGTCGCAATAACAATGGTCGGTTTGTGGTAACTTTACCTTTGCGCAAACCTACACCTCAACTTGGAGGATCATTTGAATGTGCACGACGCAGATTTTTAGCTCTGGAACGCAAGTTTTCAAAAAATCCAGATCTAAAAATCAAATATTGCAATTTCATGTCCGAATATCAGTCATTAGGACATATGTCTAAAATCGATCATGAAAATGTCAATAATTTCCAAACTCAAATTTATTATTTGCCACATCATGGGATAATCAAAGAATCAAGCTTAACAACAAAGTTGCGCGTAGTTTTTGATGCTTCTGCTAAATCTGATAATGGTATTTCATTAAATGATATTCTATTGGTTGGTCCTACATTACAGCAAGATATTTTTTCCATTCTTACTCGTTTCAGAAAACATAAATATGTAATAACTGGAGATATTGCTAAAATGTATCGACAGGTTGAAGTCGCTGAACAATTTCGTGACCTTCAAAGAATTTTATGGCGTTCTAATCCAGATGAGCCTTTGTCACATTTCAGACTTAATACTGTAACTTATGGTACGGCTTCAGCAGCATTTTTAGCCATACGTAGTTTGCATCAGTGTGCTGTAGATAATGCTGAAGCATTTCCGATTGCGTCGCAGACCATATTGTCCGACTTTTATGTTGACGATCTTCTTACTGGCTCAGATTCTATTGAAGGCACAATTCAATTAAAGCGTGAAATTTCTCATATACTTGAAAATTATGGTTTTCTTTTGCGACAGTGGATATCTAACAACAAACAAGTGTTGGAAGAGTCTATGGACAAAGACTGTAGCTCTCTTCAATATTATATAGCAGATGATAATGATTGTCATAAAACCCTTGGTCTAATGTGGAATGCAAAATCCGATACATTTCATTTTACAGTTGCGCTTGAGCAAGAAAAACAAATTACTAAAAGATCCATATTGTCTATCATAGCTCAGTTATTCGATCCTTTAGGTTTAATAGGGCCGGTCGTAGTCAGAGCAAAAATAATTTTGCAGCAATTGTGGCAAAATCGATTAGGTTGGGATGAAACAGTTCCTATTAATTTACAAAATCAGTGGACTCAGTTTTGCGAAAAGTTACATTCCTTAGCAGAGATACAGGTACCCAGGCATGCTTTACTAGAAAATCCAATTTCCATTGAAATGCATAGTTTTTCAGATGCTTCGCAAAAGGCATTTGGTACCTGTATATACTTAAAGAGTTTCGATAAATTGGGAAACAACTGCATTCAATTACTGTGTGCCAAATCAAAAGTAGCGCCATTAAAAACACTTACTATGCCACGATTGCAACTTTGTGGGGCCTTGTTGGCTGCAGAGCTCTCTGATAAAATAAATGCTACCTTAAAAATCCAGTTTAATAAGAGGTATTTTTGGTGCGATTCGTCAATTGTTTTAAGTTGGTTATCTTCAGATGCAAGTAGGTGGGAGATATTTGTGGCAAATCGTGTTTCTAAAATCGAAAGCCTTACTTGTAATGCTCAGTGGAGACACATCAGTGGCAAATGTAATCCCGCTGACATCATTTCGCGAGGGGTCGAACCCGAGAATTTAAAAGATATTAAACGTTGGTGGCAGGGACCTGATTGGTTATACAAAGATGAATCCTTTTGGCCTGCTCCTTTATTTGAAATACCTAAAAAGATTCCCGATGAACGCACATTTTTAATTTCCTGTCCTGTTTTGTATGATTCTGCATTTAATATTATAAATGGATATTCTAGCTTGCATAAGTTAAAACGTGTTTTAGCATATTGTTTTCGCTTTATCGAAAATTGTAAATTATACAAACACTATAAACAAAAAATGGTTGGCATTTTAACTAATACTGAAATTAACAATTCCTTGGTATGGGCGATAAAGTTGGTACAATTGAAGGAGTTTTATAATGAAATTCATAATTTAAAAAACAATAAACAAATTGCACAGAATAGTAAATTATTATCATTAAATCCTTTTCTTGACGATCAGGGAATAATTCGTGTAGGAGGAAGATTAGCAAATTCGCAATATTCATTTGAACAAAAATTTCCAATTTTGCTGCCAAAAAATGGTCATTTTACTAAATTAGTGATAAAGCAGGCTCATCTTCAGAGTTTGCATTCCGGGATACAAACAACATTAGCAGCAGTAAGATTGAAATTTTGGCCAATTAATGGAAAAAATGCAGTTAAACTGGTATTACGCGAATACGTAACATGTTTTCGTGCTAATCCTAGAACTGTAAATCAAATAATGGCAAATTTGCCTTCTGATAGAATAAATCCAGTTAGAGCATTTATTACTGTGGCTGTTGATTTTGCTGGGCCTTTTCTAATTAAGGACGGCAAACTTCGTAACAGAAAAATAGTTAAGGCTTATTTATGTATATTTGTTTGTTTTACTTCGAAAGCTGTGCATCTTGAACTTGTGGGTGATTTAACTGCACATGCTTTTTTAAATTCATTAAAAAGATTTACAGCAAGGCGCGGTTTATGCGCAAAAATTTATTCGGATAATGGTTCCAATTTTGTTGGGGCAAGTAACGAATTAAAGAATGTCTCAGCTCTGTTATCAAATGTTCATAAATATGAAAAATTTAATCATTTTCTTTCACAAAATTCCATAGAATGGAAATTTCAACCCGCAAGATCCCCTCATTTTGGTGGTTTGCATGAAGCAGCTGTGAAATCAGCAAAATTCCATTTGAAGCGTATTGTAGGCAATGCGCATTTAACATATGAGGAATTATCGACTGTCATAGCACAAGTTGAATCTGTTCTTAACTCTAGACCTATTACACGTTTATCTAATGATCCTAACGATTTTTCAATACTGACACCTGGTCATTTTCTTATTGGTGACTCACTTCTGTCATTGCCTCAATCTGATCTAAGTGAAATAGAGGGTAATCGTCTCAAACAGTATTACCGGCTGCAGCAAATGATTCAACATTTCTGGAAACGTTGGAAATCTGAATATTTAACGACATTACAACAACGAAAAAAATGGAAGAAAGGTGATGTCAATGATTTGTTTTCACCTGGAAGTATTGTGTTGATTAAGGATGAAAATACACCACCTCTATCCTGGCCAATGGGAAGAATTGTTGCCTCATTCCCTGGAATGGATGGAAGAGTGCGAGTCGTCAGCATCAAGACAGCTTATAGTTCGACACCATTTAAGCGTGCAATAAATAAAGTGTGTCCATTGCCAATAGACTGAATTTTGGAAAGTCGCCTTTCCAAGGCGGGCGGCATATGTTAAAGAATTTAAGTTTTTTATGTTGTAATTTATTACACTTTGTATGTTTATTTAGTTAAAAAATATCGAGCATGTTAAAAAAAATGTTTTTGATTTTGACATTGTCAATTAGAATTAAAAAGAAAAATCAATTCATGTCATTTATATTTTATAACAGTCCACAATAAAATATTATAAACTTGGTAATTTTTTCATTCATTTACGTACAAACGTAACAGTGCGTGCTATTTAAAATAGGGAAGTTGAATGCCGTCACTGCAATATTAGGCACCCTGTATATGTAAAAATTAAATAAATAGAAACTTCAAGTTAACGCAACAAAAGTTTCTATTTAACTTTTAGTTGTATCGTTTATAGTTTCTCAGATAAGGTAGTGGTCCCCCTTAAACGGGCCACCCGGTAAAATAAAGCATTTATTATTATTATTAAATACGGAAATTTTTAAACCACATTGCCGTATTCTAACAATGAAGTAGCATCATTTATTTTGGTGAATAAATTGTGTATTGTCAAGCTGTTGTATTTGGTACTTTTTATTATTCTGTTGTTAACGCGTTTTACATGTTTGATGATGTCAGTTTAGACCCTATACCTATGTAAGGCAATTTCTTGAATCGAATTTCATCCGATTGACGGGTTCAGTGGCGCTATAAAAGAAGATTAAATTGAATATTAATTGTCTTCAAAGTTTTCTTGAATACCCACTAAGAGAACTGTGGAACAGCTGTTTTAAATTAGTATGTAAACCCTCATGGTTTGATATGTGAACTACTTGGTTGCGCAAGGCTAGAACTGTGTTGTATTATTGGTTTTTAGGATGATTGGAAGATAAATTGATAAATCTGCCTGTTGCAGTCTGTTCTTATTAATAAATGGTCCAAGAATGGGACACTATTGTTTGTTTTGGTTTCAATGATGAATTGATGTTGATTTACCGAATTGAAGGTAGTTAAGCGAATACTAATCGAGAAGATGCAGAATAAAAACGGATACGTTAAGTAATAATCCAATGTCATCAAAATTTTATATAATATGTTAAACTTTGAATGAAAAGCCACAAAGCATTCTCAAGAAAGGAAAGGCCGACAAAATTAAAAAAAATTAAGATAGGTTGCATTCCAGAAAAAATCGCTTGTGATCCAAGAAAGAAAAAGTGACGAAGAATTTGAGCCAGAATGTAATTGTCTAGAAGAAGATATTGGACTCAGTGTGTAATTACACCGTTTTGGGATATTTTGAGGTCACTGTGTGTAATTTTCTAACAACAAATTATTTGGGATAATTTGGTATAATTTGGCACATTAGTGATTTCAATTGAATTGTCAAATTGTTTTTTGCTTCTTCTTTTTTTTTTTGGGATATGACATGACCGCCAGTTTGCGTGCCGCCTGTGACCACTCTTCTTCTAGTATGGCTTTATGGCTTCCTACCTGCTACTGGCTATACTATAGAGTATAGAGGCAAAATGCAAAAGCAAACAGCCACCTACCACCACCACCTATAACACAGGTGTATTAGCTGTGCCTATAACATCAACATCATTGCATTCAATATTCAGTTGTCAAAATGTTCTCTGTTTGAGTTTGACTTGAATAGTAAGTAAAAGACGAATGACCTGATTTTGGGGATTTACACATTTACAGTGAGTCAGTGTATTGTGTATTATTTGTATTTGGTGTTTCATGATTTATTGGCAATTTGTGATTGACTTTGAGAGTCTGAAGTTTTTATGCGAGTTTTGGTTGATATTTAGTACCTTATGTGTTGTTGTTTGTTTAAATTAAAGTTGTTTATTTAAAAATTTCTGGATTCGTAAGACTTTGTTATTTAGTGTTTTTGTTGAGACTTTGTTATTAAATAAATTTTAGTTTTTTGTAATTTAAACTGATTTTAAGCAAAAATGGATCGTTGGCTTATAAAAGTAAGTTAAAAACAATTTGAAAAGTCTGATATATTCTGAACTTAAAGTATTTGGGTATGTACTTTGTATATTCCCCAGAAAAACAAGCTAAGTGTAGACAAAACTGCTGAGTTTTCTGAACCATCGACTTCATATGATAAACATATAAATCCCTTACGAAATGAGGAAGAGGAAGTCATCAGGCAAATTGAGGTAGGATTTTTGTTAATCATTACGCGTTAAAGTTCGACCAATTATTTTGAACTGATCATTTTGTTCCGAACAGACCGCGGATTCAATTACCAACCCCATTGTCACCATTTTGTACTGATGATATATTGATATGATAATCTACTAAGATTGTTTTTGAAATTCATTATTGGTCTTCATAAACCGCAAGCTTTGATGCACTAAGCACTACGCTATGTTTTATGTTTTACTCGTATAATAAAATGCCCTATCAGTTAATTTACAGACACAAAGCTCTCATGGCGAAGAATCGGATTCAGATGCCAAAGAAATAAAATTAACTACTCATCCTACTTCAACCAAAAAAATAATTTATAAATTCAACAGCAGATGGCAAAGTGAGTTCAAAGATTGGTTGGTAAAGTCAAACACACAGACCATTCAAAAATCATCAAATGAATTTACATATTGCAAAGTCTGCAAATTGGATATTTTGGCACATAAAGCTGTAATTTATAGACATTCACTTAGTGATAAACATAAATTTAATTGGCAACAATCGGAGCAAAATTTAAAAATGACCGATGTTCTCACAAAAATGCAGTAGAGAACGATGTTAGATCTGCTGAAATCAAGCTTTGTGGGTTCCTAGCATCGAATAATTTACCATTTTCATTAATAGATTCTTTAACTACTCTACTAGAAAACATATTTCATGATTCCAAAATAGCCAAAAGTATGAAATTAAAGAGTACAAAGGCTCCAAAAATTACCGAATGTTTAGGTGATCATTTTTTACATGATATTTATAATCAGCTACGGGAGCCGGGTCATTTTTCTCCATAATAATGTATGAAATAACCGATAGATCTGTTAAAAAACAATGTGCCTTTACAGTAGTATATTTTAGTTGTGTTCTAAATAAGGTAACAACTAGATTTTTTGAAACGGATGATGGTACTGCGGGAGGTTTATATCAGACTCTTTTAAATTGTATTCAATCTAAAAACATCCCATTATCAAATTTGATTGGATTTGCATCCGATACTACCAATGTAATGGTAGGAGAGCATCATTCTGATTTTGAAGCAGAAGCTGCCACATATAGCCTGCATTAGGTGTTCTTGCCACATGGCACATCTGGCAGTATCGAAAGCATGCTTGAGGTTACCACGGTCTGTTGAAGACTTACTTCGAAACGTGGGAACGCATTTTAATAGAAGTTCAACAAGAAGACAAAAATTTATTGAATTTCAACGTTTTTTTCAAGTTGAAATTCATAAAATTTTGTCTCCAGCAATAACTCCATGGTTATCACTAAAAATGTGTGTGGAGAGGGTTTTAGAGTAGTTTGTACCTTTGAAAGCTTATTTTACTGAAAATGTTTTTGAAGATCCATCAGTAACCACAGAACAAATGATTGCTACAATGAACAATAAATTTACTGTCATTTATTTAGAATTTATGTCATATACATAAGGTTTGTTAAATGCATTTAATTTATTATTTCAAAGCGAGACGTCGCTTTTGTTCCAATTAAAACCCGAAATATTGGTCACAAATTTTTAAACTAATAAATGCCGCTAATGCGGAATTATTTCCCAATGTGGAAATTGTAATCTCAGTATTACTGATTCTACCATTTTCCAATGCATCTGTTGAACGAGTTTTTAGTGCTTTAAATAATATAAAAACATATAAAAGGAATCTGCTAAAAACTAATACACTAAAGGCAATAATGTCATCAAGAGAGGGAATTAAAAAAAGCGGTGACTGTATTAAATTTATGCCAACCGCCTCCTTATTGAAAGCAAATATTTGGGGTCAGTAGGCCTAACATATGGTATTATTTGCTAATATTTGTATAGTCATTATATTTTAATTAATTAACTGTGATATTTTGTGATTTTTATTTTTAGAATTACTTATTTATTTTAAGGTTACCATTTACTATTTTAAGATTATATTATTTATAAAGTTCCTGAGTTTATTTTTTTTATACCTTACTATTACCATTGATCAAAAAGTGTGTAGTCAATGGTCAATAATATTACTAAATATACATATTATTATTTTATTATAATATTTATCATATTTTTGGTTTTTATTATTAGCGTATTAGTTCACATTTATAAAATATAAAAAAAAAAAATCTAAAACAATCATATCCATGTCAGTGTTGCCGATTGGCGCATAATTTGATACGTTAGGTAATAAGTTTTGCCCTGCAAAAAAAGATGACAAAATCGCGCATATTTTCACTATAAAGTGTATAATATGAAGCTCCTAGCGTAATGTATGTTATATACCTTCGCTACATACAAAGAAGAAGAGAGTAACAATTTAAGCTGTATTCAGCATTACAGCGTTTTTTTTTTTTTTAGCCTTTTCCATAAATCTTTTTAGGTAGCCGTTGGCAACAATGTTGTGTGTAAAGTGGTGTAATTTGATGCTCATTCAGGGATATTTTCGGTCTCAGGTGTTGGGAACACTGATTGGACTACACATCTGATTTTATAAATTAAAATATGTTTACTTTCATAAAATTTAGTTTCACGGTAAATTTGTGGAAATGTTTGTGTTAATTCAAACAAAACCATCCAAATACTATGCGGTCAAGCCAAATCCACACATGCAACTTTTTCACAAAATAGCTCCCTTAATAAATATAAAATACAGAAATCTTAAATAAGTTATCTAAAACTTGCAGCTAAGCTCGAACAAATGTCAATTTAGAGCACAAGACCTTCCTTATGGAGGCTTTTTGTCATTTACTCGAAACTGATTAAAATCGATGTATCTGAAATGTATAGACATACATGTATTGGTGTCCATATTGTTATTATATTTTTGAGAAAAGAGTTACGAATGAAGTTGTCAAGTAAAATAATATAATTTATCAGAGGAAACTGAGTTAATGAAATACACTCCTTTTGTGTAACATAATAAATCTAAAACTGTCGCCTAATATTATTAATGTTAGCAGGGTGAAATAATATAAAACAATATAAAGAGTATTAGTACATAGAAACACGTTTGTTGACGCTCCAAATGAATTTATTAATAAGTCCGGTAAATTTTAACCAAAAATTTTGATTTTTGTGTTCATCGATAGTGTTAAAAAAAGTGAATCTCTTGAATATTCTTATAGCCGGATTGCGAAACTATCCTAAACTCAATAAATATTAATATAAATAAATCGAAATTAAATTTGTCCATATAAATAAAGGCTGATATATTTTAAATGATAAGATAAAGCGCGTGGGTGAAATTGAGCAGGGCCTGTCTGTAAAGTTTTGTGCGTACTATGGCTGGAAAAAAGACTTCGCTTCTTTGTGCCGCATGCAACCAGATAATTAAGACTAATATTAAAATTCAATGCAATGGACAATGCAAACGTTGGTATCATAAATCTTGCTCTGGAATTACTGATGCTGAATTCAGACTACTTGAAAAGGCCAAAAATTTGAGAAGTTGGGTCTGCAGTGAATGTACGGAGGAATCCGAGTCAGAAGAACAGCAATCAGCGGACGAAATCTCTGAACGACAAACACCAAGAACTTCTCATAGAATGTCTCAAAACTTTGAGAGTATATTTACAATAAAAAGTCCTAGTAACAGAGAACTTTTGAAAGCAATGAGAAGTATGTTTGAAGAGCTTAAGAACTCGATAACCTATACTGGATCAATGGTTGAGGACTTAAAATCGACGATACAAGACATTGTTAAGGATAATAAGAAACTTAAGAAAGAGCAGCTGGCCTTGACTGGTCGTGTTTCAGATCTGGAAAAGCAAGTGCATGAATTGCAACAGGTGGCTGCGACTGCGGATACGGAAGTCAGGAACGGCAATATTGTGGTAGTTGGTTTGGATGGGGATAAAAACGCGAAATCGGACGTTAAGAAAATACTTACACAACTGGATGTTGAAATAAAGGAAGAAGAGTATCATGTTCGGGCATTGCCGGGTAGATACGCGAGAAAAAATGTATTGGTAACGTTTACAGACAGCGAAAAACGGAACAATGTTTTGTTGCAAAAAAAACGAAAGCCCCTGGATCCTCACTTATGTGGAATTCAGTCTGACACTAAGAGGAACATTTTTATTAACGAAGACTTGCCAAGGTTTGTTCGAGTGCTGTTCAAGGATGCGAGGAGACTTAAGCAAGCTGGTTTTAAGTACGTTTGGTGCAAGGGAGTGCAAGTGTTTGCAAGAAAGAATGATGGTGACAATATTGTTCGTATTAGATCAGCCTCTCAGGTAGAATCTTTGATTGAATTAAGTATGTAATATACTATTCTTCTTCTTTTTTTTTTAAGTTTATCATTATAATTTAGTCATTAATTGAATTTCTTTTAAAATGGATAATTTACAAATTGTACATCTTAATATCAGATCACTGTTACCTAAATTTATTGATTTTAAGACATACGTTAATCAAAATAATATTGATATTGTCGGCGTCTCTGAGACTTGTCTAACAAACGTTGTTCCAGATTCTGGCATACACATCGAGGGTTATCGAATAGTAAGACATGATCGGCAACATGGTAGAGGGGGTGGCGTTCTGATATACATAAGATCTTCAATCACATATAAAGAAATATTAGATTTTGAAACAAATTTTTCAGAACAAATTTGGATTGAGTTCAAAATAAACAATATAAAAAACATTCTCGGAGTTGTGTACAGAACTCCGGGTTTTACAGATTTTGTTGATTTTAACAATGAATTCGAATCAAACATATGTAGAGCGTTGGTTGAATGTGATAATTTCGTATGTATCGGGGATTTCAATATTAATGTTTTAAATTTAACGTGCAGCAACACAAAAAGGTTTTTATCTATTATAGAAAATTTTAACTTAAAACAGGTTGTCGACGAACCTACCAGATACGGATCTGCCAGTGCTACGCTCATCGACCTTATTATCTGTTCAGATTCGAATTGTTTTATTGAGGCAAATGTAGACCGGTTAAATGTATTTTCCGATCATTTGCCAGTCCACTGTAAATTTAGACTTTTAATGCGCAAAAAACCAAAACCATTTTTTATACATATAGAAGTTTTCGATATTTTAATCAGATTTATTTTATAATGATTTGGTTAATACACCTTTTTTTTAATATTTTTAATCTAAATTATATTGACGAAAAAGTACTGCTGTTTAATAAATACTTACTAGAATTGTTTGATCCTGATGCGCCCATTAGAACTGTTCGAATAACTAAACCGAAATTTCCGTGGTTGTCACATGATTTAAAGGAACTTCAGAGGTATAGAAATAAATGTTTAAGTAGATATAAAAAACAACGAACTGCTGAAAATTGGGAAATATATAGGCAACTTCGAAATCTCTGTTCGTCGGAAATTGTTCGACTAAAAAAAGAATACCTTGCAAACCAAATACAATTAAATAACTCTCGGCACAATTGGAAGCTTTTAAGGGATATGGGGGTATACCAAGGAAATAAAAATGTAATACCTGAAGGATGTAGAAAAAATTAATGAATATTTTGCAAATATACCCATTATTCCACCAGATGCTGATACACAAAATTTTTACAAGAGCAATAATGCTGATGATTTCTGCTTTCAAATGGTTGACATAGATGAAATACTTATAGCTCTAAACTCAATAAAATCAGATGCAGTGGGTAACGATCGGATTAGCATAGATATCCTACGTCGCAGTTGTCCACATATATTGCCAGTGATTCTTCACTTGGTTAATTATTGCATAGAGACGAATAAATATCCAACACCCTGGAAAATGATCAAATAAAGGGATACATAGATAATCACATTTTACTTCCAGAAACCCAATCTGGCTTTCGATCGAATCACAGTTGTAATACAGCTTTACTTAAGATGATATTTTTAAAGCTATAGATAAAGGACAGCTTACTGCTTTGGTCCTCCTCGACTATGCTAATGCATTCGATCGCATAAATCATAACCTTCTTCTCTCAATTCTCGGTTACCTGGGATTTAGTGGGTCTGCTAAAACTCTGATTCGCAGTTATTTGTTTGAAAGAAGTCAAAGTGTTTCACTATCTGGAAAAATTTCGGGTTTGAAGCAATTAGAAAATGGGGTGCCGCAAGGGTCAATTTTAGGGCCAGTTTTGTTCTGCTTATACACGTCACAATTATTAAAGCACATTAAACACTGTGATGCGCATGTTTATACCGATGATACACAAGTATATGTGTCCTTCCCACCAAGTAAAACCTTAGAAACAATAACAAAACTAAACCAGGATTTAACATCATTGGTTGAAACATCTCGTAACCATGGTCTTGAGATCAATCCTCAGAAATCAGTGCTTTTATGGTTTGGAAACTCCCATAAAAATGATTACTTGGATATTATGGAAGTTCGCGTTGACAATATACCGCTAGTCAATAAAAATTGTGCTAAAAATTTAGGTTTGTTGCTAGATACGACTTTGCGTTTTTCAGATCATATTAGTCAATGTGTTAAGCGAGCATTTATGAATCTGAAACTCATTTATAGTAATCGCAAATTATTGAACATTTCTACTAAGAAAATGTTGTGTGATGCACTTGTTCTCTCTCACTTTAACTTTGGAGACGTTGTATATGGTGCTTGTCTTACAAGGGTGGACGAGAACAGAGTACAGCGAATGCAGAACTCTTGTGTTCGTCTTGTGTGTGGGATTAGGGGGAGGGAACATGGAGTGAGTGAACGGCTTCAACAGCTTGGATGGATGAGAATAGTTTGGTGCTATATAACAAAGTCATACATGCTAAGAAGCCTGGGTACTTGTATGAAAAGTTAAAATTCCGGGGATGTTTAGATGATGTGAATATACAACATACAATGAATGTTCAATGCCGCCTCATTCTTCAGCAATGTTCGAAAGATCTTTTTCTTACAATGTTTGTAAAGCTTACAATAAGTTGCCGTTGCATTCTAAAAGCATGTCTGGTGAACGGTTTAAGACCTTTGTACAAAATAATATAACCGACTTGCTTACTTAAAGAGGTTTATGATTTGGATTATAAGTTGTTAATGTATTTCTAACATATATTTCTTTTTTTTTCTCTCTATTTATTTTTCTTTAATTATTGTGTTACTGGGCATTTGAGTGGTATTGTATTGAATGATATTTGTTTGCATATCAAATTTGTTTTCATTTGGGTGTTAATGCAGGATTTGTGTTATATGATTGATTTGTAAATGTTTCTTTACAGTTTTAGTTAGGTTAAGTGAGGAAGCTGCAGCTTTAACTTCGCCTTTTGTAAAATATTTTATTTTTACAATAAAGTCTTTTATTATTATTATTATTATATTTTGTAGTTCATTCCAAGAGAACAGAAACCTGGTAGATACAGTTAGCAACCGGTCGAGGTTCTAAATTCCGTCAATACAGCCACAAATATTAAGTGATTTTATTGAGTTTGCTCAAATAAATGATAATATGACAACAACGTCAAATCAGAAAGTAACGAGGGTGTTTTAATAACTCCATTAAAGCATTTTTTCCCAACAAAATCAATTTATTTTTCTACATAATAGCTTAATACATTTAGTCCATCATGTTTCTATTTTTTTTTCTAAATAATAAGATTCCTCAAGGCCTCAAAACAAACGTTTGTTTCAACGATGACCTCTTAATTCGACCCGAATCTCCTACCACCCAGCCATTTCTTCAGGTTTGGAAACAGGAGATATCGGAGCAGGCTAAATCTGGAGAATATGTTGGATGAGGTAGAGTTCGTAGCTCACTTAATGAATTTTTGCTATGGGACTACATCCTTACGCACCCGTGCATTGTCCTGATGAAGCAACATGCTTTGCTAATACGGTCGTTTCTGCTTCAGAACAGTGTAAAATCTGTACAACAGCTGTGAATAATATTCCCCGGGATGGTTTTACCATTTTCAAGGTAATCGATATGTATGACAGCTCTCAAATCCCAGAAAACTTTCGCCATGACTTTGTTGATCGGCAGAATCATCTTAGCCTTCTTCGGTGCAGGTTCACCTGTTGAAACCCACTGTTTCGGTTGTTGCTGAGTCTCTGGTGTTGTGTGACCCACGTCTAATCTACGGTAACGAAACGACGCAAAAACTCGTTTGGATTGCGGCTGAACATCTCTAAACACTCACATTTCTTGTGGACCTTTTATTGGGCATATTGATGATAATTTTCTCAACCTCATAGCTTGAAACTGGTCTCCAAAATATGCTACGGCAGTTTGTCCGGGCTACGGCGCATTGATCCAATAGTTTTCCATTGAAATGCAAGTTTAATTTATCCTTAATAACCGTTGAAAATAAATCCCAAAAAGCCGGCGCAACATGCGCTGGCTCCTTAACTTTATATCCATTGTTGGTGATAGTAATCGTGTTACGTTACCCTCTTGATTTACCAGTATGTTACCGCAACAAATTCCAGACTGTTCTCGATTTATTTCGAGATCTCGCGACTGACTCTGTAAAAATTGCCCTTCGCTCTTGGAATATTCTTCTGGACAAATCCTTGTGAAGCTCCCTGTATGTTTTATGTATATTCTCATCCCCAATATGCCGCCTCAACTAGTTCACGTTTTGTAATTCGTTATAGTCGCTTTCTTGTTCATTTGAAAAGAAGATTTCATGATTCTTTACTGTCTCTAATCGGCTTCGATGGGAAAGAGGCATCGAAGCTCCATTCAATTCGCTGCCACTAACTTCCGAAAGCCTCCCAAAAACTCATGCATCTGAGTTCGTTGACGTCCAGTGCACAAAGCTAAAATTTAAACTCGTCCATAGCCGCACCCGTAAACTGTCTATAAGATGACCCAGAAGAACCCATGATCGGAGAAGATATATTAGATTGGGTATCACATCAATAACATTAATATCCGGCTCGAAGGACCAAATTTTATGTTGGATAAGTGGACTGTATTATTCTAGGTTTAGTAGTTTTTCTTTTATTATCAATTTTTTAAGGATAAAATTTGATTTGCAACAGCAATTTCTTACTCTTGTTTATTCGCATCTTTTGTTCTTTACAACCATAGTAACTAACTTTTATATAACATTTATAATAATATACAGGAGGTATCAAACAGATGTAGTATTACATATTCATTTATTCATTCATTTCGAGCTAATAGATATGGAGGTAAAAATTCAGAAAACACTGATAGTCATAATGTCAGTATTATTGTTATAAATTAACCTAATCATGGGTCTGAGTCTTAATCTAACGTAAAAATCTAAAATGTTAAAATATGACCAAATATAAAATAACATCACAAAACATAGATAAAATTGAACAAGCAACATATTAAACAAATTACAACAAATACAACAAAATGGTAAAAGTCAATTCAGATTAAATCACTATTTGAAAAGTTAAAATTATAGTACTCATCCAAAGAATAAAATGAGTTAGGAATAAGAAGAGATTTAATCCGAACCACAAATGCATAAAGGTGGGAGCTCTCTCATCTATCTAGGCAAGGCATTAAAGAGCCTCGGAGCATGATAGTTTGGCATTACCAGGAACTTTACCCGTGCATTTTTAAAAATTTACCATTAGTTGCTGGGTAACTAGCGAGAAATGAGAAACAGCATTACAATGTACTACATTTTCAAATTATGTTTCAACATATAATAAAGGCATTTATATTAAACATTGGTGCTTTAATTAGGTATATCAACGCCTATAGAAGATAAATTATTGTTAAAATATCATATTTTTAGTCAATCTTTATGGAGAAGTGACAAAATTACCAGGTTTGTAATAGTTCAATATGGGCGATTTTTATGGGAATTAAATTTTGATTTTTGGTTTACGTAATGATTTTACCGCAATTTTTTTTCTGGAATATTATATTTCAAATGCTCTCTTTCTAACAAAAAAAAAAAACAGAAGATTCCACTGTCCCTAAAGTCGTCCGTAGCGTATACTTATTTTACGTTTTTACGAAATCAATTAATTTCTATCATAAATGCGAAGTACTGAATTTCTCTGTATTATTAATTATGGGTATTTCCGTAAATGTGACGCATGTCTATAGTACATTTCGTGTTACGTTCATTATGTCAGCTTTAAATACAGGAGGTGCTTGATCATTTTCCTAATTTATGAAAAAATATTTATTTGTTTTATCATAAAAGGAATTAGTATTGGTAAATATAATAACGAAAAAATAATTTTGTGGCATAGCGGACAAAATTGATTTACTGAAGATGGTTAATCATATTCTTGTGTTATTGGCTTGCGTCAGATGGTTTCTAAACAACTTAATAATGCATACACAATGAGGTTAAACCGGAATGAAGTTGCAATCAGACCCTCATATTTTTCGAACATAAACAACATGTGGCGTGCCACATGGTAGTATATTCGGTCCTATTTTGTCATTGTATATTTTCGACATTAACCACATTGTCTAACAGTGTGGAACCCTTATGTGTGCGGACGATAATAATTAGTTGTTAATAATTTCGCAAGGCTATGGAGTGTGCGAATCAAGGTTTGAATAGGTTTTCGGAATAATGTCATGTTAAACAAATATATTATAATATATACTAAGCAATTCATTAAATATATTATATTTCAATGTGCTTTGAAATTAAGCGGGCTACTGAGGTTGTAGACGGTACCTTCAGTGAAACAAATTTTAACAATGTCTTAGTTCAATGGAAGAGGGAATTCTGTTATCTTACATTTCTAGGGCACATATAACTTGATTCTAAAAAATTAAAATAATTCTTTTGCTATATAAATTATGTCCCACGCCGCCAGCTTACTTACTTATTTGTTTTGAATAGATTTTTTGATGTTCATAATGAAAACTTCAACCTCTTACATATTGTTGAAATTAATGATTGTACCTATTATTGAAAGTCTCATAAATTTATTGTATTGCGACATTGAGATTATAATAGTGTGTACGTACGTAAAGATTTCGTGTCAGAAGTGAGCTTCCATAAACAGTCCTTTCATGACTTTTCTTCTTTGCTTGTGCCTAATTTTCGCATTAGCGCTTGAAAAATGTTATTCTTGTTTTCTTTAATTTTTATTTAAATATACCATTCTTTTCCTTCCACTCGTTGTGTCGTCAATTTACATAATTTTTTGCACTCACTAACTAGCTTTTCACAAAGAAGACTAAATAAATTGTAGATAATTATTCAGTGTGAATAAAATGTTCCATAATCTACCTTTTCATGAAAGAAATATGCTAGGAAAAAAGAACAACTCAAAAGATATACAGTATTAAATTTAAAATATTATATGATGTACCTAGCATTCTCAAACAAGATGAATAAATAATAATTGCTTGTTCTTGCAGTAAAATTGTTTAACGCAAGTAGGTAATGAACCATTAAACTAGCGGTAGTTTATACTTAATTGGGACATGATATTTTAATTTTTAGTTTTTTAAATTTAGCGAATCCAAGTTCATAAAGCAGTACTAAAATTATACGTATAAATTGTGTAAAAATATTTTCGTTTATAAAATAAATATAATGAAACTAAAAACATTTCTTTCATAATTTAGGTCTATATACACTTCTGTCCCTAGAACGTATAGAGGTGTTCTTTTTCTCAATTTCAGCGTTAACTGGAATAGTTTTTTATTTATATTATGCTCTATAAACGAGTTTTTCCTTTTGAATATAGTGCTCAAGTATAAGAGTAGAAGGTTTTTAAAGAGTTTCTTTTTCGTAATATTTTCCTCGAATTCTGGAAACAGGACTCAAATCGTTTTTTTTAGAGTCTATATTGAATTATTGAAGGCGTCGACTGCTATTTATGGCGATTAAAACCTGGTCATACAATTTATTCTCGAATTTCGAAAAACTAGAGATACCGCTGACATGTTGGGAATATATGCAGCGTGGTCAACCATTCCACGTTTTCTTACTAAAAATTCAGTTACCTTGCGACCTGTCTGAGGAATTGCATATCTTGGTGTAAGAGAATTTCTCGTTGGTTGTTGATTTTACGAAGCACAGCAAAATAGTTGATTTTAGAATAAGAAACAAACATAAGCCAAGATTGTGATTTTTTTTAGTAAAATAAACAAGTGATGTATGTTTGTAAATGTAAAAAATAAAAGCCTCGTTTGTAATTTTTGTATACTTTTTAACACACAATCTTTTTAATTTCACGACGATAATTAATATGAAGTAGGTACCTATAAAATTTAAGTATTAGAAAGTTCTTGGTGCATTATAATATTTACATTTTTTATATACGAGAGGGAAATTTGTTTTCTGTTATTTGAAGAAAATGATAGTTGGTAAGGATTAATAATTTCATGACATATCGGACAAAATAACTGGTTTTATAGGTACATGCATAAAGGTTCTACAGTACCTACGGTCGATGTTACAGATTATTTATATGCATGCATATTCATAAAATGAATATGCGGCTTTATACAGAATGTTCTGAAATAAATGGGAATGATTTCTCTTCTCAGAATAAGCTAAAGTTCACATATTGTACAAACGCAAAAATGTAATCTATAATAAAGGCAGTTCGTTACGATCAAAACAATTTAAGTTTAAAATAATGTGTTGGGCGACATCGAAACGTCAGGCTTGTTTTGTTAAAAAAAACCGTAATTAATTTAATTTATTGATAAAAATAAATGATTGATGATATCCCATTGAAAAATAGACTACAACATAAATATAATTTTAATGTAATATTTTATTATTCGATAACTGCGGTTTGCACCTAAATACAAAATAAATTTTACAGACACTCTGTTTAAAGTATAAACACATTATATCTTATATTTGTAAGTAACAATACACAGATCCTCAAGAACAATAATCATATAATTTCTAAATCAGCTGATTATAAATTATAAGTATAATATTGCGACGCTACACTATAATCAATATAATCGACATACAATACAGTGTAGATATACAGACTCTGTCTTACCCTTAAAATTATTATGAGGGAGACGAAATCACATGACATGATTACGTGAAAGACATTTTTATATTGCAAAATTAATATACGACTGTATTTTCAGAAATCTTTCAAAAAAAATAGACGTAAAAACCAATAAATAGGGATTTTTAGGGGATATGGGTATAGTCAGTGTACCTGCGCTTTTTTATATGCACCTATGATGGCAAAAATACATTTCGTTTCCAATAATATTCTATAAATATTAACCATATCCAATCCAGTCCACCATATTCTTAGTGGTTACCAACTATATCTTAGAAATTAAGTATGGCATTTAAAAATTCCTTCGGCATTTTGGAATGCCAACTTTGTATATTGTGTAAAAATTACATCAGTCTAAATCATTTATTTTTTCTTAAACGGTAAAAATTAAATAGTTAAACTTCAAAACATAAAACTGTTTATTCAAATCTTAATTTCGCTTAATTAATATAAATTTATTTACATATTTATTATATAATAATAATTTAGTAGTCAGTCAAAAACCTTCGCTACCAAAGATTCATTGATTCAACATTTTATATTTTATTGTTGAACAGGCATAGCTACAGATGGACTTTGCGATGGGGCTTGCTGTCCTTTCCTCCATAGCGACATCACAGTCTTAGTTTCTGTGAAGAAGTTCAAACCCTGTTTGCCATAGAAATGCAAATCACCATGGAAGCTTCCTCTAGAACCAGTGAAACTGAACATGGGCAATGGAACAGGTATTGGTACGTTGATACCAACTTGGCCTGCATCTACTTCTTCTACAAATTGTCGGGCATGGCTTCCGTTTGTTGTAAAAATGGCAGTTCCATTACCATAAGGATTTGAGTTGATGATTTTGATAGCATCTTCAAGTGTGTCAGCGTTCATAACACATAGAACAGGGCCGAATATCTCTTCTTTGTAACAATCGTAATTAGGTTGTACATCTGTCAATAGTGTTGGGCCGACAAAATTTCCATTAGGGTACTTCTCAACTTTGATATTTCTACCATCTAGGGCACATTTGGCACCCTACAAAAAAGTAAGTTAACAAAGGGAAATTTGATAAAATATTTGCAGCAAAGTTACCTGTTTGATACCTGCTTCTACCAATTGCAAAATTCTTTGTTTTGCTTGCGGTGATATTACAGGGCCCACATCAGTTCCTGGTTCATGTCCAGCGTTTACTTTTAGTTTTTTTGCCCTTTCTACTATTTCAGGTATCCAGTTTTGAGTTTCACCTACTAATATTACCACACTTAGTGCCATACATCGTTGACCTAAAACCGGAGTAATATTAAACATTAGAGTTGACAATTAATATGAACAAATATATTCGATTTTACTGATATTAACTTATTTTGTGGAATTGTCAATTTGTGTCCATTTTTTTTACATACTTGAAAACTCGAGGAGATAGAACAAAAGTAACAGGGGACGATTGTTTTCTAAGACTAACAAAGATCAATATTTTTAATTGCATTTTTAAATTGCCCCATAGCAATTTTTATGCAGATAATTTAAAAAAAATCTTTTTGAGTTGCATGCCAATTTAAGATATGTACTTATAACAAGTCACCATTTTTGATAAATCATATTTTCAATGTTAATGCAAAAGTAAATTTTTACCTGCTGCTCCAAATGCTGCTCCGATCAGTTGATCAATTGCTGAATCTTTATTTGCATCAGGCAGAACTATAGCATGATTTTTAGCTCCCATGTTAGATTGTATTCGTTTACCAGTAGCGCCTCCACGATGGTAAATGTGTTTACCAGCTTTGTCGCCACCCACAAAACTGATGGCTTTAATGTCTGGACTGTCGCATATAAAGTTGACGGCATCATGCGTTCCATGGATAACCTAAAAATAATTATACAAATAGTTATAAAAAAAAAACTTCTACTCTAACATTGAAGGTAGCAAGTTCAGCAGAATGTCCTGTCTAACTCTAGCTAGAGTTAGATTTTTAATGTTTTGTAAAGTAACTTTTCTACCCGTGAATCTATTCGAAAGCTTCTCCATAAAAATTGACGTTCCCCAAAAGATTGAGTTACTGGATCTATGTAGAGCTATTCTAAATCTCCATACCAGCCTACCTTAAATATGATAATAACAACCATTTTTTTTTTAAATAGAGTTTCTAGAGATAAGTTATTGATTGCAAAATAGCAAAAGATTCTAGCGATTCTACACTCACATTTATAACGCCAGGTGGGCATCCAACTTCATTCAATAACTCCATCATCATGATGGTTGCTCCAGGATCCCTTTCAGAAGGTTTGACCAACATTGTGTTTCCTGCTATTAATGCTAATGGAAACATCCATAATGGTACCATAGCAGGAAAATTGAATGGGCAAATTCCAGCTGTTACACCAATTGGTACTTTGTATGATACAATGTCCATGTCTCGTGCAATATTTTGTAGAGATTCACCTTGAAGCAGTGTTCCAGCAGCACATGCATGTTCCACTACCTCTGGAACATTAAATACTCGTAAAAATCACTTTCCATATACAAGCTATTAATATGATTTTGTCTAAACAATATAGATGCGGTACTCATTTGAAATATTGCTTCTGATCGCCATATTTTTTCGGAAATATTTCATCAAACTTATACTTACGAAGTCCTCTCATAACATCTCCTTCAGCATCGACCAACGTTTTTCCCTGTTCCAATGTGATATTAGCTGCAATTTTCTTCATATCTCTCCTTAGTACATGTTGTAATTTTAACATAATTTGTTGCCTGGTCAATACTGATGTTTTCTTCCATGATTCATATGCATTTTTGCAAGAGTCTACGGCAGCTTGCATTTCATCGCGTGTGGTTATTGGTACTTTGGTAACGACGTTATTTGTTGCTGGATCATGTAAATCCACCCATTCAGTTGCTTTTGATTCAACAAAGTTGCCATCGATAAACAGTTTTGTGGTTGGTGCTACGTTCGAGTAGTGACGTGTGACGAGATTAAATGCAGGTTTAGCCTGTAAGTTAGAATTATTAAGTCATGTAGTAGATTGTCGAGAAATTGGCAGCATATTAAATATATATTATGATTTTGAATAGTAAGGATATTTTAAGAAATTGGTTTTGGGATCCTTACAATTTGAATCAGGTTGAGGAGGCACAAAACACCGTTTCTAGATGATTGAATTTGTAACGGGCGTGCCGAAAGGTCACTGCAACTAGGCCTTCTGCGTCCTCTGCGGGCATAAGCCTAATTCAAGCTTTGATCATGAATACTACAATCAGTTTCGTTAGTACCTTTGGGATGTACCGTAGTGCCATGCCATAAATTATTCGCCCCAAGCACGGTAATATTATATTCAGGTTGTAAGCCTGTGCTTGCCTATTTGAAGAGTGTATTGTGTATTGACCCTCGAAGTCCGCAAGCTAGAAGTTCTTTTCACCTAGTCTCTATCTAGTTTAATTTGGTCG
This sequence comes from Apoderus coryli, assembly GCA_911728435.2. NCBI lineage: Eukaryota > Metazoa > Arthropoda > Insecta > Coleoptera > Attelabidae > Apoderus > Apoderus coryli. The sequence goes on along the minus strand of OU452198.1, from coordinate 29,612,067 downwards.
CTATGCGCTATGCTATATTTATGTAGTGAATGTTAAAGTTTATTGAAAACTATTTTTATTTTTAATATAATTCGGTAAAAGTATAACAGCATATTGGTTTTATTGGGTACTCTTGAAAAATGGCTGGCGGTTCAAGAACAAGATCATCTAGTGAAAAAAACATTGAAAAGCACATCACGAAAGTATGCTCTAATTATGTGGAACAACTAGAAGCAAAGTTGGATCAAAAGCTTTAAGTTCCATAAAAAAAAAGCTTGGTGAAGTTTGTGAAACAACTAAGACTACAGATCAAACTGTGACAGCTATCGTGCAGGCTATTTGGCAATTAGAAGTAAATGTTGACAGCCTTGATCAATACACGAAGCGAAAAAATGTTCGTATCAAGTCTTCAAGTTGATGAGGCTGGTGATTTGAAAGAATCAGTAGCTGTTTTTATAAACGATCAACTAAAGGTAACATGCTGATGATGATGACATAGAAAAGACATTTATGATACGTAGTAGTAAAAATGGTGACGACAGTCCTGGTGCTATTATGGTTGTTTTTTCCTCTGTAAGGAAAAAATTGGAAGTGTGCGCTGCCAAAAGGATACTTAAGAATTCTAGAATATATATTTATGAAGATTTAACCACGATTCGATACTCTCTTCTACAGGCGGCAAAGAGGTAGCATGGTGCACGTAAAGCCTGGGCCATAGGCGGCAACATTTTTGTATGGAATTATTTGAAGAGAAAGAAAATGCAATTGAAGCCCTAATTTATTGTGTTACATCTCAGATTGTTTTGTATCAGTTAATTTTAATGTAACAATATTAATTAACTTATTTTTTTATTTTATTTTTCTCTCGGTCCTGTGACTGTATTTGAATATTATTTATTTATTTATTTTTTGTAGTAACACGGTATGGTTAAGACAAAAAAAAAAAGTAAATATAGCGAATTTTGGAGATATCTATTACAATGATATGAGTTGGAAATATTAAATATTAAAATGTTTTATTTAGTGTAAGTATACCGAAATTGCATTTCTTTCTTTATTCTGTATTGAACTTAAATGCCATGGCTGCGGAGTGTGTATTATCATTGTCTTATCTCTATAGGTAGTAAAAAAAAATTGTTTGTTGGTATGGCCATAAAATTGCAAATCTGGTCAGTTTAGTTCGCTTAATATCAGAAATATTTTTTATGATGTTTGTTTTTTGTCCTGAATTTCTCTCTGATAAGTTTGGAATAGTAAGATAAAAGAATGAGAAACTGAGTAAATGAACTCGAATTATTGTAATTTTTAATAAAAATAATTATGCTTCTCAAAGTCGAGCTTAACCGTAATAAATAAAAACAGTTTACAAAAGTTTCAAAATTCTTGTTTACGTTTTTCGTATAATTTAAGAAAATATGATCACATATCCACCTGTTTTAATGACTCTAAATGGTTGAATCTTGAAGACCGTTATTTGCTGCACTTGTCAACGTTAATTTTTAAGATAAATACATTTGATGTTCGCGATAGGAATGATCTTTATATAATCCCACGACACTCCACGGCTTTGTTCGAGCGATATTTCTCTTAAACGCGGTCAAAATTTACGTTACCTAGGGATATCACGAGCTGTTCCACGGTTACGCGTTTTAAAGGTAAAATTAAACAATTGTTGTACTCTAGAAGATCCTAATGGTCATTAGTTATTTTTAACATAAAACCACCTGCTAAGAGGACAATATCCAAAACCATTTCGGCAAATCATAACTTGCTTATAACAAACTGGCAGAATATGCCACAACATTATATCGTCAACCATACAAGAAAATATTCTGTACTAACCACCAAATTTTAGCGACAGAACCAAGTGTCTAGAAACAGAAAATAAAACTTGATGGGTGGGATAAACGTACGTTACTTGACAGATTACTAACGAGTACAAACGATATCTCGCGAAAAATTGCTTATCAACCATAATGTTAGTATTTATTGGGTTCGAGGTTTTACTTTCAATGATTCAAAATATGTGAAATGACTTGTAATATTCTTATTTTTTTCTACTAATAGAGACTGCGAAATTGAGATTGAACCGAGTGTATCGATGCCTACATTTCTTGCATCTCTATATGAATGAAAATTGACATTTTGAGATACCGCGTCAAATTAAAAGTATCCGTGAGGTGGCGAATTTTGTTTACAATAAAATTCAAAAAGTCAAATATTCATTCATTCCATATTTCAAATTTTCCGTGCTCTATCATAACCGTACATTCAGCGTATAATTAATGAAATATTTGGTCAAGGGCTTTTAATACACATGACAGGTAGCAATTTGAAGACTGGCTACAACTTTAATGAATGAAGTTGCATTACCCAGTGTTGAATCCGCAACCTTACGATTACGAGGACTTAACGTTAACACACAGACTAACGATGATTGTTTTTTCTCTAAATTATCGTTAAATGCAGCAGCACATAACTTAGATGGTGACGACGGTAAAATAGACTTGAAGCACGTGTTTACTAGGAAAAGTCAATTTTTTAAATGGAATGGTATATATTCGACTACGCCGTTCGATAGACAAAAAAAAATACTTCGCTATATATACCTAAAATAGTGCATTTCTTCAATATTTAGAATATTGAATTTAATTGACTTTAATATATATATTTTTTTTATTCTATATAACAGAAATGTCAAATTGACTTCGTTAAATGATGTCATTAGAGATTATATTTGAGTCCCCACTTTATTGTGTTATCTACGTAGGTATTTATCATAAATTACATAAAACACAGATTAATAAAATAATATTATTGTTGTTCATGCCAATTTAGAAATTTTAAAGTTAAGTTAGGTTGTATATTATTCTAAACCAATATTGATAATTCTTTACTAAACATTCCATTGACCTACACGTCGTATCGGTTAAATGGATATGTAGATAATTTCTTTTATAGAATATATTATGTATAAGGTCAACATAAAGTGATTTTACATTTACAAAATGTACAAATAAGCGCCTTTGGGTAGATTGTGGGTTTATAGTTCTCTAGAGTTAATCAGCTATATTTTTAAATTTTTATTGTATTTTTGTTATGTACGTATTGTTAAACATATTTTTTATTGACGAAACCGATGTTGTTGTTACGATGGTAAATAAAGTTTATTCTATTCTAAATAGTTTTTCATATGTTAGCTAATGTAATAAGAACACTCGTTTCATGGCGAAACACAAGGTTTTATAACGGTTGAAAATTTGTATCTTTTCACAACGAGAATCTGTTATAGAAAGCTCTCCTAGTTTTTATTATTCTAGTTCATTATGTACATTTATAATTGAGTCATCCTTTTCGTTTTCAACTTCTATATGTCTACATATTAATACATATTTTAAAATAATACATTTCTTTTAGAAATAATAGAAATTGTAAATCTAAGTAAACCTAGAAATATTTAACTAACATAATATTATACAGGGTGGTCCAACGAAAAGTTTGCACCTAGCTTTTCTCTTTTTTTTGTAGTCGAATGCGAAAATGCTCGGACACGTCGATTTTGCTTTTGAGGGGGACACATTTTAAACATATTTTTCGATCTGCGCCTTTAACCCCCTAGCGGGGGTGAGTAACAACCCTAAAATTTTAAATGGAAAGAGGGGTCTAATGACATATCATTTGAAAGGACACAAAATTGTCTTTCTAATGATACCCTATTTGTCGAATTTTACTAAAACAGTTAATACGAAAACGACTTTAAAGACATTAAGCCGATAATTTTGGTATTAATGAGAAATACAAATAAGTTTTAATTATTACGACTGAAAACAACTACAATCATTTCTAAATTATTTACTTTGAAGAAAAACGGGATTTCAAAAACACTATCTTATTTATCAGAACTAAATTCCTCACTAATCGTTTGCGTTTTTTGTTGAAATAAAAACTGCAGATACGTGTAGGAAAAGAATTTACACCGTTTATTTTAGTCTTTTCATTGATTCAGTTTGGTTGCTTCTCAAGTTATTTTACTTTTACCGTACAAAATGATTTATTCCATTCTAGAACGAGTTGAAATTGTTAAACTTTATTTTCAAAATAATAGTAGTGCTAGACTTACGGCTCGCTTATTTAATGAGAGACATCCCGATAAAAATGTGAATGATGTGTACGTTGGCAAGTTAGTTAAAAAGTTTGTAGATACCGGATCTGTCTGTAATGTAAAACACCAGCCGCAGAAACCGATCAGAAATGAAGCTGTGGAAGTCGCTGTTTTAGGGCATGTTGAAATGGATCATAGTCAAAGTACCCGTCAACTAGCTGAAGCCTCAGGTGTCTCCCGTTCGTCCATAATACGAATTTTAAAAGCGTACAAATTTCATCCGTACAAAATCAAATTAGTACAGGAACTAAATGAGGATGATCCTGATAGAAGGCTGCAATTTTGTGAAGCAATGAGCCAGCGTTTAATTGAAGATCCGCAATTATTATTTAACATTTGTTTTTCCGACGAATGCACATTTTATTTGAATGGAGCTGTAAATAGGCACAATTGCCGTTACTGGGATGACAGTAACCCACATTTATTCCGTGAGGTTCATACCCAGTATCCTCAAAAAATAAACGTCTGGTGTGGCATATTAGGAAATCATATTATAGGACCACTTTTTATTCCTGGAAATTTAACTGGTGAAGTGTACCTAAACATGCTTGAAGACACAATTGATCCTTTAATAACACAAATAATAGAAGATGACCAAAATCATACTGCTGATCGGCTTTATTTCCAGCAAGATGGAGCACCTCCGCACTATGTGGCTCCTGTAAGACAGTTCTTAGATGACCGGTTCCCTGGACGGTGGATTGGAAGGAGGGGCCCAATTGAATGGCCTGCCAGGTCACCGGATTTATCGCCTTTAGACTTTTTTCTTTGGGGGCACTTAAAAAATAAATGTTTTGCCACGAAGCCCGAGTCCATAGAAGATCTTCGCCAACGCATTACAGAAGAGTGCAAAAACATAACACCTGATATGCTACAAAATGTTAGAAATAGATTTGAACAAAATCTGTATTATTGTATGGAATCAAATGGGTCACATTTTCAACATTTGTTAATGTAACGTTTTAATAAATCAATTTAACAGCTTGTTTACTTTTTTTACAAAGCAATGTTAAAACTAACAAACATTGGAATGTACTAACGATTGCAGGTGTTTTCACTCGCAATAATTAAAACTTATTTGTATTTCTCATTAATACCAAAATTATCGGCTTAATGTCTTTAAAGTCGTTTTCGTATTAACTGTTTTAGTAAAATTCGACAAATAGGGTATCATTAGAAAGACAATTTTGTGTCCTTTCAAATGATATGTCATTAGACCCCTCTTTCCATTTAAAATTTTAGGGTTGTTACTCACCCCCGCTAGGGGGTTAAAGGCGCAGATCGAAAAATATGTTTAAAATGTGTCCCCCTCAAAAGCAAAATCGACGTGTCCGAGCATTTTCGCATTCGACTACAAAAAAAAGAGAAAAGCTAGGTGCAAACTTTTCGTTGGACCACCCTGTATATATGAAAATAGGTAGGTATTTACGATTTCCGAAAATAAGAATATAAATAATAATAATAATATCAAAAGCGATCTAGATGGGTCGCTAATAATAATTTGTCGCACTAAACCCATATTTTTAATAAAACATACTATATTCTTCTGGATATGAAATTAAAGTTCTTCAGGAAATAATATTCAATCAAAACTGTATAAAATCTACCAATCATGTTTTGTAGTGTTATCACTTTGCCATCAGTAGTAGTGAATAAAATTAACAAAGAACTATTATATTTTCGGTATAGTTAGGAATAAACAGAACTAACTATCATTTCCTTACATTGTTGAACAAAATATTTGAATAAATCAAAAATACACGTTTGAAGCTTCCTTGTTGTACACTACTTAAAATATTCGTTATTAATCTATTAAATCTATTTGTTGGAGATTTGACTTTTATTGACTTGAAGACTTGATACAATATCATCCAATAAAGTTATAAAATAATGTACAAAAAGAAAGATTCAAACATATCTTTTGTATGTATCTAAACATTTTTACAACAATGTCATTAAATAATATTCATGATTTTTTTACGGACTTAAATCCTCAGCTCTATTGAATATTGATTAAACTGTTATTAATTTTATTAACCACTGATAATTGAGTGATCATATTGTGAAACATGTGTACCTAATCCAGTTAAATTTCTTTACATTATTATATTTATTTCGTATGCGTAAGTCCTCTGAGTGAATCATTCTACTTAAATTGTTTAATAATCTATTAAAAATATTTTTAACTATTAAGACATGAACCTCACAAAGTATTAAAAAAGATTTTGCCTTTCAGCTTAATAGTTAAAGCAGTAAGAAAAAGTGTCCAGGCTAAAACACCTATTGAAATCAAATTGTCATATAATTTAAACTATAAATTCGTTTGCTACACCTATTTAAACATAAATAACGTGATGTTGTGAAACAAGCAAATTTATAATTTATAGGAAAAATATCAAAAATTAGATAAGTCTATTTTTAGTTAGAATTTTCAGATAGGAAAAATTATTAATTAATTTTTTTTATCTGATTTAGGTTCACTATAATGCTATTTATAATTTGCATTAAATTGTGTCTCAGATTTCATTAATTTTTTTTTTGAGAATAATATATGAACTTACGGGACAATAATATTGAGTCTACAAACTCGTTCAGGGCAATATTACCAGATATCTAAAGAAAACGACAAATATAGTAGTATACCTAACATAATAATATATCTATACAATAATTAGAAAATAGGTAGGTATTTAAGTTTTCCAAAAATAAGAATATAAATAGTAATAATAATATTGTTATAGCGATCTAGAAGGGTCGCTAATTTTTAATAAAACATACTAACTACTTCTGGATTTTAAAGTCCTTCACGATATTATAATATTCAATCAAAACTGTAAAATCTGCCAATCATGTTTTGTAGTGTTATGACTTTATAATCATTGGTGAATAAAATTAACAAGAAACTATTAAATTTTCGGTATAGTTATGGAATTTTATAGGTTCGATTAAACTTCACTCTGTAGAAAAGAACTGCGTATCATTTTCTTAAATTGTTAAACAAAATATTTGAACAAATAAAAAATACAAGCTTGAGGTTTTGTACAAAAATAAAGAATAATAACTCACAAGGGTTATCGATACAGAAAAAATATAATAATGCGAAGAAATAATCCATTTTTATTGAGGAGTTCATTAATTCTGTTTGTGAAATGAAAGTGTTTCTATACGAATGAAATGTGGCTAAAGTTTACTAATGTGTCTTAAATATATTGATTACACATGTTTTGCAGTATAAACACTCATTCATCATTAGTGGTTAAAAATTAATAAGAATCTAAATTTTTCGAAATTGCCGTTACTGGGATGACAGTAACCCACATTTATTCCGTGAGGTTCATACCCAGTATCCTCAAAAAATAAACGTCTGGTGTGGCATATTAGGAAATCATATTATAGGACCACTTTTTATTCCTGGAAATTTAACTGGTGAAGTGTACCTAAACATGCTTGAAGACACAATTGATCCTTTAATAACACAAATAATAGAAGATGACCAAAATCATACTGCTGATCGGCTTTATTTCCAGCAAGATGGAGCACCTCCGCACTATGTGGCTCCTGTAAGACAGTTCTTAGATGACCGGTTCCCTGGACGGTGGATTGGAAGGAGGGGCCCAATTGAATGGCCTGCCAGGTCACCGGATTTATCGCCTTTAGACTTTTTTCTTTGGGGGCACTTAAAAAATAAATGTTTTGCCACGAAGCCCGAGTCCATAGAAGATCTTCGCCAACGCATTACAGAAGAGTGCAGAAACATAACACCTGATATGCTACAAAATGTTAGAAATAGATTTGAACAAAATCTGTATTATTGTATGGAATCAAATGGGTCACATTTTCAACATTTGTTAATGTAACGTTTTAATAAATCAATTTAACAGCTTGTTTACTTTTTTTACAAAGCAATGTTAAAACTAACAAACATTGGAATGTACTAACGATTGCAGGTGTTTTCACTCGCAATAATTAAAACTTATTTGTATTTCTCATTAATACCAAAATTATCGGCTTAATGTCTTTAAAGTCGTTTTCGTATTAACTGTTTTAGTAAAATTCGACAAATAGGGTATCATTAGAAAGACAATTTTGTGTCCTTTCAAATGATATGTCATTAGACCCCTCTTTCCATTTAAAATTTTAGGGTTGTTACTCACCCCCGCTAGGGGGTTAAAGGCGCAGATCGAAAAATATGTTTAAAATGTGTCCCCCTCAAAAGCAAAATCGACGTGTCCGAGCATTTTCGCATTCGACTACAAAAAAAAGAGAAAAGCTAGGTGCAAACTTTTCGTTGGACCACCCTGTATATATGAAAATAGGTAGGTATTTACGATTTCCGAAAATAAGAATATAAATAATAATAATAATATCAAAAGCGATCTAGATGGGTCGCTAATAATAATTTGTCGCACTAAACCCATATTTTTAATAAAACATACTATATTCTTCTGGATATGAAATTAAAGTTCTTCAGGAAATAATATTCAATCAAAACTGTATAAAATCTACCAATCATGTTTTGTAGTGTTATCACTTTGCCATCAGTAGTAGTGAATAAAATTAACAAAGAACTATTATATTTTCGGTATAGTTAGGAATAAACAGAACTAACTATCATTTCCTTACATTGTTGAACAAAATATTTGAATAAATCAAAAATACACGTTTGAAGCTTCCTTGTTGTACACTACTTAAAATATTCGTTATTAATCTATTAAATCTATTTGTTGGAGATTTGACTTTTATTGACTTGAAGACTTGATACAATATCATCCAATAAAGTTATAAAATAATGTACAAAAAGAAAGATTCAAACATATCTTTTGTATGTATCTAAACATTTTTACAACAATGTCATTAAATAATATTCATGATTTTTTTACGGACTTAAATCCTCAGCTCTATTGAATATTGATTAAACTGTTATTAATTTTATTAACCACTGGTAATTGAGTGATCATATTGTGAAACATGTGTACCTAATCCAGTTAAATTTCTTTACATTATTATATTTATTTCGTATGCGTAAGTCCTCTGAGTGAATCATTCTACTTAAATTGTTTAATAATCTATTAAAAACATTTTTAACTATTAAGACATGAACCTCACAAAGTATTAAAAAAGATTTTGCCTTTCAGCTTAATAGCTAAAGCAGTAAGAAAAAGTGTCCAGGCTAAAACACCTATTGAAATCAAATTGTCATATAATTTAAACTATAAATTCGTTTGCTACACCTATTTAAACATAAATAACGTGATGTTGTGAAACAAGCAAATTTATAATTTATAGGAAAAATATCAAAAATTAGATAAGTCTATTTTTAGTTAGAATTTTCAGATAGGAAAAATTATTAATTAATTTTTTTTATCTGATTTAGGTTCACTATAATGCTATTTATAATTTGCATTAAATTGTGTCTCAGATTTCATTAATTTTTTTTTTTGAGAATAATATATGAACTTACGGGACAATAATATTGAGTCTACAAACTCGTTCAGGGCAATATTACCAGATATCTAAAGAAAACGACAAATATAGTAGTATACCTAACATAATAATATATCTATACAATAATTAGAAAATAGGTAGGTATTTAAGTTTTCCAAAAATAAGAATATAAATAGTAATAATAATATTGTTATAGCGATCTAGAAGGGTCGCTAATTTTTAATAAAACATACTAACTACTTCTGGATTTTAAAGTCCTTCACGATATTATAATATTCAATCAAAACTGTAAAATCTGCCAATCATGTTTTGTAGTGTTATGACTTTATAATCATTGGTGAATAAAATTAACAAGAAACTATTAAATTTTCGGTATAGTTATGGAATTTTATAGGTTCGATTAAACTTCACTCTGTAGAATAGAACTGCGTATCATTTTCTTAAATTGTTAAACAAAATATTTGAACAAATAAAAAATACAAGCTTGAGGTTTTGTACAAAAATAAAGAATAATAACTCACAAGGGTTATCGATACAGAAAAAATATAATAATGCGAAGAAATAATCCATTTTTATTGAGGAGTTCATTAATTCTGTTTGTGAAATGAAAGTGTTTCTATACGAATGAAATGTGGCTAAAGTTTACTAATGTGTCTTAAATATATTGATTACACATGTTTTGCAGTATAAACACTCATTCATCATTAGTGGTTAAAAATTAATAAGAATCTAAATTTTCGAAATAGGAGTTCACTCCATAAAAAATCACGAATTTTATTATTTCATGACATATTATGACATTGTAAAAATTTAACTGCACATCCAGAATTTAATGAACTTCACAATAAAAATTGATTATTTCTGCACATCATTATATTTTTTCCGTGTCGATAACTCTTATGAGTTATTCTTTCTCCTCTGAATTGCTTAATAATTTATTAAAATTAATATTAGCTATACCGCCATGAACCTCACAGAGTATCGAGAGATTGTGCTTAATATTGTTTTCATTAATAGTTAAATCAGTAAGAAAAATTTTCCAGAATGCTAAAACATCTAGTGAAATCAAATTTTCATCTACTTTAAACTATAATTTACTTTGATACACGTAATTCAATTTATAGTAAAAATACCAAAAATTAGACAAGCCTATTTTTAGTTAGAATTTTGAGATAGGTAAAATTATTAATTGAAATTTTATATCTGGGCTTCATAATTTTAACTAAATTGCTATTTATAATTTATTATTAAATTACTCGTATGTCTGAGATTCCATTAATTTGCGTTGAATATAGTAGCCATTTAACTAAAATGTTAGTATTTTAAATAGACATATTATTCGAATGACAAATGTGACAACTTGTGTCATTAAAAAAAATTCTACCAAATTTTCTTCAAGTGAATAGTATAATATAAAAATAAGTAGTACAAATTAGGAGTTTTTGAAAAATATACTTAATACTGTTGTAAGATTTGCTATTATATTATTGTAGTTGAATAAATTAAATTTCTTGGAAAAATAAGTAGGTATCTAATCATATTCTATGTGTAAATATAAGTATTGTTAATTGTGTGGGTAGGTTAAGGAAAATATGTTGAAATATGCTTATGGTGAAATTTTCAAAAAAAAGTCTGGCAGCAGAGAATATTTATGTTGGACTTCGTAACTTGTTGGTGTTGGTAAAAAGCACTGATATCTTTTTCATTTGTAATGTCTTTGATTTCATAAAAAAAATTGGCGATTTCGGAACGATTGAAAAAAATGCTTAAATGTTTCTGTTCACATGAGTCTTAATCAAAGTAAACGTGGACCTTCGCTGAATATTTAAATGTATGTAAAACACATGGCACAGGTATTTTACACTTATATCTATTGATTTTGAAAAGATCTCCACGGGAACCCTGTTTCCGTTGGACGTTATATTGAATAATAGCTATCATTATAGTTAAATTTATAGCGATTTAAGTACAACAAATCAGTCTCATTGGACCTCTTCATAATTACTTTAAAATAAGCAAAACTATTTAAAACAATACTTACAGTATTTCGAATCATATTTAAAAACGTATCTATCAAACACACACGGCTGCAGTAGTACACAACAATTTACAAGCACTGAAATTATTATTTAATAGTAGTTGCCTTATATTATATTTTTATTCTGTTACATTATAATTGGAATTTTAAGTTGCCTTCGTTAAATGATAATGTCATTAAATAGGAAGATTATATTTGAGTCCCCACTTTATTGTGTTATCTAGGTACGTAAGTATTTATAACTTTTTCCATATTTATCATAAATGACATAAACAGATTAGTATCTAATATATTATGTATGATTGTTGTTTAGGGCAATATATAAACTTGAAAGTTAAGTGTGTTTGTATATTATCCTAATACTTGAATAATGATAATTCTTGACTAAACATTTCAGTGACCTTCATTGACACTGAAGTTAAATGAATGGATAGAGATCTACTTGTTTTGTAGAGTTTATGTATAAGGTCAACCAAAAGTGATTTTAAATTTAATAAATATTATACTGGTTGTAGAAATAAACGCTTTTGAGTATATTGGGTTTATGGTTCTCTAGAGTGTATCAGCTCTATTGTTAAACAGTTTCTTATAAAATATGTTCCATAAAACCCTTATATTTAATAAAACAGACTGGATATGAAATTAAAGTCTTTCACGAAATAATATTCAATCAAAGTTACGTAAAACCTACCAAACATGTTTTGTAGTGTTATGACTTTATCATCAGTGGTGAATAAGATAAAAGAAATAACTATAATTTCCATACATTCTTAAACAAAATATTTGCATAAGTAAAAGATACACGTTTGAGGCTTTCTTTTTGTACACTACTAAAAATATTTGTTATTAGTCTATTAAATCTATTTGGTGGAGACTTTTATTTTTTCGTCACTGAAATTATAACTCCACGTGAAATGAAATAATTTATCAATTTAATCGATATTATAATTAAGTCTTTAACATACAGGGCAAGATTGTCTGAATTCTTGAAGACTTGATAATATAATATCACCTGTTAATCAATTAAGTTATAAAATAATATACCAAACGAAAGGTTCAAACATATATTTTTTTTGTATCTAAACAAATTTACAACAATTAATGAATAATTATTAGATTTTAATTAATTTTTTAATGAAATTTTATTGCGAAACATGATGTGTCATCCAGGCACATTTCTTCACATTATTATATTTTTTTCGTATCGATAACTCCTCTGAGTTAGTCATTCTACTGTAAATTATTTAATAATTTTCTAAAAATACTATTTACTATTAAGACATAAACCTCATAAAGTATGTATTAAAAGATATTGCTTAATATTGTGCATTCACCTTTTCAAATAGTTAAAGCAGTAAGAAAAATTGTCCAGAAGGCTAAAACACCTAATGAAATGAAATGGTCACCTAATTTAAGCTATAGGTAAATTCGTTTGCTACACCTATTTAATCATAAATATCGTTGTTCGAAGGGTGTTTAGTTTTATCCCTCCGAAGATTACTTTGCTCTCGCTTGGGTGGCTGAGAGCAGCGTTAATAGTTAAGCAACACTGTTAGGAAGAGCAGTCTCACTCCCCTACTTGGCATAAAGGTTACTTGTGGAACAGTGTTGGTTTGTTAGTTAGGAACCACTGTTAGGAAGAGCAGTCTCACTCCCCTACTAGGCATAAAGGTTACTTGTGCAACAGTGTTGGTTTGTTAGTTAGGAACCACTGTATAAGAACGAATTTTTTAATGTTTTTCTCTCTCTGTAGAAAACTTAATAATTTTTGTTTTAATATACGTAACGTTCATATTCAGACATACAACCTAGTAAACACATATACGTAAATTAAACGTTGATTTAACGTGTCAATCGTTGATAATTGGTCTTACGTTAGAAAAGTGACGGTTTATTTTAAGTTTAATTTTACACCGGTCAATTTAAACGTTATAGACACGTGGTGTTATTATCTAAATACAACTACCTACATTTATTATGTTTAAGTAACGTTGTATATGTATTATAAATAAACCATAAAATAAAAACGTTTGTTTTAGGTGTTTTTTAAACGCGTGTCAAACATTGTCAAAATTAAAAACGTTTATAAAACGTTCTTTATGTAATTTATAATAAACCGATATTTATAGCTAAAATAACGTTAGAAAATGTTCATTAGAAGCGCATAATTTTTAGAGGCGACAATGAAAACGTTAAAATGACGTTTTTTAAGTATTTGATAATAATTCTAAAATTACAGTTAAGGTAACGTGTAAAATATCCCATAAAAATTCTTATTGCTTAATATAGGAAAATTCAAAACGTTTATATAATGTTTATAAAGTATGTTATCACAATTCCAAATGTACTTACAATTAGAAGAACGTGTGAAATTATTTTTAGAATGAGCAATATTTAAAGTGGGAAATTTTAAAACGGCGATTATTACGGTTCAAAAATACTTTTAAAAAATGTGTCAATGAATCGTTTGATGTAAAACTAGAATTATTGAAATAACAACGAATATTACGTCCTAAATGTATTTTCAAAAATCTAGAATATATAAAGGTTTAACCTTAATTTACCTACCAGTTGAAACAGTATAACAAACACTTTATAATATGTAAGTAAATCCCTAATATACCTATTTATTTAGTTACTTTTTAAAACACCATTTAAAAGGTGTTTAAATTGTATAACTTTACACTAATTTAAACGACCTTGTAAGTCCTAACGTTTCCTAGTATCCAATGCTATCCCATTCTTATCTCGGACATAGTGTACATAACAAATTGAACTCTAAGTTTACAAGAGTAATGCGAAATATTTGTTAACAAGTTAATTAAATCTTATAATGATTTGTTGGGGTTTTCTTTTTTTTTTATGCAAAAATATAAGTTTCAGAATAGTTTTACAACATATTTTTTCCAATCTTGAATAAGAAGTTAAAAATAAGTGGTATTATACCTACTTAAATACCTAGTAACCGGCCCAAACAATCACAAAAAAATGTTTTTGTTTTTGCTATATGAACACCTGTTTGTGTAGTTTCACACATTTCAAACGTTGCTGGAACGTTGAAGGCAGGCCGTTGTTACACCATTAAATTATAAAGCATATGATTGGCCGAAAACGTATGTGAAGGTCGTAATGTTTGTTAGTGACTAAAATCATACATTTGTTTTTTAACAGTGATGCCAAAGTGAGAATTTCTTCTCATACTATAGGAGATATAAAGATATATATAATCTAATTATTATTTTTTATAATAGATACGTATACTTTCGGGGTTTCCAGAAATTTATTAATTTTAACACACACTTTTTTGAATTTGATTAAAGTCAAACACCATAAGTGTATTTTCAACAATTCTTCTTTATTGAAATGATTTACAAAAAGAAACATTCCACATTAAATGGTGTATTACAGAAATTTGCTATTTACATAATAAGTAGTAGGTATAACCAAATTTAAGTTTTCGAAAAATTTTATATAAACCTCATGTTTTTTGCTATTAAATAAAAGTTTTTCCACAGAGTGTATGTAGGTATACATGTTTGAATCCATATTATACCTTAAGACACTACGTAAGAATTCTTTGTAAAATTTAGTAATGCCACTGAAGAAGGAACAGTAAAGTTCCGAAACATGTTTGGCTGATTCGAACATGTATATAAAAATATTTTCTGTAGTAGACGCCTTTGATTTATAAAATTTAAAGCTTTGTTTAGGTATAATAAGACAGACTTAAAATGACATTTAAATTGAATTAAAAGGCTACCCGACTTGGCAACAATGGTTTTAGATAAATCGCGGGTAGGTATTAGAATTAGAATTTAGATTATATTTTATATTTATTACGTTATACCTATCCAAGCACTGGAAGGATTCAAGCAAAAAAATTAATGTGGTAGCAAAGAATAATAGTTAGGTATCATTGTTGATAGTGCGAATATAATAAAAAGAAAGTGCTACAATTAGTTCAAAAAGATTTAAGAAGTGTAATATTATTAAAAATTAAGTGAGATTCGGTATTGAGGGACTTTCTAGAAGAATTATAGAGGTAGCAAAGAATAATAATTATGATTGTAAATTGTGCGAATATAATAAAAATCAAGTGCTACAATTAGTTAAAAAATATTTAAGTAGTTTAATATTATTAAAAATTAAGTGATGTTCGGTATTGAGTTTCTAGAAGAATTATGAAATTTTTAATGGCCAACCAATTAGGAATACAGTTCAACTGTAAAGGTCGCTTCAACAAAAGACAACACTTTTGAGCACTATTTTAGGTAAGTAATAGGTGTCAATAAGATAGAACACAAGATTTTATTATGATACTAAAACGGGTTAAACATATTTGATATTTACACAGGGTATAAAATTAGTGCGTTAAGATCCATTTACGAATTATTTACCACCATATTTGCAGAAAAATGTTATAAATAAAAATTATGCGCCCTATTAATGTACATATTTTTTAAAATAATTATATTTCGTACTCGTTTGTACTCATCAGCCAGCCACACCACTCGATATTTTGCTTTTAGAACACTAATAAAAATTAGATTATAAAATTTGAAAAAATTCACAGGAAAAAAATTTTAAATTGACAAATTAATGCAATGAATTTACTGGGTGTTTGGTTTATTGCACTCAGAAAATATAATTTTAGATTAAAAGTAAATATCTTTTACTTTTGCCTAAAAATGTATAGAGTATCTCTACGCTTCTAGCAAAAATAACATTACATTCTAAATATTTATAATTATATTATGCTAATACCTATGTTTGTTTTTTCATTTCAGAAGCAGCCAAATTGAACTTTCCCGTGCACCAGAAAAATGATTTGCAAGCATTATTTATGTATTAGATTTATGATTTATTGATGTTTTAAATTAATTAAAATTCCCTATCGTAAGCGGTTAAGAAGCAGTCAAAATTTAAGCATAATTCTATATTTTATTCTTCTTAATATGTGAAAGAATTTTTTGTTCCTTAATTTAACTTTCTATTTGTTATTAAAAAAAATGTTCCTATGTTTAGAATAAATTACATATTTATAGACAATTTGTTATCTTACATTTTACACTAGTGATGATTCTAGAACATTTTGTTATAATTATATACAACAAAAAATGTAAAGTGTTTTTACCCTAATAAAATAACGGACAAGGTTCGATGCTAAAAGTATGTCTCCAATATCCTAAATCGTTAAACCAAAAAGTTGGATTGTTGGTTGTAAATATATTAAAAACAAATCAAAAATCCGTTTGTTTTTGTGTTATTCAATATTTTTATATAAAATATTGTCAAAAAGGAATTACAAAATTATTCGATACAACGTAAGTTTCGGCGACAGAAAGCGTTCGCCGAAACGTGCATTATTGTATAGTATAATTTTGTAAGTTATATTTGACCACAATATTCAACATTAAAAAACACCAAAAACACCCAAATGTTTATATTTTTTGGTTTAACTATTTAACAAAAAGGGCATTATTTTTTCATCAAACTTTTGTACCAACCCAACAATGGAAATCTGGTAGTTTTATTGATTTATTCCATACATTTTATCAACGTATATTTCACGTTACAAAAATATATAAAAACCACATTAAATAACGTGAAATCAAACGTTATTTAAAGATTCCTAAAATGCGTAATTAATTCGATTACACAAACGTTAATTATTAGCTTTTAAAAAACGATAAATGCATGTATATGTAATACATGCATTTGTCGTTTTTTAAAAGCTAAGAATTAACGTTTCTGTAATCGTATTATTAACGTATTTTAGAACCGTTTGATTTCACCGTTGAATATATATACATAAATACGTTCAATACACTTTTTTATATAGCATTTAACTAACGTTTCGTTATTAGTGTTCTGTAACGTGAAAAAGCGCGACATATAAAAGTAAAATGTACGTATTTAATGTATCTTTTTTTGGAAAGGTGTTTTGTAATGATAAACGTTAAATAAACGTATGTGTGTTTACTGGGAAAGGACTTACTTAAACCAAATAGTCACACAGTCTATGTTTATATTAACAACATTAAGATTCCAAAGTATCATATTACTATAGTAAGTAAACTGTGGTAAAATCTCTGGAATATAGGCACAAGAATAAGATCATTCGTTGAGTATTCTTATTGTGATAAGTCGAACTTATTTAAAAAGTTTATATTTGTGATTGTGTAATTGTCTTGTATGTGACTGGTTCCTGATTAGGGTGAGTTTTCTCACTGAGTAATTAAGTTTTATCAATATAAGGTTTTGTTTTACTTTCTTTTCTCTTAATCAAATTATAATTTTAAATACATTAAGTATTATTACATAATTATTATCAACCACTAATTCTTTTAGTGAATTCTGTCAATTCTGACGTAAAGATACTTTATCAATTATTTAGACAACTCCATTGCCAAGAT
The DNA here is from genome assembly GCA_911728435.2 of Apoderus coryli. Classification (NCBI taxonomy): domain Eukaryota; kingdom Metazoa; phylum Arthropoda; class Insecta; order Coleoptera; family Attelabidae; genus Apoderus; species Apoderus coryli. The sequence continues at coordinate 29,594,027 of OU452198.1, read as the reverse complement.
TTACAGGGTTGTACTATTAAATTGAATAATATGTGGCAACCTACTGATTGGTCTGTAACTACGAGGTGTAGTCTAAAATAAAGTGATTTGGTAATGTTGTGTTGTCTATTCCGGCGTAGTACATTGCGGTCAGTGTATGCGTTGAGATTGGGATTACTGTTGTCAGTTTTCCAGGGGCTGCATTGGTTGAGGCCAATGGGGCTAGTGACATTGCGGTCAGTGCGCTAGTTATATAGTTATACCCCATTTTATATATCGATCGATATTTTGGGCACTGCGGTCAGTGTCTACGGAGTAGAGCATTACACATGTTTTGTCAGTTTTATTTTTGTTTTGGTGAAGATTAGTAGTTTGACATAATTGATTATTACAATGATGTATTGCCATTGTTAAAAGAAAATCATGCTACGTGGATAACAATTCCACTTACATACTAACTTAACATTTTGGTTAGTTGTCGATAATATACATCTACTTTTTGGTAGACTTGATTACTCAAACAGTTTTCTCCTTTTCATTTCAGGTGCGACATCTCATATCCATTTTGGCCTGACGCTAAAGTAATTTTTTTTATATAATACTTACCATATTAAATTTTTGTAGTTTTTAAATATATTCTTATTTTCTTTTTATTATTTTACAATTTTATTAACTCCTGACGATAAAATAAAAGACAAACATAGTCTATCAGAAGTGATTTGAAAATTAAAAATACTTCAGAAAAATGTATTATATTATTTTTCTCTTTTCTATATTTTTCGCCTTACAACTGTTAAGAAGAGCAGTCTCACTCCCCTACTAGGCATAAAGGTGACTTGTGCAACAGTGGTGGTTATAATTGAGAAACAATGTTTGATTGAATCTGATTTTATTAAAAATTAATCGACTATTTATATACAAAATAATGCTGAAAACAGCTAAAATTGTTACTAATTTAATTTACATTATTATGTACAAATATTCAATATAAATTATTAAAAATGCAACCTAAGGGAAAAGTGAAAGTAAAATATGGAACGTTTAAAAATTGCAATTAAGTGAAAATTGCAAACTATTGTGAATATTTAGTCATAGGCGTCGTAGTATAATTTTTAGCTAATAATAAAAAAAATATTATTTATTTTAAAATATGATGTCTAGGATTAGACAATCGTGATGTAAAAAAGTCAATTTATATATATCAAAAAAAAGGCAAGTATATTTTAGTTACAATTTTCAAGTAAGTAAGAAAAATTATTCATTAAAATTTGGGTAAGGTAACCATTTAAATAAGATGTTCGTTTTTCGTCAGGCACAATAAAAAGTGAGAATATTGCGCATATGAACTTATGTCCAAATTCCAGACTTCTGCAATCAAATTTATTAAGTGTCTTAGTGCCGCAATGGCTATTGAAATGGAATGTATAATAGCGGATTAATTTGTTTACAACACTGATGGCATTTAGAAATAACTTTTCTGCCAATAAATCCAGAAATTTTGCAAAAGCAGAAAATGTGTTTGTACCATAAATAATTACTATGAATCTATGAATCAGACCGACCAAAGAACTACTAGACAATTTAACCACCAACTTTAAATATATCGTTGGAACCAATAAATGATTTAATTTTTAAAAAGCTTTAGAACGAAAATTCAATTCTTTAAGTCAGATATTTCTCTTTGAAATTGAGTCTGCTGTACCTACATATTTAACTAAATGATCAAAGCGTTTCTCTATTCAGTTAACGTAATGGGAGATTGAAAACTAATGTTAGAATCAGTATTTTTTAATCTATAAAGAAAAGGTAACATAAAAACAAGATGAGTTAATGCAATTTTTTTAATTATTAATGGACAACAGCCACCGAAGTATCTGACCAGATTTTCAAATACTCCAAATTAATTCTATTTTGGAAAATTACTTTCAGGTCTATATTCGAACTAATTTGCATCATTGTTCGCCCATTTTTTTAATTCAGAGCCGACCTTGTTTAAAAGATCTATTAATTAGGATTTCATTCATTGTAGAGCATCCAGTCACAATATCATCGAAGTAAGTGTCATTCAATTAAATCTTTGACGCAAGTAGAAAATTACTGTTTGTAGCATTACTTTTAAAAATATGCATTAAACAGCGTTGGAGATAGATCGCTGCCTTGAGGTAGTCCCTCTCGTTGTAGGAAGCTTCAGCTCTTCTTGTTGTCGATCTGGACTTGGAATGTTCCCTAGTCGAGATAGCTGTGGCATATTTTAGTTATGTAGTCTGGAATTTGTCGCTGCCGCATTTTCCGAGCAAGGGCTTTCTGCCAAAAGGTGTCATACGCTTTTTCCAAACCCAGAAGGAGCATGGCAGTTGATTGTTGATATTATTGTTGACGATCACTTCATCAACAATTCTGGCGACCTAAAGAACTGTCGAATGTTTTGGTTTAAAGCCAAATTGTTCATCTCGGATGGTATTGTTTGTGGACAGGAATGTGGATAGTCTTTTCAATATGATTTTTTCAAAGACTTTACTGAGAGTGTTAAGGAGGGAGATATTACGATATTACTGAGCTACACTTGGATCCTTTTTTGGTTTTGGAATAGTCAGAATAATTGCGTTCTACGACGGCTGGGGGAAGTATTGCAGTCTGAGGCAACCATTAAGGATGTACATAAGTTGAACTATGCACTTCCGTGGAAGGTGTTTAAGGAGCTTGGCTTGTATTCCATCTTCTCCAGATGCTCGTATCTTAGAGATAATCCTTTTGATCTCGTATGGCGAAGTTAGATTATCATCAGGAGTTTGTATTATTTCCTGGAGCAAGTTTTGGATGCATTCCTCAACCAGTTGTTCCGTTTGTTGGTCAGAAAACGCTCGGGTTTGGACTTGGGTGTTAGCCAGCGTTAGCCAATCAGATCTGCTTTTTGACGGGTCTCAGTAACGAATGCATCCCCCTGCTTCAGAGGAGGAGCAGACAGTGTTTGGTGCCAATTGCTAAGCCGTTTTATACTTCCATACGTTGTTTCCTCCCTCCTGGATGCGTTTTATCTACCTATGCCATACTGCATCCTGATGAGACCGGATCATGGCCGTGGTGAGGTTTCTAAGCTTGTTTAAGGATGCTTGCGTCCGTAGCCTCTGGTAGATCCTTCGTTGCCTGTTGCTTTTCTTAATGGCTAATGGATTTCGCGCGGGAATGTATTGTCTGAGATGGTTCGGTTTTGGGATGTGAAGACCCGAAGCATTCTGAATATTTTCAGTTATCTCTCTTATGTCCCTCTCTATAGCCACCGTACTATTACTATTGAGAACAGCACTGACGTCACAGATGGGGCTAACACCTCAAAGCATGTGCATTTCTAAACAACAATTTGACGTGGCCGAGGATATTTCCGAGAACCCCTTTTATTTTTTGAAAAAAAAAAAATATTTCTTACTTTATGCACATACTGTATAGGTTCGCGGTATTGGAAGAGTTATAGAAACTGATTTTCAAGAACGTTGGCAGCTTTATTTTTTTGTGCAGGGAGGAACAACGAAGTTGTTGCACTGCATTTATACGACGAAAATTAAAACGATACCAGTAATAAATGTACCTAATGTATTGAACATAAATTTAATAAATAATGTCTTCTTCTAGGACTTTTGGGGCTTGATAGTGTTGACATAAAGATCTAGCATATCTGGATTAATCTGCATGTAGTTTCTTCCTTTCTTGCATACACCTTTACCAATATTGACATTATGTTTGTAATAGGGTTCACCCTGTACAACAATGTCTTGATTTGAGGATCTTGAAATTATTATTCGCTTACAGGAGTTTATTTTGAAATGTAAAGAGGCAGTTGACCTCATATTTTGAGAAGTTCCGCCTTTCCAGTCAATTCCGGGCTGTAATACCCTGCCACTTTCTCTAAAGCTATCAATATATTCTTCAGGTTTTATGTTGGTATCCTTTTTTCGAAGGTTTTTCTCTATGTCAGCAAAAACTCTTTCAGGAGGTATGTAGGAATGACCTGTAACTGGAAACACTAGCTCTAAAGTTTTCAGTTCTTCTCGGGTATGTCTTTTCATCCAAGTAGCAGCCATAGTAATTACGGTAATATTCTTATCTTGCCTCCACAACCATCTAAGCATAATCGTAAACTAGTAATTCCTTTTAAATTTAGTTGCTGCAATCTATGAAAAATTCCAGATGCAATTTCACTTGACGACTTTCGTGAATCTGATTCCTTCCAAATGTATAAAAATACATTTTCAGGTGAAAGAGATGCACGGGAGTCTCCTATCACCATGCCAATGTTATAAACATAAGGAAGATTTTTTTGGCCATCATAAGACAAAGTCATGAAATTAGGCTGAGTCTGTTTAAGGGACTCAAAAAATGCCTTAGATCTCATCTTATGATCACGTTGCTCAGCTTTTAACTATTCTTTTTTCTCCTTATCGTCGCAATTCTTAATGGTTTCCCGTAACTCCAAACATCTAGAACAAACATCGGTTTGTGGTGCTTTAAAGCCCAAGTTGAATCTCGTGTTAAAAATTCGTCGGTAGTAGCTTTCTTTCACAACTAATTGGGAATCTTTATTTTCTTGGTTATAAAGTTTACACATCTTGTTAATATCCAAATCACTGCATAAGTATTGTCTTTGACTTTTACTCCTCGACAATAGTGACTCTCAACTAGGTACATGAAATGTTTTTATATGTGCCATAACTTTTGCCAGTTCTGCTGTATTTTTGTGCCTAATACGATTGCTGTCACGAAATTCTCTAGGCATTTCAGATGATTTTTTGAAACGCTGAACTACCACCTAAACTCTAGGCTTTGATAAGTTTAGTACTCTTAGAAACGTAAGGAGACCAACCGGCACCAGATCGTCTGACAACTTCTTTTTAATAAAATACTGGACACTTACATTTCGAGATTTCTTTGGTTTTTGTGGTCGACGTCGCTTAACTCCTCTTAATCTGCGATATCGTAACAGATAGGCATCTTGACAGCATTTTTCTTTGCAAGAATAGAATTTACCAATATCGGTGATTTCGAGATATCTTTGGTTCTCGTGGTCGACGTCGCTTAACTTCTCTTAATCTGCAATATCGTAACAGACAGGCATCGTGACGGCATTTTTCTTTGCAAGAATAGAATTTATCATGAAAACTACCAGTATCAAAGGTGGCGTTTGAGTGTGGAACATTGATAACTTTTAGTGTCGTGTTGGCATATGGGTAAATCTGCAGTCTTTTTGGCGGAAGATCTAAAAATAATTTATTGTTATTTACAATTATTGCAAAATCACTCTTACCTTACACATTTTGCCACATTTCGTTGCCAATTCTGTAATAGTTTAGTACGTTTTCTGCTTAAATTTTGTGGTGTTTCTACTAGCTTGTCCCTTTTTAAATAAAGAATACGTCTTAACGCTCTAGCAAATCTAAGTGAACTGAATCAAAACAATGTTGTAGTGTTGTTGAAAACATTGCATTTAACCGATATCAAAATGCATTGAATTTTGAACGGTAATATTGAGGCGATTTATCCGTTTTTGACTGTAACAGGATTTAACCGTTTTTGCTACAAAAATCTATGTGGATATAGCCGGTTTTGCGTATCACTCCAATGTTTGTAGTGTATTTTCTCAAGGATTTACCCGGTTATGGGTGTAATGATTACACAAGATGGTAGACACATTGGTAATGAATGCAACGACGTATAAAGCCGCCGAAAATTCAAAAAGTGAGTTTAATTTCTAAATCTCATTACAATAAGAAATATAAGCGGTGCTAAAAATGTATTGTATTGAAGTCGGACGTTATCAACTAACGATTTACTTATAATTGTATTATTACGTTTTCGCTTCTGGGGTATCTAGTTTTAAGAGTATGTAATTTCTGATGACTTTTAAATTAGTTTTTACAGTATTTGGTGCTGGTTCTTTTCTTTTAAAGATATTGTTGCGCAAAAATCTCACAAGTTCTTGTTGAAACTGTATTACATTCCCTATTAATAATAGAAATAAAAAGCTATACATAATATTCGTGATCGCCTTATGAATACGAAAAAGAATATCGTTCGTTATTGAAGTACTAATATGTGTAAGTATGATATTTATTTTCAATGTCATTTATTTATAATTTCAACGCAATATTGTGAAAACAAATGTTTACTTACCAAGTTTTAATTTTAAAAGTAATGCTACAAACACTAATTTTATACCAACTCCTTATTATGTCAAAAAAAATTAACTGTTGCCTTCGAGGCACTAATAGCTCTCCACATTTAAGTGTAAAAGTAACAATTTTATGACCGTTTTGTCATTTGTCTAAAATCTATATATATTTTTTTTGTTTTAGACATCAGCTACTTTTTTCTAAGTAACGGGTTTTGTTCCATTTTCTTCTCCTTGGAGGCACTATTTACATGTACATAATTTTATATTTCAGATCTTCTAGGCCAAGTTCTTGTACGCAAAATAGTTGATTTTTTTTAGTTTTATTATATAATTAAAAAAAAAAATAATTAAAATTTATTATTTACGAACGCCTATGTAAACTAGTTCATTTATGTAACATTTTTAAGTTATATTCTATCACAACTATGAAAAATTATTCCGTATTTCGAATAAGTTTAGGAAGTATATATTTTTTTATTTTAACCCCTTTGGTAAATCAAAATTTTATACTGCATTTTGTAGGTTATCTTATATCAAAGCTATAAATAATTAGCCAATTTTTCTCGTATAATTGGGAAACATTTTTTTTTTGTTTACGACCCTTTTTTTTAGACTCTTTTCTGTGTGAACCAATTCTTTTATAGAATATTTTTTAGCTTATATTGTTTCACATCTATGAAAAATTATTCCATATTTCGAATAAGTTTAGGAAATATATATTTTTTATATTTTGACCCCTTTTCCACTATTTACGAACGCCTATGAAAGTAAGTTATTTATGACACATTTTATAGGCTATATTCTATCAAAGCTATAAATAACTAGTTAATATTTCTGCTATGTTTAAGAAATACGTTTAAAAAAAAATTACCCCATTTTACACTATTTTTGAACGGCAATGTGGTCTAATATTTTTTGTTCAATATTTTAGGTTATATTCAAGTAAATGCGTAAAAAATTATGCAGTATTTCGGATAAGTTTAAGAACTATGAATTTTTTTAATTTTTGAACCCTCTTTTAAACTCCTTGCCTACGCTGAATGTTTCCCAAAATCTAACCCAGTAAACACATATACGTAAATGAAACGTGGATTCAACGTGTCAGTCGTTGATAATTGGTCTTACGTTAGAAAAGTGATGGTTTATTTTAAGTTTAATTTTACACCGTTCAGTTTAAACGTTATAGGAACGTGTTTTTATTATCTAAATACAACTACGTGCATTTATTATGTTTAAGTAACGTTGTATATGCATTATAAATAAACCATAAAATAAAAACGTTTGTTTTATGTGTTTTTTAAACGCGTGTCAAACATTGTCAAAAATAAAAACGTTTCTAAAACGTTCTTTATGTAATTTATTTATAGCTAAAATAACGTTATAAATTGTTCATTAGAAGCGCATATTTTTAAGAGGCGACAATGAAAACGTTAAAATTACGTTTTTTAAGAATTTTATGATAATCCTAAAATTACAGTTAAGGTAACGTGAAAATATCCCATAAAAATGCGTATTGCTTAATATGGGAAAATTCAAAACGTTTATATAATGTTTACAAAGTATGATATCACAATTCCAAATGTATTTACAATTAGAAGAACGTGTGAATTGGTTCTTAAAACGAGGAATATTTAAAGTGGGAAATTTTAAAACGTTGATAGGTATTACGATTCCAAATACTTTTAAAAAATGTATCAACGAATCGTTTGATATAAATCTAGAATTATTGAAATAACAACGAATACCTATTACGTCCTAAATGTATTTTCAAAAATCTAGAATATATAAAGGTTTAACCTTAATTTACCTACGGAGGTCCCAGTTGAAACAGTAAAACAAACACTTTCTATGTAAGTAAATTCCTTATATACCTATTTAGTTAGTTTACTTTTGAAAACACCATTTAAAAGGTGTGTTCAATTGTACAACTTTTCTCTAATTTAACCGACATTGTAAGTCCTAACATTTCCTGGATTCCAATACTATCCCATTCTTATCTTGGACATAGTGTACATAACAAATTGAAAAAAAAGTGTTCTCAAAAACTTCCTACTACAACTAGCTATACCTATCGGTATTCTCAATTTACAAGAGTATACCTAATTCCAAATATGTGTTAACATGTTTATTAAATCTTATAAAGATTTGTTGGGTTTTTTCTCTTTTTTTTTAATCAAATATGTAAGTTTCAGAATAGTTTTACAACATATTATTTCCAATCTTGAATAAGAAGTTATAAATATGTCGTATTATACCTACTTAAATACCTAGTAACCGGCCCAATCATTCACAAGAAATGTTTTTGTTTTTGCTATATGAACACCTGTTTGTGTAGTTTCAACACATTTCATCCGTTTATTAAACGTTGAAGGCAGGCCGTTGTTACACCATTAAATTATAAAGCATATAATTGGCCGAAACGTATGTGAAGGTCGTAATCGGTATTCTCAATTTACAAGAGTATACCTAATTCCAAATATGTGTTAACATGTTTATTAAATCTTATAAAGATTTGTTGGGTTTTTTCTCTTTTTTTTTAATCAAATATGTAAGTTTCAGAATAGTTTTACAACATATTATTTCCAATCTTGAATAAGAAGTTATAAATATGTCGTATTATACCTACTTAAATACCTAGTAACCGGCCCAATCATTCACAAGAAATGTTTTTGTTTTTGCTATATGAACACCTGTTTGTGTAGTTTCAACACATTTCATCCGTTTATTAAACGTTGAAGGCAGGCCGTTGTTACACCATTAAATTATAAAGCATATAATTGGCCGAAACGTATGTGAAGGTCGTAATGTTTGTTTGGGAATTAAATCATTATATAGTTTTTTTAACAGTAATGCCAAAGTGAGAATTTCTTCTCATACTATAGGAGATATAAAGATATATAATATAATCTAATTATTATTTTTTATAATAGCTATGTATACTTTCGGGGTTTCCAGAAATTTATAAATTTTACCACACACTTTCATTAAAGTCAAACAACAACATAAGTGTATTTTCAAGAATTTTTCTTTATTGAATTGATTTACAAAACGAAACATTCCACATTAAATGGTGTATTACAGAAATTTGCTATTTACATAATAAGTAGTACCTATAACCAATTTGTTTTCGGAAAATTTTATCGACTGACCTCATGTTTTTTGCTATTAAATAAAAGTTTTTCCACAAAGTCTATGTATACCTACATGTTTGAATCCATATTATAACTTAAGACACTAGGTAAGAATTCTTTGTAAGATTTATTAATGCCACTGAAGATGGAACAGTAAAGTTCCGAAACATATCTGGCTGATTCGAACATGTATATAAAAGTATTTTCTGGAGTAGACGCATTTGATTTATAAAATTTAAATTTTTCTTAAGGTGTAATAGGTAAGACAGACTTAAAATGATATTTAAATTTCATTAAGAACCTGAAAAAGTAATTATAAAAATATGATTATTGTATTTAAAATAACAAAGTTGATGTTTACATCCGGTACAATCGGAAGTTTCAGCGAACTGAAAATGTTACTTTTTACCTATAGCGAGGGCTACCCCAATTGGCAACAATGGTTTTAGGTAAAATCGCGGGTATAAGATTTATTAGAATTATATTTTATACCTATTTACTATGTTACATCAAAGCAGTGGAAGCATGCAAGCTAAATAATTAATGTGTTAGCAAAGAAGAATAATTACGTATCATTGTCGATAGTGCGATTATTATAAAAATAAAGTGCTACAATTAGTTAAAAAAGATTTAGGAAGATTAATATTATTAAAAATTAAGTGATTTTCGGTATTGAGGTATTCTAGAAGAATTATGAAGATAGTCACTATATAATAAAAATAAAGTGTTACGATTAGTTTAAAAAGATTGAAGAAGTTTAATATTATTAAAAATTAAGTGATGTTCGGTATTGAGGTATTCTAGAAGAATTATGAAGATAGTGCGCATATAATAAAAATAAAGTGCTACAATTAGTTAAAAAAGATTTACGAAGTTTATTACTATTAGAAATTAAGTGAGGAAGTTTCTAGAAGAATTATGACATTTTTAATGACCAACCAATGGAATTCATTTCAACTGTAAAGATCGCTTCAACAAAATTGACACTTATGAGCACTATTTTAGGTAAGTAATAAGTAAGTAGGTGTCAATAAGATAGAGAACGGCAATATTTTATTAAGATACTAAAACGGCTTAAACATATTTGATATTTACACAGGGTATAAAATTAGTGCGTTAAGATCCATTTACGCATTATTTGCCACCATATTTGCAGAAAAATGTTATAAATAAATATTATGCGTCCTATCAAAGTACATATTTTTTAAAATAAGTATACAGGGTATACCATAGAAACTACGCGTACCAATCTTATTTTAATTTTTTAAATAGCGCATTTGATTTACATACTAGTTGGATTCTGATCATTATTATTAACACTTTTAAAGTATTTAAGAGAAACAAATAAAACACACTTTACTTACTATTGAATTATTCAAGTTTGTTGTTTCAAAATATCAAGTAGAGACTACTATATGCGCATATTTCGTACTCGTTTGTACTCATCAGCCAGGCACACCACTCGATATTTTGCTTTTAGAACACTAATAAAAATTAGAATATACCTAAAATTTGAAAAAATTCACAGGAAGTAAACTTATTTAAAATTGTCAAATTACAATGCAATGAATTTACTGGGTCTTAGGTTTCTTGCACTCAGAAAATATAATTTTAGATTAAAAGTAAAAATCTTTTACTTTTGCTTAAAAATGTATAAAATATCTATACGCATCTAGCAAAAATAACATTACATTCTAAATATTTATAATTATATTATGCTAATACCTATGTATGCATTTTTATTTCAGAAGCAGCCAAATTGAACTTTCCCGTACACCAGAAAAATGATTTGCAAGCATTATTTATGTATTAGATTTAAGATTTATTGATTTTTTAAATTAATTAAAATTCGTTGTTATCTTACATTTTACAATAGTGATGATTCTAAAACATTTTGTTATAATTATATACAATAAAAAATCAACGTATATTTCACGTTACAAAAATATATAAAAGCAACATTAAATAACGTGAAATCAAACGTTACTAAAATGCGTAATTAATACGATTACACAAACGTTAATTATTAGCTTCTAGAAAACGATAAATGCATGTATATCTAATACATGCATTTGGCGTTTTTTAAAAGCTAAGAATTAACGTTTGTGTAATCGTATTATTAACGTATTTTAGAACCGTTTTAATAACGTTTTATTTCACCGTTGAATATATATACATAAATACGTTCAATACACGTTTTCTTAAACCATTTAACTAACGTTTCGTTATTAGTGTTCTGTAACGTGAAAAAGCGCGACATATAAAAGTAAAATGTACGTATTTAATGTACCTTTTTTTGAAAAGGTGTTTTGTAATGATAAACGTTAAATAAACGTATGTGTGTTTACTGGAAATCAGCTTCTAGCCATGTCCAATAGTACTTTTGTACCAAATGTGGTTAAAATCTGTTAAGTGGTTTTTGCGTTTTCGTGGATACAGACAGACAGATATTTATGTATAAATGACCAAAAGCAAGTATTTCCGGTGAAATTAAAAAAACAAATTTCATGAAACTAATAGTCTCCATGTATACAGGGTGACATAGAAAAAAGTACATTGCATAGTGCCACACAATAGAACACACTAAAATAAGAAAAAAAGTTCTCATTAACACGGGTCCGCAAAGGGCTTCGGTTAAAAGTTACGGGGTGTTGAATTTTTATTTTTTTTGGGTTTGTTTGAATATCTTTAGGCAGAGACGCAAGAAATGGATAAAATGTGCTATACAGGTGTTTTTTATCATGCTAAATTCAAATATGATCTTAGTTTTGTGATTATTAATAGAGGGCGCGACATACAGGGTTCCATCCTTATTGAATCGGTCGTAACTTTTTTGCTATACACTGTATGTCATTTTCGACTGAAAAGATTTGTTATCCCATTTTTTATACTTAAGAGAGATATACGTTGTCCAAGTCGCTAGAAGCAATGGTTCCAGTACAAATGCATCTAAAAGCCGACAATGCACGCAAATTATTCAAAAAGCGCCAAAGAAACCTCTGCAAAAACAATGGTAAATACTTCAACAATTGCATTTTAATGGTATGATGAAATATATGATTAATTAAAACAAAACATTAAGTTTTTAGAAGATGTTCAAATTATTGCCCTTGTACTTCAATACATTTTTCCATTCTCCTTCTTAATGATTGACGGCATGTTTGAAATTTTCGAATTACAGTAATCACAAAACTAAGATCATATTTGAATTTAGCATGATAAAAAACCCCTGTATACCACATTTTATCCATTTTTTGCGTCTCTGGCTAAAGATATTGAAAAAAACCCAAAAAAATTAAAATTCAACACCCCGTATCTTTTAACCGAAGGCCTTGCGGACCCGTGTTCATGGGAATTTTTTTTCTTATTTTAGTGTCCTCTATTGTGTGGCACTATGCAATGTACTTTTTTCTATGTCACCCTGTATATTACATATTATATAATATGGAGAGCTAAAAAGTTTTCATGAAACTAATAGTCTCCATATAAATATAGATTACATATTATATGATATGGAGAGCTAATAAAGCACGATAGGTGAAAACGCATGTTACAGTAGTAATCGACGTAAAATTTGACTTACATTCGATTATTCAATATAGCATCTAGCTTTCCATTTCTCAAAAGATGGACTGCTTGTTGCCTTCCAACCATATATGATTCAAACCATCTTCGAGCATTACCACGTACTCCATACAAATCTAGTTTGTGCAACAAAAAGCGTCTATCCACGCAGATATAAGCCATCAACAAATATTCCTAAAGGCAACTCATTATTCTCTAGTTGCTTCAAAATAATTTTTACAATTATAAACTCTTTTAAAGTAATTGTAAATTAATGTAACTTTAGAAAAAATGTTGCGTCAAAAGACAAAATTGGTTTTTGCTGTTTTAATTCTAAAGGCTCCAATGAACCTTCCATTTTACATTATGTCTATGAATATTAGGATTTGATTAAAATTGAAATTCATTACAATAACACAAAATTTATTATTATTTGAATAAAACGACGTCTATTCCACAAAATGATTTATATATATACGTTAAAATTCTTGATTTTAGTTGCCAGACATGTTTCGGACTACACGTCCATCATCAGTGGCTTAAGGTACCTTGAACAATATTGCTAGATGTGAGGGTCATACTTCATACAAAATTAACACTTATTTGTTATTCTTAAGCAGCCATACTGTTGTGGGCTCTTACCAATTTAATTTCAAATTTAACTTGTTTTTCCTTGAAGATAAGAAAAAGGAAAAAACTAAGAATACAAGCAACAATAATCGACAAATGTTCAACAATTTAACCATAATTTTATTTTATTAATTTAACAACCAATTTTCCAGCAAAGAGATATGTATAAACGTTTAAATCAAAAATCCATGTAAAATCTCTCTGTTAATTTTGTATGAATTATGACCCTCACATCTAGCAATATTGTACAAGGTTCCTTAAACCACTGATGATGGACGTGTAGTCCGAAACATGTCTAGCAACTAAAATCAAGAATTTTAACGTATATATATAAATCATTTTGTGGAGTAGACGTCGTTTTATTCAAATAATAATATTCACTCCTCGATAGATGGATTACTTCAGAACAAAATTTATTATTTCATACATGAACAAAATATCATATGTCTATTAGTATAATAGAGTCCTAATAGTAAAACTAAAAATAAGTTTTAGTATCATAGCACACAAACTGAAATATATTAGAGGTTACCTTGGATTCTCAAATTACCTTTTATGAATGGGTTTTCATATTGCGTTTTACGAGGCAAAATAATTACACCCGCAATGTTGTAAATTATGCCGTTAGCTAGATCAACTTCGTGTGTGAGTTAGTTAGTTTGTATGTACAGAGAGGCACATTCAACAAAAACGTAAAATGGATGAACATTTTTCTACGCTCTTTAATATTTTTTTAAAATGTTTTTTTTTTGGGTTTTCGTTAAAGTATAGAGGTCGTCCCGAAAAGAGTGGACACAATTCGACAGCAATCTTAAAAGTATTCTCTAAAATTAATATTAAACACAATATAAGGTGTGAAAACTTACTTTTAATTTTAGAAAGAACACTTGTTCAGCGACTATAGTTTACACGGAATTCGTTAATTAAATTTTGGACAAGAATTTATCCAAATTATAACATTTCTGGAGCAATTACCAAATAATCCACATAATCCTTTGACATATTAATACAATGGTCCAGATATAATGTACATATATTGACGTACGAATATGGTAGAAGAGGACAGATATGTCCGTGGCAAAAAGGCACGGTTTAGATTTATATTTATGTGTGTTTTATGTTAATTTATTATATATTATGGTCTCGTGCTTCAACGAGGACGTTATAGTTAAATGCAATAAGACGGATTAATTTAATGCCATCAAATGATTATCACGTATTTGTAAAAAAACATTTTACCATCGTTTTTTGATTTTCTCAGTCATTTGATAAACACCGTCAAAACCAATAAGAATTATTGATGTTATTACCTCAAATATTGGAAAATGTACTTATTCTCTTCTAGATACCTATAACATTATTACTACTAGGTAATAATTTTTAGAAACAAGCCAGGTTAATCGTAAAATGAATAATGATCCGATATCTAGAAATGTAGCATTCCTAGACCATCAACATTGGGAAACGTTTCAGACAGGCATGTGTGCCCGGTTATACAATTTTCCTATTTGTAATCAAGAATAAAAATATTTTAGAATTCGACTGCATCACATAAATGCAACTGAAAACGAGAAAATTGGTTAAGACAAAAATTATTAAAAACTACCCTAGAGAATAGTGATTCTAATTTGATCACACGTCACTTAACAAGGTGACACGTTATTCCAAGGAATGCGCATAAGTACGCGACTAATGGGGATTTCAAGAGTTCCTATGAGGTGGTTTTTGAAATATTTTGGATTTATGGTTAGAAAAACGGGTTGAATACATTCTTTACCTATAATATACATAAGATGTAAGTACCCTTATTTTTGGTGCATTCAAAGAACTTAATTAACCCATCAGGGCCAGAGAGTTGTTGGGTATAAGTAGGTCTCATCTGCGCTACCTGGTTGGACTATAAACAATATACACGCAATATTTCGTGAAGTAACCCTTCTATCAGCCAGTCAAAAGGGACGCTCACCGAGCAAAAACTTTGTTTGAAAATGTCGCTACAAATACATTCCAGAATATTTTCCTTTACCAACCAACACAATTCACAATATATTTACACATAGAATATGATTAGATAGGTACCTACTTATTTTTCCAACAAATTTAATTTATTCAAATTCAATAATACAGAAAATATTAAAACATTGTTATATTTTTTAAAAACTCCAAATTTATTCCTATCTTTATTTTATAAAATGCATTTGAACTGAATGTGGCAGAATTGTTTTCAAATGACACAAGTTGTCACATTTGTCATTTGAACATGTCTATTTTACCGTCGTCACCATGCAAGTTATGTGCTGCTGCATTTAACGACAATTTAGAGAAAAAATAATAATCGTTGGTCTATGTGTTAACGTTAAGTCCTCGTATCGTAAGGTTGCGGATTCAACACTGGGTAATGCAACTTCATTCATTGAAGTTGTAGCCGGTCTTTAAATTGTTACTTGTCATGTATTAAAAGCCCTTGACCAAATATTTCATTAATTATACGCTGTCATGATATGAATTTACGGTTATGATAGAGCACGGAAAATTTGAAATATGAAATGAATGAATATTTGACTTTTTGAATCTTATTGTAATCAAAATTCGCCACCTAACGGATACTTTTAATTTGACGCGGATTCTCAAAATGTCAATTTTCATTCATATAGAGATGCAAGAAATGTAGGTACCTATCGATATTATCCTCGGTTGAATTTCAATTTCGCCGCCTCTATTAGTAGAAAAAAAATAACAATATTACAAGCCATGCTGCCACATATTTTGAATCAAAGCAATAAATTGAAAGTTTAAACATCATTTTATTAAGAGTTAAAAAAAAATCTGTTTTAAAGATAGTATGACAACACTGTCACCTGAGTGGTTTTTCTTTTATGCTGTGCATAATATATACACTCACCTTTCACATCAGTTCAATTGAAGTGAGTGATAAAACCTCAAACCCAATAAATACTAACATTTTGGTTGAATAAGCAATTTTTAGCGAGATATCGTTTGAACTCGTTAGTAATCTGCCAAGTAACGTCCGATGATCCCACACATCAAGTTTTATTTTGCTGTTTCAAGGCACTGGCATTTTCTTGTAAGATTGACGATATAATGTTGTGTCATAATTTGCCAGTTTGTTATAATCAACAGTTATGGTTTGCCGAAATGGTTTTGGATGTTGTCCTCTTAGCAGGTGATTTTAGGTTGTTGATGGAAAGTTTTGATACTCTAACAATGCAATGCGCTAGTTCTCGAACTGAGTCTTTTTTATTTTTTCTACTGCATCAAGCTCATAATAAAAGGCAACCCAACCTACCTGCCAAATACGATACGATATCTCCCTAAAAACTGCTTAATGCTGTCACAATAGTATATAAGAAAGTATAAGAATATGAGTTTAATAGGAACGGTGCCTTCACCTAGTCCCAATTTGAGAGATAGAAAATAAGGGTAGAGCCTCCCTTATGTCCTTGTAGTATCTAAAGATTCAGGTAGGCGTGCTCTACTGAGTTAAACATTTATATAGAGTTTAAAGAAGCATTTGAGTTTTATTAATTTACTCGCTTGGCTTGTTGAGCTACTCGAGGATCGCCCCCTTACATCACGCTCAAGAAAGAGGATCTTATTGATTCTCCCTCGTAAACGAATGTTTGAGCTGTATTTGAGCGGCGTCTCTCAGTTAATAGTTATTTGATTAAATTAAAAAAAAACAGATTAAAATTAAAAGGAAAGTCAGATGAATATTACTAACTATTATTTATTTAATTATTTAAAAAATGTACAAAAATCAATTTAATAAAAAATGACAAGTTTAAAAATCAACAATCATAATAATTAAAAGTTCGTACTTACATTACAATTATTATCTTCATTGCCGACACAGTTGATATTTCTTTCGCGTTAATAAAATGTTCAATATTTATAATGATTAAAATTAATACTCTAATCGCGTTAAATAAACTATAAATTTTAAGACACTACCCAACGGGGGATTAGTGCTTTTTGTCGCTAGTAAGACTCGACGTTGACTTCGCCAAGGTTCGAGAGAAGAACCCGTTTTTTCCTGTTGCGTAAAAATTTACAACCTTTGATTTTCTCCACTTTTCCGAATATCGACCAATGCAATTGTCTATTCTTAGCGTCGCGTCGGTCGTACCGTTTTTTTTGAATTAGAGTCATGAACTTGTATAAACTTTTATAAATTATTAAATCAGCGTAAAATAGCTAGTTCGACCGGATGCAATATTTTTATTACAATATACAGGGTGTGACAATGCCATTACTGAATAAATGAGGAATGCTACAACTGCCCACAATACAAGTTAAGGCTCAGTAACCACTTTAAAAATATTGCTGTTCGCAGGATCGGTTCTTCACAATTGAGATTGAGATAACGTCACAGTGTAAAATGAAGTACTCCTACCAGAGACTGGATCAATTATCAAACTTTTGTGAGAACAAGTGAATCTCATGAAAGTTAAAGTTGTTTAGTTAATTGTGAAAAATGTCTTCTGTCTTCTTGTCAAGGAAAAAGATCTTCAAACCGTGTAACTCCGGAGATGAAACTGGCCGCAATTTGCCGTGTGCTAGATAGATGTGAGACCAAAGCGTCTGTCGCCCGCTATATTGGTGTTTCCGAGTCAACACTACGCGGGTGGTGTAAAAATCCTGAGAAAATCATTAGTTTAGTGAGTAATGGTACATCAGGCGAACCTAAAAGGAAACGCCAGAAAACTGAGGTACCGGATAACATTGATTGTTCCAGTGGCAGTTCTGGTGTGAGCCATGGTTCTAGTAGTTCTCCAACAGACCTTGGACATGGTACATTATCTGAAGGCCTTAGAAATCCACATTTATCCGTTGTGATGTTTCGTCAGGCACAGAAACAACAATACTTCCACCCCTTGTGGTCGACAGGAGGTAGTGCTGATGCTGTATCTATACAACGGGGGTCTGTAGGTGCCACAAATCCTAGGTTTTCAACGCAATAGGAACCACTAGATTTGTCGGAAGCATTAAATGTTAACAGTAGCAACTTACAAGAATTTTTCGAGTCATGCCATGAAGGAACGTCTTCAAACGATCGTTTGCAGGCTGCGTTGTGTGCCGGAAAATATTTAGAATCATTCATGCTGAATGATTCTTATCCGATGGCCACAAGGACGTTTCTTGATGGATTTAGATTGCTACTGGAGCATTTAAATCGGGACGCTAAGATGGACGAAAGTAAGCCGCAGTAGTAAGTGATCTTGAAAGTTATGTGTGTTATAGTATGTGTATGTGTTTTTTTAAGTTCTGTGTATATATATTTATGTTAAGTTGGTCGTAGACAAAAAGTTTGGTTTAAAAACTGTACCTAGATATATGATAGAGAAACTTTTTTTGATAAATTTGTAGTTCCTATTATATTCAAAGCTTTATATTATACAGGGTGTTTCTAAAATAGGTGGTCAAAATTTGTGAGCGACGTATAATCATGAAAAAAACCTAAATTATAATTTTTTGAAAAGGCCGTATTTACAAAGATACAGGGTGTTAAAGATGACTGTGTGTGTACGATTTTTTTTAAATCTTTTCGAAACGAGTAAAGATGAATTAATCAAACGTAGCATATTTATTCACCTAGGTCGTAAACTGAGATGAAATTAAAAAAAAGGATGACCATAGGCGGATAAACGGGGGGACCCTTGTCTTAACTTTTTTTTCTTGTGACTTTTATTCCATTTGCGTCAAAAATATGATAAAATAAAGTTTTCTACATGAAAAAGGCATACCTACTTGTTTTTTCTCGGAAAAACTTTAAGGTTTTCGAAAAATTCCAGTTTGAAAATTTTAGGACAAAACTGGTCCTTGATACAAAGTGTGTTAGTGTTTCACTCATTTTATGTTGCTGAATTTTCAGCAGCACCTGGTATACTTGCTGTTAGTTTGAGGCGAAGCGTCATCAACCTCTCATTTATACCAGATGGTAGTTCGTCCAAGTAAGTAATTAGGTCATTTTTAATTGCAAATTCGACACTATGGATACGGGGTTGATTGACGCTTTTTCCTTTCCAAAAGAAAGTATAGCCCCCACCATGTTCTTTCACTTGACCTTCACCTGATCTTCTGGCTTCACTTAATACAGCAATGTCAATGCTGAATCGTTTTAGTTCACGGGCTATAATTTCCGTACGTCGTTCTGATCTATTACTAGTGTTAATATCCGTGAGTGTGCGGACGTTCCATGTCGCGAAGTTCTGGATGCGGTTATCCACACAAGCGGATGGGAGGACTGACTATGTTTAGGGTCTTTTATAGCCCCCTCCCCATGCGGGATGAGCAGAGTGGACCATAAAAAGGCTTGCTTAGTCACAAGTTCAAGACACGAACAGCTCCACAGTCCAAATCCTGAACCTGAAGGGCCATCACACACTCGCCGCGTACGTGCCGGTTTGTCACTAGGAGCTTCCAGATCACTATATCCTGCTCCCATGGCGACTCCCCGAACGCCGCAGAGAGTGACGTTTGGACTTATCCTTCGTTGGAATACGCCTGTGCGTGAGCTTTTTTAATGTGGTAATGCTGCTGCATATCAACAATCACATGACCCCTGACAGAATCTGAAGGCCGACCCAATGGCATAGTAACTACGACGATTGGAGACTCCAGCACTGCTGCAATCTGTTGCTGGGTGTAATGGATGCGTGAGTAAGATGGTGGGTTCGCATTCTAAACGATGCTTAAGGGCATGGGATGGAGGCCTTCGGTGCTTCGTATAACGAGATCAAAGTCGTCCATTTAGTTGACGCACTGTTGTGGTTACAGGCAGTACGGCTCTCCAAGAGTGCCGTAGCAGAGAAGTCATTCTCTGGCCTGCCTCTGGAAACAAGAATTAGTTTCCGTAAGGATTAGTGTTATATTATAGTTAGGGTCATTCCTCTTGTTCGAGTTTCTTGCTGATGCCATCTAATTATTTTTTATTGCTGATGCTCCCTTCTTGAATCTTTGCTTCAACCTTCTTGCTGATTATTTCTAACTCTTCGTTAGTCTCAAACGGTTGTATCTTCATTACTTGCTTGTCTAAACCGATCGTTAATTTATCTTCTAGTTTACATGTACAGATAAAGTCTTACAAGATATTGATTTTCAATTAATTGAAGAAAAATGAGTGACCCATGAAATTACATGGACATTTAATCCGCCAGGTGTGGCGCAGATGGGTGGAATCTGTGAGAGGCTGATTGGATCTGTCAAATATACACTGAAGACAATTTTGAGAGAACAATAACCTCCTTGCAGAAGTAGAATATACTGTCAACAGCAGACCTCTAACATATATTTCATCTGGTGTAGAAAATGTAGAAAGTATCACTCTGATTGGAAATCCTAGCATAGCGTATTTGGCTTGTTTTCCTAAAATTAGAAAGAAGACGACCGACAGTGGCGTGTGTATGTTGATTCTATAGGATAAGTATTAAGTTTAACCTAGGAGGCTTGTGCCGCAACTTTGCCTTTTCCTGTACTCTTATCAAAATAAAGTCAGTATTATTATAATAAAAGAAAACAATAAATATCCTTAACACATTTGACATATGGGACCCCATTTTGTGGCTGTTTTGATTATGTCTAAGGTAAATTAGCTACAGATCATGGCAGAGTGCTTCTGAAGCTAACCGAATCCAGAACACCCTTTTGGTTCAACGGATGCTGTTCAGAATTTAACTATATCGTTCATTCTGAAGCTAACAGAGTCCTTAATGATTTTGACCACTCTTTTAGTTCAACGGATACGATTCAGACTATATCGTTTTAACTAGCTTTCTTCAAAAGCTCTGTGAACTGCTAATGTTATTCGAATTGAATTGCAGATTAAAGCACTAGCTCACAGAAAGCCGTGTGAAATTCTATACAACTTTAAGGAAAAACAAATATTTTTAAAAATTCGCTGTTCGTACTTTTTTCCCATAATTTAATTTATTGTAGTATCAAATTATATAAGCAAAAGCCACCATACAAAATAAAATGGGCTTTCTATTTGGATACTCAAAGAACACGAGGAACGTTTCACAAGTGTAAAGTGTATCTATTTTCAAAAAACAAAATAAATATACCTCCATTCTCTTGGCTACTTCTTTTTGGAATCTCATTAAAGTCTTGAAAATGGTAAAAGCAGATCTGAAATGTATCAGAAATAAAAGACCCACTCAGTTTTCCGTAAACGTATATAACAGGATATAAAGAAATTCTGTTGACAGTATTTTAGAGGAGTATAATAGAAATTGGACCAATGAAGAAAACGAGTTTATATCTCCTTAATCTATTGTCGTTGCCAACAATAGTTTAAAACGACCTGTTCGAGTCGTTAAATTTTTTACAGGGTATCTCTTATTGTATTCTATGGAAAATATTGAATTAAAGTATTTTCATAATTATTGAATTCTACTTTCTCTAATGTTGTCAAGATTTTGCTGCTGCTATGTAGGTACCTTGTGTTTGTAGTTTATTGGATAAAATTTTAATTGTTTTCGTTTGAGTGTACCACGTGTCCATATTGGCAAACATTTTTCCAGGGAGGAGAAAACTGTTTTCTGCGATAATATTTTTTTGAAAATCAATTTATTTATTTATCAACAAATTAACAATTAAATTTACAAACATAGTAACAAAACTCTCCAATCAGTGCCTAAAAGCTCTGGCCTCGAGAGTAATACATATAAATAGCGGACTAGATTTTAACCTATGATAAGTAATAAGTGTTACAAACAGCCTATACTGTAGGTATTATTATTATATTATGTTAATTAATAACAATATTAATTATGTTAAACAAGTTGAATCTTCAAACTCTTAACAAACAAGTTATAATTATTTCTATTTTTTATAACATCAGGTAGTCTGTTATATACTTTTGCAGTATTTACAATTGGGTTATTTAAGCCTATATTCGATCTCGTATATATCTGATATATATTATTCTGTAATGTTGTTTTATATCCATGCACCTCATGAGAAAATCGAATGTGTGTGTTACATTTTTGTTCTTTGTGAATTACTTTATACATTAATTTGCACTGTTCTAACTCTAGTAATCTATCGAGTTTCCAGACACCCAACCCCTTGTATAGAGCTGTTGTATGTGGTCGCCTGTCGTAACTATAGAGAATTTTTAAAATCTTGTTTTGTAACGTTTGCATTGCATTAAAAACAGTATTACCACACATACCCCACACAGGAAATAGGTAGCTGAAGTGGCTCAAAAAGTAGGCATTATAAACGTTATCCTTACTTTTATTTGTCAAATAATTTCTACATCTGAATATTGTTGGGATCATCGACAGAACCCCTCGAGAAATATTATTTGCATGTTCAGACCAATTCAAGCTCTCATCCAGGTACAAGCCCAAATATTTTATTACGGAAACTTTTTGTATATTTAAATCACTAATTTTTATGTTTATAGTATTGACAACCTTGTTTTTTTGTTTCAAAAGCATATACTTAGTTTTCTCTATATTAATTTTGATTTTGTTAGAGAGTAGCCATTGCACGTAGACTTGGAGATCAGCATTGACTTCCTGTATGATGTCTCGCTCTTCCGATTTTTTTAAATTAAGAACATAGAGGGAGTAAAGCAGGGGACCGAGAACGGATCCCTGTGGTACGCCATATGTATTTGTTAACCTACTACTGCACTCGCCTCCATGTTTTACATATTGCTCCCTGCCGCAAAGATATGTTTTGATTAAATCATAAATGTTACCTCTAAATCCCATTGTTTGAAGCTTGTGCAGAAGTATGCTAAAATCAACAATGTCAAATGCCTTCCTCAGATCCACGAACACGGCCACCACTATATGTTTATTATCTAATGCCCCGGATATATGATTTACAAGATCTACCGTAGCACTCAGTGTACTACTATTTTTTACAAACCCGTACTGGAACACGTGCACCTCAATATATTTTTCTATAAATGCTAACATCCGTTGTTTTATGTTTTTTCTAAAATTTTTGACAAAACACTTACAACTGATATTGGTCTATAATTATTTAAACAGTCTTTTTTCCACTTTTAAATGTTGGTGTAATTCTGCGGATTTTTAGTTACTGCGCGAAAGTTCCATTCGTTAAAACATTATAAATAATTTTTTTTAAAATAGGTTTTAAGTCAGTTTTTAAATTGTTTATATCGAATACCAAAATTTGATCATGACCTGGCGCTGAGCTAGTTTTTAGTTCAAGTATAACTTCATCAATTTCTTTTTCGTCTGTAAGATCTAAGTACATACTTCTATCAAAATAAATCTCCCCACTTTTAACAAAATTTTGTATTAAATTTAGTTCGGATTCTACATCTTTAACAATATTTTCACCTACTTCTGCAAAATATTTATTTAAATGGTTAACTATCTCATTTGTATCCTCTACACTTACATTATTAATATTTAAAGAAGCAATTGCACATGCCTCAGATGGTTTATTTTCTATAAATTGACTTACAAAACTCCATTGTTTTCTTAAATTAGTACCAGCCTGCGCTCACTTGTTTTCAAAATAACGATTTTTTAATGTTTTGATCTTGTTGTTAACCCTGTTTTTAGTTTTATTATAATCGGTAGCTGCTTGTAGATTATTAGGATATTTTAATTTTTTGTCATATTACAAATCCCGCTGTTTCATCAACTCAAGTACTTCATTATTCATCCAAAAGTTATTTTCAAGAATTCTAATAACTTTTGTACGCTCAGATTGCGTTTTGAAATTTTTTATCAACTCTATTAATGCTAATGATTCAACATTTGTATTTTCCGTTTGTTGTCTAAATAAAGAATGAAATTTTGCATAATCAATTGTTTTAGATACATAATTTATTTTTGACTTGACTATCCTACAGTTATTCTTAATAGTAATTGACAAGAGTTTATGGTCAGAAAGGGAATTATTCTCAATTTTTACTACGCAATTCAATCTCGAATGTTGATCCGTTATCACATGATCTATAATAGTCTTACTATAATATGTAACTCTTGTAGCGTTCAACTCATCAATGGTATTAGTAACCCTAAAATCATTTAACGTTAACAAATTCACATAATTTCTGTTGCTGAGTAGGTTTATGTTAAAGTCTCCCACTATTAAATGATTTTTCGGGTGTCTCCTTAAAATTGTTTCTAACGTTATTAAAAAATCTTCACTTTTGTGTGATGGTGGTTTGTAAATAACGCTTACCTTACAGTCCTTATCACCGATACCGACACATAACCAGTTTATCACCTCATCTGAATCAGACCTTTCTATTTCCACACATTTTATTGTTTCCCTAATATAAATCGAGACCCCACCTCCCCTAGACAACCTACATGAGTGTGCCGCCCTGAACTTATTTATTTTAAATAACCACGACTCCCTTTCGTCCAACCACGTTTCTGTCAGAATTAATATATCACAGCCACTGTTGATTACAAACCCCTGCACATCGTCTATTTTATTACGTATACTTTGAATGTTCATATACGCAATCTGCATCACTTCTCGAGGCACACCTCCCTAATTTTTTAATTGATCCATATCCTCCACCACTTTTGTATATATAACCGTTGTTAATCCACAAATACTTATATCCATTGTCTATCTTATATTTTTTTGCTTCCTTAAATAATTGCAAATTGGTTTTAGTTAAGTCGTGGTTCAAGTATATTTTATTATTTTCGTTATACCCTAGGTCCTTGCATTGCAGGGTAAACTTGTTTTTGGACTTAAATATATCGCTTTCTGCATTTGCATCTTCAAAAATTACTTTTACTGCGCCGTTATTCTCACCTTGTTTGCCAAATCTATAAGCTGAGAATCTTCCCGTGGGAACTGCCAAGCACTGCCCGATTCTTGTTACTATTTCGGACAAATTTTCATTCTTCTTATACGGAAGACCCTATATTATTAAATTATTCTTTAACTCTTTTTGTTCTTTTTTGTTAAGTTGCTTTTTGATATCGGCAATTCCTTTTGTAAACTTTCGTTGACCTTGATCTGTTCTTCAAATTTCGTAAATAGTGTATTGTATTTCATTTTCATCTCCTCAAGTTTTGCCATAACGTCATTCAACTTGTAATTCTTAACTTGCTTTTCTACCATCAGTCTTACAGCTTCCGCAGGACCATGATTCACTTGATTTACTTATTTGCATGTAATTTCTTTGTGACATGTTCATGCATGCCCGATGTTTCCAAATATTGCACATCCCACATAATAAGCCATCTTGGTTATCCGGGACAGGCAGGTCACATATATCACACCTTTCTAAATTCGTCATGCTGGCAACACTGCGTTCTACGGTGTAAACAATAGCCACGAGTTTAATATATTTTTAACTTTAATCTTGCACCTTAAAGGTTACCAACATTTACACTGAAGCCTCTAGGTTGATCACTAATACGTCCTTTTTTTAATTTTAAATCAACTTTAACTAATCAAAATCCACTGAAATAACACGCGTTAAACACAACACTACGTACACCGCTGCCACTTCCTCACTCATATTTATAAATATTATGCATATTATTATGTTATTATCTTCAAAATATTTTAATTGAAAATCCAGAACAGGAGGAATTCCGATACCGTTATGGAGCTGACAACTCAGCTGTGTAGATTGCAGTGTCGCACTTCCTATAGTTGTTCTCCAGGTTAACTTGTACCACATCTTCCATTTGAGTAAATTTCCGCCCGGAAGACGCTGGTATTGGTTTCCACTGGTTCTGATACCTCGTGCCAGACGCGGATACTCCTGCTCCAGCCCATTTATTGGCTTTGTCTGTAAACCATCCTATAATATTTTCTTTGAGATTTCTGATCCTCTTTTATACCCCAAAAATTTTCACTGTTTTGATATACAAAATTGTACTGAATGTTTACGTTTAACAAAAGAGTCATGGGCGTAATTCGCTTCCCCGGGAGTGAGCGGTAGTACTGAGTT
The DNA here is from genome assembly GCA_911728435.2 of Apoderus coryli. Taxonomy (NCBI): domain Eukaryota; kingdom Metazoa; phylum Arthropoda; class Insecta; order Coleoptera; family Attelabidae; genus Apoderus; species Apoderus coryli. Next base: position 29,567,614 of record OU452198.1, on the reverse strand, counting down.
GTGTTGCTAACTAGTGAAAACGTTTTGCATTTTTATCATTTTATTACGCATTACATAAAAGGAAAACGCTTATACTTAGTTATAATTGGTTGTTACACTACGCTTTACATACATGTTGTGTGCTGTGTCGCTTTACGCTGAAAGGAAGAATATCAACGCAGGGCCCTGCTCGTCGGCAGTGTCAATAATTGTCATGGACAGAGCAGGTAAGGCAAATTACGTTAACCATTAAACGATTTCTTGGTTTTTGATCTTTGCGAGTCGGATTCAAGCAAATTTCTTTTACTTTAATTTTATTGTTGATAAATATCGCCATTTACCTTTAAAACAGCAAATTGTCATATCTAATGTGTCGCAAATCTATTTGGCCCTATTAGTCCTTATTAATATTAATAATTTAAGTGATTTCGTCCTATACGCTATGATAGGTATAATTATTTATCTATTACCGATTCTTATTTTTAAATAAATATTAATATAAACAATATAAAATATACCTATTTGGAACGCTGTTGCTCGTGCTCAAGTATTTGTTAAGTTTTTCGCCTTTTTCAGCAACATACATTAGTGGTATTTATTAAGTTTTATAATACTTTGATTTCTCGTTCACAACGTTAATAAGATCTCTCTCTCCTCTTACTAGAGAATAAGTCACATTTCATAGCGAATCAGATTAAAATTTCTGCACATAGTATATTAACCGGAGGCATTCTCAACATATTATATTATTTGTTATAGTCCGCTTATAGATATAAATAGATATGATTGGAAGTAAATTTGAAATGTCTAGTAAAACCAGTAGTTCAGCGCAATCGACCTTTCCACAGAACATGTCAAAAAAAAAGCATAATGATCGCAGCGATCTTCGCAAATGTAAATTTTTTAACCGTCTAATCTCTTTCCACAGAGCTTCTATGCGTTTTGTAAATTGGAAAACAGATCAAGGAGATACTACTCTACTACTATTTCTTTTTTTATTGTTAATTTTTATTTATGTTTTTTCTTAATTAAATATAATAATTTTCTTTAATTGATTCTAACTCTGTTACTTTTTGTATTCTCCTCGTATCTTCAATTGTTCGATGTTCTCTTCAATCCAAATCATTGCTTTTTTGTTAATAAAATGTTATCGCGTATACTTCTTTAAAGATAGCCATTCGTGTTGTGTGTGCGCGACAGATATACGAGAGATTCGTCTGGAGCGCCACAGTGATTGGTACCAATTTTACGCAAAATAATAATAAATTCTTCAACCGCTTTTATTGTTCAATCGCAAATATTTGATAATACCGCAACGTGTCGGGTCTAATCCAACTTTATGTGAGTGAGTACCATTAGAGCTACTTGAAGAAAGTGCTGGCCAGCTGAAGACCAGCAGGAGTGTTAGAACAGGGTAAGTCTTTAAAGGTGCCGTTTTAAGATCAATCCGTTGACACTTCATTTTTAAATATCTCGTAAAGAGTGGCTGAAATCATTACATAGGAATAACAGAGTATCATACAGGCGAGGCGAGGCGGTACGTTAAGGTGTCTGAAATCAACAACTGGTTTACCAGCATTCCCTTCGGAGAAAAGGTACATCGAGAATATAAACTAGCCACGATTGTTGTGGTGAGATTAACTCCTAGGTGTAACAAAATATACATTTCTATTTCTAATAACTCAGTTTTGCAGTTTCTAATTTCCTCGTATACTAATAATAAATGATATTGTATCTGCTCGCTAGGTCGCACCACCTATATTAAGTGTGTTTAAAATATTAAATATCTGAATTTGGTATAAAACGTTTTTTGTTGGGTTCGCGATAGCAAATATGAATTATTTGTCTCTCATTTCTATTTGCACACGAATACTGGCAGCTCTTGGCTTTGTAAACTGAATTTACAATAATATATTGTCAAAGTTGTTACGGCTTAGTGTCACGTAATTTTACTAAGAAAATTATCAAATAATATGAAATGTTAATTAGAACTTTTATTTTCAGTATTTGTAAAAACGTAAATAGAATAAAACCCCCCAACATATTGTCGAAACGTACGTTTGATTTGCGTACGAACAACCCCTAATAAAAACAAAATAGTCTTATTGTTTCATAGGCTAAACAGACCGATCGTCGAGCCGCAAAACACACACCCAATCGCGAACATTTACCGGGTGTTGTAGGTGCGCTGCCCCATCGATGCGTTCTCTCTCTTTTCGATGCTGTCTCTTTGCATCCTCATGTCGTCGACGCTGATCTGCAAAACTTGATGACCCTTGTAAATGCTACGGCTCCATCTCGGTCGGTCGTTCGCGATCTGCTCCCAGTTCCTCTTCACATCTAAGCCACACTTCTTCATGTTGGTCATTAGAACATCCTTGTACCTCTTTTGCTGCCCTCCCTGACTTCGTGAACCGACCTTATGCTGTGAATAAAGCATTCTCTTTGGAGGGCGTTCCGTTGGCATGCGGATTACGTGGGCAGTCCATCGTAGCTGGTTGCTTACAATCATCGCCTCAATGCTAGTTGATTCAGCTGATGTTTGTTTGTCGGTCCTACCATTTGATTCCAAGAATTCTTCTGAGATATCGTTGATGGTACTTCTCTAGGGTTTTTAAATGCCGCCGAGAAGTGGTCCAAGACTCACAGCTATACGTAAGGGTAGGAACTACAATAGCATTATACACTCGCAACTTAGTTCGAAAGTAAAAGTTATGATTATCGAAGACTTTCGTCCTCAGTCGGCCAAAAGATGCGCTTGCCCATCTTCTACGATGCTGAATTTCATCATCGATATTTGCGTTCGCCGCGAGAATGCTGGCGAGGGAAGAGAAACTCTCGATGGTTTAAACTCTGTCTCCGTTAACTCGAATATGTGGTGGAACAACCATAGTGTTTGGTGCAGGCTGGTAGAGAATCTGTGTTGTTAAGCTTTCGTTCTTTTTTCATTAATTCTGTCAGTAGTCTCGGAATTATGGCATATTCGTTTACAAATCTTCTTAACCTAGGAATCGTTTTACTTCATGTATTGATTTTGGTGTAGCGAAGTCTTCGATTGTTTGATTTTTATTTTTCCCGGTTTTAAACCTTGCTTGGTTATTATAAATCCCAAATAATTTACTTTAAATTTAAATTTAAACTCATAAGGTGCATTTGTAAGACCAAATATCATACGTTAAAATTCGCCTGTCTCATCTTCTGTAATGAATGTTGTCGTCTTTGATGCTTCTGGGGTTAGTTTCAGTTGCATGTAACCATTTACTAAATCTAACTTCGCAAAGACTTTATTACCTGCTAGCATTTCGAACTGTTGGTGTATATTGGGTATTGAAAAATTCGTTCTTTCTGTTTGTCTGTTCAATTTACGGTAGTCGACAACTAGTCGGGGCTCACCGTTCTTTTTTCGTACTAACAATACTGGAGATGCATATGGGCTGTTACTTTTTCTGTTTCTGTTACTAATCCGCATCTCTTTATATCAGCTACTAGGTCACTTATTATTTTTCTGTCTGCGGATGATGTTTTATACGGAGTACATCGCACAGGTACTATGTTGTCACCAATGTCAATTTCTGTTAAATTCGTACATCCTAGTTCTTCTAACTCTCTAAGTCATATAACTGTTGTTTTTGTTGTACACTGACTTCTTCTCCCGTCGATATCATTTCGATTGGCAACTCATTCTGTATCTGCATAATAAGATTATTTTCATCACAACTGATTTCGCCTGAAGGATTTATCCTCAACGTAGTATTTTCTTGACATGTAATCATTTGCTCACTCAGATTCAATACTCTCATTACAAATTGTTTACCTCCTTGATTAACTTCTGTTACGTTTGTGATTTATTATAGATCATTTAACTAGTGATTGTTCATATAAATAAAGAATCAAGATTTAACGTGATTAACTATTCATTTTTATTCAATTCTTCGTCGATTTACAATATCAACGTATATTGATAAATTACTCTTGACATTTACGTTTTAACATGACATACAAAGGAAATTAACATAAGGCGGGAACTTTAAATTATGAGTGTTTATTAGGTTTGTTCCAGATATGTTACAACATCAACTGTGTCTACCGAACTCGCTGCAACATATTTTGTTTTCATTATTTCGCAGTGCTTGGGTACTAAACTGTCTATATCGATTTCGTTGAACGGATATTCGTCTGCTAGTCCGAAATATAGTTTGTCGCCTTTTCGCATAATTATATGGCTTAATTCTGAAAATGTTCTGCCAATTAGGATAACTGTGTTCTGTGCAACGTCAGGTACTATTAAAATTGCGACTGAGTTAGCTGTTACACCGTCAATTTGCAAGTCACAGATAATCTTGCCTCTAGTACCTAAACACTGTTGGATTGTTCTGATTTCCAAATCCGAATAACGGCTGTTTATCGACTAATTTTCTGAGTTTCAATTTATTAACTAAGCTCTCTTTAACTGTGCATACTGAGCTTCCTGTATCGATGAGACCATCAAGTTTTATTTGTTCATTTAAAATAACAGTTCTGGTAAATTTTTCGTGCTTTTGCGCATTTTCATTAACTGTCTGAACTGAATTTGCTGGTTTCTTCTTGTCGGGACGTTGACTTAGGAAATGTCCTTCTTTTTTGCACCCAAAACATACAGCCTGTGTCTTTTTGCAAACTTGTGCCATATATTTCGATAATCCACATTTATAACATTTTCTTATTTTGTCTTTATTTGGGCTTTTGTCAGTTTCCCTTGAATTTTCTTTAATTTCGTCGATACTACTTGGTTTTTTTGTCCCAGTCATCATTTGAGGTTTATGCGCAGTATGGACTTTTTCCACTGATAAAATATCTTTTAACAAACCGTCGAAGTCGTAGTGTGGTTTTGTTATGAGGTTTGCTGCAATACTACGATAATATAAACCACTAAGTATTTCTTCTTTTATATCACGTAAATCCAAATCAATTGCTAAACATAAGTCTAGCTTCTCATAAAAATAAGCGGTAGTAGACTCATTTTTATGTTGTTGGCGTTTCATGTTATCCCATTTTTCTGACAATTACAACGTTTGTCCAAATGATTTCTTGAATTCGCTCTTAAAATCTTCCCAGTTATTTATTTTATCTGCTTTCGTTCTGTACCAGTATATTGCTGTACCGGTTAAATGCGCCGTCGCAAGTGTGTACGATTGTGGCCATCGATTTAGTGTCGCACTTGTGTCAATGCTTTTTCCTTCCTTGCTTGATATCCTTATCTGCAACGAAATATCCAATAACTTTGGACAAATCAGGCATAACGTGGAAATTTGACGTCGTTGGTTCTGCATTTTCCGTGTTTGTTGGAGTTAATCTCTATAAAACTTTTTCAAACATTTCATCTCTTCGTCGTCCGTCTTGTATTAAAATATCCAGCATTCGTTGCATTATTTTAACACTAAAATATATAAATACAAAATAATATACATGTCTAAAATACGTTTTCCAAGAGCTAATCTTCTTATTACTCACTTATTTTATTCTTAACATTTCCTCTAACATTAAGTAGGTTCAAAGTTTTAAAACTGTTTCAACGTCTAAAACTTGAAAACTATAGTTTTCAAACTGTCTTTATATACACATGGAGATATTGGATATGAAGGGCGAAGAAAAGTTTCCCTCAAAAGTTTTACCCCATTGTATCTTTGTTAATTAATATGAGTGCGCCCCATAATATTAATTAATACGTCCACACTCTCTTATATCTATCTACATTATACACTAATGTGTATTTCAACCAAAATCCGTTTTTTTTTGCATTTACCGAGGCATTTACTGTTTAAATTGTGTTATATACAGTTACAGTGTGACGTTATTTTTACTTTTACTAAAAAAGCTGTTAAAACTCTTTCAGTCATCCGTAGGTTAAAAATTTAAAAGTGTCCCTACCTAGGGACATGATATTGAATGGTACTAAATGAAACAATTTCATCATTTTGAGATCTATGTATCGTAAAAATGTGTGCTTGGCCCCATCTCTGTTTCGCGCTCATCACTAATGTTTTACATTTAGTGGATAAACTGTTGTAAACAAGCATGGTTTTGTTATTATAGCAAAGTGTATTGGAAAATTGTTTCAAAATAAGTGGTTTATTTTATTATTTGGTAAGAAATATGTGTTATTGTTACTGTAGTAATGCATAAGACGTATTCTAATGCCAGTTTACTAAGATACGGGGTCGGCTTTTTGCACGCAGGGACAAAATTACTTTACTTTTACTTTTGTCATAAATAAAAACATGTTTATACAACATAATATAAAATGAGTATTTTTGAACAAAAAAAAAACTGTTTATTAGATCATGTCAAAACACTGGAAAGCGTCCCTTACAGATGAATAACTTTTACAATATCTAGAAAATGATTCTGACTCAGATATTCCTCTTATATCTGATGAAGAAGATACTAGTGGGAACTGTGAAAGCCCAAATCCAGCGGATAATGACATTTTTGAAGATTTGAACCTTAAGGTTGAAGAGGAAGATGAAGAAGATGACACAGAAAATGGTCACCCAGACAATTTAGAAGACAATCCGGAGCGCGATTTTTTTGAAAATGTTTAAGTATTTCAAAAGGAACATGGAGTGACTAAAAAGTGCGAAATTACATGGATGAAGGATGTTGCTTTTAATACTAGAAAAATGGCACAAAGCCGGTTTTGGTGCTGAACCTGTTGTGGAAATTCAACATCCTATCGATTTTTTATGCGATATGTACCTGAAGAACTTTTCCAGCAGATGACAGACAAAACTAATTTGTATGCCACCCAGAAGAATATAGCCCGTTTTCCCGCAACAACCGTACAAGAAATAAAAACATTCATTGGCGTCCACATCTCCATAGCAAAATTGCAATTTCCACGAGCCCGTATGTATTGGAGCTCACAATACGGAATTCCACTAATCAAGGATGCTTTAGCTCTAAACCGATTTTTCAAACTTCGACAAACGGTCCACTTGGTAGATATTAATGACAGGCCAGAAAGTAACCGTGACAGTTTATGGAAAGTGCGTGATTTAATAATAATAATAATAATAATAATAATAATTCCGTTTATTTGCAAAAAGAAAAATATAGAAAACAATACAAAATTTTATAATTTATACAATATTTAGTCTTAAACTTATTTGCAAAAAGGGTTAGGAGGCAGATAATCTGGTATTTAATCCTAACCCAAAGGTATACGAATAGAAGAAAAAAAAAAAACATACATGAATAAAAAGAACTAATTCTGGCAGTAGCACAACCTGACTACAAAAAAAATCTTTCATTATAATTAAGTAAACGAAATAATACAGACATTAATACTTAGTGTAGGTTAGCAAATGAGAAGACTTGTTATATAATTCAGTTTCAATACAAGTGAAACAAAAAATTTCTGTATGCTGCTCTAAATGCATTTAATTTTAAAAATTTTAAATGAGAGGGCAATCCATTATGCAAAGCGTAGACATTATAAGAAAAACATCTCATAAACAAAGAAGTACGATGTGGAGGAGGTGAAATCATCCCTCGGAACCTCAAGCCCAGAGTATGAACATCCGATCGAAACTTAATTTTCCTAAACAAATACGGAGGCGATTTATGCATGATAATTGAGTGAAAAAGATATGCGGAGTGTAGCCTCCGTCTATGTTCCATGTTAAGCCACAGAGCATCAGTCAACTTAAAGCTTACCGGCTGAAATTTGCGGATACCAAAGATATACCTCAGACAAGCTTTCTGCAATCGTTGAATTCTGTCTCTATCCGCTCTCAAAAGGCAGGGATCGTACAAGACATCAGCGTAATTAAAGTGCGATAACACTAAGCTATCGGTTAATTTTATTTTTAGTTTTTGCGGCAAAATGTGTCGTAGTGGATACAGCATTTTTAAATTATAATAGCCTCTCTGAAGCATTTTACCGACATGATCCGAAAATCTCAGATGGACGTCCACATATACTCCAAGATTCCGAGCAACCGCAACAGATCCAATTTGTTGATTATTTACGTTAATGCTAAGATTGCGTTCAGCATACTCCCTAAACCTTCCGAAAAACATGACGTGAGATTTAATTGGATTAATAGTTAATTTATGGCGATCGGAAAGGTCCACCAGTTTTTTCAGGTCCTCATGAATAATGTTGCTTATAGTGTTTAAGTCAAAGGTTTCGAAAGAGAATTTGAGTTGGGTGTCATCGGCATAAGCATATGATGTGCAGTTTTGTAAACAGGCTGTAATGTTGGCTGAGTACAAGCAGTAAAGTAGTGGAGCCAAGACTGAACCCTGCGGTACTCCGCTATGAATTCTACCTAGCTCTGATTTACCTTTATTTGTCTGAACGTACTGGATCCTATTGTTAAAGTAATTATTAAGCAGGTTTATTGAATATTCTGAAAATCCTAAAAAATGTAAAATTGAAAATAAGGTATTGTAATTTATTTATCAAAAGCTTTACTATAATCTAAAAGGATTAATGCGGTTGTTCTTCCAGTATCGATATCATGAACAATGTCGTCTATTAGATCTAAAAGCGCCGTGGTGCAACTGTATCCCTTCCGAAAACCCGACTGTCTTATAGGCAAAAGATTAAATTTCTTGACGTGCTCATAGATTTGATTATACATGATTTTTTCTATTACCTTAGAGAGTGGAGACAGAATAGCGATAGGTCTTAAATCATTTAGTGTAGATGCATTCTTATTCTTAGGTAAAGGGAAAATTTTAGAGACTTTCCAAATGTCTGGAAATGCACCCGATAGTATACAAGAGTTTATAATATTAAGAAGGTAAGGCAAGATAAAAGGACAGCAAAGCAGAATCATGTCAATAGACACCTCGTCATAACCAGTAACCTTAGACTTGACTTTTAAAATAGCATTAATTAGAGTTTGTTCGTCAACGGTAACGAATTCGAACAGCTCCGAAAACTGCTGCTGAGTATTTGTTAAATAGTAGTTAATCAGATCGTTATCGGCATCACTACCACTAACATGTTGCAAGAAATAATCATTAATGGTTTGAGGAGAATTTAGTGAATACGGCAGCTCCGCCAGAGATCCATCCTTGCCAACCCCAAGGTTTTTCAATTTTTGCCACAGAGTTTTTTGTCTATTTGCATTATTTTTAACAGTGTGCTCCAGGAAAGCCTTTTTTTCGCGATCTATTGCACCCGTCAGTTCATTTTTTAGTGTCTTATAAAAATTCCAGTCAGCTGGTAATTTTGAGTTTTTATATTTTTTAAACGCTCTTTTTTTTAGTTGGATCATTTTCCTAATAGTAAAAGTTATCCAGGGTTTAGATCTCTTTCTACAAGTTATAGATCTCTCCGGTGCGTTATATCACCCTATACTGCTGAGTCCATAATAATAGTAAACTCATTCCAAGAAGCTGTACACATGGAAGGGGCTGCCTGAGTACCCAATGTTACATTTTTTATTCAGTCTGTATGAAGCTCTATAGTAATTAAGTTGTAATAATAATAATTGTATTTCTAATGTTCTTTCGTAATTGTTCAAATAAATAAAAGTTTGTATTTTTAAAAAGGTGTTTAACTTATTAAGAAAGTTAACTGGCGCAGTCGGTAGGATAATTCGGGATCAAAACGTATCGAACGGATTGATTTTTGCTCTGCAATTAACCGAATTTTCGAACAGTTGTTTCGTTTGGACAAAGTGTTGTGACAGTGGACTTTCATATCTTTGAAGTCGCGTCTATCGTAGGCACACTACAAAACCTGTACTAACGGGCATCGAAATTTGGAACCGCATCGTACAAATTTGCGTGGCAACGATTTTCTGCGTAAGACAAAAATCGCTGAAACAGAAACGTTACACATACGATACAGGAATGTTTATAGCAGTCGCTATACTAGTAATGTAAGTGCAATTTAGCGTTAATGTTTAGTGATAGTGAAAATTCAGATTCGCCTTCAACAGACTCACAACCTATCCTTAATCAAAACACTCCTTTAAACCTTAGTAGACCATTAGTAAGACCTCCTATTTTAAATCTAGAAATAAGAACTCCTAACTTAAGTTTAGGAAATAATCAAATAATGGCTTTTAAACCTGAATATCTTAATTGCATCCCAGATTTTGACGGAAATCCTAACGATTTAAATAGATTTATTTCTGTAAGTGAATCAATTATCGCACAATTTTATGACATAACTAATGTTAATAATTTTGAAAATGTTTATCTGTTAAATTCAATCATAAATAAATTAAAAGGTTCAGCAAGAGTTGTAGCTAACATTCAAAATGTTAGTAGTTGGAACGATCTAAAAACATTATTAACGAATCATTTCTCAGATCAAAGAGACGAATCATGTTTAAACAGAGATTTAGTTATGCTTAAACAACAAAATAACGAATCTTCTCAAAATTTTTATGATAGATGTTTACACATTTTGAATTTACTTTGTAGTTATATAAATATTCATGAAACTACAGAACACGCCAAATTATTAAAATTAAAATTATATCAAGATTTAACTTTAAGAACCTTTCTATCTGGTTTAAAAGAACCATTAGGGACCACTATTCGCTGTATGAAACCTATTAATTTAGCTCAAGCTTTACAATTTGTGAATCAGGAAGATAACATTCATTATTTTCAAAATTTTAATAAACCAATATTTAAAACACAAGGGCCACCTATAAAACAAACTTTTCAACAAACCCCAATTGATGCACATTTTAATAATTTTAGACCACAACATCAACTTTCTCTAAGACCTAATTTTCAACCTATACAACCAAGACCTTATTTCCAAAATAACCAATCTCATAGATTTAATTATAACCAACAACCCTTCGGACAAAATAATACAAATACCAATGTATTTAAGCAAAACGCTAACGAACAATTTCCTAAACCCACACCGATGAGTATATCAACAACTCATACAAACCAAAAACCTTCTACTTCATTTCAAACAAAAGATTTCTTTAAATCCAACCAACCCCCACCAAAACATTATACTGTAGAAGAACTGTATAATATCGAAGCTAACACAGATTTTTATAACGACAATCAATTACAAGAACAGGAAACACATCAATATCAAAACGAAGATTTTAGTTCAAATACTGACAATAATTATTTTGAGACCTATTACGATTATTTACATAACAGCGATCATGAAACTGTCGAAAACACTGAACGAGATTCAATAACTATCCCTGAAGAAAATACACAGGATTTTCAGGAAAACTCATCTGAAACTAAACCAGATATAGCAATAGACAAAATTTGTATTAACATGACAAATCTAAGTGAACTCCCATACATTATTTTTCCCGAACAAAATATAAGAATTTTAATAGATTCCGGATCAACCAAATCTTTTATTAATCCTAACATTGCTGAAAAATATTTCCATAATTCAATTAAATATGATCCATTCTTAGTGTCAACCGTTTTCCAAGAATCAGCACACAAGTACAGTGCATCCATGCCAGTACCAAATATTTTTAAAATACCGCACAAATTAGATTTAAAATTTTATTTATTTAAATGTCACAGTTATTTTGATGGCTTATTGGGCTTAGACAATTTGAAGTTGTTACAAGTTCAGCTAGATTTTAAAAACGATTTTATTATAACACCTTTTACGAAAATTAAACTAAATTATCATTCTACTAAAAATCAAATTAATTTAATCACAATATCATCTAGATGTGAACAAGTTATTCAAGTTAAAACACCAATTAAAAATGGTGACATAATACCATATCAACCGTTTCAAAATTGTGAAATCCCAGAAACATTAACTACAGCTAAAAACGGATTAGCTCTCACTACTATAGTTAACAATACGGCAAAACCAAAAATATTTGATATACGTTGAGAAGCCTGACATAACTAACCTTACAAACATTGAATTACATAACCTTGAAACAGACTTACAGCACGAATTAGACTTTTCCGAAATACATACAAAGGACTTTTGGAACCAAATTGACGAAAGTAAAAGAGAATCATCAGATAATGGATTCCAATCAGAAAGTTTTGATAACCAAGGAAATTCCAGCCTGAATAAACCCCCAAATTCAACCATATATAGAGATGATAAAATGTCGCTACAAGTAAATGTAGACGAAGACATAAACCTTGACCTACCCCAATTCCTAGACGCAAATATACAACCAAATAAAAACGAAAATTTACATAAAAGTGACGATGGACATACTGTACATTCTAATTCCAATCAAAATCCTTTATTTGAAATTCCTATAGTAGACTATCCGATAAACCATGCTAAAAACCAAATATTCATAGATACTGTTTTGCATTCTCCATCTCCACCTAAAAGACTACTCTTATATGAAACTAAGCAACGAATTAAAGTTCAACTCTCTGAAAATAATTTCGAACAAGACACTATTAATTTTGTGAAAAATTATATTTCTCCTGATGTTACTTATGTATATTTCGAAAAACCTGATACTTATAAAAAATTTTCTGTTATCTTGCAACGTGTGTTTTCCTCTAATGCATTGAAATTAAGAAAATGTAATGCGAAGCTCATTGACGTAACAAATAAACATAATATACAAGATATTATTCATATGAGTAATTTAAAACGTCCCTTGAGGAACGTTTATTCATTTGATGTTAACTAAAAAATATTTAAATACACAGTTTAATATAGGCACTTACTTAAGTTACATAAACTAGTTGTTTACACATTTTTCTTACTTACATTACAGACTTCCAGGAGTTCACGGACTCTCAGAAACCATTACGCAGCGAAACCTTAACAACAACCTTGGTCTAATTCCAATGAAGATAGGCAGTGGGAAAATTACAAAATTCTCACATTCTATTATATTTAATTATGATCTTAATTCTATTTTGAACGAAGTTGAAAATTTAAACATAAAATCAAAATTTCTTACTAGTACGATTAATAAAAACACCCAATACCAAAATGATAGTTCAAATTATTTAAAAATTTTATATTTTATCAAAGAGAGGGTACAAGACAAATTAAATGAAATAGTGCCCCAAAGAATCAGAAACAAAAGAGGTATAATAAACGGTTTAGGCTCTGTATTTAAATCAATCTCTGGCAACTTAGATGCGTATGATGGTGAAAGATATGATTCATTAATAAAAGAACTTCAGAAGAATCAAAACGAACTCTCTTTAGCTGTTAAAACACAAAATACACTCTACTGAAACTATGAACAAATTTAACAACGCAATTCAACGGATAAACCATAATGAAAAATTGTTAGAATCAAGAATAAATAAAATTTCTCTAATAGTAAAAGGAAGTGTTTATAGGGAGAATAGCTTTTATATTAAAGATGTTATAACTCAAATAATAAATATGTTTGAGATAATTGAATCAATCTTACAGGATATTGAAAACTCTATAGCTTTCGCAAAACTTGGATCAATGCATCCTAGCATTATTAAAACAAAGGAATTATTTAATGTTCTTAAACCAATAGAATCAAAACTTAGCTCCGATACAGTACCAATAAATCTCACTCTTGAAAACATCCCAATAATAGAAAAGATAATAATTAAAATAAATTGTTTTATATTCAATAATAAAATTACCTATATTCTTCATCTTCCTATAACCTATTCTGAAACCTTTAATCTATACCACCTTTATTCTATTCCTACACCTTTTGAAGGTCAGTTTAAGGCGATTGTTTTAAAAAATAAATTTCTCGCGAAAACTAAATTGCACTACGCATTTTCTGGTACACCCTGTATGGAAATGGTTCCACAAACGTTGTATTTATGTGAAATGGAAATACAAGACTACGCAGAAATCAAAGACAATCCTTGTGAAGTTCAATTACTAGAATATAAAACTGCTTCTTCATGTAAACAAACTCAAGTCACCATACCGAAGCCTACATTTAAAAGGCTTAGTGAATCAAATCAGTGGTTAGCCTTCCTACCAGTAACAGAATTGGCTACCCTAAAATGTCTAAGTCAAGAAGAAACAATCGAAATTAAAGGAACGCACCTATTCAGCATACCTCCAAAGTGCACGTTGAAAATTGCAACGGAAATATTAAAGAACGATGATGAAACGTTAATTAACATACCTCCAACATTATTTCCACAACTAGACTACTCAACTCCAAACACAGAAATTAAACTTCCATTCGAAAAATTAAATCTAGATGAAATTCAAGAAATCCACATTGGTAATCTTCCGTACGATCCAAAACTTCACTTTCTGCCAGTGACGAGAAACTTGAATATTTGGTCAATCACTGCGTTTTTTATAATTGTGCTAATGTTCAGTTATTTCGTTTATCGAAAATATAAACAGTGGTGTTGTAAAAGACATTCAACAAATCAAGAAGAACCTGGAATCAACCTAGCTAATGTTCGACTCCCTCAGTAACCCTTATGAGTCGAAACTACGAGGGGAGGCGTTATATCACCCTATACTGCTGAGTCCATAATAATAGTAAACTCATTCCAAGAAGCTGTACACATGGAAGGGGCTGCCTGAGTACCCAATGTTACATTTTTTATTCAGTCTGTATGAACCCAACTAACAATTTAACTTTTTTAATTGCTGTAAGAACGTTTATAAAATATATTTTATAAAACACCCATTGTTTTATAAACATTTTCACAATGTTCTTACGCGCCTTATAAACACGAAAAAGGCGCAGATTTATAAAACAAATCGACTCGTTAACGGTTCTATAAATGTTGCTTGTTGCTATTATACAATAGTTTTTAGAACGTTTATAAATATCTAATAAAAATCAAATAAAACTGTTATAAAACAGTTTTATTATAGCTCTGTTACTAGAACAAAACGACATATTTGTAGAACTACTATAAAACTGTTAAAGGATATAAACGTTTTTTAAAATACCTTTTTACACAAAATTATTTTATAATTATTATGCATTGTTGTTGGTACACATTAATAAAATCTGAACAATCATGGAGGTAAAAATAATATAAAACGCTATAATACCTACCCAATAATGAATAATAAAATAAGTGAGATAAAATTCATCCATGAGCAGATTTGGCTGCGAAACAAAATTTACTGTTAAATATATTGTATATTATTACTAAAATTTTAATGCGCCTCGCGAATTATGTAAATTAATGAATTTAGATTTTATAAATTATATAAAATTTTTTTTTTATTGTCACTTATTGTTGAAAATAATCTTTTGGGAGATCCTTCATTATGTAATGACTGATTCTGTATACCTTATTAGCTAAGATAACACAGGCCAACAAAATGAAAAAAAAAAATTGGTGCCAGAAATCTAACATCTGATTTTAGATGTTTTTAATGTGCTGATTCCAAAAATGCCACCAGATTTTTTCTATCAGCTCTAGTTTTTGAGATACACGTTACAGGTTAAATGATATATTTTTTTCTGATAAAGGACAACAAATAAAGAGATAAATATGTACTTAATCGTCAAAATAGGAATTTCCCAGAATCTAATTAGCCAAATGGATACCTGGAATTGTCCCTGACCCAATGTTCCTATACTAGGAACTACTCAATACAATGCTCTTACTTACTTTTATACCTGTAATTGCCTATGACCCGATCCTTCTATACCTGCTTGGCTGTACTTGATTTAGTATATTACTGAGTTTTCCCAAGTAAAGTTGTGCTATCATTTTGTGTAAATTTTGGTCGTTTTGTAGTATCAAGACACTAAACTGAAACAATGGCATCCACAAGCAGACGTACCTGTGCAAATCATCCCGATGTTTTTTGTTATGTGTGTGGTGAATACACTTTGAAAGAGAGCAGAAAAAGGATTTCTGACTTTGTGAAAAGAGCTTATCTTGCCTATTTTGGCGTTCATTTAGGAGATCAAGATAAATCTTGGGCCCCACATTTCATATGTAAAACATGTGTTGAACATTTGCGACAGTGGACAACTGGAAAGAGGAAGTGCCTAAAGTTTGGTGTACCAATGGTTTGGAGAGAACCGCGGAACCATCATGACGACTGCTATTTTTGTCTCGTTAATATTAAAGGCATAAATAGAAACAATAGACACAAATGGACATATCCTGATCTAGATTCTGCAAGAAGGCCTGTAGTGCATTCGGAAGAAATACCCGTTCCATCATTCAGCAGTCTACCCAAACTGACAGAAGATGATACAGAAACATCAACGTCTGACGAAGTTAAAAGAATTCAATCAGAAAACGACAGCGATTTTGAAGCAGATTTAGCAACTCCGCAGTGTTTCAATCAAGAAGAACTAAACGATCTTATAAGAGACCTGAATCTCTCAAAGGAATCCGCTGAATTACTTGCATCCAGATTAAAAGAAAAAAATCTACTTTGTCGAGGTACTAATATTACATTTTATCGTAAAAGAGATAAGGATCTGCTGCCTTTTTTCACTCAGGAAAATGACTTGGTATTCTGTAACAATATAAAAGGGCTCTTAGAAAAAATGGGTTTGCCTGAATACACTCCAGATGATTGGCGCCTTTTTATTGACAGTTCAAAACGTAGTTTAAAATGTGTTCTTTTACATAACGGTAACAAATATGGCTCAATTCCTATTGGTCATTCTACTACCATGAAGGAAGAATATGAAACAATAGCATTAGTTTTGAGAAAAATTAAATACGAAGAACATCAGTGGTCAATTTGTGTTGATTTAAAAATGATTAACTTCCTCCTTGGACAGCAGAGTGGTTATACAAAATATCCTTGTTTTTTGTGCCTTTGGGACAGCAGAGCTAAAAATGAGCACTGGGTTAACAAAAATTGGCCTTCAAGAGATGTCATGATTCAAGGAATACAAAACGTGATCAACGAACCTTTGGTTTCAAGAGAAAAAATCTTACTTCCGCCCTTGCATATCAAGCTAGGCCTAATGAAGCAATTTGTGAAGGCCTTAAATCGAGATGGAAATTGTTTTGGGTATTTGTCACGTAAATTTCCTGGCATTAGCACGGAAAAACTAAAAGCTGGTATATTTGATGGTCCTCAAATAAGGCAACTTGTTAAAGATCCACAATTCACCACATCAATGAACGAGACTGAATCTAACGCTTGGAGTTCATTTGTTCAAGTAGTACAAAATTTTCTTGGCAATCATAAAGCAGACAATTACGTAGAATTAGTGGAAACTATGCTTTCAAATTTTAATATTCTCGGCTGTAACATGAGTATAAAAGTTCACTACCTCCACAGCCACCTAGATCGTTTTCCAGAAAACTTAGGTGATTGTAGTGAAGAACAGGGGGAAAGATTCCACCAGGATATTAAAACTATGGAAGATCGTTATCAAGGACGATGGGATAGCCACATGATGGCGGACTACTGCTGGAGCCTTCAGCGAGACTGCCCTAGTAAACTCCATTCTAGAAAATCGTATAAAAGAAAATTTTTATGTGATTAGTGACTAATGTAATTATGTAAATTAAGTTTTTGCAATAAATACTTAAATCCATGTGTCTTTGTTTTTTTTAACTGTCAATAGTAATATTATATATTATAACAGTTATAACGTAAATTATAAATAACAATTTTTTAAAAAATCTCAAAAACTAGATCTGATAGACAAAATCTGAGAACCTTTTTACATTCTGCATCCAAAAATTACTCAGGAACAGTTAAAAAATCGCAGGCACCAAAATGTGTGTTGGCCTGTGTAATTTTACAAATTATAAAAAATATTAATTTTAAAAGTTTGGTCAACATGGCTAACAATTTAAAGAAACCAAAAATGGCTTCTTCCTTATACGATGCTTATAAAACAAAATTATCTCAACCCAGACGAGTATGCTCTTTAAATAGCTATTACAAAATAACTGCAGAATTGTTTTATACAGGGGCGTATTCGTTAAAAAAACATAAATCTCATAATATTTTAAGTGCAAATAAAATGTAATATAAAATTAATATTACCTGAAACCCCTTTGATAGCAGAAGAATGATATGATTCTTTTATATCTATCATAATATGGATACTAGCCAAAATATAAGTTGGTATAGTACGACACAGTTAAGAATGATACACTTTTATATGGATAGCCCATTTAAAAGCGTATATTAACTGTGTCGTACTATAGGTACCTATGTTTTATGTAAACGTGAAGAATTTTTTATAAACCAGTTATGGAGTAAAAAAAATATATTTCACTAAGCTTGATAATGAATAATGAAGCTAATTACAAGTATTTTTCTTGAAGTTTTATGTATTTAGTAATCGTTTGCCGTTAATTTAAAATAAATTAATAGTAAAACAAACTAAAACAAGCTTGGAGATAAATGCTCTAAAAAATCAAAATTTAATTAAAAGGTGCTGCAAAAAATATACAAGATAAAATGTATAGAAATTAATCAAGTCTAGTCCTGTCTACTTGAAGTATTCGTGCTTGATACTTTGATGCTTGTCTGAGTCGCCGCCGTGTGTCGCATCGTCTCAATATTGGAATAATAATAAAATAGTAAACAGAGTTTTACAAAACAAACTTTAACATGTTTTATAAAAGCTTTTGATGGGTTCTTATAAAACAAAATGCTTTTATAGTTACTCTCTTATTAGCTTTTACGGGAGTAATTTAAACATAACCTAAATTGAGCCCTTTGTTTATGTTATGTATGTTATAACTTATAACTGCCGTTATTAAAACGGTTTGTTGAGTGTCTTTAAGAGAGTTCGAGGATCTTGAGGTAGAAAAGTTGGCATGTGTTTATTGAGTATAGCAAAAAGCTTCTTTTGGGAAAAATGCGGAACATTATTTGATACTGCCCATGTTCGCATGTTTTCTCTTAGTTTTGCATTTTTTTCTAGCTCACTTGTGCTTGAAGCATGATATTGATCACCAATTCTCTATTTCGGCTACCCGCTCACCATCTAGTAATAATTCCTCCTGAGAATTTATCAGTCTTCAAAATATTTGATGTCTTATAAATTGTCATTAATTTGATTAGATTCCATTACAGTTTGCTACTCTTTATTATAGTCACTAATGTTTTCCCTTTGATAATTTATAATATTGTAATTAATTTTCTATTAAATGCACAACTGCTTTTCGTTTGGACATTTTAAACCTGTGTATGATATAACAATAAATATCAGTTGAAAATAAATAAGACTATGTTATACAGGGTGGTCCAACGAAAAGTTTGCACCTAGCTTTTCTCTTTTTTTTTGTAGTCGAATGCGAAAATGCTCGGACACGTCGATTTTGCTTTTGAGGGGGACACATTTTAAACATATTTTTCGATCTGCGCCTTTAACCCCCTAGCGGGGGTGAGTAACAACCCTAAAATTTTAAATGGAAAGAGGGGTCTAATGACATATCATTTGAAAGGACACAAAATTGTCTTTCTAATGATACCCTATTTGTCGAATTTTACTAAAACAGTTAATACGAAAACGACTTTAAAGACATTAAGCCGATAATTTTGGTATTAATGAGAAATACAAATAAGTTTTAATTATTACGACTGAAAACAACTACAATCATTTCTAAATTATTTACTTTGAAGAAAAACGGGATTTCAAAAACACTATCTTATTTATCAGAACTAAATTCCTCACTAATCGTTTGCGTTTTTTGTTGAAATAAAAACTGCAGATACGTGTAGGAAAAGAATTTACACCGTTTATTTTAGTCTTTTCATTGATTCAGTTTGGTTGCTTCTCAAGTTATTTTACTTTTACCGTACAAAATGATTTATTCCATTCTAGAACGAGTTGAAATTGTTAAACTTTATTTTCAAAATAATAGTAGTGCTAGACTTACGGCTCGCTTATTTAATGAGAGACATCCCGATAAAAATGTGAATGATGTGTACGTTGGCAAGTTAGTTAAAAAGTTTGTAGATACCGGATCTGTCTGTAATGTAAAACACCAGCCGCAGAAACCGATCAGAAATGAAGCTGTGGAAGTCGCTGTTTTAGGGCATGTTGAAATGGATCATAGTCAAAGTACCCGTCAACTAGCTGAAGCCTCAGGTGTCTCCCGTTCGTCCATAATACGAATTTTAAAAGCGTACAAATTTCATCCGTACAAAATCAAATTAGTACAGGAACTAAATGAGGATAATCCTGATAGAAGGCTGCAATTTTGTGAAGCAATGAGCCAGCGTTTAATTGAAGATCCGCAATTATTATTTAACATTTGTTTTTCCGACGAATGCACATTTTATTTGAATGGAGCTGTAAATAGGCACAATTGCCGTTACTGGGATGACAGTAACCCACATTTATTCCGTGAGGTTCATACCCAGTATCCTCAAAAAATAAACGTCTGGTGTGGCATATTAGGAAATCATATTATAGGACCACTTTTTATTCCTGGAAATTTAACTGGTGAAGTGTACCTAAACATGCTTGAAGACACAATTGATCCTTTAATAACACAAATAATAGAAGATGACCAAAATCATACTGCTGATCGGCTTTATTTCCAGCAAGATGGAGCACCTCCGCACTATGTGGCTCCTGTAAGACAGTTCTTAGATGACCGGTTCCCTGGACGGTGGATTGGAAGGAGGGGCCCAATTGAATGGCCTGCCAGGTCACCGGATTTATCGCCTTTAGACTTTTTTCTTTGGGGGCACTTAAAAAATAAATGTTTTGCCACGAAGCCCGAGTCCATAGAAGATCTTCGCCAACGCATTACAGAAGAGTGCAGAAACATAACACCTGATATGCTACAAAATGTTAGAAATAGATTTGAACAAAATCTGTATTATTGTATGGAATCAAATGGGTCACATTTTCAACATTTGTTAATGTAACGTTTTAATAAATCAATTTAACAGCTTGTTTACTTTTTTTACAAAGCAATGTTAAAACTAACAAACATTGGAATGTACTAACGATTGCAGGTGTTTTCACTCGCAATAATTAAAACTTATTTGTATTTCTCATTAATACCAAAATTATCGGCTTAATGTCTTTAAAGTCGTTTTCGTATTAACTGTTTTAGTAAAATTCGACAAATAGGGTATCATTAGAAAGACAATTTTGTGTCCTTTCAAATGATATGTCATTAGACCCCTCTTTCCATTTAAAATTTTAGGGTTGTTACTCACCCCCGCTAGGGGGTTAAAGGCGCAGATCGAAAAATATGTTTAAAATGTGTCCCCCTCAAAAGCAAAATCGACGTGTCCGAGCATTTTCGCATTCGACTACAAAAAAAAGAGAAAAGCTAGGTGCAAACTTTTCGTTGGACCACCCTGTATATTAGTTCTAGGTAATGTTTATGACAGCATTTTAATTTTATAAAATTTGCATTGGCAACATAAGTATTTATTTTTTTATTGTTTTTAATAAAATAACTAAAAAACAATTTTGTAATTAATAATTTGCGCACAAATTTGCTGCAGCAAACAAATCGCTCTTAATAACGACAATAAAAAAAACTATTTTATTATTACGAAACGTATTTTAACAGAATAATTTTATAATTGTTTTTAAAGGAACAAGTTAATCCAGACTAGTACTTTTACAAAATGCTTTTAAAACCAATTATCATTCGGAACAAATTCGTCCTATAAAAAATATTTTATAAACGTTTATAAAACTGTTACGATATCATATTTTATAACTATTTTATTATTTTGTTGTAAAAACGTTCTTAAAACAGTTTTTCTCACAGAAAAGTTTAACACAGCAGTTTTATCACCAAACGAACCTTTAAAAAACAAAAAAGTTTTTACTAAGCGGCAATAAAATAATTATAAAATATATTAGTTCTTTAAGAATGTCGAATTGCTAGTTGGGAAGCTCTCTAGTAATTAAGTTGTAATAATAATAATTGTATTTCTAATGTTCTTTCGTAATTGTTCAAATAAATAAAAGTTTGTATTTTTAAAAAGGTGTTTAACTTATTAAGAAAGTTAACTGGTGCAACAGTATCGAAAATGTTTAAGAGCATCTGATTAAAAATATCAACCTTTTGATTCACGTCATTTAAAAATAAAATTTGATCGAAAGGTGTGACTTCGAGTAAGTCCGAAATTAAAGTTTTATCAATTTGAGCAAGTTTCCTTGATTTGAATTGACGTTTCAGTGGTCTGCTTCTGCAGATTCCAAGATCACAATATACCAAAAAGTGATCAGATATGTTGAAGTCATCCCTGGCACCCGCTACAAAATCATCAATCTCAGCCGAAATCAAAATCACATCCAACAAAGAAGATGAAGAAGAAGTGACTCTGGTCGGATAATTTATGATTTGTTTTAAATTTAGATTTTCAATACATTTCAGAAAACTCTGAGTAGCATTGCCTTCAAAGTCCAACAAGTTAATGTTAAAATCACCCCCGCAAATCAATTCACTGCAATCCGAAATAAAATCTGAAAATTTAGACTCAATATTTTCAATAAATATTGACATATTACCCGCGGGTGGTCTATATATAGATCCAAAAATATATGTATCAGAGTGCAGTTTAAGTTTGATCCATATATCCTCAAAAGCACCGCTAATCTCTCTCGAAATTATTTCATAGTCTAGGCTTGCTCTCACATAAATACCCACTCCACCTCCTCTAGATGGCCTGTCCATGCGTACGAAGTTATAATCTTCAATTACCAAATTCTCATCGTTTATGCCATCATGTAACCACGTTTCGGACACTCCACTACAGTCGCAACGATTCTGTCTGATCAAATTCTTGACCTCTAAAAAATTACCCATTAATGACCTTACATTCAAAAACGAAAATGAAAATTGCCTCATCATTTGCAAACCCCAACCAAAACAAAAGAAATACAAAAAATAAAAAAATTAAAATCTAATATATTATACAAGTTGCGCTTAGTTAGATAATCATGAAATTAAAATTATGCGTATGTTTAGGCTTCCCTACTTTTAAGTACTTAAAAAGCTTAATTCGCTTCATTTGCTGTTCCCCTATCATAAAAAACAAAAGTTATACAATGTTATTTAAGTCATCCCGAGATTTTATATTGTACTTTCTACCATTATATTTTACAAAAATTTTGCCACTATTCCCGGCCTTCAATTTTTTGTTTCACCCAGGATAATAGCTCGTACTTTGCCTTGGTAAGATCTTCTACAATTACCATTCTTGTACCTTTTAATTTTTTCTTATTCTGGAAAACCTGATTTCGAACAATAGCATCAGAAAATTTCACTAAAATTGGCCTTGGTTTATTTCCGTTGGTCTTTGACCCCATTCTAAAACAGCTAACTGGTTGAATATTGCGCAATCCCAATTTATTTTCTATAATTTCCATAATTTCATTTGAAGTATTTTCTTTAGATTTTTCAGAAATTCTATAAAACCTCAAGTTAGTTAATTTGGACTGCTGTTCCAGCCATTCTACTGTATTATGCAGTTCTGAATTTTCACTATCCAGATCCACAACTTTTTTCTCTAACCTTGTGAGTTGTTGGTCTAAATTTTCTAGGCGGTCAACTATTTTATTTGTTATTTTATCTACCACTGCGTCCATAAAATGGATATCAGTTAAACATTCTCTTATCATCTCCTTCAAATCAGTTTTTTGTTGTTTTGAATATGGCATATTTTAATATTAATTAATACTTTTATTTTATTAATTACCGTTTTACTTGATTTTTCAACAATTTTTATTTTACTAATATACACAGTATTTTTTTACGATTCGAACGAACTGTTTCTTATAATTTTCCGTACACTAAGATTGACTTTATTCACTATAAACGTGGGAACACCAAAATTGTGCGGCCTATAGAGTGAACATTCGTATTTAAATTGTATGATTCTATCAGAAAATTGTATGATTCTATCAGAAAACGGTGGCAAGAACTTCCTCTGGAAACGAATTTGTGCGTTGACGAACAAATGGTACCCTTTAAAGGAAACATAAATATCAAACAGTACATCAAAAATAAGCCATCGAAGTGGGGAATAAAATTGTTTGTTCTCGCTGGTCAAAGCGATTTTTTGATATACCAAGGTTCGACTACAGAGCTAAATCCAGTCTACGGACATTTTGGTAAAGGAGCGGGGATAGTCATGCAGTTGTAAGAAAGAATTACTGATAAAAATCATGGGCTTTACTTCCATAACTATTTTAGCTCGTACCATTTATTCCAATTCTTGTTCGCAAAATCAATATTGTCGGTACAATCAGAATGAACCGGATTTTTCATCCGAAACTGCCGAGTGATAAACAATCAAAAAAGGAAGGCCGCAGATCTTCTGCTATCTCCATTAGTAAGGATGGGATTGTACTTACGAAATGGTATGACAACAAGGCTGTTGCAACAGGTTCTAATTTTGTCGGAATTGGACAGTAGGATCAATGTACTAGATGGGACAGAACTAAGAAAACTCATATACAAGTGCCAAGACCTGAATCTATAAGATTGTACAACGAAAATATGTCAGGAGTCGACAAATTAGGTTTTCTCATGAGTATTTATCGGTCTTACATTCGTATGCAAAAGTGGACGGAACGAATGATATGTCAAGCTATTTATATGGCGTTAGTCAATTCTTGGTTGGAGTATCAACGGCAAGCCGTTGCCCTGGGTGTGCCGAAAAATAAAGTTTTGGATTTGCTACAATTCCGGGAGAGTATCGCGAAACATCTAATATTGTTCAGAGCTGCACCTAAGAGGGGAAGGCCAAGTGCAAACGACCAAAATAATGAAGCTCCGCCAAAAAGAAATTGTTATGAGTCTAGACCATATACAGAGATGAGATATGATGGACATAACCATGTGCCACTCATAGATGAGCAGAAGGAAAATACAAGATGCAAGCCTGAAACTTGTAAAGGCAAAAGTCATGTTTATTGTTCTAAATGTAACGTTCATTTGTGGCTTATGAAAAATCGAAATTGTCAAATTTCATTCAAAATAATTAATTATGCCATTTTTATGGTGGTACTTCGTGATCAAAATATTTGGTCCTTGAAAGGGACCAATAGACTGAAAGAGAAACAAGACTTTTTTGAAGTGACACAAAAGCACGGCAGCTCTTCGTCTGGTGGCACTAGGTCGAAGGTCAAAGAATCTTTCTTGGTTACTTTTCTTTGTTGAGCGCCACTTTTTATAGGGTTAAAACAAGAAACCCTTTCAGCTACTTAGGAAAACACACAGTTTTTAACTAACAAGCTTATTCAAACCTTGATCAAGTATATTGCTAAAAAGAAATGTAGTAACAGGAGAAAATATTATGATGTTAGTTAATCTCTGTTACATAGATTAATTTGAAATTTCGATATTTAAATTACTATTATGTGCACAATCAATAACTCATTCTTCAAATTTATGAATTTCACTTACAAAGTGACAATTATTAATCAGTCAATTCAAATTTTGTTTTCTCAAAATAGTTTAAGTACCACTAAATGGGTAAGGTTAGTAATAAAAAAAATCTGGCGTTTATTTACTTATTATATGATGACGATACTCAAGTATATATGTCCTTTAGGTCGACGGATATTTCTCAAAGTTGTGAGCATGTAAATTACGATTTGCGGAGGCTTGTGGAACTATCTAAGAATAACTGCCTTACTATAAAGCCAGACAAGACACATCTGTTGCTATTGGGAACGTATCAGGCCAGAATTGCTACTTCCGCCGTGCTAAAACTTAATCAAGATGGTGTTGATTTGAAATGTAAAACTGTTGTTAAAAGCTTGGGAATGTTAATTGACTCTGGTTTGCGGTTTAGGGAACATGTAGGTGCCTGCACTAAACCGCAGTACTCGCTGTGCATAAAAGTGTAACTAGCAAACTGACCGATATGAGGTATATAAAAATTGGATGGGCTAATTGTCGGATCAGGCAAAAAACTATACTTACGAAATGCTTTAGATGCTGGGGATATGGCCACGTCGTCAGCAAGTGCACAGGAGAAAAACGTGACACGCAGTGTCGAAACTGCGGAAAAGATGGACACCAGAGCGGCTCATGCAAAAATTATATGTACTGTCCGCTCTGTGACAACGCGAGCCACAAAGCTGGCACTGCAAGGTGCGAAGTATACAAAAGAGCCCTGATGGAGGCAGCCAAAAGGAAGCCCTAAATGCCCCTACAAAATACGCAATCAAACACCAACCGAGGCTATGAAGTGAACATCCTTCAGATAAACTTAAACCGATGCCGAACAGCACACGATCTGTTGATGAACACTGCATTGACAGACAAAATTGATATGCTTATTGTGAGCGAGCCCAATAAAAACATCGCAGTTAAAAAAAATGGTTGTACAGTGAAAGAATAGATTCTGCGATAAAGATCATCAACAGAGGGCTTCACGTGCATGCAACAGGGAGTGGTCCAAACTATGTATGGATACAGACCAGGGACATCGTTGTGTACTCATGCTACTTTTCACCGAATGTTACGGCGGAAGAGTTCTCAATTAACCTGGATGTAATGAGTGCGAGCATACGTCGACAGAGTGTGAACAGAATAATAGTTGCTGGCGACTTCAACGCCAAATCTCCCTTGTGGGGGACCGTGACACGCGCCGACAGACGGGGCGAAGCCATGGCCGACTTTGCCAACAAAGATGAACACATCTGCAGAGCTAATGAAGCTGCAGCGCGAGTTGGACACTGGCTTTTTGAAAACGGGTTGGAGATGGCTGCAGAAAAGACAGAAGCTGTTTTGCTGACGCATCGCAGGCCGACAGATATCGTCTTTGAGGTAGAGAGCACTACCATTCGGCCAAGGAAGGCGATGAAGTACCTTGGAATGTGGATAGGCAGAAGTTTTGGCACCCATATCGTCGAGACGACGGGAAGAGCTATGAGGACAACGGCAATGCTCGCAAGGCTTATGCCAAATATTGATGGCCCGTCAACAATGAAGAGAAGAATGCTGGCCACCGTCTGCCAGAATATTCTACTCTATGCGGCTCCGATCTGGATCGATGTGCTTCGATATGACAGGTACAGATGTATGATCGAGAGCGTCCATCGAAGAATGGCCATAAGGGTGTGCTGTGCCTACAGAAAGGTGTCCTATAATGCTGTGTGCGTGATTGCTGGCATACCGCCAATAGATCTGCTGGCGAAACAAAGAAGTGAAGTGTCTGAAGGAATATCCAAGAACGTGGCAGCGGAAAGACTGCTGGCGAAATGGCAAGAGAAGTGGCAAACTGCAAGCACCGGGCGCTGGACACATAGGCTGATCTCCAATATAGAGCCGTGGATAAATAGGAAATTTGGCGAAGTGAACTAACACCTGACGCAATTCCTCTCCGGGCATGGCGCATTTCAGGGCTACTTGGAAGCGATTCAAGAGGACCGAAAATGATAGCTGTTTGTTCTGCAGTGAACTTGATGATGCCGCTCACGGTGTTCTGTACTGCTCCAGATTCGAATGTGAGC
Source organism: Apoderus coryli (assembly GCA_911728435.2). NCBI lineage: Eukaryota > Metazoa > Arthropoda > Insecta > Coleoptera > Attelabidae > Apoderus > Apoderus coryli. The sequence goes on along the minus strand of OU452198.1, from coordinate 29,540,312 downwards.
GAAATATCTGCAATGCTAGTTTGCCCATGGTGATATCTGAATTCAATGTTGTTGAGCAGATGCTGAGCTCGAGTGAAGGGTGGATAGCTATCGATAGTTTTGTCCGTATGGTAATGGAAACCAAATTCCAAGCAGAAGTAGGCGCGTAGTCTTTGTCTCTTAAAAGACTGATAGCCTTTTCCCTATGAGGAATATGTACTGTATGTGCTTGTAAAATGTATAATTCATGTTTATGTTATGTCATACCCATCTGTTTGTTATTGTACCCTACTCTTGTATATTAGTGTGTTGCTACAAACTATGACGAATCTGAAGACAGCCTCTATCCGAAGTAATGCTCACGCGGTTCCAGAAGATGATATACAGTCAACGACTTTTATTGAACCAGTCCACCAGGAAAATGCTTTGTGATAGTCTGGTTCTTTCACACTTTAATTTTGGCGATGTCGTTTATGGGCCCTGCCTACTTGGTTCCGATGAGCATATGATTCAGCTGATGCAGAATTCTTGTGTGCGTTTAATAACTGGCATTCGAGGGAGGGATCGCGGAGTGAGTGCTAAGATTATTGAACTGAGATGGATGAGAATGGAACAGAGGAGACTTCTACATCTACTTGTTTTGTACAATAAAATTGTGCATTCGAAGACTCCTCTATATTTATTCAATAAAATTGAGTATGGATGTCGTAGTCATTCTATAAATACTCGCAATAGTCACGTTATTACTCCGCCACTACATAGCACTGCATTATTTGAGAGATCGTTCATTTACAATTTCTCACGATTGTACAACGCATTGCCTGTTGAAGTGGCGTGTTTGCCTGGTCAACGTTTCAGGGCCTCAGTTCGAGATTTAATTATTACTAATAGTATCACCTTTTAGTAATTTGTAAGTATGTTTGAGTGACTTGTTTGTTCTATTCATTGTATTTTCATGTTCATATTTTATTTTGTATTTATTAGGTATATTTTATATTTTAATTTTTATTTATGTCATAATTGTTTTTTTGTTTTCGTTTCTTATAGGGTTTTGTTTAGTTTATCTAAAGTTGTGCTTAGCCTCAACTTCGCCTTTTGTGTAATTAATTTCACACAATAAAGTCATTATTATTATTATTATTTCTCCTTCGTACTGAATGGTCCACAGGTTGTCGGGGTGAGGTGAGGATTACGTGATGAATAATAGTGATTGGAATGTTATGCGTATCCTTCGGTATTAGCGCGTCTAGAAGCCGTCGTTAAACTATCGGTAATACGAAAAAAACCTGGGAAGAAATTATTTTATTGTAGTATATTTAAAATAGATTTAGGTATTAACATTTGTTATCTATTTCAGTTTTATTTTTTGTATAGCTAGTGGGAATAAATAAATATTGGTCGATAAATTTTAAGTTTCAGTATTGTACATATATGGGAAATAAAGAACATTAAATATAAATAATATTTGATATATTATTTTAATAAAACCCTAATAATAATAATAAAGAATCTGAAGGATACATTACAAATTGGCGCTGCGAACAGGATCTACCTAATAATAATAAAAAAAAAAATATAAATAAAAAAATACGTGAAATGTCGAAAAGTTTCGTTGGTCATCTTAGGGAGTTTAATCCTAGTGTGTGCGATTGGCGTATGTTTAAACTGCAACTAACCCAGTATTTTGTGGCAAATAAAGTGGAGGCAGATATTACGAAACGTGCACTATTATTAGTTTTGAGTTATTATGTAGTTTGTGTTATCCTAGCACGCCAGCGGAGAAAGATTTTGCCGAGTTAGTTGACATTTTTTGATACGTATTATACTTCTACGAAGCTAGTATTTCCTGAAAGATAAAAATTTTATGCTGCAGTGAAATCTAAAGATGAATCAGTACAGGAATGGGCAGCTCGTGTTAGACAATTGTCTTCTAAATGTGAGTTTAAAGCTGTTGAACTTAATTGCGTGATACGTGATCGTTTTGTAATGGGGTTATATTAAATAGGCTATTTGAAGAAAAAGAATAGGGCTTAACCTTTGAAAAGTGTGTGGAAATCGCTTGTAACAAAGAAGCATGCAACAAAACTCAAATTTGTAGTTCGGTACGAATTAAGCAGGAACAAGAAGTGTTTCGTTTGGCATCAAGGCGTCAACCTGGCCCAAGTAAGCAGCAAAGCGGGGGAAAGTTTACGAGGAATTTTCCAGCCAGCAAATCAATATCAGATAGAGCTCAGCAAAAGTCTAGAGGTCAATCATCATCATCAGACTGTCAGGTGTGCGGAAAAACCATTTCGGAAAATGTAGGTACAGAAATTGTATATGTAATATATGTGGTATTAAAGGTCATTTATCCACAAAATGTAATAAACAACATTCAAATGATAATTTTAACAAACAAAACCAACATAATTATATTGATTCTGAAGATATAGCTATAAATCAATTGTTTCAAATGATGGATGAAAATGTTCAACCTATGTGTTTAGATGTTGAGATAAATAAAAAAAACATGCAATTTGAGTTGGATACCGGTGTAGGTCTAAGTTTAATTTCAACAGAATATAAACATAAGTATTTTTCCAATGCAAAATTACTACCAGGCGATAAAATTTTAACAAGTTATACTGGAAAAAAAATAATTCCTGTAGGTAAAATATTAGTTTCTGTTACTTATAATAAAAAAAATAAAAATTTGTTCTTATATGTTATAGAAAATGGTGGCCCACCACTTTTGGGTCGAGATTTTTTCAATTGATTTCATTTAGCTATAAACAAAATTGATGTTGTTGATAAAAACATTTTAGATAATTTTTATAAAGATTATCCTTCTGTATTTAGTGAAAACTTGGGTTTATTTAACAAAGGTCATATACATTTAAAGTTAAAGCAAGATGCTCAACCAAGATTTTTTAAAGCAAGAAATTTACCTTTTGCACTAAAGGATGCTGTCGAAAAAGAGATTGATAGATTACTTAAACTTCAGGTAATTTCTCCAGTAGAATACAGTGATTACGGTACTCCAATTGTACCTGTTTTGAAAGATAATGGAAGTGTTCGTTTATGTGGGGACTATAGTTTAACTTTAAATCCTAATTTGGAAATTGATAGATTCCCAATACCTCGTCTAGAGGAGTTGTTTGTAAAATTACAGGGTGGTCAAATTTTTACCAAACTTGACTTATCTAATGCTTATCAGCAAGTTTTATTAAGTCCAGAATCTCGAATTCTCACAACAATAACCACACATAGGGGACTATTCTGTTATAATAGATTGCCATTTGGAATTCATTCTGGACCAGCTAAATTTCAGAAAATTATGAATACTCTATTTGATGGCATGGAAGGAGTTGCTTGTTTTCAAGACGATTTGCTTATTGCAGGTAAAAATTTTGATGATAATGTAAATAAGGTTAAAAAAGTTTTACAAAAATTATCAGATTGCGGGCTTTCTTTGAAAAGAGAAAAATGCCAGTTTTTTGTCGACAGTGTAAATTATGTAGGATTTAAAATCGATAAACATGGTTTACATACTTGTAAAGAAAAAATTGATGCTATAGTAGCCGCTCCAATTCCTAAAACCGTTACTGAACTAAAGTCTATTTTGAGATTGATAAATTATTATAATAAATTTATTCCTAATGCTCCAAATATATTGCAGCCATTATATTATAATTTATGTAAAAAGAATATCAAATGGAACTTCGACCAAAATTGTGTTGTTGCATTTAACAATGTAAAGAAAATTTTATGTTCCGCAGAGGTTTTGGTTTATTATGATCCAACGCTGCCAATCTATCTAGCTGTCGATGCTTCAAATTATGGTGTAGGGGCTGTAATATGCCATTGTATTGATAATGTTTACAGGCCTATTGCTTATGCTTCTCGTATGCTGAATAAAAGTCAACAGAAATATTCTCAGATAGAAAAAGAAGGTTTAAGTATAATTTTCGGAGTTCAAAAGTTCTATCAGTATCTTTTTCACCGTAAATTCACTTTGTTTACGGATCATAAACCACTTGTTAGTATTTTTGGTAAATCGAGAGGAATTCCTATATATGCTGCAAATCGCCTGCAAAGGTGGGCATTAATATTATCAAATTTTCAGTTTGATGTGATATACGTTAAATCACAAAAGAATCTGGCGGATTTTTTGTCAAGATTGCCGTTAAAAGGAATGTGAACTGAAGGATGATTTTAGTTATATATTAAATTTTGTATCCCATAATGAACATTTGCCCATTGATTGGAGAAAAATATCTGAAAATACTTTGCAGGACCCTGTACTCGGAAATGTATTAAATTATATTGTGACTCGGTGGCCAAAGAAATTACATCCTAAGTTGAAACCCTATTTTAATATTCGTTATTATCTATCAAACATTGAGAATTGTATCATGTTTGGAAATAGAGTTGTAGTACCTGGGAATTTGCAACGTGATGTGTTGAAAATGTTACATAATACTCACATGGGCATTGTTAAGACAAAGAATTTGGCTCGTTCTTTTGTCTGGTGGCCTAATTTGACTATAGATATCGAGAAAACTATCCAAGCATGTGAGTCATGCCAAACTTTTCGTTCCAATCCTCCCTGCGCTGCTTTAATGAAGTGGCCATATCCAGAAGGTCCTTGGTGTAGATTACATATAGATTATCTAGGTCCAATTTTTGGAAAACAAATTTTTGTAGCTATAGATGCATTCAGCAAATGGCCTGAAGCATATATTGTAAGTAGTACGGCAAGTTTAACTACCATTAAAATATTACGGGGGCTGTTTGCTAGGTATGGTATACCAAAAGTTATTGTATCTGATAACGCAAGTTATATCACTTCTCAAGAGTTTAATAACTTTCTGAAAATGAATGAGGTTACAATAAGACATAGTCCTCCTTATCATTTTGCTACTAATGGTGCAGCGGAAAATTTTGTAAAAAGTATTAAAATGAGTTTAATTAAATCTGTAAATTCCGGGTATAATATTAGTGATTTAGATTTACTTTTAAATAGATTTTTGTTGGATTATCGTACAACTGACCATTGTTCTACTGGGAAATCTCCTGCTGAATTAATGATTGGTAGAAAAATTCGGGGCAAATTGGATTTGTTATTGCCGGATAAAACAAATAGCATTAGCAATAACATTTCGCGGAAGGTAAAATCCAGTTTTGAACAACAACAAAAGTATTATCCTGGAAAACGAAAAAAGTACTTTTTTAATGGTGACTGTGTTTTAGTTAGAGATTATAGGGGTCTAAAAACTAAATGGATTAAAGGTTTGATAAAAAAACAAATTGGTCCAAGATCGTATGTAATTTTCGTAGCTGAACTAAATTTGACTTGCCACCGACATCTAAATCAAATTTTAGAATTTAATGCTTTTGGAATTAAAAATTGTATTAAACCTACTCCTAATAGAAGTGATGTTAATGAAATCATCAGTGAAAGTGATACCAGTGAAAGTGAAGATTTAATATCCAAAAATGTTGCAAATAAAAATTTTAAAGAGATTCTTGAAAATTCAGAACTTTTAATTTCTGACAGTGAGTCGGAAGATGATTTGCAAAACTCTGAAGATATTTCCCGCAAAGGAAAGAGATTAAGAAAACAACCGGATAGGTTGCAAGTACAGTTTTGAGTTTTGAAAATTATTTCTCGATTTTTGTAAGGGGAGATAGTGTAGTATATTTAAAATAGATTTAGGTATTAACATTTGTTATCTATTTCAGTTTTATTTTTTGTATAGCTAGTGGGTATAAATAAATATTGGTCGATAAATTTTAAGTTTCAGTATTGTACATATATGGGAAATAAAGAACATTAAATATAAATAATATTTGATATATTATTTTAATAAAACCCTAATAATAATAATAAAGAATCTGAAGGATACATTACATTTATGTAAAAAACTTTGATAGAATTTCTACGTTTTTTATTTACTTACCCCAGTAAGCACCTCGGGGTATGTGAACAGGAAAATCGCTGGCACTTTATACAAGTAGGGTAGTTTGATATTTGTATATGTGAAACAGACACTATAAAAAAATTAGAAAGGCCAATAAGTTTGGATTTTTGAAAGAATGGAGGAAAAATTACTTGTGTATAAAACCATTACACTAAATTCTCGAAAACTGGATATACGGTTATACGTAACTGAACCGGTTTATGTTTGTTAAATTTCAACGATTGATTAATAATTTCAAATCCCAAATCTCGAAACAAAACCAATTGAAACTTCCTAACTTTTTATCAAATCTATTGCCACCGAAAACTCTGCAAGTCATGAATTGTCCTTCCCAAAAAATATTAAAGTCAATTTGCTGTGTGGATATCGCATGAATCTTGGAAGTACGTACGAACTTATATATATGTAGGCTTTTTTGTCGTTGTCTAGGGGTTAAAACACGTGACGTCTCAAATAATGATTTAATCGAATACAAAATACAACGTGAAAATATGACAACTCGGTAAGAATAATTTAACTAACTAATCGAACAATAAAATTAAGAAATAGCTAACGCACTTAGGTATATTGAATTTTAAAAATTTGAAATTGTGCCGTTCTTCGTCAAACGTCAAAACCCGAATGACGTCGCATTCCATTATTATAATGACGTCGCACTTCATATGCTCTGTAGGGAGCGGCACAAATTAATTATATACAAAATTAATTCAATATCTTAAGTAATTATACTTTTAACATGAAAAATTCCTACACTCGGCCATCCTAGTTAGAATCCGACTCGGATTCACTTTGACTCTCAACCCACGTTTTGAGATATTCAGCACAAGTGGTAGTACGCATTGGTCCCTCGTGATTTCCCACCTTAATGACATCATAACGATCATTACCTTTTATTTTAGTAATCTGATATGGTCCTAAAAATTTTCGTTTGACTTTCAAGCCTGGGGCAAATTGAGTTCGTTTAATAGCAACGAGGTCATTTTCCTTGTAATTAAATGTCTTCCGCCTGCGCAAATTATAACTCTTCTTATTTTCGGTATGTACTTTAAGTATCTCTTCTTTACACACTGCTCTTAGATCTTCTCGTTGTTGTTTAAATTGGTGAAGAATTTCTTTTTTCTTACATTTCTTTCTGTTTCCTAGTATACACGGTATACAATTGCTTATATACGCTTCTATCTTTTCTTTAATCTTCGGAATATAAAACTCTCTTCTTATTAGTTTTTCAGTCTTTTTCACTGCAAAATGTCCAACTTCATGAGCGTTCCGTATAACTTCAGTCTGCATGGCTTTAGGTATCACTAACAATTGCTGTTTTTTCTCGTATTTGTATAATATGCCATGATCAAGATAATAATCTTCGTAGTTTCCTGTTTTCAAAATTTCCTTAATCGCTTTCAAATGATCATCTTTATCTTGAGCTAGCTTTATTCGCTCCATTATTCCATTTTCCTCTAAAATTGTCATAACTGCAGGGTATCGGCTTAAGGCATCTACATGTGCCATTTGCGTTCCTCCTCGGTGTTCAATTTGGTAGTCATACTCTTCCAATAGTAGCGACCATCGTGCAACTCTCGTGGTAAGGTCTTTTTTATCCATTGTCTTCTGAAATGCAGAACAGTCGGTCACTATCTTAAATTTCGTACCCAAGAGGTATATCCGAAATTTTTTGACTGCTTGAATTATCGCAAGTACTTCTAACTCGTAACTGCTGTACTTTTCTTCCGCTAGTGTTGTCTTCTTGCTCATGTAGTACACTGGATGAAATTTTGAATCTATGTTAGATCGTTGCATTAAGCATGCGCCGTATCCGCTTTGACTAGCGTCAGTGTGTAGTTCTGTTTCACAACCTTGCTGGAATATATGTAAAACTGGTTCTTGTGTTAACAATTCCTGTAACGTCTTAAACGCACTTCTTTCAAGCTCACCAAATTTAAATTCAGTAGTTTTCCGTAATAAGTCACTTAGAGACTTAGCTATTTTAGCGTAACCAGGTATGAATTTTCGAAAATAACCAGTTAAGCCTAAGTATGATTGAATTTGCTTAACGTTATTTGGTTCCGGAAAATTTCGAATAGCTATCGACTTTTCTTTGTTAGGTTGTACTTTTCCATCTTCTATGATGAATCCTAAAAATTCAACTCTTCTTTTTAAAAACTGACACTTCTTCTTTTTAATGTCTAAACCGTAATCTTTCGCGACTTCTAATACTATTTTCAATCTCTCTATACCTTCATCTTCGTTAGAACTTAGGATAATGATATCATCCATGTAGTACATTACAAAATTGAGCCTTGTTAGTTCACGGAATATGTGATTAATGAACCTTTGAAACACTGCAGGACTGTTACATAGTCCAAACGGACATCTCATGAATTCATATTGCCCGTTATGTGTCACAAACGACGTATACTTCGTTGACTTATCTTCTACTGGTACGTGGAAAAATCCGTTCTTCAAATCTATAGTGCTAAACACTTTTGCATTTTGTAATTTGTCCAACACATCTTCAATCAGTGGCAAGGGAAACCTGTCTTTGATGATGTTTTTGTTTAATTTGCGATAGTCGCAGCATATCCTAGTTCGACCATCTTTCTTCTTTACAAGGACTATGGGACTAGCAAAATCTGAGCAACTAGGTTTTACTATTCCATCCTGTAACCACTCTTCTATCTGAGTTTCAACTTCTAACTTCTCTGATACTGACAATCTCCTTGGACCTTGATAAATTGGTTCCTCATTTTTCAAAATTATTTTCATTTCGATCTCTGTAGTCTTCGTTTTCTCTGGTTTATATTGTTCAATAAGTTCTCTAACGACTTTCTTCTTTTCTTCATTTAGAATGTGATCTACATTGACTTCTGCTTCAAACTTTTCCTCTACTGCGATCTGCATAATGAAATTATCTTTTTTCTTATGGATAATAATACCGTCATCCCTTATGTTTACTTCAGCTTCTTTTAGGATGTTATTTCCTACAATCATTTGGAATGATGTAGAAACTTTGGGTATCACATGAAATATAAGTTCAAATTCTTCATCGTTCACTGTTGCATTGGTACTAAATGCTCCCGACGTTTCAACCTTGTTTTCTCCCAAACCTTTCAGAGTTATTCGATCTTGTAACAATGGTATATTCTGGAAATGCTTATAATATACGTCCTCTCTTAATGTACAAATATCACTTCCAGTATCAAACAATGCTACCAATTCGACATCGGCTATTTTTACTTTAACGGCATTCTTTGGAGTAACTTCAATACAATTAACATTATTTGAACTTGTACTTCGCGTCGCATTTTTCACAGTGCACTTCGATGAAACATGTCCATAACCGTTGCAGCTAAAACATTTGGTGCCTTTGGACTTATCTGGACAGTCTCGCGATTTATGACCTTTCGCTCCGCAGTTAAAACAACTAACTTGTTTTTCGTTGTTTTCTTTCTTGGCATTTTCTGTTTTCTTCTTATAATCGACTTCTTTCTTTGGTTTTATATATGTTGAGGTATTTTTCTTCTTCTGTATGCTATCATACAATTTAAGTTTTTCTTTAAATCCTGCAAAATCTCTCGCCCCATACAAAATCAATTTATTCGACGTTTCGTCCTGTATTCCGTCGATTATATATTGAATTACAACTTCGGTTTCAATGCATACACGGCTTGATATTTCACGCATTTTCAACATGTATTCCTGTACAGATTCGTCAAATTTTTTCTTTCTCGTCATCAGCAGCTTATGTATTTGAGCACTGTTAACCTGTACGGCAAATTCATCAATTAAACGGTGTTTTAGTGTCGACCACGATTTGATTCCTCTTTCTGACTGCACAAATAACTTGGCCAGTCCTGCTAGACATTTCTTTGCGTAGATCAGTTTCTGAAGTTCGTTCCAGCCCGTAATTTCCGCAACTTCTTCAAATTCGGATATCCACGAGTGGATCGGATAATCATCCTTTCCATCAAACGTTCTTAAGCTATCTTCAACATCTCTGAAGCTTAATGTGAATGTTTCTTGTTTTTTATTTCTTCTTACTTCATTACCTGCTATGCTTTCATCACTGGATGTACCTCCAATGTGATTGTCGTCATTGTCCTTTCGTCTTCTTTCATATTGTTGTCGTCTTTGTTTTTCGTCTCTTCTTTGCTTCTCCTCATCTTTTTGTCGTCTTATCTCGTCTTCTTTGTTTCTGTTTCGTCTTTCTTCGGCTCTATTACTTCTTTTTCGTCTTTCGTCTTCTGCTTGTTTTTCGTCTTTTGCTCGTCTTTCGTCTTCTGCACGTCTTTCGTTTTCTTCTTCATCTTCATTCTCTGACTCGTCATTATCTGTTCCGTTTTCTGCATCATCTTCAGGGTTTTCGTCATCGTCGTCATTTTTCGTGAAAGATATCAAGAAGGAACAAATGTACTCCACTAGTTTATTTTTATCAGATGTATAATTTAAATCAAGAACCTGACATATAGCGATTAAATCAGAAATATCTAAATTCAAACTTATCTCTTCAACTTTTGCTAGATATTCGTCAGATTGATAATCAAATGTAAATCCTGAAAATTCACGCAACGCCTTTCTTACTTTTCTAGGCTCACCTTCATTACCAAAACAAATGTAGTATAACGCTTTAACAACTTTAAATTTGCAACAGTTTATCTGATAATTTATATTATCAATTTTTCCTAAAGTGGCCATCGTTAGGTATCTTTAAGACGTAGAAGTAAAATTACCTAGGTATCTTGGATAATATTTAAATCAAAATCGACAAAAGTTAAATAAATAATTTGGATTATAACAATAATTATACCTATGTACGCGGCTTTACAATAATTATACTGAAAATAATCAAATTAAAGATTTATAAAACTAAATATCCGCAACAATAGCCAATGGAATCGTCAGCGATAAGTCGAAACGTCCGTGAAATAGTAAAAATTGGATCTCCTACCTTATAATCTTCTTTTATTATATGGTAACAAACTGTTATTGCAACTCGTCTTCTTCTGCTACTGCACCGATAATCGTCTAATTTTCGTATAGCTACTTGCAATCGCCCTCTCGTACTCCTTATCACGTTCGTATTTTCATGCGTTACTAACTTACGTATTATTTTCTTATCACACTATTCTTCCTTTCGTACGTATTGATAAACTAAACTGTATTTTGTATCCCTCACAATTTCTATCCGCACAATCTCTATCTCTATCCCGGTTGAGCCCCCAAAATGTAGGCTTTTTTGTCGTTGTCTAGGGGTTAAAACACGTGACGTCTCAAATAATGATTTAATCGAATACAAAATACAGCGTGAAAATATGACAACTCGGTAAGAATAATTTAACTAACTAATCGAACAATAAAATTAAGAAATAGCTAACGCACTTAGGTATATTGAATTTTAAAAATTTGAAATTGTGCCGTTCTTCGTCAAACGTCAAAACCCGAATGACGTCGCATTCCATTATTATAATGACGTCGCACTTCATATGCTCTGTAGGGAGCGGCACAAATTAATTATATACAAAATTAATTCAATATCTTAAGTAATTATACTTTTAACATGAAAAATTCCTACATATATATACCAACATCTCCCAATTGCCGGTCAGGTGTTTTAACCAATTAAACTATCGTGGCACATGAATGAAACTTCTTTAATTCGTACATGCCTTGCTTCCTATGTGCTGTGCTACGCCTCGACCTTTTAATTCAAAGGCAACATAGACTACACACTGCCATAATGCAATGTTAAAAACACCTGACCGGCAATTGGGAGATGTTGGTTCAAATCCAGCTTGTGACACGAGATTTTTTTGATTCGTACAAGTTAGTTTATTTCATTTTTCTTTGTATATCGGTGATATACTATACTCTGTCAACTTAGTTGAATATCTTTGTTTGTTTATATATATATTATATTTTTTTGAATTACTTTTTTATCTTGGGTTGTAGGACTAATGTAAGTGAAAACTCTAAATTATTAAAAATGCGACGTTTCGCAGGCTTTATTGCCACTTTATCAAGCACTAAAACACACTACAATACAATAACGAAACAATAAAATAGTCAATTCAAATCCTACCACTTAAAAACAACTAGAGATTCATAATGTGAAATACGTATTACATATAAAGAAGATGACATTATACACTCAATTACAAGTAAATTCTTTCCAATAACAATATTCAAACATATTCAGTTGTCGATGTCGTTCAAATAATGGGCTTTATAGAAATACATAGGTATTGCTATCAGATGTAGGTGTTTTAACAAAAAACTTTTTAAGACAAAGTGAAGCAAGTACACAAAAAACCAAAAAGAAAAAAAAAGTTCTCAACATACAAGTATTACAACACATATATTAACGCATTTATCCAAATTTCCCTATATGTTGTTATTTCTTTCTATTTTTGTAAATATGAATTAAATTCAAGTATATATTACTTAGTCCCTGTGTGTCAGTTCGAAGGTTGACAGTATCGTTCATATTAATGTGAAACATTTCTAGGATATTTCTCTTTTTATAATTTTTTTCTCTATCTATTATTTTATGATCGAAGTGGTGTCGTACGAATGCGGTTTTTTCAGTTTTCACTATGTTAATATTTCTACAATCCTATTTATGCTGATCAACTCTTTTTCCCAGATGTTGTTTAATTTGGCCTATATACGATTTTTTACATTCACATTCAATCTTGTATATTAAATTTGATTGTTTTCTTACGGGGGTGTCATCTTTGATTTTTGTAAATAATGAGTTGCCCACTGTCTTATTATTATAAAAAGCCAATCTAACATTAGTGTTTTTAAAACACGTTTCAACCCTCTCTGATAAGTCACGTATGAAAGGAAACTTGAAGTATTTAAATTGTTGGTCGTTACTAGGTTTAGGTTGTAATTGTTTTCTGAAGAAGGAATTTACGCAATGGTTTACAAAAGACTTGGGATAACTGTTGCGTTTTAATAAATTTCTGACTATGGTCAAATTATCATTCTGGTATATTGGGTCGCTTAATCTGCAAGATCGATGTAATAACCCATGTACCGTAGCAATTTTCTGTTTTGAGGGGTGATTAGAGAAGTAATTTATTATTCTATCTGAATTAGTGGTTTTCCTGTATCAATTCGTAGTAAGTGTTCCATCTTCGCTTCGATTTCTCAATACATCCCAAGATAAAAAAGTTATTCAAATTAATAATTAGAGGAAAAAAAAATTTAATAAAATTAGTTATATTATTTATTTGTTTGTAAATCAGTAAACATTTACGTTTATTGCTTAACTTATTTAATTTATCTTCCAGGTTTTTTGAAGCGCATAAAACAAAGAAGTAACTCAAAGGCTCAGATATATAAACAATATATGACATTATAAAATGTATAATAATTAAATGTATATTTATATTTTAGAATTTGAATGTCTTGAAAGTTGTTTTATTTTTTGTTGTTGTACATGGACGTACTCAATAAGTAAATAAATTAAATTTAATGAAATTTGCTTCGTCTTAAAAACTGAACGAAAAGAAAATGCTACAACGGGTCGATGCATGATTCATTAGAATTTTTTTGAAAAGTAATCTGATTACTCAGGCCAACGTAATCTATCAGTCTATAATTTTGTCATATTTGTACCACCTCCGCTGGTTATACCCGACGTTATTACCACATTTCTTATTTCAAATAGAATAGGTACTATATATATCATTATATTTTTGGATTACCCATCTATTTTCAAGTATTTTGTTGTACCTACCGATCCTTCAACTGTTTCTGAATCAAGAATCTATATTGACACACCAAATAAAGGGCAGTTAAACTTTCTTCTCGTAACATCTATTTAATTCAATTATAAAAGATTTGTAAAAGAAAATAATACGATATACTTCTTTAAAATAAAAGTTAGTTTTCATTTTAAATGTCCCCTGCATCTAGAGGTAATAATCCTTAATTATTTGCATGCCCTTTACATGGCGGAACCCTGCCATACGCAGATCCTACCATGGTCCTGCCATTCCAATTATACCTACACAAGACGCTATTTGTAATTTGTTCTGATATTGTTGACTGTAACTCAAAAAAATAAAAATAGGTTTTATATATTTTTAAAACAGCACACATGAATTATATTTTTTATTGTTTAAAGTTAGTGCATACAGTGCTGTTTATTTTCGTGCTCATACGCCTATGACATCTAATTTTCGCGATCTTACAAATGTTTTTGAATCATCGAAATATTCCCTTTGACTTTCAATGTTCGAGTGAGACTAATTCCCAAACATGTCTTAATTTTACGATAAATCACATGACTAGACTATCTTTCAATATTAGACGATGTCGGTGTTTTTTGGCAAAACAGTTCATTTAGGCCGTCTCGCACGAAATTGGTCCTGAAACACAGGATCACCACGAATGAATTCGGAAATCCTAAGATGAAACTTCGTCACCAGAACTTAAAGCGGATTGGTCGGCATACTGTGGTTTCATAAATGATAGCACAAATATTTTGATGATTTAGTTCCATTTTTGGAGACGAAAAGACAAAAATAAAATTCGACTAACAACAAGAATTTAATACAAAAAATATATTTAGCATGCCTCGTATGTACACTTTCTTAAAAACCATTTTTCTCTTCTTTTGTCTTTTGTCACTCGTTTTCTTGTTGATCCCATTGGTTTTTCTGAATAATTAAAGAAGTAGTCGCTATTCTCTAACTGGCTTTTGAATACATTTATTTCACTGCTTCTTTGGATTCTTCTCAAAAATATTTTTTTGTTAACAAAAACAAATAAGAAGTTTAAAGAAAACGACAGTTTTCTCCTGATTAATGAATTGGAATTAGAAGTTTCGGTTAGAAACAGAAGCCTGTATATAAATACTCATTTAATTGAAATCAAGTGAAATTAAAACTATACCATATTTATGGAAATCTACATTCCATGCAATTACACAATTACTAGACAACTGACTGACTCCTTATAATATAGGTAAAAGTATATAATATTAAAATTAATGCATTTGTTTAATATTCCATAAAACCCAAGGATCCTCAGAGAAATCAGTTATCGTATTCACCGCTTGTAGAAATTAATTTTTGAACTTGGTATATTGAGCTAAATGATGATGACACAGCGCAAGACATAATTTCTTCCATGGCATATATAGTGAAGGGTTTCCAGTTATTTATCTCCATAAAATTTTCATATCCGATTGATTTTATCTTGATATCTTCACTAGATCATAATATATATCCTTAATATCAGCTGTTTTTAATGAAATTTTATAATAATTATGACAAAGCAAACAAAGATCGTCACTACCACAATTTTTTTTTACAGTAAATTATTCAATCGAATACATCGACGCTGTTTTGATTAAAGGGCGTCAGCGACAGAATTTGCCAAACTGAGATATATAATATGTAAAATATTATAGAAATAGTCCATTGTACGTGGAGTTGATCATTCAATGACGAAGTTTGAATTATCATTGAATGATAATATGTAAAATGTAACCTGACAGTATTCCACATCGATACCATAGAATAATAACTATAGATAAGAAGGGTCAGTAGACGCTAAAAACGGCATCGACTCGTCGCAATCCCAGCCACATTTCTGGCCCGCTACTATATATACTATAAGATACTATACTATAAGTATAATAGCGGCGAATTGCTTTGAAGACAGAGAGATAAAACATTCCGACACGAAGTAAATGTATATTAAACTGTCTCGATACCACAAAAAGAATTAAATGCCAAAAATCTCAATCGGAAAATATTTAGGTTTTAAATATGGTAAGCGACCAACGATCCCGCCTAAATCTCGTTTCAAGGTTAGTCACCGCCAGACCGCCCATAAGACAACACGTGTTTTATTTTGGGAGCTTATAAAGTGGCAAAGATTTTAGGAAAGTTAGATATTTTGCTTTTAAAGTATACAATTACACGTCTAGTATCTAGATTTCATATTGAGTTTTATGAAATTCTAATATTTCCCTACTAATTTAGATAAAACGTGCAATGTCGCTTACGGCCTTTCGATAAAACGAAACTGATGGGTTTAAGTCTCATTCCGCCATGCTATCTAAATGGATCAAATATCTATATGTATTATAATAACATAAGCGATGATCTATTATATAACAAAAAAAGTGTTTTTAATATCCTCTATTCTCGCAATCACGTCTTTATGTTTTTTTAAATGGATTCTGAAAAAATTTAGCTAACCATTCCGTTTCAAAATGTCGCTTACGCGTAATGTTCTTCTAGAATATCTCATGGGCGACAGCTTGTTAATTTGGTTCTTCAGAAAAAATCAGACGACATCAATTCTGAAAATGTACCTATCCTCAGAAAATGGCACTGTGTCTAAATTGGAAAATGGCGAAACGTCAGCAACACAAGTATCTGAAGCTCTATTACATGATGTTAATTTCGACGATAACGTCATGCTACTATTAATATCTGAAAACAGTGACTTTTTACAGCTGCCGTATGAAACCAAAAGCAAATATATATCGAATATAAGTAATTTAGTTGATCATAGTAGTAGTGACTCAGAAGTCAATCGTCTTGAGAAGTCTGAGGAGAAAACTCGCGACACTACAGAAGAAACCAGTGATAAAGCAGCTGCAGCAACTTCAGAAAATTTTGAAACGGATGACGAAAGTGACACCAGTTGTAAAGAAAACAATTATAAAATCAGTAAAGAGGTGACTTTCTACTCCGAAAAAGAAGGTCTCGTATGTTTTCGTGGTTAGAGACAGAAGAAGTGGAGAAGTTCCAAAGAAACAAACAATTTTTCCGAAACTAGGATATTAGTTGAAAGGCGTAAGCAACAAAAATGATAATTATTATGTAAGTTTTTACTACAAACAAGTAATTTAAGATATCGAATTGTTTCACACATAAAACGCACAACAAGAATAAAAATATAAAGCTAAAACATGTTTTTTCCATTTAGTGCAAACAGGTTTAAGCCGCTTACGCCCTTTTGTCAAAACACTGCGATATGTTTCGAGGATCTGTATCCCCATCATCAGTTTTCTGCAATCTAAAATTTGTAGAAACAAAGGGATCTTACAAACTGGTAAGCTCAGTATCAATTTAAAGGCGGCTTACCCAGTGTGCATATTTGCATACTTAAATATAATATATACAATTAAAAGGTGTCAAGACATTTGAAAAATAAAAACAAAAATATCCTGATGGTCAGAACACTCAACAACACATCACATAATATATTAAAACGAATTCGAATTATATTTATCGCTATCAATTTCAAGATAAGGACCAAAATATGTGGATTGTAGTGATTTTTATAATCATTTATTGAAAGTAGGTACATAAAAAGTTAAATTAAAGTATATAACAGAATATTTTAGAATTTTTATAGCACAAAATAACAGGTAAGGTAAGTATGATATATTATTTATATTTTAAATATTGTCTTATAGCACAACGCGGTAAAGCTCACTTGTTGCTTGTTGATACGTGAATTCGCAATTCGCAAGCGTCGTCTTTTTACCCTTTATGATGCCGCGTAGCTCTGACGTCACGTCTGGTCTGAGCGTGGTGTGTGGTACGCGGAATACAGGGGCGTATTATAATATGGGAAATGTTACAGGATGTATTTATTTATTTCAGAAGCGCTTATACCAGAATAGTGTGAAAGGAAATGTTCAAAAAGGTTCAATTTGAATTCACGAAGAGCCATGAGCGCTGGAATAGCCTTTACTTAGTTACGTTACGATAGTTTGATTATTCTACATTGTCCCAAAATGAACAAAAAAAGTGTCATAGATTCAAGTCGGGTGAATAAGTAGACTGATGAGCCACAACAAGCTTTTACTTGCCGAAAACTCATTGATAGAAATGACAGTATGATAAGGAGCATCGTCGTAATGCAACACTCACATGACCTTTAATCGATGTCTCTCGAAAACTTTTCGGTAAAAATGTTGATTAACCAATAGGCCTTGGGGGACAAACTCTTTGTGAATGATTGGCTATCAAAATAGTAAAGCAGCATACATCTCCTAGTCTGAAAATGCCTTAAAACACCTGAAAACATAGCCTTTCGACACAACATTACGTCATTAGGACAACCACAGTTTTTCAAATGTTTCCGTTTAACTACGTCCAAGTCTAAAGCAAAATCTGAGGGCACAACGTTGCTCGAAATTTGTATCACTGATTTTTATAACGCCTCAAAATTAACATTTCTCATAAAAAATTCACTACCGACCAGCGCAGCGTGTTCAAACTTGCCAGATCGAACACTAGAATATTAAACACCTCGTGTACCTATCTAATATGTTTTCAAAAATAATAAAGTTGTTAAATTATAGTCCGAGAAATTAAATTCATATTGTGAGATTGAGATTGCTAAACAACATTCTTGATTTTCGTAAAAGTTGTACCGAATATAATATAACATTGATAGAGTTTTTTTGTCATGAAAAGCTTGTCGAAATATTAAAACACAATTGGAAGTTTTCGAACAATTATCTCTTAGGCATGGATTTCTTGTGCTGCATCTTCGTTTTCCAAGATCGTGTCGTTAAGTTTTCAGTATAACAAAAATCCTTTTTGTGAATTCATAATCTAAACTTTATACTAACAAAAAAGCAATAAAGTTGCGAAAGCTCGCGAACAAATAATAAGGTGACTGATTCTTTGTCGTTTGAATTGTGAAAGCAGTGGAATAAAGGCATGAGAAAGAAAAAGAAATCGGGATTTTCAACGTTGAAAAATTGTTATATATGAAAGTAAATTTCAGGTTTCGTCAGATGAAATAATATAAAACTCTAAAATTGCGTATTTCACAGTAACAATAGCGTGGAATATGTACATGAAAAGTTTATATGCGAAAAAGGTCAAAAAATATGTATAAGTGTGGAGTGTAATATGTATGTTGGATAGATATTTTTTATGGAAAAATCTAATGTTCTTCGAAAGTTGAATTTTAAGGGTAATATCATTTTTCATATCAATTTGTCAAAACGGGGATTTTGGAGTTAAATATGTATAAGTGTGTAGTGTAATATATTATGTATACATACCGGGTGTCCCACCGGGAAGGGATTCGATCGATTATGGAGAAACTACACTGTAGAACAATCTGAAAATCTGGTGTGTTACTTAGGTCGACGGGACCAATTCGGCTAAAATGTTTTCAAGAATCTAGCGCTTCTGGTTATACCGGAAATGGGTGTCAACTTCCTTATTTCAAATACGACCCTAAATAAATTATATTTTTTTTGGATTCCCTTGTAATTCTAAACATATTTCAAACATAATATGTCCCAACTAGCAATTCGACATTCTTAAAGAACTAATATATTTTATAATTATTTTATTGCCGCTTAGTTAAAACTTTTTTGTTCTTTAAAGTTTCGTTTCGTGATTAAACTGCTGTGTTAAACTTTTCTGTGAGAAAATTTTTTTTAAGAACGTTTTTGCAGCAAAATAATAAAATAGTTATAAAATATGCTATCGTAACAATTTTATAAACGTTTATAAAATACTTTTTGTAGGACGAATGTGTTCCAAATGATAATTGGTTTTAAAAGCATTTTGTAGAAGTACTAGTCTGGATTAACTTGTTCCTTTAAAAACAATTATAAAATTATTCTGTTAAAGTACATTTCGTAATAATAAAATAGTTTTTTTATTGTCGTTATTAAGAGCGATTTGTTTTCTGCAGCAAATTTGTGCGCAAATTAATAATTACAAAATTGTTTTTTAGTTATTTTATTAAAAACACTAAAAAAATAAATATGTTGCCAATGCATATTTTATAAAATTAAAATGTTGTCATAAACAATCAAAGGGAAAACATTAGTGACTATAATAATGAAGGGAACTCTAATGGAATCTAATCAAATTAATGTTATTAACATTAATAAGACACCAAATATTGTGGAGACTAATAAATTCTCAGGAGGAATTATTACTAGATGGTGAGCGGGTAGCCGAAATAGAGACTTGGATACCTATCCTGGTGATCAATATCATGCTTCAAGCACAAGTGAGCTAGAAAAAAATGCAGAACTAAGAGAAAACATGCGATCATGGGCAGTATCAAATAATGTTCCGCATTTTTTCCAAAAGAAGCTTTTTGCTATACTCAATGAACGCATGCCAAATTTTCTACCTCAAGATC
Source organism: Apoderus coryli (assembly GCA_911728435.2). Lineage (NCBI taxonomy): Eukaryota > Metazoa > Arthropoda > Insecta > Coleoptera > Attelabidae > Apoderus > Apoderus coryli. The sequence goes on along the minus strand of OU452198.1, from coordinate 29,520,213 downwards.
TTCGAATTCTCTTACAGATACTCAACAAACCGTTCTAATAACGGCAGTTATAACATACATAACATAAACAAAGGGCTCAATTTAGGTTAACTTTAAATTATTCCCGTAAAAGCTAATAAGAGAGTACCTATGGAAGCATTTTGTTTTATAAGAACACATTAAAAGCTTTTATAAAACATATTATGTAAGTTTGTTTTGTAAAACTCTGTTTACTATTTTATTATTATTCCAATATTGAGACGATGCGACACACGGCGGCGACTCACACAAACATCAAAGTATCAAGCACGCATACTTCAACTAGACAGGACTAGACTTGATTAATTGTATACATTTTATCTTATATATTTTTTGCAGCACCTTTTAATTAAATTTTGATTTTTTAGAGCATTTATATAAAAGCTTGTTCTAGTTTGTTTTATTATTAATTTATTTTAAATAACGGCAAACGATAACTAAACACATAAAACTTGTAATTAGCTTCATTATTCATTATCAAGCTTAGTGAAATATATATTTTTTTTCTCTTACACCATAACTGGTTTATAAAAGTGTATGAACATGAATCCAAAAACTTGCTTTTGCTGTTCAAAACCCGTTGACAGCCATCTCATATTAACTTGTTCTGCACTTGTGTGGGTTTAAACTCATCTGAAGTGAGAATCATCCATGCCAAGAAGTCAATTTCTTGGTGTTGTCGTGAATGCGAAAATATTGGAAACGACATAACGGCATTGAAAGCTGTTATAATAGCGTTGCAAAACGATATAAAAGAGCTCAAAACAAGTGTTGCTGCATCAAACAGCAACTCAGAATTGTCTGAGTCTGCGCTCGAGGATATTATCCAGGAAGTACATGAGCGTGAAACAAGAAAATCAAACATTGTCATATATGGATTAGATGAACAATCATCCGAGCTTACACGAGATCAACGTGTGACCCAAGAGAGGAGTCATGTGTGTGAGTTACTGTCCTTTATTTCTCCCACTGTGCGTACAAATGATGTAACAATTCATAGAATTGGTAAATTCGACGCAAGTGCCAATAGGCCACGCATGATAAAAGTGACTCTAGCAAACCACGATTATGTAAAAAATGTTTTGAAAAACTGTAGAAAGCTAAAGGATTCTGAAACTTTCCAACACATCTCTATTTCCACAGACAAGACACCTCGGCAAATGGCCCATTATCGCAAATTAAAAAATGAACTTGACCAACGCAAATTGGCTGGCGAAACCAGCATTCGGATAAAATATATAAACGGGGTCCCAAAAATTGTTACTTTAAACTAAAAACTCCCAGTTACATTGTAAACAACCGGAATGTGCAGGTATATTATCAAAATGTTCGCGGCTTAAACTCAAAAACACATGACTTTTATAATGCGGTTTGCAGTGAGGATTTCGAGATAATAGCTTTAACAGAAACTTGGCTTCGTGACGGCGTATTTGACAGTGAGTTATTTCCGGATGTTTATACTGTGTATCGTAAGGACAGAGACTTCAAAAGTACCGGAACATCGAAAGGCGGCGGAGTTCTATTAGCGTTAAGAAACAATAGGTATTTGAGTAGTAGTGTTAATTTAGCATATCATTCACAAACTATAGATGTCGTCGGCTGTAAATTAATTGATAATCCATTTGTAATGTATATATTTGTAATCTACATTCCACCTTCAACTCCGATTGATGAACTGGAACACTTTTTTGAAACTTTAACGTTATTAGATGGCATAAGCTGTGGAAAAACAATTATTATAGGTGATTTTAACTTACCTGAGTATACGTCATATCAAAATTTTGACACACGGTGCTTACTGTTGAACAATTTCGTTGAAGGCTTAGAGTTAATACAATTTAACCAGGTGTTGAATTCACATGACAAGTCGCTTGACCTAGTATTTAGTAATTTTCAGTGTAGAGTGAATTTAAACGAATTTCCCCTGACACCTATTGACTCATACCATCCCGCTTTAAACATTGAAGTTGAAGACAATTCTCCCCGGAGGGTAAACTTTCAGGTGAGCACGTCATATAGCCCTGAATATAATTTTAGAAAAGCAGACTTTCCAACTCTATATCATAGAATTTTAAATGCCAATTGGAATAACGTGCTGTCATCGATAGACGTTAATGCGTCTTGTGAAGCATTGTATGCAACATTACAAGACATATTTGAGGTCTGTATTCCTTACAAAACTGCTAGACGTCGCCGTTTTCCAAACTGGTATAACAGCGAATTAATACAAAATATATTTAAAAAAGAAGCTGCTTTTAGGCAATTCAAAATATCTAAAAACAGTTATTATAAATTAAAATTTATTAACATTCGAAGAATAGTCAAACAGCAAATCAGAGATTGTTACAAGTCATTCATTGCAACTACAGAGATGGATATCAGTAACGATCCCTCAAGATTTTGGTCATTCATACAGGCCAAGCAGGGAAACACAAGAATACCCGGAATTGTGAATAACGGAACAGACACGTATGAAAATCCTCGCGATATTGTAAACGCCTTTGCAGCATATTTCCACAGCGTATATACCATGTCTGATCAAAATAATGTTCATGATACACAGTCCTTTAACTGTAGCATCCACCCTATCGATATAAAACAAATTTCGGAATGTCAAGTAATCAATGCAAGCAGGAAATTAAAAAATAAACTGACAACTGGTACTGACGGTGTTCCCAGTTTCCTTGTAAAAGATTGCATCTATCCACTTTCATGTCCACTAACACATATTTTCAACTTAATTATTAAAACCAATATTTTTCCGGACATGTGGAAAATAGCTAAAGTTATTCCAATTTTTAAAAAAGGTGATCCACATCTCGTTAGTAACTACCGTCCAATTTCCATACTGTGCAATTTTTCAAAGTTATTCGAAATAATATTATACGAAAATATATTTGCGGATATCAAAACCACTATCGATGTTGCACAGCATGGCTTTATGAAAAACAAATCATGTATTACAAACTTGGCAACATTTTCACAGTACACATGTGAGGCATTGGACCTTCGGGGGCAGGTGGACGCTGTGTACACTGATTTTTCCAAAGCGTTCGATCAAATTGACCATTACATCCTTCTTTCAAAACTTAGGCACATTGGATTCTCACCAGGTCTGTTAGATCTGTTGAAGTCTTATTTGTTCGATCGACGGCAATTTGTAAAATATGAAAATTACTCCTCATACAGTTTTACTCCTGCTTCCGGAGTACCTCAGGGTTCTAACCTAGGACCCTTGCTATTAATAATTTTTATAAATGATATTGTTGATAACATCTCCTGTCAAAAGCTCCTGTTTGCGGACGACTTGAAATTGTTCTTTCAAATAAAATCTGTTAATGACTTCTTATTCCTTCAGCGAAATTTAAGTAAACTTAGTACTTGGTGTGATATAAACAAATTAAATTTAAATATTAATAAATGTCATGTAGTAACGTTTTCTAGAAGGGACACCAAAATTTTGTTTGATTATAGATTAAACAATGTTATATTATCTCGCTTGGATACAATTGGGGATTTGGGTGTGACATTTGATGAGAACTTTACCTTTATACCACATATTAGGCAGCTGGCAACTTCTTGTGTCAAGACGTTAGGGTTTTTGTTTAGAAACTGTAAACACTTTACAAATGTTCAAACATTTAAATTACTGTACTGCGCGTATGTGCGTTCTAAATTGGAATACGCGCAAATTGTATGGCATCCAATATATAACTGCCACTCATACACACTCGATTCCATACACAAACGATTCCTCAAATATTTAGCTTACCGAGAAGATCATATATATCCTCCTAGAGGCTCGGATATTGGTATACTTTTAAATAGATTCCACGAACACTCATTGAGTTGCAGAAGGGAAGTCTTATCCATAAAATTTTTGATCAATCTGTTAAACAATGACATCGACAGTAGTTATTTACTGTCCAAAATAAACTTTCTTGTGCCACGTCAAGCAACAAGATCCACGTTACTAATCTATGCAAACTCATGCAGAACTAATATTGGAAACCAATCACCTATTAACTTTATGTGCCAAAATTTCAACCGAATATCCCACTTATGTGACATACATTTCACAAAACTAAATGTAATCATCAACACATACTTTTCTATGTATACCTAGCTTAAAACTGGTTTTTACTCGTAAATTTGAATTATTTTTGTTATTTGTATATTGTTTTCTGTAATTGGGCTCTGCCTGTTGAAAATAAAGTGCTTATTATTATTATTATTATTATTATTATATAAAAATGTCTTCACGTTTACATAAAACATAGGTATCAACTTATATTTTGGCTAGTATCCATATGATAGATATAAAAGAATCATATCATCATCATATCATTCTTATGGTATCAGAGGGATTCCAGGTAATATTAATTTTATATGCACTTAAAACATTATGAGATTTATGGTTTTTAACGAATACACCCCTGTATAAAACAATTCTGCAGTTATTTTATAATAGCTATCTAAAGAGCATACTCGTCTGGGTTGAGATAATTTTGTTTTATAAGCATCGTATAAGGAAGAGGCCATTTTTGGTTTCTTTAAATTGTTAGCCATGTTGACCAAACTTTTAAAATTAATATTTTTTATAATTTGTAAAATTTTCTTAGCTAATAACGTATACAGAATCAGTTATTACATAATGAAGGATATCCCAAATAATTATTTCCAACAATAAGTGACAATAAAAAAAATATTTTATATAATTTATAAAATCTAAATTCATTAATTTACATAATTCGCGGGGCGCATTAAAATTTTAGTAATAATATACAATATATTTAACAGTAAATTTTGTTTCGCAGTCAAATCTGCTCATGCGTGAATTTTATCTGACTTATTTTATTATTCATTATTGGGTATTATAGCGTTTTATATTATTTTTACCTCCATGATTGTTCAGATTTTATTAATGTGTACCAACAACAATGCATAATAATTATAAAATAATTTTGTGTAAAAAGGTATTTTAAAAAAACGTTTTTATCCTTTAACTGTTGCCGCTGATAGCAAAAATGTTGCAATTGAGGCTCTTATAAAAGAGTTATAAAATATGTTTATAACAGTTTAATAGTAGTTCTACAAATATGTCGTTTTGTTCTTGTAACAGAGCTATTTTAAAACTGTTTTATAACAGTTTTATTTGATTTTGATTAGGTATTTATAAACGTTCTAAAAACTATTGTATAATAGCAACAAGTAACATTTATAGAACCGTTAAAGAGTCGATTTGTTTTATAAATCTGCGCCTTTGTCGTGTTTATAAGACGCGTAAGAACGTTGTGAAAATGTTTATAAAACAATGCGGGTTTTATAAAATATATTTCAAAAACGTTCTTACAGCAATTAAAAAAGTTAAATTGTTAGTTGGGGTTATACCTATCGCCAGCCGTTTTCGAAATATTTGAAATTCTATGTAAAAAATTACGTTTTCAGAGTAAAGAATAATAACAATATTTTATTATATGGAAGCTTTAATAATTTAATTTGTTAGAATATCCTAGGGGATATAGACCTACTTTAGCCGCTTACGTATATTTTTTAGGAAATATTAATACAGGGTATTTGAAAAAAAAGGTAAAAAATCAAATTGAAAAAAGTGTCATAATTCAAAATTTTTAAATGGCAACCCCCATTTTATATAATTTTTATTTTTTTGCATCAAAAATAAGGGCAAGTCTATGAAAGGATGTCTATCCCAAAAACTGATAGTTTTCAAAATATTGGCAATTTTACATTTTTCTATTACAATAGTGATATCAATTTGAAATTTAATTGATTTTAGTTGGCCATGATGGCTTTATAAAGCAAATAAATATAACACTTGACAAAAATAATCAACAACTATGACAAATTCACACATGACATTAATTAGTAGTAATAATCATGGCGGGCGTATAAATTATACTAACGAATACTATCTAAATTTGTTTATTATTTATGGATAATGTGACAGAGTGATGTCACAAACGTGTGGTACATTTTCTGCCAGGTACCCAGAAAAACACAAGCCATCACCAAAAGTTGTTAAACGGATAACAGATAATTTCAAAAATTTCGGGTCCGTAAAGACAAAAATAAACCGAAGGAAACCTATTTGTGACGATGAAGCTGTACTGGGGTACTTCACGGCATATCCTACGACATCTCTGAGAAAATTTGCAGTGGAGTCTCGATTTTCTAAAAGCACCATTCTCCATCAATAATAAACAAATTTAGATAGTATTCGTTAGTATAATTTATACGCATGATTATTACTACTAATTAATGTCTACAATTTGTCATAGTTGTTTATTATTTTTGTCAAGTGTCATATTTATTTGCTATCTAAAGCCATCATGGCCAACTAAAATCAATTAAATTTCAAATTGATATCACTATTGTAATAGAAAAATGTAAAATTGTCAATATTTTGAAAACTATCAGTTTTTGGGATAGACATCCTTTCATAAACTTGCCCTTATTTTTGATGCAAAAAAATGAAAAAAATATAAAATGGGGGGTTGGCATTTAAAAATTTTGAATTATACATTTTTTCAATTTGATTTTTTACCCTTTTTTTTCAAATATATATAATTAATATTTACTAAAAAAATATACGTAGGCGCCTAAAGTACTTCTATATCTCCTAGGATATTCTAACAAATTAAATTATTAAAGCTTCCATATAATAAAAAAATGTAATTATTCTTTATTCTGAAAACGTCATTTTTGACAAGAAATTTCAAATATTTCGAAAACGGCTAGCGATAGGTAGGTATAACATATTATGTACGAAATATGTTTAGAATTACAAGGAGAATCCAGAAATCCAATATAATTTATATAGGGTCGCATTTGAAATAAGGAAGTTGACACCCATTTCCGGTATAACCGGAAGTGCTAGTTTCTTGAACAGGTTTTAGCCGAATTGTTTTCGTCGACCTAAGTACTACACCAGATTTTCAGATTCTTCCACAGTGTAGTTTCTCCATAATCGATCGAATCCCTTCCCGGTGGGACACCCGGTATATTTAACTATAACAGATCAATAAAAATACAATTAAAGGACTGTTAAAATTACAAGGACCTTAATATTAACTAGCTGTTGCCCTCGAGGCACGTATAGCTCTCCATATTTAAGTGTAAAAGTAATAATTTTATGACCTTTTTGTCATTTATCTAAATTTTTGTTTTGTTTTAGACATCAGCTATTTTTTTTTTTGTATCGGGTTTTGTGCCTTTTTCTTCTCTTTGGAGGCACTATTTATACGCAGATATTTTATATTTCAGATCTAGGCCAAATTCTTGTACGCAAAATAATTGATTTTTTTTTAGTTTTATTATAAAATTTATTTTGCCCCCTTTTCTACTATTTACGAACGCCTATGTAAACAAAATTGTTATGCTGCATGTTGTAGGTTATCCGTTAAGTGGTTTTTGAGTTATCACGGATACAATTTTTTCCTGACCCTTTTATAGAATTTTCACGGACGCCTATGGAACATTAATTTTTGTCGTGTATTTTTAACACCAATTCAACTAGTTAAATATATAATTTTTTTTCATTTTACCCCTTTTTTTAACTATTTACGAACGCCTATGTAAATAAAAATTTTATGCTGCATTTTTTAGGTTATCTTATATGAAAGCTATATATAATTAGCCAATTTTTCTGGTATATTTGGGAAACATTTTTTTTTCGTTTTTGACTCTTTTTTTAAGACTATTTTCGAACGCCTGTGTGAACTAATTCTTTTATGTAACATTTTTTAGGTTATATTCTATGACACCTATAAAAAATTATTCAATATTTCGGATAAGTTTAAGAACTATAATTTTTTTAAATTTTTGAACCCTCTTTTAAACCCCTTGCCTACGCTCAATGTTAATCACCACCTATAAATAGCCTGTAGTATTTTCGTACCAAATGTGGTTAAAATCCGTTAAGTGGTTTTTGAGTTATCACGGATACAAATTTTTTCTGACCCTTTTATAGAATTTTCACGGACGCCTATGGAACATTAATTTTTGTCGTGTATTTTTAACACCAACTCAACTAGTTAAATATAAAATTTTTTACATTTTAATTTTTTTTTATTTTACCCCTTTTTCTACTATTGACGAACGTCTATGTGAATAAAAATTTTATGCTGCATTTTTTAGGTTATCTTATATCAAAGCTATATATAATTAGCCAATTTTTCTGGTATATTTGGGAAACGTTTTTTTTTTCCGTTTTTGACCCTTTTTTTAAACTATTTTCGAACGCCTGTGTGAACCAATTCTTTTATGGAATATTTTTTAGCTTATATTGTATCACAACTATGAAAAATTATTCCATATTTCGAATAATTTTAGGAAATATATTTTTTTTATATTTTGACCCCTTTTCCACTATTTACGAACGCCTATGAAAGTAAGTTATTCATGACACATTTTATAGGTTATATTCTATCAAAACTATCAATAACTAGTTAATATTTCTGCTATTTTTAAGAAATACGTTTTTTTTTAATATTTTTACCCCATTTTACACTATTTTCGAACGCCAATGTGGTCTAATATTTTATGTTCAATATTTTAGGTTATATTCAATTAAATGCGTAAAAAATTATGCAGTATTTCGGATAAGTTTAAGTACTATGAATTTTTTTAATTTTTGAACCCTCTTTTAAACCCTTTGCCTACGCTCAATGTTTCCCAAAATCTAATCAGCTCCTTGCCATGTCCAATAGTATTTTTGTACCAAATTTGGTTAAAATCTGTTAAGCGGTTTTTGCGTTTTCGTGGATACAGACAGACAGACAGACAGACATTTTTTTAAAACTACTTATTTATGTATAAAATGACCAAAAAGAAGTATTTCCGGTGAAATTAAAAAAAAATTTTTTTTCATCAAACTAATAGTCTCCATATATACATATATTACATATATGATATGGAGAGCTAAAAATAGTGAGTTTCCATTATCTCCTAAGGATACTGACAGTGTTAGCTAACAGTGTTAGCAAATCGCGCATCGAGATTTACAAAAGTGTTTTAGTGAGGTGGTAAAACATGTTTTTCAATTCAAGTTTTAGTCTAGTTTGTTAATATAAAATGATTTGTAAGTACCTACATAGCGACAGAAACAGACCACAATTTTGTATTGAATAGATCAAAATCACGTTACGAGCAAAAGCGAATGCAACAATTCAGGAAGTACGCGCCTGTGACTATTAAAAAATAGTATTGTATCTCCTGAAGTAATCCATAACGAAGAGTAAGACGTAAGATATATTATCTCAAATAAAATACGTCTTACCCCACAAAATATTTTATATACATTCAAAACATAAGTTGGAATACAGTTTTGTCTATGTAGACATGTTTCGGAATGCGCAGTTTCCATCTTCAAGGGCATTTTTTTTAAGGGAAATGGCTTTAGATGATTTATCTATTAGCCACAGTGACATTACCAAGAATCTTTATGAAAATGATACGCTGAGTATTTCAACATTTCAGCGTGTCTAATATGCCTGTAGCCTACCAGCATGGATTTGTTACGGTTAGGTCAACTACTACTAATTTAGCTGGTTTTTTCTCAATATGCGTCTAAAAGTCTCGATGCAGAAGGACAAATGCATGCCATGTATACGGAGTTTGCTATAAAGCGTTCGATAGTATAGACCACTCTGTGCCGTTGGATTAGAAAAGTTTGACCATTTCGGTTTCGATAGAATGTCAACTTTGTTAATACAGCCTTATCTATACAGGGTGATTCATTATGGTTGCAACAAACGAAAACTGGAGATTCCTGAAAACAATTCAAGCAATTTTTGCCATTGAACCCATGTCCGCAAATGCTTCGTTATCAAGATACAGGCTGTCCAAATTTAGTGGTCAAATTAACTTTTTTGTTCATTTCTCAAAAACTGGCTAACCGATTTTGACAAAATTTTACATGCATTTGAGGACAGATAACCTAAAATATTCTGAATTATTTTGGCTTTCATTAACTGTTCATTGGCGTAGACATAGGGGGCATTTGGATAAATTTTACACATAAATTAGTTAAACACAGCTTTGACAAGCTTCATTATATTAAATTATTATTTTCTTAAAAAGAGCAACTTATAAGCTACAAAAAAGTTAATTACGTCGATGTTGTGATTTGTACCATTTTTATGGAAACCGATAAATTGGCGTTTACCAGAAAACCAAATGAAAATTCAAAGTTGCCATGGAAAACGATTTAATAATAACAAATTACTTAACAACAAATTTTAAGGCCTATCAGTACAATTAAAAATTTAACAATAAAAAAACTAAACTCGATATTAAAATCAGAAAATTAATAACAACTGTTCAAACTGCCCTCCATTGACAGTTATGCACATTTTACATATTTCAACTAATGAATTTGTAGCTCTAATAAGGATATTATAATTGTTTCTTATTTTCCTAGCAGCTTCATGAACTATCTCCAGTAGTTGGTTTTCATTTATAATTGGTACACTGTAAACCAATTGTTTCATGTACCCCCATAAAAAGAAGTCGAGCGGATTCAGATCCAATCAAATTGTTTCCAAACAGTTGATTTAAAACTTTAGTTACTTGTCTACCACGGTGCGCAGGGGCTCCGTCATGTTGATACCACATGTTTTGAACAATATTCAGAGGTAAAATGCTAATTTGGCATTCTCTGGCCGCTGCTCTTGCATTTGGATTACACAGACATATTCTTCAATTGAAAAACTCATTTTAATTTAGAAAAAAACATTCGCAATATTAAAAACAACTAAGAAATAATAAAACAATTTGAACTAATTTAAATTTGTTGATGTCAAAGTTTTTTTTTTATTGTTGCGGCATTCGTTTTCCATGGCAGCTTTGAATTTTCATTTGGTTTTCTGGTAAACGTTATTTTGATTTAAATCTACCATGAACTTGCAATTTATCGGTTTCCATAAAAATGGTAGAAATCACAACATCCACGTAATTAACTTTTTTGTAGCTTATAAGTTGCTCTTTTTAAAAAAGTAATCATTTAGAATAATGAAGCTGTCTTTAATTAATGTGTAAAATTTACTCAAATGCCCCCTATATCTAAGCCAATGAACAGTTAATGAAAGCCAAAATAATGCAGATTATTTTAGGATATCGGTCCCCAAATGTAAAATTTTGTCGAAATCGGTTAGCTAGTTTTTTAGAAATGAACAAGACAGTTAATTTGACTACTAAATTTTGACACCCTGTATCTCGATAATGAAGCATTTGCGGACATGGGTTCAATGGCAAAAAATGCTTAAATCACTTTCAGCAATCTCCAGTTTTCCTTTGTTGCAACCATAATGAATCACGCTGTATAATTGCCGCCAGTATGTTTCTCATAAGGGATTGTATTGTATTTTCTATCCCATGAACACGTTTATTTTTGCTCGTTATAAGTGATCTGACTTGCATCAAATTGTTGTATGCTGATGATATGAAGACATTTTTATTAACCAGGAATGTTAGTATTGTGATTTGCTGCAATATAATTTGATTCTGGTGAATGATGTAAGGTCTAAAAAGATGTAACGTGGTGAAAAATCCACATTGTTGTTTAAATTTAAAAATAATTAAATAGTGGTGGAATCTTAGGGAATAAGGACTATGAAAAATGCTAATAGCTTTTATCCCTTCAAGCGGCGTTTCGCTATGGCTTCTTCAGGCTAAAAACACAAATATACATAAAAAATTCGGCTCTTATACTAATAAGTAGTACCTACAACAAAAACAAGCACACACACACACATATAATCACATCACAACTAAGCATTTAATAATGCACATTTAACAATAACGTACCTCTCTGAATAAGATTAAAGCTAGAAATTTAATTTTAACGTGAAATCCTCATACTATAACAGCAATAATTTAAAAATTTTACAAACACAAGACAAAACAATTTTTTTCGACGACTGTTTTAGAATATAGATATTCTGATGTCAATAACTGTTACAGAATATTGAATATTCCGTAATAGTGTTACAGAATGGCGTATTATGGGTTGCCTATTATAACTTTAACGGAATTTATAATTGCACAGCGGTGTTTTAGCGTAATTAATAAATATTCGTATCTCTAGATATGGGTCAGATATATTTAAAATATATATAACAACTGTTTCACTTTTCAATATAATATCTTATTGAAATTTTTTATGTGTTTACATTTAAGTTTTGACAGAAGGACAAATTGTGGAATTTGTTTGACATATATGTCATTATTTGAAAGTCTCTTATGTGTAATTCTTTATTTATATTATTTTTTATCAGATATCTACTTATACACATTTAGGCAAGTTATTAATTATATTATCTTGGTTTTGAACTCGCCTATCGGCTCGGGTGACAACTTTCCACTCGTTCAGAATATGCCACATTCCTCACTTGTTACAGAATATACTATTCTTTCATTGTCAAGGACTGTATTTCTACTTTTGTTAAACCACTATCAATTATTTACTACAACTACAGACCGATCTCAATTTTGTCTAATTTTTCGAAGATATTTGAAGTAATAATTTACGGAAGAAAAATCCCATTCAGACTGATTCCGCCGCTGCTGATACTGTTTTGTCACGTTGTGATACAATGAAGGATTTGGGAGTCATTTTTGATGCAAATTTTGGGTCTGGTGCCCTAGCCTGCAGCTCGAAATAACTACTTTTTTTGGATTTTTTTTTTATGTGATCATTAAATAGACTATTTTGAACATAATTAGCTATGGTATTTTCACTTTTTTTAAGTTGATTATAAAATAGGCTAGAATAAGGACTTACAAATTTCATATACTATACTCGGCATTGCATATTCATAGCTCTTTCAAAATTATCATATAAATGATTAATTGACCTCTTTCAAACACATTTTAAGTACCAAAATTTGTAAAACAATTAATTAGTAACCAAATAATGATAGAAATTAATAATTCAAAACTTATTTACTACCAATTTATAATAACAATAACAGGAAACCTATAACCTATATGTCAACAATGCATTGGAAAAAACAGTCAACGTTGCCTCGTTGCCAGATTGTATCTGATTTCATTAAATCTAATTATATTAATATAATTTAATTTTTCTACGATCATGCAAAGAATTACTAGTTTTGCAGTACCTATTGCAATAGTTTTCTTTCTACATCTCAGCTAAGTTGAACTGTTGTGATATGAATATTTACCACTCACCTTATTTTAAATTTTGCGTAGCGTTTAAAGAAAGAATGCAACTCTCGATAAATTTTTGGATCTGATGCATGCGAACAGAACGTCAGGTAGTTCGTGATATGTTTATAACTAGAGAAGACGAGGCCAATTGGGAGTAAGTTAACTAGGTTATGTAGGTAGCTAGGACCTTATTATTTATATATTTTTTCTGTGACGGGAAAAAAGTTTGACATATTATCTCTGTATCCTACCAACCTAACTAACCTCCTACCTATCTAATTAACCTCCTACCTACCTAACTAAACTCCTACCAACCTAACTAACCTCGTACCTACCTAACTAATCTGAAACTTAGACCTCATGCGCAAATATCGGGCCTGCACTTAGCAAGGGCTTCGTCCTTGCTTTCCTACTTAACTACCTACCTACCTACCGACCAAACCTCCTACCTACCTAACTAACCTCCTACCTACCTAACTAACCTCCTACCAACCTAACTAACCTCCTACCTACCTACCTAACTAATCTGAAACTTAAACCTCATGCGCACATATCGGGCCTTCACTTAGCAAGGGCTTCGCCCTTGCTTTCCTACTTAACTACCTACCTAACTAACTATCTACCTACCGACCAAACCTCCTACCTACCTAACTAACCTCCTACCTACCTTACTAACCCCCTACCTACCTAACTAACCTCCTACCTAACTAACCTCCTACCTACCTAACTAACCTCCTACCTACCTAACTAACCTCCTAGCAACCTAACGAACCTCCTACCTACCTACCTAACTAATCTGAAACTTAAACCTCATGCGCACATATCGGGCCTTCACTTAGCAAGGGCTTTGCCCTTGCTTTCCTACTTAACTATCTACCTAACTAACTATCTACCTACCGACCAAACCTCCTACCTACCTAACTAACCTCCTACCTACCTTACTAACCCCCTACCTACCTAACTAACCTCCTACCTACCTAACTAACCTCCTACCTACCTAGCTAACCTCCTACCTACCTAATTAACCTCCTACCTACCTAATTAACCTCCTACCTACCTAACTAACCTCCTACCAACCTAACTAACCTCCTACCTACCTAACTAATCTGAAACTTAAACCTCATGCGCACATATCGGGCCTGCACTTAGCAAGGGCTTCGTCCTTGCTTTCCTACTTAACTACCTACCTAACTAACTACCTACCTACCTAACCTCCTACCTACCTTACTAACCTCCTACCTACCTAACTAACCTCCTAGCAACCTAACTAACCTCCTACCTACCTACCTAACTAATCTGAAACTTAAACCTCATGCGCACATATCGGGCCTTCACTTAGCAAGGGCTTCGCCCTTGCTTTCCTACTTAACTACCTACCTAACTAACTATCTACCTACCGACCAAACCTCCTACCTACCTAACTAACCTCCTACCTACCTTACTAACCCCCTACCTACCTAACTAACCTCCTACCTAACTAACCTACCTACCTAACTAACCTACTACCTACCTAACTAACCTCCTACCTACCCAACTAACCTCCTACCTACCTAACTAACCTTCTACCTACCTTACTAACCCCCTAACTACCAAACTAACCTCCTACCTAACAAACCTCCTACCTAACTAACCTCCTACCTACCTAACTAACCTCCTACCTACCTAACTAACCTCCTACCTACCTAATTAACGTCCTACCTACCTAACTAACCTCTTACCAACCATTTTTTGCACTATTTCGATTGACAGTTTGTGAGAAATCGAGTTTAAATGACAGTGATATTTTGCGTTCCTTTTACTACAAAAATCAAAATATTGAATATCAAATTATTATGTAGAATGAAAATAAAATCTGGCAACATTGATACATTGAAGAATAATGACATTTGTTTCAAATTAAATAATACCAAACATAACCAATTTTTATTAGAACTGTTTATTATTGAGATAATGATAATATTTATTACTGAAATTAAAACTACATAAATATTTGAACTTATTGTCCAATACGAGGTCCAATATGTACAAAGTTATCCAAGAATTGATGTAACTATGGAACTGAATTGATATAAGTACTATTTTAACACATTTAGTACCATAGTATGCGTGAGTACATAATCTAGTTTATTTTATAAACAACTTAAAAAAAGTGAAAATACCATAGCTAATTATGTTCAAAATAGTCTATTTAATGATCACATAAAAAAAAATCCAAAAAAAGTAGTTATTTCGAGCTGCAGGCTAGGGCACCAGAGCCCAAATTTTTCATTTTCATATCACATCAACTCTAAGGTCGGTGAGACTTTGAGGACGTATCGTTTTCTAGTTAGAACTTGTAAATCTTTTGCAAGGTTAGATGCCTTGAAGTTGCTATTTTACTCTTACGTACGTTCCAAATTAGAATATTATTCTATAGTATGGTGTCCGTCTACAAACTGATGATAGAAAAAGTTCAGCTTAAGTTCCTAAAATTTCTCTCTGCATTTAATTAAGTTCAATTGTAAAAAAAATATTTCCCGACACCTTATAGAAAACGGAAATTCCCTGCCGGGATTAGGATCCGGCGGAGCATCTTCCAAATCAAGCTATCCTGTACTCTAGAAAAGCAAGTCTCGAAAACGACAAGCTCTGTCCAAAAAAATTATGAAAATATGCACCTTCTTAAGATATATGATATTTGATTTTATACATCACTAACGTGCTCTTCATTTTAGAGTTATAATATACTGTAGTGGTACATCCACTACAAGATTGTACTATTGTTAATTACAAGATTTTATTATTGTTAAAAATGATAATTTAGTTAGCTAATATATATATAATACATATAATAGTATAATTTATGATAATATAGTAGTTGTATCATCCAAGTTTTGAATACAAATAGGATTATAAACAATAATTTTATTTTGAAGTACCTATTACAAGCTTTAGACAACGACATCTAAATTATAATAATTAGTATTTAAATTTTTAGCTCTCCATATAATATAATATGTATATGGAGGCAATTAGTTTCATGAAAAACGGTTACAAAAATATTACTATTACACTTAAATAAATATGGATAGCTATTCGTGCCTCGAAGGCAACTGTTTATTTAAATTTCAAACACCTTCTAACATGTATGTCTTGTTTGTCAAGCCATACATAGTGCAGATCTAATCCTCCCTAAGACATAAAATAATTTGTGTAACACAAAAATAAGAAATTTAATAATACATTTTTTCAGGTAAGTGTCAACATTGGTTAGAACTGCACAGTCAAATAGATCTCGTATTTGGTAAGTAGTTTAAAATAAAATATCACAAATTCTCCGGTTATTGATACTAATTTCTTGACAAAATTAAACAAACATAACAAAACAAGAAAATTTATCAAGAACGTTGCACAATCTTTTTGCCAATAAATCGTCAAAAAATACACTAAAATAAAACTAATACTTAAAATCAATAATGATCAAAAAGTATCTACACTAAATAATTTAAATCCTAGTAAGCACATCTTTCCAAATCAAATTAAAACATAAAATATCAATTTACAACAATGCATAACGACAAAACTACCCCACGGTTTGCCGCAATATTTGATTTCTTATACATTTATTACAAAGCATATTTATATATCTTCCATGGCTCTAAAATCAAATAGTTTTATATCACGTAAAATACATTTAAATTATTACATTTTCAAACGAAAGAAACAAATTCTTTTAGAAAATTAAAAATAACTACATGATGATAATTAACTTACTGTGTTAATAATTATCGTTGTCTGAAAATAGCGGTGGATTTTTCAGTTTGTTAGATTTTTAGTGGCTGTGACGTACGAGTACAGGCACTTTACCGGTGCTCTATTGGTTTTCCGTTTGATGTACTGAATCGACTTTTTCACTATCTATCACTAGGATTTCTATAAATTTATCTATATTTGGAAATCAAGGAAATATTTCCAATGGTCATTAAAATTACTTCCATGCTCTACAAACAGATTAATGAAGAATATCATTAGTATTTTACTGTGAACACAACCGTAATCGAACCATATCTCTAAATACGTCTATTAACAGACCAGAAATTGAATCACGGCCATACACAATTTAGATTGAATTCCTAATTAAAATGAGGTTGTAGCCGGCGGCCGGCGGGCGCGGCGCTGCATGGCGTGGCAGAGGCCCTATTGGATACCCTCTCTACGTGCGAGTAAATTGGTACATTACAATATTGTACATTGGGATGGCATAGAAACTTAATGTTTGGTCTGTGTTTATTGCTGATTCGATATTGGTGACGGTTAATGGTCCAATTTTGGTTGTGGTAATTTGAAATATTGTTAGCCGTTATTTTAGAGCATACAAACATTAACTACAGGGTGTACGCTGTACTTATGTTCCAATTGGGTAGACAATGATTAAAGGACCTATTACAGTATTGTTTAAGCTTACATCAAGTTTAAGAGAGGGCTAAAAGTAGATTCCAGTAAAATTAACATTGAGATTTTTAAAATCCAGTTTGGTGAAAATGTAAAACTTTTTCCGTTCAAAAAATTAAACCTATCGACTGTATACAATGTTATTCTTTTTTAACATGTGGACGGATAAGTCGTAGTTTTTAGTTTGACGAATACTGTCGTCCCTCAAGGCAAAGTGGAGGGAATAAACATGAAAACTGTTTATTCTTTTCTCATTCCATTACCGTAACGTATATCCTACTAATTTAGTTACATTTACTGTTGGTCTGAATTTGCCGTTTAGTATACACTTTTTAACTTAATCTAATTTATTATTAATTTGCTAGGCTCCGAACACTGTCTCAGCCCGATCCCTCCTCATCATCACAAATCTCTTTTCTATGCTCATGTTCGCAGTCTCCTCTCCTCACTTGTTCTAAATTAAATTTATTCAAATAACTTTACATATTTTCACGTCCTATACCCTACTCTCCTCATTTCCAATTTCGTTAGAAATCTCGTACAGTACTTTTCCTTTCTTAGCTCTGTATCAACTAACCTATCTTACCTTTCTCAGTTCAACGTTAACTACCCAGTATTTTTGACTTTCCCGCACAGAGAAAGTACGGGCTAAAAAAATTTTTTAAGGTAAAGACGGATATAACTAATTTAGAGTTCCCTGAGACGATTAAGACCATTTCCAGATGGAAGTCTTGCTACGCTTCTGCGAACCTTTTGTAATTTCGGTGCGCAGCAGCAAGCAAAACAAAAATTCACGGGTGGCAAAACTAAAAGAAAATTTATTTCCTGATCCTTCCTAAATCAGAGATGGCATTATCTCCTTATATTATCATCGATCCTTTTACTTAATGGCCTAGCTCAATCAGAGATTGGGAGTGGAACAAAACTGCCTGGACGCCACCCGTTTCAAAAATGCCCCTGTATAAAAGGATCGATCGATAGTACTATAAAGAAAACGGGAACTCACTAAGAGGGAAAGTAAATAACACCGTATCCAAAATGATCCCGAATCAGAAATTTATTAATAGAAATTTTAAAGTAATTAAATTGAACAATGTGTAAATATAACCTATAAACAATGTGTAAATAAATATAACCTATAATTTTTAGTAGTAAATATAAACCCTATAATAAATCTTTGTAAATATATAACCTATGATAATGCTTGTGTAAATATATAATCTATAATAATAATTCTTTGTAAATAAATATATAACCTATAATATTGCCTTGTAAATATATAAATCTATAATAATAATTTGTAAATATATTATAAACCTTATAGCCGACAAACTCAATTGTACTCTACAATTAATTAAACATAATATCAACAATACACTTTCAAATTTTTGAATTCTTATACTTGGATATGTGTGCGCATGCGTCGTAATCTCTAGCGGAGCTTATGCACTCCCTACTATGTGGACCATCAATTAAGAAGCGCCGATAAATATTAAAATGACAGTTAATCGATTGGTGAGATTAAAAGTGAGGTTATGAAATTATAAAACCAAAGTGGTAATTAAAAAAAACCCAATATTGAGTCCAAGAGAGGATGGCGGATTTATTGGAAATGATTATCTGTACCTGTGCCGCCTTAAACATGCGCACAGTACTATTTAAATGTATAAAAATCGTGACGCAATTAATCTATATAGTTAGCGCGTATTTTAAACAATTAACATTTACTCAACGTGGTACTGTTACCTAGGTATGATCATACGAGGTTTACACAACATAAAATACACACAATTCCTGAAAGGTAAGTAATACTCTTCTACTAAAAGAAATACCCAATATATAATAACAATATTAAAACAATAAATCCAAGTTTATCCACCGTAAAGCGGTTCTAGTGATACGCTTGTGTGTTCACAAAAAAAAGAGAAAATAATATGAAAAGCCACCACGGCCAAGTTTAAAGTTATTTCACTAAGTGAACTATTTCAGGTCACTGACAAAAAAAAAAACAAGTGTGAAGTTACAGGATAAAGTACTAACGTTAATGGTAATATATATGCATTGATTCAGAAACAATTACAGCAAAGTGACACTGAGGAATGCTGTACCTACTTCACTAAAATACCTGGTTTAAGTTTGATGAAGTTCTACTCGAGTTGGGTACTCACACGCCGCTCGGACGAAGATCGTGTCCAGTCTGTCTTGCACGACACCAACCTTGGATGACTAAACAATGCCAGGACCCTGCTCCGATGAATTTGACTGCCTGCACTGTATCAGACACGTGCGGAAATTCGCTTCTACCGACTGTAGCAACTGGGTAATCCTTCGCACAACTCGTGCCCCTGACTCAGGGTCTGACAAACGCTTCAGCCGCTCCGCGGTGATGCTGAGGGTGGCTTTTGAGGCCTAATCGAAAACACTATTATAATAGCCTCATCCGAAATGGTAAGTAATTGAAATTGTTTCACAGAAAATATACTTATTTTGCCTGAATATAGTAAGTGACACTCACCTAAGATGGTAGATGGCCTCGTGGTGTTTAGGTTAGGAGGGTATATTTGTAAAGCACGTAATTAATATAAATTCAACTTTCAATCCAGCGCTCCGCTGAGGCAAACAACTCTCTTGAGTTACAAAACTACAATTTGCTGCCCTTATTTGTTGAAAATATTATACTTCACGAAAATTGGGTGGATTATTACTTCATACACCTTTCAGGTAGGACCCTCCGAAACCAAAATGAACGAGTACCGTCTTAAGTGTCAAAATCTTGCACCGTCAGCCTGCCCCCACGTCAGATTAGGGCTGGGTGATAATGAACGTCTTCCGTGTTCCTTTTCCCATAAACACAATCACAACATCCCCGTGTCTGCGAACCATAATTATTCCTCCGAACCGGTAATTACACCGCTCATCGAACGATCTCAAAATGAGTAATTGAATAAATCGGACACGAATCTACGACCAGCCGAAGACCAAAACAACAACAGTAGGCCCCAAAATAAGAAACGGAATAGTCCAAATGTTCCAATACATCCCTCAATTGTCAGCTGTCTTTCAACATATCAGATTATTTATTGCAAATAACCCCAATTAATAACAACAATTATTTATTATTGTAAACAAAGCAGAAATTTTGATATTTAATGATATCTTAAAGAAATAGGTAATGAAAATATATATATATTTTAGTGAATGCATTGGATGAGCAAATTCATAGTCCAGGCCAGCTATTATCCAGGCACTATGTGAAGATGTAAACAGTGGTCAACCGTAAGAAGGTACGCTCCATCAATTTCACAACCATGTCTCACCCTGAATGAACTGTTCGTGTTATTAAATGATTCTTTCTCCATTTCTTTTAGGTGCAAACTCGTTGGATCCATGATCACCCCCAAAGTTGTAACACTCAGAGCTTGTTTGGTACTGTTGTTGTGGTATTGCGTGTCATCGCATTTATCTGGATGCTTTTTAAATAAAATTAAGTAGTACAGTAGTAGCGAAATTATTCGTTCATGATTACTTTAAGGTATGTTACGATTTAATAAATAAACATTCATCATATGCATTGAAGATCTCTCATTCCGCCAGTTTAAACAGTTATATTCTGTGGATGCCTTTAGCCCGTAACAACTCCCCTCTACCCTCAACAGAAAAGTTTCTTAGAAACTTTTTTTCTCTATGTATCTTCTAAGCGCTTAATCATCCTGTTCGGGTTCGTCATCCGGAGGATGAGCCTTCAAATCCTTCGCATGCCATGAACCGATACTATTTCCCCTAGAATCGACGAGTTCATAAGTCCACGGTGATAACACCTTATGTACCAAGTAGGGACCAACGAACTTATTTGCAAGTTTGGCGGTAAATTTCTTTGTCGCGTCCGAGAGAACATAATTTTTCTTCCACACTTGTTGTCCTCTATTGAATCTCTCATCTCTATGACGAAGATTATAATTCTTTTTACTTCTGTCATAAGCATGTCTAAGACGTTTCTGTATGTCAACATATATTTTTCTCAACTCAGTGGATCTTACTTCCGGTTCGACATCATCGCCAATTCCATCCAAGGCATTTTCCCCTTTTCCAGAGATCCGAACTTCACGACCAAAATTTAAGAGATTCGGGGTACAACCCGTGACCTCATGTTTAGCTGATCTTATTGCAAATGCAACCTTTGCTAGGTACTTTTCCCAATCTCTATGATTTTCCGACACGTATGCAGATAGCATAGTTTTTACTACACGATGTACTCGTTCTACAGGGTTAGCACGAGGGTTATAAGCTGCTGAATATTTAATCTCGACGTCATACTGCTTCATGGTGTTTTTAAACAAATGACAAGTAAACTGTGGGCCGTTATCCGCTATCAATCTTTCAGGCGCTCCGTAAACCAAGAACACATGATCCTCTAACCATTTTACAACTCCAGGAGCAGTTGCTTTTCTCAAAGGAAATAGTAAAACAAATTTCGTGAAACAGTCACAAACCGATAAAATGTATGAAAATCCAGACCTTGAGCGAGGTAGCGGTCCAACTAAATCCACACTAATCAATTGCCAAGGCCTAGAGGCTGTTGGTTGACTACTCAACATAAATCCTATGGGTTTCTTTTGCTCGGGTTTCGTGCGAAGACAAGTTACACATCTTGCAATATATCTTGCTACGTCGCATCTAAGTTTCGGCCAACAGTACGTCCTGAGGATTCGGTCCACCGTTTTCGCCACACCAGCATGTCCACAAGTTGGCGGATCATGACTCTGTCTTATTATCTCCGTCCTCTTCCTTCGAGGCACGACCATAAGCCATTCCGTTCGCGCTCCTAACAATTCTCCGTGCGAAAATCTACTCCGCTTATAAAGGTGGTTCTGATGTACTCGCCAAAGTGGATAATTTTGGGGTTTCCGTAATACCTTCTGACACATCTCACTATACCATCGGTCTCCGTCCCCGGCATCCTGAACATCCGCTTCTTGATCTCCATCTTCATCATTGGTAACGGCATCCACCGCAGGAACTGCGCGCGATAACGCATCCGGTACCACATGTTCTGTGCCTTTCCTATGTATAATGTCGAAATTATACTGGCTCAACCGCAACGTCCATCTAGATATTCGCCCGACAGGATCCTTTATATTATATAACCATTTTAAGCTATAGTGATCTGTAATGACAGTAAATTTTGTTCCTTCCAAATAGGGTCTCAACTTTTCTATGGCAAAAAGGACCGCAAGACATTCCTTCTCGGTCGTACTATATTTCCGTTCATTTTTAGTCAGAGATCTACTCAAATAACAGATAACGCGCTCTTCCTCATCTTGAACTTGAGTCAACACCGCTCCCAAACCGTAATCCGATGCGTCCGTTTGCACCACAAATGGCAACTCAAAATTCGGACAACTTAGCACTGGTGCGCTTATTAAATGTTCCTTGATGGTATTAAATGCAGTTTCACAACTTTCGCTCCATTCAAATTTCTGATTTTTACGTGTTAGTGCCGTTAGAGGCGATACTACCGTAGAGAAGTTTGGTATAAAACGTCTATACCAGGAAGCTAATCCAACTAATCTTCGAATCTCCTGAACTTTCTTGGGTACCGGGAATCTGACAATAGACTCGACTTTCTCTGGGTCAACCATCAATCCCGCGGCATTCACCACATAACCTAAATACTTCAATTCGTTCTTACAAAATATGCATTTCTCTCTATTCAGTGTTAAGCCAGCATTCTTGATTCGCTGGGTTACCTTGCGAAGAGTGTCCAAATGTTGCTGAAAGGTTGGGGTACAAATAATAACGTCGTCCAAATACACAAAGACGTACTTGTTAAGATCCTCACCTATAACTCTGTCTATCAATCTTTGCCATACCGCAGGAGCACTATGTAGGCCAAAAGGCATACGTTTAAATTGATATAAGCCTCTGTTAGGGACGGTGAAGGCCGTTAAATGTCGACTTTCCTTGCTGACCGGTATCTGATGATAAGCACTCTTCAAATCGAGGGTAGTCAAAAATTTACCATCTCTCAGCTTATCCAGGATTGCACTCACATACGGAATCGGGTAAGCGTCCGGCTCACTCACTGCATTTAGCTTCTTGTAATTAACACAAAATCTCCAGCTTGTGTCATTCTTTTTCACCATTACTATAGGCGATGACCAGGCGGAAGTAGACGGTTCCACAATATCATTCTTCAGCATCTTATCGAGTTCCTCATTTACATGTTTTTGCAGGGCAGGTGAAATCGGATAATACCGCTGTTTAATTGGAGGCGAATCTGTTTTAATAGTTAGCTCGACTAGGTTAGTGCAACCCAATCGGTCTCCCATATCCCTAAAAGTGTCTTCGATAACGCCATCCAGCTCTTGACGCTGTGCTTCCGATAACGATTCATATGAGTTTATTGCGCAAATCTCCATATCTGTATCATCCTGTCTAAACTTCCATTCGCCAGCATACAAATCCGGAATAATGTCCATTTGTCTCCAGAAATCTATACCCAAAATTAGCTTATGTTTCAAAGATGGCACCACCAACACACGAATCACTCTCAGTTTACCCTGCAGGAGAATTGGCAGGTAACACACTCCCAGAGCCTGACAGGTCTCTCCATTGGCTACTGTGCAAACCTGACGTTCGCTCTTATTCAAGTGACACAATCCGCTCAGCATTTCCCAACCGGGTCCTCCCAAAACGGTTCGAGACGCTCCACTATCCAACAAAGCCAAAAATTTTTTATTGTAGATAGATACTTCTAAATAGGGTCTGGTGTCGTTCTTCGCATGCGCCAAAATATATTCCAGAATCGGTCGTCCGTCATAATCAGGGTTATCAGTGATCGCCACGGAATTTCCACGCGGAGTCACAGGACGATCTACTGCGAGTCCGCTGGTCCTTTTTTTGAGCAGCCTGGACAGGCACCAACCGTTACACCTGGCCTTCCACATCCAAAACAAAACAGCTTTCTTCTCTCGCGACATTGTCTATATCTATGGCCATCTCTACCACAATTCCAACATTTCCTTGTTCCAGACTCGGCGTGAAAGGAACCCGAATCGTTATTCATCGATACGCTGGCTACTTCTTGACGTGGTCTTCGAAAATTCTGATTAGTGCTCGCTCTGTAAGCTAGGTCTGGCTCAACCAGATACCGAGGATTCGTCGGCGGCGGACAAAACGTCTGGGTATGCAGCTCCGTAGCTTCTATGGCTCTGCTCAGCGTTAAAAGACGATCAATGCTCTCTATGAACAGATGAACTGCCAGCTGCTTCTGTATGTAGGGCAATAAATTTCCTCGTATTATATCCACTCGTTCCTTTTCCAGTGGTTTCTGTGTAAGGCGTGAAAACATATTCTCCATCACTGCAACATATGTCAGTACTCTCTCCTGAGCCCCCTGTGTTCGACGCAAAATCTCCTGACGAAGCGTATGCTCATAATTATACGGCTGAAAATCCAACCTCAGTTTCTCCAAAAGTTGATCCCAAGTCTCAAATCTGTGCATCCGAAACCAACACAACGCTTCACCCTCAAATAATTCTGGAGCAGAACGCAGTAACTGCTGTTTAGAAACTCCTCTTGACACTCTGAGTTCTTCCAATCGTTCCATGAATGCGCTCACGCTACTGTTACCATCAAATCTAAAATTCCATCGAGCTACATCTATATTGTTTCGACTTCGTTCTTCCATGACGTAAGTAGGGTTCATCTGTCGGACCGGTGAAACATCCACATCTGGTATACGCCGATCAACATCGTTATAAGTTGAGTAAACAAGGTCACCCCTTGGCCCCCCTGATGGTGTGGTGTGATATCGCACTGACTGCCCATAATCTCTTGTATCAACTCGCGGCGCCCCGGGACACTCAAGATATACCTGGCGCATCCGATCCATATGTCTCGTACTCGTTGGATTTATCTGCTCCCCAAACCTTAATGAGTATGCTTGAAGACTATCGAGGGGTGGCAATTGAACATTGCTCACTCCAACATTCAGAGGTGCACCGGAAACCCGTTCCTGATCAAAACCTGGCAACGCAGATGGCAAAGACGCCGTACGTCTGGGCTGTGAAGCCTCCACATTATCAAGCCGCAGCAAAGGAACACTCCTCACGCCTTCATTTCTTCGGTCACTACCCCGGGTAGTTCCATAAGCTCCGTTATCATCCTCCAACGTTATCAAATTGGGGACCGGTTCATCCAAAATTGAAACTTCAGCCTCCCGTTCTGTTCTCTGCTCCCACCGGACTGTCAGCCGTTGCTTCAAGGCAATCACCCGCGCAGAAGACGTAAATTTCTCCCGCAGCTGAACGTCAGTTACCGCATGAATCCTGCTAATCCGCAATTCCACATGTAAAAGTCGACTCAGTATTCTCCTGTACTCGTTCTCCCTGTTCTCCTGATTAAATCCCTCTATCTCCAAGTTCAAACTAATCAATTTATCGGAACAAACCGTTAGTTCCCGATCCGCATCCAACTCCACTCCAACCGGTGCCAGCGTCTCTACCTCTCTCTCCATACGAAATGCCTCCCTTAAAGCCGTGCGCTTCTCCTCCACTGTTCTCCCGACCGGTAATCCTCTTATACAAAGCTCATAATTCAGCTCATCACTCAAAAGTCTATAATATCCATAATAGTGTTGGAAGTTAATTCCGCAAGAAACGTTAAAGTAAATTTTTAAATCAAAATAAATCAAATAACAACGTAAGTAATTCGAAATATATTTTATTTTATTCAATAAAACAATTTGTGTGCTTGCGCACACACCCCACCCCACGCAAGGGAAAAAAAATAATACCTACCACAACCAAGCTAAAGCTCGCACGCAAAACAATCGGGCTCTGGAACAACCAGACAAGAAAATCCCACACAGGACCCCCAAACTGACAGACCTATATAAAGAAATATGTAACTCGTGTTACCAGGGAAGTGTGAGTCACCAAACACGGAATCAGACTAATAATGCAGGCACCTTATATAAAAAACTCTTCGGTAAGTAAATGCTTCTATATCATCAATAACATTTATAAATAATTCGAAAGAAAAAAAAATCAGGTAAGTACGCTTTCAATAATCGCCTCACTTATCCAAATGCAGCACAAAAGCAACAGTTGAGTTTGTCAATTCAATTGTCTTTTAAGAAAAAAAAAAATAAGAATAATAAAAAAATTCAGGGCTTTACTATAAATCAAGTGTATCTAACAAAACAGAAACTATAAAGTTCTCTGAAAATCGGCAAAAATACTACCTATACCACGATGGGCGCCAAAATCTTGCTACGCTTCTGCGAACCTTTTGTAATTTCGGTGCGCAGCAGCAAGCAAAACAAAAATTCACGGGTGGCAAAACTAAAAGAAAATTTATTTCCTGATCCTTCCTAAATCAGAGATGGCATTATCTCCTTATATTATCATCGATCCTTTTACTTAATGGCCTAGCTCAATCAGAGATTGGGAGTGGAACAAAACTGCCTGGACGCCACCCGTTTCAAAAATGCCCCTGTATAAAAGGATCGATCGATAGTACTATAAAGAAAACGGGAACTCACTAAGAGGGAAAGTAAATAACACCGTATCCAAAATGATCCCGAATCAGAAATTTATTAATAGAAATTTTAAAGTAATTAAATTGAACAATGTGTAAATATAACCTATAAACAATGTGTAAATAAATATAACCTATAATTTTTAGTAGTAAATATAAACCCTATAATAAATCTTTGTAAATATATAACCTATGATAATGCTTGTGTAAATATATAATCTATAATAATAATTCTTTGTAAATAAATATATAACCTATAATATTGCCTTGTAAATATATAAATCTATAATAATAATTTGTAAATATATTATAAACCTTATAGCCGACAAACTCAATTGTACTCTACAATTAATTAAACATAATATCAACAATACACTTTCAAATTTTTGAATTCTTATACTTGGATATGTGTGCGCATGCGTCGTAATCTCTAGCGGAGCTTATGCACTCCCTACTATGTGGACCATCAATTAAGAAGCGCCGATAAATATTAAAATGACAGTTAATCGATTGGTGAGATTAAAAGTGAGGTTATGAAATTATAAAACCAAAGTGGTAATTAAAAAAAACCCAATATTGAGTCCAAGAGAGGATGGCGGATTTATTGGAAATGATTATCTGTACCTGTGCCGCCTTAAACATGCGCACAGTACTATTTAAATGTATAAAAATCGTGACGCAATTAATCTATATAGTTAGCGCGTATTTTAAACAATTAACATTTACTCAACGTGGTACTGTTACCTAGGTATGATCATACGAGGTTTACACAACATAAAATACACACAATTCCTGAAAGGTAAGTAATACTCTTCTACTAAAAGAAATACCCAATATATAATAACAATATTAAAACAATAAATCCAAGTTTATCCACCGTAAAGCGGTTCTAGTGATACGCTTGTGTGTTCACAAAAAAAAGAGAAAATAATATGAAAAGCCACCACGGCCAAGTTTAAAGTTATTTCACTAAGTGAACTATTTCAGGTCACTGACAAAAAAAAAAACAAGTGTGAAGTTACAGGATAAAGTACTAACGTTAATGGTAATATATATGCATTGATTCAGAAACAATTACAGCAAAGTGACACTGAGGAATGCTGTACCTACTTCACTAAAATACCTGGTTTAAGTTTGATGAAGTTCTACTCGAGTTGGGTACTCACACGCCGCTCGGACGAAGATCGTGTCCAGTCTGTCTTGCACGACACCAACCTTGGATGACTAAACAATGCCAGGACCCTGCTCCGATGAATTTGACTGCCTGCACTGTATCAGACACGTGCGGAAATTCGCTTCTACCGACTGTAGCAACTGGGTAATCCTTCGCACAACTCGTGCCCCTGACTCAGGGTCTGACAAACGCTTCAGCCGCTCCGCGGTGATGCTGAGGGTGGCTTTTGAGGCCTAATCGAAAACACTATTATAATAGCCTCATCCGAAATGGTAAGTAATTGAAATTGTTTCACAGAAAATATACTTATTTTGCCTGAATATAGTAAGTGACACTCACCTAAGATGGTAGATGGCCTCGTGGTGTTTAGGTTAGGAGGGTATATTTGTAAAGCACGTAATTAATATAAATTCAACTTTCAATCCAGCGCTCCGCTGAGGCAAACAACTCTCTTGAGTTACAAAACTACAATTTGCTGCCCTTATTTGTTGAAAATATTATACTTCACGAAAATTGGGTGGATTATTACTTCATACACCTTTCAGGTAGGACCCTCCGAAACCAAAATGAACGAGTACCGTCTTAAGTGTCAAAATCTTGCACCGTTAGCATGCCCCCACGTCAGATTAGGGCTGGGTGATAATGAACGTCTTCCGTGTTCCTTTTCCCATAAACACAATCACAACATCCCCGTGTCTGCGAACCATAATTATTCCTCCGAACCGGTAATTACACCGCTCATCGAACGATCTCAAAATGAGTAATTGAATAAATCGGACACGAATCTACGACCAGCCGAAGACCAAAACAACAACAGTAGGCCCCAAAATAAGAAACGGAATAGTCCAAATGTTCCAATACATCCCTCAATTGTCAGCTGTCTTTCAACATATCAGATTATTTATTGCAAATAACCCCAATTAATAACAACAATTATTTATTATTGTAAACAAAGCAGAAATTTTGATATTTAATGATATTTTAAAGAAATAGGTAATGAAAATATATATATATTTTAGTGAATGCATTGGATGAGCAAATTCATAGTCCAGGCCAGCTATTATCCAGGCACTATGTGAAGATGTAAACAGTGGTCAACCGTAAGAAGGTACGCTCCATCAATTTCACAACCATGTCTCACCCTGAATGAACTGTTCGTGTTATTAAATGATTCTTTCTCCATTTCTTTTAGGTGCAAACTCGTTGGATCCATGATCACCCCCAAAGTTGTAACACTCAGAGCTTGTTTGGTACTGTTGTTGTGGTATTGCGTGTCATCGCATTTATCTGGATGCTTTTTAAATAAAATTAAGTAGTACAGTAGTAGCGAAATTATTCGTTCATGATTACTTTAAGGTATGTTACGATTTAATAAATAAACATTCATCATTGAAGATCTCTCATTCCGCCAGTTTAAACAGTTATATTCTGTGGATGCCTTTAGCCCGTAACAGTCTGTCTGTGTGAGTGTGTATGTACGTGTGTCTGTACGTATCCTTCCACGATAGCGCCGAAACGCCTTAACCAAGTGAGCTAAATTTTGGTGTATGAGTTTGTTCCAAATGGCTTCAGCCCTGTGATAGGGGCGGACGCAACAGCTCAATTTTCAAATAGCAGTAAGGGTCGAGTGATACATAATTTTAAAGCATTTTTTATCTCCTTTACAGCGATAGGTCACTTTTGATATTTGCCCCCATAATTCTCGAGTTAGGTAATAATAATAATAATAATCTTTATTAGCCATCACAGATACAATGTACATTGGCAAGTCAATTCAATTGAATTACAAAACATAACGAATCTTGGTTACAAACAATGGCAAGAAAATAAGTGAAACAAAAATAAAGATAAAAACACATGTCATACATCTAAAATCAGTTAATAAAATAACCGAAAACAGACGAATCACAGAAATATCATAACTACGTCCAACAACAATAAGCAACAGCAAAATACTAATAAACTAATATATATAAAATAAAAAATGAATTTACGAACAGATAAACAACAATATATGACGTATAGTACAATACAACAAATAAATAAAATATATACTGAAAATAAAACTATACTGAGGCAGTAAATTCCTGTAGTGTAGTACGCGCCATTTATTAGAAATTTTTTTAATGATTTTTTAATCATGTTCGGTCCAATTAAGTTCAGGATCAATATAGACGCCCAACAATTTAGCCGATCCAGCCCATGGCAAAAGGTTTTCAAAATGTATATTAAAAAGTAGTGGACTTTTATACTTATTGAAATGTAAGGCGACAGTTTTACCATAATTAACAATCAGTCTATTTTTTTGGCACCAGGATCGAAATTCCTTCAGGGTCGCATCAATTTTATTTTCTAACGCTTCAGGATTTTTGCCATGTAAAAGTATGGAGGTATCGTCAGCGTACATGTACACCGAGCCCTGAGAGATATTTGCGGGAAGATCGTGAACATACAACAAAAAAAGTAGTGACCCAAGTATGCCAACCTGCGGGATACCCAAATTAACTTCTTGGAATTCTGATATATTATGTGATTAAATTTTTACGGCCATTTTCCTATTACTCAAATAAGAGTTGATCCACTCGTTAACTGGCCCACGTAAACCCAAATAATCGATCTTCCTGCACAAAAAAGCCCTATCCACCACGTCAAAAGCACTGGTCACATCGAATAACAGGGCCACCACATAGTGTCCATTATCCGTCAAATCATGTATCTGCTGGACGAAATCGAACGTGCAAGTTTCCGTAGAGAAGCCGGGCCGAAATCCATGCTGACATTTGTATATAATAGTTGGAACATACACTGAAAAAAATCTTGTACGTAAAACCAATTAATGATTGTCATCAATATTTTGAACATTAATATTATGAATTGGTCACTGTTACAATGAATTTGGATCATAAATTAATAATTTCATACATAGAAACAATGTACGATGAAACATTAATCAATAAATGCAAAACATCGAAAATTTATGTTTTTTTTCATCAATATAATGTCACTATTTATTGCTTCAATGTTTTAAATTTATTAATTTATGCTCTTCGCCTTTAACACAATTATTTGTATATCATTCACCTACGAACAGCGAACATAAAAACTAATAAACGATCATCGTTGATTCAATGGATTCTAAGCATTAATTTTACGAACCTAACCGTTAAATTCTGAATAACGCGCGCAAATCAATGCACACGGACCATAGACTGAATACTCAAAACATTGACACTATGACATTCTCATAGACTTTTTGT
Source organism: Apoderus coryli (assembly GCA_911728435.2). Classification (NCBI taxonomy): domain Eukaryota; kingdom Metazoa; phylum Arthropoda; class Insecta; order Coleoptera; family Attelabidae; genus Apoderus; species Apoderus coryli. The sequence goes on along the minus strand of OU452198.1, from coordinate 29,488,599 downwards.
TTTCGCGTTCTTTTTGTTTTGTTTAGTTAAATTTATACTGTTGAAAAGTGAAGTGTGTTCCTAAATCTATTTTTAAAATTTGTTCCCAAATAATACAACAAAAATGTAGAAATATAAGGTAAGTAGTAATTCTTTTATATACACACATTAAGTAAAGTATAAAACCAAAGTCAGTTTAAAACGAAAAAAAAAACACAGTGCAATATTCCTTTGTAATGTTGAAAACCCGCCGATACGAGGGGAGAAATTTTATGGACTATTCATGGATATTTAGTGCCATCCGCTAAGCTATGTTCTAAAGGTACGAGTGGAAAGATAAGCCATTTAAAGTACACAATAAAAGACTCTCAAGAAAATTTTTTATTTTGTGCTAAAACAGTTCAAGAAATAGAAGAACATATTATAAACCTTAAAGGAAGAAAATCTGCAATTCAACCCTTCATACCATGTCTGGGTGACAATATATCAAACATATATACCCATAATTTTCGATGGCTATATGTCATTTTTAAATTATAAAATGCTTTTTTTATGCAAGCACTTACATGTCCACTAAACCTCAAGTCAGAATCCACCAACAGACCCAAATCTTTTACGGTATTTGTACAGTGTGAAGTAAAACGCCCCACCATGAGTGAGAAAGCCCCGTAGTATGTAGTCCGAGCCCTGGGAGAGCCCAGTAATAATAATTGCGACTTTCGCAGGTTTATTTCGAGGCAATGATTCCTGGATACTCTCACACCAAACGCTCCAAATCATCATCAAACCGACGCATGGTCTCGTCCATATCAACGGTTTTAAACGACATATACAGCTGGGTGTCATCGGCATATAAATGAGCAGAGCAGTGTCTCAAGGATATCAAGAGCTGCGATGTATAAATAGAAAACAAAATTGGACCAAGAATAGAGCCCTGCGGCACACCACTACGCAATGTCCTGGTCCCAGACACTGCCGTTCCCAAAATGACAACCTGACTTTTTTAAGACTATTTTCGAACGCCTGTGTGAACTAATTCTTTTATGTAACATTTTTTAGGTTATATTCTATCCCAACTATAAAAAAATTATTCAATATTTCGGAGAAGTTTAAGAACTATGATTTTTTAAATTTTTGAACCCTCTTTTAAACCCCTTGCCTACGCTCAATGTTAATCACCACCTATATATATATATATCCTGTAGTATTTTCGTACCAAATGTTAACATCCGTTAAGTGGTTTTTGAGTTATCACAGATACAAATTTTTTCTGACCCTTTTATAGAATTTTCACAGACGCCTATGGTACATTAATTTTTGTCGTGTATTTTTAACACCAATTCATCTAGTTAAGTATAAAAATTTTTACATTTTAATTTTTTTTTATTTTACCCCTTTTTCTACTATTTACGAACGCCTATGTAAATAAAAATTTTATGCTGCATTTTTTAGGTTATCTTATATCAAAGCTATATATAATTAGCCAATTTTTCTGGTATATTTGAGAAACATTTTTTTTTTCGTTTTTGACCCTTTTTTTAAACTATTTTTGAACGCCTGTGTGAACCAATTCTTTTATGGAATATTTTTTAGCTTATATTGTATCACAACTATGAAAAATTATTCCATATTTCGGATAAGTTTAAGAACTATGATTTTTTAAATTTTTAAACCCTCTTTTAAACCCCTTGCCTACGCTCAATGTTAATCACCACCTATATATATATATATATCCTGTAGTATTTTCGTACCAAACGTTAAAATCCGTTAAGTGGTTTTTGAGTTATCACAGATACAAATTTTTTCTGACCCTTTTATAGAATTTTCACGGACGCCTATGGTACATTAATTTTTGTCGTGTATTTTTAACACCAATTCATCTAGTTAAATATAAAATTTTTTACATTTTAATTTTTTTTTATTTTACCGCTTTTTCTACTATTTACGAACGCCTATGTAAATACAAATTTTATGCTGCATTTTTTAGGTTATCTTATATCAAAGCTATATATAATTAGCCAATTTTTCTGGTATATTTGAGAAACATTTTTTTTTCGTTTTGACCCTTTTTTTAAACTATTTTCGAACGCCTGTGTGAACCAATTCTTTTATGGAATATTTTTTAGCTTATATTGTATCACAACTATGAAAAATTATTCCATATTTCGGATAAGTTTAAGAACTATGATTTTTTAAATTTTTGAACCCTCTTTTAAACCCCTTGCCTACGCTCAATGTTAATCACCACCTATATATATATATATCCTGTAGTATTTTCGTACCAAATGTTAAAATCCGTTAAGTGGTTTTTGAGTTATCACAGATACAAATTTTTTCTGACCCTTTTATAGAATTTTCACGGACGCCTATGGTACATTAATTTTTGTCGTGTATTTTTAACACCAATTCATCTAGTTAAATATAAAAAATTTTACATTTTAATTTTTTTTTATTTTACCCCTTTTTCTACTATTTACGAACGCCTATGTAAATACAAATTTTATGCTGCATTTTTTAGGTTATCTTATATCAAAGCTATATATAATTAGCCAATTTTTCTGGTATATTTGAGAAACATTTTTTTTTTTCGTTTTTTTAAACTATTTTCGAACGCCTGTGTGACCAATTCTTTTATGGAATATTTTTTAGCTTATATTGTATCACAACTATGAAAAATTATTCCATATTTCGAATAAGTTTAGGAAATATATATTTTTTATGGTTTGACCCCTTTTCCACTATTTACGAACGCCTATGAAAGTAAGTTATTCATGACACATTTTATAGGTTATAGTCTATCAAAACTATAAATAACTAGTTAATATTTCTGCTATTTTTAAGAAATACGTTTTTTTTTAATCTTTTTTACCCCATTTTACACTATTTTCGAACGCCCATGTGGTCTAATATTTTATGTTCAATATTTTAGGTTATATTCCATTAATTGCGTAAAAAATTATGCAGTATTTCGGATAAGTTTAAGAACTATGAATTTTTTTAATTTTTGAACCCTCTTTTAAACCCTTTGCCTACGCTCATTGTTTCCCAAAATCTAATCAGCTCCTTGCCATGTCCAATAGTATTTTTGTACCAAATTTGGTTAAAATCTGTTAAGCAGTTTTTGCGTTTTCGTGGATACAGACAGACAGACAGACAGACATTTTTTTAAAACTACTTATTTATGTATAAAATGACCAAAAACAAGTATTTTCGGTGAAATTAAAAAAATTTTTTTTTCATGAAACTAATAATATACATATATTACATATATGATATGGAGAGCTAAAAAGATAATAAATGTTTTGTGAGAAAATTGGGTACTTCTTACTTACCTACTGCACAGTTTGTTTGTAAATCTACTATGCAGTCTTAACTAATGTTAGGTAGGGTGTTTGTGGCGTAAAGAATGAGGTCACCTCAAAAAGTTTTACAGCAGTTATTATAATATACTTTCATTACACGACGCCTTAGAACTTGTGCATCTCAAAATTTAGCCGAAGTTTGTTGGTTGGATTTTTAATTTATGATCAAAAACTTTTACCAAAATAAATATAAATATATTATCTCGATGCATCATACAGCCGCAATATTTTAATTAGATCACTTTACAAACAATACGCTTGGAATATGGCGGTGCAGAGCTAGAAGGAAATGAAATATTTTTGTGTGCAGCACTAAAAAACTGCAATCCGGTTATTTAAAGAGTAATTAAGATGCAGTGTATAGCAGAATTTTTCGAAATGTGAAAAGTCGCTGCAGAAGTATATACCTATGACGGAAGGGTTCTCTACGTAATACGTTAAAATACAGTGTCGAAAGCACTTATGGGAATTGGAGGAAAGCACTTAGAATACGGCGGTTTTAAGTTTAAATATTCACGTTTTTATTTGGGTCTCAAATACACAGAAATTTTAACAAACCTAAAATGAAAGTACGAGAAATTTAGCAGCGTCTACAGTGCTTTTCGTGAGAAATATCACCAGTGAGAAACTCTTGATGTCGCTGCTCTGTTATGGGAAAATCAAAAACGATAGAAACATTCTGGAAAGAAGTTCTTAAATGGGATTAAGTATGAGCCAGCTCCATCTTAACCCATATTTGATATTTTTTCTAAATTTGCAAACTAATGTGTATAACATCACCAACTTTTTTTTAAGAAATATACCTATATTTTTGCACACTGTTAAAAATTGGGTGAAAAATACGTAAGGTTTGTAGTAAACATACATGATTTTTTATGTAATATTAGGTAAATCTTAAATATTCGCGAATATTGCCGATAATTTACCCAGATCACGTATTTTTCCTTAGTAATATCGTGAAAACGCATTACCGAAATGTGTTTTCACGATATAATTTGTGTGGATTCAAATCGTATCCAAAATTTTCGTTTTCCCTGCAAATCTACACATTACATTTAGTACTATTCCGTGGCTCCTAGTAATTTTACGACACTTTCGTAAAAACATCCTTACAGCGCAAGCGCAGCAGGCATCCGAGCAGCGATTTACCCTTTACAATTCAGCGTTATCAAACAAACAATGCACATTTATTATTTAACAACTGATTTAATAAACCTAACACACAAATTAAATACAATAAGCTGTGTCCAAAAAGTTAACAAAATATCAGCGGTGTGTACGGTTGCAGAGAAATAGTGTCTTTTGAGGTTCTAATAACAAGCGCGTCTACATACATTAGCTGTGCCAAAGACCTTACTAACACAGGAGACAAAATATTTCATTGATAACGTGCTTTCAAACACGAGCCAACATTACTTGTAAACAAGTAATGTGTAAGAGAGAGAAAGACTTATCCTTGTCGCCTTCAAGTTGCTCATTGGCAACGTTGTAATCTCCGGTATGCGTTCTGCAGCCAGTGGCGTACTGATCGCTGACTGTTTTTGAACTAGGTATACAATACATAATATATAATTAATAGCATACATTAAAAAGCCAACGTGCCGAGAATTTAACCGCTATTCAACTTCTTTTGAAACTGAAATTTAGTCGATATTTAATTGGAATGAGTTTTTCAGTAAAATAATTTAAATATTAATATGTATAAGGTATTCGCTAAGAAAGTCTGTTAATCTTTCTTTGCAGTAGGTATTTCTTGATATAGCTGAAAAACCTTCATTTCGTATATCGAAAAAACGATACTTAAATTAATATATTTATGTATAATTTGAAGATAATCTAATTTTAAAATCATTTTTTGCATTACAAATAGGAAGTCAGGAAATAAAAAAAGGCACATTATTCTCAATAGTTTATTTTTAGCTACATATATTAAATTATACACAATGATAATACATAATAATTACTATGAACATACAAATTAATTATGTTTTTGCAGACTTTATGCAGTTTCTGTATCGCTTTTTAATAAGTATGAAGTCTATTTGATTGCGAATAATTCTTTCAGGGGTATGGGCGCTAGAGGTCCACGTATAGAGCCTTCTATTTGGAACTTTAAAAAAGGAGTTTGAGACAATGAAATCATGTTCCTGGCAGAACTGAACTAGCCGGTCTCCTCTATCGTTTGCTGTACCTAATCCGTATATACCGGTAATATCCTCTCGTGGTGTACTTCCTACTTTGGCATTAAAATCGCCCATGATAAAAGTCACCTCTGATTTTTTCGCCAGCTTCACGGTATCTGTGATTTGTTCCTTAAAACTATCAATAGATCTTTTAATGATTTTACGCGGATTTTAAGTCGTCTAACTTGATTTTGTAAGGTGTGTATTCTTTTCCTTTGGCACGTTATTTTATTTTTAAAAATTCCTATATTTTTTCTTCTCTTAGTAGGGGTTGAAAAGTCACTACTATCCATATCACCAGGATAACGCCTTTTCCTAAAAAATATCAAGCCCCTGGTAAAATATACTAAAAAAAGAGCTTTTTATGAACAAATATCAAAATTTCATAACGGTAAAATGTAAATTTGAATAATGTACCAAATATACCAACATTTAGCTTCAGCCCCTTTATATCACCCGCTTCTGAAACATGTTGGTGTAATACCTACCCCTTTTTACTTCCAATTTTTGCACTAGCTACAGGGGCTTCAATTTTATCAGAATGGGGTTCTCCTGCTTCTGATGCAGTTTCTGTCACAGAACTGGTTGAACCCTTGTTGGCTTCTAATGAAACTGGCTCTGGAGGTGCCAGGAATAGATTTAACAATTATACTTTCAGACCTAAAATATGTATTAATTCAATATATCAAAATATTAAAAAGCCTTTCTAAAGGATACCTTTTGATTAGGGACCCCATATTAGCGGTTGAAACAGTGGACTCCATAATAGTTTTTTCTAAGAATAGCTGAGCAATCCTAAAAATGGATATAAATGCGGTTAATGCACATACCTACTTAGCTAGTTTAATTTCATCCAAAAAATAATAATAACAGAACTTACTTAGGATATTCTTTCGGTATTGGAGGTGTTCCAAAAACAGATGAGTCCACAGACCTAACATCTGTGGTTGAGTCAGAGCTAGAAGAATATAAATTATTATTATAATATAATAAATATAATTATAAATATTTTTTACCTAGTGGATGCATCATCCAAAAATAAAACACCTTCACACCGTCGAGGATTTGCACCCTTTCTAACGAATCTTGCTCCCTTAGATTTCGTTACCAGATCCTCTGGGAAAAAATGATCCGAGCATAACCATGGATTTTTTGGCAAAAGTGGTCCTTTAGCAATGCCAACTAAAGAAAACCAGAGTTTTCTTTTTTCCGGTTCCTGAGGAAACCTAATTTAAAAAATACAATATAAGTACCTAATGTAAAAAGGCTATAATCAGCCTTATACTCCAGAGCTAGGGAGGTAATATCCTACGTAGATTTACCACTTATTTCTTTAATGCTGCTTTGAATTACTAAGCGGTTACATTGTTGGGCGTAAATGAACCAACATTATTTTCAGAAAGTATCTGTTTGCTTTTGTTACTAATAATTTAATAGAAATAAAAATTGAAAATGTAACAAATTTATCATATCAAACAAACCCCGCCACTGTGTAAACTAACACCAAACACAAACAAATTTCCAAACATAACCACACTTACCTGTGAAAAGTTAAATCTGGAAATAAACTATCCACTTTTCCACAAACTACACAACCACGAACCATAGTTATTCAATAAATATTTAAAGTTTAAAAAAACACACACAAGAATATCGCAAAACAGGAAAATACTTCAAAAAACGATGAAAGCGATAATGACATGAGTGTTTCTCAACGTCAACGTCGCAAATTATAATTTCATTCATAACGCCGTGTTCTGTCGTACAAGAAGCGTAAAGTTGTAAACGATGTTGCCGTAGTGAACAGGAAAATACTTCAAAAAACGATAAAAGCGATAATGACATGAGTGTTTCTCAACGTCAACGTCGCAAATTATAATTTCATTCATAACGCCGTGTTCTGTCGTACAAGAAGCGTAAAGTTGTAAACGATGTTGCCGTAGTGCGCTTTTATTTTACTATGAGAATAATTCCTAAAATAAAATAATTATCCCGTTTTGTACAATTTAATCTTAAAATGAACTAATTTATAACCTAAGTATAGTAATAAAATTTTTTATTAACATCCTAGTTACAAATAATTATTTACATCGCTCATTTTTTATTTGTTTTGACAAAAATTTAAAGATATTCCAAATACATTTGTAAGTCTGGCAATGCTTGTATTAGGATAAATAAAGGAAGGGACGATGTTTGCTAACCCTGAAAACGTAAACAATGTGGTCTCCTGTATTATTAAGGTCTTTGAGCTGTGCTTATAGTCACGAGGTAAGTAAAAATGATTTGTTCATGTTGTAGGATAAAGTGTAATACTGTTAACAAATATGATTAGGCACCATCAATATCTACATAGAAATACACCCAGATCGATTTTTATATGCGCCCGGCCAAACTGCACTTACCAGGTTAGTGTTTATAAAACCTATGCAATGCATGTTATAGGCATTTGTTCCTTAATTTTTAATTGATTTTTTTTGTAATTTAAGAAACTTCTTTTTGTTTGTTAAGTATGGTATAGTAGGTACCTATTATTAGCCAAATATGGCAGCTCAAAATCAACAAATTTTAAATTCTAACCTAAATCTGGAAAATGTTAAAAAATTATGTTAAATAATTTCTTCCTTAATTTTAAATTGAATTTTTTTTTTGTATAACATTTCTGGTACATTTGTTAAAATTCGCATTGTATATGTTTTCATGCCTAATGTAAGAAACTTCTAAAACTGAATATTTACGTTTTTGTTTGCAAAGTATAATATAGTAGATACATAACATTAGGAAAATATGGCAGCTCAAAATCAACAAATTTTAAATTGTAACTGCCTAAAACTTGGGAAAGTTAAAAAATTATGTAAATCATATCTTCCTTAATTTTTAATTGCATTTTTTTGTATAACGTTTCTAGTACATTTGTTCAAATTCGCATTTGATATGTTTTCCAGCCTAATGTAAGAAACTTCTAAGACTGAATTTACGTGTTTTTTTGTTAAGTATGCGGTACCTATTATTAGGAAAATATGGCAAGAAATTTTAGTTTTTAGTTTAGCATGTTTATAGCATTTATATTTTCGTTAAATATTAAAAATCGGGAAAACTAGTAATTCTGTGTTTATATTCAACATATAGGGTAAAGAATTAAGATGCATTTATTGAGTTTTTCGCCACTCTTTAAACCAAATATAAAGTGGGAAAGTAAAGAAAAATTTTTAAGTTGTGAAAACCACTGTAACCTAAAAGGAGAAATATTTTTTAGGCTGCAGTAGTTTTTATATAGAACTTAAAAAGTTGTTTTTAATTTTTCTTTACTTTTTCCAGTTTACATTTGGTTTAAAAAGTGGTGGAAAATCCAATAAATGGACGTTAATCATGTTCCGCCACAACAAACTTCCAGATTTTCCAGTCAATTTTTCCACCAGAAGTACAGAGTGTCCTTCGGTATAGACGTTCGCCATTTTAATTTACCGAATTGGCGGCCGTTTGAATCATTGGCGATTTTTCTAAATTTTCAAAATGAAATGATCTATAAAAGAAATACAATAAAATAATAAGTTTTTAACTTTAATTATGTAATTTTAAACTTTAATATTTAAAAACATTTTTTTTACATGAAATGGTGAGTTATACTACTAAGTATATCGTTTGGTATATCAGTGCTTTCTTGTTTCTAGACTTCTTTGTCATATAATAATTGATGTTGTAATAACCACTGATGATGAGGCTTGGAGCCTTGAAACATGTCTGGTTTTACTATTGCCGCATAGAGCGATTATTAAATTTATTTCGTGGTGTTGCCTTTCATTTCACACACAAAAGATCTAACTCCCTTTCAATATGGATAATTTTTCAGGTCTACAGAAACTTCTGGTTACATAGATCAACTAAACATGTTGTACAAATACGGTAAGTATAATGAAATATTCAAGTAAAGTTTCAGTAAATTCACATAAATATTCATGAAAGTACAAAAAAATTACGTATAATTACGTTCTTACTGTACAAAAATTGTATTTTCCCCCATTTTTTATGTAAGAACACTGTAAATTTTAAGTAAATTCCACTATTGTTTTACGAGCATTGTACATTTCCGGGCCATACCGCAAAAATACGTTAAAATATTGGTATTATTTAGACAGCGATTGTGTAAAAGTACACGTAACTAAGCGTACTTTTATGTTGTAATTTTAATCTTATAAGCGTATTTTTACATGACATGCAGCGTAAATTTCATTTGTAATTTTACGATATTGTGTAATTGTACACCAAATTAAGTGTAACTTTAATTTGTAATTTTACCTTAATATTGTATTTTTACACTAAATGTGGCGTAATTTTAAATTGTAATATTTCGACTAATATTGTAGTTGTACAGTCAAGGTGGAAAATTACGTGAGGGAATGGTTGAATAAAAATTACAGTTATATTTTACGTAAATTTACTATTCTGTTTTAACAGTGCATAGTGCAGTTCCTTATAATAATTATTTATTAAACACAAAAAAAAAAACAGATGATATTATTTAATAGCAACTATTACTACCACAGAATTAAACAAAGTATACTATAGGTTACAACTAATTAATTATGGGAAATCAATCACTACAACAATCCTAATTTTAAGCACTTATATAATCTCAGCCTAAGGCCTTACATAACATTTCTCTTCAGAGTTCATTGCATGCAGTTCCAATTTTTTTCATTAAAAGTTATGGGTTGGCGTTTTGTACATTATATTTTTCAATGTTCCCCACAGGACGAAGTCTAGTGGGGTCAGGTCAGGTGATTTAGGCGGCTACTGTATCTGTCCATTTATACCTATCAAATTTTCCCCGAAAATATCATCTAAGAATTCTTGGACGATTCTTGCTTTATGGCGCGACACTGCGTCATGCTGGACAAACATATTGGCTTGTACCTGGAATGGCACATTTTTGAGAAACCGAGGAAGTTGTTCATGTGCAAATAATACCACAAGAAACGCTATCGTGATAAGCATTTTCTTTCGCAATTTTTCGTAGAGAACTATATTCTAAATTTAACTCACGTAGAGTTGACCAATCGAGTTTCGTGGATGATCCTCAAAATACTGTAAAATAATGGCAACAGTATTGTCATAATTTACACTTTTAACAATTTTTCTTCGCTTTCGAGAAGAAAATGTCTCGATATTTGCACTTAAATCTTGCAAATATTCTTGAGTTTGGAGTAACACATTCAGGATATTTTTGGGTTTGGGATAACTGAACTGCTCTTCTAGAGTTATTTTGAGATTCACCATAAACTAATAACATGTCAACTGTCTCGTTATGCGTAAACATTTTTTTCAACATAAAATCCACACATCAAATGACAATAAAACTATTTTTCAACCATTAGTATAATTATTGACAGATATAATTGCAGTTTGTTTTCAAACCTTATTTGTTTTAGAGTTCTAACGGTTGCCAATTTTTGACATTACAAATTTGCGTAGAATTTTTTAACGCATAAAGTTAGCAAAGTTTTTTCTTTACAAAAGTTGCTCAGAAAAAATAGCTCTTTTGAACTATGGGTATGTTTCTGAAAAAAAAAATGGTGCCGTCATTTACTTCAGTTTCCAAAGTTGTAAAAAAAATCAAATGTGGGTTGGGAGCCTACGTAATCCCATTTAAAAACTTCTTTTCAGAATTTTTCCATTTTCTCATAACAGACCTGGGACATCGACTGTTGCTCACCTTGTACATACACAAGTAGAACTCTTTTATTCCTCGCCCGCAATAGATAGTTTGTGATAATGAAAATGGTACGGAAATCATCATAGAAATCAACCAATTTGAATTCTTAGTTATAAACGGTTTCGTACTACGGAATACGTCTACGTTGCATGTACGGGGGGCGGAATAGGCGATAGGAGTAGAAAATTAAGAATCAATTTTGTTTTTTGTTTTCAATGTATTCGCATGTAATCATAACACACTTCCCAGATCTACTAGTTAAGTAGTTTGTACCTTCATAAAAAAATTTACTATTTTTCGTCGAGACTTCCTTCACTTCAGCAGCGTTCGTACATTTCTTCCCATAGAGTTCGGTTTTTTTTTTTATTTTTGGGAACAAATAATAATCGCTTGCGGTGTACTTAGTAGCGAATTTAACTTTGATATCTCTAGTAACCTAACTGTTGGTTATTCTTAGTTAGTATCACCCATTGTTTTGACTAGGTTTGCATGACAAGTTTCTGTATCAATATCTTTCTCTACAACTAATGACAATTTTATACACCAGACTCTGAACACTGATCACCACAAAATTCTGTTCCACCAATATTTGATGAGATTATAAGGAATAGTAGTTTGTCTAAAGTTACAAATACTTTTATTAAAAGTCAAATATACATTGATGCTGTTTTTAATTCAAGTAACTGGACTCATACTTTAAAACGTAATGTTGCTTGACAATTATACATGTCGATGTCGCCTGCTGCATTCTAAACAAAATGTTTCTCTACAAGAAATACAAATGTGGTTCACTCAACTATACCAACTCTTCATTCCAACTTCTTCTAATCATTTCACAGACACGACAAAGTTGCTGACCTTACTTGCTAAAATACTACAAGTAATGATAATCACTCTTCATTATCTGAGGAAGAGAAAAAAAATGTAAAAAAAAAACAGAAGGTTAAGTGAAGAAGCATTGGCTTCGCCATTTGTAAGATATACATTTTACAATAAAGCCTCTATTATTATTATTAAATATAAAGCTACAAATCAAAATAATCTACAAGAAAGAGAAATATCAGCACAAATGCACAACCAAACTTAACGAGCATCAACCGCTTCGCAAATTTCGCACATTCTGGATTTAAGGGGATAATTATTATAGGCATCAGTATTTTATAATCATAAATACTAGTGAAATATTACCTCAGTATCGGTATCAAAAGCAAGATAGCACAAGAAAATCAAATCTTTCATACTTTCTGATTATAATAATTGGCAATAAAATTCGACCTTGTTATATGTTTCTCATGGTCAAATTTGACATTACACAGTGGGCCAGAAAATTTGTTTTTTTTTTTATTTCACACACGGAAATACGTGTTTTCGATCACTTCATAGGTAAATATAGTTTTAAAAAAATGTCAGTCTGTATGTGTGTCTCTCTGTCCGTCTGTATGGACGATAACTCACAACCACTTAACATATTTTAACAATTTTTGGTACACAAATACTACAGGATATGGCTAGGTGCTGATTAACACTTAGAAAACATTGAGCGTAGGCAAGGGGTTTAAAAAAGGATTTAAATATACAAAATTCATAATTCTTGAAACTTCTTAAACTTATCCTAAGTATTGAATAATTTTTCATTGATTTAAAAAAAATAGATCACATTGGGATTCGAAAAGAATGTAAAATCGGGTTAAAATCTTGAAAAAAAAAAATATTTCCTAAATATAGCAGAAATCTTGACTAGTTATTTATAGCTGTAATAGAATATAACCTATGAAATGCATCCTAAAAAACGTGCTTACATAGGATTTCGTAAATATTAGGTGTCAAAAATATAAACATACCAGAAAAATTTGCTAATTATATAATATTGTAATTTCATCTAAACATATCTAAAGCAACTAAAGATAACGTAAATTTTATAGAACTTCCCAATTTATTATTGTTTTATTTTTCAATTGCTTCAAATTCGTATTTTTCTTTCATTTTAATAATTATTCTATATCAACAAATATCAATTTTTTAAAAACTCTTTATTAAATTTAAAATTAAACCTTCTTCTTTCATTCAGGTCATTTTTATTTACCGCAATAAATGAGTTTATTGAAGTGTTTTACACGCCGCGATAGATACTTGTCACCTATCTGGGAGAGGAAGGATAGACACTTGCTAAAACTCGGTCAACGTGTAAGTACACCATCGATATATATACTCGAATTAATAATCCGCCCGCTATTTTAAAGAAAACCGCTTTAATTTTTGTGTAATTTTCGTGATTTGTTATGAAGAGGTGTGAAGAAGTGGAGTAGCCGGCCGGCTAGAGACTAATTAGAACGGACTAAATATAAGGGCTTCAATAACTCACGTTTTTTTTATGTAATCGGAATTACAGCACTCCCTTGAAGGTTTAATTTTAAGGTGATACCTTTGGTACACTACAATCTCTCCTCCACCTGAGATTTTTTTTTTAAAACAAATCATTTATTCTTTCTATCAAAATTATTACAATACATTTCGAGTCCTCTAAACAGTGCTAAAAACACTGGTACCAAGGATACAACTTATAATACTACAATACGCTACGAACTTTATAAGAAAAAGAATAATGTAAATCAATGCTTATACAATAGAACAACAAAAAGAAAAAAAACCGAAAGGTGGGACAAAATATAGACAAATCCAAGAGAATACATGGTTCTAAACTCTAAGGTGAACTCAGCTCAAGGTGCATCTTAACATATTTTTCTTTAAATTTAGCTTTACTAGGAGCTTGCCTTAATAATTCCGGCAATGAATTGAACGCCCGTGCCGCCTCGTAAATTGGATTATACAACATAATATATATAAAGAATTTTGTAGAGCTGACGTTGTTTGATTTATAAATAAATCCCGCTCCTCTTCGTAAGGGATTATTTTAAAAATTCAAAAAAAATAAATAAGAAAAAAAACTATAGGTATATAGTTTTATTATAAGTTAACCTACAAAATGCAGCATAAAAAAACTTGTTTTCATAGGCGTTCATAAATAGTTAAAACAGGGTAAAAAAAAATAGACTGTAAAAATAGTTACGTTCCGTTTCTTTACTTATTTATTTTATGAAGTAAGTAATTACTTTATTTTAAATTTGTTTTTTACTATTGGATCAAGAGGTAGGTATAAATAATTAAACCACTTCTTTTGTGCCTGGCAGGCAAGTGAACGAGTTTACTGTCTTTTCAGCTTTTATATAAATTGTGAACATGCGCGGCAGCGCTATTAATATGTGACAAAAAACATATATTTAGCCTTTAAGTAGTTGAATTAGTGTTCAAAATACACGACAAAAAATTAGGCGTCCGTGTAAAGTATAAAAAAGGGTCAGAAAAATCTGCCTCTACGATAACTCAAGACTCACTTAGCAGATTTTAAACAAATAGAAAATATACTTAGCATAATGAAAACAGACTTTTGTAATTAGATGCAGGACGTTATGTGTTGTAACACAGATTTTTAGCTTTTAGGGAGTCTATAGAACCAGAAGAAAGAAAAGCAACTGGCAGAAATCATTAAGGGAGTAGTGAAAAGGATAACGAAATTCCACATACGGATAGGCTAATATTATTTTGGTTTTTTTTTCATTCACTGTCTGTGAACTGCAAAAAGTAAGGACACAATATCGAGCTTACGCGATGGATCCAGAGGGCAACAAGTCGAAACTACGGCCAGCAATAAACGCACCTTATTCACACATTTTTCAAATCATTAATACAACAACTGTACTCACTTCCACGTCCTTAACTTCTTTTCATATGCACTCCGGCTACGTGCTTTTATTACAATTTAACCTCCCACAGTTTTTTTCTTTTTTCGTGTTTTATATATCCTTTAAAAGCACCAAGAAGATTGCAGGATACCTACAACTTGCAATTACCTATTCAAAAAAATCATCTCAGTTTTTTTTAGTTGATAGTGCTTGTTATGAAATAAACATTTTAATACATAATTACGTAATCGCACATGTGAAGTTTGCACATAAGTGCGTTGATAATTCCTATCCCACATCTTACGTACAAAATTTAATGTACAACTGTTTATTAGTATTATGAACAGTACCTATATCATAAAATTTTATATATAAAATTTTTTATTTCATTTGAACTTATTGTTAATATTGGCTGACAACACAAGGTACCGGTGATCATATTTTGTGACCATAACAACAAATATAAACAACATTCTCATTACCGCACTAGTGCTGTAATGTATACAAAAACGCACTAGTGCGGTAATATACATCATTATAGCATTGAAAATAGTGTCAAATCGTAGCTATTACATGAGTGACAGTTGCAGATAAAGAAATTGATATAAAATGAGTGTCAAAAATGTTCGAAATACACAATTGGACGGGATTCTGCAGAAAGGCATCAACTCCCAGATGACCCAAAATGAGAAAACCAACAAAATAATCCACTTGAAATTTAAAATTATTGGTCAAAAGTAATACTACGTCATCCACTATTTCGTTATCCCCACGTAAAAGCAGGACCCAATTTCTTGCGTACCACGACCTGCTTCTGATCCGATCCAAATATAAAAGTATTCTGGGAATTCTAGCTAAAGATAACGTTTCCTCAAGATCAAAGGGATGCATTCGTATCAGTTACATTCGGCTGCTTTTGCTTTCGCGCACAGGGAAAGTATTTTATTTATTTATTACTTTATTTATTTACTTTATTGGCCTATATAACTAATTAGCAAATCATTACACAAATCAAAATATCATCCGCAAACAGAGCAGCACTGGAACCGCCAACCGGTTCCGTTAGGTCGTTGATATATAACAAAAAATTAATTGGGCCCAAAACTGCACCATGTGGAACACCAAAGGTTAGCAGCAGGGTCTCTGACACTCCACCGTTCACTTGAACGAGTTGCATTGATGACCTAAATACGAACTCACAAGGCTTACACAACGCTCCGAGAAACCGTACCTGTATAATTTCGCAGAGAGCTTATCATGACACAATCAATCAAACGCTCCACTAAGGTCGCAGAACATGCCCCCAACGTATTCACCGTCGTTATAGGGTGCCACCAATGATGTCAGTTAGATGCATGATGGCCTGTGTTGTAGATAGACCTTCCCGAAAACCATATTGTCGCTTATTAAATAGTTTGTGCTTATTCTTCTTCTTAAAGTGCCATATCCATTTCAATGAATGTTGGCAACAATTATAGCGAACTCTTCTCGGTTCTGTGCGGCTCTAAATAGTGTATGGGCGTCGAGGTTTGTCCAGTCCCTGATGTTTTTGAGCCATGAATGTTTTTTCCTGCCTACGCCCCGTTTTCCTTCGATTTTCCCTTCGATTATTACTTCCAGGAATTGGTACCTTGTGTTGCGAAGTATGTGACCAAGATATGCAGTTTTCCTTCGTTTTATTATGGTAAGGAGTTCTCTGTCTCTGCCCATTCTATTCAAGACCTCAGCGTTGGTGATATGTGCGATCCAAGGTATCTTTAAAAGTCTTCTGAAAATCCACATTTCGAACGCTTCCAGTTTGTTGAGGGTATTGACTTTAAGGGTCCATGTTTCGGTCCCATATAATAAGACGGAATAGACAGCCCTTAACAAAGCGGTACCTTAGTTTTAAGTTAAGCCTTGAGTTAGTCAATAGTTTCTTCATACTGAGGAATGTTTTCCTGGCTTGTTCTATTCGACAGATTATTTCCGTGTCTGGATTTAGGTCTTCAGTAATCCAATGACCGAGGTATTTAAACTTTGAAACGCATTCAATAGGTTTTCCATATATGAGGAGGTTTGTTCGGGTCGCCGGAGTTTTGCTTACAACCATCATTTTCGTTTTATCGATATTTATCCGCAGTGATAGTTGGTCTCCTTCAGATGATATTTTGTCAAGTAGCCGTTGTAATGCTTCTGGACTGTCGGCAATTATAACTGTGTCATCTGCGTATCGCAAATTATTTATAGTTTGGCCGTTTATTTTGATACCGTCATTTGAGTCTTGTAGGGCACGAGCGAAAACGGCCTCTGAATATACATTGAAGAAAAGGGGCGACAGTACACACCCCTGTCGGACACCGCGTTCAACAGGAACATTTGTTGTGTTATCATTCCCAACCCTTACAAATGCCGTCTGATGCATGTAAAGCGCTCTTACAATACTCAGATCGTTCTCGTCAATGCCCCTCTTCTCAAGGAATTCCAGCAGATAGCTATGATTGACACAGTCGAACGCTTTTTGGTAATCTAGGAAACACATATATATATATATATACATCTTGAGACTTTACTGCGTCTTTACATATTCCAACCTTATGGCGTCCCCTGGAAGGGCTATAGTTAGAGCAAATCTGATTCAAGTATATTAATCAGCGAATTTTTTTATCGGGGGAAACGGATTTTCGTATTGATTGGAGCAACTTTTAATATACAAATTTTTAGGTCGTGCTATCATTACTAGCTCCTTTCATCTTGCTATCATTATCAACTCCAAAATATATATTTTCCTCGTTTTTACGGATATTGCAGCGTCCCACAGTGCTGCCGCATCGTTATTTTCTCTCTTTTTCGAGGGATTTTAAATTAGTAGACCTATAAATTAACACGATTGTATATAATACTGCGTCCCTCAAGAAAATATATTATATATAATGAAAACCTACATAACACGCATACAATATTGCATCCGTTCATGTTTCGACATGTCAATGAACAACGTTTTTTCAAAGTTATTTTTTGCTGATATGTTACGGCGCCCTAAAAATATATATTTAAATTGAGGTTATGTTTAGTCTAGGTTAGCCTCATCCAATTATTTACTTACATACTTTGCTGCATCAATTTGTTAAATATATTATATATTATAACCAACATAACATATTCTACATATAATACTACATCCGTTCTAAAAATAGAATAGTTTTTATAAGGGTTTTTTTATTAAACTGCAACAATCCCTACTATACTTTTAAATTTGAAATTAGTTGTATTTAGCATGCTCCAGCTACATACACTCTTGCGTCCAAATAAAAATTGATAGATTAGGTTTAGCATGGGTTAAAGTTATTTAATTATGGGCATACTTTGCTGCGTCTTTTCGTTAGACATATAGTATACTATAACCAAAATATCATATTTTATGAAATAATCCATTCAAAGAGGAGCGATGATTAATGTATAAATCAAACGGCGTCTGCTCCACAAAACAACACATGTTTTTAACCAATACCTACAGCTACCACCACTAAGCCACCATAAAATTAAAACATTGTAACTAATTTGAATTTTTCCTCAATTAAATTTTCTTACTTGCTTACCCTCACTTACTAAAACCTCACCTCACTTCTTATCCGATAATCAATTATTTTGTCTTTATTATTAATTACATTTCATTTAACAAATTGTCCATCTAATTATAATCAAACCCTATCCTTTTTCAAACGAGAATTTAATTATAAACCTTAGTCTACCAAATAACAACACAATATAATCATTTCATTTCATTTATTGTTTATAATATTGCAAAGGTATGATCTGGCTTCAACAACAAATAGATTTAAGAAGAATCTGTATAAACATAACATCAACACTTTGTTATTAACAATTGAATATTATTATTATATACTGTCCATGTTACAACGTAAAAGCTTTTAAAATTTTCTTGAATATTTAAAACATCTGTGATGATAAATAAAAAGAAAACATAGAAATAGGCATAATGCCATAAAATAATTTTGAATTTGGATATATTTTTTAATTTCATTTTAAAAATTTTTATATAAAACAATGTTTTGATTTACAAGAAATATTCACAAAATTTTTCACATAATGGTAAGAAACATTTACTGTTCAAATTGTTGTTTATCTCTAATTTTAGAATAATTTTAGAATATGTTATATTGATAACACTAATGTTTGTTAATCTTGTACTGAAAGTCACTGATGATGAGAATATTTGATTTCTCGAAACATGTCTGACTGACATAGGCAATGTGCCTTGACTTATAAAAATATAAATATATTTGTTTTGTGGAGCAGACGCCGTTTGATTTATACAAAATATCATATTCTACATAAAATACTGCATCCGTTCTAAAAATAGAATAGTTTTTATATCATTTTTTTTTGTTACTAAACTGCAGCAATTAAAAATTCTTAGGTTATGTTTAGTTTGGGTTAGAGTTATTTAATTATTTGCATACTTTGCTGCATCCATTTGTTATATATAGTGTATACTATAACCAACATAACATATTCTACATATAATACTGCATCCGTTCTAAAAATAGAATAGTTTTTTCAAAAAGTTTTTTCTTATTAAACTGCAACAATCCCTACCATACTTTTAAATTTGCGATTACTCTGCATTTAACATGCTCTGATTGCATACACTCTTGCGTCCGATTAAAAATTCTTAGGTTGGGTTTAGCTTGGGTTCGAGTTATTAAATTATTTGCACACTTTGTTGCATCCATTTGTTATATATAGTGTATACTATAACCAACATAACATATTCTACATATAATACTGCATCCGTTCTAAAAATAGATTAGTTTTTTATCAAGTTTTTTTTTAATAAACTTCAACAATCCCTACTATACTTTTAAATTTAAGTTTAGTGTGCATTTAGCATGTTCCACCTTCATACACTCTTGCGTCCAATTAAAAATTCTTAGGTTAGGTTTAGCTTGGGTTAGAGTTATTTAATTATTTGCATACTTTGCTGCATCCATTTGTTATATATAGTGTATACTATAACCAAAATAACATATTCTACATATAATACTGCATCCGTTCTGAAAATAGAATAGTTTTTTATCAATTTTTTTCTTACTAAACTACAACAATCCCTACCATACTTTGAAATTTGCGATTAGTCTGCCTTTAACATGTGTTATGGTATCCTCTGTTTCTACTTATCATTTATCATAATAAGTAAATATCAGGATAAGTAGGATGGAGTGGCAACCCTGTAAAATACGTGACGACGGGAGTTGTTTAAGAAATTCAACCTCGCGACAGTGTTTGTACGGCGTCCGTCGATGTCACCCTTATTTTTATTTACGTAAGTACCTACTGACTTATATTTGTTGAATTAGATTTAGTAGTTAGATTAGAAACAATAAATGAAATTCCTGTTTATATATATTTTTTTTAACGTTATATTTTATAAATAAACTATCCATAACTAAATATCTCTGAGTAATTAATTGTAAATCATACAACACAACCTACAACATGGCGCCCAAGACGTGTGGCATTTTCAATAATGTTTATTGACGAACTAAGAACAATACCTAATTTAATTAGTTGTATTAAAGGTATGGATAGTTCATTTATTATTTTATTTTGATTTCTCATATGCGTGCATTTATTGTATATACGTTTTCATGACCTTGAGTAATGCCGCCAACATAAAAGAATTAGACAAGGGTGTATTACAGTTGACCCATACTATCTGTTAATATTTTCCAAATGTGAAGGAGTGTTAGCATATTGAGCCAATATTTTTCAGACTTTCTAATTCGGGATTTCGATGCATACTGTAGATGTTTTGGTGTTTTAAGTGAATTTGAGCGTAGTATTTAATTTTTTTTTACGTGTTGGGCATTTTCGAAATACTTGAAAATATTTTAGCATATCTTTTCATTCATATAAAGAGAAAATAACAAGATGTTCGATTCCGACGACGAATTTTTCGACTCGTACGAAGTACTCGATGAATATAGCGCAATAACTAATCATCAATCGCTTAATCCTTTTCTATCAAACACCATAAATACCCAGAATATTAACCCATCCCCAAGCGATATGTCAGCTACATTTTTAGCAGCGGTACAAATGATCGCTAACAACATGTCCAAACCCGATATTCCAAAATTCGTAAATACATTTAGCGGGTTAGATCATGAGAACCCCGAATTATTTATAAATAAAGTAGAAGAATATTTTCATAAATACAATATTCCCCGCGATGAATGGGTAACAATTGTTACCAACAATCTTGTAGGCGACGCAAAAAAATGGTATCAACCGTATGATATATATAATATGAATTATAAAACATTTCGTAGTAATTTCTTACAAAGGTTTCAGAACGCCGCCATTTTGGCGCAACTGACAACACAATTATACGGTCAAAAACAAGTTGAAGGAGAGGACGTAACTGTTTTTATAACGAGAAAAAGAAATTTATTTCACAGAATAAACCCTGTTAATTCAAATGAAACATTTTTAATAAATCTTTTATTGGAACAAATTATACCAAGTATTAGGTGTAGGCTACGAGGGCAATTGTTCCATAATGTAGAACAACTAATTTACTTGTCTAATGCTATCGAAAGCGACATTAAGGAAATAAACAAAAACCAGTCAACGCAGAGATCGACCCCCATAATAAACACTGAACAGTCAGTGCCACGTACTCCTTGTAGATACTGTAATCAAATGCATTTTCATAAAAATTGTCCCCAGAACCCATATAGGCATAACGCCGAATCTAGTCGTCCAAATCGAGTTAGAAACAACGCCCCAAATTATTCGCAACAGCGGTACAATGCTTCAAATCAGAATCAGGGAAACGAAGAAATGGTCGAGAACCGTATTGCCCCAACTCGTCCATGAATATTCATGTGGGCAACACTGACCTTCCTAGGTTACCAATAATTTTAAATAATCAAAATTTAGAAGCCTTGATAGATACAGGTTCTTCAGTTAACCTAATAAATTCCAAATTTTCGGATTCTAATTTAACTAAATTTACCAAAACTATAAAATTTGGTTGCGGTATGACAGATGTTAGGACACAGGGGTATCTGGAGTTTTCATACGAACTTTCGAACGTGATATTAAAATCTACGTTTTTGGTTGTCGAAAATCTTCAAGAAGATGCAATTTTTGGCTTTCCATGGATTCACGAACAACAAGCTGTTGTAGACGGAATTAGGAATTGCGTTTATCTGGGAAATACCCAGAGGCGCACTTTACATTTTTTTAAGAAACCTATTCAGTACTCTAAAAAAGAGGTAAATCTTAATTTGGATCATATTTCGAGCGATGTTCGTGATCAATATGATCAAATATTATGTGAGTTTAAACATCTGTTCGATGTTTCATTGCGACAGCCTAGCACACGTTCAACTCAACATAATATCAAAATAGTTTCTAACAAAATTGTTCGATGTGCACCATACAGATATTCGGACTACAAGAAGAATATTCTTAACGAGCAAATTGAAGAAATGTTATCTGCCGGTGTCATTGAACATTCAAACTCTCCATATTCATCCCCTTTACTTCTTGTACATAAAGATAAATCCAAAAAACCACGAGTATGCGTGGATTTTCGTGAGCTAAACGACATCACCGAGAGTGAACACGCAGTGTTGCCAAAAATACACGAAACTCTTAAAGAATTAGGCACAGCTAGAATTTTTACCTCATTAGATTTGAAAAGTGGGTACTGGCAGATATCATTAACCGAAAACTCCAAACCACTTACTGCTTTTTCCACTCCAGATGGCTTACACTATCAGTTTACTGTTATGCCTTTTGGCCTAAAAAATGCGCCTACCACATTTCAACAATTAATGACGCAAGTGTTTGCTGGTTTCATACATAAATTTGTACTTGTCTATCTTGATGACATAATCATATATTCCAATTCACACGCAGAACATCAGCGACATTTGCGTATGATATTAGAAAGACTGTCCATACACCAACTATATTGTTCTCCGTCCAAGTGTCAATTTGCAACAAATAAGTTGGAATATTTAGGTCACAGTATTCGAGAATACACTAATGAACCGCAACTTAAACATTTAAATCAAATTCGGCAATTCCAGGTACCTACCCGTAAAAAGGAACTACAATCGTTTCTAGGTACGGTAAACTGGTTACGGGAATATATTCCAAATTTATCCGAAATAACATCTCCACTTACAGAACTTCTGGGTTCAAAAGTTAAATGGCGGTGGGGTTCGGTAGAGCAGGAGGCTTTTGAGATCGTAAAGCGTGAAGCATCAAAGCCTTTGTTTTTGCACCGACCGGACCCACATCTCATCATCATGTTGGAAATTTAGGTCACACTGCCTGCCGATCACCACTGATGAGTCGTGGATCGACGAAACGGCCGTCTGGTGGAAGCATGGTAGTGTGAAATAAATTTCCAACATAACTTAAAGTCTTGTTGCTCTATGTAACAAGCAATTCTTAAATAAAGCCTCCCTGCTAGGGGATTCGGGCGCATCTAGTGTTGGCAATAGGATATAATGGAGTTGTTACTTCTTGTCCGGCCATCGTAGTGAACTGTGTTTCACCCGGCATATTGCCTGTTCACGCTAGGTGTCGCCACAAACATCTCTTTCTCAATCAATTCTCGTGCTAGTATAAGCTCTTTGTAAATGTTGGAAATTTAGGTCACACTGCCTGCCGATCACCACTGATGAGTCGTGGATCGACGAAACGGCCGTCTGGTGGAAGCATGGTAGTGTGAAATAAATTTCCAACATAACTTAAAGTCTTGTTGCTCTATGTAACAAGCAATTCTTAAATAAAGCCTCCCTGCTAGGGGATTCGGGCGCATCTAGTGTTGGCAATAGGATATAATGGAGTTGTTACTTCTTGTCCGGCCATCGTAGTGAACTGTGTTTCACCCGGCATATTGCCTGTTCACGCTAGGTGTCGCCACAAACATCTCTTTCTCAATCAATTCTCGTGCTAGTATAAGCTCTTTGTAAATGTTGGAAATTTAGGTCACACTGCCTGCCGATCACCACTGATGAGTCGTGGATCGACGAAACGGCCGTCTGGTGGAAGCATGGTAGTGTGAAATAAATTTCCAACATAACTTAAAGTCTTGTTGCTCTATGTAACAAGCAATTCTTAAATATATATTTGGTAGAACGTGACGGCTATCAAGTCAAAATTCATATAGACGATCTGCGTCCGACTCCACAACAACAGAAATTATCTAACGAGAACTCCGGCTTAGATCAAACGGAGAACTAAATATCTGACTAGTCCGATTCCGATTCAAACTAAATGGGAGAAACAAACACAACACCTTAGGCTATATACTACACGAGAAAAAAAAAATATATTGTCGACTAACATGTAAGTTAGTTTTGTACATCATCAAAAATACTTCAACACAATATCTTGGGGAAGTAAGCCTAGATAGATATGCTGGGTTAGTATACTTAACCATAACAAATAAGAGAGAAAGTTAGCAAAGTAGGGATTGCTAACGACTGTAGATGGCTCTATACTTGTCAGTATTGCGCGATGCCACTTCAGAAGCTACCACTACGTATTATCCCTCCTATAGAAGGTTCTATATCCATACGCATGGAAAAAGGCCACTGGAAGTGATTTTTTTTTAAAAGTGTGAGTTTAGAGACTAAAAATGTTGTGTAAAGGACATCGTCGAATTATTCGTAATGTAACCATATGTATAATATTACTGTGTGATTTGTGATATATGAGACTCTATATAAATTGTTTTTGTAACTAACTATTATCGCCTTGGACTATTTCAATTTAAATGTTTACCTTAATGTTATTGTTAGTATATTTAGTTTTAACTTTAGTAATTAATAAGAATTCGTTTTTTTTTGTCTTTTGTTAATAAGCGAAAACATTATATTCGTTACCTAATTAACGGTTTATTTTTTTTTTATCTATATAAATATATTATTTTCTTAATTATTATAATCTGTCTAATTTTGTATGTACAGGTCGATTTTTTACACAACTCCTGTCTAAAAAGGGGGGGTGTTATGGTATCCTCTGTTTCTACTTATCATTTATCATAATAAGTAAATATCAGGATAAGTAGGATGGAGTGGCAACCCTGTAAAATACGTGACGACGGGAGTTGTTTAAGAAATTCAACCTCGCGACAGTGTTTGTACGGCGTCCGTCGATGTCACCCTTATTTTTATTTACGTAAGTACCTACTGACTTATATTTGTTGAATTAGATTTAGTAGTTAGATTAGAAACAATAAATGAAATTCCTGTTTATATATATTTTTTTTAACGTTATATTTTATAAATAAACTATCCATAACTAAATATCTCTGAGTAATTAATTGTAAATCATACAACACAACCTACAACACATGTTCCACCTGCATACACTCTTGCGTCCAAATAAAAATTCCTAGGTTGGGTTTAGCTTGGGTTAGAGTTATTTAATTTAATTTAATTATTTGCATACTTTGTTGCATCCATTTGTTAGATATATTTTGTATACCATAACCAACATAAAATATTCTACATATGGTACTGCATCCGTTCTAATAGAATAGTTTTTTTTTATCAAGCTTTTTCTTTATTAAACTGCAACTATCCCCACTATACATTCAAATTTGAGTTTGGTGTGCATTTAGCATGTTCCACCTCCATACAGTCTTGCATCCAATGAAAAATTTTTAGGTTAGGTTTAGCTAACCACGTTCTTGAGTGGAGAGTAAACCAAGTCAGTGAAGCAATAATGGAAGCTTTTGACTCCAATTGCCCACTCACACTGCAAGCTGTTAAAGCAAATAAGGACGCTCCTTTGTGGAATGACAAACTGTCAAAACTCAGGCTTGAGGTCCGTTGGCTTTTTAATAAAGCCAAACGTGACGGAAATTGACAGGGTACACTAACCGCTTAACTTTGAATAATAAAAAAAATCAGGAAGGTCAAAAGACCTTTTTTGAAAATATCGCTTCCAGTTCTACAGGGGCGAAGAAACCCAACGGTGGTACTTAAGAAACCAGATGGGATCAATACAGAAGGGGGAGAGGAGCGAGCCATCCTACTCCTTGAGACTCGGGTAGTAGATCAAACCCCTCAAATGAATTAGAAGCGGAATCCACCAGAAATCGTCACAAGGAAGATAGAAATTGCTAAGAAAATCTTTACGAACATATGACTGAATGTCTATACATTCAATCATTGCTAAGAAAATCTTTACTAAGACATGACTGAATGTCTATACAAGAAAAAAAGTGTTAAATTCGTAATAATAGTCTCCAGTGCTCTAGTTGGACACGTTTATCATAGCCCCACTAATGCATATGCCTCCTAGTCTTTGTACCCTATCAAGTTTTCTCCTTGTTGTACTTTGTTCTGCCTTAGAACCCAGACTATTGCCGCATATGTTATGATAGGTATCACAATCACGATGTACATCCACCGCAGTATTTTGGGGTAACAACCCCAAGTCTCCCAGATTTCTGAACACCATCAGAGCTTTAGTTGCTTTATACTAACCGTTATTTCAACATGCTTATTACAAAGAAGTTTAATATCAAGGGTGATTCCTAGATATTTTACTTCCAAATTCTGTTCAATGACCTCACAATTCAGGCTAATTCGTCTGATATTTAGAGTTCTAGTGAATGTTATAATTGCGGTTTTTGCTGAATTTATGCTCAGCCCCACAGATGTACACCGTTACTCAGTTATACGGAGACAGTTTTGTATTATGTTACCCAAAGTGCCTTCAATCTGCTCCTGGCTACTATGACAATATCACATATCATAGGATATGCTGACGATATTGCTAAGAAAATCTTTACGAACACATGACTGAATGTCTATACATTCATTCATGTTTTGCAAGCGGAAATTCACGCAATCGGTAGATGCGTACAAATTAACCTTTACGGTGCGACATTGTGATCCACACAACCGACAACATTATCGCTGAGTTCATATGTTATTAGCTCAAAAATGGGAATGCTTAGCAGGTCTTCTAACTTAGCAAGAATAACAGAGTTTCCCTTGTTTGGATACCCGGACATTCTGGTATCAGGGGAAACGATGCAGCCAAGAAGTTATCAAAACAGGGTGTGTCCAATCTCTTTTGTAAGGCCTGAACCTTTCTGCGACTTATGGAAACACACCTTCAAAGAGAAGTTCAGAATTAAGAAGAAAACAGACAGAGCAATACTCAGGCAAAATCTACCTGGATTGATACACTCCAAGAAATTCCTTGGAAACTTCAACCAAGAAAGATCGAAGATCTGTTTGGATCTCGGGCTACGTATTCTTACAGGACATTGTCGGCTTAGGAAACATATGGCAAAATTACGCCTAGAAGAGATCGATGACTACAGATTCTGTAGGGAGGCTAAAGAAACTCTTGATCACCGCTTTCAGAAGCCAACACAAGAAATACTTGAGGCATGAAATCGTGCAAGATGGAGACGTGTTGTCCCTAATAACAGCCAAGGTACTTGAGTTCAAAATAATTCAAAAGAAGTACACAATCAATATAGAAATTAATTACGCATAAATTGGATAACAATATAACATTCTACACTATTACAAAGCAATATAAGACAATACATCAATTAGGTATCAAATAAGTGCCTGAGCCCAAAAAGGTTCTTCTCGGGACAAAAAATTAAAAAAAAGCGTCACCTCACTGTCATTGGCAAGACGAACCGAGCGCGCCAAGAACGAATTGCAGCCATAATTTTTTCTGGAATGTGTTTGATGACACCACGGGTCGCAAGCGTTGAACGATATGAAACACGAGTTTCAATTTTGCTTAAAAGATCAGGACAAGTCAACCTTCCATTGATAAGATGATAGAATTAAATCAAATAATGGCGTTGACCACTCAGCGTGTCAATGCCAAGATAGCACTCTAAGTCAGCATCTAATTCAAAACGATCATCAAATACCAAGTCAATATGCAGTTTATAGGCAAGGTATCTGAGAAATTTGTGCTGAACAAGCACAATTACAGTAGTTATACAGCATAATGTGGAGACCAAACGCTGACGCATACTCAAGGCATGGTCTGACCAAACTTGTGTAAAGAAGCTTCAGAGAATTAACATGCGTAAACCCCCGTGACCAGCGTTTAATTCAATTATGTTATATGTGGAATACAAAAATCCAACCATTATCAAGCAACTCCCATATCTAGTTTAGTTATTTAAGGGTTGTTTGGTTCAGTGAGTAATCGAAAATACTAGCCTGTCTTGATCTCAAAAAGGACACGAAAGAACATTTATCACCGCTTTCCTATTAATTCAATAATTTCAGATATAATCCAAGGTTTTAGTTTTATTTTAATATCTGAAGTAGCTCGGTTTATGTTTTCATTTTTGGTTTGTATAAACATTTCAGTTTTGGTGTTAATATTGTTATGTGAAAGAATGTCGTGCCAGTTTATGTTTTTTATATTTGAACAGAAATCTTGATTGGGTTTTATAAATACTAGTAAATAATGTAAATATCATGTCAAACTTGTTCGAATGAAATAAATGTTAAAATGCAAAAGGGTCAAAAGAAAATAAACAAACAAGGTTGCCACATCAGGGACGCACTAATGTATACTTTCCCATATATAATTCTTTAAATGTATATAACATCAGAGCCCTCTACGGCAACACGCTGAACCTTCATAGGAATTTTTGTATGATGCTGCGTCCCTTTTTGTTCCAATTTTACAGTGTTCTGCAGATCTACCGGAAAATGTAATATCAAATATATTCAAGCTGAGTAGCAATCCGACGAGTCCATCTAAAAATCATAGTCGTATCTGCTCACAGAGCGAAGATATAAGGCCGTGACTTTAGTGCGTCCTATATACGGACGCAGCAATTCTTTGGACGCAATATTAACCGTAAAAGGGCGTAATAAGGACGTAGCATTGATAGCAGGATATATATATCTTTCTGTTGGTCTCGACATTTTTGAAGCAGTACTGTGAGACTGAAGAGCGCTTCTCTAGTGCCAAATCCTTGTCGAAATCCAAATTGGCAGCAGCTTACGTCTTCTTCGCATTTTTTGTGAATCCTAGACTATTATTTTTAAAAAGATTTTAAGAGCGTGACTCATCAGGCTGATCATTCGGAATTGGTCACATTTAGTAGCGCTCGTCTTCTTAGGGATCGGAAGGAATGCGGACTGGAGCCAGTCATTAGGTAGTCGTCCAGATTCGTATATGGCATTGAATAGTTTTTCCATATAGTCGATACCGTCGTCTTCAAATAGTTTTATAGTTTCCATATACACGTCATCTGGTCCGGGTGCTTTACCTGTTTTGCTGTTTTTAATTGCCTGCCTAATTTCAGATTTTAATATTTTAGGAGATAATTTTTCCAGTGATCGAGTATTTTATTAGGGTCTGTGATTACTTTATTGTTTTCATCGGCGATTCTCATCAGGATTGGATGTTTTGTTTGTCCGGTAGTCTCCTTCACAAGTTTGTGAATATTAAAATGGTCGTGCTTCTCTTCTAGGTGTTCGATTTCCGCGCATTTGTTTCTTAACCATTCTTCTTTTGCTCTACGGGTTTCATTTCGAATTTGTTTTTGGATTTTATTATATTCTTGCTGGTTTCGGTTTTTGTGCTTATTAAGGAGCGTAATAGACTTCTCAAAAACTTTACTGAGAATAGGAACAATGGATATAGGCCTATAGTTTGTCTTATCTCCTCTAATTGAGGCCTTTTGTCGACAGGAATTACCATAAAAGTCTTTAGGATGGACGGGTAAACTGATTGATCGAAACACAGATTAAGCAGCTTCGTAAGTGGTCCCAAGACATTATGAACTATACATCTTAATATATTACTATTCATCTCAAAAATGTCCTTGGACTTCTTGGGTTTCATATTGAGAATGATGTCTCGAACTTCAATAAGTGTCTCTTCGTCAAAATACAGGCTATCCACAGGGGAAATCACCTCTGCTGAGTCCAGACACTCATGAAAACTCTTGGCTGATACTGGGACTCGACTGACAATGTCGTGCACTGATTGTATACAAAAAGAGTAGAATGAGATATTAGCTGTATTGGCGGTGCTTTTAAGATCACGTTGTTGATTTATGATTTGCCACATATTTCTAGTAGGTTTATATGAACTATGAAAAAAATTGTCATTACCAGCAATTTTGGCAGCTCTAATCGCGGATCGATATTTTGCTCTACACTTCATAGTAGTAGTAGCCGGAGAATATAGCAAAAATTCAGCTGCACACTATCATTCACAGCTCTAATCCGCCTAGCCGGGAAAGTCACGCTTATTTTGCTTTCCAACCTACTTACAAAATTTTTATGCCTAACATCTACAGAGGTCTCACCTGCTAATATATACGACCAATCAATATTTTCGACAATATTCTTTTGATTATTTAGTCCTGATTGTATTGTTGGTCTTAGAGTCACCCACTATATTTATTTTTGTGGTACCTCCACGTTGAAGTCAATTACCACCGAATTGTGGTCAGAAAAACCAAGATTTTTATTCTCAATAATGAATTTTAAAATCGCCCGTAAGAAGACATTGCCTGAATGAAACCATCAAAGTCGCGACTGGGAGCCAAAATTAAAACATTGTAATTTACAATATCTACAGCACTTAACTCAAAATCCTTCTCCACAGAATAATTGTTCAGATCGTCTTGACATACAATAATTTGCATTATACATACACCGTCATGCTTTGCAAATTAACTACTAAAACTAACAGCCAATACATAGTTATTCAGTTTAACGTAGTTAATTACGTTGTGAAAACGCTAACAAATTTGAGATTAAGACGGATATAAACATCATGAAGTTCCCTGTGACGATTAAGAGAATTTCCAGATGGAAGTCTGTCTGTCTGTCTGTGTGTGTCTGTGGACTTAGGATACGTTGTGAGGACAATCGCTAGTTTTCCATCGATGTTATCGGGACAGATTTCGCTATGAGGAACCGGTCTCGGTCCCAATAACGTTTGGACCTTATTACGCCTTTCTACGCATTATGGGGTGCAGGGGGTACCAAGAACTGAAACTTGTGTGAGATCCTCTTAACGTATTGATACTGCGGATTGCTTAGTTACTGAATTTTTGCTCAGATTCACTGAGGGGGTACTGCGGTCGAAGAGAGTGTGTTAAACATGTGTTTATCAATCGATCTTTACTATCTTTGTGAGGACAAGAGTTTGTGTGTGTTGAAATCGGCTTGTACCACAAACATCGTTTAAATATTGATGCGCGTGTGTGTGCAAGAATGTGTGTCTGCATTCTTGCACGATGGCGCCCAAACGCTTTAACCAATTGAGCTAAATTTTGGTATGTGAGTTTGGGGGAGTCCTAGGATGAACGCATTAGTTTTTGTTTGAAATGGCTTAAGCTCTGCGATAGAGGTGTACACAACCGCTAAAAGTTCAGCTAAATAGCAATAGGGGTTGAGCGATACATCATTTTAAAGCATTTTTTATCTGCTTTACAGCGATAGGACACTTTTGATATTTGCCCACATAATTCTCGAGAAAATTGCGTTTAAAATTTCACCAGTTAGGTAGTTGGAACGTATCGTATGACAATTATTAAAATACAATATATTCAAGAGGGTACTGTGGCGTCATTGATAGAACGTTGGCTTCGCATGCGGAGGGTTAGGAGTTCGAATCCCAGCTCTGAGAATACTTTTTTTTTTAATTTTTAAATAAAGTAGTTAGTTTGTTACGTTAGTTTAATAGAAATAATGAAAATAATACAATTATACCAATAATAATTATTAAAATTCTGTTTCGTTGCGTATTTTTAGCTCTCCATATCATATAATATGTAAGATTATATGGAGACTATTAGTTTCATGATTTTTTTTATTATTTCATCAGGAATACTTGTTTTTGGTCATTTCATACATAAATAAGTAGTTTTATAAAAATGTCTGTCTGTCTGTCAGTCTGTCTGTCTGAAAACGCAAAAACCACTTAACAGATTTTAATCAAATTTGGTACAAAAATACTATTGGACATGGCAAGGAGCTGATTAGATTTTGTTTATTTTGTTTATAGGAAGATATATAGAAGATTTTGATTGAGCGTAGTCAATGGGTTTAAAAGAGGGTTCAAAATTTGAAAAAATTCATAGCTCTTAAAGTTATCCGAAATACTGCATCATTTTTTACGTGTTTAATTGCATATAACCTAAAATATTGAACAAATTATTAGACCACATTGGCGTTCGAAAATAGTGTAAAATGGGGTAAAAAAAGATTTTAAAAAATCGTATTTCTTAAACATAGCAGAAATATAGCTTTGCTAGAATATATAACCTATAAAATGTGTCATAAATAATTTACTTTCATAGGCGTTCGTAAATAGTGGAAAAGGGGTTAAAACATAAAAAATATATATTTCCTAAACTTATTTGACATATGAAAATATCATTTCGTGCCTGATAGCGTACTTATATTCTAGAGCGCGATTGCGAGGGGGGGGCGTCGCGATATTATGTACGCTTGTTAACATTTTTTGTTTTGGTTACTCGTTACACAGAATAGGCTGCGGGATACATGTTGTTGGTTGTTTAATATATTATATTATATTTGGCAAATTGGGAAGAGTGATTTATTTTATCCCACAGGCCTGGATTTGTCTTAGCAATTTTTACTTAAAAAAATAATTTAAAAAAAGTTTAAATGAAATACCTAAAATAAGCAAAAAATTATATTTGGGAGGTCCAAATAAACTTTTTTTGAAACATAAGATTTTTCTGGTTTTGGTAACAATTTAGAAAAAGTCACGCGTCGCCACTGGTTACACTTTTGCCCCAGCAGAGCAATATGAACTAAAAATCTAAAGTTATTTTTTTGAATCGATAATTACAAGTTATAGGTAGCTCTCAACTTTCTTTTAATTCTTCTAACTAAAGGATATAAAACATGAAAAAACTACCCCGGGTTAAATTATTATAAAGAACGGAGCCGGAGTACATATAAATATGATAAAATACTTAGAGACGTGGAAGTGGATACATTTGTCTAAATGCTTTGATAATTTCGTGAGTACAGTGGAGTGTTTTCTTATGGGACGCTTTAAAAATAAATTTTCTAAATATCTTTTCTACTTGCCGTAGTTCCGATATATTGCCCTCACGTTCGCTCGACATGATAAGACAGACAAACTGAAAGTATTGAGGACAGATATGTAAATAAAACATTTCGTTAGTTTTAAAACAATCTTAGAATAAATTCGTGTATTAAATCTAGAGAATGTCACGAAAAGTAAGGGAGACTGTGCAGCCACAAATTCCAAAACCTCAAACATTGAACGATTTACAAAAGTAGGCTTTTCAGAGACACAAGGCAGATGTGGTTCGACAACAGAGCCAGAGGGATACCAAACAGAGAGTTTTCAAGGAAACACTATTTGTGCAATGCAGAAGCGTGTCGTTAAAATTTCATTAAAACTTCACGAATTTCAACAACAAAAATTAATCCTGCTCTGAAAAATCCTCAACGATTGTAGGTAAACGTGGAAAAAGTCAGGATGGTAAGAATAAAATTTACGAAGTACGGAAGCCAGAAGTTATACGCGCGCAAGCTCAATTTTTGCTCTCTGACATGACTCTTACGTTATCATATACAATGTACAAAAATGAAGTAGTAACACTAATCTGCTTTGCTTGCTTCCTACAAGCCTATAGTTTTTTCACCTATTTTTCGCCTATGTAAATAAAAATTTTATGCTGCATTTTGTAGGTTATCTTATATCAAAGCTAATTTTCCTGATATATTTGGGAAACATTTTGTTTTCGTTTTAGACCCTTTTTTAGACTATTTTCGAACGCCTGTGTAAACCAATTCTTTTACGGAATATGTTTTAGCTTATATTGTATTACAAATATGAAAAATGATTCCATCACGACACGAGTCGGCCCCGACTAGGGACCGACGGACCATCACTCGTATCCATAAACCCAAGTGGTAACATTCAATCTAGTCTAAGCGAGACAGATTTATCGTGTCATATCAAAACCGTCTCGCGAGACGGTGTTTGTTATATACGCATTTTGTTTATCATAAATATCTATCTACGATATGCATAACCCAGACAGTATTATAGAGCGATTTATTTTCGGGGATTTGGTTAATTTCATTGATTAATTACTGAATTATTACATATTGCTGTTGGTAAAAAATAAATAAAATAATTGTGCAGTTAGTAGTCATAAAATATTTACTTTCGAGTTAAAAATCAACTGTTACCAATGGTAACTGAGTGTAACACTTATAGGCGCTACTTGCCCTGAGTTAATTGAACTTCTAATAAATGGCTTCTCATATACTAAATTTTATTTAGAATTTAAATACATAATATTATTAAAACAAACAGTGTTCCTATTATGTGTTATAAACAATAATAAAAAATCTTGAAGAACCCATATTCTTATTTTATTTTTGCTAATTAGTTTAAAAGCATCGCCTAAAGCAGACAGAGGAAGCAACTCAAATCTTTATAAAATCTATTTTTATATGGACCATAAAAGCACTGCTTGAAACGACATAGATATATTATGTGTGGGTGTAATAAGAAACACAACAACCTCTTACTAAATAGAATTAGGTCATTGTTAACGCGCTGTATTTTTGCATCTCAAGTGATTTTATTCAACTGATTATAGCAGTTTCGCCTGTCGGCCTGCCCGCAGTTGTTACTGTAACTTAACTTTCATATCTCAAACTTCTACTCCAGAGAAGCTAAACGCTTTAATCTATCACAGATATGTACAAACTATGAATCTCGTTGTATAGCACCTGCTGGGTGAAAGTTTCAAGTGGCTTCGCGTTCATAAAAACAATTACCTGCAACCATTTCATTCGCACAGTTATATTTTATTATTATATTTATTATAAAAAATATATTCTGAAGTAGGTAATCCATTACAGAGAGAAGCGGCGAATTTTAACGATAAATAAAACGTCTGTCCACAAAATACTTCAAATTGGATTGAAAGCCATATGGGACGAATATTATAAATAATAAATAAATAAATACATTGCTACGCTTTATTTTACTCATTATATAATACTGGAGAGCTTCAAAAATCGCGGACTATAAATGTGTCTTGTCTGGTCTAGAGTGGCGAAGTGAGTAGCAAACTAATGCACAGCTAGCTCCAAAATTAAACCCACAGAACAAATCTACGTTGGTGCGAAAATCTCAAAAAACAAAGAGGGTGGGCCGACGCCACTGACTTAATTGCGGGAAAAGCCAGAACCCTACGATCTTTAGTAGGGGAAAACTGGGCAATGCCGGTCAGTTGGTAATGCCGGTCACCTCTTTCTTTTCGTAAATAAG
The DNA here is from genome assembly GCA_911728435.2 of Apoderus coryli. Lineage (NCBI taxonomy): Eukaryota > Metazoa > Arthropoda > Insecta > Coleoptera > Attelabidae > Apoderus > Apoderus coryli. The sequence goes on along the minus strand of OU452198.1, from coordinate 29,453,267 downwards.
TTTGGATTTTGCAACCCTGGCGGCTAAATACATCCGTCGTAATGTCCTTGAAACATATGTAACTGCTTGTTCAGTCTACATCTTGCGTTCATAGTGAAGTGACGGTATTGAGATATTCACGAAGTTTCTTCTAATATTGTCGATATTAAAAATAAGCTGTAAGTACTACATTTAATATAATTTGATAACGCATATATTTTTAAAATAAGATAATGGCTTGTACTATACTATTATACACAAAATAAAGCTATAAGAACAGGTAGATTTTTTTATTTATTTTTTTAAACAATGAACGTAGGTTATGTGCAATGCCGGTCAAGTGACCGGCATTTGTCACTTGCTTAAGCTAAAGTATTATTTTTTTTCAGATGCCAAAACAAAGAATTGGAAAACCCAAAAAGACACAATGGTCCGTCGAATCACTCAATAAAGCCAAACAGTTACATGAAGAAGGACTTTCCATTCGACAGGCAGCAAAACGTTGCGGAATTCCTTTTTCAACATTACAAGAAAGACTGCACAGAAAAGTTTATAATACTCCGCTTATGGGCAGAAAATCGGTGTTTACTAAAGATCAAGAACTGGAAATGGCAAATAGAATAAAATATCTAGCTTCTATTTTTTATGGATGCACAGAAAAAGAAGTTAGGCGCATGGCCTATGAATATGCCGAAACTAACAATGTAAAACATAACTTTAATAAGGCTTTAAAACTGGCGGGTCGTGAGTGGCTTAAAGGGTTTCTAAACCGAAATCACCTATCAGTCCGTAAGGCAGAAGCTACTAGCTTAAACAGAGCAACAGCATTCAATAAAGTTGAAATTGACCGCTTCTTTAAACTGTTGCAAGAAGTTATGGAAAGATATAATTGTTCGCCCAGAAACATTTACAATGTGGATGAAACGGGTGTTTCAACAGTGCAGGAACCAGATAAAATTCTATCCAGAAAAGGCCAAAAAAGAGTAGGAGCAATGACTAGCTGGGAAAGAGGTCGGAATATTACGGCAGTATGTGCAATGAGTGCAGTCGGTAATTTTATACCTCCAATGTTTATTTTACCCCGACAGCGACATTCACCCCTACTGGAAAAAGATGGACCCCCTGGTGCTATATACAAATGTTCCAAAAACGGCTGGATCACATAGGAACTTTTTGTACAATGGCTTGCGCATTTTGTAAAGATCTCAAAACCCTCCGTAGATGACAAGATTTTATTAATTTTGGATAACCACAGTAGCCATGTTTCCCTTGCAGCCTATGAGTATTGCCGAGAAAATCACATTATAATGTTATCAATACCACCCCACACGTCCCACCGAACACAGCCTTTGGATGTTTCCTTTTATGGACCCCTAAAGACATTTTACAGAAGTGAGTGTAACAATTATATGAAATCTAATGCAGGAGACAAAATTACTCCTTACGAAGTCGCATCACTTTTCCGAAAAGCGTTTTCACATGCAGCATCTATAGCAAAAGCTGAAGCAGGTTTTAAGGCGACCGGGATATATCCGATTGATCCTTTCGTTTTCAAGGATGAAGATTTTCTAGCAGCCGAAGCTTTAAATGAAGAAGACGAATTCGTGGTTATCGATAGTGCTAACTCTGCAATGGAATTATCTACCCCAGGTCTTTCTGGAATTACTAATATCCTCTCGAAAGAGACCAACCGTGAACCGTTGTCAATTGCTTTAACTGATGAACCTTCCGTTCATATACTGCCCAGCACTGATACAAAAAGTGTGGAGCAATTGTTGGCCATTCCGTCTACCTCGAGACAGTCTACTTCTATCCTTAACCTAAGTGTTGACGAACTACTTCCAATACCTAAAAAACATATTAAACGGGCAAATACTAAAGCTAGACCCAAACAACATGCTGCTGTTTTAACTTCCACCCCACTAAAAGAGGAGATGGAAAAAAAAGAAGAAAAGAAAAGAGCAAGATTGCAAAATGATAAAATCAAAAAGAATAAATTTAAAGGAATTCAAGAAGCTAAGAAAAAGGTATTCAATTCACCAGAAGAGAGTGATTGTACAAAAAATATTAACCAAAAATGTAGTAGCAAGATGTTAAGTAAACAAAAGACAAAAAATGCGAGAACGACAGTATCCTCATCATCAGAATCTGATATTGTAATGAGTGGTGTCTGCAGTGATAATGAAAATAATGAAGTATTAACATTATGTACCATTTGTGATGACTATGGTGCAGACAATGAATTGTGGTATAGATGTAGTATTTGTGGACTATGGGTACACGCCGAATGTTCAGGAAAAGATACTCCAGTAGGATATATTTGTGATCATTGCGTGTAACCGGCAATAGCCACATGTGTGACCGGTAATACCCGAAAGAGTGACAATCGCGGTCAAAGTACTTTTTTTTTTGAATAATGTTTTTGAATATTAATATTAGAGTTAAAGTTCCTATTAGTATTTACTTGAATAAAGCAGTACTGTGTTGTATTTTTTTACCAAAGAGAATAAACATTTTGGTTTTTTTTTTCGCTTTTAATTTTGAATTTAGCTTAAGTGACCGCCATTACCCATTTCTCCCCTACACCCTATGCCACACAAGCCAACATCAAACAGTGAAACGTGTTGCAGAATTGAAATAAAATTACAATGTAAAATTGTAAATATGTAAATATAATTGTATAAATAAATCTATAATAATATGACTAGGATTAATGATGATTAAAAATAAACTCCAATAAACAGGACTAAATCCAATAATGACAAGTAATTCCTTTTCTTGCGAAATAAGGAAAAAAAAAATTATTTAATACATCGGTTCTATTACCGCACGTGATCACGTTTGGTGCACAGTAATCGCACCTACCAAACTAATCATTTAAATAACTATAATAGTTGAAAATGTTTGTGAAATAATGAAACTATATTAAATAATGAAACTTATTAATCAATGAAACGTATGCAACAATGATTCTAGTTAAACAATGAAACTTGTGAAATAATGAAACTCGTTAAATAATGAAACTTTTTAAATAATGAAACAATGAAATCTGTTAAATAATGAAACGGCGAAACAATGAAATAATCATCAAAGAAAAATCCCATCCAACTTATTTTACCTACAACCTATACTTCCCTTATGAGAAAATTATACTATCTATATAAAACAACGCAAAACAATAACAAACGCTAAACACTAGGTATACCTTAACACTTACTTAACATTAATACTTTGGGGTATCACGAAAACCCTGTGGTACGCCTCTGACTTTAACAGTTAACTTACTTAATTTAATTTTCGGGAGCATATACTTAAAAAACTATCCCCTATGGGGTACTTATCCAATCACGTGGCTCTTGGGATTCACGGGAGGTTTTGTAGCAGGAAATAGTACCAAAGAAAATGGTTCAAGTCGACCAATTACATCCACTCCAAACTTATGGCTTGTACAATACCAGCACCAATATCAGCACTAGTGGGATTAGGTCTCAGTGGATCATCCAAGAAAATCCTCAGGAGATAGCAGAAGCCCTAAAACCATAGGCAATTAATCAGTGACTGATTACACAACAACTCATAATTCACTCAATCACCTACTTGATCCAATTCAATAAACAACAATTTCATCAAGTATTTAATGAATTAATAATTGACAACAACTTACTCAGATCTTGTGGAGGCGTGTTGAAAATGGAATTAACAAAGAAATAACTCCAGCACTCGTCGCAGAAATACGACGATTTGTGGGCCGTGAAGGTATATTTATTTAAATCCGAGCTAAACTCGAAATTGATACGTACTAAACTCGATCAATCACATCACAGAAAGCTTCCAATTATCCCATTACCAAACGGAAATTTTCACATAAATTCTAACGGCAGCTTTCCTATCTTGAAGCCCACAAATTAATAAAAAGTCGTTTTTGTCTTCTTGGACTAGAAGAAGGGTCTAGAAAATGTTCAATCATGTGACCGGAAACGTCAACATGAATTTGAATTCAAAAATCAGAGATTGGTTAGTCACTATAAACAATACAGGTCGTTATCGGGAAAATATTTATTAATATATTATTTAATCATCATACAATTAGATCATATAACATATCACGGCGCCCTCGGGGATAAATTACTCACTCATAATATATATTCAATAAATAACGTATTCACAGCACTTCATGCGAAAATCATAAAGGCCGCGAGTCTCAGATAATACCAACATTACATTTCCATGTCCACCACTCAATACAACGAATACCCCATTCAAATAAGGATTAGGAGCCATAAACTAATAATATTAAATTTTTGGGACAAGTCTAATAAAGACAGACAATACATCTAAGCAATGAGAGAAAAGAGGTAAATAAACACAATTCGTAGGCCACAATTCCAATCCGACAACATAGTAATAGATTTGCCACCTGCACTCTTCTATGCATCAAATCAGTCAGCAACAAATTTAATTTCAACAGTATCAACAAATATGGACGACAATAATAACAATATAAATTAAACCATCATTAATTGTGGCAACTAAATCTGCATGTAATGAACATGTATTTAATTCATATGGTGTTAAGCGCTAAGAATATATTATGTGGGTTATTATTATGCGATCCTTTAAGTTACAAAAATTGTTTGTGGTTAGTGCAGTACCAGCCTTCAAAACAATAACAAATGAGTGCATCATACAATTTCAATAATCAGGATTCTACTGCAATAAAATAAGGTATGAATTAAAAATATATCTTTAAGGACATTATGGCCAAACTGAACCGTAACAACACTTTATTGAAAACTATATGATACATGTTTCGAGACTATATAAGCCTCATCATCATCATCATCATTAGTAATAATCCTGGCAAATTAAGAATTTAAGCATCTACACCACTGTAAAGGAAGTTATACAAAGTTTAATACGAGTATGATTAAGATGAAGCTCAGCGGTAAGGCCGCCATTTCTTAAGAAGTATAATGTAGAATTGTAGAGGTTAGAAGATTGACATGTATAATAAACTTTATTGTTTAAGTAGGATTTCAAGTTGAAGCTAGTTTCACTATTACTGGCATGAGTATTTAACATCCAGAAAGAAGAGTTGGATTTAACGTAGATAATAATAATAAAAATAATCTTAATAATGCACAGGCAACAACTAGATGTTAAAAGAGAGCCTTATTAGTAGATGACATACCGGAAAACGTCCGTTAATAGAATAGTTGTCAGAAGTATGGATTTATTCGTATAATTAAGTCTTCACATATCTGCAGAAATGCGGTGAAGCTCCGTCATGTTGGTACCATGTACGTCCATTTCAATTTAAATTTCTTAAAGCAGGAACTATTTGAGTCTGTAGTAGAAGTTGCTACTTCTGTGAATTTACCCATCTATAAAAACAGGTCTCAAAATGTTCGGCCCTATTATTCTCACCAAAAACATTAAATTTTTGCGGCCTTTCTGATTGTGTGATTGAGATGCAAATTATCTCAACTCCAGTACCTAATAAACTAAAAGTCGCTTCATCGGTAAAAATACAATTTTCTGAAGCACTAAATGATCATTATTAATTTTCTCGAAAATATTGAAACAAAAATCCATCTGTCCTTCTTACACATGTTCTTGATGATTTTGAAATTTGTATGAATGGTTTTACCTACACAAGGGATTTTGTTTAATTTAGCAGGGCATTTAATCGATAAGGGCCTTATACCAAGGAAAGTCTACAATGTGTCCACGGATAGAGTTTGGAAGAGGAAAAACTTTTTTATTTGTAGATTTAGAAGAAAACGTAATTCTTTATAAAAACGTCTGCTTGTGTCAAAACTACAAATTTGAATACCAAATTTACGATTACTATACAGGGTAATTCAAAAATAACATTTTTATGGATTTAGATTTTTTTTAAATTTTATTATTTTTGCGTCGACCGTCCATTAATTACGTATTTTAACGCACTCAAAATCGTTCATTAATGACGCCTATTAATCAACGATTTTGTTATACTGCAACCAAACATACACACTTATACAGTAAACCATTTGAAATGAAGTAGCTGTTAGTACTATCTGTCATTGTATGTCATTATTTATTTTATTGTTATAATATCTTAAAATTCTATGTATAATTTAAAATTAAAAGATGGACATTGACAAAGTACGGTCGACGGAAAAGTTTTGTAACCAACTCGTGAAGTAAAATGTCGATTCACACTCTCGAACATTAACGCGCTCGCTCCGTTCGCGCGTTAAATTATCTCGATTGTTAATCGCCCTTATTAATACACTTGTTCTTTAAATAACTCTTAATAGTAGCTATGAAATTAACCACTTTGAGAAAAAGGTTTATTAGTTTTTTTGCACAATTGGTGGAATAAATCACGGTTTTGAAAATATTTTCATTAAATAAAAAAAAACAACAAAATCAAAATCATTAAAAATGTTATTTTTGATATACCCTGTATAGTACTCGTGTCGAAACTACAATTTTGAATACCAAATTTACGATTACTATACAGGGACAATATAGTCGAAACGTTGTAAACGTGGATCAAAATAAAATTTCAAAATCTGTATGCCTTATGAGATTGCAAAAAATTAATATCACCCTGTATACTAGATTTATATCAAAAACAGTAGGCAACCTGAATCTTATTTTTGTTATATCCACTGCACCTTGGAAATCTCTTCACTCTAGACACACAACCCGTGCGCTATATACCACCCAACTGCTACCCTCATTCTTCCTTGTGCTTCAAAACTGCAAATAATATCCCACAACTGTGAAATAAATTCTAAAAAGCGCTACCCCACCTGGCCAACCAGCGTTGCAATTTTTCGGAGCGCGCATCGTAGACTTATTACTTAGAATTTTGCGATATACGATCGGAGTCCGCAACGTGTTAACCGTATCTGCAGACGTGCGGCAATAGCGCTTTTGATATACTCTCGAACTAAATTTTTTCGTAGTATATACTGGGGGTAGCTTATGGGCTTAAAGAAAATTTTTGGCACATGAATCCTTAGACCGTCCTCTATTCAAATATGTATGAAATTTTGAAAATGTTATGGGCTCCGAAATCGGAGGACGCATCGTTATATAGGAGTCCATAGCGTTACTCCATTGTATACTTTGGAGCCCGTAACGTATCCCTAATACATTTATGTTTTTGATGTATGTCATTATTAGGGTTCCAGGGTCATGAAATGAAGGCCCACAACATTTTTTTAGAAATTTCAGTTGTGTCGATCTCCTGATTAGTTAGATTTTTTTTCAACTTACCAGAAAACAATACGAACCGATCAAACAAATTCAATTGTTTCAGCCAAGTAAAATAGAAGTTTTCCAGTCACAAACTGTATATAATAAACCTGCTAGCAGCCGTGGATGTGTAGGTAATGAAAACAGTATAAGTTCTCTCAGCTTAAAAGTAATTCCAAGTTTGAACACGCTGGTTTATAAAGATATAGAAGAAGTATAGGTATAGATCTAGTTATCCAATTTCAGATATGCACTCCGTGTACGTCTTGAATGATTATGTGCAATTTTCTATAAAGCAAAGCGGTTATATTTCTTTTGTTGTAAGAAAACGTTGAAAAGTCGAGATACAAATGATCTGTATAATATTTCATTCTATATTTTCATCCATTATTTCTACGTGATGCTATTAATAAGCATTTGCTCTAACATTCGTGCGATATTTGAAAATTGAAAACAAATTTATTTGCTGGAGATAAAAGGGTAATAAATTATTTAGAAAATTACATGGTTACGTGATTTTACAAGATATTTTCGGAAAAGCACTGAGAAAATTATCAGCATAAATTTCTTAGATTTATGTAATATACAGAGTGTTGAAAACTGTACTGCACTTATGCTGCGCCAAAATTTGGATGGGATAGTTTATAATAATAATCTTTATTGTGCCATTAGGTAATACATTCAAATTGCATTGGTTTCGTCAATATAAAGTAAAAATACAAAATACAAACATAAAATTGTAACCAACTAACAAAAAACGATACATTAATACAAAACATAGGCACATAATAGTACCTAAATAGCAAATCAAGTTGTGAAAAATTCATCATTACTGTAGTCTTAAGTCGTCTAGTAAATTTTCAGTATTATGTATTTCTACAGGCAGAGTGCATAATCTTGTATTGCCTTAATAATAATTATTATTATTAATAATAATAACTTTATTGTTCTACAGTAAAAAAATACCATTTACAGAACAATTTTTACACTCAAATGTTTATACATAGGATAATATCCAAATATTGATACAACAGGAGTAATATTAAAAACAAAAAAAAAACAACAAAACTAATGTATTTAAGAATTATACATAATATACAGCTATGAAATATAACTTAAAAAAAAGGAAATACAGAGCCATTAAGCTGGTTTAAGTACCCTGATAGCTGATTTTAAAACCGCATCAAGTGATTAAAAAAAATATCACAATCACTGCACACAAGATTATATGTGGAACACATTGTAAATACAGGTGACTTTATTATTAGGTTCGTATGTGGTCTGTCATTACAAAAAGGTCGAAGTGCCTCTACAGTTAACTCTGGGAACCAAAAAATATAGTCTCTGCAAAAGCTCAGGTACGTCCAGTTTATTATGCAAGACGCCGTACAGAAACTTAATACTACAGAGTTGTCTCCTTAAACCCAAACTCTGCACGGAAAAAAATGGGGGCATAATTTGTACACGATTGTACATATTTTTAAACCAATTTGTGCTTGAAATGGATACAGGAGCAATATTGTTCATTTTTTCTCTGCAGAATTGGAGATATTGAGTTGGCATTATTTTTAAACACTTGGACCTAATTTTAACACACGGTGATGGATGAAAAATGCACAATTAATATATTTCTAGTATCTAATGGTTTGCCTTAAATTGCAAAAAATGTAGATGTTATGTACAATTAGTGTACATTTTTTCTACACATAACGATGAACTAAAAATTCCGAATTTGTAAAATTTTTTAGTAAACATGTGATTACTTTTATTACATATTTAATATATTTTATATGCCCAACAATATTGTCATAAACTGTAAAAAGTGTAGATTTTAGTTACAGCTAATATTTATGTTTGATGCATTAATTGTGCAAAAACAATACTAATTTTTGTACTGAATTAATACACAAGATTATGTAGGAAATGTGTACAAACTTTGATATTAAAAATACACAATAATTTTGACAAATAAATTTATTAATGGATAAAAAAGTAGAACATAAACATAACAAATAAGAATCACAACTGGAAACGTGTAGTTAACATGGTGCATAACATATCTAATAAATAATCTAATGAATAGAGAGTTTCTCTCTATTAAGCGTTTCATAAGCATAATAATAAAAGTAATATTAATTATTTTACATAAAACATTTTTTAAATTTCGTTTACTTCAGTGGTTAATACAAATTAGCAAATTTAAAAAATATCCTTACCGAGTTTGACCTAATTTCCATATATCTATTTAAACATTTTTTTCTCAATCCAATAGCAGGGACAAGTTCTTGAAAATCACCTTCAGTCAGGGTTTCAAAGGCTTCTTTATCAATTTGATGTTCTAAAATTAAATGTATAGTATTAGGTTTTGCTCGATATTGAAATTAAAACTACTTTTTTGAATATGTAAATACCAACGATCGTGACACTATAGATACAACAATAACTGGGTGCATCCTGATTCTGCATTCTTTTGTACTATGTAGTTACTATAATCTTGTCCTTTGGGAGATGCCAGATTTACAGATTACATTGAAACTGTTGAATATTTAGGGTTTAATTTTGGCTGTTAAACATACCCTGCTTTTTATTTTGTGTGAAGAACTAATAAATTGGTGTCCTTTGTTGTACGCGATTTTGATTTATTTTGCAATCATCAAAATGACGATTAGGTAGGTACTCTGTACTCTATCTATACTCTATAATAGTAGGTAGGTATAGTAATTTTTTATACCTACCTACTATTACTTTCATGTCAGATTAATAAATTCAGTACCAAATAGGACACTACACATAGTGGAGGGAAGCGGAAATAATCAGAGTTTGCTCAAAATGCTAGAATTCCCTAATTTTAATACATATATATACCTACCTACATTGATTTAAGTAAAATAGGTATAAATCATTTGAACTTACCTTCAAATCTTTGTTCTAAACACGTTAACTCCCATTCACTTAATTTATTTTTCTCAAATTCGTTCATTTTTTTTAAATAAATAGCTATGGGGAAACATAATAATTGCGGTTGCCTGTTATCAATTGGATAGACGAACACCAAATAAAAATAATGCATTACAAATAGGTAGTAGATAGGTACAGTAAAATAACAGAATAACGAATTTTTCCAAGGTCAGAGGTCCTAGAGCAATACCGAAAGAGACAGATGATGGTTAGGTATTTCGAGAAAGAAAAGGACGCACACTTCAACCACCACATTATGTTTGTTTTAACCACCACTTTTACTTTTCCATTGTTGTAATAACTTCTATATCATCAAATTGTGCATTTTTAATACAGAATTATATTAGTTTTATGAGAAAATGTATGTATAAAATATAAACACTGGTATATAAATAATAAGTACACACTGTTGTGCATTTTTTGTTAACTTAAATGAATAAAAAATATCCTATTCAATGTACACAAAAGTTTTTATGTTTTTTAAACAAGCACATGTACAAAAAAGTCGCAATTGCGAATGTTTTAGATCCAATTTTCGTTATCCAATGTATATAGAAATAATGCACGCATATTTCTTTCCGTGTGATACTGAAATGCATCACACAAATATACAGTTGATATATCATGTTGCGGATAAGAACCGCTTAACCTAAAATACAGAAATTTCAAGAATTTGCGTTGAACTCTCTCAATCATCTGGTTATAGCAACTATAATATGGGTACCAAACAATCGAACACTATTCCAATTTGGAGCGCACATACGCAGAATACAAAGTTCTCCACGTGCTTATATCCAAGAAAGACCTAGAAATCCTCACTAAGAAGCCATACGCCCTAGCGCCCTTCGAAACCATGCTCAGAATGTGCTCAGAGAACGCAAATGCATTATCAAACGTATCACCAAGGTTCCTGACGGAATCACATCTTGCAACAAAGCCGAATTATGTTTCAAATTCAGACGATGGTTAGAGATACAGAAGTCATTGGCGTGGCGTGTGTGGTAGTGATGATAATTACAGTTTTTCTTTATTTTATTTTATGATATTATACTTAAAAAAGAATGGTCTGGAGCTGTTTTTCTGATTAAACGGTATATACATCGAATAACTGTTCTTAGGACAAGGGACTCAATCTTGTGTTGGAACTCCAAAAGCCAATTCCATATCTCAGTTTGCCCTCCACCAGAGTAAAGTACAAACTGAAGAATTGGCCCATCTCCAACACCGACCTGAGACTTCTCAAAAGACATATTTTTTTAACTTCTTCACCGATACCAATGCAGTTGTGTCATCCGCATACCATACTCAAACAAAGAGGCGTCTAGTAAGCAAAGTGGCAAATGGTTCATATACAAGACAAATAGCAGGGGACCCAGCACAGATCCCTGCGGCAACCCAAGAGCAACCCCCCAGACCATAGGATCTAAAGTTCTGTAGAAGGCCTATGTAGTCTTAAGAGGACTGCTCAGCAAACTGTTCTCTGCCGTCAGATAACTATCCAGCCAACACAGTGCCGGACCCCGTATGCCATAGTGACCATAGCAAATCGCGTCGTACACAATCAAAAGCACGAGATAGGCCGCAGAATATTCCACCATCATCGAGAATATTAAAAAGCTTTCAGAAAAAAATTGCACAGCCGTAATGGTATACCGATCAGGTCGCAAACCGTGCTGCTCCTCACAAAGTACATCATATTTGGCCAGAATATCCTGAAGTCGTAGCATACAGTACTCAAAAATTTTTGAAAAGGTACTAGCCAGTGATATCGGACGGTGGTTAGTTTGTTGGATGGTGCTTCTTATGCACAGGAATTATCTTTCATATTTTCAGCTAGCTCGGAAAAACCCCCTCGGCGAAAGAAGCATTTATAATATGGGTTAGAGGAATGGCTACAGCTTCTAAACAAGCCTTTATTCGTTTACAAGGTACTTCATCTAGTCCAGACGACATTTTGTTTTTTAATTTATTTCTGGAAGTGGCTATTATTTCATCCAGATCTACCTCGTATGAACAAACCATTCACATTTGATTTAATAGAAGTATGGAGTTTACCAGTGTTTTTTATATGACCCATTATCCTCACAAAGTACATCATATTTGGCCACAATATCCTGAAGTCGTAGCATACAGTACTCAAAAATTTTTGAAAAGGTACTAGCCAGTGATATCGGACGGTGGTTAGTTTGTTGGATGGCGCTTCTTGTGCACAGGAATTATCTTTCATATTTTCAGCTAGCTCGGAAAAACCCCCTCGGCGAAAGCAGCATTTATAATCTGGGTTAGAGGAATGGCTACAGCTTCTACAAGCCTTTATTAGTTTACAAGGTACTTCATCTAGTCCAGACGACATTTTGTTTTTTAATTTATTTCTGGAAGTGGCTATTATTTCATCCAGATCTACCTCGTATGAACAAACCATTCACATTTGATTTAATAGAAGTATGGAGTTTACCAGTGTTTTTTATATGACCCACTATCCTCACAAAGTACATCATATTTGGCCACAATATCCTGAAGTCGTAGCATACAGTACTCAAAAATTTTTTAAAAGGTACTAGCCAGTGATATCGGACGGTGGTTAGTTTGTTGGATGGTGCTTCTTATGCACAGGAATTATCTTTCGTATTTTCAGCTGGCTCGGAAAAACCCCCTCGGCGAAAGAAGCATTTATAATCTGGGTTAGAGGAATGGCTACAGCTTCTAAACAAGCCTTTATTCGTTTACAAGGTACTTCATCTAGTCCAGACGACATTTTGTTTTTTAATTTATTTCTGGAAGTGGCTATTATTTCATCCGGATCTACCTCGTATGAACAAACCATTCACATTTGATTTAATAGAAGTATGGAGTTTACCAGTGTTTTTTATATGACCCACTATACTGGCAGGAGTATTTATTAAATAGCTATTAAATAGATTAGCTATTGCAGTTGGATCTGGAACCCTAAAAGAATTATACTCAAAATCAATATTTCTAGCACGTCTATGCTTAAAATAAAGCTCTGACATCACATTCCAGTGATTATTCTTATCAGTAGATACAATTTTATTTTGACAAAAGCTCATTTTTGTCTTGTTCAATAGTTTTGAATGTTTCTTTCTCGCATGCAAGTAATCTGTAACTGAAATAAAATAATTCAGCCTCTGCAGTACATATAAGTTTTTTATATTTTGACTGGACTGTTTCACTTTGGGGGATGTTTCCCATCTTTTATTGTTGTTTTCATTAAACCTGCGTTTTTTCTTGGGAAATACCGAACATATGTATCATAAAAATATGCAAACTTGACATTTATATTATTTAGGTCTTCGTTGATCATTATAATCACAGGGAGGTATATGCAGCAAAAACTCCATGCCAAGGTTTGTCCAAAAGTAAATCTCGAAATGCCTCAAAGGAAGGCCTCACCAAAACATCTGACCTCCTTATACAGACAAGCACGCTCTCGCATATTATGCATGCCCGTCCAATAAAACCGGATTGAGTGGTTATCTACTACAGAATAGTCCTCAGAATTAAGGCGATTGGAGAAAACATAATTGACTGTGGCAGAACTATGAAAAGTGGTTATGGTAGGTCTTTTAGCCTTCCGAAAGCAGACAGAAAACCTAGAAGCTCCCTATGGAGAGCTCCGCTTGATGATGGCAGTACTGACAGTAATTGATGTAGGTTTTTCAGAAACAGGCTCACATTGCCGTCACGTTATCTATATAAGAGAATTTTATGAACAGCCTCTGTACTCATTCTACGCCGCAGACTTCAAAATCTTTCTCCACACCAACGTCTAACAAATCAACAGATTTGCAATCCACCGTACAGTGTGTCAATAGACTCACGCCACCACAGTAATTCAACCTAGACAAATATGATGATAAATCAAATTAGGTGGGTTTCGCTGGACTTGTCAGCATACCATGTCCATACCCCAATCCCGACCTGGTTTTGCTTTTGCTCTAGTGAGACTTCCACCTGCAAAACGTATAATTACAGATATATTTATTTTTTTATTATTCTTGAAACGGTATTCTAATTTTTTTCAGTTAACTTTAACAGTAAACTGAAAAACATTAGAAAAGCGGTTCAAGAATAATAAAAAAATAAATATGTTAGTTGGCATGGGGGAAAAATGTCGTCGTTTTATAAACAAATAGAAAACACCTTTGGAACAACAATGAAACAAAAATTAAAAGAGTATCCACAAATGAACAAGAAGCTTGCCAATCAGAGAAACAGGAAGATCTACCTACTTCGTTGCAAATATGAAGATTTAGTACCAAGTTTTTTAAATACAAACTTTACAAATTTAAATTTTACCGATGTAAACCTTGAACACAAATTCCAAACAATCAAAGGAAAGGAAAAAATGTTGTTCAACCTGAGGAAGTTACTAATTAGTAACGAAACGTCGTTGTTATCATTTTAGTTTTTTATCTAGTGACGAAAATAAAGATGAATATTTTTATGTAGAGAAGTTTTGTAATGAGGAATTTTTATAACCCCAAGAAAAAAGTAAACTGAAAAAAATATAATTACATATACCTTCCAAAACAACATACATGTCACCGCAGACAAATTAATAAATCCAATGCATAATTAATGGCCAGCAGTAAATGCACAAAAAAGAAACACATGGGTTAAATAGTAGTTAGAGTTTCACAAAGTTTGTGAGTGACCCCATTAACAAGTTTCTGGTTCAACAATTATAAATTGAATAAATCAGTCGTACGTTGTTTGGAAATTGAAAATAAATATATTTGTTTGAGATAAACTTTGCGCACTACCATATTTCGTAATTTAATATCCCCAAATCACACACAAATATAATTTTGAAAAGTGTGCACACAACAAACCACTGCGGTCGTCAGAGGTCAATTTATAATACGTGCTTAAAAGAACAGTGCAGATAAACATCAATGGGAAACGTTTAGACTGTTCGGATTATTTGATTGGTATGTGATTGTGATTTTTGTAGGTATTCATAATTTAATCAGAGAATCAAGTTTATACACTGGACCAGTCATCAGTACATCTAAAAACTATTAAACTTCTTTTATCAAAGCAGTCCTGTACGGGAAGAAATTAGTTATATTGTACTACAACTTTATTGAAACCAAATTGTTGAAAATAGTTAAATAAATAGGGAGAAACTTTACAATTTCGCTTTAGTGACACAAGATTGCTTATTTGATGTTATTCGAAAGAGGACAATTGTTTGCAGTTATAATAAATTACTGTTATCTTGTTAAACTATTATATCGAGTGCTAATTGTTGTGTTTATATTTGTATCAATTAAACACATATATTAATAATTAAACGATTTATTAATAATCAAAATGAAATAAGGTTATACAGAATACAGACATGGTTTTATGATAATTATAAGTGTTCTATCTATGACATATGCAAGACAGACTGACATAACTCAAACCTTAAATTAGAAATGGGCAAACGATATAACAATATTATAACATTTCCCTCTTTTTTTTTTTTTTTTAATTGTAACAAACATTATTGTACATAATCATTGAGATATAAAGGTTTTAGTTTTGTAACAGTCCTACCACTTCTCGTCTTAACTCTATAGTCATCACTTTTATCTCTATTATCACTTTTCACTGATACTTTTGGTGGTACATTTGAAACACTGGCATTATTGTTGTTAATGTTAGGTAAGTAATTATCAATAAGTTGATCGAATAAATCGTCCGTAGGAAAGTTATCAGTATTGATTTTTCTCAAGAATTTCCGGTTTCTTATGAAAGTATTGTTACCTCTATTCAGCTTGACTAAATATGACCTTGGTCTATTCGTATCAATACTAACTACCTTCCCTGGTTGCCATAGCTTGTTATCAATTTGGATGAGAGCATTGTCATTTATCTTTAATTCTGGTATGTCTTTAGCATTCTTATCAAAATAGTATTTCTGAGAAGTCTGATTTTTCATGTGGTTAGAGTATATATATTCAGTATCATATTTTGGTTTTAAAATATTTTCATTAGTTGGAATAAAACCTTTAATTTTTCTTCCAAATAGTAGTTCTGCTGGGGATGGAACATTCCTTTCGAATGGAGTATTTGTAAGTTCTAGAAGTGAAATATACATGTCTTTATTATCATATAAAGCCTTTTTTAACGTTTTTTTAATAGTCTGGACATGTCGCTCGATAAAACCATTAGATTGAGCATATCTGGGTGTGCTTGTTTTATGGGTAATTTCCCATTCACGAAGAAACTGTTGAAACTGAAAGTTTACAAACTGAGGACCGTTGTCCGAATACAAAATATCAGGCTTGCCATGTCGGGCAAACACTGCTTTAAAATTGTGAATGATATTAATATGAGTAGTATCACGATTTAAACAACATACCTCAGGGTACTTAGAGAAACTGTCTACAATTAACACATATTGCTTTTCATTAAAATAAAATAAATCCGCCGCGACTATTTCCCATGGACGTTTAGAGATTTCTCTATTTATGAGTGTTTCTTTCTGATTAGAATTTTGATATCTCAGGCATGCTGGACAATTTTTAACAACATCTGTTATTTCCTTACTAATAAATGGCCAATAAACATGGTCTCTAGCTCGTAGAATAGTTTTTTCTATTCCTAAATGATTATAATGTAGTCTACCAAGAATTTCTGATCGCATAATTTTTGGGATCACTATTAAATCGCCTTTAAAAACTACACCTTGATAAACTGTTAATTCATCTTTTACCGACCAATATGGCTTTACAGAATCTGGAATATCCCTCTTTGTGTTCGGCCAACCTACATTTATAATATTAATTAACTCTTGTAGTTGTAAATCATTTTTTGTATTTTCAATTACAGCGTTATACTTTGAAGGACTAATACTAGTATAATTTAATAGATTTACTTCCGCTTCTAACTCACTTTCTATCACGTCAAAAATTTTATCATCATAACTAGCACGTGATAATGTGTCAGCAAAATACATTTGCGATCCTGGTTTATATTTAACTGTGAAACTATAATTTTGCAAATTTATTTTTAATCTTTGCAACCTGAGAGGACACTTATTTAAGGGTTTTTTAAAAATCGACTCAAGGGGTTTATGATCAGATTCTACTAAGATCATATAAGTATTCATGAAAACGTTGACAGCCGAATGCTATTGCTAGGCATTCTTTCTCAATTTGAGCGTAATTTTGTTGTGTAGGCGTAAGTGATTTTGACGCATACGATACTGGACCCCCGTTCTGTAAAATAACGGCACCCATAACCGTCTTTTGAACTATCCACTGATAGTATTATAGGTTGTTTTTCATCATAATATTGTAAAACTGGCTTTTTCATTAAAATTGTCTTTAAATTATTAAATTCACGATTATGTATATGTAACCAATCCCAAATGATATCTTTTCTTGTCAACTGCCGAAGATTAACAGTTAATTTGGCTAAATTGGGTATAAATTTTGATACATAGGTAACCATACCTAAAAATCTGCTTAGTTCCTTTGCATTACTTGGAATAGGAATATTTCTAATTGCTTCGGTTTTATCCTTATCTATCGTTATACCTTTATCTGTAAGAATGTGACCCACATACCTAACTTCTTTATTTTTAAATTTACATTTGTTTCGATTAAATTTTACACCATGTTCTTTTGCTCTACTTAGGGCTCTTTTCAAAATTTCATCATGCTCTTCCTCTGTTTTAGCATTAATAATAATATCATCTATATAAATTTTTACGCCTTGAATATCTTCAAAAATTTCAGAGAAAGTTCTGTGAAATATTTCAGGTGCGTTACACAACCCATAAGGCAGTCTTAGAAATTTGTATCTGCCAAAAGGAGTTGCGAACGTTGTTAACTTGGATAATTGTTCTGAAAGTGCTATTTGCCAAAAACCTTTGTTGGCATCTAAAGTAGAAAAATACGTAGAACCTGCTAGATTACTAGTTATTTCCTGAAAAGTGGGTAATTCATAATGTTCGCGTAATAGTGATTTGTTTAAATTTTGTGGATCTAAACATATCCTAATTTGGTCATTGGGTTTTTTAACTATTATTATAGGGTTAACAAATTCCGTTGGTTCAGTGACCTTAGATATTATTTGATCTTCTACCATTCTATTCGATTCTAACTTTAATTTGTCCATTAATTGGAATGCTACCCTCCTACATGGAACTACTACTGGAACATAATCTTTACCAATACCCGTAAATAAATCTTGAAAATTTTGCAAAAAATCAGGTTCTCTTTTGATATTATACACAGAATTTCTGATTCTAATTAAATTTAGAGTTTGTACTGCATTTATACCTAGTATAGGAGCTGAGTTAACATTTGTTTTAACAACAATAAAGTTTAAATATATTTATTATTATTGCATTCAACAGCTAGATCACAGGAGCCTAAAACATGTAACTGGTGTCCCCCATAATTAGTTAAATTGATATCAATTTGTTTTATTTTACTCTTGTCTAAATTTAAGTTATCGTATATATATTCCGGGATTACATTTACATGTGCCCCTGTATCTAATTTAAATTTAACTTGCTTATTGCAATCTATAATTTTTAATTTTTGACACCAATCATTTGCAAGTTCCTTAATTTCTAGAGATCCTAGTATATATTGATTACTTTCATTTACATTTCTTTCAATTAAATTATTATTGTTAGATTCAACACTATTTACAAAATTTGACTTGCAACAAACTGCAAAATGATTCGCTTTTTTGCATTTATTGTATTGTTTACCAAAAGCAGGACATTTTTTATAATCATGACTAAAATTACACCTAAGGCACTTTGTTTTAAATTGTACTGACCTGTGTTGCTTTTCTTGTTGATATTTTTGTCGCTTACCGTCACGTACTTGGTGTTGACCCTTGCCAACTGTTGGTACTCTCTGAAGTCTCGGCGCTTTATCATGTCTAACCTCCGCAACTTCACATTTGTTAACTTGTTCCATTAATTGCAGTATGTGGCTTTCAGTCTGCTCCGCTGCACGGCATAAATCTATTGTTTTCGCTAACGTAAGACCCTGTTCTCGAAGTAGACGATCTTTGACTTTCGTATTTCGTATACCAATTACGATTCTATCCCTAATCAAACGTTCTTTCATTTCACCAAAGTTGCAATTAGTTGCTAACCTTCTTAAGTCTCCTAAGAAAGCATCAAACGATTCTCCGGGCTCCTGTATTCGCCTATTAAATTTGTATGACTCCACACTTATGTTGCATTGCGGAATAAACTGATAAACTTTCTTATCAGTAACGTAATCGGTTAATTCCAAGTTTGTTCCATAGTTATCTAATACTTCTTCACTCACGCAGTGGAGAAAGACCGCTGCCTGCACCTGTTCAGGCTTTTCTACACAGCCTGTGGCAATACTGTAGAGCTCAAACGCACTACGGAATTTCTTCCAATTAGCCCCGATGTCACCTTCTATAGACATAGGCTTCGGTTGTTTCAAATTTTCCATTTTTATATCGGCGTTTTTACACTTAATCTTTTACTCTTTTTTATTAATCAATTGCTTAGGTTCATTCGTTTATTCTGACTGCGCCATGTTGTGTTTATATTTTTATCAATTAAACACATATATTAATAATTAAACGATTGATTAATAATCAAAATGAAATAAGGTTATACAGAATACAGACATGGTTTTATGATAATTATAAGTGTTCTATCTATGACATATGCAAGACAGACTGACATAAGGGTAGTTCTACAAAAGTCGGAATTATTTGACAATAATTTTGGCAAAACCAAAACGACAAGTTTTGAGTTTGAAAAGTTTGGTTACATCCCCGTTGGTCCTTTTTAATAGCACTCTAGAACGGGCCAGTCAATTTAGTGCAGGAATAATATTTTATGAGGATTTGAAGAAAATTAGGTGACAGGGGACTAACCCAGTAAACAGGGGCCTGATAGAAAATAACATTATTATATCATAACGTTTAATTATCAAAATAAACAATACATTCTTTTTTAAAAATATGGAAATAAAAATACAAAATAATATCAGTTGTATGTATCAGGAGAACAATTCGGACAAACGAACGATATGGTATCTCCCTTGATGCAACTTAATTGCGCCCATTGGCTGCACAGTATCCATTGGATCCAGTCGTGTCCTGATGTGTCTTCACTATAGCGAACACCGCAAATCAAACACAAGCAATCAGCATGTGAACCTTCAAAGTGAAATGACTGTATTTCCTGATTATACTTGGTACAGTAGTTTTCCGAAAAATCCATGTGAATTATTACGTCGTGGTCACTAAGCGAATTTTTTAGGTATTGGATAGAATGATACTGGTGAACTATGTTGGTTTCGTGCTTTAAAAAATTTACTGTATCTTGCTCTAACTTCAATATAAGTTCCCGTGGCAAAAATTCAAGTTTCTTTTTTCTGTTTTACTACAAATTGTTTCAATTTTGTTTTGGGATCATCAAAGCATACTTTAGATGAAACCCATTGCCTGTATAGTATTTCCTTCTTGTTGTTAAACTCTTCGTATGGTAGAACATTATTGAAGCATTTTTCCCACGTTCTCGTTAGACATTTTTCATTATACCTGTCACAGCATAACAAATTTAAGACATTCTGATAGTTTGTAACTTTTAATATTTTCGCGCTATTAAGAGCAATAATAGTTAATTGGAAATTACTGTGAAGAGTACACATACATGTGTCTCTGTCGGTTACTTTCGCTGTGACAACCCAAAATGGCCGAAATATAGCCAAAGTTGAAAAACTAATTTTCGTATTTGTAGTTTTTAAAAACTCTCCGAACAAATTTTTTAGCGTATCTAAACGGTAACGCTTTTGTTTCCTAATTTTACCTCTCCTTACAAATTCCTTTTTTCCTGCTCCCAATCTACTATATTTATCATCCTCAAAAAAATTTTGTACTATTTTTTTAATTTGTCCATTAACATTTTGTTGTTTTTGTTTATTTCATTGCCAGATTTTTTTATAAGTGATGAGTTGGTTTTGGAATTTCCAAACTTTTCTTTTTTTACAAATTGAACCCACAAGTAATTTATTAGATATCTCTTTTGCAGTCTTCATTTTTGAAAAGTTTTCTTTGATTTGTTCTTCTATTGTTTCTCCGAATAAAGCCTTTTTTACGACATCTACTCGTGTTGCCGGATTGTCAGCTAATTTCACCATAGCACTGTTGGGCGAAATTATCTTCTAATTTTTATTTCGGTAATATCTCTTTTTGTATTTGTTTAATTGAGCCTTTAATTTTGTAATTTTGATGTCCTTTTTCTTCAATTCGACATTTCGTTTTCGCCGTTGCCGAATGGATCGCCTTTTACCTTCGCTAATTCTCGACGTTTCATGTTTTAGCAGTTTCCGAATTTGTGGCACAGATTCATCATTTACGGCTTCATCACTAGAAGTTTGTGGTGTATTTTGCGTTACAAATTTGCGCATACTTGATTTCTTGGTGTTCTGTTTCAAATAATTATCCCTTGAATACTTCCTCCATTTTTTTCGGGTTAGTCTCTGCTCTCGTGGGGTCATTTCTTATACTAGTTTTCTCGTTCCTTTCAGTTTCTTCACCTCGTACTTTTGCTTTTCTTTTTCTTTCTGAGCAGCTAATTTGACAGGTTCATTTTTAATTCTTTGGTAACGAGCTCGCTCAGCTTCTCTTTTTCGTTGTAGTGTTTCTTCACGGGTTAATTTATTTTTTGGCTTCATTTTTGTTTCTGGAATATAAATATTTAATGCGTAATTGTCTTTCACGAACTTTTCAACTTTTATTAAAACATTCAGTAGAAAATTATTCCATTAAATAGCAATTTAACAGTGCTCTGCTAAATGTTTATCAGTTCCTTGGATGGTTCTCAGTCCCCTGTAAACATATTTTACAGGGGACTGAAGCCAGGGTACTGAGAAACATTGACTTATTTGATAAAAGAGTACATATTTACTTGTTTTTTTAAATATAAATCCTATAAATTTAATAACTGCAAACGTGTTGCATAAAAGTACGTTACAAAATATTACCAAAAATATAAATATTTGAAAAAAATACTTACCAGTGGACTGATATGTTGACCGTCTCAGCTCTATGTGTTCACTTGAAAAGTGTGTAAAACGTACTGAACGGATGATAAATTGAGGTTGGGAAAGACGTTATGTTTAAATCTAGTTAGTATTTTAAAGAAATGTTAGATGGAACCACCGACTTTTACATTTTAAATAGTAAAATAAGCGATAGAAGGCATAGCCAGGGAACTGAGGAGTAAAGTCAGTGACAACGTCAAGAAGTCTAATTTTTGGACTAATATTAAATTTGACTTTAAATAATAGTCGATTTTGTAAGATAAGTAATATATAAAATTCTTTGGCCGCAGCTGCAATTTACATAAATTTGATTTTGTTTCTATAATAATCATTTGAAGTCAGAATATCGATGAAGTGACACACCAGGGTACTGAGAATTACTTCAATTATGGATGATTATGGCAGTAATTCAGTAATCCATTTTCTGTTTCTGGTAATTCTCTAAATAGTACTTTTTGATACTTTATTAATAATAGTTAAGTTATGTAGAAATATTTAAACAAATTAATAAAAAATGAGAGTTCCTTAAAAATTCCCATATTTGGAGAACTACCCATAAGTCAAACCTTAAATTAGAGATGGGCAAACGATATAACAATATTATAACACTAATGGCGTCTTTGTCCAAAAACTCCAAAAAAACGTCAAAAGTGCGTGCACTAAGGCTTAAGCGCGGTACATTCTATATGGGAAATTTCTCTTTTTCACAAGTTCAATGGATACTTTTCAACGGCATACGAAAGCGGCAAAATTATGAATTTTACACTTTTTCCG
The DNA here is from genome assembly GCA_911728435.2 of Apoderus coryli. Classification (NCBI taxonomy): domain Eukaryota; kingdom Metazoa; phylum Arthropoda; class Insecta; order Coleoptera; family Attelabidae; genus Apoderus; species Apoderus coryli. Next base: position 29,430,228 of record OU452198.1, on the reverse strand, counting down.
GTCTAAAAAAATGAACTTGTGTTGTGTTGTGTGAGACAGAGGTGTATACTTTTTTCGAAACGACAATTACACAAAATGCTGCTACTATAATCAATAAATATACCTCTTTACAAAATGGAGACGCACAATAAAAGCCTTTTGATTTCTACTACGATTTTTCCTAAACACACTGGGTACATTTTTACGGTATGGTACGGCCTTTTGTTAGGTTTTTCATTGTGAACTAAAAATGTGGAAAGAGTCGGATAAATCTTGGTTCGACATACAAAATGTACCTACATACGATAAATAAATTCATAAAAATAAGAGAGAGCAACACTAGAAACAATAATATGGCCAAATGATGACGCGACACCTAGAGGTGTACGAAATGTGTCGATGGACAGAATTTTCATGACTATATTACTAGCACAATATATACCACAACCAATTTTGCATATTTTTAGTCACAATTCTATCAGAAAATAACGTAGGCAGACGTAAATTGCATTGAAAAAGTATATACCTCACAAAGATATATTGTAACGAAGTAGGGTTCGGCAGGCCAAATTAAAAACAAACTAAATTTATGGTATACGTTTACTTTTGCAGTCCCCTAAAAAAAAATCACATATTACAAAATTAGTCTATTTCGTCAGAGCTAAAACTTATACAATTCAATATTTGTACATGAAGAAAATGTGTAATTAGCGGGCTGAACCAAACAATTAATCCAACACAAAGACTGACAGTGAAAAACAGACTTACCTAAATCAGGTCAGTATCACTAAAATCCTTAACAAAAGGCAAAGTGAAACTTTAATTATAACCACTTGACTTAAGGAACTGTAAACAATAAATGAATGAAAATATGTGCTACTGAAATGCCCATATCAAGTTAAGTTTTTTATAAAAATAGATACATATTTATTTATTCTGAACCTGCTAGGTATAGACCTCCGTTGGCCAGAAAAGGAACTACAAAATAGATTTCATCTTTATATTTACTTATTTAAATAAAACATTAAACTTATAAATTTCGTTACATTCGCCCCCAAACAAATTAACAACGTTTCAAAGTTGGTAATTTGTTACACATCAGTCAAGCAACAAATTTCTTCAAATGTGAAGAATGGAAAGTTCCTCTTTCCTTGTCAGAATTAAGATAGATAAGAACATAAGTGGCAGAACTGACTTGCTTTTTAATGCGATATGGTCCTTCGAAAAGAAGTAAAAACTTCTTTGTTTGTGAAGTTAATACCGATGAAACAGGATTAGACTTTAATAAAACTAACTCATTTGGCTCAAAAATTACACTTCTGTTGCGATTAGACTTTATAGTTCGACGCTGAGCCCGTCCCTGCATGGTCTCTCTTGCTAAAATCAACTTTGCATTATAGGCTAATGAAGTGCCTGAAGAAGGGTACTTGATAAGTTCCCGCAATAAGGTAGGAGAATTTTTCTCAAACTGAAGTTCGCGGGGACAAAATCCGGTGGATTCGTGCACAACCGAATTTAAAAAACCAGCAAACCTATTAACCTCATTAGCCCATCTGGAATGGTTTTCAAAGCAGTATGTCCGAAAGAGCCTCGAAAGCTCCCGCATATACCGTTCGACTGGATTGGACTGTGGATGCCGAATAGAACTAAACACAGTAGAGACCCCTAAATTACCTAATACCCTTGTCCAGGATTTTGCGGTAAATTGGGATCCATGGTCCGTTAAAATCCTTTTAGGTGTTGGAAACTTACGGAAATAATCCAAAAGTAAACGGTTCAAAATGGCTCTAGTCGTTGCCTTTTTCAAAGGATATAAAGTAATGTATTTAGAAAAAATATCGACAATCACACACAAAAACGTAACTCCGCCCCTAGAGACGGGCAAAGGCCCGTACAAATCGAGGGAAACAATTTCGTTTACTTTATCAGGTAAAATGGAAACCATAGGTGGATTTGGTAAAATTGATACTTTACTTTTTTGACAAATTTCGCATTTTTTGACTATGCCTTTTATATCACGAAACATATTTTTCCACCAGAAATCCAATTTCAGGGCAGTCCACGTTTTAAAAACTCCAAAATGACCAAGTTCGACATGATAGGTTCTAACACACTGATCCACAAAAGATGCAGGAACACAAAGCACATATGGCTCCTCATCAGAATGTCTTACAAACAATAGATCATCCTTGATCACATATCTATTTTGTAATTCTAAACTAGAGTCACTCTTCAAGGATGATATGATTTTCCCAAGTGCTGAATCATTTTTTTGAAGCTCGGGCAGAGTCTCAATGCATTTCTTAAAATCAGTAGAAAGTTTTATTATAGAAAACAATTTAAAGCATTTGTCATTTGGCACATTAAATCTTGGATACGTAAAACGAGACAATGTGTCGGCTATTTGGTTTTCAGCACCCTTTATATATTTGATATTAAAAGAATACTCCTGGAGGATGAGCGCCCAGCGAGTAATGCGTGGTGAAAGAAGGCGACATGTATGAATGTAGCTCAAAGCGCGATTGTCGGTAAGAACCTCAAAAGTACGGCCTAATAAATATGTGCGCCATTTCTTAATAGCAAAAACTAATGCCAGTACTTCCTTTTCGTTAGAAGTATAGTTTCTTTCCCTGTCTAGTAATAAACGACTTGCATAAGCAATTACACAGCGTTTACCTTCACAACGCTGGTACAGTTGTGCACCTAAAGCATTATCACTGGCGTCACATTCAATAATAAAGGGAAGGTTATGATTAGGATGATAAAGTAAAGTAACATTTTGTAAGGCCAATTTTAACTGATCAAAAGAATTCACTTGAGGTTCACCCCAAAACCACCTCGATTTCTTTCTCAATAGTTGGAAGAGTGGTTCAGCTAAAGCTGAAAAGTTTTCACAAAAAGCTCTATCGTAGTTACACAAGCCTAAGAAACCTTGGACCTCCTTAACATTTCGAGGTGTTGGGAAATTTTTAATAATTTCAATGCGGTCAGGATCGGGCTCAATGTTGTTTGGAGTAATGACATAACCCAAATAACTTAATTTCGTGGGCAGAAATTGGCATTTTCTGAACTTAAGTGTTAAACCAGCCCTTCTTAAAATAGAAAATACCTGGTTTAAATGCAAAATATGTTCTTCAAAAGTATTAGAATAAATAAGGAGGTCATCAATATAAGACAATACAAAATCAGAACATTCCTCACTAAAAAGCTGCGAAACAAAACGAGAAAAAGATGACACCGCTGTGCATAACCCAAATGGCAACACTGTGAATTGGTAGCACTTTGTTCCCACTAAAAACCCTGTGTACTTTTTAGAATTTTTCGATAGAGGAATCTGAAAGTAGCCAGAAGACAAATCCAGAGATGTTTTAAACGGGGCTCCAAACAATGACTTTAGGATTTCATCGATAGGCCGGGGTAATTCGCTGTCTTTTTCCATCAATTTATTTAAATGTCGAGCATCGAGACACACACGTACAGATCCATCCTTTTTAACATCCGTAACTAAAGGGCTTATATATGGGGTGGACGCAGGTTCGATTACACCCCAAGATAGCATTTTTTTAATTTCATTATTAACTGCATCTCGATGTGCAAATGGTATTGGATACTGTCTGATTTTGAAAGGCTTATCCGTAATTAATTTTATTACATGTTCATAAATATCCGTTTTTCCCGGAATGTTTGAAAATATATCCCTATGTTGCAACAGTGTAAACTTTAATTCTTCTTTCTGTTTGTTATCTAAATAGGAATTATTATTTATAAATTCAATATTAAAATCATTTTTTTCTAATTGTAAAGAATTGATAAAATTGTATTTATTTTGTTTAATGGCCACAGCTTGAATATTTTTCAAATCTTCAGGTGCTTTATATTCATGGTAGTTTTTTATCTCGGGAACCGTAAAGTTTTTATGCTCACTATTTATCAAAGTCAAACATTTTGTATTTAAATTTATTTGCGCATTATATGTACATAAAAAATCTACTCCGAGAATTATTGGAAAAATTAAATCTGAAATCAATAAAAACTCATGGCAAAATTCGTTTTCGTTTATTACAAAAGTTAACTGTAACTGATGTGTAATTTTTCTTTGTTTTGTACGAAATGCACCTGTAATTCGGACTCCAGTAACTGGAAAAATGGGAATCTTTTCATGAAAACTGCACAACTGAGAATAAACATCACCAGACAAACAAGTTATTTCAGAGCCTGTATCTACTAAAGCTGGAAATGAGAAATTAAAAATTTGTATTGATATTACGGGGGACGTTTTATGAGTTACATTACAATTTTCATGATCAAACTCACAGTCCGAATCAAAATTTTCAACAATCTTTGGGAAATCTAATTTATTTTTTTCGGTCCGTTTAATAAGAACATCAGTCATTGGACCTAATGACTGTGTTCGCTGAAGTTTTCCTGAGTAGAGCCTTCCATATTCTCCTCCGAAAAGTCAGCAATATTCAATTTACGACTTTGGTAGTTACCATTATTAGTTCTAGTAAATTGTTTAGGATTTTCAATTTTTGGTTCATACAAGCATTTCCTACTGTAATAATCAGCTTGTTGTAAAATAGGGATCACAGATGAAAGAGATTGTGACCCAACAATAACAGTTGATATATTTGCTGGAAAATGTCGTGCAATTGCACTTATTAGTTCGCTATCAGACAACGGAGGTCTTAAATATCGCGCAAGTGAAACATACTTTGTAAAGTGATCTGTATACGAACCACCCTCGTATCGTCCCTGCCAAATTTTAAATTTAATATTTAATTGTTTGGTGTCATCCCAAAAATATTTTAAAAATGCATCTTCAAACTCATCGAAGCTACTAAATGATTTTAGAAAAGCCTCTCCCCAAACTTTAGCTTTAACCTTAAACTTTTTTAACAATACAAATTTTAATTGTTCAAAATTAACCGAACTATTAATTAAAATATATTTTATTTGTTCTACAAATTCGACTGGATGAATACTGTCTTCATTATTAAAGTCGGGGAGCATATGATCTACGTTTATTAAAAGTTTCGATTCAAGATGATTATTATTACTATTAGAAACACTAGCACTTTGTTGACTTGCAAGAACGGCTGTTACAGTATTTTGGACAATATTATTAATTAAACGAGGCAGATCTTCACTTTGAAGTTGTGGATAAACCATTGTCTGAGGTGGTATCGCCTGATGCGAAGGTGGAATAAAAAATGGAACATTCCTACCTTGATTGTTGGCGTTATCTTGTATCTCGATGCCAGGAATACCAGGACGCACAGGAGTTCTGGGTTGAGGATATGGGGGAAAGCCCATAGCAGCCGACGTTAGTGGTGTTTGGATTATTTTCGGCACGGCCCCTGTTGCAGCTCCCGTAGGCAACGTAACACTTGAATTTGCGGGTGACACTGGCGTGTTGTCAATGCCAGGCGTCGAATAGTGACCCGCCCCCTGTATATTTCTTCTAGTAGTCAGCCTGGTGGTCGGTGGCGTCATCATAAATGGGCTTCTGTGTAATACCATGTAATTTTGCTTTGACCTGCCCTATGTTGGGTGCCAAGATGTAACGAAGTAGGGTTCGGCAGGCCAAATTAAAAACAAACTAAATTTATGGTATACGTTTACTTTTGCAGTCCCCTAAAAAAAAATCACATATTACAAAATTAGTCTATTTCGTCAGAGCTAAAACTTATACAATTCAATATTTGTACATGAAGAAAATGTGTAATTAGCGGGCTGAACCAAACAATTAATCCAACACAAAGACTGACAGTGAAAAACAGACTTACCTAAATCAGGTCAGTATCACTAAAATCCTTAACAAAAGGCAAAGTGAAACTTTAATTATAACCACTTGACTTAAGGAACTGTAAACAATAAATGAATGAAAATATGTGCTACTGAAATGCCCATATCAAGTTAAGTTTTTTATAAAAATAGATACATATTTATTTATTCTGAACCTGCTAGGTATAGACCTCCGTTGGCCAGAAAAGGAACTACAAAATAGATTTCATCTTTATATTTACTTATTTAAATAAAACATTAAACTTATAAATTTCGTTACAATATTGTCACACAAAGAATAAGATAGTAAAAGAAAATCTCAATTAATTGACAACGGCGTGTTCACCATGTCGCAAATAAGAGAATTAGAAAATATGGGTTGAGCCTCCGCTATGTCATGATAGTATTAAAATATTCAGGTTAGCGGGCTCCACTTTGTTAAAATAGATATAGAATATCGAGAAGGGGTTGATATTTATGGATTGAATTCTTCTGGTTTTAATTAAGTTACTCACTTGGCTTGTTGAGCCACTTGAGAATCGCCCACTTACATCACGCTCACAAAAGAGGATCTTAATGATTCTCCCTTGTAAACGAGTGACGGTCTGTTAGAACTGCGTCTCTCAGTTAATAGTTACTTAAGTTGATTTAGAAAACTATTTAAAATTAAAAGGAAAGTCAGATGAATTTTACTAATTATTATTTATTTAATTATTTAAAGAATATACAAAATAAACTGTTGCCCTCGAGGCACGAATAGCTCTCCATATTTAAGTGTAAAAGTAATAATTTTATGACCTTTTTGTCATTTATTTAAATTTAATAAATTTTTGTTTTGTTTTAGACATCACCTATTTTTTTTAAGTATCGGGTTTTGTGCCTTTTTCTTCTCTTTGGAGGCACTATTTATACGCAGATATTTTCTATTTCAGATCTAGGCCAAGTTCTTGAACGCAAATTAATTGATTTTTTTTAGTTTTATTATAAAATTTATTTTGCCCCCTTTTCTACTATTTACGAACGCATTATGTAAACAAAATTGTTATGCTGCATGTTGTAGGTTATCCGTTAAGTGGTTTTTGAGTTATCACGGATACAAATTTTTTCTGACCCTTTTATAGAATTTTCACGGACGCCTATGGAACATTAATTTTTGTCGTGTATTTTTAACACCAATTCAAATAGTTAAATATAAAAATTTTTACATTTTAATTTTTTTTTATTTTACACCTTTTTTTATTATTTACGAACGCCTATGTAAATAAAAATTTTATGCTGCCTTTTTTAGGTTATCTTATATGAAAGCTATATATAATTAGCCAATTTTTCTGGTATATTTGGGAAACATTTTTTTTTCGTTTTTGACCCTTTTTTAAGACTATTTTCGAACGCCTGTGTGAACTAATTCTTTTTTGTAACATTTTTTAGGTTATATTCTATCACAACTATAAAAAATTATTCAATATTTCAGATAAGTTTAAGAACTATGATTTTTTAAATTTTTGAACCCTCTTTTAAACTCCTTGCCTACGCTCAATGTTAATCACCACCTATAAATATCCTGTAGTATTTTCGTACCAAATGTGGTTAAAATCCGTTACGTGGTTTTTGAGTTATCACGGATACAATTTTTTTGTGACCCTTTTATAGAATTTTCACGGACGCTTATGGTACATTCATTATTGTCGTGTATTTTTAACACCAATTCATCTAGTTAAACATAAAAATTTTTACATTTTATTTTTTTTTATTTTACCCCTTTTTCTACTATTTACGAACGCCTATGTAAATAAAAATTTTATGCTGCATTTTTTAGGTTATCTTATATCAAAGCTATATATAATTAGCCAATTTTTCTGGTATATTTGAGAAACATTTTTTTTTCGTTTTTGATCCTTTTTTTAAACTATTTTCAAACGCCTGTGTGAACCAATTCTTTTATGGAATATTTTTTAGCTTCTATTGTATCACAACTATGAAAAATTATTCCATATTTCGAATAAGTTTAAGAAATATATATTTTTTATGTTTTGACCCCTTTTCCACTATTTACGAAAGCCTATGAAAGTAAGTTGTTCATGACACATTTTGTAGGTTATATTCTATCAAATCTATAAATAACTAGTTAATATTTCTGCTATTTTTAAGAAATACGTTTTTTTTTAATCTTTTTTACCCCATTTTACACTATTTTCGAACGCCAATGTGGTCTAATATTTTATGTTCAATATTTTAGGTTATATTCAATTAAATCCGTAAAAAAATATGCAGTATTTCGGATAAGTTTAAGAACTATGAATTTTTTTAATTTTTGAAGCCTCTTTTAAACCCTTTGCCTACGCTCAATGTTTCCCAAAATCTAATCAGCTCCTTGCCATGTCCAATAGTATTTTTGTACCAAATTTGGTTAAAATCTGTGAAGCGGTTTTTGCGTTTTCGTGGATACAGACAGACAGACAGACAGAAATTTTTTTAAAACTACTTATTTCTGTATAAAATGACCAAAAACAAGTATTTCCGGTGAAATTAAAAAAAAAATTTTTCATGAAACTAATAGTCTCCATATAAGTATACATATATTACATATATGATATGGAGAGCTAAAAATCAATTTGATAAAAAAAGGACAAGTATAAAAAAACAACAATTATAATAATTAAAAATTGTTACTTACATTACAATTATAATCATCGCCGACACAGCTGATCTTTCTTTCTCTTTAATAAAACATTTAATATTTATAATTATTAAAATTAAGACTCTAAACGCGTTAAATAAACTGTAAAGCTTAAGACACTACCCAACGGGGGGATTTGTGCTTTTTGTTGCTTTTAAGACTCGACGTTCACTTCGCCAAGGTTGGAGAGAAGACCCCGTTTTTTCCTGTTGCGTAAAAATTTATAACCTTTGATTTTCTCCAGTCTTTCGAATATCGACCAATGCAATTGTCTATTCTTAGCGTCGGTCGTACCGTTTTTGTTGACTTTGCAATTTGCCTAGTAGGTCCAATACCGAGGTTAGAGTCATGAACTTGTATAAACTTTGACGAACTTTTATAAATTATTAAATCAGCATAAAATAGCTAGTTCGACCGGATGCAATATTTTTATTACAATGTACCGGGTGTGACAATATCTCACTTGGCAACACGTTACTTTTACAATATTGATGCCAACTTAGAAGAGAAATTAACCTCAAAATATTTTACAGCCATTTTTCCGAATTTTATATTCCTTTTATAAAAAAAATTGGGAGTGAGGTACGTGCTAACATGTCACATTAGCTCAGCTGATCTGAGAACTGAGTTGTAGAATAATAACACTATATATTCGATGACGTCATGACATGACATGTGCACATTTGATTTTATTACAATTTACCAAAAATTGAAGTAAGGTTACATGTGACATTAGCTCAGCTGAACTGAGTTGTAGAGCAATAACCACATATATATTGGGTGACGTCAACTTTGTTTTTGTTAAAATTTACGAAAGAATCAGGTTGTTGTTTAATTTACAAATTCCACTACCAAATTAAACTAAAATACTTACATTTAGTTTTAATTTTTGAGACGAATCCGTTCTCATATTACAAAGTACCTACTTGATATAATACAAGTCTAATTACCTACCTATTGGACGTATTTTTGCATATTGTAATGTGTCGAATCCTCGGCCTATATCAAAAACATTAAATGAAACTAAATAACGACATGTGATTTTGTATGAGCTTAAGTAAATAGCCACTAGCCAATATGTATTCATATACATAAGTATGTACCTACAGTAAAATGAACTTCCTACTTCTTTAATTTAAATACACAATAATTTTAATTCAATAAACTGTAAACACAATAAATCAATACAGATTATAATAGAATTAACTACACTTATTAATTTACACACCACCTATAGTCAAACCTATTAATAAACTAAATTTGTCACACATTTTGAAAACATTTTGATTTAGATACAAAAAAAAACTGCAAACCTGGAAAACCAAAGAAATTTCATAATATGGAGGAGACACCTGCAAACCTGACCTGGTAAACAAACGAAATTTCATATGAGAGATATTGCAGTCGCAGAAAACGTTTAGCGGTATTTAGGTTAACCTTATTTTGAAATCAGAGCGCATACGCTTTTGATTTTAAAATAAAGTGAATTTTAAGGATAGTAGACAGATCATCATCATCAGCATTCACGCGTTATCGAATTCCGAAGACATTGTTGAGGGTACTTTTCTAAGTGGTCCAAAACTCACAGCTATACGTAAGAGTAGGAACGGAAATAGCATTATATACTCGCACTTAGCTCGAAAGTCGATGTTATGATTATCGAAGACTCTCGCCAGGTGCTTTGTTATTTTTAAGTTGTCGACACGCTTTATCAACCTCTTCCAGAGAAGGCACATCTCCCAAGTGTTGTTGGGTTGGTCTATGTAGCAACCGATAGAGTTTTGCAATATCTAAATTCGTATCCCTGTTTAGTAGTTCATGAAAATGTTTCTTCCACTGGGAACCAATTGACGTGCAATCCCTGAGAAGACGAGAGCCATCCCTGGTTTGCAGTGAGTTAAGACACTATGTAGAGGGGCCGTAAATGGCCTTAGTGGCATGGAAGAAAGCTCTAAAACAATATCAAAAATAAACCATTTGTTTTACGTGAATTATTTCAACTACACCAAAGCGACGATCCATTTGAATATTATGCTGATAACACAAACTAGAATTGCTCTTGCGTTTTAAAATTATTCTTAGTTAATTTGTATAAATTCATGGAAATCTGCTGAATGAAACATACTTTTTAATCAGCGTTTTCCTCTCTTGACGATTTAATTATTTAACTCGTTTACTCGGACTAAATCCACTTCCATAATACTTATTAGGGAAAAGTAGAGAAGCAAGAGGAGCGTATATAATCATTTTACAAAATTTTAATTAACGTTGTCAGTTATTTTAAATGCGAACAAAAAAATATGCAATTTATATTCTGTATGTTTTCTACAAACAACATTATATTACATAGTTTTAATATAGTGGTGCAAGTAATTAGAATTAGGCAAAAAAGTTGAAAAGTTTGTATTTAGATTAGCGAGTTAACTTTTTTGGAAAATTTCTATTAACTTCAACTTACGAGGTAGCATTTACATCATATTTCAAAGATAAGCAAAAATAGTTCTAGAATTTTGAATACAGATAAGGATCTAATTCCAAAGCATATTAAGTAGGTATATTGATTAGTTTCTAAGCACTAGTAATTGTGTATGTGTATAACGGAATGTGTTGCGCCCTTATTGGAGTCTTTCAACCACTCAGAGCACAGCCACCACCGTGTAAGAATACGATACGTTCAAGTGTTAAAGTAGAAATTTGCTACTTTTCATATTTTAAGTTATTTAGAGAGAAAAATTAGATTTATGTATCTTAGAATTTTACAATTCAATTTTGGAAATAGATCCATTTTACTTATTATTTAAAATTTAGAATATAATTTTTCATTTCAAAAGAAAATCTGAATAGCTAATAGTAGTTTAAAATTTTTGTTATGGTATAGGTTTCCATCAAGTTTATGGAATCATGTGAATATCGAATCATTCCATTCCATTCCAAATTTCTGTACTTTTTGTAATATTTATTTTCACTATTATTTATATGTCAAAACACTGTTTTCAACTATTGACTCTTCACTTCATGACTGATTGTCCATCCCTGTTATACGTAGTTATGTATGGTTCATCCTGTATAAATATAATAAGAAGATTCCCACGACGACAAGTTGCGGATCCATCATTTTCAGTAAAATAGCAAAAGTGCATATGTATCAAAATTTACTTAGTTATGTATAACATGTTCAATTAGAATAGACATAGACACGAACAAGTTAACATTAACAATTATTGTATTCCTTTTCTTTTTCTAAGTTGTATTTTGAATTTTAATAAAGTTGAATTAAAAGATATTTTTTAAAAACTAATTCTTTATATTCAAAAAAATAAAGACGTTGCCTATATACAGGGTGTCCCAAAAACATTCCCCACCCTTTGAGGGTAGAATCTATGACCAAAAATAAAACAAAAATCGTTTATGTCAAAATTTCGAAAAATGTCTCCTTATGAAATTGTGACCATTTTGAATATTAAAATGAAGTAATTTTCGAAAATAAAATCAAATGTTCAAATTCAAATTATTTATTAACTAAACACATAATAAAACAAAAACATTTCAATTTACAAAGGCAAGTGTTCGAAATCCTCACTATTTTATTCAATAATTGTTTTCTACACGGCCTATTGCTTCGTTTGTAATTTGTGCTAAAGCTCCATAAATGCGAACAATAACATCATCTTCACTGTTGTGTAGGACATGGTAAACCGTATTTTTCAGATAACCCCAAAGCCAAAAGTCTATTGGGTTGAGATCCGGGGACCTTGGAGGCCATGAAATAGGTCCTCCACGATCGATCCATTGGTTGAGAAAACGATTTAATATATCTCAAACATTTCGAGAATAACGGGCAGATGTACCATCCTGTTGAAATACAATATTTGGCCGCTGTACGAAAGGAACTTCTTCAACAAAAGTTGGTAATCTGTTATCGCAAAAATTGGCATAGTTTTTGGCGTTTGGTATCCTAGGTAGAAACTGTGGTCTGTCCCAACAGACAAAGCCACACATTTAAGCTCCAGCGTGCTTGCTTATGTGATTCTCTAATTTGGTGCTGATTTTCGTAATTCCAACAATGCAGTTGTGCTGATTGAACACACCTTGCTGGTTAAGATGGGCTTCATCACTCTACAGTACTTGTTAAAAAATGTCTTCATTTGCGTCCAGGCAATTTAAAAAAATCTACAAAATCATATGCGCAACTCAGTATACCCAGGATTCAATTCTTGAATCGGCTTTATATGATAAGGATGCAGATTTTCTCTTTGCATGAATCTGTTTTTATCAAGGATGACCAGATTTAAATTATTAATTCCAAGTGAAAGATTTGTCTAATTTCAATATTCAAAATGGTCATAATTTCATAAGGAGACATTTTTCGAAATTTTGACATAAGTGATTTTCGTGCAACAGTTATAAAGCACAATATCACTCAACTCGGCGGCCTCCGTCCAGTCCCGACTTAGCTGCCTCTGACTTTTGACTGCTCCCAAGGGTAAAAATTCCACGAAAAGACAATACGCTATACCGAAAACTGACTTCGTTGGGAAAGTTTCGCTTTAAAAGTCTTGATGTATTTCATGCGGAAATTGTTTTCTTAATATTAATTTAACTGCACCACTACTATGTGTAATATTATTTTTTAAATCGACTTCTTATTGCAATGTGTCTGTGCATCTATGTACGTAATGTATCAACTTCAGCAATTTCCCTGTGTTGCAGAGTATATGTGATGCTATAATAAATTTTCCAGGTAAACAGTATATAAAATGAATAAATCAGTCGGTATAGGTTATGTACGTTGTTTGGAAATTGAAAATAAATTTATTTGTTTGAGATAAACTTGTGCACCGCCATATTTTGTAATTTAATATCCCCAGCATCCCCTCTGAAAACTATAGCCGTGGTGTATGCCAGTACAGGTCGATTTATACAACATGTGTTCAGTGTTGCAAAGAACGAACAAGTTTCACACTAAACTCGTAATGTAACCTGCGTTCGTTTTCGTGATTTATTATTTAACTGTTCTACGGTAATTCTAGTTTTTTTTTTAGTTTTAGTTGTAATGTTTCATGAACTAAAACGTGGACTATGTAGGACGAGTTCAAAGAATTGATAGTTTGCATTTTTTAATCACATAATAATTCCAATTTGTGGATTATTTAAAGTCCTCGGTTGTCGATTTTGTCGCAACGGGATTATTTTATAATTTTACAGCTCTAAATTATACGTTATTGAGAGTTTAGTTACATCTTGATTATTCTGTAATATATCAGGAAGTTATATATTTTAACCCATATTTTTGAATTCGATTACACTGCATTCAACAAAAATATTTATTTCTTTTGAAGAGTTTGGATAAATATCTAACTTTCAATGAGAAAAAATTAAATTTGCCAAACAATTATTTCACCGCATTCGTGTTAAATTACAAGTACACATTTTTTACAGTTCTACATTTATGTGATGATAAATATTTATCCGCACCTCCCAACTTCTTAACAAAGTGTGACGAAATTCCGCGCACAATGCATTCTTTATGTGTACGATGTACATGTACGTATTAAACATTGTGCACCTCACTCCTCCCCTATTTTTTCCTAAATGAATAGAGTTTAGTGGAATTTACCTACGTCAAAATAAACCCAAGTAAACTTCTTACCATTAGCTTGGTGCTAGCACAAAACACTTTTGTTTAATTATTCACCACTGATTTCCTGATTGGTGGTTCGTGTTTTATTCTTGACCAATTATTTACGACTATTAGATTTTCCTCAAACTGCTGCATTTATAATATATTTGGATTGACAGAAATCGATTAGGTACGGGACGGGTAAATCTGTAAACAAACGACCTCCGTGTTTCGTTGCAGGTGTGTGTATTCTGCAAATCACGCAGCAAGAGAACAAAAAACTTACTACAGAACTCATTCCCAAATTTTTAATTTATATAACACAGAAAAATCAAAAATTTAATTCCGTTATCATTATCTTAAAAATATCAAAAGAAAAATTCAATAAATTTTTCTTTGAGACATTTAATATAAGAATAAAATAAACTCTTTAATTTGTGAAATGTTGGGGCACAGCGGGCAAAATTGCTGGTTTTACCCATACAAGGGTTTAATTTAGCAGGGCCTCAGTCTATTTCAGTAGAACGAGACCGAGCCATGGGTCGACCGATACAGACGAATTCGTTTGACTCTTATTATAAGCTCCTCAGAGTACCATAGTCGTTGCCCATCTCCAATATCAGGAGACCGTACCATCTACATACACATTGTAATGTATATTCTTATATAATTTTAATTGTTTTTTACGTTGTAACTCAGTCAGGCTCAAAATAATTACTATTTTATTTAATAAGTATGGAGCCATAAACGAAAAACTTTTCGAAAATTTTGAGGTGAGGCGAGTTAATGAAATCACGCTATTTTACGCGGTGTACATCAGAACGTCTTTCTATAAGATTAAATAAATAAGATGGCAAACTCAGATATTACCTGTTCTCGGTAGGGAGCACTACGGGTATATAACGTACGCATACATTTTGCATCGCCCTGCCAGCGAGTTTTCTCTATTTCTTCAATACATTTGCAACATTGCTACTTGAATGTTGAGTGAGGTCGGATTGCTATTCCGTCCCTGTCACAATCTTATAACTTTTATATTATCACTGACGTTTGGAGATATCATATTTAGTAGCTGTTTTAGTGGCTGGCTTTATTACCTTCAGATAAATCAACAATGTTGTTAATAAAAATAACACATAATTTTATGATTAGAATCAAAATTAGTTATTTCCTTTTTACAGCTCTATAGACTATGCACTTTTTGTATCAATGCCACACCGATTTAATGTGTTCCGTTTATAATGCTTTCCACATTAATCACAAATACGAGTCTAAGAAAATAGTAGTAAGATATGGTCCTAATCATTGATTAAGTGAACCATAATATACCATCTGAATTATACTAACTCTCCTCGAGGAGCCAACAGACTTACAGACATTGTCTCCATTCGATAACTACTAATAATAGAACATTTTCCAATTGCTAAATTATCTCACGTACGAGACAGAAAACTCATTCGAAGGGTAAATATACACGGAAAAATATTTATAGAATAAGCTATTTTGTAGGAGCTTTGCTTGCTTGGAAAAGCCTATGACAACAGAGTAAATCCTCTGCGTACGAGACATACTGTCGAAGGAATCAGACACAAGACAAATAACATAGGTGACCGCGTAGAGGTGAATCTTATGTATCAGAAAATAGGGTGAGTATCCGTGATGATACTTTTTGTTAAAATATAATACATTAATTATAGAAGGATAATAACCCATTCGATTGTTGGAGTGGTACATGTGTCAAGCGAAATATACAGGGTTTCTCATTCATTCATTCGTTCATTAGAAGTATTGGTTGTTAGTAAATTCTGTGAAATTTGAATTTGTGGAAGTAAGGGTATTATATCTTTACTATTTGGTATCAATTAAATAACAGACTTGTTTGTAATTGACATAATCATTCTTTTTATTTTGTACCGTTGACACCTCTATAAAATTCACAAACTTCAAACTATATAAACAATGAAATACAAAGTGATTGAGAAATACATAACAATTTTTGAGCCTTTGATTAACAGGATCATCATAAAATCAAGCGATCAGATGGCTTTCGTGATGACCGTCGAAGAATTTTTTGACTTGCATTCTCGTCAACTGGAATATTGTGATCCTCTTCCCTTCGTTTTGGTTCATTATTTTTGAAAACCATAATATGAAGAACTGGAACTAGAACAGGGATCGTTTTCAAAGGTGGACGTTCAACAATTAGTTGGAATCTGCTATGATTTGGTGAGATCTTTTATTATACTGAGTCCAGGTGAAGCCGGTGCTCGAGTCTGTCAGTTTTTAAAATCTCGGTAACGACCCTGAGACGTAACAACCGAGAGTTGGCGTTCTCGTAATACGTTCATTAGCGTGGATAAAAACGTTACAAGTTCATACATCTAAATAACCATTAGCTGACTAACATGGATAATGTGTTTCCAGGCCCCAATATAATCATCCAACTGTGATAATAAAAATAATTCACAAAGTTTTCTCAAATTTTTAAATGTTTGTCACTGATGATCAGACTGGCCTATTCTCGAATCATGTCTGGCTAAAAAATAAGGATTGACGATTTTCTATTAAATTTATTTGGTGGAGATTTGACTTTTATTTTTTCATCACTGAAATAATTTTAAATTCAAACTGATTGAAATATTATAAAGACAACAAAATTACGTAAGCTACACAGAAAAAAAAAACTTTATCCAAATAAAAAATATTATTTAGAGGTGAATTTGCTAGTTTTCGCAAAATTTTTGTTAAAGTAGTAAATGTAGTTATCAAGTATGAGTAGCTACATTATCCAAAAACGACAATTTTTCCTGCTAAGCTGATATCTTCTCATCTAAACGAGACTTGTATGTGCATTAGTTAAATAAGATTTCAAATTGTGAACCGATATAAAATTTTATTTGCGCTAAATGAGTTCGGAATTCTGCTTGAATTAGGTATTGTACACCTACAGATTTCCATACGTACCCACTTAGGTGTAGCTATTATTATTAAGAAAATACTTAATGAGGTAATTAGGTAGGTACCTGTACGTACCTAACTATTCTCAAAAATCGTTTTATGAAACCCAAAACTAAATTAGTTCTAATAGGAACATATACCTACCTACCTATAAATTTTATTTATCTGCTTTAGTATACTAATGGACCTAGGTATGTGCATTATAATATTTAAGTATAAATAAGATTTTAACAACTAAGTACATAGCTAAAATAGGCACTGATTTAATTAAATCTGTGTAATAGTTATTTTACCTAATACTTCTCATTTACGAAATTTCTATCCTCCAAAATATCGAATTATTTTATCTGGTAGAGATAGGAACCTATAGTTGTCTACATAAGTCGTCATTCTATTCCAGCCAACGGTTATTCCCCGTTCTACCTAATGTGTTTGTCCCCGCTGCTAGTCCACGTACCTAAAACCCTTTGTAGAAGCGGGTGCCGACAACAATATCTTCTATGTGTACCACCTTGTACCTAGCGCGTCTCGCTTGGTGTAGAGGGAGGGGGTTTCATTTTGGTATTTTTTGATTAGAGTCTTGGCGTCGCTCTAACTAGGATCTAGTTATTTGGTGTTCTAATCTGAAGATATTTTAATTTAATATATTAAATTTTGATCTATTGATAGTAAGTATATACCTAGATATTGATATCCCAATTTCTACAAGTGGTGAGGACGGACTATACAGACAGTAACAGATATGTATTATACCAATGTGCATCCAACATAATTAAATGTAGTGATTAGTTTGGTGTGTTGAGTTTTGTTAAATATTCATATATTATTAATAACAATGGAGGAAACAAAAGAAATATTAATTAGCTGGAATCTAGGGGAGCTCGTTGTTACTTTTCTCGGTAAGTAAATTATAATAATTATTATTTAATTATTTATTTTTATAATTTTACGACCAATGCAAACAATCTTATTTCATGGCAATATCAGATATAATCTTTGGCAATAGATACCTATCTAGTTACGTATTATTTAGTAGGTACTTAATCCTAATTTAAAATACTTTTTCTAATTTAATCAATCTTAATATGGTATTCCTCCATTTATAGCAACTAAACAATAGTTTAGATGGGTTCACGATAATATATTTAATTTGCCAGGGACGGATTAATTTTTAGCAAATTAATGCAGTTTTTCAAAAGAAGTTACATAAATATTTTAGCTAGGTATGACTTTTTTCTTTCTTTTGTAAAGGTATGTATTGATTTGTTTACCATTTTACCAATGTCTGTGAATTAGGAGTTGTGGATTGGAATTGTCTTATCATTCCTCGTACGTACCGGTAGAATCTGTTATTTTACTTAGTTTCCTCATAAGGAATCTAAAGTTTCTTTGATAATTTTTTTTTGTTTCAGCGTCATTGTTTTTCGGAAAAACTCGATTTTTTTTAAATAGCCAATACATTTTAGGTTTATTTGTCCCCAAATTAGATAACTACCTAGTTGGTGGTTCAGATAAAAAAACGTAAGCACCACAGGGACCCCCAAATCTTGTCTACCCCTTCTAGAAAATATTACTAGAAGAGAGAGACAAACATTATTTGTAATTTAAATAAAAATATGTTGTATGTTAGCAAAGTTTATTAGTTATTTTAGTAATGTAGAAAAATTTACTGGATAGACATTAAACGAGTATCATCACTAAAATAACTAGTAAACTTTGCTAGCATACAATATACTTTTATTTAAATGACAAATAGTGTTTGTTTCTCCCAGACAAGGAGCATATGTAAACTATTCAAGAATATTATCTAACTGACATAATGTCTATCCAGTAAATTTTTCTACATTACTAAAATTACTAATAAACTTTGCTGGCATACAATATATTTTTATTTAAATGACAAATAGTGTTTGTCTCTTTTAGACAAGAAGCCTATGTAAACTATTCAAGAATATTATCTAAATGACATAATGTCTATCCAGTAAATTTTTCTAGAAGGGGTAGACAAGGTTTTGGCTGTCCCTGTGGTGCTTACGTTTTTTATCTATCTGAACCAAGGTTTTTTTTTCTGTGATATATTAGCGCACACGGCATAATACCATTTTATCTACACATTACGCTGTGCGAGTTTTAAACCAAGAGTTAGACTAGATATTTGACTCGTCTCGTATAGACCAGGAACGCTGCTATTGACTAAATATTATTGAGGAATATTTAGCAGAACTTTTAACCATAATAATAAAATGGACAAAGAAGTGAAAAAAAAATTAATAAAATTACCAATATTTGTAGAAATTTTCGTTACATAAAAAAATAAGCTTGTACTGTTGAGTTACGTTACAAAAAAAAATAAAAAAACAGCCAGAAGCACTAAACTTTTCTATTAAAAACAAAAAACAAATATATCCCGATTTAATGCTGAAATTAATAAACTCTATCTATCTACTAATTCAAACGAAATTCGAGCTCTAATTAGACACCACCTATACATCGCTGAGAAGTATCGAAACGTGTTAATTTGGAAGGTTACTAAAGGGCCAACGTTAGAGACATTGAGATTTTTAGACTTACATTTTCAGTAAAACAATTAGTTTTCTCTGCTGACTCAGATAAAGAAAGAGTAATAAGACTAAAAGGTTGCTTGCACTTCGTTATGTATTTTATTATTTAATAGTTGGTATTCCAGTTTTGGGAGGCACAGGGGCAAACTATGTCCTCTCCATAAAAGGCATTTTGGCCCCGATATCTCTCAGTCAATGCATTATTATTTATTATTATTATTATTATTATTATAATGTTAAAAAGGTTGATCTACATGCTTGGTTTTTAACTAATGTTTGTAGTTTGGCGAAATACATAGTAAGTATTTTTTTCTTATTTCTTTTTATGAAGATATTGTTTATTTGGGGACCAGGGAAATTCAAAGTTAATACACAGAAAAAAAAACCTTGGTTCAGATAGATAAAAAACGTAAGCACCACAGGGACAGCCAAAACCTTGTCTACCCCTTCTAAAAAAATTTACTGGATAGACATTATGTCATTTAGATAATATTCTTGAATAGTTTACATATGCTTCTTGTCTAAAAGAGACAAACACTTTTTGTCATTTAAATAAAAATATATTGTATGCCAGCAAAGTTTATTAGTAATTTTAGTAATGTAGAAAAATCTACTGGATAGACATTATGTCATTTAGATAATATTCTTGAATAGTTTACATATGCTCCTTGTCTGGGAGAGACAAACACTATTTGTCATTTAAATAAAAGTATATTGTATGCTAGCAAAGTTTACTAGTTATTTTAGTGATGATACTCGTTTAATGTCTATCCAGTAAATTTTTCTACATTACTAAAATAACTAATAAACTTTGCTAACATACAATATATTTTTATTTAAATGACAAATAGTGTTTGGCTCTCTCTTCTACTAATTTTTTCTAGAAGGGGTAGACAAGATTTGGGGGTCCCTGTGGTGCTTACGTTTTTTTTTATCTAAACCACCATCAGGTTTTTAGTGCGACTCTTATTTATTTATTTTTTTAAAATAAACTTAAGCCTACTGAAAATCTTGTATTAGGTATAATATAAGCTAGGTATATATAGTCAAACTTCAATCTACACATGTTAAAGTGGGTAGGTATAATGCGGCTGAATCCTTTGCCGGAATTCCTGAGAATATTGCTCAGCACATAAACAACTAGGGTTGGTTGATCTTGGAAACGGTCGGAGTGACAATGTCGATTAACTTAGAGAAAAGTTGTACAATTTAAACACCTTTTAAATGGTGTTTTCAAAAGTAAAGTAAATTTAGCAGTTTTCGAGAATTTCTAAAAATCAATTTTTTGCGATATTAGTTTTTATTGATTTCAGACATTATTTTTACAGATATATAAAAAAATGAAAAGCACTTTCTCATTGTTGCTTTTTGAGGAGACTCGACGTTTCGTTTTCGAAAAACCATCAACTTCGATTTTTTAAATACGGCCCTTGATTTTCTATTGTTAAATTTAAAGCCATTTTCAATTCAAAAATAGGTGGTTTAAACAACTTTTCAATATTTTTAGTTGATATTTAAACTTATTCAAGAAAAATCGCCATAGTTTGGGACTTAACTGACTGAATGCAGAGTATATACCTAATTAGTAATTTTTGCAATAAAATTCTTTCGACGTTAATCAAAATTATTTATTATTATTTGCCAATTTATTTCTGTCAGCACATTTTATTCTGTACGCAGTTTTTTAGATTTAGTTAAAATTTTTGTGCTTTTTGAAATTATTAAAGAAACGCCTTCCTTTCTTTTACGCAAAATAAGTGCCAAACTATGGCGATTTTTCTTGAAGTTTAAATAACAGCTAAAAATACTGAAAACTTGTTGAAACCATTCCGTTACATCTATTTTTGTTTTGAAAATGGCTTTAAATTTAACAATAAAAAATCGAGGGCCGTATTTAAAAAATCGAAGTTGATGGTTTTTCAAAAACGAAACGTCGTAATGAAAATTTGTAAACGCTATATTTTTCTCATAAAAAAGTAACAATGAGAGCTTTTGAGTTTTTTATATCAGTAAAAATAATGTCAGAAATCAATAAAAACTAAAATGGCAAAAAAATTGCATTTTCTTAAAAAAAAATACGGCCTTGTAAAATATAGTTTATACCTAATTCATTTTCTACTATAAATATTATACATTTCAAGATCTACTAACTAGGTACTAGGTAGTTATCTAATTTGGGGACAAATAAACCTAAAATGTATTGGCTATTTAAAAAAAAATCGAGTTTTTCCGAAAAACAATGACGCTGAAACAAAAAAAAATTATCAAAGAAACTTTAGATTCCTTATGAGGAAACTAAGTAAAATAACAGATTCTACCGGTACGTACGAGGAATGATAAGACAATTCCAATCCACAACTCCTAATTCACAGACATTGGTAAAATGGTAAACAAATAAATACATACCTACCTTTACAAAAGAAAGAAAAAAGTCATACCTAGCTAAAATATTTATGTAACTTCTTTTGAAAAACTGCATTAATTTGCTAAAAATTAATCCGTCCCTGGCAAATTAAATATATTATCGTGAACCCATCTAAACTATTGTTTAGTTGCTGTAAATGATAAGGAATTTTGCCTCCACCATATTAAAAATGATTAAATTAGAAAAAGCATTTTAAATTATGATTAAGTAACCACTAAATAATACGTCTGTAGATAGGTATCTATTGCCAAAAGTTATAATATTTGCTATTGCCATGAAATAACATTGTTTGCATTGGTCGTAAAATTATAAAAATAAATAATTAAACAATAATAATTTACTTACCGAGAAAAGTGTCAACGAGCTCCCCCAGATTCCAGCTAATTAATATTTCTTTTGTTTCCTCCATAGATAATAATATATATTTAACAAAACTCAACACGCCAAACTAATCACTAATCACTACACTTAATTATGTTGGATGCACATTGGTTAATATCTGTTACTGTATCTGTATAGTCCGTCCTCACCACTTGTAGAAATTGGGAGATCAATACCTAGGTATATACTATCAATAGATCAAATTTTGAAATTTAAATATCTTCAGATTAGAACACAAAACGCAAAATAACTAAAGCCTAGTTAGAGCGACGCCAAGACTGTAATCAAAAAATTCCAAAATGAAACCCCCTCCCTCTACACCAAGCGAGACACGCTAGGATCAAGGCGGTACACATAGAAGATGTTGTTGTCGGCACACGCTCTACAAAGGGTTTTAGGTACGTCGACTAGCAGCGGGGACAAACACATTAGGTAGAACGGGGAATAACCGTTGGCTGGAATAGAATGACACTTATGTAGACAACTATAGGTTCCTATCTCTACCAGATAAAATAATTCGATATTTTGGAGGATAGAAATTTCGTAAATGAGAAGTATTAGGTAAAATAACTATTACACAGATTTAATTAAATCAGTGCCTATTTTAGCTATGTACTTAGTTGTTAAAATCCTATTTATACTTAAATATTATAATGCACATACCTAGGTCCATTAATATACTAAAGCAGATAAATAAAATTTATAGGTAGGTAGGTATATGTTCCTATTAGAACTAATTTAGTTTTGGGTTTCATAAAACGATTTTTGAGAATAGTTAGGTACGTATAGGTACCTACCTAATTACCTCATTAAGTATTTTCTTAATAATAATAGCTACACCTAAGTGGGTACGTATGGAAATCTGTAGGTGTACAATACCTAATTCAAGCAGAATACCGAACTCATTTAGCGCAAATAAAATTTTATATAGGTTCAAATTTGAAATCTTATTTAACTAATGCACATACAAGTCTCGTTTAGATGAGAAGATATCAGCTTAGCAGGAAAAATTGTCGTTTTTAGATAATGTAGCTACTCATACTTGATAACTACATTTACTACTTTAACAAAAATTTTGCGAAAACTAGCAAATTCACCTCTAAATAATATTTTTTATTTGGATAAACCAAGTTTTTTTTTTCTGTGTAAAGTTAAATAGGTTTTTAACTTGTCGAGCCCAATTGTAAATAATATTAGAGTTAACTAAGAGAAGCAGCTGTCTTATATAACATACTTTTGGCAATCTGTTGCGATCCATATCTAAGATTTTGATAACACAATTGAGGGTAAGCTTAGTGAGCGAGTAGACCAGTTTTACTCTACCTGCTTCTACTCAGACCACGGAATCCGTTCGAGGTACTTGCCGGTAGATGGAGGAGTTTTTAAAAAAAAACAGACATGCACCCTTTCTATAATTTGGACATAGCGCTGACCCCATACAGGCAAACAGTTTGCCAAAAGGCTTAGTACCAAAAGATTACAAACTTTTCTATAGACCATCCTGTATAACCTGCGCCATTTTTAAAATTAGCTCTTCATGCAAATAATTTTTATGTTCGTGTGAGACCTAAAAATTGCAACTTTTGTCTAAAATACCTGAAAATTTACATAATATGCGTTTAAACAATGTTTGCATAACGGGAATAAAAATTCTAAATGAGATGAAAATAAATAAAAATACACAATGCAAATATAGGGTTTAACCTTGCCTTCTCACAGCTGCAAATTAGAGTATAATATTGAAGAAATAATGTATGCCTCACTGCATATATATACCGCGTCGTGGATGAAAAGCAATTTAAATGTGAAACAAGAGAAATAACTTTACCCCATGGCAACGTACAAATTACTTTGGTATTTGGAAGGAAAATTCCCATCTCCTAAAAATTCTTCAACCAATAAAAGATACAAAATAAACGAGAAATAACTTATACAATGACAAGCTTTCCCTTCATGCCTGTTTCTTTTTATAATCGCTACTGCTGACGCACATTACGTTAGTTAAATATTTTGCGAGTCAAAAGAAATAATTTTGGAGGCCCAGTAAAATGGTTGATGCGTAATACTGCGGAATTGAATGGAACATCGATTCAAGTAATATGTTGATTCGGAATATTTGAGTGAACATAATTAAAGAATTAAAATAAGAATATCGAAATTATTATAAAATGGAGAGGGAACATAATAGATAAATTATGTTTAAAGGGATCAATAAGGAGAAACAAGTAGCTTAACAATGGTTAAAATACGTAGGGAGAGCTCAGTAAGTATTAAAAAACATACTGAGTCCTACAATTATCATATTATCATATCATTATCAATAGCGTATCATAGGTTAAATATATAGGTATTTACAGGAGCTGGTCAGTAAGTAGTTAGGGTAATAACAAAATTAAATAGATTGAATGAAGCTAATACAATTTTTGAAAATATAGACAAATCAAATACTTGCAGACGTCTATTTATTTTCTTAAGGAAACATGTGGTGGTTGAGAGAAATTAATGACAAGCAGATATGCGTGCAGTAATCAATTGTTTTAATAACCATTATTCCCTATATTGGGTCATCGACATAAAAATTATATTTTTTTGTTTAGTAGATTTTTAAAAAAAATCTAACTATTCAGGAGATCGACACCACCGAAATTTTGAAAATTTTTCATGCAGTCCTTCATTTTATGACCCCTGGATCCTAAAAATGATCTCAGTTCAAAAGTTTATATATCTATATATATAATATATATCTATGGAAAAGTGAAATAAACTAATATTGTTTACGAACTGAAAAAAATCTCCGGTGTCACAAGTTGGATTCGAACCAACATCTCCCAATCTCCGGTCAGGTGTTCTAACCAATTGAACTACCGTGGCACATAGTAGAAATCTCTCTCAGTCCGTATACATTAACGCGTTTTTTGTGTGTGCAGTGCTACGTCTGAGATCTTTAATTTAAAGATAACACAAACTACACACTGCCACCATGCATTATATATCTATAGATATGGGATATAGAAAACTTTGCGCCACGTTCTAGGCCGCATTTTTTACCAATCGAAACAAAATGGTTAAAAAATAATAACAAAGTGTTGAGGTTATGTTTATACATAACATAAGAAGAATCTGTATAAACATAACCTCAACACTTTGTTATTAACAATTGAATATTATTATTATATACTGTCCATGTTACAACGTAAAAGCTTTCAAAGAATTTTCTTAAAATTTAAAACATCTGTAATGATAAATAAAAAGAAAACATAAAAATAGGCGTAATGCCATAAAATAATTTTGATTTTGAATGTATTTTTTATTTCATTTTAAATTTTTATATAAAACAATGTTTTGATTTTGATAAAATATTCACAAAATTTTTTCACAAAATGGTAAGAAACATTTACTGTTCAAATTGTTGTGCTCATTATAAAATTTGTTTATCTCTAATTTTAGAATATGTTATATTGATAACACTAGTATTTGTTAATCTTGTACTGAAAGTCACTGATGATGAGAATATTTGATTTCTCGAAACATGTCTGACTGACATAGGCAATGTGCCTTGACCTATAATAATATAAATATATTTATTTTGTGGAGCAGACGCCGTTTGATTTATACATTCTATTATTTGTTTATTAATAGTGGGTGTCAGTGGTAGACTAAGTATAAATAAAAAATACATAAATCAAAAATCTACTTTTCCGACTGGCTGCCATCGCGATTTTTTTTTATTGATGTAATCCATCTATCGAGGAGTGAATAATATTATTTGAATAAAACGACGTCTACTCCACAAAATGATTTATATATACACGTTAAAACCTTGTTCTTATTTGCCAGATATGTTTCGGACTACACGTCCATCATCAGTGGCCCAAGGAACCTTATACAATACTGTCAGATGTGAGGGTCGTAGTTCATAGAAATGTTTACGAGAGAGTTGTTTGAAGATTTACAAATGAAAAAAGATTTTTTCATTTGTAAATCTTCAAACAGCCATACCGTTGTTGTGGGCTCTTATCAGATCGTTGTGCATTTATTAATTTGATTGAATTTAAAATGAGAAAAAGAAGAAAACACAAAACAAAAATAATTGACAAATTTTCCACTATTCAACTATAATTTATTCATTTAACTAACTTGATTTAATTCCATCAGGATCATGTGTATAGACGTTTAAACCAATGTAAAACTAACAACTCTCTCTTAAACATTTGTATGAAGCACGACTCTCACATCTGACATTATTGTTAATAAATATAAACATTTTATAATTATTTCAGTTATTTAGATGGAAATCTTCTATTAAAATATACCGGGTGTGGCGGGTGACCCGGTATCAATTTATAATATTGTGATACACTTTTTTTTGGAAATCATTTGTACCCATGTTTATAAATTTAATTTATGCCCTTCTTGTTGGAAGTACGTAGATAGGTATTTCTATTTCGCGTAGGTACCTAATTGATTATTATGATAAAAATACTTACATTTGATCTGGTTAATGCTAATTTATGTAGATGTTTATAGGCACCAACTAATAGATGTTTACAATATAAAGTAAGATGTTCGGTAGATAGAAATAATACATATTAGGTAATAATAGAATACTGTTATCATGCAATTACCAATCTTAGAATGAATTGAAGTAAATTTTTTCTATTTTAAGACAATTTTTTTAATTATATATTTTTTAATTGCAAAATGCCACTTGTCATAATTCTTATACTGCAATATTTCAGCTCTTTTGTTCCTTGATTGTCAGATTTATTTTGACCTAGTATATAAAATTTGTAATATATTTAACGGGAAGAATATTTTCGTAAAAGTTAATTTGTGAATTAGAACCTAGAGATTTCGTGAAAGAAAATTGAAAATAAAGCTTGGATAATTTAAGTTTGTGGTTATTAAACTTGTGTTGGATTAATTGATTAATTTTGGTATTACGCCAATAATGAGTTTTTCAAATGAAGTGTGGCTTCCGCACCTCTCGTAATATTTCTTGATTGTTGCCAGATTTTGAATGAATTGAATTGAATGAAATATAAATAATTTGAAATTTTTTCAACAACCAAATTAT
This sequence comes from Apoderus coryli, assembly GCA_911728435.2. NCBI lineage: Eukaryota > Metazoa > Arthropoda > Insecta > Coleoptera > Attelabidae > Apoderus > Apoderus coryli. The sequence goes on along the minus strand of OU452198.1, from coordinate 29,402,763 downwards.
TTTAGCAAAAATTAAATAAAATAAACTTGGGGAAATTAATTGTATCTTTAATTAAGCATCTGCGCGTGTGTCGGGTGTAAATAAATTTCGGATTAATTACGGTATTGCGCGAATAACGAGTACCTACGAGATGTAGAATAGCGATAATTTCCGAAACAGTCTGGCAGCCGAGCATTGTGAGTTGGTATGTTGTTTAAGCGAGTAGATTCCATAAGAATAACACACAAATCTGTTTTCTTTGCTAATGACTTTACTTTAATGAAAAAAGTGATGATTTGGTTGATATTGATCTCAAAATTCATTTTGTTAATAAAACATACAAATATACAAAATTGGTTTTTCTGATATTATTTTCTCTTTTTCACGTAAATTCTTACAGTCATCCATCTAAGAAGTGAAATATTCCAATATTTTCTTATATTTATGTTGAATGACACCCACTCTTTACATAATATATTTATGATAATTTTTTTCCTTGCTAACGACTAGTAAGACATTCATTAAATATTTCGTGAGTGAGAACGAAATCATTCCAAAGACGCAGCGAATAATTCAGAGCAGCATTTCTAAATTTAGAAAGAAGTACATTCAATTTCATCTACAAAAAAGGGTGGCGAAAACAGGTCGCCTTGAGTTAATTGGTTTTTAACACCATCATATTCAGTATATAATGCCTACTTGTATGTTGTGAGGAAAGTTTCCTTTAAAGGAGAGTATGGAATGAATAAAAAACGAAAAAGTTGAAAGAATAATTGCTTTCCAAGAAGAAATTTAATGGAGATTGTATTTTAAAGTGAGATTTCGGTGGTGTAGGAGTAAGCGATAGTAGTAGAAATTTTATTACCCCTTAAGTAAATTTTGTCTACATAAATTTTAATTTTAAAACTGGGTTGAGCGATGCTTACGAATTATGTAGTAGATACTATGCTTTGGACTGCTATAGCTACTAGAGTGTTCCATAACGAGAATCACGAAATATAACCTTGAAATTAATTTATCATCGTTATTACTGCATTTATAAAACATTATATAAACATTTCATCTAGTCGAAAGCAATTATTTTAACCAGAAGAAAAGGTTTCTTCAGCCTAAACCAATAAATGGATATCAGAGATTGGAAACACATTTTTTTAGGTTGCATGCGTCACTTTTCCAACCCTTGAAATAAACAAAAAATGCCAACAATATACAGCAGAGGCAGTTTTACCTTTTCCTGCTATAGAAATGCCTAAGCAAGTTGATTTATTGAAATAAGAGTCAAAAATATAAATATAGAAGTTTTCAGAATCAATTTAATGTGGATTCTTATTTGGAAGAAGAAAATTAAATTCCCCACGGAATTCTGGAAACAACCTCAAAAGATATTTTATTGGGGAAATATAAAATGGGGTACAAAAAGCCTTAGTGCGTTATTTGTCATCCGATCAGCTAGACCGATGTGACATTATCACCTGCCACTCACCACATTTCTAACTGCATCTTGCGGTTAATTTCTCACTTAACTGTTAATCCAATTTTTAAAATGAACGTCTTTAAGACAGCTGATTGAAAATTTATGCTGTGTCCGTTGAAGTTCTAAAAAAATTGCACCTTACACGCCAGAAAATGTGTTTTGAAAACCGGTCTAGTAACATGAACTACAATTAAATTAGTTTCGATGTGAAAGCGAAATCTTGGCTAATATCTGAAAACTGGTTTTTATGTTTATCGACATATAATAACTCAGGAAAGTTGAAAATAATTTATTAGTACCAATTTTGTAAAAAAATAATTATTGTAATTGTAATTAATTGATAAACACTTGTTGATAATTTTTATGAAAACCTTTATTGTTACACAATAAAACGAAACAAAATAACTTTAAAAAACGAACAAATAATATTTTACTTATAAAAAATCAAAGCATTAGGTAGGTACATTCTAATTTCTGTTATGTCTGAACAAAATCTGAAGTTCTTCTCAAATCTAAATCTAAAAAATACCAAGCTCTACAGGAGAGAGCGAGACAGAACAATCACGCGATCAAGCGCGGATTTTTATTGGTCGCATCGTTCATATGCCGGTATTTTGCATTTCGCAGTCTTTAGGGGTGCACATCACCGCACTTATAGTTATTTATATGCCGGGCATTATTGCCCTCACTGAATAGATAAAATACTAATGTGAATTTTGAACATGCCGCCCACCTTGAAATGTCGCATTTTCAAAAATAATAGTACATAAAATAGTCTTAATCGCCTCCAACTGGTAACGGGCATATTTTTGAGAACGCACGCTTAACACTTCCGTTCGCGGTTCGTATGGTAGCGACTCTGACGATGCCATCCTTGCCCGGGTGAAGTTCACAAACACGCCCGAGTTTCCAATGTAGTGGAGGAGTTTTATCGTCTTTAATAACCACTAATGCACCGTTTTCTAGTTGCCCTTGAGTTTGTTTCCAACGGCTACGCTGTTGTAATTCGGATATGAATTCCTTTTGCCAACGGGCCCAGAAATGTTGCTGCATTTGAGTGATGAGCTGAAATCTCGTTAGCCTGCCAACTTTTACGTCTTCTACATTTTCATCAAGCACAGCGGTTAAAGATCTTCCGATCAAAAAGTGAGCTGGTGTTAAAGGGAGAAGATCATTGGGGTCAGGAGATAATGGACAAATAGGTCTGGAGTTAAGTACTGACTCAATCTGTACGAGCAGAGTGTAAAATTCTTCATAAGTTAGGTGGTTGTCACCCAACACACGTTTTAAATGGAATTTGCTGGATTTTACGCCAGCCTCCCACAGGCCTCCAAAGTGTGGGGAGTATGGGGGAATGAATTCCCATTTGATATTTTCGCGTATAAAGTGTTCAATGATAGCAGATTCGCTTTTAGTAAGAAATAAACCTAATTCTTGTAGTTCTGAAGAGGCCGAAACGAAGTTCTTTCCGTTGTCCGAATAAATTCGAAGTGGCTTTCCTCTTCGAGCTATAAAACGCTTTAGCGCAAGTATAAAAGAATCTTTTGTCAAATCTGTGATGAGCTCAAGATGTATTGCCTTGGTAGCAAAACATACAAAAAGGCCAACATAGCATTTACACATTTTGGAGCCACGATCTTTTCTTTCTTTTAGCATGAACGGTCCTGCGTAATCAACACCACTAATACTAAAAGGGGGGCTAGGTTCTACTCGAGCCTCTGGGAGTTGACCCATTATAGGGTTGATTATTTTGGGATTATGTCTAAAACAAGTTATACAAAGTCTTACAGTCTTTTTAGACAAATTGCGGCCGAGAATTGGCCAAAATGATTCTCTTATAGAGGCAAGCAATAGTTGCGGTCCTGCGTGTAGCAATCGCTTGTGCTCACTTCTAAAAAGTAATTTTGTAAGATGATGCTTGGAACAGAGGACTACAGGATGCTTTTTATCAATATAGAATTTTGAATTTTGTAATCTGCCACCTACACGAAGTAAATTGTCAGAATGTATAAACGGATTTAGACCCGATAGCCTGCTTTTTAAATGTAATTCTTTCTTATTTTTCAAAGACTTATATTCCTGTGCGAAAGACTCTTTTTGTAATATGAGAAGTAGACGTTTCATTGCATTATCGACTTCATCTAATGCTAATGGTCCAAACTGTCGAGCCTCTTTAGCCACTCTACAATTGTTGAAGAATCTTATTACGCGTGCAGTCACGCGCTTAAGCTTCTCCAAGCTTGAAAAATTCTCAAATGGATATTTATCCGCGACATGAGATATAAAACTTGACACGTGTTTTCGAGTCTCTGAAGAATCTGGAATATGGGTTTTGACTGCTGGATTGGGCCAATCAGATCGTTGCCTTGATAACCACAAAGGACCGTGCCACCAAAGATCTAAGTGCTTAATTTCACCGGGTTTCACACCGCGAGATAACAAATCCGCAGGATTTTCAAAGCCGCGTATGTGTCGCCAAACATCAGAACTTGTCAACTCTTGTATTTCGGCGATACGGTTACTAACAAATGTCTTTAATTTGTGTGGTTCTGTTTTTATCCAATCCAATACGATTGTGGAGTCGGACCAAAAATGTCTGGAATTTACTATCAATCTAAGTGACTTTGAAACCTTCTCGGCTAAGCGTACCAGGACTAATGCACCTAATAGTTCAAGCCGAGGCAATGTGACTGCTTTTAACGGTGCCACTTTTGTTTTTGAACAAAGAAGATGCGTAAAAATTTGACCCTTGTTGTCAATGGAACGGATGTAAATGCAACCACCGTATGCTGTCTGGGACGCATCAGAAAATCCATGAAGTTCAATGATTTGAGGACTTGTGCATACTGCATGACGTGGAATCATAATGTCATTTAATAAGGGCAATTGCTCTTTGAAATCTGACCAAAGTGTATGCAAGGGAGATGGCAAACCTTCGTCCCAGGTCAATTTTTCTAACCACAGCTTTTGTATCATGACTTTCGCCACAATGATGCAGGGGCTTACCAAACCCAATGGGTCGAAAATTTGTGCTATACTGGATAGGATGGTTCGCTTGGTTATTTTTTTATTTCTAAATGAATTACCCACGTTATACATAAGAATATCGGATTGCGGACACCAAGTTAATCCTAGAGTTTTTGCGTTTTCGTTTGCTCCAAACTCTAAAATTTGTGAAGGGGAATTTTTATTTGAAATTAGCTTAAGAACATCAGGGTGATTGGAATAAAATTTTCGTAGGTCAAAGCAACCCTCCTGAAGAATATCATATACACCCTTTGCAATTTGCGCAGCGGTTTCTATCGTTTCTGCTCCACTGAGCAAGTCGTCGACGTAAAAGTCGGATTTGATTATGTGAGCCAAATCTGGTTGTTTGTCTATGTTATCATTGGCTAGCTCGAATAAACACCTGATGGCCAGAAATGATGCGGAAGTAGTACCGTATGTTACGGTGTTTAATTCGTATACTTGGAGCTTGTCTGAAGAACTTTCCCTCCATAAAACGCGCTGCAATGGCCTCTGTTCAGGTGCTACCTGTACCTGCCTGTACATTTTCGCAATGTCGCCTGCGACGACGTAGGCATGTTGGCGGAATCTTAAAAGTATTTCAAACAGGTCACACTGAATAGTAGGGCCTGCCAGCTGTAAATTATTTAGAGAGAGTCCGCTGCTTGTTGGAGCCGAAGCATCGAAGACTACCCTTAGCTTCGTGGTGAGGCTTTCCTCGCGAAGTACGCCATGGTGTGGCATATAATAAGATATTTTTGCAAGATGGGGGTTTTCTATCTTTGTCATATGACCCAACCTAAGATATTCTTTCATGAAATTGATATACAGTTCCTGAAATTCCGGATTTTCTTGTAATTTGCGTTCGAGCGACAAGAAACGCCTATACGCATGCGTGTATGATTCACCTAAATTTTTTGCAGGTTGTTTTAATGGTAGTGACACAATGAATTGACCCTCGTCTGTGCGAGTTGTGGTTTTAACAAAGTGAGTTTCACAAGCCTCCTCATCCTTCGGAATTAATTTTGTGTTTCCACATTCCTCAATTTCCCAAAATCGAGAGAGCTGGTGCTGGAAATCCATATTTTCAGAACATTTACTGAAGTTGCATACGAGAGAATTTTTATTTTGTAATGATATTGGTCCAGATACAACCCAACCAAAACGAGTTTTTTGCAAGGTGGGTAGATTCGAACCTAAACGAATTTGACCTATGCTGATTATATTCCAAAAGACATCCGCACCAATCAACATATCTATGTTTCCTGGAGTGTTGAATGAAGGATCAGCCAATCTTATGTTGGATGGAATGGCAAGATCTGACTTATTGAATTTGAAGTTTGGAAGTTTTTCCGTAAGTTGCGGTAATACAAAGCAATTCAATTGCATTGAAAAATCATTATGATGGGATTGTAAGGTTATTTCGCATCTGGAGTTTATTTGAGATGAAGAGCAATTTAAGCCCATGACAGAAATGTTTACTGCAGTGGTATTTAGCTGTAGACGCTGACATAAAGATGTTGTAATATAACTTGACTGCGAACCTGAGTCAAGTAATGCTCGAATTGTATGAGCTTGTTTTTGTTTGTCTAAGACTTGAATCAAATCTGTAGATAGTATAACGTAGGTTAATGGCGCACTTGCTGAAAGGCCTAAGCTCGATGTAGCAGTTGTTGTCTCAGACTCCTTAGTCGAAGATTTGGTCTGCTCAAAATGTAAAAGCGTATGATGCTTAGATTGACACTTTCTGCATGTGCCTCGGCGGCACACTTTGCTATTGTGTCCCTTGCGTAAACAATTAATACACAGCTTTAATTCCATGGCCTTTTTGGACCTATCAGTATTTGACAGCTTTAAGAACTCAGCACAGTTTTGAATGTAGTGTTGTTTCGCACAAAAAACACAGTTTGGTATGAGTTTATTATCACTGTGCGTGGAAGCTAGGCCCTTAGTATCAGACATTTTTCTTTGCTTTTTGTCACTTCTGTTTGCTTCTAGATTGGTAAGAAAGTCGACCCTGTCTTTTAGAAATGTTTTTAAATTTTCTAGAGTAGGTATAGTTTTATGGTGCTTATACACCTCCCATTCCCTAAATGTAGCTGAATCGAATTTTGTTGGTATATAAAACACAAGAAAGGTACCCCATTGTTCAGTGGGTTGTCCTAATTGTTCTAAAGCTCTAAGGTTTCTAAACAAAATGTCGTTCAACTTTTTTAGTTCTGAAGAAGACTCTCTGTCAAGAACGCTTAAGTGACAAATAGCAAGGACATGGTTTTGAACTAGCTGCCTGTTATTATTAAAGTTTTCGAGCATAGCTTCCCATGCAGATCCATAATATTGAGCACCAAATTTGATATCAGCGATAGCTTCGTTTGCTTCGCCTTCTACGGCTGCGCGTAAATAATGGAATTTTTGCATAGCGTTAATTGAAGAATTGTTGTGTATTAAAGCGTTATATTTGTCCCGAAATTCGAGCCACTTCGAACTGTCACCATTAAATTTTGGTACCTCAATGGCGGGTAATTTTACTAAATCTGTGTCTTGTTTAATAGCATTTGTATTTACATTACGGTCAGACGTACTGAACTGATTTTGAAAATCTTGTATAATTTTTCGAGCATTCGCGATTTGAGAATAAAAATTATTTTCAAAAGTTTGTCGTTCAAGAATTTCGGTTTCAACATCTTCAACTTCTACTTAATTCAATTCTTTCCTGTATAGTTTCAAATTCTTCTATTAAGTTCTCAATTTTTAAAAGCCTTGTTTGAATTTGTAAAATATCAGAATCAGAAACGTCTGTTTTTGCCTGTACTTGCGTTATGTATTGCGTGAAATTTGTTAATTTTGTCTTCAAACAACCGCGTTGTTTTCTCTTAGCATCTGCCATATTTAAACGATACTATTTATTGGTTAAGTATAAATATGTATTATAGAATATAAAACCCCGATATTATCGTACTTATACCTACGCGGCTTGTTACAAGAGAAAAGGAAAATAATTATTTTTGTTCAATGCATTTGTACAGATAGAAACAGCACTTAATAAGTAAGGAATAAATAATAAAGGATGAAGGAAACTCACGTTTTTTGTATGTCTTGCTTTGTTGATTTGGAATTTACGCTACGAACAACTACTGTGATGATTTTGTGATAGATTGCGCACAATCTACACCGCCTTGATCTTCTTTGTGTTATTTGAATTATCACTTGTTGCTTGCGAGTCACTTTTGGTATTACGATTACGTTTATACGTTATTTTGATTTCTCGTTTTCAATAATTTTGTATTAAAATGTGTTCATCCGGTTTGAAGGACCATGTTATTAATTGATAAACACTTGTTGATAATTTTTATGAAAACCTTTATTGTTACACAATAAAACGAAACAAAATAACTTTAAAAAACGAACAAATAATATTTTACTTATAAAAAATCAAAGCATTAGGTAGGTACATTCTAATTTCTGTTATGTCTGAACAAAATCTGAAGTTCTTCTCAAATCTAAATCTAAAAAATACCAAGCTCTACAGGAGAGAGCGAGACAGAACAATCACGCGATCAAGCGCGGATTTTTATTGGTCGCATCGTTCATATGCCGGTATTTTGCATTTCGCAGTCTTTAGGGGTGCACATCACCGCACTTATAGTTATTTATACAGGGTGGTCCAACGAAAAGTTTGCACCTAGCTTTTCTCTTTTTTTTGTAGTCGAATGCGAAAATGCTCGGACACGTCGATTTTGCTTTTGAGGGGGACACATTTTAAACATATTTTTCGATCTGCGCCTTTAACCCCCTAGCGGGGGTGAGTAACAACCCTAAAATTTTAAATGGAAAGAGGGGTCTAATGACATATCATTTGAAAGGACACCAAATTGTCTTTCTAATGATACCCTATTTGTCGAATTTTACTAAAACAGTTAATACGAAAACGACTTTAAAGACATTAAGCCGATAATTTTGGTATTAATGAGAAATACAAATAAGTTTTAATTATTACGACTGAAAACAACTACAATCATTTCTAAATTATTTACTTTGAAGAAAAACGGGATTTCAAAAACACTATCTTATTTATCAGAACTAAATTCCTCACTAATCGTTTGCGTTTTTTGTTGAAATAAAAACTGCAGATACGTGTAGGAAAAGAATTTACACCGTTTATTTTAGTCTTTTCATTGATTCAGTTTGGTTGCTTCTCAAGTTATTTTACTTTTACCGTACAAAATGATTTATTCCATTCTAGAACGAGTTGAAATTGTTAAACTTTATTTTCAAAATAATAGTAGTGCTAGACTTACGGCTCGCTTATTTAATGAGAGACATCCCGATAAAAATGTGAATGATGTGTACGTTGGCAAGTTAGTTAAAAAGTTTGTAGATACCGGATCTGTCTGTAGTGTAAAACACCAGCCGCAGAAACCGATCAGAAATGAAGCTGTGGAAGTCGCGGTTTTAGGGCATGTTGAAATGGATCATAGTCAAAGTACCCGTCAACTAGCTGAAGCCTCAGGTGTCTCCCGTTCGTCCATAATACGAATTTTAAAAGCGTACAAATTTCATCCGTACAAAATCAAATTAGTACAGGAACTAAATGAGGATGATCCTGATAGAAGGCTGCAATTTTGTGAAGCAATGAGCCAGCGTTTAATTGAAGATCCGCAATTATTATTTAACATTTGTTTTTCCGACGAATGCACATTTTATTTGAATGGAGCTGTAAATAGGCACAATTGCCGTTACTGGGATGACAGTAACCCACATTTATTCCGTGAGGTTCATACCCAGTATCCTCAAAAAATAAACGTCTGGTGTGGCATATTAGGAAATCATATTATAGGACCACTTTTTATTCCTGGAAATTTAACTGGTGAAGTGTACCTAAACATGCTTGAAGACACAATTGATCCTTTAATAACACAAATAATAGAAGATGACCAAAATCATACTGCTGATCGGCTTTATTTCCAGCAAGATGGAGCACCTCCGCACTATGTGGCTCCTGTAAGACAGTTCTTAGATGACCGGTTCCCTGGACGGTGGATTGGAAGGAGGGGCCCAATTGAATGGCCTGCCAGGTCACCGGATTTATCGCCTTTAGACTTTTTTCTTTGGGGGCACTTAAAAAATAAATGTTTTGCCACGAAGCCCGAGTCCATAGAAGATCTTCGCCAACGCATTACAGAAGAGTGCAGAAACATAACACCTGATATGCTACAAAATGTTAGAAATAGATTTGAACAAAATCTGTATTATTGTATGGAATCAAATGGGTCTCATTTTCAACATTTGTTAATGTAACGTTTTAATAAATCAATTTAACAGCTTGTTTACTTTTTTTACAAAGCAATGTTAAAACTAACAAACATTGGAATGTACTAACGATTGCAGGTGTTTTCACTCGCAATAATTAAAACTTATTTGTATTTCTCATTAATACCAAAATTATCGGCTTAATGTCTTTAAAGTCGTTTTCGTATTAACTGTTTTAGTAAAATTCGACAAATAGGGTATCATTAGAAAGACAATTTTGTGTCCTTTCAAATGATATGTCATTAGACCCCTCTTTCCATTTAAAATTTTAGGGTTGTTACTCACCCCCGCTAGGGGGTTAAAGGCGCAGATCGAAAAATATGTTTAAAATGTGTCCCCCTCAAAAGCAAAATCGACGTGTCCGAGCATTTTCGCATTCGACTACAAAAAAAAGAGAAAAGCTAGGTGCAAACTTTTCGTTGGACCACCCTGTATGCCGGGCATTATTGCCCTCACTGAATAGATAAAATACTAATGTGAATTTTGAACAGTAATAATAAAAACTGTGTTAAAAAGAAACTAAGACAATAGTGAGTGTTTACGAGAACAGTAGATGATGCTTCCGATGAAATTAGGTCGATTTGGTTTTAAAAGGCAAGCATTTAGATATTCTTAACGATTGTAAAGTGTCAAACACCAATTCGAACCTTTGAATAATGTGTTTGTTAAAACAAGTTCACCAAATTATATAATATATTTCTTAAATTCAATAACAAGGGAATTTAAAGATGTGGTTCCCACAACTGACGGACCTGACTATCATTTATTAGTTTCATCGCTATTGAAATATGACCCATTCATATAATAGCTTTAGAGACAATTGCGAACGTTGAAGTAAACTTTGTAAAACTAAGAGTTTTAGACAAGAAATAAATATTAATATAAGAGAAGAAATTATTGAAAATAAATAAAGAAGTGTGTGGCATAAATGTTGAAGTTTCTAAAGAAAACTATAAAAAACTAATAAAAAAATATACTAGAAATATCTTACTTTGGGCGGCCAATGAATGAATTTGAAGTTCCAAAAATAACAATTGTTGACAATGAATTAGCGTTACCGCGATTTTCGATGTAAGAAATTATTATTGTTTTCCTCGTTTGACTATTTCGCTTGAATGGGACTGATTCAGAAACACAATAAATGGATGTGTTGATATTTTCTTATAAACCTCTGTATATTTCAAACTCTCTATCGATAGAATATCCCATGTGGAAAAGAGTATTTCCTTTATTGATTGCTCACTAGAGCGTAAACAACTTAGAAGAGCACTATTCGCGCGCTTAAAGTAAGTTTATTTATCACCTCATTGCTCTTCCTATAACTTTATAAGAGTTCGTGACAAGATAAAAATAACACGAAATTTCCAACAACTAATAAATAAAACGGGTAAAAGGCGAATAGCCGAAATGAAATGTAGGGGAGCACAATGTAAATGGGCTAAAATTTCATTGTGCCTCTCCACATCTCAAAACCCCATTTGCTCGTTTATTAAAAGATATTATCCCAATACGCCGCGGGTTGGGTGCCTATTAAAATACAGTCCATTTGCCTAACTGCCAGAAAGCGACTCTCCTTTGAAACAATATTTTTCAAAATAGAATACTTTAGCGAAGCGCTAGCTCCCAGTTCAATGCTATCAACTATTTTATATTTGCATTCAAAAAAGACATGAAAGTGTTGAAGTTTTTATAAAAGAAATCTTAAACAGAACATTTTTTGTTAATGCTGCAGTGGGAAAGTAGGAAGTAAAGATTGTGAGAAAATAATGATCTATGTAGAACCAAGTCATTATTATATGCAGTATTTCTACTTGTAAGTTGGAATATAAAATGGAAAATTATTTCTAGGCACGGCACATCAAACAATCAGCTTGATTTTTAAATAAAATCCTACAATAGTTATTTTGTAGAGATGCACTGTGCAACTGTAATTTTATGCCTGAAATTTTGGTAACCCTCCTTGACAGTTTCCGAAGTACGGCAATTTATTATGCACAAGTGTAAGAATGGCATCTTCAAGCTTTTGATATTAATAGGCTAAATTTAGGATACAACTACTATAAATAATAGGTCATGGATCTGGATCTGAAATCTCGGGCGGAGCGTATATTACACGGTACCCCATTGATCCCCCTTACCTTTCGTGGCGTAACAAAAACCATAGATTATCGACTGGTCCAATTTAATGAAAGAGACATCGTTGATACCTCCTTACGGATGCCAGATGTGTTCATCGTTTCTCTAGAATAGTGGGAAGAGAGGGAAGTTGAAAGTTGCATCTCAACTACACTACACACTTTCCACATTATTGCTTTTAAATGATAAAACGTCACATAACGTTTTATCGATATTTTCTGAGTTCGGAAAGGTGTTATTTAAAATTCTGTCTTTTTAAAACACTACTAATTAGTATTTACAAGTGTCAGAATTATTCTTGATGATTTTTGATTCATTTTGCTATCATGGGCAACTAAAATCAATTAAATTTCAAAGTCCTATAACTATTATTTTAATAATTATCAATATTTTGAAAACTATAAATTTTTGGAATAGACATTCTTTCATAAACTTGCTCTTCTTTTTGATGCAAAAAAATAAAAATACATAGAAATTGCCTTTGCCATAGAAATTTTTTTGATTTTTTTCAATTTGCTTTTTCACCTTTTTTTTTCAAATATCCTGTATTAATATTTCTCAAAAGAAATATACATCGACGCCTAAATTGGGTCTATAACTACTGGGATATCCGACAACAAATTAAATTTTTAAAGCTTCCATTTTATTAAAAATTTTAATTAATTTTAATCTGCAAACGCAATTTTTGACATCAAATGCAAACGCAATTTTTGACATCAAATTTCAAATATTTTAAAAACGGATGTACTGTACATAGATATAACATATTATACGTTCTTTAGAATGACAAGTAGAATCCAAAAAAATATAATTTATTTATTTATTTTGATCACATCTACCCACACAGAAACAAACCTAATTATAGGGCAGGCACCTTACAAAACGATAAAATTAACATAATAGGTACATAACGTTTCAAAATTATAAATAATACACACACTACAATCGAAAAAATAATAATAACAATTCTTTATTTCAAATAAATGTACCTACATATCTACAATCACACGGGCATACAAATAAATGAAACGACCGACGTCAAAAAAGAGAAAAACAAAAAAGAAATTGAGACTCCTAACTACATATCAAAATAATCCGCCAATTGATATGTTCTAGTTCCACTAGTAATTTCCTAACTTTATTCTTAAACACTTTCAATCCATTTATTTCTTTGATACTTATTTGTAGTTTGTTCACAAATCTAATTATCATATATAATGCTGATTCTTCGGTTAATGATAATCTGTGAGCTTGATATGCAATAAATGTACATCTTGTGTTATAGTTATGTTCTGTATTAAGGTTAAATTTTGTTTTATTTTTATACCAGAACACTACACATTCCATAATGTAAATTCCAAACACTGTTAATATGTTATTGTTTTTAAATTTGCCCCCGCACATTTCATTCCAATGCATATTTAATATTACTCTAATTACTTTTTTGTGGATAATGAAGATGTTCTCAATTTTTGAGCTACCCCTCCAAAAGATTATGCCAAATCTTGAAAATTGGCATAGTACAAAGCATCAATTTGGTGAAACCAATTTAAAAATTGGTCGATAAATAGGCCCAAAATTGCTTGAATCAGCCGGACATATTTCGAGGTCACTCATGTCAATCTTTTCTAGAAGTTCTACCGTGGATTGTCTTGTTCGGAACAACACAACATTTGCTTTTTCTTTATTCAAACTTATATTTTTTTTTGTAAGGGTCCGTTCGACATGTCCCAGGTTTCACTGCAGCCTCATGGGCTTATTGTGAAAAGTCCCCGTATTTTATGCCACCCAATCCAACAACCCTGTACCCTCCACTAACTTGTGGAGTTCAGTTATGGGTTGGGTGTCAATATCTGCTGGCGCAATCAGCGCATGCCCAAATATAGCGTGTCGCCTTCGCTGTAAGACTACACACTCACATATCACATGGTAACCTGTTTCAACTCCCCATTACACAATCTACACTGCAGGTCACCGTTATACAGCCCCATCTTATTTAGGTGGGTTCTCAGGGCGCAATGCCTAGTGAGGAGTCCTATAGTTCGTCGCAACTGACTTCTGCTTAATGTTAGCAGTTTTTCAGTTTGTTTTGTTGATGCACCCGGTATAATATGTCAATTAAATATTTTAACATAAGATTGTTTGCATTTGAAATTATTGTATCAAGTTTTTACATTTTAGTAAACACATAAGTATTATTAAACGATTCGTAATATTTGTCGATATTTAAGTGTGTACGGGACACATCAGATAATTTATTATGATGAAAGTAATTTAATTTAAATATTTAAAACAATTTTCAATATTATTGAGTCTTTTAATTAGCAGGAGCTAATTGCATTATTTTTGTTTCATATTATTCTATTCTATAAGCACTAATTACAACAAAGCATTTTTTATTAACCAAATATTGTTTTTGTACGACCGACCTTTTTTGATTGTTTACCGTGCCTGTCTTTATGACAGTAAGTGACATTTACTGGCTGACAACCCAAACACGACGGTAAGTAATTCACTTACCGTTCAGAGAACGGTAAGTAAATTCATGACGGTATATCATTGCGCATTTATGCTGACGTCATTATTTTGATTTTTAAATTGTATATTAAACGGCATTAGATATGAACTTTTATAAGCATTTTCATACCGTTCTTTGGAATTATAGCGGCTATTCCAACATTCCATGCTTCATCAAGAGATTCACATTCAAAGTCACTCATTTTCAATAATAATACTTATTTAAATAAGTTTTGACAAATACATGACATAAAAAATACGATAACAATCATAACAATAACAATTAGTTCCATGACAACGTTCAACTGCAACTTTGTAGAGGGTATTCAGCTAACCTGAATTTGTATTTAATTGAAAATATTAATTATGAAAAATAATAAAATAGCAATTTCAGCTATTTCGATCGTACAAAAAATAGTATAAGCATCTCAAACAGTAAGTAGTTTACCGATCTCCTCCAATTTTGGCCAAACATTGTCGTCGATCGGTAAACTACACTTACTGTTCTCAATACTTAATATACTATTATTACCAATCCGACCATTTTACAAATTTAATGAAACACAATTCTCAACATAAATTTAAAAAGGTACATAGATTTATGCTTTTTACAAGAATAATGTAGCCTGAGCAATTCAAATTAAATTAATATTATTTAGCGCAATAATTGTAAAAAAAAGTATTTCTATCTCAGTTGAAAAAAGTGAAAAAGTAAAACGAATTGGCTTATAAAAAACTTCACTTAAATATTATTCGATTTCCTTACTGCGGAGTCTTCTTCATACAGTTTCCACCCAAACAGCCGTGCTTTTTCGATAATGCGGCCATAAAATTTAAGAGGTTGGAAGGAACGGAGTTTCCCTAAAAAATTAATGATACCTCCTATTAACCTTATTGGACTGTCAAACATCCTTAGTTCAAAACTAAATTTGCCTAACGCGATACCCGTCTGCTTAATAGCTGCACATAAAACGATGTGCGGTCTACGCCAAGGGTCCCTAAAACAGTTCAGCTTGATATAGCATTAGGTTTAATAGACCATATTCCATTTTTGTCGTCTTTCTTTTTAAGCTGATTTTAGGGTCGTTGGAAAAAGCTGGATATATCCATTACATTTTACCTATTTTATTATACTAATTACCAATATTATACACCTTCATAAAAAGCAGGCGTTAAATTACTACAATGTGACAATATGATTTAATTACATACACGAACGTTTAGTTATGTGTAACTGAATGCTGCGGTGAAGTAGATTAGCAAAAACCGTATAGGTACACATTGGCACACCGAAAATTTACCACCTGTTTTTTTTTTGCTTTTCTATAAGAAACTAAAAAAATTTCGAACAAATCTTTTTTTGGTGAAAATTTTTTTGGATTGTGCAATCTTTTATTTTTAACCTCCAATCGGGGGCGACTTTATCCTAAAATACTAAATAGAGTGTAGGGGTGAATTGATCGATTGTAACAGTAAAGTATTAACTGGCTAAGATCTAACTCCTTAGAGTACGACTCCTGTAGAAAGATTAACACTTCTCTTGAAAGACCCCTGAAAAATTAACATTATTAAGGACCTAACCTCAAGACACGTGTTCACCACATATCATTTAGAAACTCATAAAATAAATGTAATTTGATATTTTACCTGGATGAAATGTAGCTCTTAAGTGAAAATCATACCAATTCTCATGCGTTTCCACCTGATTTTCACGCTTTCATATCTATAAACTGTACGAAATCAAAATTACTCGCAGAACCAACATTAAGATAACTATAATTTATAATAGGGCTTTCCACTAATTTTCCCCCGATAGGCGTGCAAAATCGCATTAAAAAATGTGGAACCCTCTCGTACTGTCGAGTGTGCCAGGCGAACATGCAAGCTACTACAAAATTACCACTACAGATGTCCATTTGATCGACACACGATTCGATAACACTTTCGTCCGAAAATCGACACAACACAATAATGCACGGGTAGTCAGTGATATACATAAAAAAATAAAAACAGCGTTAATGACAGAACTGGCATTCAACATTTAAGAAGTATCTACCACAATATTATAAAATAAAAATACTACTGCTCACACCCCCCTGTATTTGTTGTAAAAAATGTATGAAGTTTGCACTTGGTTGGCAAACATTTTAATATCTTGAATACATCCGGTCTGATGATCGTCTTCGTCGGACCCGTATTTAGAAGAATGGATAGTTGTTGTCAATTTACGCGACGATCTACAAATATACTTCTGCGTCTGTGCTTCAATGATATTAGTACTGCTGTACCTTTGGGGACTTTCTTCATGCGGGTCCACGATGGCTCCATATCATCAACCCACTTTAGTTTTCCGAGACAGGTTTAGAAGTCTTCTCGCCGCTAACTTCCCTACAGCGGCTTCTGACATCACCACTCACACATCACTATCTAAACCGCGAAGCCGCAATACCGCACGTGAGCTTTGCTTTGCGGCTTCCCCTTCGGATGCCTTCGTTAGAGCGTCCATAAGCGTTTTGGGTCTCGCTACTAACAAAGCTCTTTTACTGAAGGATCTCGTAAACCATCACAGAAGGCTTGAATACCTAGCCGTTCTAAAGTGGTGTCCCTGGATCCGCAAGTCGTATTAGACGTTCAATGTAGGTTTCAAATTCCTGGAGCGGTTCACCCGCTTTTTGTTAAAAGCTCCTCAGCTGGAAGTGGTATACGTGCTCTAAACGTCCTTGGCCGAACCTGGTTTGAAATTTTGCGGCTAGGGTATCGTAGTCCTGTTGCTCCTGCTGATTGACGGTATGTAGGACTGATGTTGCACTTCCCGGTAGCGCCACTATTAACGCTGCAGCTTTATGGGCAGATGACCAACTATTAGATTTGGCAGCAGCTTCGAACTGTGTCGCGTAAACTTCCCAACACGTTGAACCATAAAACTGAGGAGGTTTGATCTTTATGTTGGTGGCTTCATAACAAAACTTTGATAGGTCTATAGCTGATTGTGTTTGTCGATCTTCCAACCTTGAGCTCTCAAAATTTTCAGGTAGCCTAGACTGAGCCGAAAGAAGTCTAGCAGCCATTTCATCTTGTTGATTTCCGTTTCGAAGTCGCTAACTTTATCGTCCAATTTTCGGTAATCTTCTTTTACCTCATCTAATGCTTCATTTATTTTTTGTTATAAATTTTGTTCTATATTATAAACCATTCATAAATAGGTAAGTTTCAGGATCCTTACCTTCGTCCAATCAAGTTTCACGTAAACAACTTTGTAGAACTTCTTTCCTTCCCTAAGTTTCCTGGTCTCTTACTTCCAATTCAGCCTTTAGTTCTGCCACCTTCAACTCCATTAATGTAGCACCTGTTTTTAGCGACATTTTCACTTCGACTTATTTAGGTCCAATTTATATAGTCTCTTATTTATTTTTCAAATTAATCACTAATTTTAAAGTTCACTATTCATCATCTTTATTAGTTGTTTTATCTAATGTCTACTAACTAAATAATGTCTAAATTAATGCAGTTATTAAATTTAAGTTCACTCTGTATTTTACATCCCTAGACCTGACACCAATGTAACGTTTTTCTGGTTCGTAGTGTGAAATCACGTTATTTATATCTACTATGTATTTCACTATTATTTATATATATCACATCATCATCAGCATTCACTCGCTAACGAGTATGAATTATTCCAACTCAGGGATTTCTGTTGTCAACTCTAAGATGACTTAACAGACCGATCCTCGACCCGCAAACCTTGTCACAAAATTGACACACCCAATCACCACCATCTACCGGCTGTTGTAGGTGCGCTGCCCCATCGATGCGTTCTCTCTCCTTTCGATGCTGTCTCTTTGCATCCTCATGTCGTCGACGCTGCTCTTCAAACACTTGATGACGCTCGTAAAGAACATGCCTCCATCTCGGTCGGGCGTTCGCGTCTGCTCCGTTTCTTCTGCAGGCTGGTAGAGAATCTGTGTTTTCTTTATATTCAGTTCAAGCCCGATACTCCTCTATGTGCTGTTAAAGGCATTTAGTATATAGGGTGAGTCACGAGGAACTGTACATACTTCTACCATAAGTAGAGGCACATTAGGGGATCATCAAATGACCATTAAAAACTGTCTCCTTGTTTTCATTATTAATATACAGGGTGAATTCTGGATATTCACCAAAACAATGTTTCGTCATATCTTTTCAACGATTAAGTCGATTTATCTAATTTTTTTATAGAAGTGTGTATTGGTGCCTGGCAACTAACTGACATATTCAGAATTGAGAAAATCCAGGTCCGTCTTCAAGAAAATTTGTGGGACTGCTTCATATTCAACACTTCACCCTGTATATGATTTTTCAAAAATCTGATATAATTTTTTCAGAGGGCATAAATGGACAGTTAGACCTGGGTATTTGAATTTTTTGTTACACTCACCTCACATTTCCAATTAAAGATTCATTTTAGAGCCAAATTAACACTTTGACTGCCACGTCGTATTCACTGGAGGGTCGCTAAGGCCACGCGTTTTTTTATAATAATATAATAGTGCCTAAGTAATAAAATTATCAATAAAATATTTAACTTTTATCAAAAGTCGGCGCTAAAATTATTTTATCATAGCCCCACGCCTCGCTAAACAATATCCCATAAGAAATTCACGTAAATCGTGCTACTCTAACATACACACGGCGCAATATTCATGATCGCATGTGGTCTAGGCTACTGCGTATACTCAAAGATACACACGGCAGTCAAAGTGTTAACTAACTTTTTCCCCCGTAACAGACATAAAACAGATACAAAATGTTTGTAATAACCTAGTTTTCTTATTTGTTTGAGGAAAACTCATGTGTCTAATTATTTTAATCGGAATTAAATGAACAAGCCAGAGAAGTGTTTATTCATAAATTAAGAAATAAAATAAAAAACAATAACCAAACAATAAAACAGTATTAACAATGTGGAACAAAGTAAAAAACAATTTATCAAACATTACGATTATAAAATACAACAGCTCACTAACGCAGAATTATTCACTGTTAATATTATCAGAAATGACCCATTGACAATCAGAAAATCCATTACACATTTAAACATTCGTCAAGAAAAGTGTATTAAGGCAGATGGATTTCATTTTGAACATCTTTTATAATCGTAATGTTTATTAAATTGTTTTTTACTTTGTTCCACATTGTTAAAATTGTTTTATTGTTTGGTTATTGTTTTTTATTTTATTTCTTAATTTATGAATAAACATTTCCCTGGCATGTTCATTTCATTCCGAATAAAATAATTAGACACGAGTTTTCCTCAAACAATAAGAAAACTAGGTTATTACAAACATATTTTATCTGTTTTCTGTCTATTACGGTTGGAAAAAGTTACATACAGGGTGAATTATTGGGATGAACCAGATATGCCAGATTTTTAAATCCGGCCCTGTAATTCAATTCAAATTATGGTATTTACCATACTGGAGCGCAGTGTGTGTCGTTTCTGTCTATTTTGAAGATTTTTTTTAAATAACTAAACATTATTATACAGTAAGATACTTCATCAATGCCAGTTTTCAATTAGGCTCTAAAATGAATCTTTAATTGGAAATGTGAGGTGATTGTAACAAAAAATTCAAATACCCAGGTCTAACTGTCTATTTATGCCCTCTGAAAAAATTATATCAGATTTTTGAAAAATCATATACAGGGTGAAGTGTTGAATATGAAGAATATGAAGCAGTCCCACAAATTTTCTCGAAGACGGACCTGGATTTTCTCAATTCTGAATATGTCAGTTAGTTGACAGGTACCAATACACACTTTTATAAAAAAATGAGATAAATCGACTAATCATTGAAAAGATATGACGAAACATTGATTTGGTGAATATCCATAATTCACCCTGTATATTAATAATGAAAACAAGGAGACAGTTTTTAATGGTCATTTGATGATCCCCTAATGTGCCCCTACTTATGGTAGAAGTATGTACAGTTCCTCGTGACTCACCCTGTATATTGAAGATCCTCTTCTGTATGAGCTAGGACAACGTTGTCATCCGCTTATTGTAGCTCAATGACTGACGTGGATACGACCTTAGTTCCAGCTTGTAGTTAACGAAGGTTGAAGAGTCCGCCGCCATCAAATCTGTAGACGATCTCTATTGCCCCCGGTAGTTCATCCTTAACAAGTTGAATGACCGTTCCCACAAACATCGAAAGCAAGATTGGTGCAATGGCACAACCCTGTTTTACGCCAGTTGTTATTGGAAAGGGTTTTCCGGGTCCGTTGCTGTTGAGAACTGCTGGTTTCATATCATCGTGAAGGAGTCGAAGTATCTGCATGAATTTATGGGGACATCCGTTGAGCTTCAATATCTTCCACAGAGCCTCACGGTTAACATAGTCGAACGCCTTGACAAGGTCTATAAACCCCATGTATAGAGAACGATTTTGCTCCCGTGACTTTTCCTGTATTTGCCTGGCACTGAGTATCAAACCCCTGTTGGGTCTAAAACTATATTGTGTTTCTGACAAGCACACTTCCGAGAGTGGGAGGACGATTGGACAAAATTCTTGCAAGAACCTTTCCGGCGATGGAGAGGAGTGAGATACCATGGTAGTCTCCACATGCGGACCTATCCCCTTTCTTAAATATAGTGACAATTGAGGCATCTCGCATTCCAGCAGGCACGGTTTTGGGAGTTCCATATTTTGGTTATTAGAACATGAGAATGTTCCAATATAACAGGTCTTCCTTCTTTAAAAAGCTCAAGAGATATGTCATCAGAGCCAGCTGCTTGGTTGTTTTTGAGTTGTCGAATAGCTTTATCAACTTATTGCAGAGAAGGTACATCTCTTAGGCGTTGTTGGGTTGGTCTATGTGGCAACCCATCGAGTGTTGCATGATCAATATTCGTGTCCCTGTTTAGTAGTTCCTGAATGTTCCCTCCACCGGGAGCCAATTGACGTGTAATCCCTTAGAAGTCGAAAGCCTAGTTATGGTTTGCAGTGGGTTAGACTCTGTGCAGGGGGACCGTGAATGGTCTTACTGGCCATTTGTTGCATTTTGATCGATTTAGTCGTCCACCACTGATTCTACAATTCAGTTCTTCGTTTCACTTCAGACATCGCCATTTGAAGGAGACGCTTTTTCACATCAGTTCAACTGAACAGAGAAGTGAGGCTAAGCTGTGCTAATTTAGCGGACTCGCAATAATTGTTCTACTCCTTGGATTTCAAGAACAGCCGCCAAGCTGATCTAGATAAATTTTTAAAAATGGTAAATGTTTTATCTAAATAAAAAGTGATCGATCGGTGGAGTAGTAGTTTCTAATAAATGCACGTGTTCTAAGGTATTCCGAAAAAAAAACACGGAAGATGTTTGTTGAGGACATTTTATTAAATGAAAACCATTGATTTTCTTCCTAATATTCAGGATGTCATTCATTCAGATATATTAATTCTTGTGATGTCCTAAACCTTGAATTAATCAACCAATCAAAGCCAAAATAGAAGGGGATGGAATTGTTATGATTTTTTTTTATTAAATGGCTTTTAGATGCCAATTACTCATTTAATTTTGAGCCGTTATTGTGCTCAAATTTGTTGCAATTAAATCGTTAAATTTTACTTTTTAGCAGCGTCCATAGGACTTTTTCTAGTATATAACCAGCAACATAAATACTATAAAAGGGCAAATAATTATTATACTTAACCACATAATGTTTTCTTTGATTTAGTATTGTTCGTGAATTGCGACTCAAGAACCTTGAAGACCTATATTTGTAATACATAATATTGACGGCTGCAGCATATCACCACATTAAAGATATCTGTTCTTGTCGGTATATAACATTGAGTGAAACGATAATGTATCGAAGGAAATTACCCCATCGGAAAATTTCATAGCTGACATTGATCGATGTATTATTAAAAACAGTTTTCCACATACCAGCTCTCAGATGCATTTCATAATACATTGGCTGTGCACCTTAATTTAATGGTCTATGAACAACATTATTTTACATAATCTGTAGTAATTAAGTACAATTTTTCCTATTCTATTTTAGTTATATTTCAAAGGGCATTTAGATCGGTTTTGTGAAAAACATTATTGTATATCATCAGCTTTTAGAACCATTAACGCTTTAATGTACCGTATACGCGAAGTGTTGTTAAGCCAAATGCATCATTAAATGCGTAAAAACGAATCACCTTTTTCAATGTGTGTAGATGTTTCTTGTATTCATTTTTTACCTTGTCCACACTACTTTTAATTTTGTGCTTCGAATGTGATCCATTGATTCAAGTCAACTGTGTAGATTTACCTATATCACAAGTGAGTTTTTACGAAACTTACATAAGTCGAACGGAACAAGATTAAAGTGTGCAACCTGCTTGACGAATTCTGTTAGGCAGTCTCAAAACGTGGGTAAAATTTCCCATATGCCTGACCGAGATAGTAACAATTATTCAACAACGACCAGCAGCTTCATGACAAAGCTCGCGCTCTCTTAGAATCTCATTTAGTGATAATGCGACAGTGATAAATATTCAAAAACTCACCGAAATAAAAATTCATCGAAAGTATGAAACACATCTCATTAACTTCCAACAAACCTCCAAATTAATTAGAAGAGTACCGAAATTTAAGACAGGTTTTCTGTTGTTAGGTGAGCCTATAATAGTTAGTATTGAATTTCAATCTGAATGAAAATATCAAGTGATGACTATCTCTGGGACGCAGCTACAATCGAATATATACTCCTCAGAACTATTTGAAATATCCACAACGTATACTGAATAGATCGTGATTGGAAGCCTGTCTCGCCTGAAATTCCACCTTCAATTGAGCTAGTTTGCTGCTGTAGGTATGCAGCATAATAACGAATTGTTTGATTATTTTGAATCAGAAAATTACCTCTATTATTGTGCTTTCATTGTTGTGATGATGTGCAATATTTCATTATTTTCTTTTCTTTAAATGATGCATACAATGTTATATTGTTGTTATGCTTTCGGTGCTTGGTGGCATTGAGAGTACCGGATATATTTTTTTCAGTGATTTTAAACTTAATACAAGCATGGTAGCTCTTTGTTTGAAAATGTTTCTTAAAGAAATGCGTTACTAGATGCGCGAGGTTATTTGTATATAACAATACATCAGATATTTTGTAGTTGGATCAATGAGGCGCAGGCGAGTGCTGTAAACCATCAAAGTAGTTATTACCATTACAGCAGGTTTATTTACGACAATAACAAGAAGTCAAATAATATAAATATTTAAGTTATAATACTTGATATTGCTTAATAAGGATATGTCAGAAGTGTATGCAAGATTAATAACTCACTTTCGTGAGTTTTTAAAATAGAACTCACGCTGTTTGATTATGGATGCTATAACTGTTCAAAAGTAATGGATGGCCTCGAAGTGTTGTGCATATATATATACTCAGCCGTCAGCGGCAGCGATTGTTTGATGATGCTTATGAGCATCTACGAACATCATAAAGCTCTGGCGAGTAGGACTCCTATTCAAGGGAGATACTAGTGTTGTCTAAAAATAACATGTACCGCCACCCAAAAGATTTGTGCAAAATAGCATCACAATTTTCAACAAGCAAGCGATTTCTTTCGTTTCGCAACAAACCAATATTGTATTTCGTGGAGCATATGTTTGGTCTCTCAGTTTGACAGAACAGTGTCTTCAATTTTGTGATGTTTTTCTATCAAGCAGCAAGCTGGGTTAATTGACATTTCTCAAGTGACAGTTTTTTGGCGTCCATCTATTAACGCGTCAGCGCCTGGTCTGTGCGATAGGATTGGTCAAGGCCGACTATTGGGTTGGGGTTATAGGGTGGATGTCGATTTAGAACTTTCATGAAACAGTTATTGGTGACTAGCGAAGGCGCATCTATCTGTGGCAATCAAATTTGTAATTAAACGTAGAAAAGCCGTTTTGTACCCCAAGTTTTGTGAAAGGGATAATGAGTGCAAGTTTATGATTAGCGGAGTCCTTTGGTTGAGTTTTTGAAGTATATAACGGCGTGGATTTTTGGAATATCCGTGGAATATTATAGATATAATATAGTACCAAGGCCGCACCCCTGTGAGGGATTATTGTACGCTATTTTGATTAGATGTATCTTAGTCTAGGTAAAAAGGAATTTGATTACTGAATATCCCGATATTGATTGGTGCTTTGATGTTTTTTTGATCACCAGTACTTCAACGATAAGGATCGTTGCATAACAGCAAGATGGTGTTGTATATGTCGTGAGTTTTTTTGCGATTGGGACCACTCCCTTGTTGAAGTTTTTGTGGAAGAGACCCTACTAGAACATATATTTTGTACATTATCTATATTGTTTTAGTGTTAATTAATCGGTATATAAAGTTAATTATTAATATTACCGGTATGTTTCCTGCAGTGTTTCCACATTTGAGTTAACAATTTCAAGATTAGAGATATCAATTTCAAGCATAGCTTGAGAGTTGCAAGCATAGAAATAAGGATTTCGAGAATTTGAAGTTTGATTTTGGGTTTTGGAATGTCATAAACACTTGGTTTGGACTGTGTACGGTTTTAGAAGTGTTTCCTTTCGTGAAAAATCGCAAGCGATCACGAGCCGACCGTATTTTTTGGTTAGCAAGCTGATTTGAGTCAGAACCCCGACACGTCATTCCAGAAAAGTGCAATTTATTTTTTTTTTTAATTGATTAATTAAATGCGTTAATGAATTTTTCTCGAGTCAGTAATAATTCTAAATTTAAACTACTATAGTGCAGTCGATAATATTTATAATTATACTTACATACCTGCATAGTAGGATAACAATATTGTTATTGTGTGACTGAGTTGTGTGCTCAGTGGTATTAAACAAATGGGCTTATGAATATACCATAGTTTGCATCTCTGACGTTACGACATGTACTATTTTTTTTTCTAAATTTTGATTTAATCTAGATTTCCATCGACTTAATCTATTTTTTTTTACTAACTTCTGAAGTCATTCTTTGATTTTATAATTAGCATTTTTATTTAACCTAGATTTCAATAATTTAATTTATTTTCAAATAATATTTACAATAATTATTTCTCTGTTATAAATAATTTTTTATTTTATTTTTCTTTAAAATATATTATGACACAAGATATTGTTTTATGAATTTATCGTTGATTATTTTGACGTCTGTCCCGATTTAAATCACAAGCGTGGTTTACAATTCCCCAGAACGACATCGGTGCCTACAGTGTAAATGAAATGTTGCCGCCCTAATTAAAACAATTTTATTGTGAAGGTAATATATATTTGTATATCTACCCGTCCCGTCTTCACTGTCTAAACGCTAGATCGAAGCAGCCACTGGCGCACCTAGCATTTTTTTTATTATTGAAATCGGAACTCAAAATTCTTTAAAAAGAAATTAATCGTTCGGAGCGATTTGTAAATATTTATGTAAAGTAAATGATAATTTTTTTAGAAGAAATATAGATATGAGTAGTTACTTTAATTTTTATTTTATTAGATTTAAATTCAGGGACACTTGTTTCCGAAACGTCTCTACTGTAACCATTTTGGAATTAGCGGAATTATGTACATTCAGTAAGAATACTAATGTTATAGCTCAGTCCGAATGAATCCCAATATGCTATTCCAAATTGTTATGGTTCGATTCAAGTTTTACGAGCGGTTTCAAATAAAGAAGAACAAACAAAGAATATCATCTTGAATAATAACAGAATCAAATTATTATATGAAACAAACAAACAACTAAAATAAGCTTTATTAATCTGTATTGAAGTAATGCAAAATTACTTACCATTATACTCTTGGATCACTTTTATTTAAAAGAAAATATTTAATTGGTTGACCCTTTTGTCAATAATTTATCGAAAACTTTATTAGAAATAAAACGCATTAAAATGTCGGCTAAAATCAACTAATTTAATAATTAAAACTAATTAAAGAAATTTTATAACAACAAGAAATAAATATGTATAAATAATAAAAGAAAAAGAATAAAACAATTAAGCGATAATGAAAATTTAAAAGAAAATCTTAGTCATTACTTGGACTACTTAAAAATAGGAAAATTAATATAATATCGAATAATTATATTAATTCCTGTACGAAACTTTAATATACTATTGAAAACAGAATTTATTTCAATTACTAAAAGAAATAACTTTAAACTTTATATAAAAAAAACTGATTAAACAAAAAGGCCTTCAATTAAAAGAATATCAAAACTTCGGAACTTTATACAATTCACTACTTCAGAATAAGAAAGAAATGGACTCAGTCTTTATACAGATACTTTAAAACATAAAGAAAACTAGAAAATAATTCTTGATTTAAAAATATACCAAGTCCAAAAGAAATAAAAAGATTTAATTTAACCTTTATACAATTAGAGAAAACACTTCTTTACTCAATCAAGGCTAGCACGATTCTAATCTTAAAGTCCTTTTGCCTTTCCAGAATTCCTCATAAAAATCCCCTAGCAGGTAATACAGAATGAAATAGGCCAATATATAATATACCCCAATACAGATACATTTACAGGGTGAGAACATTAAAAAATAAGATACATTTTTATTTGTATGTCGACTTTAATAAAGATTCTTGAGTTTGGAGTTCGCGACTGGACAAAAACCCATAATTTTTTTATGCGCCCATTATATATATTATTTTGATATGGGAAACCGTGACGCCTTCCAACTAGCTTTTTGTATATAATCAAAAATGTTCGACATTTAATTTACATGAAGTCATATCGAAAGTTTTGAGTGATCACACTGTAACCACAACATCTGGTTATCTTCTCAATACATGCTTTTATCTTTGGGCTCACCCATAAACATAAACTGTATATTCTCGATTAGAAAAAAAGGTTGTTCTCTTAGATACGTCACAATTCCTTTAATAATAATAAAATAAAAGATAATAATTGTATTACTTGCAGATGGTGTAAAACCCATATCAATAGACGATAAGATAAATAGAAAATATACCCTTAAACTTTATGACTCCCAAACTAATATAAACTATAAAACTCCGACATAACCACAGGCAGGACAAAAGTAAATTCCATTACTCGTCCGTCTTATTACACTACTAGTAGATGCCTAAGGTAAATTTAAAACCAATTTGTAGGTATAGATAATTTTAGGTGATTATAAAAATATATTATTTGGATGAATATTTGTCTTGAATAATTGCTTTTCACAAAAACAAAAAACTTGTTGGAAGTGGTGCAATATCCAAAGGTAACTGACTACAAATATTAAAATATATTGTATATTAAATATTAGCTTATGCCGCTCGTGTGCGGGATCGGTTAAATGCTGAGAAATCTACTTGTGGCTCGTCCCATTATGCAATAAAGTACAGAGGATCTTTTTTGCTGGTATTTTTCTGAATGTTATATATTCTTGTGATATTACTATTATCATTACTATTATTGCACTACAATCAATTTTATGTACAATTTAGGAAATCAACTTATTTATTTAGTACCTAGGTATATAGTATTTCGATGTCGCATGACTTATAAAGTCAAAGTTTTTGTAATTTACTGATTTTATTTTTAATATTTACGGACGAACCTTGTTTTATTTGACATATCACAAGTAATACTACAATCAAATAAAACTATATAGTATTATTCGTAAATATCAATATCAGACTTTGTACGCTATTCTGATATTTCGTACAATATTTATTTCAAGAGTCTAAGTAAAATATTTTTTTGAAAAATAGAATATCTAGTAATTATAAATATAATATAAGATATGGCAGTTGCTTACAGAATCAAAATGCCATTGACTTTAGAAAAAAATAAACTACTCCGAAAAAACAAGAAATTACCTTAATAGGTACTATATTTTCATTCATTCATTTCATTATTATAGTCTTTTTCCCAAAGACTTGAGGACTTGTCAGACTGAAAGAGAATTAAATAGGAAAATAGTAAATATAGGTAAATTTTTTGACTGCGTTAGGTTCAGTTACACGCATTTAAAGTATTGCAACTTTTTAAAGGTATTTAAAGTTAAATTAAGCTTCGAAATTTTTTGATAACCGTGAAATTTTTACAAACCTACTGATTTCAAATAAAATATCAACAATGCTGCTACTTAGTTCTAAAAATATAATTAAAAATGGTGAGGAATCGCACCCTATATTATTTGAACTTTTTTAACACAAATGAACTTCTCTATAACTTCCATCTAAGAATTTTCTACTGTGTTACCAGTATTATACATATAGTTTATTTTTTATTAGTCTTTCAATGTATATATGTTGTAACGTAATAAATAATTATTTGACGTGTGGCTGTACAGCAGAAATATAAGCAAATTGATGACAAAATAACAAATTTCTAATAGAAGACCCCAGTGGGGATTGCTAACAACCTTAATTTCTCAGTACGTTGCGCCTAATCAACTAAATGTAAATGTATATATCCTCATATAAATATGAGGCTCTATAGCCTACTATTAGAATGGTTTAAAGATGTAGTTAACAATTTTGTTTTTGTTACAGGTATGACCTATTAAGTTGCAATCGTTCACAGATTAAGGTATGTAATAACTATTTTTAGGTAGCCGTCAATTTTAATATCACTGAAGATATGTTGAGCTTTATTTGATGTCTAAACTCCTTAAGGTTTGGTTTATGTTTATTTATACAACAGATTAAGTTGAAAATAATAATATTTTATTGACGGTAAAAACAAGTTTACAAAAACTTACAAAATCATATTATGCATTAAGAAACACAACCAATAAAATAAACAACAATTATCTACGACAAAGAGATGTTTTTGGCGACATCTAGTGTGAGCAGGCAATATGTCCGGTGAAACACAGTTTACAAACGATTGCCAGGACGAGAAGCATCCACTCCATCATATCCTATTTCCAACACTAGATACGCCCGATTCCCTTGCGGGAGGATTTATTCATGAATTGCTTGTTACATAAAGTAACAAGACTGTTGGAAATTTGTTTCACACAACCATGCTTTCCCCAGACGAGCCGTTTTCTTGATCCACAACTCATCCGTGGTTATCGGCAGGCACTAAAAGTCTTGTTACTTTATGTAATCAATTCATTAATAAAGCCTTCCGCAAGGGAGTCTGGCGTATCTAGTGTTGGCAATAGGATATGATGTGGTTGATGCTTCTCGTCCGGCCATCGTTTGTGAACTGTGTTTCACCGGGCATATTGCTTGCTCACAATTATAGATGTCGCCAAAAACATATCTTTGAGATACATCATCTCTCGTGCTAGTATAAGCTCTTCGTAAATGTTGGAAATTTGGTTCACACTGCCTTCCTATCACCACTGATGAGTTGTGGATCAACGAAACGGCCCGCCTGGTGGGAGCATGGTAATGTGAAACAATTTCCAACATAACTAAAAGTCTTGTTGCTTTATGTAACAAGCAATTCATTAACCATTATCTACATTTCGACACCTCCAACGAAGACTGTCGTAACTCAGTTTTTGGTTAAATTGAGTTATCATAAGATTCATCACTATCAGGTGTATATTTTTGATGTGGGAAAGTGTCGTATCTCTGAAGACAATAGTAGGCAACCAGAAATATATATTAAAAATATCGTAAGTTTCTTGGTGAATAAAACCTACGGCGAATATAATCGTATATTGAGTTACTATGCTCTTCGCCGTAAAATATCTCGCAAGGGTTGAATCTATGTCAAGATACTACTATTTTCTTCGTACTTGTTATTAGTTTTCGAGGTTCAGGGATTTCTGTTGTGAACCGAGATGGCTCAAAAGACCGATCGTCGAGCCGCAAATCCTTTCACAAAATTGACACACCCAATCACCACCATTCACCGCTGTTGTAGCTGCGCTGTCCCATCGCTGCTGTCTCTTCGCATCGTCATTTTGTCGACGCTGCTCTTCAAAAACTTGATGACCCTCGTAAATGGTATGCCACCATCTCGGTCTGTCGTTCGCGATCTGCTCCCAGTTGTTCTTCACGTCTAAGCCACACTTCCTCGTGTTGGTCTTAAGAACATCCTTGTACCTCTTTTGCTGCCTGATTTCATGAGCTGACTTTAAGCTGTGAATAAAGGATTTTATTTGGAAGGCGTTCCGCTGGCATGCGGATTACGTGGCCAGTACATCGCAGCTGTTGCCGGACAATCATCGCCTCAATGCTATATATTTGTTTCGGCATCCTCTAGAACCCTGATGTTTATTCGTCGGTCCTGCCATTTAATTCCACGAATTCTTCTAAGACATCGTTGATGGTAGTTCGCTAGGGTTTTTAAATGCCTCCGATAAGTGGTTCAAGACAGCTTTACGTAAGGGCATTATACACTCGCAGCTTAGTTCGAACGTCGATGTTATGATTATCGAAGACGCTGGACCTCAGTCGGCCAAAAGATGCGCTTGTCCGTCTTATACGATGCTCAATTTCATCGTCGATATTTTCGCTCACCGCGCGAATGCTGCCGAGGTAAGAGAAACTCTCGATGTTCTGAAGTTGTTAACTCCAATATGTGGTGGGACAGCTACAGTGTTTGGTGCAGGCTGCTCGAGAATCTGTGTTTTCTTTATATTCCGTTCAAGCCCGATACTCTTGTATGCGCTGTTAAATACATTTAGTATATATTGAAGATCCCCTTCTGTATCAGCTAGGACAACATTGTCATCCGCGTATTGAAGCTCAATAACTGATGTGGATACGATCTTCTCAGCTTGCAGTCTACGGATGTTGAAGAGTCCATCAAATCCATCTCTATTCCCCCCGGAAATTGATCCTTAATAAGTTGAATGACCGTTCTCCCACAAACATCGAAGACAAGGTCGGTGCAATGACAAAACCCTGTTTTACGCCAGTTGTTATTGGAAAGGGCTCTCCCGGTCCGCTACTGTTGAGAACTTCTCCGTTCATATTATTGTGAATGAGTCGAAGTATCCGGATGAATTTCTGGGGACATCCGTTGAGCTTCAATATCCTCCAAAGAGCCTCACGGTTAACGGAGTCGAACCCAATTCCCACAATGTATCACAATTTTTATTCCTCCTTAAAATATAAAAAAGACCACATAATGAGACTTTCAAGTTACGACAAGGAAGAAGATTCCGACTATTAAATCACTAAATAACTTAAGTTTTATATTCAGATATGTTTATTTTTTCAAATTTCAAATTTGTTTCGGTAAATTTTATATGCAAAATTGGTGATATCTTTTATTATTTAACATATTCGTCCGACGAAAACTGTAGTAACTCAATCAAAAACAAATAACTAATATCAAAAAAGAATATATTTTTTCATAATATGTCTTAATTTTGAAGTTTAAATCCAAAATCTACCCCACGGTAAGAATTTTGTTTAGATTCGCTTCGATTCATTTTGCAAGTTTTCCAGTCAAAATTTCAAATACGATTATCTCAGTTTCAACAAAAATGAGTTACGACAGTCTTCGTTGCAGGTGTCGATTTGTACATTACAAATTTTTTATCAAATACTAATTCAACGCATCAAGTGTTGAATTGAATACACCAGAATCTTTCAAATGTGGATCTCAAAGTCTCAAACATATCTTGATAACGAGTGAGCTTCTACGGAACAACCAATAAAGATTTCTACAGCACGACTGGAAAATCTACTAGAGAATTAAGAATTTCGTAGAACATTGTAATATGCGCGGTTTTTCCATTTTACACAGGTAATCTAGCTTTCCACACCGATCTCCTTCTTAAAATTAATAAATCTTAATATACGAGTATATAGTGTGTATACGATATGCGAGTTTAAATAAAATTTAAATACTATAAAATCACTTTGGGTTCTTCCCATAAAACCTGATATAAGTTCTTTAGAATTTTATAGACAGTGTTGGTATTTTAAATTAATCAGAAGTGTTAAGTCCTGAATGAAATACATCACATTTTATTGTTGGCGCGTCGCGACCGAGTGATAAAAACTACTTCTATTCAAGGACGAATAGGGTGTTTATAATAATTGTTTCTATTAATAATTTTTCCGCTATTACTATGATTATCATAATTAATTGTTTATGATTTTGTAATATTCTAATACCTACTACAGGGACTCAAGCCAAAGTGTGGTATAGTTGTCTCACAGATCGTTTCCTCTACTGGAAGAGGGCTGGCAGGTTACGTGAAAATTTAATTCGCTCGTTCGATTAACTGAACAATTATTATTTTTCTATTATCGGATAATACCCATTTACCCACATTGACGTTTAAATAAATTTATTACCCAACCCAACACCATTTTTACATCAAATTTGAAACAAAACAAAAAAAGCTACATGTTTGTAAAGAGAATCGAATTACTTTTAAAACATCGCAGCAATTAATCCCTGTGCCATTTAAGGATGTTGAAGGAATACCACGCCGTGTATATTTACTAAAATGTCCCCCTTGGGAAAACAATCGACGCCGGTGTCCGACTTTTACTCGAACCACCTGGTATGAATTTGGCATTAAATATGAACTTTATAATCAATCAATTAAACACAAATAATTATAATTGTTGATTGATTAAGCAGCGAGATTCCGTTTAATTAATTAATTTATAATTGGTTGCCAACTAGACAAATTGGTTTCGTCTAATTAGTTATTAAATAATTCAATATGTCGGAAAAAGGTGATCGGCAGCAACACACATTTGTTCGTGTGTGATAGGTGTAGTCGATTTTCTTCGTGACTATCTTGCCTTGACCGCATCTACTGCTTTACAAAGGGGTGCCCGTGAACCCCTTGTGACTTTGCTCTAGTCGATTTCAATTGTGTTTTAGCCTTGTTGCATCCATATTCATGGAATTATGTTCTTCCGTCGTCCCACGAGCATTACTTCTCATTCCAGCTATTTCTTCATCCCACTTTTTCACTTTTGAGGGATTTCTTTCTGGAATTGCCATGTCAGAGCACATTTTTACCCTTTCTATTAGATCTTCAGCAATTTTGATCGCTTACTCCTCACACTGTATCACAAAGCTCTGTACGAAGATTTCCTTTTTTTTTTTGTTTGCCTATTACCAGCCCTGTCACGGTTATACTCCTTAATGCTTATTGTCGCTATACGTCCTCCATCGATTTTAATAAACTTGAGATACAGATATCAATATTTGTCGAAGGTCGGGGTATTAGCGATGCCGATGGCTACGTAGTGTTCCGCTATCAGGTACTACTCCCCGCACTGTCATCTGTCGCGGTTACAGCTCCTTATTCAGTCTCAGCGTTGAAGTCCTTTGACATGATGACTTGTGACTTATTGTATTGTTTCAAGCTGGCGCTTAGTATTTCGATACTGCAGATAAAAATATCGATTGCCACATTGGGTAGGAAATAACATAACAATATCGCCTATCTACACCCATACAAATCCCAGTCCTCTTCCTATCGCAAGCACACATAGTTTACTATTTATGAGTTTCACAGAGGTATCAACCTTCTCGTGATTCAACCACTTCTCTTTGTTAGCCAGATCATTTTAGGTTCGCTAATGATAAGGGCATCCACGTGTTCTTTCAATTTTCAATGCCGTACTCATGAGGAGGTCGTGGGCGACTCTGCATCGATTTACATTCGTCTGTAGCACTTTAATATTACAGGTTAGCCTTCGATACGCTCACCGTCCGTTGGGCTTCCTGCAAAGGTTGCAAAGCAACCACACCAGTATTCGGGTCTTTAGGTTGCGATCTTTGTTTGCATGTCTTGTGTCTTCCATAGTATTCGCAGAGCGATTTTTTGCTCCACATCGTCTGTCTCCGAACTGATTTTTTTATCTTCACATATCGGACAGGCAGCTCCGTAGTTAATTTAGCAGTTAGATGGCCAAGTTTTCCGCCTCGCCTGTACGGTCCGGTCCTGCATTTGCCGGCAATGTGTCTTCCTTCATCCGCCGAAATCTGTACCTTAGATTCACACCAACGTATCCTAACAGATACCAATGTTCTATGTATTTGAACAGCACTTTTTCCTAGTTTGATGGTAGCATTTTGCTTGTATGAAGGTCGCATTGACGTCATTTGAACATCTTTGGTTTAATTTGTAGGGCTTGAATGCCAGCCGTTTTAACCTCAGGTCCGTAGCTGCAACATCTATCATCTTAATGTTAATAAAATATAAACTGTGAAAAAATAAAAATTGGGAATCATAAATTAATTTGATCATATTATCTAAATCACGTATTTCGTTTCGGCTACTATAAAAGAATTATTGTAGAAAATAGTTTTGATAGGCTTAAAGTATTATATTTACGTATAAATTCAAATAATAAAAAAATAGGTTGGTTTGGTTCATAAATCGCAGTAATAACTAAATTTTCTGTGCTTTCATCCAAAGAAAAATGTCTCAAATAAATGTAATTGGTGTACCAAAAAGTGTTTCGATTGACAATGGTTTAGCAATGTATAGAGTGTATTCTCACTCGAGAATGGAACTTGTTCACAGGTTTTATTACCTATGGAATTGAATCCAAACCTTGCCTTTTGACATCAATTCTTTTCGTTTGTTATACAGATAAATAAGATTTTTTTTTTACTAATTTTTGTAATTTATTTTGGTATATGAAACAATCTTCTGTCTCAGTAACTAGCCCGAATGCGGTATTTTAGATAGGCATGCCTAGCTTAGGTACACAATATGTAGTTATGTATATACAGTAGCTCAGGGACCCTGTATATATTATTTTTTATTATTAATTTAAACCTAGGTTAACAGTTTCCTAATGTTGCTTATTTATATTTTGTTATCGGCAATATTTTAGTGATTTTCTTTTTTTGGTTTCATGTGCATCCCAATAGTTTTTCAGAGAAACGATATTCCTACCTACAGTCATCATCATCAGCATTCACTTGCTAACGAGTATGAATTATTCCAACTCAGGGATTACTGTTATGACCCCTAACATGGCTAACCAGTCCGATCCTAGAGCCACAAATTTTGTCACAAAACTGACACACCCAATCGCCACCATTTGCCGGCTGTTGTAGGTACGTTGCCCCATCGATGGGCTCGCTCTCCTTCCGATGCTGTGTCTTTGCAACCTCATGTGGTCGACGCTGCCCCTCAAAGTTGATGGCCCTCGTACATTGTACGCCTCCTTTTTTGGCGGTCGTTAGCGATCTGCTCCAAGTTGTTCTTCATATCTAAGCAACACTTTTTTATAGTGATCTTAAAAACACCCTTGTACATTTTTTGCTGTCCTCCCCGATTTCGTAAGCCGACCTTTAACTGTGATTCTCTTTGAAAGGCGTTTTAAGTGGGCTGTCCATCGCAGCTGGTGCGTGACAATCATAATAAAATACCTCAATGCTAGTTGTCTCAGCTTCCTCCAGAACGCTGATTTTTGTACGTCCGTCCTGCCATTTAATTCGAAGAATTCTTCTAAGACATCTAGGGTTTTTAAATGCTTCCGATAAGTGGTCCAAGGCTCACATCGATAATTGCGTTCGACGCGAGAATACTGCCGAGGTAAGAGAAACTCTCAATGTTCCGAAGTCTGTCTCAGTTAACTCGAATATATGGTGGGACTGCACAGTGTTTGGTGCAGGCTGGTAGAGAGTCTGTTCCTACATACAGTAGAAACAACGTATCCGTGCCAAAATTTATTTCGAAAATCGGTCTCCGTGGTTATGCCATGTCGCACCATTCGTAATTTTTTCGCTTGTCAATATAGAGGTTATTTGGAAGTGCGGCTACAAATCCTTTTACGTCTCTTAGACGACGCTCGCAGCAATTGGATATTCGCTGGGTCCCTACTTGATTGATTTAATGAGTTCGTAATTTTATTGATGGTTTGCAATATACTTTGCGGAAAAAATACCTTTAATCCAAGATTATTTCTCCACCAGAATTCACCTTACAAGAAGGACAGTGTCTCATTGAACTCTCTTGCTTTGCAGCCTTAAAACAAAATAGCAAATATCGCTCAAAAGTACATGTAGAGTAATAACGGAGAGTAGCAGTGTCAAGCATTATTCCTTGCATTGAAGCTCCTCCATCCACCACATTGATTGTTTCCCATATTTCTTTAATAATAATATATTATTGTGGGTTACGTTAATAATAAACCTATGTGGCCTCAGTTTGTGGTACGTTGTTTTAATATCGAGTAAAGCGCCGCGCCGTGACAAAATAAAACACAGGTAATTTCGCCGCTACTTGAAAAGTTTGGGAACCTCTGGATTAGGCAGAGTTTCTCTTTTCATGTTTCTGTAAAGTTAACATCAATTCGAAAATTAAAAATATAATTTTGGTAGTAATTATTTTTTCATTATCATTATAAGCCATTAAAATAATTAATTACTTTTTGCTTACTCATAGTCTGTATTTCACTATTCATCCTGTTTCCTCACTTTACTTTAATGAACTGATGTTAATTTTCTATATACGTACAGAATAACTCGTTATATATTCATTAATTTTCTCAGCCTATCTGGCCCTAAAATAAGAAAGATAATGGAGGTTTAAAAAAAACAAAATAATTTTTTGATTTCTTTATATTAACTTATAAAATGCTTTACAGAATGCGATCATTAATAATAGTACATTAGATTTATTTATTCAATAAAATAAAAATATTAGAAACATATTTCGACATCTATCTGAAAATAATCTTAAGAAGTAAAATTTAATACCTTGAAGTTTCATGTAGACCACCCTATATTTGATGATGCGAAAATTAAAGTTAAAGTAAAGTTTTCCTAAAGATATGTACCTATATCTTCAATTTTGCATGGAAAAGGCACAGATATTGGTGATAATAGAAAGTCAGCCATGAGAATCTGAGAAGACAGAATACATTTTTTTTAATTTGATAGTTACTGTCAAATAGTCTGTTGAAAATTCTTACCTAAGAGTTGGGAATTTTTCATAAAACAGTTTTTTTTATCTGTGAGTTTATAGAAAAATAAAACAATTTGAAGGCATTTTTTATTTCTCAGCAATTTTGGGAGATCTAGAGATTTTAATAAAATGGAGCAATATTAATTTGGATTTTGTGACCGGTATTGACTTGCCATGCATATCACTTAAAATAAAGCTCCCAATATTTTCATCGTAAAAAGTTATAGGGTGTTCTGCTGCCTGCTCTTTTCCTGAGGAATGACTTATCCCTCGTTATTAAAAAAGTGGCTCAAGATGTTAGGTTCAAAAGGGTTCACCACGGCAGCAACAGCTGGTGCTGGTCGTGCGGTAAATTATGAATTGCAAGAAAATTGGGCCAGCAATTCAAGGGTGCCAGTAACCATACAAAAGCCTTAAGAACTTTTATAACAAAAACGTCGGCTACTAAGGTTTTCATCTTGTCAGCACCAAAATACGGTAAGTCGGTAGTAAACTATAGCTCGATATGACAGCAAAAGAAATTTATTTTAGAATCAGTGATTTGATAAATCTATATTTAGTAAATAAAATATTTTTCTTTTCTAATTCTGTAGTTTAATTACTCCGATTCAGTCCATCGATAGACACTAAATTAACAGAAAATAAATTAAAGAAAAAAAAAACTGAAACCCAACAATCTGTTCGATAATAGCAATACCAATC
This sequence comes from Apoderus coryli, assembly GCA_911728435.2. NCBI lineage: Eukaryota > Metazoa > Arthropoda > Insecta > Coleoptera > Attelabidae > Apoderus > Apoderus coryli. Next base: position 29,364,782 of record OU452198.1, on the reverse strand, counting down.
AGTGAACGTAGAATTACAATATCAGAAACCTGACGTGATTACGATAGGCACACATTTCATAAAATCTACATAATCTTGATAAACGTTAACAGAAGTTACCTTTATTATTTTTTAATAATCATTAAATACTCAATATTTAATTGGAATGAATAAAATTCCCTTCGCTATAAGTACCAACAAATAATCAAGTTTACAATTTTAACAAAAAAAAATATCCCTCCTTGTACGTATCTAAATATAAATCTTATACATAAGATACGTACGAGTTAAGGCTGTTTGATCAGACTCCAAATATAGGTATAAGGCATTCATGATTGTGAACTTATTTCTTAATCGATTTGAAAAATTCTTTTTGGATCATAGAGAGAACACTTTAACAGCGGTTTATATAGGAATAAAAATAAAATTTCTTAAAAATTTATTTTGAGGTCAATATAAATTGCTAAGAATTTTTGTTAAAGTGTTCTCTCTATGATCCAAAAAGAATTTTCCAAATCGATTAAGAAATAAGTGCACAATCATGAATGCCTTATACCTATATTTGGAGTCTGATCAAACAGCCTTAAGCAGAAAAAATCAAACCTATGAAAATATTAAAAATGGTGGCACTCATATTCAAACAAAATATATATTGTATATAAAATTATCATTTAACTAAGTCACCACCAACCATTATAATATGATATTCAATAGATATAGAGGAGAAGGTCCGAATATGGGTCACATTTTGTTTTTACAAAATATTTTATATTATTTTTGGACTAATTAACCTGTAATTTAACAAATAAATTGCTAGAAGAATCAACTTTAAAATTATCAACACATGTTTGAAAAAATGGTTAACGTTAGATGTGTGTTTGTCAAAATTCAAAAACGTGACATTTTTAAGATTTGAGAAAAGTGCTTGAAACATGGACCACCCTGTAGAAGTAACAAAAATTCGTATTAAATTTTAAAAGATATATATTTTTTGAACGAATATGACATAGCAAAGTTTAGTACAAAAATTGCAAATATATTCGCTGCGTTCTATGTCCGCACAAGCCACATATGACACATCAAACAGCACACCCACAACTCGCCCTTGACGTCTTCAGAGAAAAGTCCTTCACAATAAATGCACGTTGCATCATCATTTTCAGGACGAGTTCCGAATACTTCCATGTCATTATCTTCATCATCAGGAATGAATATTTCATGCTCGTTATTCTCAGAATCGGAGGAATCATCAAACTTCGTCCGTTTTTGAGGTTTTTATTGCGGTTTCGGTTTTCCTTTGATCAAAGTTTTGCCAAACACATTTCATTTTCCTTTTTTATTGCTATTTTCTATGTTTTCAACAGATATTTCTAATTCGGTTTTGTATGGAGAGGACGTTATAATTTCAGACTTAGAAGAATTTTTCCCACGATTAGCTACTTTCCTTTTGATGGAAGGGAACCATTATTTAATTATTAATATTCTCGGAAAATTCAGGAGGATCATAGGAGCAACCCGGTTGGGGATTATTACTTGAACATTCCGGGTTACCGTAGGCAGATTTAGTAATTTTTTTATTATTTTCTGTTGGTGGAATAGACACAGGAGGAAAACTTTGACCTTGAGAAGTGTTGCTGATGCTAGACATTTTTTTAGAAATAGTGCATCTTTTTTAACAGCTTCCGTTTCCTCAGCAATAAAATCAGATTCACAAAAAATCTGCCTGTTGAAGGGACAAATTCCGGTTACTCGAAAACCATTGATAGCAATTTGTGCAGTCGGTGATTTTAGGAATGCGTGTGTGGTGGTAGTGACACTATTGAAATGTGATTTTCCCTGGCCAACCTAATGACTTCCAAATTGCGAGTATGGCTATAATGTCCATCCAATATTAACAAAACCGGGTCATCTTGAGATGGTTTAACAAACTGTATAAAATGATGAAACCACTTCGTGAAGAGATTTTGTTGGATCCATCCACTGGGATGCACATCATAAATTGTTCCTGGAGGAGCACCGCGGATTAACTGATCATTCATATTTTTCCTGGGATATATTAACATGGGTGATAAAAATTGTCCTCCAGCGCTCATACAGGCAACGAAAGTCACAAGTGATCCTCGTTCTTCAGAAGTGATAGCAGCAACCTGTCGTTTACCTTTTCGACCAATCACAGTAGCTACCTTGCTTTGCACTATTGATAGACACCTGTCTCATCGACGTTGAATATCCTGTGCGGTGGAAAATTGTGTGTATTGTACTCCACGTCCAGGTTATCAAAAAATCGTGATGCGTGAAGCATATACCTATGTTTACTACACTATATAGCGCATGTATATCAACGAATTTGACTTGCCTAATATGAATCGCCCATTTATATAAAATTTTTAAGAAGTATGTAATTTAATTTAAAAGAGATTGATTTAAAACACTATCCGCAGCCCACAAAAAATATATACTTTATTTTCTTTTGGAAATTTGAATTTTTCAAATGAGAATGTAACAACTTAATTGAAAAGTGTGTTGCAGTTCTAATGTTTCTCGTAGAAACTTACACATTATAGTTCGCTGGATTAGAATTTTGTTTACTGTAGTGTAATTAATTAATTGTTAAAATACTAAATTCATATCACCGGAATACGGACTAATAGAAAACTTATAGGAAAAGTAAAAACCCGTTTCGGGAAATTGGGCTTAAGTTTCTACGACAAACGTTAGAATACGCTAGAACTGTAACATACTTTTCAATGCCGTTGCTACATTCTTATTTGAAAAATTCAAAGTTCCAAAAGAAAAAAATATATTTTTTTTGTCGACACCCTATAACTGTTTATGTGCATGTTAGGAGTTTTATTTTAAGGGTTATGCATGGCAATTTAATACCGGTCATAAAATGTTAGACTTACATTGTATCAGAAAAATTACAACTCCAAATTAAGTAAAATTGCTCCATTTGATTAAAATCTCAATATCTCCCAAAATTAAACAGATATCAAAAATTCCTTCAAATTGTTTTTTTTCCCTAACCTAAACACTAAAATACCACATACCAAAAAATTACGAAATCTCGATAGCCTCTAAACTACGAGAAACTAATCAGGATTTTATTTTACACCCTGTAAATTACAAGTGTCATTAAAATTAAAAAATCTAGCCTTGTGGCCCTAATCCCAAATAATTTGTCCTTAATAGCCCAAAAATACATGCCAACATAAGAACCATTGAAAGATTTAGATTTTTTCATTCACGCAGTGCTTTTGTTATTAAGCCGAAAGGATTATTATTAATATTGTAAATGTAGTGTTTGCCAAAATACATCAATCTGAAAAATTTACTATATCATTATTGAATCTGTGTAATGTGGTCTGAAAGTCCGCTATCGCAGTATAGGTATAAATCGCGCATTGGTTTTTTTAATACCTTGTTCAACAAATAGTCATAGTTTACTAGGTCACAAGTTTTGTTCTGGTCAAATAGTACCAATATTGTACACGTTGTAGCCATTCATTAAAATATTTGATAAGACCATAACTTTGTTATTTTCCTGTCACTCGCAAAAAGAACATAAAAATAAAACAACGTTGGTCCGTCGTTTACTAAATCCTATATTCTCACAATTCTTTATACGTACCTCACATAAATAATACGGCCGTACAATACGGAAAATACGGCTTATTGTTCAATTATATATTAGTTTTGCGGCGTATGGTAGTAAATATTTGCAATTCTTTGAGTGAAGGCCATTTTTTCGTTATCTATCTTTCATAGAAGCAATCTACATGATCATAAAAGTTTTGTGTGTAAGAAAGCAATTTTCTTTGAAAGTAAAAACTACCAACGAGTATAATATTTTTCATTTATATCATATACTTTTGAAAAATTCGTTTCCCTTTATATCTGCTACTTTGTAGGCATTGCCTTTATACAACATTATATATTAGTGTGAACATTTTCACTATTTATTACTTTTCTATCCTTAAATAGAAATAAAACATCGCGATGGCAGCTATAAGGGGTTTCCATGTCATCCTTTTTCGGGTGCCTTAAAATTATTCGGTCTATTATGTCTGTTATTTATTTGAAGCCGTTTCAAATTCCGAATAGCTTCCATAATATATATTTTTTAACAACTTTGAGTTGGGAGAATTAGAGAAGAAAAATATATAAACATATTTTAACACTATAAAATTTAAATCAGCGAATTAATTTAATTAAATAATTTAAAAACCATAATAAAGAATAAAACTTATTTAACTTGTATAATACAAATAAACTTTCAATTTTCTGTTTTAGCTTTGCTTCACTTCGATATTTTTCATCTGATCCTAGGTACAACATCAGAATACATAACATACGAATCACCATTTCGATACAAACGGATTTTCGCTGTCTTGTACCAGCACCCTATTTTCAATGATTGATTCAATTTTTCATTCTATTTCGAACGTACTTGTAGATATACAAGGTATTATTTTTCCCATTGTTCCCAAAAGCCGTTTTCAGATATTTCCATTATAGATTATGTTTCGGTATTGAAATGAATTTGCAATTTTTATTAGTTAATATTAAGTCACAGATTAAAATAATAGTAATATGAAAAATCATAGATTTTGCCTCAAATTAATGCTTATACACCCTGTATAATAGTAATTCAAAGTGTATTAGCCCTTATGTTTTCAAAAAATGTTGTGAAATTGTCAAATACAGCCTCAATATTGTATATTATAAGAAAGCTGCATAGGATCCAAAATTACAAAACACCACGAAAAAGCCTAAGATTGTGAGTAATACTCACAAATATCTCATAATATGGGTACTTTTTTTCTATTTGAAATCTCTTATCGTTAACATTCCATACCGTAAAAACAATTTCTAAAAGCTAGTTTACTTTGCTAGTGCTAGTGCCTGTGAACAAATTTTCAAACAAAATTTGATATTAAATTTTTGATATCTAGTATAATTTTGTACTTTTCTAGTTTGGCTGGTTTTATGTTCATAAATAATGGCAAAATTATTTAGCCATTATTTGTTAATATTTCGGCCTTGTAAAAGGACAAAATTTAGATTTAACATAAATAAGTTAGGAAACAAATATTATATAAAATAGAATCTACAAATTTAGTATAACAATTAAATTAATTTAAAAAGATTATTTAAAAAGCAATAGTAAATAGGATTTAAAAACCAAATTACAAATATATTTGGGTTATCCTACTCACGTGAATTATTGGTTTCTTTTAGGCATTAATATTAATTGATTTTTATTAATAACAAGAAATAAAAATTCATATGAGTAAGGCAAACTAAATATTTTTTTAATTTAAATTTAAACCACCATTAAAATAATATTTTTTAATAGATGTTATTGTCTAAGTACTTGTTTAGGTTAAATAGGGAAAAAACTTTGTCAATTGATTAGTTTCCCATATTTATTGGCCTAAAAACAGACACATCAAAAAATTGAAAAAGAAATCTTTTTCGGTATTCCGGATACTTACTTGTTAATATGCCACTAAGTAGTGGGTCTGCACGGATCCTTCACTGTAACCGCTAAAGGGTATATTGTGGATCCTCCAGGAACTTAATTTTATTACTTAGTCGATAATTTTGCTTTATGAGTTTTCATTTAGATTCGCTAGTAGAATTGCAATTTGGCCGAGTGTCTCTATCTAATTCTAGTCATGCCTAGGCAGCAATAGAATACATGTAACGCTGTCTCATTATCCTTCCACTTGGAATATTCCGATAGACCCAACCTCTAAACAACAGTGTTCACTGTATAGTTCGAACAGATATCGTGACTACTCCACGAACGCTATGACAATTGGAGGTCTTAGTCCGCTAAGTTCCCTCTCATGCCAGAGAGTCGGTCACACTGTATGTCAAAAGATATCCTTTATTAAATTAATGTGCGTGCTGGAAATCCTACTGTCTGTCAGATATACAATTCATTTAATCGACTCTATATACTCGAGGGTTTAATTGCATAACCTTGTTTACAGGGTGAGTCTAGCAAGACGCATCATTGATATACAGTATCAAAACTACCGCTTATTAGATTTTTTCTTCAATACAGTTGTATGTAGAACTAATACGGCTAATAGTTCAGTAATAAATATTTATCGATATTTTGGTTAATTTCATTAAATCTGATTTTAACTGTGTTTTGTTTATTAAAATAACTAATATATCATCTGACTAACCTATTTGATGTCAGCTGCTCTGTTTTTTAAAGAAATATCAAAACATCATCAGGCCTGACTAATAGACAAACAAATTTTGAGCGAAAACGAAGCAATTTGACTAGTTTAGGGATAGTGGATTTAGGTCCAATAAAACACCAACTTTCAGAACTGCCAACGTTTCGCCCAATTATTTAGGCATCTTCAGGGCTCTAAAATTGAAAACATGACATAATGTTTATTGAAAACAATGTTAATAACATTGAATAACAAGTAGAAACATACATTCAGAGGTATTAAAATAAAATACAAAACAAAAACTCTTTAGTTTTACAATATGATTTTCTTTTGTAACAGGCATTACTCACATTCTAGTTGTTGGTGCTTATGTCTCCATAAACAAAACACAGTAAATACACACAAAACATGATACAGAGATTATTTTTCAATACGTGGGAGATCCCAGGTTATTAATTATAAATCAGTTGTTTATAGAAATTGAATCGCAACACGTGAAATCATTAATTATGAAGTATAGTTGTTGGTACCAAGCTTTAAAAATTATACTTTTAACAAAATTGAATGAAACAAATACATGCACACTTCATTGGTATCTTAAATTTTTTTTTTTTCTTTTTTCACTGTTTTCTTTTTACTTTCTAGGAGTATGTCTTTTGCTTTTTTATTTTATAGGAATCCTCGAAATTAAATTGAAATATGAGTTGCTTAAATTCTCAATGTCGTTTCTTTTATTGATAGATTTTTTTTCTTTTTTGATGTTAATCATTTCCTGCAACAATCTCTTTTTTAGGATGTTCTGTTTACCAACTATTTTTGTTTCTTCGAAATTGAAGGTGTGTAAATTATCATACGCATGTTCTGCAAGCGCAGTGCGATTGGGGTGATTTGTCAGATTCACTGTTCTACAGTCTCTAGAGTGTTCCTTTAATCTCGTTTTTAGATATCTCGATGTTTGTCCTATGTAAATAGATTCGCAGTTATTACATGGAATAGAATAAACAACGTTAGACTGGAGATCTCTGGGAATTTTGGCTTTTAATTGGCTAAAGAATTTAGAGTTTGTGTTTTCATTTTTTTGGGTGACTACGAGGTTTTCTGATTGTAATACTCTGTTTAAGTTCTCAGACAGATTCTTTATATAGGGAATCTTACAATACTTTTTGTTTTCATTTTCATTACTAACAGTATTTTGTTGATTAATATTATCCAGAGCTTTCTTAATTATCTTGTCAATCAAACTTGCAGGGTAGTTATTGTTTTTTAGGAATGATTGAACTAGTTCAAGATTTTTCTTGTGAAATTGTGCTGACGAAAGTTTTATTGAACGGTCAACTAAATTTTTAATCACATTCTGTTTTAGTGAGAATGAATTTTGAGAATTATAGTTCAAAAATCTCTCCGAAAATGTGGGTTTTCTATACCAGTCTGTTACAATTGTATTATCAGGTGTTCTTATTAGTAGTAAGTCTAAAAACGAGATTCTACCGTTTTCTTCTTTCTCTACCGTAAATTTAATTCTTGGATGATAAGTATTAAATATTTGTATTATGTAGTGAATTTTATCTTCAGGTACACAAGTAATGATGTCATCCACATAGCGCTTAAAGAACGGTAAAGGAAAATCCAGTTGCCGAACACATTTTTCTTGTAAGTCTGACATCACTATATCAGAACATACGGGCGAGAGACAGTTTCCCATACCAAGTCCAAATATTTGCTCGTAAAATTCATCTTTATATTTAAAATAACTATGATCAAAACAAAACTCCAACAAACTTAAAAAGTCCTCCCGAGGTACACCACATTCATTTTCAATTTTATGCCAACGTTGTTTAACCATTTCTAAAACTAAATCTGTAGGTATGTTGGTAAATAACGATACAACGTCAAGTGAAATTAGAACGTACTTAGAAGGAATTGTGATGCTTTGCAAACACTCGACCATCTCAAAAGAATTCTTAACATAATACTCATTCTTCTCAAAGGCAAAATTCAAAAGTCGTGATATATATTTATACTTTATATACTAATTATACCAAAAAATTGGCAAGGGTATCAAATCATAAAAAGTTTCTCATGAAATGTAGACAGCAACAGGTATTACCAAAACATATTAAAAACACTTTCAAATGTATTGAATATTTGTTGGTTGATAGTTCTCCATATAAGAACAAGATACATAATACTTTAACACAATTTCAAAAAAGAATTTTAAGTATTGAAATCAGTTATTATCACTGGAAAGAAAGAAATTTAAGGGATAAAATAGCGAAAGTGAAAGAATTTTTAAAAAACGTTGTAGATTTTCAAATCTTTAGAAATTTCGAAAGCTCAAGATCTAATTTATACTCCCAAATTTGTAGGAATGTTCGAAGTGGACAGGAGAAAAAAATTGAAAAATTATTACATTCACAAAACTCAGTTGATCATACTTTTGCCGATCTCAAATTACATAACAACAAATGGTTTGTTAATCTTACTAATCACAATATTCCATCAGATGTTGAATATCTTTTGAGCCTGGGGAGCAAATTCAACTTACCTTACACTAGGTCAAATTTTCCATTGGAACAAACAATAATAGACATTGAGAATGTTATATCTACCTTTGATCCAGATATACAGATTGAAAAGAGAAATATATGTACAAATATTATTACGAATTACATCAACAAACCAACTATATTAAATAATAATGAGAAAGCTATTCTTCGTGCATCAAAAAACACTCACTTGTTTCTTAAAAATAATAGTGACGTTTTAATAACTCATGCTGATAAGGGAAATACTACTGTTGCCATAACACAGGCCGAATATTCAAGGAAAGCATACGAAATATTAAGTGATACATCCACGTATAAAAAAATTAATTTTGACCCTACCACAAAAGTTCAAAACAAGAATAATAAACTCGTAAAAAATTTGTTACAAAAAAACTTCATATCCAAAGAAACTTATAATTATTTAAGATGTGAAAACGGGATATTTCCCAGAATTTATTTTTTACCAAAAATCCATAAAAACAATACACCTTTAAGACCGATTGTGAGTTTTGTGGGATCCCCGATCTATAACACCACTAAATATATATCACGACTTTTGAATTTTGCCTTTGAGAAGAATGAGTATTATGTTAAGAATTCTTTTGAGATGGTCGAGTGTTTGCAAAGCATCACAATTCCTTCTAAGTACGTTCTAATTTCACTTGACGTTGTATCGTTATTTACCAACATACCTACAGATTTAGTTTTAGAAATGGTTAAACAACGTTGGCATAAAATTGAAAATGAATGTGGTGTACCTCGGGAGGACTTTTTAAGTTTGTTGGAGTTTTGTTTTGATCATAGTTATTTTAAATATAAAGATGAATTTTACGAGCAAATATTTGGACTTGGTATGGGAAACTGTCTCTCGCCCGTATGTTCTGATATAGTGATGTCAGACTTACAAGAAAAATGTGTTCGGCAACTGGATTTTCCTTTACCGTTCTTTAAGCGCTATGTGGATGACATCATTACTTGTGTACCTGAAGATAAAATTCACTACATAATACAAATATTTAATACTTATCATCCAAGAATTAAATTTACGGTAGAGAAAGAAGAAAACGGTAGAATCTCGTTTTTAGACTTACTACTAATAAGAACACCTGATAATACAATTGTAACAGACTGGTATAGAAAACCCACATTTTCGGAGAGATTTTTGAACTATAATTCTCAAAATTCATTCTCACTAAAACAGAATGTGATTAAAAATTTAGTTGACCGTTCAATAAAACTTTCGTCAGCACAATTTCACAAGAAAAATCTTGAACTAGTTCAATCATTCCTAAAAAACAATAACTACCCTGCAAGTTTGATTGACAAGATAATTAAGAAAGCTCTGGATAATATTAATCAACAAAATACTGTTAGTAATGAAAATGAAAACAAAAAGTATTGTAAGATTCCCTATATAAAGAATCTGTCTGAGAACTTAAACAGAGTATTACAATCAGAAAACCTCGTAGTCACCCAAAAAAATGAAAACACAAACTCTAAATTCTTTAGCCAATTAAAAGCCAAAATTCCCAGAGATCTCCAGTCTAACGTTGTTTATTCTATTCCATGTAATAACTGCGAATCTATTTACATAGGACAAACATCGAGATATCTAAAAACGAGATTAAAGGAACACTCTAGAGACTGTAGAACAGTGAATCTGACAAATCACCCCAATCGCACTGCGCTTGCAGAACATGCGTATGATAATTTACACACCTTCAATTTCGAAGAAACAAAAATAGTTGGTAAACAGAACATCCTAAAAAAGAGATTGTTGCAGGAAATGATTAACATCAAAAAAGAAAAAAAATCTATCAATAAAAGAAACGACATTGAGAATTTAAGCAACTCATATTTCAATTTAATTTCGAGGATTCCTATAAAATAAAAAAGCAAAAGACATACTCCTAGAAAGTAAAAAGAAAACAGTGAAAAAAGAAAAAAAATTTAAGATACCAATGAAGTGTGCATGTATTTGTTTCATTCAATTTTGTTAAAAGTATAATTTTTAAAGCTTGGTACCAACAACTATACTTCATAATTAATGATTTCACGTGTTGCGATTCAATTTCTATAAACAACTGATTTATAATTAATAACCTGGGATCTCCCACGTATTGAAAAATAATCTCTGTATCATGTTTTGTGTGTATTTACTGTGTTTTGTTTATGGAGACATAAGCACCAACAACTAGAATGTGAGTAATGCCTGTTACAAAAGAAAATCATATTGTAAAACTAAAGAGTTTTTGTTTTGTATTTTATTTTAATACCTCTGAATGTATGTTTCTACTTGTTATTCAATGTTATTAACATTGTTTTCAATAAACATTATGTCATGTTTTCAATTTTAGAGCCCTGAAGATGCCTAAATAATTGGGCGAAACGTTGGCAGTTCTGAAAGTTGGTGTTTTATTGGACCTAAATCCACTATCCCTAAACTAGTTATATACGAAGGTCGTAATTTAACATATTGAAGCAATTTGAGTACTGCCAACCCTTAATAAAATGCATGTGGAATTAAAATCCGCATCTTATTAAAGCAAAATTTACAGGATCTTCCACTTGAGAAAATCAAGTTACAATTATTTAAATGACGATAACTACTACTACTAGTTAGTTATCATCAGTTAAAGCAGTTGCCCTTAAAATTTAATATATTATACTGAAATATTAATATTTTACCAAATCTCTAATTATTCACACATTAACGATTTTTTTTTTGAAATCCGTAAGAAATGAAATGAACATTGCCTTATGACGTATATTTTAGCATACCAAATTTATTTTTTAGGGATAATCAATATATCTCCTTCAATATAGGGTGTTATATTTGATTGATATACTGTATCCATCCTCGTGACCACTCTGTATACTTGCAGTGTTTTGCAAAATGTGGCCATATTAATTCTAATTGGCTGCAGTTTTGATACAGTAAACCGACGCTTCTTGCTAGACACACCCTGTATAAAAAATATAAATTAGTGGCGCGTGGTAAAATCTGGGACAACGGAAGCAAAGCAGTACACACGTTTCGGCATTAAACTTTGTCTTTATCACATATCTACAAATTCAATTTAAAAATAACACATTTTTTGGCACTGATGTAGCAACGCAAATATTTAATTACTTAATCTACACAGTTACTCGGTGAATACACAAAAAAAAAGAGTGTAGAAGAGACAATTTAATAATGTCTTTACAACAATGTTCGTTTATAAGATATTTTGCTCATTTCTTAATGCGGCAGCATAATGTGTTGAATAGAAAACTTATCTTTTGTAAAATGTGATGAAAGTTAGTCGTTCGTTCCTTTCCCCTTTCATTAATTAATTTAGCATATAAGTCACAAAATGCTACCCACGGTTAAAGTGGGTTTTATTCCATTTAAAATGTATATTTATTTCTAAGTATATATAATTTCAAACGGAACGCTGGAATTAACTTTTGTATGGTAAACTGTGAAGCGGTATGGCAAAAAGGAATAATGAAATACAGTAGGGATGATCTACTCAATGTATTGTTGTGGAAGTGTAGAATTTATGTGGCATTATTGTAGTTATCTGAATGAATAAAGTCTTATATTTAAATTAAGTTATCTAAATTACTTATAGTACCTAACATGTTTGATAAAAATCGAAATATTTACATAGATTGTATGCCTAAACATAAATTTATATAGGAAAATCGTTCAACAGCTATACATTCTCAAGATGATCTGTTAAATTTGTGCACATTTTTTACACTACTACAATCGTCCGATTTCTGCACATAATCAATAATTTGCATTACGCAGCTAATAACAATAATCTTATTGTATTATATTTCCAACAGTATTTCCAATAAATGAAACGAAAAACGCGCCTCTGAAATTTAGACCAAATATGTGCAGTGTAAAGTACACACTATTTACCCTCACGGTGTTTCTACAACAGGAAAGACTACAATAAATTTTGGAAAAAGTGAAAATCGAAAAGTTATTAAAAAATTAGGACTGTCATGTCAGATCGCTAAGATATCCACGAAACCAATAGTAATGACTATATTATGTCCAGAATTTTAAAGCCGCTTAAGTTAAACGACAATAAAGATAATAAATAACACTTTAGATTTTTATTAAGATGGTTTAAATGGGGGTGTGATAAAGTGATATAAAGAACGTTTGATACGTTTACGAATGAAACAAACATCACTAAATCTGTTTTAAAACCGATAGAAAATACTATTAATATAATAAAATATATTTTTATAGTTTAGGTTGCATGGGAATATTTGTCTTACCAAAACAGAAAACGTTATTTTATGCATTATTTTTTTGTAAACAGAGGACCCAGTACAACGCCTTAAAGTAAATCAAACATTGTGATGAAATCTAAACCTCAGGAAAATCTTCAATTTTAGTCGTTCCATGGGGGGAATTATGCCATTTTTCATAAATTTCCTTTCACCAGTACAAATAATATCAAAAAAGTAATTAGTTCCTGGCACCCTCATTAAAATAAGCTCGCAAAACTCTGTTGAATAATTCTGTTTCCGGAGCAAATTGTTTTACAGATATTCCACATAACTATTTCAATATCTCCTTTGTTAAAAAAACTGGAAAAAAGTGCAATTTCCCTGTTCTAAAAATAAATTCAATTTACAATATAAATTACTTACTTATAATTATCACTGAAATAGTAAGTACTTAAATTTCAAGAAAAAAGATGATCAATACTTGACCAAAATTTTCACAAAGCTAAATATTAAAATGAACATATTTTCGCCACATAATTATTGGAAATTGGGTAAATTCGCAAAACAGTGGTAAATGCTACGCTTTGTCTGGAAGAAATGCATAGGTCATTCAATTTCCGCTTTCTCAAATGGCTTAGCAGGAGTCGTGTTGAATTCTATTATCTTGCTTTGTAGTTGGAACACTTTATGCTTATCATCATCGTATCACCGAACAAATATATATTATGTACTACCATTTCCTATCTAATGTTATCATAAAACTTGAAACTCATACACGAATTCAAAATATAAATACGTCGTCGGCTAGAGCAATGAATTCTCTCCACATTAAAAAACTGTTAGGATTGTTACCCCTATAGGTTGGAGTTGAAAGTGGTGATCAGATACTTACATGAAAAAAAAAAATGCATTTTGAAAATAAAAATTGTCTCCGGATCTTTTTCCGAAAATTTTGCGTTTGAAATATCACCCTGTAATGTTAATAGTTAAAAATAATATATTGGCCCTGCAAATCTTTCGAAAATGCCATTTTAGGCGAATGGCTAAAGAGAGTCTCATATTTTTTGAGAGACCGATTTCAGAGAAATGTGAGCCTATCCACCAAGACAGAATTGGGATACCTACGAGAGCAAATTTGTGACAAACAATATTTGGTTATAGAATGTATCTGCAAAGTTGAAATAACTATTTAAAATTTCAAGAAATCATCAATACTGGAATGAATCTATTATATGAAGGGAATAAAACTCGAAACTTTTATTCACTTCATGTAACTATTTAAAAGACAACCGTTACATAAGTTCTATAAAACTATGCAAATTTAAGTTTGGTTATTGTATATTAATATATGGATCAAGTCTAATTCACTTTTATTTAATTAATTTATTATCTGGCATACACATATAAAAAACTCAGGAGACTCTTTTTTCTAAAAGCAAAATTCCTCTAGAAGTTTAGATTTAAAAGTTTTATGATTTTTATTAGGTTGTAAAAGTGAGTGGAAATCCGAGTTCTTCTTGACATTTTACAAAACAATCTGTAAAAGGGAACAAATCCTCCTGCGTGCTCTATCATCCTATACTATTATTCATCTCCAGATATTCACCGCATTTCGCTTTTTCTCATTCGCATTACTTATTGCCTGTGTGAAGGTACGAGTATATTGGATCTTAGTTTTTCCCTTCAGCGCCCAACGTTGTCATAGCTAAATTTAATTTGTCTGTTGCATTTAGTAAAGAAATAAATTAAGAAGAATAATGGAAACTCGAGTTTTATAATACATAATTTAAGTCTTAAATAAAATGTACAAAATCTCTCAATTTTCTTAAAAATGTGAATTATTATTAATTAATGAAAAACTATGAACCATTCTTAGACGCTGCAAATCTCCCCCTTCATTTATATTGATTCATATAGATCAAGTATTGGTGACGGATGCATCGCATATGACACCGTAACCCCTCAGAATCATTTGACATTCTACCTAGAGCACCTATCAGTTCTTATCTCAAAGACCTACATATGGGGTTTTGCAAAATAGACAGGATGCAAATAAGACCTTACTCGCTTCAAGAAGTCTGCAACAGCCCAAAATTTGGATATTCAACTTCAATGGAATCATGCAATGGAATTTCAAAGAGAAATTAGCACCGTCTTCGCTGCTGGCTTTTATACGGAAAAGCACATGCACTGCTTTTATAACTGCAAATTAAACGCTTGAAGTCAGATTACCAGAAACAAGCCCTATCATCAACAATTTTTTTTGGAAAGATTCCTGGTTTCACTGCAGCCCATGGGCTTATTGTGATCTTATGCCACCCATTCCAACGAACTAAATTTTATTTTAGGATAGGGAAGAAAATAATTGATTTTCCTCCATAGGGAGCAAAATGACTACTTTCCTTCCTAAAAGAGGGTGGAAAATGTCACGTTCTGCCACGGTTGTATGAAAAAATTATGTATCTTATATCTATGGACACACATTCTTTTGGCAGAGACCGACTCGAGAAACTTACGTTAAAGACTAAGTGGGGTACCCCAAAGTTTTTTCTGGTAGTTTCGATTAAATAGACAATTAAGTACATTTAAAAAGTCAAAACAAACTAAAATCTTAAGTTTTATGTATTTTATTAATTTGCTTTAGAAATATTATAAAACGTAATTGTTGATACCGCCAATATTTATTTATTTAAGATACAACTGCCCTGACAGAATATATCCAATTAAAGGGCAGAAACAATAATAAATATTGAAATTACACACTATACATAATACATAAATAAAATGTTAAGATATAACATGAAATAGAACACATATCACAATAGATACAAATAACAATAGGTTAGAGAATAAACATAGTATTTAAATTTTAATAATAAAACAATACAATACTAATATACGTATTCAAACGTTTCCGAAAGATACCAAATATCATTGTTCAAAAAACACTCTCTTTATCTGAGAAATCTTTGTACAAAATATGTGAATCTCACCTGAGACCGAATCACAAACACGACACATCTCAAATAGCGGCGAAAATAGCAACAAATTCGTCCGCGTGACCGGCAAATAGACGTTAGGTCCGATGGTACTTGTTCGTGAGCTTGGTGTACGAAAAGGCATTAGAGAAAGCAACTCTGAGCAGTCAATCATTCCATTTAAGAGTTTGAAAATAAATACGTATGGGTTACCGTATCACATTTAAACCACAAGTACTTCGCAAATCTACGTTGGATCTTCTCTAAACTATTCGAATGAATAGCGTAACCTGGATTGCACACCACTGAGGCGTACTCCAGCCGCGATCTAACAAACGAATTAAAAAGTAAGTAAGAAGAATGGAAGTAACTAGAGTTTCGCATTATGAAACCCAAACTCTTGTGAAAAGCCGCAATAATTTCAGTAACATGCCTCGTGAAACTGAGCTTCTCATCAAACCATACGCCCCAGAACACGTCACAAGAACCTGAGAGATAACGCTATAAATAAAATTAATTGGGTTCAATTGGCGTGAATAAGTTACTGAACAACATTTACTTAAATTTAAGTGAAGTCTGTTTTGACTGCACCACTGATATAATCCATTCAAGTCACTCTGTAAGTCCAAGCAGTCCATGTCAGAGGTAATACAGGAGTAAATTTTAAAATAATCGGCAAACAATAACGATTCACACTTGAGTCCACATGTGATATCATTTATAAAACACATAAATAAAAGTGGGCCCAACACTGACCCCTGCGGAACACCAGAGGTTGCCCGGACATTAACAGATCTAAACCCGCGATATTCAACATACTGCATGCTGTTCTCGAAATATGAGGCAAAGAACGATAAGAGACCCGAAGAAAACCCAAAACCAACCAACTTACTGTCAAAAGCATTAGAAAAGTCTGTATATATGACATCGACTTGACCACCCCTATCCAACTTTTCAGCAACGTATTGAGATAAGACAGCAAGGTTGGTAGACGTAGATCACCCAGGAAAGAATTCATGTTGAAAAGTGGAGATAATGCGCTTCACATGCTCAAACATTATTTTATGTTAAACCACTTCAAAGGAGTTGGCAAAATTGGACGGTATGGAGATAGGCCGGTAATTCTCAATGCGTGTCCTGTCATCCTTTTTATAAATCGGACTCATCCTCGACAGCTTCCAAATGACCGGGAACTCACCATTCTCTAATGAAAGGTTAAATATGACAGACAATCGCTTAGCAGCACAATCCCTAACAAAAAATGAAGGAATGCCGTGAGGACCACTTGTGAGTCGAGACTTCAAGGATGAAAGCGCCCCAAGAACATCCTCCTCGCTGACCGATGTTATTGAGTGTAGAATAAAACAAGTCACAAGCATCGTTCACATTGTCACAGTTATCCAAGGATGAGAAGTCTACTGTTAGCATAAAATTATACAGGGAAATGAAATTGGCTTTTTTAAAATTGAATGATGGCTTAAGACTGTCTGAACTCATCTGCTCTGAGCAAGATGTCAAAGAAAAGGTAATATCAAGCGGAGGATGTTGAGGGCCACATGTACCACAGGATATTCGGAACATGACACACTGAGATTGAATCTCCCAGAACAAGATCAAGCAACCTTCCATTACCATTTAAAACATGACTAAATTTTTTTACATCTAGGAATTGACACACATTGTTAAGTGCTGAAATATAGGTATTTATTGTGTTACTGTTGTAAAATTCAATAAATGAAGGTATGTTAAAGTCACCCAGTATTATAAGTTTGTGATTATTTAGGAGATGTTCAGAGTTTACAAGGTCATCAAAGAAAAGTTCATAAGCCAAGATAGGAAGGCCAGGGGGAATGTAGACAACTATGATGTAAAGAGTTACACCACTAAATCCAACCCTGATCAGCAATGAATAAATCTCGGGAACAGAAGCACGAAACTTAAACTCACCACACATCTATCTGAGACAGCAAAAAGTACACCTCCTCCTCTACGCAAACGGGTAGAAGACAAATCGCGATCAGCCCTAAACATCTGAAATGTATGGTTAAATAATTCTTTATCAAAGATGGAGTCGTCCAACCAAGTCTCACTGAACACTATTATGTCATAGTGCATTGCTAGAGTAGAATTATATACAGTGTCTGTCTTTGTTCGTAATGCCCGTACATTTTGATAGTAAATATCAATTGATTCGCCTTTGTTGGAATTTAATGCAGAAAAGTTGCCAAGAGGTGGACCGACACCGGCCGCACCAGTCATTGGTTGCTATACTGATGGCAAAAATGCACGCTTGTGCTCATCAAGTCTGACAATTCCCGGTATCCCAAACAGCATGATTGCAATCAACAAATTTAGCATTAGGACAGTTTACACATTTTAGTACGTCAGAGGTACATTCGGAAACCTTATGGTTCAAAGAGCATTTAATACATCGAATAATGTTATTCTTACAATATTTAGCAATATGATTTACACCACAACATTTAAAACAAATTTTTAGTTCAACCGCATCATAAACAACACATTCGTCTCTGCATCCACATCAAGTACGGCTTGGTATACAGCATTGCGGTTTTTTGTTGGCCATACTTTCAGTATTTTACATTCCTCATTCCTTAGAACAGTATTCTGAAACATCCAAACATTTTTTTTAATAATTGTCCGTAAATATTAAAAATCTATCACATATTTATGCTCAATATATTATTAAATTACTATTTTGCGATGTAATACTATTTTAATCTCCAGAATCTTACATAATACCTTCTTCAATGGTTCTGGAACATAATAATTAAACCCTTGTTAACTTTAAGGTATAGCATACGGTTGGGTAAACAACAGTGCATAGTATATTCACTTCGTTAACGTTGCGGGTAGACCACCAGCATTTAAAAATATTTAGAAAAGATAAATAATGTTTTGTTAATCGTATCTCAAAAGATAAGTGCAGATACATACGAGGGTCACTAGTTATATTTTGGATCTAGTAATGAAAATACAGTGATTTTTAATTTTTTCCTGCGAATGTCTCATCGCTTCGACTTTTTGAGCATTCAAATTGTGTGATGGGATATGGCAGTGCTAGCATGGTATTGATAAAGGATAATCCAACACCTGATTGTTTTTCTTATTTGACCAAAGACTTCCCAAATATAGTGATGTGTACCAATCAAAACTGACCGTCTTACGTTCCTTTAAAGGTACAGTTTTTCTGAAAAAAACGAGGACCATTTGTTTTTCGATCGCGACTTACTTTTGTTGGATTAGGCTTATCTTGAAACACCCATACAAACGATTGCTGTTTACGTTCCTCCTGTTACAATTTTATAAAATACCTTTGAAGCGCCTAAATTGTATTTTACTTTCCCGACTCAGGGAATGATACTGCAAACGCGCTAAAAAAATGAGATAAAGACGAATGTAACCATTTTCACGTCCCCTGAGACGACTAAGACCATTTCCAGATGAAAGTCTGTCTGTCCGTCTGTGTGTATTCTTTCACGATAGGGTCGAAATGCTACAAACCAAGTGAGCTTAATTTTGGTATATGAGTTTGGGGGAATCGTAGGATGAACCCATTAGTTTTTGGTTAATATTGCTCCCTACCCTGTGATCACCATCATCAGCATTCACTCGCTAACGAGTATGAATTACTCCAACTCAGGGATTTCTGTTGTGAACCCTAAGATGGCTAAACAGACCGATCCTCGAGCCGCAAATTTGGTTACAAAATTGACACACTCAATCACCACCATTTACTGTTGTAGGTGCGCCATAGCAACGGCCACAATACAGACAAACCAAATTGAAAGTTTAAATTATTGGGCTAATTTCAAAGGTTTCAAAGCTATTTATATCAAGAAAAACAGTGATAGTGATAGCGAATATAGTTTTACACCACCTAATCAATTTAATACTTTTAACTCATCATATTTAGGCTAAACGAGAATAGATAAGTTTCGAAAAACAATTATTTTCCTAAAAGTTATACTGTGCACACGGTTGAAGCATTCGGTCTATTAAACCAGTTGTAAGTAAAAAAAGTATTGCGTGAAACTCGCATGAAATGACCATTTCCGACTCGTATGATTTGAAGAACTCGCAAACGATCATTCTGGTAGGAAATATATGTCATTTCATGTTCGTTGCACAATATACTAATACATTATATAATTAGTTCATTTTATTAATAAAGACATATTATAAATCACTATTTATCAGAACTGAACAAACATTAAATTAGTTATGGAATAAGTCAAGGGCTTTATAGAAGAAAAGGTAAATTATGACCTTTAAATAGGGATTGGAATTTATTTGACATATTTTGCAAACAATTTAATTTTGCTAAGTACTGCTTTTTGTTATTACTTCTACTAAATTATTTGGGTAACAATTTTATTTTAGCATGTTATTTGTTATACAGTGTGTACATAAAGTAAGGAATAATATGTATATTTTAAGTATATTCGTTCAAAATTTGATACTTTTATAAAATTAGAACGCGAATACCAGGTTATTATAGAAACATGTAATTTGTTTCGAAAATAGTGTACGTAGTATTTTCTCTGGTGGTAATATACTGTGGAAACAAAAAAGTTTATATTCAGTGTGTCAAGAATATTATGTATGTATACAGGGTGAACTATCACTCAGTTCAAAAATTTTAACTGGAGGTAGAGAAAAATACGATTTAACAGAAACGCCTTTCAAAAAGGTAAATTATGACCTTTAAATAGGGATTGGAATTTATTTGACATATTTTGCAAATAATTTAATTTTGCTAAGTACTGCTTTTTGTTAGTACTTCTACTAAATTATTTGGGTAACAATTTTATTTTAGCATGTTATTTGTTATACAGTGTGTACATAAAGTAAGGAATAATATGTATATTTTAAGTATATTCGTTCAAAATTGGATACTTTTATAAAATTAGAACGCGAATACCAGGTTATTATAGAAACATGTAATTTGTTTCGAAAATAGTGTACGTAGTATTTTCTCTGGTGGTAATATACTGTGGATACAAAAAAGTTTATATTCAGTGTGTCAAGAATATTATGTATGTATACAGGGTGAACTATCACTCAGTACAAAAATTTCAACTGGAGGTAGAGAAAAATACGATTTAACAGAAACGCCTTTCAAAAAATTTCTAATATTTTTATTAAGGCTGAAAATAATTTTTTTGTAAATCATATTAAACTCTCTTTTTACGACGCCTATGACCGCCTGCCCAACTGAAGTTTACATTAGACATTAGATTAAACGTTATGATACAGCGCCATGTTGCCAAGTGTATCGATTTACCGTGCATTTAAAGTAAAAAAAATATTTACAAAATGTAGATGATTATGTGACTTCAATCATGCGAAATATTAAATATTATGTTAGCACCTACCTTTCGGATATGTCTAACATGCCATAGAATGGTTTTAAAACTTCCAGGGGACCACTTGGTTTTCCTCGTCCACTCTTCTTTTTTTATCTGAGGTATTCAGCGCGACGACCACGACAAGGTGGAAGCCCCTCCGTCAGGAAAACCCCAAAGGGTAACAAAAAACACACAAATTATAATAACACTAGCACTTTAAAGCACTACAACAGCAAAGAGTTCAAAGAGGCCAGCTTTAACTTCACTTCACTTGTTTATGCGCCAAATCACTGAAGGATACGTCCAAAAAGTCTAGGATTATTGCGAATTTGATCCGCTGCAATTCGTACTCGTAACTGCTGTTCATCACCAATCTATGTTTCGTAAACAGAAGCCTTCATGTAGACCCAAATTCAGTAGAAAATAATTTAATTAATCATCATTAATAAATTTCACACACAGGTCAGTTTTATTTTACTTTCCTTGTTCTGAGATATTCCCAATCTTTTAGCAATCTGCGTAGTACATATGGAGGGTTCCTCCTCTATTAAATTTAGTACAGCATATAGTCATGTTCTAAATTATTTTGCACTCCTTGTCCACCTGTTCGAGCTTGCAATGTACCAGTATCTCGCAAACGTTGTACTTACAACATTTAGAAATGTGCGAGGATTAGGCATGTCTTTCCTATTTGGAAAACGTCTCCGGTATTCCACTGTCGCCTGATTTGCTCTTTTCTTGCATTTCCCATATAATATTATTACCATGTCTGTTAATACCGCGTTTGAATACGGCATTTTCAATAATTCAATTCAATTTTCAAACATTCACAAATCAATAAATTAATATAATAATTCGACGTCAAAAACGCGATGACAAATGACACAGATAACAACGCCATATCGATATTATGAAAATATCGATATATCGGAATAAAAAAATATCCATAGTCACATCGACAATTTACGCTTCATTATAACGATATATTACCTTAAAATATAAAGTATATTGCCTATAATTTCGTTTAACAGATATATCCATATATTTCATTCGATATACCGCTGGGCTTTGCCAACGATAGTGACAATGTATGGGATCAAATCATCGGTATTTATTAACATTAGTGTAGTTTCTAGTTATTGTTGTATTTATATTAAAAATATTACCATTTTATTGGTTGAAAATGTACGATATCGATTGTTCAAATTCCAATAACAAACTCGATCGATAGTGACAAAACTTGGATAATAATTATTCGTGAATGCAGGCTTGCCAGATTTAGCCAAAAAAGCGATATTCAATAGGTGCTACATATTCTTAGTTAGCTCTGGTTGATTCACCATTCATCACATCATATATTCATTTTTATAATATTCCCGGCAAAATTTTTGTGTAGTGTAAGTAGGAAACCCGTTTCATCATATGTGTATTTTATTCTGGTTAATGTGTAAAGTATGCAATGTGCAATTTCTAAAGTCTATTTTCCCACGAGTTTTAATGTAATGTAAAAACAAACATAGTTATGTGAGAAATTCAGTTCAAATTATTTCGTAGCTATAATGATAATTTTCACGGTTTTACGTTCCTTTTATAAGAAATTTCAAGTGAGGGCGAGTTGTAGGTGATTATGCCACATCAGCCAATCTGATCTGAGAAATTTGTGAGGAATTTCTGACACTTGCGAACGTGGTATACACATGCAAAGCGCATGCGGACGTCAAGGATTAAAAGTAGCATAATATGGCTAGATGCTCGATACACAATACACATTGAGTTTGAATAAGTTATTTTAACTCAAAATAAAAAGCATAATATGTGTGTTATAAACATGGCAACACGTTAGGCTGCTGGTTGACAGATGATTAACGTCGAATTTGGTTATTAAGCTTGGGAGGTTATAGGTTATTAAGCTTGGATATTTTATTATGTTTGTGTTTACATTTTCTTTCCAACGAACGATTTAAGTAAATTAAACCGGCATTTTACATTTTAGTGTGTTTTCGGCAATCTTTAGTTAGTGTTTGTGTGTTCAAAATGCGAAAATATTGTTTTAGAAGTTTGCAAAAATAAAGAAATTATCTACAATTTGGAGTATTCCAGATTGATTGTTATTGATCAAGTATTACTTATAGGACAAAGCGAGGGCCGCTACAGCTGGCTATCATAGTTTAATATTTCGTTAGATTTAAAATAAACCGGCATCAGCGAATATTAACAAACTGTGCCGGCATTTAGTGTGCTTTTGGAAAAATATGTTGTGTTTTTAGTGTATTCAATAAGTATGCGAAAATATTGTTTTAGGAGTTTGTTGTTTGCAAAAACGAAGAAGTAGTGTATACCTCTGCAGTAGTAAAGATGGATTTATTTATCAGGTATTATAATAATTATTATTTACAAAAATGTTCATTTTCACCTCTCTACAATTGGCAACGCCGCGGAATTTATGTCTACAGCTGATCGTAGGTTGAATGCCATCGTGAAAAATAAGTGTCATAGGCGCCGATTTACCAGGGAAAAGCGTGCATTTGCCCCATTTTGTAAACATCGACTAAAAATTCCGAAACAATTTTTTTATGGTTTTTCATGCTTTCCTGAGCATGTGGTTAAAATTTTTGTACTGAGTGATAGTTCACCCTGTATAGACGGCAACTCAGAATTTTTTTTTCTATTTTTGATATTGTGGGCATAAATGGACATTATACATATACTAATAATAATGCCTTTATTTTTTGACAAAAAAAAACAGAAAAAAATGTATAATTGTATATATTAATGTACAAAAAAATTGTCAAAAAAGGGGGAAGTCCACACGGAGTGTGCTCTACCACTTAACCCCATTATTACATGTTACGGAGCACCAGGCTCCATCATCAGTGGTTAGACATTTTACGAAACCCTTACTGCATTGTGTTTTATATATCTTAAGTTATCATTATAAGGGGGAAATGTATTAATTTCTGGAAAGAAGAATTTATTTTAGTACATTCAATATATTGTAATATTATATTCTTTTAATATAAGTTGGTGGTGTAATAGCCAATGAGATCTCTAGAATTTATGCAGTTATTTAATGTCAACATAATAAATTGCTACAAAATAAACAAAATTATCAACAACAAAAAGTGCCGCTGGCATGCAGTGGAGAAACCGCAAAACGTTTTTTTTAGGCAATGCAAAATGTATGTATGAGAACCCGCGGAACTGCATAAACAGCTCGCGGTGCCTGGGTTGAGAGTAGGCAAAATGAAAATCTAAGTCATAATTACAAATACAATACAACATAGCTTGTTGTTGAAAACAATAACGCCAAAACTTGAGCACACTAGCAAATGATATTTGTGAACGTCGCCATCGTTGATTTGTATATAAAAAAATCAGTTGTGTCACCCGAAAACTTTTCCGACAAGTTATAATATAAAAATATGTGACCTGCGATAATAATAATTGTTATTATAATTGTATTATTTTCATTATTACCAATAAACTAACGTAACAAAGTAACTACATGATTCAAAAATCAGAAAAAAAATTATTACTAGAGCTGGGATTCGAACCCATAAAATTACGCATGCGAAGCGAACGCCCTACCAACGACGCCACGGAAACCTTGTTACATATTATATTGTATTTTAATTATAATAATATAGGTTCCAACTACTAACTGGTCAAATTTTAAACCGAATTTACTCGAGAATTATGGGGGCAAATATCAGAAGAAACTTATGGCTGTAAAGCAGATAAAAAATTCTTTAACATGATGTATCACTTTAGCGGTTGTGTCCACCCCTATCACAGGGCTTAAGCGATTTCAACCGAAAACTAATGGGTTCAACCGAGGACTGCCGCAAACTCCTATACCGACATTTAACTCAATTGGCTAAAGCGTTTGGGCGCTATCGTGTAAGAATACATACAGACACATACACATACACACAGACTTCCTGGGAATGGTCTTCATGGTCTCAGGGAACTTCAAAATGGCTATATCCGTCTTTGTCTCAATTTTTTTTTTATTTAGCGCGTTCAAAATACTAATAGTAAGAAAATATCTGTCATGGTTGATCAAACGGTTATTTGATATTTACATTGTTTGTGAAAACGTTAACAGCATTTGTGAAAGATATTTCAAATATCTTAAGTAACGGAAACCGTGTTTTTATTTTGTGCTTTAAGGACTTTCAGATGTGAAGTCGAAACTCGACGATTATATAAAATGTCTAAGAAAGAGTGCGCAAATTGAAAATACGTACAGTAACACAAAAACGAAAAACACAATTGCATATTACAGTCTATAAGAAAATAGCAAATATACGTATATATGTTATCTACTCCAACATACTCTGTTTGAATGATCGACGCGTGGGTATCAAGGGCGCAACAACAAACAAATTTGAAGTAGTTTTGAGTGTTGAGTTGGGTTGGTTTGTTTTTTATGTGTTGTTCTTGTGTTCAAAATTGGTTAGGGTAATTAGAGATACTGCGGTATTTGCATGTTGACGAAAATTTAATAAAATATTTCAATAGTATTTTAATAATAAACAGTTTATTTGCAGTCAAATATCAAGAAAAAATTACAATGGATAACGTGTAAACATAATAAAAACGCAATCATAATTACAAGAAGCCAAAAATAACTGCAAAAAGGGTTAGAAGCCAGTGAAACTGATTTTGGTATTCTAACCCGTATACGGAAAAATTAGCAATTTATACAACATCTCGAAATCATAACCACAACATGATAAGAAAACTTTTGCTTAACCCAAATTTAACAGTTCACTTCTGAGAAGTACACGAAATGTTGATATTTTATGAGTCTTAAAATTATGAGGAATTCCATTGTAGGTGCTATAAACGTCATAGAAACAGGATCGCTCGAATAACAAAGTGCGATGAGGAGGAGGAGATAATAAACCCTTAAACCTCAGATTAAGATTTTTTTTTAATTTGCTTGTAATGCTAATTTCTAATAGACAAAGAACGTTTTCCAAAGTATTGGATAGAAACAGCCGAGTTATACATCACAAAGTATCCGTGGTATCCAATGTCTGCAACAGTTAGTGAATTCAATATTATTAATAGGCTACTTTGGAGAAAAAGGATCGAATGGTAGGAATAAAGTATACTTGTACTTGTCTACATAAAGTGGGCCATTTCAAATTTGTATTGCTCCCATTCACACCCTAAATTAATTTTGTAGGTTTTCGAAAACCGAGCAAAAATTGTATTCAGTGTACAATTACAATTATTATTATATACTCTAATTATTCATCGGCTAAAAACACACGATCTAGTTTTTTAATAAGATATGGTCAAGAGTAACGCAAATTTTCCTAATATGCAGAAGAATTCTTATTATAACGATGTGCGTAAGACCATCAGCCTATAACTCATTTCTACCGAGTTCAGATGAAACGTTTAACAAAAAAGCACACACTTTGGATTTGTTTTCCACAACAAGTAGTTTCCTGTGATGTGTTATATTTGATATGAAACACACATTAATTATTTTCTTAAATTTTAAATCCTTAAACAAAATTTCTGCTACGTCAATCACAACCAAAAGCACAGTTAAAATAATATACAGTTAGTTCTCATCGTGTCGGAACGTTTCATCTTCATGTCTTCAAAGCAATTCGCCGCCCGTATAGTTATAGAATAGTATCTTATAGTATATATAGATATAGTATAATATAGTAGCGGGCCAGAAATGTAGCTGGGAATGCGACGAGTCGATGCCGTTTTCAGCGTCTTGTGGATCTTCTTGTCTATATTTATTATTCTATGCCAAAAGTCTTCACCTTCTTTAAAGAAATAAAAATCTGAAAAATATGCAGCTCTTTAAAATATATAAATATTGATAATATACACAATTAACCTACGTTTTTTGTTTAGGAAATTTTAATTTTTTTCAACTTTCAACTTTTTAAACCTTTAACAATGTTTTAGAGTCAACAAAAATAATAGGCTAGACACACACACGAACGTAGTGTTTGTAATCAGGGGACGTGTATTTCGACCAGAATCTACACCCCGAATTTTTACAAAACCTCCCTTCTATACTAGATAAATACAGTGTGCGGGACTTAATAATAATATCGCGTCTGTGAAATTAGTCACATAAAATGATGGGCGAAATATGTTTTAAATTATATCTAGAATGCATAGAAAATCTCGCGCGTCAACACAATAGGCGAGATATTTGTTCACTTAATGCAAATTTGTTCAATAAGTTTTTAAGCAAAACACGCTTCCGTTCCCGAATACATTTATTTTGAATATGAATGCTATGGCCGAGGAGTAATTATAATACTTTAATGACATAGAACTTTGATATTATATTTATGATTTCATGATGAAAAAGCTTTTTCAAAATTCGAATTTGTTTGCTAATGAGTTTGACTATTTGCGTTTCTAAAAGATAATTGTTAGTACAATAAGCGCCATCTCTGCTGATTGTTGTTTATCAGTTTGCTATTATTAACTTATATTCTGTACTGGGCACAGTATCGGCCACTGTTGGCTTATTTTTGATTTCATAATAATTATTGATTAAATGGTTGGTTATTTAAAGTTTAATCTTTTATAAGGGTTGTATTTTTTGCACTGTAATAAGGTATTAAATTAAATTAAAAGTATTGTGCCTTAAAACATTCATAAGTTCGGTTTAATACAGCAAATAATAATCTTTGACCACAAGTTATAATACTTGTAGCAAATAAATAATAAATCCACACGTTTCGTTATTATCATAGGTATTATTAAAGAAACTAACTGATCGTTTATTACTGTGAGTGATGTTTTTTATGCGTATTATTGCTTCATCCCTTATAATATTTAGTAGTGCAAAGTGGTTGATTTAACGGATTCTACAATCGGTTTAAACTACGTGTGCCGTAGTTTAGTTAGCCTTCTATTCTATTTTGATTGTTTATGCAAATCAATAGCTGTGATATTATTACACATACCTATAAAGCAACATAGAATATACGATAAAATCATTTCAACCTAAAATAAAAGTTCGAAAGAAGTAGTCCATATCGAAGTGGAGTAGAATAGTTACATATTCTTGAAATAAAAGTATTCGTTCTTCGTTCTATAAACTAACCATTTAAAAATTAACGAAATTTTGTGTTCGACATTTTCGATTTTCGAGCATTACTTCCTCATCGTGAAATCGAGAAATTCCCAACATATATGATGAACTTCTGATTTAGGATTGGTCTGCTTTGGATGTGTTATATGAATAACCATGCAGGCGAGAAATCGCGCTGCTTGTGAGAACTATTCCATATACAGGGTGTTCCAAAACTCAGCTATTAGCACCAACAACAGAGACTACAAACCGGGTTTATGTTTAATTAACTTTCTTATGTATGTATTTGGTCCCTTAATTACCTAAATATTTATAAATTCGGTTTAACCCACAAAGAATATTTGAATCTATTACAAATAATGTTGGGCAGAATTGAAGAATTTTAAATATTTTCAACAAGATGGTTCGATGGTAAAGACTTGACTAACAGATTTTTACTTTCCCGCATGGGAAAGTATTGTGAACGCGCTAAAAAAAATTTGAAATTAAGACAGTTCCCTGAGACGATTTAGACCATTACCAGATAGAATTCCATCTGTCTGTGTGTCTGTATGTATTCTAATTTTGGTATATGAGTTTGAGGCAGTCCTAGGATGCACCCATTAGTTTTAGGTTGAAATCGCTTAAGCCGTGTGATAGACACAACCGCTAGATTTTCAAATAGCAGTAGGGGTCGAGCGATACATCATTTTAACGCATTTTTTTATCTGCTTTACAGCGATAGGTCACTTTTCATATTTGCTCCCATAATTCTAGGGAAAACAGCGTTTAAAATTTCACCAGTTAGGTAGTTGGAATCTATATTCTTATAACAATATAATATGTGGTGATTGAGTACTTTAACACATTGATAGAGCGTTCGTATAGCATGCGGAAGGTTATGGGTTCGAATCCCAGCTCTGGCAATATTTTTTTTTTTCATTTTTGAATAAAGTAATTAGCTTGTTACGTTAGTTTATTGAAAATAATGAAAATAATGCAATTATAATAATAATAATTAAAATTGTTTCGTTACGCAGGTCCTATATTTTTGATTATTATATATGTCGGGAAAGTTTTGGGGCGACACAACCGATTTTTTTAATTCCTAGAGTGGAACCAAGCTACGATACTAAAACTAACTATGCTGTACATATGAATAATGAAATTAATATAGAATTTGAGTGAACTAATTCAGTGCATAATTAGAATGCCTTTGATTCAGTGAGTTCAAAGGTGCGTTTAACAATGTAAGTCAACATTTTGAACATATATATTGTAGTTGTTAGTTTTAAACTATACATACATATTATGCGCAGTAATTTCTGTGTTTTCAGTGCTATAGAGATTCGACAGTAGACTGTAAATTCTTACAGGTATGAGTCCGAGTTGAAATAGGACATATGAGAGAGGATCATGGTAGGATGTTTAGTTTATGTATAACCACTATCGCCAACAATTTACGAATGTCCTTTGAAAACTAAATTTTGTACTGTAATTAAGTTACTGCACTGGAGTTTACTAACTAAATTACGACTGTTTCCTGCTAGAAGCTTGGTCAACAGTCAAAGCAACCAAATAAATATGTGGTCTGAATATACCGAGAGCTAGTAGGAACAATATTTCGTATCATTTCTTTGTTAAATTTGTCTTATATACATGTAATGTTCATTAGTTTATGATATTTTATAGTAAATCAAAACACATATTTGTTACACATACTTTTAATGTTAACTATTCGGGTGTACATCTACAACTAACTGATTTTATATTTTATTCCAGAATGTCTCACTTTTAACTTTAGTCATCTATACAATATTAGGCGTAAAAAGATAATAGATATGGAATTATGATATGCTTAAAATAGTAAATAGATATGTACTATATACTACAGAATATAATAATAAATACGTATAATGCTATACTCTACATCTCCTCCTTTTTATAAATTTTTTAATAATAATTTGTAACTTAAATTACTTATTACAATATTTATATAATTATTAATTTAATTAATATTACAATATTTATATAACCCTAATACATAAACAATAAGAATAAACCTAATAACATACATGATAAATAGATATACATAGATAGTTCTGAATAACAATACTATAGCCTAATTTTAATTACTAACTCCTAAAATGTAACCACTTAAATCTAATCAAATACACACTTACAACTAACACAACTTTAATTGAATACTTAAACTAAATTTCAGTATTTTCATTAGGGACATTATCAGGATTATTCACAGACTCTGGTGTATTACCAGAATTCGCGACTTTCCATTCGTTTCCCACCTTTTTTAAATGTATTACATTTCGCCGGTACTCTTGACCCGTTTCATTATCTATACATATACGTACTTCTCCGTTGTGTTTTAGAATAGGCACTATAGGAGATATCCACTTGGCGGGTCCGTTCACAGCCTCAATGATATCTGAGTCTATTAACTCTTGGAGTTTTGCTTCAACTTTAGATTCCAGTGGGATTGGAATTCTCCTATAAGGCTGACATACCGGTGGAACGGACTCGTCAATTGGAATATCTACTACAACGTCCTTAAATTTAGGAAATTGTTCTACTGAGTTTACCTCTAACCCAATTTTCAAAACTCCCAAAGCGATAGAAGTATTTTTACCTAGCAGACATCTCGACCCGTTTTTTATAACATAAAACGTAGCTATTTCACTATTGTTGCCTATAGAAATTTTTGATTTAAACGATCCCAATACCTGAAGTGGTGTACTACTTCCATAGCCAAAAAGAATTTTAGTGGGATTTTTTATTTGATCGCACACTTTTACATTTTGTTTTTTCAAAGAACCCCAAGTTTTGTCATCAATTATGTTGGTTTTGCTTCCAGAATCTATGAGCATATCTAGTGGAATACCCCCAAGATTACATTTAATGACACTATCATCATCGATTTGGAATACATAGTCTATTTCTTCTGAATCAAGATTATTAACTTCCCCTGACCCGGGATGTTCTTTTGAACGGTTACACGTCGTGTTCCGCCTTTTATTATTAAATTGCTGTGCGTTTCTTTGGGTACGATCAAATAAAAATCCCTCGTGAGCCCTTTTACGCGTTTTTGTATAACAATAATCCTTATAATGCCCTTTATTACCACATTTGCTACAAGTTTTTAACCTAGCCGGACAATTACTAGAGTTCGAGAGATG
Organism: Apoderus coryli; assembly: GCA_911728435.2. Lineage (NCBI taxonomy): Eukaryota > Metazoa > Arthropoda > Insecta > Coleoptera > Attelabidae > Apoderus > Apoderus coryli. Next base: position 29,333,202 of record OU452198.1, on the reverse strand, counting down.
ATTTCCACCACAACGAGAACAGTCTTTAGTGCGATTATTACGACATAAGTAATTTAATTCTAAAGTTTTTTGTTTTTGATCCGTAAAACTTTCTAGTTGCTTGTTTACTGCTTCTAAAGCATTAGCTTATGAAATAATACCTACCAGATTTATGGTGTCACCTAGAGATAAAATTTTCTTTCTTAATTCCACTACGTTGGTAAATTTGCATTTTGAAGCTTGATTCCTCAGTCGGACTAAAAATTTCTCAAATTTTTCACCTTCCTCCTGTTTTGTTAAACGGAAAATATGACGCTCATATATTTTGGATTGTCTTGGATAAAAATATTCATTGAGTTTTTCAACTGCAATTTTATACACGTCTATCTCCTTGCCAGTATCATCTTTTGCCTCTGCGTGCGCTCCCGGCAGGTTATAGTATATCTCTTGAAGTGTGCTTCCAGCACTGTGCAAAAGAGTTGCCCTTTTCTTCACTGGTTGCTCTATATTTGACGCGTCTATGTATATTTCGAAAGATCGCAGCCATTTTTCCCATCTGATTCCGACGGAGCTTGGCTCTCCTTCACACTCAAAAGGCTGTATCGCCAACAGGTTTGCCATTATAGTCAAGAGCCTGTTTACAAAATAAAATGGACATTTTACTAATAGCTTTGTACGATATGCATATGAGGCCAATACCCCCTCAGTTTGATTGGTTTATCCTTGCCCTCATAATAACGAGGTTTTCTTTTTCTCGGATTGATGCGGAGTTTTTCCCCTTAATGGATTTATAATCCACACATCCCAATTCAACACTGTACGTGATTCTAACTTTTGTTTTGATCACACGGGTTAATATTGCCTGCATACCTTCGCATTCGTCTTTTATTGCTATTTTATACTAAATAAGAAGCCGACATACCTTTGTTTAATGATAATATCCAAATTACGCTCGCCGCCACTTGTAATGTTCATTAATTTATGATATTTTATAGTAAATCAAAACACAGATTTGTTACACATACTTTTAATGTTAACTATTCGGGTGTACATCTACAACTAACTGATTTTATATTTTATTCCAGAATGTCTCACTTTTAACTTTAGTCATCTATACAATATTAGGCGTAAAAAGATAATAGATATGGAATTATGATATGCTTAAAATAGTAAATAGATATGTACTATATACTACAGAATATAATAATAAATACGTATAATGCTATACTCTACAATACAGGGTGTGCCATCCATTTTGGAAGTGTGTACAGAGCAATAATACCTCACTAGGTATGCAAAAGGCCTACAGCGTGGCCCACCAATAATTACGGCCACTTCTATAGTTTGGCATTGTTTTCAATGCAAACTTCATACTTTTCATTAAGTTTAGATAGTCTCATCCGATTGATGGTCAATGAATTGCCTGTTGTTTTCCCAAGTGTTGGTTCGCCAAAGGAGTGCAGGTATTGTAGACATGATTAAAATTTGTTTTAGTTTGTAATAAAACAACTACTTTAAGGATAATTAAGAATGTATTTATTTATCAACAAAATCTAGTAGTAATAATCAAGTAACGACATGTTGAATCTTCTTATGTGTAATACCTAACCACTAGTCTTATTCTACATTCTTCGCTTTCTATGTAAGGAAGCCTACTATGTGTACGCTATCAGATGGCCTACAATGGTAATATATCAAACAAAATTTTATTTGAACAAAATAAAAATTATAAATAATATGTATGTATTATCAATACTGCCAATATTGCAACACAAAATTTAACACATGTCAGGCATTTTTAAAAATCCGCAACTCTAATATACATAGATTCAATAACTAGGTCCTATTATACAACAATTAAATTATATTAGGTTATATTCTTCACCTACGTCTCTGGAACTGTCACCACCTCTTAAAATTATAATCAAAGGGTGGCCTATCTCATCGATCAAGACCCACACTCATCTTTAATCACATGATGGACTACTTTTCGCCAGTGCTCTGGTGTCAGTTCCTTAAGGCTTGATCAAATATTTTCACTTGTTTCATGTTTCAAGTTCAGGATTTAGTAAACAATGATATTGTCACACCCAGTATATTGTAACAAAAATAATGCATCCGGTCAAACTAAGTATTTTCGCTGATTAATAATTTGTAAGAGCCCATCACCATCGGTATGGTATCCACTAAATAGACAAAATTTGCCGATTGACATTTTTCCACAAAGGCGGTACGACGCCAATAATAGACAATTTGATTGGTTGATATTCGAAAGAGTGGAAAAAGCAAAAGTTATAGATATTGGTGCAACAGGAAGTTACAGGGAGATTTTTGGTTTGCGCTTCCGTGAAGTAAAGTGAAGAGAGTGGTTGGAGACTTGGCAGCTCGGAGTATGAAGTCTCCCTAGAGTTGGAGCACATGTATCCGAGTGGTCCGTATGTTTCTGTTACCACAATACTATCTTTTTTGGGGTCTTCTCTCCAACTTCGGCGACGTAAACTTTGAGTTTTAGAAGCGATAAAAAGCACTATTTTCCCTCGTTCAGTAGGTTTATTAACGCAATTACATGTATTTTTCTTTTTTGATTTCTTGAACCTTCTTTTTAATTACTTTTTGACTTTTTCTTGAGAATGAGCTTCAACCATTTAAATACGTGTACTTAATTGAAACTGCATCATTTCATGTCATTTTTTTTATTCAACGTTTCCATAGGCTATGCTATCTTCTTCAGGAACTAAAACATGTTTTTGAAGACAATACAAGACATATTAAAAATCATTTTCAGTAACCTTTAACTCGTCCAGTTTGTTTTACCTTTGATATTTTAAATACTTTTGAAAGTAAAAATTACCAAAAAGATCAGCTGTGTCGTCAATGATGAGTGTTATGTGTGTACAAATGTTTAGTTTTGTATTTAATAATTTGTGAGTTTTTTTTCTTTAAATTGATATTCTTATATATATTTCATATTTTATTGGTGACATGGTGGAGGCGCTAAATCACTAAATTTTATGACGGCTTGTTGGACATTAAGCTTCTCATTTTGTTAGTTACCTAACCTAAAAAAAGACATGTTAAATAATCAGATTTGTTTTATGTATTTTTTATTTATTGCGAGTGTTTTAGTTGGTAGTTTTACAAAGTATTTCCTGATAATTACCTAATCGCAGCATAGTTACGTTATGTTTTTCTGCTATATCTTCCACGCATTATCTCGCAAATCGTGTTTTGTGTAAATTTGCTATGGCTACTAATTCCGTCTTTATCAAATTAGGTTCAAACTCAATACCTTTGGTAGGTAGGGATAATTTCTTGTTTGCTCCGAGATGAAGTTGATATCTTCTTTATGCGCCGTGAATGCTTGCGTTATCCATAAGCACTCCCGAGGTAGCCGGAAGATATTTTATCATTTCACCAAGATAGTCTTAGAAAACATCCAAATTCATATCCTCATGGTAATCTCGATTCCGCTAGGAATCAAAGGTTAATAATCTTTCTTTTAAAAATCCGGCCTCGCTTCCAATGTATACAATTATTAGTCTCTTTCGTTTTCCCGAAGGCATTTAATACTCGTTGACAGGCCTTCGACAAAAGATTGGCGGGACTGGTTATGGTTTTATCTTGCCACATTTGTTGTACTATTTAACATTTAGTGATGCAAGTCTCATCAAGATAAAAAAAATCTTTTGTACCTTGCGGTACTACTTTATAGTTCTCAAGTATTCTCGTCGCCAGGAAAAAAAATCATTTTTAGAAAGTTGTATATAAGAGTTTTCTACCAATTAAAAGAATACTGTCATCATGGCCAAGCTCCATACAAGTTTTACCTAAGTAATTTACGCATTTACATTTAAAAAAAAATATTCGACTTGCACATTTGGTGTATTCTTTAAGGACTATTGTTGGTCTTCCTGGAATTTTATTGGAAAGTTCCACTTAACGTAACTCCTGTCTTTCCCATAATAATTTGAAAATGGTGGACTTTCCCATTCCAGTCATTTCTCCATTTAGTTCAAGAAATATGTTGTTTCTCTTCAAAGGGATCTCTGATACGGCAAGAGTTAGGTGGGTAGTGTACATTATTGCAAAATTTCGTATTTATATACATATGTCTAATGCTCATATTATTACTCCATCCCTACACTACACAGCATTGTTTGAAAGGTCATTTAGCTATAGTGTTTCGAGATTGTGCAACGTACTACCCGGCGATGTGTCGGGTTTGTTTGGCCACCGGTACCGTTTCAAATATATAGAATAGAATAGAAACGTCTTTATTTTTAACTCGGCGAAGGGCAGGAAAGCTGTTTTCTTAACCGAGCATGTATGTTTTACAATACATCATTATTCATAACACTAAGCATATAATAATACATTCATAACAATAAGCATACAATAATACAGTAAACTACAACTAAAGAAAAGTACAACTAAAACTAAAGAGACCCACTCCCCATATTAAAATTAAAATGACATAAATACATTAGAAAATTAACCCCATTATCCACTATTAAAGAGCAATCGATCCTTTAACTTTTTTTTTAAAAGAGCTGTAACTTAGGTTCAGGAACTGTTCTCCAATCTCTGAATCATCGTACACACTGGGAACCACGTAAGAGAAGGTGCGCTTAAACAGCGTAGTACGGTGGCGAGGTATGTTAAGCAGATTACAATATCGCGTAGAACGATTATGGATTGCACATCGAAAAGAAAGTTTTGTACGCAAATATGTGGGATTTCCAGTTTTGAGAAGCTTGTATACGAAGCAAGCAATACGATATTTTAGTCTGTTGTGCATGTTCAACCATCCCAAAGTAAATAATTTATCACTCACATGGTCTCTCATTCTAAGATTATTTATAAAACGTATGCATGAATTCTGAATCCGCTGGATTCTATTTTTTGAATGAGTATCCAGGCAAGGACCATACATGATATACGCATAATTGTATTGTGAGAGCACCAGAGATTCACAAAGTTGTTTTTTTAATTTGCTACCTAAAACTGTCCTACTTCTATACAAATTCCTAAGTGATATAATAGACTTTTGTACTAATTTACCCACTTGCGTTTTAAATCTAAGGTCACTATCAAAAACGACGCCCAAATTCCTGGCTTCCCTTACCACAGGTAAGCCAACGTTATCTACAGCGAAAATCACATTTTGATAAGACCATTCCCGGTTTGGTCCGAAAAACATAACCAGTGACTTTGATGGATTAAGCTTTAAACCACTTTTTGTGGAATATGCGTAAATACTTTTGAGAGAATTGTTTATTTTTTCGACTGCAAGTTGACCTTGTTCTAATGAAAAACTAGTGTGTCATTCGCATATCTCTGCATGTTACAATCCCTCGCGAACCGATCCATATCAAATGTATATATCAAAAACAACAGGGGTCCTAGAATTGATCCCTGTGGTACACCCCTCTTAAGCAGGAGTGGATCAGATACTTTACCTTCTAACTGAACACGCTGATATCTATTGGACAAGTAGCTTTCAAAAAAACGTACACTATTGTTATGAAACCCATAGTAATGTAGTTTGACACATAACATCTGATGGTCCAAGGTATCGAAGGCTTTACTAAAATCGAGTAAAACTAACGCTGATGTTTCACCGCGATCCGAGGATATTATTATATCGTCCAAAACCTTTAATAATGCCGTCACCGCACTACGATCCCTACAAAAACCCGATTGAGAGTCAGGCAGCAAAGAGTTATCCATTAAAAATGTCACGATTTGTGTATATAAAACTTTTTCAAATAATTTTGATATAACGGATAATAGGCTAATAGGTCTCAAGTCAGTCATGCTACTAACATTACTTCCCTTAGGCAACGGTATTACTACAGCTGTTTTCCACTGTTCAGGAAATTCCGAATGTAAAATACAATGATTAAAAATATGAGTTAGAAACGGGACGATAACAGGACAACATAACTTAATCATTTCCAAGGACACGCCATCGAACCCAGAAGCATTCGATCTCAACTCTTGTACTGCTTTAGCAACGTTGCAATCCTCAATTGAATTTAATGAAAATACATCTGAACATATCCGGTTTGTGGAATAATAGTTAATAAAATTCAGGTCAGCCGGAGGAGCAGTATCCTTTACTGCATTAACAAATTAACAAATGATCGGTTTATTAACTCGGGATTTTTTAGTACATTTGGAATTTCGTAGCTATTTTTTGATTTACTATATACGTTCATATGAGATAGGGTTTTCCACACACGTTTTGATTGTCCAGTACGAACAACAAAATCAAGGTAAGCTTTTTTTTCATTTCGCACTGCTTGTGTGAAGTAATTTCTCATTTCCTTATATGCTAACCAGTCCCCGACTGAGCCTGTTTTTTTGTATTTCGCTAGCAAGCTGTTGCGGTGTTTCTTCATTATTTTTAAAGTATATATATAGTAAGATATTTAATAGTTAGCAACTGTCTTCCTTATGAACAGTTTTTGTGTTTATATTTTCTTGTCTTAAATGTGTGTATGCTTTCATTGAGGAGTGTTAGGTTGTCTTTTGCAGGAAATAATTATATAATCTTGGTCTATTCATTGCATACAATCTTATCATTACATTCACTCATGCATAACCATATAACCAATCATTCATAATTTCATACCCTTATATTAATAATTCAATTAATAACTCAAATGTTAATTATTTTCCCATCCTTATTTTTATAAACAATCTAATAGGTATAGGTACGAATAGTCTATTTTCTGAAAGCGAAGTTTTTTTTCTATATACGCTATCTCGCCGCGAGATAAGAAACGGCTTGGCGCTGGAGAGAGTTCTGGTGGACTGGTTCTGTTGGATTAGAGTCGGCAAATAATTAGCATATTGAGAGAATTATAATTTTCCAAAGTATTTACGATTATGTATCGTACTAATTCTGTGATTTTCGTTGGAAATTTTAGTAATTTCTGTAATTTATAGTCAGTGTGTTTTGCAGTATATGTTGTGGAATTGCTGTGTTGGATTTTAAAACTCGCTAATAGCTAAATAAAACTATACTAATATAAAACCATCTTATGATCATAGTCGTGATTGCTGACTAACTGCAAGAAATTATTTAAACTACTAATAAAAGTGAGGAGGATATTGATAAACTTATTTCAAAAGTGTGTAATTAGATAAAAAGATAACTTGCCTAAATACTAAAATTAATGAGGTGTGTGATTCGATTAAGGTCATTGATCAAACAGTGACAGCTAATGTTCATGAACTGAGGCAGTTAGAAATTAACTGCGACAAATTTGAACAGTATACTAGGAGGATAACCATACGTGTGTGTGGTTTACAGGTGAATCAAGTTGACAAGTGAAATGGCTGGTTTTGTCAAAGATAAAATGAACATCTCTTGTACTAAGAGTGATATTGAGAAAGCATTTTGTATACAAGATCGCCAGGAACATAGGGAGCATGCCAGTGTTATTTTAGTTACTTTTTCATCCGTTTTGAAAAATATGGAAATCTGTGCCTCCAAAAAGCTCTTAAAAAGTTCAAGAGTTCCTATTGATCAAGAATTAACTACTACCAGATACAATCTCCTACAAACGGCTAAAAAGAACAATTAGATGATAAATTAGATAAAAAGATAACTTGCCTAAATACTAAAATTAATGAGGTGTGTGATTCGATTAAGGTCATTGATCAAACAGTGACAGCTAATGTTCATGAACTGAGGCAGTTAGAAATTAACTGCGACAAATTTGAACAGTATACTAGGAGGATAACCATACGTGTGTGTGGTTTACAGGTGAATCAAGTTGACAAGTGAAATGGCTGGTTTTGTCAAAGATAAAATGAACATCTCTTGTACTAAGAGTGATATTGAGAAAGCATTTTGTATACAAGATCGCCAGGAACATAGGGAGCATGCCAGTGTTATTTTAGTTACTTTTTCATCCGTTTTGAAAAATATGGAAATCTGTGCCTCCAAAAAGCTCTTAAAAAGTTCAAGAGTTCCTATTGATCAAGAATTAACTACTACCAGATACAATCTCCTACAAACGGCTAAAAAGAACAATTAGATGATAAATTAGATAAAAAGATAACTTGCCTAAATACTAAAATTAATGAGGTGTGTGATTCGATTAAGGTCATTGATCAAACAGTGACAGCTAATGTTCATGAACTGAGGCAGTTAGAAATTAACTGCGACAAATTTGAACAGTATACTAGGAGGAAAACCATACGTGTGTGTGGTTTACAGGTGAATCAAGTTGACAAGTGAAATGGCTGGTTTTGTCAAAGATAAAATGAACGTCTCTTGTACTAAGAGTGATATTGAGAAAGCATTTTGTATACAAGATCGCCAGGAACATAGGGAGCATGCCAGTGTTATTTTAGTTACTTTTTCATCCGTTTTGAAAAATATGGAAATCTGTGCCTCCAAAAAGCTCTTAAAAAGTTCAAGAGTTCCTATTGATCAAGATTCAACTACTACCAGATACAATCTCCTACAAACGGCTAAAAAGAACAATTAGATGATAAATTAGATAAAAAGATAACTTGCATAAATACTAAAATTAATGAGGTGTGTGATTCGATTAAGGTCATTGATCAAACAGTGACAGCTAATGTGCATGAACTGAGGCAGTTAGAAATTAACTGCGACAAAATTTGAACAGTATACTAGGAGGAAAACCATACGTGTGTGTGGTTTACAGGTGAATCAAGTTGACAAGTGAAATGGCTGGTTTTGTCAAAGATAAAATGAACGTCTCTTGTACTAAGAGTGATATTGAGAAAGCATTTTGTATACAAGATCGCCAGGAACATAGGGAGCATGCCAGTGTTATTTTAGTTACTTTTTCATCCGTTTTGAAAAATATGGAAATCTGTGCCTCCAAAAAGCTCTTAAAAAGTTCAAGAGTTCCTATTGATCAAGATTTAACTACTACCAGATACAATCTCCTACAAACGGCTAAAAAGAAGTATGGTCAGAACAATGTGTGCTCTGCGGGTGGTAACATCTTTCGATGGTCTGATAAAAAATAGGCCTAAAAATTTGTTAATGGACCAATTTCTCCTGATTATGTTGATCAAGAAAGTTACTTAACTGTAGTTTTCTGTTATTATCGCCTGGGTGCATAGTTTGGCTAACATGTAATTTAATAGGTTTGTAGTTTGCAGAATTCAATGCATTCGAAACTACTGATCTACGAATATTCAAATGACGAGATATCTCTCTGGTTGAAACTGATTTACCTAAAATAAGTTACAGAATTAAAAACAAAATAAATAATTTCCTACCTTATGTGTTCGTCTTACTGATTGAATTATAGGATCTCGACTTTCTAAAGGTATGCTAGTACTATATTTCAATCGTTTCGCATTTAATTCTCCGAACTCTACTAATTTTCTGTGTAGTTATATGTTTCATTTGACTAATTCCGTTCTTTTCAAGATACGATTGAAGTTCCGATTATTAATAATAAATTTGTACCATATCGCATTGCTGGTCTTAAACAGTACCATTTTATGCGCAATTGTAAAGAAACTTTAATGATTTTGAAAAATTGCAACGAAGCGCAGCATACAATACACTACAATAATACATACAGCCACATGACAGAATATTGCCTTGTCAATGCAATGGCATCTTAATAATGCCAAATTTTAATATTAACACATGTTAAGGTCTATTTTTATCAGAAACAAGTAGGGTTACAAATTTTTTAAATAAAGTTGATGATGGTTGTCAAGAGACGAAACGTCGGATTTTAAATTCGTCTCCAGCGTCTGGTAGTGCAGAAAAAAATGCGCTAAGAAAGTTATATCAGTTTTTTATAGCTTCTTTAACAAAATAATGAAAAAATGAAAACGAAAAATTTAAATTCTAGTTTTTAAAAAAAAAAAAGTTTCTTAACGGAAAATTGACATATAAATACACAACTTTGCCAAATTTACAGTACCCACCTAACTCTTGAAGTTTCGTAGAACCTCATGGTTGTCCTCGAATTCTGAGCACACTGTATACAATAATATGTGTATGGACAACTGCAAATAACAAATTTAGAGGGAAGCAACCAGCCCTATCTGCGAAACCGTTTATACAGAGTGGGATTACTACAACTGTAATCATCCACAAAAAGAAAAATAGGATGACTTATTGACCTGTCAAAAGCGCAATTCATTTCAATTATATTGTGCTTTACAATGCTGATAATAATGATGCTCACTTGTGAGTGTTACCAACAATTTTGTTGCTAATATTCATCTAGAAAATAAAAAAATAAATAAGAAATTTTCACATTACCATGATCAATTTTTATTCATCTCCAACGAATTAACCTGACATGAATGATACCACTCTACAAATATAAATAAATCGGTCAAACAGGTAAAACAATTCAATTAATTCGATTTTCCACTAAAATTACGAAATCTTTGACGACTTCTTACAAAAAATTGGGTAGAAATCATTTTAAATTACTAATAAACTGTTTGATATTGATATTATCTAAATGCTGAACAGAGCGAACTGAAGCATATGCACAATAAAAACATATTTTCAATTTCAATAAAAAAGCAATATTTTTTCCCCTCTATGTAAATTATATTTGAAATAGATATATCAAAGACGTTGGAAAATCCCAAACCGTATTGTGCCGAAATATGCGATTTAAACGTTCGTTCTATTCATCGGTGAGAACAGCTTGAAGAACGAGGTTGAATTTATGTTAAGTACATTCTTTTCAAATTCACAGCCCTCTCTTTCAAGGTGTATGAAATCGTATATGCCGAGAGTCATCCCTTTGTATTTTCTATACTTGAAATTCAGCTACTGCGAGTAATCTCGAATAAATCTATACTGGTTCGTCATTATGAAAATAATTGAGCATAATGATGATGATCTCTTGGTTAGGAGAGATTTAACAGAAAAAGCTTGATTGAACTCGTTTTATTTTATTGTTTTTATCAGTCACTCTCGGTGGCTGAACAAAGTTATTCGTTATATTCCACCGACAGCGCTCTCGTTTTGATGAATTTTCGCATATGGGTATGTTACCTTTAAATTTCTTAGTTTGCTAATTCCTAGGTACAAGGTGTCAAACGTAAAATTCAAAATTTACCATAAATCCAAACTTTTTATTTTTTTTTATTAGTTAGATTTATTATTTTGTAGCGGATATGCTTTGTAAAACGTAATATTTTCACATAAACAATATCTTATATAGCCCTAGATAAAAAAGAGTCAATAGGATATAAATCAGGTACCTAATATTGAAGGCCAACAATTGGGTGCACCTCGACAAATTCAGTTTTTTTTCTAAAAAATCTGTTAAAGAAATTTGTAACCACCGGCCCCGCAGCAAAAATTAAATTTATTTGGATAAAGGTAAGGTCCCATTATGCAAAACTCACAATTCACCAAAACTGTAGACTGAAATCCGCGATCACGAATAGAGTGAAAATTGTCTCCCCAAAATTCCCTGCCCAAATAAATTGCGCCACATCGGTATGCAATACAAATTTTTTGAAACTTTGGTTTTAATAACTATTTTGCAAATGCAACTTTGTAAATTGCACCGGAAAATCTCTATGTTCTAGTCTAATCTAACATTGACGATTTTGTAAGGATGCAACTTTTTTAATATTCTCTGTCTACTTTTATTTCATGCCTAGATAGTACTTGAAGATGGTCTTTCAAAAATATCATAAATCGACTCGTACGTATCTATTATCGCAGATTTAGATAAGAAACCCGTTGGAAATGGAATTTAAAAAAGTATATTACAGCTTGAAGGAACAGAGAAAAACGCTCACTACAATATGATGGCAAAAGAAATAAAATATAAATTATTATTAGACGGGAAAGAATCACAATTAGTTCAGAAAACAGACAAAGATTAAGGACTATTTTTGATATTACTGAAGCAACTGAAGTGGGCGTGGATGTCGAAAAAGACTAAGTAATGTAACGTTTTTCGTGGTTCGTTGTGTGAAATAATAATGCACTTTATTTAATTTATACATATAAACAAACTAATTCCTTTAATGCACTATTATTACTTATTTATTTGTACTATTTATTTCACTAGTATTTATATGTGACAAAACTGTTCTCAACTATTGACTGATCACTTCATAGCTGTTGACTGTCCCTCCTGTGTGTCTCTCCGTCTTTATATACCTCATTTCGTGTTCCACATCTCACTGGAATGCTCTGAACCTTTCTAGTTTCTGCCGTTCTATTCTATGGCGGACTACAACACAGCCAGCTCGAATATGAGTAGGCGCCTAGCGGTGTTGCCAACAGGTGTACATTTTCTTGTTCGTTACAGTAATAAAACTTTCAGAAAACAGGTGAACATAAGACTAGAAATGATAAATATTTATAAGTGCAAAACATTCCAACGTAAAAAGAGTACGAAAAATGCAGCTTTGTTTCGAAAACTATACTTTTATTAAAAATTCATTGATTTAAATCGTCTACCCCCAACAGGATTTCTACAATCCTTAAAGTTATAATTAGTTTTATCCAAAATCCAAAACACATACAGCAGTAATCCTAGTTATAACTAGATAATTTTAGATGTAGCAACGGCATTTAGTTTAAACTAATTTCATTAACACGTGATAACTAAATACTGGTTTGGCTGCAACATATACGTTCTAAATTACGCAACTACTGCTTATTAAGCAATAATGCTATTGATTACAAAAATTAGAGAATCGAAAGCATTTAATATATCGCTTCATCGCTTGATCCACTGGGTTACCACAAAGCAACTTACATTTAAAAAATTCATATGATACCCAGGTCTAATGTCTAATGAAAAAAAGCTTGAACCGTTAACCTTTGCTTCATATCTATGTGTAACATACTAATTTTTGGTTTTATAGGCAATAAAGCTACTTATATGATTATGTTTATCAGAGAGATCTCTTACAAAAACTTTCCCAAAGTTATTGCTTTATTTTGGGGACGGTTATTTTCATTTCTTTTTGTCACTGTTTCTTTTCGTAGAAACAAGCTACACTAGTAATTTTATTTTAGCCCTAAAGTGGTTATAAAACCGGAATCATTCTGCACGTTCGTGTTTAATATCTTTTTCAAATAGAGCGAGCGTGCAAATGTGTAAATATACTTCCCTCCAAGCATCTAGCCTTCTTCTAAAATAAACAACCAGCTCCCAATGTATTTACTTATGTAAATCAGGAACTTATACAAGCTTGTTGCGGATGTAAATTCAGTTCAATAAGAATTTAGAAATATTGATATGTTTATTATAATCTTTAGCTCTGTTTAAGACGTGAATATTAATTTAGTTTCAAATCTATAAAAGGGGGGCTCAAAAGCCAACATAAATATCAAAAATAGACAATTTGTTTCTTATTGTTAGTTAGGAATGTAGAAGAAATAATAATAATAATACATGTGTAACATCAATAATGTATTGCGACAAATCAAAGAGAAGCCGGTGATAATACAAAATAAAAAGAAAAATTCTTTAAATTTTTTCCGTTTCAATAACCGTAGGGAGAAACTCTTATAGAAATTTGTTTTCGTCTATGAAGGTACAATAATTGAATTAATTTGCAAAAGATATCTATGCCAAGACAATTTTTGGTCCATTGACACAACTACTAAAATGTGTGAAATTGGTTGTCGCATATGTTGTGCTAATAATATAGTCATGAAAATGGTTTAAAAAAATCGACAAATTCAATATAGATATATATTGTAGTGTTATAAAATGGTTATTCCATATAGTTGTAGTAAATTTAGAAGTTGTCATTGTGTATTTGAAGTAATTTTACTGAAAAAGTGTTAATAACCTATAGTGACACTGTCATGAGAGCCGTCGGATGGATATTTGTACGACGTCTTCAAGATTTTCCAACATTTTCAGTTCACAATTAAAAATCTAATAAATGGCCTGTTACGGGTTGAAAATGCCTAGACTGCTTCGGACTTCATCGATTGAATTTGCAGCTCGCCGGTAATAGTGAAGCACTTAAACTTAACTTACCTTTAGATCAAAAGCAAACCACTCGCAGTAGCTGACCTTGTTGTGTTAGTTTACTTGCGAGATAAACACCCCACTGTTTCTCATAACTACTTACTTCCTGCTGGTTGACGCTGGAAGCACTAAGCTCTGCTGTTGGGCTTCTGGTTGGGGTTTAAAAATGGGTGGCGACTGTTGAATAGAGTTAGCTCCTTGACCTGCGACCTCTCTCGGCGAGCTAGCGGGGCAGACCCTTTGAACCAGCAGTAGGCCTTGGGAGACGTGATTGTGCATTCCGCTGGTTAAGCCTTCTTCTTATTTCGTAGTGACCCCCCTGAGTTCGTGGCGACCAAAAAGGAGGGCCACAGGCCGTACCATACCGTAAAACTGTACTGCCGTATTTAGAACAGATCCTAGTAGAAATCAAAATGCTTTTATAGTACGTCTGTATGTTGCAAAAAGGTAAATTTATTTATTTAGTAGTAGCATTTTAGCAGTTATGTATTGTGGTTTTCCTTATTTTCCTCGTAGAAAATGTTATTCATCCCTCACTCACTCTCACTCAAATTTCGTTTTTGTAAAGGTAAATAATTTCTTAAAGTACATAATGTGGTAGCATTAAATCACAGTTGTAAAGTAGCCCTTTCCCGTGTGCAAACAAAATTCGATATAGACAGTGCTCCTGTTCCGCCTTACGGTGGAACGTGTGCCAAAGTGGCTTTAACTTGGCCCTTTTTTACCGAATTTCGACGCTCTTTATTATAGTTAATTTCACTAGATCTTGGTGTTTCGTAGCCATCACAAATCAAATGTTCGTTTAAGAAATACGCTACTAGATGCGAGAGCTTATTTGGTGTGTAACACGATTTCCCATAATATATTATTATATCATACTTGTCTCTGAGATGGACTGTTCCTTCCGAATTAAATAAACAATATATAATGACTAATGCAATGTAAATGATATTTAGCATATTAACTTGGTATTGCTTGTAATTCCTATCACAATCTAAATGTGATATTATAATTATTTATAATACTGTATTAGTTTTAAAGCATGTCATCATCATAACCATTATTTTAATGTACTCGAACGTGTGCAAGAGTCGTCACATTTCTGTTATGCAAACAACGCAGCGAGTAATTAATTGAAAACTTCAGAGCGCACCGCTTAGTGGTGTGATATTTTACATGAGCGAGATGTTTGCCATAATTAATTGAAAATTCTACAACTCACCATAGGAAGAATGTGTTAGAAATGGAACAAAATAAAACCTTTGTATAATTTTGTATACCTACGTGTACAGCGGTAATGCTTGATAAATAGTTTCTGTTACATTAGTGCTAACATAGTTAACAAATTATACCAATTATTAAATCGCAGACTGTTTAGTATGGCTGAAAATATGAAGAGCAGTTCATTAGCTTGAAAGTAGGTTTCTGAAAAAAACACAAACTAAACTGAATTATGGGCGCATTGTTAACTGATGCATATATGGGAGGGTTATGATATGTTCGGATTGGACGTCTCATATAATTACGATCGAACTTCGGGTAAGTTCTTTTGATCGTTAAATTATATTTAATAATAATAATAATAAAAGCTCCTACAGATATTCCGTCCGTAATGGGGAGTGGATCATGCAAAATCTACTGGAACTGTTCATTCCCTACGTTCCGGCCTCGAATACCGAATAAGCCGGACATCGTTTTCCTTGACAACACGAACCGAAAACTTTTCGTCATCGAGTTCTCGGCTCCAGCCGAGAGGAATATTGTTGTCAAGGAGAATGAGAAGCGGACGAAGTATCAGGATCTCCTCTATGACTTTCGTAGGATGTACCCACGACACTCTGTGGTCCTTGTGGTGCTGGTTATCGGGTCATTGGGAGGCATGCGCAAGACGCTGGTCTCAAACTTGCAGAAGATCCCTGCTTGCTACAACGTGGCGGATATTCTGGCAAGCGGGATGCATAAACAGGTCATCCTCGGATCGTTGCGTTTGCTCAGGGCAGATGAATCTGGGGTTTTCACTCACTAACCACACGGCGTGTGGAGTGGGTGAGAATTGAACGATCGGCCATGCTCCCCTGCCGCCTGCCGGGGTCGGAGACGGTAGGGACGATGGGGCGCCATCTGTGTCTGCACCTCCAGAACACTTCATTCTATTTCTTTCTGGAGGGTGCAGACATAGGGAGAATTAACACCGCTGGAGACCTGTTTCTAGAAACTTTTGTATTATTGTTACCTTGTGATGAGTTGAGAAGTGAAAAAAGGCGATAGACATGACCGCATTCCGATTTTGCAATGTACAGCCATCGCTGTAGATTATAATAGGAAGATTCAGATGCAAACAATTTGTTCTGATGTAATCTGTTGCTGCTTCTCTTCTCACATAATTTGTACTGGCTCATAAACAGATCCATTAGAACAACAACTTTCGGAGTCACTATGTGCTTCTACTTTACTCTTAAGCTACGGTTTCCTAGAACTGTGCGCGGCGCACAACAAGCGCACAGCGCACAACAAGCGCACAGTGCGCCGTACTGCGCCGAAATCTAACCTGTGGAAATAAGTTGGTCTGGATTCCTCCGTCGGAGTGCGCCGGCAATTACGCTGAAATCTAAAATCTACACAGCCATATACGCTTGTAGGCACAAGACGCACTTCGCAGTTGAGAGCAAACTGTTGGTTAATAAGCAAGATTACGAGGGTTTGTAATTAAGTTAAGTACAGACATGTGTTCCAAATTTTCGCCTAAAGAACAACAACAATTAATTGATTTAATTAAAGAAAACCCGGCACGACGATCTTTGACTTGATAGAATTAAGTCAAAGATAGTAGTTCTAGGAATAATATATGAAAGGAAATAAGCAAAACAAACATAAGACGGCACACTACATAATGGCCCCTATGAATCAATTGCTACATTAAAAATATTTTACGGTTTTCGCGACACCTTGCTACTTTTTTATGAAACTCACGATGCCCTAATCAAATTCTGGGTCACATATTATGTACTATGTAGTTTTCGTGATATAGGGCCGAATTCAAAAAAGTATCTTTCGGACCCCTCTCATATCTCAGAAACTATGACAGGCATTGGTAATGTATAAACGGTGTTTGATAGATATTTTTTATGCAGAGTCCCCTTATTGACTCTTAATTTTGTTATTTGTTCTCAGTTTCAAAATATTAACAAAACCACTCTGATTATTGTACATATTTAATGATTATTTTTCCTTTCAAATGATATATAACACTTAATAGTTTGATTTTTATAAATATCAAAAATCGAGAGTGGTATAGAAAAATGTATTCACTATTATTAGTTTTCTGGACGCACTGTAATTTTAACATATTGTTAAATTCTTTCGCGATTATGCGTTATTTAATTTAGTCGTTAAAATACCTACCAAAATCTATATAGGTTCAATAAAAATTGTAATTTTGATGATTTCGATTTAGGCTTTTATTTTCACATAATATATTTTAATAGAATTAAAGGTTGAATAAAATAATAAATAAAATCAACAAAAACAAAACGCAAAAAATTAAATATGTTTTAAAAGAAATTTATTTTATGAAAAACTACGTGTAAACTTAAGGGTATTTACATGAACCTAAACTACTAATTGCAAACAGAAATACTTACATATTCTACATAATTATACCTACTTAAATTAATTTCATAAAAACTCATCTGTTCAAAATTAGCTCCGTTTACTTCGAAGCACAATCCAATAACTTTTCATATTTTCCTAATTCCATTCAATATAATTATAAGGCGTTTTTTGAGGATTCCACATAAAAACATATATATCAAAAACCGTTTATATATTTCCATATCTGTCATACTGTCCGAGATATGAGAGGGCTCCGAAAAATAAGTTTTTTGAAGTCTTCCCTATAACTCAAAAATTACATGTGTTACCCAAAATTTGGGTAGGGTATCGTGAATTATACAAAAAAGTGTCGCGAAAACCGCATCCCGTTAACTTTCAAAATAACGGAGCTACCCCGCAATTACAATGAAATTTGGATACACTGTAGATACTATGTCTCATACAGACAGGATACAATTCCCAAAAGCATTGTTAGAAATGGGTATCCAGGTCTGTACAGAGCTTAATAAATATGTACCATTTATCATCATGATAAAACCTAGATAAATTAGTAAACTTTGACACAAATGTCTGACATAAGTGGTGCAAATTTAATTAATTTGGACATCAGATATATTTAAAGAATATTTTCATAATTAAGTGTCCATAACTAGTCTGGGATCCTGTGTAAGATTCGTTCTCACACGTTTAAACATGGCGCTGACTTGACCAATATCCACAATAACTTCGCACATCCGCAATGAAAATCCGCCCCAGCTCTCTCGCTTCTTTGTGGTGGCCATTTTTGGGTTACTTCAGCTTGACATACCCATTTGAAATTTAATATATTTTTTTTATTATTATTCAATTTTACTGAATTATAATTGACCACCCTGTACGTTTGCTATATAATAATATAGATTTTTTTTCAGTCCGTATACAATATTAGATTATTTCATGTTTCTATATTTATATTATACAGTGTTAACTACTTATGTTGTGTGATTCCTTTCATTTATCTGGTGTTTGCAGCTTGCAATGAGATATAACAATGCAGTGTGGCAGTGTGTCGTCTTTAAATTTAAAGATCTCAACGTAGCACTGCACACAGAAAACGCGTCAATGTATACGGACCGAGAGATATTTCTTGGATGTGCCACGGTAGTGCAATTGGTTGGAACACCTGAAAGGAAATTGGGGGCTGTTGGTTCGAATCCAACTTGTGATACGGAATTTTTTTTCACTTCGTATGCAATATTAGTTTATTTCTTGTTTCTTTATTCATAATAATATCTTCATACACACGAGAGTCGCTCGCTGTGCGCTGTGCGCCCAAATCTATTTGAAATAGATTTCGGCGCACACAGCAGCAAATCTCGAAAACACTTTTTAAATTTTGTTTTACATAATCACAGTTTCTTTTAAAAAAATATGGTTGGAAATAATCAATAATTAACATTATCTACATATATAGATGTTCGTATTCAGTGGCGTCGCTAGGAAAAAGTTCTGAGGGGATAATACGATTCTCAAATTGAATGAATTATATTATTCATATATACACTGTGGGCCAAATTAAAGTTCCACACTTTTTCATCGCTAATAAACTTTTTACGTGTTCCACCGAATCGATTTATTTTTGGAGAGTCGGTAGGCTCTGGTATGTTCTTATCAGGCTCTCCAGTTTTGATTTAAAAGTTCTAGACAAGAGTTTTTCTAAAATGCTACATTTAACTTCGTTGCGAAAGAATATCAGCATTATAATCAACATCAATCTTCTAAGATTATGTTAACCTTGTCGAATTTTTAGATAAAAAAAACAGTCAAAAAATATAGAAATTGTTTAATAAGAACTTAGAAACACTTTTACATTTAATTACAAATTAAGTAGTTTTGGAGATAATAATGACATTGTCAGCCGTATGAGGTGAAACTGCTATTGGAGTATAAAATACTCTAAAAGTTTGAAATAATAAACCAAATGCATTTTCTGAAGTTCTCCGAGCTCTTGAATGTCTGTAATTATATACAGCCTTTGTATTGTCACCTTGTTGCTGAGCCTGGAGGTATGGCTTCATCATATATGTTGTTAAACATATGCTTCCTCAAGCAGTAGCCAATAAGCCACTTGGACTAGTTTCTTTTTATACAAATCCATTTTATGGTAATGCCTTGTACAGGGTGTTTTCTTGAGTTCCCTCAAATTAGTCTAATAAGGAAAGTGTTGCACTTTATATAGTATAAAAGGTGTTTAGTAAGGAATGAGTCAAACTTTAGATTATTTTTCGACACCCGTACTATAATAATACGCCCAAAATCTATAATAATGAGATCCATTATGATACAGATTTTTCATAACGATACAGATTTTTAACCAATAGAAACCCATAATTTTTCAATCAAGCATGTTGTGCATTTGACGTTTGTTAATGCCAACATAAATATATTTATAATTCTTCATTATTTATCGGGTGTAGCGTATGCAACTCTCATGTAATTGTTATTAACCATCATTTAATCAATGATCGTTGCATAGTACTATTATTTAACAACGAAAAACCCCGGTACACTTTAAACAAAACAGCATCGACGCAACACACAACAACTTCTTGAATAATAGTAATTTTACGGGATTCCTAGAAATACACGCGCAGTGCGCCGCACTGTGCGCTGTGCGCTTGTTGTGCGCCGCGCACACCTCTAGGAAACCGTAGCTTTAGAATGACAATATATACCTGAAGTTGAAGAAAACCCAACCGTTACATTTTCAGATATCAAATCTATGGTTGTATTCTCACTTGTTTTAGGAAAGCGTAGGTTAGAATAATCCGTGGTCGGGTTGTTATTTCCAAGCATACATTGGTTAGTTTGGATCTGAATATTTCCACAAGAAAGTACTGATAATAACTGGTCTTTGACAACAATGAGAATTTCATCTATATTTATGGCGGAATTATTTTCTTGTATGGGAAGTGGGAAGCTCTTGTGAGAGATGCTCTTCTACAGGAATCTCGGCTACGGCCATATTATTCTGCGTGGTTTCCGACACTAGGTTTAGAATTCTTAACGTACGTGAGCTCATTCATAATTATTTCAAAAAAAATATGCGAGCTCAGCAAGCGATCTGTTGGAGATAGGCGGTATTAGTTCTATAATAAGAGCGTTAACAGAAAGGAGGCATTGTTTTTACGAAGGAAGGTGAGAACAGTGCAGATTTTGCAAGTTAGGTTTCTAAATTATGCGCGGTATTGTTAAGAATAATTTTCTAGCAATAACTCAATAATCGTTTTTTTGGAAGAACGTTTTGTTTCCAGCATTCTTTTACCAAGAAGTTATTAAAACCTACAGCCCAGTGCCATCTGATGAACAGCGGTCAGCAGTTAGTGTTTTGTCACTTTATCTGAAAACACATTTCATCTCATGCATAGGCCTTCTGCCTTCCGGTGTAAAAAACGAATGCAACTTTTCGGCAAATAAATTCATTCGCAACATCTTGTGGATCTGTTATTATTTTATTCTTTAAGGTATTGCGTTATGGACTACACTGAATTTATAAGATTTCTTTTTATATATATATGAATAAAACTTTTTATCCGGAGAAGTTGCGATCTCTCTCTCTCTCTCATACTGGTTCGTGCCATTTGTATTTCCCTCTTTAAGTTATTGTTAACTGGTCGACATGACGCGTATGTATAATTGTTTATGTATATTATGCTATGTATAATAATGAGAAAATAAAGGTACTTAACCAAGGCTTGTTACTTTACTGCTCTCCAAAGGAACGAATAAATCAATTCCCACATTTAAACATTCATTAAACAAATCACAATCACTTTCATCAAGAGAATCGAAAGAGGTCATCAAGTAGTCGTTCAGCTGTTCAAAGTCAGTTTTCCAATAGTTACTTTTATTTACATGATGAGTCTGTCTAAGAAATGCACTGATTTGACTTCCAGCCGTCAGCACAACATGGTCACTTTTCATTAACCAATATAACATCTAACAATGAACTCTGAAGTCTTGTATCAAACATGACCAGTTGAAAATAACCTCTCTGGTGGTAGAAACTTAAAAAGTCAGGGGCTGATTGGAAGTTTTTCAGAGTTGATCAGCTATATGTACGCCGGGTGAGACGCTGCTAATACTGTCGAAAGCTTATCGATAAGTAAAATCATTCAAATGTAAGTATGGGGTCTTTCATATGAAGCTTGAATAGTGTTGGAAGTGTGTGAGAAGTGATGTCTTTTTCGTTTGATGTTGAGCTCTTATTTGCTTTGCTTGACTGTGAATTATTTTTTTTTATCTCAATTATTTTTTTTCTTTCTCCTCAATTTATTATTATTGAAATTAGTTTTATTGTGGCTCTGTGGGAGGAAGTGTTTATTCATACTTTTATCGACAGTACAGAGTTTTGGTCTTAAAATTACAATATCTGATTTTACTAGAGTGACTGACAGTTCCCGTAGTTGCATAGACAATGTTCTTACTAATTTGGATGAGAGTTTGTATGCCTCTCGTGTTTTTGATCCCTGCATATCTGACAATGCTGCTCAGGTCATTGAGATTCGGGTTTCTTCGGGTGTTAAGGTTAACAGTAGTTCTCGACGAACGCTTACTCAGGCGGGTCTCTCTGATATGAGAGAAGCCCTGAAGTCGACGGATTGGGATCAATTTTTTTGTTCCAATGATGTTGATTTTCTGTCATCTTACCTGTTGGGTATTTTCCAACAAAATATTAATACATATTTTCCGATCAAGAAACATCAGAATCGTAGAACGCCAGTTAACTAGTTTACATCGGAGCTTCGAGAGAAAAGTGACAAGCTCATGGCCATTAAGATAGTTTGTGAGTCGACGGGCGACGCTTCTCATCGGACCCTGTATAACTCGTTGCATGCAGATTATAGGAAGACTATTGTTGACCATAAAAAGATGGCCTACGAGAGATATATAGCTAGCTCCACTAATAAACCACGTGCTATCTGGAGAATAATTAATAGTGAAAGAAACTATTGTACAATGCCAGTTAGTACTCGGCTTACACCTTCCGAGTTTAACAGTTTTTTTGTGTCTGTTGCTAATAAAATTACTGAGGCCATGTCTGTGGATCTTGATGAGCGGGTGCTTATGTTAAGTCGGATACCGATGCAGCCTAGCTCCTTTTTTATGTTGCCTGTCTCGGAGTTTGAGGTCCTGGAGACCATTCGCCACTTAAAAAACTCGGGCAGTGTTGATATGTTTGACTGCAGCAGTTTCTTTGTGAAGGAATATGCACAGATCTTGGTTAAGCCTTTAGTGCACATCTTCAATTTATGTTTGTGCGGCGGCATTTTCCCTGAGCCATTCAAGTTGACTAGAGTTATCCCTGTATTTAAAAAGGGTAACATCGATAATGCTTCTGATTACCGACCGATTTCTATAGTTCCTATATTTGGAAAAATTTTCGAGATTATATTAAAACAAAATCTAACTTCTTTTTTGGAAGCGAATAATCTTTTGTGTCCTGGACAGTTTGGTTTCAGGGGTGGTCGGTCGACAGTTCAGGCGGTGGCTCGTGTGGTGTCTGACATAGTCGAGGGCCTGGAGAGATGTGAATTTATTAATCTCACCTTATGTGATCTGAGCAAGGTCTTTGACTGTGTGTCTCATGAAGTTCTTCTGACCAAGCTTTCTCGATATGGTGTGCGGGGACTCTCGTTGCAGCTGCTGCGGTCGTACCTGACTGGCAGAGGACAGACAGTGGCTCTTCGGTCGGAACTGTCTGAGGTGAGGGTATTAACGAGTGGAGTGCCCCAGGGCTCTGTGTTGGGTCCGTTGCTCTTTGTCGTTTATATTAACGACCTATATAGTTATTTGAATCCTGGAAGGGTCACTCTTTATGCAGATGATACCTCTTTGGTGTGTTATGGGAGCAGTGTTTCACAGCTCGAAGGTCGTGCGGGGCACCTTGAGGTAGTTGCGAATGGCTGGTTCACTAGTAATCTGCTGAAACTAAATATTGATAAGACCCAGAGACTTACATTTTCTAGTGCTAGTGGTCATGCTCGGGGACGAACAGCCAACTCATTGGGGATTATTGTTGATGATGCGCTTTGCTGGGCGTCGCACGTTGATTTTCTCAGGGGTAAGTTGTCTTCTAGTATTTACGTTATTAGGAGGCTCAGACATTGTCTGAGTCAGCAAGCTCTGAGAACTGTTTATTTCTCACTGTTCCATTCTCATATTTCTTATGGAGTGAGTCTCTGGGGTAACTCATCATCGGCTATGCAAATATTTAGAGTGCAAAAAAAGGTGGTTCGCATTCTGGCAAATGCTGGATATCTGGAGCATTGCAAGCCCATTTTCAAATCTCTCAATATAATGCCTCTCCCGTCTTTATATATATATATATATATTATCAACTGCTTGAGATTCACAGATGTAAGCCCGATTTGTGTATTAACTCAACTTGTCATGAGTACGGTACGAGATCTGCGGACTTGGTACGGGCTCGGCTATGGAGATTGACTAAGTCTGCAAAGAATTTCCCTACAGATTCGGTTGTATAATGCACGTCCTCGTAGGGTCCGGGAGTACAGTTCAGAAATGTTCAAAAGAACTATAAAATCATACTTGCTCAAGCATGCTTTTTATTCTGTGGAAGAATATTCCCAGGAAGTTGTACATTTTACCAATTAGTCGCTTTTAATGTGTTTGTATGTTACTTACACTTTCGTGTTTTTTGTTGTAGATATAGTTTTTGTATTTTGACGTACTGCAATTGTTTTGTACAAAACGTAGTCAATAAAGATTATTATTATTATTATTATAATTTATATTATATAAACCTGGTGTGTATTTGCTAGGATACAGATATTTTTTTTAATTCATTTAGTATTTCTAAATCGAGGACTGACCTTGAACAATTTTAAATTGATTTAGTCTCTTTTTTTGCAATGTCACAAAATGTAAATTAAAAAACAGCCCCACCTCTCCCGCTACTGTTGGGTACATATAGACCTATGAAGTAGCTAACGTAGGTAGTGCTCTGCTTAAAGCATTTTTCCATTACGACAAGCATGCTTCGTTTAATAAAAAGATACTACCTATATACATATTACACCACTCATTGGATCAATATCAATAATTCAGTAGAGTTTTGATTGCTATTTGCGTTTCATCATACAATACTGCACCATAAAGGATATGTCATAAATAACGTTCTCACTCTGAAATGTCATCAAATTATGGCATGAATTTTAGTTTAGTATGGGGAAAATTTTACCTAATAACTATTTGGGCTACATTCGTTCATGGTACAATATTTAATAAGATTTAAATTTATATATGACAGCAGATTAAATGAAACAAACAGTTTGTTTATACAGTTTTCAATTTAAAATAATTTATTATATCCCCACAGAGCATTAAATTATAAAATTTTCAGCGAAAATGATAACAATTCTTTAAATATAAATTAAATGCTAAATGTATGTAATTAACACAAATAATCATCCAAATGGACGATCAATTAATTGAGGTTTATAATATACTCTATTAGGGAAAAAAGAGACTTTAACATTTATATAAACGTAATTTATATATTGAATTTAATCATGTTGTTTAAATGATTGAAATTAAATTTAAAAAGAAGACGATTGAATGAAACAGAAATCAATCATGATAAATATATCTATTATTTACGTATAGCTCATTATTTTCGATTTGGGTTTATTAAATATTTTAATATTTCACATTAGCAATTTTTGGGATTTGTTCGTGCCACTAATTCGAACTTTTGCTGTTATTGACAATTGTGCTTTACAATGTACGATGTTTCAAAGTTTTTTGTTTCTACATGAAATGTATGAGGTATAAATTTTAAGCTTTCTAGGTCATACCTTCCAAGCTTCCTAGAATCGAACAGAAAAATCTTAGCTGTTACAACAATGAACACAATGATCAAGTGTATTCGAAACGAGAACATTTTGCAAGAATTTGACAAAGATAAATATTACACACAATTAATAACCTTATTATGGGACCGTTTTAATATATAATCGGCTTTTTAAGCAGGATAGGGAACCACTCGAAGACGACCTTTGGCCGTGGTGGCCTATTGAATTGACTACTATGACACTTGTTGAGAAAAATTATACTGCAAGATGCTTGGCTGAACGAAAAACAAACCAGTCGCAGAAATGGTTCGAATATCCTATGAATAAAATAACATAATAAAAAACACTATAAAAGAAATAAAAAAAATACTATAAATAATATTGATATTCAATCAAGTATTTTTAAAATTCTGAATGATCATCTTGGTACGACAAATGTCACAGCAAGACGGTTGCGCACACCATCGCAAACACAACAACACGTGAAATGGTTTCGTGCTTAGTTCGACCTCTCTAGCGAATATAAGGATGGTGTGCTGGGCTGGGTTTTTACCGGATACGAATTTTGTGTTCCTCTTTATGAAGCTGAGTCTAACCACGACTCCATGCCAAAGCATAAAATAACATACCACCACCGAAGAAGCTTAAGGTGACATATTCAGCCGAAAAAGTCATGGTGACCATCTTTTGTGGGACTCAGAAGAAATAATAGTTATTGGTTATAAAGATAGACGTAGAGGTTTATTTAGTAATCTTTGAACAGTTATAAGAGGCGATCAGATAAAATAGGCAAAAAGTTGCCTGACGAAAGTTGTCTTTCTCCTGTATACGACAATACTCTAGTACACAAGAGTTGTGTTGTGCTGGCTGTTCTCCACAAAGTGCGCTTCGATATCATAAACTACCTAGCCACCCTATAGTCCAGATCTGGCTCCCAGTGATTATTATTTCTTAAAAAAAAAGAAAAAAGACCTCAGTGAGAAGAAATTTACAAACAATGAACTGAGGGAAGCGGATTCGACGAAAGAATCAATATTTTTTGTGAAGGTATAAACAAATAATGATAAATCACACTTTGTACAATTCTACCGTTATGAAGACGCAGGTAAGTATTTACAATTTTAAATATGATGATGAAAGCAAAAATTAACCACAAAAAATAAACACAAAACGTTTGAACGTTATAATAAATATAAGTTTGTTATTACATTTCATTAACAATTTTCACAATGATTGATATGTTATAAGTTGATACAAAATAAACACTAAAAATTTTTTCTACAAAAGAATCAATCAATTCTATATAACAACAACTAAAATAATTTCTGTATTCAAAAATTTCAATTCAATCAATATTCAAGTAAATACAATAATGTTAAATGGTTACATCATTTCAGTTGTCTAGATTCATGAACCTAGTTCACAATGGAACTATGAATACTTACAGGTAGCTTAATTAAATGAAACATCTAGGTTATATCAATATTAAAAATCAAGAAAAAATAATAATTATCTGATTAAATGTTTATGTTAAACTATTTTCAAATTCAGAATATTTTGTATGGGAAATGTTCAAGTTAGCAAGAATTAGAAATAAATTAAAAAAAAAAAAATAACATAAAGGATTTAACTGGCCTGATTTAGTCCGCAACACTGTTGTCACCGTTTTTTTTTTAATATATTATTAAGCTCGTAATATACCACCCATCACATCACCTTCATAGGCTTCAGCGCTGGATAAACACTTTGTTGGGCCGTCTCCCAAACGTAGATCACGACATTGATATTTACACCGTACGCAGAAAAGTCCTAGAAGTGTATTGTGGCATAAGAACTATAAACAGAATATACAAGTGTCTATGTTCTGCAATTATTTGTAAAGCTCACCCTTCATTATAATTACAAATAAGTCATTAGTCGTCAAACAGCACTCAAACATAATGAAAACGTCTCCGAAGAATCTTTCAAGGTAGATTACAATGGTTGGTCCAGAGGTACGTAGGCCTCCGCTGGTTCCAGCAGCGAAAGCACTTACACACATAAGTGGAAGTAGCAGGAATTCAACCATACGGTAATGAAGGTTTTCAGAAAGATGTAGTTGCTTATCGAAACACGAAAATCGAAGAAACAGGCCTCCGCTGGTTCCAGCAACGAAGGTACTACACAAACAAGTGTAGTTAGCAGAAATATAACCATAAGGTTATTATAACCGTTCGAAATAACTTAATTGCTTTTCGAATCACAAAACTTTTATAAGATTCCCAAAAATTTCGCTGAATTAGCACTTGAAAACCATGTGGCCTTTTTTCTAAGCCAAAAAGGAAAAAGACACCGCAGGAAAGCAGGAATATTTCCAACTTGACATATGTCATATCATAACCAATGAAGTAGAAGGGATAACATGATATGTTTTAATAATAATAATATTATTAAAATTAATTATTATCACATGTTTTGTGTATTGTCACATAACACTAACGACAATTCGTTATTTGTTAAAGTCCCAGTCTCTAAAATTCAGACGGCAAAAAAGGAGACTATGGGTCCATAAAGTAAACCAAAACCAGTTGATATTTGGAAAATATCACCATCTTTTTCTAGAATTGAAGAAACACTCTGAAAAATGTCATCAGTATTTCACTCGTTTTTAATTCTATGGCTACCACCCACCATAAGTTGTTGGTTTAATTCGATTGTCATAGTCTTTCGAAAGTTGGTCCCACTCTTTCGAAAGTTGGTCCCACAGCGAGGCACGTCCTTGTATTGCATTATTCAATTTTCCACATCGACCTTTTACCTGCGGCCAAACTAATACTGACTAAAATAGCAGCTACAGTGGGTTATAAAATCAAACAGTCGCGTCGGCGTCGCTCATTTACCCTGCTAGTAGCATCGTATAGCATCTGTCCCCTTAGCCCCCAAAATAAACACCTACCTTAAATAGCATATGTTAGTTTTTGTAGCATAGTTGAGCATCGCATCGCGTAGCAAGCAGTGTGAACGTACACTTACGAGTAAAAAAAATATATATTATATAGCATAGGAGAAAAAAAAACTAATATTTGCTTTGCAATTCTATCAGTTCTCTTTTGTTCAAACATGAAAGAGAAATGTATTTTCTGTATATTATGCTCGAAATATTATTGTTTCAGTAAACAACGTTATATTAAGTTTGTTCTCTATTTTAAAATTCTTGTTAGTATTTTATTGAACTCAATATGGTAATAATAATAACAATAAATCATGCATAGTTGAAGCATTGAGCATTCAATTTTTTTTATAGGTACATTGAATTCATATTTCACAATACGGTTAGATTGCACATATTGTCACGAGTACAGATTCCAACATAATTATTAATAAATAAATATAAATAATAACAAAATAACAACCCCAGATGTTCGATGTAAAAAAATACAAAAATATTATTTTCCAGTTTATTCTAGTTTATCTAGATGAGGCACCGTTTCTCGATAATCAGGATCCCTGCCTCTTACCCTCCGCTTTCAAGGGTAGTCATAATGAAAAATGCAGCATCAGCTATTCTAACCACCACCATCTAAATAAACGCGACGTAGGGGTGGTGGCGCAATATAATTATTATATTAATAACCAATTATCAAAGAGAAATCAGAAAACCATCTTTGATTCAATCCAACCTCCCTCATTATCATTGGTCACACAGGGAGGATTTAGGCGCAAGATTGTTTAAGAGAGGGATAACTCTTTTATTATAAATTTTCCTCTCCAGAGAAATAAGTTGAGTTGTGTCCTGATTTTAAACTAATAGTAAGAAAACCTGAAGGCAGTAAAATGTGAACCATAGTGTATCTTGACCGTATGTGGTCTTATATTTTAATGTAAGTAACATTATTTGTATTCTATTATTATAACTCTATAGTCTCTAATTTAAGTTTAATCATTTTGTAAACTCTTCTCAACTTTAACTGTTAATAAACTTAATCTATTTAAACTTGATATTCGGTGTTTCATCTTTTAGATAAGGTCCTTATTTTTCAATGCCCTCGTAGTTCACGTTAAACCTAAACGTGACAATATCCTAACATATATTGCTATAAATAAAATGAATCAAGAGCAGGTCAATATAATAATAATAAATTTTATTTTCAAAATTTAACAATGTAACATTACAGAAAAAACAATATCCAAATATTGAAAATAAATGCGGAAAAACCACTGAAACCAACAATCTGTGCTTTGTGCGTGGCTGGATCCAAAGGTTTATTTTCAATATCACCAATACTTTAAATACATATTTCTAGTATCAAAAAAAAAATAAAGCATTCTAAAGATACCACTTCCGACCACTGGCCAACTGGTACATGTGAGAACAAAACATGAATCAAAAAATTATAAAAATCCAAAATATTAAAAATAGATTGTATCACATCAAAAAACATATAATATATATATATATACTTAAATTATGTATGCAGAATTTAGGTAGTTCATTAGAGGTTAAAAGTCAATTAAATTAAAAAATTAAATTTAAATTAAATTATTAACGCCCGTTGTCCTAGTTTTAGTCGAGTCTTAATTTGTGAATATACATGAGCTTTTTTGTAACGCGTGTTATGAAGATGAGCTGTAGAATCCAGTGAACTTTTATTTTTGTGCTGTAATACTCGTATTTTAATTCGATACCCATATAGCTGTCTAATATCCACACTGTTAAAACAGAATAGTAAATTTACGTAAAATATAACTGTAATTTTTATTCAACCATTCCCTCACGTAATTTTCCACCTTGACTGTACAACTACAATATTAGTCGAAATATTACAATTTAAAGTTACATCACATTTAGTGTAAAAAAACAATATTAAGGTAAAATTACAAATTAAAGTTACACTTAATTTGATGTACAATTACACAATATCGTAAAATTACAAATGAAAATTACGCTGCATGTCATGTAAAAATACACTTATAAGATTAAAATTACAACATAAAAGTACGCTTAGTTACGTGTACTTTTACACAATCGCTGTCTAAATAATACCAATATTTTAACGTATTTTTGCGGCAAGGCCCGGAAATTTACAATGCTCGGAAAACAATAGTGGAATTTACTTAAAATTTACAGTGTTCTTACATAAAAAATGGGGGAAAAATACCATTTTTGTACAGTACGAACGTAATTTTTTTGTACTTTCATGAATATTTATGTGAATTTACTGAAACTTTACCTGAATATTTCATTATACTTACCCTATTTGTACAAGATTTTTAGGTGATCTATGTACCCAGATAGTTTCTGTAGACCTGAAAAATTGTCCATACTGAAATGGAGTCAGATCTTTTGTGATACAGTCTTGTGATGTCACAAGACTTTCCGAATACAACGGCTCACTAGAATATGTTTTCTTTTTATTATGTATGATTTTTAATATTTGTTTTTGGATAGTTTCCAGAGGTTTTAAATGGATTCCATATGCTCCTCCCCAGCCGGTAATTCCATATTGCAGTAATGATTGCACTAGGGCATTAATATATTTTTATAAGATGGGATTTCAGTAAAATTTGTTTAAGTTGACAAAATTTATATACTCGTATTAAGCATCTTAATTTCTTTGTCAGCGATGTTACATGTTTATCCCATTTCAAATATTTGTCAATTTCGATGCCTAAATATTTCATACTTTCAACTTCTTTTATTGGTTGGTGTTTAGAGCCTATTTCAATTTTTAATTCATGAAATTCTGGTAATTTACTTTTATAGGTTGAAAACGAAATATATTTGGTTTTTTCAAAATTTATGGTCAAACACATATCGTCAAACCATGATTTTAAATGGGCTAAATCTCTTTCAGCAATAAGTTTTACCTCGTTCCAATTTAAGCTTTTGTATTGGATAACAGTGTCGTCTGCAAAAGAAGATATATGCCCTTCAGTAGTTAAATTATATCAACCATTTATATATAGTAGAAACAAAATTGGCCCTAGTACAGTGCCCTGTGGAACACCACACTGAACGTCTTGCGGTGAACTTAGTTGTTCGTCAATCGCCATAACGGTAGTATTTGGATTTCATTTCGTTGATTAATATTGAAATTTGCAAATCTTGTTAATAATAATAAAATACATGCATTATATAACATTGTCGATCAATGACTAGGTGTGCGAACTTGATTCAATTTGCAAGTTTCTTCAGTTTTGCAAGCGATAGACAAAAAAATCCTTTTCAGAACTTTTATACACTGTAGCGATGTACAACAAAAAATGTTTTCAATTATACAGGGTAGTTCACAAATGCACAGCAAGCCAAACTTGATTTTGCTTAATGCGACACACTGTATATTTTCGCATAAATAAATGACGCTCTAAAAGAGAAGGTTTTTTAAATATTTGTAAATAAGTGTTAATTTTGACATTCATTTAAGGCGTTGTGGTAACTACAGAAACAAAATCTATATCAATTTTTCGTACCAGGTCCATTTGAACTCCCTGCTTTTCTCCATTTTACTGGATTTTATTGACATCTGATTTGTAGTTTTTGAGGGTGGTCACATTTTATAAATTGTACAAGATGTAGATTTCAATTTTGCCCGAATTTTATTAAGGGTTGTCAGTATTCAAATTACTTTATTTTTGGCTGAAAATAACTTTTTCTATTACTCAGACTTGATTTTTTTATATTAGTTTAAAAACCTAGAAGGCTCATATCAAAAATATTAGTCAGATGATGTTTTTTTAATCAACAAAACACAGTAAAACTCAGATTAAGTAAAATAAAATATCATGCAAAATAAAGTGAAAATAAACCAAAAAAAAAACATGAGCAATTCTGTTTGGACCAGAATAACATGGAAATCATTTGAAACATCTAATTTAAATTATTTTATGGTAAGTTTGGTTAGATATTCATTGTATGATATTGGCATTAGTTTCCTTTGATTTTGGATATTATTATTATGATTTAGTAGTTAGTATTAGTATTTATCAACGATTTGGTTAGTTTGGGAGCGGGTATGTTTAGTTTGGTTAATTAGTTCAGTAAAAAGTATTTATTTATATTTTGGTTAATTTTGTGTAAAGTCTGAATTTAACAGTGTTTTGTTTATGAAAATATTTAACATAATTTCACTTATCGTAAAGAAAAATTGTAACAAAATAGAACCCGCCACTGGCAAGCTTACAGATTACGCAATTCTAGAATACATGGGTGGCAGATCATTCATATATATATTTGCGATAACACGAAATATTCCCATAGATTTGTTGACATGTGGTTCTTATTTTTTCTAAACATAAATACGAACGTACCCTAATATTATGTGATACGACAAACATGGGGGGTCTAAAAGTTATCATAGAAATTGTGCAGGGCTTTTGAAAATATTTTGTTCTTAAGATAATAGTGTTTATTGCCTTGTTATGTACTTTATACACCCTCTTATGTAGTTACAGATGTTTGAAATAACCGTTGGTCTAACATTTAAAAATGTCTTTTTTCTGATTGGTTTATTTTCATTTTGTATTACCTATTATGTAACTTTTATGAGGCAATTCTGGAAAGGCAAAAGGATTTTGAGATCAGAATGGTTCTAGCATTGATTGAGTAAAGAAGTGTTTTCTCTAATTATAAATGTTAAATTAAATATTTTAATTTGTTTTTGGAGTTGGTATAATTTTCAGTCAAGAATTATTTTCTAGTTTTTTTTCATGTTTTAAAGTATCTGTATAAAGACTGAGTCCATTTCTTTCTCATTCTGAAGTAGTGAATTGTATAAAGTTCCGTAAGTTTTGATATTCTTTTAATTGAAGGCCTTTTTGTTTAATCAGTTTTTATTATATGAAGTTTAAAGTTATTTCTTTTAGTAATTGAAATAAATTCCGTTTTGAATAGTAATTAAAGTTTCATACAGGAATTAATATAATTATTCGAATTATATTAAGTTTCCTATTTTTAAGTAGTACAAGTAATAATTAAGATTTCTTTTAAATTCTCATTATCGCTTAATTGTTTTATTCTTTTCTTTTATATTATACATATTTATTTCTTGTTGTTATTCATTTTCTTTAATTAGTTTTAATTATTAAATTAGTTGATTTTAGCCCGAAAATTATGTGTTTCATTTCTAATAAAGTTTCGATAAATTATTGACAAAAGGGTCAACCAATTAAATATTTTCTTTTAAATAAAAAGTGATCCAATACTATAATGGCAAGTAATTTTGCATTACTTAATACAGATTAATAAAGCTTATCTTAGTTGTTTGTTTCTTTCATATAATAATTTGATTCTGTTATTATTTAAGTTGATATTCTTTGTTTGTTCTTCTTTATTTGAAACCGCTCGTAAAGTTTGAATCGAACCCGTAACAATTTGAATAGCATATTGGGATTCATTCGGATTGAGCTATAACATTAGTATTCTTTCTGAATGTATATAACACCCGCTAATTCCAAAACGGTTACAATTTCAAAAAATCAGGTCTGTAGCTAATAGTATTGTTCCATTTGAGAAAATAAGGTTACACTCATTTAACTGACGATAAATTTTGGTTAGTAATTGTGAACACTTTGTATAAGTTAAAGGAAATTTTTTTGTATCAATAAGTTAATAGAAAAGGTAGTTATTACCAGCCTAAACCGTATTTCCTGAAATTTACTATACACTGAAATATAAACTTTTTACCAAGGCTCTAAATTTTCAAGAACTGATGATTTTTGTGAAAACCATAAGGGATAGGTATATTTATGACACCCTATACCAAATCTAATTTATTTTGAAGGGAATATGAAAATACTCCCTCAAATATTGCCTTCAAATATTTCTGCATATATTGGAAATTGACTCATTTGAGGCACAATCTATTTTGATGTTGGGTGATTATAATATTAACTTTGTAAACGATCGCTCGTCTGAGGTGAGAAAACTTGTTTCTGTTACTAGGCATTTTGATCTCAAACAGATCGTTGATAAACCAACAAGAACAACGGATCTTATAGACTTAATATTTGTGAGTGGAAATCTGAATGTAAATGCGGCTCTTATTACTGACCGACACTGTAGTACGGACCATTTATCAATATCATGTACACTATTTTTTGATAAGTGCGAAAAGGAGTTGAAATGTTTTACTTATCGAGATTTTGCATTTTTTGATACTGACATGTTCGCCCGAGATGCACAACTTTTATGCTGGGCATATATCGATACCATAATTGATATCCATGAGAGAAGGAAGGTTCTTAATGACAATAATATAATAATAATAAAAACGAGAAGGCCGTATCAACCTTATATTACATATAGGTACTATCAGAAAGTGATTAGCCTAAAAAATAATGCCCCTAGAAAATATCCTGCTAACAGACGTTATTATGTCGACTTGAGAAACTATGTTAAATCTGCCATCAAACGTCAAAAAACTGCTTATATGCAACATACCTTGAGGGGTTGTAATAATAATTCGAAGAGACTTTGGAGAAATATCTCTCGTTGGGGCGTATCTTCAGATCGAGGTCGAAGTAAAGATTTGTCTGATGATCTTAATCTGCTTGAGAGTATCAATGACTACTTTATTGGAGTATCTGGACAAACATCAGTTGATATCGAGACGTTAAACTTTTATAAAGAAAACCGTATTTTTTGTAGTTCAACTTTCCGTTTTAGAGAGATATCCACTGAGGATGTCTTCAATAGTTTGAGATTGATGTAGTCCAATGCTTGTGGTGTGGTAGGTATCAATACAAAGATGCTAAATCTGATTATTCCATATTGTATTGAGATCATTAAGAATATTTTTAATTATTGTGTTCATTTAGGCGATTTTCCAAAAGTTTGGAAGTCAACCATAGTTATTCCACTCCCAAAAGTTTTATTCATTCAATGATCTAAGACCCATTAGTCTGCTTCCTACCTTATCAAAAATGTTTGAGAGAGTAACGGCGTTCCAGATGAGGGAATATCTAAATGATTTTCAAATTCTACCGTCTGCCCAATCTTGTTTTCGTTCTAGGTATTCCACTGCTACGGCCTTATTAAAGGTGAGAAATGATATCTCATATGGCTTGGATAAGTCTAAGTGCACGGTATTGGTATTACTGGACCAAAGTAAGGCATTTGGTCTGGTTAATTTTGATCCCTTATTAGCTTTATTATTTGGGATTCGACGAAACTTGCTTAAGATGGTTTAATAGCTACTTATTTCAAAGACGCCAGTGTGTAAAAGTAAATTCCAGAAGCTCTCAGTTTAAAGAACTAACGAGTGGTGTTCCTCAGGGAAGTATTTTGGGACCTCTCCTATTCTCCATTTTCACGTTTGATTTGCCGATGACTATGATACATTCAGAAATACACCTTTATGCTGATGATGCACAAATATACCTTCATTGTGGTATTGCTGAATTTCAAAGAGCGATTTTTAAGGTTAATCAAGATTTAACGTATTTTTCCGACTGGTGTCGACGCCATGGCCTCAGATTAAACCCTAATAAAACTGTTGCGTTATGCATTGGTAATGAGCGGCATACGGAGTTGATGCGGACTTCTGATAGTGTTATTGTTGATGGAACAGTGGTGCAGTGGGTGGATACCGCGAAGGATCTGGGTATCTTAATTGATTTCAAATTAAGTTTTAGTAACCACTGTTGTCAGTTATATAAAAATTCGGTTTTTAGGATCAAATGTATGTACCATCTATAATATATTTTGGATGAAAATACAAAGTTGATTCTTGTTAAATCCTTGTTAAATCCTTTGTATATCCTTGACTACTGTTCCCAAGTGTATTATTATTACTTGCCTAATTATAATAAAACTAAGATCCAGAGAATTCAAAACGCGTGCGTAAGATTCATTTGTTCCGTGCCATTTGCGGCTCATATTACACCATTTTACAAAGCTTGTAGAACCTAGTCTGGCGGTTAGATTTGATTATTTGTACTCTGTTTTACTGTAAAAAATGTTTACCTCTCATACGCCCGAGTATTTAACTGTATGTACTTTTAAGAAGATTTTATGGTCATGGACGGGACCTGCGCTTCAACTTGTATACAAGTCCTCAACATTCCGAAACTTTTAAATAAATTGCTGGAATTTATAGATATGCCTTTGGTTAGTTTTAGGCGTGAGTTGAGGCGCAGACTTTTTCCATAGCATTGCACGAGTAGTGTGGCGTGTTCTTTCTTTTCAAGTTCAAATCTCATTTGCTTTGTGTTGATAGCCTTAGGACTAACTGAACTGTACTAGATTATGTAAAATATTGGAAAATTTATTGTTTGGTTTTTATTGTCATTTGGTTATTTTGCACAATAAAGCATTTATTATATTATAATTTATTATATGCAGCTTTTTTGAAGGAACCCGAAGGTCTGATAAAAATGGCCTGAAGATACATAATGCTGGAGTTTTATTTGATTTTGCAGTTAAAAACATAAACAATAAAGTGAAAATATTTCTTAAAGACATCTTTAATGGCATACTGAATAAGGAAGTTTCCATGTTTTTAG
The DNA here is from genome assembly GCA_911728435.2 of Apoderus coryli. Classification (NCBI taxonomy): domain Eukaryota; kingdom Metazoa; phylum Arthropoda; class Insecta; order Coleoptera; family Attelabidae; genus Apoderus; species Apoderus coryli. The sequence goes on along the minus strand of OU452198.1, from coordinate 29,296,280 downwards.
TTTTATTCTTATTAAATAAAACTAAACATGCAATAAAGCCTAGTGAAAGAATTTTTAAATTATATTCATTAATGCCGACGTTATGATTTTTTTCATTACCAATTTCAAATTCTACGGCGTGTGGCCAGCCGACAACGCGATGACGTCATAAGTCTCAATCAACACGACGTGCTACTATATAATAGTACTTGTGGATTGCTGAGAATGTGTGATTTCATGATGGAAACTACGCAAAATAATAAAAAAGTGCATTATAAATATTGTGTTGTGCCTAAATGTACTAACACAACTTCCACTACACCCGATAAACATTTTTTACGATGCCAAAAGATAAAAAAACAAGGGTTAAGTGGTGCAAAGTAATGAATAGAGAGCCTTTGTCGGAAAAATCAGTACGGTATTGTTGTCAAGATCATTTCGATGTAAGTATTTAGGTTTATTATACCTTATTATATTAATCTGCCTGCTAGAAACGCTGGAATAGTTTTTAGTTATTTTTAATTTTCAACTCAATATAGGTACGGAAAAAAATTAAATATTAGGTAGGTAAACAAAAACTATATTCAGTCAGCATTTGTAGTTGCTAGTTTTGTGATTCTCTTAATTTATCAATAAATTAATAGCAAGCTTTAAAATAGCCATAATTTTGTATAATATATACAGGGTGAGTCTTTAATGGCGGATCAAAATTGCAGTACGTTGTATAGGGTGACTCTCATGTAGTATGGGAAAAATTAGAAAAAATTACTTCCTGAGGTTTGCCTAACAACATAATGCAGGTTTTTTCCGCCATTAAAGACCCTGACGTTTATAATATTAATTTTTAATATTTTTTCGGGTCGAGAAGGATACTGAAAATTTTATGAGATATCTTCTGGTTGACTAGTGTGAAGACAGCAGTTAAAATTCTAGCAGTTAATTTCGAACATTGCCGAATGGGGTATACGGGGGCGATTGATAATTCATAATAATATACACTTTAAACGTATATTACACGAGCACAAATGTGTTACAAATATATAATAATTAATATCAATAAAACAAATTTATTAAATATTAATATTGCAATATTTTTTTTCAATAAATAGGTAAATCGACATAACATATTTGAAATTAGTAGGTATATGTAGTCAAATAAAAGATTTAGATTCAATATGGTTATATACCCTTACAGACAAATAACATAAATATTTCATTGATTGATCCAGGGCCGTACTCTATGCTATATGTTAATATACTTAACTGCTGGCCTCATATCTAAAAACTGGCAAAGCGTGCATTCTTGAAATTAATAGTGTAAGTAGCTAACCAAATGTCCTTATTAAAAATATAGGTCAGAATCACTAACACCCCGTCAGAGCCGCACTATATATTTTTTTCTTCCGGCTGCAACTATTAACTGCTGACCTCATATCTAAAAACTGGCAAAGCGTGCATTCTTGAAATTAATAGTGTAAGTAGTCAACCCTATGTCCTTATTAAAAATATATGTCAGAATCACTAACACCCCGTCAGAGCCGTACTATATATTTTTTTCTTTCGGCTGCAACTTTTAACTGCTGACCTCATATCTAAAAACTGGCAAAGCGTGCATTCTTCAAATTAATAGCGTAAGTAGTCAATCCTATGTCCTTATCAAAAATATATGTCAGAATTACTAACACCCCGTCAGAGCCGTACTATTTATTTTTTTCCCCGCCGGCAACATTTAACTGCTGATCTCATATCTAAAAACTGGCAAAGCGTGCATACTTGAAATTAATAGCGTAAGTAGTCAACCCTATGTCCTTATCAAAAATATATGTCCGAATCACTAACACCCCGTCAGAGCCGTACTATTTATTTTTTTCTTTCGGCTGCAACTTTTAACTGCTGTACTCATAGCTAAAAACTGGCAAAGCGTGCATTCTCGAAATTAATAGTGTAAGTAGTCAACCCTATGTCCGTATCAAAAATATATGTCAGAATTACTAACACCCCGTGAGAGCCGTACTATTTATTTTTTTCCCCGCCAGCATCATTTAACTGCTGTACTCATAGCTAAAAACTGGCAAAGCGTGCATTCTTGAAATTAATAAATTAATAGCGTAAGTAGTCAACCCTATGTCCGTATCAAAAATATATGTCAGAATTACTAACACCCCGTCAGAGCCGTACTATTTATTTTTTTCCCCGCCAGCATCATTTAACTGCTGTACTCATAGCTAAAAACTGGCAAAGCGTGCATTCTTGAAATTAATAGCGTAAGTAGTCAACCCTATGTCCATATCAAAAATATATGTCCGAATCACTAACACCCCGTCAGAGCCGTACTATTTATTTTTTTCTTTCGGCTGCAACTTTTAACTGCTGTACTCATAGCTAAAAACTGGCAAAGCGTGCATTCTCGAAATTAATAGTGTAAGTAGTCAACCCTATGTCCGTATCAAAAATATATGTCAGAATTACTAACACCCCGTCAGAGCCGTACTATTTATTTTTTTCCCCGCCGGCAACATTTAACTGCTGATCTCATATCTAAAAACTGGCAAAGCGTGCATACTTGAAATTATTAGCGTAAGTAGTCAACCCTATGTCCTTATCAAAAATATATGTCCGAATCACTAACACCCCGTCAGAGCCGTACTATTTATTTTTTTCTTTCGGCTGCAACTTTTAACTGCTGTACTCATAGCTAAAAACTGGCAAAGCGTGCATTCTCGAAATTAATAGTGTAAGTAGTCAACCCTATGTCCGTATCAAAAATATATGTCAGAATTACTAACACCCCGTCAGAGCCGTACTATTTATTTTTTTCCCCGCCAGCATCATTTAACTGCTGTACTCATAGCTAAAAACTGGCAAAGCGTGCATTCTTGAAATTAATAAATTAATAGCGTAAGTAGTCAACCCTATGTCCGTATCAAAAATATATGTCAGAATTACTAACACCCCGTCAGAGCCGTACTATTTATTTTTTTCCCGCCAGCATCATTTAACTGCTGTACTCATAGCTAAAAACTGGCAAAGCGTGCATTCTTGAAATTAATAGCGTAAGTAGTCAACCCTATGTCCTTATCAAAAATATATGTCCGAATCACTAACACCCCGTCAGAGCCGTACTATTTATTTTTTTCTTTCGGCTGCAACTTTTAACTGCTGTACTCATAGCTAAAAACTGGCAAAGCGTGCATTCTCGAAATTAATAGTGTAAGTAGTCAACCCTATGTCCGTATCAAAAATATATGTCAGAATTACTAACACCCCGTCAGAGCCGTACTATTTATTTTTTTCCCCGCCGGCAACATTTAACTGCTGATCTCATATCTAAAAACTGGCAAAGCGTGCATACTTGAAATTAATAGCGTAAGTAGTCAACCCTATGTCCTTATCAAAAATATATGTCCGAATCACTAACACCCCGTCAGAGCCGTACTATTTATTTTTTTCTTTCGGCTGCAACTTTTAACTGCTGTACTCATAGCTAAAAACTGGCAAAGCGTGCATTCTCGAAATTAATAGTGTAAGTAGTCAACCCTATGTCCGTATCAAAAATATATGTCAGAATTACTAACACCCCGTCAGAGCCGTACTATTTATTTTTTTCCCCGCCAGCATCATTTAACTGCTGTACTCATAGCTAAAAACTGGCAAAGCGTGCATTCTTGAAATTAATAAATTAATAGCGTAAGTAGTCAACCCTATGTCCGTATCAAAAATATATGTCAGAATTACTAACACCCCGTCAGAGCCGTACTATTTATTTTTTTCCCCGCCAGCATCATTTAACTGCTGTACTCATAGCTAAAAACTGGCAAAGCGTGCATTCTTGAAATTAATAGCGTAAGTAGTCAACCCTATGTCCTTATCAAAAATATATGTCAGAATCACTAACACCCCGTCAGAGCCGTACTATTTATATTTTTCTTTCGGCAGCAACTTTTAACTGCTGACCTCATATCTAAAAACTGGCAACGCGTGCATTCTTGAAATTAATAGCGTAAGTAGTCAACCCTATGTCCGTATCAAAAATATATGTCAGAATTACTAACACCCCGTCAGAGCCGTACTATTTATATTTTTCTTTCGGCTGCAACTTTTAACTGCTGACCTCATATCTAAAAACTGGCAAAGCGTGCATTCTTGAAATTAATAGTGTAAGTAGTCAACCCTATGTCCGTATCAAAAATATATGTCAGAATTACTAACACCCCGTCAGAGCCGTACTATTAATTTTTTTCCCCGCCAGCATCATTTAACTGCTGTACTCATAGCTAAAAACTGGCAAAGCGTGCATTCTTGAAATTAATAGCGTAAGTAGTCAACCCTATGTCCTTATCAAAAATATATGTCAGAATCACTAACACCCCGTCAGAGCCGTACTATTTATATTTTTCTTTCGGCAGCAACTTTTAACTGCTGACCTCATATCTAAAAACTGGCAACGCGTGCATTCTTGAAATTAATAGCGTAAGTAGTCAACCCTATGTCCGTATCAAAAATATATGTCAGAATTACTAACACCCCGTCAGAGCCGTACTATTTATATTTTTCTTTCGGCTGCAACTTTTAACTGCTGACCTCATATCTAAAAACTGGCAAAGCGTGCATTCTTGAAATTAATAGTGTAAGTAGTCAACCCTATGTCCGTATCAAAAATATATGTCAGAATTACTAACACCCCGTCAGAGCCGTACTATTATTTTTTTTTCCCCGCCAGCATCATTTAACTGCTGTACTCATAGCTAAAAACTGGCAAAGAGTGCATTCTTGAAATTAATAGCGTAAGTAGTCAACCCTATGTCCTTATCAAAAATATATGTCCGAATCACTAACACCCCGTCAGAGCCGTACTATTTATTTTTTTCTTTCGGCTGCAACTTTTAACTGCTGTACTCATAGCTAAAAACTGGCAAAGCGTGCATTCTCGAAATTAATAGTGTAAGTAGTCAACCCTATGTCCGTATCAAAAATATATGTCAGAATTACTAACACCCCGTCAGAGCCGTACTATTTATTTTTTTCCCCGCCGGCAACATTTAACTGCTGATCTCATATCTAAAAACTGGCAAAGCGTGCATACTTGAAATTAATAGCGTAAGTAGTCAACCCTATGTCCTTATCAAAAATATATGTCCGAATCACTAACACCCCGTCAGAGCCGTACTATTTATTTTTTTCTTTCGGCTGCAACTTTTAACTGCTGTACTCATAGCTAAAAACTGGCAAAGCGTGCATTCTCGAAATTAATAGTGTAAGTAGTCAACCCTATGTCCGTATCAAAAATATATGTCAGAATTACTAACACCCCGTCAGAGCCGTACTATTTATTTTTTTCTTTCGGCTGCAACTTTTAACTGCTGTACTCATAGCTAAAAACTGGCAAAGCGTGCATTCTCGAAATTAATAGTGTAAGTAGTCAACCCTATGTCCGTATCAAAAATATATGTCAGAATTACTAACACCCCGTCAGAGCCGTACTATTTATTTTTTTCCCCGCCGGCAACATTTAACTGCTGATCTCATATCTAAAAACTGGCAAAGCGTGCATACTTGAAATTAATAGCGTAAGTAGTCAACCCTATGTCCTTATCAAAAATATATGTCCGAATCACTAACACCCCGTCAGAGCCGTACTATTTATTTTTTTCTTTCGGCTGCAACTTTTAACTGCTGTACTCATAGCTAAAAACTGGCAAACCGTGCATTCTCGAAATTAATAGTGTAAGTAGTCAACCCTATGTCCGTATCAAAAATATATGTCAGAATTACTAACACCCCGTCAGAGCCGTACTATTTATTTTTTTCCCCGCCAGCATCATTTAACTGCTGTACTCATAGCTAAAAACTGGCAAAGCGTGCATTCTTGAAATTAATAAATTAATAGCGTAAGTAGTCAACCCTATGTCCGTATCAAAAATATATGTCAGAATTACTAACACCCCGTCAGAGCCGTACTATTTATTTTTTTCCCCGCCAGCATCATTTAACTGCTGTACTCATAGCTAAAAACTGGCAAAGCGTGCATTCTGGAAATTAATAGCGTAAGTAGTCAACCCTATGTCCTTATCAAAAATATATGTCAGAATCACTAACACCCCGTCAGAGCCGTACTATTTATATTTTTCTTTCGGCTGCAACTTTTAACTGCTGACCTCATATCTAAAAACTGGCAAAGCGTGCATTCTTGAAATTAATAGTGTAAGTAGTCAACCCTATGTCCGTATCAAAAATATATGTCAGAATTACTAACACCCCGTCAGAGCCGTACTATTAATTTTTTTCCCCGCCAGCATCATTTAACTGCTGTACTCATAGCTAAAAACTGGCAAAGCGTGCATTCTTGAAATTAATAGCGTAAGTAGTCAACCCTATGTCCTTATCAAAAATATATGTCAGAATCACTAACACCCCGTCAGAGCCGTACTATTTATATTTTTCTTTCGGCAGCAACTTTTAACTGCTGACCTCATATCTAAAAACTGGCAACGCGTGCATTCTTGAAATTAATAGCGTAAGTAGTCAACCCTATGTCCGTATCAAAAATATATGTCAGAATTACTAACACCCCGTCAGAGCCGTACTATTTATATTTTTCTTTCGGCTGGAACTTTTAACTGCTGACCTCATATCTAAAAACTGGCAAAGCGTGCATTCTTGAAATTAATAGTGTAAGTAGTCAACCCTATGTCCGTATCAAAAATATATGTCAGAATTACTAACACCCCGTCAGAGCCGTACTATTATTTTTTTTCCCCGCCAGCATCATTTAACTGCTGTACTCATAGCTAAAAACTGGCAAAGCGTGCATTCTTGAAATTAATAGCGTAAGTAGTCAACCCTATGTCCTTATCAAAAATATATGTCAGAATCACTAACACCCCGTCAGAGCCGTACTATTTATATTTTTCTTTCGGCAGCAACTTTTAACTGCTGACCTCATATCTAAAAACTGGCAACGCGTGCATTCTTGAAATTAATAGCGTAAGTAGTCAACCCTATGTCCGTATCAAAAATATATGTCAGAATTACTAACACCCCGTCAGAGCCGTACTATTTATATTTTTCTTTCGGCTGGAACTTTTAACTGCTGACCTCATATCTAAAAACTGGCAAAGCGTGCATTCTTGAAATTAATAGTGTAAGTAGTCAACCCTATGTCCGTATCAAAAATATATGTCAGAATTACTAACACCCCGTCAGAGCCGTACTATTATTTTTTTTCCCCGCCAGCATCATTTAACTGCTGTACTCATAGCTAAAAACTGGCAAAGCGTGCATTCTTGAAATTAATAGCGTAAGTAGTCAACCCTATGTCCTTATCAAAAATATATGTCAGAATCACTAACACCCCGTCAGAGCCGTACTATTTATTTTTTTCTTTCGGCTGCAACTTTTAACTGCTGACCTCATATCTAAAAACTGGCAAAGCGTGCATTCTTGAAATTAATAGCGTAAGTAGTCAACCCTATGTCCTTATCAAAAATATATGTCCGAATCACTAACACCCCGTCAGAGCCGTACTATTTATTTTTTTCCCCGCCAGCATCATTTAACTGCTGTACTCATAGCTAAAAACTGGCAAAGCGTGCATTCTTGAAATTAATAGCGTAAGTAGTCGACCCTATGTCCTTATCAAAAATATATGTCGGAATCACTAACACCCCGTCAGAGCCGTACTATTTATTTTTTTCTTTCGGCTGCAACTTTTAACTGCTGACCTCATATCTAAAAACTGGCAACGCGTGCATTCTTGAAATTAATAGCGTAAGTAGTCAACCCTATGTCCGTATCAAAAATATATGTCGGAATTACTAACACCCCGTCAGAGCCGTACTATTTATATTTTTCTTTCGGCTGCAACTTTTAACTGCTGACCTCATATCTAAAAACTGGCAAAGCGTGCATTCTTGAAATTAATAGTGTAAGTAGTCAACCCTATGTCCGTATCAAAAATATATGTCAGAATTACTAACACCCCGTCAGAGCCGTACTATTAATTTTTTTCCCCGCCAGCATCATTTAACTGCTGTACTCATAGCTAAAAACTGGCAAAGCGTGCATTCTTGAAATTAATAGCGTAAGTAGTCAACCCTATGTCCTTATCAAAAATATATGTCAGAATCACTAACACCCCGTCAGAGCCGTACTATTTATATTTTTCTTTCGGCAGCAACTTTTAACTGCTGACCTCATATCTAAAAACTGGCAACGCGTGCATTCTTGAAATTAATAGCGTAAGTAGTCAACCCTATGTCCGTATCAAAAATATATGTCAGAATTACTAACACCCCGTCAGAGCCGTACTATTTATATTTTTCTTTCGGCTGGAACTTTTAACTGCTGACCTCATATCTAAAAACTGGCAAAGCGTGCATTCTTGAAATTAATAGTGTAAGTAGTCAACCCTATGTCCGTATCAAAAATATATGTCAGAATTACTAACACCCCGTCAGAGCCGTACTATTATTTTTTTTCCCCGCCAGCATCATTTAACTGCTGTACTCATAGCTAAAAACTGGCAAAGCGTGCATTCTTGAAATTAATAGCGTAAGTAGTCAACCCTATGTCCTTATCAAAAATATATGTCAGAATCACTAACACCCCGTCAGAGCCGTACTATTTATTTTTTTCTTTCGGCTGCAACTTTTAACTGCTGACCTCATATCTAAAAACTGGCAAAGCGTGCATTCTTGAAATTAATAGCGTAAGTAGTCAACCCTATGTCCTTATCAAAAATATATGTCCGATTCACTAACACCCCGTCAGAGCCGTACTATTTATTTTTTTCTTTCGGCTGCAACTTTTAACTGCTGTACTCATAGCTATAAACTGGCAAAGCGTGCATTCTTGAAATTAATAGTGTAAGTAGTCAACCCTATGTCCGTATCAAAAATATATGTCAGAATTACTAACACCCCGTCAGAGCCGTACTGTTTATTTTTTTCCCCGCCAGCATCATTTAACTGCTGTACTCATAGCTAAAAACTGGCAAAGCGTGCATTCTTGAAATTAATAGCGTAAGTAGTCAACCCTATGTCCTTATCAAAAATATATGTCCGAATCACTAACACCCCGTCACAGCCGTACTATTTTTTTTTCCTCGCCAGCATCATTTAACTGCTGTACTCATAGCTAAAAACTGGCAAAGCGTGCATTCTTGAAACTAATAGTGTAAGTAGCTTACCATATGTATTTATTAAAATTATATGTCAAAATCACTAACACCCCGTCAGAGCCGTACTATATATTTTTTTCCCCGCCGGCAACATTTAACTGCTGACCTCATATCTAAAAACTGGCAAAGCGTGCATTCTTGAAATTAATAGCGTAAGTAGTCAACCCTATGTCCTTATCAAAAATATATGTCCGAATCACTAACACCCCGTCAGAGCCGTACTATTTATTTTTTTCCCCGCCAGCATCATTTAACTGCTGTACTCATAGCTAAAAACTGGCAAAGCGTGCATTCTTGAAATTAATAGCGTAAGTAGTCGACCCTATGTCCTTATCAAAAATATATGTCGGAATCACTAACACCCCGTCAGAGCCGTACTATTTATTTTTTTCTTTCGGCTGCAACTTTTAACTGCTGACCTCATATCTAAAAACTGGCAAAGCGTGCATTTTTTAAATTAATAGAGTAGGTAGCTAACCATATGTCTATGTAACTAAAAATTTAAATCAGGATGATTAGCACTCTGTACACGTTTAAAATTATTCATGTAATTAGCAGATTATGTGTTCCTGTTAATCTCAAAATGAATAATAGGTACTGCTTTAGAGGGTTCTTGCAACGAACCTATTATTAGCCGTAGTCGTCTAATGTCAAAATTCATCCTGCTTTGTGAGTGCGTTTTCTTTAATTAAATCTCTCTTTTGTTTATGTCAAATCACTTTTACTATTAAACTACGCGTAGTGTTTGATGCTTCTGCTCGTGATTCCAGTGGTAATTCATTGAATAATGCCCTTTTGGTTGGTGAAAAATTGCAAAAAGACATTTCTTCTGTTTTGCTTAGATTTTGTTTGCATTCGTTTGTTTTCACTGCCGATATTAAGCAAATGTATCGACAGATTCTTCTCAATTCGTCTCATAGAGACTATAATAATAATAATAATAATAATAATAATATATTTATTTCCATTCAAAAAAAAAAATATATCAACGCATTATCTGGCGATTTTCTCAGTCAGATCCATTGCAGGATTTTCGTTTGAATACTGTCACATATGGAGTATCGTCGGCTCCATTTTTAGCTCTTCGTACCATTCAACAATTAGCTGTTGATGGTATATCTTTATTTCCACTTGCCAGTCAAGTATTGAAGTCAGACATTTACGTTGATGATATTGTAACTGGCTGTTCGTCTTATGACACTGCTAAAATATTGCACGCAGAGCTTATCGAGCTCTGTAAGAGGGGTGGTTTTGAATTGCGTAAATGGAACAGTAATTGTTCGTCTCTTCTCACTGAGTTCGTCGATTCGGCTTGTGAGAGTTCAAAGCTGGATTTCGATTCGCAAGATTCTTTTGTTAAAATTTTAGGTCTTAATTGGCAACCCAAAATAGGTTGCTTCTCATACAATGTTCAAGCTTCTGATAGAGACTGCACCAAACGTGTTATACTTTCAGAGTTGGAAAGGATTTTCGATCCTTTGGGTTTTTTATCTCCTTTGACTTTATTTGCTAAACTTCTTATACAATTTCTGTGGACTTTGAGGCTAAATTGGGATGATGCCCCACCTCCAGACATTATGGAAAAATGGTCGCAATACAAATCTGAATTGAATATTTTATCTAATTTGCAAATTCCTCGACAGATTTGTTTTCCTAATGGTTGTTTATCGCTTGAATTGCATGGTTTCGCTGATGCTTCACCAAAAGGCTATTGTGCTGTTGGTTGTTTCAGAACTCTTACCGAAAATCAAGACGTTTCGGTTCCGTTTGTGTGTGCAAAGTCAAAGGTTGCGCCACTCAAATCAGTTTCGCTGTCGCGTCTAGAGCTTTGTGCTACTGTTTTGCTGGCTAACTTATTTATTATTTCTACTTTTTCTGAGAAATTGTCAATCTCCAATATTGTTGCTTGGACAGATTCGATGGTTGTGCTTTCGTGGCTTAAATCATCTCCACATAGGTGGAAGACATTTGTGAGTAATAGAGTCAGTCAAGTCCAAGAGATAATTCAGGCATCTTGTTGGCATCATATAAATTCACAAGATAACCCTGCTGATTGTGGCTCTCGAGGGTTGTTGCCCAATGAGCTTTATAAGCATGCCCAATGGTGGGCGCGGCCAAAATGGCTACACTTATCTTGTGATAAGTGGCCTGTTTCGAAGTTTGACCAAGATTCTATTAATTCTGATTTGCAAGAGGAGGAGAAAAAAATCTGTCTTTCAATAGAAATCGTGCCTGAAAATATTTTTGATTCGCTCTTTGACCGATTTTCATCACTGTCAAAAATACAGCGCATCATTGTTTACATTAGACGTTTCTTTTTTAGTCTCAAAAATAATCGTGATAAAATACTTTCTAATGCTTTTCCTACTTCGTTGGAGCTTCAACAAGCATTATTTATTTTAGTTAAACATGTTCAACATAGAGAATTTTATTCTGAGTTGGTCAAGCTTAAACATAATAAACCTGTTTCGCTAACATTACGTAAACTTAACCCTTTCGTGGATGATGATGGCATTCTTCGTGTGGGTGGTCGTTTAGTGTATTCGAAGCTTTCGTTTGCTCAAAAACATCCCGCTTTGGTCCCTAAAAATAATAGGTTAACCTATCTTCTCATAGAAAAATATCATAATCAATATTTACACGTTGGTTTACAGACATTGCAGTTTCTTCTTTCTCAGATAATCCGTCAGTTCCTCAACCTCCCATGGGAAACTTGCCAACCTCCAGAATTACTGAAATTAGACCATTTCGGTGTGTTGGAGTCGATTACGCAGGCCCATTTTTTGATACTCAGAGTCGACACCGAGGTTGTGGATATGACAAGGCTTACTTGTGCTTATTTGTTTGCTTCGCAACTAAGGCTTTGCACTTGGAGTTAGCATCAGAATTGTCAACTGATGCATTTCTTGCGGCCTTGCGTCATTTTATTGCACGTCGTGGTAGATGTTCGCATATTTTTTCGGATCGAGGCACAAATTTCGTGGGTGCCTACAATGAAATTAACAAGCTTATGGAAAATGCGGCTGGCGAAGAAAAATTAGAATGGAGCTTTAATCCACCTGCCGCACCACACTTCGGAGGATTATGGGAGGTCGGAGTAAAATCCGTTAAATCGCATCTCTTTCGTATTATTGGCGACCAACATTTAACCTATGAGGAGTTAACTACAGTTATTATTAATAAAACGTTTAATTATTAATATATGTGGTTAATTGTTAAAAATATAAACACAACAGTCTCGAAGAAGTATCTGGTTAGATGGAATACTGTTCTTTGTGCGAATTGCAGTAAAACATTGTATTTCTGATTCCGTTAAATGTTATTTTTCTCTAGCTCCAATTAAAATGTTTGTACTAAGTGATAGTTAACCCTGTATACATAGTTTATGTCTACTTTAAAACACTTCATAAACGAAAGAACTTATGAGGTTCAGGCCACTATTGGGACAAATAACTATTTTTATACATTTGTCAATTTGCTCAACACCAAAAGTATATATACGAGAACGTCATAAAAATGTTATAGTTTTATGGAAGACGTCGTCAAGGGACAGTAGTCGAATGACTTTTCAAAACGAAGTTTCTTACATCCAATAAATTTAGACTAGGTGCATATTTATATCCCATTCTTGCTGGGTGTGGTAGCCATAATAAATTAATAGATATTCAATTTCTTTAAAAATACCAATTATATTAACATTCCACTCCAGAATGAACTTATTTTTTTACATAATTTACTAATTATAATAAATATATTAATATTAGTAGCTATATAATTTGGTATATATTAAATTATTAAGGCTAGTTTGCAAATTCGTTAATTTACACTTTCTTTGCTACCACAGAGCAAGGTCCTCCAGGGTCAAATTTTATGAAAAGCTCACTCGTGCAAACTAAATTTGGCTATATGTAACGGTTAAGCCACTAGGTGGTGTTTCTCAATCTTGGTCGATTTCTTTTATGGCTTATAACTTTCAATTATTACAAATTATTTTATTTTAGGTCAATACCTACCGAACTCGCAAACCACTTTTTTACTAAAATAAATTTGACGTACCAAACTTTTCAACAGATTTGACAGCTGCATACTTCGATTAAGTTCAAATTTATTGCTTCGTTTCTTTTAAAACAATATTCACCCGCACCGTTGTGTCATAATCGCCATGGCCATACTTGATTTGTATGGATTATTTTCTTAAAGTCAAATATATTGTTGGGTTCAAAAAATATATCCAGTGTGTCCGAGGATTGATGTAACAAGAGGTGTGAAGACATTTGGGGAATGAATCCTGCTTGTTTTGAAACTATACGGTACCCAAAAAAGCAGTTAAATCGCTGGTGTACAGGGTGTTTTATCAACAAATTTATAAAAAGCATCATCAATGGAGTGTCTTAATTTTACAATTTACGCCAAAATTATATTAACAAAAGTTGTTTAAAATGCAATTTTATATCCCGCACCGAATTTCAAGAATATAAAAGCATATTCTGGAAAAAATATTATTTTTAAATCATTAGTATTATCATAGAATACTTCGTACTATTTTATTTGGTCTCTTAGAACAAACGCCACATAAACATCACATCATAATAAATATCAAAATTGAGACAACAAACGTATAAATAAACTGGGTAATTAGCAATAGGTTTAATATTTTGTACTAAAATCACCGCCCATATCCGCACATCTTTCGATCCTTGGTCTGAATTTTCCTTAAAACTGTTTTGAAACTTGTTTTAAAATTAACGAGTTTGCAATTGACAGGCATATTTCTAAAATTATGTAGATGTTCCTGAGAAAATATTTCAAGAACCTGTAAGTTAAAGTGCTGGTTTAACCTTCCTTCCATGAAATAAAGTCCAATAACTCCAATGTGATACGACATGGCACACCACACACTTACTTTTTTATGATACTGTCGCTAGAAGGAATTCTAAAATTGGGATTTTCCCAATTTGACCAATGCCGACAATTTTGTGATGAGACTACACTATTGATTGCGATGTGGATTCATCTGAGAAAATTATGAAAATATCTCTCTTCTATAATTTTGTCTCCAATAGTTAACCTAAAATCCAACCTACGACCGTGATAGCTTTATAGGCTCTAACTTTTACTTTCGTGCACACGGAAGTATTGTGAACGCGCTAAAAAAAATTGAGATAAAGACGGATATAACCATTTTGAAGTTCCCTGAGAAGATTAAGACCATTTCCAGATGGAATTCTGTCTGTCTGTGTCTATGTATGTGTTTATGTGTGTCTGTATGTATTCTACCACGATAGCGCTCAAACGCTTTAACCAATTGAGTTAAGTTTTGGTGTATGAGTTTGGGGCGGTCCTAGAATGAACCCATTAGTTTTTGGTTGAAATCGCTTAGACCTTTGATAAAGGTGGACACAACCGCTAAATTTTCAAATAGCAGTAAAGGTCGAGTGATACATCATTTTAAAGCATTTTGTATATGCTTTACAGCGATAGGTCACCTTTAATATTTGCCCCCATAATTCTCGAGTAAATAGCATTTAAAATTTCACCAGTTAGGTAGATGGAATCTATATTCTTATAAGATTGTAATATAAAGTAATTGAGTACTTTAACACATTCGTAGTGCGTTCGCTTCGCATGCGAAAGTTTATGGGTTCGAATCCCAGCTCTGGCAATATTTTTTTTAAATTTTTGAATAAAGTACCTAGTTAGCTTGCTACGTTAACCATATTAATAAACTAAATTTGGGCTACGGGCGACTTTAAGGACAGTGGATTCTTCTGGTATTTCATACACATTTTAAAAACATTGGTAAATTAATAGGAAAATATTATAATAAACTGAACGAAATTTCATAATTTCTAACACCAAATCATGATTTTGTCTATGTCGCCTGCATTCACTGTTCACAATGAAACACAGATCTTCGCTGAGCAGAGCTTCGTTGTTGGTTACTTTATAGTGCACAAAATTTTAAACAAACGCCTGTATGTCCACATTTTGAACGCCTCTATTTTGTTGATAGTGTCACTTTGGGATATTAACAATTTCTCACTAAAATTACAATGACACCTTCCAAATTCACTACAACTATATGGAATAACCATTTTATAACAATACAATATACAACAGGTTGATAGGAATTGATCTTAAACATGAAAATAATGCCGAAAATTGTTAGGCTGTTAATGTAAACAAAGAAACTATTTGACACAAGCAATTTGTCTGTCGTGTTAGTAAAAACTTATTACCAAAACCAAATTATGACGTGAAACTAGAGGTGTCAACTGAACTAAAATAAGTGACACCAACGTTAGAAAAAAATATTATCAAATTATGACAAACCAACGGAACCATAATAGAGAGATATGGTAGTCCTAAAAAATGACGTCCGCCGCTATTAACGTTAACGTTAATTTAACACCAACGATTTCGAATAGAGACATATGGCAGTTCCAAAAAATAACGTCGCATATGATGATAATCATATTATAGGCAGCCATTTTTAGGCTAGCAGATTTAAAATACCTATCTAATATATTTATAGTATGTATTTACTATAAAATTTTCTAAGGTTATTGAATTTGACAAGTGGATTTCTTATTTAAATTAAGTATTTATCAGATTATAACAACATTAATTAATAAGCAGCATGTACAGGGTGATGCAAAAAAACACATTAATTAGCCGACATTTAACAAATTTTCCAGATTGCAATCAAATAAATTTTAAATGTTTAGCATACACTTTAAATTTATATACGGGGTGAGCCAAAAATGTATTTGTTGATTTTTTTAAGTTTTTAAGGACAGAAAAGTAGTATTTTCAGTATTCTTTTAATTTTTTTAGATTTCAATTCAAGATTGTTTAGAGGTGAAACTATAAGCTCGTAGAGGTTATGTACGAGGTAACTCAAAAATGTTTCTATTTATTTCTCAAGACTTTTAGACACGGCAGGACCTAATAAATAGAAAACATTTTAATTTTTTTAGTTTGTTAGAATGGTCTCATACATATTTAGCATAAGCACTTTAAATTTATATACGCGGCGAGTCAAAAATTTATTTATTTATTTTGTTAAGGACAAAAAAGTAATATTTTCAGTATTTTGTTGATTTCTTTGAAAGTTAAACTATAAGCTCCTAGAGGTGATCTACGGGGTAACACAAAAATGTTTCTATTTATTTTCAATATTTTTAGTTTTTTCGGTACGGTAGAACGTATATAATAGATAGAAAAATTTTCAGATTTTTTTAGTTTTTTAGATTGGTTTATGAAATTATTGCACAGGGTTTATGTGTCCCATTTAAAATTTCACCAGTTAGATAGTTGGAACCTATATTATGAAAATTAAAATACAATATTTGTTATCAGGTTTCTGTGGCTTCATTGGTAGAGCGCTCGCTTCGCATGCGAAAGGTTAGGGGTCCCAGCTCTAGCAATACTTTTTTTAATTAATTTTTTGAATTTTTTTTTTATCTTTTTTTTTAATTTTTTTTTTTAAATTTTTTTTTGAAAATTTTTTTACAACCCTCAATAACTTTTGTCATAGATAAGACTACCACAAAACGACTGCGAAATCCGAAAGGGATTTTTTGTTAATTATATATTGTGTGAGTTTTGGACCTACAGTTTAGCGTGGAATCCAAACCACGATCATCGACCGCCAGCACCCGTGACTATGATGATAAATTTCCAAGGTTTAAGAAGTATGACTTTTTTAAACCATTTTTTAAATCCTTGTTATATTTAATATTGCATATTATATGATATGGAGAGCTTAAAATAATTATTGTAACATATATTAAACTTAGCCAACTACCTACCTACTATACAGGGTGACATAGAAAAAAGTACATTGCATAGTGCCACACAATAGAGGACACTAAAATAAGAAAAAAAGTTCCCATGAACACGGGTCCGCAAGGCCTTCGGTTAAAAGTTACGAGGTGTTGATTTTAATATTTTTTTTTTGGTTTTTTTTTGAATATCTTTAGCCAGAGACGCAAGAAATGGATAAAATGTGGTATACAGGGGTTTTTTATCATGCTAAATTCAAATATGATCTTAGTTTTGTGATTACTGATAGAGGGCGTTACATACAGAGTTCCATCCCTATTGAATCGGTCGTAACTTTTTTGCTATACACTGTATGTCATTTTTTTTAAGTATCCCTTTTTTATACTTAAGAGAGGTATGCCTTGTCCAAGTCGCTAGAAGCAATGGTTCCAGTACAAATGCATCTAAAAGCCGACAATGCACGCAAATTAGTCAAAAAGCGCCAAAGTAACCTTTGCAAAAACAATCAACACCCCGTATCTTTTAACCGAAGGCCTTGCGGACCCGTGTTCATGGGAACTTTTTTTCTTATTTTAGTGTCCTCTATTGTGTGGCACTATGTTGTACTTTTTTCTATGTCACCCTGTATAAACATATACTTTGCTGAAAAATTAGAAATAAAAAAATGGAAAAGCACCCAAAGCCACCGATTATCAACGGTAAAAGAAATTAACCAAATTGAATTAAAGTTACAAATATGCAGTACGGCCATACTACTTATTTGTAACTTTGAAACGCAATTTTCTCGAGAATTCTTGAGGCAAATATCAAACCTACCCATGTAAATCAGATAATAATGTAATGTAATGTAATTCTTTATTGTCTCAATTTCCTATATACATAGTATATACAATTGTCATAACTTAACTAAGTAGTAAACACACAAGCAAATAAACCTTAACATACAAAACAATCACAATTACCTATACTTGCAAAAATATAATATATATACATATAGAACATAAAATAAAAGACATACAATTTATAACTTACAGAAAATTAGATTGTGTGACAAACAAAAACAATAAACACTTAATTTCTAGACAACACGTGGTTCTTAAACTCCTCAACCGTATAAAAAACCCCCGAGAATAGCAACATCCTAATTGCTCTTTTGAATTTATTTAAACTACTAATTGATTTAATGTGGCTAGGCAAAATATTGTACAGCGAGCCACCCACATAAATCGGAGATCTCTTGTATAGTTCCAGAGTATGCCTTCTGTGCAAGATGTTATTTCCTCCTCTGGTATTATAGTTGTGCTGATCACTATTTCTCGGCAAACCTGCTTTAACCCTAAATAGGGACAATAAACTTCTATAAATAAATAGTGAGGAAACTGTTAAGAGTTTTTTAGTTTTAAAAACGTCCCTACAAGAATTGCGATATGGAATGTCAAAAATCAATCGGACAATTCCCTTTTGGGCAACGAAAACCCTATTGATATCCTGAGACTGTCCCCAAATAACCAGGTTGTAGGACAGAACTGATTGAACAGAACTGTAGTAAACACTCGCGAGGGCTAAGGGAAGCTTTTAATGAAAGAATAAGGAAAAAAGATTTGTTGAGTTTAGCACATACCGTCTCAACATGGGCCTTAAAATTAAGGTGCTTATCCATCGTAACACCAAGAAAACTGACGCAATCATTAAGGGGGACATTGTAACCATCAAAGTCAAATAAAAAGTCAGAAGAGTCCCTGTACCGGCTATGAAATTCAATTACTTGAGTCTTCATCGAGTTAATCATCAATTTGTTCGCAGCACACCATGTAGACATCTGTCTAAAGCACTAATAAATGCTTTCCAATCTCGACTCCTTTTGCTATTTGAAAATTTGGGGGTTGTATCCACCCCTATCACAGAGCTAATGCGATTTTAACAAAACACTAACCGGTTCATCCTAGGACTCCCCCAAACTGATATACCAAAATTTAGCTCAATTGGTTGAAGCGTTTAGGCGCTATCGTGGAAGAATACATACAGACACACATACAGACTTACACAGAAAAAAAAACCTTGGTTCAGATAGATAAAAAACGTAAGCACCACAGGGACAGCCAAAACCTTATCTACCCCTTCTAGAAAAATTTACTGGATATACATTATGTCCTTTAGATAATATTCTTGAATAGTTTACATATGCTTCTTGTCTAAAAGAGACAAACACTTTTTGTCATTTAAATAAAAATATATTGTATGCCAGCAAAGTTTATTAGTTATTTTAGTAATGTAGAAAAATTTACTGGATAGACATTATGTCATTTAGATAATATTCTTGAATAGTTTACATATGCTCCTTGTCTGGGAGAGATAAACACTATTTGTCATTTAAATAAAAGTATATTGTATGCCAGCAAAGTTTACTAGTTATTTTAGTGATGATACTCGTTTAATGTCTATCCAGTAAATTTTTCTACATTATTAAAATAACTAATAAACTTTGCTAACATACAATATATTTTTATTTAAATAACAAATAGTGTTTGTCTCTCTCTTCTAGTAATTTTTTCTAGAAGGGGTAAACAAGATTTGGGGGTCCCTGTGGTGCTTACGTTGTTTTATCCGAACCACCATCAGTTTTTTAGTGCGACTCTTATTTATTTATTTTTTTAAAATAAACTGAAGCCTACTGAAAATCTTGTATTAGGTATAATATAAGCTAGGTATATATAGTCAAACTTCAATCTACACATGTTAAAGTGGGTAGGTATAATGCGGCTGAATCCTTTGCCGGAATTCCTGAGAATATTGCTCAGCACATAAACAACTAGGGTTGGTTGAACGGTCGGAGTGACAATGTCGGTTAACTTAGAGAAAAGTTGTACAATTTAAACACCTTTTAAATGGTGTTTTCAAAAGTAAAGTAAATTTAGCAGTTTTCGAGAATTTCTTAAAAATCAATTTTTTGCGATATTAGTTTTTATTGATTTCAGACATTATTTTTACAGATATATAAAAAAAATGAAAAGCACTTTCTCATTGTTACTTTTTGAGGAGACTCGACGTTTCGTTTTCGAAAAACCATCAACTTCGATATTTTAAATACGGCCCTTGATTTTCTATTGTTAAATTTAAAGCCATTTTCAATTCAAAAATAGGTGGTTTAAACAAGTTTTCAGTATTTTTAGTTGTTATTTAAACTTATTCAAGAAAAATCGCAATAGTTTGGGACTTAACTGACTGAATGCCTTTCTCTGATGAATCTTTTACGCAAAATAAGTGCCAAACTATGGCGATTTTTCTTGAAGTTTAAATAACAGCTAAAAATACTGAAAACTTGTTGAAACCATTCCGTTACATCTATTTTTGTTTTGAACAAGGGCCGGGCCGTATTTAAAAAATCGAAGTTGATGGTTTTTCAAAAACGAAACGTCGTAATGAAAATTTGTAAACGCTATATTTTTCTCATAAAAAAGTAACAATGAGAGCTTTTAAGTTTTTTATATCTGTAAAAATAATGTCAGAAATCAATAAAAACTAAAATCGCAAAAAAATTGCATTTTCTTAAAAAAAATACGGCCTTGTAAAATATAGTTTATACCTAATTCATTTTCTACTATAAATATTATACATTTCAAGATCTACTAACTAGGTACTAGGTAGTTATCTAATTTGGGGACAAATAAACCTAAAATGTATTGGTTATTTTAAAAAAAATCGAGTTTTTCCGAAAAACAATGACGCTGAAACAAAAAAAAAATTATCAAAGAAACTTTAGATTCCTTATGAGGAAACTAAGTAAAATAACAGATTCTACCGGTACGTACGAGGAATGATAAGATAATTCCAATCCACAAATCCTAACTTACAGACATTGGTAAAATGGTACACAAATCAATACATACCTACCTTTACAAAAGAAAGAAAAAAGTCATACCTAGCTAAAATATTTATGTAACTTCTTTTGAAAAACTGCATTAATTTGCTAAAAATTAATCCGTCCCTGGCAAATTAAATATATTATCGTGAACCCATCTAAACTATTGTTTAGTTGCTGTAAATGGAGGAATACCATATTAAGATTGATTAAATTAGAAAAAGTATTTTAAATTAGGATTAAGTACCTACTAAATAATACGTATCTAAATAGGTATCTATTGCCAAAGATTATATCTGATATTGCCATGAAATAAGATTGTTTGCATTGGTCGTAAAATTATAAAAATAAATAATTAAATAATAATTATTATAATTTACTTACCGAGAAAAGTATCAACGAGCTCCCTCAGATTCCAGCTAATTAATATTTCTTTTGTTTCCTCCATAGATATTAATAATATATGAATATTTAACAAAACTCAACACACCAAACTAATCACTACACTTAATTATGTTGGATGCACATTGGTATAACACATATCTGTTACTGTATCTGTATAGTCCATCCTCACCACTTGTAGAAATTGGGATATCAATATCTAGGTATATACCTACTTACTATCAATAAATCAAAATTTAATATATTAAATTAAAATATCTTCAGATTAGAACACAAAATAACTAGATCCTAGTTAGAGCGACGCCAAGGCTCTAATCAAAAAATACCAAAATGAAACCCCCTTCGTCTGAACCAAGCGAGACGCACTAGGTACAAGTTGGTACATACATAGAAGATGAAATTTGTCGGACCCGTTTCTACAAAGGGTTTTAGGTACGCGGACTAGCAGCGGGGACAAACACACTAGGTAGAACGGGGAATAACCGTTGGCTGAAATAGAATGACGACTTATGTAGACAACTATAGGTTCCTATCTCTACCAGATAAAATAATTCGATATTTTGGAGGATAGAAATTTCGTAAATGAAAAGTATTAGGTAAAATAACTATTACACAGATTTAATTAAATCAGTGCCTATTTTAGCTATGTACTTAGTTGTTAAAATCTTATTTATACTTAAATATTATACCTAGGTACATTAATATACTAAAGCTGATAAATATGTTCCTATTAGAACTAATTTAGTTTTGGGTTTCAAAAAACGATTTTTGAGAATAGTTAGGTACGTATAGGTACCTACCTAATTACCTCATTAAGTATTTTCTTAATAATAATAGCTACACCTAAGTGGGTACGTATGGAAATCTGTAGGTGTACAATACCTAATTCAAGCAGAATACCGAACTCATTTAGCGCAAATAAAATTTTATATAGGTTCACAATTTGAAATCTTATTTAACTAATGCACATACAAGTTTCGTTTAGATGAGAAGATATCAGCTTAGCAGGAAAAATTGTCGTTTTTAGATAATGTAGCTACTCATACGCACAAATCAATTTCTGATTTCAGTGGGTTTGCTTTTGTTTTCAAAAGATTAATTGTTACTATTTTATTTTATTTTTGTAAAATCTTTATTTTTGATGAACTTTTCCTAAATTTGTTATACCTATGTACCTATTGTTTATCTTTTGGAAATAAATTATTATTATTATTATTATTATTATACTTGATAACTACATTTACTACTTTAACAAAAATTTTGCGAAAACTAGCAAATTCACCTCTAAATAATATTTTTTATTTGGATAAACCAAGTTTTTTTTTTCTGTGTATATCTGGAAATTGTCTTAATCCTCTCAGGTAACTTCAAAATGGTTATATCCGTCTTTATCTCATTTTTTTACTTTTCCTATGGGTGGGTAAAGTACAAATCTGATAATGAACTAACCGCCTAGTAAACATTCATCCTATATAATATTATACAAAACTTACGTAGGGAATATAATGATATCTAGCATCTGATGGCAAGCGAATAAATTATTATTATTATATATGTTATCAGTTTCAAATTGCATTATAAATATCTACTACTTCGGACAACGAGTAATCAATAATTTTATTGGACGACTGGTACTTAAACTGCAAATGGCCAATCCGTACATATTACTGAATTCTAATTGCATATTCGTAATTGAACAAGAACGAACCGCTAAATCCATCTAAAAGAGTTCGATTATTTAAAGCGATTTCTAGCTGCTACGGTGACCATAAATTTGCTACTGGGGGAATAACGATATTTATATGGAAATATCTGGATATTATGAATGTCCTTAACGGAGTAATAATTCGGTTTATTATAGCAGTTAAAATGATTGCCTCTGGGAAATCCGGTGTTTGAACTGAATATTATTTTGCACGAATTTATTATATGAAAATAAAAATTTATTTTATGCTTTTCTGTTCTGTTGAAACTCTACAGTGGAACTTGTCGCTGGTGTTGAAGCAGTTGGTTGTCAACTGGCTGATGCATTTTGAATTTTGTGTACAAGTGCTTTCAAGATCCTATATAAGTACTAGGACGAGGTTTGTATTGTCGACTTCTTCTTGTGTCTCGTGGATCTGCGTTTCAACACGATGCCTCTAATGTTGGTTTCTGACAGCTGGTTATTGATGTTTTAGACCTATCAGATTGAAGTTATATAATTTTTAGATGCATACATACATAATATGTTTGCATCAGTGAGTGTGCGTGTTTTTGAAGAATAAGAAAAAAGTTACATGAATTTAGATCGTAAATAAATTACTGATTGCTTAAATAAATTAATTCAGTCTTGAATCTTAATTTTTCTGCAATTTGTAAAAATGAAGATATAGTACCTATATCAAGGAATCGGCAGAAATCTAAATCTTGCATATTTTTTAAAAATACAGGGTGTAAAGAAATTGAAGTTACGAGTGTTTAAATAAATGAAAATTCTTCAATTCAGAATACGAACGAATTATATTACTGTAGTATCTGTTTGCCTCGTAAATTGCCTACGCATCTTGTATAATATAATCAATAATATTAATAACTTAAGGTATTTCATGATATATTTTTCTTGAATAACACTACATTTTAAAGCAAAAGCATCAAAATCTATTACTAAACGATCTTATTTATTTTTAGCTGCTAGAATATATGCTACTATTCCAATAGAAGCGAGACAAATTAAAAAATACATTCTATTTAAAAAATATGCAAAAAAAAAGGCTCTACCAAACTCTAAGAAAGACATAAGACATACATAAACTAATAGAAATTTGACTGTCAATTTTGAGATCATTGTGACTGAGATGATTTGCAAAAGGAATTATTATTTTGATTACCTATTACCTATGTACTGACCAAAACAATGATTTAAAAAAATGCCCTTGGTATTATATTAGTTTTTTTTTATTCAATTAAATTACCATAATATTAATAAATTTTTAGTTTTATGTTACTTTTGAATTTATACAATGGATATTTAATTTATTTTGCATATTTTTTGTATACCTACATATATTATGTTTTTCTCTATATGGGTGTTTACATTATCTATATGCCTTATTGTATGTATTTTGGGGCGAACGTGGAATTTAACTTTTTTATATACTATACCCCACGCACTAGTCCTAGAACTTTAGTGGAACTATATTGTATAAATAAGTGATGATGTACGTTGTGGTAATAAATAAATTATAAATAATATATGGGTGTCCCATTAAAAAAAACCTAACTTTGAAATGCCTCACTTTTTTGGTACCGGCTGTATAATAATCTAAATTTGGACAATGTAGCCTCAGTTGATGTATGAACTTGCGCGCTGAAAAACATTAAAAAATGGAGGTAGTTTTCCTATAATAAACCCCTCCCGTTAGTCATGAATTACCCCATATATCTGTAGGCACAACATACACCGTCGAACTCTTATGACAACCAGAGTAAAATATTTTGCTGTGAACGCTGAATAAAAATAAATTGTAAAATGCAGGATGTCCCATAAAAGTGGGGCATCTCAAGTATATATTTTTGTAAATGGAGCTCCCTATATTTATTATCTTTGAATAAAGTGAAGTTGCTGTTACGGTGCCTATACCTAAACCGTTTAACAAATAATGTTAACGATCTTAACTGGGGAAAATGTAAAAATTTCGTATGGTTCTCTTTTCTCACTTAAATTTATTTTATATCTGACAAGCGCGTCCCTAATAAAACGGTTTACAAAATACGTCTAAAAATTTTGCAGGGTCCCCACAATACTATTTTATTTTTGCCTAATAGTTATCTTATTTAAAATGGCACACCCTGTAGTATTTAATATTACGAGTCGATTGTAATCTCAATTCAGCGTAAACTAATATTAGGTGTCTCTATAAATCTAGTTCTCACAGTTTTTTTAGAACTTATCATTTTGTCTACTCCACAAAATTATAGTATACTTAATTGTCAAACCACATCAAGTGTATCGAGACATGTTTCGAGGTTTAAATCGCTATAATCAGTGTCTTAAATTAATAATTTTCGGAATACACACATTAGTATTTATCATATACAAATCTGAAAGGAATGAGTCAGCAATGTAGGAAATTGATTAAGGAATACTGAACCTGAAAAATATTTTACTCTTTTCAGTTTTACCATACATATGGACGTAAATGTTGTGTAGACGCTGTATGTATGCCTGGTGGAAAAAATAATTGGTATATTTAATAAAATAGAGCTTTGCCTCAAGTAAGAATTATAAAAATTAGCGCCATCACAAAAGCAAAGTTGTTCAACCGATAAAAACGATGCATGTATTGAAATGTTCACCCAAAATTTATATCGACACTCTGTACTAAGTAATTTAACAACAGATTAAACTGATTAATTGATTAAGGCCAAACAGCCAATGTGTATGGTGGTGATGGTGTTTAATTGACAGTAATTGTCCTTAGGACATCCTTTAGTTTATGACGCTGCGGTTGGTCGAAATTTTCGAATAAATTACATTAATGTAATAAAATGGTAGACAGCTCTGTGTACGTTAGTGTCTATTTCAATTTATTATTGCCCACCAAACAGGGTGTAATGCGTTTTAAATGAATAATGTACGGCAAAATCAATACTAATATCTAAATTCATCACATAATGAGACGCGATGGAAATATGCTGATAAATTATAAACACATTTATAATTTTGATTTGAAGTGTGCTTCTGTGGATCACTGAAAAAAATATTGTACGTAAAACCAATGAATGGTTGTCATCAATATTTTGAACATTAATATTATGAATTGGTCACTGTTACAATGAATTTTGATCATAAATTAATAATTTCATACATAGAAACAATGTACGATGAAATATTAATCAATAAATGCAAGACATCGAAAATTTATGTTTTTTTTCATCAATATAATGTCACTATTTATTGCTTCAATGTTTTAAATTTATTAATTTATGCTCTTCGCCTTTAACACAATAATTTGTAAATCATACACCTATGAACAGCGAACATAAAAACTAATAAACGATCATCGTTGATTCAATGGATGCTAAGCATTAATTTTACGAACCTAACCGTTAAATTCTGAATAACGCGCGCAAATCAATGCACCCGGACCATAGACTGAATACTCAAAACATTGACATTATGACATTCTCATAGACTTTTTGTTTACGCGTCCTTTTTGTTTTGTTTAGTGAAGTGTGTTCCTAAATCTATTTTTAAAATTTGATCCCAAATAATACAACAAATGTAGAAATATAAGGTAAGTAGTAATCCTTTTATATAAGTACCATTTAGTAAAGTACAAAACTAAAGTTAGTTTAAAACGAAAAAAAACACAGTGCGGTATTCCTTTGTAATGTTGGAAACCCGCCGATACGAGGGGAGAAATTTTATGGGCTCTTCATGGATCTTTAGTGCTATCCGCTAAGCTATGTTCCAAAGGTGCCAGTGGAAAGATAAACCATTTAAAGTACACAATAAAAGACTCTCAAGAATCTTTTTTATTTTGTGCTAAAACAGCTCAAGAAATAGAAGAACATATAATAAAACTTAAAGGAAGAAAATCTGCAATTCAACCGTACTTATGGGTTCTATAAGTCTATTCTAAAGGCGCACACTGTTTACTTAAAAACCTGTTATTTTGGTTAATAATAATAATATAATAAATGACTTTATTGAGAACTTAGAAAAGTTACACAAAAGGCGAAGTCGATGCACAGCCTCCTAGCTTAACATATTAGCAATACTAAAGATAACTGCACAATAATAACAACAACAAAAACCCGTAAAAAAAGGCAATGATTCCTGGATGCCCTGCGGCACTACGCAATGTCCTGGGCCCAGACACTGCCGTTCCCAAAATGACAACCTGACTTCTATCATTCACATACGTTCCGAGTAGAGACACAGCAGACTCCCCAAAGCCCAGGTAACCCACAATGGCCAGCAACAAACCATGACCAATGCGGTTAAATGCCCCTTGCGTAGTCCAACAGCAGCAATGCCGTCAATCGACCCTGAACTACCGCCCCCAATGCATCATCCAGTATTTTAAGTCATGTCGTGGAGCAACTATGACCCTGACGGAACCCAGACTGGACCTCCGACAACAACCCATGCCCATCAAGATATGTTTTCATTTGATTGCAGATCACTCTCTTAATAACCTTCGGGATCGCTGGGAGTATATTAATCGGTCTATAAGATCCTTAAACGTTGATGGAGTTTTAGTTTTGGGATTGGAAGGATATTGGCTTCTTTCCTGATGCTGTATAAAGGGCATTATAAACGGACAACTACTACTACTAGCATATCAATAGTGATCATGTCACTGCCTACAGCATTTTTCACTTCAGACGACAGACGAATCTGACATGTTTAGCATTTAATATTAACTAAATTAAAAATAAAGCCTTTAGATTTCGAGTGTCGTACAAATATGATTTAATTTATTTACAAAGCAGGTGCATCAAATCAATGGACTTACAGCAAGATAATTTTGAGTCTTATTTGGGCTTTTAAATTCTCTAACCATTGGTACTAGTATATTTGAACCATACTGTACTTTGCAGTACACATAATACATATGTACCTATATGCTCGCGATTATTGATTGAATACAGAACAATAATCTCAATCTTTCGTAAAAATAATTTCCGGCAAACACAATTACGTAAAACAATTATTATAACCCAATGTAATAATCAGCTAACATTGGTTTAACGTACAAAAGTCATAGATTAATGTTCATCGTTCGTAACATTAATAACCAGCTAACATCGGATTTACGTATTGGAGACATAAACTAATCTTCATCGTTCGTAACATTAACAACCTGGTAACATCGTTTTAACGTACAGGAGTTATAAATTAATGTCCATCATTCGTAAGATCAATAACCGGCGAGCATAAATTTATGTTCTTTATTTATTAATTCAACGTACAGAATTCGCTACCGAATTTATGTACGAACGTTCATTGTATTAATGTCACCCATCATCGGCTCAAATTTAATGTTGACGTTCATTGATTTGAAGCACTTTTTTATTAATATCACGTACCTTTTCGGTTCAGTGATTCTTCAAGGAATTATACGGTTACTGCTACTAGCCGAATATGCAAAGGAGTTTCGAAATTATTTGGTAGGAATAACTTTGATGCCAATGTTTGCGCGTCGTAGGTTCTCCCAGGATAATCCAACATTATGACGTAGTTCTTATTAATCCATAATAAGTTAATGTAATCAACTCACACTTTCTATCTATTATATCCATATTCAATAGGTGCCAGGTGAGGTGATCCTGCTGACAATGGAAAAGGTTTACAATTGATTTGTAAGTTATTTTCGTACTGAACTGTATACTGATTAAGGTTGACTAAAGGTCGTCCTGAACCACTGGACCCGTCATCTGAATAGAATTAAAAGATATTTCTGAAGCTGCCTTAGTAGAGGAACCATTGAAAACTACCCTGGTCTGTATTCTCGAAGAATATCACTATGCGGCGCATAGTAAGTGTTTCTCTTAAAAAAATTGATTCAGTTAATCGACCTTCGATGTCACGGTAGTGAGTTGTAAGAAGATGACCATCAGCTAAAAACTCCTCACCTAAGGTTGTGTGTAAATATTTCCCAAAATCTAGTTAGTATAAGTTGTGTGTTTCCCTATTAAGACAATTACTACAGAAACTTAATTCTTTTTGTTTTTTTGATCAAGATATAATTTGCTAAGATCAGTACAATTGATTTTGTAATGTGGTACTTATGCATGCAATTTTTCTTTGCTTGTTTTAAGTGGAATTAGAACTTGTCAGAAATAATTTCGGTTTAGCAATTGGCTTATTGGAATTAGGAGGTAGTTGCTTTTGTTTATATATATTTAATTTTTCTTTAAGTTTGCATGATTTGATGGAAAAAATATTAGTTCTTGTACAGTAGGTAATTCAATTTTTAATTCGTTTTTCTCATTTTTTTATTATGACTACTGCTTGTTTCCACTTTTTTTGTAACTAGCCAGTTTAAAATGGGATCTCAAAAATCAGTTTGAACCCTAAGTGCTAATTAGATAAACTAGAAGTTGAATTATATCTACATGTTTAAAATTAACTAGATTCAATATAATTATCGTGCATTATTTTCAAACCATGCAACCCCGTAATTTCCAGCATAAAATTCTATTGAACTTATACAGCAAGCAACAGATGTTTCTATAAAGATGAACAGCGCTAAGAAACTTAGATTTAGATCAGATTTGAATCATTTCCCGTACACCATTAAACATCTCAGTAATTCAATTATTGGCAACGTAGCACTTTTGTTAACTTACAAGAAGGTTCAACTATTCTTGTAAGTTTTTACCATTACTATACCTGGTATAAGCTGTCTTAGATTTATGTTTGTTTTACAAAAATTGCTTGCGGTCTGGCATTTTATATAAACTATATTTTCAAATGTCTCTGTTTCATATATATCAACATCTACTCTTGTAAATGATTCTAGCTCAACTTACACATGCGAAAACTCAGACATTAAACTAGTTTCTAGAGCATTTACGAGTACATCTTAACTTCATGCTTTATGTAACAAGCAATTCTTAAATAAAGCCTCCCTACTAGGGGATTCGGGCGCATCTAGTGTTGGCAATAGGATATAATGGAGTTGTTACTTCTTGTCCGGCCATGGTTTGTGAACTGTGTTTCACCCAGCATATTGCCTGTACACGCTAGATGTCGCCAAAAACATCTCTCTCTCTCTCTCAGTCATTTCTCGTGCTAGTATAAGCTCTTTGTAAATGTTGGAAATTTAGGTCACACTGCCTGCCGATCACCACTGATAAGTCGTGGATCGACGAAACGGCCGTCTGGTGAAAGCATGGTAGTGTGAAACAAGTTTCCAACATAACTGAAGGTCTTGTTGCTTCATGTAACAAGCAATTCTTAAAACGAAATGTATTTTAAACATCGTTTCATGGCAAATGCTTGGATTCATCACAATACATCAGAGGAATAAGAACAACAACATAAATGACGTACTCCAAAGAAGGTTCGAAATGCACCATTCTGAATACCGACCTGCAAGCCCACCAGTTGGATACTAAAATTCGTCGTGTCTGCTGCTGCAAATAAAAATAGCTTTAATCAATTCAATGCAAAAGTCGTAAATTCATAGCAAAATTCACCGATATCAAATACAAACTTTTTCTAAATCCACCCTATTTGCCAGAATTGGCTTTTTCATACTAAAATGTTTCCAAATCAGAAAATATCATGTCTGGGAATACTACTGTTGTAGTTATTGTTGTGGATGTCGGCGTACACTTTGCAAAAACGCGCAGCCTCTGATAATCCATTCATACTCGATAAATTTTCTTATGGGAGGCATTGTTAAACGATGTGTTCAATATAATAAAAGCAGCAACATTGATGGTGCTCGACTGAATTCTTGAACATATATTTGTTTATAAGTTGAAATAAAGTCTACTAAACTTGATGCGAGTAGTCAACCAACGAGAAAACATTATAATAAATATACCTATAAATTTGTACAAAATTGGACATAATTAAACATAAGCGATATTTCTAAATTACACACACACCATGAAACGCTATACAATACCTACCTATCATGTTTGATATGTTTTGTTATAATGTCCGATTGATTTTCGAAATTTATTTTGACAAGTAATTTTTAACGCACGCATTGTAGTGTTTAATTATTTTCAACGTCACTAAAATTAGCTGATTTTAATATACGTGCTTTGTTATCGCACTTTGTGTAATTCTCTCAAACACTCACTGAAAATGATTTTTATGTTGTTTACGGAATGAGTCTAATATTGTGTTGGGACGGAAACTCGAATAAATAATAATTATATTAAGTTTTCGTGAAAAAAATTAATAGATATTGGAAATTAGACAAGTCAGTTCGTCGGAGTAGTAGCAATATTAGAGTTGCATGTAAAGATTGTAAAATAGTTATTGCTTTAAATTACTTTAAAACAAGTAAAATTCGTTGGCCAATGTTCTTTTTACGTCAGATTATTTTGTATAACAAAACAGCTTTTATAACAGTAGAGATAATTGCCGGTGCAGGTGTCCTTGTCACTAAACGCGCAGAAACAGCTTAGTGTAAAGGCGGCGCCTGACTTGTAACTGAACGTTGTAATGTAATGCTCTGTACAGCTCTATACAAGTATTACATTACAGCAACACCTTCAGTTCATCAAAACACATCGTAGCGAATGCTCGCGTCTCAATGCAATGCAAACTGATTCACTGATTGACTAGCGCCGAACACTACAAAGGGATTCGCGATAAAACCGACAACACTATCGCAACGTCAGGATGTTCATTATCACCGTTAAACGGTCTATCGTTCAGTCGGCAATCCCCCAGCTTAGCGGTGTTCTGGTAATATTGTACTAAAAATGTTTTTAGCGGATCCCGAGCCTCGACTTCATCCAGGTCGCGCAGCTGAAAGTTAGCCACGTCTATATTCTCAAAGAATACATCACCATCAGTTGTTTGGTGAGTTGCGTGTTCCTTATTTTCGAGCCCCTCAGGAATACCCTCAATATCGACTACATGATCTGCCTCATTACACACACCCTGGACATTGTCGGCCATCTCATTTCAAACTATTTCAGGAATTGCATGTTGGTCCATCCTCGTATCTCTTTTTGAGTTACAGATTGAACTAGGCTGGATGGGCCCTCCTCATATGCAGGCGAAGACCACTGTACGTGCCAAAAATACTTTCACAATGTATGCACTGATTGTTGCGGTCTCTCGGGACGCTTTGACATATATTCCGTCTCTCATGTCTCCTTAGATTGTTCTGCGATGAAAAAGATTTACCGCATTGGCAGAGGTATTCCCCCTCCATTGCTCAACTGGGACGTGTCCCGAAATTAGCCTAAGCTAAAAACAACTAGGACACGATAACACTCATTAAGGTCAATACCCAGTCAAATAACGCTGTTAACGTGACAGAAAAGTGGCCGAACGCTATTAAGGAAGACAAATAGCGCAGCATTTCAGTGATACCACCAGCCAACGAACCACACTAAATCTAGTAACGTAAAAATAAGAAACACACCTCAATAGAAGGCGCACAGTCTTATGGGACCCTGGTGTCCGCTCCAGCTCCTATTGAGCAATATTATGCTGTTGTTTGTGGTCTTTGATTTTAATTTATTATTATTTGTTTTTATTTTGAATGAAGAACTTGAGATCGCACAATGGTACTTTCAGAACTTAGATAAAATTGTGGTGAGATGCGAATACCTGTGTAAGTAAGGGGTGCTTATTATACTAAAGCCCTAGCCTTTTTTCTATATATATATCACTAATTAGATGACGGGGCGTTTGGCTGTCAGAGTGGCGCGTCGTAAGCCAAAGGCTATGCCTCATAGCAAGAACGGCCTACATGTTTCATCATATAGCCACCTCGTCATCATTGTGTCGCGCTTTTACAGTGCCATATTCCCCACCGTAAGGGCCCGTATATCCGGATTTTAATACAAAAAAAGGAATGAGTTAGCAACCCTAAAGGGGCTACTCAGTCCGATAACAGGACAATCACTACAAATTTAAACTGGCGGATAGGAAAGTAACAAATGATATAAATAAAATTATTTGCCAGTTGGAGACGGCACACAATTTAAAATTTAATTTAAAAAATATACTGCATGAACTGACACAGACCTATACTATACATAAAGTTCCTCCAGATCGATGGCGCACTACTGGACCGTCCTTATGAAGTGACTTCCTAACATTGTACGGCATATTAGGTCTCTAATGTCAGCTTCTCCACGTGCCCGATGACTAGTGGAGCAATCGGGATTGCTTTCGCTGGATATCTCAGGGTCATCGCCTCGAGGATGTGTTGTTCCCCATAAATAGCCA
This sequence comes from Apoderus coryli, assembly GCA_911728435.2. Lineage (NCBI taxonomy): Eukaryota > Metazoa > Arthropoda > Insecta > Coleoptera > Attelabidae > Apoderus > Apoderus coryli. The sequence continues at coordinate 29,263,148 of OU452198.1, read as the reverse complement.
GTTTATTGTGATGTGCGACACCAGGACTATCAGTGCCCTCCCAAGAGATTGCTACCTCTGCCACTACTGCTTCGCTGCCTCTGACCATGACTAAATCAGGCTTAAGTAATAGGCCATTCCTGAATCGCACCGTAGGCTCGACTTCGACCACCCAACCCTTCGAAATACCAATCTTACGAAACTGGCTCACGATATGATCGTGTCTTTTAACACGAGGCCAGTGCGCAGATGGACACTTTTGTAAAACGTGTGACAAGCTCTCATTTCTATCACACCCCGCACGACATCTAATAATAGGTTACTTCTCAGCTGACAACATTTTACATCGGAGCTTGTCCAAAATGGTGGAGGTTCCACAATCTCTTCCATTGTTACTTCTTCCTCCACTAGTATAACCTCGTCTTCTCCTTGTTGCGTTATGCCTTTACCATCGGAATCGACGCCAGGGTCTACAACTCGAATGTTCAGAGTATATGCTTTCTGTGATGGCACCGGCCCAAGTGACGTTATTCTTGGATACTAAAGACGTATTCACCACATCCCCGCTAACCCCAAACGATCGCTCAGCTACATGACCGGCGGGTTACACTGCACATTACATGTCTCTGATACTGGAATGAGGGTCATCTGACTCCTACACCTCAAGCGACCGTCACGATTCATGCTCCCTCTCAAGGGATATGCACATGAAAGCAACTCTCACTGTCACCCAGGGGTCTCCTAAAAAACGAACCGATTGCCCCTGCGAGGCCGACACCAACAGAGAGGCCGCTAGTAGCTCTGCCTAGTGGGGCCCTCTCTCCCGCAGTTCTATTGTTAGGCTTGGTTCGCCATTGAAACCTTGAGCAAACTTGAACAGTAACGTTTCGTAGGATCAAGTCAGCTATCGAATACCAGTGCCACATTGCCGTGGTCCGATAAAGAAAGATACAGTGCATCACTCAGTCTCGGATCCTAGCACAGGACGCCTGTACCTACACCGCAAATGACTAGCAACGGGTAACTATAAGTAAGCGTAAGCCAGTGAAATAAGTATAAAATTCCTTCAATATGTTTTATTCTTTTTACACTATCACTTTATTTCCCGATATTTAGAGAATCTTATCAATAACCGTTTCAATTTTAAGATTTTAAACATCGATCCTATATGGTGATTTAACGTAATAGATATTGTTCACCTAGTATGATTTTTATAATGTGTTCTATTTTGTATTGTCGCTGTACCTAGATGTAACTATGGCCTTTCAGAGGTAAGTCTACATTTTCATTCTAATCAAGCTGTTCAGTATTAATAATAATACTGAACCGCTTCAATATTCAAATAAAATCAATTTAGTTACCCGGTTGGTTGATCAAGTCGCCGAAATGTTTTACTTATCAAACTATATACAGAATTCGTATTACATAAATGTACAAAATCAATACCTCTATTTTGTTGGTATTATTGAGTTGTTTTCACAAAATATACTAGACCGATCCGAGACAGTACAAGAAGTATTGTCACGCAAAATAGTATGCGGGAATTCCCATGGAATTACATAAAATCACTGCCTAAAGACGAACATTAAATTCAGCCAATTGGGTTTATGAGTAACTGCAACGTTATACCGTTTTTCTTCAAAGAATTTATTTACTACAACATAGTAAGTTTACATAACAAATGTTTGAACAGAAATTTAAAAACAAATTGTTAAGTCTCTGTATGCCATGAGTTGGAAATTACTATGATGCGAAGCCATACATCAATTAATATCATCATTCTAAGAACTACGACTTATAACTTTCTTCGAAACGTATAATATTACATAACTTTCTTGTGTAAGCGCTGTTGATAACAGCTTTTACTTTATATCTTAGCAGCCATTAGTACAAGAACGACAGGTTTGATGATCAGATGTTTGATTATAGTTTTTATATAATATAAGCGTGTCATCTAGAATTTTAAAATTTCCTCTCAATCCGTTATATGGTAGCGACCAACAATTTCGTGTTGCACATTTTTATGAAAATATGTTTTTTAAACTCATGTTGATGAGTTTTACTCACGTAATATAGTTGTATAAAATTTTGTAATATAATAGCAGTACCTACTATAGATTAGGGGTTTCCATGTTTCGAGCAAATGTTTACAAGTCCACATATTTCAGGAGCACAGATGTGACAAATTTCAGTAAATTAATGTTCAGAAAATTAGGCAGATCGGTTCTCGATGTCGACTAGAAAACATGTAAACCATTTTGTTATTTTCCTATGTAAGCAACCGAGTCCAATATGTTTTTTATAGTGGATTTCAATCAAAGGCTTACTTGGCAACATCGGGTGTTCCTCAGGGATCGAACGTAAATTCATGTTTGCGGAAGATATTAAAATGTACATGTCGAATCTAAATGTTATACCGGACTGGTGTAGTTTAAATAGGTATGTATTGCTTGGCAAACGAATCTGTGACAACGAAAGGAATGCGGACAAACATATCCTATATTGCCAAATTTAACTAAAAAAAATCACTAGTTCTAGAAAAGAAGTCGTATTAATGTGAAAATCGATTTTTTACAATTACAAATAATTATAATGAAAAACGCTCAGCATTTTTAAGTGATGAAATTTTTACCACAGAATATTAAAATGGGAAAAGAATTTACGATCTTCTGTAAAATCGGCAATACCACGCGAAATAGATGGTTAGACGCCGCTGAATGATCCTAATTGGTGCGTAGACCCTCGCCATGCGGGTATACAAGTCGCAATTGGTGGAAACTGAGTTCTTCCCCGCAATTGTTGTCGCCCCTCGTAGTAATATTGAATCAGCCAGTGGCAGAGTGGTGTTATTATTTATACTTTTGTTGTCGTGTATGAGTTGCAATATTATCAAATATTATATCAAATTATTATTGTATATTTCGTATTCTGTTACTTTAGTGTTTTAGGTTCATAAGAATTTTCCTTTGTTCTTGTAGAAATATAAGCTTACACATTGTTTGTTGTTTATTAAGGCATCAAAACTGGAAATGTTTATTGAATCTACTTAGAATTTTGGTATTTTAAAGATTAACAACATAATCTTGACAGAAGTTAACACTATACCAAAATTACAGAGTGTCCAAAAATCCTCGTAACAATAAATTTTTCAATACCGCTTTCGATTTTTGATATTTCTAAAACTAAAACTATTAAGTCTCGTATATCATTTAAAAGGAACAAAAATATGCAATTTTAATGGCTAAAAAAATCAGGGTAATTCGATTTAAAAAAAACCTTTCTTGGAACGCCTCCGTATATTTATGTGCGAGTGAAACCCAATAGAGTTAACTTACGCAAAACTTAAATTAAATATATAAGAACCCCGCATACAACCCGATTTCAACCTAACTACATTAAAAGAAGTTCTTAATATCCAGTAATGATTGGAATAGTTTTTGCCGACATGTTAAGGAGTTGGAAGAAGAATTTTGGAGGAAATTGAGCACATTATAATAACTTTAGGACAAGATGACGACAGCGAGACTGATGATAATGATGATGCTCAAGTTGAGGAAATCTAACAGATTGCCACCTTCTATAAAGTAATACTAATTATAATCGTTATATTTCATCGACATATTGAAAACAGTTAATTATAGTTTCTAAACGTGACTTAAAGCAACAAAAAGATCCAAGATATATTAATTGTTGTTTTAGATTTTGTTGTTTAATTCAAGCAATATTTCCAAAGTATTTAATTTATTTCGTTAAGTTGCTTTAGAATGTTCTTGTTTTTTATAAGAAAGTTTTATTTCATTTTTGGTATGCAAACATTAGTACATATTTAAAGTAAAATAAATAAATAAAATACTTCTTGGGTGTTATAGCTTAATATCAGTAGGTGCTTTTACCAAACACGTGAAGAACTTTTCATTAATTTTAATTTTTTAGTAACACATAAATGTTTATTAATTATTACTAAACTTTTACAACGCACGCCGCTGGAAATTTTATGAATGAAATCAGCTATGTTTTATGACAACTGCATTCCCCTTACCGACACCGCGCTGTTACAGATCAATTTACCAAACAATATGTTTGAATGCCTCGAAATGTGAATAGGTATGTTGTTTACACAGAACAAATAGAGCCTTATAACCATATCTATCATGTGGGTCGGACTCCGATTGCACGAGCTAATACTCGTACTGTTACGGATTTGCGAGGCGTCTTTGATGCTAGGTTGGCATTCGCTGAACACACCAATATTAAGACGTTCGAGGCGAGTAAGGCTTATGGTTTTATTATCAGAAACTGTCGAAATTTTAATAACATTCACTCGTTACTATCTTTATATAACTCAAATGGCCGCACGAAACTTCAGTACTATTCTTCGGTTTGGAGTGCTTTATATTCAGCACATAAGATTTTAATTGAAACCCAAGCAATGATGCGTTTTCTTAGATCCACTACATTTTCCACAAGAGTAGCGTAAACTAAGGTCTTCAGGTGGCCTGCATAAAAAATCCAGTATCGTGCATAAACCACATTGCATTTCTTATTGCCAGTGGTACGTTTTCCAGAAATCTAGGAACCGTGTATTCGAGTAAGTCACGATATACCTCTCCGGTAAGTCTTCTTGGTAGAAATACGGCTCCAGTTAAGCAGTCACCCACAATTCCAATCCAAACGTTCAACGAGAACTGATGTTGAAAATGAAGTGCACGTTGGTCATATCGGCATTTGCATAGTGATTCATATTAACGGACTTCAACAAATTTGACAGTGATGATTGGCGCTGTGAAATAACAACACTGATTTTTAGTCCAATTATACGCAAATATTTTTGGTATGTTCAACTATGTTTTAAATTTTTATCTAGCAAATGAAGCAACATAAAGAAAGATATAAACAAAGTTGTAGTTTTAGTAGCTTTATCTCAATACAAGATCGAAATTATATTACAGTCAGTAGTCAATATTTCGTAATAAGTTGCCCCCTAACGCCACTGGACTAAATAATTTTGATCTAGTTAGGGCCATATGAGCTCCCTATTTCTAACAACAACGCTGCCCAATTTCAAAGAAATCGGTAAGGAGAGATGACTTAATTGAAAAAAATCGTTATTTACACAAAAAAAATTATCACCTTTATCTTGGAAACAATGCTTTTCCGGACATATGTTTATGGGAACTTTTTTTCATAAAATGAACTGGGAAATCACCCCCTCAAATAATACCGCTTATTTTTGAAACACCCTGTATATAATAAATACTAATAGTGTTGTATAGTAAATGCAATGGTTAACTGATGGACTGTATTAATAGGTTGCACCAGTTTAACATTTAAATCACAATGCAGGTATGATGCGCTGCCCCGCGATAATTGAACAATCGATAGAATAATTTTCCAAATAATTTATTACTAAGCATATTTATGCTTCTACATACTCTTCTAATAAGATCCTTTAATTTAATTAACCACTCTGTAGTATACAACAGCCAAAATCAACGTCAGTCACGGATAGCAAGAATCTTATGGGGGCGATTTCCAATTTTTCATCGTCTGTCATCCCTACTATCATTTTTGGGGATTTCAACTATCCTGAAATTGACTGGACGACACTGACCTTGAGGCAGAATGACTCCTCTGCGGAGGATTTTCTTAATTACATCAGGGAAAGTCATCTGACTCAAATCATTAATCAGAAATGAGCAAAGTTCGTTGCTGGATTTGGTGATGATATCCGACAAAAAACTTGTACACAAAATAATTCATGAAGCACCGTTGGGTCTGAGTGACCATGTTGTTATTAAACTTTATGTTCAGTTCACTGTCGTTGTTGGGAACACGAGGGTTGTACAAAAGCGTAACTTCTGGAAGGCGGATTATGTATCAATAAATGATTTTTTGTCCCGCAGTTTGCAAGATACTGATGACATCGAAATATGTCTCGGAGCTATTCAAGAGGCTATCCAGAAGTACGTACCAGTCTGCCCCCGCAGGGTAAACACGCAGAAGCCGTGGATCAACGGAAATACAAAGAAAGAGGAGACTCTGGCACAAGTACAGACGGTTGAGAACGGACGCGAGCTATTTGTTGTATAGGCAGCAAAACAATAAACTAAAGACAATGATATCGGAGGCTAGATGTCGGTATGAAAGTGAAATGGCGGCGAGTAGCAATAAGAAATTCTATGCTTATAATAAACGGTCACTAAATTCTAACGTTTCTAGTTTCTCTCTGAAAGCAAAAACTACGGGTGAACCAATAACTAGGCCAATTGACATAGCCAATGCATTCGCTAACCAGTTCAGTAGTGTTTTTACCGACGACTCGAGGGACAATTTACCTGTATTACCCCAGTCTACCAAAAACAGGCAGTCATTAACAACCGTTAATTTTATAACCGCCGATATAAAGGAGGCAGTAGCGGGTTTGAAGCAAGACTCGAGTCCTGGCCCGGACGAAATTCCTCCGATGTTTCTTCAGAGATGCATTGAATCATTATTACGACCATTGGCCACGTCAATGCAAAAATGCATCAACATAGGCACTCTACCGGAGGAATGGTTGTCTGCTGTCGTGATACCTATATTTAAAAAGGGTGACAAGTTCGCTGCAGAAAATTATCGACCTATTAGTTTGACCTGCGCACTTTGTAAATGCATGGAGAAAGTCATTACCAGAAATATGACTTCATTTCTAGTTGAATCAAATATTATTCCCAATGAACAACATGGGTTTATGCCCAAGAGGTCGGTGGAGTCGAATCTTCTGGAGTGCCTCAATGTGTGGACCAGCCATAATGATGTTGGTCAGCCTACGGATGTGTTGTATCTGGATTTTGAGAAAGCATTCGACAGAGTGCCATTTGCTCGTTTGTTGCTGAAATTGGAGCATTACGGCGTGCGGGGGGCACTCCTGAGATGGATTGAGATGTTTCTTGCAAAAAGAATTTTCCAGGTTAGAGCGAATGGTGCATTATCCGCTAAATTGCCGGTCTTGAGTGGTGTCCCGTACTGGGGCCATTGCTTTTTCTGGCATATATATCAGACTTAACAAGAACCATCACGTCAAACATGAGCTTCTTTGCTGATGACACCAAATTGTTTTGTAACCCACTGCGAGACAAAAATGAGTTCCAGATCGACATTGATGGGGTAGTGTCCTGGTCGGCGGTTTGGTTGATGAACTTGAATTTGGAGAAGTGCCAGGTACTACACATCGGAGCTAATAATCCCAGGACTCCATATTTCATCAATGGAAATGCCGTTAAATCTGTAAATCAGCAGAAGGATCTTGGTGTCATAGTAACAGCGGATTTGAAGTGGGAGGCCCATATTTCCGCCACAGTGAAGAAAGCTAATAGACTGTGGTATCTGATACAAAAGGCTTTCAAATCGAGATCAAACTCTCCAATATTGCAATTGTATAAATTGTATGTCAGACCACTATTGGAATATGCCAACAGCGTTTGGTCCCCCTACTTCATTAAGGACATAGAGGCATTGGAAAGGGTTCAGAGGAGATTCACTAAGCTACCTCATGCCCTTAGCCATATACCATATGAGGAGAGATTGAGGCTTTTAAATTTGACATGTCTTTATGATCGACGACAACGAGGCGATCTAATTCAAACATACAAGATACTTAGTGGCTACTACTCGGTGGATCTCGATGTATTTCATCCTGCTAGAAATCCTAATCTGCGTGGCAATAGTAAGAAACTTGACAAGGAGAGATGTGCTAGACTTCCTCGGAAGAATTTTATAACAAACAGAGTTGGATATGCATGGAATTCATTACCTGAAGAGGTGATAATGGCGCAAACGGTTGACAGCTTTAAGAACAGGCTGGACAATTTCATGGAGGACCATGGCGATCAGTTGGTCCACTACTCGCTATAGAAGATTAGTGAGGATGACATCAATATTTCAAAAACCTCAAATTAGGAACTGAGCAACAGTTTCATCGGTTTTACCGTTTACTGTTTTACGACTAATAATAATAATAATAATTTTTTTAAATAGTTATTATTAGCAAATATTTCCTTTCTGAAATAGTAATTTCTCTAAGATAACCAATTTCCTGTTGAAAAATAAATACATTGTACAACACTAACTTGATATGAGTTCCGCTACTGTTTTTCATAAACAAGCACCATTAAAGTTATGAAAGAAAAACTTAATTTTCATTCAAATTGTTCAAAACTTCGTAACTGTAAGCTGTCGGGACACGTTTAAAAAATATCTAAACTTCGTTTTACGTATACAAGTATGCACCTGCATCGAGCAACACAAAAAACAGAACGGCAACTTAACCAACCGACAAGCGGATTTCCTGTGCGAGAGGCAGTAATTTTCCCATTACAGTAAACCGAATTATTCATCCGGCTAGGATATTCGTATAAATATTTCCATATAAATAGTTATAGATCCGGCTTGGAAATTATGAAAGCATGATTGCGTACTTTGGATGACAGTATGTAAGCGAAATAAATCGAATGTATAAAACATTTGAACCCAACGCAAAAAAACGTAAAATTTAAAATTACATTTTATCTGTGTCAGATTCTATATCGATTGTAGAAGTTTTAAATTAGTTTTAGAGAGAATTTGCATGTCTTTGCTTTTGCAGGAATCTCGTATAACATCATACCTACACAACATTTTTGTTGCATTGCTAGCCGATCGTACGTGCTCTTATAAAATTTCTCACAATAGATTTTCTTGAGAGATTGTTCAAATGTTTTTAGGAAAGTTATTTCTCTAAGATCTTTTTGTTTGGCGCTTATTAGTAAATAATTTTCATATTCATTTGTTTCTGCAATTTTGAAAATGTTTTCAGATTAAAGTGACATGCGAGAAAAAAGTAAATACATTATTATTACAACATTTTAGTCTTCTATTCGTAGTTAGCAATGATAGTCAAATTTCACACACCACAATCACACACGTACCTACTTCTCAATAGTTTGCTTTTGATATGCAATTTTTGAAACTCTATCAATTCTTATACGTGTTTAAATTCAATAGATATCGAATAAGGTAACTTTATTTATTCAAATAGAGTTTTACACCATGAATATTTATTATAGCTATGCCCTTTATAAATATTTTAATTCCACAGTCGACAGGCACATGATACTCAATCGAAAAATAAATGTAGAAAGTATAAATGTTGATTATCTGAATTTTCGTTTCCTCCCTCCATTGTCCGACAAGCAACTGCCTATGGGCTTTTTATGAAACAAAGGTCTAAGCAATAGCGCTATGAAACTGCATAACCTGGAAGATCATCTGGGAACATGTCACCCTGAGAAAAAAGTTGAACACTTGAACGAATTTCAAACACTTGAAGACAAACTTCAGGGAACCCAAGGTGGATAGAATGTTTGTTTCGGCATACCAAAGAGACGATGGTAGATTGAGGGCCACTCACAATAATATCTCCCTACTCATATTTAAATCCGGAAAACCCGGATGAATGGTACAATTACCATTCTTTGAAAGGGACTTAAAATCAGTGATAGACAAACCTGCCTTAACTATAATAAAACGTGATAGCTGTTATTCATTCTAATCTCCAACGTTGAGGATTTCTCAAAATCAAAACAAATACTCAAATTGTAAAATGCGCCATGTGTTTTTACATACATTCAAATATTCAGCGCAGTGCAACGTTTACTTTTATTGAGGCTTCATTGAAGATTTTTTAGCTCTCCATATCATATATGTAATATATGTGTATATGGAGACTATTAGTTTCATGAAAAACTAGCTGTTGCCCTCGAGGCACGAATAGCTCTCCATATTTAAGTGTAAAAGTCATAATTTTATGACCTTTTTGTCATTTATCTAAATTTTTGTTTTGTTTTAGACATCAGCTATTTTTTTTTTTTTTGTATCGGGTTTTGTGCCTTTTTCTTCTCTTTGGAGGCACTATTTATACGCAGATATTTTATATTCCAGATCTAGGCCAAATTCTTGTACGCAAAATAATTGATTTTTTTTTAGTTTTATTATAAAATTTATTTTGCCCCCTTTTCTACTATTTACGAACGCCTATGTAAACAAAATTGTTATGCTGCATGTTGTAGGTTATCCGTTAAGTGGTTTTTGAGTTATCACGGATACAATTTTTTCCTGACCCTTTTATAGAATTTTCACGGACGCCTATGGAACATTAATTTTTGTCGTGTATTTTTAACACCAATTCAACTAGTTAAATATAAAAATTTTTACATTTTAATTTTTTTTTCATTTTACCCCTTTTTTTTACTATTTACGAACGCCTATGTAAATAAAAATTTTATGCTGCATTTTTTAGGTTATCTTATATGAAAGCTATATATAATTAGCCAATTTTTCTGGTATATTTGGGAAACATTTTTTTTTCGTTTTTGACTCTTTTTTTAAGACTATTTTCGAACGCCTGTGTGAACTAATTCTTTTATGTAACATTTTTTAGGTTATATTCTATCACACCTATAAAAAATTATTCAATATTTCGGATAAGTTTAAGAACTATAATTTTTTTAAATTTTTGAACCCTCTTTTAAACCCCTTGCCTACGCTCAATGTTAATCACCACCTATAAATAGCCTGTAGTATTTTCGTACCAAATGTGGTTAAAATCCGTTAAGTGGTTTTTGAGTTATCACGGATACAAATTTTTTCTGACCCTTTTATAGAATTTTCACGAACGCCTATGAAACATTAATTTTTGCCGTGTATTTTTAACACCAACTCAACTAGTTAAATATAAAAATTTTTACATTTTAATTTTTTTTATTTTACCCCTTTTTCTACTATTTACGAACGCCTATGTAAATAAAAATTTTATGCTGCATTTTTTAGGTTATCTTATATCAAAGCTATATATAGGTAATTAGCCAATTTTTCTGGTATATTTGGGAAACATTTTTTTTTCGTTTTTGACCCTTTCTAACACTATTTTCGAACGCCTGTGTGAACTAATTCTTTTATCTAACATTTTTTAGGTTATATTCTATCACAACTATAAAAAATTATTCAATATTTCGGATAAGTTTAAGAACTATGATTTTTAGTAGATTTTTAAAAAAAATCTAACTATTCAGGAGATCGACACAACCGAAATTTTGAAAAATTTTTATGCAGTACTTCATTTTATGACCCCTGGATCCTAAAAATGACCTCAGTTCAAAAGTTTATATATCTATATATATATATATATATATGGGATATAGAAACTTTGCGTCACGTTCTAGGCCGCATTTTTTGACCAATCGAAACAAAATTTGGTTAAAAAATCGGCTAGGTCATGGAATCGCGTGAGTTCGTTGGCGATTGAAATCGGAGAGCTAATTTCAGAATGGCGGCCTGTCAAAGTTTTAAAAAAATCATATTTTTTTCGTTGTTAATAGAAAATACCGATGTTATATATCAAATGATAGAGCACTTAAATCTCTACAATATTTATTTGGAGAGTTTTTTCATCGCTGGCATATTTAAGTAAATGTAAGTCAATATAAAGTAACAAAAAATTTAAAAAAATATCATCACCCACTATACCTGTAATTATTTTGACAAATAAACACCTGTGAAATGACAATAAGACCGTACTTACGTATGTATTATACCTAGCATAATGGGTATTTCAGTTAAAATAACTGTCAATATGACACTTTGGTTATATTTGGCGAATGTCAGAATATTCCGTTATTTGTTTATTAATAGTGGGTGTCAGTGGTAGACTAAGTATAAATAAAAAATACATAAATCAAAAATCTACTTTTCCGACTGGCTGCCATCGGGATTTTTTAAATTTTTGAAACCTCTTTTAAACCCGTTGCCTACGCTCAATGTTAATCACCACCTATAATTATCCTGTAGTATTTTCGTACCAAATGTGGTTAAAATCCGTTAAATGGTTTTTGAGTTATCACGGATACAAATTTTTTCTGACCCTTTTATAGAATTTTTACGGACGCCTATGGTACATTAATTTTTGTCGTGTATTTTTAACACCAATTCATCTAGTTAAATATAAAATTTTTTACATTTTAATTTTTTTTTATTTTACCCCTTTTTCTACTATTTACGAACGCCTATGTGAATAAAAATTTTATGCTGCATTTTTTAGGTTATCTTATATCAAAGCTATATATAATTAGCCAATTTTTCTGATATATTTGGGAAACGTTTTTTTTTTTCGTTTTTGACCCTTTTTTTAAACTATTTTCGAACGCCTGTGTGAACCAACTCTTTTATGGAATATTTTTTAGCTTATATTGTATCACAACTATGAAAAATTATTCCATATTTCGAATAAGTTTAGGAAATATATATTTTTTATGTTTTGACCCCTTTTCCACTATTTACGAACGCCTATGAAAGTAAGTTATTCATAACACATTTTATAGGTTATATTCTATCAAAACTATCAATAACTAGTTAATATTTCTGCTATTTTTAAGAAATACGTTTTTTTTAAATCTTTTTTACCCCATTTTACACTATTTTCGAACGCCAATGTGGTCTAATATTTTATGTTCAATATTTTAGGTTATATTCAATTAAATGCGTAAAAAATTATGCAGTATTTCGGATAAGTTTAAGAACTATGAATTTTTTTAATTTTTGAACCCTCTTTTAAACCCTTTGCCTACGCTCAATGTTTCCCAAAATCTAATCAGCTCCTTGCCATGTCCAATAGTATTTTTGTACCAAATTTGGTTAAGCGGTTTTTGCGTTTTCGTGGATACAGACAGACAGACAGACAGACAGACATACAGACAGACAGACAGACAGACAGACAGACAGACAGACAGACATTTTTTTAAAACTACTTATTTATGTATAAAATGACCAAAAAGAAGTATTTCCGGTGAAATTAAAAAAAAATTTTTTTTCATGAAACTAATAGTCTCCATATATACATATATTACATATATGATATGGAGAGCTAAAAAAATGTATTTAATTTCACCGGAAATACTTGTTTTTGGTCATTTTATACATAAATAAGTAGTTTTGAAAAAATGTCTGTCTGTCTGTCTGTCTGTATCCACGAAAACGCAAAAACCGCTTAACAGATTTTAACCAAATTTGGTACAAAAATACTATTGGACATGGCAAGGAGCTGATTAGATTTTGGGAAACATTGAACGTAGGCAAAGGGTTTAAAAGAGGGTTCAAAAATTAAAAAAATTCATAGTTCTTAAACTTATCCGAAATACTGTATAATTTTTTACGCATTTAATTGAATATAACCTAAAATATTGAACATAAAATATTAGACCACATTGGCGTTCGAAAATAGTGTAAAATGGGGTAAAAAAATTAAAAAAAAAACGTATTTCTTAAAAATAGCAGAAATATTAACTAGTTATTTATAGTTTTGATAGAATATAACCTATAAAATGTGTCATGAATAATTTACTTTCATAGGCGTTCGTAAATAGTGGAAAAGGGGTCAAAATATAAAAAATATATATTTCCTAAACTTATTTGAAATATGGAATAATTTTTCATAGTTGTGATACAATATAAGCTAAAAAATATTCCACAAAAGAATTGGTTCACACAGGCGTTCGAAAATAGTTTAAAAAAAGGGTCAAAAACGAAAAAAAAAAAAACGTTTCCCAAATATACCAGAAAAATTGACTAATTATATATAGCTTTGATATAAGATAACCTAAAAAATGCAGCATAAAATTTTTATTCACATAGGCGTTCGTAAATAGTAGAAAAAGGGGTAAAATAAAAAAAAATTAAAATGTAAAAATTTTGATATTTAACTAGATGAATTGGTGTTAAAAATACACGACAAAAATTAATGTACCATAGGCGTCTGTGAAAATTCTATAAAAGGGTTAAAAAAAAAATTGTATCCGTGATAACTCAAAAACCACTTAACCGATTTTAACCATATTTGGTACGAAAATACTACAGGATATTTATAATTGGTGATTAACATTGAGCGTAGGCAAGGGGTTTAAAAGAGGGTTCAAAAATTTAAAAGATCAGTTCTTAAACTTATCCCAAATATTGAATAATTTTTTATAGTTGTGATAGAATATAACCTAAAAAATGTTACATAAAAGAATTAGTTCACACAGGCGTTCGAAAATAGTGTTAAAAAAAGGGTCAAAAACGAAAAAAAAATGTTTCCCAAATATACCAGAAAAATTGGCTAATTATATATAGCTTTGATATAAGATAACCTAAAAAATGCAGCCTAAAATTTGTATTTACATAGGCGTTCGTAAATAGTAGAAAAAGGGGTAAAATAAAAAAAAATTAAAATGTAAAATTTTTTATATTTAACTAGTTGAATTGGTGCTAAAAATACACGACAAAAATTAATGTACCATAGGCGTCCGTGAAAATTCTATAAAAGGGTCAGAAAAAATTTGAATCCGTGATAACTCAAAAACCACTTAACGGATTGTAACCACATTTGGTACGAAAATATAACAGGCTATTTATAGGTGGTGATTAACATTGAGCGTACGCAAGGGGTTTAAAAGAGGGTTTAAAAAACCATAGTTCTGAAACTTATCCGAAATATTGAATAATTTTTTCTGCGTTTAATTAAATATAACCTAAAATATTTAACCTAAACAATTAAGACCACATTGACATCCGAAAAAAGTGTAAAATGGGGTAAAAAGTTAGAAAAACCGTATTTCTTAAACATAGCAGAAATATTGACTAGTTATTTATAGCTTTGATAGAATATAACCTAAAAAATGTGTTATAAATAACTTGTTTTCATAGGCGTTCGTAAATAGTGTAAAAGGGGTCAAAATAAAAACATATATACTTCCTAAACTTATTCGGAATACGGAATAATTTTTCGTAGATGTGATAGAATATAACCTAAAAAATGTGACATAAATGAACTGGTTCACACAGGCGTTGGAAAAAGTGTCAAAACGAAAAAAAAAATGTTTTTCCAAATATAACAGAAAAATTGGCTACTTATATACAGCTTTGATATAAGATAACCTACAACATACAGCATAACAATTTTGTTTACATAGGGGTTCGTAAATAGTAGAAAAGGGGGCAAAATAAATTTTTGGCCCAGAAGATCTGAAATTAAAATATGTACGTATAAATAGTGCCTCCAAAGAGAGGAAAGATTAACAAAACCCGATATTTCAAAAAAATAGCTCATGTCTCAAATAAAACAAAAATTTATTAAATTTAGATAAATGACAAAAAGGTCATAAAATTATTACTTTTACACTTAAATATGGAGAGCTATTCGTGCCTCGAGGGCAACAGTTTATTTTTTAATAATAATATTAATACTCGTAGTTCCCAATTCGTTAATTTTTGAAAAGAAAAAATATGTGTGTGCTTTTCTTGTGAAAATCTACTAGCCTAAACAACATACTAACTTGCGAGGGCCAACATATGCACTGCTGTCAGACTAATTAATTTCACCACATATATTATATTCCAGCACAGGTTTCTCAAAAAACCCACACCAACTTCCAAAATAATACATTTAATATTAAAACAATATTATTATCTAAAAAAACTCCTAACTTATACTTATTTTTATATTGATACTGTTTACTTTAACTAAATCTGCAGAATTGTTTTTAAATGAAACAAACTGTCAAATTTTTCTTCGATTAAGTCTATTTTACCATTTTCAGCTTCTAGGTTTTTGGCGTCTGCATTTAACGACAATTAAAAAAAAAACAATCATAGTATAACTGTTGGTCTATGTGTCAACATCAAGTCTTCGTAGTCTGAAGATTTCGAGTTCTGATCTGGGCCACGAAACTTTTTTTTTATTATTATTGAAATTGTATCCGGTCTGCACATATTGTTACCTGACATGTTTTTTAAATTCTTTTTAACAGTTATTTCATTAATTATACACTCTCATGATATCAATTTACGATTATGGTAGAGCGTCGCAAATTTGAAACCTTTCGATATATGCCAAGTAGCCAAACAATTGTGCGAAATGTATAAAAACAATGATAAAATAAATATTAGTATTTGACGTGACGAATGTTATTGAAAACCAAACTGTGCACCAAACGCATACATTTAATTTGATGCGGATGCTTAAAATGTCAACTTTATTTCATATAGAGACACAAGAAATGTATCGACATATTCGATACATTTCATTTGAAACAAAATATGCCCGAGGCGTTAGCAATACACTATGTTCCCCATAGATGACATTTAGTTGCTAAACATCTTACTGATACATTGCTTTAATTTCTCCAATTTGTAATTAACACAGTAACCGAATTCGAAGCAACACTTGATGCCAAATAATGAGAATGAAAAATTTAATATTATTATTGGTTGTTGAATTTGCAAAAAGTGATTATTAAGGAAGCAGAAAACCAACCGATGAACATGCCAAGTGGTCTATGAGATAAAAAAATGTTTGGGGACTTCTGTGCTATATTATAATTTCTTATAAATAATTACCAAACTAACATGCGACTGCTCCAATTAATAATGTTAACGTGATTAAGAAGGAAAAACATCATTTGTGTCACCCCAAGTTATAATATAATCAAAAATATAAGTATGACCTGCGTAACGAAAAAGAATTTGAATAATAATTATTATTATAATTGTATTATTTTCATTATTTCCAATAAACTAACGTAACAAACTAACTACTTTATTCAAAAATTAGAAAAAAAGTATTGCCAGAGCTAGGACTTTGCTACGGTTTAAATTAATAGAAGAATATTTATATGATTTTTGTTTTTATCATTAAAATTATTATTTAAGAAAACACAAAAAAAAAGAGAGATCGGTTAACGTTTTCAAACCTTGTGACAGCTTTAGCTTAAACCACAGCAAAGCTCGACTAGGTCAGCCTTCAGGGGGGGTGCGCCACTAACTTTGCGATAAAGTTAGAAACCTACGATGTTTTGTATGTCACAAAGCTTGAATCCACCGTATGATCATTCACCATAATTAAATTCAAAAAAATATATTATATATTTATACGAAATTATTTTCCAACACACAATATAAAAAAACTTGAAATATTTATATTAATAAATATCGTTACGAAACAAAAAAAAAATAATAATGAATCTATCACTGAATTCCTATTCTAAAAATTATAAAAGAAATATTCAGTACAATAAACAATGCTTGGATCTCCCAAATACTGATATACGAAATTATTAGGTATACGAGTATATCTTAACAAAAATACATATTATAGATCAGTCATTTAACTATACTAATATTCAATACTAAGTTCTAAAAAAAAACATATTACCAATAAAGTGGAAATTTTAATCGATATATATATACTTATTTGTTATATTTATTTTAATAATAAAATAAAATAAGACAGCCTATACGTGATCACGAATAGTTCCCAACACTACTATGTAAAATAGTTTTATGATACATAACAATAATACCAAAATATATTTTTTTTGTTACTTCGAATAAATGTAGTGCCCCCGTATATTATTGTGTTATACCTCCAGATTCGGGGGACATTTTAAATTAAACTAACTCGGATATCTAATTAGGAAATATATATTTTATGATATATCGTTACAAATGCTAGTAGTTATTACAAAAGCTAAAATGGTTCTCCTCTTAATTATTCTTAAAACTAGATTAGGTAAACTGTGTCAATCGTAGTTATTGATGACACAGCAAGACTACATAATTTATTATAAATATTATCTAATAATATTTATAATATGTACTATAAATATAAAAATATACAGGGTAAGACATATTGCACTACATCACCCCCCTTTAAGGGAATGGACTTAATTTGGCCAGGAATTAGGTACATTCTTTGCTCTAAACTAGTTGGGTAGGTTTTTATTTGAAAAATTAAAATGTTGGCTTGAAAAAAAAATAGTGAAATATGTCTTCAAAATAATATCATAATAATACGATCTACTTAGTAATGTTCTTATATAAACCTAAAATACGTAAAATTGAAATATCTTCTTTAATTACTCAAACACTAAATCACTTAATATTTGTTACCCAAATTATGTAACTGTTTTTTTTTTCACTTAGGTGCACTTTTATTTTATGTTTACTCGTTATTTAATTATAAATCGAAACATATATTCCTTATAATAAATTTTATAATAATAAATATAAGAATGTAGATACCAATCGATTACAATAATATTTGTATACCTTCTATGATGTCAATCAAAATAATAAACTAAAAGGCCATAGAGATACTATGTATTTGAGGATATACAGTCGATATTTTAAATTTTAATCTTTTCGTGTATTATACGTTATTTCGAATTTGACGTTTTTATTAAGTTATTTTCAACAACTTGAGGATTCTTATAATTACAATTTATATGATATTTAGTTTCTTTAAATTCCTGTCAGCAACTTCTTCTAATTACTTCTCTCTCTCTCTGAATATTATGATTACAAGCTAAATTTCGTAGCTTAGACAATGCATTCCCTGATGAATAGTTGCCATTAATTAATCATGATACTCTATTTCACCTTTATTCTTGAAACAATACTTTCAATTTATAACTTCATATTTATTCAATTTTAATTCAACTTCTTCAATATTAGGATCATCAGCCATGCTTTGAGCTTAGACAATTATATTCTCTAAAGATTTATTGCCATTAATGGTCGAAAATACTGATTTTTAATTAAATTGTGTTCTATTCCCGATGATATTCTAAGATCTGCGGGCATTATTATAACTCTTGCTGATGGTAACTTAAAGAAATTGTTTATATTATTTATCTCAAGTTTTGACATTTTACTTTCATTTGTTGAACTTGGATCTTTAAAATTTAGTATTGATATTTCACTAAATATTTTTTATAATAATAACGTCATCATCCGGTTTTAATAAGTTTAGAGAATACAGATATGAATAAAGATAACTTGTCAAAAAAAAAAATACGTAGCACAAAATATAAAGTAATTAAGTATATCTTAACACTCCAACAGAATTCGAAAAAAATTTAATAAAATTAATGAATGCAGTATAAAATAAACAATATTTAAGAATTTAAATTACTAAAACTTCTAAGTAATTGCAAATGAATTTCCGAATTAAGCCATATACATACATTCACTCCACTTCAGAATGGACTACTTCTTTAAAATAGGTATAATTGGTAAAACATTCCCTTGAATAAGACAATTATAAAAATACATATAAATCTATGAAAAATATTCTTATAAACGTAAAAAATAATATACTTAATTATATACGTACATCCCATTCTTTTTTTTTTTTTTGTTTTACTAACATAAATAAAATTCATTCAAAACAATTTAATCAAAATATTTGTAACCTTGCCCTAAATTCTAAAGTAGTTTGAAAAATTCTATTATTTAAGTAACATTAATGTTTATTTGTTTTTATTATATCACTTTTATTATTTTTAAACACCTATTATTATGAAATGTCTTCAACGCGTATATTTAAAACAAAACAACATACCGTAATTTAACCATTGATAATGACCCATTTTTGGATATTTACTCTCCATTATATTTTCTTTCCTTTTTCGGATCCATGATTACAGTTTTATATTACATGTTCTATTTTGATTGTCCATTTTGTTGCAGCATCCAACTCCTATTTTAAAGAAGCTTTACTTGAAGCCTATAGGGTCTGCTTCTTGCTGGATTGCAAAACCATCTCGTTTAATTCTGAATATTTCCTAAAACTATTGTTCCGAGGCAGGATCGCCATGTAGTGTCCCCGTATATTATTGGGTTATATGTTTACTATTTAATAATTGAAAAAAACAAATGGTACTATTTAACACAAAAACAATTATATGAACATACAGAAGGAAAATTAATTTATTTCATTGGAACTCTATTATATACGAGATATGAGAAATTCACTTTGGAAATAAGTTAATAGAAAAAAATTAATAAAATGACGTATTCAACAAGTAAATTTTTACAATAAAAACCTGGTCTCGTTCTGATGATCAACATTACATTTTTACACAAACCCTCGACCAGAACAATGAATTTTTTTTGTCACCATACAACAGCAGTCATAAATCGATGATTGCCAAAAATTGGAGTCTAAATCGTTCAAACCAATTTTTATTTATTACTTGATTGTAATGGACAAATGGAATAATATCCGAACTCAGGAAGAAGAACGAAGAAGAAGATGAATGAATGAAGACCTAAAAATATAAAATCAAGTCCTAAGTACTGGTACGAGGTTTAATAAAAAGGAAGCACAAAAAAATTAAAGGAAAGTGTAGTTCCCTCACCTTGATGTTGTGTGGCTTACTTGTAATCCAGTGACACTTTTCACATGGCCAAACAGAAATCGGTTATTACAAAGTTGAGTCTGCATAAGAATTGAAAAAAAAAGGTATAATTAAATTTTGGTCGATGATGAAAAAAACTGTAGAAGCTAAAATAGTCAAGGACACTCACCCAACAAGAATTGAAGTAGTTAATACAAATCCAGACAAAGCTGATTGTTTGATCGCACAATGCACACAATATATAACTTCCAAACAATCCAGAAATCAAACAATAATTTTGGATAACAATTCTCATAAATCCCACACAAAAATGGTTTCTAATCAAGCTTAGAAAAATTTGAGAACATATCCACTTTAACCACTAGCATATTCTTGTAGCACTCGACTTACAATGAAGAATGACAATGAAAAATTTCACAAAACGCAATGTCAACTTAAGAGTTTCGACCAATCAAAATTTCACACCTGGAGAATTAACATTATTCCTCGATGATAGCACGCCAACGATTGTTAAGAGAACTAACACAAATATATTTTATTATGATTAATTAAAAAAATTATAATTAATATACTAAGAACACAATATGCTATAGAAAAATAAATATGAATAATTATTTCATAATTCAAATAATTCTCCAAACAACAATCATGAATTCTAAATCAAAGAAAGAATGCCCTCTTTCATTTAAATCTGGGAAGTTAACATAGCGCACAGGAAAAATCAATAAATATGTACTTCTACTACTGTAGGTACCCTTATCAACAAATTTTGTTTATTTATAAATTTAAATATTTTATGCCTATTTAACAATAGATGTATTATTACCTTTTTAATTAGAACAATTTAAAATTTGAATCACGTAATCATTTGTGTCATGGTGCAGGTAAGTATAAACCCGATGGTTACGAGAGCACATACAGGGATAGTCAGAAATTATGTACCTACAAAAATCAATTAAACATATTATTTAATCCAAACATATTAATACTTGGAACAGTGAATGTTTCCATGGCAACAAATAATTTCCCCTTTTTCTGAAAATAGAAATATATACAAATTTTAAACGTAACAACTTGAACCCGTAACCTTCCGCATGCGAAGCGAACGCCCTAGCAAATGACTCGACAGAAACCTGGTAACAAATTTTGTATATTATTTGTAATATATAAGTATACGTTCCAACTACCTAACTAGTGTAATTTTAAACGCAATTTTCTCGAGAATTATTGGGGCAAACACCTATCGCTGCAAAGTAGATAAAAAATGTTTTAAAGTAATGTATTACTCGACCCTTACTGATATATGAAAATTAATTTAGCGGTTGTGTCCAACTAATGGGTTCATCCTAGAACTGCCCCAAACTCATATACCAAAATTTAGCTCAATTGTGTGCGAAAAAGTAAAAGGGGAAAATGACGAATTTGTTTCAAAATATTTTTTGAGTCACGTATCACGTACTAATGATATATCGCGCCAAATAATAATAACGTCATATTCTGCATTATATTGGTTGTAAAATAATTTTCAAAATATAAACAGCAACCATTAATTTAATGTCGGTTTGTTGATATGTGCATTGAAAATGACCATCCGATATCCATGAATTTTATTTGGTCCCGTATATATAATTCCAAATTTGTTAGGTTTGTACGAGATACCGTTACCGATATTTCGGTTATAATACAAACAGGAAATATGTATTTAATAATGTTATTTGTGGTTCCCGTAGGTCGCTTAATTTGGGGTCCTGGCTTATATTTCGACACAAAATTATTGTATAGATATGAAACGTAAATATGTAACAAGCAGATTTGCGGCCTCGGAAGTATCGTAAATTAAGAAAGTTGCCAAACAAATTTTAATGAAATATATTCAGGTTTTCGTGAAAGGTAATTTGGTGATATTTCCATAAAAATTTATGTACATTATTGAATATAAATAAACTGTTGCCCTCGAGGCACGAATAGCTCTCCATAGTTAAGTGTATAAGCAATATTTGTGTGACCCATTATTTGTCATTTACATTTCCAAATAATTTATTTTGTATTTTTATTGGTGCTGTTTTTATTAAAATTAAAAAATACGGAAGTTTCGAATAAGATTAGTAATTTTTTTTATTTTGACCTCTTTTCCACTATTTACGAACGCCTTTTTACGCAAGGTTTTTATGATACATTTCATAGGTTATATACTATCAAAGCTACAAATAACTAGTCAATATTTCTGCTATGTTTAGAAAATATTAGAGCTCATTATTTGGGTATTTCGGCACTATTTACAATGCTGAATGTTAAGCACACAAAAATAATTCTTTCGGAATAATAATAAAAATATGTTTTAAGATTTTAACCCCTTTTTACATCCTTTTCGTGATCTAATTTTTTATGTTAGATATTTTAGGTTACATTCTATTAAATACATGAAATATTCTTCAGAATTTCGGATATGTTTAAGCACTATAAATTCTTTAAACCGTTTTTAAAACCCCTTGCCTACGCTTAATGTTTTGCAACAGTTATCCAGCACCTAGAAATTTCCTGATATTGTTATACCAAACTTGTTAAATAGTATATTAAGTATAAAGGGCGATAAAGCATTCGTTGCAGCCCGCCGCTGTATATACAGCGAAGGGCTGCAGCGGCTTTACCGCCAGTGGTGCTTAGAACTGTTTTTCGCCTGCCTCTTCATACTACAATATTAAACCAAAAGAACTTTATTTAATAATTAATTATTATTGTTATGAACTGACAGTTTTTGACAGTAATTAATGGGAGTATTTTTTGACGTACCTACATGATAATAGGCGTTATCCAACATGTCAATGTTGAGTATTTTAAATGTAGAAAGAAACTGTCAAATTATTATCTGACCGTGTATGCTATAGAAATTTGATTTTAGAATCTTAGGTATATTTCGGTACTTAAAACTTAATTAAACTTAATTAAAAAGTGATTACGAATTAATAATGGACAATTTTAAGTAACTAAATGAGTTTAGCGAAATGGCAGACGACTACTTAAGTAAACTTTTTCAATTAATTGTCAACTTATCCTCTAGATGGAATGCACATTAAGTTAAGTGAGTGAAAACTACTGATGTTAACGTTACTATTGGAAATCTAACAGTAACGTCATCTATGAAAAAAAAAATAAAATGAGCGGGCGCTATATGGTCATTTGCATATGCGGGCGGTAAAACTCTGTTTAAGTGCAGGCAGGCGAAAAAATCTGTTAAGTGAGTTATGGGATATCCACGAACTCAAAGGTTGCTTCTATCAAAGCTGTAAATAACTAGTCAATATTTCTTTTATGGAAATGGGAAATAATATTTGTTTTTTTAAGTTTTAATCCCATTTTACACACTGTTCGAACGCCAATGTGATCTAATTTTTTTATGGTGAATGTGTTAGGTTATACTCTATAAACCAATGAAAAATTATTCAATATTTCGGATAAGTTTCATAAGTATGATTTTTTTTTTGAAACTCTAAACCATTTTAAAGCCCTTGCCTGCGCTAAATGTTTGCTAAAAGTTAATTAGTACCTATATCTTGTAGTATTTGTGTACCAAATTTTGTTAAAATATGTTAAGTGGTTTGTAGTCATCGTGACCGACAGACAGAGATACAGACACACAGACAGGCATTGTTTTAGAACTACTTTATACTATATTACGCACCGTAAAGACGTATATCCGGTGAACCTAACCTGTTTTCTAGAGGATGTATTTCGTACCCTCGGGGAGGGTCTGCGGATCGATGCGATTTATACAGATTTTTCGAAGGTTTTCGATAAGCTGGATCATTCGCTTGTCCTACGGAAAATGTCGAGGTTGGGTTTTCATGAGGATCTTTTAACGTTTTTTGCCTCCTACTTGTCTGATCGACAACACTATGTCGAATACAATTGTCATAAATCGGAAACTTTCACACCCACCAGCGGAGCGCCTCAGGGCAGCTGTTTAGCATCATTAATATTTTCAATTTTCATTAATGACATATCCCAGGAACTTACAAGCAACCATTTGATGTTTGCAGACCATCTGAAGTTGTATCGTGTTATTCGAGACACTTCGGATTGCGTATTGTTGCAGCGCGACTTATCTAAGCTTGAAGATTGGTGTAACTACAACAAATTGCCTTTAAATATTAATAAATGTAAGTTTGTCATATTTTCGAAATCGCAAACTGTTTTTGAATATCGCTATCAGCTGAGTGACACTGCGCTTGAGTGTTGTGATGTTGTCAGGGATCTTGGAGTTTACGTCGACACTGAATTGTCATTTAATTATGATATTCAAAGTATTACCCGAGATGCCCTACGCATGCTTGGCTTTTTGTTTCGTGTTACCAAAGATTTTAGTGATATTGAATGTATAACTAATTTTTATTGGGCTCTGGTAAGATCTAAGCTTGAGTACGCATCTATAATATGGTCTCCCATTTACCAATCTCATGCAGGACACATTGAATACATAGAGCGCAAATTCCTTAAATACTTAGCGTTTACAATTGAAGGTAGATTCCCATGTAGAGGATTCGATCATACAGCACTGCTCGATCGTTTTTAAATAGTTTCGCTGGCTGCTCTTTCTGTTTAAGATTATAAATAGCTTGGTGGACTGTTCAAACCTACTCCGATTGTTGAATTTTAACATACCGCGCCCCTCTGCGAGGAGTAGCAGACTATTTCACGTTCCTGTTTGTCGTACTAATTATGAATCCAAAGCACCACTACTTCGAGCATGTCAAACATGTAACATAGAAGGATTTAGTCAAGAAATTAACTATTTCAATGAGCCTGTAAGATCTTTCTGCGCTCAATTGTCTCGGATCCTGCAAAATCTGGCCATCTGATGTGTGTGCGTATTTTGTTTTGTAGGATTATTAATTTGTTTATTATTAGTAGCTTATTTATTTAGTTATATTGTCTTGTAATTGGGTCTGTAACCTGTTAGACAATAAAGAATATTATTATTATTATTAAGAAATTAAAAAAATAATTGGTGGAATTAATACCCTCCCCATATGCATATATCACATAATATACATTTATTATATGATATGAACTAATAGGGAATATTCGTGGTTTACTTGCATACATTATCCCTAACCAAATAGTGGATGATAGATTACGCATTAGGCGTACACTCATCGTCGTGGCCAGGTAGCATAGCAGGATGAAGGTCTAAGCAAATTGGATGTGTTGGTTAGGTAAGGAAACCCGGTGATTAAAGAATATGCCGTGTTTACCAATGAAATTTTGGCAAGATATGTTTCTTTTGTTTTGTTATCAAGATACACGTTGTTTAATATATTGCAAAGATTGTTTATATAAACCTTTTAGTTTTATGATGGAAAAAGTTGTACACGTAAATATTATCAATTTATTCTATACTCTAGCCGATACTCATTATTTGAACAAATTCCATGTTATACATGGTGTCCGGAAATTAACTTAAAATAATTTAAAAGGACATTCTGCATGTTCATATGAACATATATCGAAAAATGCTTCGTTTTCCAGATAGGTACAGGGTGTTATTTGTAAATTCTTGACGATGGGTTTCTAGTCATATTTCCGAAACGCGTCTCGATATCAAAATGAAATTTGGCACACTTACGTATCTTTGTAAGATTATTAAAAAATATGATATTCCATGGTTAGGAAAATTTCAGGTTCTACCTTTTTTTTTGTGC
Source organism: Apoderus coryli (assembly GCA_911728435.2). Lineage (NCBI taxonomy): Eukaryota > Metazoa > Arthropoda > Insecta > Coleoptera > Attelabidae > Apoderus > Apoderus coryli. The sequence goes on along the minus strand of OU452198.1, from coordinate 29,237,224 downwards.
GCTTTTTTTACTTTTTCTAAAAAGAATAATAAATTTGACACTTTTGCACATAAAAAATGATCACTTGTTTCATAACGCTAGAAGAAGCCGTTACTACGCACCCTTAGTTTTTCTTATATTATTCGACCACTGATGATGGAGCTTGATGCCCTGAAATATGTATGGTTTGATGTCCGCTCTTTGAGCAATATATTGACTTTATTTCGTGAAGGCTGATTTTTATTTTTCCCCAATAATAATTATTATTATTACATTATTAACTATAAATTTCGATTAAAAAATAAGACGTACTCCTAACCGCTACATTTTAATTATAGTTTTCATTGATTTGAGGTAATTTGTTAAAGCAATTACTTTTCTATTTAGCTCTTTTCCAGTTCATTTTGTAAATTTACCCTAAAGAACAGTGTATACGCCGCTAAACTTCCAAAAGCTTAAGGAATTTAATTAATAGCATTCACAGCAAATTTGCTATTGAACTCAACTACTCATTATAACAGCATGGGTAACGGTTTTATTAAAAGTATTTTATATTTCTCCGAAATATTCCATTTTTAATATACACTTTGTACATTTTCTTTTATGACTGAACATAATCTGATATCGTAAGAAACTTATAGTAAAAAAAGCCCAAGGGACTTTTTTGTTTGAGGATATCTAAAACACAGTTTGTGTGTAAATAAGTCAAACAGTATTGAAAATTTACAAAATAACAGCAAATATACCGTAAAATGATAAGAAACATGATCAGAAAATTCGAATCACGGCTTATTTATTGTGAATACCGTAGTGATATATTCACAAGACAAAATTGGTTATACAGTATGTCCCATATTAATCTGGGCATAGAGCAACCACAGAGAGCTGACATCAAATTATTAAAATCTTTTAAAAATTTGTAGTAATATTTCAGAAGGCTTTTTAGTAATATTATTATGTATTTATATTATTACATTAAAAGGAATAATATAACTAAATTATTGGCCCAATGACGAACTGTTTATAAACCCAAACGCCACTGGAAAATTCACATATTTTAGAGTAGTTTCTCTATTATACCAAACTTTATAAATTAAAGGTGTCAGGCAGTTTGCAGCTAAATGATTTTGAAATCGAACAGACCTAACTAAATTATGGCCATCCAAACAATAATACTAAATTCTATTTGGAAATGGACATGCAAGTTATTTTCTGGTAAGAAATATTTATTATGCCAATTTGTAATACCTCGTCTGATGGATCATGATTCAATAGTAAAAATAATTTTGTTTAGCAAATCGGCAATTTTTTTCAAAAAATTATCAATCTCCAATACTCTTCATTTTGCCCAAAGTTTTTCTGTAGGTACTTTGAGTGTTAAAAATACTAGTACTATATTTGTGACGTACCTACGTAAAAAGTTTTGTTAACGCGATTGTTAACATTTAGATTAAATGAGAATTGTGTGATGTAGGACGAATTAAAGCAACAAAATTTATTCAAAATTTTGGAATTGTATTAGCACTTCTTCAAGCTTCCTCTTATTTAACCTATCATAGGTATTTGAAAACTATTGTATCACGCCATTGTTAATATTTCAGAACATTAGCTACAATGATGATGAGAATAGCATCCTAAACAACACGAAAGAGGAATAAAACGTCATGGAGCTGTCAAAGATTAAGGGAAGAAACAACGCGATGTAGATAAGGAACGCGACACAACCATGAGATAAATAAAAAAATTCTTAAAATAAATAGTGAGAAAAACAAGAAATTATAAACATTCGACCAAAAACAAGAATAAAAAAAAAATAAGAACCGTTATAGACGAGCAAGCACTGAAGACTATAAAGAACGTTGAAAATAAATAAGAAAAAAATTCAAATCGTAGATACAAAACCTGACAATTATTGGTAAAGATGAATTAGAAGAAACAAACAATAAAAACGTCGAAATGCTAACAACTGCAGCTGTAAAATTCGAGGCAATACCAGAATTAAGCCACCGATGGTCCACGGTAAGTCTTCATGATAGATGTACAAACTACTGTTCGAAACAATGGCGGCAGCACACAACGGGCGCGAGATGGAGAAATGAACGAAGTTAATAGTAGTGGTAAAACTTTCAAAGTATTATAGTCTCTACCACTAGGATACCAAAAAAGATAAGATGAGAATTGACCTGGTTCACGTTCGCTACGGGGAAAACATCTAGAGGAAGTTTCACAGGCGCAGTTGCAGCCTGAAATTATGTTCTTGGAATACTAGCGTATCCAACCGCTACCTTAGAGTAGCGTCCCATAAAAATTATTATTTTATGGAATAAAGGACGTTTATATGCATGTTTATATAATCTGCAGGTGCATTGCTGAAGATTATTTGCCTCACAGTTTGCAATTCGAAACCGCAAAACATAGTAAAACTAAATAAATAAAATAAAAACTTTATTGGCCATTACTCATACAACAAAAGTACATTGGCAAGTCAAAACTTGCAATACACATATAGCAAAACAAATAGTTATACAAACAATCAAATATACAAATCATTAAAAAAACATACTATAGTGTGAGATAAATTCCTTAAGGCGGTGATTTTGGATTCTTTACAGAAAATTATGAAAGCGCTCATAGAAAAAATAACGTAACTCTAACGGCTCACGTGTCTACCGTAAGCGGTAATCTGTCTGCCCTATTTTCTGGAACTGTGATAAAGCAGACCATTTTCATAACGGATATAACAAGGCACCGGATTTTGCAAACAGCCGAGGACAAGTAAAGTAAACCAACTTAATCGGCTTTTCAAAGTAGATTGTCCCGATAGTCATTAAAAAGAAGCCTGGCAGTTAGTGGAAAAATATAAAATCAAGACTACTCTGTCTGTGAAAGGACCATGGACTTTTTCACGATATACATCATTAAGCTCAACTTCGATGAATGTGCCATGTATAAAGGACACGAAATTTAATCAATGATCATGTTGAACATTGAAAAGAATGATTACGTGACAACATGTGTCATATTGCCAAAAAGATGGTATCCGTAACAACATCGAATTCTCGATCAGATCACGATACCTCCCTTCTATACTATACTATAGTTAAGTTAAGTTCAGAGGCTGAAGGTTACTTCGGCAGTTCAGAAAAGAACCAGACAAATACTGCCTGAAATGTTGTCGTCAATGCAGCTGGAACTTATGGAGTTAACGCTTTCATGCGGTTCAAAGAAAATTTTTCGACCAAAGAATATGGACAAGGTTTAATGGCGTCGATCACAGCTAACAATAAGGCTACTAGCATTAATTTTAATAAGTAATTTTAATTTCGAATACCTACATTGTTTTGGATTTATAAAGTAAATGTATACGAAATTAAAGAATGCTACATTTCCTTTTATTAAAAAAAAAAACATGAAAATGATATTACTTACCGCCTTAGTTATTTTCCAACCGGTCGGGTGGTGAAAGTCATTAGTGATATTTCCAGACTTCTAAAAAGTCAGAAATGTCAAGTTGACATATATATTTGTGAAGAAACGTGTCTAGTTGTATAGTCGGCTTCAAAAGTTAAATTATTAGTTGGTTTGGCAATGTATATATTATACGTATTGCTTGTTCATATGGAGAATATCTAATTTGTATTATACTATCAGCCTAGATGACAATAACATGCTGAAAAGTTTATGTTCTATCAAGGCAATGGAATAATATACCGTAGTAGTAGTAGTCGAATCAGATAATCATTGTTATTTGGCACAGACGTTATCGCGTAATTATCTCGAGACCGGATATTTTATGCAACTAACATAAACTACAAGTATATTAGTTTCAAGCGTAATTATGAAAATAATTGTTAGACTGTTTCATAGGGTAGAGGACAAAGAAAAACACCAGAACTATTCAAAAATGCGACGTTTCGCAGCTATATTGCTGCTTCCTCAGGCACTACAATGAAAATACAAAATTACACAATCTTACAACTAAGTACAGCAAAATAAAATTACTATGTTCAAATTACGACACAAAATGAATCCATAAAAATGTAAAAAATGTAAAAAACATCAATAACTAAAATTACCTTAGGCGTAGTCAGGTACAAAAAACAAAAAACAAACAATAATATTGATCTTCAATGAAACTTATCGATACGTACATACTGTGAGAATATTTCATGATCCTAACACAAATAAAATACTCATTTAAATTTTGGTATCGCATAGCAATTATACAAAAAAAAAAAAACGATACAAAAAACAGTTCCCTTCTATGTAAAAAAAAAACCACCAAAATTGATAGATAAATCCATCAACTCAATGTGTACCGAGTGCACGCTATATATTACATGGGTTATCGTAAAAGTACCGAATAGTCAACTAACAAAAGTATGACGATAAACCACAAACATTTCCCCCGTTTTAAACACTCGAAACCCTATACCTTTCTATCACATTGTTATAGATATTGCTCAAGTTCTGTGTATCAGTGCGTAAATTGATTGTGTCATTCAATTGAATATGAATCATTTCAGATATATTTCTCTTTAGCCAGTGGCTTTCCCTATCCAACACCCTCAGGTCGTCAAACAAAAAACTGTGACCAGTCTCAAAATGATGAGCGGACAGAGCGGTCTTATCCCTTTCAGTATTACTATTGCGACAGTCACTCATATGTTGGCTAACTCTCCTCTGAATGTATTGCTTCGTTTGTCCAACGTACATTTTACCACATTCACATGGGATTCCGTACACAACACCTGAGAGTTTATCCTTTGGAGTTTTTTCCTTTAATCTGGTATGGAAAACTCCATTTATAGTCTTTAAGTTGTAGAAAGCCAGGCTTACTGGCGTATCTCTGAAACACGCCCCAATCCTTTGTGACAAGCCCTCAATAAATGGGAATCTAAAATATCGGCGTTCAACCAAAGTACCATCCTCATTTGGGACGGACGAAGTCCTGTGAAACAGATCAATACACCTGTTGACGAAGGATCCCGGATAGTTATTCTGTTTCAAAATCTTCCTAATCACGGACAAATTGCCCTCGTGGAACGAGCAATGACTTAATTTCAAAGCCCGAAATAAGAGATTATGCACGACAGCCATTTTCTGTTTAACAGGATGGTTTGAATAATAGTTCAGGACTCTACCAGAACTAGTAGGCTTCTGATACCAATTTGTCGTCATAGAACCGTCAGGGTCCCGATTAACCATAACATCAAGAAAAGGAATACGGAAATCTTTCTCTGACTCGATAGTAAACCTCAAGCTTGGGTGATAGTCATTAAAATACTGCAACACTATCGAAAAAGAGTTCTTTGGGACTGCCAATAAAGTATCATCAACATAAATTTTAATAAACGGTATATGAAATGGAATCACTTTTAAAACGCTTTCTACTAAATCGTTCATCACCAGACCAGCCAGTATAGGACTCGCAGGATTACCCATAGCGCTTCCATCTAACTGCAAGTATAGTAAACCTCCATAAGCAAAATAACTGGATTGAAAACAAAACTCCACAATCTCCAATAGAAGACTCTTTGAGACTGAAACATACGCAGAAATAAAACTCCATCTCTTCCTAATGATTGACAAAACCAGCTCTTTAGGTATGTTAGTAAAAAGAGAAACGACATCCAACGAAATTAACTCATAATCATCCGGTATTCTGATATCCTTAACGAAATCAACGAACTCAAAAGAATTTTTAATACTATGAATAAACGTCGTTGTTAAAGGCGATAAAATCTCATGCAGGTATTTAGCTATATTATACGAGGGAGATCCGATGCAGCTGACAATGGGACGCAAAGCAAACTCATTTTTATGAACTTTTCTTAATCCGTAGATTTTGCTTTGCGTCCCATTGTCAGCTGCATCGGATCTCCCTCGTATAATATAGCTAAATACCTGCATGAGATTTTATCGCCTTTAACAACGACGTTTATTCATAGTATTAAAAATTCTTTTGAGTTCGTTGATTTCGTTAAGGATATCAGAATACCGGATGATTATGAGTTAATTTCGTTGGATGTCGTTTCTCTTTTTACTAACATACCTAAAGAGCTGGTTTTGTCAATCATTAGGAAGAGATGGAGTTTTATTTCTGCGTATGTTTCAGTCTCAAAGAGTCTTCTATTGGAGATTGTGGAGTTTTGTTTTCAATCCAGTTATTTTGCTTATGGAGGTTTACTATACTTGCAGTTAGATGGAAGCGCTATGGGTAATCCTGCGAGTCCTATACTGGCTGGTCTGGTGATGAACGATTTAGTAGAAAGCGTTTTAAAAGTGATTCCATTTCATATACCGTTTATTAAAATTTATGTTGATGATACTTTATTGGCAGTCCCAAAGAACTCTTTTTCGATAGTGTTGCAGTATTTTAATGACTATCACCCAAGCTTGAGGTTTACTATCGAGTCAGAGAAAGATTTCCGTATTCCTTTTCTTGATGTTATGGTTAATCGGGACCCTGACGGTTCTATGACGACAAATTGGTATCAGAAGCCTACTAGTTCTGGTAGAGTCCTGAACTATTATTCAAACCATCCTGTTAAACAGAAAATGGCTGTCGTGCATAATCTCTTATTTCGGGCTTTGAAATTAAGTCATTGCTCGTTCCACGAGGGCAATTTGTCCGTGATTAGGAAGATTTTGAAACAGAATAACTATCCGGGATCCTTCGTCAACAGGTGTATTGATCTGTTTCACAGGACTTCGTCCGTCCCAAATGAGGATGGTACTTTGGTTGAACGCCGATATTTTAGATTCCCATTTATTGAGGGCTTGTCACAAAGGATTGGGGCGTGTTTCAGAGATACGCCAGTAAGCCTGGCTTTCTACAACTTAAAGACTATAAATGGAGTTTTCCATACCAGATTAAAGGAAAAAACTCCAAAGGATAAACTCTCAGGTGTTGTGTACGGAATCCCATGTGAATGTGGTAAAATGTACGTTGGACAAACGAAGCAATACATTCAGAGGAGAGTTAGCCAACATATGAGTGACTGTCGCAATAGTAATACTGAAAGGGATAAGACCGCTCTGTCCGCTCATCATTTTGAGACTGGTCACAGTTTTTTGTTTGACGACCTGAGGGTGTTGGATAGGGAAAGCCACTGGCTAAAGAGAAATATATCTGAAATGATTCATATTCAATTGAATGACACAATCAATTTACGCACTGATACACAGAACTTGAGCAATATCTATAACAATGTGATAGAAAGGTATAGGGTTTCGAGTGTTTAAAACGGGGGAAATGTTTGTGGTTTATCGTCATACTTTTGTTAGTTGACTATTCGGTACTTTTACGATAACCCATGTAATATATAGCGTGCACTCGGTACACATTGAGTTGATGGATTTATCTATCAATTTTGGTGGTTTTTTTTTACATAGAAGGGAACTGTTTTTTGTATCGTTTTTTTTTTTTTGTATAATTGCTATGCGATACCAAAATTTAAATGAGTATTTTATTTGTGTTAGGATCATGAAATATTCTCACAGTATGTACGTATCGATAAGTTTCATTGAAGATCAATATTATTGTTTGTTTTTTGTTTTTTGTACCTGACTACGCCTAAGGTAATTTTAGTTATTGATGTTTTTTACATTTTTTACATTTTTATGGATTCATTTTGTGTCGTAATTTGAACATAGTAATTTTATTTTGCTGTACTTAGTTGTAAGATTGTGTAATTTTGTATTTTCATTGTAGTGCCTGAGGAAGCAGCAATATAGCTGCGAAACGTCGCATTTTTGAATAGTTCTGGTGTTTTTCTTTGTCCTCTACCCTATGAAACAGTCTAACAATTCGTATTTGCGAAGGACACTAAAAGCATAATATGAAAATAATGTTTGAATGTGGCTGGATTTTAGAATGCTTCACATATTACAAAAATAAAAGACAAGGGCTAAACGCCAATGCCTTGGAATATTAGTTTTCACACACTTAAAAATTTGACTATTAGCGACAAGTAAAATGCGTCTCTCTTCTATTAATAAGAACTTAAATCACAGTAGTATTAATGGCGCACAATATAAAACTGATTTTAAATATTGACCTGAACTTACATCTTATTTATAGCTACATAATATTTTGTTCAGGTCAGGTCTCCTTAGTGGATACAAATTTTTTACCTGCTGCACACTATAATAGTAAGAGAGGTGTGGCGATCATCGAAAATTCCATGTAGAGATTTTGAGGGAAATACACGATATGAGGTCCCCAACCAAAATTCATTAAGGAACTTGATTTATTTGGGTTTTTAGTCGACGAACTTCATTCATTATTTGTGACCACGAATCCAAAAACTTTCGCAAGCATTCATTGACTGAGTTGGTTTTTTATTTTAAAAGTTTTGAAATTAATAATAATTATTGTAATTGTAAATAAACCTTATTTCAGTATAGTATTAATTAAAAGGATTTCATGTCCGTAAATATAATAAATGACAAATAATTTAATGGCAAAGCGGACTAAAAATATTGGTTTTACCTACACAAGGAATTTTTTTTAATTTAGCAGGGCCTGAGTCTAATTCAATAGAACCAGACCGAGGCATGGGTCGACAGATACTGACGAATTCGTTTCGCTCTTGTTATGAGCTCGTCAGAGTACTATAGTCGTTGCCCATCTACAAATATCAGCCTGCATTTAAGCACAATAGGATACACAACAGTAGACACATGTAAAAACATATCATCTACATGTACATAGTAATGCATATCCTATACCATGCAGAGGCCGAACAAACTCAATGTATAGGTAAAACCAATCGTATAAATAAAAATAGTGTGAACACAAAACGCTAGCAGGAGACCATTTTATCCTTCTTCCAGCATCTCCAAAATATTTGGGTATCAGCAATGCTCGGACGGTGTTCTATTGAATTAGACTGAGGCCCTGCTAAATTAAACAAAATTCCTTGTGTAAGTAAAACCAATATTTTAGTTCGCTTTGCCATTAAATTATTTTTCATTTATTGTATTTACAGACACGAAATCCTTTTAGTTTTTCATTGGGCATTAAAGATCGACGACAGACGATTGGAGACTACCGTCCGAGCATTGCTGATACCCAAATATTTGGAAGATGCTGGCGTCCTTAAAAAGTAGCGGCGGGCATGAAAAATCACCATAGCAACGCCGAAAATACCAACACAAAATTGACAGTTTTGGTATTTATAATTAATAACAAGAAATCCCTTTGGGATTTCCCAGTCGGTTTGTGGTAGTTTTATCTATGAAAAAAGTCATTGTGGGTTGCAAAAAAAAAAATAAGTTTTTCCTACAAATAATGGTTAGTTAAGTCGTTGCGGCATGTCAACAAATAATTTCATCAAAATATATGATATGATTGTACACTTATCTTCCGGTATATATTCTTTTTCAATTTCCATTCTGTCTTTTACAGTAATATTTTTGCACATTTTTGGAAATTATTGTATTTACGTTGTTTTACTATAGACAGTAGAGTACATGTTAATTATTATGACAGATGGATTTATGTTATAATTTGACACTATGGAAAACCTCTACTTCTTTGGTGGTGGAGTTCAGTGTATTTGCATTATTTTTTAGATAAGTAAGCATCAGTTTTGACTGGAAATTTTCATATAAGGTTTGTTAGCTAGGTACTTCTAATACAAACAATTATTTATTGATATCGAAAAATTTTTGTGTGGGGTAGCTGTCACAATTTATATGACATTTGGAATAGTGATATTTATAAAAGGAACGTAGTATGTGCGAAGTGAGTCATATTTTTAAAGATTCATACTTTTTCAATAGAATTTACGAATGTATGCGTCATTCTTTGACACGATTACGACTAAAAATATACGAAATTGCTTCTCCCATATGTTTTTCTAAGAATTTAGTCATGAAAATGGTTTTCAAAGAAAAATCGACAAATTCCAATATAGTTGCGCCTCTAGTTTCACCTCAAAATTGGCTAATATTTCTAACGTTGGTGTCACTTATTTTAGTTTCGTTGACACTTCTAGTTTCACGTCATAATTTGGTTTTGGTCAGAATGTTTTTTCTAACGACAGACAAATTGCTTGTGTCAAATAGGTTATTATTATTTTCTTTGTTTACATTCATAGTCTAAAAGTTTTCGGCATTATTTTCATGTTTAAGATCAATTTCTATCAACATGTTGTATATTGTAGTGTTATAAAAAGGTTATTCGATATAGTTGTAGTAAATTCAGAAGTTGTCATTGTGTATTTGAAGAAATATTACTGAAAAAGTGATAATAACCTAAAGTGACAGTGTCATGAGAGGCGTCAGATGGGTGGATGTGATCATATATTTTTCAATAACTGCTGGATGATATCTCCCTCTGCGTCGCACATTTAAATTAACTGTGTAGATGTAATTAAATTAATTAATTAAAATAGTGTGGCCGCATTAAATCCCCTTGAAAAGTTCCCGTTGGGATGCTGCAAAAAACAAATTTTCTATATAGACAGACCTGCGGCTGCACCTTCGGTGCAGCTTTAAGGTAAGTCACATAGATAGCGGTCATTTTTTGTAGGTTTTCGACGACAAAGACAGCACTACAGCATTTATTATTATTAACAAGAAATTCCTTTGGGATTTCCCAGTCGTTGTGTGGTAGTTTTATCTATGAAAAAAGTCATTGAGGGTTATAAAAAAAAAAAAAAATCAAGAAAAAAATTTAAAGGAAAAAAATGTTTCTATTATTAAAAAAAAATTAAAAAAAAAATTACTAAAAAAAATTATTCAAAAATTAATTAAAAAAAAGTATTGCCAGAGCTAAAAATCTGAAAATGTTTCTATCTATTAATGAAAATAAATAGAAACATTTTTGAGTTACCCCGTAAATAACCTCTAGGAGCATATAGTTTAACTTTCAAAGAAATCTTGACTTGAAACCCAAAGAAATCAAAAAATTATTCAAAATATTACTTTTTTGTCCAAAATAATGAAATACATTTTTGACTCACCCCGTATATAAATTTAAAGCCTATGCTAAAAATTTCTCTTTTAAAGAAAATAAAAAGTCACTTATCGCTGATAAGGTGCCATGTCTAAACGTCTTAAATAATAAATAACATTAATAAACATTTTTGAGTTACCCCGTAGATAACCTCTAGGAGGTTATAGTTTGACTTTCAAAAAAATCTTGATTTGAAATCTAAAGAAATCAAAAAATTATTCAAAATATTACTATTTGACCTTAACAAAATAAAGAAATACATTTTCGATTCACCCTGTATATAAATTTGAGCTTATAGTTTAACTTTCAAAAAAATCTTGATTTGAAATCTAAAGAAATCAAAAAATTATTCAAAATATTACTATTTGACCTTAACAAAATAAAGAAATACATTTTTGATTCAACCTGTATATAAATTTGAGCTTATAGTTTAACTTTTAAAAAAATCTTGATTTGAAATCTAAAGAAATCAAAAAATTATTCAAAATATTACTATTTGACCTTAACAAAATAAAGAAATACATTTTTGATTCACCCTGTATATAAATTTGAGCTTATAGTTTAACTTTAAAAAAAATCTTGATTTGAAATTTAAAGAAATCAAAAAATTCTTCAAAATATTACTTTTTTGTCCAAAATAATGAAATACATTTTTGACTCACCCCGTATATAAATCTAAAGCTTATGCTAAAACTTTCTCTTTTAAAGAAAATATTACTTTTTTGTCCTTAAAAAATTTTATACTAAATACCTACTATAAATATATTAGTTAGGTATTTTAAATCTGCTAGCCTAAAAATGGCTGCCTATAATATGATTATCATTTATAAACCTACCACATCTGTCCATTTGAAAATCGTTGGTGTTCAATTAACGTTAACGTTAATAGCGGCGGACGTTAATTTTAGGACTATCTGTCTATCTATTTTGGCTTCGTTGGTTTGTCATAATTTGGCAGAATTTTTTTCTAAAGTTGGTGTCACTTATTTTTGTTTGGTTGACACTTCTAGTTCACGTCATAATTTGGTTTTATTTGTGTACATTAATAGCCTAACAGTTTTCAATTCCTATCAACATGTTGTTAAATTGTATTGTTATAAAATGGTTATTAAAAGTATTTGTAGTAAATTTAGAAGGTGCCATTGTATATTTGAATTAATTTTAGTGAGAAATTGTTAATACCTAACCCAAACTGACACTATCAACAAAATAAGCGTTCAAAATGTGGACATACAGCCGTTTGTTTAAAATTTTGTCGACTATAAAGTGATCAACAACGAAGCTCTGCTCAGGCGACATAAACAAAATCATGATTTGGTGTTTAGAAATTATGAAATTTCGTTCGGTTTATTATAAAATTTTCAGTGTGTGTAGGTTATACCTATTAATATACCAATGTTTTTAAAATGTGTGTGATAAAGTCGCCCGTAGCCCAAATTTAGTTTATTAATATAGTTAAGTTACCTATGCACCTAACACAAAACTGTGTTGTATTTGTAGTTTAAGGAATTTTAATTATTGTGTATTTTGAAATAAAAACATTAAGCAAGTAAGCGTAGTTATAGGTACGTGATTTTCTAGGTATAAGATAAATAAGTAGCAGTTTAATTTTACTATAGGTAGTTTTTTATTCCTTACTTCTATTTATAAAGGATACCTATTATAGGTATATGGCTACTTGTTTAATAGCGGTACAAAATCACATATCTATATTTAGTTTCATTGAAAGTTTTTAATATACCTACTACTTGGAATTTTTGTAACAAAAACAGTAATGAAAGAACTGAATCGGTACCAAAAGACGTCATCCTATCCATAGGTTACAACTCAGATCAGCTGTAAAATATTTTGGGGCACATATTGTTCGACTCTAACTTCACACACTTTTTTGTTCTGTAAAAGGAACGTGCGTTTAAAATAGGTGAGTGAAAATTGCTACTCATCGTTGTTGTGAAATGAGATTTAAAGATTAATACTTGTTCAATGCAATTTACGTTATTTTTTTTATAGGATTGTTACTAAAAATATACGAAATTGCATGTCCCATATGCAAGAAATCAAAAAATTATTCAAAATATTACTTTTTGACCTTAACAAAATAAAGAAATACATTTTTGATTCACCCTGTATATAAATTTGAGCTTATAGTTTAACTTTCAAAAAAATCTTGATTTGAAATCTAAAGACATCAAAAAATTATTCAAAATATTACTATTTGACCTTAACAAAATAAAGAAATACATTTTTGATTCACCCTGTATATAAATTTGAGCTTATAGTTTAACTTTCACAGAAAACTTGAATTGAAATCTAAAGAAATCAAAAAATTATTCAAAATATGACTTTTTTGTCCAAAATAATGAAATACATTTTTGACTCACCCCGTATATAAATCTAACGCCTATGCTAAAAATTTCTCTTTTAGAGAAAATATTACTTTTTTGTCCTTAAAAAATTTTATACTAAATACCTACTATAAATATATTAGTTAGGTATTTTAAATCTGCTAGCCTAAACATGGCTGCCTATAATATGATTATCATCATTTTATAAACCTACCACATCTGTCTATTTGAAAATCGATGGTGTTCAATTAACGTTAACGTTAATAGCGGCGGACGTTAATTTTACGACTATCTGTCTATCTATTTTGGCTTCGTTGGTTTGTCATAATTTGGCAGAATTTTTTTCTAACGTTGGTGTCACTTATTTTTGTTTGGTTGACACTTATAGTTCACGTCATAATTTGGTTTTATTTGTGTACATTAATAGCCTAACAGTTTTTGTCGGCATTATTTTCATGTTTATTTGAAGTAATTTTAGTGAGAAGTTGTTAATACCTAACCCAAACTGACACTATGAAGAAAATAGGCGTTCAAAATGTGGACATAGAGCCGTTTGTTTAAAATTTTGTAGACTATAAAGTGATAACAACGAAGCTCTGCTCAGGCAACATAAACAAAATCATCATTTGGTGTTTAGAAATTATGAAATTTCGTTCGGTTTATTATAAAATTTTCAGTGTGTGTAGGTGATACCTATTAATATACCAATGTTTTTAAAATGTATGTGATAAAGTTGCCCGTAGCCCAAATTTAGTTAATTAATTAATATAGTTAAATTACCTATGCCCATACCTTGTTTGTATTTGTAGTTTACGGAATTTTAATTATTGTGTATTTTGAAATAAAAACATTCAGCAAGTAAGCGTAGTTATAGGTACGTGATTTTCTAGGTATAAGATAAATAAGTAGCAGTTTAATTTTACTATAGGTAGTTTTTTATTCCTTACTTCTATTTATAATGGATACCTATTATAGGTATATGGCTACTTGTTTAATTACGGTACAAAATCACATATCTATATTTAGTTTCATTGAAAGTTTTTAATATACCTACTACTTGGAATTTTTGTAACAAAAACAGTAATGAAAGAACTGAATCGGTACCAAAAGACGTCATCCTATACATAGGTTACAACTCAGATCAGCTGTAAAATATTGGGGCACACATTGTTCGACTCTAACCTCAGAGACTTTTTTGTTCTGTAAAAGGAACGTCCGTTTAAAATAGGTGAGTGAAAATTGCTACTCCTCCTTGTTGTGAAATGAGATTTAAAGATTAATACTTGTTCAATGCAATTTACGTTATTCTTTTTATAGGATTGTTACTAAAAATATACGAAATTACATGTCCCATATGCTTTCTTAGAATGAAAAATGAAAATGGCTTTCAAAATGAATCGACAAATTCCAATATAGTTGCACCTCTAGTTTCACGTCATAATTTGGTTTTGGTAAGATTGTTTTTTCTAACCGACAAACAAATTTGCGTGTGTCAAATATTTTCTAATAACCTGACAGTTTTTGGCATTATTTTCATGTTTAAGATGAATTCCTATCAACATGTTGTCAATTGTATTGTTGGAAAATGAGTATTAAAAAGAGTAGTAGTAAATTTAGAAGCTGCCATTGTGTATTTGAAGTAATTTTACTGAAAAAGTGTTGTTAACCTAAAGGGAGAGCCGTCAGATGGATGGATGTGATCATATATGTTTCAATAACTTAAGTCAGATTGATGGATGTACGAAGTCTCGAAGATTTTCCAACATTTTTAGTTTACAATTAAAAATCTAATAAAGGGCCGTACCATACCGTAAAAGTGCACTCCCGTGTTTAGAACAGTGCCTAGTATAAATCAAAATGCTTTTATTGTATGTGTGGATGTTGCAAAAAGGTAAATTTATTGAATTAGTAGTAGCATTTTTTGCAGTTTTGTACTGTTGTTTTCTTTATTTTCCTCGTAGAAAATCGTATTCACCTCCTTGTCACTCAAAAATTTCGTTTCTGCAGCGGTAAATAAATGAATAAAGTACATAATTTTAATGCATTGAATCAGCTTTGATAAGTACCCTATTCCATTCTGCACCTATGCACCTAACACAAAACTGTGTTGTATTTGTAGTTTAAGGAATTTTAATTATTGCGTATTTTGAAATAAAAACTTTGAGCAAGTAAGCGTAGTTATAGGTACGTAATTTTCTAGGTATAAAATAAATAAGTAGCAGTTTAATTTTACTATAGGTAGTTTTTTATTCCTTACTTCTATTTATAATGGATACCTATTATAGGTATATGGCTACTTGTTTAATATTGGTACAAAATCACATATCTATATTTAGTTTCTTTAAAATTTTTTAATATACCAACTACTTGGAATTTTTGTAAGAAAAACAGTAATGAAAGAACTGAATCGGTACCAAAAGACGTCATCCTATACGTAGGTTACAACTCAGATCAGCTGTAAAATATTTTGGGGCACACATAACCTCACACATTTTTTTGGTATGTAAAAGGAACGTGCGTTTAAAATAGGTGAGTGAAAATTGCTACTCCTCGTTGTTGTGAAATGAGATTTAAAGATTAATACTTGTTCAATGCAATTTACGTTATTCTTTTTATAGGATTGTTACTAAAAATATTCGAAATTGCATTTCCCATATGCTTTTCTAAGAATATAGTCATGAAAATGGCTTTCAAAATAAATCGACAAATTCCAATATAGTTAGTTATAGTTGTAGACAAATTGCTTGTGTCAAATATTTTCTAATAACCTGACAGTTTTTGGCATTATTTTCATGTTTAAGATGAATTCCTATCAACATGTTGTAAATTGTATTGTTGGAAAATGAGTATTAAAAATAGTAGTAGTAAATTTAGAAGCTGCCATATAAATCAAAATGCTTTTATTGTATGTGTGGATGTTGCAAAAAGGTAAATTTATTGATTTAGTAGTAGCATTTTTTGCAGTTTTATACTGTTGTTTTCTTTATTTTCCTCGTAGAAAATCGTATTCACCTCCTTGTCACTCAAAAATGTCGTTTTTGCAGAGGTAAATAAATGAATAAAATACATAATTTTAATGCATTGAATCAGCTTTGATAAGTACCCTATTCTATTCTGCAAAAAATAAAGATCCCCTATCGGCAAAGCTATGGCCACGCCTCCGGCGTGGCGAGATGCCAACTTATATGCAAATCAGGTTTTTTTTTCCCCACTTTTAGACAGAGACGGACTGGCGCTCGTTAGTATATATTAACAAGAAATCCCTTGCGGGATTTCCCAGTCGTTGTGTGGTAGTTTTATCTATGAAAAAAGTCATGGAGGGTTATAAAAAAAATTAAAAAAAAAAATCAAGAAAAAAAATTTTTCAAAAAAAAAATTTAAAAAAAAAAATTTTAAAAAAAAAAATTTAAAAAAAAAAAAATATAAAAAAAAAAAATTTAAAAAAAAAAAATTTCAAAAAAAAAATTTTCAAAAATTAATTAAAAAAAAGTATTTCCAGAGCTGAAAATCTGAAAATGTTTCTATCTATTATTGAAAATAAATAGAAACATTTTTGAGTTACCCCGTAGATAATCTCTAGGAGGTTATAGTTTAACTTTCAAAAAAATCTTGATTTGAAATCTAAAGAAATCAAAAAATTATTCAAAATATTACTTTTTTGTCCTTAACAAAGTGATGAAATACATTTTTGACTCACCCCGTATATAAATTTAAAGCCTATGCTAAAAATGTCTCTTTTAAAGAAAATAAAATGTCACCTCTCGCTGATAAGGTTTTGCCATGTCTAAAAGTCTTAAATAATAATTAACATGAATAAACATTTTTGAGTTACCCCGTAGATAACCTCTAGGAGGTCATAATTTAACATTCAATGAAATCTTGAATTGAAATCTAAAGAAATCAAAAAATTATTCAAAATATTAATTTTTTTGTCTTATCAAAATAAAGAAATACATTTTTGACTCACTCCGTATATAAATTTAAAGCCTATGCTAAAAATGTCTTTTTTAAAGAAAATAAAAAGTCACCTCTCGCTGATAAGGTTTTGCCATGTCTAAAAGTCTTAAATAATAATTAACATGAATAAACATTTTTGAGTTACCCCGTGGATAACCGCTAGGAGGTCATAATTTAACATTCAATGAAATCTTGAATTGAAATCTAAAGAAATCAAAAAATTATTCAAAATATTAATTTTTTTGTCTTATCAAAATAAAGAAATACATTTTTGACTCACTCCGTATATAAATTTAAAGCCTATGCTAAAAATGTCTTTTTTAAAGAAAATAAAAAGTCACCTCTCGCTGATAAGGTTTTGCCATGTCTAAAAGTCTTAAATAATAAATAACATTAATAAACATTTTTGAGTTACCCCGTAGATAACCTCTAGGAGGTCATAATTTAACATTCAATGAAATCTTGAATTGAAATCTAAAGAAATAAAAAAATTATTCAAAATATTAATTTTTTTGTCTTATCAAAATAAAGAAATACATTTTTGACTCACCCCGTATATAAATTTAAAGCCTATGCTAAAAATGTCTCTTTTAAAGAAAATAAAAAGTCACCTCTCGCTGATAAGGTTTTGCCATGTCTAAAAGTCTTAAATAATAAATAACATTAATAAACATTTTTGAGTTACCCCGTAGATAACCTCTAGGAGGTCATATTTAACATTCAATGAAATCTTGAATTGAAGTCTAAAGAAACCAAAAAATTATTCAAAATATTAATTTTTTTTGTGTTACCAAAATAAAGAAATACATTTTTGAATCACCCCGTATATAAATTTCTATACATTTAAATTTTCTTAAATGTGGGCTAATTAATATTTTTTTGTGTCACCCTGTACATGCTGATTTAATAATAATGTTGTTATAATCTGAGAAATACTTAGCGTATAGCCAGATGTTAAAATAACGTTAACCTTAATAGTGGTGGACGTTATTTTTGGGACTACAGTATCTTGTATTTTGGCTTCCTTGGTTTTCATAATTTGGTAATATTTTTTTCTAACGTTGGTGTCACTTATTTTTGTTTGGTTGACACTTGTAGTTTCACGTCATAAATAAATAGGTTATATTATGGGGCTTGGAGGTTAAAAGTAAACAGTAGTAGTATGCATTGTAACTTGTAACTATATTTGATAAAAATAAACTGTGCTGGCTGTATCTTACTGAGAAAGGGCAAGAGGCCAATAATAGTTAGTACTCGCTTAGGCGGTAACTTAAAAAAAAACGAAATAACTTGAAGCATTCAAAATATGGACCTACAGGCAAGAGACAGAAATCAATTTGGAAATGGAAATTTGGTCGTCAGCATCCGCTAATAATAATAATATAAAATAAAAAGTGTAGTTAATTCTATATTGATTTGTTGTGTTTACGGTTTATAATTTTTGTGTATTTAAATAAAAACATGTACAGTACTATTTACACAGAATATTACTTATTCTGTGCTATTTATATGAATATATATAATTGCTATACTTACTTTAAGACTTAAACTTAACAAAATTACGTACCTATTTTGTTTCATTGAATGTTTTTGATCTAGGTCATCATCTGTAATTACTTTTTGGACAAAAACAGGTACCTAGGTAGGTAATGAGACTTGTATTTTATCCAGTTCTTTGTAACGTAAGAATAAATTCGGTATCAGGAAATTAAAACCAAATGTAGGCATTTTAATTTAATTTAGTAGTGGAATTTGTAAATTAAAAAAGAAACCCTAATTTTTTGGTAAATAAATCGTAAGATAAACAATATGACGTCATCCAAAACATCCAAAACCAGTCGCCAAATTCTCTCGGTCCCAGATACGTACGTCGTACGTATGACGTCATTTTAAATAATAGTATTGTTCCACAGATGACAATAAGTCCACTTATATCAAGCTGCGAATATTTGTGATAAAGTGAAGCAAAATTTGTCACGCAATGAGATAAACAAAGACAAATAATACTGCTTTAATTCACATGCAGTCAGCGTACTTACGCTTATGTACCTACAGATATTGTGAAATCCGTCAGAACTCACTGCTACAACTCAATTCAGCTGAGCTAAATTTGCATATTATCACCTAACTCACTTCAATTTCTAACTCTATAAAATAACCTATTAGATGTCGTAATGCAGAATAAGAATATTGTAACCTAACCTCTTTTTATCGATAACACCTGTGGAAAAATTTTGTAATATTTATAAATAATAATAAATAGTAAAATTATTTAATAATGGTTTATGTGGGAGCATGGCAACACAGTAAAATAACACAGTTAATTTCCTGTTTCCGTGGACAGGGCGACATCTTAAAAAAAAGTGTTTGTCATTCTTAAGATTTTTTTTGATTTTTCTCGCATTTTTCAACTAATCCTACAAATGTGTTTTTTATGAAAGTGTTTAAAATTATGTTCGCTAATAATTACATGTGTTTTTAAAGAGTGTCATTGTATATTTATTTGGAAAAATGTAAAAGAACGTTATGTGTGACAGCTGAACTAAATTAGATTTGACAATTTTAAGGAATATACCAGTCGCATTTAAGGTTTGATAGATTAATAAAAATGAACGAAAAACGCAATAATTGAAAATACAGGATATGAAAAAGGCACAGCGGCGTCCCAAATATGCTTGTACGTAACTTTTTTGTACCTATCCACAGCACCAAAACAGGTATTTATTTCAAAGTAATAGCAGTACTTTATAGTGCTTTTTTCTTTATTTTCCTCGTAGAAAAAGTTATTCACCTCCTTCTCACTCTTTAATTTCGGTTCTGTAGATCTAAATATATTAATAAAATACATAATTTTAATGCACTGAATCAGCTTTGATAAGTATCCTATCGGGTGATGCAAAAAATAAAGTTGCCATATAGGAAAAACTCTTGGAATTTCGTTTATTCGCAAACACTTTTGGTCTTTTTTCACGTTTTTTGACAAAGACAGACTGTACGCTCGTTAGTATAATTAATAATTATAATTAAGTATTTCGCTAATTTCAAAACACATAAACAGTGATAGTGAATATAGTTTAACACCACCTAGTCAATTTAATGCTTCTAATTTATCGTATTTAGGCTTATATGCTAACAAGGGTAAGTTTCGAAAAACAAATATTTTCATAAAAATTATGTTAAATTTATTCAAAAGCATTAACAGTCGTAGAACAGTATAGTGTGAAACTCACATGAAATGACCATTTCCTACTCGTATGATTTGCAAACGATCATACTCGTAGGAAATATATGTCATTTCATGTTCGTTGCACATTATACTAAGTATTTAATAATAATAATAATAATAATAAAGGTCTTTTATTGCATATTTAACAAACAAGTAAATTATTTTTTTTTTTTATATATATACGCAATTGGGCGAGATTCAGTACGGTGCTATGCACATTTATGCATATAACCGTCTGTTCAGCTAACCCATTGTTAATAAATACAAATAAATACAAAAGAAAAATCACACTCACTAAACATTACAGTAAAATAAAGTAAATATTTTTAGCATACAATCTATATAAGATATCTTCAAAATCATACTTATTAATTAAGCTTGATATGTCATTCCACCTCATTATGAAAAAAAAAAGAAATCAAGATCGTAAGATTGTATTAAATTTTCTTTTAAAAGCACATTTTGAAAAAGTATTCCTTAAATCATTGGTCCAAGAATTCACGCATTTAGAGACGGTATAAGAATAAGACCTCTTGAATATTTCTGTTTTGTGAATAGGTATATTTAGTGAATTAGGAAAACGAATGTTGATATTATGGATGTCTGTTCGAAATTTTATTTTATTGTATGGATTGTAAGGTATGGAGGCGTTTTATTCAGAAGAATAGAGAAATATCTCACCGATATGTGAAGATTTCGCCTTACTTGCATATTTATCCAATTAGCTTGGGTCAATGTGTGGCTGATTCGATCAAACTTTCGTATTCCGAAGATGAGCCTCAGGCAAGAGTTCTGCAATTTCTGGATGCGGCCCTTGTCAGCTACTGTCAAGCATGGATCGTATATTGTATCACAAAAATTTAAATGGGATAGTACTAGAGTTTCACATAACAATATTTTAAGTTTTGAAGGTAGGCAATGCCTATTTTGAAATAAAAGTCTCAAATTTAAGTAAGCTTTTTGTAAAGAGTTACTTACGTGCGCTGTGAAACGTAATTCATCATCCAGTATTAGACCAAGATTTCTCACCTTCTTCCGAAATTCTACAACAGAACCATCCACGTTCAGAACATTGGTGTAGGTGTTAAAAAATAGGGCTCTTTCGTTCTTCCGACCAAATAGCATTGCAACGGTTTTCTCGGTATTTAGTTTCAAGCAGTGATCCTCGGCATACCTTCTAAATGATTCAAGGTCGTTATTGATTAAATTAATAGCCACGGGAGCTTCTTCCAGAGTAAAAGATATATATAGTTGTGCATCATCTGCAAAGTAATGCTGCTGGCAGTTTGAAATACTCGTTGGTGCATTGGAGGTATATATACAAAACAAAAGGGGTCCTAGGATTGACCCTTGAGGCACACCCTGACGAAGCGCAAGAAAATTGGAAATTTCGCCGTTATATGAAACTGCCTGCTCCCTTCCACACAGATAATTTTTGAGTAGCGCGGATGCATTCGATGTCAGCCCAACATACTTTAGAATTGAAGAAAGAAGTTTGTGACTTAAAGTATCAAATGCCTTTGAAAAGTCCAGGAGAGTCAAAACGGCCAACTTCTTATCATCTATAGATCGGAGGATATCATCTGTGATGTTAGTGAGAGCTGAAACACAGTCATGACCAGGTCTAAATCCGGACTGCATCTGCGGTAGTATGGAGTTGTTACTAATGTGAGCTCTAAGCTGTTTGTCAATAATTTTTTCCAGTATTTTAGAAAAAGTAGGAAGTATACTTATGGGTCTAATATCTTTAAACTCTTTAGGATTTTGGACTTTTGGAAGGGGTATCACTTTTGCCAATTTCCAACTTCTGGGGAAAACTGAATTCTGTAAGCAAAAATTAATTATATGGGTAATATACGGAAGGAGATATGGAACACAAAGCCGAATTGTATCTATATTAATGCCATCGATACCAACCGCCTTGGTTTCATTTAGTATAGTCTTAATTTGATATTAATAATGCTGCATTTATTGTTATAATATCAGATATAATATTAGGTTGCTATATAAATGTGCGCTGAAATACAAATGATTTATTTGTCTCTGTTAGCAATAACTCAATAAGAAAATCCACATTCATTAACTTAATCCATAGTATAGTATAACAAAATTCAATTCGTCCAACGCAACTTTCTGTTTGCGAAGTAATATACATACACAATTTGACCATTTTGCTATTAAATATTCCCCTAAAGTTTCATAATTAAATTTGCAACGCTGAAACGTTATGGTTCAGTTTTCTTTATGATAGGTACACACAAAGTGTCCTCGTAAATTATCTCAGATTACGTTGTTCCTAATTACTTAGAATACCAAATCTTGTCTTTGTCTTTTATATTATCAACGATGGCTTATCGCAATGTTGGGTTCTAAATTCTGATATAGTTTGTACATGTAAAAGAAAATAAATATGACATTATTATTAATTATAAGAAAAATAATCCGGCGATATAAGGCAATTTGGGACACAAATATACCCTTTAATATTTTTGCCATCGATCAACTTCAGCGAAAATTTTTAATTTCGTTTATCAATCAAAGTTCACCAACCGTATATTAACGAATTGATTTTAATAAAACGGGTTAAAGTAACGGATACACAGTGTCCTTCAGAATGTTTGTTACATTTGAAAAAAAGTTTATCTCCCACACATTATACTAGTCTAGTATAGAAGTAATGTATTATTACAAACAGGTCAAAAATTCGAAAGGGGATTTTGATTGAAATACATGTTTTCAGATATTTATAGAAGTGTATGTGCGTTGAGGTGTTCGTGTATTTATAGTCAAAAATGCGGTAAGCTATTTAGATGATTTTTCCATAGAAAACTCAGGTTTCACAAAATCCTCGCCACCAAAAGTGAAGCTACGAGTCGAGTTAACCAATACATTTATTAAGCAGGAAGTATTGGGAATGTAATTTGACATATTTTGGCTTAGATTCCAAAAGATATTCAAAAAAAGTATTTCATTATTATTTCAATAATTTTGTATTTTTTATACTTTCATAGGGTTAATTTTGATTATTAACAAAAAAATATGTTTATTGTTTTTAACTTAATTTTTAGGTTTTCGACTGCACCGGACGCATATTCAATTGTAACAGTATCGATTCATATGTAACATGCACAATAGCACTGAATTATTTTTTGAATGTGATGTTATTTTTGTTGAATGTGTATCGATATATTTTAATATTTTTAATAATGTTCTAAAAGCAAAATATCACATGGTACTAACACCACTCCGATATTTTGGTATGTGACGAAATGTTTTAATCTCAGGGGTGTATGGAGTAGGTCAAATAAAAATCGTAGGTATATGGCCCCGGAGTTCGAAGTTGTTTTTATTAAGTTCAGTTGACAATCTAAATTACAAACAAAAAGAGAACATATTATGTAGATGGTTATATAAAAGTCATAAGTATCCATTTTAATAATATGTTGTTCAAAAATACATGAATATACATAGGTAGTTCAAAAACACCTAAATGCCAGGTAATAACCATTTAAAAAATTATATCGTATGCTAGCACCAAAGGGCATAAAAAATCGCAACTTAAACACACAACTGGACTAGATCGGTGCAGGCAAGTACATGCTTATAGTATTTGTAAATTGAATTATAGGTACTTAAACAAATGCACGGATGTTGCCATCTACTGAATAGTTGCGGTACCATATTTTTATAATTTTATTTAAATAAAATTATATTATATTTTATTTGTTTCAGGTACAAACGAGTACGAAATATGCGCATGTAGTAGTCTCTACCTGATATTTTGAAATAACAAACGTCAATAGTAAGTAGAGTGTATTTTATTTTTCTCTTGAATACGTTAATATATTTTCCTTGCATTTCAATGATATATTTGTTTTTTTTTGTTGCACTTATATACTCAGTTAAATTGATGAGAATAAAATTTATTATTTATTTAGAAAACTTGTGCTTGTAATTCAAATACAGTCGTGGTTATAGCCAGTGGAGTAGTTGTTTTGACTTGCTCTCTAAATTTATACATAGCATTTTCGATCGCGGTGACAGATTCCTCTCACATCGAAACAATCTATATTCACTTTCTTAATTTCTACATAATATTACTTTCCCACCTATAGGGAAAGTCTTATTGTGCACGCGTTAAAATAAAAAAATTGAGATAAAGATGGTCATTTTTAAGTTCCCTGAGACGATTAAGACCATTTCCAGATGGAAGTCTGTCTGTCTGTGTGTTGAGCTAAATTTTTATATCTGAGTTTGGGGGAGTCCTAGGATGAACCCCTTAGTTTTTGGTTAAAATAATTTTAGCCTGTGATAGAGATGGACACAACACTCAAATTTGTAAATAGAGATAGCTGTCCCGTGGTAAAGCATTTTTTATCTGCTTTACAGAAACAGTTTACTTTTGATATTTGGCTCCATCATTTTCGAGAAAATTGCGTTTAAAGGTTAGAAATATATAGCACGGCGACTGCAGACGTTTATGCCATTTAGTTTTATATCTTTTATCGTCAGTCGAATCTTAGTGGCAATCCGCGGCTTTAGGTTCGATCCCTGCTCTTACATTTTTTTATTTCTAATTTTTGACCAAAGTAGTTGAGATAGTTTAGCATGTTACAATTATTATTTTTTACTTTTTTATTTCTAAGTTTTCAATAAAGTAGTTAGGTAGATGGGTTAGGTTGGAATGTTATTATTCTTATAATTATAATAATATAAATAATAGTTTAAAGAACTAGTCCATATTCAAGTGGAGTGAGATATTCAATGTGGGAAATAAAAGTCAACCTCTACAAAATCAATTCAACAAATCCCTCTAAGTGTCTTCAGTCAGTTAGCATACATGTTTCGAGGCCGCATCATCAGTGGTGGGTTCTGAAAAGCTGGCGTTGTGCAATTAAATACAGTTAAGGACAGCAAGAAAATAGAGATGCCGATTGTACTGTAACCATTTCGAATTAGCGGCTATTGTGTACATTCAGAAAGAATACTAATTTTATAGCTCAATCTAAATGAATCCCGATATGCTATTCAAATTGTGACTGGTTCGATTCAAGCTTTAAGAGCGATTTTAATTAAAGAAGAACAAACAAAGAATATCAACTTTATTAATCTGTATTAAAACAATGTAAATTTTACTAACCTTTTATAATTCTGGATCTCTGCTGGTCACCCACAATTTGTTTAAGAGAAAAAAACATTATTTGAAATAAAACACACGATCTGGGCTTTTCAAATCAACTAAATTTAATAATTAAAATTAATACAGAAAATTAACGTTTGTTGAATCCACTACGTTTGTTGAATCCACTTTAGCAGATTTACTCTAAATGTAGTTTTTTAGTTTTATGTTATTCGTTATAAACATGGGTATTTGATAGTGATTATTTCTAGTTATTTTTGGTTATTTTTGATTGCGCTACACGAGACACCCTTTCTATTTCCCTAATTATGTGTACAGTGGTATTTTTTTTTTAAATTTGTAATTTATTTTGGGGTTAGATTTAGATATCAGTTTTTAACTGCCATCTAACCCATTTTGTAGTTCTTTTGGTTTGTTTACGCATTATAAATGTATGTATTGTAGAATTTGAATTTTATGTTATGTTGAACTACAAATAAATGTATTATTATTATTATTAATACCAAACAAAGAAATGAATATGTATAACATAAAAAGAATAAAACAATTAAAAGAAATTAAAATTTAAAAGAAAATCTTATTCATTAATGTACAATTTAAAATAGGTAAATTAATATAATTACGATTAATTATATTAATTCCCATACGAATCTTTTAATTACAATTGAAAACTGAATATAATTCAATTACTAAAAAAAAATAACTTTAAGCCTTATAAAATTTGGAAAACAAAAAGGCCTTCAATTAAAAAGAATAACAAAAACTTACGGAAACTTTACGTTAATTACTATTAAGAAACGAGAAATTCAGAATGAAAATGAAATGGACTTGAACTTTATACTGACATACTTTAAAACAAAAACTAGAAAATTATCTTAACTGTGAAAAATCCAAAAACAAATTAAAATATTTGATTTAATTTTATACAATTGGTACCTCTAGACCATACCAAAGCTAAAACGAATCTCAGCTGTAAAGTCCGATTGCATTTCCAAATTGCTTCATAAAAATGTGAAGTAGGTACTATAGACTGAACATAGCCAATAAGAAGAAGGCATTTTAAAATACACCCCTATAAAATCCAACTACAGGGTAAGTAGTTTATGTTTTAGAAATATAATACATTTTTATGTCGACTATAATGATAAGTTATTACTAATTATATTTCAACTTAATGCCGATATTCCTTTCACTATAGATCCGAACACGTTCCACTCTCATATAGTAAAACTACAATAAGGGTAAAATATGACCTCGCAACTCTAATGAAAGACTGTTACTAGCAATAAAAAAGAACCGCCCAAGAATCAGCCCATTCTGATTCAAATATTGGGAGGAAAAGCTTTGTAGGTAATATCGCACCTTGTTGAATCTTACAACTAATTTATTAATTTAAACAATTTAAAGGTTTTGAAGGTGTCTCGACAATGACCACTCTGTAATTAAAACATGTGGTTATCCTTTCGAATATATGCATTTATATTTCCAAAAACTCATAAAACAAACAATATTCTCAATTAGAAAAGGCCCTTTTCTAGGTATCAATTCTCTTATCACATTGAAAAAGGCACCCGAGATAATAAGTTTATTATTTCCAGATGTTGTGTAATATTTACATTAAGATTGTCATATTCTTGATATAGAGCTTTAGGAGGGAGTTTAAACGATTGCTCACCTCGGTAGTCGCAGTGGAGGGTCCGGTGCAGACCCACTCATTTTGAACCTACCTACCTAGTAGCATTTGGATTAATTAATATTATAGTAAAAAATCATATGTAATTCGATTATGATGTCTGCAGGATGTGCAAAATGTATATTTTTTAACTTAGTCATGATTGCATTTCAAGTGCGCAAAAATATACACTTTGTGTACTACTTACACAAATAACTATTTTTTAAATTTGCAAAATTTGTATTACAAAACATTGTAGCCCTCCTTTTTGGTTGGACTATGGTGGTCACTACAAAATAAGGAAAAGAAAAACGTAGCTGGCTTAACCAGCGGACTGTACAATCACGCCTCCTCAAGGCCTACTGCTGGTTCAAAGGATCTGCCCCGCTAGCTCGCCGAGAGAGGTCGCAGGTCAAGGAGCTAACTCTATTTAATAAACGCCACCCATTTTTAAACCCTAACCAGAAGCCCAACAGCAGAGATGTTATGAAAATCAAAATGGGAAAATTGCCTAGGGTATCTTACGGGAAGGATAATTGACACTCCACTGTTTCATCAATAAAAATTGTAAATATAATAGGTAACTAAATTTGTAAATAAGTTTGTAAATAAATATGTAAATAAATAAGTGAGTATGTGAATATATGTAAAGAAACACACAAATAAAGCTATTCACAAAGAAGCAATCTAAATACTTAATAATCTAAAAAAAAACACAAACAAGCCAATATGTGGCCATAAAATAACAGCAATATACTATAGGAGCCTTGGCTCTCAGCCGAATACGTATGATTTAAACAAAAAAGAAAAAGAAGAAGAGTTTAACAGGTGATTAACCTAACCTATAATAAAATGTTTAACAAAAATTGGCAGATATTAAGAAAATTAATAAAAAAACAATGACCACCAACTGCCCTCTCCAATTCTATATACTAGGATATAAAGATATTACGGTGAGTAATTTGATACTGCAACTCACAATAAGTTTAAATAATAAGTAGGTATATATAACTATTACAGGTAAAGAAAAGCCCTATTTCAATAAAAAGGTTAAACCCAGCACCCAGAATACGACCTGATAACGTTATCTCGCCGCTAACAACTTGGTATCTGGTGGATACAAGTGATATTACGGTTAATCATGTAAATATTAACCTGAATTTATATACGAACAATATATAATACACCATTACAGAAATACTTTGACACAATAAACAATTCACACCACACTATAAATATATTTAGAATCAAAAATGTAAATATTAAAATTGACCTGGGAACCCGGATAGTTGTGGGCTCAATCCCAAATCCTATCGCCCGGGTCCTGTTGGTATTCCCTAACCTGCTATTTTCTCTACTAGGTTGTTACTGGAATTTCCATACAACATACCACATGGGCAGCACCAACCACATGTACAGTTACGGTGGCTTAAGAAGCCCTCCGCCAAGGGACGTTACACCACTGATAGGTTAGTGTAATCAGCAGTTAAACATGCAATAAAGCATAAGCAAACAGGCCTAAAAAGCGGAATTCAAGGCGTAAGCAAAAGCAAGCTACAAATATCACCAACCACGACAAATACAAAATGAAACTATAGTATGACCTACCTTGGATGTTGGGTGGCCTTTCAGAGAAGTACCGGGAACTGTTTTTGTTGTACAGAGGCGTTATTATCCACAAAATAAATCCAAATATTGAGTGGAGCACCCACAAGACTACTACAAGAGTGCCTCCACTATATCTTTGCAGACTTTCACAAATAACCCTCTTTACTTGTCCAAATCCCGCAAAAAAATGGCTCTCTAAAACTTATGACAAGCGGGGCATGAAGTGTTACCATCTTTATAGAAAACATGCATTGCACAGTACAGTCCGGTATATTTGGAAAACCAATAGAAGTTGGTACGATTGATTTTGGAAGACGTTTGTTATGACAGACCGACAGAAGATACCTACTCAAACTGATAGGCCTCATAATAACACAAACGTAAACAATGAAGAGAGGTTTAAGTAATTAAATTAGCGTAATCCTGACCAAGATAAATGTATTAACGGTGAGATTCCGATGGAAAAACGTTTCATTAATGTTTATATTGCCGGTATTTTGTGTTAAGAAATGATGTTACTGATAATCTTAGTGCTAAACTCAAGCTTCTAGCCTTAACCAGCAGGAAATCAGCAGTATATTGAAAATAAGTATTATGAGAAACAGTGTGGTGTCTATATCGCAAGTAAACCAACACAATAAGGTCAGCTACCGCGAGTGTTTTGCTTTTGATCTAAAGGTAAGTTAAGTTTAAGTGCTTCACCATTACCGGTGAGTTGCAAATTCAATCGATAGAGTCTGAAACAGTCTAGGCGGCATTTTCAACCCGTAACAACATTTAAAAAGTTTTAGGAAAATAAATTGGAAAAGATTATCAATTTTTTATAGTTTAGGCTGATGATGGCTTAAGCCGAATCTAGGCTCTCTCTTTAGATTTGTTTTAATTACCCTAAAATATTTACAAAGCTGAAAGTTTTAGAATTCGACATTATCAACCGACTCGCGTCAATCATATTTTGTCACTATTCTATTTTTGAACATTTTCTAGTATTTCATGATTAATATCAGCACATAGTCTAATGAATGCTTCAACATTTTCCAAATTTAAAAATCCTCATAGAAAGAAAGAAGCTCGCGGGACATTATTAATTATAATAATTATATCCATTTTTCCTTAAAAGTGTCACTCAACCCTTCCCGAGTTGAATAAATTCATGCCCTGTCCTGCTGAAAATAAAGACCTCTGTAGGCATATGGGGTCTATAATGTCGAATATTTCGGTTTTAAGAAAATTTATATATCGGCCTATTGTCACATCCGGCATACTGTAACAAAAAAATTGCATCCGGTCAAACTAATTCTAATAATTTTCGCTGATTCCTAATTAATAAAAGTTCAGCTCTCCAACATCGGTATTGTATCTACTAAATATACAAAATCTGCCTATTGACATTTTTCCACAAAAACGATGTGACGCCATAGATAAGGAAATATACAATACAGAAAAGGGCAAAGTTATAAATAATATTGGTGCAACAAGAAGTTGAGAATGAAATTTTGATTTGTGCTTGTGTGTAATAAAGTTTTGAGAGAGTTGTTGGACACTTGGCAACTAGGATCATGAAGTCTCCCTTGAGTTGGGGCACATGTGTCCAAATGCTCCGTCAACAAAACTCTCTTTTGGGGGTCTTCTCTCCAACTTCGGCAACGTAAACTTCTACTTTTAGACGCGACAAAAAGCACGGTTTTCCTTCGTTGAGTAATGACTTTAAGATTTACGGTTTAGTAAACCCGATTACAGTATTCAGTCTTTAATTATTTTTCGACGATCATAATTTGTATGTTTGTACAAATTTTTACTATTTTAATTTATATTTTTTTAAGTACTTGTCCTTTTCTTATATTTTTTAAATATATAAATAATAGTTATATTCGTTGGACTTTTCTTTTTATTTTAATTTCTAAATTCTAAGTCTGGTTAAATAACTATTAAATGTGAAACGTTGTTCGAATACAGATCGTCACTCATTTAAATGGGGATCCTCTATTTGTGAGCGTGATGTACGTGGCCAATTCTCGAGTAGAGCCATGCGAGTAAATGATTAAAACGAAAAATAGTATTATTAACCATTTCCCGATGAATGAGTGTTAAAGCTGTATTGATTCTCAGTTTTTACTACAAAATGAGGTTTGCTACCCGACAATTTTGGAAACTTATGGTGCCATTTGACGAAAATGTGGCCTTGTAAAAAATATATTTCTTAAAGTATTCTTGTTTTCCTGTACCAAGAACAAAAATCAAACAGGTTATCATAATTTTGCCGCCTAAGAAGAAGAAAGTGTACCGGCAAAATTGCTATACAGATGCCTGCTGATTTTCTTCGTAACAGCCCGAAGAAATGAAAAAATATTTCCGTCATGAACTGCGGTTTTATCAAGAGGTGTAAAACCTTAAGTTACGTATGAAAAAAAAAAACTGTTGTGATAAAATGAACTTAATTTCAGGACAATACTGAAAAAATATAAATTGTCACAAATCATTTAAAAAATAATGAATTAATAATTTTTTGAATATCTGAAATTAAGCCAAAACTAATCCGCTAGCAATTAGGAGTGTGAATGCAATATCAAAAAGAATATAAATGCGGTACACCGCCGGTTTGAAACATTTTACGGAAAATCCTAAAAACATCTACCTATAAACTGCAGTTGCTGTTGGAATTAATGGATGTAGTTTTGGCTCTCATAAATAATATTGACTTATATGAAAAGTTAATCCGAATTGTTATCCCATATTTCATGGACACATGAAGCCTATTTCCCTCTTAATGGTGGAGTTAATGTCAAAAACTGTGGAATATATTCATCAGAACATCCAGATGAGATCGTTTAGCAAAACCTTCAAAAGTCACCGTTTCATAGCCACTAACTCTCGTCACACTTTTTTGAGAAAATTCAGAATGAATCTCTAACTGTTACTAGTGAACGGTATTTGCAAATGTTATGCAGGATGTGGTTTTTAAAGATTACCTGATCTTAAAACAGTGGATCCATGACGTGATATAAACCCAGCAGCTTACTGGACTCATTTGAAAAATTTGGTTTTTAGAATAAGACCAACAACACAGGATATATTAAATGATTAAGAATTTTTTATATTAAAATCAAAGTGATAGATTTAACTCATATATGCCTAAAACTTAAAGTTTAGGATATTTTGATGATTTTGGGTGAAAAATTAATATGAAAATATTTGTCATTTATTTTTAAACGAACAAATCCCTGTACAGGTAGTCTTTGTATAGGCAATAGGCATATCAATACTACTATCATGGAGTCTGATAATTTACACGACATTTTACATGTAAACCGATGTTACATTTCGTCGGCTTACTTTCAAAACCTCCTAAATCTGAATTTTACTCATAACGAGGTTTTGATAAAAACAAATTCTAAATATTAATATTCAACGTCCTGTAAAAGCTCCTAAGTCATTAATTCATTGTAGTGACATCTATCGCAAGAATATGAAACCTTCTATGTTGTTATACCACATAACCCTGCTCAAAAAACTTCTAAGTCTGCATTTCGCATTCGGCCATCGCTGTTTTGCAATGAGTTCTAGTTGATTATTGATTGAAGTATTATTGTTATTATTAAAATATAAATAAAGGGACCTAGGTACTAAAACAGAAGGTAAGTAACTTATAATGATATTGCTTATGTTGGCAATTGTATTTTGATTTGCTGAATTCGCCAGATTTGTACAGAAAAAACTTAAGAGGTTTTGATTTACCCTGATTCATGGCAAATGTTGTTAAAAATGAGACACGGTTTTTATTTGAGCCGTATTGTTACAATGTATACTTTGTATTTTTTTTTTATTTTTAAGATGCAAAGAAATAAGTTTATACTAAATTTAGTCACAAATGTGAAAGAAATTAATAATGCTGAAGGAAAAGGAACTTCAAATGAATTTGCAACAATCTTGTACAATTTTATAAACACGAATTTGTCAGAAGGGGAAGAAATTATTTTTTATAGTGATATATGCACTGCCCAAAATAAAAACGTCACTTTATCAAACGCACTATTGAATTTATCAATAAAC
Source organism: Apoderus coryli (assembly GCA_911728435.2). NCBI lineage: Eukaryota > Metazoa > Arthropoda > Insecta > Coleoptera > Attelabidae > Apoderus > Apoderus coryli. Next base: position 29,204,278 of record OU452198.1, on the reverse strand, counting down.
AATAAGGGCATCATTATTACTCAGAAATACTTGGTAAGTGGCCACACTCAGATGGAGTGCGACAGCATGCACTCAACAATTGAGCGAAAAATCCGTAATAGAGAAATCTATTCGCCTGCTGGTTATATTGCTGCTTGCAAATCGGCTCGCTTAAATCCAAGACCCTTTCAAGTTGAATATTTAAATCATAAATATTTTAAAAACTTTTCTACTCTAAAGTACCACACTTCCATTCGTCCTGGGTATAAAACAGGAGATCCTACTGTTAATGACTTGTGTGCCATACAGTACAGACCCAATGGAAAGTTATATTACAAATTGAATTTTGACGAGGATTGGATGCAGTTGGAAAAGAGACTGTGCCGGAAAAGTCAAGCGGTTCGTAATATAGTTCCACTTTATCAAAATCCATTACCAATTAACAAAAAACAAATACGACCATTTACAGCAATAAATGGAAGTTATACCTGCGGACTATCATCTTTTTTACGACACCCTACCATTTGAAGCAGACTAATTTTTTATATTATCTGTTTGATATTTATTGGAATATTTGCTTTGGTTTGTTTTTATTTTTTGTTAGTTACTCAATTATTGAAATTTACGTAGAATTTGAAATAAACAAAACCTACTAAGTGTCGATTATTACCTGTTATTTTGATTCAAAACCTGCTATGTCCCGTTAAAATTTCTATTGTTGGAATTTGAAATAAAAATTAGTAGGAACAACTCAAAATTAACAACAACTAATTTTGAATAAAATATCACTTTACATAAATGGTGTACCAAATTTTCAACACGTTTTTTGTACCTCCTGTAAAATTAGTGTAAAATGACTTACGAGGTTTTGAAAGTACCCGACGATTTATTGTACTGGGTGGTTGCTTTTGAATGACAGAAGCCGCATCCAGTTTATTTCTCCTCTGGTACCACGAAATGCTTAAGACGATCGTACCTTACTTATTTTGTTGAATTTTTCCTCTTCGCGAAGCAAAGCATTTTTTTATTTTTGTCAAAATAGTAATAGCTTCTTCTAAAGGCGGGATGCTGCATTGTTTTGTTCTTTGTGAAGATGCCAAGCGCTTGTCATTGCGATAAGAGAAACGTACCACTTGTTTTCACATATCTGTACTCTATACTAAGATATATTTTGATCGGATCGATCAACGCCTCTTATATTTTTATTGTAGAATTTAACCAGTAGTGTGGCTGGCCTAGTTGTATAAACCTCTTGGCTTTCTGTAAGTACCTTTTCACGGAATTTATGGGGGCAATTTCAGCTGCTGAAGATCCAATTATCACAATATTATTATCATTCCACTTAACAAATATGACACTTATTTTTGTATAGGCTAACACACTTAATATCTCCTTCATAATGGCGCTGAATTTCAAAGTTGACATATGTATGCAATTTTCGCGCAATTTTCTTGTGCTAACGATTCCGTTAGGAGCTGTAATTTGATTTAATTTAGTTACAGTTACTTTTAAATAAGGACGGAAAATACCTACGTTGACTAGAGGACAGTCCCTACATCACAGAGTACAATAAACGTTAGAGAATAGCAAATATAACAGCCGGAGCAGAGTTATACTGCTCAAAACGACAGAAATTCATGAACGCAATAATTGTCAGAAACTGGCGATAGATCAAATCAGCCTACACAAAAATTGATCTTTGAATCCTAACACAACAACTCGACCAGTCGTTTGATCAGGAGCCTCCAATCTACATTCCCATTAATATACAAATAAATAAATAAAAAGGACTTTATTTTTAACTCGGCGAGAGTCAGCTTAGATGTTGCTAACCGAGCATGTAAATTAAGTTACAAACATAAACTATAATTGAATTTTGAGTGTATACAAAATATAATATATATATATATACAAAAAAAAAAAACCTATAAAGAAACAAATCGAATTATTCATTTAACAAAAACAACTTGTAATTTCGCTTGAAGCCTGCCTGACTAAGACTGTACATTTTCATTTGTACTGCATTATAAAGGCGCGGTGCGATGTAAGAAAACGATCTCTCGAATATGGCCGTTCGATGTGTAGGCACATTGAGGAGGTAGCGGTAACGAGTGTCTCTGTCATGATCAGCCCATCTATATGTTAGTTTTTCTCGCAAATAATTAGGACATCCAGTGGAAATAACCTTATGAACCAAGCAGGCCATGTGTAACAACCTACGTTTATCCATTTTCAGCCATCCTAACTGGTTAATATAAGGGCTTATATGATCTCGAGCCCTCAGACCGAAGACAAAGCGAACGCAAGAGTTCTGTATCTTTTGAATTCTTTTGGAAGTATTCAAGTCTATACAAGAGCCATATACCACATCACAATAGTTGGAGTGACTCAAGACCAGGGTCTCACATAATTGAATTTTTATGTCCTTCTCCAGCACATGTCTACTGCGGTACAGGCTCCTAAGTGTGGCATAAGAACGCTGAACAATGCTATTGACATGAGACCTGAAGCGCAATTTTCGATCAATAAGGACTCCCAAATTTTTGACCTCCTCGACAGCAGCAATTTCGTCGTCTCCAATACGAACACGTAGCTTCGCGTTATCTGAAGAAGTACCGAAATAAATGAGATTGAACTTTTTGGGGTTAATTTTAAGTCCGTTATTGCAACAATACTGCTCTATATTATGTAGCGTTTGATTGAGATTAGCTTCAGCGGTAACAGAAGCACTTCGGTCGTAAGTCACATAGACCTGTGTATCGTCCGCATACTGGTGCATATCACAAGCTGTCAAACAGTCCACCATATCCACTGTGAATAAAACAAATAGTAGAGGTCCCAATATCGACCCCTGTGGAACTCCCCTCTCTAGCGGAAGGCATTTCGAATGCCTACCATTTATAGAAACAGCCTGCGAACGATCATGTAAATAGTCTTTAAAAAAATTAACGGTAATTTGCTCAAAACCGAAATAGCTTAATTTGCCGCATAATAACCGGTGATCAATAATATCAAACGCCTTACTAAAATCAAGAAGAGCCAGAGCGACTGTTTCCTTTCTATCTACAGCTAATATAATGTCGTCCAAAACTTTGGTTAAAGCCGTTGCCGTGCCTAATCCTCTCCGGAAGCCGGACTGACATGAAGGGAGAAGATTAAACTCACTTAAAAACCCCGCAATTTGTTTGTAAATTACTTTCTCAAATATTTTTGAAAATAACGACAATAAGCTAATAGGTCTTAAATCAGAAAATTCATTTACAACCGACACCTTCGGAAGGGGCAAGACAACAGCATTCTTCCAGTCAGAAGGAAATACTCCATTCTGAATGCAATGGTTAAATAAGTGTGTTAGAATCGGAATTATTGTGGGGCAACACATCCTAATCATATCCAAATTAATTTTGTCCGCTCCAGCTGCCCTGGACTTCAGTTCCCCGATACCGCTCAATACGTCAGAATCAGTTACATCTGACATTTCAAACCGACTAGAACATTTCCGATTTTGCAAATAAAAGTCTAAAGTGTCTTCATTAATACAAGGAGCAATTTGCGCAACCGAACTTATGAAATAATTATTTATATCATCAGGGTCACTAAAAGGAATGGGTATTGCATTTCGCTTTCTTTTATTTGAATAAACATTCATTTGATCTAATGCAGCCCACAGATCTTTTCTTTTATTAGTTCTTCTAATATATTCCAAATAAGCTTTTTTCTCGGCGCGCACAGCAGAGGTAAAGAAATTACGCATATTTTTGTAAGCCTCCCAATCCCGCATGTCTTTTTTTTTAATATATTTTGAAAATAATCGATTACGTTCTGCCTTCATGATCCTCAACACGTCGGTGAACCAAGGTGCTTTCCGCTTGGTCACACGTACGGAACGAACCGGAGCGTGAATATCAAACAAATCCCTAATATTTGCTGTAAGCATTCTTACTTTTTCGTCAACGTAATTAGTATCAAAAATTTGAGACCAGTTCGCATTAATTAAATCACTCTGAAACAAGTCATTTTCGATCCGCCGAAAATCTCTGTACTCTACAAATTTGGGTTCCCGTCTGTTGGCATTGAATGTTAAAGAACACATTATGAGCTGATGATCTGTAATATCGTGCATGGGAATATGCCTTGGGCTATCAAGCATTATCTTTTTATTAGATGTAATTATGATATCTAACAGAGTGCTAGATTGCAAACATACACGGGTAGGCTCTGTCACCACTTGCGCCATATTGAAAGTGTCCAAAAAGTTGGTAAAAATCCTGCTTGCATTATTTCTAACTAACAAATTTATGTTTAAATCACCGACAATTATTATTTCGTCTACCAAAGGTAAGACATTCGAGACGGATGTTTCAAGCCAGTTAATAGACTGCAGGACGCTTGTTGTAGGTGGGCGATAAAGTATGCCAAATCCTAGTACAAAATTCGCAAGATTAACAGAAACCCATAGCTGTTCCAAATTCTCGGTCTGAGACTCGACATCCAACAAATTTACCTTCAAATTATGTCTGACAAAAACTCCCACACCTCCACCTCTAGTACAACGGTCGACTCTATAAAAGTTGTAGTTATTAATCCGTACATCAGAGTCGCGCACATCGCCAGTTAGCCACGTTTCGGATACACCTAATATATCAATATTAGTAGTATTTAGTAATTCTCTTACCTCATTCAAAGCAGGCATCAACGAACGTATATTAATGTGACCTATCTTCATCTTTATATTTTGATTAGCCATTGATTACAGGTAATTATACAAAAAACGACAAAAAGTAAAAATAAGAACAAGAAAAAAAATAATAATAATAATAATAATGTAATGTCTATAATTGAAACTAATTTCCATCCAATAGATCATCAAGCATTTGTTCATCCTTGATGACAATTACGCAATCTCCTTCCGCCTTCCGAACCATAATTCTTCCATCCCTGTGTCACACGTATTTGAAACCCGACAACCTAAGAGTTTTAGCTCTTTTGAACAGCTTATAGGAATCCCTCGTCATCTCCTCATTGATGAAAATCGGCTCAGAAGACTCACCAATCCCACAAGTTCTGGGAGTTAATTTACCTTTTCTAGCTCTAGCACCGAGGATCTGAATTTTCTTCTCATGCGATTTGAATTTAACAATAATTTTCGTGTCCGATTTTGTGGTGATGTGTTGGGTTTCCTCGATATCATCTGAAGACACAGACACATCTAAATGACGAAAGACTTTCGAAAGCCTCTCGGGAGCAGCAGCCCTTTCATTCTCGCCACTCACGATGCCTGAGATAGAGATGTTGTTCTTTATATTACTAACCTCATGGTCATTCATTGCACTCTTTAAAATCTGGATCTCCTTCTTCAAATGGCCATTTTCCCTGCTCAACTGCGATACAGCATCAGACATGATTTTAGCCCTATTTCTTTCTTCCTCGTACTTATCACTCAGAAACTCGACAGCCTTCCTCAAGTCCTTCACTTCATCCTGCAGTTCTCGTAATATTAATTTTATTTCTTGTGACGCGTCATTGGGTTCTCTCGGCGAGAATGAAAAACGTTGAGACCGTCGGTTACGAGATCTACAGTCATCGCAGGTCCAAGATGTTCCCTCACTAAGCATTAGCCTCAATGTCCGTAATGTTGACACAAGCATTGTGGAAATATCCAGAGCACAAACCGCACTGGAGTTTTATCTTGGATTTCCCAATTGTCTTTTTGCAGGTATTGCAACTCTTCACTGTAACCATACTGTTGGTAAAAATGCGATGTATTTCAAAGTCACAGTGACAACCCTGTTTGCTTCAATTGAAATGGTAGCGCGATAAAAACGGGCTTTGTTTATATTTTTTCAAAATAAGGTTTATTATAATCAGCACTGGAAAATAATTGTTTTATATTAATTACACTATTCAGAATACGAAATTAACAGTTAGAATTACAAATAGAGCAGCTGGAACTGATATTATGCACTCTGTGGAATTAAAATCACAATTTGTTTTAAGAAAACACTCAAAATTTCTAAGAGAAACAAAACGAAATAACTCTCAGCACAATGCAACGTTGCCATCTCATGCTAACAAGGTGGAAATAATTCGGATATAACGGTTCATATTTGTACCACGACATCTAAAGAATTTGTGCCCTTGCTGAGTATATGTTTATTGCTATTATCGTTAAGAATATTATTACTTTCTACAGTTAAAATTAAATGTAACAATAACCTTATATAAATTGTATTTATTTATCCTTACATCTTTAGTTCTATTAAATAAATTAACACTTTTATCAATTACTTGTATTTATTATGGGAGTGAAATATTTGGTACGGCTCTGTGTGGTTTTCCGATTATTGATTTTACCATCAATACATCCTTGACCTTCCCCTAAATTCGACAGAATGTATGATTAGCGATTATTATGTAATTTTTATTGCGATCTGATTATCTTACTTACCAGTTGTTTTTTACGGACCTCGTATACAAAGGAAATCAGTTGAAGCCCTTAGATAACTAAGAGCTTCAACTGATTTCCTTCGACTTGCTTGTAGTCTCCATGTAGTGTAGTTTTTTTTGGTATTTCGGGCTATAGTTAGGTTCATACTGTAGTTAATTATGTACTTAATGGGTGGGCACTTTAATCAGCTGGAGTTGTTTCGTGTTTCGGGGACTTCACAAGCTTAGCAGGCCATCATCTGTTTTGTAAATAATCAATAACGTCCGCATACATTCATCGGTATCTCGTTATTGTGTAGGTCATTGGACTTACCTGGTTTTATGTGTTTGTCGTCATCTTCCTTTTTGTTAGTTGGTTGGTTTTGTTGGTAGTCACTGGTCCTTGTTCGTTCTCCCGAATTTCCGGCTCTAGAGCGGCAGGTGCTCTTGGATTCTTAAGGACTGCCTTGAATGGCGACGTTCTTTGGTGGGGAGGGGGTGGTTGACAGGTTGACAGGGGGTAGTATTTAGCGACCGTTGAGGGAGTGGTTCTAGTCTATTAGACCGGACGGCGACGCTGAGTACTACTACTGCAATTCACCTGAGCTCCTCTGAATCGTCGGCGAGGAGGTCGAGGGCAGTGTCGTTCGAGGGAACACCCGCTTCTGTTTTTGTTTTGGAACAATCGTATGGTGGCTCCGGTTTTCATTTGTCTGTCCTATCTTGTGGTGTGTATGTTTTCTTTTCTTTATTTTTTTGGTTAATTCGTTCGGCGGAAAGGTACTGTCGTGTGGAAATGTGGGCATTCAAGTAAGGGTTGTCTCTGTGAAAGGCTTCCTGGGATATGCGACCGGAGGGCATATGAACGAGGCTTTCCGCTGCTTTGTACGGTCTGCGCAACTTATGCCTATCTCATTCCAGCTTTACTAGAGATCATTAACCTGGTCGTAGGTCTCTGAGTGGCCGGTGTCGAGATCCGCACTCAGGGCGAAATTCTGGATCACGCACTCTTGCTTTGTTCGTGCACCACGGCAGTGGTATCTTCGCGTTGAAACTATATGTTAGGTTAAGATTTCAGTTTGGCATATGCTATAATTATGCTGGGTTCTCTTCGTGTAGGATCCTAGGACTTTGTTCCTAAAAACCACACAATTGTATAGCTTACTATACATTATTTAATTCTCGGCTATGACACAAAACACTCGATTTTGACGTGTAGGTTATATATTTTCACTTTGAATTAATTGAATTAATTTGCAACAAACAGCTGATTTCTGTCACCTTAAGTATATGTCGTATGACACTTTAGTATTTCGTATCACTTACTTGATAGTCAGTTCATTTTACAAGAAGTGAGTTCACTATTTTATTTTGCTATTTAATGGTGATTGTAATGTAGTCTGTTTCTGTCAGTGGACATAATGCTTTGGCGGTTTATATGGACGTGATGAATGGTAGCTGTCGGTGTTAGGGAGTTATGTCACACTACCTGGCTTACCGATGTTGTATTCCGCCGTGCATGTGTCAGTTTTTTTTCAATTTGACAGAGCAGTGTTTCACTGGTACGGTAATGTAGATTTTGTAAATTTTCAAGTGGTTTTTGTCATATAATCATTTCATTGTTAAGATAATTATTATTCTTATTATTAAATGTGGGATTTATTTTATCCTATAGGGTTTTTCGTTACGGATTGGGATTGAATTTCTAATGAGAATGAATCGTGTTCGATAACTTGGATTAGAGCAGAAGTTATGTTTAATCGAATACCTGTGTGGACGAATTTGAATTACGAATTTCATCGACCGATGTATTGACGATTCCTCTGTATATGTGAGAAATATCGAATGTCAAGGCCTTGATATAACGCGCAAGTGTTCGAACCTGGATTTTCCAGCTAAGTGGAATGTTTAAATTTTAATATTTTTATTGAATTATGATTTAATTATTAGTACTTCTTTACGAAAATTTGATATTACATTGATGGAACTAATACTGTGAGCCAGTACGCTGGATTTTGTTTTCTCTATCTTTGCGATAATGTGGTATTTAATTTTAATGATTAGTACTTGTCGAATGCGCGCTGACTCCGATACTATATATTATATCCTGAAGGTGATTAATGATTACTTAATTTTATATTTAATTCTCATTGTTTTTTTGATATATTTCCACGTACAATATATAACAATATAGTGTGCTGCGATGTAAACTCAGTGGTACCACAGAGGTGACTCAGAATTCGATCGCATTAGTGTTTAGATATAATTCGCTCAGAATATTATTGGAGTTCTGAATTTCCTATAGAAATCAAAATTATTAATTATTATAAGTGACTGTCTGTGAGACAGAGAATTTTATTATTTTCTTTTTAATTTGTTTTTATGTCAAATTCAATATAGTAATAATAATAAGAATAGTCTTTATTGACAACCATATATTAACATACATTGTTTACCTACAAAAAAAAAACATCTGGAAGTCAAAAGGCGAGCTTTGGATTCAATTTCATAAGCTATCTTATGAAAAGGATCCACTCTCGAATGATGATTCACTCTGCACACCTAACCCAAACTCAACGAGATTCTATATTCTATAAAATAGTTATAAACTAAGCGTAAATATACATATTTACATACAAACAAAAATAAGAGAAAAAAAAACCAACTAAATAAATAATATTAATTTTAAAGATCAAAAATAGACATTCAAACCAGTATTCACAATATTAATCCAGACCAAAGAATGGGTATGACGCAACATTAACGTTCTATATATATTATAATACTTAACTAATGAAAAGTACAATTGCCTCCCAACAACATATTTCGCAGTTTCTTTTTGAAAGTATCTTTATTTAATGATCGTAGATCTTGTGGGAGGGAATTGTAAAGTTTGAAAACTGAATATGAAAAGTATCTTTTGAAGAAAGTATACTTATGTTTTGGTGCCGAAATGTGAGAACGGAAGCGAGTATTGCTATTATGTATGTCACTATGAAATTCAAGTTTACTAAATAAGTATTTGGGTTTTTTTGAATTTATAACTGAGTGAAACAATGTGCAACTGTGAAGCAGTCTTCTATCTTTCATATTAAACTAGCTGTCTTCAATTTGTGTGATATTGGGTGACCCTTCCGAATTCCATATATTAATCTTAAGCAGGTGTTTTGCATTTTTTGAATTCTCATTGAATCGGTTTGTGTGAAGCCAAGGATTATGCAAAACATGCGCATAATTTAAATGGCTTAGAACAAGTAGATCACAAAGATATTTTTTTAAATCCACGGTTAGAAGACGTCGAATACAATATAGAGCTTTCAGATTAATAAACGCACATTTTAATTTTTTTGTTATATGTGTAGTAAGCCTCAGTTCACAATCCAAAGTAAGGTTTTTAACCTTCTCACAGAATTCTAACCCTTGGTTATTAATTTTAAGTTAAAAGTTCTTTTGTAGATACATTTTTCCGAGTTTTGGTTGGACCAAGTAATATAAATTAAGATTGTTCGGGATTAATTAATAAAGCTCGATAGACCGAATGTTCGTATAGTAACTGTAAATCCTCATTGTTCTATCTATTGCGGTATTTATACATTTGACGCGTTGAAGGAGAAATAGAGCTGGGTATCGTCGGCATAGAAATGCGAGTGGCAGCTTTTTATACATGTATATAAATCTGATGTATACAATGTGAACAATGTGGGTGATAATATAGAACCCTGTGGTACCCCACAAGTCAAAGGACGTTCTTTGGAACACGCCTGTCCAATTTTTACCAGTTGTATCCTATTTGTTAGAAAGCTTTTGACTAAATTCAATGAGTTACTTCCAAATCCTAAGTAATGTAACATCGCCAAAAGTAGGTGATGGTTGATTCGATCAAACGCTTTCGAATAGTCTAACAATATAAGCGCAGAAATTTCACCTTTATCTCTTGCGCGAATGATATCGTCCACTACATCTAGCACGGCAGTTGTGCAACTATAACCGAGCCTGACACCGGATTGTTTTTCCGGTAGGATGTTATTACTATCAATAAATTCTTTGATTCGTCTGTTTATCACTTTTTCAAGGATTTTTGATAGAGTTGGGAGACACTTATAGGTCTTAAGTGCGCAAATTCATTACATATTTCTTTTTTCGGCAGAGGATGAATTAGTGATTTCTTCCATATTTCAGGAAAATAATTTTGTTCGATGCAGCAGTTAATAATATTAGTTATAAAGGGCAAAATATGTGATTAGTGTTTTATTTAAATTATTTATACTTTTACTGGCGGATTTTATAGATCGTAAATTATGTAAAATATCAGTTTCACTAACAATCCTAAATTCAAACTCTGTCTCCATCCGTCTGGTATTTAATCTATAAAAGTCATTTAGCTGTTGACTAGTGACATGATTTAATATAGTATTCATTGAGGCTATCAGGTTTATTTAAAGAATTTGGTATACTTTTTTTAATAGGTTTGATTTAAATTTTTAAGCTCTTTCCATAGAGTTTTTTGGTCACCTTGTCTAATTCTAAATTGTAAGTATGCTTTTTTTCCCTTTCTATTGCAGACTTCACATTGTTCTTAATTGTTTAGGTATAGTATGGCCAATGATTTGGATCTTTAGATTTTTTATATTTTGACAGAGCTTTATCTCTTAAACGTTGCGTAAGAATTATTGTATCTGTTAACCACGAACCTTTTTTTTTAGTTACGCGGATTGTTTTCAGAGGCGCATGCTTGTCAAATATTGTAACGATTAATTCATTTAATCTATGAACTTTTAAAACAATATCGGGAATTTGAGTTATTGAATCGAATGGTAGACGTGTTAATTCATCTTTGAAAAGATCGTAATTAAAATGTTTACAGCATCGATATGTTTTGTAGTGCACATTTACCTTAGTGTTAGTGTTACCAACCGTGCAACCTTCCAAACAATGATCTGATAAGTGGTTGAAGTTGGTAACAAATACTTCAGAGAGTTTAATACCTTCAGAGCAAATCATGACATCCAACAGACTCATACTATTACTACTAATAGGCGTAGGTTCATATAGGACTCAAGTGATTTTATAAACCTGGTTGTTTCATTCTCGGAGTCGATCCCTGAATTATTTTCTACTGCATTGGTTCTTCCTTTTCCGGAATTCGACCTATGCCCGCGGTGAAGATAAAGCAAGTGGCGCCAGGCAAGGAAACATTTTCCAAGTTGGATTAGAGGTAATCGTATATCGACCCCTCCCTTCTCCACTGTTTCAAAGCTAGTCCGAAAGCCACCGCCGCATCTAGCAAATTATCAATAATTCAAGTGGTCCAATTCGTAAGGAATTGCAAAATTAATAAATCATGTTTAGGGCTGCTTCATAAATCACGCGTCACACGGAGATATTTACGTTAGAATACAAGCATGTTATCAAAAACTCAGCGTCACTAACGGACGTCAAAAACGTATCAAATTTAGTGTTAAATCTACACTGAAAACTGTTTCAAGCAACCTGTTTCACGAGAGTTTATTAACCAAGAAGCAAGAGGATCCAGAATATAACAATCACCCTGTATATTGCGTATGATATCGTGTCTGTACTAGTACTAGTCGAGTTATTTGCGACACTACTTGTTGAAGCTCCAGATTATTTTAAAAACAAATTTCCTTAAATTCAATATACCTACAAATATTTCCATTGACATACGAGTATTTATAATAAATATGTATACATAATTTAAGTACGCATATAGTACGACACCAAAATGTGAATCTCAAATATCTATCGCTGACGTTCACCTATATATGAATAAATGAATATAATCTGATTCAAGCAAAAGAGATTTGTATGTTAAAAGGCTTTTACATTATTTCCTAACAAACTTTTTAACTGCAATGTATTTCATTAGAAACTTAACTTTATAAAAATATTAAACTACAAAGCACAAAGCCATTAATTATTGCAATAATGAGCTTCCATCGCCGTATAACAAACATAACATCAACTAGTTTAATTAATGACGTCGTAACTAATTAATACTTTATCCTTTTTTTTAGAGTAACAAAATGGTGTTACATAAGCTTATATAAGTTTCCTACACTAAACGTATTTTTTTTCGCTGTCTCCTTTCTATTCATCAAATATGCTCCTAAAGAGCTATTTTTATCCGGTAATATGACAATATCATAAAATATACGCCATTATTCATTTTTCATCATATGAAAAGAAGAAGTGAAAAAGTGTATGTCGTATACTGATAAATTGTGGATCATTAGTAGTTGCTTGTCCAAAAACTTCTCAAATAATAAAAAAAGATATTCATCACACTGACTGTTGGACAACAAAATATGTAGTGAAACTTTTTGATGTAAAACTCCATACGTGATTACGATGGAACTATTATTTCGCAGAGAAAACTTTTTTAGAATGTTATATAACTGAGAGGATATTATTGTTGGTTATGAATTTGATTATGAAAATAGTACGGCAAATTTGTTAGAACATCACTTAGCCCATTACGAAAAACGTTGATAACGCTCAACAGAATTATTAACTTTTAGCGTATAGAGTAATACTGAAAGACACCTTTTAGCACTTCACCAAGACTTTCACTAAAGTATTGTGAGAATATAAAATGTCTCCAACGCTTAGTGCGCCAGAATGTTCTACTACTCCCAGGAGGTGTTCGAGAAAGAAGCCAACCATATATATACCAACGTATAATAGGGACAGACAATCAGTTATAAAGTGAAGAGTCAATAGATAGCGAACATTGTTGTAGCATATAAATAATAGTGAAATAAATAGTAGAAATAAATAGTGAAAATAAATATAGTTCGTTAATATTATTAGTTTGCTTAAGTGTTTATTCTAAGTGTAAATAAATTAGTTTTAATTAATTAGGTTGAAATCGCTTTAGCCCTGTGTTAGGGGTGGATACAACCGCTAAATTTTCAAATAGCAGTAGGGGTTGAGTGATACATCATTTTAAATAATTTTTTATCTGCTTTACAGCGATAGGTAACTTTTGATATTTGCCCCCATAATTCTCGAAAAAAGTGCGTTTAAAATGTTGTTAGGTAGTTGGAACCTATTTTTTTAGAATTATAATGCAATAATTTCAAAGAGGGTTTTGTGGCGTCATTGATAGTGCGTGAGCTTCGTATGCGGAAGGTTCGGGGTTCGAATCCCAGCTCTAGCAATACTTTTTTTTTCTAATTTTTGAATAAAGTAGTTAGTTTGTTACGTTAGTTTATTGGAAATTATGAATATAATACAATTATAATAATTATTAACATTCTGTTTCAGGTCATATATTTTTGATTATATTATATCGTGTCGAGAAAGTTTTGCACTGATGCAAACTACGAATCTTTGGATCAAAAGGTCGAACGATTATTTAAGCCGATGAGTGGTTTACCAACAATTATTTCAATTTAAATTTAAACAAAACACAGACAATGACTTTTTCTACAAATACCCGTTTGGTCAGAGGTGCTTCCATAAAACTGTTAGGCTATACTCTTGAGAGGCTGAGCTGGTGCGCACATATTGAGGTTCTGACGGGCAAACTGTCTTCTGGTCATCTTCTTCTTCATCATCCGCAGAATGAGGTTGATCCTTGGTAAAGAGACTTTATTAAACATATATTAAGAACTGATCATAGATAGATAGATAGATAATACTTTATTCGCTCAAAAACAAAAAACTGAAATTACAACTGTAACAATAAAAAAATACAACGTAATATTATTAATTACAGATACAGACCCTCATGGGTGTAGAGCTTATCCTAGTACAAAAAGAAAACTAAACCTTAAAATCTAAAATGAATTCCGGATACATAAACTTTAAATCAAATCAAATTACAATAGGTAATTACTTATAGGCCAACATTAGATACACCACAGTCATTATAAAACTCCTTCATGCTGTAATATGCTTTACCAATCAGATATCGCTTCAATGTCCCTGCGAGTATTTTTGTATTTGGCAAGGATCTGACACATTGAGGAAATCAGTTATACAGATCTGTAACAAAATAGAACCCGCCACTGCCAAGATTACAGATTACGCAATTCTAGAATGCATGGGTGGCAGATCGTTTTCTTTCCGAGAATTTTCAATGTCAAACATGCCCTTTTTTTTCTATCATATATATTCATAATAAGACGAAATATTCCCACAGATTGTGGACAGGATGCTATTTTTTGTAAACGTAAATACGAACGTACCCTAAAATATGGGGGGTCTAAAACTTATCGATGTTTTAAAATATTTTGTTTTTAAGATAAGAATGTTTATTACGTACTCTACAGATATTTATTGGGTAACAGTGTTGCCGATTTGCTCAAGCATTGCTTTCTCTAAACATTGTCGATACGTTTAGAAATTGTTTAAATTAAGGAATACGTTATGATCGATGGAATGTTGATATTAATTACTTGTTTTTTTTTTGCTTCCCAATGTCTGACTCTACCCAAGGGGGTAACAATAATAATAATAATAATATCAATAGTTATTGGGCAGTCTTTTTTTGAACTGAGTTAAAGGCTCTGGCTTTAATTATGAGTTATATCTTGTCACTAATATAGTTGCTATATTATGGCAAAATGTACTCGCATTTACAACGAGAGAAATATCTACATCACGTCGAATCATAGTTAGTATAAATTAAGTATCTTGAAGCAATTATACCAACTGAATTGAATCGTGAAATTATTATTCATAATTTCACAGAATTAAACCTCGTATCGCCATCTCTGGAGATACGCTTGAACCACATCGAATAACAGAAAATAGAAGTGCGACTAAAGAGTAGAAAATCAATAACTAGTGCTTTATTCTAACGCTGCGCAAGGGCTGCGCTCTGAAACTGGCGTCTTCGAATTCCTATTGGCTATCTCTTTTGAGGCATAATAGGGGAGGTAATCAGATTAACGTTCTGAAACAAAGTACCTCGTGAGTTCTTTTCAATTAAAAAGTCAGTTCTTGTTCGAGATCCAAGTAAGTCACTTCTAAATATATTTTCTTATAAGCTGTTTTAAGATTTATAATTTTTCTAAGTTAATTTTTCTGATATTCTTTTATTTTTATTTTACTTATTTTTTTTTGAGATTTTATTCAGAAGTCTATCAAAGCTGAATTATTGGTATAATTGCTTTAATTTTTATTTTAGTTTCGTATTATCTTTTTCTTTTGCTAATACAAAGTAACTGAAGACATTTAAGTGGAAATCAATGTAAATTATTCGTAATTACATCGATTTCCATTATGCTAAGTCTTTATTAAGATTAAATATTAGTTAAATAAGAGTTTTGTTCAATTAATCAATTGTTGATTATTCTATGTTTTAGTTTGTTTCTTTTTCTTGATTTTGTCTAGTTTTAATTTAGATTTTCTTTTAATAATTATTTCTTCTCTTTTATTCTTAATTTTAAATAAACATAAAGTTACCCCCTACAAAGAAATTGAGTTTTATTACGTGGGGAAACAAAATGAATAAGTCTTGAAACAGTAGTGTTAAACAATGTTGAAGTGTTGTGAACGACGCCAAAGTTGCTGTGACATCTAAAAAAAGGTTTGATTAGCTATTAGTTGTTTGTTTCTTTCATTTAATAATTTGATTCTGTTATTATTCTTTTGACTAACATAATTTGGTTCCGAGTCTTTACGCAACATCTAGATTAACGCTCGTTAAATATTATGTATTAAATTCGAACCTAGTGGTTATATTAATTATCTTATTAGGGTTTAGACGGGGTAATACTCTCTGCATTCATTATCCTATCTATATATAACTCCGGTTAATTAGTACTACTACAGATCTATAATACTGTGGTGGACATTTCTCTGGACATAGCTATAGTTACATTTCTGTGAAATTAAATCGTATCTTTTCGTCGTACTGTAATCATGTTTTCAGTTACAATTGTGAAACAAATCCTTATTGTTATACACAAACATTACTGACTAAATTACATATAAACTGTACAGTGTTAAAATTCCCTTTGAGGTAAATATATATATTGTTAGAAATCAGCCGATAGGCAATTATATTATTTATTATTTTGTTATGTTCATACGAAAGCCGCTGCCGGTCTAAGGGATGTTAAGTGACGACGTACAGACAAGAAATGCTGATAACTGGTTTTATCTTTTTGCATGTGGTTGTCTAGTAAGAAACCGATAACAATGGAATAGGAAAAATGCGTCGGCACTCTAATATTCTCTATGCTCCGGTTAACAGGCCGCTTTTATTTGTATTTTCGTTACATGTGAATATTAAGATATTATAATTACATGTTAATGGTTGTATAAGTGTGTTGTTGTATTATTAATTTCTAATATTTTCTAACAATATAAATATCAAAACACTTCAAAGCATTGTGCAATGCGCATTGTCCCACAGATCTAGATCCATCAATGTACTATTCAATTTTTCTTCCAAAGGAGGAACGATTCTGTACTCAACAAAAATAAATTACAATCCAATTAAAAAAAATAATTTAATCATTCCATTTGGCTGGAAAGTTCAGGACTGAGCACAATACCAACATCTTGATACTTGGCTTCTTCTAAATGTACAGGGGAACCAACATTACAAAAGAATCCTACAATTACCGTGACTACGTACAACACCATCAAATGAAGTTCACAATTCACTTGCCTCTCAACAGGTCTCGGGTAAAATTGCAATCCCATTCCGGAGAAACAAATATCAAAAAAAACCCTCTAGGAAAAAAGAAGTCCCACAGTTAACGAGGTTATTATAAGCCAATCGACACGAAAAGTACAATAACATACCTTCTGGAAGGGTAAACGCCATAAACCTTACCACACGCCCTTAGCAACGTAACTCACACCACAATCGTGCACTGCAAAATCCAAATGCAATACTATCGTGTGACGATTAAAATCGACAAAAAGGAACGACAACCGTCAAAGATAATTACTATCGTAAAGGGAACAACAAAAGGTCTGCGAGCAGAACACTACTGATCTTTTCCATAAAAGGAAATCACACAAATGTGATGGAAAGCAGATAACCTGCAAATATATTCGTAGTGAAAATAAGCATCGCGATAAAACAATAACAATGTCACAATTGGTCTCTCACGAACTCTAGTACTATGTTGTGTCACAGCCGGGAATAATAACAGTGTATAGTAAACTATACTACGGGTGGTTTTAGGAACAAGTCCAGGGAAATCCATGAAGAATCCCAGCATAATTATAGTATATTCCACACTCAAACCACAGTTTCATCGCAAAGGTACCACCGCCGTCGTACACAATCGGAATAAGGGCGTATGTTTCGAAACTTCCCCAAGAGTGCGGATCACGACATCGACCACTCAGAGACATATATTAATGCTCTGATGAAATGGAATGAGACAGGCATAAGTTGCACCAACCGTATTATGCAGCGGAAAGCCTCGTTCATTTGCCCTACAGTCATATTGTCCCAGGAAGCCCTTCACAGTGACAATCCTCACTCAAAAGCACACATTTACCCACGAGATAGTACCTTGTCGTCGAACAAATTAACTCAAAAATAACAAAACCAATAAATACACAACACAAGATACGATAGAAAGTGGTAAATGGAGCCACCAGTCGATTGCTCTAAATACGTAAACGGAAATAAAATACTGAATATATTAAGAAATAAATCGAATAATAAAATGGTACCACTAGCAGAGTACTATGTTCTGTCATAGCTGGGAATAATGATATTGTATAGAAACGGGTACTCTTCCAGGCGACACTGACATTGACCTCCTCGCAGACAATTCTTTCTGTGCAGCATAGGTAAAATTGCAGTAACAGCACCCAAACAAACCCTTGATACCGATGTACTGTATTCTAACGTTACGAAAACTTCGCAGAACAGATGATCGCCTGGTAAGCTTGGCAGGTTCCGGTACAGAGAACAAAACCAGCCTCAAAGTGCCCACACATTCAGTCCTCCAATAAACACAGCGTTAACCTTACTATAACGCGAAATACAAAAAAAAAAACATATTGAATTACGAAAACTACAATCAAGTCAAAAGGAAACCAGTAGAAACCCACAGAAAATCTGTATACGAGGTCCAAACAAAATAATATAGACCATAAAAAAAATTATACATAATCACTAATTACACGTTTTGTTGACTCTGGTAAAGGTCAAAGACGTATTGACGCATCGTAAATTATTAGAGAAACACAAAAAGCCGTAATAAGTACATTCATTCCAAAATAAGTAGGTGGTATAATTAATTATTGGATTATTTAATGAATATAATGATGTAAGGATAAATTAAATTAATTCATATAGGGTGAGTGTGAAATTTAATATTTAAGCGTACAATGTAATGGAAGTGGTGAAATTTGTACTAAAATATACTAGTAACGTCACAAATTCTTTAATTATTGTCATAGTACGAAAATAAACCGTAACAGCTATTACAATCATAGAAATAATTTTTATTGAATTTTTTGTATGTACCATGTTCAGTGAGTTGATCAACTAGTTAAAAATGCTCAGAAAAAATAACTTCTGAATAAGTCCTAAACCGGTGTTGTTTGTTAGGACCAAGAAGTGATGTAGTCCTCAGCTGTCAAATAAACTAAGTAAAGATAGGTACCGATAGTAGAAACAAAGATATTACTGAGTGAATGTCGAGCACATTGTTTTGTTTGAAAGTTTTTGTTGGATTTTGGAATCAATTTCTCTCATATTGAATATTGTGGTGGTATATCGTCGATTGAGTTATTACTTAACAAATCTTTGTGCCAGTTGTATTCCAGCCAACCACGATATCATAAAAACAACCATTAATTTCTGTTTTTGATAAATCCGTTATAGATTTAAAAGTAGGTGAAAGACATAATTCCCATAAACCTCATTTTGAAATCAAAAATAACACCATTAACCACAAAGCATCTGCGAAAACTGTAAAACAATGTTCTAGCGAGAGTCAATAATTTATTCATTCTTGCTTCTAAAAGAAACAACAACAAAAGTTGTTCAAGGAAAGTTGTAAAATAAAGTTAGTAGCTATCTCGCAAAGGTAAAATATAAATTAAATAACATCAAAGTTATTTTACAAACAAAACTGAGAATAGCTGTAAAATCACATTACTTGGCATTCGACGTTCGCGAAAATTAAAAGGATCATATTATTAGTAGACATGAGTGTAACAATATTATAATTATAAACAAGCTAGGAAATTATTTTTGCCTGCATAGAAGTGTTCTTCAATTGCTATTAAATAATGAAATAATATTAACAGGTATGTATATTATGTATAATGAGTGTTATTACATGGGATTAATGTACATATGAAACTACACTGTGGAACAATCTGAAAATCAGGTGTAGTACCTAATTAGGTCTACGGGGCCAATTCGGCTAAAATGTTTTGAAGAATCTATTACAATCTAGGACAAAAACAAAAAATAGAGGCCTTTAACGCGACCTGTTCAAAGAATATAGCCATTAGAAATAAAAAGTAGTAATACTGTTAGAATACACACTGTATATTGTAATACACACTGTATATTGTATTATGTGACATTATATTTAACATGTTGTATAAGTTGTCAATAAATTATTCTAAACAGTCAATATCAGTAACTTAACTTTACTGCAAATAAGCACTCTGCTAATAGGTTATGGGCCTACAAAATGATTTTAAAATGTTGAACGTTTAGTTTAAAAAGTAAAAAGTGTGAATTTAGTAAAATTTGAAGAAAAAAAACTTTAAAATTTAAATAAAAAAAAATTTGACAGTTCCGATCAAAAAGTGACAAATTTTTTTTCTGAAAAATGACGACTACTGAAGAATTACAACAACAAATTGAGGATTTAAGAAGACAACTTGAAGGTAGGAACACAAATAAGTCCACTATAATTAGTACATCAGTTGGCGGTTTATCTGAACTTAAACATTTAGAAGGAAATACTAATTATACTGAATGGAAATTTTGGATGAAAAATTTTCTTACTGATGCTGGACTCTGGTGTTGTGTTGAACCAAAACCTAATCAAGAAGTAAATCCTGAATTAGATCAACGTGCTCTTGCAAAAATTAATCTTTCTCTTAAACCGAATGCTGCGTCAGAAACGAGAAAAGCAAAAACTTCAGCCGAAGCTTGGTTAAATTTACAAAGAGCGTATGAGGATTCTGGAATCGTAAGGTTAGTTGGATTATATTCAAGTTTATTTAGAACAAAATTTGAAACGTGTTCATCTATGCAAGCTTATGTAAGTGGTATAATAAAAATTGCCGAACAGCTAGAAAATATAGGCGAACCCTTTAAAGATCATATTGTTGGTGGGATTATTTTAGGCGGTTTACCAAATGAATACAGACCTCTAATCATGGGTATACAAGGCTCTAAACAGACCACAACGACAGAATTTGTTAAAAATTTATTACTTCAAGAAAATATTCAAAATTTAAGTAATAATCAGAAAACAAATTCAGAAGAAGCGGCATTTTCAGGAAAATATCGATATGGTAAGAAAACTCATAGCAAATTTAAGGGTCCACGCTGTTACAATTGCAATGAATATAATCATAAAGCGAATGTTTGTCCAAAACCAAAAAGAAAGCCTGAAGCAAACTTTGCTATGGCGTGTGAAGACTTACAGTCAAAGAAAGACCAATGGTACATTGATTCTGGTGCCACAGCTCATTTTACTCATAGTAAAAATTTTATTCAAAATTTTCAATACATTAGTGACAGAGAATTGGCTGTCGCAAATGGAGAAAATTTGAAATGTGTTGGTCAAGGCGAAGTAGAAATTAGTTTACCGAAGACGCGGATTGCTACAATTAAAGATGTTATACTAGCTCCTGAAATAAAGCTAAATTTACTGTCAGTGAGCAAAATTGTAAGCACAGGAAAAACTGTAATTTTTGACAAGAAAAATGGTTGTCGAATTTCTGAGAAAAATATTTACTTGAAGCAAGAAGATATTTTAGCAACAGGCACTGAATTAAATGGAATGTATCAGCTAAATCAGTCTATACTTCAAGCAAATTCCGCGAATAATAAGAACTACAACTTATGGCATCGTCGTCTTGGACATTTAAATCCAGCAAGTATGAAAATATTACGAAATCTAGTAACGGGTCTTCAATTTACTGATTTAAATGCGGAAAACAATCGATGTAAAGTATGTGTTCAAGGAAAATTAAGCAGATCACCATTCAGAAGCAGTGAAAATAATCGTTCCAGTTGTTTACTTGAATTGGTTCACTCCGATTTGTGTGGTCCAATGCAAACAAATTCACTAGGTAGGGCAAAATATTTTTTTACTTTCACTGATGATTTTTCAAGAATGACATTTGTTTATATGCTTAAATCAAAAGATGAATTCGCAGATAAATTTTTAGAATACAGACATTTTGTAGAAAATCAAACTGGTCATCGTATCAAGTGCATCAGAACAGACAATTGCACTGAATATGTGAACAATAGATTTTCGAGTATCCTAAAAAAGTACGGAATACATCATCAGAAAACTGTACCATATTCACCTCAGCAGAACGGAGTAGCTGAAAGACTCAACAGAACGTTAGTCGAATATGCACGAACCATGTTAATTGAGTCATCACTACCTACTGAGTTTTGGGCAGAAGCGATAAATACGGCCGTCTACTTGAAAAACAGAGCCCCTACAAAAGCACTGAGAAATTCTACACCTGAAGAAATCTGGTCAAAAAAGAAACCAACCGTCTCATACTTTCATGTGTTTGGTTGTAAAGCACTGATACATATACCTACAGAAAATCGCAAGAAATTTGATAGTAAAGCAGAAGAATATATTTTCGTTGGGTACAGCGAATGTTCGAAAGGCTTCAGATTTATCCATCCAAAAACAAAGAAACTGAAAATTTCCAGAGACGCGACGTTTTATGAAGATGAGTATGTATTTCAAACAAAAGACGATCCTGGTATTTCTTCGCAGCCAAATATTGATAAATTGTTCCCAGAGGAAGTTCAACACTATTTAGAAGTTATCGAAAATACTGTTGAAGGGGGGAGAGAACAACAGCAACAATATCCTGAGGCAGAAGAAATAGAAATCGAAGAAAGCCAACCAGAACATGATATCAAAAGTGTAGAAGAGACAGAAACAAATGAAGAGTTACAAGAAAGTGAACACCGCAGGACAACTCTAATTTCTAAGCCGAACAGAAATATTTTTAATGAGAATTTTGTCTGTGAAGCATCTTTAAATATGCTAGAACCTAAAAATTCTGAGGAAGCTATTGGGAGCATAATGTCTGCTGCACAGTGTACTAGATCAGACATTTCATATGCAGTGGGGGTTTTATCAAGATTTGTGAAGCAATTAGGACTGTGTAGTAATATCACATAAAGTGGGGGTGTTAAAATACACACTGTATATTGTAATACACACTGTATATTGTATTATGTGACATTATATTTAATATGTTGTATAAGTTGTCAATAAATTATTCTAAACAGTCAATATCAGTACCTTAACTTTACTGCAAATAAGCACTCTGCTAATAAATACGAACGAAAAGACAGACGAACACGTCGTACCAACGCGCGCAGATAACCTACCTGCAATAGGCAAAGACGACAACGGGATATTGCGATTTAGATATGAAATAATAATCAAGTCTGTCAAATCCTGGGCCGGAATATGTTTGAAATTATAAGTCTTTTGTATATTTTAATAATTATGGTCAAAGTTTAAAAAAGTAAAGAGTCTGTCACAAAAACTATTAATTTGTTAAAAAAGTACCTAATTCTTATTTTGAGTTATAACACTTGTAGTAAACTATGAATATAAATAAGTTTGAATTATTTTATTTATTTATTACATACAGCTGCATCGCTGATGCAGATTGTCCTGGTCTATGATGCTGAATGCAGCAAATTTTCCTAAAACGAATCTAATCAATATCGACATTTGGGCCATCCCCTCTTGTCAAGTATACAAACCTTTATTCTCCTATAGCCTGGAATTTCTAAAGAGAGAAGTTGACGCAGAATTCCTATTATAAAATTGATAGCGTAAGAATATCTCTCTACGTTCTGACGACGAATACCGAGTATGCCAATTATCGCACAGGTTTAAAGTTATGAACAATAATTTATGTAAATTTCATCTCCGAGCATAAGATGTCGCATACTGATTTGTGGGATTCGGCAATATTAAATAAGATTATTTAATATATAATTTGATATATATAATTATATATTATAATTTATTGCAAAAAACACAACAGTCTTAAACACAAATTACAAGTTGGACACCAAACTACTAAGTAAAAATTTTTGCGGAGTATTTTTAGCACACGTATTATTTATGCATTTTCGTCTTTGATATGAGAATCGCCGGAAAAACTCCATTGTTTTGACTGATGTGATATTTCAAATATGTAGAGGTGGACCAACACACGGTTACGTTGCGCACAAAGAAGTTCGTCGATCTGCGCGTCAACAGGGATAAACATACGTTTCTGTTTGTTATCCTCAACCATCAAACGCGATACTCATCGTGTCCACAGTTTTCTTTACAAGAATTGTCTCTCAGAGCTTGGTTAGTTCCTAGCAAATAACACCAGCCTGCGTTATCTACTTCAGTTTTTGGTTTATAGTAAATGTGTAGAAATATTATCTGGAGACCTGTATTGTGCCAAAAAAAAATCAAAATTAATTATTTATTCAAAAACAGTTTAAAAGATAAAATACAACAATCAAATGAAAATCAAATCAAAACATGCTTTATTGTTGTAAATACATAGTACTCGTATTTGTAAACAAAGCTCAAAAAAAATGTTATCCTATGCTAACAATAATCATACAATAAAAATCACAGTAATTACAATGGTCAGAACAAACAAACGCATAACAAAGCCAATACACAATTAAAATTATCAAGAGGAAAATATGCTAGCCTTGCAATTTCCACTCCAAGTTCATTGGCTATAACTCTAACGGCGTAACACCCTCTGGCTAGTTTCTGTCTTAAGGCCAATATATGGTCATGAAATTTTAACTTATTGTCTATCACTAGTCCAAGAAATTTGTTAGAGTTATCCAATGGTTCATCCCGAATACTCATCTGCTCTGGACACAAATACTTAAAGCATACTAATTTAGATTTGCTTACATTTAGGGACAGAAGGTTTGAGTCACACCACCTCTTAATCACCACCAGGTCCTCTGTTACTATTGTTGTCAATGAAGCAGGGTCTTTATGAGACCATAAAATAGTAGTATAGTCAGCAAATACTGTGAATTGACCTCTTATTGCAAGAGATGAAATGTCGTTTATGTAGATTAGGAATAAAATGGGACCAAGGACAGAGCCCTGTGGAACCCCGTGGGGTATGAGGCATTCGTCAGAGTAAATACCCATCGACCCAACAATCTGCTTTCTATTCGTTAGGAATGATCTGAACCAATGCAAAGAGATACCTCGGAAGCCATACCTAAAAAGCTTGCCAAGGAGGATATCATGATTCACGCAGTCGAATGCTTTGCTAATGTCACAAAACACGGCCGCGGCCACATCACCACCATTCAAGCTCAAATAGAGTCTCTCCAGAAAGGAAAACAGCGCATCACTCGTGCTCACACCTTCCCGAAAGCCAAACTGGGACTCACTTAAAATGCCATGCACAGTTAGAAAGTTGATCATTCTTTTTCTAACTAACATTTCCAAAATTTTAGACAGGAATGGTAAGAGTGCTATAGGACGGTAGTTTGTTGGATCGTTTAGGTTGCCGCCTTCTACAGGGTGGTCCAACTTTTACCTGCATACATTTCAGAATTGATAGATAATCGACAAATAATGTGAGTTTGGTTAATAAACTATGTACGAAAAATTCTTCGTTACAAAGTTACAGGGTGTTGAAATTTAAGAAAAAAATTCGAATTTTATTAATATCTTTATAACCAATTGAGATATTTCAATGAAATTTGGTACGTGTAGATAGCTAATCTAGCTTAATTTTGCCATGTAATAATATTATTTTTATTTCCATCAGTGGCGTGCGTACGGCTACCGATTGCGATATTTTGAATGAAAAAACAGATACGCCACTGGTTTTTCTCAAAATAAAAATTATATCTGCAATCCTTATTCAATTTAAAAGAAAAAAGTACTCTTGGCTTTTTTTCGTTTGACGCAACATTTTTGAGTAAAAAAATAAAAATCGTCTAAATCAAATTCTTAGGTCACTTCATAAAGATGGTAGAAAGGCTTACCATTTTAGGCCTGTGCAAGATTTGTTGCCTCAGGACTGAGGACTATGTTAAAACGCGTAACTGCATTGCAATTGGTTATTGAATAAAGTTCAAGTATATGGAGATTTCCTGCAAAAGGTTTGCTGGACTGATGAAGCTTCATTTACAAGTACTGGTATAACGAATTACCACAACTTTCATATTTGGTCACAACACAATCCATACGAAGTGCGAGCGAGAAAGTTGCAACACTAATTCAGTGTCAACGTGTGGCTAGGAGTAATATCCAATAATCTCCTCGGACCATTCTTTTTACCAGCTAGGGTCTTAGCACAATTGTTTTTAGACTTTGTACAGAATAATGATTATGATTTGTACAGAATAATGATTATGATAATAAATGATTTAATGGATGACGTGCCACTTCATTTACGTGCAAATGGATGGTTTCAAATGGATGGAGCACCAGCACATTTCGGGCGGAATGTGAGAAACTGGATAACAGAGCATTACGGAAATCAAAGGATTGGCCGTTTCTCTGGAGAAGTCCAAAATAATCATGAGGGATCTATATCTTGGACCCAAGGTCGCCTGACCTGACTCCACTTGATTTCTTTATTGGGGGCTACCTAAAAGAAAAAGTGTATAGGGTGCCGGTCAGAAACCGCGAAGAATTAGTCTTAAAAATTCAAGAAGCAGCAATTAAGAGCATCAGCAGAAGATGTCAATTATGTATTGACAATGACGGTAGTCATTTTGGACAGTTTCTGTAAAACAAACTGTAAAATCTGTTAAAACGTGTAATGAGATGTTATTTTTATGTTGGTTTTCAATACATTTGATTTAGACGATTTTTATTTTTTTAATCGAAAATGTTGCGTCAAACGAAAAAAAGCCAAGAGTACTTTTTTCTTTTAAATTGAATAAGGATTGCAGATATAATTTTTATTTTGAGAAAAACCAGTGGCGTATCTGTTTTTTCATTCAAAATATTGCAATCGGTAGCCGTACGCACGCCACTGATTTAAATAAAAATAATATTATTACGTAGCAAAATTCAGCTAGATTAGCTCTCTACACGTACCATTCATTTAAATATCTCAATTGGTTATAAAGTTATTGACAAAAATTCGAATTTTTTTCTTAAATTTCAACACCCTGTAACTTTGTAACGAAGAATTTTTCGTACATAGTTTATTAACCAAACTCACATTATTTATCGATTATCTATCGATTCTGAAATTTATGCAGGTAAAAGTTGGACCACCCTGTATAGGGGCTTCACAAGAGAAACTTTAAGACTTGATGGAAATATTCCAGTCTCGAAGGTGACATTTATGGCATACGCCAGGAATGAGAGACTCTCATCGGGCAAACATTGAAAAATTCTAATTGATAATCCTTCAATACCGCATGTTTGCTTGTTCTTGGCGTCTTGTAAAATTTCTCTGATTTCATGAGGATCCGTCGGAGCAAAGTAGAATGAGTCCTTAACCGATACATGCTGTATGAAAGACAATGGATCTGTATGAGATATATTGGTATAGAGGTATAGCTCTGTGTTAAAGATCTTTTTCTCTTTAATGCGGGGTTTAACAGTTTCCTTCAAACCCTTGTAGCGCTCATCCAAATCACGACTGTACACAATTTCCCTAAGCTAGTCTTATTTTATTATACTGATGTTGAAGATCATCCGAAAAGACAATGTTATTTTTTTTCTGTTATTAACAGTTGTTCCAGATGTTTTTAAAGTAATATTAACATCTTTTTTTTTGGATATCTTTCTTGGGTTTTTGGTTCGCATTAACAAACAATGGTGAGATAAAAATTTTTTATTATTATTTTTGAAGACTGACGAAAAAAAAAAACCTGAAGAAAACAAAAACTATTTTGTCGAAACGTCGTAAAGGAAATACAAATTTTTTATCTCACCATTGTTTGTTAATGCGAACCAAAAACCCAAGAAAGATATCCAAAAAATTATAAATATATGGTTCAAGAAAATTAAGAGGAAAAAAAATATTAACATCATTAAATATGTGCACAAAACTCTTTAAGTCCTGGTTGAATCTCCTTAAAATTAGACGAAACATCTCCAATATGTTATGGAACCCCTGTATGGAGGAGCCACGAATCAACGCAGGTGAATTATTAGCGCCATCATACTGTTCATCGATAAGTTGGTATCGGCACAACTGGATCCACAGAAAATCCTATCATTAAAACACTCACCACCCCGATCTATATTAAAATCTCCATGTTTATAATGATTTTAACAAATTCGAGATGTAATTGACAAGAAAATCAATCTATAGAGCCAGATGTAGGGCGACATATTGTAACAATATAAGTATAATAAAGTATTTTTAAACGCTATTGCGCTGCACCCAAAATCCCCTTTTTATACATAACTAGTGTTGCTCTATTTCTGAACACGATGATTCATTTTTGTTTAAGGAAGCAAAATGACAAGATTAGATTCATAATTCCTATGTATTTTCACCTGTTAACATGGTGTTGTATAAAATTACACTATTCTACATACAGGGTGGTCCAACGAAAAGTTTGCACCTAGCTTTTCTCTTTTTTTTGTAGTCGAATGCGAAAATGCTCGGACACGTCGATTTTGCTTTTGAGGGGGACACATTTTAAACATATTTTTCGATCTGCGCCTTTAACCCCCTAGCGGGGGTGAGTAACAACCCTAAAATTTTAAATGGAAAGAGGGGTCTAATGACATATCATTTGAAAGGACACAAAATTGTCTTTCTAATGATACCCTATTTGTCGAATTTTACTAAAACAGTTAATACGAAAACGACTTTAAAGACATTAAGCCGATAATTTTGGTATTAATGAGAAATACAAATAAGTTTTAATTATTGCGAGTGAAAACACCTGCAATCGTTAGTACATTCCAATGTTTGTTAGTTTTAACATTGCTTTGTAAAAAAAGTAAACAAGCTGTTAAATTGATTTATTAAAACGTTACATTAACAAATGTTGAAAATGTGACCCATTTGATTCCATACAATAATACAGATTTTGTTCAAATCTATTTCTAACATTTTGTAGCATATCAGGTGTTATGTTTCTGCACTCTTCTGTAATGCGTTGGCGAAGATCTTCTATGGACTCGGGCTTCGTGGCAAAACATTTATTTTTTAAGTGCCCCCAAAGAAAAAAGTCTAAAGGCGATAAATCCGGTGACCTGGCAGGCCATTCAATTGGGCCCCTCCTTCCAATCCACCGTCCAGGGAACCGGTCATCTAAGAACTGTCTTACAGGAGCCACATAGTGCGGAGGTGCTCCATCTTGCTGGAAATAAAGCCGATCAGCAGTATGATTTTGGTCATCTTCTATTATTTGTGTTATTAAAGGATCAATTGTGTCTTCAAGCATGTTTAGGTACACTTCACCAGTTAAATTTCCAGGAATAAAAAGTGGTCCTATAGGACCACTTTTTATTCCGTGAGGTTCATACCCAGTATCCTCAAAAAATAAACGTCTGGTGTGGCATATTAGGAAATCATATTATAATATGATTTCCTAATATGCCACACCAGACGTTTATTTTTTGAGGATACTGGGTATGAACCTCACGGAATAAATGTGGGTTACTGTCATCCCAGTAACGGCAATTGTGCCTATTTACAGCTCCATTCAAATAAAATGTGCATTCGTCGGAAAAACAAATGTTAAATAATAATTGCGGATCTTCAATTAAACGCTGGCTCATTGCTTCACAAAATTGCAGCCTTCTATCAGGATCATCCTCATTTAGTTCCTGTACTAATTTGATTTTGTACGGATGAAATTTGTACGCTTTTAAAATTCGTATTATGGACGAACGGGAGACACCTGAGGCTTCAGCTAGTTGACGGGTACTTTGACTATGATCCATTTCAACATGCCCTAAAACAGCGACTTCCACAGCTTCATTTCTGATCGGTTTCTGCGGCTGGTGTTTTACATTACAGACAGATCCGGTATCTACAAACTTTTTAACTAACTTGCCAACGTACACATCATTCACATTTTTATCGGGATGTCTCTCATTAAATAAGCGAGCCGTAAGTCTAGCACTACTATTATTTTGAAAATAAAGTTTAACAATTTCAACTCGTTCTAGAATGGAATAAATCATTTTGTACGGTAAAAGTAAAATAACTTGAGAAGCAACCAAACTGAATCAATGAAAAGACTAAAATAAACGGTGTAAATTCTTTTCCTACACGTATCTGCAGTTTTTATTTCAACAAAAAACGCAAACGATTAGTGAGGAATTTAGTTCTGATAAATAAGATAGTGTTTTTGAAATCCCGTTTTTCTTCAAAGTAAATAATTTAGAAATGATTGTAGTTGTTTTCAGTCGTAATAATTAAAACTTATTTGTATTTCTCATTAATACCAAAATTATCGGCTTAATGTCTTTAAAGTCGTTTTCGTATTAACTGTTTTAGTAAAATTCGACAAATAGGGTATCATTAGAAAGACAATTTTGTGTCCTTTCAAATGATATGTCATTAGACCCCTCTTTCCATTTAAAATTTTAGGGTTGTTACTCACCCCCGCTAGGGGGTTAAAGGCGCAGATCGAAAAATATGTTTAAAATGTGTCCCCCTCAAAAGCAAAATCGACGTGTCCGAGCATTTTCGCATTCGACTACAAAAAAAAGAGAAAAGCTAGGTGCAAACTTTTCGTTGGACCACCCTGTATGTATTACATTTAACTAACCCATTTTGGTATATAACTTGTTTTACCGAAACTAGTGCTACTAATGTACAGGTATACAAGTTTAGTTAACAGGAAATTTGATAGTGTACCCTGATACTACAAGTTACAATAATATCTTGTTATACTGTAGGTATATAATATGTATATGTATGTTACTATATGTATGTACGTGCATATATCTTCGTATTCTTACAAGACAGGGCTGTATCAGCATAATAACTTTCAATTCCTCTCAAATGTGTAATAGTAACTATTTAAATGTATATGCTCAATATCATAATCGGTAAAGTCAATAATAAAAACAAATATTACAAATTTTTCTGTACCCATAATATGTTTTTTTTTGGTGCGGTTATATGTTGGGACACGATAAAAGCAGATTGATTATTTATTTCTTTCCTGATGGTAAAAGTGGTATCAAAATGTATATATACGGGAGAAGAAGAAAAGTTTATTACTGATGAGGCAGTAAGAAATAGAATGTCACATAATATTAAATCTAAGAGTTAAAATATATTACTTATTAATGATTAACTTCCTTATACAATCCTAAAACGATACGAGGAAATAAGCAAAACGATATCAGCAAAAAGTAGAAAAGATACCAAGCAGATAAAAACTAACAATGAAGTAGCAAAAACTAGTAGCACTCTGAATGTCAGTGGCGGGGCATTTTCTCTTAATTCAAGAGTAACTGAATGTGACAATTCTAACGACGACGATGTTTTTAAACCAAAGAAAGCCATTACTCGATCTCCTGTTCGTCACCAACCTCAAGCTATATTTAATAAAGCTGAGAACGATGACAAAAATGGAAAAAGAGTTAGATCTGACAGCACTCCAGAAAAAGATCGAAATAATAAAAGACCAAAGGATATTAATACAGTTAATCCAGATCAAATTAATATCAGTGCATTGAGTGGCAAAGAGGAGAATGTTTCAGTACATCCAAATGGGAATAACATGATTGAATCAGTAATAAAAGCCATTGAAAACATAGAATTGGAATTAAATGGCGATAACCGTTTAAATAAGGACAGTCAAGACCATATAAGACGGGCAACTACTGATATCTTAAAGGTTATGACAAAAATGGCTTATCAAATGGGGGCATTAGAAAAGGAAAATCAAATTTTCAAAGAACAGGCGAACCACAAAAATAAAACCTATGCTTTTGTCACCTCGCAGCCCAATAGGGACATACAAAATAATAAAAATAAACCTCCAGAAAACCCACTATGGAAAACTCCACCAACAAATAATAAGCTGGAAACCATGATTCGAGTTTCAAATATTAATGACTCAAAGAAAGTTATGGCTAAATTAAAAGATGACATAAAAGGTCATGATGTAGATGGAAATTTCAAAAACGTAAGATCTATAAAAAGTGGAGCTGTAATCGTAGAAAGTCATACAAAAAGCCAACAAGAGAAACTGAAACAAGTTCTACAAGGTAAAGATAATGTTACTATAAAAGAATTGAAAAAAACGGAACCCATGTTTATGATAACAGGAATAGAAGTTGGATATAGTGACACCGATTTTATAGATGAGCTCTTTCGACAAAATCCTGACGCCGCAAGTTTGCTAGAAAGCACAGATAAAAGAAACATTGAAGTCGTTGCAAAGCGCAAATGTAGAAATCCCATGAAGGAAAACTGGATACTTAGATCAACTCCACAATTAGCAAAATGGTTCTTAAAAAAGAATATAATTAATTTCGATCTAACTACAAAATATGTGCAGGAATACGTATCCCTTGCTATTTGCTTTAAATGCTGTGTCTTTGGGCATGTTGCCAAATACTGCCAAAATAAAGAGTGTTGCCATAAATGTGGAGGTGAACACTCTGGGAAGGAGTGTCAGGAAATTGAATTAATGTGTCCAAATTGTAAGATGATGCGATATACAGAAATTAATCATTCTGCCAGAGACAAAAACTGTCCTATTTTTCAAAAGAAATTAGAAAGAACCAGACTTTTTGTCAACTATGAGTCAAAAGAAGATTTTTTAGTCTAAGTGTTCGTACATCAGAACCTCGGAGAAGACCTAAAAATATAAAAGATCAAAGTAGTAGCAAAATAAGTGTGATACATCAAAACGTGCAGTCCATAGGTAATTCAATAAACTTGCTTAATAGCTTCCTGCAAGACCACAATGATTGCGTTGCAATGTGTTTAACGGAACACTGGAAAACACAACAACAACTGGTAAATTATCAAATAGAAGGGTATCGTTTAGCGTCAAATTTCTGTCGATCACAGGAAAATAGGCATGGTGGAAGTGTAATCTACGTCAATGAAGATATAAGATACAAAGTGAAAAGTGATGTAAATAAACTAGGTGTGGAAGATCATTGTGAATGTTGTGGATGTGAAATATTTGTACATAATAGTAAGTTACTTGTTGTATCAGTATACAGACCTCCAAATGGAGATATTAATATATTTCTCGATAAGATTGAAAAAATACTTCGTGTTAGTAAACTAGAACAGATTGTAATTGCAGGAGATTTCAATTTAGACTTAATATCTGGTGGCAGATATGTAAATGCATTCTTGTCTCTTATAAATTCTTTTAATGTAATACACACAATCAGTGAATATACACGTATAACCGAATTTAGCCGTACATGCATTGACAATATTCTAACAAACGTACATTGTAATAGTTTCTTGTCTGAAATTTTGCACACACACATATCTGACCACACGGCACAAAAGATTACTATAAAAAATAACACGAAACACAATTTATATTACAAAAAACGTAATGTCAATGATGTAAATATTAGTAAGTACAAAACTAAATTGTCTAAATTATGTTGGGATAATATATTTCTAATAGACAGTACATTAGTTGATGAACAGTGGAACATGTTTACAAAATTATTATTAACACATTTCAATGACTGTTTTATGGTAAAAACATATCCAGAAAGAAACTTACAAAAAAGTAAATATAAAAAAAAAACCACAGAAGTTGTTCAATGTAAGAATGAGTTGGATGCACTGTATATTATGAGAACTGTAAATAATCATTATAAGGACCTCTATAGTAATAAAAAGAAAGAATATGATTTATTGCTCTTAAACTGTAAGAAAAAAGCCTATGCTAATACAATAAAATTCTCTGATAATAAAATGAAAAGCACCTGGAAAATAGTAAATGAAATTACAGGCAAATCTAGTAAAAACGATATTAAAATAGAAGGTGACAAAGAATCTGTTGCAAATAGTTTTAATGACTATCTAATCAAATCTGTGTCAAATCTTTTAAATGATTTAAGAACTATCCCGTTTAATTGTAAAATTGAGCGAAATGTAGAATCCATTAACATTGATCCTGTAGATACACATGAAGTATTACGTACAGTCAGTAACCTTAAGAATAAGTCCAGCAGTGGATATGATGAAGTCTCTGCAAAATTAATAAAATGTGTAATACCTGAAATTTGTAAACCATTAGTTCACATAATAAACAACTCTCTTAAATATGGCATATTTCCACAGCATCTTAAATTGGCCCAAGTTGTGCCAATATTTAAAAAGGGAGATAATTCAAAAATTGAAAATTATCGGCCAATAAGCCTTCTGTCCTCTTTTTCAAAAATTTTTGAACGTATAATGTGTAACAGAATTATGGACTTTTTTGTAACAAATAATTTGTTGAGGTATTCACAACATGGGTACATCAAAGGCAAATCGACCCAGTCAGCTGTTTTTGAGTTTACAAATCAAATTGTTTCATCTATGGAGGAAGGAAATATATCTTTGGGATTATTTTTGGATCTATCTAAGGCTTATGACACTGTAAATCATCAGATTCTATATGAGAAATTGGAATTGTACGGTATACGGGGGCTAGCGTTAAAGTGGATAAAGTCGTATTTAACGGATAGGCAACAACAAGTAGTTATCGGAGGGCATCATAATCGGGCTTTCTCTAAAATAACTAAAATAAACGTTGGTATTGCTCAAGGGAGTGTCATAGGGCCGATTTTATTTGTTATATACCTGAATGACTTTGCAGATGTAATTGAGGGGGGAAACAAAAATATTAATATTGTAACTTATGCCGATGACTCAAGCCTACTTATTACAGCTAAAACATTACACAGCACATTGGAGATTGCAGAGACGTTATTGAAAAACACTCAGGATTGGTTTACACGAAATAAATTGGTTTTAAACAACGACAAAACTCAAACAATATTATTCAAAACAAAAAGAAAATTAATTGATCGGCAAGAAAGCGTGGTTGTGGGTGATTCTACATTTAACTTAAGAAAGAGTGCTAAAATCTTGGGAATAATTCTTGATGATAACTTAACATGGGATGAGCATATTTGTCACGTTGAAAGAAAACTGAATGCTGTTTGTTACAGTTTTAGAGTGATGTGCAAATTCATAGACCTTAAAACGAGACTTATGATTTATCATTCCAACTTTGAGACACAGATACGATATGGGATCATACTTTTCGGAAAGGGTAAAGACATTTACAAATTACTCATATGTCAGAAAAGAATTCTAAGAATCATTCTTAACTTAGATATAAGAGAATCATGTAGGGGGAAATTTAAGGCAAACAAGTTGTTAACTATCACAGGCATATACATACAGGAATGTATTATATTTCTTTATAAGAATCGAACATTGTTCGCCCAAAATAGTGGACAAACGTCATACCCAACTAGGACATGTAATTACACATATCCTAGGCATAGACTTTCTATAACTGAGATGAATACTTACTACAATTGTATTAAATATTATAACAATTTACCAAATCATATACAGTCAATCCAAAATCTCAGAGTATTTAAGAAAGAATTATTTAAGTACCTGGTAAATATAGAGCCATACAGTGTTGCAGAGTATGTAAATCATAGTGTAAGATAATTGTTACAAAGGTGTTTGTATTTTTTTTTATTGTATGGTCTATATGACGTTATTTCGTTTTATGTTTGTACATAATATTGAAATAAAGATTTGTTATTATTATTATTATTATTATTAAAAACCCAAAAGTTGGGATACTTTTCCTATCATTAGCAATTAAGTTAAAACAACACTCATATATCAAATTCGAATTCGGGCCATAGTGGGGAAAAGTGATAATCGTTAATTTAAAAATAAATTTTGTCCAACATTTCTACAACGGACTTATTGATTATTCCCATAATGGTCCTTGATCCTCAGTTAAAGTCTAAGCATCGGCATCGTAGCGTACGATTTTTGGCAATTATTTGCTGTGATCTCCGATATATGTTGGTATTTAGTTGCAATATTTAAAGGTACGATTTTATCGACAAATTTTTTACAGTATATGTGTTTTTTATCATTTATACGAAATATCCATACAATTTCGCTATATTAATTAGACATAGTTAAACGTTTATTGCGGTGTCTTTAATTAATATAGAGATTTTTAAAAATAAATATACAAATGGGGTAAAGTGACAACAAAGTGTCGTTTCACTTTGCCCCGTACATATACAATATGGGACAAAGTAAACTAATATCGGTTTCCTTTAACTTTCCCGCACAGGGAAAGTATTGTGAATGCGCTAAAAATTTGAAATAAAGACGGATATAACCAATTTGAAGTTCCCTGAGACGATTTCCAGATGGAAGTCTGTTTTAACTGTGATAGGGGTGGACACAACCGATAAATGTTCAAATAGCAGTACGAGTCGAGTTATACATCATTTAAAAAAAAATTTTGTCTGCTTTACAGTAGTGATAGATCACTTTTGATATTTGCCTCCATAATTCTCGAGAAAATTGCGTTTAAAATTTCACCACTTAGGGTTTTTTTTTAGTGTAAATCATGATACGAAAGTAAGTATAGAAGAATATTCAAGACAACAATGGACGCAGACAGGTATGGTGGGCGTCTTAATAGATATTCGAGTAAAGAATATGTTGGTAAATGAAGCTAGTCGTATGTATAATATTCATATCGCTACATTATTACACAGAATAAACGAAACGAAGTAACAGTGCAGCAAATTCCTAACAAAGAGTTAGGAAGATATATATCTGTTTTTAGCAATAAACGGAATTATTACAAAATATTTTGAATATGGAAAAAAGATTAGTTGGCCTATCTGTATGAGACCTGAGAATCTTGGCATTTCAAGATGCAGAAAAGAACGGAATCCCTCACAGTTTTTCGAAAGAACTCAAAGTGGCAGGACGCGATTGGGTTGACAGTTTTTTAAAGTGAAATAAAGACGTTTCGATCTAAGTTCCAGAGAACACTTTGAGCTGATTTTAATAGAACGAACGTCAAGAAGTGTTTTGTTGTTAACTAGCCATATGGAAGAATACAAATTTCCACCGAGCGCAATTTATAATTGCGATGAAATTGGGATGACCACAGTTCCCAATAAACCGTCAAAAATTATAGGTCGAAAGAAGTGTAACTGTAACATATTTAATTTCCTGTAATGTTATCGGACAATTTATTCCGCCTTTGGTTATTTTACTAAGAGTAAGGAAGAATCCTTTTTGTTAGAAACTAGCTTACCATCTTAAACAAACAAATATTTCCTGGGGAACTGTTTGAGCCGTCTGAAACAACAAATCGACAAATTCTTCCAGAACCTTATCATGACACTGTTTCTGCAGATAGTGTGAATATTGAAGCGAGTATGACTACAGGTGCAGCCTTCTAGTGCTTCAACGACAGATGTATTGGTTAAAAATATATCGCAAATTGATCCGATTCCCTGCATGCCAAGATCAGTATTGAAAAACTCCAATGATGCAACTCCAGAAAAGTCTTCAATATCTGGTATTTCAAATATACAACGTAATTATAACAAATCAAACAATTTTGAAAATGTATACTATTTGCCTGCCGAATTATTACCAAAACCAAAGATTTTGCAAGCTAGAAAAACCAACTAATCTAAGTAACCCTACGCAAAAAAAAGATGCAAAGCTAAAAGAAAAATCGTGGATGAAAAAGTGTACCAAATTGAAATCCACGTCTAAACATGTTAAAGTGAAAATTAGTCTGAAGAGTCCGCTGATATTTCTTAAGTCTTATAGTGATTCTGCTTAAGTCTTATAGTGATTCTTCTTCAGATTTAGAGAAATTTTCCATTATCGGACGCTAGTCCCTGCGTAGATGGTTTCGTTCTCGTAGAATAGAATTATAAATAATGAAAAGAAAAAACTATTCGTCGGTATTTTACAGATTATCAATAATTTTCAATAATACACTACTGACCGAAAAAACTTACATTGTAAGCTTTATGAGAAACTACAGAAATCATAAAGACATTTTTATATTTCCCGAAGTGACTAACATGAGTGACATTTATATCTCAGAAATTAAAGGTGAGCTTAGCAAATTTAAGAATTTCCATTCCAGAACAATACGCTTCAGTTAGGTTAGATTCCTGAATAGGATTAACGTTTCTATCTAAGAATTTACAGATTTTATCTGCCTAAGAATTTGTTTTTTGTTTGTTTTATTTTGTACTGTTTTGATAAATTACGTTACGTGATTTTAAAAAAAGATTTTTATTTAATGTTTTTTATAGTTCATTTATTATAAAAATTGAATCAAACTCATGGCCTACTTTTCTACACTACCCTATTGTTTCATATTGCCCCGAATTGTTAAAAAATTTAATTTAATTAAAAAGTATTAACTATTTTTAAAATAATAATGTAACTTTAGCATCACTAAGTCTGCTTTTAAAATATAATATGTAAGAATTTTACTTGTACTTTTTTTGTTTTTTTGCACTCAATTTTGAGGTTAAAATATTTGGTAATTGGTATTTAATAGGCTTTAAATTACCCAATTACTTTTTATGTTTCAAACAAAAAATTCCTATTTCACTTTAACACATGGACCATTTTACTTTACCCCTATAGGGAAATGTGAAATAAATTACACGATTTTGAATTTCATTCAAAATCTTCTCATTTCAAATCATTAAATTAGTAATAGTAATTAGTAGCCATCATGTATATAAAGGTATAATACTTTAGCTATTTGGCTTTACCTTGACTTCTTCTACTTAGTCTGAAAACATTAGGTTAAGGCGTATTCAGTCTAAAATTATGATGTCCAGGAACCTGGATTTTGAATTTCATTCAAAATCTTCTCATTTCAAATCATTAAATTAGTAATAGTAATTACTAGCCATCATGTATATAAAGGTATAATACTTTAGCTATTTGGCTCTACCTTGACTTCTTCTACTTAGTCTTAAAACATTAGGTTAAGGCGTATTCAGTCTAAAATTATGATGTCCAGGAACCCGGATTTAAAGTTATAAAACTAGTCAAACAACACAACACTAATATTCATCAAACCTGCTAAACATCTCCTTTTCGCTTAGTGAATTAACTTCTGCAATTTCTCTGTGCATAAACTCTGCCGCAGGACCTGCCAATATCCAATTTATTGTCATTAACAATCTTTCGCCGTCAAAGCAGCAATTTACTTATATTTAGCGCGAGCATTGTTTTATCATTCAAAAAACCAAAGACAAAGTCCAATAACCGTTCAACTTACCGTCCTATCTCTTTACATGCATAGTGTGCAAACTAATGAAAAAAATAATAAACCGACGTCTTATGTTGTATCTGGAACGCCACTTCATCCTAAATCCCACACAAGCGGGGTTTCGATCCTACCGTAGTTCCCTTGATCATTCTTTGCTAAAAAACACGATACTATTGTTGTTCTACTCGATATTCAAAGTACATTTGCAACAACCTCCATTGGCGTATACTAAATTGCTAGAAACAAATACACCTAGACGGTAATATATTAAAGTTCATAGAAAATTTTTTGGCCAATAGGAAAGCTAATGTCCTATGTAATAACAAACATTCCAAGTCTGTCCTGGTTCAGACCGGAGTTCGGCAGGGCTCTGTGCACTACACTTTTTTTCTTAGCAATTATTGATATATATATATGTGACGCGGTGGAGTCTCCAATAAAGTATGCACTGTTCGCGGATGATATATTTTTATATTGTTCAGGTAGATTTACTCATTAATGACCTGGTCCTCAAAATCAGGCATTTGGATTTAATCCTCCAAAACTAAAGTCATGAAATTTAGTAGAAACCCCAAAACAGAGGTACCTAATATGACCTTAAATGGTAACCGTTTAGAGACAGTTACTAGACACAAAATTCTTGTTTTTATATTTGACACAAAACTTAGCTGGAAACCCCACATAGATAGTCTCAAACATGTTCATCAATATTAAATACATTGAAAACACTTTCAAACTAAGAATGGGGAGCCGAGGAATAAATACTGTTGAGCATTTATAAATCTCTAATCCGCTTTGGGTTAGATTATGGTAGCCCAGTACGGCTAGCAAATCAAGCCTCAAATGTCTTGATAAGATTCAGAAAACGGCACGACTATGCCTCCGAACTTTCAGGTTCAGTCCATCTGAAGCCATTTATAATGAATCAAATGAAATTCCACTATGACTTCGAAGATAATTTCGCCTACTATCTCACACACCTACAGCATCATTAAAAAAATCCACTGTTTAATGCTGTACCCACTAATACCAACATCTTGCTGAAAAAAAATAAACTCTCTAAAAGGCAGTATAAATCTGGATAACACACTCAAAGTTTTTGCCCCACCAACACCACCATGGGTGCTAGAGTCTAGTACCTAAAAATATATCATTATTAAGACACGGCAAGCACAACACGCCTCCCTCCCTCCGTCTAAATATAGGCCTGACACAAATACAAGTCACTCAAGACTTAAAGTGCCTGCTTAGAAACAACATTTAGAAAAAGTGGCAAAACCTATGGCATCTTTCCTTCACAAAACTGTCAGAAATCGAGGACAACATCGATAATTTTCAGCCACCGGTCAAAAACAGAAAAGGCAAGGTTATCATGAAAAATCGGCCACATTACGCATGGATACCAGATGAAAAAAAAAGATCCTCCAGTATGCGATTCCCGCCAACGTCCACTAATAGTAAAACATATACTGAATGAATGTCATGTTCTCGTTCTAGAAGACGCCCAGCAGCACTTCAATATCAGCGGAGACCTTAAAGCTTTTTTGATTAAAACACGTGGGTCACAGCGCTCGCTATTCTCGTTCACGTAGAGAACGGACCATTACAGAATGTATAATATTTTATTAGTTATTGACATCAGAATTGCTATCTTCTAAAACAATCACCAAAATCATTACCAAACCTTAAGATTCTAACCACTCCACGTAGTACTTTTTATAGCACAGTGATAATCCATGTTGTATAAATTCAACGTTAGTGTGTATTGCTTTTTATAACCTATTCTAAATTTTATAGAGATCGTCTTCTTGAATGTGCATTGCCTCTATAAATAGCAAAAGCTAGGGTTTAAACTTATTAAGTATACCGAGTTCAAAGGGATTCGCCATAAGAATGTTGAGGTTTACTTTAAACTACTCGAAGTAAAAGCAGTGGATTATAGATAAATGAAAAGTACATTTTAATATTATGTTAGTACATACGGGTAGTTTAAATAAGCATAATAGTTTTGCTTCTCGGTGATGAAAATCTTTAGAATGGCAATGTAGATGAGCAATGAACAAATACTGTAATGGAAGAGTCGGTGGTAACGTTTTTTTTTCTCTAAATTCTACCCAAAAGAGAATATCATATTGTAGCCACAAGGGAACTGCGAATAAGAAAGAATAAATGATGATTAACGCGAAATTTAAAAATGTTAAGCTTATATAATTCAGCAAGATCTTCCACAGTTGAGAAAGTCGACAATTGGAGTTTTTAAAAAATAAGATTTCATCGTTTTTAATAGGCAATCAGTGTGGATGACAAGCCACGGACTGTCAAATCAAACTTTTCTTTCTATTTAACTCCTATGATTTACAAACAAAAAGACTATTTTCAACTTAAAAAACACGTTGGAAAATTTTGAAGAATCTTAAATCTTATTCTTCTCTACAACCTGTTAAAATTTTTGAACTCAGTGATAGTTCACCCTGTATATTAATTAGTATGGATATAATATGTAGCTGAAAAAAGAAATATTAAGTTTGATGCTATATTTCTATGTTAAAGTGGGTATAATATAAGTTCAGTAGGGAAAGGTAAATTAATGGTTATGTTATAATATGCAGGGTTTTCTGGACAGAAGATACATTATTCGTCAAATAATTTGATGAATGAGATTTAATGTATGTTCTTTTTTTTGAAATATGTTCGATACATCGCGATAAAGAAATGAATATGTCACAACAGTGGATAACGTTTCACATTTTAACATGCGCTCTTTAAACACTGGACTCATGAGTTTCCTAGTTTTCTTGAAGCAGAATCTATTGATATTGTGGGACTATCGGAGGCATGGCTTAATCCGACTACCAATGATAATGTAGTGTATATTTCTGATAATGCCTTTGCGAGAGCTGATAGACATGGCAAGGGCTGGGCTGTTGATTTCTATTTTGGACACTATATTAAATTTAATATATTTATTTTATTCTTGTGGATGTTGGTCCATTTTGAAATTATTATTTTATTTTATTAACAATAAAAACATTTTTTATATCGTCAATAAAAATACACAACGTTCTGACGTTGAAACTATGTAAAATAAAATTGTCAGTACTGATGATGAACACAATCTCCGTTCGAAATATATCGCGTAATTAGGTTTCTTCTAAGTGATAATAAATAAAGCCATTGTGGAGTTTGTATTGTTTATATAATTTATTTCGTAATTGGGCACATTACACTCTAAAATGTTCAACTTCTTACAGCCTATATGACTTCATCATTAAACAGTAACGAGTATAATTAATTAATCACAAAATTAATTGCTTCATCATACAGAATTCTTAACGATCTATACGACAAAGTAATGCATCATATCACATAGAAGTAATCACATACAAAGTTGGACAATATAAATTAAGAATTA
This sequence comes from Apoderus coryli, assembly GCA_911728435.2. NCBI lineage: Eukaryota > Metazoa > Arthropoda > Insecta > Coleoptera > Attelabidae > Apoderus > Apoderus coryli. The sequence goes on along the minus strand of OU452198.1, from coordinate 29,161,973 downwards.
CATACAATTTCCAATAAAAATACCAACGGACCATAGAGATTCGCATTGTACGTTAGTTTGGCCAATATATCTCCGATTTCGTTTCCAGTTGCATAATTTGGAGCTAGACTAGGACCATTATTGGCATTGTTTCTCAGTATTCATCATTATTCGGATATTTCACAGAAATGCTACTATGAAAGTTTCATATTAACTTCATATTAGATTAGAGTGTCCTGGGAGTACGTTGCTTTTGCGAGAGCTACTATGATTAGATAATAAAAATTAAATTAAATTTTATTAAAAAGTGTAGAGCAAAATAAAAGTTTGTTTGTAAATCATTAAATTCGCGGTGAGTTCTCTTTCTTCATTTTATGTAGTTCTTGGTTTATGTACTCAGTTTGTATAGGTTCGAGTCAGTTGTAATTGATTTATTAAAATTCTTAGTTATTCTCTACTCATTGTTAACAAATGTGGGTAACTGTGGTAAAACAGTCTACAGGCTACAGGATGTATTTATTAGTTTGTCACATTCTCTGTGGACAGATAATAAATTTAGAATAAGTTACTTTCAGTGGTGTTATTTAATCATTATTTGTATCTAATTGTAATTACATTGCTTTCTATTATATTCATGGCTAACTAAATTATTTATGCAAAGTAATACTCGAGAATAGTCAACGGCGCCTACTGCAGAAAAATGTTACATTGCAATATTTCGAAAACTATGCATTTTCTGAATCCACAACCTATTACAAAATTGCCATCATGGTAAGTAAGATAAAATTATAAAAATATACTTGTTCCATTTGAAAAAATTGACTTTCAACTGTTTTTATAACATCGTTTTCAGTATACTTTTTTGACCACCCTGTAGAATAAATCTGCAAATATCTTGAAAATAATAAATTCACCATCAACTTCCGGTTAACATAACCGGAAGTGTTATGTAGTTGCTATTATGTTATTTCAGTAGACCAGACAGATAAGGAAATTTCCTAAATTCAATTCAAGGTAGTCTCTGAAATATCCTAATGGGTCGTCAGCATAGGACACCCAGTATAATTAATATATATTTTGATAGAACATCAAATATTGGGCTGAACGTTATTATTTAAAAACTCTCACTGCAGAGTTACATTCAATATTTACAAGTCTACTCATTCAAAATTAATTGCGTCAAGCTAGATATCATAATATATTCGTATATATGATAAATAAATATTTTTGATAGAATATAATATTTACATATTTTACAGTACAGATTTTTAAATAATTCACAAACGTAATGGAAAATGAGTTTTATACTAGCTGATTTCAAAGGCACTTCATTAATTTTAATATGTACATATTTTTTTTCTGGATGCGTACCTACGGTATGTAAAAGTATCAAATATATTCGTATATAAACAATTTTGTGAATTTTAAATTGATTTTGATTCCATGTGCCTTCGTTTATTCCAGTTTAATTTTACGTTATAATTAAGTACTACTCCAAGTAGGTACATCATACATGATATATGTATATAATAAATTAATTATCAAAGCTGCATTTTCATTAAATGGAGAAAAATATTCTTTCAACCAAGCCCACTTTCAATACCAATGGAAGTACCTAATAACGTTTTATATTTTTAATTGAAATAGTTTACGACTAAACTTATTAACATATTGGATTTGCTGCTGGCAAATAATAGGGTATGTATGTATAATGAAACATTGAATTTGTTACTTCAAATTTATTTTTTACGTATTGTCATCGTCTCAAATTAATATCTATAAATATCAAATACTTTTGTACGTTAATTTGAATGCTGATGGTGCCAATTTTTCACTTACTGCAATATTTTGAAAAAAAAAACATATATATCAGATTCTAGATAGAGTAACCTTGAAGAAGCGGCAATAAAACCACGAAATATCGCCAACTCTGTAATTGAGTGAATTATTACCCTCTAACTTACGTTTCCACAAAAAAAAACCTTACCAAATTTTATATATGGGGTTCCATTGTTAGGGCTATCTTAAACGTATATCAGCAAAGTTAGCTACAGTATGCTTGTAGTCTATAGAGTTACTAATTTAAAAGTCGTCGTTTCTGCTAATAAGTTTCAATTGCTTTTACTAAAACCTTAATGATTTTGTCGTTATTGTATTACAAACACTTATTGTTATGTTAAACAAAACACGTTTTACTATTTTTTTCGCTTTTGTCTTTAATTTTACAAAACTTTTTGTTCTAGGAGATAAAACAAAATGAAACAAACAATTTATGCTCATAGTATTTAAAATGTGCCCTCTACAACCCAAAGGCGACGTATCTGGGACGCTCTTTGAAGAGAAATATCTTTGTTTCTCTACTGTATGTACATTTAAAGCCAAAACACACCCTCTTTATGGATATAAAAAGCGGAAAAGAGAAAAATATAGAACAAACTTGTAGAAAAAAAAAGAAAAATACGGAAAATCGTGTCGGAAAATGCATTCTTGTGAATTTTCGCACATTTTCAAGTCGTAGAATTTAGTGGAATTTTATATATAGCTTCTTCCTATTTCTGCATTTTTGTTGGATAGCAAATTATGGTCTGGGAGATATGTAGGTATGCAAAATATGTTAAATATTTATGTTCCACACAAATAGTGGAAATAATAAATTTAAATTTACACAAACATGCAGAATTATATTCAAATCGATTTCGCAATTTTTTTTTTCTTATATGGACGTCGACGCTGTGTACATTTAGAATATTTATAGGTACCTACGTCATGGAAACCTTACAATATATATTCGGACTCATTATTTCATCATTAGTTAAAGTTGCACCCTCTAATTTTTTATTCGAAACATTTTAAATTAAATCTTTAGCAATTAATATAGATATTACAAATTTATTAGTAAGGTTTGACGTTGTGTGTATTAACATGTTATATTCCCCTTAAAATAGATGATATTCTTTCTTCGGGACTGTTTAAGGAAACGAAATCACACTCACGTTTGAAGGAAAAACAATTCCGTTCGAATTATGTTAGTTAATTACTAACTATTTTATGAAATAATCCATTCAAAGAGGAGCGATGATTAATGTATAAATCAAACGGCGTCTGCTCCACAAAAACCAATATATTTATATTTTCAAAGTCAAGGCACATTACCTATGTCAGTCAGACATGTTTCGAGAAATCAAATATTCTCATCATCAGTGACTTACTGGTACAAGATTAACAAACTTTAGTGTTATCATATCATATAACATATTCATTTTGTGAAAAAATTTTGTGAATATTTCTTGTAAATCAAAACATTGTTTTATATAAAAATTTAAAATAAAAATTAAAATATATCCAAAATCAAAGTTACTTTATGGCATTATGCCTATTTCTATGTTTTCTTTTTATTTATCATCACAGATGTTTTAAATATTTCAAGGAAATTTTAAAAGTTTTTACGTTGTGTAATTTTTATTTTAAATTTTTATATAAAACAATGTTTTGATTTAAAAGAAATATTCACAAAATTTTTCACAAAATGAATATGTTATGTTGATAACACTCAAGTTTGTTAATCTTGTACCAGTAAGTCACTGATGATGAGAATATTTGATTTCTCGAAACATGTCTGACTGACATAGGCAATGTGCCTTGACTTTTAAAATATAAATATATTTGTTTTTGTGGAGCAGACGCCGTTTGATTTATACAATTACTAACTAGTTAATTTTAATTATTTATTATATAATAATTAAGTTGACAATTATTTTAGCTGAGTTAATTCACTCCGTAATTTAAAATATCCAACACAATATTTCATGCATAAATCACAATTTCGTACTTTCAAGATCGCCGTGTTTGCTGAAATTCAAATTTGATCTCTAAGCGTCAACCCTGGTAATGTTAGCAACCTAATTCCATTTTCTACTGATGAAGATTTTAGATACTCACTTAATTCTCTCGAACATTTATGTTCAACATGACATAAGCCAATTTTGTCTTAGATAGCAACACAAAAAGATGTATAGTACAGATTTTACGACTTAAATAGAGATATCACCCATCAAAAATTTTATTGCCGACACTTTTATGACAATATTTTGTAATCCTTTCGTTTAATGTGATTAGTCTGTTGGTGTCGAGCGGCTATTTTATGTTTTGGTGTATGCAACGTGCCTCGAAAACGCGATAAATAAGTTATGACCTGTAAAGCTGTGAATAAGTTTTTTTTTATACAGGGTGTTCTATAAGTAATAGTAAATAATTTAACAGCAAAATCTTCACAAAAAATATTGAGACAGAATAGTGCTACAGGTGAAAAATAATTATTATTATTGATCTTAGGCAAAGATTAATGTACAATTAATCTTTGCTTTAGGTCAGTAAAAATGACCAAAAACCTCTTTTATAAGTAGAATTCACAAATAATAATGTATTACATTCGTGACTTAAATCGTAGCAATAAAATCCTATTTTGAATACTATTATTTTAATTTTGACGAATGTGACTTTCCTGTATAGGATGTCTATAAAACATGAATATGTAAATGGAAGAAATTAGATTGTGTTTCACTGAAAATTTTTAGAAACGTTTTCAACAAAAACTTTAACCTTGGTTCGCACTCACCTAAAAAAGATAAGTGTTCAATGTGTGAAGTACTAAAAGATAAAGAATTTCAAGAAAACAAAACAGTTTGTTCTAGTTTTGATTTGAGGGTTCTGAATATATTATTGGGATAACATGTTATTGTACTATTCTAGAAAATATTCATTTTATAATGAAAGCATATACGAAACATTATCGCAAACTGGGTACTGCTTTTTAAGGATGAATCCGATGGCAATCGTGGATGCAATGAAATAGTATACCATAATTTATACTTATTTAAAAATATTCGATGATAGGGATCTTAGACATCTTATTTTGTACTGCGACATTTGTGCTGGACAAAATAAGAATAGAGCCATATTAGTCATGCTTCACACATTTCTGCATCCATCTAAAAATATTGAAACCATCAAATTTGTATTTGTTTTACCCGAACATTCCTATACATGCCAGTGAATTCGGTACATGCAATTATAGAAAGATTTGTTAAAAATAAAGTTATATGGGTTCCTTCTGAATGGAGCACTATCATTGGGAAACAAAATACCTAACAGTAAAATATTACTTTTAGTAGGTACGCCCCTGTAAATAGAAAATATATTATCTAGAATTTAAAAGAATTTTTCTACTTAGGGGTTAGAGGGGAACATTTATTTTATTCCTGTTTTTAAGTATGACTTTACAGTGTTTTGTTCCGTGAGTTTCGACGTGTTTATCTTTTTCTTAGTTGTAATATAAAATACAAACTACTGGGTTGCCTCCTGTAATATTTTTGAAGATGTATGGACGAGTTTTAATTTAATTTGGAGAATTTATTTGGGTAATAATTCGTAAACAAATTACTTATAATTTTGAATGGGGTCATATATTAAAAATGTGATTAGTTAATCGAATAGAAATTGTACTACAGCAATAATAATATTTTCTCAACCACCGAGTATGGTCATTGGAATATATTTTATCTACCACGTGACAGTTTCTGGAATAGTGAAGAAATAGCCGGGAGCCTATAGGTGCGGGGAGTGGAAGATTTTTAATACTCAGTTTCTCGAAAAGTTAGTACAGGAAAGAATACCAAAATAGCGAAATATTTTGCAATTTTATTATTGCATTGGCAAAACCATTTATTTATGGGATTAGTACATTTTTGGTCATTCTAATATTATTTTTGGAGTACAAGTTTTTTTTTGGTGTGAGAATTTTGTGTATCTCCAGAAATCGGAATTTTCCGGATTAAATTCTTAATTAATTAACATCTATGTAAGTAATTTTTGGTAATTTCTTTTGTCAAAGGCGAAGTCTTATTATTTTTTTTCTCTTTCATCTTTCTATTAGGGCTCTTATTAGAAGCTAATTTTGGTTTTTGTACCACATTGCGAAGTTTGGAAGTTAAACTTGCTCCGGATTTTGGCTTTTACCGTTGCTGAAAAGCTGTTTTGAGAAAATTGCCTGGTCAACTGATTTTTCGACCGAGATAAGTTGAGATAGTATAAATTTCATATATGTATATGTATTGATTTAATTTAAGCACCAAATTTTCGGTATCTATAAGTATATTATTTAATATAATCATAATTCGCTTAGATGATAAGAGCATATATTATTTAATCACGTGATCACGTTTATTTTCATTTGGGGGTTTAGTCTTAAGGAGAACTGATGTAATTAATAGAAAAATTATTGTTATTGATGTGTGTGTTTGAATGCGTAGTGCGCCTAGGTTAAGAAAGAATTATTTGTAAAATTAATGTGTTCTAATAATAAAATTTATACCTTAAAACCTGTTGGACTGTGTAAATAGATTTCTCAAAGGAAAAACAGATTAGTGATTTTCAATAAACTTATTAAATCTGCCTATTGTTTTTTTTTTTGTATTATTCTTTTTTTTTTTAATAATTTATCAGTTTTGGGATATACTGACCATCTGTAGGCTTCTGGCTTGTGCCGCGGAAAAGCCAGTGACGCTTCCATTAAAAAAAGAAACTCGATTATCCACGACCGTTATTTCTGAACACTTTTCATTATCAGATTTGTATAAATTCATTTGAGCTAGTTGAGCATTTTGTTACGCGAAACGCTATCCCAACCTGACCAAATTATATAGATTATTTGTTTGCCGATTATTTTATTAAAAATTTCTCATTCGATTTACTTAGAAGCGTAACAAATTGATAGCGTAAGTCAAGCTTTTAAAAGGTTCATCAGAAGTCGCAGTCGAATATAGCTATACCAGAACTGCTGATTATCATTTGTGCTCCAAGTTAAACTACAATAAATGTTGTAAGTTGGTATATTTGACACAAATAAACCTTTTACATACGGTTATTTGATAAATTTCAACTAAAATAGGATTAAAAATAGGTTGGTTGCCTTAAAGTGTTTTTATTGTTTTAAGTCGAAAGCGAAAAGAAAAGGTCATCTCTAAACCGGAATAAATTTATAAAAAAAAGCTTTCAATATTCGATTTGAAAACAAAAGGATTTGGAGAAACTCTGTAATATTATGAACGTTATTCCTGCCAGATTTCAGAACGTTTCGCTTGTAAGATTTTAATATAATTTATTTTTGTATTTCTTTTTTTATTTAGCAATTCTAAAATTTGGCCACATAACACTATATGATTTATTTTTATTTTAATAAAAGATAATTTTAAATTATTTCCAAAGTACTTTAAATGCTATAATTTGCCGCCAAAGAAACCTATCTGTGTACATAAGTTGCACTTTTAATTATGGTGTTGGGGTTCTGTGAACCAGTAAAGTAATGTAAGTATCATTTAACCAATAAAAGTATAGAAATCCTTAAACAAAACACATTTTTTTTATTTTAGTTATACCTCAGAGAAGTATCCAGGTGAATTTTATACATTTTTCATAAGTTTATCTTGGACCAATAAAAAATCACGTTTTCTCAAAAAATTGGTTTTAGTCACTTACACAAAATGCATCGATATGTAAAACTATTAACTTAAATTAATCAAAAAAAAAACTAAATTGAAAATTATCTATAGTAATAGCAAATGTTTGACATGACCTGCAGTTGACTCAATACATTTCGGTATTCGTTTAAAGACCACCCATTCTTAAAAAAATCTGCTTATTTTAAAATTATTCATACAGTATTTTGGGTTTTCATGTCCACTGCATTACTAGAGCCGAATGCAGGTATATCGGAGGCCTTTGCAATAAATGAATATCTTGTGATAATTTTAACATCTAAAAAACAAATTTGTACAATTACATTACATTATTTTTCAAAAATTTTTTAGAGGTAATACCTAAATAAGAGAAAAACACTTTCCGTGCTTAGGGCGACACCATTCAATTCAATTGTCCCGCACCGGCGACCTACCACGCCGCGTCGTGCGGCAGAATCCGATACACCTATAATTTCAAATTCGTGTTGAAAACGTCTGTGCGTCGCGCTGATGATGTCCGATTTACATTAACCCATGAATGCCTGTCTATGATGCTAAAAATTCACCGGCGTATAAACGTAACATCGTCAGTAAACATAATTGTATTTATATTTAAAATCTGCCAACTTCACTGCAATGAACTACCATTAAGACATATCTTTGAACATCTTGGCGGTAAAACTACAGGTCTTGCAGCTTTTTCAGGTGCAACTAGAACAGTGCGAAAAACAAGATTTTGCAGATTATAAAATATCTAGCTGCAGATTTGCCCGAAGTGGATTTTAACTATCTAAATTTAAATCAGAAATATTCGTATCAAATTTGTGTTGGTATATCTTCTAGCCAATATTCAGGCAATTTATTAAACCGTAACCCAGTAACACCTAACCATTCCCGGTGGCTAACTTTACCGTATCTTACGGTTCAACAAATTTAAACGAACTTCGTATATAACCTGATATATACCGATCTTCTCTTGCATTAGTTACTCTCGAACGTTCCACGTCTCCAGTCAACGCTGTTAGTTTCCTGGTACAAACGCACTATTCTGATAACTGATGCACGGAAATCTCTTGTATATCCGTGAATCGATGATCCGGCAGACCCTTATGGTTCCAAGCCACTATTCTTGCTCTATTGAACACTAAAATACTATTTCCAGGTATAATTGCCAAGAAAAACTCAACAATCACTTCAACACGCTAAATCGATATGAACCACTTTTTAAATCTTAATATCTAAAAGTGTGGGAAATTTTGTTTTTGCCAACATTTTTAGATGCCTAGCAACGGTTAAATACATAAAGATAAAACGTACAAAAAGGCAACCATGATAAATATTTCGTTATAAAATTAACGAGGGGGTCCAAGAATTTTGGCAGTGTGTGTAGTTAATTTTATATTAAAAGTTTACCCTCAATTCGAGCTTTTGTAATTCCTGAATTAAATTTTGATGCAAATGACTACACTTCGTTAATAGACTGGCAAAGTAACAAAATTACTCCTCCTCCTTTATTACAAGCATTCTTAAAGAAATCGTACAAATTTGTTCATTTCCATCTCACACCCAGGCAGTGGAGAGATTTATTAAGTTGGTGACCGAGGTTTCGGTTTCTGTTGTTGGACTAAAGATACGAGAGAGTTTCAATAGAATCACGTAAATGAATTTCACAATGCGAAAGAAATTTAAACAGTAATTTGATTTTGAGGGTGGGTGGGATGGAACTCGTTGAGCAGTCACTTCCTTGTGGTGAGTTCTGGTTTTTTTATAAAGATAATTTAATAAACAAGCAAAAACTGCTCGCAATGTACATTTCGAAGAAATCTAATATATTTCAGGAACGGTAGACGGCAGAAGATTATCGCAATAACAAAGCTGCAAATAAAATTTATCTTGGTTATATCTAACCCAAAGCTTTACGGTATTTCAAATCAAATATAAAAAAAAAAAACGAAAAACAATAAACAACATTTTTGAACCCTGGAATCATCATCACACAATCAAAAAACTGTAAATAGGAATAAAGTGTGTTTAGCCAGAAAGGAACTTTTTGTCGCTATTACAAATTAAATTTTAACTTTTCCTTTTTTCGGCCCACCCTAATGGAGAATTTGACATAGGTACCTACTACTATTTTCTTTGTAAAGAATCTGCTATTATAACAGACAGAAATAAATTATTTATCTCTACCTATGGAACACCCTGTATATAAGAAAAATTATACGAAATATTGTTCCTACTTGCTTCTAATATATTCAGACCACATATTCATTTGGGTGCTTTGAATGTTGACCAAACTTCAATCAGGAAACCGACTAGTTAGTAGTTAGTAAACTTAGTCCGGTAACTTAATTTTGTTTTCAAAGGATATTCGTAAATTACTGGCGATGGTGGTTATAATATATAAACATCCTACCATGATCCTCTCTCAGATGCCAGATTTCATCTCGGGCTCGTACCTGTAAGAATTTATTGTCTGAAATCTTGAGTACTGAAAACACAGAACTTAATGTGCATTATTTATTATCATGAGTTTATTCATTGGTTTTCCTCGATGTTGACAAAAATTAATAAATTAATGTGATTGCATATAAATAATTCTCCTTATGTTTATACAGAGTATGATATAAAAGGCGTTAATGTCTAATGTAGCGAATTTACCTTATACGGGTTCAAAACTACCCCAAAAATATGTATGTATGTAAAATGTGTTACGATTTAAGATTTTTCTTATTTTTCTAGGATTCTAAAAAGGTATACAGTGCTTTCATTTTAAAACTTGCCACACAGAATAACTCTACCTCCAAAGTAGATAGGCTTGTAGGCAAAAACACGTCGATATTGTTTTGTGGAAACTTAAAAACCATTGTTGGTTGAATTTTGTGTTCCACCCTTTCAAACTCAGCCTCCCCAATTTTATCAAATGTCAATCCGCGTCGTGTGACACATCATTTTAAGCAGCTGAAAATGTGGGTAATGAAAATCCACATGTGTGTCGAGGAATTCTGGAGGAGGAGATAATCGGCCATATTTTCATAGAAGTAAACCTGACGGAGACCTCTATATTTAGAACTGTTAGAAAATTTAATATATCCATTAATCCCTTAGTCGCTAGAAAACGAACGAAAACCTTATGCTGGAAGAATACAATTTAAAATTCAAACAAGAAGGAAGCTCCTCCTCCGCAACACACATTGCTGACCTCAAAACTAGAATATCTGGAGCCTGTAGACATATATTTCGAGAAACATTACCTAAACTCCGGCAAGAATTGGAAAATAGGGTGTATTATTGTTTAGAAAATGATCGCGATAACTTTGAGCATTTAATACAATAATTTTACAATTTTTCGTGTCTACTTTAATGTATGCCTTTATAATTATTATGAAGTTGGGGATGAACGGGTGGAACACAAAATTCATCCAGTATCCAGAAATCTATAACGCAGCAGGAATTTCAAATTTATTTATTGCAAAATTCACACTTAATAGTTAGCCTTTTAAGCCTACTACAAAGCTTTTAGAGCATAAATTGGTACAAGATCGCGAACCATCCTGTAAAAATAGGAATTTCAAATTTCAATTATTCAAATTTATTTATTTCATAATTCACAGTTAATAGTTATGTACATGTTATTTTTCCTTACGCCGAAATAACTAAAGAGAGAGAATAACTCATATGAGCAGCGTTTTAAATCTACTAAGCAGTGCCTAGAGGATGCAAAAATTTGACAAAGTTAGTCCGCTTTTTCCAAACACCAATGGTTGCTCACGCACTATCAGACCCTTAACCCCAAGTTAATACATCTAATTCGACCCAATAATGTTTTATAATAATAATAATAATAAAGGCCTTTATTGAGGATACAAAATACAAAAAAAAAACAATTATAAATATAATATAACAAAACTAGTGTTATTTTTTTTTTTTACATTTTCCCAAGTTTATATCCCCAAAGGGCGAGATTCAGTGCTGACTACTAAGTAGCCGCCTGTTCAGCTAACCCAAATAACCCTAGCCTAACTTAACCTAAGAACATTAGACAAACATATAGGACAAATCTTATCTTAATCTAGAATTATAAATATGTACTTCCACATTATACAATAACAATTGAGCCACATCAAATTAGAGTGTGTGATCACACTCCTTTGGATATTAAATAAATAATTGGATAAATTATTCTTGAACTGCCCAATACTTTTAGATTTCCGGATATCAATTGGCAAATAATTTACAATGCGAGTGCCGTTATACGAATATGACCTCTTAAACAATTCTTTGGAATGAGTTGGTGGAGTCAGTGTTCCCTTAAACCTAATGTAAATATTGTGCACATCAGTGCGAAACTTGATTTTGGCGAACAAATATGGAGGCGTTTTGTTATGTAGAACGTTAAAATAAAGACAAGCACTGTGTAAGTGACGGCGATTCTTCATACTCAACCATCTCACCTCCTCCAGCCTTCCACTTAGGCGATCACACTTTCTTATACCAAATACAGAATGTTCTTAACTATTCTGCCTCCTAACTATCGTGTTTTGTGAGATCTATGTTAAAATCGCCCATGCAGTACAGTTGCTCAACGACACTATTAAGATCAACAAGTGTACTCTCAAATACATTTAAAAAATTCATATAGTTCGATGAGGGTGGTCTGTATACAATCCGATCGCAGTAACTACACGATTAAATTGAATTTTAATCCAAAGCTGCTCAATATCATGAGTGCTATCTAAGCCTACAAATTCAAAACATGACTTCAGATAAAACCCAACTCCTCCACCCCTACCATTAATTCTGTCACGTCTAACAAATTGATATCCAGGAATTATCAGCTGTTCATCAGAGATCCCTGCATGTAACCAAGTCTCCGCAACTCCAAACACAACAAAGCTCTGAGCAACAATTAAATCGACAATATAATTGTGATGGGCAAGCAGTGATCTTACATTTAAAAATGCTATTTTAATTGCACTCATTATAAACATTAATTACACAACCAAAATCAATCTAATCTAGAAAACCGAAGATTTAAGAGATACTCAAAAACAGCGCCGCAGAACAACAATTTTCTGAAAAAATATATGATAAAGCTAACAATACAAAGGACAAAAGTGAATAGAAATACTTATAAAATAAATAGAAAAAAAAATTAATGAAACTACTTAGAGTTTGAACGATGTCGATTATTCATTCTAGCTGCTCTTAATGCATTATTTGTCAGACACTTATTATCAGGTTCCGGATGCACATTATTTTGTCGATTTTTCTTAACTGCCGTCGCTGTATTAGCTTTAGCTAGTTGACCTGTAGTTTGTTCCTTCTTCGTATCAATGTTGTTAACCTTCACAATCGCGTCAGCCTTAACTTCATCCACAGTATACAGCCTATCATTAACTTTAAGCTTAAAGCCTTGAACTCTTGTAAAACAGCCAAGTGATCGTAATTCCTTAGACTTACTTTGAAGTAATTTTCGATTCTCTCTATCTTGAAAACATAAGTCATCCGTCACAAATATTCCAGTGCCCTTGTACTTTGAAGCGCTTCTCAAGACTTCACTTTTCTTCATATATGACGTAAAGCTTAGTTTAGTTACGATACCTTTAGCACCTCGCGCGTAGTATAAATTATTTATGTCGGATTCAAGAACTTTGATTGATAAAAATGATTCAAACTTATGTTTCACTACCTGAAACAAGTCAGATGGTGTTGTTTTACGTCTTAAACCAAAGATAACAATAGAGTTCCTCCGTTGTTTTCGCTCATGAGTTAAACATTTTTGTTCCAGTGTTGCACATTTCTGTTTCAATGCTTTTATTTGTAGAGCTTGTTCTTCGAGAATTTTCATTAGTTTTGCATTCTCTAGTTTAATCAAATCCCGTGTATTTTTCTCAGAGTTAGTAATAGCTTCTAATAACAACAATGTATCAGTTGAAAGAGGTTTAGCACTCATTGTATTTAAATGCAAAAGGCATACGCCAGTATGTGTAGCGAGTACCACGCGAGGCGCAAAAAAATTAAAAAAACTAGATAGTACAAATTCTATCAAGAACTGCTGATGTTCGCGTATAATTTATACTCAATGAGTATTAAACCAATATTATTACTAAAACCATTTGTTAAATTCTTAAACAAAGTACATACCACGAACCATACAGTCAAGTCATCTCGTATTAACACAAAATATATTATTAACACTTTTAAAAGCACTTTCAATATAACAAATAGTGGGAGCTACATTTATACGTGCGATCAACTCAACAAATTTTTCAATTAATCCTATATTTTGAAAGAACAGTTAATTCTTAAAAAAAGTTAAAAATTAACATAGAAATCGTATGTGTTTCTCCTTCCTTCATCCAACCTTAGGAGTGATTCAAAGGATTCACAAATAAACAAAAATCCTAATTATAAATTTCAAAGCCTTAAAAATAGACACCTAGGAGTAACATCATTGTAAAGGTTCTATAGACTTAGAGTATGAAAAGAAAATATTATTTGCAAATTTTTGAAGACTCAATAAGTGGCAACGGGTTAGTCTGATAACCATCTCGATTGCGAGATGCTATTTTTTTATATAGACAGTTTAAATTTAAAGTGTTTCAACGTTTCAATTGTTATTTGCTGTCGATTCTTCAGTTGCACCAATGAATAATAATTATCGTCTCAAATTTCTTGGAACTGTCAACATTAATTAGGTTATACATAGAGACATTAACGTATTAAAACTTTGACCTTATCAATTTTCTAAGAAAGTACAGATAATTCTGACGAAGGTAAACCATTCAAACAATGATAAGTACAAAATTTTATATATGGGGTCCCATTTTTGTCTTAAATATTAGGTATGTATTATAATATATTATGTAAATTCACTTATAATTGTTGCCTTTCATGACACTTGACACTCTTTGAAATTTATAATTTTTAAGCAACTCATCGAAGTAATAAGACTTCTTGAATCTTGAATATCATATTTTAATGATAAATCAAACTGCGTCTTCTCCACAAATAAATCACTTTATTTTGTTAAAATTGTGTCGAAATACCAAATACCATACCTACATATTTCGAGACGTAATATTTTAAGTTACCACATTTGAACATTGTTTAAAGTAAAATTATGTTAATTTATTCCATGCGATTGTGTTCAATCTGTGAACTGTCTGATCGTTTAATATTTTTAGGCATTTGTGAGTGATTGTGATGAAACTGGAAAGTTCGGGATGAAGACAATAGACAAATAATTTGTGCTTAAAATGCTTACTAGTAACATTTTATTTAAGAAACCGTTGTACGTAGGCACATGCAAATGGTTCGTAGATTTTATTAGAATTTGCATGTTATATATACATCGAAAACAGATTTTCGTTTATTTCCTCAGTGTTTATAATTCTTTCTGAACGATTTAACAGCAAAATTTATTGGCAAGTTGCACGATTACCTGGTGGTATGGATGTCGCGTGCAGATTAATGTTTTTTTTGTTCATTTTAAGTATGTTTCTGTTTTTAATATTCACTTGTGCTATCAATGTTATTATCTTCGATTATGTTTCTATTCTAACTATATTATTTATTAAATTATAAAAATAAATGCTCTTGTCTCTCTATATTAATGAAATAGTTAATATATTGTCGTATGGAACTAGCCTTGTACGACCGTATCTATCGCGCACGCGTGCCGCGAGATACATTATTATTCATTGTAAAATGAACCGCTGAACCGTTAAAATCGATGCTTCTTTATCGCAAAACTGTAAATTAGCGCATAGTTACCACCTACAGAGATTCAGTATTGTGACCCTTAACTATTGGGGAATGATTGGAAGTGCTGGCGCGAGCGAAGAAAATATGGTGTATGAAATTGAACATTAAACTTATGGTTTCTTGTGATATTTGGATGTAAAGGTAAGTTTTTAAGGCTACGTAAATTATTTTTTACTCTGCCCAAGTCCATTTATCTCTTCACTGGAACATTAATTACAAATTAATTACCAAACGCGAGTGTGCTTTCAACCATAAAAAATGAAGGGAATTCACTCGCCAATGGCAGTTGTCTATAGTACCTAACAAGAGGGGAACAGTTACTACATCATGCTTAATATTTAATAGCGTCATTACTACTGCATAAACGAATGATTATCTACAAAACAGTGAACGTTTACTACATTGTTTGGCCAATGCTCACCACAAAACTCGTCTGGTTAAAAGTTGCTAAGTGACTAAATCTTGTCGTGTGTGCCATAATCTGTAACGCATTTCAGTGACAAAGATTCGGTATGTGTAAATATAGCAATTAAATGTAATTGTTACATTGAGTTCCTATAATGCCTATATCTATCCCAAACGCCGTTATAAGGAGAGGAATACAGAACACGCTTCGATGCTTTATTCTCCTCTAGATAATCTGGCAATTCAATTTTTTTACAAGGGTTCATCTGGATAGACGACGATTTAAATGTTGATGAATAGAGTATAATCGTGGTAAGCAGCAGACATATTGGTTTTTAAACGTAATTATATTACAATCCAGTCAATTCCAGAGGGCTCCTTCTTTAATTATTTACGTAATCGCTATCATATTGGAGTGTCTTAAGCTATAAAGATTTCGCAGGATGACTGTTCTTTAAACTTTGTTTACTTATGTGTGGTATTCAGTTCTCTTGCAACAACTTAATGATCTCTTTGTAGGTGGTGATGAAGCCTCAAAATGGTTCAAGCCTTACAAAGACGGTTGTCACTCCTTTTCTTACTACCTTCTTGGCGTCCTCCTTTAGTTCAATGTGTCCGAGTATCGAAAATAAGGAACTTTGGATGGCTTGCTAATCATTAGTATTACAGACTAAACATGAACTAGTTTAGAAATAGCACATCTTCCAAATATATATAACGTAAGCACAAGATTCCATTTCACATACGAAATAAACTCATAAGGGTCGGCTCTTCAGTAATACGTCGATCCGAAAATCTTATTCAACTTGATATATATATATGCATCCTAAGTTGATCTTTATATTGTCTAAACTAAAAAGTTACCAAAGTAAAAAATATCAACATCCAAAAATGGACAAAAAGAACATATATACATTATCTTCCTATATTTTTTATCCCTGTAAATTCCCAAAAAAATCAAGTATCAAATTTTTATTTGATTGATTTAGATTTTTTTATTGCTTAATATTTGTAGATAATTTTAAATAGTGGCAAAATACGCAAATAATGAACTTTAATCTATTAGTAAGTTAGATTGTTTATGGTCGTCGCGATGTTTTTCAACATTGATGATTTGATAATTGGTATATTTTATGTGTTTTTTTTATTTAAACGCAATAAGATCACGTTACCATAAAACTGTTAAATTGTTTGATAAAATTAACGTAAAGTCTCATTAAAAGTTATTAAGTCGGCAATTTCACGGTATAAAAGAGAAAGTAGTCCATACGGTCCCAAATGAAAAATAGTTACTCTTCCACTAAAAACATTCGGGTTTTTTCCCAAAATAAATTGCTCACATTCACCACTAAGACCTGTTTAATTCTTCTAAAATGGAGAAAGGTATATAAGCTGAGTTTAAAATGGTGAGATTTCATTAGATTTTGTGGGTAGACGAATGTAATAAAAACAAAGGCGGAAGGATATAAATAATTGCCAAATCATAAAAACGATTTGGCAATTTATACTCCGGGATTAAATACAGGATGTCCATGATAAGGAATGGATAGCATTGAGATCTTTAAAACAGTAAACATGTTGGGTGTTTGGCTAGCGTAATTTAAATTCCTTTTAATAGAGTAATCTTTTTCCGATGTCGACTTTTTTCAAATGTAGTAGTATTGGTATTTAGTTAAGACTTTATTACATTAGACTCGAAACAGGGACTAAAACTGAACACTTCAAAGTCAGAAACCAAGGACGTTAGGAGGTTTTTAGAACGATTAACTTGACTGTGTAAAAATTACACTGATTCTCCTCTTAGCTTCTTGAGAGCAGCGTGAACGCGGTTAAGCTGAAACTGAACACATTGCTGTGTACGTGCCATATGTATCTGCCACACCTATCTACAAATTACTTGTTGATCCGTGGTTGGTCTATGATAAAAGGGCGGGGCGCTGTTGATTATCAAGATCCTCTATCGAGAGGCGAATCTGGAATACACTCTAATAGATACTGAGACAGTAAGGGCTTTAACGATCTCAGATTAGCAGACGACGTAGTCATACTAGCCGTATGGAAAATGCCATTGATATTACATAAAACTCGAAACAGGGGCTAAAACTGAACCCGCAATGAAGGATGTTGGAAGGTTTTTAGAACGATTACCTTGACTTTGGTACCTCATCACGAATCTGCATTTTGCTATAGCGACTTACATCAATAAAATTCAATGAGGCTTTCAGAACGCCGGATAGCGACCAAACGCCAAATGACCTTATTAATTATTATTTATTTTCTTTAACTTCTAGACCCGTAAATCAATATTTACAGGAAGCTAATAGCGTCCAAACTTCAATCAAAGAAAAAAAATGTACCAACCGTGATTGTAACCCGAACCTCAGAACTGAACCTAAACTCCAAATCAAAACAAATAATAAAATATCTCGAAAACAAAGATATTAAGGCTGTTTTATCAGACCCCAAATGCAAAGGTATAAGAAATCAGTAATTGTGCATTTATTATTTAATCAATTTGAAAAATTCTTTTTTGAGAATAGAAAGAACACTTTAACAGATGTTTATATAGGAATAAAAAAAATATTCTTAACAATTTATTTGTTTAACAAACGGTAAAATCCATTAGATAAAAGAGGTTATTGTACGCTCTGTGGAGAAGATATCGAAATTCTACTTTTATAAAAACCTAGAATGAAACCTTATCTTTTTATCAAATCAATAGTTTCATTAAATCGTGCACATTTTGCGTTCTATCATGTGCCTCCATCTATGATATTTCAGTATAGTTCTACGCTGAAGGTGGAGCTATAATTTTAGAGGTATTCAGTATATTTTATAAGTTCACATTCGTTACTATATACGAGTATAATAAGCGTATATTGTATTTCAACATTGTTTTATGAATGTAGAGACAGACCGTCGCGTCGCGTAGTGTATGAGTGAGACACAAACATTAATTGTAATAACTGTAGAGTGAGATAGGCATTAGCATATGCCTTTGATTTTAATATTATTTTATTCTGTTTTCTTGCTAGGTGGACTATTCGTTCGAGCTGTAGGACAATGTTGTCAAACTTGAATAAATTGTATGTGCCTAGTGGGCATGGTCAGCGTAATTATTATATTTACGCTGGTATGGTATTTTATATTATGACAACATAGTGAATATAAAAATATATTTTAGTTTCGGTAATCCCGCAATATACTACCCACGTTCGATAATAAAATGAGATTTGGGTAGTGGTGAGTTGGTTTTACTCTAATAATGGAGAAAATAAATAATAATAAATAGTACCTGACTAACCGTGTTTCGTTAAAGATTACTTATCACTAAACTAGTCCTTAGTTTATTTTTATCATATAGGTATTCAATGTTAGTTCTACGTCAATTATTACACAGTGCAACTAAGAACGTATAACACACACGAAAGCCGCAAAGTAACAAAAATATTATAATATATTATTATCTTTTATCAAGCGTCGGCGTCTGTCAACGTTCAAAGCCTACCGGTATAATCCGTTCCCTCTAGCGCGATATAAAAACACTCGGCTGACGTACATCCACAGTTTAATATACAGTTACTTCACTTCGTGTCGGAACCTTTTATCTCTCTGTCGACAAAGCAATTCCCCGCACTTATAATTGTAGTATAGTATCTTATGGTATATATAGAAATAGTCTAACATAGTAGCGAGCAAGAAATGTAGCTGGGATTGCGACGAGTCGATGCCGTTTTTAGCGTCTACTGACCCTTCTTATCTATAGTTATTATTCTCTGGTACATCAGTTGCAAACAGGCAGACAAATCGAATTGTCTGTATAAGTACATAATTATTGTAATAGATATATTAAAACATATTTAGAATTTAAATTCAACTTCAGCAACGTACTTATTGCGGCCCTGTGCTAACCATAACCTATGATAAGGATGTACGAGCGTAGTGTAACCACGCCTAATTATTCAGCCTTTTTGTTACCGGTCCCTTGTCCCCTCGCAAAATTGCGGGTTGCCCTAGTCGTGGGCAATCACTCTTAAAATAAATGAAAAAAATAATGCATAACATTGATTTTATGCACATTAACGTACGTCTTTTCGTTTAGGAAATTAGATTTTCTTAATGTTTTCAATCCTTAAAAAAATATTTCGGGCACGCCGATGTCCACCAAAAATAGTAGGGACCGAGTATTTGTGAACCCTGATTTTCTAAGAAAAAATATCTGCAGCTTAATGTATTTTTGGCTTTATCCTCAAAACGTGCATTTTCATCAAGATGTCTACATCGAATTTGGCCCTGATCGCAAAACCTATCTTCTATACCTACAATACTAGTATAGTATGGGCACAGTTTAAAATAATATACAGTTAATGATAAACTCCACGTACAATGGACTATTTCTATAAAGTTACTTCACCTCGTGTCGGCACGTTTGATATATCTGTCTACAAAGCAATTCGCCGCATTTATAGTTATAGTATCTTATAGTATATATAGATATAGTATATATAGTAGCGGGCCAGAAATGTGGCTGGGAATGCGACGAGTCGATGCCATTTTCAGCGTCTACTGAACCTTCTATCTATAGTTAATATTCGATGGTATGGGGGAAGTATAATACAGTAATTTCAATTTTAATATTTTTTGTTGGAAAATCATTTTGTGGAGTAGACGTGTTTTATTCAACCAATATTAATCACTCCTCGCTAAAATGGATTACTTCAGAATATTTTTGTTTTAAGTAGCCAAATTTTGTAATGCTATCCAAAATGGTGAGTCATTGTAAACTACAGCTTTTTTTCTCACATATCTGATGTGGATTGCGTCTCATTTCTGTAAATGTTAAATGCGTAATTTTTTTTCACCATAAAGATTGTTCGAAGGGTAATTAGTTTTACCCTTCGAAGATTACTTTGCTCTCGCTTGGGTGGCTGAGAGCAGCGGTAATAGTTAAGCAACACTGTTAGGAAGAGCAGTCTCACTCCCCTACTTGGCATAAAGGTTACTTGTGCAACAGTGTTGGTTTGTTAGTTAGGAACCACTGTTAGGAAGAGCAGTCTCACTCCCCTACTAGGCATAAAGGTGACTTGTGCAACAGTCGTGGTTTTAATTGAGAAACAATGTTTGATTGAATCTGATTTTATTAAAAATTAAACAACTATTTATATACAAAATAATGCTGAAAACAGCTAAAATTGTTACTAATTTAATTTACATTATTATGTACAAATATTTAATATAAAAATGCAACCTAAGGGAAAAGTGAAAGTAAAATATGGAACGTTTAAAAATTGCCATTAAGTAAAAATTGCAAACTATTAGAAGAATTGTGAATATTTAGTCATAGGCGTCGTAGTATAATTTTTAGCTAATAATAAAAAAAAATATTATTTATTTTAAATAATGTCTAGGATTAGACAAAGATTCTTTCTTTTGGTCACTTAAGATATAGTTTCATTCATAACCAAAGTTACATTACAAATTTACAGTTTTTCCTTTTTTTAGTCTATGATATGAATGAAAATAATTCGCAAAAGTTTCGAGAGAACTAGCACGCGAATAGTTCTATATCAATCCTTCTATATTTTATTCGCAGAATGTGTATAACAATTCGATAAAAACATACACATCCTCCAAAAAATTTACATTCCAAACTTTTTGTAAGATAATTTTCAGCTGTGGTTCGACTGACATTTGGTAATATGCCTCGAATAAGTCTTTTGCCTTTAAGAGCGACTTGAAATTCTCGAAGGAAATCATTAATTCGTTGTCTTTCACGCCCTCTTCTTTCTTCATTTCTTTCACTACTTTCTGTAATGGAATTAAATAGGTTCTCAACTGCTTCTCCCCAACGAAATACTGTTCTTTCTGACACATAATCATACTCATTTCGAACCACTGACTGAGGGTTTGCAAGCGAACTTCTTCTTCATGAACCGGCCAAATCAACTCGATCAAATTCGCTAGACAATCCAGTTGACAATCGTTCCCAAATTCCTTCTCCATTCTGAAAATTATAAGAAACCATACAATTAACAATTACTCACTATTCTACATATAAGCAATACTTTTAATATTTTAATGAGTCATCAAATTAAAGTCTATTTTTTAAATTGTTAAATAAATCTAAAATTAATTAGTTTATTATGTAAATTGATATTCCTGCTCAGTTAGTGGAGTATTACTCTGTACGAGCTGTATTCTTGAATAAAAATAAATAAAATAAAAAACATGTCTACATCCTCACTCTGCGGTGGTTACATTAATATCACTCGGTTTGTGGAGTAGACTTGCTCCATTTAAATATTATAAATTGTACAAATTTAAGTTTTCTGTTGGGATAATTATAGTGAAGTTAACTAGTGGCACCCTGAAGATCTCAGAAAACTCAGCTGTCTTCACTTTTAAAAGCTGGCGCCATTGCCAATATCTCACGTATTTTATTATTAGACAGAAAATCTGTAGTGTGAATTTGCACACCACATCTTCTACAAGAGTTCATCCCTGTACAAAAACACAACCGGGAGCGATTTTCATTATCTCGTATCGCAGGCCAGCTTAATAAAGATTTCGCTATATTGGAGAAGTTGTATTAAGTAATGCAGTTTATGTAGCTATAAAATACGTTGAGGTATATAAATTAGGACTAATTGAGTCTATAAAACTCAGTAGAGCATAGAGAGTTTTTAGGTTCAAAAGATTTATGTGCACGATATATTGGAAAATTTGATGTTTCTGTTAATCTTTATAGTAAAACTTTATATCTAGGAAAATATTTCTGAAAACTTTGTTGAACGGTCGGTTTGATTTATATCTAAAATGAAAATCACATCGTCAAATATAAATTGCTTTTATAATAGGAGTTATTTTTAATGTTTGGCAGATGTTCGCTTGCAACAATTTTGTTTCTGAAAGTTAATCAGAATTGTACTTGATGTATATTAACAAATACGTTTAATATTATTAAACCATTCTCTGACTTTGTAGTGAAAATTGAAATGTACTATTTCATTTCAACTAATATAAAACGTGAAAGCTCTTATTCACTTTAATCTTCAACAAGAACGAGTAAAAGTTCATGCACATCTCCTCCGAAGCCAAACAATTGTAAAATATGTCATGTGTTTTCACATACAGTTAAATATTGAGAATAGGCGGTAGGCTACTTTTGGTGAGGCTCCTTTGACGGGAAACATTTTTAAAATAGTTCCCAAATCGTCACATTTTTCATTAAAGTAAAGTCAGTATGAAAAGAAAACAGATTTGTGTGTTATTATTATGGAATCAACTCGCTTAAACAACATACGAACTTACAATACTTTGCTGCCAGAATGCCTTTGAAATTATCTCTGTGTAGGATAGTTGTACTTATTATTTCCGCAATAGCGTTATTGATCCGAAATCTATTTACACCCGAAACACGTACAGATGTTTATTTAAACACACAATTAATTTCCCTAACTTTATTTTATTTTAGCTAAAATAATTTGGTTATTGAAAAAATTCCATATTATTTTTATTTCATTTAATTCAATTCATTGAAAATCTGACAACAATCAAGAAAAGATGAACAATTCGGTGATGCCACACTTTATTTGAAGATTTTCACCATAAACATATTCCAGCACATTTTTTTCAATACTACACAATAGATTTACACATGGAACATTATTAGATACTTGATTTTCCAACAAATTTAATTTACTCAACTCCCACAATAACATAACAAATATTAAAACATTATTTTATATAAAAAACTACTAATTCATACTTATTTCTATTTTACTACTATTCATATGAACTAAATCTGACAGAATGGTTTTTAAATAACACAAGTTGATACATGTTGACACATTTGGCATTCGAATATTGATTTTTTACCTTCCTCACCATCTACGTTCCGGTCGTATGCATTTAAAGACCATTTTAAAAAACCAACCATGGCATACCTGTGAGACAATTGTGTAAACGTTTACTCTGGTAATCGTAATGTTGCAAGTTCAAATCAGGGTCATGGAACTGTTAATATTATTATTGAAAGTGTAGCCCTTCTCCAATATTGTTACTCGAACGGATACATTTAATTTGACGCGGATGCTAGAAATGTCGACTTTCTGTCACTAATAGAGATACAAGAAATGTATGTTTCTTTCATTATTAGAGATGCAAGAAATGTACCGATATATTCCATTCGATCTCAATTTCTTTTTAAGGTTGAACTTTTGTCTCGAGGATTGCAACAGAGTCCATTGGCCGCTTGTTAGAATCATATCATCATCATCATAATATAGAACAACAATGCCTCTCAGATTTTTCTATGGATATACATATACAATTACAACGTATAGACAAGTGTGCAATTATCATATCAAATAAATAAAAAAAAAAGCAAAAATATAAATGTAAAATTACAAACATATACACATAACAATATAATAACTAATACATCCATACAACAATATAAAACATGGGCACTACCAGACACAACAAACGTGAGCCCAACATATCAGTGTTAAGAAAAAAAAAAACACTACCAGGCATCTGAAAAGAAATCATCAAGATAATAGTAGGCTTTGTCAAGCAGCGTTCTTTTGACATACTTTCTAAATTGCCTATAATTGTCCATTGCCGTTAAAGCTGGTGGCAAGTGATTACAAATTTTGCGGCTTTCATAAATGAGAGATCTCATTGTTAAGGCTGATCTAGGTATATGTAGAAAGCTATACCGTATCTAATATGAACTAGGGAAAAATAAGCGTTACGCGCAGCCTCCGATCCCAATGCCCACGCAACAACCCTTAACGCATAACACATCAGTAAGAATTTTAAACTTTAAAAATAAGGATTAAAGGGTAGTAGGAAACAAGCTGTATTTTGGAGAACGCACACAAAACAAAACCAACACACACACACACACACACACTACACAAAGACCTTTCTTTGCAATGAGTAGTGGTCCGATAAGTTCCCCTATAGCCCCTCTTTTCCCAGGGACTCCTTTCTGAGTGGCCAGGAATCCAGATCAAAATCAGATTATTGTTTTTTCCATTAGTAAACCAACTATAATCCACCCCTTGTCATTAAAATAACTGTTATCAAACTCTGGTAATTACGCCAAACTTTAGTTTTCGATTGCTTCAATTGCAAAAATGTTATGCTATGGTAAAAACGGTGAGGCATGAATTCCCTATCAAATTTGATGTTCTCTAATACAAATTTTGAAGAGTCTTCATGTTTATAAAATTTTTTAGAAACAATGCCCTGTCTTGAATTTTCTATTCAGCTGCACATTTCTTCATTTTACAACAATTTCTATTTTGTGTTCATATTTCGAAAAAATTGGCCAGGCTATGTATTGTATACCAAAATTTATATATTGGTGAAACTCAATTTAGTTTCACATAATCCGACATATCATTGTAAATGTTTATTTATATTTAAATTAAAAAAATATAATTAATAACTTGATACATTATGTCTATATTCCAACGACTTTACCTTATACGCGTTGAATACCGAACAAAGAAGTGGCCGAAGTTTTGCTAGCAAATTTCAACTGCAGATTTTGCGTTCTATTAGAACTTCATTCCCAGTTCAGAAGTGTTGAGCCGGAAATATTTCAAGCAGTCTGTAGAATAATGGAAATAAAAAAAAACTCGAAATACTGGCCTTCATCGACAATCCAATGGAAGGCTTCTACGATTTATTCGAACGCTAGAAAACAGTTATTAACAAACAATATACTGAAACCGGAACAAACCTTTGTTCTTGCTATCGTACAGATCGGCCTAACATGAATCTACAAAAACAACACTTTTAAGTATTGTTTCTGGCAGAGAACCTCGACTATCGGTCGATCTGTTATATGAACGACCCCTGAAATATGAAAAATTCACTAAAGACTACGCTACCATTCGCCAGCAACTTCCCCATTGCCCGAATTAGTTACTTTCGTACCTCTGGAGTAATTCAATGAATTAAATATCATCAATCAAAAACATATTATTTTGAAACAACGACCAAACTTTCTTTATTATAGTCGGACCAAATTCCATCTTACTATTTGTAGATAATTTGTGAAAGGTAGTAACCCTAGAGACTTTATTAGAGACTTTATAATATAAAATGTACTTTTTAAAACAACATTTTTTCCACGGAGCTGAAATCTCCTGTGTGAAAAGAAGTGATAAATACTCGGGAAAAAGATGTGGCAGTTAATTAAAAACGAAGTGGAAGGGAATTAAAAATGTAATGGAATCATTGCGAAATAACCGCATGTTCTTAATCAGCCTGACGTTAAAAAATCGAGGCGCTAGCATTATTGTTTTTTTATGAGCATTAATTTGTTACTTCTAGAATGGAAATTTTTTTGCACTTAATTAAAAATGCTGTTAAATTTAAATAAGATGAAATATTGTTTAATGAAATATAGATATAGAAGAAATAGTACCTAAGAAGGTGAAATTTACCTATTTTGTCAAATGTTTAGGATATGTTAGAAATCATAATTAAATGAACTGAAAATATAGAAAGTTTAGAGTGTTATTTTTGTATATTTTTAACTAGTATAAACTGTGAGAGCCCTTATTCACTCTAATCTTCAACGAAAACGAGTAAAAGTTCGTACGTATCTCCTCCGAAGAAAAACAATTGTAAAATATGTCAATATTTAAATATTGAGAATGTGCGGTAGGCTACTTTTGGTGAGGCTCCTTTGAAGCGAAACATTTTTAAAATAGTTTCCAAATCGTCACATTTTTCATTAAAGTAAAGTCAGTAGAAAAGAAAACAGATTTGTGTGTTATTCTTATGGAATCTACTCGCTTAAACAACATACCAACTTACAATGCTTTGCTGCCAGAATGTCATTCAAATTATCTCTATCCTACACCTCGTACTTATTATTTCTGCAATAGCGTAATTAATCCGAAATCTGTTTACAACCGAAACACGTGAATATGCTAATTTAAACATAAACTCAATTTCCCCAATTTTATTTTATTTTATTTTTGTTAAAATAATTTCTTTGTCGAAAAAAATCAATATTAATGATATTTCATTCAATTCAATTTATTCAAAATCTGGCAACATCTAAGGAAAAATACGAAAAGCGCCGTTGCCACACTTTATTTGAAAAATTCAATCTACTAATTCTTTCCGCAATAGCGTAATCAATCCGAATTCAATTTATACACTCAAAACAACTTCAAATACCTATTTAACCACAAAATTAAATTATCCAAACTTTATTTTCAAATTTCTTTCACAAAAATATTCTTCCCGATAAATATTATTACATATTTTATATACTAGGTCAAAATCAATCTGACAACAAAGCAACAATATAGATGAACTATTATTGCAGTGACAATTATGACAAGTGGCATTTTGAAATTAAAAAATAAATTATACCTAATTAATTAAAAAATGTGTATTAAAATAGAAACATTTGCATAAAATCATTCTAACATTAGTAATTGTACGATAACTATATTCTTTTAATACCTAATACATATTATTTCTACCTACCGAACATCTTAGTTTATATTGTAAACATCTATTAGTGGTTGCTGCCTATAAACACCTACATAAATTAAGCATTACCAGATCAAATGTAAGTATTTTTATCATAGAAGCAGCATAATATAAAATACTAATCAATTAGGTACGTACACGAAATAGAAACATGGGTACAACTAATAATGTTTCCAAAAGAAAATGAATATTATGTAATCGGAAGCATTTTAAAACGATCATATTAATGTAGCGACTTGAAATGGTAAACAAGGTTTAAGATAGCTTTCGAATCAATAAAGGTTTCTGAAGTTATATTCTGCTAGAGTTGAAAAGGTGATAATTGTCTAACATATTTATTTAACATAAGTAGTCTAAAAATTCATTTGTCGTGTTTTAGATCAAAGAAGAATAACCGAAAATAGCAGAAATTGTTTTGAAATCAAGCACATAATGTACTGGATGGTATTAACGTGGTATTCCAAGTATTCAGTCAATGAGAGAAAACCATTTATACTTTTGCATTTATATATTTTTTTATTATAAGTAGTAGTAGTAGTGTTTATTTCACCCAATATTAATGTATACAATAATAAGTAATAATAAGTCGTAACATAAAAGTTATTACAGTTTGTTGTTTTTCAAATAAATATTCACTTAACGCTATTCAGTTGAATTGATATGGTACGTTCAACTGTCGCTCAGTTGAACCTAAAGCTACGGTTTCCTAGAACTGTGCGCGGCGCACAACAAGCGCACAGCGCACAACAAGCGCACAGTGCGCCGTACTGCGCCGAAATCTAACCTGTGGAAATAAGTTGGTCTGGATTCCTCCGTCGGAGTGCGCCGGCAATTACGCTGAAATCTAAAATCTACACAGCCATATACGCTTGTAGGCACAAGACGCACTTCGCAGTTGAGAGCAAACTGTTGGTTAATAAGCAAGGTTACGAGGGTGTGTAATTAAGTTAAATACAGACATGTGTTCCAAATTTTCGCCTAAAGAAGAACAACAATTAATTGATTGAATTAAAGAAAACCCGGTACGACGATTTTTGACTTGATATAATTAAGTCAAAGATAGTAGTAGTTCTAGGAATAATATATGAAAGGAAATAAGCAAAACAAACATAAGACGGCACACTACATAATGGCCTCTATGAATCAATTGCTACATTAAAAATATTTTACGGTTTTCGCGACACGTTGCTACTTTTTTATGAAACTCACGATGCCCTAATCAAATTCTGGGTAACATATTATGTACTATGTAGTTTTCGTGATATAGGGCCGAATTCAAAAAAGTATCTTTTCGGACCCCTCTCATATCTGGGAAACTATGACAGGTATTGGTAATGTATAAACGGTGTTTGATAGATATTTTTTATGCAGAGTCCCCTTATTGACTCTTAATTTTGTTATTTGTTCTCAGTTTCAAAATATTAACAAAACCACTCTGATTATTGTACATATTTAATGATTATTTTTCCTTTCAAATGATATATAACACTTAATAGTTTGATTTTTATAAATATCAAAAATCGAGAGTATAGAAAAATGTATTCACTATTATTAGTTTTCTGGACGCGCTGTAATTTTAACATATTGTTAAATTCTTTCGCGATTATGCGTTATTTAATTTAGTCGTTAAAATACCTACCAAAATCTATATAGGTTCAATAAAAATTGTAATTTTGATGATTTCGATTTAGGCTTTTATTTTCACATAATATATTTTAATAGAATTAAAGGTTGAATAAAATAATAAATAAAATCAACAAAAACAAAACGCAAAAAATGAAATATGTTTTAAAAGAAATTTATTTTATGAAAAACTACGTGTAAACTTAAGGGTATTTACATGAACCTAAACTACTAATTGCAAACAGAAATACTTACATATTCTACATAATTATACCTACTTAATATTAATTTCATAAAAACTCATCTGTTCAAAATTAGCTCCGTTTACTTCGAAGCACAATCCAATAACTTTTTATATTTTCCTAATTCCATTCAATATAATTATAGGGCGTTTTTTGAGGATTCTACATAAAAACGTTTATATATTTCCATATCTGTCATACTGTCCGAGATATGAGTGGGCTCCGAAAAATAAGTTTTTTGAAGTCTTCCCTATAACTCAAAAATTACATGTGTTACCCAAAATTTGGGTAGGGTATCGTGAATTATAATAATAATAATAATCTCTTTATTGTCTAACAGGTATAACTACCCAATTACAAGACAAAACAAAAATATATATTATGATACAATGACATAGGTGATTGAAAATAAAACTAATAAAAGTAACAAAGGTATAAAATAAAATAAAATATAATTCTGACAGGCTGAAACCTCTTTTAGAAATGCCAATTCCAAACAATACCAAAAGTCTTCAAAGAGCATTGGGAATGTTCTCACATTATTCAAAATGGATTAACAAATTTTCTGAAAAGATAAGATGTTTAATAGACTGCAAGACATTTCCACTCAGTACACAACTAGTTTCCGCTTTCGAAGAAATAAGGACTGACATAGCTAACTCGCTTCTGTGGAGCATCGATGATAAAGAAATTTTAATTGTAGAGACAGATGCATCTGATTTTGCTATAGCCGCTACGTTGAGTCAAGCTGGAAGGCCTGTGGCATTCTTTTCACGTACACTATCCGAATCAGAGAGACGACACCCTGCTATAGAAAAAGAGGCATATGCTTGTGTTGAAGCATTAAAGAAGTGGAGACATTTTTTAATTGGAAGACATTTTAAATTAGTGACAGACCAGAAATCAGTATCTTTTATGTTCAATACAAACCACACAAATAAAATCAAAAATGACAAAATCATGCGTTGGCGCATAGAACTTTCGTGTTTCAAATTTGAAATAGTTTATCGTCCTGGAAAATCAAATAGGGCAGCTGATGCTTTTTCAAGAATATGCAATAATATTACAAACAAACTCTTTGAGTTACACTCGTCCTTGTGCCATCCTGGGGTCACCCGAATGCATCATTTTATTAAAATTCGAAATTTGCCGCATTCTTTAGAAGAAATTAAACGAATGATTGCCGCATGCCCGATATGTGCAGAAATTAAACCTAGATTCTACAAAAAAGATGAAAACAGTCATTTAATCAAAGCAACAGCCCCGTTTGAAAGATTAAATATTGATTTTAAGGGTCCGATACCGAGTTCTTCTAAAAATTCCTTCCTCTTTACAGTTGTTGATGAATATTCGCGGTTTCCTTGGGCATTTCCTTGTGCAGATACTTCTAGCCTAATTCAAATTTGAAATTATACAAAAAAGTGTCGCGAAAACCGCATCCCGTTAACTTTCAAAATAACGCAGCTACCCCGCAATTACAATGAAATTTGGACACACTGTAGATACTATGTCTCATACAGACAGGATACAATTCCCAAAAGCATTGCTAGAAATGGGTATCCAGGTCTGTACAGAGCTTAATAAATATGTACCATTTATCATCATGATAAAACCTAGATAAATTAGTAAAGTTTGACACAAATGTCTGACTTAAGTGGTGCAAATTTAATTAATTTGGACATCAGATATATTTAAAGAATATTTTCATAATTAAGTGTCCATAACTAGTCTGGGATCCTGTGTAAGATTCGTTCTCACACGTTTACACATGGCGCTGACTTGACCAATATCCACAATAACTTCGCACATCCGCAATGAAAATCCGCCCAGCTCTCTCGCTTCTTTGTGGTGGCCATTTTTGGGTTACTTCAGCTTGACGTACCCATTTGAAATTTAATATTTTTTTTTATTATTATTCAATTTTACTGAATTATAATTGACCACCCTGTACGTTTGCTATATAATAATATAGATTTTTTTTCAGTCCGTATACAATATTAGATTATTTCATGTTTCTATATTTATATTATACAGTGTTAACTACTTATGTTGAGTAGATTCGTTTCATTTATCTGGTGTTTGCAGCAAAAAAATAAAATGTTTAATAAGAACTTAGAAACACTTTTACATTTAATTACAAATTAAGTAGTTTTGGAGATTATATTATTTTCCCAGTGCACCGAACCAGCAGCAGAGCAGTGTTGAAATAGATTCTAAATTTATCTCGTATTGCAGAAGCTTCAAATGATGCTCTCCTCTGAATGGAAGATTTTAAGGATAACATATTGTTTTTGGAAGACGTTGTGTATTATGCATGCTGCAATAATGACATTGTCAGCCGTATGAGGTGAAACTGCTATTGGAGTATAAAATACTCTAAAAGTTTGAAATAATAAACCAAATGCATTTTCTGAAGTTCTCCGAGCTCTTGAATGTCTGTAATTATATACAGCCTTTGTATTGTCACCTTGTGCCTGAGCCTGGAGGTATGGCTTCATCATATATGTTGTTAAACATATGCTTCCTCAAGCAGTAGCCAATAAGCCACTTGGACTAGTTTCTTTTTATACAAATCCATTTTATGGTAATGCCTTGTACAGGGTGTTTTCTTGAGTTCCCTCAAATTAGTCTAATAAGGAAAGTGTTGCACTTTATATAGTATAAAAGGTGTTTAGTAAAGAATGAGTCAAACTTTAGATTATTTTTCGACACCCGTACTATAATAATACGTCCAAAATCCATAATAATGAGATCCATTAGGATACAGATTTTTCATAACGCTACAGATTTTTAACCAATAGAAACCCATAATTTTTCAATCAAGCATGTTGTGCATTTGACGTTTGTTAATGCCAACATAAATATATTTATCATTCTTCATTATTTATCGGGTGTAGCGTAAGCAACTCTCATGTAATTGTTATTAACCATCATTTAGTCAATGATCGTTGCATAGTACTATTATTTAACAACGAAAAACCCCGGTACACTTTAAACAAAACAGCATCGACGCAACACACAACAACTTCTTGAATAATAGTAATTTTACTGGATTCCTAGAAATACACGCGCAGTGCGGCGCACTGTGCGCTGTGCGCTTGTTGTGCGCCGCGCACACCTCTAGGAAACCGTAGCTTAACTGATATTTACGTTGAAGGATACTATCTAGATCAGCTGGGCAGCTATTCGTGAAAACCAGGGAGTAGAACAATTGTGAGGCGAGGCAAAGTCTATTAAATTACCACAGCTTTGCCTCACTTCTATGTTCACTTGAACTGATGTGATAGGGGCAATTGCCACTCATTCTCAACATAACTTTTTCAGTTAATTGTCAACGAAGAAAAATGCTAATGTCTATAGACTTTGATAGATAACAAAAGTCAATGTTACAAACATACAAAAAATAAAAACATGTGAACTAGAGGTGTAAGGTATTAAAACTGTCGATAGTGTATTTGATTCTTTAAATAATCAGCTGTAGCAATACGTTAAGTCATCGTAAATATTAAATATACTGTGGTTAAGAGTAGAATAAATTAAAAAAACCATATACAGGGTCATACAGAAAAATATATTAGTTTTACAACGCTTAAATTTTTTAGAGCGAAACAAAAAAGTTAGAAAACTTTTGATTTTTTGTAGTATGTTAGAATGGTTTCATACATTTTTTTATACAGGGTGAAATCATTTTTAGGAAAAATTATTTATTATTATGACAGAGAAAGTCAAATTTTACTGTCAAATTTACTATATGAGATCAGTTTATAGACAAATATATAAACATAAAATAATAACTAGAATTACAGGGTGTCCCAAAAATTTTTTTATTAATTTATTTAACTTTCGAGTTTTTTTAGTTTGTTAGAGCGGTGTCATAAAATGTATTTATATACAGGGTGTCTCAAATGTAATTCTGTTTATGTGATTAGGTTTTCAACCCATATTTTCAGTTTATTTTTATAACCCTCGATGACTTTTGTCATAGATGAGACTACCACAAAACGACTGGGAAATCCCAAAGGGATTTCTTGTAGTTTTATAAACAACAGTTTCATGAAATTTAATGCGCATTGCGGAGGTTTAATTATTTTTTGTAATAAAACTTTTTAAAATAAATAACTTCTTGTAACTCCTACTTGTTCTTTTTAGATAAACTTTAATTTGGAAAGGAGTTTCAATGACTCTCTTTCAAATGGAACTAAAAAAACGTGTTTTTAAGTGATCAGTCTATACACAGACGTTTTGCAGCTGTTTGCGTTTCCTATACAACGTTAGATTGTGTTGTTTTTTTTACAAATCTTGTAGTATCCAGCCTTATTTACTCTCTAGATATATAAAAATCATTGTTGTCATATCCCATTATTGGTTATTTAACATATGTGGGAATAGTTACATTTACAGTGTTTCGTAACATAATAATTTATTTAAGATTTTTCCTACTGACGTTTTATAATAAGAAATATTTTTTTTTGTATAAAATCGTAAGCTGATTACGTCGAACAAGTTTCTCACCTACTTTTATTTGACATATTATTTCATGCAATAAAATATTGTCAAAAAGTAATGTGGAAGAAAATAAAAAAAGCGAGAACGTCATACAGTTAGAAAATGAGCGACTTGGAAGAAGAAAAATTGCAGAAAAAATGGAGAAAACATTCCAGAAGTTTCACAGGGGGTATGACGAAAAACACATTATAAATCTGTCCGAAAGAGTTAACTACAAGTGCAGAAAGTAGTACATTTTCGCACGCGAGGTAGCGGACCGATCGACACGCAGTTGAAGTGCGGAAAAGACTTACTTCATGTGTTAGATACAAATTTTTTCCTATGGGCACTTCAAATTCCGCAAAACCAAAGAGTACAGACAAAACTGTTGAAATAACTGGCAATAATTTAAACTACAATGTTATTATCAGGAAAAAGACCCTTAATGTTAAAAAACCAGCTTAAGTTTGTATTTTAATACATTTGAAAAATTGTGGGGAAAAGTAACTTTTCTGCATTCAGTGCGATATTTAGTTTCTTTAACAGGTTATTATTGTTTATTTTTGAAAACAAAATCAACGGTGTATAAAACTAAAAAATCCCGAGTACTTTCCAAAGAAGATATGGAACGTTTTCTTACAGACGCAGACAAATATTACATACTGGCCAAAGTTCTTCTACTGCGAGTTTGTGAAATTGTCCCTGAATGTTAATAAATTCTCCACGCAGTCCAGATTTAAATATGGATTTTTTCATATGGAGAAAAGTCAACTGTATCTGCCAATAATCCAACGTCTCTGCTGCAATTGAATGGAACTATCCGTAAGGAAACGGAAGCCATGGCAGCCATCTCAGAGTCTACGTGCAAGCCGTCATACTAAATTCCTTTAACTGACATCATTTTTAATAATAAATTCGTAAACCCTAGGTTTTAGTAATGAATAATAGCTAATAATAGCGATAATAATTATATTTTAAAGCATCAAATATAAACACCACAACATGCATAACCGAGAATCTGCGGATTCATGTCATATTTTCTAAACCGCTGAGACTATGCAACTCCCTGGGTTCTTTAGTATCTTTCTATTACATAACAATGTGGATCGCTACCCATGACATATACTGGTGAAGTCTATGTTTAATAAATATAGTTATGAATAGTTTCCCATTACATTTAAAGGTGTCCTGACTGTAATTAAGATTGTCATAGCAATGACAATCAACTTGGAACAGTTCAATATTTGGTCCCTGTATAACACAACAACGTTATCCGTGAAAACTATGCCTGTCGCCTGGTGTAAATATACAGGGTGAGTCACGAGCAACTGTACATACTTCTACCATAAGTAGAGGCACGTTGGGGGATTATCAAATGACCATTAAAAATGTCTGACAGTTAGTCCTGGGTATTTGAATTTTTGTTACACTCCCCAGTTAAATATTTAGAGCCAAATTGAGAATTGGCAATAATGAAGTATCTTACTGTACAATAATGTTTAGTTATTAAAAAGAAATCTTCAGAATAGACAGAAACGACACACACTGGGCTCCAGTATGGTAAATATCATAATTTGAATTGATTTACAGGGGCGGGTTTAAAAATCTGGCATATCTGGTTCAGCCTAATAATTCACCCTGTATGTAACATTTTCCACCCGTAATAGACAGAAAACAGATAAAAAATGTTTGTAATAACCTAATTTTCTTATTTGTTTGAGGAAAACTCAAGTGTCTAATTATTTTAATCGAAATGAAATGAACAAGCCAGGGAAATCTTTATTCATAAATTACGAAATAAAATAAAAAACAATAACCAAACAATAAAATAGTTTTAACAATGTGGAACGAAGTAAAAAGCAATTTATTAAACATTACGAGTATAAAAGATGTTCAAAATGAAATCCATCTGCCTTAATACACTTTTCTTGACGAATGTTTAAATGTGTAATGGACTTTCTGATTGTCGCTGGGTCATTTCTGGTAATATTGCAACAGTGAATAATTCTGTTAATGAGCTGTTGTGTTTTATAATCGTTATGTTTAGTAAATTGTTTTTTACTTTGTTCCACATTGTTAAAACTGTTTTATTGTTTGGTTATTGTTTTTCATTGTATTTCTTAATTTATGAATAAACATTTCCCTGGCTTGTTCATTTCATTCCGATTAAAATAATTAGACACATGAGTTTTCCTCAAACAAATAAGAAAACTAGGTTATTACAAACATTTTTTACCTGTTTTCTATCTATTACGGGTGCAAAAAGTTACATGCAGAGTGAATTATTGGGATGAACCAGATATGTCAGATTTTTAAATCCGGCCCTGTAAATCAATTCAAATTATGGTATTTACCATACTGGAGCACAGTGTGTTTCGTTTCTGTCTATTTTGCAGATTTCTTTTGAATAACTAAACATATTGTACAGTAAGATACTTCATTATTGCCAATTTTCAATTTCGCTCTAAAATGAATCTTTAATTGGAAATGTGAGGTGAGTGTAAGAAAAAATTCAAATACCCAGGTCTAACTGTATATTTATGCCCTTTGAAAAAATTATATCAGATTTTTGAAAAATCATATACAGGGTGAAGTGTTGAATATGAAGCACTCCCACAAATTTTCTCGAAGACGGAGATGGATTTTTTCAATTCTGAATATGTCAATTAGTTGCCAGACACCAATACACACTTTTTTTTAAAAAATGAGATAAATCGACTTAATCATTGAAAAGATATGACGAAACATTGTTTTGGTGAAGATCCATAATTCACCCTGTATTTTAATAATCAAAACAAGGAGACATTTTTTAATGGTCATTTGATAATCCCCTAACGTGCCTCTACTTATGGTAGAAGTATGTACAGTTCCTCGTGACTCACCCTGTATATAGGAGTCCCAAAACTAAACACTGAGGTACACCAATATTAAGTAGCCACAGGCAAATTGCAGTCTATATAATAGTGTGTGATTTTTGTTAATGAGGCATGTAATAATAAATTATTAATATACGAGTATTATGCCTTATTTTACACCTACGTATTTGTCAGACTTACGCATAAAGGGGTTTCAGCATTGGTTACATACATCATTCATTTTTCAATCACTAGAATTGAACATGTCATTCTCTATAGGCAAGATCTATGATGTGAACCACTTGTGATGAATAAAATCATATGTCTTCATGAGATTGGATTTTCTACGTGTTTTCAGTCACATATTGTGTCCTATTTTCTTACACAGCTTTCGTAAAACGTGTATATATCTATTTATTGTATATCTGCCATAACGAAAATCGAGTTGGGTTTATACAAAATACAAAGCCAAACATCCAAAGCATCGATATGCATCTAGTCATTTTCACACATATTATGTTACAGACTGCTACACAATTAACGTTGTTAGCTTGTAGTTGGATTTAAATCGGTTAATTTGTCTTTGAGCATTTCTAGTATATCCTTATTATTGTAAGTTGCAACTCATTATTTTGGTGAGGGGTCCCAAAATTAAATACTGGGGTACACCAGTATTAAGTAGCCGCCGACCAATTGCAGTCTATATAATAGTGTGTAATTTTTGTTTTTATTTTTGTTAAATAGCCTTATAGTACTAAATTATTTTATTATGTCTTATTTTACAGATTTACTCATAAAGCGTTTTCAATATTTGTTACACACATCATACATGTTTCCGTCACTAGAATTGAACATGTCCTTCAATATAGGCCAGATCTATGATGTTCTTTACATGAGTTGTTGTAAATAAAATCATATGCCTTCATGCTATTGGTTTTTCTACGTGTTTCCAGTCACTTATTGTGTCCTATTTTCTTATACAGCTTTCGGAAAACATGTACAGGGTGTCCCAAATTCGTTGGCTTTGCGGGTTATCTCGGTTGCTAGTAAAGATAGAAAGGAAACGGTTTTCGGGACACTGTGTTACTTTTTATCAAACTTAAGATTCCATACCAGAACTAAGATAACACTTTTACTTTTTAAGATACGGGGCGATATCGAAAACTTTGCATTTTGGAACGCACCTCGCATCTCTGTTATCCGGTAACTTATCAAGAAGCTGTAAATTGGGTTTATTAGACTGTTTTAAGAGAGGCAGTTTTTTCCTACATTCAACTGTTTTTGTGTAATCACCTAAACTTGCATTTTTTGGATAAAATAATTTGGTTTGTCATAAGCATTCCAAAAATACCGGGTCGGGCAGAACATTCGCCTCGGTCTCTCATAGCCTAACAAAATTGAAATTGCAAATTTTGTTTACGTGGGTGTATGTAGGTCTACCAGGAGCATTTAACAAAAATATTTTTAAATATACCGGGTGTTCCAGAAAAGTGTGGCATATCAAAGTTATATTTTTTTAAATACCCTGTTGGCCAATTTTTGCGTTTTTTGAAAAAAATAGGGTCGTTTTGAAAAACATTCTCTGCGTGTATTTTTTTAACTAAACCGTTTAAAATTTTAAATTGGCAAGTGGATAGGACATACATTAGCTCGGTGTATAGCCCAATTGTAAATATTGTTTATTATTTTTGATATTGACGTATTGGAATTTGTGTTAGAAAAATGTGTTCAACATGAAGAAGTTACTAATTAGTGACGAAACGTTGTTGTAATTTTTTTTAATTCATTTGACGAAAATCAAGATGAATGTTGTCTTTATTTAAAAACGTTTTGTAAAGAAATTGTTTATAAGAACCGAATACCCCAAGAAAAGTAAGCTGACGAAAATTATAATCACGGTTCACGAATAATAAAAAAATAAACTGTTGCCCTCGAGGCACGAATAGCTTTGCCATATTTAAGTGTAAAACTAATAATTTTATGACCTTTATGTCATTTATCTAAAATTTATATATATTTTTTTTGTTTTATACAGCAGCTATTTTTTTTAAGTATCGGGTTTTGTTCCTTTTTTCGTCTCTTTGGAGGCCAAGTAGAAAATAGTTGATTTTTTTATAATAAAATTTATTTTGCCTCCTCTTCTACTATTTACGAAGGCCTATGTAAACAAAATTGTTATGCTGCATGTTGTAGGTTATCTCATATCAAAACTATATATAATTAGCTAATTTTTCTGTTATATTTTGACCCTTTTTTACACTATTTTCAAAAGCCTATGTGAACCAGTTCATTTATGTAACATTTTTTAAGTTATATTTATATTTATATACAACTATAAAAAATCATTCCGTATTTCGAATAAGCTTAGGAAGTATATATTTTTTATTTCGACGCCTTTTACACTATTTACGAACGCTTATGAAAACAAGTTACTTATAACGCATTTTATAGGTTATATTCTATCAAAGATATAAATAACTCGTCAATATTTCTGCTATTATTTTATGTTCAATATTTTAGGTTATATTCAATTAAATGCGTAAAAAATTATGCAGTATTTCGGATAAGTTTAAGAACTATGATTTTTTCTAATTTTTGAACCCTCTTTGGTTCCCCTTGCCTACGCTCAATGTTAATCGCCACCTATAAATATCCTGTAGTATTTTCGTTCCAAATATGGTTAAAATCCGTTAAGTGGTTTTTGAGTTATCACGGATACAATTTTTTTCTGGCCCTTCTATAGAATTTTCACGGACGCCTATGGTACATGAATTTTTAACACCAATTCAACTATGCAGTTATATAAAAAAATTTACATTTTAATTATTTTTTTTATTTTACCCTCTTTTCTACTATTTACGAACGCCTATGTAAATAAAAATTTTATGCTGCATTATGTAGGTTATCTTATATCAAAGCTATATATAATTAGCCAATTTTTCTGGTATATTTGGGATACGTTTTTTTTTAGTTTTTGACCCTTTTTTTAAACTATTTTCGAACGCCTGTGTGAACCAATTCTTTTACGGAATATTTTTTAGCTTATATTGTATCACAACTATGAAAAATTATTCCATATTTCGAATAAGTTTAGGAAATATATATTTTTTATGTTTTTACCCCTTTTCCAATATTTACGAACGCCTATGAAAGTAAGTTATTTATGACACATTTTATAGGTTATATTCTATCAAAACTATAAATAACTAGTTAATATTTCTGCTATGTTTAAGAAATACGTTTTTTTTTTAATTTTTTTACCCCATTTTACACTATTTTCGAACGCCAATGTGGTCTAATATTTTATGTTCAATATTTTAGGTTATATTCAATTAAATGCGTAAAAAATTATGCAGTATTTCGGATAAGTTTAAGAACTATGAATTTTTTTAATTTTTGAACCCTCTTTTAAACCCCTTGCCTACGCTCAATGCTTCCCAAAATCTAATCAGCTCCTTGTCATGTCCAATAGTATTTTTGTACCAAATTTCGTTAAAATCTGTTAAGCGGTTTTTGCGTTTTCGTGCATACAGAGAGACAGACAGACAGACTTTCTTCTTAAACTTATCCGAAACATTGAATAATTTTTCATAGTTGTGATAGAATATAACCTAAAAAATGTTACATAAAAGAATTTGTTCACGCACGCGTGCGAAAAAGGATCAAAAACGAAAAAAAAAAATGTTTTTCCAAATATAACAGAAAAATTGGCTACTTATATATAGCTTTGTTATAAGATAACCTACAACATATAGGGGTTCGTAAATGGTAGAAAAGGGGGCAAAATAAATTTTATAATAAAACTAAAAAAAATCAATTATTTTGCGTACAAGAACTTGGCCTAGAAGATCTGAAATATAAAATATGTACGTATAAATAGTGCCTCCAAAGAGAAAAAAAAAAGAACAAAACCCGATACTTAAAAAAAAATAGCTGATGTCTAAAACAAAACTAAAATTTATTAAATTTAGATAAATGACAAAAAGGTCATAAAATTATTACTTTTATACTTAAATATGGAGAGCTATTCGTGCCTCGAGGGCAACAGTTTATTTTATGTATAAAATGACCAAAAACAAGTATTTCCGGTGAAATTATTTTTTTTTTTCATGAGACTAATAGTCTCCATATATACCTACATATATTACATATATGATAATATGGAGAGCTAATATGTGAAAAGTTAATGTTTATTATTAACAATAAACTTCTATGGCTTACATTTATGTTCTCAATATTTTTAGAAATTGTTTTCCTAATCATTAGTAGTAAAAATTGACCAATAGCTCATCACTTTCACATAAAGATGTAATGAATAATGCACCTGTAAAGGTGTCGAAAGAATATTTATAGGTCTATTAAAAAAAGGCCATAGAGCAGAGCGGATTCTGGCTTTTTATGGTCTACATAATTTCGATTATAGTAACGGGAAAAAGTAATAATAATAAAGATTTGAAAAAAATGAATAATGTAATCTTCTGTAAGTTTTACATAGGGATAATGTAATCTTTTTCGACACATACATATTACATTATGCACATTCGGAAAATATATAGTGAATCTGCGTTTTCAATTTTATCCGTTAGCTATTCCTCGCGCCTCTGTGATTCATATGCCATATAAGGTAATATAGAATTAAACTCTATAAATTTAGGATTCTGCTAACGTACTTTGAACATTGACAATGTCATTAGAGACTAAGCTCCTAAATATAGGAACCATATCAGTACATAACACAAATATACCATAAAAACATAAAACAAAACCATAACAAAATTAAATTTAACTACCTATATACACAAAAAAAAAAACATCTTAGTCTCAGTTTAACAGCGTTGACACAAAGTTGCTATGAGAAAGCAGGATGATCAGCGAAACGTTAGCTCGAATAATATCAAACATTTATTCAAACCTGGAACAGGTCTGTCTCTATATTTTAAACAAAATTTTTTTATTCTTGAAAGGAGTGTGATTAAAAACTTAACTTTGGTTCTCTCTCTCTCTCTCCCTCTATATATATTATTGGCCTCTACAACTAGGTAATTTAGCAATTTCTTTAGTTATATATATTTGAGAGAATTCTCGGACCTACAGTTTAGCGTGGTATGCGAACCACGGTCATCGACTAAATGTATTATAAAATGCCAATTTGATGCCTCTAGAACATTTTTCGTTCTTTTGTGATAAACCCTGTATAAAAGGAAATTTGAAATATTTAAGCTGATGGTCTCTATTGTTAGTCATTATATGCTTTGACTGCTTCTTGAAAAACGTGCCATGACAATTGCTGGATTGTCCTTAAGAAATTAATTTGTACAATTTTCAACCTGATTATACCCAGCTTTACTATAAAACTGTAATTTTGTCTGAAGCAGCTTGATTGATATTTATAAAAAGAGGAAAAAATAAATAAACTTGTATAGAATATATATTATGTATGTGCATAATGTTAATGTTAATTTTAGCATGTTTGTTTCCTCAGTGTGATTGGATAGTTCCTTGTAGATGCCTTATCTAGTTTAGTTTTTAGTGTGATTTGTTTTTACTGATAGTACACCTGTTCCGAAAACTCCCGAACAAAGTATTTTATTATTATTATTATTTTATAAATCTTAACGTATTTGTTTTTGTATGATTTTACAATTGCTCAAGATCTGGATGACATCGTCATCAATATTACTGGGTTTGTTTATTTTTATTTTTTACTAATCTGTGTAAAAACAAGGCATTGGCTTTTTTTTTTGTTAGAGTTAGATTTAGATAGATGTTAGATTGAATAAGTAACAAACCCCTCGCTCTCTTCACTTACGTTGTTTTTTGTATATATTTATGAAGTTTTGCACCCAAACCCCCTAAAATTAGTTTGTAAGAGTATTAGTTTTATAGTGTAAAAAGTAGATAAAAAGTGTGTTAAAAACTTATGTAAAATTTTAGTGCATCGGTGTTAGTATTGAAAAACAATTGAAAATTGAACTCTGAATAAACCCCACAGATTGTTAAATTAATACCCCTAAAGATTAAGGTTATCTTTGTAAAATCTATGTAAAATACCGTACAATAATTAAAAATACAGTCCATTATTTATACGAATTTATGGTGGTGAAAAACGTCAAATTCTCCAACAACACCTAAACTTTTAATAATCAAACCAAAGATTAATCTACACAATAGATAGTCAGCCCAATGCATTAAAATCAGAACATCTCTAAGTATGCCTGCCACTACGTGGCGTAGACTAGCGTGTAAAGCATAGAGCAGTATTGTCACAGCCAGAAACCGTTTTGTAGTTTATTAATATCAAAAACAAAACGCAACGTATAACAATTATTTAGATCATTTGCAACAGATATGCACCGGCAATGCTGTATTGTCAGAGAGAGAAATTGATGAAATTCTGTATTAATCTGGAGGGGATACGCAGGGAGGGTAGAAAAAAAAAACAAGCGAATGTGGTGTGTGTCGTGCTGTTGCCAATTCGTCGGTAAAAGAAACACACAGGGTGATTTATTACAAGTACAGTATTGAAATAAAAGCC
Organism: Apoderus coryli; assembly: GCA_911728435.2. NCBI lineage: Eukaryota > Metazoa > Arthropoda > Insecta > Coleoptera > Attelabidae > Apoderus > Apoderus coryli. The sequence goes on along the minus strand of OU452198.1, from coordinate 29,119,033 downwards.
TAATCTCTATGAATTAAATTTAATATAATAATATTTAATCCATGTCATACATGTTTCAAGACTAGACCAGTCCCATGATCAGTGGCGAACAATCGTTAAATGAAAAGCTTTTAGATAGAAACATACTTTTGACTAAATATTTCACGTAGACAATGTGGCAAAGATGTAACAAGATTGTTGTAGATCTTATAATACCTATAATAAAAAAATTATCAGTGCTACCTATATTATATTAGGTATACCTATTATAATAGTCTTAAATTTTACTTCTTTTTAATGTTTCTTCGGGTAAATAATAAGTTCGGTAGGAATAGGGCTTTGGGTATGAAACAAAAAAGATAGAAAATAGAAATTTGATATAGGGGTAGTTCTAAGCATTTACAAGTTTGTGACGTGTAGGTATACATGAGGGCGGCGCAATGCCGTTTTAAATATCTGGTTTCGCTTTCTTGGAAAATAAAAAATTATAACTGATAACTGAAACTTAGTACTTAATACGTGGGCGTAAGAGGTAAGCTCACTTCACAGGTCTCTATTAATGAAAGAAAGTTAACATTTTGAGCATCTGCGTAAAATTAAATGTATCCGTTTGGTGGGTAGTTTTGATTACAATAAGTCGGTGCCAAGCCCAAGCCCGAAACAAAATAAATCTATATTTACCTACTACCTATTTGGCTTGGTACCGACTATTATGTGCATTGTTGTCTTTTGAATGATATTTGTATTTTGTTATTTTTCGTATTTTTTATTAGTTCTTTTGACAGCTCTGGTGTCATCAATACACCTGTATCCCGAATTGCACCAAATTGCGATGCTATTGAACAAGCATATAATCCTAAATATAATATTCTTTTTGAACTACCTGTATCTCGAAAACCAAGCCGTAGCGGACCCATGTACATATGAAATTTGTATCTTAAAATTAGTCAAAGAATCACCCTTTAAAGTTTGTACAAGTACTTATGCAACACCCTGTATACATAGATACTTTGATTTGCAATTTGCAAATCTATCAAACTAGGTAATGCTGTTTTTTTTTTATTTACTTTCAAATATGGTGTTATGTAATTGTATTCAAATTAAATGTTTGGGGATGATATTTACGAGTTTTATTTTTTTATATAGAGAAACTGTTATTCAGTTTTTAAGGATCAATCTGAAGCAGACGATTGTACTTGTTAAAACATGAAAAAAGTTATTGTCGTGATACTTTTAACACCCTGTTGGTGGGTTTTTAAAGCTTTTTACGAAACGTGTTAACAATACAATCTACATAAATCGTTAGTTTTTTAAAGTTTTATGATCATTGCACAAAAACCAATATTAGGGAGACTGTAAGTTTTTTTTCAATTCGGCGTTGCAGAATTTGAACCTAATTGTGATAATTGTGTTATTTTACTAGTATAGATATTTTTGAGTAAATTAATTCGGTTATAATCGATGAGTAGAATCTTTGGAGTAAAATACATTTCACAAAAACCCTGAACCATATTTCTCAATAGATTTAAATTTTCATTAAAACAGATTAAAAATTCTAATTTTTTACATCCTGCATTTCGAAACCGTATTTTTTTAAATAATTATTGTCATGCTGGAAATTTCAAACCTTATTTACTTCAGCAACTTGTAAAAAGCACAGCCTTTTTAATATTAACATTTCTTAAAATCGATATTACGCGATAACGATGACTTTCTATCAATATCACAGAAGGATACATTTATTACGTATATAATTTGTTAGATTTTACATCTCCGAATTGAAACACACGCAAAAAATGTGCATAAAAAAGTTAGGGTAGCATTTCACGCCTGTATGCCCCTTTAATTTACCCGCCTCTGAGATTTATTTTTTCATAATGTTAACGACAAGTTGAATCTGCTGTTTGAGTTTGATCCTTAAAACTGAATCAGGTAATAACCGGAAGTCCTATCTATAACGCCAAATTTCGTTAATTTAAATATAAGTTTTTGATGCATCCTTATATCCGAAATTTAAAATTAAATGACTAAAATAATATTATTTTAGTCATTTAAAATTATTGTCTAAAACATTTAATAAACCAGCCCTGTATATTCATACTATTATAGTAATTTCTTTTATTTTCGTCCATACACATTAATCTTTGCGTAGATAGGTATACGTATACCATATAATTTTAAACAAAAAACACTGCTGCACAGTAGTACATATATGATACCTATAATATAAAAACAAACTCCCACCTCGTAGGGGAAAGTATACTCGTCCTTGTCTAACATTGCCCATATGATTATTTTATTTCAACACAATACATATAACGCCATCTACAATTTCCATGGTTGCATGTTTTTCTAATAGATGTAGCTCGTGTCGAGACAGTTTCAATTTTTGTTTTATTTCCCATATACGCTGACTATCTATTGTGTACTTAGACAAGGAAAGAGAGTGGACCCGTAACTGTGCCGGTCGTTGTGTTACCACCTAGCACTTATGCCTTAGATTCAGAGGCGTAACATACATAACTTATGTGATATATTTTTGAAATTTTATTTAATTTTGTTGATTAATAGTTTTAATAAAAAAAGATATGTGCATGTTGATGTATTAATAGTAATAATAACAATTCTTTATTTCAAATAAATCTACCTACATATCCACAATCACACGAGCATACAAATAAATGAAACGACGTCAAAAAAGAGAAAAACAAAAAAAAATTGATACTCCTAACTACATATCAAAATAATCCGCCAATTGATATGGTTCTAGTTCCACTAGTAATTTCCTAACTTCATTCTTAAATATCTTCAATCTATTTATTTCTTTGATACTGATTGGTAGTTTGTTCACAAATCTAATTATCATATTATATAATGCTGATTTTTCGGTTAGAGATAATCTGTGAGTGAGAGGTACTGCAGTAGACACAACACCAATACATACCGTTTTTATTGTCCTTTAAATAGAATGAGTTTTGTTAATTGATTTCGAGAATGGGATTTAATTTTTGAGACTGTAGTTTTGTTATGAAATATACACGAACATTAAGACATTTAACACAAATAGATTTTATTAAAAAGTATATTATGTGATTTGCTGGGCTATCTAGTGCATGTTGTTCTAAAGATTGAATTAAAAAGCTAAAGTGACATTATTTTATTCACTTTTAACGCAAAAATGTGTAAAAAACAAATTTTTTCGAAAAATATAATGTCTACGCCCCTGGTAAAGTAAACATCTATAGAGGTTTCTATCAATAAATAATGCTTTATCATGTTGATTTTAAATGAATTGTTGTATCAAACAGTTTTAATTAGGTAAACTGAAACCTGTTATACTACATACTAAAAGATAATAGCCTAAAGATTACTTATAATTATTAAAAACTAATAAAAACTAGAAGCGACTTGATACATCATTCTAAGTTTTACCTATTAAACGAAATTCTGGACTCCTTTTGTTCACTGCGACTTGGGCATCCAAAAGCCACATAATGTACCATTTTATTAATATACAAAATAAATTTCTATTCCCAATTTTCACAAATAAAATCATCAAAAATGCAAACGTAGTTTTCTGTTTTTCAGCACCTATAAAATGGCCGCCGCATTAAAAGCGTAACACTTGCCATACATTCAGATATACGAACGTGCGGTATCCCCTCTCTTTCCTAATCTAAGATTGTGTAGATTAATCTTTGATCAAACTATCGTTCACTTCAATACACGTTCGAACGACACCAAAAATTGTTAATTGTATAGAATAATTTTAAATTATTGACTACCTGCATCGAATTAGGCTAATGTTGGTTTTTAATTTATTTTACTATATCTCTCTGTTATAAACTCTAATTGTTTAAAAGGTAGGTGTTCAATAATGTTTTCATTATGTCTTATTGCTAAATGAAATACTTTTTAGTGCTTGAAAAAGCTGCCATATAGACACCGAAACGGCGCATTTTGTATGAAGTAGAGTTTTCCCAACTAACAATTTAACTTTTTTAATTGTTGTAAGAACATTTATAAAATATATTTTATAAAACAACCATTGTTTTATAAACATTTTCACAACGTTCTTACGAGCCTTATAAACACGAAAAAGGCGCAGATTTATAAAACAAATCGACTCTTTAACGGTTCTATAAATGTTGCTTGTTGCTATTATACAATAGTTTTTAGAACGTTTATAAATATTTAATAAAAATCCAATAAAACTGTTATAAACATATTTTATAAATCTTTTATAAGAGCCTCAATTTCAACATTTTTGCTCTCAGCGGCAACAGTTAAAGGATAAAAACGTTTTTTTAAAATACCTTTTTATACAAAATTATTTTATAATTATTATGCATTGTTGTTGGTACACATTAATAAAATCTAAACAATGATGGAGGTAAAAATAATATAAAACGCTATAATATCCAATAATGAATAATAAAATAAGTCAGATAAAATTCACCCATGAGCAGATTTTGCTGCGAAACAAAATTTACTGTAAATATATTGTATATTATTATTAAAATTTTAATGCGCCTCGCGAATTATGTAAATTAATGAATTTAGATTTTATAAATTATATAAAATATTTTTTTTATTGTCACTTATTGTTGAAAATAATCTTTTGGGATATCCTTTATTATATAATGACTGATTCTGTATAGCTTATTAGCTAAGAAAATTTTACAAATTAGAAAAAATATTAATTTTAAAAGTTTGGTCAATATGGCTAACAATTTAAAGAAACCAAAAATGGCTTCTTCCTTATACGATGCTTATAAAACAAAATTATCTCAACCCAGACGAGTATGCTCTTTAGATAGCTATTATAAAATAACTGCAGAATTGTTTTATACAGGGGTGTATTCGTTAAAAAACATAAATCTCATAATATTTTAAGTGCATATAAAATCTAATATAAAATTAATATTACCTGAAACCCCTTTGATAGCATAAGATATATGATTCTTTTATATCTATGATATGGATACTAGCCAAAATATAAGTAGGTACCTATGTTTTATGTAAACTTGAAGACATTTTTAGAAACCAGTTATGGTGTAAGAGATAAAAATATATATTTCACTAAGCTTGATAATGAATAATGAAGTTAATTACAAGTATTTTCCTTGAAGTTTTATGTATTTAGTTATCTTTTGCCGTTATTTAAAATAAATTAATAGGAAAACAAATAAATGCTCTAAAAAATCAAAATTTAATTTAAAGGTGATGCAAAAAAATTATAAGATAAAATGTATACAAATTAATCAAGTCTAGTCCTGTCTACTTGAAGTATTCGTGCTTGATACTTTGATGTTTGTGTGAGTCGCCGCCGTGTTTCGCATCGTCTCAATATTGGAATAATAATAAAATAGTAAACAGAGTTTTACAAAACAAACTTTAACATAATATGTTTTATAAAAGCTTTTAATGTGTTCTTATAAAACAAATTTGGCATTCATTGAGTATGGCAAAAAGCTCCTTTTAGGAAAAATGCGGAACATTATTTGATACTGCCCATGATCGCATGTTTTCTCTTAGCTTTGCATTTTTTTCTAGCTCACTTGTTGTGCTTGAAGCATGATATTGATCACCAGGATAGGTATCCAATTCTCTATTTCGGCTACCCGCTCACAATCTAGTAATAATTCCTCCTGAGAATTTATCAGTGTCCACAATATTTTTTGGTGTCTTATTAATGTAAATATTGTCATTAATTTGATTAGATTCCATTACAGTTTCCTTCTCATTATTATAGTCACTAATGTTTTGCCTTTGATAATTTATAATATTGTAGTAATTAAGTTTTAATTTGCTATTAAATGCACAACTGCTATTAGTTTTTTTTTTCATTTGGACAACATTTGAAATCAGTGTATAATATAACAATAAATATCAGTTGAAAATAAATAAGACTATGTTATATATTAGTTCTAGGTAATGTTTATGACAGCATTTTAATTTTATAAAATATGCATTGACAACATATTTATTTTTTTATTGTTTTTAATAAAATAACTAAAAAACAATTTTGTAATTATTAATTTGCGCACAAATTTGCTCCACAAAACAAATCGCTCTTAATAACGAAAATAAAAAAACTATTTTATTATTACGAAATGTACTTTAACAGAATAATTTTATAATTGTTTTTAAAGGAACAAGTTAATCCAGACTAGTACTTTTACAAAATGCTTTTAAAACCAATTATCATTCGGAACAAATACGTCCTACAAAACGTATTTTATAAACGTTTATAAAATTGTTACGATATCATATTTTATAACTATTTTATTATTTTCCTGTAAAAACGTTCTTAAAACAATTTTTCTCACAGAAAAGTTTAACACAGCAGTTTAATCACGAAACGAAACTTTAAAAAACAAAAAAGTTTTAACTAAGCGGCAATAAAATAATTATAAAATATATTAGTTCTTTAAGAATGTCGAATAGCTAGTTGGGTTACTTATACAGTCCTAAAAAACCCAAGACATCAGATCGTATAAATTGAAAATTAAAGGACAAGAAACTTGCTGAAATGGATTATTCATTTTACTAATTATGTAGATGAAGCGTTGCTTCACTTGCTTCATATAATAATAATAAGCAGTTTATTTGCAGATACTCATAATACAGATAATAATTATAAATTAAAAGTAAATACTAACCATAGCGTTCCTAAAGCATATATACATATTATTATATACGTATTATTATGAGCATTATAAAAAGGGTTAGAAGGCAGTAGATGCTGATATATATATTCCAACCCTAATAATATGACAAGCCGCCACTGCTTGGCGGGTAACAATTATTGTCCAGTTAGATTTTTAATGAAAAAAAATCCCGATGGCAGCCAGACGGAAAAGTAGATTTTCGATTTATATATTTTTTATTTATACATAGCCTACGACTGACACCCACTATTAATAAACAAATAATAGAATATTTTAACACTCGCCAAATATATCCAAAGTGTCATATTGTCAGTTATTTTAACTGAAATACCCATTATACTATAATACATACGTAAGTACGGTCTTATTGTCTGATCCTAGACATTATTTAAAATAAATAATATTTTAATTTAATATTAACTAAAAAACTATACTACTACGCCTATGATTAAATATTCACAAACTTCACAATTCTTGCTAATAGTTTGCAATTTTTACTTAATAGCAATTTTTAAACGTTCCATATTTTACTTTCACTTTTCCCTTAGGTTGCATTTTTATATTAAATATTTGTACATAATAATGTAAATTAAATTAGTAACAATTTTAGCTGTTTTCAGCATTATTTTGTATATAAATAGTTGATTAATTTTTAATAAAATCAGATTCAATCAAACATTGTGTCTCAATTAAAACCACCACTGTTGCACAAGTCACCTTTATGCCTAGTAGGGGAGTGAGACTGCTCTTCCTAACGAACAAACCAACACTGTTGCACAAGTAACCTTTATGCCAAGTAGGGGAGTGAGACTGCTCTTCCTAACAGTGTTGCTTAACTATTACCGCTGCTCTCAGCCATCCAAGCGAGAGCAAAGTAATCTTCGGGGGGATAAAACTAATCACCCTTCGAACACTTATTGTTATTTCACCAGGCGTTTATTTGTCAAAAATAATTACAGGTGTAGCGGGTGATGATATTTGTTTTTATTTTTTGTTACTTTATATTGACTTACAGTTACTTAAATATGCCAGCGATGAAAAAACTCTCCAAATAAACATTGTAGAGATTTAAGTGCTCTATCATTTGATATACTTATGTAACATCGGTATTTTCTATTAACAATGAAAAAAATATGCTTTTAAAACTTTGACAGGCCGCCATTTTAAAATAAGCTCTCCGATTTCAATCGCAAACAAACTCAAGCGATTCCTTTACTACCCGAGTTTTTAATCAAATTTTGTTTCGATTGGTCAAAAAATGCGGCATAGAACGTACCGCAAAATTTGCTATATCCCATATAATATATATATATATATACGGTATCCCTAATAAACTTTTGAACTGAGGTCATTTTTAGGATCCAGGGGTCATGAAATGAAGGACTGCATAAAATTTTTTAAAAATGTCGGTTGTTTCCATCTCCTGAATAGTTAGATTTTTTTGAAAATCTACTAATTATAAGTTTTGAATTTAATAGTAATACTCTATAATACAAATATGTTTTACACGCTCAGTAACGTTTTTATTTTTTCTGAAAGGTCCCATAGGGTTCTTTGCTGTCTTCTTTCTTGGTAAAAATAAAATAATCTCCACCGTTACCGCGTTTGAGTAAACCACATTACTTCAGAGCTATCACTTTAACGCGACCGAATAATGTAATTGGCCAATAATAATTGACAACGGATGTCATACTGTCACACCCGGTATATTGTAATAACAATATTGCATCCTGCCGAACTAGGAATTTTACGCTGATTAATAATTTCTAAAAGTTTATTAATGTTTATAAAAGGTCGTGACTCTAACATCGGTATTGTATCGACTAGACAAAATTGCTGATACACATTTATCCATAAAAAACGGTACGACCGACGCTAAAAATAGACAATTTGATTGGTCTATATTCGTAAGAGTGGAAATAAGTAAAGTTATAAATATTGGTATAACACGAAGTTACGGGGGATTTTGATTTGTACTTCTGTGGAGACTTGGCGGCTCGGACCATGATGTCTCCCCGCGTTGGAGCACATATGTGTCCGAATGCTCCGCTAGGTTCTCTAACCACAAAACTCTCTTTTTTGGGGTTCTTGAGTAGTGTCTTTTAAGTTTTATAGTTTATTTAATGTGTATATAGCATTAATCTTAATTATAAATTTTAAATATTCTTTGAAAGTGAAATTACCGAAAAAGGTCAGCTGTGTCGTCAAAGATAATTGTAGTGTAAGTACGATATTGAATTTATTCTGAAATTTGTTCTTTTATTCATTTAATTAATTTCCTTATATTTTAAATAGTTTTCTAAATCAAATCAAGTAACTATTAACTGAGAGACGCAGTTCAAATACAGAACGTCACTCGTTTACGAGGGAGAATCAATAAGATCCTCTTTCGTGAGCGTGATGTAAATAATAATAATAATAAGATATCATTGGACCCCCATTCAGTTTAAAACTCTGGGGGTGCTTGCTACGCCTCTTAGGCTTTTAAAACTTAGTGCGTGTAAATGTCAAAAAAGTGTTTCCCCTAAAATAAAAAATTGACGGGTCCAAGCGTTTTTCAGGTCAAAAAATAGAAGATCCATTGTTACGAAATTACATACCACAAATATAAATCATACAAGTATACCTGTCGAAGGCGAGAACTGACGCGGAAAGGTATGTTATATTTTTTCTTCAATTTTACAGAAATTATGTGAGAAAAGTTACAAACATTTTCGTTCCGATTTAGTGAAAAACACAAATTAGTCGGGGTACACTATCTTTATCCGATAAAACTTCTCTCTAAGATTGGAATTTGGGTCTCACTACGAAATGGTTTTTAAACTATTTCAGCCATTTCACAGAGAAAAAAATTATGTCTCTATGACTAGAGTGCCTGCTCTGGCAAAGAGGTACCATGAAAAAAAAATCAGAAAAAACAAATGTCACAATTACCCTAACCAAGCTATAGAAGCTTATTATGAGTCACATCAAAACACAAATAAGTTACAGTCATACTAGCTAGATAATATGAATTATTCATAGAAATGAATCTCTTGTAAGGGACTTATGTTATAGTAAGTACATAGTTGTTATAGAGGTAATAAAAGTTGAAATACAAATCAGTAAATTTTAATTTTTCAAGATCGAATATTGATTAAAAAAACCTATACCTATACTTATACCAGCAAAAAGAAGTACTTGCCAAAACGAAAGAAATTATTGAGTTACAGGAGGTATACGATATTTGGACACTGATTAAACAATCCCAATATATACAAAAATGTTATCGGTTTATGTTGCGACTATTGTTATATGTATTAGTGATTCGATTCCCGTAGAATGATACATAGATGGCGTTACTTGAATTTTTTGCATATGATTTATATTTAGTAGGGGTGAGTGGGGCAAGTTGACGACCTTAAGGGAAATATCTTATAAATATACAGGGTGTTTCATAATATATGCAGTTTATTCCACCATATTCTCCGCATTTTGAGGAATTTGAGAATCTGGTGTACGTAGTGCTAAACACCATTTAAAATGTGTTATAGGAAATACACCTTTAACCTTCGAATGTCTATACACTCTTCTAGTTCATTTTGAATCAGTACTGAACTCGTGAGCTCTTTCACTTCTTTCATGTGAACCTAATGATCTTCTTCCTCTTACTCCTGCTCACTTTTTGGTTGGAAGACCGCTAACGTCATTACCAGAATATGACGTAAGTGGAGTTCCAGTAAATCGACTTGATTTATATCAGCATATACAGCAAATGAAATGGCACTTTTGGAAGAGATGGAACAAAGAATACGTGTCAGAACTTCAGAAACGTGTTAAGTGGAAGACAAATCAACAAAATTTGAAAGAAAACACTTTAGATAACATTAAAGAAGATAACCTTTCACCTGCACAATGGAAAATGGGACCGGTAGTTCAAACTCACACTGGTGCCGATGGAGTCCCAAGAGTTGCAACAATCAAAACGTCTTGTGGTGAAGTTAAACGTGGGTTTCAAAAAATATGCCACTCGCGCCACAAAATTACGTCATTACACGCGTACTGTCAAATCGACCGTATGCTCAATTTTGAGTATCTGTTTACTTTAAATAAAAAAACTGGCAATTGTGAGTAAGAATTAAAAAACTTTTATTGATTTTCTTATAAATCAGCAAATTTTGTTTTTTTATAATAATTTATACCTATTACCCTTATTTATAAAAAATAAACAACATTAATCTAAAGGAAAAGTTCATATAAAATTAAAGTTATAGTCATACTTATATAACGATAACCAAAAATACAAATTGTTAATAGAAATATTGTCAGTACTTAAATACATGCGCACGGTCAAAAGCACCGCTTTCAAACTTAACGATGTAACGCTCCATCTCTAGTAATATGCCAGCCAGCTATTAAGAACATTGTTTTGCTCTCGAACCCATCTCTAAAAAACGTCATTCGCTACTACTTACGACGATAGAAGCAAGCGCGTGTGTTCGTGTGTTGTTAAACAAACTTTTGTAATATCTTTTCGGTTTATTTAAATTACCTAAACTATATTTTGTCTATTTTTTATCCGCAATAAAATTGTTATTTGTTTAAAGTTAAAATACATATTTGTTTTGTGTTAATACAGCCATCCACTACCAACCCTGTTACAAAATTGGCGCTCAACTTGTGGCCTGTGTTAAACATAATTGATAGTGTATAACAACTTTCGTTAAAACAAATTATTAATAATAACGTGTTAATTGTGTAATAAACATTGTAAATTGAAGTGATTTCTATTTGAAAAGTCTTTCTTTCTTCAAATTTACGTTTATTCAAATTATTTTTCCGTTATTATTGCATTCATTATACCTATTGCGCAGATATATTATATAGTGGATATAAACAAACACTACCGCGAGTTTTGCGTCGGTGTCGGTGTTCTTTGACTTTTCTTTTCAAACGAAAGCCGCTATTAGAATTTATTTTTGTCAATTTTGCTAACATACATTTCCAGTTGTTTAATTAAATACCTAATTATCTACAGTGTGAACTAAAATATTATATAAAACGTATTTGTCGGTGTGAACTTCTGTTTTGATTAAATTAGTAGTAACTTAAATAAATTTTGAGTTTTCAAAACGGATAATTACAATTTAAGAAACCGTCAAGTGCCGAGGCAATCAACCAGTACGAGTCCAGACGATCAGATAAGTACAAATAAAACAAAAATGAGTACACCACCACAAGGTAATACTTTTGCTTTATCCGATGAACAATTTAATAATTTATTAGTAAATTTACAACAAAATCAATTAAATTTACTTACAAATTTCGTTCAAAATGCATTACCTACGCCGCGTACAGGTAATTTCTCAAATTGTACTGCTAGGTTTGATGGCACAAAAGGTGCCAATGTTGACTCATTCCTAGATGCTATTTGTATATACAAGGATTGTTCACAAATAACGGATGAACATGCATTAAAAGGTTTACCAATGCTTTTAACTGATCACGCAGCTACGTATTGGCAAGGTGTAAAATCCTCTATCGCTACTTGGAATGACGCTTTAAAAGCTTTACGAAACTGCTATTCGGTGAAGCTGCCACCACACAGAATTTATCGCGAACTTTTCAATTGCGAACAATCGGAAAATACCTCTACAGAACATTTTGTTTGTGACGCTCGTGCGCTTCTTTCGCAACTACCGTATAAACTTTCTGATCAAGCTCAAATTGATATGATCTACGGACTTTTACATAAACGTATTCGTGAGCGGTTAATACGTGAAAATATCGCCTCATTCGATGATCTGTTAAAACTGTCGCGTAGTATTGAACTTTCACTCGAAGAATCCGATTTTAGTGAATCGAAATCAGAAAAATACGATAAAACTAACGTTAAACGTATTCGTTGCGCTTATTGTCGAAATGTCGGTCATGAAATTGCAAATTGTGCTACTTTAAAGCGTAAAAATGTTAAAGACAATGACAAAATCACCAATAAGGCTGCCGTAAACAATCCTCACCCAACTTTAAAATGTTATGGTTGTGGAACTCCCGGTGTTTTACGCTCGCGTTGTTCGAAATGCAATCCGAACTCGTCCGTTTCGCCTAAACCAGTCGTTAAACAAGAAGCTGTAAATGTTGTTGAATCGGATGATTTTTATAGTGCTGATATCGCGACTAAAATACAAAAACCTATTTTACCTATAAATGTTTGTGGACTTAACGGAACTGCTTTTGCTGATACAGGTGCGTCGAAATGCATTATGGGTAGCAATCTTTACCATAAACTTAAAAACTTTCATATGTTTGCTAAAGAAAATATGTCTGTAACTTTAGCCGATGGAAACAGTTGCCAAAAGGAAGTGTTAACAATAAATCTTGATGTTAATATTAAAACTCGTATTATTAACACTAATTTTATTGTTTTATCTACGGACTCAGATAATCGTACATTATTAGGTGCTGATTTCTTAAAGCAAGCTGCTATCGTGTTAGATATGCATTCAAACTCATGGTATTTAAGGATTCACCTAATCATCCTTTCGTTTTTCTACATGATCACAAGAAATCAATTTTAGATTACGCAAACAGCATGGAACTTCGTGAAGACGAAGCTGTAAATTTAGTAGCAGAAGAAAAATCTAAAGTGATTGAACTTCTAAATCAATATGAAGATACGTTTGCACGAGGGGGAGACCCTACACCTTACGCTGAGCATCGTATTGATTTATTACCTAATACTCAACCAATTGCTGTTCCACCGTACAGATTAGCTGAACCAAAACGCGAAATTTTACATAAGGAAGTGAACAAACTTTTACAAGATAATATTATAGAAGAGTGCGAAAGCCCCTGGGCTGCTCCTGCTGTTATGGTACCAAAAAAGAATGGCGAAGTGCGCCTTTGTGGCGATTATCGACGCCTAAACGCCGTTACCATTAGCGATAAATACCCTCTTCCTCGTCTTGAAGATTTGTTACATACTGCCAAGCATACTAAATTTATGACTACACTTGATCTTCGCGCAGGTTATCACCAGGTCAAAATTCAAGAATGTGATCGTGATAAAACAGCTTTTATAACGCCATTTGGACTCTTCCGGTACAAACGCATGTGCTTCGGGTTAAAAAACGCTCCGGCAACGTTTCAGCGTTTAATCGACCGCTTCAAAATTGGACTTCCAAATGTTGTATTGCTGGCTTATCTTGACGATTTGATTATTTTATCAGTTGATTTTCAAGGACATTTACATGATCTTGAGGCTGTATTTGAAAGACTTAATAAATTTAACCTCCGCGTTAATCGAAATAAAAGTGTTTTTGTGCGCGAATCGGTTAAATATCTCGGACATTTAATAACTCCTCAGGGTATAACCACTGACCCGCTTAAGGTTTCCGCGATATCACAGTTACCTGAGCCACGAAATATTAAACACCTGCAATCTTTTATCCAAACTTGTTCCTGGTATCGTAGATTTGTACCGTCATTCTCAGATGTTGCTCGTCCATTAACTAATTTATTGAAGAAAGCTTCAAAATGGCAATGGGGTTCCGATCAACAACAAGCCTTTAATAAATTGAAACAGTTACTTACGAGTGCGCCGATTTTAAGGCAAGCTGATATGTCTCAGCCATTTAGTTTGCATACCGATGCAAGCGACTATGCTCTAGGTGCCGTGCTGCTTCAAGGCGAAAAGGAAGATGAACGTCCTGTTGAATATGCAAGCCGACTTCTTAGCTCAGCTGAACGACGATATAACACGACCGAAAGGGAAGCTCTTGCAATTGTATTTGCTCTAAATCGCTTTCGTGGATATGTAGAATGTTCCGAGATCCACATTAAGACGGACCATCAGCCATTACGTTGGTTGATGACATTAAAATCACCTAATGGACGATGTGCCAGATGGGCACTTCTCATACAATCGTTTAATTTGAAAATCTCATATGTACCTAGTACTAAGAATAAAGTTGCTGACACTTTATCCAGACCGATCTGCAGTCCTGCGAACGAGGACATTTGTTGTATTTGTACTGCCAGTGTTGATTTAGTGGGAAAGAATGCAAGCGATCTACGTTTTGACCAACTATCAGATCCAGAAGTTGCCAAAATAATCAACTCTTTTGAATCACTTTCTTCAAATGAAGATTTATACCACTGGACTTCAAAAGGCTATCTTATGTCAAATGGAGTGTTATATAGATATTCACCTGAAACTGAAGAAGAAGAAGCTCAATATGTCGTGCCATATAAGTGTAGACAATCTATAATTCAAGAGTATCACGACAACCCTACCTCAGGTCATTATGGAGTGGACAAAACCATTAAAAAAATCACTTCTAGATACTTCTGGCCTGGTATGCGTCGTGAAATACGAGAATATGTTAGAAAATGTATTCTTTGCCAGAAATATAAGCCTACAAATTTAAAGCCCGCCGGTTTGATACAAACACCTTCTTATAATCAACTATTTGAGGTGTTAGCTATGGATTTATTCGGCACTCTACCCGAAACTTCTAAACACAATCGATGGATTTTTATTGTTGAAGATACATCAACTAAATGGGTTGAATTATTTGCAATTCAGAAAGCCACTTCTATCATCTGTGCCAAGGTATTGATCGATGAAATATTTCTCCGCTATGGATTTCCACGTCGTATAATTAGCGACAACGGTGTTCAATTTGTTTCTGAAGTAATGCAGCAAGTCCTGTACGTTCTTGATATTAAGCAAAACTTAAACCCTGTGTATCATCCAGAAGCCAATCCGGTGGAACGCCGAAATAGAGACCTGAAACCACAGTTAGCAATACTAGTTGGAAATGATCACAATACATGGGATAAAAACCTCGCTAGTATTAGATTTGCTATGAACTCCGTATGCTCTGCCGTTACAGGGTATACTGCAGCGTACCTTAATTTTGGACGTGAGTTAAGAACTTTAGATGACGTCAACCATGATGTTCGTACTATATTAAATGGTGATAATTTCATCCCACAGATTACACCATATTTAACTAAGTTTTTAAGTAAATTAGATGACGTTAAAGAGAAAGTTTCCACAGAACAAGCCAAATACAAAACCCATGCTGACAAACATCGACGTCCAGCACCCGATTACCTTCCTGGGACATTAATATTACTCAAAACGCATTCTAAGAGTGATTTTGCGTCCGGACGTACAAAGAAGTTCGATCCCCGTCGTGATGGACCTTATCGTATATTGCGAGAAATTACTCCAACTACTTTTGAGATATCCGCCACGAATAATGATGAATGCATTGGAAAGTATCATGTCTCCGAGATTACTCCGTATATTGGTGAAGACAACGATCAGCCGGAGATACCGAAGAGAAAACGAGGACGACCTAAGAAATGTTAACTTGTTTATGACCTTTCGTTACATAAACAAGAGGGGGAGAGTTGTAACGCTCCATCTCTAGTAATATGCCAGCCAGCTATTAAGAACATTGTTTTGCTCTCGAACCCATCTCTAAAAGACGTCATTCGCTACTACTTACGACGATAGAAGCAAGCGCGTGTGTTCGTGTGTTGTTAAACAAACTTTTGTAATATCTTTTCGGTTTATTTAAATTACCTAAACTATATTTTGTCTATTTTTTATCCGCAATAAAATTGTTATTTGTTTAAAGTTAAAATACATATTTGTTTTGTGTTAATACAGCCATCCACTACCAACCCTGTTACAACGAACTTTATCTCGACACTGCTATGTACAAACTTAAATAATGTTCTCGCAATCGGTAGCAGAATAACTAACTCGGGCATTTCCTGAAAGTCATAACGACCACTAATATACCAGCGGCGCCACTGCTGATTTTATGAGCGCTCAGTCGCGACTGAGCCATGTTGCAGTGGGGTATTTGCCTAATTTAGCGCGCCAAAATTCAATTTTGTAAATTTGTTAGAAATGGGTAGTAAATGTACCTATCATAAAGCCAGATAGACAAAGAACCATAAAATATTCTTTTTGGACCTCTGTTTTTACCCATAGGTGCATAGGGTTAGTGTATATCTGACTATTTATATAAGAGCATGTGTTTCAGTTAGTATTTCGTTATATAAAGTGTGTCTTTGTGTGATAATTTTTTTGTACTTGGACATTGTTTTAAATAGAATTTATGATGGAATCTAGTCTTTCAGGTAAGTTATGTTATATATAGTACATAAGTACACTTTTATTTACTTTTCTTTTGTTAATAATCATATTTGACAAAAATAGTGTTTTTATTTCTTACTTTTTATAAGGAACTTAAAAAACCGTAAGAAATTTGTTATATCTCCAAGCGAGTCCCAGCTATAATTTTTACTTTAAAATGAAATATAGTTATTCTGCTTTCAAGCTCAATGAAATTCTCATCCGGTTTTTTAGTGAATTCGGCATTCTAATAATACACTGTGTCCAAGAAATCATCACTATTTTTATGCACTATGTTCGAAATACATAATTAAAAAAAAATTGCAAATCGAAAATTATTTTGATATAAATTGTTTTTAAAACTATTATAGTTTATGTCTATTTTAATACAAAAATAGAGGTTGCCATAGTTTTTTGTCTCATTGGATTTAATATTCTTTAAAAACCTAAAGTTGAAACTTCTCTAATAATAATAATAATAATACCTTATCAATAAAAGTGTTGGATATTTTTATTGCAAATATTCATTTAAAATAAAAAAAATGTTTTAACGTTTCGAATAGATTATAACATCATCAATATATTTTTTTTTATAGACCCATCATTTGTGACTCTAATCACTAAAAGGGAGTTATTCAACATTATGCGAGAACAAACTGATATGGATATCCACGATTTTATTCTTCATCATCTGCAAAATCGATTCCATTATTCCGAAGAAAATATGAAAGACGTTAAAATAAAATTTTCTTATTTTAAATCCTAGATGAAAAGCAAATGGACAGCTGATCACTATAACGAAAAGACGTTCTTAGATAAAAAATACAAATTGGCTTGACTACCCAAATTACCAAAGCAGGCTGCAGATCGTCCAATAAAAGCATTTGAGCTTGCAAGTGATCGCACTAAGTTGCGAAAAACAGAACAGTTAAGAAGCAATGTAAGCTGCAGTGAGATTTTATTTGCTACACACAGTCAGCTCCAGTCTACAGGAAAAAGAGATGCCGCACAGGTTTTAAAAAATATTGCTAGCACTCCTACCTGTGGGAAAAATATTAAAAATCTTACACAACATAATCGAACGAAGAAGAAGATAAAGGCCAAATAACTCCCCTAGCGGCTCTAATTATGTTTGCATATTTTTTTTTTTAGAACTAAGCTAGTTGTATGTTGGTGTCAGAATTGGAACATCCTGTATATGGATAAATTTGTAAAAAAAAACGTAACTAATTTTCAATTAATATCTTTCCCCTAGAATTTTTCTAAAGTGGTGAAAATGTTTGGTACACTTGTGGCCACAGATCTAGAAACTCGATTTTCTTCTAGATCTGTGCTTGTGGCGGCCATCATTGTTCTTGTGGCACACTGTATATATATTTTAAGTTTAGTAATGATTGTAAATAATGTACTTCAATATACGAAATTCATATTAAGTTCTGTAATTAAATATTTAATTTTGTCAATACCGTAACCAGTGTTTTAATCAAGTTACATACACCAAACACCCCAAATTACAAAACACCATGTTTTTTTTTTTTAATAATCTATTTGACCCATATTTTTGATCATTATAAAACTATTTTGTATTTAATATTTTCTCCTAGATGTTTTCTTGTTATATTTGCCAAGGACACCCTGTATATTTACGTTGTGTAAGAAAACTTAGCTAATTTATCAATTTTAGTAATTATACAACCAACCTTACTGTTAGAACCTGTTTTGCACTTAGTGTCTTTCTTGTATAATTTTGTCTTGCTAAATTGGCCAAATACCCCACTGTGAGTCCTTTCGACACTCTGGAGAAGTAGTAGTAGGTTACTTATGGTACCACGGCTGGTTTGTTTTTGTCTATTCGGTGTCTCATTCAGCTTGCTATGGACAATGAAAAAAAAATACAGTGGAAACCAAACAATAGGCTTGATAAACATTATCCGAACGCTGCTCCAACGACACAAATGGTAGATAAGTGCATTGCTGAATTTAAACGTTGTCGTACCAGCACAAATGCTGCAGAGCGCAGTGGACGCCCAAATGAGGCTGTTATTCCAGAAAGCGTCAGAAACTTCACAAATTGATTTTGAACGATCGTAAATTGAAGGTGCACGAGCTAGCTCAGTGCAAAGTGAGTGCCGCGTGAGCTCACAGTAGACCAAAAACAACAACGAATTGATGCTTCAGAGGAGTGTTTGGCGCTGTTAAAGCGCAATAAAATGGAATTCTATCGTCGATATGTGACAATGGATGAAACATGGCTTCACGATTACACACCATAATCCAAAAGACAGTCAGCTGAGTGGACAGCAATCGACGAACCGATTCCAAAGCGAGCAAATTCGCAACAGTCTGTTGATAAGGTGTTGTGTCACCAAGAGAATGCACCGTGTCACAAATATATGAAAACCATGGCAACATTGAATGAATTGGGCTTGGAATTGCTTACCCACCTACCGTATTCTCCAGATTTAGCCCCCAGTGACTTTTTCCTGTTTTCAGATTTCAAGAGAATGCTAGCTGTAAAGAAATTTAAGTCCAATGATGATGTAATCGCGTCAACCTATGTTGACGAGAAAGAGAAATCCTTCAATAAAAGTGGTATCGAAAAGTTGGAAAATCGCTATACTCGTTGTATTGCCCTCTAAGGCAACTATGTTGAATAATAAAATCGAGTATTGTCAAAATTTTGTTTTTCTCACTCATCCTACGGACTTATTGAATGACCTGTTATATGTCCCTTTATTGTAGAGCCTGTGAAGGTGGTTTAATTAAACACTGACCGACTCATTTTCCAATAATTTTATTAGATTATAATATAAGTTATCTTTACTATATTGTTTAAAGAAGTAATCCGTCCATACATTATTATTGTATTTTTTTATATTGCCGTTAGAGTTTACGTTTGGAAGTTATAGTTTTATATCCTGTTTTCAGGGAAGCTTTACTAGGTTGTAATATGTATTACTTGTCCTTTAATAATAGTAAGAATTGTACATTTTGCCTACCTTTACTAATTGGTACGGGTGAATATGGGCTGCTAATGCTTAGCTCATTTCACTTTAATTGTGGCGAACATTTTGAAACATGTAAGACCTGCTATAATATAGTGCTTTTTAGTATGGTCCTATCATACTGTTAAATCGAAAAACTAGATTTTTAAAAACCGATCCACTATTAACACAATATCACAGTAAATTTCCAATTTGCATGGTATAGATACACGTTTTAACAATTATTTAGCTGCTAGTTTTGGTTAAACCAATTTTTAAATGCTTGTGTTTTTTCAGATAGAGCCCAACCCCTATAAATCGTTTAATGGAAAAACCGGAAAACAAATAATCTATTAAGCAATAGATTACATTTGAACGTTGGATATACAGTTCATTCTATTATTGGTCGAACAACTGGAGAGTAATTTAAAAATGATTTGTGAATCATGTGCTGACATTAAAATACTAAATATTTGAGATATCGAAGGCTTAAGGACGTTTCCTGCAAAAAAACAAACTAATAAAGTACTGGAGCAAATTTATCTTCGAACCAAGACAAATTCGTTGTCTTATTTGTAAAATACTAAAAATGTGAAACCGGTTTTTGATAAATACTTTTTCTCGGAATTCAGTGGCATTCCCAGAATAATTTTCTGGGGATCCGTTTCTGAGATTAAGCCCAAAGTTGGTATTTTTAACATGGAACACCCTATCTTTACGTCATATGTTTGCATTTTTTTCCCAATTGCAATGATGTGTCACAACTCACAAGCTTTGTATTTATTTTTAGCCGTCAAAATCAAAAAAATCGGTTGTGTCGCCTCAGAACTTTCCCAACAAAATAATATAAAATATATGACCTGTGTGCCGAAATAGAATATTAATAATTACTATTATTATAATTGTATTATTTTTATTATTTCCAATAAACTAACCTAATAAACTAACTACTTTATTCAAAAATTAGAAATAAAAAAAATTGCCCAGGACCTTCCGCATGTAAAGCCCGCACTCTACCACTGGCGACTCCAATGATTATGCAAATTAAGTTCTAAAAGTTTCGATATGAACTATAAATATATATAAACCAACTACCTAATTGCTCAAATTTTAAAGGCGATTTATAATAATAGTAGAGGTAACCTATTGCTGTAAAGCAGATAAAAAATGCTTTTAAATGATGTATCACTCGACCCCTACTGCTCTTAAAATGGATGTATGCACCCCTATCACAGGGCTAAAGCGATTTCAACCAAAAACTAATGTTTTTATTTATATAGATATACCACCTAAATGTATGCTTTCTCATCCTTAATTTTTAAATTCCAACTTAGTATACAGGGGCCTTGCCCGTGTGTTTGTTTAAAATTTAAGATTTAAAATTAAGGGTTGTAAATTGATTGGTTACTATTTCTCTTTTGTAAAACTGTAGTTAGTTATGTTAAGAATTTATGTTGTTGCCTTTTAGGCTGATGATGGAGCGGGACTCCGAAACATGTCCCATATTATAAAAAACGAATCTTACATACAATTTTATTAGTGAAGACGATGTATGTATTTTTATTGTAATTATATTACACTCCACTGCATCCAATGGATTACTTCTTTAATTTAAAACTAACGGGTTCATCCTAGGACTCCCCCAAATCCACCAAAATTTACCTCAATTGGTTAAAGCGTTTAGGCGCTATCGTGGAAGAATACATACAGACACACAGACAGAAAGGCTTCCATCTTAATCATCTTAGGAGCTTCAACATGGTTATACCCGTCTTTACCTCAATTTTTTTTAGCTCGTTGACAATACTTTCCCTGGGCGGAAAAGTAAAATCTTACTGTTTACTGCTTTTTGTATCGATTACCATATATTATTTGGTTTCGTATGTGTGACACTGAAAAAATTTGAAACGAGGAGTGATAATGATATGAATAAAAGAAGTATATTCCACTGTTCGAAGGGTGATTTAGTTTTATCCCTCCGAAGATTACTTTGCTCTCGCTTGGTTGGCTGAGAGCAGCGGTAATAGTTAAGCAACACTGTTAGGAAGAGCAGTCTCACTCCCCTACTTGGCATAAGGGTTACTTGTGCAACAGTGTTGGTTTGTTAGTTAGGAACCACTGTTAGGAAGAGCAGTCTCACTCCCCTACTAGGCATAAAGGTGACTTGTGCAACAGTGGTGGTTTTAATTGAGAAACAATGTTTGATTGAATCTGATTTTATTAAAAATTAATCAACTATTTATATACAAAATAATGCTGAAAACAGCTAAAATTGTTACTAATTTAATTTACATTATTATGTACAAATATTTAATATAAAAATGCAACCTAAGGTAAAAGTGAAAGTAAAATATGGAACGTTTAAAAATTGCAATTAAGTAAAAATTGCAAACTATTAGAAGAATTGTGAATATTTAGTCATAGGCGTCGTAGTATAATTTTTAGCTAATAATAAAAAAATATTATTTATTTTAAATAATGTCTAGGATTAGACATTCTGGCGTCTCTCCATTGGCGTGGAGTAGGTCTGCTCTAGTGGTTCCGTGTTGTTTCTAGTCTCTCTTTTTCGACTACTACCTCTTCTAAAGCGTCGTTCCAAAATTGATGATCTCAATGACTGAAGCTTACGTCGTCGTCGGTGTTTTCGAATATAGTGTATATATATATGTTGACCATGTTGCAACAACTCCAATGATAATTCCAAATGTTGTGAGACTGCTAGTAATTAATGTATGATGATGAAGTTTTTTCCATGATGTATCATTGATTTCATTTTGAATTTTCTGTTGTTCCTCAAATAAGTTGTTGATGCTGTCAGATATTCCGTAAACTGGTTCCTTTGTTAGTATTGTTGTAGAGTGAATGCTGATCGTGCTATTTATATCTTTACGGACTGCTTTAAAATAACTAGTCACAATTGGAACTGTTATATGTCTTCTTGGAGTCAGTATATTTTTGTTTGTTTTGATAATGCATTCTTCAGTGATCTGTAATATACCTGTTGCATTTATTGCAACATCTTCCCGCGTCCCATTACAGATAATGGCTATCGTTGATTTTGTTTTAATTGGAGCTACTTTGGACTTTGCATGTAGTGGTGTAATTATAATGTTGGTGTCAGTGATACATCGGCTATAAATAACTGCACCATAAGCCTTCTCAGATGCGTCACAAAAGCCGTGCAATTCTAATATAGCATTGGTAGTGTGAATCCATCTAGGAATTTTTAATTCTTCTATCGCTTTGATTTGGTCTTGAAATATTTTCCACCGAATTTTTATTTCACTGTCAACTTCATGATCCCATTCGAGTTTTTCGCACCATAGTTCTTGGATTAATAATTTGGTTTTGATGAATATTGCAGCTAACCACCCCATTGGGTCGAAATATTTGGATATTTCTGAGAGAATAAATCTTTTAGTTAACAATGGAGTTTCAGATAAATGTACTTGAAATCTGAATGTATCGTCTGTTAGTGACCATAATATACCCAGTGATTTATGTTCATGCGGTAGCTCAATTGCTGACTGATCTCTATATTCAGGAGGTAAGGATTCTAGTAAATTGTTATTGTTACTAAACCATTTTCGAAGATTGAATCCCCCGGATTTTAATAATGTTAGCAGTTGTTTTTGTAGTTGTAGTGCAGAAAATATGCTGTCTGCACCAGATAGGATATCGTCTACGTAAAAGTCTCTTAGAGTAATTTGACTGGCTTCTGGAAATCTTAATTCTTCCATTTTTGCTAGGGTTTGTAGTGTTTTGATCGCTAAGTAAGGTGCTGCTGCAGTACCATATGTTACAGTGGTAAGTTCGTATTCGTAGATAGGTTGTGAAATGTCAAATCTCCAAAGGATTCTTTGAAAACGTTGATCTTCTTTGTTGATTTTTATTTGTCTGTACATTTTTTCTATATCTGCCGTAATTGCTATCTTGTATTTTCTCCATCTGATAAGTATTTCAGATAGATCTTGTTGAAGTTTCGGACCAGTGTACATAATGTCATTGAGACTGACATTATTTGATGTTTTACTTGAGGCGTCAAATACAACTCTTAATTTTGTTGTTGTACTGGATTCTCTATATACAGGTTGATGAGGTATGTAATAGTTTCCTTGATTTACTTCATTGCGGGGAACTTTTCTCATATGACCCAGTTCTAAATATTCTTTCATAAATGTATTATATTCTTCTTTTAGTGTTGGATTTTGTGCTAGCTTCTTTTCGAGATTAATGAGTCTCGCAGCAGCTCATGGTTTAGACTCTCCCAGACAAGCTTGATCTTTGAATGGAATCCTAACGGTGAAGCTACCATCGATGTCTCGCATAGTTGTTTTGTCGTAAAATTCTTCACAGGATCGGTCTTCATCGTTATAATATTGTGGTGAGCTGACTTCTTCTATTTCCCAAAATTTCGTGAGTTGTTTGTCTTCTTCCATACACGTGATCATACTGATGACCTGAATATTCCTTGGTTCTGCAGTGAAAGCCGAACCGGATATGATCCAGCCCAGCTGTGTGTTTTGTTTGAGAAGGCCGTCGTGCGTCTTTTTTATTCCATTTTGAATAAGCGTTGCATATTCTTTGGCACCGATGATTGCATCTATGGGACCTGGCTTCATATATGTGGGATCCGCTAGTAGCTCATTCTCTGGAAACTCGTTGTTATCGATGTATATTGGTTGGTTTGGCAACGACTGTGTCAATTTTGATAATACTAGCATGTTTACCGGGCATGAGAACAGGCTTGGAAATCTTGGTTTGATTGTTACGTCTATTGTGGAGTTGCATATTTTCGGGCTTCCATCCCCTACTCCGAAAACCTCTGCTTTGACGCGTTTTCTTGGAAGTCCTAGTCGTTGAGCTGCGTCTTCTGTAATTAAGGATGACTGTGATCCTTGGTCGATGAGGACTCGTAACAGTTGCTTGTCGTTGAATGGCGTGGCAACAGTAACAAGTGCCGTGGCGAGGAGAACGGTGTTTTCTTCTCTTGATGAGTGGTTGGAACTGGTACCATTTCGTTGTTGCTGTGGTTGCGACTCTCTTGGTCTGGTATGAGTTGATGGATAACGTGTTGCTGGTTTGTTATTAGCTAAAGGATTTCTTTGCTGATTAACTGATCTTTCTTCGTGTAATAATGTATGATGTTGACGGCTACAGATGTGACACCTTAACTGGCTAAAACATCTTTTACTCACGTCATGCGTCATGCAGTTTGAACATAGACGTAGAAACGTCATTTCATCCGGCAGAAGCCGGATGAAATGGTTTCGCTCTGATGTTGTTGTGTCTTTAAACTTTTGGCACTGGTAGATAGCGTGGTTTGGTTGATGGCAGTACCGACATGATGCGTTGTTTATGATTGTAGTTCCTTTCCTTATGCAGCAAATAGTTTCTAGAGACTGGAATCTCTTTTCAAGGAAGTTCATGAAGTCCTTGAGTTGCGGAACTTCGTGGGGGTCTTGTTCGTATATCTTGTTAGTTTCAGAGTCCCATTTACGGCTGAGGATGCGTATAATAATGGGACCCCAAGATGTTGTATTGATTCCTACGTTTGATATGGCTTGAATACATTCCATGGTGACATCGTGCATGTGTTTTATTTTTTCAGCGGATTCTTGTTGAATTGTTGGTAAGTGTAAAATTTTGTCAATGAGTCTCTGATTTTTATATCTCTTATTGAGAAGTTCCCAAGCAGCTTCGTAGTTTGCTTCTGTGGTGTTAAAGTGTTGTATTAATTTACTTGCTTCTCCACGGGTGTGTGTTTTCAAGAACTGCATTTTTTCAGCTTTGGTGTAAAAATTGTTTTCATGTACAAGTCGTAGAAATATGTCGTGGAACGTAGACCAATTTTCATATCCTCCCGTAAACATTGGAATGGATATTTGTGGTAGTGTTGTTCTATTTACCCGGTTGGGCTCAGAAGTTGTTTCGGTCATTTCAGAAATTTTAATTTCCATTTGTTCCATAATATCTTCGTATTGGTTTTGAATTTCTTCTAAGTAGTCATTTTCGTAGTGGGTAGTATTGTGGATTGATATGTCTTCGTAAAGGTCCTGGATAGCATCCCATTGTTTCTGGATTTTGTGCAATTGGGATTCGTAGCGATTCTTGGTTTTGGATTGCAACAGGTCTTGGCTCATCTGTTCCATAGTATTGGTAAGATTGCGTAACTTGAAGTTTAGTTTCTTGATGCGTAATTGTTGGTTGTCGTTGGCGTCCTTAGATTTTTCATCGTCGGACGTAGTACCCTCCAAAGTTTGGGCTTTAGGGCATTCGTTGAGGTATCGTATTGCTTCTTCGTACTTGGCTTTGATTTGTTGATAATAGTTTTTTGTATTATATGGATGGTTTGGAACATCCAGTATTCGTATTTTTTGATTGATTTTTTGGACGGCTTTCCAAATTTCTTCTATTTGTTGTAGGCGGTCGGCGATGTAAGTTTCAGTTTTTCGTTTAACTGAGTCCTTTTTGGCGTTGGTGAGGAGTTGAAGAATCTGTGTCCCATGCTCCTCTTGTAGCTTGGCTAGCTGGTTGAGTTCATCTGTCGTAATGGACATTGTGAGTGGATAGTTCGTAAATTCGACCGAAGTTTATTGGTTGGTAGCACCTTGAACGCTGGTGGACCGAAGGCTGTTTGTTAGTGGCTCCTTGGACGCTGTGGACTGAAGGATGTTGTGTTAGTGGCTCCCTGGACTCTGGTGGACCGAGGGGTGTTTGTAATTGTCTCCCCGCACGCTGATGGACCAAAGGATGTTTGTAATTGTCTCCCTGGACGCTGATGGACAGAAGGCTGTTTGTAATTCTCTCCCTGGACGCTGGTGGACCGAGAGTTGTTTGTAATTGTCTCCCTGGACGCTGATAGACCGAAGGCTGTTTGTAATTGTCTCCCTGGACGCTGGTGGACCGAGGGTTGTTTGTTAGTGGCTCCTTGGACGCTTGTGGACCGAAGGATGTGTGTTTGTAGATTCAACTTTCAAGGAGTTGTAAGTTCCAAGAAATTGAATCCGGCTCGAAGGACCAATGTTCGAAGAGTGATTTAGTTTTATCCCTCCGAAGATTACTTTGCTCTCGCTTGGTTGGCTGAGAGCAGCGGTAATAGTTAAGCAACACTGTTAGGAAGAGCAGTCTCACTCCCCTACTTGGCATAAGGGTTACTTGTGCAACAGTGTTGGTTTGTTAGTTAGGAACCACTGTTAGGAAGAGCAGTCTCACTCCCCTACTAGGCATAAAGGTGACTTGTGCAACAGTGGTGGTTTTAATTGAGAAACAATGTTTGATTGAATCTGATTTTATTAAAAATTAATCAACTATTTATATACAAAATAATGCTGAAAACAACTAAAATTGTTACTAATTTAATTTACATTATTATGTACAAATATTTAATATAAAAATGCAACCTAAGGGAAAAGTGAAAGTAAAATATGGAACGTTTAAAAATTGCAATTAAGTAAAAATTGCAAACTATTAGAAGAATTGTGAATATTTAGTCATAGGCGTCGTAGTATAATTTTTAGCTAATAATAAAAAAATATTATTTATTTTAAATAATGTCTAGGATTAGACACCACAATATAATCTTCTAAGAACTAAATCAATAACGTTCCATACATATTTCGGGAATGGACATCCCCATTATCAGTGGTGATATCGAAATAGAAGGATCATAGGAATAGTGACCAAATATATTCATCAAGAATTTTCATTAACAACGTTTATTCACACCTAAATAAATAAGAGATTATTGTAAAAATATGGATTTTATAGGAACGGTGCCTTCACCTAGTCCCAATTGGAGAGTTAGAAATTAAGGGTAGAGCCTCCCTTATATCTTTTAGTATTTGAAGATTCAGGTAAGCGTGCTCTACTGAGTTAAATCTTTATATAGAGTTTAAAGAAGGGTTTGAGTTTTATTAATTGACTCGCTTGGCTTGTTTAGCTACTCGAGAATCGCCGACTTATATCACGCTCACGAAAGAGGATTTTATTGATTCTCCCTCGTAAACGAGTGACGGTCTGTATTTGAGCGGCGTCTCTCAGTTAATAGTTATTTGATTAAATTGAAGGAAACTATATTAAAAATAAAAGGAAAGTTAGATGAATATTACTAACTATTATTTATTTAATTATGTAAAAAATGTACAAAAATCAATTTAATAAAAAAAGAACAAGTTTAAAAATCAACAATTATAATAATCAAAAGTTCGTACTTACATATAGCTACTAATAATATTAATTCGCGTTAAATAAACTATAAATCTTAAGACACTACACTCAACGGGGGGAATTAGCGCTCCTAGGACCCTAAGTTTACTTCACAGAAGTTTGGAGAGAAGACCCCTTTTTTTCCTGTTGCGTAAAAATTTATAGCCTTTGATTATCTCCACCCTCTCGAATATCCACCAATGCAATTGTCTATTCTTAGCGTCGGTCGGACCGTTTTTGTTGACTTTGCAATTTGTCTATTAGGTACAATACCAATGCTAAAGTCATGAACTTGTATAAACTTTGATGAACTTTTTAATAATTATTAATCAGCATAAAATAGCTAGTTCGACCGGATGCAATATTTTTATTACAATATACCGAGTGTGACAATAAAACACTTAAGTCCTGCGTCCTTGGAGCCATCTGATTGGTCCGTATGTATGAATCCAACGTCTGCTAAATTTGGCTTTGTAAGTGCTATTTATGTCTATATGTTTAATAGAAAACAGTAGTAAAATTTGTCGAACATTTGAAATACATGATGTTTTAATAAAAAAGTAATGAATGCTCCTATGTTTGTAAAAAACAGTAAAAAATTAAAAATATAGAAACTGTAAAAATATATCACACTTGAATATAAAACAATCAAAGGAGTAACAATAAAAAAGTGACAATCGGGGAACATGTGTCCTAATCTGGTATTAACACTATATATTATCAGCATATCAAACCTGAAAATTCCATAAAACGGAAATAGAAATACCAGGGTATGTGGCAAATATTGAAATCAAATGTCGTGAGTTCTAACAATAAAATATTCAAATTAACAAGCATGAAGAATAACTAGAGGGTCAGAAAGAGGTAACCGAATCCCAGTACGCATCAGACCCAAAGAAAAATGCTAGGCGTTGTGAACATAAGAATCAAGAATATTTCAGCATAGAAAATCTGACAGTTAAATAATCAAAAGAATAAATAACCTTGATAAATGTGATATAAGGGGGACGTATTTTTGGGACTCTTCTGAAAGTTTATAAGGAAAATTCGCTACAATAATTTAGAGAACGCTAAAGAACGTCAAGATATGTACTGAAAATTTAATTTTAAAAAATTCATGATGCCACGAAAGGAGGATATAAAAGCAACACGAAGTGGCGTTTGCGATTTTTTAATAAATTCCCTGTTTTCTGAGATAAATATGATAAATTTATCTTTTGCTTGTACTGTAGTATTTTGTTTGATGTCTCTTTTATACGTAACTTTTCAACGCTGCGCGCTGTGCCTTTGTGTATTATAATGTCATGCATAAAAATAATAGCCAAAAATGTACACATATAATTCGCCAGCTCTGATTTACATATCAGCTCGTATTTTGTTGTACAGAAAATAAAGAAAAATGTAAACGGCTTGTGATAGGGTAGACAAATTATACACCAAACGACCATCAGTTACAAACGCGTAATTTTTGCGGTTTGTTAGGTAGGTATGTGCAAACTTGATACTTTTAAAAAAATTATGCAGAATAAATTGGATTTTTATAATTAAGTGGCTGCAGGTTTCACCGGATAAACAAACACAAATGTGTTTGAAACGAAATAACAAGAAATTTTAAATGGAAAATTTATTACAAAAATGCAAATATTTTAACATTTAGATTTAAATTTAGCATGGTTTTATAAAATCTTTATATGTCTTTTAGTTTGTTATATTTAAAAAAAGTGCTTTAGCGGATACTACAAAACCTACTCGACATATGGAGTGGATGGTAACCATGCCATCAGCATCAAGTTGAAAACATACAGAGTGCATCATCTGAAAAAGTTACGTAGGCATAGGAATTTTACTCAAGACGTTTTGGCTATTGAGTCTGCGACCACCGCTAGTATATAATTTGAGTTTGTGCACGCCACTCGTATATGGTTGTGACATGGACAAAGATTCCTATACGTTACTCCTTCACATGATGCCCTCTGCATGTTTTCAACTTGATGTTGATGGCATGGTTACAATCCCTAGAACGGGATACTATGTTCCTGTGTTTCGTGTCGCAGAGCTCTCATAGCTATACTACACCAGATTCCCAATGACATGACAGGTGTTATATTATCCGGTTTTGCACGTCCTGCAAAACGGTCGCCGTTCGTCGGGATGGCTATTCTTCGATTTACATGATCCTGTACCCGACTAGGAATTATCTCGGGTTGACCAGATCATATGTCTGCACCTGATTCGGCCCGGATAAGAAATTGATGGTTTATTTTTCCTGTCCAAATCCTGAGCGGAACCTACTTAGGATATTCTGACTTAATTTTTCTTAGTCAGATCCAGGGCAGAATCCAATCATGATATATGGATCACGTGACGCGCACTAGTACGCTTATTTACTCTGACCAGGACCAAGTCAGGAGATCCTGGTCCCCCGTCATAATATGCTTTCCTGCTAGGTCCAGTGCAGGATCTAATCCTAATCAGGAAACCTGCCCTATTATGCTAGATTATCCTGACCAGGCTCATGGCAGGATCTAGATGGGAAATCCTGATCACGTGACACACACTAGAACATTAATTTATCCTGACCAGGCCGAAGGCAGGATTTTGATTAGATATCCTGTAGCGTTTCAAAAACGTACAAAGAAACTAAAATAACAGTACTTACAGCTCATTAATTCCTAATAATAATTGTTTTGTTATCTGCATATAATATAGCATCTCCTCGTGTATATACCTTTTGCGTTCTGATCTTTGTTATGATCTTTCTGGCGAACTTTATATTTTCTTGACATCGGGCGAAGCTGCCTAAAAATAAATAAACGATCACAATAACATCGATTAACTAATTTTGTTTATTTTTACTCAAATAACCTTGCCGCAATTTGGGTGTCAGTACGCAGGAGTATACAATACGGACGAAATACTGCGTAATTAGTCTTTTTCTGTACGTCAAGTTGTCTGATCATGTTGTTCGTTACTGGCAAGAAGGAGTCTTGCCCTGCATATGATTGGTTTTACTATTATTTTCTTCGGTGCTAATGTTGCTTTATTGTCAGAAACCTATAACGTTAATTGACAAAGAGATGTTTTTGGAGACATCTAGCGTGAGTAGGCAATATGCCCGGTGAAACACAGTTCACAAACGATGGCCGGACAAGCAGTAACAACTCCATTATATCCTATTGCTTATTACATAAAGTAACAAGACTTTCAGCTGTGTTGGAAATTTGTTTCACACTACCATGCTTTCACCAGACGGGCCGTTTCGTTCATCCGCAACTTGCTTTGTCAATCATTTCTCGTGCTAGTATAAGCTCTTCGTAAATGTTGGAAATTTGGGTCATACTGCCTGCCGATCACCACTGATGAGTTGTGGATCAACGGAACGGTCCGTCTGGTGAAAGCGTGGTAGTGTGAAACAAATTTCCAACATAACTGAAAGTCTTGTTACTTTATGTAACAAGGAATTCGTCTACAACGTTGAGTTAGGTTTAGTTAATGATTTGATATCTCTATAGCAAAGTATTTACTTGTTTTTGCATGGTTCTTGTGTTGGAATTTTGATTATTGGTTGGTTTTCTGGTAGTGTTTCTTGAGGCTGACGGCACGGAGGTGCTTATTCCGTAAATAGGGTAATAGTCAGGTTCATACTGTGATTTTGTTGTACCTGATAGGTGGGAACTATATAGCTGGAATTGTTCTGTATAGTTTGAACATCTCTAGGCTGAAAACAGGCGTTCATCTGTCCTGTAAGAGATAGAGGAGTAACGTTAGGATACAGTCCATCGTATCGCGTTGTTCTGGAAGTTATTATACTTACCTATTTTGTGTGTTTGTCGTCATTTTTCCTTTTTAATTGGTTTGCTTGGTTGGTAGTCACTGGTCCTTGTTCGTTCTCTCGAATTTCCGGCTTTTGAGTGGCAGGTGCTCCCGGATTCTAAAGGGCTGCCATGAATGGCAATGTTCTTTGGTGGTTGACGGGAGGTAGTATTTAGCGAACCGGGAGTGGTTCTATTCTATTAGACCGGACGCGACGCTGGGTACTACTACTGCAATTTCACCTGAGCTCCTCTGAATCGTCGGCGAGGAGGTCGGGGGCAGTGTCGTTTAAAGGAACACCCGCTTCTGTTTTTGTTTTAGACTAGTGGCCCCGTTTTTCATTTTTCTATCCTATCTTGTGGTGGGTATGTTTTCTTTTCTTTATTTTGTGTTAATTTGTTCGGCAAGAGGGTGCTGTCGTGTGGAAATGTGTACTTTCAGGTAGGGGTTGTCTCTGTGATATACTTCTTGGGATTTGCGACCGGGGGGCATATGAACGAGGTTCCCGCTGCTTAGTACGGTCTGCGCAACTTATTAAACTCGCCCAATTAAAAAAAATAAAGACCTTTATTATTATTATTAATCGGACCGTATGTGTCTGAGTGGCCGATGTCGAGATCCGCACTCTGGGGGAAGCTCTGAATCACGCACTCTTGCTTTAAATGGGCACGACGGCGGTGGTGCCTTCGGGTGGAAACTTTCTGTTAGAATTAAGGTTTTAGTATGGCATATACCTACTATAATTATGCTGGGTTACCTTCATGGAGACCCTGGACTTTGTTCCTAAAATCCACACAGTTGCATAGGTTTACTAGGCACCATTTCTTTATTCTCGGATGTGACACAGAATAGTAGCACTATGTTAGTGTTATGTATCTACCCGATTTTGACATTTGCGTATAGAGAGTGTATGATTGTTTTCATAGTCTCTGTTTATGCTTTTCCCTGATTTTGCATACTTTGATTGTGATATTATTAATATATAAACTGGTAATAATTGATAGATATTATTTAACTCAATAAAATTTTATATTCATTATTTCTTTATTGTGGGAGACTCAGCTGATCATGGTCCTGTGTTGCCATCGTTCTTAAGATGAATTTGCGTACTGAATTATTTAACTTTTCTGTTTTATAGCGAGTAGTACAATTACCTAGTGTTATTTTGGTGCTGCTTATATGGGAAATTATGTAGTTATACCTATCACCAGGTTATTCTATTCGAGTTTTATTAAGCTTATGTTGTGACAATATCAGTATTCAACTGGCAACCCTGCGATCTAATTGCTCGCAGACCGGGTACAATTGAATTTGCGTTTCAATAATATTGTATGTGGTCTGGCACGTTGAGTCCAAGCTGGATGTTGTTGGTTGTTGTCAGATTTCACCATAAGGGAAATTGTACGAACTGACTTTCAGTGGAAATGCTTTTGGCATTGTTTGTTCTTGAATGTTTCAGTCAGACTTTAGTATGGGACTTTTGAGGTTATATTAATGTATGATTCGAAAGTAGTTCTAGTATTTCCAGCGTCCTTATTTATGACGGGAATATTCAAGGAGTAATTATTTACAATCTGGCAAGCGTTGCACTGCTGTGATTTATTGGTTGCCCACCATTGAAGTCTGCTTGTTATTCTAAGTGGTGATTGATATTACGCAGGTTCGTCTTATTCGTTTCGAGTGAGAAATTAGATTATGGTGCGAATCTACCTGAGTTAAAGGGATATACACTACGTTTATGTCACAAAGTGTTGAAGCTGGATTTTGGTTGTTATTGAGCATCGTGGATTGTACGATTTGATAGCATTTGTGGGTAGTAGCTGAGATACGACCTCATATTGAGGGATTTACGTCGCCATCTTGTGTAGAACACTCTCGACTTGGTAAGATACTTTTGTTGAGTTATGTTTTCTGTTTTTAACTGGCTAAATTGTGTTTCATAGCCTACTATGTGAACAGGTGAACTGTGAAGACGACTGTTGAATTCACATCCAACTATAGTATATGGTTTAGCTCATGAAAAGGGATTTTCGATTGCTGTGGATTGAAAACTACGCAGTTTTTTTAGAAAAAAAAGAACCCTAAAAGTAACAAGGTAGGAATTTAATCTTAAAGTATTTACTGTGTTAAATTCGAAGTTTCTCTAATTTTACTGTGGGTAATTAATTTTTCTTTCTTTCTCTCACACGGTTTTTTTTTCTTGGACCAGTTTTTTATTTGGACGAGTTTTTGGGCACGAGTCTTCTATGTGTTCTTGGATTTCGAATGGGATTTTTATAATAGAGCGGATATGAAACCGGAGCCGAGTTTTGTTAAGTGACCATAACCACAACTAAGGGCTGGTTTAATCTATAAGTTCTTTTATTTCTTTCAAAATAAATTATAATCACTTTCAGTGAAGACTTTTTGCTTATTACTTGATAGGTATTCTGCCCCTTCGAAGCACCAAGTTTTTAATCACCTTCAGTGGGAACTTCTAGATTTTAGTCAAGAATTATAATCACCTTCAGTGAAGACTTTTTCTTATTACTCGACAGGTTTTCTGCCTTTTCAAGGCACCAAATTTATAATCACCTCCAGTGAAAGCTTTTTTTTGATATTTAATAGGTGATCTGTCTCTTCAAAGCAGACACTTAGTCACTTGATAAAATTAATTTAATTAATTTTATGTTGAATTTTCGAATATATACTTGTATATATGGCGAACTGAGTTGTGAGTCGGAGAACGGTGCACTGTTTGAAAGGTAGACCTCAGTTTCGGACTAGGCAAATATTTATACTTTGCTAATAATTAATAATAATCTAGATGTGGTCATACATAACCTTATTTTTTTTTCATATTCTGGAATCCATTATAGGTAGTACAGTTATCTATCCTAATTAATTAGTTATTTTAATACATTTTAATTTTAGTATTTATTACTTTTTATTCGAAATATACGGATAAAAAATTTTTATTTGAAGATTGTGATTTTCGTTAAATTAGAGGTAGCCTGGTTATCGTCACTTTGACCTTGGTTTATATTTCGCCAGAATTAGGTCGGTGCCCTTGGTGAAAATCGAAATATCGGCGCCCCTTTAAAAAATATTATTTTTTTTTTTTAAGTATCGGGTTTTGTGCCTTTTTCTTCTCTTTGGAGGCACTATTTATACGTAGATATTTTATATTTCAGATCTTCTATGCCAAGTTCTTGTACGCAAAATAATGATTTTTTTTAGTTTTATTATACAATTTATTTTGCCGCCTTTTCTACCATTTACAAACCCCTATATAACCAAATTGTTATGCTGCATGTTGTAGGTTATCTTATATCAAAGCTATATATATAATATTAATAAGTAATATATAAGTAGCCAATTTTTCTGTTATATTTGGAAAAACATTTTTTTTTCGTTTCTGACCCTTTTTCGAACGCCTGTGTGAACCAATTCTTTGATGTAACATTTTTTTAGGTTATATTCTATCACAACTATGAAAAATTATTCAATATTTCGGATAAGTTTAAGAACAATGATTTTTTAAATTTTTGAACCCTCTTTTAAACCCCTTGCCTACGCTCAATGTTAATCATGACCTATAAATATCCTGTAGTATTTTCGTACCAAATGTTGTTAAAATCCGTTGTGTTATCACGGATACAAATTTTTTCTGACCCTTTTATAGAATTTTCACGGACGCCTATGGAACATTAATTTTTGTCGTGTATTTTTAACACCAATTCAACTAGTTAAATATAAAAAATTTTACATTTTAATTTTTTTTTATTTCACCCCTTTTTTCTACTATTTACGAACGCCTATGTAAGTAAAAATTTTATGCTGCATTTTTTAGGTTATCTTATATCAAAGCTATATATGATTAGCCAATTTTTCTAGTATATTTGAGAAACATTTTTTTTTGTTTTTGACCCTTTTTTTAAGACTATTTTCGAAGGCCTGTGTGAACCAATTCTTTTATGTAACATTTTTTAGATTATATTCTATCACAACTATGAAAAATTATTCAATATTTCGGATAAGTTTAAGAACTATAAATTTTTGAATCCTCTTTTAAACCCCTAAAATTTGTTAAAAATACACGACAAAAATTAATGTACCATAGGCGTCCGTGAAAATTCTATAAAAGGGTCAGAAAAAATTTGTATCCGTGATAACTCAAAAACCACTTAACAGATTTTAACCACATTAGGTACGAAAATACTACAGGATATTTATAGGTGGTGATTAACATTGAGCGTAGGCAAGGGCTTTAAAAGAGGGTTCAAAAATTAAAAAAATACTAGTTCTGAAACTCCAAAGAGAATAAAAAGGAACAATACCCGATAATTAAAAAAAATTTGCTGATGTCTAAAACAACAAAAATACGAGTATATATAAATTTTAAATAAATGACAAAAAGGTCATAAGATTATTACTTTTACACTTAAATATGGAGAGCTCTTCGTGCCTCGAGGGCAACAGTTTTTTTTTTTTTGGGATTGGTAACGCCTTTATATAATATTTTAATAATAAAAAAAATTCGCGTGCAGCACAGTACACGTGATAGAAGTACTTCTTTCACGAGAATTTCACTCAACACAAAATATTGTAACACTTTTACAGAAATATACACAGCAGTGCCCGCATATTTGTTATATGCTTCAACTCTTTTGCGGGCCGAAAATATTAAATCGTGTCGTGTCGTGACGGGACGCGACCTTGAAAAATCACTCTCATGCGGCCAAAAAGTATTCACTCAGTGTTGCCGATTGGCGCATAATTATGCGATTTGCGCATAATTATGCGCCAATCGGCCAATCGATAGTCCCAGAGCAGGCGATTATAGAGAAATTCTGCTCCCTATTACAGTCTATAATCACCTTAAATTCAGAGGTTACGTTGTCATGTTGTCTAGTGCTCAATATAATACGTAAAATAGTGAAATAATAAGTTCTACTTAATTTAAAAAAAAGACGTAACTACGGGAATCAATCAAAAGATGCAAATATTAAAAATATCCAGCGTTGCCAGAAGAATCAAAAATAGAAATACTGTTTCAAATTTAAAATGAAGTAAAATGTGATTATTTGTACACCAAGAAGTTAAAACGTAAGTACAAAAAAAATAGGAAAAATGTTAATTAACAATTACTTGAACTATGACAACATTTATTTATATTGAGTTTGTTGTAGAATTTCCGCATAAAAAATTATTAAAACACTGGCCCTGTGAACTAGCTGCGCGCGCACATCATCAAATCGAAGGCTGGCGTCATGTCAACAGTAATAAAACGTGATAGCTCGTAATCACTCTAATTGTCAACTCAAATAGTTTCCAAATCGTCATTTTTTTCATTAAAGTAACGTCATTAAAAAAAGATGTGTGTGCTTTTCTTATGAAATCTACTCGCCTGAACAACATACTAACTTACAATGCTTCGCCGCTAGACTTTATTTGAAATCGTCACCATCATCCACTACTTACTCATTATTCGCGCAATATTGTAATTATTCCGTTACAGCCAACACATGTGCTTATGCTGAATTAAATACAAACTTAATTTAACCAAGTTTATTTTTATTATTTTTGCTAAAATATTTTGGTTGTTGAAAAAATTGCATATTATTTATATTTCATTCAATTCATTCAAAATCTGGCAACAATCAAGAAAAATTAGAGAATCGCGGATGCCACACTTCATTTGAAAAATTTCACCATCATCCACCACGTGCTCATTATTCGCGTAATACCGATATCAATCGATCAATCCGAAATCTATTTACACACCGAATACCTAATTAACCACAAACTTGACTTAGCCAAGCTTTATTTTGATTTTACTTTTACAAAAATATTAGCGCAGTTAAATATATTTCATATTTCATACTAGCATTAACTAAATCTGACAACCATGTAACAATTAAGGAAAATTATTAAATATGACAACTATGTTAAGTGTCATTTTGTAAATAATTAATACAAAAATTAGTATAATAATGGAAAAAACGTATATAAAATTATTCTACACAAAAGTAAGATTGGCAATTTTACGGTAACTTTGTATATTCTATTAATACGTAATTATTTCTAGCCAAACTTCGATTTGATCTATAGGCTATACATCTTAGATAGGTAAACAAAAACTACCATAGGAGACACACAAAATAATAGCTTCTTTATTATGTGGGAGAAGCTGTAAATTTAATCAATGCTTACTAATTTATTTGTTTTAGACTACAGTAGATCGTAGCTAGAACAATGATAAGAAATTCAAGCCATATATTGTAAAAGATGTTCAGAAAGGACCCAAAAGAAAGTAACTGCCTAACTTTCCACTAATTAAATATTTACAGATTTGCCTTAACAAAATTCGTTTTCGAAAAAATATACAAAGTTAGTTTTTGTTAAGATAAATATGTATTTAATCATTATATACAAAGGCTTAATTACCGAACAATTTATCTTATAGAAAAGGCGAAAAATCAACAGAATCAATTAACCGGTACGTTAATCAGTAATTATATTTAATATTTTACATAGCAGATTCTACAACTTAATTAGAAAACTACCACTCCACCGATGTTCAGTTTTCATAGACCAACAAACCTTCATCTAGGTACAGCCATCGAATCATCACTCTGGATCTGATATGGCATCCCTGTTTGTCTGACATTATTTGGGTTACAAACCTTGTCAGGCCCCCTAACCATGCATTCCATGTTTGAGCCTTGACGAGCTCAACGAAAAATTTCTGATCAGGCATGCGACATAAGTGTTCAGTCTTCTGCAGACTACCTGTGTCATTGTATGTAATGCGCGACGCCGTCATCCCGCCCGGCGGTAACATAGTGCAGCAAGCAAGAACGGCTTCCGGTACACACAGCGATGCCGCAATGTGACACCAGCCATTTTAATCTGTGAGTTTTTGTCATGCCGCCGAACGACAACCGTTTTATGGGACATGCAAAAACGTATGTTTTAACACCGGCCTTATACTGTGTAGTCCTGAAACACACATTGAAGTTGCAGAAAAAAACTAATTCCAGAAGACAAAAAACAAGACACAATTACAGTTTTTGTTTATGCCAAAATGT
The DNA here is from genome assembly GCA_911728435.2 of Apoderus coryli. Classification (NCBI taxonomy): domain Eukaryota; kingdom Metazoa; phylum Arthropoda; class Insecta; order Coleoptera; family Attelabidae; genus Apoderus; species Apoderus coryli. Next base: position 29,080,164 of record OU452198.1, on the reverse strand, counting down.
CTTGCTATGAAGTCAATCACATTACTTGTCTACAGAAAATAAATGAATATTTATAATTATAATAAGAGAAGATAAATAATTTTTTAAAATTAAAATTACAAAATAGAACGACGAACAAGAAAAAAAGAAATAAATAACTGTTAATAGGCGATAATTGTTCAGGTCATCGTGCAATTAAAAACTTAAGTGCCATAAAATCAGTTGTTAGAACAATAGTCCTACGACTAATGGACTAACATACCATTGCTTTTCTCAAACAGCATTATAAAAAATATTGTCCAACAACTCAACTAGTGTTTAGCGCACCCTGAGAACAGAATAGTGTCCACTGCATCGTGAAGCAAATATTCAAATAAGAACAGAAGATTATCTACTGCTATTGAACATATTGACCCTGCATCTCAGAAACAAAAGAAGCTAGATGAGTCCTGTTTGTGACATTCAAAATTTCACGAACAAGTAGCAAAGGATTGCAAAATACACAAGTCTCTATCTTTATTAACAGCTGAGATACGCTGCAGTTTCCACCAAAATAGAACAGAGAATATCTATGTATTTTGCTCACAGAGGTTCAATAAATCTGCCAAATATGTACAACTTTTATCATTTTGTTTAAGATATGTGACTGATGATGAAAAATTCAACTTTCGAAACATGTTGAACTTGAACTATAAATAAACTTGTGGAGGTGACGAATGCTATGCTATGTTTATTACATTGCACCCCACTGAGGGAATACTTCTTCAAATTTCATTTTTCACTTTAAATTCAAATATTCTAAAAGCAACTTCAACTAAAGGCCTAACACTTGATCATATTTTTAGTCTTTCTATTTATTATTATCAATATTTTAATTACTAAAAAAAGACATAGCATTCCATTTAGAATGAAGAACTTAGTGGTGGCTTCCGGTATTAGCGGAAGTCGCACAATGTCAAATTTAACTCATTAAATTAGAACTAGAAATACTCCTCGTGACTTCACACAGGATATCTTATTTAATCTGACGGAAGTTTTAATTTTTTTGCGCTTTAGGTAAAGCAAATGAAAGCATTATTTTAACATCAGTCATTAAAATTATCACCATGTTGCTTTGTATAAGAATTTCTTGGGACTAAAACCACCCCACAGACACAATAATTATTTAATGTTGGAAATATTCAAAATTACATTTAAATTTTTAAACAGTCTTAAGATGAGTTAATTAATTATTCCTATATCATTTTCTTTATAATTTTATAATTTTAGTATATATAAATATAAAAAGGGATTCGTGTCGTTGTTATAGTTGCAGTTGTAGTTATTTATTCAAATTATGTTTTGAGAAAGCAATTTTCATCTTACAATTCATAGACTTCCATATTTTATAATGTGTCCCGAATAATTTATCTTTAAGGAAGGAAATTTATTTTCAAGAAAGAAATAATATAACCTCAACAAAATGTGTATTAATCAAATTAAAAATGTTTCGAAAGATATATCATGTCCTCATGGTTTGTTTTTCATAAAACAAACATAACTAAACTCAAAAACTATAATAATTGAATGAATTCCTTCAAATAAACCTTGATAGAAAAACGGTAAATAATAATATCGAATGTATATTACTACCTTGGCGAAGTCAAGCTGCAACTATTCAAGATTGTCTTGATAAACTAGAATAGCTTAACCTTGACAATACAATACACACTTCAGCAGAATACTTACATACTAAAACTTTCAAAAAATTCACATTTGGTATTATCATTTATTTGAAACAAAACCAATCCAATAGCAAAAACAATAAGTAAAAAAAAAAATTATAATTTATGGACCATAAAAGGCAAATGTACAATTCTTTGGACATGCATCCACCACTGCTTGTTTGAATGGAGCTATTTAGTCTATAGATAAAACGGACAGAGGAGTTTTGTGCTTTCTATATTCGATTTGCAGTTATTTTGTCGAAACAGCGCCCTTAATAAACGTCACAATAATAAAATTTTCACAGATTCAGGCAATAACAGAGAGTGTAGACTCACACTTAGCACATGACATCGCTTATAACTGCTTAAGCACGTAATATGACTTAAATTCAATGAGAAAATGAACGAGCCAAGTACCTATAGGTCCGGCCGAAAACTTTTAAATTTTTTGTCCCCTTTGCGCAAATAAATAAAAAACCCTTGCACCGATTGTTTTTTTTTTGTTTTCAGAGAACACATTTTCTGCTATTTTGAACCTCTCACGTCCGGTTATTCAACCCTGAAGTTTTAAATTGATGGGGGGGTCAAGCGAAAATATTATTTTAAAGGACACTAAACTTTCTTTTTAAGACACCTGCACGGCTTATTTGAAATGCACTGCGAGCGATATGAATTTTCACCACTCGAAACTTTTGCGCATGAGGGTATACCGATCGCAAGTCCACTTGCGTACACGCAATGCATGACAAGACGTCAGTTTATTTTAGTTTTGACATTTCAAATCAAATATATTTTAATTTTGATTATCGCGTGGTGGATCTTTTCTTAGTTTTTTTTTGAGTTATTTCAGTTTGTTTTAAATATGAATTTTAATAATTTAATTGATAATAATGTATTGGCTGGTCTTGAAGTGGCGGGATGTTAATTGGAATGAGTGAGAGAGTCTGTTGAATTTTCCTTTGTTGTAGGATTTCTTGATACAGCTGAAAAAGAATGTTAAAGTGAAATATGGCATTATTCCTCATAAAATACAAATTAGAAATTGCAAAACTAATTCTTGAGAAAGCCCTTATGATATTATCACTCAACATTACTTTTTATTTTAAGGGTTTAAGTCAAAGCGTTGAAAATACAAAAAGTATTTGTTCAATACCTAATTTATTTATAGAAAAGAAAAAATTTGCATATAGTTTTTTAATGGGCCACTGTGTGTAAATAGATTCAAATTATATGAGACCGTAAGTGTGTCGACATCTCGTGGAGAGTCATAAAAAGACAGACCGACAAAATATAAATAGTTAATCAAGGCAAATAAATTCCATTAAATGTGGTATAATTTAAAAAATAACTCTAAAATAAACGAAAAAAAAAAGATCGGAAGGAATTTATTAAAAATTTAAGCGAATTTAATTAGATCTATATAGATAAATGGAAGGTGCATGTTGTAATAGGTAAATGGAGTTCTTAAACAGAGATCAAATTGTGATAAATATCTGTTACTTGATAGAAAATATTTTACGATTAATTAGAAAAGGGTATCTGACAATTTAAAATATACGTTTATCTACGACTATTTATTAATAGACGTATTTTGCTTCTGATACTAAGTACAAAATGTAACTCATATTATACATTGTTCTATTATATTTGGGAAAACATTTTTTTTTTTCGTTGTTGACCCTTTTTTACCCTATTTTCGAACGCCTGTGTGAACCAATTCTTTTATGTAACATATTTCAGGTTATATTCTATAACAACTATGAAAAATTATTCCATATTTCGAATAAGTTTTGGAAATACCTATATATTTTTTATGTTTTGACCCATTTTCCACTATTTACGAACGCCTATGAAAGTAAGTTATTTACGACACATTTCATAGGTTATATTCTATCGAAGCTATAAATAACTAGTTAATATTTCTGCTACGTTTAGAAAATATTAGAGCTCATTATTTGGATATTTCGCCACTATTTACAATGCTGAATGTTAAGAACACAAAAATAATCCTTTCGGATTAATAATAAAAATATGTTTTAAGATTTTAACCCCTTTTTCGACCGCCTATGGGATCTAATTTTTAGAAATACGTTTTTTTTAAATCTTTTTTCCCCATTTTACACTATTTTCGAAGGCTAATGTGGTCTATTATTTTAGGTTATATTCAATTAAATTCATAAAAAATTATGCAGCATTTCGGATAAGTTTAAGAACTATGGATTTTTTTAATTTTTGACCCCTTTTTTAAACCCATTGCCTGCGTTCAATGTTTCCCAAAATCTAATTAGCTCATGTCCAATAGTATTTTTGTACCAAATTTGGTTAAAATCTGTTAAGTGGTTTTTGCGTTTTCGTGGGTACAGACAGACAGAGAGGCAGACATTTTTTTAAAACTTCTTATTTATGTATAAAATTACCAAAAAAAAGTAGGTATTTCCGGTGAAATTAAAAAAAAATTGTTTCATGGAGTTTCAATAGTCTCCATATATATAGGTGTATTACAATATGATATGGAGAGCTAAAAAGAGAAACATGTCACTAACTAATAATTTGAGTTTAAGAAGGTTAATATCATGTTTATATATATATATATATATATATAACAATGATGTGTGTTTATTGGGGAATTAGGTCATAGGTTTAATCAGAAATGAGATAACTCTTTTCCACTAGCCAAGCTTTCGGAAATGTTTATTTCCTTCTTCAGGGCTAAAAAAATACAAAACTTTTATAATTACATACATACAAAAATTCACTGACGAACAAACACATTATATGTACAGCACACCATGGCTGTTGTGTGCTTACTTGAATAGAAAATATATTATTTCATATATGAACCTCACCTTGTAACTGCGAAGTGAGTTAATGTATAGCCATGTGTATGGTGATCACAAAGTAATATCTTAACCTGACTGATGACATATTTAAAAACAATCTATTGCAATTCAATCTTAATATTTACAATATAGATGGAATTAAATTACTAAAACATATATTGCAGGTACATAGACAAATCACATTTGAATAAAATAGAAAAATAGCAGTATACTTAATAACCCTAACCAATATATCTGTACGAATCAATCAAGGCGAGAAAAAAAAAAAAAAAACCCAATCTATTATCAGCAAAAAGGAAACAAGTACAATAAAGTACATTACGGGGGAGCTTTGCATTTTATGTGCTATAAAACAATCTGTCACCTTGTTTCGCATTTATTTAGCCACTGTACAATAAAGTAAAGGAATCACAGATATTGTGCCTCGGACTGTCACTCCGCTGTCACAACATTCATGTCCATAAGTGACGATGTACTTGTGGTGGTTATGAGGTTTTATATGTTAAAAGGTGAGTATACATAATACTTGCATCATCGATATCTCTTCGTTTGTTAAGGGCTTTGTTGTCTGTACTAGTTTCTATCATCTCAAGAAAGAGTCTTTTCGTTTTTATATCTTTATAGTTAGGTAGATGTCCAGTGTCTATATGATGTTCCGCAAGAGCACAAGAGCGTTTTTGAAGGCGGCAATCACTTTTGTGGGAATTGATTCTTTCATTCAGCACTCTTGAAGTTTGTCCTATATATGTTTTATCACAGTTTGAGCATGGAATCCTGTATACAACATTTGAGGTCTTAAGTAAAGGAGTTTTAGTTTTTAAGTTGGTGTACATTTTGCCTGCATTTTTGGTGAATTTAGGAGCTATATTAATCGATGGTATATGTTTGACTACTTGTGCAATTTTTGGAGTTACATTTGTAATGAACGGAAGAGAGAAATAAAATGATGTGATAGGTGTTTCTGTGGTTACGACATCATTTGAGTTATTGTTTGTTTGTGTGATGGTTCTGGTGTTGTACAGAAGTTTTTTTAGCAATTTTTCTGGATATGAATTTTCACTTAGTACAGTGAATAAGTATTTTTTATTTTTCTCCAACAGTGATGGATGGCAGATTCTGTCAATTCTGTTTTTCAGTGCAAGTACCAGATTTATTTTCATTTTTTGGGTGTGTGCCGATCGGTAGTTCATATAGCGGCCAGAGTTGGTAGGTTTAATATACCAGTCCAGCATAATTATGCAGCTAAATTTTACGGATTGCCCAAAATCCATAAACCAGTGCTGTCCCTTCGTCCCATAATCTCTTCCTTAAACACACCTAACAGTAAATTATCTCAACTAGTCACGGACATTTTAACAGTATCATATTCTAAAAATAATGAGTATTATGTTAAGGATTCATTTCATTTTTCTGACTTTATCAACAACAAACCCCTCCCCCTCAATTATGTTTTGATTAGCCTAGATGTTGTCTCACTTTATAGTAACATTCCACAGGAACTAGCAATTAAAAGCATAGAGAAAAGGTGGAATGACATTTCTCTACATACCAAAATCCCACAAAAAACTTTTATTGAAATCGTAAATTTTGTTTTTTCAAGTACATATTTTATCTATGACAATAAATTTTATAAACAAGTTTTCGGTACACCCATGGGAGCAACGATTTCACCAATAATCGCACAATACATCATGGATGATCTCCTAGACACAACAATACCGAAATTGTCGTTCCATCTTCCTTTTATGAAAAAATTTGTAGATGACTTAATTACTGCAGTCCCCCTCAACAAAACAGATGAAATACTTCAAGTATTCAATGGCTACAATCATAACATAAAATTTACGATAGAAGAGGAAAAGAATCAAAGTGTACCATTCTTGGACACACGACTAATTAGAACTAATGACAACATAATTATGCTGGACTGGTATATTAAACCTACCAACTCTGGCCGCTATATGAACTACCGATCGGCACACACCCAAAAAATGAAAATAAATCTGGTACTTGCACTGAAAAACAGAATTGACAGAATCTGCCATCCATCACTGTTGGAGAAAAATAAAAAATACTTATTCACTGTACTAAGTGAAAATTCATATCCAGAAAAATTGCTAAAAAAACTTCTGTACAACACCAGAACCATCACACAAACAAACAATAACTCAAATGATGTCGTAACCACAGAAACACCTATCACATCATTTTATTTCTCTCTTCCGTTCATTACAAATGTAACTCCAAAAATTGCACAAGTAGTCAAACATATACCATCGATTAATATAGCTCCTAAATTCACCAAAAATGCAGGCAAAATGTACACCAACTTAAAAACTAAAACTCCTTTACTTAAGACCTCAAATGTTGTATACAGGATTCCATGCTCAAACTGTGATAAAACATATATAGGACAAACTTCAAGAGTGCTGAATGAAAGAATCAATTCCCACAAAAGTGATTGCCGCCTTCAAAAACGCTCTTGTGCTCTTGCGGAACATCATATAGACACTGGACATCTACCTAACTATAAAGATATAAAAACACTACATACAGAGAGCAACACAACGAAAAGACTCTTTCTTGAGATGATAGAAACTAGTACAGACAACAAAGCCCTTAACAAACGAAGAGATATCGATGATGCAAGTATTATGTATACTCACCTTTTAACATATAAAACCTCATAACCACCACAAGTACATCGTCACTTATGGACATGAATGTTGTGACAGCGGAGTGACAGTCCGAGGCACAATATCTGTGATTCCTTTACTTTATTGTACAGTGGCTAAATAAATGCGAAACAAGGTGACAGATTGTTTTGTAGCACATAAAATGCAAAGCTCCCCCGTAATGTACTTTATTGTACTTGTTTCCTTTTTGCTGATAATAGATTGGGTTTTTTTTTTTTCTCGCCTTGATTGATTCGTACAGATATATTGGTTAGGGTTATTAAGTATACTGCTATTTTTCTATTTTATTCAAATGTGATTTGTCTATGTACCTGCAATATATGTTTTAGTAATTTAATTCCATCTATATTGTAAATATTAAGATTGAATTGCAATAGATTGTTTTTAAATATGTCATCAGTTAGGTTAAGATATTACTTTGTGATCACCATACACATGGCTATACATTAACTCACTTCGCAGTTACAAGGTGAGGTTCATATATGAAATAATATATTTTCTATTCAAGTAAGCACACAACAGCCATGGTGTGCTGTACATATAATGTGTTTGTTCGTCAGTGAATTTTTGTATGTATGTAATTATAAAAGTTTTGTATTTTTTTAGCCCTGAAGAAGGAAATAAATATTTCCGAAAGCTTGGCTAGTGGAAAAGAGTTATCTCATTTCTGATTAAACCTATGACCTAATTCCCCAATAAACACACATCATTGTTATATAACGTGAAGGTCAATATCAGCATTTGTATTTTATATATATATATATATATATATATATATATATATATATATAGTTTGAAATTCTTACATACCATTCCATTTAGTAGTAATTTGTGAGACTTTGATCAAAAAACATGTTCGTAGTAAGATTTCAACATTTGTTACACTGAGTGATAGTTGATAACATGATTCTATGATACGTATCATAGTAGTTCATAGCCTTATATACGTGATGTTGTAAATACGAAAGGCAATTGTTAATTCTTTACATGAAACTTATACCACAACCTAACCTAATATTATATATACGAGTATATTAATGTAAAATGACATATTGATTAGATTTTACACACTTTCTTTAATCATGTAATAGAATTTATAAACTAATCCTATTTCGTTAATTACTCAGTTTCTATTTATATAAAAGTTGCTGGTTCTAAATTAATTGTTGCTAAATTTGATTTATTACATCTTTACTATTAAGAACATATTGTAAGATGGAGCCTGGAAACAATCACCTATAACATGACCTATTTTCATACCATTCATTATAAACTTCATTACATGTGTCATTGACGTCCTTACCATTTTAAGCAAGTGAATTCTAGCACAAGCTCGATATAAAGGAAAGAAATCGTTAAATAATTAAAAAAAAAAATTATTGAATCGAAATGATATATAAAATAAAAATAAAAAACTTAGATATGTGAATACAACCTAAATAAATTATATCTAAAATATTTTTCCATAAAATGGTAAGTTGAGCGTTAAATTTACTTCACAATAAACGAACTAAAAAAATTGGGGTCTGTTTTCCAGACTTCAATGGAATTTTCGACCAGGATATTGTATGTCTTAGCGAAAAGTTTTTTCGATTGTTGATTTGCCACTGAGGATGGGACTGGTCCTGAAACCTGTATGGCTCCTATTCTATTCTATGAAACTTATTTTGTGGAGATTTGACTTTCATTCAAACACATGAATTACAACTCCACTTAAGAATGGACTACTTTTTCAAATTATCATTATTTTATGTTTTTTCTTATTTTATTAGAGCAGTGTTATCAATTCTATGTAAATATATCTATTATGGTGTAAGGTTTCTTTGCTATTTTACGCTGTCCTAAAATATGCAATTTGTCAGTGTTACATTTGGGGTAATAATATATTTCACAAAATAGCCCAGTAAGGTGCAATAATCCCAAGGTCATATACGAGATGAACTTTTATTATTTTATGATTATCTATTAATGTGTAGACTAATTTTGTACTGAACAAAAAATAATTATTCATTTAATGATAAATCTAAGCCCTGAGTTATTAAAATATATATGTTCTATATATTTCCTATTTACAGTTAAACAAAAACATAATTGAGTGGAGAGAGAATGGTAGCCTTTATACTGATATTGTTTGGTAACTTTAAATCAACAAATCAATTGGAAGTTCAATTTTAAAACAATGTACATCGAAACCATCGACTTGTGAATTTTACGCCTATTTGTTTCAGCATGTCCTGCTCGTTGGTTAGGGAATTGTTTATATACAATTTTGTTAGTTCACAAACCAGGATACAAAAATGAGATTAGAAGACACTATTAAATCTTATAGAGGGTGTCCGTAAAGTAACGGAAAGGGCGATAATTTTCAAAATGGTTCATATTTAAAAGTAAAACCGAGACGCGTTAGTCCTCCCAAAATCAAAAGCGACACATCATCCAAAAGTGGATAAGGAGGCAAAAACCTGAATTTTCTCAAAAATTTTTATGTTACCCCCGCACGTGGCACATTATTTTACTCAGCAGCAAATCAAAAGTGCCCTAAAAAATATGGGTTGCAACAAACATGACTTAGATGGTGATGCCGTCATGCAGCAGATTTCGGATCAAATACGTGGCCTACAAAATTGCTAAACATAGATCAAAACTGATGTACCCGGTTTTATTTCACAGAAAAAAAAACCTTGGTTCAGATAGATAAAAAACGTAAGCACCACAGGGACAGCCAAAACCTTGTCTACCCCTTCTAGAAAAATTTACTGGATAGACATTATGTCATTTAGATAATATTCTTGAATAGTTTACATATGCTTCTTGTCTAAAAGAGACAAACACTTTTTGTCATTTAAATAAAAATATATTGTATGCCAGCAAAGTTTATTAGTAATTTTAGTAATGTAGAAAAATTTACTGGATAGACATTATGTCATTTAGATAATATTCTTGAATAGTTTACATATGCTCCTTGTCTGGGAGAGACAAACACTATTTGTCATTTAAATAAAAGTATATTGTATGCTAGCAAAGTTTACTAGTTATTTTAGTGATGATACTCGTTTAATGTCTATCCAGTAATTTTTTTACATAACTAAAATAACTAATAAGCTTTGCTAACATACAATATATTTTTATTTAAATGACAAATAGTGTTTGTCTCTCTTCTAGTAATTTTTTCTAGAAGGGGTAGACAAGATTTGGGGGTCCCTGTGGTGCTTACGTTTTTTTATCTGAACCACCATCAGGTTTTTATTTATTTATTTTTTTAAAATAAACTTAAGCCTACTGAAAATCTTGTATTAGGTATAAGTAATATAAGCTAGGTATATATAGTCAAACTTCAATCTACACATGTTAAAGTGGGTAGGTATAATGCGGCTGAATCCTTTGCCGGAATTCCTGAGAATATTGCTCAGCACATAAACAACTAGGGTTGGTTGATCTTGGAAACGGTCGGAGTGACAATGTCTGTTAACTTAGAGAAAAGTTGTACAATTTAAACACCTTTTAAATGGTGTTTTCAAAAGTAAAGTAAATTTAGCAGTTTTCGAGAATTTCTTAAAAATCAATTTTTTGCGATATTAGTTTTTATTGATTTCAGACATTATTTTTACAGATATATAAAAAAAATGAAAAGCACTTTCTCATTGTTGCTTTTGAGGAGACTCGACGTTTCGTTTTCGAAAAACCATCAACTTCGATTTTTTAAATACGGCCCTTGATTTTCTATTGTTAAATTTAAAGCCATTTTCAATTCAAAAATAGGTGGTTTAAACAACTTTTCAGTATTTTTAGTTGTTATTTAAACTTATTCAAGAAAAATCGCCATAGTTTGGGACTTAACTGACTGAATGCAGAGTATATACCTAATTAGTAATTTTGGCAATAAAATTCTTTCGACGTTAATCAAAATTATTTATTATTATTTGCCAATTTATTTCTGTCAGCACATTTTATTCTGTACGCAGTTTTTTAAATTTAGTTAAAATTTTTGTGCTTTTTGAAATTATTAAAGAAACGCCTTTCTTTCTTTTACGCAAAATAAGTGCCAAACCATGGCGGTTTTTCTTGAAGTTTAAATAACAGCTAAAAATACTGAAAACTTGTTGAAACCATTCCGTTACATCTATTTTTGTTTTGAAAATGGCTTTAAATTTAACAATAAAAATCGAGGGCCGAATTTAAAAAATCGAAGTTGATGGTTTTTCAAAAACGAAACGTCGTAATGAAAATTTGTAAACGCTATATTATTTTCATAAAAAAGTAACAATGAGAGCTTTTAAGTTTTTTATAACAAAAATAATGTCAGAAATCAATAAAAACTAAAATCGCAAAAAAATTGCATTTTCTTAAAAAAATACGGCCTTGTAAAATATAGTTTATACCTAATTCATTTTCTACTATAAATATTATACATTTCAAGATCTACTAACTAGGTACTAGGTAGTTATCTAATTTGGGGACAAATAAACCTAAAATGTAAGTATTGGCTATTTAAAAAAAAATCGAGTTTTTCCGAAAAACAATGACGCTGAAACAAAAAAAAATTATCTAAGAAACTTTAGATTCCTTATGAGGAAACTAAGTAAAATAACAGATTCTACCGGTACGTACGAGGAATGATAAGACAATTCCAATCCACAACTCCTAATTCACAGACATTGGTAAAATGGTAAACAAATCAATACATACCTACCTTTACAAAAGAAAGAAAAAAGTCATAACTAGCTAAAATATTTATGTAACTTCTTTTGAAAAACTGCATTAATTTGCTAAAAATGGAGGAATACCATATTAAGATTGATTAAATTAGAAAAAGTATTTTAAATTAGGATTAAGTACCTACTAAATAATACGTAACTAGATAGGTATATATTGCCAAAGATTATATCTGATATTGCCATGAAATAAGATTGTTTGCATTGGTCGTAAAATTATAAAAATAAATAATTAAATAATAATTATTATAATTTACTTACCGAGAAAAGTAACAACGAGCTCCCCCAGATTCCAGCTAATTAATATTTCTTTTGTTTCCTCCATTGTTATTAATAATATATGAATATTTAACAAAACTCAACACACCAAACTAATCACTAAGTACACTTAATTATGTTGGATGCACATTGGTATAATACATATCTGTTACTGTCTGTATGCCTAGTCCGTCCTCACCACTTGTAGAAATTGGGATATCAATATCTAGGTATACACTTACTATCAATAAATCAAAATTTAATATATTAAATTAAAATATCTTCAGATTAGAACACCAAATAACTAGATCCTAGTTAGAGCGACGCCAAGACTCTAATCAAGAAATACCAAAATGAAACCCCCTCCCTCTACACCAAGTGAGACGCGCTAGGTACAACGTGGTACACATAGAAGATGTTATTGTCGGCACCTGCTTCTACAAAGGGTTTTAGGTACGTGGACTAGCAGCGGGGACAAACACATTAGGTAGAACGGGGAATAACCGTTGGCTGGAATAGAATGACGACTTATGTAGACAACTATAGGTTCCCATCTCTACCAGATAAAATAATTCGATAGGTATTTTGGAGGATAGAAATTTTGTAAATGAGAAGTATTAGGTAAAATAACTATTACACAGATTTAATTAAATCAGTGCCTATTTTAGCTATGTACTTACTTAGTTGTTAAAATCTTATTTATACTTAAATATTATAATGCACATACCTAGGTCCATTAATATACTAAAGCAGATAAATAAAATTAATAGGTAGGTAGGTATATGTTCCTATTAGAACTAATTTAGTTTTGGGTTTCATAAAACGATTTTTGAGAATAGTTAGGTACGTATAGGTACCTACCTAATTACCTCATTAAGTATTTTCTTAATAATAATAGCTACACCTAAGTGGGTACGTATGGAAATCTGTAGGTGTACAATACCTAATTCAAACAGAATACCGAACTCATTTAGCGCAAATAAAATTTTATATAGGTTCACAATTTGAAATCTTATTTAACTAATGCACATACAAGTCTCGTTTAGATGAGAAGATATCACCTTAGCAGGAAAAATTGTCGTTTTTAGATAATGTAGTTACTCATACTTGATAACTACATTTACTACTTTAACAAAAATTTTGCGAAAACTAGCAAATTCACCTCTAAATAATATTTTTTATTTGGATAAACCAAGTTTTTTTTTCTGTGTTGTATGTACCATTTTGAATATAATCGCCCATTCTGTTACTTTACGGACACCTTATGTAATGAAATATCAAATAATAATATATTATGGTTTTGATAGTCACAGTTTCATTTATTCGAAATTACTTATATGTTCCGTACTCAAGTTGTTTCCGTGAACAATAAATATGTCATCCACTGCAAAGTCTGTCATCTCTGGTGATCCGCAAGAATCTATACCGGGCCTTTTGCTATTTTTATTGTATAGGACAAGTCTTTTTTAATATAGATATATTTAGTAATGTAATTGTGCAATTTTACATGCAGCATTTTCAGATAAAAGATTTTGCTTGGAAACCAAATTTCTAGTGGTCACAGCAACATGAGTAACAAACAAAGTAACACTTAAACTTTTGACATTAAAAACAGAATATAACTTTATATATGTATATTATTCTCATGAGTTTTTTATTTTTCAGAAATTGGGAATAGCATTGGTTTAAGAAATATGACACTCAACGTGCCAAGAGCAGTACGTGCAGGTCATTCTGTCACATTAAGCTGCGACTACGACCTTGAAGGGTCGCCATTGTATTCAGTCAAATGGTATCGTCAAAATGACGAGTTTTTTCGATATGTACCGAAAGAGGAGCCGCCAACACGTGTATTTACGCTGCATGGTCTGCACGTTGATGTAAGTAATACTAATTACTTAATCCTAATTTATTGGGTATAAATACTAATTTATTGGTAACCTTTATTTAATGTGGAGTTTCTTCATCAGCAGATGAGTGTCAAAGTTCAGGATAATTAAACTTTTTGAACCATGTCTTTAGTTTGTAAACCAATTGTATTTTTCCGAACTGATTTTTATATTCAAACATATTTTTAGCGGTCGATTTTGAAACATTAAAAGTATCTTCATAAAGCATTGCAATTTCAACTAAAAAACAAAATATTCTAGGTGAATTGAACCCGTTTCCAATCCAACAATTGCAGCCGAATTCGTCTATGAGATCATAAGAAGTGATTTGAACTTTTTCCAGTACGTCAGTGTGTATTGGTCAAATGGCCAAATTGCTATTGAATTTAATATAATCCATTAAAAAGTCTCAAACATGAGCTAAGAACACTATTATAGTTTACGTTAGCTTTTTGGAACAAAACAGCACCTGTAGTGTGTGTTCTGTCATACTTCTAAAACATCTAGATGCCGAGAACTTTACACATAAATAGTTGTATTCACTTAGAATGTTTAAAACATTATTAACTGAAAAATAATTGGATTTTGTTTAATTTAGAAGGGTCTCAGTTCTAATTCAGTAGAACCAGACCGAGACATGGGTCGACAAATACTGAACTACTATGTAACCAAATATTTTATTTTATTAAATATTGAAGAAAGAGTAAGTACAAGATGATAAAAAATGTCTCTTGCGGTGCGCGTGCACGATAAGTAAGGTTCTTAAGGCATATTTACACGGCACAACGACATATTAAGAAACTGAATTAATAAACACAGACAGACAAGAGCATTCAGTAATGGGAATACTTAATTAGAAAATATAGAACGCTTATAATAATAATTAAATACGTACCTATTAAAATTAAAATCTCAAGGAACAAAACAATAAGTACACAAAAGTAGCTGTTGACGCGACAACAGGTGTAATTAATAATAATAATAAACGACTTTATTTGCAAAAACAAAATTTTTTACAAAATGGCGAAGTTTTGTGTATGGCTATTTTTTAATAACTTAACCATAAAAAAAATACATAACATATGAACCTAATTCCGGTATTTAACCAATCAACATGAAACAGAACAAAAAAAAAAACAAACAGAAAGTATACTTCTATAATTAATTAATACCTATGCACATAAATTCAGTAATCAGTTTTATAGGTACAAATTACCAATCAAGTAATTATTCATTAAACTAATAAATCAATAATAGATACATAAATTAAACAAAACATATAATATATATCCATCCACGTATTAAACATGAACTAAATTATTGTTAAAGAAGAATTACATAACGCACAACCCTACCAAACTAACATTGCTCCCCCAAATACGTAACCTTTAACACACGACGCAGTTGATTTGGCATTAGGTCTTTAAGATCACAGCTCAAAGAATTGTAATGGAAAACTGCATTATCAGAGCTACAGTACATGCTAGAGTACATGCTGCAGACGTTTCTTTGTAATCGCATCTAAACACGGATAGTAAACAATGTCGCAATATGAGAGCACCGGTAACACAAGGCTTTCACATAATTTTTTACGAAATTTAAAGTTTAAAATGCTCTTGTTAACGTGATGAGAAAATCTCAAATCCTCATCTACTGTGACCCCTAATATTTTAATGGTTTTGTTAAATGATATAACTGAATTATCAATTTCAATATGCATATTGTCAATAACACCTCTCTGGTTTTTCTGCGAGAAAAATAGAGCACAAGTTTTCTCCTTATTCAGTTTTAAATTATGTGATAGCGAATAATGATAAATGGTGTTGAGGTCAGAATTCAACTGATTTGATAGCGCGGGGTATTTTGGATCAAAAGTAAAAAGAACTTGGGTGTTGTCCGCATACGCACTTAGATGTTTGAATTTCACTACATCAAATATGTCTGCCGTGTACAACGTGAACAATATTGGGCCCAATATGGAACCCTACGGAATACCCGATATAATAAATTGCAAAGAAGATATTCTATTAGAAATACTGACAAATTGGGAACGGAGATCCAAGTAGATTTTGAAGAAACTAACAGAAGTTTCAGCAAATCCGCAATATTCCAACTTAGCGCACAACAGTTCATGATCTATAGTGTCGAATGCTTTCGAGTAGTCAATCGATATCAGTATTGATGCAAGTTTACGATCAAGTGAATGTATTACACGGTCTGTCGAGTAGGCCTGAAGCGGTACTATGCATTCTCCTGAAACCCGACTGTTTTGGTAATAAATTATATTTTGTGATATAATCATTGACTTGATTAAATACAACTCTCTCCAGCACTTTTGATAGAACAGGCAAAAGACTAGTTGGTCGCAAATCGGATATAGATCGTGGTTGATGAGTTTTTGGTAAAGGGTAGACTACAGCTGTCTTCCATTGTTTGGGGAAATAACCGATTTCTAGGCAACAATTTAGAATGTGCAAGAAATGAGATGCTATTTTATGCAGGCAGAGGGACAGCATTTGCATAGATATTCTGTCATGTCCAGAGGCATTTGATTTAATAGTTTTAATGGCTCTTATTATCTCAGGTATTCCCACCATAGAAAATTGAAAAGTATCAGAAACATCATGTAATCTATTATTTTTATAAAAGTCCTTTTTGTCATTACAATTATTGTTTCTGTTAAACACCGAAATAAAATAATCGTTAATTTGCTCGACATCCTGTAAAGAGTCTGGTATTTGCGGATTTCTTTTAACATTTATATTTAATTCTTTTATGGTTTTGAAAACAAGTCTCTGATCTGCTTTATTGTTAATATAATTCAAATATGCGCATTTCTGGGCTCTCAGTGAAGAAACAGCTAGGTTTCGTAGTCTTTTATAATCATTCCAATTAACATCAGTTCTATTTTTCTTAAATTTTGCCAGAGCTTTATCACGTAACCGAAATATTTCCTTTAAGTTTGGTGTCAGCCAAGGGGCTCTTGGTTTACTCACTCTAACTGTAGATATTGGAGCGTGTTCGTCAAATAAATGTTGAATAAAATTAGTAAGCATGGTAACTTTTTCATCTACGTATTCGCCATAGTATATGTCATCCTAAGGAATCTAGTTAACCCATTAATTCCCAAGCTTGGAAAATCAAACAATTTCGGTGATTTTAGTTTATTTTATTATTAAACCTATGTCCAAATAACTGTTTATCAAGTTAAAAAAAATACAAGTTTTTAGTTTTCTTACAAAAAAATGTTGCGTATACGCAACATTGGGATTTACGGTAAACAGATACTACTACTACTTAGTGTGAAATATTTCAAAACAGTTTGTGTGAAGATGCACCTTACATTTAGCACACATGTATATTGTGTTGTTTTTACACTGTCGGCATCTTCTTCTTGTTTTGTTGTCTTTTGACCAATAGAGTTTTGTAGCTGGTAACGTATGGTATCCCGAAAAAATGGGTATGCCGAAAAATCGCTTTAGGCTTGTTTTATCAATATCAAATGAATGCCGATTATTGTCGTGAGCATATTTTCTTGTATAAGATATTATTTTTTCCCAAACTTCTTCACTGAAGTACAAGGAAAAAACTTCCAAAGGGCTTTTACCGTAAACTCTGTTTTCAATTTGTTCCAAGTTATTATTATCTTCATTATATGGTCCTGTTGTATATATTGGAGTCTCTTTTCTCCACTTCGGTAGAGTTTTCTTCGACTTCATTTTTATATTTTTTGCACATAGTTTTGCTTTTTTTGGAATTTGACGGTAAAGATTCATCATCTAAGGCTTCAGAAGTATCAGACAAATTTGCGTGTATTTCGTAGGTCCCCGCAACATCTGGCAAATCTTCAACGTTCTCACATATATCTTCGTCAAGCTCCTCTTCGTCTGTAAGTGCATCTACGGGTGGCGGAATATATACTGCATCAACGGTATCAGTCTGCAGTAAATCCTCATCCTCCTCCAATGTAGCTAAAAGCTCAGCAGATGACAAAGGCATTCTGTTTTTCCAAGACATCACTATAACCAAACAAATTATTTTAGAAAAAAATTTAACAAACAGAACCATAATTATAACTTACTTCAAGTCAATATTTTCCAGAGCTTCCCTTTATATTTTATATATAATATAATTTTAAATCACAATAATTATAACTTAGTATCTTTGTTGACACTCACTAAGAAGAATCACACACAAATAATGTAAGAAACAAAATAAATGCTACCTAATTGTGGGTCAGCGAAGGGCGCGACATTATGGCGCCTTCTTACCGGAATTCCCAACGTTGCGTATACGCAACATTAGGAAAAATGATCCAATATGCAAAAACTATACATGTTTTGTAAAATATCATATAACGCCCTTTTTACTAAAGGTCATGGGAATCTAAATCCATAATTTGAAATATCTCAGCCGTTTCTGTGTCAGACGAATAGATTGACGAATATATGAAATGATAAATCTCAAAATGTTGCGAGTTCATAAATTCGCACAAAATAAATATCTTGACTCTGTCGACTTATTTCTTAAAACGTAAAGTCTTTGTTCCATTTTGAAAAAATTGTAGCAACAAAAAAGTATTTTTTTTTTACTGGCACATTGAAAAAAAAATATTTAAAAAATGTTTCGTTTACGCAACGTTGGGGATTAATGGGTTAATATCATGTTCAAATTTCATATTATTAAAATGCTTAAAATTTCTAAATGTAACGAATTTTTGTCTTGGCTTTTCTGTCTTAATATCAAGCTCACAAAATATCAGATGATGATCAGAAATATGATCGGTATTCATTGTCCCACACGTTTGAATTAATTTAGGGCTATTTATAAAAATGACATCAAGGAGAGTTTCACTAGTATGGGTAATACGAGTTGACTCCTCCACTAGCTGAACAAAATCGTATGCGTTGAAACAGTGCGCTAAAGGATTTTTAGATCGAAACATATTGACGTTCAAATCTCCTAAAGCAATAACAGTATCGTGCTCGGTCAACAAAACAGGTAAAACGTTGTCTAAAACCTGAATGCAGTTACGTAATTCTGAGTTTGGAGCTCTAATACACAGATGGCAATAGACGATTTATTGAAAGTGGCTTTTATCCATAAATGTTCAATATCGTTTTCGTTCGTAAAAGAAACAGTGAGACGATTACATTTGTAAGTGTTTCTTACAAGTATTGCCACTCCTCCTCCACGGGTGCCCGTGTTACGATCCTCACGAAAAATGTCATAACCCTGGATACTGATAAGATTGTTAGGAATTGCATCTGTTAGCCAAGTTTCCGATACTGCGAATATGTCATGATTGTTTATTAAATTAAATGTATCGTCCAACTTATTTAATAGTGATATGTCATTTAAATGAGCAATACTCAATTTACACATCGGGATCGCTCGAATTCAGTTCCCCAATATATGAACAATAAGAGATAATAATAATTGTTTGCTATGTACTTATAATGTAAAATGATGTTAATAAGACGGAAAATATTGACTTATAATAAATGGTTTTTATATTTATTTAAACCCAAAAATGAAATACATTAATCAAAAATAAATAATCATGTATATGAGGGATATTCATGCATATACAAGAAATGTATCAGTACTACCAAAAATATATAGAATGATAGTACTACAAAAACCTAGTGGAAATAAATAAAATATAAAGACTGAATTTTTACCAAAATATTTCTAACGCTGTTCGACTGAATTATTTCACGTACACTATCCCTATATTTGTATTTGCTGTTATTTTATTTTATTGGATCTAGTGCCGCAGCTGCTGCTGCTCGATAATTAATTAGGCTGCATTCGTTAACGATACGTTGCACTGAAAAAAATATTGTACGTAAAACCAATGAATGGTTGTCATCAATATTTTGAACATTAATACTATGAATTGGTCACTGTTACAATGAATTTTGATCATAAATTAATAATTTCATACATAGAAACAATGTACGATGAAACATTAATCAATAAATGCAAGACATCGAAAATTTATGTTTTTTTTCATCAATATAATGTCACTATTTATTGCTTAATTGTTTTAAATTTATTAATTTATGCTCTTCGCCTTTAACACAATAATTTGTAAATCATACACCCATGAACAGCGAACATAAAAACTAATAAACGATCATCGTTGATTCAATGGATGCTAAGCATTAATTTTACGAACCTAACCATTAAATTCTGAATAACGCGCGCAAATCAATGCACCCGGACCATAGACTGAATACTCAAAACATTGACATTATGACATTCTCATAGACTTTATGTTTACGCCTCCTTTTTGTTTTGTTTAGTTAAATGTATACAGTTGAAAAGTTAGGTGTGTTCCTAAATCTATTTTTAAAATTTATTCCCAAATAATACAACAAATGTAGAAATATAAGGTAAGTAGTAATCCTTTTATATAAGTACCATTTAGTAAAGTACAAAACTAAAGTCAGTTTAAAACGAAAAAAAACACAGTGCGGTATTCCTTTGTAATGTTGAAAACCCGCCGATACGAGGGGAGAAATTTTATGGGCTCTTCATGGATATTTAGTGCTATCCGCTAAGCTATGTTCCAAAGGTGCCAGTGGAAAGATAAGCCATTTAAAGTACACAATAAAAGACTCTCAAGAATCTTTTTTATTTTGTGCTAAAACAGTTTAAGAAATAGAAGAACATATAATAAACCTTAAAGGAAGAAAATCTGCAATTCAACCGTACTTATGGGTTCTATAAGTCTATTCTAAAGGCGCACACTGTTTACTTAAAAACCTGTTATTTTGATTAATAATAATAATAATATAATAAATGACTTTATTGAGAACTTAGAAAAGTTACACAAAAGGCGAAGTCGATGCACAGCCTCTTAGCTTAACATATTAGCAATACTAAAGATAACTGCATAATAATAACAACAACAAAAACCCTGATACATAAAAAAGGCAATGATTCCTGGATGCTCTGCGGCACTACGCAATGTCCTGGGCCCAGACACTGCCGTTCCCAAAATGACAACCTGACTTCTATCATTCACATATGTTCCGAGTAGAGACACAGCAGACTCCCCAAAGCCCAGGTAACCCACAATGGCCAGCAACAAACCATGACCAATGCGGTCAAATGCCCCTTGCGTAGTCCAACAGCAGCAATGCCGTCAATCGACCCTTATCTACCGCCCCCAATGCATCATCCAGTTTTTTAAGTCATGTCGTGGAGCAACTGTGACCCTGACGGAACCCAGACTGGACCTCCGACAACAACCCATGCCCTCAAGATATGTTTTCATTTGATTGCAGATCACTCTCTCAATAACCTTGGAGATCGCTGGGAGTATATTAATCGGTCTATAAGATCCTTAAATGTTGATGGAGTTTTAGTTTTGGGATTAGAATGACATTGGCTTCTTTCCAACATGTTGGGAAGTTCTTCGTTTCTATATAGTAATTAACTAGATGCTGTATAAAGGGCATTATAAACGGACAACTACTACTACGACTAGCATATAAATACTGATCATGTCACTGCCTACAGCATTTGACTTAATCCCAACCAATGCATCTCCCCATGATCTCCCCATGATCTCCCCATGATCCACCATTGTAAATTCAAAGTTAATATCAGGGCTAATTTTATTACCTAAGTAAAAATTGATCGTTCCTGGGTCCGGATTGTTGGTAGAAGTGGCCACAAAAAAATCATTAATATTATCAACATCATGAATAAAAGACGGTATTGTGATAAATATTTTCCCTTGCATAAATGTTTAGATCTCGTAATAATTTCCAATTTTGTTTAGAAGAATTTCCGCGGA
Source organism: Apoderus coryli (assembly GCA_911728435.2). Taxonomy (NCBI): domain Eukaryota; kingdom Metazoa; phylum Arthropoda; class Insecta; order Coleoptera; family Attelabidae; genus Apoderus; species Apoderus coryli. Next base: position 29,058,271 of record OU452198.1, on the reverse strand, counting down.
CTTTAGTTTCCAAATATAGTTTTTTCTCCCTTTTCAACTCAGACGACAGACGAATCTGACATGTTTAGCATTTAATATTAACTAAATTAAAAATAAAGCCTTTAGATTTCGAGTGTCGTACAAATATGATTTAATTTATTTACAAAGCAGGTGCATCAAATCAATGGACATACAGCAAGATAACTTTGAGTCTTATTTGGGCTTTTAAATTCTCTAACCATTGGTACTAGTATATTTGAACCATACTGCACTTTGCAGTACACATAATACATATGTACCTATATGCTCGCGATTATTGATTGAATACAGAACAATAATCTCAATCTTTTGTAATAATAATTTCCGGCGAACACAATTACGTAAACCAATTATTATAACCCAATGTAATAATCAGCTAACATTGGTTTAACGTACAAAAGTCATAGATTCATGTTTCTAGTTCGTAACATTAATAACCAGCTAACATCGGTTTTACGTATTGGAGACATAAACTAATCTTCATCGTTCGTAACATTAACAACCTGGTAACATCGTTTTAACGTACAGGAGTTATACATTAATGTCCATCATTCGTAAGATCAATAACCGGCGAGCATAAATTTATGTTCTTTATTTATTAATTCAACGTACAGAATTCGCTACCGAATTTATGTACGAACGTTCATTGTATTAATGTCACCCATCATCGGCTCAAATTTAATGTTGACGTTCATTGATTTGAAGCACTTTTTTATTAATATCACGTACCTTTTCGGTTCAGTGTGCCGTTGTTTCGCATTTTCTAATGATTATTGCGATGTTGCATGAATTTATGTCCACCATTGATAAATTGAGAGAACGTACAGGCTAGTGCATCTATCCATTACCCAGGACAAATGGCATCTAAGGATTTGCCTTAAGGGCATCGCATAATGTGGAGGCGCCCCAACTTATTTGGAAGATTCGGTTCTATTCACGGTAATGATAATTGTCTTCGAGTATAGCCGATAAAGCTGGATTAATGGTGGTTTCCAACAAATACATTTGTCATTCCGGTTTCCAGGTAAAAATTAAAACTATTTTTTTTTTATTATTCTTGAACCGCTATTCTAATTTTTTTCAGTTTACTTTTTTCTTGGGGTGTTCGGTTCTTATAAAAATTCCTCTTTATTCTACATAAAAATATTCATGTTTATTTTCGTCACTATCACACAGATATCAAAACAAACGACGTTTCGTTACTAATTAGTGACTTCCTCAGGTTGAAACATTTTTTTTTCCTTTTCTTTCTAACACAAATTCCAATACGTCAATATCAATAAAAGAACAAACAATTTTCATTATATTTACAAACACATTTAAAACATTTAAATATAATAAAATACATATTTATTTAAAAAGATGGAAGCTATTGTCCGATATGTTGTATTTAAAGTATTCAATACCTATATGTTGTATTGAAAGTATTCAATACTTTCAATACAACATGTTTCAACCTGAGGAAGTTACTAATTAGTAACGAAACGTCGTTTGTTTTGATATCTGTGTGATAGTGACGAAAATAAACATGAATATTTTTATGTAGAATAAAGAGGAATTTTTATAAGAACCGAACACCCCAAGAAAAAAGTAAACTGAAAAAAATTAATACTGTTCCCGATAATTTCTACTCAAACATTTAAGTTTTCTGAGTGCTGCGTATGTACCTTTCGCTATATATTTGGTTTTCTATCTGACCAATTGAAGCACTTATATCGGTTCACTCTATTATTTAAAAAAAAAAAAAGATTGTAACAAAAAGGACATTCTAGTAGTAAATACGCTTACGCATATATTGTCTCCATTTAATGGCAGAACTACGTGGACCTTGTTGTGATTATATTTTTTGAGTGCTTGGATGGTGTTAACTAATACTCTTGAACTATCAGATAATATTCTTGTACTAAGAGAATATATTGTACTCCCAAACATCCACTTTTGTTACTTCGTACTCTAATCCAAACTTAAAAATCTAGTTGTCGTCAAAAGGAGCACTAAATTATATTTTGAATGATATCACCCTTTTATTGATGTGAAATTTTAAAGTTGACTTACCACCGTTGACGGATTAAAGAAAAACAAAAATTAAGCGGTGTAAAATTTTATACTCTCACTGTTTATTTCGTAAAACTATTACATTGTTGTACAACAAAACGTAATCTTCTTTTAACGAAACTCCTGAAACATTACGATTCTTCTTTATTAATATTACTTCTTTATCGTACTCGCAGTTTAATAAAGTTTACACTCCGTCCTCTTCAACGATTAATAGCTCAGGAACTCATTAACAAGTCAAAAGAAATAATAAAAAGGATCAAACAGAATAAAAAAAGCTTCGTAACATTCTAACGAAAATAAATTAAAATGGTTTTCAAACTCGATATTTCAGTATGCAATTTAAGCACAGCTACCTACTAAGTTTTCATTAAATTTTACAACCTTTATCTATGCGTACGTTTGGAAAAGCAATCAACATTTTTATATTAACTGTATTTTTATTTTAAAATAGCTATTGCTTTTAGCACTTTCAGCTATCTGAAATAAGCTATGAAAAATGTAATACGAATTTTAGATTTTATTTGATGTTTATAACTGTACCCTAGAGCCAAACTGTTCTAAGTCACACGTCTTACAAAATTTACAGGGCATTGAATATTTTTTAACAGATAAATATGTTTAAATAAATTGAAGATGAGAAGTGTCTTATCTGGTGTTGTGCACGAAGTAAGATATATCTTGAGGATAACACTAAGTTTCTGGGCATTTATTTGAATCACCATTTGGATTGGTCGATGCACCTAGCAGAATTCAAGTCGGTGAGCTATGCACTTCGAGTTGTTGGGAGGTACATGAATGAAAAGACCCTTAAGATAATATATTTTGCAAATATTGAGTCAGTTTTGAAGTATGGGTTAATGTTCAGGGCAGGGGGCAGTGACGTTCAAACCATGTTTGTAGCGCAGAAACGAATGCCAAGAATTATTAAAAATGTTGATTATTACTCTTCTTGTACGGGTTTGTTTAAGCAAGAGGGATTTTTTTTCTTACTAGTACGTAAGGCTTCTTTATATTCATAAATTAGATATTTTATTTGAACTATAATTAGATGCCTAATACTCAAACAATGAGCCGTAATAATTTGGTGCTTAAAAATGCATAGAAACTACTAACACATATTTGGGGGTCGACTGAATAAGATATGAGTTTTTGATTTTCTTGTCTCTTGTTCTCTCGAACCAACGGCAACGGTAGCAATATTATGTTTCGACTATATTTTATTTTGATTATAACATACAAATTCATACAGCATAATATTACTGTTAAACAAAATCCAATTCAAGGATATACGCCAATCGCCAAGAATTCAATTAACATATAATTTCAAATTGAAACGCAAACTTAAAAACACATATTTTCGTTTCACCTAATAACAATTAACGTTAGAAATTACACTGAAAAATACAGAAAGAAGAAACAAAACTCTTGTCAATAAAATAATAATTAATTTACTTGCAAAATATGAGTACCTATCTCATCATGATTTGCCCAAAATTTATTGAAAAAATAAAAGGTTTTGTAGCTTCACCCTTCAATGTAGACTATTAGGTCAGTCTAAACGACGTAAATATTTACAAAATTTTGTACGACATTATAATTACGTCAATTCTAAAATTGTAATAAGAATCAATGACAAGGAGGAATATTGGTCACTTGGTTGTAATCAGAGCCATTAATTTATTCACACAGACACATATTACTTGCAAAAATAACATAGTAACGTTATTTGTAATTTAAAGCTAATTTAATATAAGTAAGTAAATCAACATTCATAAACACATATTTACAGAATAACAGATGTGAGCAGAGCTCATAATTACACAACAAAAAAAAAACAATTTTGTCGCCTCCACAAAATTGTATAAGTAATTCAGTATATAAGTTCAGTGATACATGTTTCGACGGTCTATACCCCCATCACAAAAATAATATAGTCTAAAACAAGGAGAAATGTAAATTTACATATATGAAATAAATGACGTGGTATCAAAAAAGTAAATTAAGCTTTTTTCTCTTACCGAATATTAAAACCAAATTTAAAAGTGTGTGATCCATCGATAATAACCAGAGACACAAATAGTAATTATCGCAACACTTAACACTCAATATTATGGCAGAAGAAATCTACGATATGAATTTAAATTTAGCGTTTATTAAAGAGGAATTGACTTGTCAAAAATGGAACAGAGACCTATCAAAAGCGGAATAAAACAAAATTCCCATTGGCATGGAGAATAACTGTTGATAAAAATGTAAATAAACTAAACAATATGTCTAATAGTTTGAAAATTGAAAGTGGGGTCCCTCAAGGAAGTATACTTGCTCCGATTCTGTACACAATGTATACGACAAATTTTGTTCAAAATCTGAAATAATCTGAATATCTTATGTATGCTGACGATACACAAATTTATAAGGCTTTTAGCCCAGCGGACATGCATACGGCTGCTGAGCAGATCAATGAGGACCTACAGGGTCTTTTAGAAGTCTCCGATAACCACTTGCTTAAATTGAATCCAAAAAAAAACCGTATGTCTTCTATTTTCCAACAATAACGTAAGGGATGAAATTCTGAATAATATTACGATTAAGATCAATTCTGAACAAATACCATTTAAAAACTTTTCAAAAAATTTAGGGCTGATCATGGACAATAAGTTGAGGTTCAAAGAGCATGTCACAACAAAACTAAGGATTGCCTATGGGTCCTTGAAAAGAATTTACTAGCAGAGACATTTTTTAAGTGTGAAAGTTAAAGCATCTCTTTGTGATATGCTCGTATTGTCGCATTTCGGTTTCTGTGACAATGTGTATGGCCCCTGTCTTGACAGTGTGGACACTAGGCGTATTCAGAAAGTTCAGAACTCCTGTTTGAGATTGATTTATGGCATCAGGAGAAGACAAAGAATATCTCATAAACTAGAAGAAGTAGGTTGGCTTAATATGTACAATCGACATATGGTTCATGCGGCTAGTTTTTATTATAAAATTTTAAAGTTTCGCACTCCTCCATACCTCCATCAAAAAATAGTTTTTCGAACTGATATTCATAATTTAAACATAAGGCGAAGGAACCTTTTAACGATTCCAGCTCATAAAAAACAAATTTTCAAACGGTCTTTTTCTTACACGGCTGCATCATTAATAAATAAACTACAGGTTAAAGATTTCTCTTCTTCGGTGATGACGTTTGCAAAAACAATCAAAAATAGTTTAAAAAAATAAATAATTTCAACACGGGTGTTCCAAGATATTCAAATTTTTGGCAGGATCACGAGGAAAGCTAACGGCGGTAGATGTAAAAAAAAAAAAAATTTTTTTAGTTTTTTGGGTTGTTATAAGATTGTGTGTTTTAAATAAAATGTATTCGATATTTATTAAGTGGAGATATCATCAAAATAATCTAATATAATTAATTATTGCTCTATCAATTTTTCATAGTTCTATTATTATGTTAGGCTACAACAGCACTCAACTGTGTTGAGAAGCTGCATCTAATGCCTTTTAGTTCAGTAAGGTACTCGTATAGGTTATTGTTTATAGTTATTGTTAATTATTGTTTCTTTATCTGAGCTAATAAACGTTTTATTATTATTATTATTTGATTAAAAATTTTATATTGAAAAACGAACCAAAGTTAATTTGATCATTTAATGAAATTAAGTTCTTGTTCTTCAATGTTTTAAAATTTTTTAGTATTTCCAGAGCATTCAATTTTATTGTTCGCAAACATGGAGCACTTTAAGGCTCGTGTCATAATATGTTCAAGCTTTATGATATGGTTAGCAAAGGAGTCATATTTTAAAAGAATAAATTGGAGTATTTTTGTTTATCTATTGCTTCCACTTTGGGAAATATAACAAGCGTTGCAATTTTATTCAGAACAATAAATCCTGTAAACGCCAGATCTATCTATGATGTCAATCTTATCTTTGGAGTTTGTTAAAATAGATCTCACCTTATGTATATCTGAATTTTATACGAGATGTTGGCTACAAATAACAAGGAAAATTACATGTTTGATTTAGTGTGATTTTTAACGAACAATAATTGAAAATTTTATTGGGGTATCTGAAATACATTTTATTATACAGGGTGTCCCAAAAAAAATTCCCTACCCTTTGGGGGTAGAATCTACGACCAAAAATAAGACGAAAATAATTTATGTCAAAATTTCTTCTCCTTATGAAATTATGACCATTTTGAATATTGAAATTAGACAAATCTTTCACTTGGAATTAATAATTTAAATCTGGTCATCCTTGATAAAAACAGATTCATGCCAAGAGAAAATCTGCATCCTTATCATCTAAAACCGATTCAAGAATTGTATCCTGGGGATAGCGAGTTGCGCTTACGATTTTGTAGATTTTGTTTAAATTGCTTGGACGCAAATGAAGATATTTTTAAACCAGTACTGTAGAGTAATGAAGCTCATTTTAACCAGCAATGAGTCTTCAATCAGCAGAACTTGCAGTGTTGGAATTACGAAAATCAGCACCAAATTAGAGTATCACATAAGCAAGCACGCTGGAGCGTAAATGTGTGGATTTGTCTGTCGGGAAATAGGATAATAGAACTACAGTTTCTACCTAGGATACACGGAAAAAAATGGGGGCATAATTTGTACACGATTGTACATATTTTTAAACCAATTTGTGCTTGAAATGGATACAGGAGCAATATTGTTAATTTTTTCTCTGCAGAATTGGAGATATTGAGTTGGCATTATTTTTATACACTTGGACCTAATTTAATTAATATATTTCTAGTATCCAATGGTTTGCCTTAAATTGCAAAAAATGTAGATGTTATGTACAATTAGTGTGCATTTTTTCTACAGATAACGATAAACTAAAAATTCCGAATTTGTAAAAATTTTTAGTACACATGTGATTACTTTTATTACATATTTAATATATTTTATATGCCCAACAATATTTTCATAAACTGTAAAAAGTGTAGATTTTAGTTACAGCTAATATTTATGTTTGATGCATTAATTGTGCAAAAGCAATACTAATTTTTGTACTGAATTAATACACAAGATTATGTAGGAAATGTGTACAAACTTTGATATTAAAAATACACAATAATTTTGACAAATAAATTTATTAATGGATAAAAAAGTAGAAATATACATAACAAATACTTGAAATCACAACTGGAAACGTGTAGTTAACATGGTGCATAACATATCTAATAAATAATCTAATGAACAGAGTTTCTCTCTATTAAGCGTTTCATAAGCATAATAATAAAAGTAATATTAATTATTTTACATAAAACATTTTTTAAATTTCGTTTACTTAAGTGGTTAATACAAATTAGCAAATTTAAAAAATATCCTTACCGAGTTTGACCTAATTTCCATATATCTATTTAAACATTTTTTCTCAATCCAATAGCAGGGACAAGTTCTTGAAAATCACCTTCAGTCAGGGTTTCAAAGGCTTCTTTATCAATTTGATGTTCTAAAATTAAATGTCTAGTATTAGGTTTTGCTCGATATTGAAATTAAAACTACTTTTTTGAATATGTAAATACCAACGATCGTGACACTATACGAGGTCTGTTCAAAAAGTTCCCGGAATTTTTGAATTGCGCGCGTCTGGAGAGTCCGGTGGTCAAATTTTTTTTTTATTGTGTTGGTACACATGTCCCTAATGTATGGTGAAATTTTCAGCTGTATTCATTGTTTACATTCTGTCTTGTAGCGGCTGGTGTAGACGTGTTTTTTTGAGCTCGGCGATTTTTGTTAGTTTAAACAATGGAAGAATTGAAGAGTCAAAGAATTTGTATTAAATTTTGCGTGAAAAATGAAATAAAGTGTAACCAAGTGTGCGAAATGTTACAGAGAGCCTACGGTGAGTCTGCTATGAAAAAAACAAGTGTTTACGAGTGGTATAAGCGTTTCCAAGATGGCCGCGAAGACGTTGAAGACGACGAACGCTCCGGTCGACCCAGCACGTCAATAATCGATGAAAATGTGGGAAAAGTGGAAAAAATGATTATGGATGATCGCCGAATCACAATTAGAGAAGTTGCTGATGAAGTTGGCATATCAGTTGGCTCATGCCATCATATTTTTTCAAAGGTTTTGGGCATGAAACGAGTGGCAGCAAAATTCGTTCCAAAACTGCTGAATTTTGATCAAAAAAACAAACGCATTACCATCGCTCAGGAGCTGTTAAACGACGTCAACGACGATCCAAATTTACTTGAAAGGGTCATAACTGGTGATGAAACATGGGTGTACGGTTATGATGTCGAAACAAAAGCACAATCGTCCACGTGGAAGCACTCAACGTCACCAAGACTGAAAAAAGCACGTCAAGTTCGATCAAATGTCAAGGTTTTGCTTACTGTTTTCTTCGATTATAATGGCATAGTGCATAAAGAATTCTTGCCAAAAGGTCAAACCGTCAATAAGGAGTATTACCTTGAAGTAATGCGACGTTTGCGTGAAGCAATTCGAAAAAAACGCCCCGATTTATGGAAAAACAATTCATGGGTTTTGCACCACGATAACGCACCTGCTCATTCATCGTTGCTTATTCGTGATTTTTTGGCTAAAAACAAGACTTTAATCATGCCCCAACCTCCTTATTCACCAGATATCGCTCCGTGTGATTTTTTCCTGTTCCCAAAGTTGAAGAGACCCATGAAAGGACAGCGTTTTTCATCGATTGAAGAGATAAAGGCAGAATCGCTGAGAGTGCTACAGAGCATTACAAAAAGTGACTATCAAGGGTGTTTCGAAGACTGGAAAAAACGCTGGCATAAGTGTATTATATCTAGGGGGGATTACTTTGAAGGGGACCATATAGATGTAGACGAATAAATAAATATTTTTTTAGAAAAATGAGAATTCCGGGTACTTTTTGAACAGACCTCGTAGATACAACAATAACTGGGTGCTTTCTGATTCTGCATTCTTTTGTACTATGTAGTTACTATAATCTTGTCCTTTGGGAGATGCCAGATTTACAGATTACATTGAAACTGTTGAATATTTAGGGTTTAATTTTGGCTGTTAACAATTGGATAGACGAACACCAAATAAAAATAATGCATTACAAAAGCATTACGAAAGAGACAGATGATGGTTAGGTATTTCGAGAAAGAAAAGGACGCACACTTCAACCACCACATTATGTTTGTTTTAACCACCACTTTTACTTTTGCATTGTTGTAATAACTTCTATATCATCAAATTGTGCATTTTTAATACAGAATTATATTAGTTTTATGAGAAAATGTATGTATAAAATATAAACACTGGTATATAAATAATAAGTACACACTGTGGTGCATTTTTTGTTAACTTAAATGAATAAAAAATATCCTATTCAATGTAGACAAAAGTTTTTATGTTTTTTAAACAAGCACATGTACAAAAAAGTCGCAATTGCGAATGTTTTAGATCCAATTTTCGTTATCCAATGTATGTAGAAATAATGCACGCATATTTCTTTCCGTGTACTAAACGCCGAAAACTATGCCAATTTTTGCGATAACAGATTGCCAACTCTTCTGGAAGAAGTTCCTTTAGTACAGCGGCCAAATATTTCAACATTGCATTAAACAAAATGGTGAGGATTTCGAACATTTGCCTTTGTAAATTGAAATGTTTTTGTTTTATTATGTGTTAATAACTAATTTGAATTTGAACATTTCATTTTATTTTCGAAAATGACTTCATTTTAATATTCAAAATGGTCATAGTTTCATAAGGAGAGATTTTTCGAAATTTTGACATAAGTGATTTTCGTCTTATTTTTGGTCGTAGGATCTACCCCCAAAGGGTGAGGAATGTTTTTTGGGACACCCTGTATATAATGAATGGGAAATTTGTTATTAATCTATAGAGTTCCTAGATAGACTAGTTCACGGATATAGTTTCTATCATCAAGAAGAATAGAAAACAGTCGATGGAAGAAGGTATGAAGGAAACAAATTGTTTGCGAATGGGGATGATTAGAATTGAACGGAATGATAAAGTCAGTACTGATCAGCTTATGGAAAATTTCAAAATACAATAAAAGGATGTATTATATTTAAATAATATAATAAATTATTCAGTTGTATTAAGAATTTAGAGCATAATTATTTTAGTAAATAAAAACTTTGTGGAAGTAACGAATTTTGTTTATTTTGATTAACATAGGACTCCACTGTGAGAATAGACTATTTTGTGAAGTCTTGTTTGTCACGTTTATAAGGTTTTAATAATTTGATTATTACTGTCTGGTATGAACGTTTAAAATTTATCCGTTGAAGGGTTCCTAATGGGTTTATGTGTGTTACCTTTTTAACGTTTATGAAGTAAATAAAAATATTTCCGTCACTTCATATTAGCTCTCAATTATAATCCAGAGTTTCATCAACTCTCTATAGATGAAATACAATATTTTCTTGATAAAACTTCCACGAAACTTTATAGCGCAATTGCGGCCACTAGCACTTTCTTTTTAGATGTGTTTTATTGTCTATTTCAGGTATCTGTTTCTAATGCACACAACGTTACTCTACTCTCTGTGGGAAGAAATATTTCCGGCTTATATCAGTGTGAAGTATCTGCTGATGCTCCACTTTTCCACACACAAATACTGGCGGCACCAATGACAGTGGCAGGTAAGAGTTCATGCGTTTTATAACAAATAAAAAACAAATCGTTTATTTATTTTCTAGGAGACGACTTTTTTACAACTGCTTTATGACTTTTTTCACTTATATATGTAAAACATGAAATAAAAATAGAAATTTCATTTAGGCAAGTAGGTACACTTTTATAAGCTTTTTCTCATAATACATCAACTTTTTGAGATTGCTTAAATTTTTTACATCTGCGCCAGGTTTCAGTTAGGATGGATCAGTAACATCAGCATTTCAAGAATTTAAAGTAAACTGACACATGCGAGGCACAAATAGCTTCCCATTAGAAATAAACTGGTGCCCTTCAAAAACCACTAATTATGGAAATAAAAGATTAAGATATAGAAATATACAGCAAATGGACAAATATACGGAAGAAATATTTCTATTATTATGCCGCAAACATTGAAGCAAAATAAGTTATTTTAGACGCGATTACAATTACGACAGATTATTGAACTTAGTAGATGGAAAGTCTTGATAGTTATAAGGACACATGGTTTGTTAAGAATTTTTAAGATTTTTCGAATTTTCAGCAGTTTTGTAGTACAGTACAGATGGTAGTAGTAGTAGATTGTAACACTCAAATGCTATATTTCCAAAGTATTCTGTACCACTAGGAACACGTCCAGATCTTTTCGGTTTTATAAATTATACATTGATCGCTCACTGTAAAATTGTAGATCTCCTCCATTGGGAACTAATTTAATAATAATAAATCGACTTTATTGCACTCATACAATTTGCCCAAAAATAATTTTTTTTAAAAAAGTGTGTATTGGTGTCTGCTAACTAACTGACGTATTCAGAATTGCAAAAATCCAGGCCCGTCTTCGACAAAATTTGTGGGACTGCTTCATATTCAACACTTCACACTGTATATGATTTTTCAAAAATCTGATAGAATTTTTTCAGAGGGCATAAATAGACAGTTAGACCTGGGTATTTGAATTTTTTGTTGCACTCACCTCACATTTCCAATTCAAGATTCATTTTAGAGTCAAATTGAAAATTGGCAATAATGAAATATCTTACTGTATAAGAATGTTTAGTCATTAAAAAGAAATCTTCAAAATAAACAGCAACGACACACACTGTTCTCCAGTATGGTATAAATATCATAATTTGACTTGATTTACAGGGCTGGATTAAAAAATCTGGCATATCTGGTTCATCCCAATAATTCACCCTGTATGTAACTTTTTCCACCCGTAATAGACAGAAAACAGATAAAAAATGTTTGTAATAACCTAGTTTTCTTATTTGTTTGAGGAAAACTCATGTGTCTAATTATTTTAATCGGAATGAAATGAACAAGCCAGGGAAATGTTTAGTCATAAATTAAGAAATAAAATAAAAAACAATAAACAGTTTTAACAATGTGGAACAAAGTAAAAAACAATTTAATAAACATTACGATTATAAAACACAACAGCTCATTAACAGAATTATTCACTGTTGCAATATTATCAGAAATAACCCACTGACAATCAAAAAGCCCATTACACATTTAAACATTCGTCAAAAAAAGTGTATTGAGGCAGATGGATTTAAATTTGAACATCTTTTATAACCGTAATGTTTATTAAATTGTTTTTTACATTTTTCCACATTGTTAAAACTGTTTTATTGTTTGGTTATTGTTTTTAATTTTATTTCTTAATTTATGAATAAACATTTCTCTGGCTTGTTGATTTCATTCCAATTAAAATAATTAGACACATGAGTTTTCCTCAAACAAATTAGAAAACTAGGTTATTACAAACATTTTTTATCTGTTTTCTGTCTAATACGGATGGAAAAAGTTACACACAGGGTGAATTATTGGGATAAACCAGATATGCCAGATTTTTAAATCCGGCCCTGCAAATCAAATCAAATTATGATATTTACCATACTGGAGCACAGTGTGTGTCGTTTCTGTTTATTTTGTAGATTTCTTTTTAATAGCTAAACATTATTATACAGTAAGATATTTCATTATTGTCAATTTTTAATTTGACTCTAAAATGAATCTTTAATTGGAAATGTGAGGTGAGTGTAACAAAAAATTCAAATTCCCAAGTCTAACTGTCTATTTATGCCCTATAAAAAAATTATATCAGATTTTTGAAAAATCAAATACAGGGTGAAGTGTTGAATATGAAGCAGTCTCACAAATTTTCTCGAAGACGGACCTGGATTTTTTCAATTCTGAATATGTCAGTTAGTTGCCAGACACCAATACACAATTTTATAAAAAAATGAGATAAATCGACTTAATCATTGAAAAGATATGACGAAACATTGTTTTGGTGAAGATCCATAATTCACCCTGTATATTAATAATCAAAACAAGAAGACATTTTTTAATGGTCATTTGATAATCCCCTAACGAGCCTCTACTTATGGTAGAAGTATGTACAGTTCCTCGTGACTCACCCTGTATATTAAATGAAAATAATTCCGTGGCATAGCGGAGAAAATTATTTTCATTTAGTACTAAAAATGTACTGGACCTCGGACCATTTGATTAAGAAAACTAAACTAAAAATTGATAGAAATGGTCTTAGATTAAAATTCTAAAATTATCAAATAATGCCTGCTTCTTGAAAAATCAGTCCTAATTTGGATTTCTACTCCCGCACCTTTTTAAACGCTTTAACTTTGTAGAGAAGGGTGCGATAAATAAACCAGGTTGCCTAGAATTGTTTACTATGAATATAGGGAACAATCTAAATACGGTCTATATTATAGGTTGTAATAAACTGAACAGTATTTAATTTATTATGTACAGAATAATATTAAAAACAGTCAGTAAAAGACTCAGTACTTCTATAAAATTTGATCAGTAAGAACAGAAATTTGGACCAGTAAAAGCACTATTTAGCCTGAATTTCTATGTTCACTATTGTGATTGTAATGGTCAGTAAAAATTAATAAAATGGCAGTAAGTTAGCTGGTAATAGATTTGAAAATCTACATAGTAAAAATTAGTAAATTACCAACAGTAATAAATGTTTTTTGGTCGGTAATAGGTTTAGTTCGGCTAATATAATAAAATAAACGTAAACTTTGCTGTGGTTTGTTTTTGTATAGGTGCTCGGCGTGTTGTTATTAGTTTCTGAGAAGTAAGATTATGTGTGATCTAAGCTCTAAGTTTCTCTGCAACAACGGCATCGGTACGATATGGGAGATGTACCAGACTATCAGAAAAGTCATGAGATATTTTTAACATGAATGGTTAAAAATTAATCCAAACTGGTTTGAAGGTGTTTCAAAGCAGGTTCCGTCTACAAATAATGCCTTGGAATCTTTCAACAGAGTGATTAAAGATGAGAACACTTTACGGGACAGATTGCTTTTATCTTGATTCGCAGTTATTCTCAAAGAGTACATAAATACCTGGTATCTTCAGTACACTGCAAATGCAATGACATTGCATGTAGTTCCTACGCTAAGCTTAGGTTTATGACCAAAGCTTATCATGAGCTACTGAAAAAAAAACAACAGATTGTGTTACATGTCAAATCCCAAGGATATGTTTTTATCATTCCTGCTGGCGAAAGGAATGAAGTCACAGATTTAGAAGAAAAACCCTAAATGCGAGTGTTTCTACTTCGGAAGAATTGAAAACTCTCGCATTCAACATTTGTACTACCATTGTTCCCAATGATTCAAACAAATGGGTTCAAGGCACTTGCAATTTCCCAAGATTTTTTCAGAAAATTAATTTGTAAGTAGTGGGTATTGCAAAAGGCTGAAATACGTAACCCCACCCATTGAAGCCAAATCGGTTCCCATTGGAGCAAAAAGGCGACATGGCCGACCATCTAAAGCAAAGCAGGCACTTCTTGTTCAATAGGGTAGATATTTCACCGATACCTATATGTAATTACTGCGTATTAATAATAATTATAATTATTTACAGATTATCACCACTTCATCATAACATAACGGCAGAGCGTTTTGTTTTAAATGTGTTTCTACTTATTTGAAATAAATATGACCAACCATTTATTATTTTACACTTGCTTTATTAATTTTATCGGCTGTTATTATTGTCACCGCCCATGTATTAATTTACCTGCCTGTTTGTTATACGAGTATTACTGACCGTATATTATTCTTACTGACCATTTATTACTTAACTTAACTGATTGTTATTGTTATTTATAATACTGACCGTTTAGTATTTTCAGCGACAATTTATTATCATACTGACCATATATTATTTTCACTGACTATTTATTATCATACTGACCATTTATTATTTTCACAGACCATTTATTATCATACTGACCAATTCAAATCGAATAATGGAAAAGTGTACTGTTCATAAAATTGAAATACTGACCATTTAATTTGTACCGTATATTATATACCTACATGCTTTTAATGTAAGAAATAAATACTTAATAATGGTTACCAAAGCGTTTAAAGTACCTAACTTGATCTTTCCCTATGATTTGATCGAAAAAGATGCATTAAAATATAAAACTAGATTTTCTGTAAATCAAAAAATGCGCCTTTGGCTAAGGCGGAACGTGGTATCATAACTAGCTGCGATATTGACGCTCACCTTATGAATGCAGTGTTGTACAAATATATATTATTGACGGAAAATACAGTTTAACATATTTTATGAGTTATAATGCAATAGATATCAAATATAAAATCAATAGAAACTTAAGGAATGCGATGCTATGGAAATCCGCCTAGTTAATGAAATCTGGCAATATTTCTGTCATCAACATCATACCAAAGTTAATTGAGAAATTATTAACTAAACACTTGCAGCTGATGTTGGAGTTTGTTATTATATACCAACAGGTTGGATTAAAATATAAAACTAGATTTTCTGTAAATCAAAAAATGCGCCTTTGGCTAAGGCGGAACGTGGTATCATAACTAGCTGCGATATTGACGCTCACCTTATGAATGCAGTGTTGTACAAATATATATTATTGACGGAAAATACAGTTTAACATATTTTATGAGTTATAATGCAATAGATATCAAATATAAAATCAATAGAAACTTAAGGAATGCGATGCTATGGAAATCCGCCTAGTTAATGAAATCTGGCAATATTTCTGTCATCAACATCATACCAAAGTTAATTGAGAAATTATTAACTAAACACTTGCAGCTGATGTTGGAGTTTGTTATTATATACCAACAGGTTGGATTCGTTTCACGAAGGTCGGTGAAGCTAAATTGATTTGCGTACTCGAGTTACTTGATGCGAGCTGGGGAGGTCAATCTAAATTGACCTTTCCAAGTTTAACGAATTGGCTAGTACAGAATACGTTACTTTCCTTATAAGTGAAAACGATCTTTATTTTTAGCATGATTAGGGAGGCTGGTATCAGCTGGCGTGACGGGGGATAGGAAATTCGTCGGGAGTGTCCTCTTCCTCACGTGCTGTGCATTTGAACGTATCTCACTTGTTCGTACAACCATATCCAGCGTAATTGCAACCGCACAACTAAGGAGATTTGTCAAGTTGTCCGGAGCCGAAAGTGATGTCATTGGTGTTAATGTCCTAAGTCGATTCTTCTTCTATAGGTACCTTCTGTAGGAGGAAGAGAGATTCGGAGTCTGTATAACGTTGTCGTTGGAGGTAGATTTGTAAGATCAAAGTCGCTGTCAGATATTGTATGTACCTTGTGGTGCGTCCATACTGAATATAATGAATCAAAATTATTAATTTCAATTATGTTCATTGAGATATCAACGCGCCACGTCATTAATATCATTTTGAATGTATTATTAGCCTTAAGAGTTTCACCCGTTTCCACGCGTTGCTTATCTTTGAGCAAAAAAAAAATATTTAGAAATTTAGGTCACACTGCCTGCCGATCACCACTGATGAGTCGTGGATCGACGAAACGGGCGTCTGGTGGAAGCATGGTAGTGTGAAATAAATTTCCAACATAACTGAAAGTCTTGTTGCTTTATGTAACAAGCAATTCTTAAATAAAGCCTCCCTGCTAGGGGATTCGGGCGCATCTAGTGTTGGCAATAGGATATAATGGAGTTGTTACTTCTTGTCCGGCCATCGTTAATGAACTGTGTTTCACCCGGCATATTGCCTGTTCACGCTAGGTGTCGCCAAAAACATCTCTCTCTCAAATATTCTAAAGTATTTTGTTTCATTGAATTTACAACTATCACTTACATCAATGTTGGCAATTTATTGTTTTTTAACATTTATTTTTCTCGAACTTTGTTTTGTGTGTTATGTGTTTGATGTGCGAGTTCAATTATTAAAGAAGTTAAGCCTTTAAATTTTATATTATTATTAATTTATTTATTTTTTGCATAACGTCAGACTAACCTGCTTTAGTGCATTTAACTTCTTGCACCGACACAGTGTGGTGTATTAATATAATATATTTATATATATATTTAATTTTTAAAACTCGCAAATACACAACACCTTGTTTTCTTAAGCCGTCCTGATTCTTAGCTTCAATAAATCATCAATTTTATCTACGATCTCTTCCTTTTCAGCGGCCAAACGATTAGAAACAGTAACCCGTTTACAAAGCTCCAATCAACCAATTGGTCTTGCGAAACGCTTGTTTCCCTTTCGCTCATAATAATAACCATCACAAATACATACTCTAGCAATGAATTAGAAGTCAACCGAGACCACACATAGGCATGGTAAGAAGTTAATACCTGGTTCAGCATCCAAACGCACTGGAAAACTGGCATCAGGTTGTATAACGGGGACCTACAACGCAGATCGTGTAATGGGGCTGTTGAAACAGCTTACAATGTAATATGTGAGTGTGTAGCCTTACAACGAAGGCGACGCGCTATTTTTGGGCATGCGCTGATTGCGCCAGCAGCTATTGACACCCAACACAACTAAACTCCAGAAGTTAGTGGAGGGTACATGGTTGTTGAATTCGGTGGCATAAAATACGGGGACTTTTCACAATAAGCCCATGATGCTGCTGTGAAACCGGGAGCTTATGTCGAACGGACCCTTAAAATCAAAAAAAAAAACCGAAAGCACCGTTAGATACAAAGTTATAGTATTTAAAAGATGCAAAAGAGAAAATTCAAGCCGGCGGCGTGTTTCCCAAGTGGAACAGTCGAAACTTTTAGGTAGGATACCCAACGATCATCACCACCAATTCTTAGGTTGATAACTGTTTCTTAAAAGGAAAAGTTGGCCATAATTCCTGTACTATTAGTGCATGATAAGGCTGCAACTTTGGAACAGATAGATTGGTATGAACTGCTGTTGCAGCTGCTGCTGACAGAAGAGTATCAAGGAATTTAAAGCTATTACTCTAAAATGATTCAGAGAAGACAAGATTATAGCGTGTTTTGAATAAATCGACCTACAATGTAATAAAAACCATAAAAATCGTAAAGAAATAAAAAAAATATCTTACTTATTAAAAATTTTGTGCTGCGAAATACCGATATATTTCTGCCATATTGTTTGAAAAGAAATCAATACAAATGCTCTTCCAAAATCTAACTGGTGTCTGTTGATGTCAACAGTTAAATAGAGCAAAAGAGCAAAAAACTTGTATCTTAGTATTAAAGAAAATATGTTACTATATTTATACTGCTTACAGATTCATCATTTAGGCTTTATCTATCGTAATATCACATCCAATAACATTTGTCACAAAACTGTTTTGCTTTTGTTAGTTGTACGGAAATAGGCCATTAGAAACAGTAACATATACGCTCGTTAGACAACTGTTCTAGTTATACTGAACATATGGCGTTGAATGCTTTTTTCACTGAACTCCTGCAAAGAAAGTATTGTACCTAGTTTTACTATGTTTCTATATTACATGTTGACAGTATTATACAGTGATATAATATCACTTTTGGGGGACATTTGGGTTTATTTTAACCTGGAACAAGTAAAATGCTGCAATACGGTTAACTTTAATGTGGAAATGGGGATGGTTAGATATTTTATATTATTTCATTTGTTTTATTTTTTCACGAGATAATCCCACTATAATCATAAAACTGCTGAGAATCATCTTTATCACAGCAAATAGTAATCCGCTTAATATCGTAAATTTACATTTAATCATTAGACGAAATAATTAATTAGTGCAGAGTAGTAAAGGCTCGCTAGGATTTGGAGACTGGCCTGAATAATGGAGGCCATGACCACGACTCTTTCAGGATCAGGTTCTAGACATTCTGCTGCCACTGCTGGTGAATGATCTAAAATGAGAGACACAGGGAACTTTACAAGCAGGCAAATGTCAAATTTCCTAGCTGGCGAAGTCTGTGTGATTAAATTACAAGACGGCATACGGTGTTACCAAAGCTTCAAGAGTAGCCTCCAAAATCTGCAAAATTGGGAAATTATCGTATCTTACAGAATCATCACGCCAGACACATATACCACCGTCTTCCAGTCTGATATATAATATATCTGCTGAAACCTATGGAATATAAAGGCTAAAATAGACAAGAGTATGAATAATGTAGTCCACTACAAACACAAAATATCAAACAATTGTGACATGAACAAATTTTTCTATAATAATAAATTATGAGGATATTACAGGATCTGATAAAACTGTTTGTTAACATGTCGATAGGTGATATATTTTAAAACAAATAATATAATTTAAATAAGAACAACACCTATATAATCTTAGCAACAGTTTTTTATCTAAATACTAAGATGTATCCTAAGGCTTCAAAACAGCTTTTGGTTAGTAATTATATGTGACAAATATCACTGATTTATTCATTAAACAAATAAACTTAATAACTTATATATTATATTACTGAGTTTCAAGTGATAGTACTGGACGTTAAACAGCAAACACAAAGCTTTTCTAATTTAGTCCAAGAGTATACTTTACCACCATTTTACAATAACTATTGCAACAAGGATGTTATCAACGAATGAATATTCCAACACTAACATGTTCCGTCTCTCTGTTCTAGTAATTTTCCACAATACAGTCGGAGGTAGTCATTTAATTAACAAAAATTATATGACCAGATTCAATCTGATGGTACAAAATGAGTTAGAGCTGAACAAACCGGGGACAAATTACCAAAAGCAGTGTCCGCATTTTCGTATTAATACAATAGAAAATGACAGAACCACTGATGTAATGCATTTTCCTATATGCCCAAAGAGTATAATAGAACTAGCGGTTCAATTATACCACAACCGTGCCTAAATTTCCACTGTATAGTGATAGAATGACGTTGCAATTTTGGATAGCTAATTGCCGGAGACAAAACACACCCTCATGTTACATCGAGATCTACCTAGTGCTTGACAATGTACAGTATATTCACTTTTTATGTTTATATACTTTGTTACATTTCTGTAGTTAAGTGATTTTGTCAGGACCGGATTGAAATAGGTACACAAATAACGTATGGATGTGTTTTATGCTCACTCTCAGCACAGGCTATTTCATACATACACAAGTGCGGTTTACTGCAGTTAGTTATTCTAAACTGCTAAACTTACTATAGTAGAAGATCCGAACCTAAATCGACCTTCACCGAGCTGATAATAGAACGAAAGATATTTTATCATGAATTTAGTATATTAGAAAACATATGAAAAATGGGTTCGCTAAAAAAATCCTGGACAGACTATTTTTAATTATTTTCCAAAAAATGATTTTTAATTAAATGTTGCAACATCAGGATAATAAAAAAATTTTGTCCTGACTGAAAGCATAAAACGTATAGAATGTGCAGCCGTTGGGTTGTCTACTATTTACCTAGGCGAACTACTGGGTTGTCAGGTATACACAGGTATATCGATGCCAGTTACTTTCACTGGTTGGATAATTAAAAAAATTTTATATCATCATAAGCGCTGTTTAATTGCGAACACGTTGATATAGGGTTGTCTGCGAAAATTCCGGTCCTATTAGGGTTTTGCGAATTTTGAAGATTTTAATTTCAACGCGCGTGGAAATGTGTGACAGAGAGATCCGAGGTAAGCATACTGTGTAATAATAAAGGACCCAACATCGCAGTCGCTTGTGATGGGACCCTGAATAGTAGAAAGTGCGCATGCTCGGTGTGTAAACTATGGAGGGTCGCGTCACGTCAAGACACGATTTAATATTTTCGTCCCGCAAAAGAGATGAAGCATTATGAGAGAGAGAGAGACAGAGATATTTGTGGTGTATGCTATACACTATATCCTATACCATACACTATTATGTAGGTATATAGCGGCGAGAGAAAACGAGTGCATGCATAGCATTGAGGTGGGGGGAGACGCTCTAACGTGGCCAAAAGCGGGTGCAGGTACGCCATATTGGTATACGATATCTATCATTTGTCGTGCTTTCAAGTTTATAGTGTTATTTACGAGTATTATACAAGTTTACTTAAGTTTTTCGTGTTTTTTTGGACGGTTATTTGACAATCTACTATAATGGTGTCCTGTGCTGTGCGAAGTTGCAGTAGTAGAAGTGAAATCGACCAGAAAATATCAGGAATAACATTTCATAGATATGTACCAAATATTGTAAACATTGTACATGGACGTATTTAGGTTTTTTTTTAGGCGAACTTATTAAAACACATTATTATAGGGGTCTGGTAGCATTCTCTTTCTGCACTGCACAATTGATACGTGCATTGTAGTTTATTTTTTTTTTATAAATTCTTTTACTTGATTTCTACTCCCAAACTCTCTACTTTTTCATCACTTTCTAGCAAAAAAGACCCCTAAATGTGTGTTAAAAACATATTCTGGTTTTTAGATTTCCTAAAGATCCTGCTCGTAGACATATCTGGACAGAATATGTGTCTCGAATTAATTGGATACCAACGAGAAATGTACACAAATATAATTTATCCAGATCATGATTATCTTCCTGAACCATTTTCTGAATTTTCGAAATTCATTATTGTTTATATTGCTGGATTTGTTTTTTTAGTTTAAAGAAGCAAATTATTTGCAGAGAATGTCGAGATGCATTAATAAGTGTTATTCTTTTATTAAAATGAAGGCAAAAAAAGAATTTACAAATTCCTTCAAAAGATGTTTTAGACCTTTGCTTCCAATCCGAAAAGATCATAAAAAATCATGTAGTAGCTACTAATAAAAAGTTGTCCGCAGGATTCATAATAAACCTTGTTTTAAAGGAATTTGTAAATAGTAATTTTTCCTAATTTAGTTGTGCACGGTTTTGATCAAATCAGTGTTTGATAACCATATACATTTACTGATCAAATCTATTGCGACTAAATATGTTAATACCAGGATGTATTATTTAAGTAAAAATAAAGTGGATAAGCATAGAGCAACATTTAAATAAAATTGTTTTGTTTAAGGGGTATTAATATATAATTTATAAAGTACTAACGTCTTTTATTCCTGGATTTAGGTATCAAATATCAATAATTACCTATATTTAAGTATTTTGTACACTGCTTAACATTTCAAAATAAAGTATAAACCCAAGCTGCAAATTAAAAGCAAAAACGTCAACAAAAATAGTTAATGCGGCTCTGGAGAATCCGCCATATTGGTATACGATTACGCCCCACCCAATGCACCCGTTTGTGTACAATGTAAAATAATGCTTATAGCGACTCCTTATATCTCAATCATGTATAGGCACAGCTACACTTAGGGTGTTATTTTACAAGGCAAGGATTGTGTATGTATACGAGATGCTGTCGATACAACCCTTAGACAAGGAAAGAGAGTGGACCCGTAACTGTGCCGGTCGTTGTGTTACCACCTAGCACTTATGCCTTAGATTCAGAGGCGTAACATACATAACTTATGTGATATATTTTTGAAATTTTATTTAATTTTGTTGATTAATAGTTTTAATAAAAAAAGATATGTGCATGTTGATGTATTAATAGTAATAATAACAATTCTTTATTTCAAATAAATCTACCTACATATCCACAATCACACGAGCATACAAATAAATGAAACGACGTCAAAAAAGAGAAAAACAAAAAAAAAATTGATACTCCTAACTACATATCAAAATAATCCGCCAATTGATATGGTTCTAGTTCCACTAGTAATTTCCTAACTTCATTCTTAAATATCTTCAATCTATTTATTTCTTTGATACTGATTGGTAGTTTGTTCACAAATCTAATTATCATATTATATAATGCTGATTTTTCGGTTAGAGATAATCTGTGAGTGAGAGGTACTGCAGTAGACACAACACCAATACATACCGTTTTTATTGTCCTTTAAATAGAATGAGTTTTGTTAATTGATTTCGAGAATGGGATTTAATTTTTGAGACTGTAGTTTTGTTATGAAATATACACGAACATTAAGACATTTAACACAAATAGATTTTATTAAAAAGTATATTATGTGATTTGCTGGGCTATCTAGTGCATGTTGTTCTAAAGATTGAATTAAAAAGCTAAAGTGACATTATTTTATTCACTTTTAACGCAAAAATGTGTAAAAAACAAATTTTTTCGAAAAATATAATGTCTACGCCCCTGGTAAAGTAAACATCTATAGAGGTTTCTATCACTAAATAATGCTTTATCATGTTGATTTTAAATGAATTGTTGTATCAAACAGTTTTAATTAGGTAAACTGAAACCTGTTATACTACATACTAAAAGATAATAGCCTAAAGATTACTTATAATTATTAAAAACTAATAAAAACTAGAAGCGACTTGATACATCATTCTAAGTTTTACCTATTAAACGAAATTCTGGACTCCTTTTGTTCACTGCGACTTGGGCATCCAAAAGCCACACAATGTACCATTTTATTAATATACAAAATAAATTTCTATTCCCAATTTTCACAAATAAAATCATCAAAAATGCAAACGTAGTTTTCTGTTTTTCAGCACCTATAAAATGGCCGCCGCATTAAAAGCGTAACACTTGCCATACATTCAGATATACGAACGTGCGGTATCCCCTCTCTTTCCTAATCTAAGATACAACCGGTGTAGGTATTGAATTCAATTTTTTATGGAGGTAGACGTAAACAGTAACCATATATAATAACGAAATATTAGAGAGGGTCAGTCATAAGGAAGAAGATTGTGCTTGGGCTTCGTGATGCTTGGATTCGTTTGAAAATTATGAGTCAATTAAAAATATTAATAATATATACTTTACCCAAGAGAAATAAATATGTTGTAGTTTGAAATTCTCGTGAAAGAAGTATTCACTTCTATCACGTGTACTGTGCTGCACGCGAATTTTTTTATATATTCACCACTAGTTCTCTTCCTGGAGAACTATTTCACTTTAATGAGAAACCTATAAACCTTCAAATCAAATTAGCCTACACATACAATTATATTTTTTAATCAAACTCCCCCGTATCCCCTCGTTCTTTGAATTTCTATTGTTCTCCCAATAGTTCTTTATTGAAAATGATTTGACCCTTGTGAGAATGTCGACATCCGTCTGAATTAAATCTACAACCCTTTCAATTTTAATATACCTACAAGCATAATATTATATATTATTATACCTACCTACTCAATTTTCAAAATAATTAATTGTCAATTTATTTTAACGAAATAAACTATTTAACGAAATGTTTTTATAAAACCAGTAGGTAGGTATATTTAAACAATCCATAAAAACCCCCTTTTTAACTTAATATTTTCCATAATTTGAGATAACTCCGATTTAATAACACATGCGCAATGCTTGGCATGGTCTACTTACTATAAACAAGAAAATCTGAAATAAAATTAAATCTCAATCTGATGCTAGCTTCCACTACAGAATATACCTAATATGTTTGTCTATTAAAATGTTTTTTATAAAACCAGTATATTTAAGCAATCCTTAAAACCCCCTTTTTATATTATGTATAATTTGACATAAAACCGATTTAATTAATAATGGTCCAATGTAAAAGTAAATCTGAAACAACATTAAATCTAAATCAGTAGGTACACTACATACCTACTACGTAGTAATTAGTAAAATGCACTGCTTCTATCTACCTAATACTATCTGGTACCTATGCAGTAAAGAAAATTTTATTATTATATCACAGCATTGCCGCTTATATTTAAAATATCTACTTTGTAATTGAAAAAGTAAAGTTGAGTTATTATTTCCGTAATTATCAAAGTCTAATCTTCACAAAATGAAATTTAATATACTAATCGTTAATCCATGCCATACATGTTTCAAGACTAGACCAGTCATCAGTGGCGAGCATCATTAAAAATGAAAAACTTTTAGATTCCTACATTGTTTTTTAGCTCTCCATATCATATATTATGTAATACCTATTTATATATATGGAGACTATTAGTTTCATGATTTTTTTTTTATTTCACCGGAAATACTTGTTTTTGGTCATTTTATACATAAATAAGTAGTTTTAAAAAAATGTCTGTCTGTCAGTCTGTCTGTATGCACGAAAACGCAAAAACCACTTAACAGATGTTAACCAAATTTGGTACAAAAATACTATAGGATATGAAAAGGAGCTGATTAGATTTTTGGGAAACATTCAGCGTAGGCAAGGGGTTTAAAACAGGGTTCAAAAATTTAAAAAAAATCATAGTTCTTAAACTTATCCGAAATACTGCATAATTTTTTACGCATTTAATTGAATATAACCTAAAATATTGAACATAAAATATTAGACCACATTGGCGTTCGAAAATAGTGTAAAATGGGGTAAAAAATATTTAAAAAAAACGTACTTCTTAAACATAGCAGAAATATTAACTAATTATATATATATATGCAAAACGTTAAAGTGGCCTCCAAAATATATATACGCTAATCGCATTGGGCTCCAAAACGGATGCGACTGCGTTTTTTCGGAGGCCACTACGTATCCCCGTGTATATAGTATTTTTTCAGGTCTACAGGGTATACCCACCCATCTGACAAATTTTAGGGTGGAGCCCACTGGGTGGTATACACACATACAGATATACAACCGGGTTTGAAAAAATTCCACCACGTGGCGCGTTAGACATACACTTACTTGTGCGCTAGTTGCACTGGGCTCCACGTGTAAGTACACATATTAGCCTCCTAAATTTGGCAACGTTACTGGTGGCTAATGATACCAGCTAACCTATATCGTAAACTTTCATGTGTATATTTCGTCGGTAGAATTATTTATCTTAGGTATTGTAAAGTATATTTGATTTCTCAACCTGCCATAGCAACACACGTACTTGTCCGCTAGTTGCACTGGGCTCCACGTACTAGTTGGCCAATAATAAACACATAGTTTTTTCAGTTTTATTTTAAAATTTGCTTGGCGCAAGAATCTATTTGTTACTTAACAGTAGCTAATTACCCAGGTCGAAAATAGTACTTTGTTCATAAACCAAATTTTATAATATATTTATCTTTATATGGGACTGACTTCGAATTTCTTTTATGTCTTGAAATATAATTTCCCATAATCATAGATAATTCTTAATTGGTACTTTTCTCGGATCCTTTGAGTCACAATTTTT
Source organism: Apoderus coryli (assembly GCA_911728435.2). NCBI lineage: Eukaryota > Metazoa > Arthropoda > Insecta > Coleoptera > Attelabidae > Apoderus > Apoderus coryli. The sequence goes on along the minus strand of OU452198.1, from coordinate 29,032,097 downwards.
TCCCGGACAACAACTTTATAGCCATATTTTAGTGGAACAAATATAGTTTCTTTCGCACATTTTTAATCTATTAATTTCATCCTGTTCTTACGTATATTGTTCTTGTTTATTTATTTTTCTTTGAGTTTGAGTTCATTACAAAAAATACTTTTTTTTTTAATCAATGCCACATCTATTATAACTAAATAAATAACTTCAAATTTATCACTCCAATAATACAAAAATTTTGAGTATATTGTTTCGGTTTAAAACTACTACTACTTCTGAAAATAATTTTAAGGAAAGAGCAATTGCGTTAAAAGGTGTGCAGGATTTAATATATTATGTTACTTTGACATATCTGGCATTTTAACTTAAATTAAGTTATATTAATAAAGGCTCTCATAAGCAGCTGAAATGGACTTAGTAAGTCTCGGGTCAATTTTGTAAGATGTACTAATGTTAACCGTAACTATTTGGCTTTAAAACCAGAAGGAATGAATAAAATAAAAAAATAACAAAAGTAAAAACAACGTAAACACGTAAATGTAACATATGGTAAGAAAGAATACATGAAGTTAGAAAACTGTCTAGAGTCAACCATTTAAACTTTTATAATTCGACCGAATGAACTGACCACTGTTTCCGTTGATCTTCTGTCACGATGTTGGTTGACTCTAGTAAACAAGGATTCCTTATAATAGAGTACCTACCTTACAATAGATTATTGTCAAATAAAATTATCAGCGAGGAAAATATTCAGCAAAATAATCCCCCTAGTTACCGTGTTATATCAATGTTTAATATTTGTACTAATTGAGTAATATGAATATGAATATTAATTTTATATTGTGTTGAAATTCCAAATTTAAAATTTGCTTGTTTTCAATCATTTTTTAATTACTAATAACTAAGAAAACAATACTTTCTTTTTTATGTAAAAATAAAGGCCAATAAGCTAAATGCACATAAATTATCTATATACAAAGCGCCTGCGAATAATAAAATCAATGAAGAAGAATTTCAGTATAAAAAAAAGCGAGAGTGATTGTAAAAAATGGAGACCAATAAGATGAATGTAAATAATTCATTGATATACAACTCGTCGACAAAACAATTGCAATAATGGAGTCGTATGAAGTTATAAAAATATGACAGCGGACGCGATTAAAACGTCTGTTTGTATAAATAATATACACAGCGGAGGCTAGTAAGTTTGTTGTGTATATGCTCTGATTATATACACTAAATGTAAATTTTGTCTTGCTATTAACAAAAAGTAGATGCCACTAAGATAGATGTTCATAAATAGTTTATGTATATAGAACACGTGTTCCGGCAATGGAGGCCTATAATATAGACGCACATATATTGTTTAGATATACAGCTAGTGTAAATTTGACGCACGACTTATCCATAAGTATTGATTCAATTATTTAAACAAAGATCCACAAAGATTTTAAGCCTAAGGAATAATGTAGTATCATCATTCATCGCATTAGCCCACCCGTCAGACTTCAATTTCAGTTAAAGTATTACCTACCACTTGAAACATTTTAACAAACTCAACGAATTTGAGTAACTTAAACAGTATTTGTTAGTTTGTTTCTTTAGTTATCTATTATACAGGGTGTCCATTAAATTACTGTACAACGCTTAACTAAAAATATCTAGGCTAATATACCAAATATCCAAAGTCCAGAGGCGTTAAGTCGAGTGACCTTGCTGGCCGATGTCCGATCCATCTATTAGGATATGTTTCATTTGAAAATCTGCGAACGCTGGTACTAAAGAAGGATGGCGTCGTGCACAAACCACATTTCAGCACGAATGTGTGGTATTCTCATTGGCTTGATGAGATGGTAAAACGTCAGCCGACTTTCAGGGTCTTTTGGTAAAACATTTTGCACCTGTTAGACATGATAATAATAATAATAATAATAATAATAATAGCTTTATTGCCCAACAGATTTACAAAATCCCTTTACAGGACAATTCCTAGATACAAAAACTTATTATTACATTCATATCTTAAATTCTAGATTTAATTTAAAAAAGAAAAAGAACATCAAAATTCCAAACCAGCATGAACAACACGTTCTAATTTACTAACACTATCAAAAAATATATCAAAACAGTGACTTAATTCATTAAATTTAACAGTCATTACATAGAGTGGGGATCTCAAGAGAACATTAGTCCTAGCACGCTCACATCTAAACAAACAATCGTGTCTAGTGGAAATTCTGGGAATATTAAAGTTTATTTTTGAAAGAATATAAGAACAATCCACCTTGTTATGGAGAATATTATACAAAAACATTAAAGATGCCAAAACACGACGAAGTTCAAGACTCTGCATTGAAAATCGAGCTAAAAGAAATCCCTGATCGTATCCTCGAGTTGGATAAGCGCCATCCTGCTTCCAGACCAAATATTTCAAAAATCTACGTTGTATTTTCTCTAATGACTGCTTATAATATGAATAAAATGGGGACCAAATTATAGATCCATACTCTAATTTAGATCGAACATAGGCAAAATAAAGGGCTATAAGAGCATCGACACTCACAAATCCCTTACAACTTCGCACTAAGAAGCCATACATACGACTTGCTTCCCGAATCTTGGTTTCAATGTGCTCATTAAATGTGAGTCTCGAATCGAACATCACTCCGAGGTCAGTAACCAAGTCTGATCGGGACAAACAAATGCCGTTCAGTGTATATAAATTAACAATGAATTTCTTCTTCCGAGAGTAAGTGACGCATTTACACTTTGCTATATTTAGCGATAGTTTGTTTATGTCACACCAGTCGCACAAGTTATTAAGATCGCTCTGCAACGCCAAGCAATCCAACCTAGTTGTAATAGGTTTAAAAATTTTAAGATCATCAGCAAACAAAAGCTTTCCTGCCTGAATAGTTTCGACTAGGTCATTGATAAATAAAAGAAAAAGCAGGGGACCCAAATTGGAGCCCTGCGGAACCCCTGATGTCATTGTATAGTCTTTGGATGTATGTCCGCTATAATAAACAAATTGACTGCGGCCACTCAAGTAAGACACTATTAGTCTAAGCAAGGCATTCGAGAACCCAAATTGATTCAACTTTTTAACCAACACACCGTGATCCATTCTGTCAAACGCCTTCGAAAAATCCGTGTATACCACATCCATTTGACCACCACAATCCAAAGTTTCCGATATATCTTGTGTAATGTGTGTAAGATTGGTAATTGTAGATCTATGATTCATAAATCCATGTTGAAACACAGAGATATCGTTACACAGATTATTATAAATACGCGCATATAAAATTGTTTCAAATATCTTTGAGAAATTCGACAGAATAGACACGGGGCGATAATTGGTTATCTCACACTTATCTCCTGATTTAAAAACAGGAACAATCCTCGCCCGCTTCCATACATCAGGGTATTTTTGTGTCTTCAAAATTAAGTCAAAAATGAGTTCCAAAGGCTCCACAAAAGCTCCAATACAATCCCTGACCAGAAAGGAAGGCACCAGATCGGGACCCGCCGTCATCTTATTCTTCATCCTTCGGCGAGCAGCCATTATATCATCCGATGTGATAGCGTTAACATGCGTGGTAGTGTTTACTATAGAGTGGACGGTACTGTCAGCTGACATAGCAGATGATGGTAAGAAAACACTCTCGAAATAGTCACTAAATGCATCCAAAACCGTCGCAGGCTGATCACATGTTCTGCCACCATAGTGCATTACATTAGGAATCCTAGATGACCCAGTCGCTGGTGGAAATATGACCAAAATCCCCTGGGATCAGTTCTTAAAGCATCCTGAATATTCTGCATATAATTGCGATAAGAAATCCTAATGTCAGACTTAATCAACCTCCGGAGTCTCTTAAACTCTGCATAATATCTATTATCATGAGTTCTCTTGAATTTATTAAAATTTTTATCCTTTTGCTTAATATTAGATATTATATCAGGAGTGAACCAAGCCGGAAATGATCTTGCATAATTTTGAAATTTAGGTACGTGCAAATCAAATAATGCATAGAGTCTCTTATAGAAGCTTCCAACAGCATCGTCAACATCAATGCATAGTTCCAAATACGACCAATCTGTAGCAAGAATTGAGTCATACAAAGAAATGAAATCAGCCTTTTTAAAATTATATGGTTTCCGTGAACAGTTAAGTGGAAAACAAGCAGATTTAGAGACAGAGCTGTAGAGTCTAACATATAATGCGGGATGGTGACTGTCTTCAAGAACAAAAGGTGTATCATAATGAGTTACATCACATTCAGTGCTAGACAAGACCAAGTCAAGCAGTCTATTATTACAATTTAAGACATTATTAAATTGTTTAAAATTAAAGAAATTGCAAAAATTATTTATACAAACACAATGTCTATCATTATTGTTAACATTAATATATGTAGGTATATTAAAGTCGCCCAAGATCACCACTCTACTATTATACAATCGTTCTAGCTGTTCGAAAGACTCAAACAACTGCTCAAAGACTTCAAATGATACTGATGGAGGAATATACAATGCCATAATATAAAAAGAAAAGTAATGGTATGTACATTTTAGCAATAAACAGTCTATCATAACAAAAATTTGGTGCACGAAATCAATATCTATTATTATTTCAACTTTAAAAGAATTCTTTACTGCTATCAGTACACCACCACCAGTAGACAGGCCCGTATCCAAAAAATTACGATCTTTGCGGTATACAAAATAATTATCGTCAAAAAGCTCACTATTATTTACGTTAGAGTTTAACCATGTTTCCGTTAACACCACAATATCATTCTCACATCACTCGCAGAACAGTAGAAAGTGTCCAGTTTTGAATTCAGTTCTCTAACATTTTGATAAACGCAGCTGAAGTAGTCTAAACTGTTGGGCGCTGGCGGTTTAAAGTCGTTGAAATAATCTTGGGTATGCCATTGATGTATTTTATCTTAAGGTTATTTTCACCATTGACAGTACGCTCGTGCAGCTCATGTTTGATTTTTTTGTACTCTTCAGCCTGACACTTTGTACGATCGGAGCTCACAACTACACGTCGAAATGCAATGTCATTCCTAATCTTGTTCCATCTGCAAAGGAGAACATTGGCATCCGTCATAGATGACATGACGACCTTTAACGGATGCGGCCGGTAACCACCCGCTCGACCCACTCGAAAAGTCTTCGAAAATGTAGCAGTGCTTGGTGAGTTAGAACACACCAAGGCAATAATCCTATTCACCATCTGCGAATCGTGCTCCACTCTGTCCCCCGAACCATCGGACTCAGACTCATCAAGGCCAAAGACCATTACATTTTGCTGTCGTTTCTGGCGTTCATGTATTTCTGTTAATACACTTTCAACATTTGAATCGTTCAAGGTTGTCTCTCTCGATCTTAATGCGTTAACTTCCGTCTGAAGTTTATCTAATTTAGAATGCAGAATATTGTTTTCCTCCCTCAAACTTATATTTTCGGCAACAAGCCTATCGAGCTTCTCCTGAATGGAGTCATTACGCTCATCCAGTACAATTCGAAAAGGTGTCAAATATTTGTCGAACAAGGCTTCCATGCTTTTTATATTAACAGTTTCTATGTCGTCTTGTGCGATAAGATCCTCATCCGCACCAAGAACAGATGAGTTGGCCGTGATACGGATGGAGTAACTGCTCTCGTAGAATGTTATTAATTGTACTTCTGGAAATCTCCAATCCGAACCCCTAGCGTATACGACTTAACTTGGGATCATCTTCAATTCTGTTTAAAACTACCTCTTTAAACTCAGCAGTCCTAATTGTAAGTTGGCGTCCTGGATTAACATTATTTCCATGAAAACTACCCCTTTCTCTATGTTACTTACTTCTTAATATTCGTGAAAGTTTTATCGATAGGAATTCTGGATATTTTTCACCATAGACGCTGACACTCATACGTCCATTTCTCCCACATAATCCATATATCAGAAGCATGTCGACCTTCTCAGCGATAGAATAATGGTCCATTTTAAAGAACAAATAATGATTTACGTAAAAGAAATAAAAACTATCGTTATGTCAGATTATTTATTTTATTGTTGCCTAGTAAACAAACATAACAATTATTTTAAACATTGCTCAGAATTAAAACTTTGGACATATATTTTTTCGTGTCGAATAAATAGGCAATGATCAATTTCAAGGTATTGTAAATAATCTTTTTGTAGAGAAACTGTATGTCTAGCGCAAATTTTACGGGAGACAGAAACTTTTCTTTACGAATCACGCACCATTTTTAAATTTCTAGGCATTAACAAAAAATCAATTAGTTTCAAACTAAGTGACAATCGATAAAGGCTTTAAGAAAATAATTATTCTGAAAAAACGATATTAATTTAAGAACTTTAGCGCCCTGTAGGCAAAACGGCTAGATCGGCTTATTTTTAGTTGAGGAATTTGCAGTTAAGCGTTTTACAGTCATTTCATGGATATATTATACCTACTGTATTATGTCTTATTTTATTCTTTTAAGTAGCTATTATTTATCTATAACTTGAATTTGTTATTTATTTTATTTAACGTTATTTTATTGTTTGTAGTATAGAGATATTTTATATTTCTTTCAAAATAATTTTTCAAATTACACCATACATTTTTTTAATCCATGCATTTCGTTCTGTTCTTGCATAAAATGTAAAAATTTTTATATTTGACTAGTTGAATTGGTGTTAAAAATAGACGACAAAAATTAATGTACCATAGGCGGCCGTGAAAATCCTATAAAAGGGTCAGAAAAAATTTGTATTCTTAATAACTCAAAAACCACTTAACCTATTTTAACCACATTTATTTAAAAAAATCATAGTTCATATTGAATAATTTGTCATTGTTGTGATAGAATATAACCTAAAAAATGTTACATAAAGGAATTGGTTCAGACAGGCGTTCGAAAATAGTCTAAAAAAAGGGTCAAAAACGAAAAAAAAATGTTTCCCAAATATACCAGAAAAATTGGCTAATTATATATAGCTTTGATATAAGATAACCTAAAAAATGCAGCATAAAATTTTTATTTACATAGGCGTTCGTAAATAGTAGAAAAACGGGAAAATAAAAAAAAATTCAATGTAAAAATTTTTATATTTAACTAGTTGAATTGGTCTTAAAAATACACGGCAAAAATTAATGTACCATAGGCGGCCGTGAAAATCCTATAAAAGGGTCAGAAATTTTTTTTATCAATATAAAAAAATCTATCTAAAAGTTTTTCATTTAATGATTGTTCGCCACTGCTGATGGGACTGGTCTAGTCTTGAAACATGTATGGGATGTATTAAAGATTATTATTTATTATTATATTAAATTTATATCATCATTATATCATTATACAAAACGGTTTATGGCTATGACAATACGGCTTTCTGAGGTGCCCGCTAGCATACGATGCGTAGTGGCAGGCGTACTTAGAGATGTTTTGATTTTAATGCATTGGGATGACCATCTATTGTGTACATTAATCTTTTCCTCAACCCAAGGTTTAGCGGCAGAATATCACCGCCTCCTCATCGAACAGCCACTTTTCAGCGGTCATTTACTTATACGGTTTATGCGCTCTACAACGGAATTAGCAATTCGTTAATAGAAGTGCCTGTGTCCAGATTTAAACAAGATTTTAAGAGGTATCTGCTATCGATTTACTGAGTTTTAAGCTTGGTGAGTAGGTGATTTTCAGATTTCATAATATATTCATTCTTTTTAAGTGCCTATATATTATTGTTTTTTATGAAATTTTTGTGATTATTTTTGAATATATGTATTGCAATTATTATTATTATTGTGTGTTATGTTATTTGGAACTATGATCTTTTTTAAATTGTTTTTACAAATCCTTTTGTATTGTTTTGTACTGCAATAAATTATTATTCTTATTATTGTTATTGTCTAAAGGTGAACTGTTTAACATTCTGGAGTCTATAACAGACAAACTAACACAGCTACTCGTATTACTATAAAATTTATCAGTTAGAAAACGAGGTTAGAAATTTGAGAGAAACTAACTTAGAGATGGTTCGATTGCTCACGCAAAAACCTGTAGAAAGGTATACAGGTATACACCTGTGTACCTGACTAGTGAAAAGGCCTTTGAATATATGCTGGATACCATAATAATTGTACCTAATATGGGCCATCACATAATAATCATGGAAGGGACACGCGATCAAAAAATAATCATTGGACATGAAATTACAAAAAAATGCTACGTAAAATAAAGATAAAAAATGTATTCACAAATAGTTCTCAATTAAAAATGTCAAATTTACGTGTTTCAAAATAAACTTAAACTGTAAATAATTAGGAAATGAATTAATGCCACATGAAAGGATTCAGTTTGGATAATCAAATTAAGAAAGATTTATTTTCGACGTTGATAATGCAAATCACATTCTTATAATATGTATTTAAATGAAACATAACAAGTACCTGAACGGAAAGGCGGGCACAACCAGTATTATTAGGCCGGGCTGAAATAAAAAACTGGAAATTGATTTGTGCTACCGTGAAAACGTTATGGATGTCGATAAATAAGAAGAAGAAAAAAAGTCAGCCGGCTAAGTTAAAATTTAAACGGCCCCACAAGGCTTGAAAAAGAGCATTTATTTTCTTGTTTTTTTTTTCTCGTTGCGCTACCAAAAAAATATTATTTATGGGTTTGTTAATACACACAAAAAAATATCAAGAAGCTAAGTATAATTTTAGTTGGGTTGGGACATACACTATTTTAAAGTATTATAGTTAATATATAGTGTTTTGATGTAATACTCTCTTTTCGCTTTCGGCTATACTCGGTAAAACGGTATAATATGCTATCTTTGGAGTGTTATTTTCACACCGACCGGTCTGAAACATGAAAAATAGCTCCTGTATTAACATTTCTTCCGGGATAACAAATTTCTACAAGAACGAAAAATGTGAATGGTGGATATTGAAATGAAAAATACTAAAATTATATAAGCTTACCTCAGCCATAACTTATTGCTGGAAACCTAAAAAAAATTTCATTATAAATCTACATTCATTTTCCGAATGATTCCAATATATAATACCCACATTGTTTTTGCATCCCTGTATCTGTCAATATAACCATTTTGGTTTCAAATCAATACGGCTTTAATTTAAAAATCAGTCAGATTGCAATAAAGTGGGTAAATATTAAAACTTGCTATTAAATTATATTGCATAATTCCGATGCCGATAGCAATATCAGTTATCAAATGGTAAAATTCATAAATTAATTAGTTAATTCATGTAGATGCATGTTCTAAAATTATTAAATATTATGTATTACGATTGAATATGAATGAAAATTTAGAAAACCTAGAAGAATAGTCTGATGTATATCGGTAGTCTTGCCTGTACTTCTGGCATAATTAATATATGAACAATAATCGGTATCAATTTACTACAGATTTTTAAGTAGAATATATAATAATTTCAGCTGCAAGATTAATTACATCAAAATTCCATTCCGCAGCGTTATATTCCCCTTTCCTTTCTTCCTGATCCATCCTGATGATGTACTGAATTTAGTGTAACATAAAACCATATTGGCCATCACATAAATCTAATAATATTATTTCTTCAAACTTACTTATTTGCTGTTGCTAACGATTCTTATAATATAAGCTTTTATGGCTTGACCCACGCATAGTTTGCAATGGTTTCACAGCTTTGGTGTCTCGTTGTTGACAAATGAAAACACTTCACAAAAGGTTGATTATATCTTCCATTAAACATCTTCGTTTTTGTTGCAGTAACCATATTGAGTAATAACGACGTATGTCCGTTTTAGATCGAATTTGGCGTTTTTAATAGTTATAAATAAAAATTAATGCTTTTCTATTTAATCTGATTTTTCAAGGAGTGACTTTTCATAAAACATGAAAGTGCTTTTTTAACACAAATGCTAACCAGATCAAAACTATTTACTAGTAATGTAATACATGTGGTAGATTTGCAACTAAAGTAAGAAATGAAAAGAAAAACGCATGAGTCGTATCTGTTACTAATATTATTCAATAATTATTGTTCTTTCTTTGACAGCTTGGGTCGTTCTACTTCGTCAGTTACGAGCAATCTATTTAAAATGAACAGGTCATCAGTTTTTTAACTTCCACACGTCACGAGTGCAGATTCTAAAATGCTTTGTATCCCACCGATATTATATATTAGGTGGAAACATATAATTCTATTATTCCTGTACTTAGTGTTTTTGTTTGTTATTATTTATATTTTATGTTTAAATCTGTAATTGTATTTGCTGCCCATTAAATAAATAAATAAACGCAAGAACAACATTTTGCAGACATACGTAGGTAAGTATATACAGCATACTACACAGAAAAAAAAACCTTGGTTCAGATAGATAAAAAACGTAAGCACCACAGGGACAGCCAAAACCTTGTCTACCCCTTCTAGAAAAATTTACTGGATAGACATTATGTCATTTAGATAATATTCTTGAATAGTTTACATATGCTTCTTGTCTAAAAGAGACAAACACTTTTTGTCATTTAAATAAAAATATATTGTACGCCAGCAAAGTTTATTAGTAATTTTAGTAATGTAGAAAAATCTACTGGATAGACATTATGTCATTTAGATAATATTCTTGAATAGTTTACATATGCTCCTTGTCTGGGAGAGACAAACACTATTTGTCATTTAAATAAAAGTATATTGTATGCTAGCAAAGTTTACTAGTTATTTTAGTGATGATACTCGTTTAATGTCTATCCAGTAAATTTTTCTACATTACTAAAATAACTAATAAACTTTGCTAACATACAATATATTTTTATTTAAATGACAAATAGTGTTTGGCTCTCTCTTCTACTATTTTTTTCTAGAAGGGGTAGACAAGATTTGGAGGTCCCTGTGGTGCTTACGTTTTTTTTATCTGAACCACCATCACGTTTTTAGTGCGACTCTTATTTATTTATTTTTTTAAAATAAACTTAAGCCTACTGAAAATCTTGTATTAGGTATAATATAAGCTAGGTATATATAGTCAAACTTCAATCTACACATGTTAAAGTGGGTAGGTATAATGCGGCTGAATCCTTTGCCGGAATTCCTGAGAATATTGCTCAGCACATAAACAACTAGGGTTGGTTGATCTTGGAAACGGTCGGAGTGACAATGTCGGTTAACTTAGAGAAAAGTTGTACAATTTAAACACCTTTTAAATGTTGTTTTCAAAAGTAAAGTAAATTTAGCAGTTTTCGAGAATTTCTAAAAATCAATTTTTTGCGATATTAGTTTTTATTGATTTCAGACATTATTTTTACAGATATATAAAAAAATGAAAAGCACTTTCTCATTGTTGCTTTTTGAGGAGACTCGACGTTTCGTTTTCGAAAAACCATCAACTTCGATTTTTTAAATCCGGCCCTTGATTTTCTATTGTTAAATTTAAAGCCATTTTCAATTCAAAAATAGGTGGTTTAAACAACTTTTCAATATTTTTAGTTGATATTTAAACTTATTCAAGAAAAATCGCCATAGTTTGGGACTTAACTGACTGAATGCAGAGTATATACCTAATTAGTAATTTTTGCAATAAAATTCTTTCGACGTTAATCAAAATTATTTATTATTATTTGCCAATTTATTTCTGTCAGCACATTTTATTCTGTACGCAGTTTTTTAAATTTAGTTAAAATTTTTGTGCTTTTTGAAATTATTAAAGAAACGCCTTTCTTTCTTTTACGCAAAATAACTGCCAAACTATGGCGATTTTTCTTGAAGTTTAAATAACAGCTAAAAATACTGAAAACTTGTTGAAACCATTCCGTTACATCTATTTTTGTTTTGAAAATGGCTTTAAATTTAACAATAAAAAATCGAGGGCCGTATTTAAAAAATCGAAGTTGATGGTTTTTCAAAAACGAAACGTCGTAATGAAAATTTGTAAACGCTATATTTTTCTCATAAAAAAGTAACAATGAGAGCTTTTAACTTTTTTATATCAGTAAAAATAATGTCAGAAAATCGCAAAAAATTGCATTTTCTTAAAAAAAAATACGGCCTTGTAAAATATAGTTTATACCTAATTCATTTTCTACTATAAATAATATACATTTCAAGATCTACTAACTAGGTACTAGGTAGTTATCTAATTTGGGGACAAATAAACCTAAAATGTATTGGCTATTTAAAAAAAAATCGAGTTTTTCCGAAAAACAATGACGCTGAAACAAAAAAAAATTATCAAAGAAACTTTAGATTCCTTATGAGGAAACTAAGTAAAATAACAGATTCTACCGGTACGTACGAGGAATGATAAGACAATTCCAATCCACAACTCCTAATTCACAGACATTGGTAAAATGGTAAACAAATAAATACATACCTACCTTTACAAAAGAAAGAAAAAAGTCATACCTAGCTAAAATATTTATGTAACTTCTTTTGAAAAACTGCATTAATTTGCTAAAAATTAATCCGTCCCTGGCAAATTAAATATATTATCGTGAACCCATCTAAACTATTGTTTAGTTGCTGTAAATGATAAGGAATTTTGCCTCCACCATATTAAAAATGATTAAATTAGAAAAAGTATTTTAAATTATGATTAAGTAACCACTAAATAATACGTCTGTAGATAGGTATCTATTGCCAAAAGTTATAATATTTGCTATTGCCATGAAATAACATTGTTTGCATTGGTCCTAAATTATAAAAATAAATAATTAAACAATAATAATTTACTTACCGAGAAAAGTGTCAACGAGCTCCCCCAGATTCCAGCTAATTAATATTTCTTTTGTTTCCTCCATAGATATTAATAATATATATTTAACAAAACTCAACACGCCAAACTAATCACTAATCACTACACTTAATTATGTTGGATGCACATTGGTTAATATCTGTTACTGTATATGTAGGTATAGTCCGTCCTCACCACTTGTAGAAATTGGGAGATCAATACCTAGGTATTACTATCAATAGATCAAATTTTGAAATTTAAATATCTTCAGATTAGAACACAAAACGCAAAATAACTAAAGCCTAGTTAGAGCGACGCCAAGACTGTAATCAAAAAATACCAAAATGAAACCCCCTCCCTCTACACCAAGCGAGACGCGCTAGGTAGAAGGCAGTACACATAGAAGATGTTGTTGTCGGCACACGCTCTACAAAGGGTTTTAGGTACGTCGACTAGCAGCGGGGACAAACACATTAGGTAGAACGGGGAATAACCGTTGGCTGGAATAGAATGACGACTTATGTAGACAACTATAGGTTCCTATCTCTACCAGATAAAATAATTCGATATTTTGGAGGATAGAAATTTCGTAAATGAGAAGTATTAGGTAAAATAACTATTACACAGATTTAATTAAATCAGTGCCTATTTTAGCTATATACTTAGTTGTTAAAATCTTATTTATACTTAAATATTATAATGCACATACCTACCTAGGTCCATTAATATACTAAAGCAGATAAATAAAATTTATAGGTAGGTAGGTATATGTTCCTATTAGAACTAATTTAGTTTTGGGTTTCATAAAACGATTTTTGAGAATAGTTAGGTACGTATAGGTACCTACCTAATTACCTCATTAAGTATTTTCTTAATAATAATAGCTACACCTAAGTGGGTACGTATGGAAATCTGTAGGTGTACAATACCTAATTCAAGCAGAACACCGAACTCATTTAGCGCAAATAAAATTTTATATAGGTTCAAATTTGAAATCTTATTTAACTAATGCACATACAAGTCTCGTTTAGATGAGAAGATATCAGCTTAGCAGGAAAAATTGTCGTTTTTAGATAATGTAGCTACTCATACTTGATAACTACATTTACTCCTTTAACAAAAATTTTGCGAAAACTAGCAAATTCACCTCTAAATAATATTTTTTATTTGGATAAACCAAGTTTTTTTTTTCTGTGTATAGAATAAAATTTTCACGTATTTCTGAAAATACTAGCGAAATAATTCCTTACACAATTTTTACAAACTAATAATATGACCTAAATTAAATCCCATCCAAGCAGGTCTAAATATTAATTTTCAATTAATTTTTTTTTTCATCACGTAACTACTACTAACAACACTATTTGCTTAAACTGTTGTGTTCAGTAAAAAAAATGTTGTAGATGCTGAAACAATTTTGTTTATTAAACTCAACCAGTTTTGTTTATTAACCAACAAATTACTTGTCGAATAATATTTGAAATGAGTATGTAAATTTGGACGTTTTACTCGTTACAAAACCAAAATGTAAATAGGTAGTATAGTAGAAAGGTTAATAACATGTCAGTTTCGTTGTTTGGCTATTTTGTTTTTTTAAAAGTTAGTTTACCATTGCTCTATTGAAACTTGATTGGTTTTCAATAAAACAAACAGTTTTCAATTTTCTCAAAAACGCTACTTTAGTTAGTAATGATTAATTTTGCTGTATGTAGTACCCATGCTAAACTTTGTATTTACGTCTATAATATAATGTATTTCTGTGTAGCAAAGGGTATTATAAAATTATATAATTATTGAATACACACATGTTGAAACTGATACTAAAGTATATAAAAAATGTTGTCTGGGTTTTTCTTATTTGAATTTTTAAATTTTATCAGCGATTTTCTATATCAGATCATCTTCAAACCCAAGTAGGTAGACATAACGGATAATTAATGCTAGATACACACATTTTTTAGACTATGTGTTTGTGATTGGTTATTTCATTATTCTTTCCTAACAAAATTAGCTATTTTTCAATTTAGTATTTTATATTATCATTTAAATACTTAATTACTATAGTACAATTAAGTATATTTATTTATTGTCGGTATATTTATACACACATTCTCAATTCAAAATTCATATCTACATAGATATTTGGTAGATAGCATTATTTATTTGCCGTGCATTTAAATTTTTAAATACTTTTTTTTTTCATCAGCTGGTTATTGTTCAAAATTTGAAACTTAATAAATTATTTTAAATTTATTCTTCCACTTTTGAAATAACAAGTTGAGTTAATAATCGTAATGGCTTCAACTACCAGTAAATTAAAACAATACGTGCGTTTCCTGATAGTACTTAACAGTCAAATTCGTAACGCAACAACAGATTATAATATGCTGACTTGAAAATTCCTTATCGTCAAATTAAGCAGTTGCTTTCAAAATTTAATAAAAACCATGCTTCGTTTATTTATCTCTACATTTTAACTGATCCAAACATTTCTGAACAAAATCAGCTTTTCGAAAATGTAAATAACAATTATACAGAGATACAGCGAATTTATTACAATCTTTTTGAAAGTGATAAGGTTCATAAACTTGGTCTTTCTGTAGGTTCAAATAAAATTCTAATATTGCAAAGTTACCAGAAATTGATTTGTCAAGATTTGAAGAAGATTTTGCATCTTGGCTTGAATATATAGTTTTGTTTTGACCTCTCATTCCTAATAATGATTCTAATGGGTTAGGCTTCTCCTATCACCTATTTATCATAGTGGGCTGCAGAAACAATATTTTGTTGTTGACAATTTTAGTTTTACATGCCTGTGTGTCAATCGTTGCAATTTAATTTGTCATAGACAAATTTTCAATAAATCAACAAATGTTTGTCGTAAACAGTTTGTATTAAGTAATTCAGTTGTGCAAGTCCAAAGACATTTTCGTCGCGAATGTAATGTGGAAAGATACGGACGATTCCGGACCCGCAAACCATAATAATAATATTTATTTTTTATTATTTCAAACAGCCATTTACAAAATATCTTAAGACTAAGCAAAAGGGTTGAAATACGTTACAGATAAACAATCCCAGACAGCACACGACATCTTAAAGACGTGTGTTTTATGTCCCAAATATGTCTGAACGTCTTCGACCTAAAACAGACATCTTTAAGACATTTTACAGGAGACGTCCTACAGATGTCTTTTTTAGATGCCTATTCAATGTCTGCACCGTCTTGTAAAAAATTGCATAAGCAAATCCGGCAAATTTTCCATAAATTATGAGTTATCCACTCTAATATTCATACTTTAAATAAAAAATTGGTTAAATCCCAATTATTTTACGCTGTCGGTCATTGCAGCAAGGTGTGTACTTTTGTAATCAATATGATAACAAACAACGTGATTTATATATTATGTATGCTTGTTAATACAGAACGATTCGATTTCCAGTGAGACATCCTGTATGTCGAAAGAAACTTCTCAACGTCTTCTCTAATAAATCTTAAAGATGTCTGTAAACAGACGTTGTGTTTTGTAACATAAGCCGTCTTGAAGACGCCTTAAATATGTCTGCAGACGTTAATAAGACATCTCTATGATATCTTGAATGTCTCATTCCAACGTTTTTAAGATGTCTTTAAAATGTTGTTGTGTTGTCTGGGATTTAACCAAAAACAAATTATACATATATACAAAGTGTTCACGGATAGAGTTTGGAAGAGGAAAAACCTACACTGAATTTGGTTGAAATCAGAACTACATAAATATATTTTCAAAGATCTTTAATATAAATGATTTACAAGAAAAAACATTTACATTAAATCATTCACTATGAAATTTACTGTTTGCAATTGGTGTAATTAATTTTTTAAGTTTTCTAATTTTTATCATTTGACCTCATTTATTGTTTTTATACTATTGAATACTTTTCACAAAATGTATTCATGTTTCGAAAATCCATGTATACGACTTAGACACTAGGTAAGATTTTTGTAAAAGCTTATTAATGCCACTGACGATGGAACAGTGAGTTCCGAAACATGTTTGGCTAAGTGAACATCAATATAAAACATTTTGTGGAGTAGACGTCTTTGTTTTGTAAATGAAAAACTTTTTTATTTGTCGATTTAGAAGAAAAAGTCATTCTTTATAAAAACGTCTGCTTGTGTCGAAACTACAATTCAAATGCCAAATTTACGATTACTATACACGGTATATCAAAAATAACATTTTTAATGATTTTGATTTTTTTGTTTTTTTTTTAATTTTATGAAAATATTTTCAAAACCGTGATTTATTACACCAATTGTGCAAAAAACACTAATAAACTTTTTTCTCAAAGTGGTTAATTTTATAGCTACTATTAAAACAATAAAACTAAAAAACTAGCTGTTGCCCTCGAGGCACGAATAGCTCTCCATATTTAAGTGTAAAAGTAATAATTTTATGACCTTTTTGTCATTTATCTAAATTTAATAAATTTTTGTTTTGTTTTAGACATCAGCTATTTTTTTTTTAAGTATTGGATTTTGTGCCTTTCTCTTCTCTTTGGAGGCACTATTTATACGCAGATATTTTATATTTCAGATCTAGGCCAAGTTCTTGAACGCAAATTAATTGATTTTTTTTAGTTTTATTATAAAATTTATTTTGCCCCCTTTTCTACTATTTAGGAACGCCTATGTAAACAAAATTGTTATGCTGCATGTTGTAGGTTATCCGTTAAGTGGTTTTTGAGTTATCACGGATACATTTTTTTTCTCACCCTTTTATAGAATTTTCACGGACGCCTATGGAACATTAATTTTTGTCGTGTATTTTTAACACCAATTCAACTAGTTAAATATAAATTTTTTTACATTTTAATTTTTTTTTATTTTACCCCTTTTTTTTCTATTTACGAACGCCTATGTAAATAAAAATTTTATGCTGCATTTTTTAGGTTATCTTATATGAAAGCCAATTTTTCTGGTATATTTGGAAAACATTTTTTTTTCGTTTTTGACCCTTTTTTAAGATTATTTTCGAACGCCTGTGTGAACTAATTCTTTTATGTAACATTTTTTAGGTTATATTCTATCACAACTATAAAAAAATTATTCAATATTTCGGATAAGTTAAGGAACTATGATTTTTTAAATTTTTGAACCCTCTTTTAAACCCCTTGCCTACGCTCAATGTTAATCACCACCTATATATATATATCCTGTAATATTTTTGTACCAAATGTGGTTAAAATCCGTTAAGTGGTTTTTGAGTTATCACAGATACAAATTTTTTCTGTCCCTTTTATAGAATTTTCACGGACGCCTATGGTACATTAATTTTTGTCGTGTATTTTTAACACCAATTCATCTAGTTAAATATAAAAATTTTTACATTTTAATTTTTTTTTATTTTACCCCTTTTTCTACTATTTACGAACGCCTATGTAAATACAAATTTTATGCTGCATTTTTTAGGTTATCTTATATCAAAGCTATATATAATTAGCCAATTTTTCTGGTATATTTGAGAAACATTTTTTTTTTCGTTTTTGACCCTTTTTTTAAACTATTTTCGAACGCCTGTGTGAACCAATTCTTTTATGGAATATTTTTTAGCTTATATTGTATCACAACTATGAAAAATTATTCCATATTTCGAATAAGTTTAGGAAATATATATTTTTTATGTTTTGACCCCTTTTCCACTATTTACGAACGCCTATGAAAGTAAGTTATTCATGACACATTTTATAGGTTATAGTCTATCAAAACTATAAATAACTAGTTAATATTTCTGCTATTTTTAAGAAATACGTTTTTTTTTAATTTTTTTACCCCATTTTACACTATTTTCGAACGCCCATGTGGTCTAATATTTTATGTTCAATATTTTAGGTTATATTCAATTAAATGCGTAAAAAATTATGCAGTATTTCGGATAAGTTTAAGAACTATGATTTTTTTTAATTTTTGAACCCTCTTTTAAACCCTTTGCCTACGCTCATTGTTTCCCAAAATCTAATCAGCTCCTTGCCATGTCCAATAGTATTTTTGTACCAAATTTGGTTAAAATCTGTTAAGCAGTTTTTGCGTTTTCGTGGATACAGACAGACAGACAGACAGACAGACAGACAGACAGACAGACATTTTTTTAAAACTACTTATTTATGTATAAAATGACCAAAAACAAGTATTTCCGGTGAAATTAAAAAAAAATTTTTTTTCATGAAACTAATAGTCTCCATATATACATATATTACATATATGATATGGAGAGCTAAAAAACAAAGAAATCAAATTCATTAAAAATGTTATTTTTGATATACCCTGTATAGTAATCGTAAATTTCGTACTCGAAATTGTAGTTTTGACACAAGCAGACGTTTTTATAAAGAATGACTTTTTCTTCTAAATCTACAAATAAAAAAGCTTTTGCTCTTCCAAACTCTATCCGTGGACACATTGGATAGAGTTTGGAAAAAGAAACACTTTTTTATTTGATTTGGAAGAAAAAGTCATTCTTTATAAAAACGTCTGCTTGTGTCAAAACTACAAATTCAAATCCCAAATTTACGAATACTACACAGGGTATATGAAAAATAATATTTTTAATGATTTTGATTTTCTTGTGTTTTTAATTTTATTATTTTAATAGTAGCTATGAAATTAACCACTTTGAGAAAAGTTTATTACTGTTTTTTGCACAATTGGTGTAATAAATCACGGTTTTGAAAATATTTTCATAAAATTAAAAAAAAATCAAAATCATTAAAAATGTTATTTTTGATATACCCTGTATAGTAATCGTAAATTTCGTATTTGAAATTATAGTTTCGATACAAGCAGACGTTTTTATAAATTTTTCTTCTAAATCGACAAATAAAAAAGTGTTTCCTCTTCCAAACTATCCGTGGACACATTGTATATATAAATACCATAACAACAAAATATTACGCAATAGGTACTCGTATATTCCGATTCCAAGAATTCTCTTATTTTGTAGGGTTCTATTTTAACTAATATTTTAAAAACTTCCCGTCTGAATTTTTTAAATTAATTTCTAATTTTATTTCGTTTGGTAAGGAATTAAAAATGTGTATACAATTATTGTAGGTACACTTTTTTTCAGACAGAGTTAAGCTGTGTTGTGGAATATTGTACTCGTTAATAACATTTCCTGTGATGTGATTTATATTATAATCTGTAAATTTGTCTTTATGCTTAAAATTAAATATGAAACATTCATATACATATGTACAATGCTGGTATAGTTAGAAAATGTTTGTCTCTAAATTTATCTCTGCAGGATTCTCGAAAATTTATATTATTTATAATCCTAACTATTTGTTTTCGCAGCAGAAATATCTTTTGGCAATAAAAGATTCCATATTTTGCTCTGCTGATAAAGCATGCGTAATGCATTGTATGATACATATTTCTTTATTACACGGATACTATAGGTGACGCTAATCATCATCGAAACCTAAGCTAAGGCTTCGTTTAACGTAAGTCAATAAAAAAAAATATATTCAATTTAAAAAAAAAAACAGAATCACCATATGAGAACATATGTATGCGGCGACATCTAGTGTGAGCTGGCAATATGCCCGGTGAAACAAAGTTTGCAAACAATGGACCGAATTCGGGCGTATCTAGTGTTGGCTAGGATTTAATGGAGTTGTTACTGCTTGTCCGGCCATCGTTTGTGAACATTGTTTCACCGGGCATATACATCTTGATATCATTCGGTATCTCGTGCTAGTATAAACTCTTCGTAAATGTTGGAAATTTGAATCACATTACACACTGTTAAAACAGAATAGTAAATTTACGTCAAATATAACTGTAATTTTTATTCAACCATTCCCTCACGTAATTTTCCACCTTGACTGTACAACTACGATATTAATCGAAATATTACAATTTAAAATTACGCCACATTTAGTGTAAAAATACTCGTACAATATTAAGGTAAAATTACAAATTAAGGTTACACTTAATTTGGTGTACAATTACACAATATCGTAAAATTACAAATGAAAATTACGCTGCATATCATGTAAAAATACACTAATAATCTTAAAATTTCAACATAAAAGTACGCTTAGTCACGTGTACTTTTACACAATCGCTGTCTAAATAATACCGTATTTTTGCGGTAAGGCCCGGAAATGTACAATGATCGTAAAACAATGTGGAATTTATTTAAAATTTACAGTGTTCTTACATAAAAAATGGGGGAAAAATACAATTTTTGTACAGTAAGAACGTAATTACACGTAATTTTTTTGTACTTTCATCAATATTTATGTGAATTTACTGGAACTTTACCTGAATATTTCATTATACTTACCGTATTTGTACACCATTTTCAGGTAATCTACGTACCCAGTTTCTGTAGACCTGAAAAATAGTCCATACTGAAATGGAGTCAGATCTTTTGTGCGTGAAATGAAAGTCAACACCACGAAATAAATTTAATAATCGCTCTATGCGTCGATAATAAAACCAGACATGTTTCAAGGCTCCAAGCCTCATCATCAGTGGTTATTACAACATCAATTATTATATGACAAAGAGGAATATGTTAAAGTCTAGAAACATGAAAGCACTGTTATACCAAACGATATACGATATAGTTTTATATAAAAACCACTGCAGCCCAAAAAATATTTCTCCTTTTAGGTTACAGTGGTTTTCACAACTTAAAAATTTTTCTCTACTTTCCCAGTTTATGTTTAGTTTAAAGAGTGGCGAAAAACTCAATAAATGCATGTTAATTCTTTACCCTATATGTTGAATAAAAACACAGAATTACTAGTTTTCACGATTTTTAATATTTAACGAAAATATAAATGCTAAACTAAAATTTCTTGCCATATTTTCCTAATAATAGGTACCTACGTAACAAACAAACCCGTAACTTCAGTCTTAGAAGTTTCTTACATTTGGCTGGAAAACATATCAAATGCGAATTTTAACAAATGTACTAGAAATGTTATACAAAAAAATGCAATTAAAAATTAAGGAAAAAATGATTTATATAATTTTTTAACTTTCCCAAATTTTAGGCAGTTACAATTTAAAATTTATTGATTTTGAGTTGCCATATTTTCCTAATGTTATGGATCTACTAAGTATATTATACTTTACAAACAAAAACGAAATATTCAGTCTTAGAAGTTTCTTACATTAGGCACGAAAACATATACAATGCGAATTTTAACAAATGTACTAGAAATGTTATACAAAAAAAAATCAATTTAAAATTAGGGAAGAAATTATTTAACATCATTTTTTAATATTTTCCAGATTTAGGTTAGAATTTAAAATTTGTTGATTTTGAGCTACCATATTTGGCTAATAATTGGTACCTACTATACTATACTTAACAAACCAAAACGTAAATTCAGTCTTAAAAGTTTCATAAATTACAACAAAAAAATTAATTAAAAATTACGGAACAAATGCCTATGAACATGCATTGCATAGGTTTTATAAACACTAACCTGGTAAGTGCGTTTCGCCGGGCGCAAATAAAATTCTATCTGGGTGTATTTCTATGTAGATATTGATGGTACCTAATCATATTTTTTAACAGTATTACACTTTATCCTACAACATGAACAAATCATTTTTACTTACCTCGTGACTATAAGCCCAGCTAATTTATGTAGACGCGCTTATTATTAGAGCCTCAAAAGAAAGCCATTCACTAATTCTCTGCAACCGTACACACCGCTAATATTTTGTTAACTTTTTGGGCACAGCTTATTGTATTTAAGTTGTGTTTTAGGTTTATTAAATCAGTTGTTAAATAATAAATGTGCATTGTTTGTTTGATAACGCTGAATAGTAAAGGGTAAATGGCTGCTGTATACTTGCATGTCGCTGCGCTTGCACTGTAAGGATGATTTTACGAAAGTGTCGTAAAATTACTAGGAGCCACGGAGTAGTACTAAAAGTAATGCGTAGATTTGCAGGGAAAATCGAAAATTTTCGATACGATTTGAATTTACAATTATTATATCAAATTATATCGTAAAAACACATTTCGGTAATGCGTTTTTACGATATTACTAAGCAAAAATACGTGATCTGGGTAAATTATCGGCAATATTCGCGAATTTTTAAGATTTACCTAATATTACATAAAAAAACATGTATGTTTACTACAAACCTTACGTATTTCTCACCCAATTTTTAACAGTGCATGAGGGATCACCACTGCTGAGTTGTGGATCAACCCAACGGCCCGTCTGGTGAAAGCATGGTGGTGTGAAGCAAATTTCCAACATAATTCAAAGTCTTATTACATTATGTAATTCGCAGAATCATCATAGTTTATATACCAAGCGTTCTACATAGAGGACGGCTTCATATTTTCTTTTACAAGTAGTAATCCCGTATAAAAAAAAAAACAGAATAGAATATTATTATCTTTAACTTTATTGTCATAAAAGAATCACAAAAGTTCTTGTAGACAAAGTCATACTTAAATTAATATATAACAAAGTCGTATACAAGTACAAAAGATTTATGTAATTAATCGTTTAAAACACAATATAACAAAAATATTTTAAAAACATACGTAAACCTACTACATTATGTTGTCAGTGTTAGTAGGAAGGCAAGAGTAAAATGTCAAATCCCCCAAACATACATGAAGTAAAATATGTAAATAACAACACAACATAAATATATATATATATATAAATGTAAGTAGGAGAACAGAAAAGACATAATACATTATAATACATTAAAATCATCAAACCAAGCCAAAAGCGGATCAACACAACAAAATCAAAACAAACATCACCACGCATCAGCAAAGTAGTCCTCCAGCGAGTAATAGGCCTTCCCAAGAAGAACGCGCTTAACAGCCTCCCTAAATTGCTTGGGATTTTTTACAGCCGTCAAGTTTGGCGGCAAATGATTGTACATTCTGCGACTGTCATAAAGGAGTGATTTCTTTACCAAGGCAGACCTCGGTATAGGCAAGTGCACCCGCTGAACTAGTCTCGAGGGATAAGGGTGACTAGGTGGAGCTGAGCTGTTAATGTTTCTTACATTTTTATGAATAAGACATATAGTTTCTAAAATGAAAAGTGATGTAAGAGTCAATATTCGGTGTTTTTTGAATAATTCTCTACAGCTTGCAGTAAAATCTGTCTTACACATATAACGAACAGCCCGCTTCTGCAGTGTAAATATACTCTTAAACAAAGTTTGGCTACAAGTACCCCAGAACGCTATTCCATATCGAAGATACGCCTCCACTAAAGAAAAATACACATTTCGTGCAACTTTCAGTCCAAGAGCCCCTGACACAACTCTCAAAGCATAACAGCCAGACGAAACCTTTTTACCTAACAGTTTAACATGTTCATCAAACTTCAGCTTTAAATCAATTTGGAGTCCCAAAAATTTAACACAATTAGGACTATTAATATGGTTATTTTCAAATATCAAATCATCAAATTTAAAATTAAAAGATAATACATGTGTTTTTGATAAATTAAATGAGAGATAATTCGAATCGCACCATTCCTTTAACTTTCCCAAATCACGTCGAATAGGACCCAAAACAGACCCCTGTGGCACTCCGCAAGGCACACACATACTATCAGACATACCACCTTCAAACCTGACCAGTTGCCTTCGGTCAGTCAAATAAGAATGAAACCAGTCCAAAGGTGCACCCCTAACACCATAAAACTCAAGCTTCCTGAGAAGGATGCTGTGATCTACACAATCAAACGCCTTTGAAAAATCGCAAAATACTCCGGCATCTGCTCTATTCTCATTGAGCTGGGAATAAACATTCACGAGAAAAAAAAACAGCACCCGAAGTGCTCATGGCGCTCTGGAAGCCAAACTGCTCCGATGTTATTATATTATTGGCTCTGAGAAAACTGAGGAGTCGCTTTTTGACTAGCTTTTCGATTATTTTGGAAAAAGTTGACAGTAAAGATATTGGCCTGAAATTTGATGGATTATCAGTTTCACCACTCTTATGTAATGGTATAACCAATGCGGTTTTTAGGCATGCAGGAAATACACCTCGTAAAAAAGATAAGTTTATAGCATCGATTAAGGCTCTAAGAGCAGACAGTGGTAAGTTTTTAATTACTGTAATCGCCATTCCATCAATTCCACAAGAGTCTCTCTTCCTGATCTCAGCAACAACCTCAATCATCTCCGCCAAATCCACAGCAGACAAACAAAATGGACCATCCCATACACGCTCTCCCATATAGCTTAAGGCGTCGTTCTTTGGTTTAATTGATTCCGTCAGCGTTCTACCAATGGAACAATAAAATGCATTAAGATCGTTTGCGTCCACATCGGGCTCCACAGTCTGAGTAGCACTTCTACCTCTAAGATCATTTACTATCGACCAATATTCCCTGGTATTATTATTTGCATGGTGGATACGAGAATCAAAATATTTAGATTTCGATAGTTTCATTACTTTCCTATATATTGATCGATATGTTCTATAATAATTCATTAGATCTGTTGAATAAATATATTTTTTAAGGTAATGCAAGCAACGCAAATTTTTTCCAGAGATTCTAATTCCCATTGTTATCCACTGCTTTCCCTTTTTAGATTTTAATGGACCCAACCTAAAACACCTCTCGAAAACCTGAGACACAATCCCATGAAAAGCATCAAATGGATCACTTGCGAAATTAACCCCGAACCAATCGATACACCCACACTCAGTCCTGAATCTCCCGTACTTCTGCCTGCTAAATATCCGTCCACACCTGACTCGGCCCCCACGATCCGCAAGCCGTAACATAATCCTACAATATACGCCGTCATGGTCAGATATACCAACAGGGATCACTTCACAACTAATAAAATGCTCTGGAATATTTGACTACTCGAGGTCTTAGAAACTTAATTTAATTGTTTTAAAAGTACATAATACATAGAAGACGTCAATATAGTTAACTGAATCACAACACACCCAGAACATAAATACATAGAAATATCTGTATTCAATTATTATTATTTAAAAAAAAATCCAAAAACTTACAAATCCAAAAATTTAGGCAATTACAGTCATGAGCTAATCTTATCTGTTAAGAATTCATTAAGGGGTACTAACATTTTGATACCAGAAAATCTCTCAGAAATCTCCCTAACATGCACTGGCAAACGATTCCGTATACTAACAGCCGAAATGTTGACGTTTTCCTGCGTGAAATTGTAACTTGTTGCAGGTATTCTCAAAATTTCTCTGAACTCAGTAGAATAAGTAGAATGGACATGATCTACCCGATTCGACACGAAGACATGAACATTCCTTTTCACGAATAGTATATATAGTTTGTAATATATAAATACATGTGATTGTCAAAATGTTATTGTTTTTTTGAAAACCTCCCGACAACTTTAATTATAATATTTTTTTGTTATATACAAATTCTACTAGAGTTAACGTTAAGTTCGTAAGAAATTCGACTTTGCACATAATATGCATAATAGCAAATTAACGCTACTTCCCTACACACGATTCTCGACAACACGCCCAAGGCATAAACATACCTCCTAACCCCAGATGCCAAACTATCGATGTGTGGTCGCCAATTAGGAGACAATCAGTCCCAAACACTTAACACTACCAAGGCAATATATTTGTTGAGACTCGTATGTAAAATCAATAATTTGCGTCTTGTTCAAATTAAGTTTGAGTTTGTTATCCTTGAACCACCGCTCAACCTGAGCCATAGACTCATGCATATTAGACTGCATCTCTGCAACGTCCGCACTTGACAAAACCATGCTAAGCATACATACAAATATTTGCATACAAGTCAGCTAAATCATTTGCATATATTATAATAAAGGGTCCAGAACCGATACTTATGGCACTCCCCGTTTTCAACAACAAAAATCTGACTTTCAAAATTTACCTCTATTGTCAAACTCAGCAAAAACTGTTGTCTGCATGACAAGTACGATCTCACAACATGATTGCTAATACCTCTCACGCCACATATGTCCAATTTCTTTCAAAGAATTGTATGGTCTATCGTGTCGAATGCTTCCGATAAATCAAGATACCTATAAGGCTGTTGTTAGTTTGCGTTCACTTAGAGAGTATAAGATTTTGCTTACCACACAATATAAAGCATCGACAGTACCCATCTCTTTACGGAACCCAAACTGAGAGTCCAGAAAATCAGCAATCTGTTGGTAGAAATACTTCTCAAATATTTTCTTTATATTAGAGAGCAGTGATATTGGTCGATAATTCTCTATGTTAACCTCGAACATGACAAAATATTTATAATGACATTTATACAACAACATTATTACTTACCCCACAATTAAATTTAAAAACAAGACGAGGCTATGGTAAAGCAGCTGTCAACTCGCGGGCTCATTCACATATGATTTACTTTCCCGCACCGCGAAAGTATTGTGAACGCGAAAACAAAAATGAGATAACGACGGATATAACCATTTTGCAGTTCCCTGAGACGATTAAGACCATTTCCAGATGGAAGTCTGTCTGTCTGTGTGTGTGTCTGTATGTATTCTTCCACGATAGCGCCCAAACGCTTTAACCAATTGAGCTAAATTTTGGTATATTAGTTTGAGGCAGTTCTAGGATGAAGCCATTAGATTTTGGTTGAAATCGCTTAAGCCCTGAGACAGGGATGGACACAACCGCTATATATATCAGTAGGGGTCGAGTGATACATCGTTTTACAGCATTTTTTATCTGCTTTACAGCGATAGGTCACTTTTGATATTTGCCCCCATAATTCTCGAGAAAATTGCGTTTAAAATTTGATATGTTAAGTAGTTGGAATCTATATTCTTATAGAAAATGATATGTACTTGAGTACTTTATAACACATCGATAGAGAGTTCACTTCGCATGGTTATATATGTTACCGTGAAAGTCCGAAATCTAGTGAATGTCGAGATACGCCGGTGAATGTCTACATTCACCGAGTTACTTGGCGTTTGTCCGAAATATTGATCAAATATCATTATTTCTCACTTACACCGTCGAATGTCAACATTCACCATGCACTCATGGTGAATGTTGAAAAGAAACATTGTTTTATTGATTGAGAACAACAATAAAGTTCTTTTTATTATTTATTTCATGTTAAAACATGTGAAAACTTGTCCAGTAAACATAAGGACATTGTTGAACTTAATACAAACTAACAAATTGAAATGAGAAATAAAAGACATATTTTTACTGAAAAGTAAACAACAAAGAAAATGTATGACGAACTTCTTATTTATTGCAACAACTCAAACTACCGTGACACTTGGAATTGCACAAAAGCCTCTTGCTCTTACAGCTACATTTAGCCGTGGGACACTTCTTTTTGCAGTTACAACGTGTATAGCCTTGCCCTCCACTTTTTGAATTAGCAGAAGCTGCTTCTCTTAGCGACATTTCTGTGGTTGAGACTTCATCCATGGAAATTAACTTTTCCTTACAAATTGTGAATTGATTACGGGTGAAAAGCTGCTTCAAGGTACCACTTTTGTGTGCTAATCTATAAAAGTCTGAGTTTATACCAACAACAGTCGCTAGTACATTCCGGGGGTCTGTACGACCACGGTCGACGTCAGGAACTTTGATTCTTACGGTATCACCAATTTGGTCCGGAGGAAATTTAGTTTTTGAGGTTCGCAGCATTTTTGTTGCTTGAAGTTGGATATTCTCTCTTGCGGCTATTATTTTTAAATGAATAATCTCGTGTTGTTCAGTCAGCAGTTTAGAAGAAGGCGAGCTGGGTTGCAGATTAGTAAGTGCTTGAGAGGAAGACGTGCTGGGTTGGGAATAGGTCAATACTTGAGAAGAAGACGTGCCAGGTTGCGGATCAATCAGTACTGGAGATGAAGGATTCGGATTATTATTTTGATTATCAATATGGTCCTCAACCAAATTTTCTTCACAGCTATTAACGTAAGCTTCTAGCTCTTCTTCGGTTTCAATATCTGCAATTTCCCCGTGAGGAAGAGATGACGATGCTATTCCTCTTTTTGGTTTAACGCCACACAGAGCTTCATATGGACTCTGGCGTATTCCTTCATGATAAGTTGTGTTTTTGGCAAACTGGACAAACGACAACCCTTGTGACCATTTTTTTGAATCATTATCGTGCATGCACGCAGTTAACATATTCTGTATGTCCTGATTGGCCTGTTCGACTGAGCCTTGCGTTTGGCTATGACGAGGCTTTCCGTGCACTATCTTAACATCTTTCCACATAGCGCACAATTCAGATATAACTCGGTTACTGAACTCTCTTCCATTATCCGAATGCAATATGGCCGGAGCACCAAATATTAAAAAAATTTCAAGAAGGTGATATGCCACTTCTTCCGCTCTCTTGGTCTTTAATGGTCGTAACTGGAGAAAGTTTCTTAAATGATCTTGGTATATTATTATAAATTTATAATCGCCATCGCTGTGTGACTGCAAGTCTATCAAATCGACTTGACATCTTGAGTTTAATCCGGAACTAACCATCGGTTTTACAACAATACCTTTTTTGGGCGCACTCTGTTGCATTTGGCATTGTTTACACAAGTTTAAATACAACATTACGACTTCATAAGTAATATTTTTGTATTTAATTTGCAATTCTTTAAGCATCCGTGTTCTTCCTCCATGGCCTGCTCTTATGTGAGTTTCGGAAAAAATGTCGAACAATTCCTCATTTGTAACATAATACTGAATATTCGTTACTCTTGGTTTCAATGGCACAATTAACTTTTCTTCATCACTAACTTTTAAAATGTCAAAACGCTTCAAACGTCGATAGTCCAAAGGTGTACTGCACTTATTTTTAGCCGAACTTACTTCTGAAACAATTTTCGAGTATTTCTCTCGAGAAAAATAAAAACAATTGTCTTCTCGTTTGCTTCCAATTAGGGCTTGTAACTTAAAAAACTTAAAAACTGGTCACTACTCACTGCGGTAGCCATTAAAGATAGCACAGATTATGAAAACGTTTATTTAAATTCAATAAAGTAGTAAGATTGCACGCACTCTATCAAACTAAGCGTAAGACTGACGACAATCGACAATCTCACACTGTCCAGAGACCGCAGAAAAAGCGAGTTATAACTTGTCGTTTCCCACTTCGACCGAAGCTCATTGGTGTTTGTCGACATATACCGGTGAAGGACCGAAACGATGCTGAAATTAATAAATATTCGGTCTTTCAGCATCTCATTTGGTGTTTGTCGACATTAACCGGTGAATGTCGACATTCACTAATTTCGGACGTTCACAGTAACATACATATATATTATTATTATACCATATTGTTTATATATGTATGCCGGGTGTCCCACCGGGAAGGGATTCGAACGATTATGGAGAAACTAGACTGTGGAACAATCTGAAAATCTGGTGTAGTACTTAGGTCGACGGAACCAACTCGACTAAAATATTTTCAAGAACCTAGCACTTTCGGTTATGCCGGAAATTGGTGTCAACTTCCTTATTTCAAATACGACCCTATATAAATTTTATTCTTTTTGGATTCTCCTTGTAATTCGAAACATATTTCATGCATAATATGTTATACCTATCGCCAGCCGTTTTCGAAATATTTGAAATTTTATGTCAAAAATGACGTTTTCAGAATAAAGAATAATGACAATTTCCTAGTATATGGAAGATTTAATAATTTAATTTGTTAGAATATCCTAGGAGATATAGATCTACTTTAGGCGCCTACGTATATTTTTTTAGTAAATATTAACACAGGGTATTTGAAAAAAGGGTAAAAAATCAAATTGAAAAAAGTGTCAAAAATTTTAAATTTTTAAATGGCAATATTTTTTTTATTTTTTTGCATCAAAAATAAGGGCAAGTTTATGAAAGGATGTCTGTCCCAAAAACGGATAGTTTTCAAAATATTGGCAATTTTACACTTTTCTATTACAATAGTGATATAATATGAATTTGAAATTTAATTGATTTTAGTTGGCCATGATGGCTGTAAATAGCAAATAAATATGACACTTGACAAAAATAATCAACAATTATGACAAATTGTAGATATTAATTAGTAGTAATAATCATGGCGGGCGTATAAATTATACTAACGAATAATATCTAAATTTGTTTATTATTTATGGATAACACACAGACTGATGTCACAAACGTGGGATACATTTGCTGCCAGGTACCCAGAAAAACACAGGCAATCACCAAAAGTTGTTAAATGGATAATAGATAATTTCAAAAATTTCGGGCCCGTAAAGACAAAAATAAAACGAAGGAAACCTATTTGTGACGATGAAGCTGTAGAAATAGCTATACTGGGGTACTTCACGGCATATCCTACAATATCTCTGAGAAAATTTGCAGTGGAGTCTGGATTTTCTAAAAGCGATCGATTATTATATCTAAGGGACGATGAAAAATGAAGTGCAAAGCAGGCATTAGACCACTAAAGAGGACTGTATGCAAATAGTTCGGAATGCATTTGCCAATTTGAGTCAATTAATTTTGAGATATGAAAAGTGTTTAGAAGTTCAAGGTCAAAATTTTGAACATTTGTTAAAGTAATTTTTTTATAAGTTGACCTTAGATAAGTTTGTATCATACGTTCACGTTATGAGTTCATCAAATTCTTCAGACATGAAACTTTCGAAATTATGTATTATTAGTTTAACAACTTTTGGTGATGGTTTATGTTTTTCTGGGTATTTGGTAGCAAATGTTATCACACGTTCTTGTTATCTGTCACATTATCGATATATAATAAACAAATTTAGATAGTATGCGTTAGTATAATTTATACGCCCGCCATGACTATTACTATTAATTAATATCTACAAATTGTTATAATTGTTGATTATTTTTGTCAAGTGTCATATTTATTTGCTATCTAAAGCCATCATGGCCAACTAAAATCAATTAAATTTTAAATTCATATCACTATTGTAATAGAAAAATGTAAAATTCAGAATATTTTGAAAACTATCAGTTTTTGGGATAGACATCCTTTCATAAACTTGCCCTTATTTTTGATGCAAAAAAATAAAAAAAATATAAACTTGCCATTTAAAAATTTTGAATTTTGACACTTTTATCAATTTGGGTTTTTACGCTTTTTTTCAAATACCCTGTATTATTATTTACTAAAAACGTATACGTAGGTGCCTAAAGTAGGTCTATATCTCCTAGGATATTCTAACAAATTAAGTTATTAAAGCATATAATATCCATATAATAAAAAATTGTTATTATTCTTTATTCTGAAAACGTCATTTTTGACATAAAATTGCAAAAATTTCGAAAACGGCTGGTGATAGGTACAACATAGTATGCATGAAATATGTTTGGAATTACAAGGTGAATCCAAAAAAAAAATATCATTTATATAGGGTCGTATTTGAAATAAGGAAGTTGACACCCATTTCCGGTGTAACCGGAAGTGCACGATTCTTGAAAACATTTTAGCCGATTTGGTCCCGTCGACCTAAGTATTACATAAGATTTTCAGATTGTTCCACCGTGTAGTTTCTCCATAATCGATCGAATCCCTTCCCGGTAGGACACCCGGTATAGTTAAGTGTCTTTGATGTATTATGTTTGATAAGGTTTGAATTTACTTCGCATGCGGAAGGTTATGGGTTCGAATCTCAGCTTATTTATTTAATTTTTGAGAAAAGTAGTTAATTTGTTACGTTAGTTTATTGGAAATAATGAAATTCTGTTTCGTTACGCAAGTCATAGATTTTTGATTATATTAGGTATATCATGTCGGGAAAGTTTTGGAGCGACACAACCGATTTTTTATGTTGTGTCGCTCGCTACCTGTACACACTAATACAGTTTTGGCGGGTAATTTTAACGAACGACCTACATATAGGACGACAGGCATATCTGGGGATATTTCAAAAGCGCTACTGATTTTCATCTATATCAATAAGAACATTTCCTTTCAAGCATTTTTGATCATTTGCATTATAAAATAAATGGAATTAAGGAATTAAGTGCTTTCATTTCCAAAGACGACGAGAGAGAAATGTATGAAAATTTAAACAAGTCATTAAAAATTGCTTAAAGCAGTTGGCAAATATATATAAAAGGGAAAATAAATAAAACGAACGAAAAGTTCATCATCATAGTGCTCAAAATATAAATACCTAAGAAGGGCATTTTGACATAGCAAAAACAATGGTATAATGTATAAGTAATCCATCAAATATAATATACGATGCCTTGACAATCTAAGAAATAATAAATCTCGAGTTTCAGTCTCGTTTTAAAATGATAATAAAGAGGAGAGGAGAAAAATAGTGGTAGGGCATAAATATTTTCTTCAAGATGAATTAGAGCAATCATTTTGATTGAATTAAAATCGATCTAACGAATTTCAAAAGGCGCTTCAGAAAATAAATAATTTCAAGCTAATTATAAACTACATGAGTTCTATGGTAGGAGGGTCGTTAAATGTGATAAGAAGACTACAAAAGCCAATTGTTTTTAGATGTTTTTTAATTTTTCGCATAATCTACTTTTAGCTCAATAGATCTTTCCAATCCTTTTTCCAACTTTTGAAGCCACATAAAAAGTAAGATTTCGGAGGGTACGCAGCTGATGTTTTCTAATATGTCATGTCCTTAAGTTTGGAAATATATTATTATAAATTATGATATGATATGCAGGAGTGAAAGATCAGGAGATGAAATTAAGACTGCTGCACTCCTATCTTCACAGTTCGTAGAATGAATAAAAGTCATATAGATGCCATATATGTTTCGGAATAAATTGCCATCACTAGTGGCTTATATTACAAACATCTTTCAGTTAAATGCAATTGTAAAATATTTTACAAAAAAAAATATTGAGTACTTTAAGGCAAGAGTTTACGAATAACTGTCGAAAAAGTGGAATCGTTTTTTCGGTGTTTTTTTGCTCCCTATTAGCCCGCCAAACACTTGCATAAGAATGACAGGATTGGACATAATTTGTTACATTCATCATTTTAATGGCCGTCTACATTTCGGTCAAACTTATCTATCACATAGGGTGTGTATCTCTGCCAAACTTGATCGTCAACTAAAGGTTTCCTGTCTTCTGCTTTCTCTTGAAGTAACTCCTGCTTATAAATATCTAAGAATTTTGGCTAGATGCTTACATTCGTAACATTAATATGTAATTTGCTCACACAATGGATCACGTACCTTTCTTACTGTACATATATCACATGATTGGATTTGCATCACATTTGGAATAGATTACAATGTTGCGTTTGTGAATGAGATGCAGCGTTGCATTCTTCCACCGAATTATGTACTGATATCGTTAGATACAGTTCCTTGTTCACGAACATTATGATATAATTCTATATTCCGTTGATGCACATTGGTTGAAGATCTCTGAATGTACTGCTTTCTCTAAACAAATCTTTCACGAACTCGTGTCTGTCATTTATGACAATTGTTATTTCTCTTTTAACACAAAATGTTTCAAACAAATTTTTGGTACCCTAATGGAATTCCATATTAGTTCTATTTTAGCGTAGATTGTTATGAATTTTTTGCTAGACGGAATCGTTCATACACTGCCTTATGAAATATTATATATATTATATAATATCATCAGTTCCAAAAGATAAGGTTAATGTAAGGTTAGAATTATTTATTTCAGTTAAGAATCATATTCAGTTCACAGTAGAAACTGATAATAGTCTGCCAATTTTGGACACCCTGGTTGGAAACTGCCCCATCCTCAAAAAATTAGAAACTACCGGCCTATTGCTATACAATTGAATTTTGAGATCGTATTACATGAAATTTTGTTTAATCATGTCAAGCTGCTTATCGCGTCTCTTCAGCAAGGATTGTTTCCTGGACGATCCACTGCTACTAATTTCGTAATTTTCATCCAGTTTTTATCGGAAAGCTTGGATAGGGAGGTCAAGTACGTTATTAATACGGGTTTTACCAACGCCTTTAATATAAGCTTAGAAATTTGTTTATCTGTGAATCTTTTAATATTTCTGTTTACTTATCTCCATGAACGCAACTTGTATGTGCAGTACCATGGTTTAAAGTCTGGTATTATATGCAACATCTGGAGTGCTGGAGGGTTCTGTGTTGGGTCTCCTCTTATTTATGTGTTTTATTAATGACATTTTTAATGGCGTGAAATATCGCTCCTTACTCTTGGCTGACGATTTTAAGGTTTATTCACTGATCCCCTCAACTTTTGACGGTCTTCACTTGCAGAATGATTTGAATGTCCTGCTTGACTGGTGCAGCCAAACCAAGCTTGATCTTAATTTGGATAAGTGTTGAGGTCTGTAACTTTTACTCGTAAAATGAATCCAATAAGATTTGTGTATAGCATTGACTCTGTTCCTTAAATATGTTCGGTGAGTTTAAGGATTTGGGGATGCTAAACTTAGTTTTGGGGGGCATGTGGTTGATGTGGTTTCGTCTTCCTATCAGAGTCTCGGTTTTGTTATGCGAACGACAAAGCAACACTCTTATTTTATTGTATAATTCCTTTGTTCGCTCGGACTTGGAATATACGTCTGTTGTGTGGAGTCCTGGTTATGAGTTGCACTCGAATAGCTTAGAGAGGATTCAGCGAAGTCTTGCTAAATATTTGTGGTTTAAGTGTTCCTATTCAAGATCGTGAACGGCATCATTGACTTTAGTGATACCTTTTAAAACTCCAAATACGAGAAGGCGTAATTATGGTTCTAGTTTTTTACTTACCAACCGCACGAATCAGCTTGTTGCTGTTTTCGCCAGTGTCTGAGATGTGTTCTGTTTGTGACTCACTGAGTAACGATATTGATTTGTTTTTTAATACTACTTCCTATATGAAATGAAAAAAGTGTATTTTAGATAAGTAAGAATATTTGTTGTTTAAAGCATTCGAACGTCGATGTTATGATTATCGAAGGCTGTCGTCCTCAGTCGCCCAAAAGATGCGCTTGCCCATCTTATACGATGCTGAATTTCATCATCCACATTTGCGTTTGCCGCGAGAATTCTTCGGAGGGAAGAGAAACTCTCGATGTTCTGAAGTCTGTCTCCGTTAACTCGAATATGTGGTGGGACAGCCACAGTCTTTGTAGACGTAGAGAATCTGTATTTTCTTTATTACATGCTGCTCCACAAAATCCAAATATATAATTTTCAATCTTCCTTACATTAGGATATAATCACCAGACATGTTTCGGAACAACAATTGCTCCATCATCAGTGGTATTTAACAAATCTTAGAAGTTTAAATGATCAAAACGCATACATTTTTTTTTATTATGCAAAAAAAAATGAAATGAAACCATACAATGCAAATTACAACCAATCTTAATCAAACTTAATAATTGGTACAGAAACCAACAGAAGAATTATTTTAACATTTTATGGAAAAAGTTTTATAATTTACTTAATATGTTATTATGAATAAAAATAGGTTAGTTAAGGTATTTTGAAAAATACATAGTTATATGTTTATTTGAGTTTTTCTTTTTAAATATCATGATCTTTAAAATATAGAGAGCTGTTTAAGCAATTTTGGTTAAGAAACTAATGAACCCGCTCCTCGTTGATGATGGATTACTTCAGAAAATATTTTCTTTATATTTAGTTCAAGCTCGCTGTATGCGCTGTTAAATGCATTTAGTATATGATATTGTAGATCCTCTTCTGTGTCAGCTAGGACAACGTTGTTATCCGCGTATTGAAGCTCAATGACTGATGTGGATACGATCTTCGTCCTAGCGTGCAGTCTACGATGGTTGAAGAGGCCGCCGCCATCAAATTTGTAGACGATATCTATTCCCCCCGGTAGTTCATTCTTAACAAGTTGAATGACCATTCCCAGAAACATCGAAAACAAAATCGGTGCAATGGCACAACCCTGCTTTACGCCAGTTGATGTTGGAAAGGTTTCTCCCGGTCCGCTGCTGTTGAGAACTGCTGCTTTCATATTATTCTATATGTATTGTATTCATGTACGTATTGAATCGAAGTATCCGGATGAATTTCTAGGCACATCCGTTGAGCTTTAATATCCTCTACAGAGCCTCGTGGTTAACAGAGTCGAACGCCTTGACAAGATCTATAAAACCCATGTATAGAGGACAATTTTGTTCCTGTGACTTTTCCTGTATTTGCCTGGCACTGAATATCATGTCGGCTGTACCCCCTGTTGGGTCTAAAACCACATTGTGTTTCCGGCAAGCACTCTTCCGAGAGTGGGAGAAGAGGATTGGACAAAATTCTTGCAAGAACCTTTCCGGCGATGGAGAGGATTGAGATACCATGGTAGTTTCCACATACGAACCTATTAGGTCGTTTTAGTTGCAAATCGGATAACATGGATACGGGGTTGATTGTCGTTTTTTCCTTTCCCAAACGAAAGTATAGCCCGCACCATGTTCTGTCAATTGACCTTCACCTGTTCTTCTGGTTTCACTTAATGCAACAATGTCAATACTGAATCGTTTTAGTTCACGGGCTATAATTGCCGTACGTCATTCTGATCTATTACTGGTGTTAGTATCCATAAGTGTGCGGACGTTCAATGTCGCGAAGTTCAAATGTTTAACTTTATTATTATTATTCATATTAAGACCGCAAATGGTGCACCCTCTGTACGCGGTTATCCAGACAGGCGGACGGGAGGACTGATTATGTTTAGGGCACGTTTTATAGCCCCCTCCCCATGCGGGGTGAGCAGAGTGGACCCTAAATGGACTGCCTAGTCACAAGTGCTTCGAGATCACACAATTCTGCTTCCGTCGCGTCCTCCGTTGGAATACGCCTGCGCGTGATATTTTTTAACGTGGTAATGCTGCTGCGCATCAGCAATCACACGAACCTGAAGTCCGACCTAATGACATAGTGACTACGACGATTGGAGAGTCCAGCACTGCTCCAATCTGCTGCTGGGGTGTATTGGATGTGTGATGGTGCGATCCTAGACGACACTTAAGGGTATGCGATGGAGGCCCCCGGTATGACGTATAATGAGATCAAAGTCGTCCATTTAGTTATCGCGCTGTTGTGGCTACAGGCAGTACGGCTCGCCGAGAGTGTCGTAGCAGAGAAGTGGCCTGCCTCTGTTTGTTCTAGTATTCCGATTCCCAATATCTTTACTTATTGCGCGATTAAAGTGTTTTTGAATAGTCCTTTGATCAGTACGAATATATAGTTAACCCTTTATCAGTTCACACTCTACCAAACTATATGCCAATTGATGGACCCTGTATCCATATGGCTACAAAGTATTCTAATTCATTGTTTCTATTTTGAATACTTTAGTACAGGAACTGCATAAAGATAATCCCTATAAGTGTACGAATTTTAAATAACTGGTTTCCAGAACTGTCGATTGGAATAAGTGCTTCAATTAAATTGCCTGTCAGGTCGCCCAATGTATCGCCGTAGGTATAGCTCAGTGTAGGACATAACACCTCATATAAAATTTTCGAATTAAATTTGAACAAAACTTACTCCTTCTTTTTTTATAAATTAATCTCAAATAAACTAACAAATATTGAAACCCAAGTAATTGTAGTCGCTTTGACTTCTAATAACTAAGATTCAATTGTCTGGTTTTTGACTACGAAAACTCAGGGTTGGTGTTTGCATTAACTGTTAAAATAAAATCCTATAAACAGGATATCATTAGAAAAATAATGTTGTACCTTTCGAAATGTTTCACTTAACCCCTTGCAAGCAACTGTATAGTTTGAACCTTCTATTGAATTTTTCCACTTATTAAATTCAGGGATTCCATTGTATAACTTAAATTTAAGGAAATGCCAAAATTGAGCTGTGTACGCAATTTGTAATTTTTCTTATGGTGAGAATCTAAAATCATTAATTCATGTGAATTGCGCGAGATCCAATTGAG
Organism: Apoderus coryli; assembly: GCA_911728435.2. Classification (NCBI taxonomy): domain Eukaryota; kingdom Metazoa; phylum Arthropoda; class Insecta; order Coleoptera; family Attelabidae; genus Apoderus; species Apoderus coryli. The sequence goes on along the minus strand of OU452198.1, from coordinate 28,993,473 downwards.
TGGCGAATAATAAAAAAGAGTAGAAGCATGAGGAAAGGAGCCAATTCCCTTTGATTTTTTTGACAAAAAATATTTTGTAAAACAGAAAGTAGAGAGTAGAGAAATTTTAAACGTTAGAACTGACCAGCTAAGGATTTACATTATACATCTGTATCTTTCATCTCGTGAATGTTAACATCATTGATTATGTATTTATACACAACACTTTAAAAAGAAAAGAAAAGAAAGTTTGAAAAAGAGGAAACTAAACCTCGAAACGTTGCTGACTTTGACATAAAGTGTTGTAACTTTATTTCGTCCTTTTACCCACGAGCTGCACACTAAAAAAAGTAGATGATAGGTTTTTAGTCTCAAATCTCTCGTTAACACATCTCAGACTTACAGCGTTTATTATCTACGTACCTACCAACTCAGACAAGTGGCTGGTCTCGACCATCGGCGGAATGAACTCCTGGGTCCACAACTCTGAATGTAGAGAGTACCTATATGCCCTCTGTGATGGCAACGGCCCAAGTAGCGCTAGTCTCAGATCCTAGGGTCGTTATTCACCTCAGACACCTCAAGCGACTGCACAGCTACATGACCAGCCGGTTACACTGCACATGGCATCGTTTCAGGGTGCTCTGATTCCGACACCTAAAGTCACTTGCCACGATTCATGCTTCATTTCAAGGGATATGCACATGGATGCATTTACGCAACTCCCACTGTGACCCAGGCAGCTCCTACTAAACGAACAGTTTCCCGCTGCAATACCAACCTTGAAAATTGTACCTGTTGGCAGGAACAAGTCAGATTCTTGAGGTTAATCGATCGACTTCTTAATAATAATTCCAAGACAAAATAATTTCGCTTTTCTCAAAATCAGTATAACGCTAGTTTTTCACATCCAACGACAAATGGCTTATAAAGCTATAGCTGGAAATTTATTGCTTGTAATACGTAGCTCCTACGATGTATGAATATAAGCTTCCACACCAAACATTTTAAGATTACTTATTGCGAGTTTGCTACCATAAAACATTTCATATGGCATATGGGTTTGAAAGGAGTGTGTCGTATATAGTGCATGTAAATTTGTTTTTGTAATTTTCTTACAGTTCTGTTTACTCTTACATTTGTTTCATAAAAAGTAGATATAGAATTTTGAATTTCAAATCCTTTGTTTTACAAATGTTTATAATTCTTGGTTGGTGTATGCGCAACAATTATTTTATTTGTCAAATTCAAACAGTTTGATGTTAAAACCGCTTTTTTATATGGGTTTTAAATGAAGAGATTTATATGAAACAGGCAGAAGGATTTAAAAATAGTACTCATCAAGCCTGCAAGTTAAATAAGAGTTTATATGGCTTAAAACAAGCTCCAAAATGTTGGAATCAGCGTTTAATTGATTGTTTGTCTAACCTGTTTTAAAGTTAAATTCTGACATTTAAATTTAGAAGAGATAGATGTTCATGAACTTAAAGTTAATTTCCAATTTCCCTTATAAAAGAATTCAAGAAGACTGTTTTTACTTATTGGTTGTTGTTATGTTCATCATTACTTTTCGTATCTTATATATATTTGTGAAATACGTGGCAACGCCGCATTTAAGCATTGCGCCAAATATCAAAAAGTCATATTCATCACTTGTACAAAAACTATCAAACAATGCACATCCTGCAGTACACATTTAGTTGTTATATCGCAAATAAAATAATTAAAACAAGTCAAGAAGTGATTTTAATCAAATACATACAGTCCAATAATTACGTCGAAACAAAACATTGGTCCTTCGAGCCGGATATTTAGTGAGAAATGCAGTAATAACAAACAAGAGTCAACGGCTATCGGCCATATTACACATACACAATATATTCAGCATCAACAACACGAGTAAGAGTGAGATAACAAAATACGAAGTACGCATTAGAGTGGGACAGAGACAGTCACGGGAGAGAAAACAGAGCAAAGAGAACGCGCTGAAAACCAAGGCCTACTATACTACCAATATACAAACCTGAGCACGGAAAAGGACATTTCAAATCTAGAGGCTTGCACCCAATATAAGCGGCAGCAGAAAACGAGTAAACTGAGTGAGTTCTTTCCATATTACCTACCTTTTGATACATTTCTGAGTTATAACTGTTTTTAATTGCCTAGAGTATAGTCACAATTTCTTAATACAATGTCTGAGACTGAGGTAAATACTAATATTGCAAAACAAAACGTAAAAATACTAATACTTTCTAATAAACTGAGGAGATTTCAAGAGCATTTTAATTCGATAGTAGATCAAACCGTGTACCCTAATACTTTAACCGAGTTAGAGGCTAGACTTAAAAATATTGAGCCTTTGTTAAATGATTTTAAGATAATACAAACTGAATTAGAGGAGTTAAATCCTTTAGAATTAACCAGTGATTCTAGGAAAAACTTTGAGGAAGCTTATTGCTTAAGCATAGGTCATGCGCGCAATTTCATAGCGACCATAAATACGGTTCCAGCCGTGTCACTGATAACAGGTGTTACTTCCACTTCTAGCACAAACGATCTATTCTATGTCAAGTTGGCTACAATTAGTTTATCTACCTTTTCGGGTCGCTATGAGGAATGGCCTGGGTTCCAGGACACTTTTTTGGCTCTTATTCATAATAATCCGTCATTACCGGACATACAAAAGTTTTATTATCTAAGAAGCTCGATTAAAGATGAGGCAGCTCGTGTCATTGAAAACTTGGGCGTGTGTGGGGATAACTATGTGGTTGCATGGGATCTTTTGAGAGAGCGTTATGAAAATAAAAAGCTAGTTATACATAATCATGTGTCAGCTCTCTTTGACATTTCTCCCGTCACCAAGGAATCTTATCACAGTTTACGTCAGATACTGAATACTATTCTTAAACATCTGAGAGCTCTCGATAGCTTAGGACGACCAGTTTCGCAATGGGACACGCTACTAGTTCACATGGTAACAACAAAGCTTGACGTTGTTACTAGACGAGAATGGCAAACTGAAAATTCTAATTCTGAGTTACCTACGTGGAGTAAGCTTGAGAAATTTCTTAAACGGAGGTGTGAAATCCTAGAAACATTAAACTAAAACAAAGGGTTGAACGTTCCTAGCACTAACACTAATAAAACAAAAAACTATACAATGGCTTGTCATTCGTCGTCTGGTAATAACTCGGCAAGATATAAGTGTGTTTCTTGTAAAGGTTCACATAGTATAAACAATTGCGAGGCCTTTTCTAATCTGTCGATTGACAAACGAATTTTTGATGTGAAAAATCTACACTTATGCTTTAACTGTTTGAGAAAAAATCATTCTGCTCACGAGTGCAAGCTTATGCCGCAAATGCAACAAAAAGTACCACACATTGCTGCATTTGTTAAATAACAAATCAGACGAGAATAATGATAGGAATAGGGTTGCGGAACTACCTCGGGAAGTACCAAGGTCTGAAAGTGGGACAATTTATGTCACGCAATCGTATCATTCCTTTCACATTCCATCACATCACACTCCAAATCAAACACTTCTCTCCACAGCTTGCGTGAAAATCTTTAATAAATACAACAAACCAATTATTTGCAGAGTATTGCTTGATAGTGCTTCCCAGAGCAATTTAACATTTTGCTGTTCTGAGGTAAAGTCCCTTGAAAACCAAGTTACTAAATTCTGGGCTCTCGATGAGTGTTCAAATCTAAAAACCCTTTCGCAAGAGAATAGGCTTGTCGAGGACCACTTCTTAAATACATTTACACGTGATGCGGATGGTAAATTTGTCGTGGCAATTCCTAAAAATGAAAAATTGCCTAACTTGGGCGAGAGTCGAAGTATTGCACTAAAGATATTCTACAACATAGAGAAAAAGTTGGCCACAGTTGAGTATTTACGTTCTGAGTAGGTACGTTTCATGGAGGAATATATACGTTTAACTCATATGAGAAAAATTGTCGAGGTATCTGAGTCTGAGCCTAATTTCTATCTTCCTCATCATGCGGTCCATAAGCAATCTAGTAGCACTACCAAAATCCGTGTGGTTTTTGACGCATCCTGCATATCAAGTAGCGGTCTTTCGCTGAATGATGTCCAAAGGGTGGGTCCCATACTACAGGATATTCTAAGATTTCGTTCTTACGTCTATGTGGTGACAGCCGACATAGAGACAATGTACCGTTGCGTAAGTTTGCATGAACCCCACAAAAAGCTACATCGTTTGTTTTGGAGATCGGACCCTAGTGACCCTGTCGAGTGTTTCGAATTGCAAAGAGTGAGCTATGGAACGGCATCGGCAAGTTATCTGGCCATACGTTCTCTAATACAGCTTGGAATTGAGTCTGAAGCAATTTACCCAGCAGCGTCTACCATTATCAAGCAAGACTTCTACGTGGACGACATGTTAAGCGGTCACAACTGCCTCGACTCTATTAAAAATATTCCTTGCAAGTGTCTAAAATTTTGGCCCAAGGGGGTTTCCCTCTTCGCAAATGGCTTTCCAACGAGTCAAGTATTCTAGAATGCATCAAGGCGGAAAAATCCAATGATGATAATTTGTATATTTCTGGCGATCATGAGATCAAGACCCTAGGCGTGGTCTGGAACTCTAAACAAGACATTTTCAAATTTTCGGTAAAGAATTTCGAAGATCAAAAATCTATCACAAAGCGGACAATACTGTCAGTAACGGCACAAATTTTTGATCCCCACCATTTGGCCTAACCACCATTCCCTAACCAAACTCATATTTCGTCACGAGCATGAAGTTTTGTGGTCAACAGCAATTGCTTTGTCCCATACGTGGGCGTTATTGGCCTCTTAGTGGCAGGAGAATGGCAAGGATTGCTGCACATAAATGTGTGACTTATTACAGAGTCAAGCCTAGGGACAGTAGCTTTGTAATGGGATCACTACCTGCTGAACGGGTTACTCCCTCATACCAATTCGAATGTAATGCAGTTGACTACTGCGTCCCATTTTGGATCCGAGAAAAGAAATGCATCTGGAAACTACAAGCGATTTAACGACCGAGAACTTTATAGCTACGCTCCGGCGTTTTACTTCTAGACGCGGGAAACCCACACGCATTTTCAGCGACAATGGCAAAACGTTCGTTGGTGCTAAAAATGAGCTTCAGAAGCTCATAGCATTCCTTGAGAATCAACAAAACTTAAAAAGTATAAAGGATACCTTGGCAACCTTTGGCATTGAATGGAAATTCATACCACCGGGTTCACCCAATTTTGGAGGCCTCTGGGAGGCCGGCGTTAAAAGCGCGAAGGATCACCTCAAAAAGATTATTGGAAACTCGAATCTTACTCTGGAAGCATTTATTACAGTTTTAAGTCAGGTGAAATCAATCCTAAATTCACGACCAATCTACCCCCTGTCAAACGACCCCAATTATTTGACACCGCTCACTCCAGCGCATTTTTTAATTGGAAGAAGCCTAGCATCAGCTCCTGATCCAAACCTGCAGCACATACCGGACAGCAGGATTTCACACTACCAACAACTTCAAAACCTAGTGCGTCAGTTCTGGAACCGATGGAAGTCTGAATACATATGCGAGCTACAGGCACGTACAAAGTGGAAACAGAACTTTGGCAACTTGTTAAAAGTAGACTCACTAGTGCTAATCCGTGGTGAGGACCTACCTCGACTCAAGTGGCAGCTCGGTCGAGTTATACAAACCCACCCAGGGCAAGACGGTATAATTCGTGTTGTGACTGTCAAGTGTCAGAATGGAACTTACAAAAGAGCTATTTCAAAGATATGTGTAGTGCCTATAGACTAAAAGAAAAAATTTACTATCTTAATTTTTTTATTATACATATAAATGTTTTTGAAAGCTTAATCTTTCAAAAATTGGCGGCATGTTATGTTAATCATTACTTTTCGTATCTTATATATATTTGTGAAATACGTGGCAACGCCGCATTTAAGCATTGCGCCAAATATCAAAAAGTCATATTCATCACTTGTACAAAAACTATCAAACAATGCACATCCTGCAGTACACATTTAGTTGTTATATCGCAAATAAAATAATTAAAACAAGTCAAGAAGTGATTTTAATCAAATACATACAGTCCAATAATTACGTCGAAACAAAACATTGGTCCTTCGAGCCGGATATTTAGTGAGAAATGCAGTAATAACAAACAAGAGTCAACGGCTATCGGCCATATTACACATACACAATATATTCAGCATCAACAACACGAGTAAGAGTGAGATAACAAAATACGAAGTACGCATTAGAGTGGGACAGAGACAGTCACGGGAGAGAAAACAGAGCAAAGAGAACGCGCTGAAAACCAAGGCCTACTATACTACCAATATACAAACCTGAGCACGGAAAAGGACATTTCAAATCTAGAGGCTTGCACCCAATATAAGCGGCAGCAGAAAACGAGTAAACTGAGTGAGTTCTTTCCATATTACCTACCTTTTGATACATTTCTGAGTTATAACTGTTTTTAATTGCCTAGAGTATAGTCACAATTTCTTAATACAATGTCTGAGACTGAGGTAAATACTAATATTGCAAAACAAAACGTAAAAATACTAATACTTTCTAATAAACTGAGGAGATTTCAAGAGCATTTTAATTCGATAGTAGATCAAACCGTGTACCCTAATACTTTAACCGAGTTAGAGGCTAGACTTAAAAATATTGAGCCTTTGTTAAATGATTTTAAGATAATACAAACTGAATTAGAGGAGTTAAATCCTTTAGAATTAACCAGTGATTCTAGGAAAAACTTTGAGGAAGCTTATTGCTTAAGCATAGGTCATGCGCGCAATTTCATAGCGACCATAAATACGGTTCCAGCCGTGTCACTGATAACAGGTGTTACTTCCACTTCTAGCACAAACGATCTATTCTATGTCAAGTTGGCTACAATTAGTTTATCTACCTTTTCGGGTCGCTATGAGGAATGGCCTGGGTTCCAGGACACTTTTTTGGCTCTTATTCATAATAATCCGTCATTACCGGACATACAAAAGTTTTATTATCTAAGAAGCTCGATTAAAGATGAGGCAGCTCGTGTCATTGAAAACTTGGGCGTGTGTGGGGATAACTATGTGGTTGCATGGGATCTTTTGAGAGAGCGTTATGAAAATAAAAAGCTAGTTATACATAATCATGTGTCAGCTCTCTTTGACATTTCTCCCGTCACCAAGGAATCTTATCACAGTTTACGTCAGATACTGAATACTATTCTTAAACATCTGAGAGCTCTCGATAGCTTAGGACGACCAGTTTCGCAATGGGACACGCTACTAGTTCACATGGTAACAACAAAGCTTGACGTTGTTACTAGACGAGAATGGCAAACTGAAAATTCTAATTCTGAGTTACCTACGTGGAGTAAGCTTGAGAAATTTCTTAAACGGAGGTGTGAAATCCTAGAAACATTAAACTAAAACAAAGGGTTGAACGTTCCTAGCACTAACACTAATAAAACAAAAAACTATACAATGGCTTGTCATTCGTCGTCTGGTAATAACTCGGCAAGATATAAGTGTGTTTCTTGTAAAGGTTCACATAGTATAAACAATTGCGAGGCCTTTTCTAATCTGTCGATTGACAAACGAATTTTTGATGTGAAAAATCTACACTTATGCTTTAACTGTTTGAGAAAAAATCATTCTGCTCACGAGTGCAACCTTTGGCATTGAATGGAAATTCATACCACCGGGTTCACCCAATTTTGGAGGCCTCTGGGAGGCCGGCGTTAAAAGCGCGAAGGATCACCTCAAAAAGATTATTGGAAACTCGAATCTTACTCTGGAAGCATTTATTACAGTTTTAAGTCAGGTGAAATCAATCCTAAATTCACGACCAATCTACCCCCTGTCAAACGACCCCAATTATTTGACACCGCTCACTCCAGCGCATTTTTTAATTGGAAGAAGCCTAGCATCAGCTCCTGATCCAAACCTGCAGCACATACCGGACAGCAGGATTTCACACTACCAACAACTTCAAAACCTAGTGCGTCAGTTCTGGAACCGATGGAAGTCTGAATACATATGCGAGCTACAGGCACGTACAAAGTGGAAACAGAACTTTGGCAACTTGTTAAAAGTAGACTCACTAGTGCTAATCCGTGGTGAGGACCTACCTCGACTCAAGTGGCAGCTCGGTCGAGTTATACAAACCCACCCAGGGCAAGACGGTATAATTCGTGTTGTGACTGTCAAGTGTCAGAATGGAACTTACAAAAGAGCTATTTCAAAGATATGTGTAGTGCCTATAGACTAAAAGAAAAAATTTACTATCTTAATTTTTTTATTATACATATAAATGTTTTTGAAAGCTTAATCTTTCAAAAATTGGCGGCATGTTATGTTAATCATTACTTTTCGTATCTTATATATATTTGTGAAATACGTGGCAACGCCGCATTTAAGGATTTCGCGAAATATCAAAAAGTCATATTCATTACTTGTACAAAAACTATCAAACAATGCACATCGTGCACCACACATTTAGTTGTTATATCGCAAATAAAATATGTAATTAAAACAAGTCAAGAAGTGATTTTAATCAAATATATACAGTCCAATAATTACGTCGAAACAAAACAGTTGTTTTCAGCATGGGCAGCATTGTGGTTTTAGTCCACAATGAAATGGGTAGTCTTTTGGTGTTCCTAGGGTTCTATCATGGATCCTGTTTTGTTTTTTACTATAAATAATATAATCGTGAATTTAAACTGTCGATCTCTACTTTTTTATCACGATTTAAAAATATATTTTTCATATAGTCATTAAGTGACTGCCTTGGTTTACAACTGATTATCTATAATAATAGCTAACCCACGGGTTGACACGTCAAGTTAACAAGCTTCAGTTAAATATAGAGAGGTATTTCTATAGTAGTTACAATAAAAGCCAGTGCCTACTTTATTGGAAGTGGGACACGTGCTCAAAGGTTGAGTATGGATAGTTATGATGACTAATTCAAAACCTTTATTAACATTTAATTCGATTAAAAGTAATTTTGCCACAAATACAATAATAAAATACAATTCATGCACAATTCAAATTCATGCTTAGTATATTTTCGTATATTTCACAGATTTTTCACATATTAACAATAATTGGTTGGTTCAATATGGAAAGATTGTAGATTTTCTAAAATAATTCTATAATCTCACACTATGCTTACTATACTACTACTCATTTAAGTACGACCGGAGTATTAAGAGTACTTTCTCTTTTAAAATATGCCTAAAATCGTTAGAGAGCCATGGATTTGATGGACGGGACGACTCAAACGAACAAATCTAACAGGACATCAAAGATTTTACTCAGAGATCGTGACAGAAGCGAAATAATATTATCTAGATTATCAATATGCTTCAACACAGCTGTAGGTAGGGGTGTGTATACAAAATGTGTAGCAGTATGTTTAAATTTACGAACAAGACCCTCTTTAAAAATAAAACTGCCAGTCTTATATTATCGCATATAAAAAAGCGAATTTTAAATTGAAGTAGAAAAAGGACACAAGAAAAATGTGAAAAAGAAAAATATACTTATAAGTTATATTCAAGTCAGATGGTGGAGGAACACAAATACAAACTTTCTCTCAGTGCTATAAAGGAAGTTGAAAGAAGTCTGTATTTGCGTTTGTATATTATGTAAGTCTATTATATAAAAAAGGAGTTAGGTTATGTAGCAATACTCAACGAAAAAGTTCACCAACTGTTTGCAAGCTAAAAACTTTAAAACCGAAAACCTAATAAGCAAATATTTGAAACTCTCTATGCATTGTGTAGTTTTGTGTATAGAAGAGTTCTAAAACTCAAAAGCAAAATATACTCCGATTCAGTATATTATGTGTAGTATTGTTACACAAATACCTATTAGAGAAAAACCCTGACAAAAATTCAACCTATATTTCTTGAACATCTTATTATTATTAGTATTTTGTTGAATTAATCCATTTATTGAGGAGTCAACGATGAATGTAATAGATAAAACACGTGTGAATGTAAATGATCAGTTTCGGGAGTAAACGTGTTATATTCACTACATCCTAATATTATATACAGGGTGATTCATCCTGAGTGGCCTATTCAAAGTTCTCGAGATCTACAAAAGATATTTTTGCTGAAACTTTGGGGTTCGCTAACACCGGAAAGGTTCTACATTGATGTACTATTTCCGGGTTTATATTACTTCCGGAAGTAACCACCTACTTTGTTATTTTAAATGAAAGGACCACATTTTTTATTTTTTTTTTCAGATTCCCTATAAAATTTAAAGGCTACTTTGTTAAACATTCCCTATACCAAAACCTAACAGATTTTTGCCTACAATTTTTTTTGCGAAAAAGTTGACGTTTTTCGACTTCTACAAAAAAATTAATATTTTTATGATTGTTTCTTTCAAGCAAGCAAAATTTTAGAAAACATTAGAGAGAATACTGAGTATACAAATGATATAGTCCAAGGTCGTCAGGCAGTTGCAGAACAACATCTAATTGAATTTAAACTGGAACCATGTGTTTACTAGGAAAAGTCAATTTTTTTAAATGAAATGGTATACCTATATTCGACTATGCCGTTCGATAGACAAAAAAAAAACCCTTTTAACTTCCCTATACCCAAAATATGCCATTTCTTCAATATTTTGAATTTTGTACATTTTTGTCATAATGAAATTTTCAATTTGCAGAAACTATCTAGTAGGCAAATGTCATAATCAACGTTACGTATACGGAAACGTCAAATATTGACAATTATATCATTGTTTATATTACTGCAGTTTGTTTGACATACCATGATTTCGACTGATGAGGCAAAATTTACTAGGGAAGGCATTTTTAATAGAAGAAATTTACATTTCTGGAACAATCACACGTAACCCGAGGAAAAAGGTACCAGGATAATTTTCGCTCTATTGTGTTTTGTTTATTAATGGATAGTAAATTAGAATTTTATATTTACCAAGAAAAATTAAATGGGGGAAAATATTTGAACATATTACAGAACACCGTTTTAATTTTTTGAGGAGATTTGACTCTAAACCAATATGGCAATTAGATGGAACTCCACCGCATTGTACTTACAGAAGGGAGTAATCAACTGAATATTATGTTTGAAGATCGTTGGATTCGCCGTTTGGAATTGGCCTGCTAGGTCAACCCACTTGACTCCCCATGTACTTTTTCCTGTGGGGTAGAATAAAAAATAATTTGAGAATTTGGACAACGACGACATTCGGCGAGCTACAACTCACGAGGTTAATAAAAGGGTACTAAAATGTTTAGAAGTGAACGGAAATCACTTTGAATATTACAGAACTATACGGCGAATGACTCATCAAATTGATGTTTTGGGTGCTCAAAAATGCAGTTGTTTGAGCCGATGTGTGAGAGCTCGCATTGTAGTGGTGAAGAGTGATCCGTCTTCGGCGATTGGTTTTCCTGATTTCTTGGAAGACAACTGTCAAACAAATGGTTGTGTACCACTCAGAATGGACTGTTTTGCGTTGTTCTAGTGGTACGGTTGCGACATGTCCAGTTTTTCCGAAAAAACAGGCGACCATTTGCTTGGAAGTGCTTGAATTTCAATATTACAAAACTTTTGTGTATTCTTCTAAATTTCTTTGGTTTAATCGACGGTAATTTAGAGTACCTACATAGTATTAAATGTGTTACATGTCCTACTAATAACTTGATTGTATTGTCCACAGATTTGAAATAAATTAAAAACATCTAAGCTCGAGTAATTATGTTGCATTTTCTTCAAATTCGTTAACTGGTATGTTAAACAAACTGCAGTAATACTAAAAATGATATAATTGTCAATATTTGACGTTTCTGTATACGTGACGTTGATTATGGCATTTGCCTACTAGATAGTTTCTGCAAATTGAAAATTTCATTATGACAAAAATGTACAAAATTCAAAATATTGAAGAAATGGCATATTTTGGGTATAGGGAAGTAGTATATCATTAAAAAGGTTTTTTTTTTGTCTATCGAATGGCATAGTCGACTATATACCATTCCATTTCAAAAAAATGACTTTTCCTAGTAAACACGTGGTTCAAGTTTAAATTCAAGCAAATCTTGTTCTGCAATCATTTGTATTGTATTGTATTCTTAAAATTTTGCTTGCTTGAATGAAATAATAAAAATATTGATTTTTTTGTAGAAGTCGAAAAACGTCAACTCTTTCGCAAAAGAAAATAGTAGAAAAAAATCTGCTAGATTTTGGTATAGGGAATGCTTAACAAAGTGGCCTCTAAATTTTATAGGGAATCTAAAAAAAATAAAAAATGTGGCCCTTTCATTTAGAATAACAAAGCAGGTGGTTACTTCCGGTATAACCGGAAGTAATATAAACCCAGAAATAGTACATCAAAATAGAACCTTTCCGATGTTACCGAACCCCAAAGTTTCAGCAACATATCTTTTGTAGGTGAATAGTGAATAGGCCACTCAGGATGAATCACCCTGTATATGTATTTGGTTGAATTGTACATATTGAATAATCAGCTAAAATTTTATATGAAATATATTATGAAGGAATATGTCTTATGAAAATCGATGACAGCTTACATTGGATTAGTTTGTACGTAGGATTTTTCAAACATAACCAGACTGTTGTAGTTTCCCACATGTCTGATTAGTTATTTCCCATTTATTGCCATAAAATGTAAATAACGATAACTGTTGCTTAACAGATGTTGCATGAATAAGGATTAACTATAACGACAAGAGGTCACTGGCCCTATAAAGTTCAATTATCAACCCTAGTTTTTCTGTTAAACACTATAATTTCACCAGACAGCTGTAGAAGTAAAGCCAGACATGTGATAGATTGGCCCTCCAATTTTAGAGGGTCCAAGCCCCGGACAAGCGTGCGACCTACCGAGGGGTCTGGGGGTGCGGAAAAATCAGGATTTTTCGTAGTCAGCATGTATGTACTTATTTTTTTTAAACTTTGTTTTATAAAACAAAAGAATTTTAAATAATAATGTATATAATTATGTAAGAATTGTTGTTGTAGCAAGACGTATGGCCCCAGGACAAACTTAAGATAATGAATTAACATGTAACTTTAATAGAAATGCATTCTGTACACAAAATAATACATAGACATACTATTGACACCTTAAAGAACTTACATGCATACTTTTAAACAAAATAATACATTCATTATTGAGAAAAAACATTAATAAGGCTAGTTTTTGTTTTATATTCGTCGACATTATAATCTAAAATATGATATCACCTGGGTAACGAGATGTTGTCATCAAAAATTTAAAAAGGGCCGGGAGATGCCCACATGTGCAAGCGCGCATCGACGTGATTATGATACCGCAGTATCTGGTCGCGTGGATGGTGGTTGGATGGGTGGACGGTGCTCCCGGTCGAGTCGGTAGACTTGCCTATGCCAAGTAGTTATTGACTATATAGTCGTGGGTGCTGGCATCTGGCGGTCGATGACCGTGGTTTGGATTCCACGCTAAACTGTAGGTCCAAGAATTACAAAGATGGCTGTATTATCTAAGTGTAGAGGCCAAAAATAGAGAAGGAAGTGTTGAGATCAATCTCAACACATTTAAAAATAGTAATAATTTAAAATTTTAAATTTAAATAGTTACCACAAGAAAGACTATATCTGCCCATATGCTAATATTCCTACGCGCTATAAGTGGTGCGTGCGTGGGGTTAAATATAACACCCACCCTTTTTATATAGTTTTCGTACAGTCTGGCTATAGCAGTACTTGTATATTTTACGCCATATTAAAAATTATCAATAATCTTTCAATAAAAGATACTCTCTATAAGAGTAAAATACAATACTTACCTCTCTATAAGAGTGTAATAATAAATACCATAAGTGTATACCTAATTACTATTTTAAGGTCATAATAATATAAGTTTATTTGTAAATAATAATATTAAGTGAGAAATTAGTGTAAATAAAAATTGTGAATAAATTTGTAAATAAATTAATCTAGCTGTGTATTTTTCATACAGGAAGGAAGGAAAATTTAAAAAATACACTATTATTTATATTATTATATGTAATTATAAAAAAAAATATTAATCACATTCTAACATAACCCAATTACGTAACTACTTTATTCAAAAATCAGAAATAAAAAAGTAATAAACTGTTGCCCTCGAGGCACGTATAGCTCTCCTTTAAGTGTAAAAGTAATATTTCTGTGAACTTTTTGTCATTTACCGTTTTCGTAAGACTCTTGGATACCAGCTATATTATTATATTATAAATTTATTTTTTGATTCCATATTTTGAATTATTGTGATTTTTTCCACTATTTACGAGCGCCCTTGTAAGCAAATTTTTTATGATACATTTCATAGGTTATATTCTATCAAAATTATAAATAACTAGTCGATATTTCTGCTATGTTTAGACAATATGACTTAAGTTTTTAACCTCTTTTTGAACGCCTATGTGATCTATTTTTTATGTTTGAGGTTATATTCTATTTAATAAAAAATTATTCAATATTTCGTATGTGTTTAAGAACTATAAATTTTTGAACGCTTTGTTAAATATTTTGCTTACGCTCGATGTGCTCCAAAAATTAATGAGCACCTAAAAATATCCTGACGTATTTTCTACCAAATTTGGTAAAAATCTGTTAAGTGAGTTTTGAGTTATCTTGGATACAGATATTTCTCGGACGCCTATGGTACAGATATTTTTGTTGTATATCTTTGATTTAAAGAAGTAGTCCATATTCAAGTGGAGTGAGATTTTCGATATGGGAAATAAAAGTCAATCTCCACAAATAAATTTAATAAATCCGACTAAGGGTCTTCAGTCACCATACATGTTTCGAGGCACCCGGCCTCATCATCAGTGGTGGATTTGATTTAACGAAAAGCTGGCTTATGTAATTGAACATACACGAGAAAAACACAATGTCTGAAAGCAAGACACGCCATAATGCATTCCACGATATTATACCATACAACACCATACTGAACTCATCATTTCATGAAAGAAATGATATAACACAAGAAACACAAAAACAAAACTAAGTCATATTACGATAAAATTATTGGTGATGTACCTGTTTTTTCTTTTTATTGATCATTGGTACGGTTTTGATTGTACCAGTTGCCGTTTAACAATGAAATGGTGTTAAGGCATTATCAAAATATGGACGTGCCATCTACCGTAGAAATGGTAAATATGATATCCATAATTTATTTGTGGAGATTGACTTTTATTTCCCATATCGTATATTTTTAACACCAATTCAACTACATAAATATAATAATTTTTTTTTTATTATTTTTCTACTACTTATCAACGCCTATATTATGTTAACAAGTTTTCTATGCCGCATATTGTAGGTTATCTTATATCAAAACTATAGTACTAGCCATTTTTTTTGGAGTATGTTGTATGTGTAATATATATATTTTTTCATTTTGACCTCTTTTTATACTATTAGTGAACGTCTGTGTCAATATATTCTCCCATGTGAAATTTTTTAGGTTATTTTCAATTACAACTATGAAAAATTATTCAATATTTCGGATATGTTTAAGTGACTTTTTAAAATTTTTAAACCCCTGGCCTACGCTCAGTGATTCCTAAAAAATAATCAACCACGTATTTGCTGTAAAATTACAAACAAAAATTAGTTCATAAAACTAATAGCCTCCATATATGACATGGACAGCTAAAAACAATAATTATTAATAACATGATAAACGGATCTAACTACATTGGTCAAAATTAACACTGAGCTACAGTCAACGGTAAAAGAAATAGAACTAAATTGCATTAAAATTATAAATAATATGTAATACGGCGATACTTACATATTTCTAAGTTTTAAACGCAATTTTCTCGAGAATTATAACGGCAAATAACAAAAGTAACTTATCCCTGTAAAGCAGATAAAAAATGCTTTCAAATGATCACTCGACCCCTACTGCTATTTGAAATTTGAGGGTTGTGTCCACCCCTATCACAGAGCTAAAACAATTTTAACCAAAAACTAACGGGTTCATCCTAGGAATCCCTCAAACTATACCGAATATAGCTCAATTCGTTGAAGCGTTTAGGCGCTATCGTCGAAGAATACATACAGACAGACAGACAGGCTTCCATCTGGAAATGGTCTTAATCGTCTCAAGGAACTTAAAAATGGTTATATCAAGTTATATCAGTCTTAATCTATTTTTGTTTTAGCGCGTTCACAATACTTTCCCTATGGGTCGGGAAAGTAAAATTCTATTATGTAAGATAAATCCTACACTAATACTAACCACTATAATTAGTTATATTTATTTACAATAATTATTTTAAATTAAAAAATTCAACATGATAGGATTTGTTTTTCGTGATTCCTATTTTATTCATTGTGTGTTGGAATAATGGTTAATTTGATTATTTTAATAGTAGCTATGAAATTAACCACTTTGAGAAAAAAGTTTATTAGTGTTTTTTGCACAATTGGTGTAATAAATCACGGTTTTGAAAATATTTTCATAAAATTAAAAAAAAAAACAAAAAAAAGCAAAATCATTAAAAATGTTATTTTTGATATACCCTGTATAGTAATCGTAAATTTGGTATTTGAAATTGTAGTTTCGACACAATCAGATTTTTTTATAAAGAATGACTTTTTCTTCTAAATCGACAAATAAAAAAGTTTTTCCTCTTCCAAACTCTATCCGTGGACACATCCCAGTAAACACACATACGTTTATTTAACGTTTATCATTACAAAACACTTTTTCAAAAAAATGTACATTAAATACGTACATTTTACTTTTATATGTCGCGCTTTTTCACGATACAGAACACTAATAACGACACGTTAGTTAAATGCTATATAAAAACGTGTATTGAACGTATTTATGTATATATTCAACGGTGAAATCAAACGTTATTTAAACGGTTCTAAAATACGTTAATAATACGATTACACAAACGTTAATTATTAGCTGTTAAAAAACGATAAATGCATGTATATTTAATACATGCATTTGTCGTTTTTTAAAAGCATTTTAGTAACGTTTAAATAACGTTTGATTTCACGTTATTTAATGTTGCTTTTATATATTTTTGTAACGTGAAATATACGTTGATAAAATGTATGGAATAAATCAATAAAACTACCAGATTTCCATTGTTGGGTTGGTACAAAAGTTTGATGAAAAAATAATGCCCTTTTTGTTAAATAGTTAAACCAAAAAATATAAACATTTGGGTGTTTTTGGTATTTTTAATATTAAATATTGTGGTCAAATATAACTTAACAATTATACGATACAATAATGCACGTTTCGGCCAACTATGCCGCTTTCGCCGAAACTTACGTTGTATCGAATAATTTTGTAATTTCTTTATGACAATATTTTATATAAAAATATTGAATAACAAAAAAACAAACGGATTTTTTATTTGTTTTTAATATATTTACAACCAACAATCCAAGTTTTTGGTTTAACGATTTAGGATATTGGAGACATACTTTTAGCATCGAACCTTGTCCGTTACTTTATTAGGATAAAAACACTTTTGTAAAATGTAAGATAACAAATTGTCTATAAATATGTAATTTATTCTAAACATAGGAACAATTTTGTAAATAGAAAGTTAAATTAAGCAACAAATAATTCGTTCATATATTAAGAAGAATAAAATACAGAATTATGCTTAAATTTTGACTACTTCTTAACCGCTTACGAATTTTAATTAATTTAAAAAATCAATAAATCTTAAATCTAATAAATAATAAATAATAAATTTGTTATGTCCAAGATAAGAATGGGATAGTATTGGAATCTAGGAAACGTTAGGACTTACAATGTCGGTTAAATTAGAGAAAATTTGTACAATTGAACACACCTTTTAAATGGTGTTTTCAAAAGTAAACTAACTAAATAGGTATATAAAGGATTTACTTACATAGAAAGTGTTTGTTTTACTGTTTCAACTGGGACCTACGTAGGTCAATTAAGGTTAAACCTTTATATCTTCTAGATTTTTTAAAATACATTTAGGACGTAATAGGTATTCGTTGTTATTTCAATAATTCTAGATTTATATCAAACGATTCGATGATACATTTTTTAAAAGTATTTGGATTCGTAATACCTATCAACGTTTTAAAATTTCCCACTTTAAATATTCCTCGTTTTAAGAACAAATTCACACGTTCTTCTAATTGTAGGTACATTTGGAATTGTGATATCATACTTTATAAACATTATATAAACGTTTTGAATTTTCCCATATTAAGCAATACGCATTTTTATGGCATATTTTACACGTTACCTTAACTGTAATTTTCGGATTATCATAAAATTCTTAAAAAACGTCATTTTAACGTTTTCATTGTCGCCTCTTAAAATTATGCGCTTCTAATGAACAATTTATAACGTTATTTTAGCTATAAATATGGGATTATTATAAATTACATAAAGAACGTTTTAGAAACGTTTTTATTTTTGACAATGTTGGACACGCGTTTAAAAAACACATAAAACAAACGTTTTTATTTTATGGTTTATTTATAATGCATATACAACGTTACTTACACATAATAAATGCACCTAGTTGTATTTAGATAATAAAAACACGTTCCTATAACGTTTAAACTGAACGGTGTAAAATTAAACTTAAAATAAACCGTCACTTTTCTAACGTAAGACCAATTATCAACGACTGACACGTTGAATCCACGTTTTATTTACGTTTATGTGTTTACTGGGATTGTACATACCGTGCTATGGTAAACGCACCAGTAATTGACCGTGTGCTAATCATGGACCGCTTTTGTGGTTTCCCACCGAAAACAAGCAAATTATTTAGTAAAAACTATTATATTAATATTACTATTGCCGCCTATGATGTTCCCTCTTCACTAAATAAATTTGGCTGTAAAATAATGGGCGAAACCCATTTTATTATTTAATGCTCAGTACACTTGTATTCTGCATATTATGTGCATAGCAAACATTCGTTAAATTTTAGTTAAGAAATCCGCTGAAAGACTATTGCAGTTTTTAAATAGTTTGTACTTACTAAATTGTTTATAATAGTCAAGATAAGTAAGAAATAGTTTATTATTAGGATTTCACCTTACATTTAGATTGTTTTTAATTCTGGATCCGGAAAATTGAAGGGCAATAACTACTGGTACCGATTTTTTCGTCTATGAGCTAGTCATTGACTGTTAGGTCAATAAATAGTAGAACATGGCATTTATTAGCATTAAATTAGCTTAAAAAATATCTTGTCATACTTCGCTAATCCTGGGCCCATTTTTGACTAGTCTTTAACCTATACATTATCTTCATTTTGAGTTAGATATAAACAAAGTAATTTGACGGTCAATAATTAGGACAGCTTGTAGGTCAATAATTAGTAGTTGAGTGTGGTCAAAGACTAGTTACAAATAGCCTGGTATTAAACTGTTACTTTATTAAATGAAACTTACTTTTATTGGCGATTTTCGATTATAAAAATATAATACGATGTAGAAAAAATCTAAGAAATACTACTGACTTATCTATACATTAATTTACATGCTAAAAAATTATGTTCCAAATAAATGAGTCAATTACTAAAACAAGGACGGTCAATTACTGAGTTTTTTTAGACTGCAACTAATATGGCCCCTACTAACCAACCGAAATATTCAAAGGAAACTTTAGAGAGTGAATTAAATACTATCAATAATGGTATGACTTACTACCAAGCCGCTAAATTGTTTAATGTACCAAAAACGATATTGATATATAAAAAAACTGGTAAGATCCCTTTAAACAGGAAAATGGGCCCATACACTTATTAGTCGGCCTCAGAGGAAGACATGCTGGTCAATTGAGTATTCCATATTTCTAGTAAAGGATTTCCTCCTACAAAAGAATGTTTACTGGATAGTGTTCAACAATTAGTGAAGGAATAAAAAAGACGTCCAACACCTTTTGTCAATGGTAGACCAGGGCGACGCTGGTACGACGCTTTTATGAAGAGACATCCTGGACTAAGCCACCGTGTCTTGCAAAATTTCTTAAATACCTGAGCAAGTGTTTCCGAAGTGGTTTAATGAAATTTTTACACACCTCGTTACTACTAAAACTTCACAATTATTGGATTGTCCAGATCGAATATTTAATTGCGACGAGACTGCTTTATTTCTAAGCCCTAAAGACAAAAAAGCATTGGTAAAAAAAGGAGAAAAGGCAGTCTACAGTTCTAGCAGCAGCGACGTCAAGAAATGCATTACGACGCTTTTATGTGTTCTGCAAATGGTATGCTGGATCCTCCAATAATATTACATAATTATAAAGAATACCTCAGAAAGTTGCAGCAAGCATGCCTAGTTTGTGGGGTTTAGGGTGTACAGACTCAGGATGGATGGATGGAAACACAATTAAGAGAATGACCAATAAGGAACATGTCATTATAAATGGGTTTCAAACATGTGTCTTTTATAATTTTTTGATTAAAAGTCGCCATCTTTAAACAATAAGTATTTAATCAAAACAAAATTACCAAAGAATGTCTTGTTTGCAGTCCAGATCAAAAATCAGTGGAAAAAAGAACTCAAGGTCGTAAAGAAAAAATACCAAGTGTTGCATCCTCTGCAGAATGGCAGTCATACCCAGCTCATTTACGTTTTAAAATTAAAACGATGGAAAGAAGTGGTTTGAATTGGAAATGGCCTGCCCGAGAAGATATTTTGGGGTACAAACCTGATGATGTGCTAGAATTATCGAAGCTCCAATATCAGTAACCAAACGAGGGTTTTACTATTTTAAAGAAACGACAACCTACTATACATAATTAATTATTATGACAAGCTGTTATATAAAGTTTTGTTTGTCAATGTTAGAATGATTCCTTTATTTTTTATTTATAAAATTCAATTTTGTATGTTTCCGTTATGTTCGTTCATTAAACAGTATGTTAGTTCCTAATTTTGTTGTGGTATATGTGCTAGCTGGTTTATTAGCTATATTTACTTAAATAAAATTTATATTAGCAAGTTTTACTTGACGGTCAATTAAATGTACTTACTTAGGTCAATAACTAACGCAACGGATTTTGGTATAGGTCAATAACTGAAACATTCGGTATAT
The DNA here is from genome assembly GCA_911728435.2 of Apoderus coryli. Classification (NCBI taxonomy): domain Eukaryota; kingdom Metazoa; phylum Arthropoda; class Insecta; order Coleoptera; family Attelabidae; genus Apoderus; species Apoderus coryli. The sequence goes on along the minus strand of OU452198.1, from coordinate 28,972,358 downwards.
AATTATATTTAGATATTTTTTAAGAAATATGATTCTTTGGTTAGTTAGTAATATAGTTTGCTATAACTAAATATATTCTGGAAACGCTGCAATTTTATTCATTAACTCTCTGTCACTAGTAGTGTTTGTACATAAGTTCAAAGTTGGAAATATGCCTTAGGTGGTCAATTACTGGTGCATTTACCTTATTACCCTGAAAATTAATAGTGAATTGTTTTATATAAATAATCAGAAAGAAAATAACAATTAAAAAAAAATCATTTGTTAGTGTAGTTACTCAGGACTGTAATGCTGTCAACCAGTTCTATTATAATGCACTTTTTTGAGATATTGGGTGACTTGAGTTGTAATTTGTGCACCTTCCAGACCAGGCTTAGATCGTTTTTGTTGATTATCAAAGTAAAATTAAAAAAATGTATTTCATTGTTGGTTTCAATTTCGGAAGTGGATTGGACTTTGGGATTGTAATAGTTATCAGCAGCATGCATGGATGCGATTTCAGTTTCTGGGATGATTGTGATGTTAAAACGATAGAGATGGGTCAATTGATGTTTCTAAGTCTTAGAGAACCAGTTGCGCTAAATCCCTTAAAATTGAAGCTCCCATCGCAAGACCTTATTCTTCAAATTGGAAATATTTTTGAGTTAACGTTAGTTCAATTCACTTTGGAATTCGCCTAACGATATATCAGTATATTGACTTATTTCATTCCATTTTTTTCAATGAATGGAATAGATCGTTTGTGGATTTTTTATAAGTGGCGAGCGGTGATATCTAAGATCAATGAGTAAATTTTGAGAGATATAAATGATTTAGCATAATGCTGCCGATTTTGATACCACAGATTGCGGAATAATTTATTAATAAATATAATACATCAAACATAAATTAAATAAATAAGTAAAAAGTTCTAACCTTTCCACATATCTCAGTTTTACCGGCATTGAAATGTAGTAAACATTAATTTTAATCTTGTTGAAATAAAATATGACAGTAGATTTTAATGATTTAACAAAAATCATAATAAATTAACAAGAATATGTGATTTATTTATCAAAAAAAAAAAATAAAAATTTAATGTTTAGTAAATGTAATGATTTTTAGAGAAATCTATTAAGTTTATTACGTGGAGTTGACTTTTATATCAAGAAGATATTATTCTACTCCACTTCAATAGGACTACTTCTTTAAAATTAATTTTAATAGCAATTAAGTTTTTCAAGTTTACGCTTACTTTAACTTATTTATAATTCGTATTATATATAATATGTTTTTCTTTTAGATCTTACGTCTAAATATTTCTCTTTTCTAATTTAAACACTTATTTCTCTAGTATTTATCGTCAAGGCGTTCGTTGTATTTAACTTCACCTCAGCTCCTTATTTAATATTTCATAAAATGAAATTGTTTTTTTAAAGGAAACTAAAGTCGGCAAAGTGAATACGAAATTATCCTCATGTTCGTAAGAGGATGGTAAACTAAAATTAAACTGAATTATGTTTTCCGTAGATGTTGGTTTTCTGCGTACTTCATAGTCACACTGGCGAATATAAAGACACTGAATTAAGTTTGTGAATTTATATATCTTGAGCACGAATTTTCAATATTCCTTATATCACAGAAATAGATGATTATTCAGAATTATATATGTAATCATAACAATTTATAATATGCTTTTATTTCCATTTCCATTTAGTATATTTAAGAGCGTATTCGTTGTGATCTATATCATTAGACGTTGTTGGTGGAAAAATTAATACCTTTGGGATTATAAAATGAGCCAAAAAGATGTAAAAAATTGCAATATGGGTTTAAGATCTCAAAAAAAACCTATATGAAATAATCTAAATACTAAGAGATGTTCCAGAATGTCCATGAAAAGTTGTAGGTACGGATATTTTTGTATTTTAAAAATAAAGCTTTCCTCGTATTAGTTGACTACTAAAGTAAATTAAAGAATTAGTAATAGAAACTGCTGAATATATTGCTCGTTTAAATTTGCAAAATACGTTATACCACATACTTTGTTTAGAAACAATGGTCCTCAATGCCTAGTCCATAATATACTAGATCCAATGAAGTTGTCGGGAGACATATTGAAACAAAAGAAAATCGAGTCCAGCAATGGAGATCCTTATATTGCTTTATTAGAGTATCGCACACTAATTGATTTAACAATTAAATATTTAAATGCGTTGTTGCCAATAACAGAAAAGGTCAAAGATCGAATCTAATTCAACAGTAAATAAATAAAATATAAATATTATGATATAAGTTTACATAATGGAGGTAGACTGGATAGAAATAAATTTAATATTTATAGGGATTCACCTAATTTAAAGTTTGAAATTGATCGATCTTTGGATAAGCCAACCCTCCCCAACCCAGGACATTGTTTTAAGTAATAATGCTAGTTCTATTTCTAATAAAAATGTTGAATCAACTAATGCTAAATGTAGTGAAAATTATAGTACTAGGACTAGCAGGAAGGTAAAAAGGCGTGTTCAGTTAATAAGTTAATTAAATATAATTTTCAAAAAGAAATTTGTTATTAAAAAAAGTCAGGTGTCAGTATAGTAGGTCTGTATAATTTTATCATTTAATCTAATCTAATCTAATATTATGTAACCTAAATGATAAGATGAGTTCTTCACAGTAGGATGTTTATGAAGCAAAGTTCTTGTCAGGGAGCATATTTCCAAAGAAAAAATATTTAAAATATTAAATTAAAAATATCAGTAAACAAAAATTGATGTAGTTGATAGTGGTTCTTGTATCAGTAAAATACACTGTACCAACATATTAATCTACCTATAGCTCAACCCAAGTCGTTCGATTAGATATTAGTGCCTATAATCAAAACTGTAATTAATCAACATAATTAATTGCGTATCAATTATAAATAAATATTACACTATAATCTAATATAATTGTCATTACAGTCTTGGACATTTGTCTTGGTTTATCCTTGGTCTGACTTTACGGCAGTAAATATCAGTGTGCTGCTTCCGACAATAATTGGACCAGACATCGCCCCTTTTGGATTTATATGCACGGCCTCGTTATCATCAAACCCGGAATGTATTTATTCAAGCAGTCTTTTGATATATTACTTCTAGTAATACATTAAAATAAGATTTAAAAAATGCATACATTCTTTTGTTTACTGTCTGGACTGTTTTGTTAGTTTCATCGCTTCTAAATACCTATTAAAAGTGTGGTCTATTTTTTAACATTAATGACTGTTTGCATTAATTAACTAATGAATGATTATATTTAAACCAAAACAAATGAAACAATGATTTGCAGAATAAGAACAAAAAAGTGCACATATCATACTTAAAGTAGTTATTGCATATTCGGAAAATAATTATTGATCTGCTATTACTATATTACAATATAAAATATATAGGTACTTCCATTAAAGCTGAGATTTTCCTATGTCATATAATATAGGTATATATAGAAATAACAAACATTGCTTGGTATACAGAGGAATTGCATTGAGATGTCCAGTACTTAAAAGTTTTCGTTACTATGGTTATACAACTAAAATGCGTTTAAAATTTGGGATAAATATTCGTTATCTGAATTATAAAAACTGAAAGAAATCGAAAACTGGAACTATACACTCACATACTGGGATATTCATAATACCTATGTATGGAATAAAATTGATATCTTGTTTTTTTTTTATTTTTGCGAAACCACAACACCACGTAATAGGTTCCAAATAAAGCGATTTTTGTGATGAAAATTGTTTTGTACCGCCAGGTAACCCCCCAGCCGCCCCAAGTATTTCTTTGAATTGGAAACGATAAGTTTTTTTTAACTATGGAATACTACTCTCAAAGGTTTATACAGCGAATCACATTCAAATTTTGAGTTACAGTGGTAAAATGAAAAATTTAATTTTATATACTGTAGTGGTTTGCTATCATCTTTGAAAATAGACCTGAACTACTTACCTTTCTCTTGTTAAATTATTGTACAAACAACAATAATGTTTAGTGTTATGATTGTTAAAATGTATATAATAATTTAAAATTAAAATTCATTGGCAAGACACTTTGCAGGTTTGATGTCTAAACGTTTAAAATGTGAATAAAATAACTAGGTATAACAAAATATCCTTAAAATTCTCTTATATATAAACTAGATGGTACATCAATAAATGAAAATAATTAGGTATCACATCACAAAAATTTTTCTATAAAACATGAGAAATGAAACATAAGAGACACACACAATTTATAAAGATGACCGTGCTTTATATTTTTGCAACAGATCGAAATACAGGTAGCTCAAACTGTGCGTGTCCGTTCACAATTTAACTGTATCTTGCAGTTTAGTCTGAAGCATTTCACTTGCATTACGTTTTTTATAGTTGGACTCCCTATCACCGCCTTAGAGTCAAACCTAAAATGATAGCCGTTTTTAATTTTACGAGAATGTAACCAGATGAATGAGAAACGTGAAAAGATGCTGTTCCTCCTAAGATCTACGGTTTAAGGGAGACTTACTAGTCAGAACCTAATTTAAGACCAGTCGTCAGTTGTAAAGTCCTTGTTACAATATAGCTTCCTTGTTTAATGAGATATTTCCTCCGATCACTTCTACATTTCTTTACAATCTACGTAATTATTTTGATTTTGTCTCTTTACTTAATACTATAGTATTGCCACAGCATAAAGATCCTTATGTTGTGGTATTGCCACCTGATTATATTTGAGCCAGCCTGGAAGATTGGATATAATATATACGCAGAACAAGATTATTGCAGGTCTAATATTTGCGTGAATCTTAGAATAGTTATCAACGAAAAACTAAAAAGACATGAAAAAGGACTCTTACCTGTTTGGAGAAAAGAGAAATTTATTATCATTTTGAAGTTGGTGTTGAATTAAAGAATCAATGTAACTCTTCTTTCGACGCTTCGACGTCTATTAAGTCATCCTCAGCAAACTAGGCACAATAAAAAAAAAGACAGAACATAAAGGGTGACTTAAAATTGATAGATATAGAAATAAAACAATCAAAGTAGGTAAAGTAAAGATACATATAATGAGATTCTGTTTCCCCTGGTTTCATTTTTGTCCCAAAACCAACATTTATTTTACTGCTTTTGTGTATTAATCGGAAATACCAAAAAACATGTAAATCCAGACTGATTTGAAGCACTGAGACAACTCACTATACATTTATCAAAAACTGTTCCATGAGTATAAAACAAATTTAATTGCAGTGTTTCTTCGAGTAGAAATACAAAAGTTTCGTATTTAATTACACTACGAAATCATCTAATATTTTAATTTACAGTTGTTCCAGTTGGCGTTCCTGTGGTAACGGAAGATAGAGTTGGTCTCGAACATGGTAGGTTGATAGCAGACTGTCATTCACCGCCGTCATATCCTGCCGCAAACATAACATTCTACGTAAATGACGAGAAGGTAAACCTTATTAATTCACGTTTATGAAATAAGTTTATTTTGTATTGTATAAACTAAACTAATTTCGATATTGAATACGAAAGGAAATACTAGACAATTTCGACGTAGGAACTGCAAAATTCGTATTTTACATCGTCACAGGTGTATGAGTCGGAAAGCAATAATGATGAACTAAATACCACAAATGTTGTTTCGCACACGAAGAACAAAAATGATGGCTGTACAGTACAGGCCGCAACAATTCCTTTAAAAAAGAATTGAAGAATTGAATGGTATACAGTAATTTCTTTGCCAAAAGTCGTAGACGAAATGAGGGAGAATAATCGAAATCATCGCATGATTTTTCATGATTACACTGCCACTCGCACACAGTATGTCAAACAGTTGGCTAATTGAAAACGAAAAATGTTGAAATAATGTCTCATTGTATAATATATTCGCTTGATTTGTCAACTAATGACTTCGTTTTGTTTCCAAACGTGGAAGAAAAACTGCGCAGACAGCGAGTTTCATCACTTAAGAAACAGATGAAGCCTATCAAAACCACATATCTTAGATGCAACCTTCAGAGGGAAAAATGTTTTGGGAACTGATTCGAACGCATGCAAAAGTACTAAACCAAAAACGCGAAACTGCGACCACACTAGAGTCTATTATGATTCATACATATTCATATTTACCCACCAGCTCAATTTAAGCCAACAACTCTGTGGCCCTTGAGTTCGATGGATTAACGAACTTCTTCAAAGGTACTAAACCTGGATAATTTTCCGAAAAAGTTTGAACTTTTATCGTCATCCAAGTATTAAGTATGTATTTGGCAGTGCTAAATGATACCTGGCCAGAGTGGACAGGGATCCAGACCAGGGTCAGAGTATTGTTACTCCTGATATTGGAGAGTCTGTTTTGACAATTCCATACTGCTCTTGATGTGGATCTTGACGAGCTTGTGGGCGCTTGGCTATCGATGAAGACTGATATACTGAAGATGGCTTTAGCTAAAGCCGGAATATGTCTAAAGAAAGAATTTCATTTTTCATTTTAATTAATTATCGCATTTGTGGGAATTATTAATTGTTGTTGTTTCTCGAGTTGTTTTGGATGAGGTGTTATTGTTGGCCGATAATTGGAAAGTTCACAGCAACCATTTATAGCCGGTCCACCAGACGATTAAGGTAAGACGGTATTTTGCCACAGACCTCTCCAAAAAATTCAAAATACAGTCCAGTTCGCAAACATTTTGGTCCAATCAACTATACGGATATTTCATAATTATTGTATTGTAGTTCTTAATTTAATTTAAAATCAATTATTTTTCATATGTAAAATTTCTATGCATATAATATAGTATACATTTTTATTTAAATATAAATTCCTTATCTCTCTCTCGAGATTTTATTTATCTCAATTTTCTATGTGTCCAGTAGCAGTGCGGTTAGCTGTTTATTATTAACACTTTTTTCGAATTTTTGTTTTGAATACTTAAATATACATTTATCGCGCATATTATTTCAATACATTAGGCAACTTATATTTAAGCTTTCTTTTATTTTTTGATATAACTATAACTCAATAGGTAACTGAGGTATTTTTTTGACTCTTTTGTTTATCTGTGCAGTAAATTTTGATTGATTAACGAAACAAAATAACTTTAAAAACGAACAAATAACATTTAAATTACAAAATAACAAATCCACGCATTACGTTCTATTTTGTCTGAGGAAATCTAAAGTTCTTCTCAATTTCTAACTCTAAAAATCGTGTCAAAAACTTTACAAAAGAGAGAGAGAGAGAGAGAACTATCACGCGATCAGGAGCCGATTCTTATTGGTCGCATTAAGATCTCCTAATCTAAAAATGGAGCTGGTGTTAAAGGGAGAAGATCATTGGGATCAGGAGATTATGAACAAATAGGTCTGGAATTATGTACTGACACAATCTGTACAAGCAGAGTGTAAAATTCTTCATGCGTTAGGTGGTTGTCACCTAATATACGTTTTAAGTTAAATTGGCTGGATTTTACGCCAGCCTCCCACGAGCCTCCAAAGTGTGGGGAGTATGAGGGAATTAATTCCCATTTGATATTTTCGCGTACAAAATGCTGAACGTATTGACGCAATGTTCGAGGATTCGTCAACACGCTGCTTTAATAGCTCTTTTATCCACCATGGAAAATGCTAATATGGAGGCTGAGAAAATTGTTCGCTCCGTTTTTGATCGCGATTATTACTCCATAAAGACTATCGTTCAGAATCTGTTTGCAGTGGAAGCAGATCTGAACGCAGAGAAACTTTTGCCAAATTGCCAGACGTTAGTTTGCCTACATTTGACGGCAATTACAGAGATTGGCCTAGATATTACAGTCTATTTAATTCACTCGTACATAATAATAATTCTCTAGATGATTCCGCTAAATTTCAATATCTTGGGTTATACTGTATTATACTGTTCTTAGCGTCATCTATTTTTGCTTCTAAGGCAGCTAACCTCTGTTCTATAACGCCAGGCGGTACCACTTGGGGAATACCAAGATAAACTTTGACGTATGTTTTTACCTTAGACCAAATAATTTCAGTAGGATTTAACTTAGGAGAATATGGTGACAACCTTAACATGGTTGCACCAGTGCCCTACAAAGCAGTTTTCAATCTTGAGTGATATGGAGCATTATCGGACACAATTATAAGATCACTAGTTTGATGACCTCCAATTTTCTAAAAGGGTAAGCGACCCATAGATTGTCTGCATCAGCCGTAAAAGAACTTATTTGGTCCTCTCGATGATGCTACCATTTGTATGGCTCGTGTACGGGCTCTTGATTGACCTCTTGTTTGCCGGCAAAATAAATTGATATTGGTTTCATCAATCCAAACAATCTGTTTACCCTCTTAAATAAAATAATTTAATCTACGCACATATGTTGCTCGAAGTTGTTTGTTACGGAAACAATTCATTGCCACTGGCTCCCGGTGTACTCCTTTAACGGTAAACTCCGTCCTTCAAAATCATTTCCAATAGTCGAGATACTTACGACAACATTGAATTCCACCAGAACGTGTTGCTGGAAATGTTTTAATGCACTGCTACAAATATCCTCCAGCCACTCAATCAATTACTCTGCTAACTTGTTTCTCTGTTAAAATTTTTGGTTTCCGAGTTCCTTTTTAAGCATATGGTTCCATTCAGAAAATACCCACTTATGTGCTGTTTTATACTTTTAACATTTAACGCAACTGCCAACTACACTAAGTCTTCCCCGTGATTTGCACAAGCAAATATATATTTTTTATGGTTTCGTTTCCATTTATGACTTCTCTGAATATTGGGCATAATGCTCCTAGCACATTCATATATTCCTCCACAAATTCCGCAGTTGTCTCGCATATTCATTTTGTGAGTAATTAAAGTAACTTGAAAACTGAATTATAAGTGTCAAAGTGACATAGTTACATGGTGACAAAAGCTCCCTATACCTTGTATGTCAAAAGGCATGATGATTTCTCAAATCGAACTAACCTCAGAAAAATAAACAAACATAGAAATGTCATCTAATTTCAATGTTTGTCTTCATAACATAAAGACCAATATTTACTTTTTTAATGACAGAAGGAGTGTTGTAAATAAAAGTCAGTGGCGTAATATAATCTTTTGATATCGTGGTTGCAGTTTCCAATAATAAATACATACCTACGCAGGAACTGTCGCTTTTTTTTCAAATATAATTTATTAAATAATAGATGTCTGGGATTAAAAGGAAACATAACTACGTTATGAAAATATTTATTATTAAATGCAAAGGTATATAATTATGAATTTTTTTGTTTTAGCATTTACTAATTATAAGAAACCACATTTGAAATGAATCATTTCTCTTTCCTAGACCTAAGAAGTTTCTTCATTCAGTTGAATATGTTTCTACTAAGTTTAGACAAGATCAAAATTATTATGAAACTAACAAAAAAAAAACTATTTGGACGGTTCTCAAATAAAACTTCGACGGTTCTCAAATTATTGCAATTGATTAGATTCTTTAATGAATAATGAACGTATTAAAACAATACAATTATTGATAGGGTTTCAGACGAACTTGCAGTTAATGTGTCACTTTTTGATATGTCCACGATCTCCACATTATGCTGGGTCAGGCTGAAAAAAAAATAGCACAAATTTTAATTAATTGTTGCGGTGACCATTATGTATGTGATTAGAATAGTTTTGCACATACTTTTCTTCCTCAACTTCGGACACAGACAGCGTTTCTGAAAAACTGGCTGTAAATGTCATACCTTTTTGCAACCTCAGCTGTATACGCTAATCCGAGGATAATCTGTTAAAAAATATTTTCAATAAATTGTAATTTCTAATTGCACAAAAATATTAACTTACTGAACATAGCGAACAGGAATGGCTGTGTGCGATATGCATGTTTGTTTTCCAAGTATTCTAATGTTTCTTTGGTTGAAATAATTTTGTTATCAAACATAAGAACTTTTAGTGATCGTTTCAAAACTTAAACCAAGAGAAGTAAACCACTCTTTTCTAACGGCTTGATCACTGGGAAACCTACAAGAATTATTGTACTATACTATAAATAAAACATGAATAACTGCTATGAACAGAATAAATAGGATCATAATGCCCACTTGCATCACATCCCATATCTTCTCTTTATCGTAAGGTACTTCCTTAAAGGTCTGTGCATATCATCATACATGTAACGTAACGTTTCCGACCCTTTCAGAGAGGATCGTTTCAGTTACAGCAAACAGTTTGTCTCTATACCAATAATAATTGCAATTATACTTACAGCGTAATCTTTATTTATTTGTCTGATGCGTAATACAGTTTCCCATTGATATTTTATATAATATTTTGTATCTTCGCTCAAGCTTAATGAATTTGCCAAATAGATAAAAATTAAAAAACAATTTTGACATAATTTTTCCGGATATGTAGGTATATATTTTGTATGTAGCTGAACAAGACCCATGTGAGACCCCGAAAACAATGCAATTTCAATAGCTAACAACAGTACGAAAGTTAAATTATCCATTAAAAACTCTGACACTCTCCGGCTTCCAGCAGAATATTCTCACCGAGAATACTGAACGAAAGGTATATGAAAAGGTCCAGGTCTGACGGTAGGCGCATTATTTCATATAAAAAGTACGAAATAGGTAATATTGTTTCCTAGCGGAAACGTTACGTTACATGTGATATGATACTATTAATTCAGAAATTATGAAATATAAAGCATTTTATGAATTTACAATTAGTGTTGTTTATTATATTACTGTCTATGTTGCAACTAGGTGTATAGTAGATTTAAACAACTCATGTTAACTACTATCGCTGCAAAATCCCAAAATCTACGCCATTGTACTTACTTGTGACACTTAACCTGACTCGGAAAAGCACTCGATATGCAAACTAAGCACTTTTTTCTCCCATTATTTAAAGGAAAAACAGTTTTACACACGACAAATGCAGTAAAGTGGAAGAGTCTCGTAAAATTCACTTAATTCGGGTTATAAACACTACTCGCACCCCACACGTCAGCGTGAAGTGTAAATAATAAACAAATCCCTCCGCGGGGTTGCCACACATTTATATCCGTAGAACTCTATTTTTGTGAATCATAGTATATTTGATTGATTTCTTGACGTTAAATAGTTTATGAACATAATATAATGGAAGCCGAATACAAAAATAAATATTATAAATACTGTATAGTTCTGCAATATAAGAACACTGTGACCAACCCTAATAAAAATTTACACTGGGATGTGAAATAAGAGTTCTAATTCTATGAATAAAACGAACAATGGGCAACAGTGTTAGATTTTATTAGTAAAAAAGTAAATGTTATGTCGGCTACAAACATTTTTGTGATTATTTTCATGTTATGCCACTTCTATGTTTGTTTATTTTTCTGAGGAACTAATGTAAACTACCTAATTTTCAAAATGAAAACTGAATAACTTATAAGTATTTAATAATATTTGATATCAAACAATCGTAACAAATAAATATCAAACGTATCGTACAACAGCTAGATGTATTCTGTTTTCTTATGTCGCTAATCATGCCCACATATATCACAAACGTTTTTACTGAATCAGCGATAAGCCGGGGGATGTGATTCACAGTCTATATCTAATAAACGCATACTGTACAGTCGGCCAACCGACGATGCTTCACGTCCACGTGAAGTTAAGCCTGCAACACACAAAGGAATAAGTACAAAATATTGGCTACAAATGACGTTAGTCGCTATCAAAGCTGCTGCTCTCGCTTGCGTTAACGCGAGTAGCGAATAACTTCATTCGTTCGGAGGGACATATCCCTGTATAAAACTTTCCGGACCTCTTAAATCCCGGTAATTCGCTGACCACGTAACGGTCGTTGTCAAGGACTTTCGTAACAGAAACGGTCCTTTAAACCGTGGCCTGAGTTTTCTACTCTGACCATCGTTAGAGCCCTTGACTTTTTGGACAAGAACATGTTGTCCTACGTTAAACGTTTTCAGTAAAGCATGCTTTTTATCGTAACTTTCTTTTTGGTACCTTTGCTTAGTCGTAATTAAGCTAGAGATCTCTTGCCGTAACGCCTCTAAATTGTTCTGTTCCTTTAACAGACTTCGGTCATCACAAAGGCATCCTTAACACCTCGTGGTCCATATCTGAAGAACAATTCATAGCTGCTTTTGCTAGAGGTCAAATTAATCGTAGAATTAATTTCCCACTTTACCTTACCTGCTTGTTCGTCCCAACGTCTTTCATCGTCAGTCGAAGCCGTTAAAGCCGAAAGAATCGACCGATTCATTCGTTCCACTTGACCGTTAGCCCTTGGGGTTGCCGTAGCACATATAACGCGTTTAATCCCAAGTTGTTGGCAAAAACTCGTAAACTTTTTGCTTGTAAAGGCTGTACCGCGATCACAGACTAATCTTCTCACAACTCAAACAAATGTTTCCATTATGTTGCGTTTAAGGAAAGATTACAGTGTCAGTTTTCGCGTTTGTCACAGCCCTTAAATACGTGAACTTGGTAAAACCATCTACCGCCACTATGAGGTAAGCGTTTTTCTTCACTTCAGTTTGAGACTGTTGTTCGTCATCAACAAGACTTCTACTCAAAGCGTCTACGTGTGCCATTTTAGTTCCGGTGCGAAATTCGATTTCAAAATCATATTCCTGAATTGTCAACTAAAAACGTGCAATTCTAGGAACAATGTATCTCTTCGTTAGAGTATGACGTAATGAATTGCAGTCCGTAACTACTTTGAATTTTTCGCCAATGAGATAGATGTGGAATTTAAAGTATAAACCACAGCGAGCATCTAGTTCGTAAGAGTGGTAATTGGTTTCTTTTTTTGTAGTGGTTTTACTAAAATATTGTACCAGTTTTAAGGTGCCATCGATTTGCCTTTATAGAAGTATTCCACCCAAACCAATTTTGCTAGCATCACAATGGACTTCTGTTTCGGCCTTCCTATCGTAAATAGCAAGTACTGGTCTCGTAACGTGTCGTTGTTTTAAAAGATTAAATGCATCTTGTTGGTCTTTTTCGCAAATGAATGAACAATTTTTCTTAGTTAGCGATTGAGGCAAATCCATTAATATATTTTCGAAAATAGCTCGTAAGTCCTAAGAATCTGCAAACTTCCGCAATATCAGAGGGAACCGTGAAATTGTCAATCGCCTTTATTTTATCATAACCAGGCTTAATTTCATCGGCACATATCTCGTGACCAAGATATTCAAGTTTTGATCGTAGAAAATGACACGTACGTAACCTTAATGCATCCCAGCTTCCCTGAAAAGCTGCAGTACAGACCTAAGTCTGTCAATATCTTGCTCTAAAGACATAGATGGTATTAACAAATCATCGAGGTACGCCGTTGCGGTGTTATGCCTCAGAGGACCTAAAATTGTTGTTCATAGAGCGCTGGAAGACAGCTGGTGCGTTTACAAGATCAAACGGCATCCTAAGATGTTCATCTGGTGTTATGAAAGCCGTTTTTGATATTGACTCATCTTCTAGAGGGATTTGATAATACCCAGATGCCAAATCTAAGTTACTAAAATACCTTGCTCCATGTAAGTCGTCAATTTCTGGGAAGCGGATACTTGTCTTTAATTGTTTTTCTGTTTAGTGCTCGGTAGTCGATACATAAGCGCTCTTCTCCGTTTTTCTTCTTAACTAGAAGAATTGGGTTTGCATAAGGCGACTGAGAATCCTGGATTATTTCATTGTCAAGTAAATCATTAACAATTCCACGAAATTTTGCGTGTTCCGTAAAAGCCATCCGATAGGGTCGATAAGTGATTGGAATCGTATCCGTCAAGTTCATTGACATTTTCGTAACATCTGTGTTACCTACTTGCATTAAAATATTGGTAAAACAGTCTCTGTACTCGTTAAGTACCTCAAGTAAGTGATTTTGTGCATCCTCTGTGAGATCACAATTGATTTATTCATTAATATCTTCCAATGTCAAATTGTTTAAGACGCTCAACATTTGTAGATAAACAATCAACTTCAGGACCATCTTCGTAACATGTATAGCCTCGACCAATAACTTTATCCTTTTCGTACTCAATGTAGTGTTGTGACATATTAATATCAGTTGTTAAACCACCACCCTTAAGATTTGTAACGCAAGGTGCAATAACGTGGTAATTGTCATCTGCCCATTCACGGCTTTGTGTATCAATAAACATATCAGCTTCTTCTTTACTGTAAACCGCAACGTGACCCACAAATTTAGGAGGTATTATGGCGGTATCAGTGACATTTACGTAAATTTTGTTGGACATAACTTGATCAACATTTTTGTGTCATATTAAATCGTTATAAAAAAAAGACGAATTTGGTTACCTTTAACAACCACTGTGATATTTTTGTTGTTAACAAATGGTTGTCACACTATCACTGGTACTTGTTGTACACTAGCAGGTACCACAAATGCTTCTACAGTGGCTTCAACTAGGTCAACCGTTAAATGTATCGCTACTTTAGACGTTGCTACCACTGAGTCTCCAGCGTATCCGCGTAATCGGACATTAGTTGGTGGTCGATGCAATCCTAAATTGTTGGCATCTGTCTCTTTTACCGTTGTAGCTGCACAGCCAGAGTCTTGACTTAGCTTGTCGGAACGTTTACCAGAATTAACCACACATTTATCTGCTTCATGGTCCAAAAGATGACATTTCGAACACTCTATGCGGGGCTTAGTGCATTTGGATTGGTAATGACCCTTCATCTTGCAGTTAAAACACTTAATGTTTTGTACATCTCATTTGTAGGGATGATGTCGATTGCTGCCCAAAGACCGTCTCAAGTCTGCTTTTGATTTTTGGCTTTCTCACAATACTCTCAACAGTAGGCGTTTTGAAAGACGTTTGAGCCTCGTCGCGTAACATTGATAGGTATTCCTCAAATAATGCTTCAGGTCCTACGTAACGACCCGCTCTTGCCGTATTTTGAATTGTAGCATCAGGAATGCCATCAATAAGACATGAAACTGGGTTGTTACCCGTGATTTGACAAGTTCTCAACAACTCCATTTTACTAAAGTAATAAGAAGTCATAGTCTCATTTTGTTCTTTGCATCTCTGTAACATTCGTCGAAGTGCGCTTGCGTAGTCTACATGGTCAGGAAACATTTTAGTAATAACCCCCTTCCAGTTTGGCCATGTATAATTTACATTGGATACCAAGTACGTGCCATGCCTGTCAACTGCGACTGCATATGATATATGGTGGTTACGTCATCCCACTCATGCACGTTTTTTTGTTTTTTTTAGCTCATCGATCTTTTCAACGCACAATTTTGCTGACATATTATCATTTTCAGGATTGAACTCAGGAATATATCCTGTTCCAATAGGTAGCTTACGATTTTCAACACCAGTACCCTTTTTAGCCATACGTTCGATAAGACTTTCTAAACGTTCTATTCTGGCTTCGTACGTTGATAAGGTTTCAGAAAGTTTGGTTGAGTTCCTAGTATTTACGCTTGTATGCATACCATTCGTATCTGTTCTATAAGTTCTATAACTAGATTCACGTAATTGTCCAGTGCTACGGCGCTCTGGAGTGAAATTTCTTTAATCTCGTGATCTACTTTCGTATTGTCCTACGTTTTGTCTCACAGACACATATTTTTGTCTTGTTCCACTTCTTTTGCGTCTTCCGTCAGAAGAGCTTGAAGGACTGGATGAGTTCTTGTGCGGTTACGTTTAGGTGTACGTACCATTATAAATTACTACTAGACACTACTTGCACAGTTTAAAATAATATACAGTTACTTCACCTCGTGTCGGCACGTTTGATGTTCATGTCCTTCTTGTCTATACTTAATATTCGATGCTACTTGTATATTTATGCTTAGTTTTTCGTAATAAATAAAGCAATGTATTATTATTACACTGTCGTATCATATTTTCGCGGACACACTGTATACTTGAACACGTAACTGTTCAACTTAATACAGTATCACATATATATTAACAAATATAATAAATACTAAAACCGTAACGACAACTTTTTAATAAACAAATTTAAACACTATTATTTTAACACGTACGTAGCTAACTAAACTTATTTAATATTTAACACAACTATTTTATATTAAAAGAAAACGATAGTTCACCTCACACCTGAACTGTAAACTACCTAATTTTCAAAATGAAAACTGAATAACTTATAAGTATTTAATAATATTTAATATCAAACAATCGTAACAAATAAATATCAAACGTATCGTACAACAGCTAGATGTATTCTGTTTTCTTATGTCGCTAATCATGCCCACATATATCACAAACGTTTTTACTGAATCAGCGATAAGCCGGGGGATGTGATTCACAGTCTATATCTAATAAACGCATACTGTACACTAACTATTCCGAAATGTATTTTTTGATATCTTGCATTAATAATTTGACGGTATCTAAACTTAAATTGACATTTCTAAAATTCAAATGATACCCACTTTCTCCAATGCCAGCGATTGTCGCGTCCACACTGTATATAATCTATAATTATTAGTTTTTAATTATAAATTTGTTCATTGTGATATCAATACGTCGCGTTATTAATATATTTAATAGTTTGATTTGGCCTTAAGGGTTTTACTCATTTCGACGCGTTGCTTATGTCTAAGCATATAAAACAAAAAATTATTCTGAACTATTTCCTACCTACACATACCATTTTTATAACATATACATTCGCTTTTCGGCAATCGTTGTGATTTAATACAAATTATCGATCATCCGCAATTTCTTAATTTTTGAACATTTCTAGTTTACTTTTACTTGAACATTGTTATCTGTGTGTTATGTGTTTGATGTGTGTAATCAACTAAAACAGAGGATACGGAACAGGTTGGCCAACCAAGAAGATCGGTGCGGCAATTAGGGTAAGCCTTTAAGGCCTGTTGGAATTCTGTTTATTTTTATTTTATTAAATATAGTCAATTTTATATTGCCTCTAAATATTGCAGCTGCACGAAAGATTGCTTAGCCTTGAGCGCTTTCTTCTTTGACAGACCGCCGCCGCCGACAGTTTTTAGTGGTTGAAATATACCGCCCCGGGGCGCTGAAGTTCAGTTGGCATGTATAATTGGAAGAGAGTAGTGCGCACGGCCGTCTCTTCTCTTTTGTAAATGAAAACTCACAATTTCTATTATTTTCCTATTCCAAATAAATGTGTTCGCGTTGTGCATAACGCATAATATAATTTTTAGTTTCTTTTCATAATATAATCTTTTCGCGTATTACATAGTAATTACGCATAATATAATAAGTTCGTGTGCTTAGTACTATCAAAGATTAATCTACACAATAGATAGTCAGCGTATATGGGAAATAAAACAAAAATTGAAACTGTCTCGACACGAGCTACATCTATTAGAAAAACATGCAACCATGGAAATTGTAGATGGCGTTATATGTATTGTGTTGAAATAAAATAATCATATGGGGAATGTTAGACAAGGACGAGTATACTTTCCCCTACGAGGTGGGAGTTTGTTTTTATATTATAGGTATCATATACAGGGTGGTCCAACGAAAAGTTTGCACCTAGCTTTTCTCTTTTTTTTGTAGTCGAATGCGAAAATGCTCGGACACGTCGATTTTGCTTTTGAGGGGGACACATTTTAAACATATTTTTCGATCTGCGCCTTTAACCCCCTAGCGGGGGTGAGTAACAACCCTAAAATTTTAAATGGAAAGAGGGGTCTAATGACATATCATTTGAAAGGACACAAAATTGTCTTTCTAATGATACCCTATTTGTCGAATTTTACTAAAACAGTTAATACGAAAACGACTTTAAAGACATTAAGCCGATAATTTTGGTATTAATGAGAAATACAAATAAGTTTTAATTATTGCGAGTGAAAACACCTGCAATCGTTAGTACATTCCAATGTTTGTTAGTTTTAACATTGCTTTGTAAAAAAAGTAAACAAGCTGTTAAATTGATTTATTAAAACGTTACATTAACAAATGTTGAAAATGTGACCCATTTGATTCCATACAATAATACAGATTTTGTTCAAATCTATTTCTAACATTTTGTAGCATATCAGGTGTTATGTTTCTGCACTCTTCTGTAATGCGTTGGCGAAGATCTTCTATGGACTCGGGCTTCGTGGCAAAACATTTATTTTTTAAGTGCCCCCAAAGAAAAAAGTCTAAAGGCGATAAATCCGGTGACCTGGCAGGCCATTCAATTGGGCCCCTCCTTCCAATCCACCGTCCAGGGAACCGGTCATCTAAGAACTGTCTTACAGGAGCCACATAGTGCGGAGGTGCTCCATCTTGCTGGAAATAAAGCCGATCAGCAGTATGATTTTGGTCATCTTCTATTATTTGTGTTATTAAAGGATCAATTGTGTCTTCAAGCATGTTTAGGTACACTTCACCAGTTAAATTTCCAGGAATAAAAAGTGGTCCTATAATATGATTTCCTAATATGCCACACCAGACGTTTATTTTTTGAGGATACTGGGTATGAACCTCACGGAATAAATGTGGGTTACTGTCATCCCAGTAACGGCAATTGTGCCTATTTACAGCTCCATTCAAATAAAATGTGCATTCGTCGGAAAAACAAATGTTAAATAATAATTGCGGATCTTCAATTAAACGCTGGCTCATTGCTTCACAAAATTGCAGCCTTCTATCAGGATCATCCTCATTTAGTTCCTGTACTAATTTGATTTTGTACGGATGAAATTTGTACGCTTTTAAAATTCGTATTATGGACGAACGGGAGACACCTGAGGCTTCAGCTAGTTGACGGGTACTTTGACTATGATCCATTTCAACATGCCCTAAAACAGCGACTTCCACAGCTTCATTTCTGATCGGTTTCTGCGGCTGGTGTTTTACATTACAGACAGATCCGGTATCTACAAACTTTTTAACTAACTTGCCAACGTACACATCATTCACATTTTTATCGGGATGTCTCTCATTAAATAAGCGAGCCGTAAGTCTAGCACTACTATTATTTTGAAAATAAAGTTTAACAATTTCAACTCGTTCTAGAATGGAATAAATCATTTTGTACGGTAAAAGTAAAATAACTTGAGAAGCAACCAAACTGAATCAATGAAAAGACTAAAATAAACGGTGTAAATTCTTTTCCTACACGTATCTGCAGTTTTTATTTCAACAAAAAACGCAAACGATTAGTGAGGAATTTAGTTCTGATAAATAAGATAGTGTTTTTGAAATCCCGTTTTTCTTCAAAGTAAATAATTTAGAAATGATTGTAGTTGTTTTCAGTCGTAATAATTAAAACTTATTTGTATTTCTCATTAATACCAAAATTATCGGCTTAATGTCTTTAAAGTCGTTTTCGTATTAACTGTTTTAGTAACATTCGACAAATAGGGTATCATTAGAAAGACAATTTTGTGTCCTTTCAAATGATATGTCATTAGACCCCTCTTTCCATTTAAAATTTTAGGGTTGTTACTCACCCCCGCTAGGGGGTTAAAGGCGCAGATCGAAAAATATGTTTAAAATGTGTCCCCCTCAAAAGCAAAATCGACGTGTCCGAGCATTTTCGCATTCGACTACAAAAAAAAGAGAAAAGCTAGGTGCAAACTTTTCGTTGGACCACCCTGTATGTACTACTGTGCAGCAGTGTTTTTTGTTTAAAATTATATGGTATATGTATACCTATCTACGCAAAGATTAATGTGTATGGACGAAAATAAAAGAAATTACTATAATAGTATAAATATACAGGGCTGGTTTATTAAATGTTTTAGACAATAATTTTAAATGACTAAAATAATATTATTTTAGTCATTTAATTTTAAATTTCGGATATAAGGATGCATCAAAAAGTTATATTTAAATTAATGAAATTTGGCGTTATAGATAGGACTTCCGGTTATTACCTGATTCAGTTTTAAGGATCAAACTCAAACAGCAGATTCAACTTGTCGTTAACATTATGAAAAAATAAATCTCAGAGGCGGGTAAATTAAAGGGGCATACAGGCGTGAAATGCTACCCTAACTTTTTTATGCACATTTTTTGCGTGTGTTTCAATTCGGAGATGTAAAATCTAACAAATTATATACGTAATAAATGTATCCTTCTGTGATATTGATAGAAAGTCATCGTTATCGCGTAATATCGATTTTAAGAAATATTAATATTAAAAAGGCTGTGCTTTTTACAAGTTGCTGAAGTAAATAAGGTTTGAAATTTCCAGCATGACAATTTATTTAAAAAAATACGGTTTCGAAATGCAGGATGTAAAAAATTAGAATTTTTAATCTGTTTTTAATGAAAATTTAAATCTATTGAGAAATATGGTTCAGGGTTTTTGTGAAATGTGTTTTACTCCAAAGATTCTACTCATCGTTTATAACCGAATTAATTTACTCAAAAATATGTATACTAGTAAAATAACACAATTATCACAATTAGGTTCAAATTCTGCAACGCCGAATTGAAAAAAAACTTACAGTCTCCCTAATATTGGTTTTTGTGCAATGATCATAAAACTTTAAAAAACTAACGATTTATGTAGATTGTATTGTTAACACGTTTCGTAAAAAGCTTTAAAAACTCACCAACAGGGTGTTAAAAGTATCACGACAATAACTTTTTTCATGTTTTAACAAGTACAATCGTCTGCTTCAGATTGATCCTTAAAAACTGAATAACAGTTTCTCTATATAAAAAAATAAAACTCGTAAATATCATCCCCAAACATTTAATTTGATTACAATTACATAACACCATATTTGAAAGTAAATAAAAAAAAAACAGCATTACCTAGTTTGACAGATTTGCAAATTGCAAATCAAAGTATCTATGTATACAGGGTGTTGCATAAGTACTTGTACAAACTTTAAAGGGTGATTCTTTGACTAATTTTAAGATACAAATTTCATATGTACATGGGTCCGCTACGGCTTGGTTTTCGAGATACAGGTAGTTCAAAAAGAATATTATATTTAGGATTATATGCTTGTTCAATAGCATCGCAATTTGGTGCAATTCGGGATACAGGTGTATTGATGACACCAGAGCTGTCAAAAGAACTAATAAAAAATACGAAAAATAACAAAATACAAATATCATTCAAAAGACAACAATGCACATAATAGTCGGTACCAAGCCAAATAGGTAGTAGGTAAATATAGATTTATTTTGTTTCGGGCTTGGGCTTGGCACCGACTTATTGTAATCAAAACTACCCACCAAACGGATACATTTAATTTTACGCAGATGCTCAAAATGTTAACTTTCTTTCATTAATAGAGACCTGTGAAGTGAGCTTACCTCTTACGCCCACGTATTAAGTACTAAGTTTCAGTTATCAGTTATAATTTTTTATTTTCCAAGAAAGCGAAACGAGATATTTAAAACGGCATTGCGCCGCCCTCATGTATACCTCCGGGGGCGGCATCGAAAATCGCTACACGTCACAAACTTGTAAATGCTTAGAGCTACCCCTATATCAAATTTCTATTTTCTATCTTTTTTGTTTCATACCCAAAGCCCTATTCCTACCGAACTTATTATTTACCCGAAGAAACATTAAAAAGAAGTAAAATTTAAGTACCTAAACCGATAAAGTGGAACTTATACCTGATGAAGAGACAGACTATTATAATAGGTATACCTAATATAATATAGGTAGCACTGATAATTGTTTTATTATAGGTATTATAAGATCTACAACAATCTTGTTACATCTTTGCCACATTGTCTACGTGAAATATTTAGTCAAAAGTATGTTTCTTTTAATATTCTTGAAATAAAAGTCGACCTCCACACAATAATAATTGTGTGGAGGTCGACTTTTATTTCAAGAATATTAAATTATTCTACTCCACTTCAGTATGGACTACTTCTTTCGAAGTATGTTTCTATCTAAAAGCTTTTCATTTAACGATTGTTCGCCACTGATCATGGGACTGGTCTAGTCTTGAAACATGTATGACATGGATTAAATATTATATTAAATTTAATTCATAGAGATTAGGCTTTTATTTCAATACTGTACTTGTAATAAATCACCCTGTGTGTTTCTTTTACCGACGAATTGGCAACAGCACGACACACACCACATTCGCTTGTTTTTTTTTCTACCCTCCCTGCGTATCCCCTCCAGATTAATACAGAATTTCATCAATTTCTCTCTCTGACAATACAGCATTGCCGGTGCATATCTGTTGCAAATGATCTAAATAATTGTTATACGTTGCGTTTTGTTTTTGATATTAATAAACTACAAAACGGTTTCTGGCTGTGACAATACTGCTCTATGCTTTACACGCTAGTCTACGCCACGTAGTGGCAGGCATACTTAGAGATGTTCTGATTTTAATGCATTGGGCTGACTATCTATTGTGTAGATTAATCTTTGGTACTATTAATTAAAGTAAAACTTTCTCGGTATATTGCGTTGTACCTACTGTACTGTGATTACCATAAACATTGT
Source organism: Apoderus coryli (assembly GCA_911728435.2). NCBI lineage: Eukaryota > Metazoa > Arthropoda > Insecta > Coleoptera > Attelabidae > Apoderus > Apoderus coryli. The sequence continues at coordinate 28,949,911 of OU452198.1, read as the reverse complement.
CTTTAGTTATAAAGTTTTATTGAACAATTCTTCTTTTTGTGTTTTTGTTGATTGTGTGTGGTGACGTAGTCACAGATTGTATACATTGTAAATAAATTAGCTATAAGTAAAATAAAACATAATCTCGTTTTATTTAAATTCATTGTGAATGTGGAAGATGGACAACGCCAAGAATAACCTCTGCAAATGAACCTCCCTCTATTTCTACATTTTTTGGTCAACATCGAGCTGGATTTTGGATTTCTTGGAAACCGAAACTGGATTTGGAGCAAGAAGTCCTTCAGGCGTAAGACATTTCCACGGTCATCGGAGCACGGACTACCTACTAGTACCTACGGTGATTGGTGAGAGTATATTTTTCTGTTTTTCTGTTATTTTCCTTATATATAAATAGACACAACAGTGCTTTGTGATTTTACATTTTAGTGTTTTTTTCCTTCTAAGACAATTAAAAATAGTAATCATTTTAGTAAAAAGACTATAAATTATTTACCTAGATTGATATTAGATTAATGCTTGTTTTTTGTTAATTTTTCATTTTATACTGTGTTGTAAATTTAAATAGGTAGTTGAAAGAAAATGGCTGACCTAGCAACATTAAAAAAATCAAGAACAGCTACAAAGCGAGCAATTTCGCGTATTGAGACGTGGTTTTCTATAAATAAAGACGATATTTCTGACGTAGTAGAGTTTGAAATAAGACTAACTAGGTTACATAATTTGTTTAAAACTTATGAAAATACTCAAGATGAAATCGAGTCTCTTATAGTCACTCTTGAACAAGTAGATAGTGAGGATAGAGATTCATTAGAAAATAAATATTTTTCTCTTGTAAGTGGTCTTACAAATAAAATTAAAGCATTTCCAAAAACTTCTAGTTCTACAGAACTTAAAAAAGAATCCGTAGCAGTTAAGCTTCCAGATATAAAAATTGAAGTCTTTTCAGGTAACACAAAAGATTTTGAATCTTTTTTTCAGCTTTTTGAAGCGCTAATAATAAACAATGATCAGTTATCAAATGTTCAAAAATTTATTTATTTAAAAAGTTATTTGAAAGGTGAAGCTTTGCAATTAATAGATTCACTTCAAATCACAAATGATAATTTCCAAATAGCTGTAGACATTTTAAAAAATAGATTTGAAAATAAATTTTATATTGTAATATCGTACATGTCGGCAATGTTAGACATGCCAAGTATAACAAAATGTAAGCCGAATGTACTGAGAGAGTTTGTTACAACGATACAAAAGAATATTCAATCGTTGAAAAATTTGCAACTTAGTTTTGAAGAACTATTTAATGTACTTTTAATTTTTATTTTAGAGAAAAAATTAGATTTCAATACAAAACGTGCTTTCGAAATGGAAAGAGATCAATCTAAAATTCCGGATTTGAATACTTTCTTTAAATTTCCAGAAAAAAGGTGTATTATTCTGGAAAACTTAGAATCAACAAGTCCTAAGACTTCACCTAAACCTCAAAGAAAAGGTTTTGTTTCGCACCATTCCTCTAATAGTTCAAACATTCCGAAAAATAATAAAAATAATTTCCAAGGCTTTAAGTGCATATACTGCGGCAAAGAAAATCATAAAATTTATTCTTGTTTTTTGTTTAAAAATAAAGAACATAATGAAAAAATAAATTTTATAAAATCAAATAAATTATGTTCTAACTGTTTTGGTAAACATAATATAGAAAATTGTGCATCTACGCAAAAATGCGCAACTTGTTAAAAAAATCATAATTCTCTGTTGCACATAGATAGAAATTCATCAGAAGACCAACATTCTCACACGGGTTCTCACTCAAAAAATAGGAATACTTCTAATTTCAAAAATAGTCCCGATTCAAGAGGTCACGGTCAGCATGCTGTTGACACCGCCTCAGCGAGTTCGTCAATACGTACTCCTGGAAATAATACTTCCCAATTTCAAGAAAATTATAAAAATAATAGTGCGGGGATTCCTAGTACTTCTCAAAATAGCAGTACTAATAATTATTCTTTCAGTCACTCAGCACTTTCTTCTGAAAATTGTCATATTCTTCTTGCTACAGCGCAAGTAACTTTGTACACCGAGGAAGGTGTTCCTTTTCTAGCTAAGGCATTGCTCGACTCAGGTAGTCAAAATTCGTTTATCACCAAAAGATTGGTTGATAAAATAGGATCAACTCCTTATAAAATTTCTTTAAATATTTCTGGGATAAATAAAAGTAGCACTTTGTGTAACAATATGGTTGACGTTACAATATTTTCCAAGTTTGACTCAAATAAAATGTTTAAACTTTCTTGTGCTATAATGCCTGAAATAACGTGTAACCTCCCACAAATTCCAATTATAAAGGAAAAATTAAATATTTCAAAAAATATCCTCTTGGCGGATTCAGATTTCTTTAAACCGTCCGAAATTGACCTTTTAATAGGCTTAGACGCTTATTATGAAATAATACAAGGAAAAATTATAAGACTTGGTCATAATTTACCAGTTTTGCAAAAATCTCATTTAGGATGGATAATTGCAGGTTCTGTTCCTAAAACCTATACTGTTTCACAGTTATGTATTTCTAAAATTGATTTGGAAAGATCTTCTAGCTTCCACTCTACATCTAACATAGAAAGTTTAGTTAAAAAATTCTGGGACGTAGAAGAAATTTCTGAAAACTATATTCTCTCAGAAAATGATCAATTAGCAGAAAATATTTTTTGTTCCACTACAAAAATTTTAGAAAATGGTCGTTTTCAGGTTAATTTGCCTTTAAAAACCAATAATGAAAATCAAAAATTGGGTAACTCGTTTTTAATTGCCAAAAAGCGATTCTTAGGATTAGAAAATCGATTTAAAAATAATACTGATCTCTTTAATGACTACAGTAAATTCATACAAGAATATATTTCTCTTGGACACGCACAATATGTCCCACTTTCTTTAGAAAACAAATTTTCTGAGAATAAATATTTTATTCCACACTTGTGTGTTATGCGCGAAACCAGTTTAACTACAAAACTGCGTGTCGTGTTTGACGCGAGCTGTCAAACAACATCAGGGTGCTCCTTAAACGATATATGTTTAAAAGGATATCAGGTGCAACCTGATCTCTACGACATTCTCTGTCGCTTTAGAATGTATCCCTATGTCTTCACTACGGACATTAAGAAAATGTACCGACAAGTATTGGTCAACCCTGACCAAAGATTTCTCCAAAATATTCTGTGGCGGGAAACCCCAGAAAATGAATTAAAATGTATAGTATTAAGTACCGTCACATACGGTACGAATTCTGCTCCGTTCTTATGTACACGAGTTCTAAAAGAAATCGCCTTGTTGAATTCTTCAAATTTTCCTTCTGCTTCCGATGCACTCTTATCACAGACCTATATGGACGATGGACTTTACGGGTCATATAATTTAGAAAGTCTTAAAAAATTATATTCTGAGCTAAAACTAATTTTGGAAAGACATGGTTTTGAACTCCACAAATTTTCTTCGAATTCTGATTTCTTTATACAGTCCACTCTCAAACAACCTTCTGAAATAACCTCCGAAGAATACAATATTAATATTGATTCTACCCCCAACAAAGTTCTTGGGTTAAATTGGAATCCTTCCATGGATGCTTTATGCATCACGGTTCCTGATAATTTTCCTGCAACTCCCGTTACAAAACGAAAAATTTTGTCCACGCTAGCCCAGTGTTACGATCCTTTAGGGTAATTAACCCTGTAATAGTTAAAGGGAAAGTTTTGATTCAAAAATTATGGATCCTAAAACTAGACTGGGACACTGTAATAACAGATAAAATTCTCCTACAAGAATGGGAAAATTTTATTAAACATTTGCCTTTGCTTAAAAAGCAGTTTATTTCTAGATTTTATTTTGCAAACAAAGATGTAACAAAAATCGAACTACACGGCTTCGCAGACGCAAGCATGGCAGCTTATGGCGGCTGTGTATATTTTCGTAAACTTTACTCTGATGGAACAGTTTCTTCCAATTTAGTTTCTTCTAAGTCGCGCATTGCCCCTGTTAAATCCATTACATTGCCCCGGCTTGAACTGTGTGCAATGGTTCTCCTTTCCAAGCTTGTCCATAAGCTAATGGATATTTTCAAAAATAAAGTAGAATTTGATTCTATAAACTTGTGGACAGATTCCCAAGTTGCTCTTTGTTGGTGTCAAAGCCATCCCAGTAGATGGTCAGTTTTCGTATCACACCGTGTAAGTCAAATTCAAGACCTTACAGCTTGTGGTACATGGAGACATGTAACGTCAGCAAATAATGCTGCCGACCTTCTTTCGCGAGGAATGTTCGCCAATGATATTCTAAATAAAGATTTCTGGTGGCATGGCCCAAGATTTCTTCTTGATCCTAATCTTCATTTATTAACTAAAAATGAGATTCTTTCAATAAATGATATTCCTGAAGAAAGAAAATCGCATTGAGAAGATGCGCCCAGAAGTCATCTTTTTCGACACTGGTGAGAAGCCAGTGTCGAAAAAGATGACTTCTGGGCAAATTTCTTCCAAAGATTTTCGAGTCTTTCTCATTTGCAACGTACAGTTTCGCGTATTCTCCGTTTTGTGAAAAATGCAAGACTCTCCAAAGAAAACAGGTCATTAGGTCTCTTAACTAGTGACGAGTTGCAAAGAGCAATGTTATTCATTGTAAAGCAAGTACAAAAACAATGTTTTGCAAAAGAAATTTCGGAAATATCTTCTAATAAAAACTTGACAAATAAACAGTTGCTTTCTCTACAACCTTTCCTTGATAACTCTGGCTTGTTAAGAGTAGGAGGAAGGTTATATAATGCTGATATTGCTTATCAACACAAGCATCCTCTATTGTTACCATCTCGTAACCACTTCACCTCACTCATATTAAAATATGAACACATTCGCCTCGGGCATACCGGAGCACAAACAGTCCTAAGTAATGTGCGCCTAAAATATTGGCCCTTAGATGGACTTCGAGAAACCAAACGAATAATTAGAAAATGTATTTCTCCGTGTTTTCGATTTAGCTCTCAGCCAGCTCAACAAGTCATGGCTGACTTACCTTCAGACAGGGTAAATATCTTCCAACCCTTCCAGAAAGTTGCAGTTGACTTTGGAGGACCTTTTCTTATAAAATCTTCTCGATTGAGAAAGTCCCCGATGATAAAAGCCTATATAGCAGTTTTCGTATGTATGGTGACAAAGGCTGTTCACATAGAGTTGGTGACTAGCTTGTCTACTGAATCTTTCATTATAACTCTTAAAAGGTTTATTTCTCGTAGGGGAAACCCATCAACAATATTCAGCGATAATGCTACGAATTTTTCCGGTTCAAAAAATTATTTAAAAGAGTTGTATGATTTTTTTCGTGCAAAATCAAATACTGCACCCATCGTCGAATTCTTACGTAAAAATGAAACTGATTGGAAGTTCATTCCCCCCAGATCTCCTCACTGGGGAGGCCTCTGGGAGGCTGCAATAAAAGGAACAAAGTATCATTTAAAAAGACTCATAGGTAATTCTAATTTTACATACGAAGAATTCTCAACAATCCTCTGCCAAATTGAGGCAATATTAAATTCTAGGCCTTTGAGCCCTTTATCAAATGATCCTTCAGATCTGTGCTGCCTCACGCCAGGTCATTTTCTAATAGGATGTAGCCTAACTAGTTATCCTGAAAAGAATGTCACAAATATTTCTGAAAATAGACTATCTGTCTATCAACGGATTTGTCAGATACAGCAGCTGTTTTGGAAGCGCTGGTCTGTCGAATATCTTAACCGACTCCAGACGCGACAAAAGTGGACCAAAGAAAGGGAAAATATAAAAATTAATGATCTGGTCCTTTTGAAAGAAGACGACGTTCCTCCTTTAAAATGGCCTCTGGCTAGGGTGCTCGAAACGCACCCTGGTAAGGATGCTAAAGTAAGAGTATGTACCATTAAAACAAATAGTGGTAATTACACTCGTCCTATAACAAAATTAGTCCTCCTTCCCATGTAAAGTTTCCAATTTCAGTTCTCTCCTTTTTCTTTTATTTTTTTTTTTGTATTCATCTTTATTTTCGTTTGTTGAAGCACGAGGCTTCAACGCGGGGGAGAATGTTGGAATTCTGTTTATTTTTATTTTATTAAATATAGTCAATTTTATATTCCCTCTAAATATTGCAGCTGCACGAAAGATTGCTTAGCCTTGAGCGCTTTCTTCTTTGACAGACCGCCGCCGCCGACAGTTTTTAGTGGTTGAAATATACCGCCCCGGGGCGCTGAAGTTCAGTTGGCATGTATAATTGGAAGAGAGTAGTGCGCACGGCCGTCTCTTCTCTTTTGTAAATGAAAACTCACCATTTCTATTATTTTCCTATTCCAAATAAATGTGTTCGCGTTGTGCATAACGCATAATATAATTTTTAGTTTCTTTTCATAATATAATCTTTTCGCGTATTACATAGTAATTACGCATAATATAATAAGTTCGTGTGCTTAGTACTATTAATTAAAGTAAAACTTTCTCGGTATATTGCGTTGTACCTACTGTACTGTGATTACCATAAACATTGTCTTTAGTTATAAAGTTTTATTGAACAATTCTTCTTTTTGTGGACAACGCCAAGAATAACCTCTGCAAATGAACCTCCCTCTATTTCTACAAGGCCCGTATTTGTTTTTTTTTTCTTTGGTTTTAATAATCTAGCTCCGCACTGTTGTGTATCGTAATTTAATTTTTCAATACTCACAAATGCACAACAGTGATGATTCTCAAACACAAATACTGTTGGAAAAGGTGCAGAAACTCTCAAAATTCTTATAAAATAAGCGCACAAGTTTATGTATAAAAAAATAAGCGTATCCTCCAAATTGTTTTTGCTGTGGAGTCCACTAGCAAGTCAAATTTGTAAATAATCCACTAGTATATTAACCGGTATACCTGAATGGGTTATTAGACCCTATGCTAACTATCACCGATTCCCAAGAAATAATTATTTTACTTACATATTTAATTAACTTTCGTACATTAAGTAGTACTTCATGTAATTTACATTATTAATTTACTATTGGCTATTCGAATATTACAACATAAAGTTTTTGCGTAGGAAAATTCGAACTTACACGAACAAATAACAAAGTGTCCCTACCATCAAGTGGAACCCTAGTAATCGTACTTACGTTTTTTTTTAAACTATCTATGCCTAACAAAACAAACAAAATTCAAGCGACTATAGCTGACAACTATGCATGCAGATAACAATTTGCTGCTAGGCGTTTTAAACACAAGTAAACTAATCTATGAGTTTTTTTGATTTCATATCAGTAAAATAAAAAGGAATGCTCATATGGTTTTTACATACTCTCTTAATACCAAAACCTGAATTGGAAATAAAGTATTGAGTTTGTTAAAGCGAATTTTTGTAATCCATTAATTTTATTGTTTGGATGTTAATTTTTGTAATAAATCTGAAAACACTTAATATTTCCTAAACAGATGAAAATAGACATTGTACCTACATAAAATAAGTGTAGAATTTAATTTAATAATATACAGGGTATTGCATTTAAAATTAGAAAGTTGGTATGGGAAACTGTTACACAACACCTCATATTTAAAAAGTTTTTGTTGAAAGTAATGCGCCACTAAAAATACTCTCTCACCGAGAGTTTTTTTTCAAACAGGTCCCAGTTTAATTATTATTGAATTTATTCCATTATACTGCTGAGATACAGTGTATTAATCCTTATAATTTCTGATAGTGCTGTCTTTGTCGTCGAAAATCAGCAAAAAAAGCACTGCTATCTATGTGCCTTAACTTAAAGCTGCACCGAATTTGTACGGATACTTTTCAAGGGGATTTAGCGCGGGCTATTTTATTAATTAATGTAATTACATCTACAAAAGTTCATTTTGTGTGCGACGCAGAGGGAGATATCAACTATTTCCCATCCATCTGATTTTGGTTATTGACAAACATATGATCACATCCATCCATCTGGCGCCGCTTATGACACTGTCACTTTAGGTTATTAACATTTTTCAGTAATATTAATTCAAGTACACAATGACAACTTCTAAATTTCCTACAACTATATGGAATGACCATTTTATAACACTACAATATACAACATGTTGATAGAAATTGATCTTAAACATGCAAATAATGCCGAAAACTTTTAGACTATTAATTTAAACAAAGAAAATAATAATAAACTATTTGACACAAGCAATTTGTCTGTCGTGTTAGCAAAAACATATTAGCAAAACCAAATTATGACGTGAAACTAGAGGTGCAACTACATTGGAATTTGTGGATTTTTTTTAAAACCCATTTTCATGATTATATTCTTAGCAAAACATATGGGACAAGCAATTTCGTATATTTTTAGTCACAATCGTATGAAGAATAACGTAACCATTCGTAAATTCTATTGAAAAAGTATTAATCTTTAAAAATATGACTCACTTCACACATACTACGTTCCTTTTATAAATATCACTATTCCAAATGTCATATAAACTCTGACAGCTACCGCACACAAAAGGTAACTGTCAAGCAGATTATTAGTAAAATAAGTGACACCAACGTTAGAAAAAAATATTTCCAAATTATGACAAACCAACGAATTTCAAAATAGAGAGATATGGTAGTTCTAAAAAATAACGTCCACTACTATTAACGTTAACTTTATTTTAACATCTGGTTAAACCAACGAATTTCAAAATAGAAACATACGGTTGTCAATTTTTAGCATAAACTTTAAATTTATATACGGGGTGAGTCAAAAATGTATTTCTTTATTTTAAGGAGAAAAAAATTATATTCTGAATAATTTCAATTCAAGATTTCTTTGAAAGTTAAACTATAAGCTCCTAAAGGTGATCTACGAGGTAACTCAAAAATGTTTCTATTTATTTTCAATATTTTTAGGTACGGTAGACGTAATAGATAGAAACATGAAATTATTGCACACGGTGGTTAAAAAATGTTTCAAAAAAATTTTAATTTGAAGTTTTTTGTATATATTTTTTAAGTTTTACAGTATTTTTAGGTATATATTATTAAAATTAAAATACAATATTTGTTATCAGTTTTCTTTGGCGTCATTGGTAGAGCGTTCGCTTCGCATGCGAAAGGTTAGGGCTTCGAATTCCAGCTCTGGGAAATCCCGTAAGGGATTTCTTGTAGTATAAAATCGCCCTGTTATATCATACTACAAGAAATCCCTTAGGTATTCCATAACGTCGCCTTTTTTCAGTAGGTACCATTTTGTTAATAACGAAAATAAATTAATAACGGTTTCTAAGTTTTGCGCTAAATTATTTATATTTTGTCTAATATTAGTGACATTTGGCCGCAAAGTGGCTGCCCAAATTCTCGCGTTTTATGTGTTTTTTTTTTCGCAAAAACCGGTTATTACATTGTAGATTCTCGTGTCATCTTGTGGTGTTACGCTAATGAAACTATTTGAAAAATAACAATCGCCGAGGTGAGCGGAAAACCTTTTGCCCCCATTTTTATTTCGACTTTTTAATTTTCACAAAGAGAACTTCTGCTCGTAAGTGTTTATTTTTGTGCATAACAGTTTTGTGTTAGGTCCAATTACATAAGCTTCGAATAACAATTTGCAGAAATGACAACTTCCAGGATAATAATAATAATTCTGATAATACCCTTCCATTGGGAACATCATCTATTTGTATTGTAAATGCAATTTATTCTGAATACCTCTCCCATCTCTCTATGATGGTGATTATTTGGACATCTCTCAATGTCTCCATTATAAACACAGAGTGTTCTGATGATCAATTACCATATAGATGAAATGTTAATGTCTAATGCGTGTAACGTTGAAACCCAGCGAACTGAACTGAATAAAACTTAATTCTTTCAACGGAATGGAAATTGCTCTTTTTTCTTTTCATTTATGTTTTTTTGTATGTTTATTTTCTTGATCAATGTAATTAAAAACGGCTTTAACTTATATTGACACAAGCAAAATAAACAAAAAGCAGATCCTTGTTTTTGAGAAGCAATTTATCAGTGAACCGCTCACTGTATAGCTGCTTAATGTGGTAAATTAATGCATTTTACTGTGTGAAAATATAGGAGAAATTAATTCGTTGAAAATTTTATATTATATGATGAATAGTAAATAATTCTTGTGGGATAAAAATAAACTAAAATACACAATATAGATCTCGTCAAAGTCATCATAAAACACGACTAAGAAACGAACAGACAATTTTATATTTCTTTACTAATTTGCTAATATTAATGTTACTATAAATGCCCGAAAACGGAAAACCTAGAATAGACGCGCTAAACCTAGGATTTACGTAACACAACTAAATAGAAAAACCCTTTCTTGAAAAAAGGCCCGATAGTTTTCATGCTTAAAAGGTAAGCTAAAAAGTGCACAAATATATAAATGAATAGCTAAAGACCAACATTTTTCATCTATTATACACAGACTAATTTAAAAAAGTAATATGGCAATATCAACACTCTTTGCTTTGAAAGATAATATTTGTTACAGCACGACATACACAAAAACATAATTACCACAATCGTAGTAACAAGAACTGAGTAGGTATCAACAAATTATCATTATATCAATGCATCGTTAACATTTGTTCAAGATCTGATAATAAAAATAATTTTAGTCATATAAAACTTCTTTGAAACACATTTTTTTATGACATTGTATTGGTCAAGTATAAAATGGAGGACGATTTTAAACTTACAAGGCAATGTTTAGTTGAAAAATAGACGGAACTCTGTAATTACATCAAATCTTATACAGGGTAGTCCAACTTTTAGCTGCATAAATCTCAGAATCTATAGATAGTCGACAAATAATGTGAGTTTGGTTAATAAACTATGTGCGAAAAATGCTTCGTTACAAAGTTACAGGGTGTTGAAATTTAAGAAAAAAATTCGAATTTCATTAATATCTTTATAACCAATTGAAATATTTCAATGAAATTTAGCACGTGTGGAGAGGTAATCTAGCTTCATTTTTTCATGTAATAATATTATTTTTATTTTCACCAGTGGTGTGCGTCCGGCTACCGATTGCGACATTTTAAATAAAAAACAGATACGCCACTGGTTTATCTCAAAATGAAAGTTACATGTGCAAATCTTTTTCAATTTAGAAGAAAAAAGTACTCTTGGCTTTTTTTCGTATGACGTAACATTTTCGAGTAAAAAAATAAAAATCGTCTAAATTAAATGTATTGAAAACCAGCATAAAAATAACATATTATCACTACACGTTTTACACATTTTTAACAGATTTTCTAGGTTTTTTTTTTGCAGAAACTGTTCAAAATGATTACCGTCATTGTCAAAAGGCGCATAATTATCACATTAGCTTTCATTAAAACAAAACACTTGGTTACAAAACAGAAATGTCAATCATTTCGTCACAACAAATTTGTGTTGCATTTAACTATTCTTTTTAGTGTTAATAATAATGCCGCGGCTATATAGTAACCAAGAATAAGGTTTTTGCGACGAAAATGCAGTAGAAGCAGCAAGGGAGTATGCACGCAGATTTCCTAACCGACGTCATCCAACGAGAGAAGTTTTCTCTCAAGTTCATCGGGCATTTCGAGAACGCGGTTTAAATACTACTTTTAACATAAAAAACAATAGACAGCTCCCTAGAAGAAACAATTTGGCCGATGAAAGGCGTATTTTAAGAACGTTTGATCGAAATCCAAAACTAAGTTCACGAAGAACTGCTGTCATGCTTAACATATCAAGGTCAACCATTCTTAAGTCACTTCATAAAGATGGTAGAAAGGCTTACCATTTGAGGGCTGTGCAAGATTTATTGCCTGAGGACTATGTTAAAAAGCATAACTATTGCAAATGGTTATTGAATAAAGTTCAAGTAGATAGAGATTTCCTGCATAAGGTTTGCTGGACTGATGAAGCTTCGTTTACAAGAACTGGTATAAAGAATTACCACAACTTTCATATTTGGTCACAACACAATCCATACGAAGTGCGAGCGAGAAAGTTTCAATACCAATTCAGTGTGGCTAGGAGTAATATCCAATAATCTCCTCGTACCATTCTTTTTACCAGGCTCTCAGCACAATTATTTTGAGACTTTTTACAGAATAATTTAAATTGATTTAATGGATGACGTGCCACTTCATTTACGTGCGAATGGTTGGTTTCAAATGGATGGAGCACCAGCACATTTCGGGCGGAATGTGAGAGACTAGATAACAGAGCATTACGGAAATCAATGGATTAGCCGTTTCCCTGGAGAAGTCGAAAATAATCATAAGGGACCTATATCTTGGCCCCCAAGGTCGCTTGACTTGACTCCATTTGATTTCTTTATTTGCGGTTACCTAAAAGAAAAAGTGTATAGGGTGCCGGTCAGAAAACGCGAAGAATTAGTTTTAAAAATTCAAGAAGCTTGTGATGAGTTGCATCGTAACAATCACATTCTATCGGCAGCAATTAATAGCATCACCAAGAGATGTCAATTGTGTATTGACAATGACGATAGTCATTTTGAACAGTTTCTGTAAAAAAAAAATGTAAAATCTGTTAAAACGTGTTGTAATGATATGTTATTTTTATGTTGATTTTCAATACATTTGGTTTAGATGATTTTTATTTTTTTACTCGAAAATTTTGCATCATACGAAAAAAAGCCAAGAGTACTTTTTTCTTTTAAATTGAATAAGAATTGCAGATATAATTTTTATTTTGAGATAAACCAGTGGTTTTTTTCATTAAAAATATCGCAATCGGTAGCCGTACGCACGCCACTGCTGGAAATAAAAATAATATTATTACATGAAAAAATGAAGCTAGATTACGTATCCACACTAGTTAAATTTCATTGCAATATCTCAATTGGTTATAAAGATATTAATAAAATCCGAATTTGTTTCTTAAATTTTAACACCCTGTAACTTTGTAACGAAGCATTTTTGGCACATAGTTTATTAACCAAACTCACATTATTTGTCGATTATCTATCGTTTCTAAAATTTATGCAGGTAAAAGTTGGACCACCCTGTATAGTGTCCAACTTATACATTGAAGAACTGAAGAACATCTTGAAAAAATATTGTTCGTATTGTAAAAATCAAAGCGGGTATTGTTTACACTCAGAAAGAATACTATTAAATAGCTCAATCCAAATGAATCCAGATATGCTATTCAAATTGCTACTGGTTCGATTCAAGCTTTACGAGCGGCTTGTACTTCAGGTTTTAAAAAGAAGAACAAACAAAGAATATCAACTTTATTAATCTGTATTAAAATAATGTAAAATTAACTAACCTTTTGTGATTCTGGATCTCTGCTTCTCACACACAATTTATTTAAAAGAAAATCACTAATTAAATGACCCTTTTGTTCACCAAAATATCGAAAGCTTTATTTGAAATAAAAACACAAGATTTGGCCTTTAAAACAACTAAATTTAATAATCATAAATAATGAATGAAAAAATAACAAACAAAGAAATAAATATGTATAAATAAAAAAATAAAACAGTTAAAAGAAAATGAAAATCTAAAAGAAAATTTTACTCATTACTATACAATTATAACAGAGATTAAATCCTACTATTCGAAATATAATTCAATTACTAAAAGAAACAAACTTTAAGGTTTAGTGAAACTGATTTAGAAAACAAAAAGGCCTTCAATTAAAAAGAATAAACAAAGAACTTACAGAAGCTTTACGTCGATTAACTAATTAGAAAACTTTATAAAACTCACTTTTACAGAATGAAAATGAAATGAACTTTATCTTCATACTCATATACTTTAAAACAAAACTAGAAAATAGTTCTTAAACTGTGTAAAAACAAGTTAAAATATTTAATTAACTTTATACAATTAGTACCTCTAGACCATACCAAAGCTAAAACGAATCTCCCGTTGGAAAGCCCGATCGCATTTCAAATCGCTTCATAAAAATTGAGAAGTACCTACTATAGAATGGAACATAGCCAATAAGAAGGAAGGCATTTAAAATACACCCCTATAAAATGCAACTACAGGGTGAAATTAGTTTTCGTTTCAGAAATAAAATACATTTTTAATTCGTCTGTAATGATGAGTTATTACTAATTTTATTTCAACTTAATGTCGATATTCCTTTCACTGTAGATCCGAACACATTCCACTCTCATATAGTAAAACTACAATAAGGGTAAAATATGATTTCGCAACTCTAATGAAAGACTTAGCAATAAAAAAGAACCGCCCAAGACTCAGCCCAAATATGAGTCAAATATTAGGAGGCAAAAAAAGCTTTGTAGATAATATCGCACCTTGCTGAATCTTACAACTAATTTGTTAATTTAAACAATTTAAAGGTGTCTTGACAATATTAAGAATGATCGCCCTGTAACTAAAACATCTGGTTATCATTTCCAATATATGCACTTATATTTAAAAGGATCAAATTGTACTTGATCATGTAAACACGCAACTTCCTTGTTATTTTTGGCTTTGTAAATCTCAAGCATTTCAAAAAAATTCAATCTGACAGATGTGTAGCACTTTGCAGTCGATATCCATATTGAAAAAATGGCTCTCATTTAAGACATGGTTAGCAAAGGAGGAGGGAGTATTAAAAACGGTATCATCACTGGTCCTTGATCTTTCGAGCAGCATGGAGTGCTCCCTAACCTAACTTCCACCCTACGGCCAGATTGACCAACATAAAGTATACAACATAACATAACGAACCGAACAAGAAGGTTCGGAGCAGGAAATGGAGTAGACTGCTGACTTATGAAGTGGAGGGATCTTATCCTTAGAATTCACTAATGCGTCTATCAACGGTTCTAAAAGTAATGTTAATATCAAATCTAGAATTGAAATATCTCTGCACCTTGTAGGATATATTGTCCATAAATGAAATAGAAAAACATTTCTTGAATCTTTGAGTCTCTTTAGTCAAAGGAATCAGATTCCTATTGTTGTGTTTCGTAAGGTGCTTAAAAATTGTTTAGTAATGGAGGAGGAAGGAATACCATTACTGAAAGCCAAAGTGTTTATGTACGAATATGCCCGGTCAAAAGATACCATATCCATAGGCACATTAAGGAGTCTAGGTATGTAGAAAAGAGTTGAAAGACGCAAACTTATGTGAAAACGGGTGACAGAAGTTAAATGGTATAACAGAATCGGTACTGGTTGGTTTATGAAAAATAGCGAAAGCCAATAATTTATTGTTTATATTATAATTTATTGAGGGTGCGGTCACTCTCAATCTCCATTGTAAACTCAATGGCCGGATGTAAATTATTATATTGACGTTGGTATTTTATTGCAACTAATCTTGCACTCCACAGTTAAATATGGATTATTACTTTAATATACAGGGTGAGTCACGAGGAACTGTACTTCTACCATAAGTAGAGGCACGTTAGGGGATTATCAAATGACTATTAAAAATGGCTCCTTGTTTTGATTATTAATCTTCATCAAGACAATGTTTCGTCATATCTTTTCAATGATTAAGTCGATGAATCTCATTTTGTTATAAAAGTATTGGTGTCTAGCAACTAACTGACATATTCAGAATTGAAAAAAATCCAGGTC
Source organism: Apoderus coryli (assembly GCA_911728435.2). Taxonomy (NCBI): domain Eukaryota; kingdom Metazoa; phylum Arthropoda; class Insecta; order Coleoptera; family Attelabidae; genus Apoderus; species Apoderus coryli. Next base: position 28,934,330 of record OU452198.1, on the reverse strand, counting down.
CGTCTTCGAGAAAATTTGTGGGACTGATTCATATTCAACATTTCACCCTGTATATGATTTTTCAAAAATCTGATATAATTTTTTCAGAGGGCATAAATAGACAGTTAGACCTTGGTATTTGAATTTATTGTTACACTCACCTCATATTTCCAATTAAAGATTCATTTTAGAGTCAAATTGAAAATTGGCAATAATGAAATATTTTACTGTATAATAATGTTTAGTTAGTAAAAAGAAATCTTCAAAATAAACAGGAACGACAGACACTGTGCTGCAGTATGGTAAATACCATAAATTGAATTGATTTACAGGGCCGGACTTAAAAATCTGGCATATCTGGTTCATCCCAATAATTCACCCTGTATGTAACTTTTTCCAACCGTAATAGACAGAAAACACATAAAAAATGTTTGTAATTACCTAGTTTTCTTATTTGTTTGAGGAAAACTCATGTGCCTAATTATTTTAATCGGGATGTACGCCAGCATTCAGATACCATTTATGGAAACCGATGGATAGGACGCGGGGGTCCTTATTCCATGGGCACCAAAATCCCCAGACTATAACCCTGTTGATTATTACATTTGGGGGCGATTAAACCAGTTGGTCTACGAAGAAAATATAAATAGCGGCAACAGCTCAGTAAAAGAATTATTCACTGTTGCAATATTATCAGAAATGACCCACTGACAATCAGAAAGTCCATTACACATTTGAACATCCGTCAAGAAAAGTGTATTGAGGCAGATGGTTTTTATTTTGAACATCTTTTACAATCGAAATGTTATTTACTTTGTTCCATATTGTTCCACATTGTTATTTATTTTATGAATAAACATTTCCCAGGCTTGTTCATTTCATTCCGATTAAATATAATTAGGCACATGAGTTTTCCTCAAACAAACAAGAAAACTAGGTTATTACAAACATTTTTTATCTCTTTTCTGTCTATTACGCGTGGAAAATGTTACATACAGGGTGAATTATTGGGATGAACCAGATATGCCAGATTTTTAAATCTGGCCCTGTAAATCAATTCAAATTATGGTATTTACCATGTACTGGAGCACAGTGTGTGTCGTTTCTGTTGATTTTGAAGATTTCTTTTTAATAACTAAACATTATTATACAGTAACATATTTCATTATTGCCCATTTTCAATTTGACTCTAAAATGAATCTTTAATTGGAAATGTGAGGTGAGTGTAACAAAAAATTCAAATACCCATGTCTAACTGTCTATTTATGTCCTCTGTAAAAATTATATCATATTTTTGAAAAATCATATACAGGGTGAAGTGTTGAATATGAAGCAGTCCCACAAATTTTCGAAGACGGACCTGGATTTTTTCAATTCTGAATTTAAAAAAATGAGATAAATCGACTTAATCATTGAAAAGATATGATGAAACATTGTTTTGGTGAAGATCCATAATTCACCCTGTATATTAATAATCAAAACAAGAAGACATTTTTAATGGTCATTTGATAATCCCCTAACGTGCCTCTACTTATGGTAGAAGTATGTACAGTTCCTCGTGACTCACCCTGTATAATAGACTATCACGTACCTAACCTAGGTATGTAGTTACGCACTGTATATCATTGACAAGGACATGCTGTGGTGAGTGTCATAATAGAGTAACTAGATGCCAGCGTTGCCAGATTGTAACTGATTAATTTGAAATAAAAAAGTAAAAATAATAATTATAATTAAATCAGTAAAAAGACGTCTACTCCACAAAATAAACCGGATGAACGTATAATTGAACAATATATTTATGTTTATTGTGTGGAGCCTTAGCAAGCTAATGCCAATACTTGTGTTTTGTTAGATGGATTCAAGTATTAGTATTAAAATTTTATAAAAATATTTTCACCCAACCACCTAACTACTTTATTCCAAAATTTGAAATAAAAACGTAAAAATAATAATTATATCATCCTAAACGAACCCAACTACCTAACTACTTTATTCCAAAATTAGAAATAAAAAAGTAAAAGTAATAATTATAATTAAATCAGTAAAAAGACGTCTACTCCACAAAATAAACCGGATGAACGTATAATTGAACAATATATTTATGTTTATTGTGTGGAGCCTTGGCAAGCTAATGCCAATACTTGTGTTTTGTTAGATGGATTCAAGTATTAGTATTAAAATTTTATAAAAATATTTTCACCCAACCACCTAACTACTTTATTCCAAAATTTGAAATAAAAACGTAAAAATAATAATTATATCATCCTAAACGAACCCAACTACCTAACTACTTTATTCCAAAATTAGAAATAAAAAAGTAAAAGTAATAATTATAATTAAATCAGTAAAAAGACGTCTACTCCACAAAATAAACCGGATGAACGTATAATTGAACAATATATTTATGTTTATTGTGTGGAGCCTTAGCAAGCTAATGCCAATACTTGTGTTTTGTTAGATGGATTCAAGTATTAGTATTAAAATTTTATAAAAATATTTTCACCCAACCACCTAACTACTTTATTCCAAAATTTGAAATAAAAACGTAAAAATAATAATTATATCATCCTAAACGAACCCAACTACCTAACTACTTTATTCCAAAATTAGAAATAAAAAAGTAAAAGTAATAATTATAATTAAATCAGTAAAAAGACGTCTACTCCACAAAATAAACCGGATGAACGTATAATTGAACAATATATTTATGTTTATTGTGTGGAGCCTTAGCAAGCTAATGCCAATACTTGTGTTTTGTTAGATGGATTCAAGTATTAGTATTCAAATTTTATAAAAATATTTTCACCCAACCACCTAACTACTTTATTCCAAAATTTGAAATAAAAACGTAAAAATAATAATTATATCATCCCAAACTAACCCAACTACCTAACGACTTTATTCAAACATTTGAAATAAAAAGGTAAAAATAATAATTATATCATCCTAAACGAACCCAACTACCTGACTACTTTAGTCCAAAATTAGAAATAAAAAAGTAAAAATAATAATTATATCATCCTCAACGAACCCAACTACCTAACTACTTTATTCCAAAATTAGAAATAAAAAAGTAAAAATAATAATTATAACATACCAAACTAACTCAACTACCTAACAAGTTTATTCAAAAATTTGAAATAAAAACGTAAAAATAATAATTATATCATCCTAAACGAACCCAACTACCTAACTACTTTATTCCAAAATTAGAAATAAAAAAGTAAAAATAATAATTATAACATACCAAACTAACTCAACTACCTAACAAGTTTATTCAAAAATTTGAAATAAAAACGTAAAAATAATAATTATATCATCCTCAACGAACCCAACTACCTAGCTACTTTATTCCAAAATTAGAAATAAAAAAGTAAAAATAATAATTATAACATACCAAACTAACTCAACTACCTAACAAGTTTATTCAAAAATTTGAAATAACTAGCTGTTGCCCTCGAGGCACGAATAGCTCTCCATATTTAAGTGTAAAAGTAATAATTTTATGACCTTTTTGTGATTTATCTAAATTTTTGTTTTGTTTTAGACATCAGCTATTTTTTTTTTTTTTTTGTATCGGGTTTTGTGCCTTTTTCTTCTCTTTGGAGGCACTATTTATACGCAGATATTTTATATTTCAGATCTAGGCCAAATTCTTGTACGCAAAAGAATTGATTTTTTTTTAGTTTTATTATAAAATTTATTTTGCCCCCTTTTCTACTATTTACGAACGCCTATGTAAACAAAATTGTTATGCTGCATGTTGTAGGTTTTCCGTTAAGTGGTTTTTGAGTTATCACGGATACAATTTTTTCCTGACCCTTTTATAGAATTTTCACGGACGCCTATGGAACATTAATTTTTGTCGTGTATTTTTAACACCAATTCAACTAGTTAAATATAAAATTTTTTACATTTTAATTTTTTTTTATTTTACCGCTTTTTTTTACTATTTACGAACGCCTATGTAAATAAAAATAATTAATAAAATTTTATGCTGCATTTTTTAGGTTATCTTATATCAAAGCTATATATAATTAGCCAATTTTTCTGGTATATTTGGGAAACATTTTTTTTTCGTTTTGACCCTTTTTTAACACTATTTTCGAACGCCTGTGTGAACTAATTCTTTTATGTAACATTTTTTAGGTTATATTCTATCACACCTATAAAAAATTATTAAATATTTCGGTTAAGTTTAAGAACTATGATTTTTTAAATTTTTGAACCCTCTTTTAAACCCCTTGCCTACGCTCAATGTTAATCACCACCTATAAATATCCTGTAGTATTTTCGTACCAAATGTGGTTAAAATCCGTTAAGTGGTTTTTGAGTTATCACGGATACAAATTTTTTCTGACCCTTTTATAGAATTTTCACGGACGCCTATGGTACATTAATTTTTGTCGTGTATTTTTAACACCAATTCATCTAGTTAAATATAAAAATTTTTACATTTTAATTTTTTTTTATTTTACCCCTTTTTCTACTATTTACGAACGCCTATGTAAATACAAATTTTATGCTGCATTTTTTAGGTTATCTTATATCAAAGCTATATATAATTAGCCAATTTTTCTGGTATATTTAAGAAACATTTTTTTTTCGTTTTTGACCCTTTTTTTAAACTATTTTCAAACGCCTGTGTGAACCAATTCTTTTATGGAATATTTTTTAGCTTATATTGTATCACAACTATGAAAAATTATTCCATATTTCGAATAAGTTTAGGAAATATATATTTTTTATGTTTTGACCCCTTTTCCACTATTTACGAACGCCTATGAAAGTAAGTTATTCATCACACATTTTATAGGTTATATTCTATCAAAACTATAAATAACTAGTTAATATTTCTGCTATTTTTAAGAAATACGTTTTTTTTTTAACCTTTTTTACCCCATTTTACACTATTTTCGAACGCCAATGTGGTTTAATATTTTATGGTCAATATTTTAGGCTATATTCAATTAAATGCGTAAAAAATTATTCAGTATTTCGGATAAGTTTAAGAACTATGAATTTTTTTAATTTTTGAACCCTCTTTTAAACCCTTTGCCTACGCTCAATATTTCCCAAAATCTAATCAGCTCCTTGCCATGTCCAATAGTAATTTTGTACCAAATTTGGTTAAAATCTGTTAAGCGGTTTTTGCGTTATCGTGCATACAGACAGACAGACAGACAGACATTTTTTTAAAACTACTTATTTATGTATAAAATGACCAACAACAAGTATTTCCGGTGAAATTAAAAAAAAATTTTTTTTCATGAAACTAATAGTCTCCATATATACATATATTACATATATGATATGGAGAGCTAAAAACGTAAAAATAATAATTATATCATCCTAAACGAACCCAACTACCTAACTACTTTATTCCAAAATTAGAAATAAAAAAGTAAAAATAATAATTATATCATCCTCAACGAACCCAACTACCTAACTACTTTATTCCAAAATTAGAAATAAAAAAGTAAAAATAATAATTATAACATACCAAACTAACTCAATTACCTAACAAGTTCATTCAAAAATTTGAAATAAAAACGTAAAAATAATAATTATATCATCCTAAACGAACCCAACTACCTAACTACTTTATTCCAAAATTAGAAATAAAAAAGTAAAAATAATAATTATAACATACCAAACTAACTCAATTACCTAACAAGTTTATTCAAAAATTTGAAATAAAATCGTAAAAATAATAATTATATCATCCTAAACGAACCCAACTACCTAACTACTTTATTCCAAAACTAGAAATAAAAAAGTAAAAATAATAATTATATCATCCTAAACGAACCCAACTACCTAACCACTTTATTCCAAAATTAGAAATAAAAAAAGTAAAAATAATAATTATATCATCCTAAACGAACCCAACTACCTAACTACTTTATTCCAAAATTAGAAATAAAAAGGTAAAAATAATAATTATAACATCCAAACTAACCATAAAGGGTTTATTCAAACATTTGAAATAAATGAAAAATGATTTTATGGCGTAGCGGACAAAATTACTAGTCTTACCTACATAGGGGATTTTGTTTAATTTAGCAGGGCCTCAGTCTAATTCAGTAGAACCAGACCGACGCATGGGTCGACAGATACTGACGAATTCGTTTCGCTCTTATTATGAGCTCGTCAGAGTACCATAGTCGTTCCCCATCTACAATATCGGCCTACATTTAATCACAATGAGATATACAACAGTAGATATATGTAAACTAGTACCATCTACATATACACATAGTAATGCAATGTATAGGTAACACCAGCCGTAAAAATAGATATAAAAATAGAAGTGAAATGAAAATAGTATAAACAGAAACGCTAACAGGAGACCATTTATCCTTCTGCTAGGTTCACCCACAATATTTGGGTATCAGTTTGCTTCGGACGGTGGTCTCCAAGCGTTCGGTCGTCGATGCCAAATAATACAAATTATAAAATGAATTTGTGTCCGTAAATATAAATTAAAAATAATTTTGTCGCGTAGCGGACAAAATGACTGGTTTTACCTACAGAGGGGATTTTGTTTAATTTAGCAGTCCGCTACGCCACAAAATTATTTTTCATTTATATTTACGGACACAAATTCATTTTATAATTTTAAATAACATAAAAATAATAATTCTATCATCCTAAACTAATCCAACTACCTAACGTGTGTATATTAATTAGGTAAATAAAATACATTGATATATTTATAGTAGTTTTCTTGAAATCAGTTACAATCTGACAACGCTGGCATGCAGTTATACTATTATGACACTAACGACAACATGTCCATGCTAATGATATACAGTGCGTAAGTACATACCTACTTTAAGTACGAAATAGTCTATTATATATTAGGTTAAAAAAAAACATTCATTATTTTGTCTCCATCCGTACCCAATTTTGTTCATAATAGTCTTATTTAACCATTAAATATTCACCAGTCGTGGGTTACTTTTAGTGAGGTTCCTTTTAAGGGAAACATTTTTAAAATAGTTCCGAAATTTGGTCAATTTGGTCTGCTGCCGTACTTTTTTCGAAAATTTAACCACAAACATATTTCATCACATTTTCCTCAAGAAATCCACACACTAGAGAAGATATTTACAAATAGAATATGATTAGATACTTGATTTTCAAACAAAATTTAACTTATTCAACTTCCACAATAATATAAGAAATATTAAAACATTATTATATCAAAAAAAAAAAACTCCTAGCTTATACTTATTTTTTTTTTGATACTATTCACATGAACTATATCTGACGGGTTTGTATATGACACAAGTTGACACATTTGGCATTCGAATATGTCTCTTTTACGGTCGCGTCGTCAGCATCTAGGTTCTCGGCGTCTCCATTTCATGACAATTTAAAAAAACCAATCATGACATACGTGTTGGTCTAATTTTTAACGTTTACTCTTCGTAATAGTAAGTCGCATGGAACTTTTTTATGTTATTATTGAAATTGTAGCACATATTGTTACCTATGTTTATTAAATTCTTTTTAGCAGATATTTCATTAATTATACACTGTTACGGTTATGATAGAGCGTGGAAAATTTGAAGCATTTTGATATATCCCAAATTGCTAAACAATTGTGCGAAATGTCTAAAAAAATGATAAAATATTAGTATTTGACGTGACAAATGTTTTTGTAAACAAAACTGCAGACCTAACGGGTACATTTAATTTGACGTCGATGCTCAAAATCAACTTTCTTTCATTAATAGAGATGCAAGAAATATAAATAAATTCGATTCGATCTAAATTTGTTATTAATGTTGAACTATTGTGTCGAGGACTTCAACTGAGTCTATGACCGCTTGTAAACTAAAAACAAATGTCATTTATTTTCAATAACATGACTATTTCTACCATAGAAGAACAAATTGGTACTATCACATTAAAATGGTAAATATATATTTATAAAAAGTTATATATCAATGTATATTACAATAAAAGCAATTTGGATATAGTATATTATGTATACATAAAAACAAACACTAACACATTAAAACTAATATACTACACAATATACACAGGTACATGTGGACTTCACTTCATTTAATAATAATATTCTTTATTCAAATTGCGTACACTTTAAATAAAACTACAAATAAAACAATTTCTTTTTGATGATTTAAAGTGGTTTGTTTAATACATTTCTATACAAACTGCTTAACTTTTACGAGTGTGTTCTTAAATTGATCTGAAGATTTATTTGGATCATTTCGCTTATGATACGTTTATGAAAGTTATATTGTTTATTAAGGATCTTGACCACGTCAGATTTAAAAATATGCCAATTTTCGAAATGACTGAACATACTGAACGTTTTTCTAGAGGAGATTTGTCTTTTAATTTAGTGTGTATAGCTTTTTGTTGTCTTTAAGTTATAATAACCTAACTGTACGTTCTAACGAGCTCAATCCTAGGAGCACTGAGGCAACGAGGTACCAATGCGACTTGCTGCAGGTGGATAAACTGCATGCTTAAAGGAAAAATGGTATGTACCTCAGTAATAGGGGATATTATAATAGTAAAGCCTGTACGAGGGTGCCCGTAGGGGGAGTACTATCTCCTCTGATGTGGAACCTTGTTATAGACGATTTACTGAAAGTTCTGGACAATGAAGGATTTGGGATTTTGGGTTTTGCAGATGATCTAGTCATACATGTACAGGGAAAGTTTAATAACATAGTAAGGGAACGTATGCAACGGGCCCTTGATATATCATCGATCGCTTTTAGGAAAAAACAGAGGGACTAGGACCACTGTACCTTCAAAGTGAAATCGTAAGAATGTCCGGGGAGGTAAAGTATTTCGGGGCCATTCTAGACCCAAAGCTTACCTGGACCGCACATCTAAAAAGAACCATAACAAGAGCAAAGAGAACGCTTATGTTACTGAGACATGGAAAAACATGGGGACTAAAGCCAAAGATGATGCACTGTCCGAACTCATCGGAGACATACAAAAACTGGGGCATGTTTTGGGGATGGAATCATGGACATGCCCATGGACCACATCGAGGCTGCATTCGGACACTGAAAGGGCTAACCTGGTTTACAGACGGATCAAAAACCGAAGGTGGCGTGGTGCAGGAATATATAGTGAGAAAAGAAACTCGAGCCTAAGATTCTCACTGGGGAAAAACACATCCGTGTTTCAAGCCGAAGTGTTTGCAATTTTACAGTGTGCAAAACTAAACATAAATTAGATAATTTTACTTCAATCAATAATCAAAAAGAAAAGGAAAAACACACCCAGAACGGTATAGGAGCAGAACGAAATTAAATAAATAAATTTAACATTCTTAACACAGGTAATATTAAACGAAAATGACAGTCGAGAATTCCAAGTTAAGCGCACCACAAATTCGTCATTGGAACCAAATATCTTGTTCAGCTCAAAAAAAATGGAGTGACGGCCCGTGTGTTTCTAGATGGAGCATGAATTCCAACTTTAGCCAAAAAATCAGGGAACTTGGTAATTTAATAATTTAAATAAAATAATAACGTCCCTTTTGTCTCTGCGAGTACAGATCTATAATCAAAAACAGCATTCATCCCAGGAGGATGTCTGACCTTATACGAAATATAACGTAAATGTTTAGTACTGTTTCCAAGCTATGAATATGGCAGCGATAGTAAGGGTTCCACAGTGCGAACGCGCACTCCATATCTAACCAGAGAGGAATACAAACACTTAAACAAATTCATGTCGCTGAAGTCGGCAGTAAGCCATATAAAGTTAGTACTGGCTTAGGCAGTAGTAACTTAAAAAAAAAAGTCGGCAGTACTTCATCTTAAGAATCCCAGCATTCTAAATGCTTTATTAGTGTAGTCAATAATGTGAGGAGCGAACGACAGGTAACTAACAAGCAGGACACCAAGATCTCTGAGTGTCTCAACAGAGCTCAATTCAGAGTCATCAAAATTTATAATATTTAGGCATCCTTCATCTGTTAAAATGTATAACAAAACCTTTAGATATAATTTAGATCCATGCCGCTCGCTTCTCACCACAAAACTAAATTATTCAACTCTATTTGTACTAATTATTCAAATATTCGTGGACAAAATATAGTATCGTACCCGCCTATCATGCCTATTAATTGCGAGGGTGAACCATGATTTATATCCTTGTTCGATAATACTGTTATAATAAAAACTAATTTGAAGCCATTTTTTAAGTTAAAGCCTTTTATGTATATTACACATTAAACTTTCCGTTTAATTTTAGGTACCAGGTTATACTTCTGAATGGACCACAATATCGGAAGATTTGTTGGAGAGTAAAACAGCTCGACTAGAATTATCAGGTGTAGGTGGCAGTTGGGGAGCTATCAGACTCCGCTGTGAAGCGTCATTATTTCGATTATATCGTGCCAATAGTTTAGAAGTAGAAGTAAAACCAGACACACCTCTGTCAGCTTCTGTGTTATTGATGGGTCCTAGTAAAGGCAGTAAGTATTCAACATACTAATTTATTAGTTAAAATAACAGAACAGAAAATCTCATCCAAAATAATAAAATATTTACGATACGAGGACAGTAGAGAAGCTAGGCCGGTTTTAGACCACTTGGATGGCATGTGTTACCATCGGCCCAAGAAGTAGATGGTATGGATTGGAATGTGAATGCATTATTATTTCTCAGACTGATGAATAACAGGGTGATATTGTTATCGTCTCACCGAGGTCAAACCTTGAGAATTTCCGGTTTATGCTAATTAAAAATATTAGTGTCGTCTGCAAATTCAATGGAATATTATTATATCTCAGAATGATGAATAACAGGATATCTCGTCTCACCGTCGTCAGACAGTCGCCTATTTTTGTATACCAATTAAAAAATAATTTTTTATTTCTGATAGTGATATAGGAGAAAATATATAAATAAAACAAATTTATTTAAAAACAATATATATAACAAAATACATATAATAATAATTATTAAATTCAGTATTATCACATAGGTAAAAAAGTATACAACCAATTATACAACGATATTGAATTTTGTATGCCACAACGACAAAGTTTTTTTCCAATGTGATGCATGCACAGAGTTGGTTTTGCTTCAAATTTCAGTATTTCCAACCAATTATCCATATCCTTATTTTCGATATTTATGATTTTTGTTGTTGTAAGTCGTGATGTGAGGAAATCATATTTTATTCGTCCCCTTACATATACGAAATCAACATATTGTAAATGTAACTGTAAAATTTCATCCAAACAGCTGTACTGAATAAATTTACTGGAATATCTATTTTAACGGCCACCGTAGATTCTTCTAAGGAAGCACTTCTTCTTGAACAGTCAATCACAAACATTGTGTGTTTTTTAAATACAATATAGCTTAATATAGCCTGTTTATTCATACAATTCATATAACTAGGATAGAATTATGTGTAATAACGGTGTGCTTCTACAAATCCAACATCATTCGTTCATATGGGTAGTATTCAGCATTTGAAGATGCTTTAATACCGGAGATATGAATGTGATCGAATTTTTTGCTAATAAGCATACAATTATTATCACTTCTAGATCTAACTAAATGTATAGTTTGTTTGCCATTTGTAATCAGGTGGGAAACAAACAAATATGTGTCATCATAATCGTTGATTATCCCAAGAAGTGGTATACACATACTAAAAGAACTGTCGGGACTTCTAAAGGCTCCTGCTGGATATTTGCATCCAGCTGTATACAAAAAGTTTATATCATTAGAACCATAACATAAAAATCCATGTACAGTGCTGACCATACCGGCGTTTCGTACACTATCTAATTCTTTACCATTTAATTCATATGAGATGTATTCAAAGAAAAAGTCTCCAGCATTACTAAAACAAAACGAACTGTACCAGTACCAGAGGTTTGTGTTAATAGTAATAGCAGCATCATACATTAATAGCCAGGCATCCCTTTGATTGATAGTTATTTCCATTATATCATTATTCTGAAAAGATTTAAAAAATTGATAGTTGGTGCGAGATTCAATGCGATGAATAGATTCATCAAAGTTTGGTTTTCGGTGGATGTTGAACAACTGTTTTGATCACATTTTCCCCGCGAGACTTTAGAAACTGACAATTTGTAGCACTTAATATAGACTCCCAGTAAACACACGTACATTTTACTTTTATATGTCGCGCTTTTTCACGTTACAGAACACTAATAACGAAACGTTAGTTAAATGCTATATAAAAACGCGTATTGAACGTATTTATGTATATATATTCAACGGTGAAATCAAACGTTATTTAAACGGTTCTAAAATACGTTAATAATACGATTACACAAACGTTAATTCTTAGCTTTTAAAAAAGGACAAATGCATGTATTAGATATACATGCATTTATCGTTTTTTAAAAGCTACTAATTAACGTTTGTGTAATCGTTTTAATTACGCATTTTAGAAACGTTGAAATAACGTTTGATTTCACGTTATTTAATGTGGCTTTTATATATTTTTGTAACGTGAAATATACGTTGATAAAATGTATGGAATAAATCATTAAAACTACCAGATTTCCATTGTTGGGTTGGTGCAAAAGTTTGATGAAAAAATAATGCCCTTTTTGTTAAATAGTTAAACCAAAAAATATAAACATTTGGGTGTTTTTGGTGTTTTTTAATATTAAATATTGTGGTCAAATATAACAAAATTATACGATACAATAATGCACGTTTCAGCGAACGCTTTCTGTCGCCGAAACTTACGTTGTATCGAATAATTTTGTAATTTCTTTTTGACAATATTTATATAAAAATATTGAATAACACAAAAAAACGGATTTTTGATTTGTTTTTAATATATTTACAACCAACAATCCAACTTTTTGGTTTAACGATTTAGGCTATTGGAGACATACTTTTAGCATCGAACCTTGGCCGTTATTTTATTAGGATAAAAACACTTTACATTTTTTGTTGTATATAATTATAACAAAATGTTCTAGAATCATCACTAGTGTAAAATGTAAGATAACAAATTGTCTATAAATATGTAATTTATTCTAAACATAGGAACATTTTTTTTAATAACAAATAGAAAGTTAAATTAAGGAACAAATGATTCTTTCATATATTAAGAAGAATAAAATACAGAATTATGCTTAAATTTTGACTGCTTCTTAACCGCTTACGATAGCGAATTTTAATTAATTATTTAAAAAATCAATAAATCATAAAGCTAATACATAAATAATGCTTGCATATCATTTTTCTGGTGTACGGGAAAGTTCAATTTGGCTGCTTCTGAAATGAAAAATGCATACATAGGTATTAGCATAATATAATTATAAATATTTAGAATGTAATGTTATTTTTGCTAGAAGCATATAGGTACTTTATACATTTTTAGGCAAAAGTAAAAGATATTTACTTTTAATCTAAAATTATATTTTCTGAGTGCAATAAACAAAACACCCAGTAAAATCATTGCATTGTAATTTCTCAATTTTAAATCTCTTTCCTGTGAACTTTTTCAAATATTATAATCCAATTTTTATTAGTGTTCTCAAAGCAAAATATCTAGTGGTGTGGCTGGCTGATCAGTACAAACGAGTACGAAATATGCGCATATAGTAGTCTCTACTTGATATTTTGAAACAACAAACTTCAATAGTAAGTAAAGTGCATTTTATTTTTTTCTCTTAAATACTGTGTTAATAACTTTAATAAATTAATTTTTTTAACATCTGATGACATAAATTATATATTTTTTGATTGCAGTTTAATGATTTATTTGGTTTTTGGTTGTACTTATAGGTATGCTCAGTTAATTTGATGCGAAAAAACCGGAAAAAGCTAAATAAAATATTCATTTTAGTATTTATTTAGAAAACTTGTGCTTGTAATTCAATGCCAGTCGTGGTACTAGCCAGTGAAGTAGCTGTTCTTCCTTGTTCTCTAAATTTATACATAACATTTTCTATAGCGGGGACAGATTAGTCTCACATCGAAAAATTCTAAATTCATTTCTTATTTTCTACATAAATATTTTTTTACATATCAATAAAATAATTATAAATATTTTGGACTATATTGCCGATTTTTGAAATGAATACATACAGCTTGTATAATTAGTGCGCTAAAGACCATTTACGCCTTTGCTTTCGTATTTAAGAACTCGTTGTTCATGTAATTACACTAACACTAAACTATTAAGGTCCACATTTTAAAATAGTTTTAAATATACAGGATGTACCATAAATAAAGGCTGAACTAAATTTCTCTTTTTACACTGAAAGAATTTAAAGTTAGTTAACTATAAGCTACTTCGTAATATTTTCTTTGTAACAAAAATTATTAAAATTAAAATAAAACATATTTTTTAAGAGAGCAGTTCATAGACGTAACCAAACTTGAGAATAGGAAATGCTCAACAAAACATAAAAGAAATTCGTAGACCTCGGGTTTTTTATATTACTTACATACATGGTGTGCTATTGGTACATAAATTATTACACTTTTGAAATCAACTATTTCATACACATGTAATTAAACAACTACTTAGTATTTTTATATAAACTGGTCAGCAGCGATTTCCGTATGTTTCTGTTGAAAACGCACGAGTAACCCGCCTAAAATGCGTTGGTGCACCATCGTGCATAAACACATTACATATCTTATTGCCAATGGTACCTTTTCCAGAAATCCAGGAAGCGTGTGTTCCAAAAAGTCGCGAGATATCTCTCCTTTAAGTTTTCCTGGTAGCAATACGGGTCCAATTAAATATATAGATAGAGAGTCATATTACATAATACAGGACTACAAAATATATACACAATCCCAAACCTAATAATTAGTTAACAAATTGAATACACGTTCATACCAAAAACTATAAAAATATAAGAAATAAGAAAAAAAAAGAAAAGAAGAACATAAATCATTGATCTCTTGACAATATTTCTGTATAGGAACTTTTGAAAGCTGGAGTTTTAATCTTTCTGGACGATTATTATACACGTCGTACATATATTAAATGTGAAACACCTTGTAAAAATACTTGTTCGATGTGGTGGAGGTGTCAGAAGGCCCTTAAATCGGAGATTGAACGTATGTACATCGGAACGTAATGTTATTTTGTTAAATAGATATGGCGAGCATTTAAAAAGTATAATATCGTGAAAAAGAGCTGCAGAATGTAGTTTTCTTCTATAATCCATATTCAATCATTTAACATCTTTGAGCTTATAAGAAACAGGATCGTATTTCCGTATTCCAAAAATATATCTCAAACAACATTTTTGTATAATAATAATAATAAATCGACTTTATTTCAATTCACAATTTAACGTCACAATATATTTATAGGAAACACTTTACATTTTTTGTTGTATATAATTATAACAAAATGTTTTAGAATCATCACTATTGTAAAATGTAAGATAACAAATTGTCTATAAATATGTAACTTATTCTAAACATAGAAACATTTTTTTTAATAACAAATAGAAAGTTAAATTAAGGAACAAATAATTCTTTCACATATTAGGAAGAATAAAATATAGAATTATGCTTAAATTTTGACTGCTTCTTAACCGCTTACTATAGGGAATTTTAATTAATTTAAAAAATCAATAAATCACAAATCTAATACATAAATAATGCTTGCAAAACGTTTTTCTGGTGCACGGGAAAGGTCAATTTGGCTGCTTCTGAAATGAAAAATGTATACATAGGTATTAGCATAATATAATTATAAATATTTAGAATGTAATGTTATTTTTGCTAGAAGCGTATAGATACTCTATACATTTTTAGGCAAAAGTAAAAGATATTTACTTTTAATCTAAAATTATATTTTCTGAGTGCAATAAACCAAGCACCCAGTATTGCATTGTAATTTGTCAATTTTAAATTTTTTTTCTGTGAATTTTTTCAAATTTTATAATCTAATTTTTATTAGTGTTCTAAAAGCAAAATATCGAGTGGTGTGGTTGGCTGATGAGTACAAACGAGTACGAAATATGCGCAAATAGTAGTCTCTACTTGATATTTTGAAAAAACAAACTTCAATAGTAAGCAAAGTGTATTCTATCTTTTTCTCTTAAATACTGTGTTAACAAGTTTTTTGTTGTACTTATAATTATGCTCAGTTAATTTGATGCGAAAAAGCCGGAAAAAGCTAAACAAAATATTCATTTTAGTATTTATTTAGAAAACTTGTGCTTGTAATTCAATGCTAGTCGTGGTACTAGCCAGTGGAGTAGCTGTTTTGGCTTTGTTCTCTAAATTTATACATAACATTTTCGATAGCACATATCAATAAAATAATTATAACTATTTTGGACTATATTGCCGATTTTTGAAATGAATACATACAGGTTGTATAATTAGTGCGCTAAAGACCATTTACGCCTTTGCTTTCGTATTTAAGGACTCGTTGTTCATGTAATTACACTAAACTATTAAGGTCCACATTTTAAAATAGTTTTAAATATACAGGATGTACCATAAATAAAGGCTGAACTAAATTTCTGTTTTTACAATGAAAGAATTTAAATTTAGTTAATTATAAGCTACTTCGTAATATTTTCTTTGTAACAAAAATTATTAAAATTAAAATAAAACATATTTTTAAGAGAACAGTTCGTCGACGTAAAACTACCAAACTTGAGAATAGGAAATGCTCAACAAAACATAAAAGAAATTCGTAGACCTCGGGTTTTTTATATTATATAGATGGTGTGCTATTCGTACATAAATTATTACACTTTTGAAATCAACTATTGCATACACATGTAATTAAACAACTACTTAGTATTTTATATAAACTGGTCAACCTAAGTATAGTATCCGTTCTAATTGCCTTTTTGAAACGCCTGAGAGAATTAACTGAATTCAATTTTTATTTGAAATTTGCTATGTTTCCTAAAAATATTCTGTATAACAAACATATTATGCCATCTTGCTCGAACCAACAACGATCAGAATCCAACTAGTAAGTAAATCAAATGTGCTATTTAAAAAATTAAAATAGATTTGGTACGCGTTGTTTTTATGGTATACCCTGTATACTTATTTTAAAAAATATGTACTTTAATAGGACACATAATTTTTATTTATAACATTTTTCTGCAAATATGGTGGTAAATAATGCGTCAATGGATCTTAACACACTAATTTTATACCCTGTGTAAATATCAAATATGTTTAAGCCGTTTTAGTATCATAATAAAATCTTGTTGTGTTCTATCTTATTGATACCTATTACTTACCTAAAATAGTGCTCAAAAGTGTTGTATTTTCAAAACCATTTTGTTGAAGCGACCTTTACAGTAGAAATGTATTCCTAATTGGTTGGCCATTAAAAATTTCATAATTCTTCTAGAAACTCAATACCGAACATTTTAACTACTTAAATATTTTTTAACTAATTGTAGCACTTGATTTTTATTATATTCGCACTGTTTACAACCATAATTATTATTCTTTGCTACCTCCATAATTCTTCTACAAAGTCCCTCAGTACCGAATCTAAAAAATTAAAAAAAAATTTTGCCGTTTTAAATAATGCGTAAATGGATCTTAACGCACTAATTTTATACCCTGTGTAAATATCAAATATGTTTAAGCCGTTTTAGTATCTTAAATAAAATTTTGCCGTTCTCTATCTTATTGACACCTACTTATTACTTACCTAAAATAGTGCTCATAAGTGTCAATTTTGTTGAAGCGACCTTTACAGTTGAACTGAATTCCATTGGTTGGTCATTAAAAATGTCATAATTCTTCTAGAAACTTCCTCACTTAATTTTTAATAGTAATAAACTTCTTAAATCTTTTTTAACTAATTGTAGCACTTTATTTTTATTATATCCGCACTATCTTCATAATTCTTCTAAAATACCTCAATACCGAACAGCACTTAATTTTTAATAAGCATTAAACTACTTAAATCTTTTTTAACTAATTGTAGGTAGCACTTTATTTTTATTATAACCGCATTATCAATAATGATACCTAATTATTATTCTTTGCTACCACATTAATTATTTTGCTTGAACTCTTCCAGTGCTTTGATGTAAGATGTAACGTTATAAATATAAAATATAATATTCTAATATCTACCCGCGATTTACCTAAAACCATTGTTGCCAAGTTGGGTAGCCAAGTCTGTCTTATTATACCTAAACAAAGCTTTAAATTTTATAAATCAAAGGCGTCTACTACAGAAAATATTTTTATACACATGTTCGAATCAGCCAAACATGTTTCGTAACTTTACTGTTCCTTCTTCAGTGGCATTAATAAATCTTACAAAGAATTCTTACCTAGTGTCTTAAGGTATAATATGGATTCAAACATGTATACCTACATACACTTTGTGGAAACACTTTTATTTAATAGCAAAAAACATGAGGTTTATATAAAATTTTTCGAAAACTTAAATTTGGTTATACCTACTACTTATTATGTAACTAGCAAATTTCTGTAATACACCATTTAATGTAGAATGTTTCTTTTTGTAAAACATTTCAATAAAGAAGAATTGTTGAAAATA
Organism: Apoderus coryli; assembly: GCA_911728435.2. Classification (NCBI taxonomy): domain Eukaryota; kingdom Metazoa; phylum Arthropoda; class Insecta; order Coleoptera; family Attelabidae; genus Apoderus; species Apoderus coryli. The sequence goes on along the minus strand of OU452198.1, from coordinate 28,915,808 downwards.
CACTCACACACACATGTTGTTTGACTTTAATCAAATTCAAAAAAGTGTGTGTTAAAATTAATAAATTTCTGGAAACCCCGAAAAACCCCGAAAGTATACGTACCTATAATAAAAAATAATAATTAGATTATATATATCTTTATATCTCCTATAGTATGAGAAGAAATTCTCACTTGGGCATCACTGTTAAAAAACAACTGTAAGATTTTATTCACTAACAAACATTACGACCTTCACATACGTTTTCGGCCAATCATATGCTTTATAATTTAATGGTGTAACAACGGCCTGCCTTCAACGTTCAAGCAACGTTTGAAATGTGTGAAACTACACAAACAGGTGTTCATATAGCAAAAACCGGTTACTAGGTATTTAAGTAGGTATAATACCACTTATTTTTAACTTCTTATTCAAGATTGGAAAAAATATGTTGTAAAACTATTCTGAAACTTATATTTTTGCATAAAAAAAAAGAAAAACCCAACAAATCATTATAAGATTTAATTAACTTGTTAACAAATATTTCGCATCACTCTTGTAAACTTAGAGTACCGATAGGTATAGCTAGTTGTAGTAGGAAGTTTTTGATAAACACTTTTTTTTCAATTTGTTATGTACACTATGTACGAGATAAGAATGGGATAGCATTGGAAACTAGGAAACGTTAGGACTTACAAGGTCGTTTAAATTAGTGTAAAGTTATACAATTTAAACACCTTTTAAATGGTGTTTTCAAAAGTAACTAACTAAATAGTTATATTAGGGATTTACTTACATATTATAAAGTGTTTGTTTTTCTGTTTCAACTGGTAGGTAAATTAAGGTTAAACCTTTATATATTCTAGATTTTTGAAAATACATTTAGGACGTAATATTCGTTGTTATTTCAATAATTCTAGTTTTACATCAAACGATTCATTGACATATTTTTTAAAAATATTTGGAACCGTAATAATCAACGTTTTAAAATTTCCCACTTTAAATATTGCTCATTTTAAGAATAATTTCACACATTCTTCTAATTGTAGGTACATTTGGAATTGTGATAACAGACTTTATAAACATTATATAAACGTTTTGAATTTTCCCATATTAAGCAATAAGAATTTTTATGGGATATTTTACACGTTACCTTAACTGTAATTTTAGAATTATTATAAAATACTTAAAAAACGTCATTTTAACGTTTTCATTGTCGCCTCTAAAAATTATGCACTTCTAATGAACATTTTCTAACGTTATTTTAGCTATAAATATCGGTTTATTATAAATTACATAAAGAACGTTTTATAAACGTTTTTAATTTTGACAATGTTTGACACGCGTTTAAAAAACACCTAAAACAAACGTTTTTATTTTATGGTTTATTTATAATAGATATACAACGTTACTTAAACATAATAAATGTACGTAGTTGTATTTAGATAATAACAACACGTGTCTATAACGTTTAAATTGAACGGTGTAAAATTAAACTTAAAAAAAAACCGTTACTTTTCTAACGTAAGACCAATTATCAACGCTTGATACGTTAAATCAACGTTTAATTTACGTATATGTGTTTACTGGGAGAGGCTAGGTGATGACGTCTCCTATCAACCATATTAAGCCAACCCGTCTCCTTAATTTTATGGGAAATATGGTCTCTTTTTCGTAAACCATAGATGAGGCGACAACAACTATTTTGCTCCTTTAGTATGCGATTCTTATCCACCTCATACAAACACGATCCATACAAAAAGTCACAGTATGTGAAATGTGACAAAACAAGTGTTTCACAAAGTTTCTTCTTTAAAGAGAAGTTTAGAATATGACGGTTTGAATATAGAAGTCTTAAGGACATGTAAGCTTTTTCTGTTTTGTTTTTTACATGCTCACAGAAACGCAAATCTGACGAAAGAAGAAGACCTAGATCATTTGCACTTTCAGTAAAATGTATATTGATGTTATCCATATGGATTCTCATATTGTTAGTTAAGAAGTTTTTATTTTTTACGTTTCCAAAGCATACAATTTTAGTTTTCTCCGAATGTAATTCTAATGTGTGTTTTTTTGAAATTTCTTGAATAGAATTCAGCTCGTTATTAATAATTTCAGCCCTCCAACTTTACCTGCAGATATAGAATTTATAATTTTCGCTGTATAGATGATAAAAAGCAGAGGCGCCAGTACAGAGCCCTGCGGACCACCAGAAAGCATATTTGTGGTAGACGAGAATTCATTATTTGATTGGATTTTTTGTTTTCTATTTTGTAAATATGATCTGAGCAACGATAAAGGGTTAGTGTCGAAATTATAAAATTGAAGCTTTGAGAGAAGCAGTTTATGATTGACTGTGTCAAACGCCTTTGAGTAGTCCAGCAAGACCAGCACACTACTTAACCCCCCGTCACGTGCCTCGAAAATATCGTTAATAATTGTTGTTAGCGTACTGCCCGTACTGCACCCCTCTCTGAAACCACATTCCCAGTAAACACACATACGTTTATTTAACGTTTATTATTACAAAACACCTTTCCAAAAAAAGGTACATTAAATACGTACATTTTACTTTTATATGTCGCGCTTTTTCAGGTTACAGAACACGAATAACGAAACGTTAGTTAAATGGTTTAAATAATCGTGTATTGAACGTATTTATGTATATATATTCAACCGTGAAATCAAACGTTATTTGAACGGTTCTAAAATACGTTAATAATACGATTACACAAACGTTAAATCTTAGCTTTTATAAAACGACAATTGCATGTATTAGATATACATGCATTTATCTTTTTTTAAAAGCTAATAATTAACGGTTGTGTAATCGTATTAATAACGCATTTTAGTAACGTTTGATTTCACGTTATTTAATGTTGCTTTTATATATTTTTGTAACGTGAAATATACGTTGATAAAATGTATGGAATAAATCAATTAAACTACCGGATTTCCATTGTTGGGTTGGTACAAAAGTTTGAAAAAAAAATAATACCCTTTTTGTTATAATAATAATAATAATAATCTTTATTGGCCATTAATAAATATAAAATATATACATTGGCAAGTCATAAATAAACGAATAATTTGTATAGAACATGTCACATTATAATAAATAAAATCTTAAACGCTATCATTACAACGACAAAAAAACAAAAAAAAAACAGAGAAAGAGATTTAACGCATGAGGCATCCAGCAGCGCCATTCACATCATACTAGAGCAGAACTGAACAAACTCTTGCAGAGTATAAAAACAATTTTCAACTAGAAATAATTTCAGTCTGCTCTTAAAAACATTCTCAGTTGCTGAGTTTTTGATAGAAGAGGGCAACATGTTGAAATAGCTTATGCCAGAGTAATGCGGCGACTTCCTGTAAAACTCATGATAATGCCTAGGTAATAGTAGTTGGTTTCGACCCCTAGTAGTGTAACCATGTCGCGAGCCATTCACTGAAAACAAAGCTCGATTCTTAAATATATAAGGAAGTAATTTATGCCCGTTTGCACCACATACACTTTAAGTAGAGAATAGTTAAGGGTCATCTAAATTTTAAGAACGGAATTGATTGCACCGAATCATGAGTAGATAGCACTTAGTTAAGTATCGGGTAAATTTGTCAACATAGCAAATTTAAGGTAGCCGACAATGAAGAGGAGTTTTTTGGTCGGGCAGTAGGTAATATTTTAACTTTTAACCTCTTCAGTTTTGTTTTCATAATAATTCATAATGTAAACATTAATTTTGATTGTGAATGTGAACGAAAATTATTAAATACTAGAGTTAAATTGTGTCCGTAAATATAATAGGTAGAAACAAAATTATTTTGTGGCATAGCGGACAAAATGACTGGGTTTACCTACACAAGGGACTTTGTTTAGACTGAGGCCCTGCTAAATTACACAAAAGTCCCTTGTGTAGGAAAAACCAGTCATTTTGTCCGCTATGCCACAAAATTATTTTCATTTTATTATTTAATACATTTTTTTAATGTAACATATAATACGATGGAAGTTAGTGATACATAAAAAAAGAGAAGACCTCCAAACTACACTTCCAACGAGAAAGAAGTTCTTCTATCGATAGTGTTGGATCATAGTTATTGTGGCATCATTCAAATTAATAAAATTAACTTTTTGTTATTATTTTCCATTGTTAAATTTATCTATTCTTATTGTTATATATTTGAAATGTATTTATTACATATACATAGTATTTGATCTGTTTCTATTATAAGATTTAGCTAGATGAGTGCTACTACTACTGACATATTTTATGATTTATATTCAAAAATAGTTTTAGTTTATTATTTACCTGGGAACATAAGTAGAGTTGTTAGCTTATTTATTCTTTTGTGGATTAATAATTAAATAAACTGTAAACGTGAAGTTGTTATGGTTTTAATACATAGGTATATACCTCTATTATTATTTTTTAATATCGACTATTTCCTCAGTACCTCTATATATATATATATATATAATAGGTATGTTAAGCACAAAGACGCTTTTCGGTCTTTCCTACTAAAATATCTTCTATTGAAAGCTGTCATAGCTCATCAAATTCTAGTAAAAATGCTCAATTTGGTCTAGGATAGACCGAATCGTAGTCTTCGTCAGTCGAAATCTTTGAAAAAAATTTAAATTGTTCATATCTAAAAATAATTCGGCCTTTCATAAACCCTCCTTGGAAATCCATGTTCAATTAATTCGAAAACATCAAGATCCTCGTCAAATAATTCCATATTTTTAATTTTTTAATCGCCACACACAGTAAACAACCCAATAATGAAAAATATAAAAGCAATATTGAGGTTAGAATTCCATTTAAGAAGAGATTTCTCGAGTCAACTTATGCCCGTTGGCACCACATATAGTTTAAGTAGAGAATAGTTAAGGGTCACCTAAATTTTAAGAACGGAATTGATTGCACCGAATCATGAGTAGATAGCACTTAGTTAAGTATCGGGTAAATTTGTCAACATAGCAAATTTAAGGTAGCCGACAATGAAGAAGAGTTTTTTGGTCGGGCAGTAGGTAAGCATACGTTAATTTCCTTTTATACCGAGCCAATGGGAACGTTCGCCCTTGGGTCGTGTTTCCGTGGGTGGCCGTCGCGGATCGGTGGCGTGCATTTCGCTTTGTTTTTGCTGTTTGAATATTTTGGCGCCATAAGCTAGTGCTCTGAATAGTATAAACAACTGAATCTGTTACTAGATAAAAAGCAAAAACAAACTCGTTTATAACAGCAATAATTTTTATTGCTACATATAAAATAATAATTTATAAGTATAGTTGCGAATAGTTGTTATGGTTTTAATTTATTGTTGTTGATACCCTAGCTCAATAATTTATACCTCTATATAATAGTAATAGGTATGTTAAGCACAAAGCACAAAGACCCTTTCCGGTCTTTATCTTCTAATGAAAGCTGTCATATCTCATCAAATTCTAGTAAAAATGCTCAATTTGGTCTAGGATAGGCCGAATCGTAGGCTTCGTCAGTCGAAATCTTTGAAAAAAACTTAAATTTTCCATATCTTAAAAATAATTCGGCCTTTCATAAACCCTCCTTGGAAATCCATGTTCAATTAATTCGAAAACATCAAGATCATCATCCAATAATCCCATATTTTTAATCGCCACACAATGTAAACAACCCAATAATGAAAAATATAAAAGCAATATTGAGGTTAGAATTCCATTTAAGAAGAGAATTTTCGAGTCTTAACTTAAGGAACACTTAGGCAAATTTAAAGTGACGTTTTAACGTGGTGCAATAAAAAATAGATGCTAAGCGACTCTTAGAACAAATCGTGACTTAAAGTATTCTTCAACACTTCACTTAAGTGACACTTAGGCAAATTTAAAGTGACGTTTTAACGCGGTGCAATAAAAAATAGATGCTAAGCGCCTCTTAGAACAAATCGTGACTTAAACGGTATGTGGTGCAAACGGGCATTAAAGAGATAAATGCAGGCCACTGTTAGCATCCTTTCACTTTTAAAAGTGCCCCGACAAGAGAAGCCGAATGGCAGACCAAAGATAGTCCGCAATATCCGCTTCTGAATCACAAACACCCCACTCACTTCACAAGACCTGCCCCAGGATACTATATTATATGAAATTGCAGGAGCGGCACTCTGTAACAAAATAGCGATAGAGATTCTCTTCGCTTCGCTATTTCGTACTCTGTAATCAGATTCGGTATTTTCCGTGTCTAGCTGAACATGAGCGAAGGGGCGATAGAGAAGCGAATGATAGAGACAACTTGAAAGGTGTTTCTATGATCGTTCTGTCTCAGTCTATTCAATGCATGCATGAGTTTTTTATCTTTCTTCATTCAATGACAATAAAATAATAAAATGAAAAGAGGTTGGGTTATGGTTGTTTGTATTATCATTTTCAGGTGATATTATTTATTTTTTAGGTAAACTTCTTACAATAATTATAAACATTTATCGCGAAAAAGGTATAAAGGTAAGCATTTAATTTAAGACATTTTAAGAAATATCATTTTTGAGTGGGATCAAAATTTGTAAACAATGGTAGCAACCTAAGTATCAATAATGGAGACTAAATCCTTTTTCTAGCTCTATTTCCATGAATTCTTGCTATATTTTCGATTTTGTTACAAGAAGTCTTTGCAGTGGCAACATTTTTAACAATCACATATACAACGCTTTTTGTAAAACCAAATAAAGAACTACTAAACACTATCAATCTATTAAGATTAAGCCCAAAAATTTTGGGCCAAAATAGTTAAATAAACAAAGGAAATGTGAGGTTAATGTCAATTAAATATCTTCTTATTATCGTATTTTTTCATGGCTTTAAGCAAATTTGTCTTATCTTTTCTAGACGCTTAGTAGTATTTTCTCTGTCCGATTGAGAAACACGAAACTTGTCGAACTATTACCGAGGCTATAAGGATTCGCTTATAGAGTTCCGATAATGAAGTAATAGCGATCCTTATCGCTTGCTTATTCTCTATCTCTATCCTTAAAATTCATATTACAGAGTGCCGCTCCAGAGTACACAAGAGAATAATATATTGTTATTAGGGCTGCAGTATTCATATGACCCCTCAGAAAATAAATTAAGTAAGCCTGTTGGGATAGCTTACCACATACGACATCTAGGTGATGTAGCCAAGTCAATTTCTCATCAACAGTCACACCCAAGATCTTCACAGACTGTGACCAGGGCAAGATGCTGCTTCCAAACTGTACATCGAAGTCTAGTGATGATTTGTATCTGTTAAATTGAAGCAAAACTGTTTTATCATGGTTAACCATCAATCGGTTATCATGGCACCACGAATCAAAAGCTCGTAATGTAGATGAAATCTTTCCTTGAAGAATTTTAGGGTCCCTATCCGTTATGATTAAAGATGTATCATCCGCGTACATAAATGGTATTGCAAAGGTAAGCCGCTGAGGCAAGTCATTTACAAATAAAAGGAAAAGAAGGGGGCCCAGGACACTTCCCTGAGGAGTGCCGATATTAATGTCCTCATAATCAGATAACTCTGAGTCTATCCTGACACGAAATCTACGCCGATTCAAGTATGAAAAGATCCAGTCGTTGACGTTAAATAGTTAAACCAAAAAATATAAACATTTGGGTGTTTTTTAATATTAAATATTGTGGTCAAATATAACTTAAGTACACAATTATACGATGCAATAATGCACGTTTCGGCGAACTATGCCGCTTTCTGTTGCCGAAACTTACGTTGTATCGAATAATTTTGTAATTTCTTTTTGACAATATTTTATATAAAAATATTGAATAACACAAAAAACATACGGATTTTTGATTTGTTTTTAATATATTTTAACTGCTTCTTAACCGCTTACGATAGGGAATTTTAATTCATTTAAAAAATCAATAAATCTTAAATCTAATAATAAATAATGCTTGAAAATCATTTTTTCTGGTGTACAGGAAAGTTCAATTTGGCTGCTTCTGAAATAAAAATGCACACATAGGTATTAGCATAATATAATTATAAATATTTAGAATGTAATGTTATTTTTGCTAGATGCGTATAGATATTTTATACACTTTTAAGCAAAAGTAAAAGATTTTTAAATTATATTTTCTGAGTGCAAAAAACCTAACACCCAGTAAATTCATTGCATTGTAATTTATCAATTTTAAATAAGTTTATTTCTTGTGAATTTTTTAAAATTTTAGGTATATTCTAATTTTTATTAGTGTTCTAAAAGCAAAATATCGAGTGGTGTGGCTGGCTGATGAGTACAAACGAGTACGAAATATGCGCATATAGTAGTCTCTACTTGATATTTTGAAACAACAAACTTCAATAATTCAATATAAGTAAAGTTTGTTTTATTTTTTCTCTTAAATACTTTAAAAGTGTTAATAATAACGATTAGAATCCAACTAGTAAGTAAATGAAATGTACTATTTAAAAAATTAAAATAAGTTTAGTACGCGTTGTTTTTATGGTATACCCTGTATACTTATTTTAAAAAATAGGTACTTTTATTAGCCGCATAATATTTATTTATAACATTTTTCTGCAAATATGGTGGCAAATAATGCGTAAATGGATCTTAACGCACTAATTTTATACCCTGTGTAAATATCAAATATGTTTAAGCCGTTTTAGTATCTTAATAAAATTTTGCCGTTTTCTATCTTATTGACACCTACTTATTACTTACCTAAAATAGTGCTCATAAGTGTCAATTTTGTTGAAGCGACCTTTACAGTTGAACTGAATTCCATTGGTTGGTCATTAAAAATGTCATAATTCTTCTAGAAACTTCCTCACTTAATTTTTAATAGTAATAAACTTCTTAAATCTTTTTTAACTAATTGTAGCACTTTATTTTTATTATATCCGCACTATCTTCATAATTCTTCTAGAATACCTCAATACCGAACAGCACTTAATTTTTAATAATATTAAACTACTTAAATCTTTTTAAACTAATTGTAGCACTTTATTTTTATTATATACGCACTATCTTCATAATTCTTCTAGACCCAGTAAACACATATACGTAAATTAAACGTTGATTTAACGTGTCAATCGTTGATAATTGGTCTTACGTTAGAAAAGTGACGGTTTATTTTAAGTTTAATTTTACACCGTTCAATGTAAACGTTATAGACACGTGGTGTTATTATCTAAATACAACTACCTAAATTTATTATGTTTAAGTAACGTTGTATATGTATTATAAATAAACCATAAAATAAAAACCTTTGTTTTAGGTGTTTTTAAACGCGTGTCAAACATTGTCAAAATTAAAAACGTTTATAAAACGTTCTTTATGTAATTTATAATAAACCGATTTTTATAGCTAAAATAACGTTCGAAAATGTTCATTACAGGCGCATATTTTTTACAGGCGACAATGAAAACGTTAAAATTACGTTTTTTAAGTATTTTATAATAATTCTAAAATTACAGTTAAGGTAACGTGTAAAATATCCCATTAAAATTCTTATTGCTTAATATGATAAAATTCAAAACGTTTATATATTGTTTATAAAGTACGTTATCACAATTCCAAATGTACCTACAATTAGAAGAACGTGTGAAATTATTCTTAAAATGAGCAATATTTAAAGTGGGAAATTTTAAAACGTTGATTATTACGATTCCAAACACTTTTAAAAAATGTGTCAATGAATCGTTTGACATAAAACTCGAATTATTGAAATACCAACGAATATTACGTCCTAAATGTATTTTCAAAAATCTAGAATATATAAAGGTTTAACCTTAATTTACCTACCAGTTGTAAGTAAATCCCTAATATACCTATTTAGTTAGTTTACTTTTGAAAACACCATTTAAAAGGTGTTTAAATTGTATAACTTTACACTAATTTAAACGACATTGTAAGTCCTAACGTTTCCTAGTTTCCAATGCTATCCCATTCTTATCTAGGACATAGTGTACATAACAAATTGAAAAAAACGTGTTAATCAAAAACTTCCTACTACAACTAGCTATACCTATCGGTATTCTAAGTTTACAAGAGTAATGCCAAATATTTGTTAACAAGTTAATTAAATCTTATAATGATTTGTTGGGTTTTTCTTTTTTTTTATGCAAAAATATAAGTTTCCAATCTTGACTAAGAAGTTAAAAATAAGTGGTATTATACCTACTTAAATACCTAGTAAGCGGCCCAAGCAATCACAAAAACATGTTTTTGTTTTTGCTATATGAACACCTGTTTGTGTAGTTTCACACATTCAAACGTTTCTTGAACGTTGAAGGCAGGCCGTTGTTACACCATTAAATTATAAAGCATATGATTGGCCGAAAACGTATGTGAAGGTCGTAATGTTTGTTAGTGAATAAAATTATATAATTTTTTTTAACAGTGATGCCAAAGTGAGAATTTCTTCTCATACTATAGGAGATATAAAGATATATACTCGTATAATCTAATTAATATTTTTTATAATAGGTACGTATACTTTCGGGGTTTCCAGAAATTTATAAATTTTCACACACACTTTTTTGAATTTGATTAAGGTCGAACAACATAAGTGTATTTTCAACAATTCTTCTCTATTGAAATGATTTACAAAAAGTAAATCAATGTTTGACACGCGTTTAAAAAACACATAAAACAAACCTTTTTATTTTATGGTTTATTTATAATGCATATACAACGTTACTTAAACATAATAAATGCACGTAGTTGTATTTAGATAATAAAAACACGTTTCTATAACGTTTAAACTGAACAGTGTAAAATTAAACTTAAAATAAACCGTCACTTTTCTAACGTAAGACCAATTATCAACGACTGACACGTTGAATCTACGTTTCATTTACGTATATGTGTTTACTTGGTTGATTATCTGGAATTATTGAATTCTCATTACAATAGTTTACTATTTGTTTAAAAATAAGTTTTTCCAATATTTTTGATATTGTTCGTAAAATACTAATGACTCTTAGATCGGAAAAATTTGAGGGATTTTTACATTTTGGAATTTTTTTTTCCAATTGCAATTTTCCATAGATTCGGAAAATAACTTTGTTCTATACAGGAGTTAATAATGTTTGTGATTATAGTGAACAATATTTAAGCATAGTAGAGTCAATGCCAACCACCCCCAGTGCCTCTGTTCTTATACCCTGTAGGGTATCATGAATATCCTCCACCCGTTCAAGCGTAAATGAAAACGATTGATCTGTATCAGAAACATTATTAGAATTAAAATTTATTAGCTCGTCACAATCCGCAGATACATATTGAGAGAAAGCTGCAAAGTATCTACCAATATCCGAGGGGTCAGACAGTTGTTTTGGAATTTAGTTGCCTTTATTAGAACGCACATTTAGAGTAGAAAGAGCCTGCCATGTTTTTTTTGTGCTGCCACTTCTTGATACTTTATTTAGATATGCTTTTTTTTCAGAACGCAGTGCGGTAAGCGCAAAGTTTCGTAGTTCTTTATAAGCCTCCCAATCAGCAGCCTCTCCAGTTCTTCTAAATTTTTGATAGGCCCTATCTCTGTTTTTCATAATTAATTTTAGATTAGCGGTTAACCACGGAGCCTTAGGTTTTGAAACCCTAACAGTTTTTATTGGCGCATGTTTGTTATACAGAGTTAGTAAAAAATGATTAAATATATCGATTTTGTTGTCAATATTATTTTCTGTTAGAATCTGATACCACGGTATATTAACCAAATCATTAATAAAGCTTTCATAATGAAAATTTTTATAGTCGCGAAAAGTAATCATCTTAGGTGGAGGTTTATTATAATTTAAATTAAGTTTCACGTATACTATTCTATGGTCTGAGATTTCATCCGCGGGCATCGTGCCCGAACGTACAATTCTGTCACAATTAGACACAAATATTGGATCCAGCAATGTACTAGAATTGGCCGTGACCCTCGTCGGCTCATTAATAATCTGTATCAAATTACACGATTCAAAACATTCTGTAATAGGGTTATATAAATTTATCAATCAATCACCTAATATAATTATATTTTCATGCTCCGGACAAAATATCATCAAAGCTACCCAGATAACCGCTGACATTTCATTTGTATGAGGTGGTCTGTAAAAAGTACCTAAAACTATTGATGTTGATTTCAGTCTTATGCGAATAAACAAATATTCTAATCCATCACTCACATCCGCATCGATAGTAAGTATTTCGGATCGATATCTAGACAAGACATATGCCCAAACACCACCCCCTCTACCATTTCTATCTTTCCTAAAAAATACATAATTAGGGATACTCACAATTTCGGAATCCATAGCAGGAGTGAGCCAGGTCTCCGACACCACAATTACATCAATATATATGCTGAAATCTTGTTTGATCCACTATTGTTAGGCAAGGTCCAAAGACCACATCTGCACAATTAAAATGACTCAAAACCAGAGAGTCGGTTAACTTAGTTTTAAGAGACTGAGATAGTAAGTGTCTATGGGGATACAACATTTTCAGACTTGCGTAAGCCTTGCTCAAACATTTATTAATATGATCATTGAATCGGAAATCCGAATCTAAAATAAGTCCCAAATTTTTAACTTTTAGGGGGTATTAGACTATTACTCACCTCAATATTCAACTGTTGTTCCGTCAAATATTGAAGTTTTCCAAAAACCATATAGGAAGAATTTACTGGGTTTATAATCATCTGATGTTTGGCAGAACATTGCGCTATAGCATATAAATCTTCATTTATTGCAATCTGAGCGTTATAGATATCCTGAGAATCAAATGCATATCTTAGTTGTCTGTCGTCTGCATACTCATAATTGATACAATGTTGAAGACTTTTGTATATGTTTGCCGTATAGATACAAAAAAGAAGTGGTGTAAGTACTGAACCTTGTGGAAGACACGTTCCTCATTCGAACTTCCATTACTGGTCTCCACAAACTGTCTTCTCTTAAACAGATAGTTTTTTATTAGTTTAATAGCTGGTCTGAAAATCCTGAGTAATGCAATATTGACAAGAGTATCTGCTGATTTACCTTATCGAAAGCTTTTGAATAATCCAGCACAATAAGAACCGACGTTCTGCCAGAATCAATATCTCGCAAAACGTCATCGATCAGATGGAGCAGAGCGGTTGTACAACTATGACCTTTCCTAAACCCCGACTGCCTTTCAGGAAAATGATATTTTCTCTAATGAAACTTAAAATTTGGGAGGCCATAATTTTCTCCAATATTTTAGCCTAGAGGATAGATATTGGTCTTAAGTCATTGAAGTCCAGTACCACATCATTCTTAGGCAAGGGAAAAACTTTAGAAATGTTCCAACAATCAGGAAAAGTCGATGTTAGTATACAGAGTTAAAAATATTCACAAGATATGAGAGAACGAACGGACAACACAGATTGATCATATTTATATCCAAGTCGTCCGGTCCTGTAGCGGATTTGTCCTCAACTTCTGTCATATTTAACGGTCAAATATTCTAGAAAATATCCGGCTTATGCATTCATAGCACACAAATCTACATTATAAGCCATAAGTTCCAAGCTACGTGAACCAAAATTATGAAATAGTTATGTTAATGACATTTTCATAATATACCCTCATGGACATGAAACGATTCAGGATATTCTTAATCATGTAAATTATGGAAGTTCTAATATCCGGTTAACAATAGCAATTATTGAAGAAAGCAACAAATAGCCATTTTTACACCTTCTTCGCCTCATCAGTGAAACGTTAGCTAATGTAAACTATTGATTATTTACAAGTGTAGTTGCCATAAGTTTTCTGTCTAAAACAATTATTATTTTAAATGAAATAATAAGTTGGCTAAAATTTTGCCTTGTCTTTAATAAAAAACAGATCTCTCCGATTTCGGAAACATTTCTATTTAAATTAAAGCACAAATATATTAATAAAGGAGTTTGTATCTGCATAGCGGACACAATTACCAATTATTTGTACTGTGAGCAGGATCTCAGACAGAGGCATTGGTCGAGAGATACTAACGAATTCGTTCGCAATTAAACTGATACCCTGCTAATTTTAAACAAATAGCGTGTATGTGTGTAGGTAACGCCAGTAAGTTTGTCTATGCAAAATTATTTATGGCAAGCCAAATTCACCAGCCGCCACTGATTAAAATACCAGATTTTGGTTCTTACTTACGTATACAATTTCTGGGCCCACTACCAAATTGTAAATATGTACAATTACTCGAACATTGTTTTAATCCTTCTTGAAATCGTTCTGGTTTAAACTTCTCCGGATCGTATTGTGGATCATAATCGAGGCCATCAATTGGAATTAAGATAGACGTACTTTTCTCAATTTTGAGACCAGTCTTGCTTATAATGAAGTCATCTTTAAATTTTCTGTTTGAAAATGGACCGAACGGATATCTTCTCAGTGTTTCTGTAAAACACATGAAGGGACAAAAAGTAACTAAGTAACCAGTAAGTGTTTGATGTTTAAAAACATTGACTTACCTGCCAACACCATATCCAAGTATGTCATTTTTTTTTAAATATATGAAAAAAGTAGTCCATGTTGTACTGGAGTGTTCTCTTAAGGAACTCTGAATTCTTAGACAAGGAAAGAGAGTGGACCCGTAACTGTGCCGGTCGTTGTGTTACCACCTAGCACTTATCCCTTAGATTCAGAGGCGTAACATACATAACTTATGTGATATATTTTTGAAATTTTATTTAATTTTGGTGATTAATAGTTTTAATAAAAAAAGATATGTGCATGTGGATGTATTAATAGTAATAATAACAATTCTCTATTTCAAATAAATCTACCTACATATCCACAATCACACGAGCATACAAATAAATGAAACGACGTCAAAAAAGAGAAAAACAAAAAAAAATTGATACTCCTAACTACATATCAAAATAATCCGCCAATTGATATGGTTCTAGTTCCACTAGTAATTTCCTAACTTCATTCTTAAATATCTTCAATCTATTTATTTCTTTGATACTGATTGGTAGTTTGTTCACAAATCTAATTATCATATTATATAATGCTGATTTTTCGGTTAGTGATAATCTGTGAGTGAGAGGTACTGCAGTAGACAAAACACCAATACATAACGTTTTTATTGTCCTTTAAATAGAATGAGTTTTGTTAATTGATTTCGAGAATGGGATTTAATTTTTGAGACTGTAGTTTTGTTATGAAATATACACGAACATTAAGACATTTGACACAAATAGATTTTATTAAAAAGTATATTATGTGATTTGCTGGGCTATCTAGTGCATGTTGTTCTAAAGATTGAAATAATTAAAAAGCTAAAGTGACATTATTTTATTCACTTTTAACGCAAAAATGTGTAAAAAACAAATTTTTTGGAAAAATATAATGTCTACGCCCCTGGTAAAGTAAACATCTATAGAGGTTTCTATCAAAAAATAATGCTTTATCATGTTGATTTTAAATGAATTGTTGTATCAAACAGTTTTAATTAGGTAAACTGAAACCTGTTATACTACATATTAAAAGATAATAGCCTAAAGATTACTTATAATTATTAAAAACTAATAAAAACTAGAAGCGACTTGATACATCATTCTAAGTTTTACCTATGAAACGAAATTCTGGACTCCTTTTGTTCACTGCGACTTGGGCATCCAAAAGCCACACAATGCACCATTTTATTAATATACAAAATAAATTTCTATTCCCAATTTTCACAAATAAAATCATCAAAAATGCAAACGTAGTTTTCTGTTTTTCAGCACATATAAAATGGCCGCCGCATTAAAAGCGTAACACTTGCCATACATTCAGATATACGAACGTGCGGTATCGCCTCTCTTTCCTAATCTAAGTCTGAATTAAACAAGTCTCTTCCACAAAATATCTTTAATAATACTAGATTATTTTAATAGCCATACATGTTTCGTCAGCAGAGTGCTAACATTATCAGTGGCAAACAATTATTACAGAAGAGAGGTATTGCCTTAGTTATGTGTAAAGGTTGATCATAATAATGAGATGATATCTTATTAGTTCTATAAATTCAAATTTGTGTTTTTATATTCTATCTATTTTTATATTGTCAAAGTCTGTAACAGGTTGTAGAGAAAAAACAAAGATATTTTTTTACGATTGTTTTATAGTATGTTGTTAAAGTACTGACCATTGTATGGAAAAAAGTTTTTTCTGCCGACACTATGAGAAAATTGAATTTTACTGCTTCCATAGGGACGAGAAAGTATGCATTTCTAAGGCTAGCGCTACAAAACACTCAAAAATGGCTAGGCAAGAAAATTATTTTTATGTATTTGTAATAGATGGCGGCACAATAATAAAAGCTATTAACAATGATGACAGTCCAATGTGACAGTGGTTGTCAAAAATCGAGCGCGTCTTAAAATATTCAATTTGAATTTGATTCATCATTTATAGGTATAATAAGCATGGAATCTCTGATTGATCGTAGTGACGAGGAAATTGAGTATTGTACCCCGCCTGAAATTCACGAGAAAGCGAACGAAGTTTCGATGAATTTGCTGCCGGAAAAATCAAGTACCACATATGACCTTCAGTATAAACTGTTTATGAGTTGGTGTAGTGCTAAAAATGTTAAAAACTATAGTCAAAATGTGATTTTGACGTATTTATCGGATCTTTCACACAAATATCAATCTTCAACACTGTGGTCAATTCATTCCATGTTAAAATCTACGCTATTAGTTAAAAATATCGTAAACATTAGAAATTTTAAAAAAGTGACTGCTTTTTTAAAGAAGAAATCTGTTGGCCACATTGTTAAAATATCAAAAATTTTCGACCAACCGGATATTGAAAAATTTCTTGAAACTGTACCGGATGAAATACATTTAATGACAAAGGAAAGCAATCATATTTTCTTTTCTTTTTTGTATTACCTACAATTGTACGGTGCCGGCAGAAAAATAATGTGTAAACCATGGCGGTAAAGTGATTTTTTCAGGCTTCAAGAAGTGTCCGGGCTCGCTAAAGCTCGCCCGTACATTTCTTCTTTCAGCCTTAAAAAATGACACTTTACCGCCTAGGAATACAATATACTATTGTTTCTAGAAATGATTAATTACATTATACCAGTTGTAATGATGGTGGTTTTCTGCTTTTTCTTTTTTGTTTTAAACATAATAAGTAGTATTGGAAAAATTATTTTACAATTATACAATTTTGATAATTATTAGCATGTGTTTTCTCATTAAATGGCGTACGAAGACAGGTGGTAAATTAATATTGGAGAAGAGAAATATGGTTCACAATAATATTAGTGGATAAATATGTTTTCTTGTACCAATGTATCAAGTGCTGCCAGAGAATCATCTAAATATATATATATATATATATACTTGATTTCGGATTCTTGGGTTCAAGTCTGGATAGTAAAACATGAAATATCATTCCATTTTTTGTATAAAATTTTATTTTGAGACGTTTCGACTGAAAGTTCAAGTCTTTTTCAATCTAAAAATTACAAGTCATATTATGGTCAATAACAACATTTCAAAAAACAAAGAGACAATAGTAAAACTTACCACAAATAAAATAACAAAACATTCACATTAATATAGAAAAGAGACTTGCATGGTTATACAATTATTGTCAAATTAATTGGGTGATGATAATTACAACATATTAAAATTCATAATAAAATATTCATTTCTGTATATACGAGTATTAATAGTAATTATTTTGCATTTAAAATATTTTCCTTGTTTTAGAATCTTTTTACAAAGAGAAGTTTTAGCACTACCCACATGGCCTGTGATAACATTTAGTCGAATGATTGCGCTGCAATATACAAGCCAATTATTAATGAAAATATTAAAATGTCACCTCCAAATTTATAGCATTTATAAATACCTATTTGGACTTTTCCTTCGCGCTTAGTCTCTTGATAAATTTTTCTTACCTCATATTTGATATCACTAGATTCTGATGCCTTTCTCTTGACTTGAATGATATCATTGTTAACACTTATTTTACTATTAGTATTTTCAAGATTGCGTTGTGTCACAAACTGTTTCTGTAATTCGATTTGATTAAACGCTTCATCTGGCTTTGTTATCGAAACAATTGGACGTGTGTCCATCCACCAAATAACGTTTGTTGCAGCTTTGATGTAAGATTGATTGATTCTGAGAATGTATCAAGTGCTGCCAGAGAATCCTCTAAAAATATATATGTCACTTCTCTTGTATATTGCTCTGGCTAAACTTATTCGACATTTTTGACCTTTACTTAAGTTCATTTTACGATCACTAACAATAGTATCATCGCCCTGGGGTAATAATGCTAGATCATGTTTAAGAACATATCTGATTACCTTTATCGTAATGTTCGTTATCAAATGGTTATCCAAAGAGGATGTTTTGTTTATCGTAGATGGAAGTAACCAATATTCTTGTACAGCATATGATATGGTACCGGAGATAATAGTACTACCATTAGAAGGTTTATAATCTTTTGATATTGTTTTAAATAATAAAGTTTGAGGACTACCCACATGGCCTGTGATATCAGTTAGTCGAATTTCATCAATTTTTAATGTTATAAGAAATATAATGTAATTTTGTATCACCATTAATGCAAATCTGGCCATTGGCGAGTTCAACGTATTTGGATTTATGATTCTTTTCATACCTATTTCGCGCTACCTTCTTTCTTTAATATTCATCAATAACAAAGGCGCGTGCATTCGAATCAATGATGCATACATTTCCGCCGTGTTTGATAGAGCTATCGGCATAAGTATCCCCACTCATGTCTTAAGTCTCTAAATTGGCCCCATATGTAGAAAACGAGTTCTGCGGTGGGACGATAATTTAACTTGATGTATGTTATTATTAATATTGGAAATGATAGTTTTGAAGATAGAATGTTATAAGCATTCGAACGTAGAAAACTTTCATCGTGTTGGGAAGCTCTTTGCTGTAAATAAAATCAAAAGAAATAAGCTTCTGTGCACAACTTTTTGCTGATTGCGCCGCAATATACAAACCAATTATTAATGAAAACATTAAAATGCCACCTCCAAATTTATAGCATTTTAAATAAATACCCATATGGACTTTTCCTTCGCGCTTAGTCTCTTGATAAATTTTTCTTACCTTATTTTTGTTATCAATAGATTCTGATGCCTCTCTCTTTAATTGAGTGATATCATTGTTAACAATTATTATTTTACTATTAGATAGTATTTTCAAGGTTCCGTTGTGTCACAAACTGTTTCTGTAATTCGATTTCATTAAACACTTCCTCCGGCTTTGTTAATGAAACAATTGGAGCTGAGTCCATCCATCAAATAGCGTTTTTGCAGCTTTGATGTGAGATAGTCACTAACAACACTGATTTTTCACTTAATTGAGTTATATATCAGCTTTTTTAAAATATGCTGACGGTAACCATTATTAAGAAATTTCAATTACTTTTTTTTTGAGTATCAGGTTCGAATTTTGAAATGAAGATTCCTTATTTCATTTTTGTAAACAATTGGTTTAATTTGTCATTCATTCTTTCCTTTTTTTTCCCTTTTCAATTCTACCATTCGACGTTTCGACAATGGTTATTGTCTTCTTCACGGATTACATTAAATTGTTTTCTAAAATATGATGTCCTCAACATCGTGTTGAATTTTCGTTGTTTGAAAAATTATTAAGAACAATATCATATAATTATTTAAGAATCGCCTGCCTCATGACATAATATGTGTTCTATTTTTCATTGCTATCACCGTATTATATTTGTGATTATGTTGGTAGCTGAAAAAATAGTTCAAGAAAACGTTCCGAAGCTGTTGGTTTGGTGTAACAATCCAAAATTATTTCATTATTATTTGCCCTGATAACATTGGTATCCAAGAAAGTATGCTTTGGTTTATTACTTTTTCAAGAGTGAACTAAATGCGACCAGGAAACGAATAAAATACATCCAATACATTCTGTTGACTACACAACGGCGCCGCACATATTAGATCGTCGACATATTTAAAAAATCGATTGTGTCACCCCAAAACTTTCCCGACAAGTTATAATAAAATCAAAATTATATGACATGTGTAACGAAACAGAGTTTTAATAATTATTATTATAATTGTATTATTTTCAATAAGATAACGTAACAAACTAACTACTTTATTCAAAAAGTAGAAAAAAAGTATTATTAGAGCTAGGACTCGAACCGTAACCTTCCACATGCAAAGCGAACGCCCTACCAAAGACCCAACAGAGACCTTGAATAAATATTCTATTTTATTTGTTATATATGTACGTTCCAACTAAGTAACTGGTGACATTTTAAACGCTATTTTGTCGAGAATTACGGGGGCAAATATCAAAAGTGTCCTATCGCTATAAAGCAGAAAACAAATGGTTTGAAATGATCAACTCGACCCCTACTGTTATATGAAAATTTAGTGGTTGTGTCCGCCACTATCAGAGGGCTGAAGCGACTTCAACCAAAATCTAATGGCCTCATCCTTGGACTGCCCCAAACTCATATACCAAAATTTAGCTCAATTGGTTAAAGCGTTTGGGCGCTATCGTGGTAGAATACATACAGAAACACATGTACACACACAGACAGACATACTTTCATCTGGAAATGGTCTGAATCGTCTCAGGGAACTTAAAAATGCTTATATCCGTCTTTATCTCAAATTTTTTTTAGCGCGTTCACAATACTTTCCCTGCGCGGGAAAGTAAAATAAATGTAAGTTAAACTGTTGACCTGAGGTAATTTTAAGGGTTCAAATGAAGGACTGCATATTTTTTTTTTTTAATTTCGATTGTGTCGATCTCCTGAATAGTTAGACTAAAAACAGAAGCAGTATATTTAGCAAAGGAATGGGGTATTTCAACTGAATTAAAAAAAAAAAAGAATATCTAGGCCAAAAATATTCTTTGATGAAATTAATAACCATCACAAAGTGAAGAGTGGTTTAAAATGAATAGATATTTTAAAAGACTGGATATAATTATTGTTCAATTAAAAAGTCGAAGTAATTGACTACGCAAAATATGTTCAAATTTTCGAGTATTGCTTTCTGATATGTTGCGTAGTTCTTCTCTTTCAGCCAAAGAACTAAACGAAATGGATCAGTGTTTATAGCCAGATGATGTTTCGGATACACTCTCTCAACAATAATTAATTTTTTGTTTTAGGTACACTTCTTTTAAATTTAATTTCAAGAAATTAATTTCATGCATAAATTATTAAATTTCATTCTAGTTAAAAAACTATCTTCTTGTTGTAATTTTAGCGAAGTTATGACTGTATGTAACATATTTTTCACAATTCTCGTTTCTGTGGTCTCCGCTGAGGGGTCATTTTCAAAATTAAAATTAATAAAAAACTATTTAAGAAACACCATGTCTCAAGAGCGATTATCATTTCTAGCCAAAATTTCTATTGAAAATGATGTTTCTCGCACATTAAGCAGAAAATATCGTGACAACATTTGCAGAATCTAAATCAAGGAAGAAACGCTTTTCTTAGTCTAAATGTATTTTAGTTTTTGGATTGTTGCTGATTTTATATAATTTTTAATGTATTTATTAGAAGTGTTTTCCACTATTTTGCTTTTTCTTAATATTTTATTTTAAAATCTGTTACTTTTTCGTTAGTTTAGTATGATTGATTTTATTTTGTTTTTTATTTATTGATTTACTCTTACGAATACATTTAAAATGTAATTAGATAATTAGATGTATCAGTGTATTTGCATCGTGACCTTTTAATAATATAAATATGACATAAATTAAAAATCGCTTTATTTTTATTTAATATTTATAAAAAAATCCCTTTATACAGTAGGGGAAGGGCGCATGACTGACACTTTGGAACACAGACCCGGTGCTGGGTTAATAGACCACCGCTTTACAGCAACGGTCATTTTTCGACCTGGTAATTAGCTGTGCGGCAGGATTTGTTTATTGGATTAGTTTTAAATATCACCAATGTTGATTTGTAGAAGATGCTGATCCTACGCACCCAAAGAACTTGCACATTTTCGTAATGAAAGTATTTTCATCTGTTTTATTTGGAGACACCATCCACCTCACCATCCAGTGAAAATGAAAAGGCCCCACACACACACACACACCATCACCATCACACATACACACGGACAGACTTGTGTTGAGAGTATTTTGACACGTCTGTTGTTTTATCGAAAAGAACAAGGGATTGACACCGCGTTTCGGTTACCGTTTCGGCTTTCAGACCAGAATAGAAACGAAATGGTACGGAAAAGTACACTACCGCAAGCAGGAACGAAACGGTCAATAACGAAATACGGAGAAACCATAATTTCCAGCAAAAGGTTAATAACAGAAATGAAATCATTACCCAAACTTATTCCAATGACAAATTCATTAACCAAGATCTAGGTAAACGTTAGGTATCGTAAATAACCTAGTGACGAAATCTAAGCAACAAAACGGTATAGAAACTATAGCTACGGAACCAATACCGAAACTCTTCGCTGCACATAGTTTCGTTACAAATTTTAATATTATGCGTTTTGCTTTTTGTTTCATTTACTGCACCGAGGATTTCGGTACTATTTATGTTTACCGACTCCAATAGTATTTCAAGATCTATACCGAGGGTTTCGGTTCTGTTCTGCTATTAACTTTTTTTTTTTTGAAGGAGACCCATATTTTTTTAGATATTCTGATTTCTGGTAAAATTACAAACATTTTTCATATAGCATGTGATATACCTTAATAATTCAACTGTTTTTAAATTACGAGGTGTCTCAAACTAAATTATAATCACAAGAACGACATTGGGGGAAGCCCAGTAATGGCTATTACTATCTAAATAAATTTTAAGCCTTTACTTTGTTACGTTTATACAATGTTACGTTTTTTGTTTCAGATGCTAGAAAATCATGGATGATTACATTACTGGCCCTCTACTACCTACCAAGAATAGTGGTATGAAACCAATTTAACCAGACATTTTAGTTAAATAAAACAAAAAGACTTCTTTATTATAATTTCTCATAATCCAAATTTAAGTGAAATAAGGAAACGTTAACTAAGTCAAAGGTTGATCTAATGTAAATAATTCATAAAAATAGGTTCAAGATAAATATCACCATATGTGATTAAAATATTGTTATAACAAAAAATAAAGTGTCAAAAAAAATATTATTACAGTTGGGTCCAGGCAAATATTAAAAACGTATAACCATACTTAGAAGTACTAGAAGTAGGGAAAAAGTGATCTTCTAATAATTATTGATTTATTATTTGAATAAAACGACGTCTACTCCACAAAATGATTTATATATATACGTTAAAATTCTTGATTTTAGCTGCCAGACATGTTTCGGACTACACGTCCATCATCAGTGGCTTAAGGAACCTTGTACAATGTTGTTAGATACATACAAAATTAACAGAGAGATTTTTTTACATGGATTTTTGATTTAAACGTCTATACATATCACCGTGTTGGAAAAATTTGGTTGTTAAATTAATAAAATAAAAAATTAAAATAATATAATTAAATTGTTGAACATTTGTCGATTTTTGATGATGGACGTGTAGTCCGAAACATGTCTGGCAGCTAAAATCAAGAATTTTAACGTATATATATAAATCATTTTGTGGAGTAGACGTCGTTTTATTCAAATAATAATATTCACTCCTCGATAGATGGAATACTTCAGAAAATTATTGATTTAAATTATTACACAGAAAGAGGTTAAGTACTACAGAAATGGTATGAAATATATGTATTTAATTAGAAAACATGGGCAATAATTAGGATTAATTTTGACGTGACAACTAATTAGAAATATTGAGTCCAGATAATTTTAATTACGAATATTCCTGTTTTGAGTAGAAACTTCTTTTTTTATTAGAGAATAACTGCATCAACCCTGGGGGTTATTAGCAGGTGGTACGATTTTACAATAACATTTTTTTACATTAGAAACGTTGAGAATTTATTTACATTAATTTACATCACTAGTAGGTACATTGCATTGATATCGTTTTACATTCGTATGAGTAGTAGGTAAGTAACATTAATTTGATAATGATATTTCCACTTGTTATTAAAACTTTATTATGTTTGTATTTAGATTTCGTTTATAAGATTACAGTCTATTAAAAATTATTTTATATTGCTTCTGTTAGTGATGAGGGAAAGTTATTGTTTACTCTTTGAGCGGAAACCCTAGTGCACTCCTAACATATGCTTTATTTTAACCATTGAGATATAAGGAGACGCTATAAGCATTATTTTACATTGTACAGAAACGGGTGCATTGGGTGGGGCGTAAGCGCATACCAATATGGCGGATTCTCCAGAGACGGACTAACTGTTTTTGTTGACGTTTTTGTTTTTTAATTTGCAGCTTGGGTTTATACTTTATTTTGAAATATTAAGCAGTGTACAAAATACTTAAATATAAGTAATTATTGATATTTGATACCTAAATACAGGAATGAAAGACGTTAGTACTTTATAAATTATATATTAATACCCCTTAAACAAAACAATTTTATTTAAATGTTGCGGTATGTTTATCCACTTTATTTTTACTTAAATAATACATCCTAGTATTAACATATTTAGTCGCAATAGATTTGATCAGTAAATGTATATGGTTCTCAAACACTGATTGATCAACACCGTGCACAACTAAATTAGGAAAAATATTACTATTTACAAATTCCTTTAAAACAAGGTTTATTATGAATTCTTCGGACAACTTTTCATTAGTAGCTACTACACGATTTTTTATGATCTTTTCGGATTGGAAGCAAACGTCTAAAACATCTTTTGAAGGAATTTGTAAATCCTTTTTGCCTTCATTTTAATAAAAGAATAACACTTATTAATGCATCTCGACATTCTCTGCAAATAATTTGCTTCTTTAAACTAAAAACAACAAATCCAGCTCTATAAACAATAATGAATTTCGAAAATTCAGAAAATGGTCCAGGAAGATAATCGTGATCTGGATAAATTATATTTGTGTACATTTCTAGTTGGTATCCAATTAATTCGAGACACATATTCTGTCCAGATATGTCTACGAGCAGGATCTTTAGGAAATCTAAAAACAAGAATATGTTTTTAACACACATGTAGGGGTCTTTTTTGCCAGAAAGTGATGAAAAAGTAGAGAGTCTGAGAATAGAAATCAAGTAAAAGAATTTGTAAAACTAAACTACAATGCACGTGTCAATTGTTCAGTGCAGAAAGAGAATGCTACCAGACTCTGTGTTTTAATAAGTTCGCCTAAAAAAACCCTAAATACGTCCATGCACAATGCTTACAATATTTGGTACATACCTATGAAACGTTATTCCTGATACTTTCTTGCCGATTTCACTTCTACTACTGCAACTACGCACAGCGCAGGACACCATTATAGTATATTGTCAAATAACCGTCCAAAAAAACACGAAAAACTTAAGTAAACTTGTAAAATACTCGTAAATAACACTATCAATTTGAAAGCACGACAAATGACAGCGGTGGTATACCAATATGGCGTACCTGCACCCGCTTTTGACCACGTTAGAGCGTCTCCCCCCACCACAATGATTTTAACACTTGTGGAACAATTACCCCAAAGGGTTGCGTGTGATCATATAACTATGGGTGAGTCGAGTGTGTCCAATTCTCAGCCGAGGCATCATTACCTGCTGGAGTCTGTCTGGTGGAAGATCTGACGTGCGACGGATTTCTTGACTTCGGCCAGCTTAGAGGTGGAGTTTCTCTATATATTCTGCCAGCAATCCATGATTTGTTGGTACCGCGTTTTTTCTTATTTCCGATGACGGGTTTATCAGGGCTTCGCTTGCCACGGTATCTCCTTCTTCATTGTCCACAATGCCTACATAAGAAGGCACCCACGTAAATTCTATTATTTTTGTTTGATTGTGTATAAGTGCTAACGTCTCCTTTATGAGTAGATACTGGTAAAATCGCGTATTAAGAAAAAAACACAAGTACATTTTTTTTATTTTAACCGTTTTTATAGAAATGAGAAGTAATCAAAAATACGTGTATAAATAAATACGCCTGACGACTTCTCATGTCAAGATAGGTTGTGGTCTGCATAGCTAGGTATATCTCAATGTGCTACCCACGATTGGAAAAATTAATTTTCCCTTTCTACATTCCATGGAAAACCAAAACTCTTTGTAATGGTTTTTGACATGCTCTCTATATTCTCAGTGACATCACAATATTGATATTTGCTTTAAGGTTGGCAGGTCTTGCAAAATTATGAGAACCACACAACTCGATAAAAACCGCTAGTGTCATCACTAAATCTTTCTAAACGCACTATATTATCGTCATATTCACGATATCACTTGCCAAGAGTTACAGAATTGTAAGTAGATTAAGGTAAAATGTTCAGGAGTGAACTTTGAAAATTCGAGCATTTCTAAACTGCAGATTATATAATTTTAAAATATTAGTGTAATGATATTTCGCTGTAGACTAATAAATTTTGAAACACTTTAGGCATAAAAAAACAATATAAACTAATTTGAAATGAAAATTATTCAAATTTACACTTATGTTTTTCTATTCAAAATTAATAAATTTGGTTTTTTATACATAGAACTTAGTTGAGTTTTTTGAAAGTAACTAAAACATTAAAATTCTTAACAAAATAACAACATAATTTCTTATTTTTTGTTTTTTGAACAATGTATGAAGTCGTTGTTAATAAGGAAACCAAGTTAAAAAAAATAATTCCTTACAATGCAAAAGTACTTTAAAAAAGCATATAAGTAGATATATCTAGAGTTTTTAATATCTGCAAGCTTTGGAGTCGGTACTATGGATGTAGTGGCTGTCCGTATTCGAATAGTGGAGAACTTCAATTTAACTTTTGTCCAGATATCTTGGGTATAAGACGTTTTATATTTTAATTCAAAAAAGCCTTGCGAAATTCTTGGACGTATTATTATGTCCAAGAAGTGTTTTTACAATAGAGCCAAACAATAATACCTAATTGTTGCTTTGGTTTTATGCTACTCGTATATTAAATGTAAAGAATTATTGAAAACGAGTTATGGTAAGGTTTTTATGTAAGTACTCTATTTGAATATTAAAAAATAACCTTCTGAATACCGAGAAACAAGGCAAATTATAAAAATGTTCGCTATCTTATGACTTTGGTTGATATCGAGTTCATTAGTAGTTAAAAAAAAAATTTCACATATAAAATATATGTAAAAAGTCTAAGGGTAAGTGTTTTTTAAACATTTATTTGCGTAATATAGAAATACAAAAATTTAAATAAATTAAAAGTACTAGTGGACTTTTATGATCTCCAACAACTCAAATACAAGGACAATTGCATCAGATAATGTAATTTGGATAGAGAATCAATTAGGTACTTCAGATAAAACAGTTCTTTTTTTAGAATTGGAACAATCTTATTAATTGGTTGTCCGATAATGTCAATAATTTTGCATGAGATGAGTAGATTAAGTGGTGATAATGTTACTATAGTATTTAATCTTTTTGCACAGATCCATTTGAAATTCAATATTAGCATTTCTCAAACGAAATTGTAAAATGCAAGGTGTTTATACAAATTTGGAAGCAGCATGTTAATAACATTATTTGTTACAACATTGGAATAACATAAATAATTATATGATTTCTTCATTAAAAATTTGTTATTTTTTACTGCATGATTCGGTTTACCACATATACCTACCGGGTGTCCCACTAAGGTCGGCCGGGTATAATATTTTGTTTTCGAAAAAACAGTTTTGTTAACTAAATCAAGCAAGGAATGTTAATTGAAAATAATTTCAAGTTCCGCTAGGTTAAGCAATTGGTATGATATATCAATAAAATGCAATTTTCACATAACAATCAAATGCAAAATATATGTTTTGATAGCGTAGGTAAAGAGTACCTCTATTTATGCACCGATTTGATTACTACATAATTTATGAAAATCTTGCAACTAAGGGTGGGGAAAGCTGTTGAATGGTTATAACTTAAAATATAAATATCATGCGGTATGTAAATATATTAAGTTGCGTGATGCTCAAAGCTATTTCTGTACTGATTAATGTGATGTTCTTAGTACATTTAGCGCCTCGTAGGGAGCGCTGTTCGATAGTAACTATTAACTATGAAATATTAAATGGAATGATACTACTGATAATACGCAGACTAAATAGGAATAGACTTTGTGGAACATTGTAAATTGATATGTCCACTCGTTCTCGAATTATGTGTTCTGTTCTGTCATATTGACAAGCCCAATTATTTTATTGTTATTTCAACTGATGTTTATACATTATTTCGGAAACCTGGGGGTTTAGTTTTATGTTTATGCAATTTATTTTATGAAAATTTGAATAAACGGTTATTTTTAAAATTTTTAAACCAATAATCTTATTAATCATTTAAATTGATATTTCATCTTAAACCGAGTGTTTCACATTAAGTTGTGGGTGTAAAAATGTCTTGTTCCACTGAGGAAGCTTATTTAAGTTACCAAATTTAACCGGTTTACTTAATCTGAGGAGTAAAATAGATCGTTAGCAAATAGCAAAAAACATAATTAACAGGAAGCTGTGCCTTGTAGAAAATATAATATTTACTAACGATGTAAATCATGATCACTAAACAAATTGGTGCATATATACCTTTTAAATATCAAACTAATTAAATTTAAATACAGGGTGTGCAAAATATTTCATTTTTAAAGAGAGTTCCTGAAGTGCATTAAGTTTGTTGCAGATAATTCGAGAACGAGTGGACATATCAACTTAAAACTCTCAGCAAAATACCAACCACATACCAGTAGTATCGGTCTATTTGATATTTCTTAGCAAATAGCAATAAAAGTAGTTATTGTCAAACAGCGTCCCCTACGAGCCGCCGCGCCGGCGCCGAATGTACCTACTGGCAGCAACAAGTACAACAGTACAGAAATAGCATTTAAGCAACACGCAACTTAACAAATATACATACCGGGTGTGCAAGATATTTATATTTTAACTTAATAACCATTCAACAGCTTTCCCCACCCCTAGTTTCAAGAATTTCTCATATTATGTAGTAATCAACTCAGTGCATAAAAATTAGAGGCACTTGCATTTGATTGTTATGCGAAAATTGTATTTTATTGATATATCATACTAATTGCTTCACCTAGCGATCGTTTTAGAAACTTGAAATTATTTTCAGTTAAGTTCCCTTGCTAAAAGACTTATGGATTCCGTAACACTCTACCCGGCCGACCTTTGTAGGATACCCGCTATGTATGTTATATAAAAAGTGTGTTCAGTTTAAAATATAACGTATATTGTATTCGAGAGAGACAAGATTATATTTAATCTTGTCTCTCTACTTCGGCGTGATTCATATAAGGAGAGAAAATTTCTTTTCATAATCTGCTCGTGGAATCAGATGAGTAATTTCTTTATGTGAGACACCTTGTATCAAC
This sequence comes from Apoderus coryli, assembly GCA_911728435.2. NCBI lineage: Eukaryota > Metazoa > Arthropoda > Insecta > Coleoptera > Attelabidae > Apoderus > Apoderus coryli. Next base: position 28,886,375 of record OU452198.1, on the reverse strand, counting down.
GTTATACTGTACTTATTTATTGTAGTCTGGATAATATATACATTGTTATTTTGTTTGTTTTTTTAACTGAATAAAGTAACAATTATTGTAAATAATCTAGTAAATTGTTTTATTATTTATTGTGTGTTAATTCGATTTGAAATACGAACTACTGTATTCAGTTTTTAAGTGACAAGCCAGATGTATACGTACATTGTGTGAAAATGCATTGGTAATATATTATTTTTCAATGTCTATCCAAAAATCGAAATACAGACCGTTTTGTTTTTATTGGGTGGCCCACAATACCGGTTGTCCCACCGAGAAGGGATTCGATCGATTATGGAGAAACTACACTGTGGAATAATCTGAAAATCTGGTGTAGTACTTAAGTCGACGGGACCAATCCGGCTAAAATGTTTTAATTAATCTAGCACTTCCAGTTATACCGGAAATTGGTGTCAACTTCCTTATTTCAAATACGACCCTATATAAATTACATTTTTTTTTTTGGATTCTCCTTGTAATTCTAAACATATTTCATGCATACTGTGTTGTACCTATCGCCAGCCGTTTTCGAAATATTTGAAATTTTATGTGAAAAATGACGTTTTCAGAAAAAAGAATAATAACAATTTTTTATTATATGGACGCTTCAATAATTTAATTTGATAGAATATCCTAGGAGATATAGATCTAGTTTAGGCGCCTACGTATATTTTTTAGTTAATATTAATACAGGGTATTTGAAAAAAAAAGGTAAAAGATTAAATTGAAAAAAGTGTCAAAATTCAAAATTTTTAAATGGCAACCCCTTATTTTATATTTTTTTATTTTTTTTCTATTTTTTATTTGCATCAAAAATAAGGGCAAGTTTATGAAAGGATGTCTATCCCAAAAACTGATAGTTTTCAAAATATTGGCAATTTTACATTTTTCTATTACAATAGTGATATGAATTTGAAATTTAATTGATTTTAGTTGGCCATGATGGCTTTAGATAGCAAATAAATATGACACTTACCAAAAATAATCAACAATTATGACAAATTGTAGACATTAATTAGTAGTAATAATCATGGCGGGCGTATAAATTATACTAACGCATACTATCTAAATTTGTTTATTATTTATAGATAATGTGACAGAGTGATGTCACAAACGTGTGATACATTTGCACCAAAAGTTGTTAAACGGATAATAGATAGTTTCAAAAATTTCGGGTCCGTAAAGACAAAAATAAAACGAAGGAAACCTATTTGTGACGCTGAAGCTGTAGAAATAGCTATACTGGGGTACTTCACGGCATATCCTACGACATCTCTGAGAAAATTTGCAGTGGAGTCTGGATTTTCCAAAAGCGATCGATTATTATATCTGGGGTGCGTAAAGACAAAAATAAAACGAAGGAAACCTATTTGTGACGATGAAGCTGTAGAAATAGCTATACTGGGGTACTTCACGGCATATCCTACGACATCTCTGAGAAAATTTGCAGTGGAGTCTGGATTTTCTAAAAGCGATCGATTATTATATCTGGGGGGCGATCAAAAATGAAGTGTAGGTACATCAGACATTTGACCACTAAAGAGTTCGGAATACATTAGCCAATTTGAGTCAACCATCTATTTCTAAGTTCAAGGTCAAAATTTTGAACATTTGTTAAAGTAATTTTTTTTATGAGTTGACCGTAGATAAGTTTGTTTCATACGTTCACGTAATTAGTAAATCAAATTTTTCAAAGACTCGAAAATTTCGAAATTATGTAGGTATTATTATTTTAACAACTTTTGGTGATGGTTTTTTTTCTGGGTATTTGGTAGCGAATATAATCACACGTTCTTGTTATCACTCTGTCACATTATCCATAAATAATAAACAAATTTAGATAGTATTGGTTAGTATAATTTATACGCCCGCCATGATTATTACTACTAATTAATGTCTACAATTTGTCATAATTGTTGATTATTTTTGGCAAGTGTCATATTTATTTGCTATCTAAAGCCATCATGGCCAACTAAAATCAATTAAATTTCAAATTCATAGCACTATTGTAATAGAAAAATGTAAAATTGCCAATATTTTGAAAACTATCAGTTTTTGGGATAGACATACTTTCATAAACTTGCCCTTATTTTTGAAGCAAAAAAATAAAAAAATATATAAAATGGGAGGTTGCCATTTAAAAATTTTGATTCTTGACACTTTTTTCACTTTGATTTTTTACCCTTTTTTTCAAATACCCTGTATTAATATTTACTAAAAAGATATACGTAGGCGCCTAAAGTAGGTCTATATCTCCTAGGATATTCTAACAAATTAAATTATTAAAGCTTCCATATAATAAAAAATTGTTATTATTCTTTATTCTCAAAACGGCATTTTTGACATAAAATTTCAAATATTTCAAAAACGGCTGGCGATAAGTACAACATAGTATGCATGAAATATGTTTAGAATTACAAGGAGAATCCAAAAAATATATAATTTATATAGGGTCGTATTTGAAATAAGGAAGTTGACACCCATTTCCGGTCTAACCGGAAGTGCTTGATTCTTGAAAACATTTTAGCCGAAGTGGCCCCATCGACCTAAGTACTACACCAGATTTTCCGATTGTTCCACAGTGTAGTTTCTCCATAATCGATCGAATCCCTTCCCGGTGGGACACCCGGTATAGTGACGTATTTTGAACTATGCATCTAATAAACCCCTAAGGGAGTTTGTATGAAACACTAACAGGGTTTCAGGCCGAAATAGAATGGATTTGGTTATTAGAAATTCTGTAAATACTTACTCTCTTCAAAACGTCATATTTTTCATCGGATAACTGGATTATTTTTTTTCGAACTTCTTTTTATGTTATGTTTATATGCTGAGGTAAGAAAAAATAAGTTATTTACTCTACTACAATTTTTTCTTTCCATGGTTACTAACGCTCATTAGTGTTGATCGAACCTGTTATAATGTGCAATTTGGAGATTTATACTAGTTTATGGACGATATTTTCCTAGTATTTTACATGCTTGACATATTCAAAAGTTTAGAATATGTGCGTCTGTGTTTTATTTTCAATGACTCTATAGCACTAGCGTTCAAACAATAGTATATAGTGCAACGAACATGAAATGACATATATTTCCTACGAGTATGATCGTTTGCAGCATGAGCCGCAGGTGAGTGCTGCAAATCATACGAGTAGGAAATGGTCATTTCATGTGAGTTTCACACTATACTTTTTCTACGACTATTTTAATGCTTTTGAATAAATTTAACATAATTTTTAGGAAAATATTTGTTGTTCGAAACTTACCCCTGTTAACGTATAAGCCTAAATACGATAAATTAGAAGTATTAAATTGAATAGGTGGTGTTAAACTATATTCACTATCACTGTTTATGTGTTTTGAAATTAGCGAAATACTTAATTATAATTATTATTAATTATAAATACCAAAACTGTCAATTTGGTGTTTGTATTTTCGGCGTTGCTATGGTGATTTTTCATGCCCGCCGCTACTTTTGTCATTACAAGGAAATTTTACCCCTGCGTAATAATATTTCCCACTAGTTGCCTAGCAACTAGATTACGCACGGGTAAATGAAAAACAGCATTACAATGTACTACATTTTCAAATCATGATTGAACATATAATAAAGACATTTTAAGACAGTCGTAGAAACAACAATTTTGACTCTCTCCGAATTTTTGCACTTCGTAACTTACCTATACAGGGTGAACTATCACTCAGTACAAAAATTTTAACTGGAGGTAGAGAAAAATACGATTTAACAGAAACGCCTTTCAAAAAATTTCCAACATTTTTATTAAGGCTGAAAATAATTTTTTTGTAAATCATATTAAACTCCCTTTTTACGACGCCTATGACCGCCTGCCCAACTGAAGTTTACATTAGACATTAGTTTAAAGGTATACAGCGCGATGTTGCCAAGTGTATCGATTTACCGTGCATTTAAAGTAAAAAAAATATTTACAAAATGTAGATGATTACGTGACTTCAATCATGCGAAATATTAAATATTATGTTAGCACCTACCTTTCGGATATGTCTAACATGCCATAGAATGATTTTTGAACTTCCAGGGGACCACTTGATTTTCCTCGTCCACTCTTCTTTTTTTATCTGAGGTATTCAGCGCGACGACCACAAGGTGGAATCCCCTCCGGAAAACCCCAAAGGGTAACAAAAAACACACAAATTCTAATAACACTAGCACTTCAAAGCACTACAACAGCACTACACTTGTTTATGCGCTTAATCACTGAAGGATACGTACAAAAAGTCCAGGATTATTGCGAATTTGATCCGCTGCAATTCGTACTCGTAACTGCTGTTCATCACCAATCTATGTTTCGTAGACAGAAGCCTTCATGTAGACCCAAATTCAGTAGAAACTAATTTAGTTAATCATCATTAATAAATTTCACACACAAGTCAGTTTTATTTTAGTTTCCTTGTTCTGAGATATTCCCAATCTTTTAGCAATCTCCGTAGTACTTATGGAAGGCTCCTCCTCTATTAAACTTAGTACAGCCACTACATGTTCTAAATTATTTTCTCTCCTTGTCCACCTGTTCGAGTTGGCAATGTACCAGTATCTCGCAAACGTTTTACTTACAACATTTACAAATGTGCGAGGATTAGGCATGTCTTTCCTATTTGGAAAACGTCTCCGGTATTCCACTGCCGCCTGATTTGCTCTTTTCTTGCATTTCCCATATAATATTATTACCATGTCTGTTAATTCCGCGTTTGAATACGGCATTTTCAATAATTCAATTCAATTTTCAAACATTCACAAATCAATAAATTAATATAATAATTCGACGTCAAAAACGCGATGACAAATGACAAAGATAACAACGCCATATCGATATTATGAAAATATTTTCATAATATCGATATATCGGAATAAAAAAATATCCATAGTCACATCGACAATTTACGCTTCATTATAACGATATATTACCTTAAAATATAAATATATATAAATATAAATATTGCCTATAATTTCTTTTAACAGATATATCGATATATTTCATTCGATATACCGCTGGGCTTTGCCAACGATAGTGACAATGTATGGGATCAAAACATCGGTATTTATTAACATTAGTGTAGTTTCTAGTTATTTTTGTATTTATATTAAAAATATTACCATTTTATTGGTTGAAAATGTATGATATCGATTGTTCAAATTCCAATAACAAACTCGATCGATAGTGACAAAACTTGGATAATAATTATTCGTGAATGCAGGCTTGCCAGATTTAGCCAAAAAAGCGATATTCAATAGGCGCTACATATTCTTAGTTAGCTCTTGTGGTTGATTCTCCATTCATCACATCATATATTCATTTTTATAATATTCCGGCAAAATTTTTGTGTAGTGTAAGTAGGAAACGCGTTTCATCATATGTGTATTTTATTCTGGTTAATGTGTAAAGTATGCAATGCGCAATTTCTAACGTCTAATTTCCCACGAGTTTTAATGTAATGTAAAAACAAACATAGTTATGTGAGAAATTAAGTTTAAATTATTTCGTAGTTCGTATAATTTTCACAGTTTTACGTTCCTTTTATAAAAAATTTCAAGTGAGGGCGAGTTGTAGGTGCTTATGCCACATCAGCCAATATGATCTGAGAAATTTGTGAGGAATTTCTGACACTTGCGAACGTGGTATACACATGCAAAACGCATGCGAAGGTCAAGGATTAAAAGTAGCATAATATGGCTAGATGCTCGATACACAATACACATTGAGTTTGAATAAGTTATTTTTACTCAAAATAAAAAGCATAATATGTGTGTTATAAACTTGTCAACACGTTAGGCTGCTGGTTGACAGATGATTAAGGTCGAATTTGGTTATTAAGCTTGGGAGGTTATTAAGCTTGGATATTTTATTATGTTTGTGTTTACATTTTCTTCCCAACGAACGACTTAAGTAAATTAAATCGGCATTTTACATTTTAGTGTGTTTTCGGCAATCTTTAGTTAGTGTTTGTGTGTTCAAAATGCGAAAATATTGTTTTAGAAGTTTGCAAAAACGAAGAAATTATCTACAATTTGGAGTATTCCAGATTGATTGTTATTGATCAAGTATTACTTATAAGACAAAGTCAGGGCCGCTACAGCTGGCTATCATAGTTTGTATTTCGTTAAATTTAAAATAATCCGGCATCAGCGAATATTAACACACTGTGCCGGCATTTAGTGTGCTTTTGGAAATATGTTGTGTTCTTAGTGTATTCAATAAGTACATCGTTTTAGGAGTTTGTTGTTTGCAAAAACGAAGAAGTAGTGTATAATTCCGCAGTAGTAAAGATGGACTTATTTATCAGGTATTATAATAATTATTATTTACAAAAATGTTCATTTTCACCTCTCAACAATTGGCAACGCCGCGGAATTTATGTGTACACCTGATCGTAGGTTGAATGCCATCGTGAAAAATAATTGTCATAGGCGCCGATTTACCAGGGAAAAACGTGCATTTGCCCCATTTTGTAAACATCAAATAAAAATTCCGAAACAATTTTTTTATGGTTTTTCATGCTTTCCTGAGCATGTGGTTAACATTTTTGTACTGAGTGATAGTTCACCCTGTATAGTATATTCTTATTTCACTTTTTTATGATATTTGTTTCATAATGTCGAAAAACGGAATTTCAATTTAGCGTAAATTTTAATCTAAAATAAAAACTTTAGTCTAGTTTTTCTCAAAAATTACAAAAAAAAATTATATATTGTGTATGAAAATATCACCAATAAGAAGACATTTAAAAATACTAATAAAATTTACAACAGTAAATGATCTTGTATCTCATGTTCTAATCAATATTTAGGGATCTGAAACTGCCTTCAGTACCACCAGCACTCATTTCTCTCCCACTACGATGTTGTTTTTTTAGTTGACGTTTGGTTTCATCGACAGTCCACCTAGATTCATCCATAATATAATCCCGATTCTCCATAATACGCTTTAACCACATCTGCTTCATATCATCCATTTTGCCCATTTGACCCCCATATTCTTCAGGCAATAAATGTTTCGGAACAAATTCGAATAAAGTAGTGGAATTCGGTACGTGGAAATGGATCTAAAACATATTATAATCTACAGTGCAAACCATTTAAATTATAAATCGATATAAATATCTGCTCAACAAATGAAGTGCTTCTTTCTTCATTGTTAGAAGATTAAAAAAAAAAATTAACTATTCAGGAGATCGACATAACCGAAATTTTGAAAAATTTTTATGCAGTCCTTCATTTCATCACCCCTGGTTCCTAAAAATGACATCAGTTCAAAAGTTTATATTATATGGGCTATAGCAAATTTGGACGTACGTTCTAGGCCGCATTTTGAGAGTAAGAACACTTACCATTTTTCCAACTTCAGTTTTCATGAAAGGTCGAAGAATGGCCATACATCTGTCTAAGAATGGTGGAGCATTGACCAAGTGGATTTCTTTTAATTTGATGGGATGCGCTTCCTAAAAAGTTAAATACGCAAACAAATTTACAATGGCAATAAAAACAAATCATATCAATTATAATAAACAAAATACGTCCCCTCCACAAAGTTTATTACGTGCAGCTGACATGCGACATGATATGCTTTCAAGATGATTAGCAATTTCTTTTTTCAGCATGTTTTCTCACTATTTGGGAAGAGCCAGCCAAAGAACATTAATGGTTTCTAGTTGTCGGTTGTGAATTAGACTCCCAAATATAGGGGGAGTACCGTACACTCTGACCTCTTCAGTGTTTTCTTGTATATCTACCAAAGTAGCATTTCTACATTAGGAAATTTATTTGATAATATTTAATGTCTTTTCTAAAATCTTGGTAAAATGTGTCAGTTTAGAAGTATATTGATTACAGATCAGTAATTCAAGCATTTATTATCATATTTTACAAAATTTGAGTTATTAACAATACATAGTAAGTATTAATATTAGTGAGGATTAAAATAGTTACTTTTTACGAGCATTATTTGCAGTTGCAAGGTGGACAGCAGCGCAGCCGAGCAAATACAAAACATTTTTTATCCAAATGATATAACTATTTTTTTTTTCACTCAAATCAATACATTCATATATATTCTTGAAATGAAAGTCAACATCTCCGAAACGAATTTAATAGATCACTCTAAAATTCTTATATCTACCAAACATGTTTCGGAGCACCAGGCTCCATCATCAGTGGTTAGAAAATTACAAAAGCTACCTATTTCATTATTCTTCTATAATTTTATGTCGTGTTAGAAGAAATGTATTAATTCATTACGTGAAAAACATTTTTTATATGTTTTGTTTTAAAGTAACTCACATAATCTTAATTAGTTAAGTTAAAATTTTTTAATATCTTTAAAATTTATGTATAAACTTTTGTTTGATCATTACTTGAGCCTTTTATACGTTTTCTGTTTATAAATCATTAAAAGGGAATTTTTATATTGTAAATGGAGTTGACTCTCTTTCAGCAAATAAAATTAATACATTCAGTTATTCAAAATTGTTAATGTATATAGTGGGCAGAGGCCTTTAATACAGTTAACACTAATAATAATATATAACTTTTTAGCTCTCCATATCATATATGTAATATGTATATATGGAGACTATTAGTTTCATGAAAAAAAAAATTTTTTTAATTTCACCGGAAATACTTGTTTTTGGTCATTTTATACATAAATAAGTAGTTTTAAAAAAATGTCTGTCTGTCTGTCTGTCTGTATCCACGAAAACGCAAAAACCGCTTAACAGATCTTAACCAAATTTGGTACAAAAATACTATTGGACATGGCAAGGAGCTGATTAGTTTTTGGGAAACATTGAGCGTAGGCAAAGGGTTTAAAAGAGGGTTCAAAAATTAAAAAAATTCATAGTTCTTAAACTTATCCGAAATACTGCATAATTTTTTACGCGTTTAATTGAATATAACCTAAAACATTGAACATAAAATATTAGACCACATTGGCGTTCGAAAATAGTGTAAAATGGGGTGAAAAAGATTAAAAAAAAAACGTATTTCTTAAAAATAGCAGAAATATTAACTAGTTATTTATAGTTTTGATAGAATATAACCTATAAAATGTGTCATGAATAACTTACTTTCATTGGCGTTCATAAATAGTGGAAAAAGGGTCAAAACATAAAAAATATATATTTCCTAAACTTATTCGAAATATGGAATAATTTTTCATAGTTGTGATACAATATAAGCTAAAAAATATTCCATAAAAGAATTGGTTCACACAGGCGTTCGAAAATAGTTTAAATAAAGGGTCAAAAACGAAAAAAAAATGTTTTTCAAATATACTAGAAAAATTGGCTAATTATATATAGCTTTGATATAAGATAACCTAAAAAATGCAGCATAAATTTTTTATTTACATAGGCGTTCGTAAATAGTAGAAAAAGGGGTAAAATAAAAAAAAATTAAAATGTAAAAATTTTTATATTTAACTAGTTGAATTGGTGTTAAAAATACAGGACAAACATTAATGTTCCATAGGCGTCCGTGAAAATTCTATAAAAGGGTCAGAAAAAATTTGTATCCGTGATAACTCAAAAACCACTTAACGGATAACCTACAACATGCAGCATAACAATTTTGTTTACATAGGCGTTCGTAAATAGTAGAAAAGGGGTAAAAATAAATTTTATAATAAAACTAAAAAAAAACAATTAATTTGCGGTCAAGAACTTGGCCTAGATCTGAAATATAAAATATCTGCGTATAAATAGTGCCTCCAAAGAGAAGAAAAAGGCACAAAACCCGATACTTAAAAAAAAAATAGCTGATGTCTAAAACAAAACAAAAATTTAGATAAATGACAAAAAGGTCATAAAATTATTACTTTTACACTTAAATATTACTTTTACACTTAAATATCGAGGGCAACAGTTTATTTTCCATACTGTGTATACAAACGGTTAGAAAAAAATACAATTATCGGTATACTAGATATTGTAGGTATAAGAGTGCTCTACCACTGATAAAACGTTCACACAAACAATATATACGTTACTATAAACTAACGACAAATTACAGGTAAATGAGATTTGGAAGCCAAACTAAGTTAAGAGGAAAAAAAACAAGTCTACAACTTTTGGTTCTGGTACAGAGAGCAGATGCAATCCCTAAATCCCTTCCTCCTTAAAGTTCGGTATTCATTTGGAATAGCGTTATAGTATAATAATATAATTTATATATTTTGTATGTAAAGTTCAATATTAGGTACCTATCTAATATGGTAATTTTTGGTAAATATATAATATGGTAAATATTGTCAACTAGACTTACACTATTGGACAAAAGTAGAGCAACAAAGTCCTTTATTTCTTTGAATTTGAAAAATTAATCAATTGTTATTGTAATCTCCAGCAAATTTTAATGCAATATTATCCCCAATATTAGTAATAAATAGATTTAATGGGGTTAAGGTTTGCGGATTGTGCCGGCCACTGCACAACCCGAACGTTATTTTCTTGAAACCACTCTTGAAAAATTCGCGAGGTGTAATTTGGATCGTTATCCTGTTGGAAAATAAAACGCAACGGCATTTGCCACTCTGCATAAAGCAACATTGCATTTTGCTCTATAGACAAATCGATCCATGGTATCATTAATGAAGTTTAAAGGATCCACCCCATTCCACGAGAGAAACAACCCCATAGAAAAACACCTTTACCTTGTTTAACTGTAGGTGTAACGTATTTGGTATGAAAGCTTGTGTTGATTGGCCATCTTACACACTTCATTCTATCAGAATTGCCTATTTTAGAAGGGGTTTGTTTCATCGCTAAATAAAACTTTCAGTCTATTTCTTGCCGTAATAAGCGACTTTTTAGCCGGGCGTCTACTAAAAAATAACATTCCGTCTACCAATCTTCTTTAACCTTTAACCTTGCATGTCTGGCACATAAAATAATTGCTGATATTCCCAACCATAATTTTGGGAATATCAGCAATTATTTTAGGTGCCAGACATGCAAGGTTCGTTTTAAGAACTTCTTTTAATGCGTCTGTTTGTAAAAATTATTTTTTTTGTCGGCCTTCCCGATTTCGGTATATTCTCTAAATGTCATTGTAACTTGAAATTATTTTGGATACAGCGTTCTGGGTAAAACAAACTGTCTTGCAATGATGGCTTGTACCTTCCAAATGTGCAGTGAAATACCTCTTGGCATGATTAATCCAGCACAGAAATATGAACTAAACATAAAATAAACTCAAAAAATATTTTACATATTTTAACTTTTACTGTCACTAAAACCTTTCTTTTTTAAGAAATTATTAAAATGTTGCCTTACTTTTGACGCATTCAAAGTTTACGTGAATATCAATTGAATTGTTTTGATTGTTGGAAAAAGCTATTGCCGCCACTAATAGCAGCCTACTTTGATATATACACGATGTATTTTTAAATACGCTGTCATATAATTAATATATACAATCGAGATTTCTTTCATTCTTCGAAAGTGTTGCTCTCCTTTTGTCCTATAGCGTTATTCACGCCATACGACACGGAAGCCAGTCTAAGCTGAAAATATACCTATTCATCACTTGTTACGACAAATATAAAAAAACCCCAATGCTAGATACTCTCTAATTACAATATATAAAAAAATGTAAGGTTTAGGTGAGATGTACTTTAATGAAAGTTAGGTTTATTTTTAACAGGTGCTACGTGCCCAAATTATAAAATAATTGCAAAACAATAATAAATTACTTAATGAGGTTAATCGAAAATCCATTCCAGAAAACAATAAAATGAGATAGCGTAAATACGTGTAGCAAAAGTTGCCGGACTAGCTCACTGGGGTGGTGGATTCATAATGCTCGAAAGGAATAATACTCAACTAAAAAAAAACACCCTTTATAAAAAAAATTCGCGCCACTGGCCTCATACGCGGTAAAAGCCAGAAAACCTACGTTGACCGTATACCTCAGATCATTATAAGATCGGAAGGAAATAAAATGAATTATATTTTATACTAAATATATTTTAAAATTAATCAAATAATAATAGAACACTTATAGGTTAATAAATTAAACAACCACGTATGTCAATAAAATACGTACTTAAACATAATATTTTTAACCTATGAAGTAACGAAATTGAATTAATATTAATCAATTAAACATTAATATTATACAAAACTATGTACCAGTCGTGATCACGAGGAGTTTTACAACCTACACTTCTATATTCTAGTTACATAAAATATGCCCACAGAGTTTTAAGAATTTAAGTTATAAATTTACGGTGAAAATATTCTAGAGAAAAATATTTAGCTATTTCAAAAATATCAAATATCACTACAATATCACCCTTATTAGATTGTTTGCAGCATTCCAACGACAGCGACAAAAAAATTAAGGAAATTTTTAGCTTCACACCAACATCTTGCCCCAGGGGACGTCTTATCCGCAGAATGTAATCGACCCACCAAAACTGTATGGGGCGGAAGTTACTCAGGAAAAGAAGCCCTAAAAACACATTGTGTGCGTTACAGAAATCATAGGTTAAGAGAAAAATAAATCGTGGATAGAAAAAAATTCAATACGCACTTGATGTTGTTATGCTTCAATTGAGGAGGCTTTCCTATTAATAAGGAAAGACGACGTTTGTTGAAAGATGTAAACTTAAGTCAGACTATGCTGGATGAATGTCAATATGGCCAACTTACCGTTGTAGCAGCTCTAGCATAAATCCCGAAATATCCGAAGGTTCATCAATATTCTAACAATCAAAATAACAGAAAACTACAGAACCTTTCAACGGGTAAAACTGCACAGTTAAATCAATTCAATCACAATACTTTAGTAGGGTACAAAAATTAACTGCGAACCGCACTAAATTACCTCGGCATCAACCGCTTACAAACGAGCAACAAAATGTCCAGCCCGTCAACGAAATCAGGGAGAAGCAGGAACCACGTCACTCACAGGAAATAATAGCGATCATAGTGGCGGCAAGACAATATTGAAAAATCCCAAAAGAATTGGACCATTGCATACATGAAAATTACATGATGTTACACATAAAATTTCTCACCCAATATCTTGTTACAATTTCCATAACCAATCCAGATAGAAAATAATTTCCACAAAAGAAAATAATACTAATTAAACAATAATTGGTTTATCAAAATTCACGGGTTGCCTAACTATAGAGCCCAAACCCTTATCAGTACCTGCCAAAATTTAGATGCGTAAAAGTTTACAAGGAAGTAACATATTTGCAGGCATTCCTTGAATCACATAAGCAGTGCCCACAACAAGAACAGAGAATATATAATGTGTCCCTCAGCAATTCCAGACGCAAACGACAACTAACGAATATGCTGCCCTATAGCTATCTCCTACCAGTAATCAATTTTCTTGACCACTACACTATTGTAAACCAATTATATTTTGACGTGAAGTTCATTTTATATTATAAACAATTATATTGTAAAACGGGATAGTCAGAATTTTAATTAAATTATATGATTTGGTTAAACCAGTGGTAACAAATTCCGTGAACTTACGTTAAGGATTAACACAATAAATGTGCTGTTCAGTATTTGAAATTATCAACAAATTTCCAAAGTGATAATCATAAACAAATATTATGGATTAATTCCCAACTCAAAAGGTAAGATTAAACAGTTTTCTTAATGCTAAATTAAACTTAACACGAAATCTATAAATATATTCATATACAGGGCAGATTCACAATATTTTTAAAATGTAGTCATAATTCACTTTTATCGAACCCATGAATAAAACTTTTAGGAAATGAAATAGATTAGCCACACTATTTAGTGTCGTATGGCGTGAAAAATCCTGTATTTACAATCAAGCGTACATTTTCAATAGTAGATTTCAAATGAATCCTGGACTATTTGCAAATGTACCTGCATAATATAGATTGGAAAGTGACGAAGCAGTATCTCTATCTAAATCTCTTTTCATCTAAATCTACTAAATAGAGGTGTGCATTATAGTTTCATGAAATATTATTTTAATAACTTATCTTCAATCCTAGTATTCAAAGTAGAACTTTTATGCCTAAGAGAAAAAGTATTGCTTAGGAACGCTGAAATTTTTGGAGGGTGTCCAGATTTCGTTGTAACTACATGGTAGCTCCGTTGTTGTGAAAGTTAGCGGGATGCGGGTTTCGCGACACGTTGCTACTTTTTTGTGAAACTCACAATGCCTTAATCATATTTTGGGTAACACATGCCGGAGCATGTAAGTAAATGCATAAAAAATGGTTTTTGTAATCTAAAAATTATATATGGAAGCAGCAGTGTTTTAGATTACCGAACTAGGAAATTACTATGTGACTCCCTAGTTTTATCGCGTTTTAATTTTGCTGATGCCGTCTATGGTCCATGCTTGACAAAAATGGTAAGTGGTCGTATTCAACCGATGCAGAATTCTTGTGTAAGATTGTTTGGGGGACTAAGGAGGGGAGAACGAGGTGTCACAGCCAAATTAAGAGAAATGGAATGGCTGAGGATGGATGGATGAAGCTGCATGCTGCACTCTCTTGTGTTTTATAACAAAATAATTTCTTTGAAAATGCCAGGGTCTCTGTATGAAAGAATATCGTTCAGGGGAGATGTACACAATATAGACATACGTAATAAATATACTATAACACCGCATATGCACTTGAGGGTAATTATGTATCTATAACAAGGTGCCCTATGATGTAAAACTATTAAAGGGAAATCGTTTTAAACAAACAGCAAGGAATGTTATCCACAGATTTTTATAAAGTGAAATCTAGATTGATGTTATTGATTGACGTATTTTTCTTCTTTTTGCTTTCGTGTTAATTAACTTATTATGGTTATTACCTATTAATTTATTAATTAGTTAGATTATATTATGATTGATACCTAAGTTAAGTTAAGAAGTACAAACTTTGTTTGTGTTGTTGTTTATTTTTACAATAAAGCCTTTTATTATTTATTATTTTTTTTAAATTCGGTTGCCGAAATCAAACAGATCGACCTATCTCCAGTGATGTCGATTCTTCCTCTGTCTGTACCCCCCAGCTCGAGAAAGAAAATAAGTGTGTCTGAGGTGTACAGACACAGACGGCTCCCCATCGTCCCTACCGTCTGCGACCCCGGCAGGTGTCAGGAGAGCATGGCCGATCGTTTAGTTTTCATCCACTCCATACTCCGCATGGTTAGTGAGGCCGAAACCCAGACTCATGTGCACTAAGCAGATGAAACCACTCGAGTACGACTTCCTTCTGCATCCTGCTTGCTAAGATTTCTGCCATATTATAGCAAGCACGGATCTTCTTAGATTTGAGGTCAGCGTATCTCGCATGCCCTAGCTACAATGGTGTCAGATCACAAGAGCTTGGTGGCCAATTAACAGAACTATTTCACGGATTGCCTGTGGGTGTTGCTTGTTAACGTAGCCGTTTAACCAAAAATTAGCTTCCTTGCTAAGCAAAATTTTAGTTTAAAAAAATTGAACAGTTTGAAGGTGCCCTAAAGTTAATTAACTAATTAAATTAAAACATAAATTAAGATCATCGGGCTTCAATTCTTGAACAAACTGCAGAAAATGATTGCAGAAACTTAATATGTTAATTTGCAACAATGTTATTTTACAATTAAGTTCACCTACCTGAGAATAAACCATATATTTCTTTAAAACCGGTAACACCACTTTAGTTAGATGACGCAATGTGAAATTACGCATATCAAATACGGGTATTTCGCCATCTGCATAGTCTTCCTCGACTATCATTCGAACATCGGCAAACATAAAAAACGCCTTAGCACCATTTACAAAGTCATATTTATCTGGGTCATTGGATCTCATATCGTAAACGTAGATTTTGTTATTGGCTTTTGTCAGTTTTGGCATAGGAATGAAATAACTGTAATGAGAATATAAAATAATTGATAATACAGACTGTATACTATGTGGATCCTAAAAATATTGTAGTTAAATACTAAATGATAGAAGCGGTTTCAAGATACGTTATATATGCACTTATCTACTTTGCCAATTTAATAAAATTATGTAAAATATACATTTGGAGAATTCAAGTTTTATTTATTTCATTAATAAAATAAACTCGTTTTTCATAAGTGGATAACTAAATCACGATGAAACATGTTGGACACGTTTCTTATGTAAAATTAATCTTTTGGATAAATTTCCTCATATCTGTATTTCAATCTGGGATCGACCCATTTATATATTTAATTTTTCTAATCCTCAAACGAATGTTAATTGAAAAGCTTTAGCTGGGTCAATCATGTTTAAAAGTAAAAAACAATTACAAATTACTTGCTGATGTTTTTTTTAATTAATTGCAAATACAAATTACTTCCAAAAAAATAATTAATTGGACTTATATATTACAGCAACAAAAATTATAATTGACAAACAGATGTTTTTGGCGTGAGCAGGCAATATGCCCGGTGAAACACAGTTCACAAACGATGGCCGGACGAGAAGCTTCAACTCCATCATATCCTATTGCCAAAGATTAATCTACACAATAGATAGTCAGCGTATATGGGAAATAAAACAAAAATTGAAACTGTCTCGACACGAGCTACATCTATTAGAAAAACATGCAACCATGGAAATTGTAGATGGCGTTATATGTATTGTGTTGAAATAAAATAATCATATGGGCAATGTTAGACAAGGACGAGTATACTTTCCCCTACGAGGTGGGAGTTTGTTTTTATATTATATAGGTATCATATATGTACTACTGTGCAGCAGTGTTTTTTGTCGGGTAATATAAAATTATATGGTATACGTATACCTATCTACGCAAAGATTAATGTGTATGGACGAAAATAAAAGAAATTACTATAATAGTATAAATATACAGGGCTGGTTCATTAAATGTTTAGACAATAATTTTAAATGACTAAAATAATATTATTTTAGTCATTTAATTTTAAATTTCGGATATAAGGATGCATCAAAAAGTTATATTTAAATTAACGAAATTTGGCGTTATAGATAGGACTTCCGGTTATTACCTGATTCAGTTTTAAGGATCAAACTCAAACAGCAGATTCAACTTGTCGTTAACATTATGAAAAAAGAAATCTCAGAGGCGGGTAAATTAAAGGGGCATACAGGCGTGAAATGCTACCCTAACTTTTTTATGCACATTTTTTGCGTGTGTTTCAATTCGGAGATGTAAAATCTAACAAATTATATACGTAATAAATGTATCCTTCTGTGATATTGATAGAAAGTCATCGTTATCGCGTAATATCGATTTTAAGAAATGTTAATATTAAAAAGGCTGTGCTTTTTACAAGTTGCTGAAGTAAATAAGGTTTGAAATTTCCAGCATGACAATAATTACTTAAAAAAATACGGTTTCGAAATGCAGGATGTAAAAAATTAGAATTTTTAATCTGTTTTTAATGAAAATTTAAATCTATTGAGAAATATGGTTCAGGGTTTTTGTGAAATGTATTTTACTCCAAAGATTCTACTCATCGATTATAACCGAATTAATTTACTCAAAAATATCTATACTAGTAAAATAACACAATTATCACAATTAGGTTCAAATTCTGCAACGCCGATTTGAAAAAAAACTTACAGCCTCCCTAATATTGGTTTTTGTGCAATGATCATAAAACTTTAAAAAACTAACGATTTATGTAGATTGTATTGTTAACACGTTTCGTAAAAAGCTTTAAAAACCCACCAACAGGGTGTTAAAAGTATCACGACAATAACTTTTTTCATGTTTTAACAAGTACAATCGTCTGCTTCAGATTGATCCTTAAAAACTGAATAACAGTTTATCTATATAAAAAAAATAAAACTCGTAAATATCATCCCCAAACATTTAATTTGAATACAATTACATAACACCATATTTGAAAGTAAATAAAAAAAAAACAGCATTACCTAGTTTGACAGATTTGCAAATTGCAAATCAAAGTATCTATGTATACAAGGTGTTGCATAAGTACTTGTACAAACTTTAAAGGGTGATTCTTTGACTAATTTTAAGATACAAATTTCATATGTACATGGGTCCGCTACGGCTTGGTTTTCGAGATACAGGTAGTTCAAAAAGAATATTATATTTAGGATTATATGCTTGTTCAATAGCATCGCAATTTGGTGTAATTCGGGATACAGGTGTATTGATGACACCAGAGCTGTCAAAAGAACTAATAAAAAATACGAAAAATAACAAAATACAAATATCATTCAAAAGACAACAATGCACATAATAGTCGGTACCAAGCCAAATAGGTAGTAGGTAAATATAGATTTATTTTGTTTCGGGCTTGGGCTTGGCACCGACTTATTGTAATCAAATCTACCCACCAAACGGATACATTTAATTTTACGCAGATGCTCAAAATGTCAACTTTCTTTCATTAATAGAGACCTGTGAAGTGAGCTTACCTCTTACGCCCACGTATTAAGTACTAAGTTTCAGTTATCAGTTATAATTTTTTATTTTCCAAGAAAGCGAAACGAGATATTTAAAACGGCATTGCGCCGCCCTCATGTATACCTCCGGGGGAGGCATCGAAAATCGCTACACGTCACAAACTTGTAAATGCTTAGAACTACCCCTATGTCAAATTTCTATTTTCTATCTTTTTTGTTTGATACCCAAAGCCCTATTCCTACCGAACTTATTATTTACCCGAAGAAACATTAAAAAGAAGTAAAATTTAAGTACCTAAACCGATAAAGTGGAACTTATACCTGAATTTATAACCCATTTTCTGCATCGATCTTCTTCTTTAGGAAATCGAAAGAAATGTACCTCTCGATTGTTTCTGTAACTGTTGTTACAATTTCGAAAAGCACATTGGTTACGACTTAATTTCGAATTGTTTCTTTCCAATTTCACAAAACACTCAAAAATTATTTAGTCACTAACTAGGAAGTTTCTCAAATAAAAAAAAATCACAACACAAAATAATATAATTAGTCTAAAATTAGAAAAACACAAAATAAGTTAAAAAATATTCACAAAAAACTAACTACGCAGCCAAAGATTAAATTTAATTTAATATATTAATTCTCTTCAAAACAAAATCAGTAGGTATGAAAACAATGAAAATCACAATAACAGAGACAGACTATTATAATAGGTATACCTAATATAATATAGGTAGCACTGATAATTTTTTTATTATAGGTATTATAAGATCTACAACAATCTTGTTACATCTTTGCCACATTGTCTACGTGAAATATTTAAAATATATGTAATAAATTGAAAAAGTACCTAGTCCATTCTTAAGTGGAGTTATAATTTTGACAAAGAATAATGTACATTAATACCTATTTGATTTCGGTATTGGTATAAAAGTCTAATATCCACGAAATAAATTTAATATACCTAATAATCATTAATCCATCTCATACATGTTTCAAGACTAGACCAGTCCCATAATCAGTGGCGAGCAATAATTAAATCAAAAGCTTTTAGCTTTTAGATATTTAGATTTTTTTATATACAACAACAAATTATTACAATGGAGTCAAAAGTATGTTTCTATCTAAAAGCTTTTCATTTAACGATTGTTCGCCACTGATCATGGGACTGGTCTAGTCTTGAAACATGTATGACATGGATTAAATATTATTATATTAAATTTAATTCATAGAGATTAGGCTTTTATTTCAATACTGTACTTGTAATAAATCACCCTGTGTGTTTCTTTTACCGACGAATCGGCAACAGCACGACACACACCACATTCGCTTCTTTTTTTTTCTACCCTCCCTGCGTATCCCCTCCAGATTAATACAGAATTTCATCAATTTCTCTCTCTGACAATACAGCATTGCCGGTGCATATCTGTTGCAAATGATGTAAATAACTGTTATACGTTGCGTTTTGTTTCTGATATTAATAAACTACAAAACGGTTTCTGGCTGTGACAATACTGCTCTATGCTGTACACGCTAGTATACGCCACGTAGTGGCAGGCATACTTAGAGATGTTCTGATTTTAATGCATTGGGCTGACTATCTATTGTGTAGATTAATCTTTGCTATTGCCAACACTAGACACGCCCGAATCCCCTGCGGGAGGCTTTATTAAGGAATTGCTTGTTACATATAGTAAAAAGACTTTCAGTTATGTTGCAAATTTGTTTCACACTACCATGGTTTCACCAGACGGGCCGTTTCGTTGATCCACAACTCATCAGTGGTGCTCGGCAGGCAGTGTTACCTAAATCTCCAACATTTACGAAGAGCTTATACTAGCACGAGAGATGTATGACAAAGAGATGTTTTTGGTGACATCTAGCGTGAGCAAGCAATATTCTGATGACCAATGATGAGTTGTGGATTAAAGAAACGGCCCGTCTGGTGAAAGCATGGTAGTGTGAAACAAATTTCCAACATGAACTGAAAGTCTTGTTACTTTATGTAACAAGCAATTCATTAAAAATTATAATTGACTATTTCGATCTAAAATGGGCTAATTTAATATTTTTCCTTGTTAAAACTGCAATAAAGCAGAAATTTATGAATTTAAGATCGCAGGTTCAAAAGCAATAATCCCCAATAATTAAATTATTTGACATCGGAGGTTGTAAAATCAAAAGAGCTATACAATTTTATATATTATTTATATTATAAGAAAAGCTCAAACTTTAAGATTTTCCCAAAGTTTTACTAATTTATTTGACCATCCTCAGGCTACTTCAAAATCATTGATCGTTATGTCCAGGAAGGAAATATTTTTGAGTAATTTAAATAAAAAACCAAAGAAATTGCCATGTTACGCAGGTTATTCGAAAAGTAAACTTTTTTCGGGAAAAGTAATTGTAGGAAGTAATTTGCGTTTCAATAACACAGTTACAATTAGAAATTACTTTGCTTCAAAATGTAATTAATTAGAAATACTTTATCGAAAATAGTGATTAATTATAAATTTCAATTCCATTGAATAGATATTAATTAGTGTAATTCTTTACATTTCCACCAATTGCTTACCCAGCACTGATTATATCATCCGTGTCAATAAAATATCAATTTTCCTCACTACTTGTACTTCTTCAGCTACTTGCATTTTTTGTTTATTTTAGATAAGTAATTATTTTAGTTGGTTTATGCCTACAAAAAATATTTTAATGGAAATATAGATATTTTATGACGATTAAAAAATTAATAATTCCGGCGTCAATGTTTTGTATAAACAAAAACCAACCAACTCTGGCAAATAGAGATTAACATGAAATATAAAATAATTTATAAAAATAGCTAAATAGTAATGTCTTATAAAATAAAGAAAAACACCAACACAAAATTATGTTAACTTATAGGTAATTTACAGTAAAAATTAATTTTGACTAAAAAATCAAGCACGATTCAAACTTAAATAATGAGTAGCATATTTATTTTTTTATTATTCTTGAACCGCTCCGCTATTCTAATTTTTTTCAGTTTACTTTTTTTTAAGAACCGAACACCCCAAGAAAAAAGTAAACTGAAAAAAATAATGAGTAGTGTGTAAGAAATTATTTAAAACATAAAAGGCATAGCAAAAGAAGCAGATATGCGGAGCGCAAATCGCAAATATATTTATTTAATATTGTTTATTTTATTAGTTTTGACTAAACCATATTAAGGTTTACTCAAAACTAATGCTATGATACAGGTAGAACAGAAATAAAGAAATGTAATAAGTGTCTGGAGCCATGCATCACATGTAGTTAGTTCTACGGAAAAGAAAAAAAAAAGATTATATATACTAATATATATAAAAACAATTGTTTAGGACATTTTCATTAAATAGGTAGAAGCAACCAAACTAATAAAGGCTTGTACTTTAGGATACCTATAAACGGTATTATTTTTTGCCAATACCTATTTGGTACTGTTTAGTGATATAGGTAAATTTTTCAGTTCATCGTAGTAGTCGAATCGTTAGAGACCGAAGACGGAAATAAATATAAAAATTCAGTGTTATTTTATCCTCTCCTTTCCTTTAAATCCATTGCATAATAATATAGATTATAGTGATATCGGATCTCAATCCAGGTAGGAATTTACAATTTAGTTTATTCGTGATAGTAATTTTTTTGTAAAATTCGCATCTAATCAACAACAATATTAAAATCAAATATGATTTATAACAAAATAATAAATTTCATGCAGTGGAGGGTAATTCAATTACTTAGAATAAAACAAATTCATTGTGTTCACTATTCATTCGTCCAGAGAATCTTGATTTAAAGGAAATCAAGGGGCTTGTTTCGGAGTGCTTGCTCCAACATCGAAATGGAACAGTATAAAATTTAAAACATAAAATGTAAAATTCACTACACTAACTAGGTACTACATGTAAGTCGATACTGTCCGCTGCTATCAGACCTGGGCAGTACTTAAGTACATGTACTTAAAATTGTACTTAAGTACAGCATTGTACTTAAGTACATGTACTTATAAGTACATTTTATTTTGTGTACTTAAGTACCTGTACTTGTAATTATTTTGATGTACTTGAAATGTACTTAAAATGTACTTGAAGAATATCCATATACGCTATATTCTATTTCTGTTGTCGTTTTGAGAATACAAATATGATTGATGTAAGTGCTTGTGCTAGTGAAGAACATGACCGTTTCTCCACTGCTGAGGATTCAGAATACGTTCCTCCTAAGAGGAAAAGACAGATAAAGGAATTTCGCATAGATAACAATGTTGCTTCTACAAGTTCTACAGGCAGTGACACTGGAGAGCAATTTTCAAATATGCAAATAATTTTACATGGAAAGTTTTTAAAATAACTCAAATAGACGACAATTAAACGATCAGTTTCTATAATAACAAATTTTTTAAAACATTTAAAATGGGGTCACACGAGTGCGTACAGTGACTATTTATTATATAACGAAAATAAAAAGCTAAAGAAAATGTCAAATATGAATATTCAACTGGAACAAGATGATAAAATAAAAAGATCCCAAGTGAGCATACGACAATTTCTCGTAGAAAAAAGTACTACCGGAGCAGGTGCAGTTTTACATAAAGACTTACTTGCAGTCTGCTGTCGACAACCACATATTTCAGTGCCATAGAATATACTATAGCTACATTGCAATAATTTGACATTTTCTCTCTAGCCTCTACAGACCTTATGTAGTAATGTACTTGTGATGTACTTAAAATGTATCTTTCATAAGTACATATGTACTTAAAATAATAAGTACTTCTGAATCAAGTACTGCCACGTCCAACGGGCTAACGCGATGAACGGGCAAAGGGGGGAAGTTTATATCGAACCCAAACTCGAAGAAAACTGTATCGCCGCGGACGCACTATCAATACATTGGGCCTATATCCCGCTAGCCAAACGGTGAGGTCGTGGGTTATACTATAAATGTAGTATTAAAAAGGCGCCACCTATTTTTGCCCTCTTAGCGTATTGATAGTTGCGGTGATGAAATAAAATAGGAAATTGTCTACGGAAAATGACAAGACAGTTCCTTCCAGGTAGATAAATATAAATCTATTAAAAAAAAAATGACTATAAATATATGTAATAATAATAATAAATGACTATAAATATATAATAATAAGAAAATATGAGCTATATGTATTTGTAAATGCCTATTCTACCATTTACCAATCTACGATCCAGGCTTAGGGCCTCTTACCAATTGATAATAAGAAGCAGATGAGAAATGACACTTAGATAGGGTTCATCAGCTGATCGTATTTTAAATTTTAGAACTAATTTTATATTTTATATTATGGTTTTTACTATTATGGGCAGAAAGCGACAATTACACTTAAAAGATACAAAAAATCAGTCTTATAAACTAACGGGTAGGTATCCCCTAGAACCTATATATATATATAAATACTTAACTTATCACAAACAATAATTATTTTAACAGGTACTCTTAACGTTAAACAAAAGGTAGGCACATGAAATATACGAAACACTTAAATGCCGAACCTCGTTACCATAGTACTATGGGGACGCTTACAGAGTGGCCAACGGTAGACTAACTTATATAACACTTATTTATTTTTGATAACTAGGTATAATATGACAGACGAAATACTTAATAAAATTTAATGACTAGTAGATACCGGTTCTAAATAAAACTTTAATTGTTTAATTGTTGATGTGTGTAGGTGTAGATATGGTAGTTATACTATTATCTAAGAATTGCTTATCTGTGGAGCCTGGATTTTGCGTAGGCTCAATCCAATCCTCAGACCATGTACTCGGGGCACCAACAAGTATGGGAACACACACCAGTAATCCACGCTATGTATGTGGTCACTCCAGCTACCGGGTTGATAGTACAAGTACGGTGTACGGTGTTGAC
Organism: Apoderus coryli; assembly: GCA_911728435.2. Lineage (NCBI taxonomy): Eukaryota > Metazoa > Arthropoda > Insecta > Coleoptera > Attelabidae > Apoderus > Apoderus coryli. The sequence goes on along the minus strand of OU452198.1, from coordinate 28,862,009 downwards.
GACTCTTCACAAGCCAACCAGTGATACGCAACACATGCAATGGTTACGGCAAAAAGCGTTTACAAACAGTACAGCACAATAAAACGGGACAAAGCCCAAGAAAATAAAGAAGAAGGCCTAAAAGCAGAGAATGGGGTCAGCATACAGCACAATCTACTTAAGCATAAAGTACTTTATTGAATATGGTATCCTACCTTAGTTGTTGGATGGCCTTTTAGTTGGCGAAATACAGTTCGACTTTGCAGCGAAGAGTTCCCGAATATAAAACTACCAAATCAAATACGTGGAGCACCAATTTAATCTACTACAAGTGCCTCCACAATAGTTTTACCAAACTTAATCAAGTTTTAATCGGAACACTCGCTACTGTTTCCACCGAAATCAATAAAATGGCCGAACCACTTAATTCTTGCCTTTAACAAAGACAAATTAGCCGGGAAATTAGAGGTCAAACGGTATTCCAATTTTGTGATTGGTCAATCATTGTGACGAAATGGCATGTTATTAAAATTGACGTCGTAGATGGATATAAACAATAATAGTAGGATAATTCTTAGCAACAATATGCAAAAGGAGTCCCCAGCGAGAAGAAGCCATCGACGATAGGTTTGTAAGATTCGAATGACTTATAAATTAACCTAAAACTTTATTTACATTTTTAGGTAAACAAAGGAAAAACTAAAACAATCACCGAAGCCCTAGTCAGTGAATACCGACATTAAAAGCAAGAGTATTGAGATACGAGAATGGGAAAAAGAGACAATTATCATTGGATCCTACTGTGTATAGTATCCATATGTGTGGTAAATTGTAAAACATTGTGTATTATATACATTATTACCAAAGATTAATAAAGCATATGAATTTCGAAGGTAAGTGACTTTTTGGACTTGTAACACACCATCCCACGTTACCCAAAAAAAAAAGTTTCAACCTTTTTTTTTTTCTAGTACAGGAATCCACTTTTCTAAGCTTAGCAATCTATAAAAGGCCGAGGTCGGATGTCTAAGCATTGACACTAATGGCCAACACACAAGACGATTCATGGAGTTAGTCAACGGGCTGGGCATCATCTTCAGGAGGATGAGCCTTAAGGTCTTTTGCATGCCATATTCCTATACTCACGTTATTTCCATCCGTAAGTTGATATGTCCACGGGGAGACGACTTTTTCAATTTTATAAGGGCCTACAAACTTTGGGGCCAGTTTTGACGTGAACATAGCGGCAGCATCAGAGGCGACAAAGTTGCGTTTCCAAACGCGTTGACCTATCGAAAATCTTTCGTCTCTATGCCTAAGGTTGTAAGAGTGTCTGCTTCTGTTATAAGCAGCGGTAATTCTTTTCTTGACATCGGAGAAAACGCGATGTAGAGCCCTAGCACGAGTTTCAGGGTTAAGTGGGGCCACGTCAACATTGTCGTTATCGAGTTCGTTTAAAGATGTTTCTCGACCGAAGGTTATGAAGTTCGGGGTTAGGCCGGTCACATCATGTTTTGACGAGTTAATCGCGTAGGCTGCCTTAACAAGATATCTGTCCCAAGCACGTTGATTGTCCTGAACGTACGCGGTAAGCATGCTCTTAAGAACTCTATGTACCCGTTCGACTGGGTTAGCTTGAGGGTGGTACCTAGCCACATACCTAGTTTCGATCTTATAGGTGTTCATCAGCTCCTTAAATATACGACCAGTAAATTGTGAACCATTATCCACAATAAGTTGTTTTGGGGCACCACATATAAGAAATACATGGTCCTCCAACCAATACACGATCTTATCCGCTTTTGCGCTCCGTAAAGGGAAGAATTTTACAAACTTTGAAAAACAATCCACAACAGACAAAATATATGAGTATCCCGAGCTTGATCGGGGTAAAGGGCCTACCAGATCAATACTAATTAACTCTCAAGGACGCGAAGCAGTGGGGATCGCACTCAACATTTGTCCAGCTGGACGACTTTGTTCAGACTTGGTTTGAAGACAAACTCTACAGCGTCGAATATAGTTTGCTATATCGAACTTAAGTTTGGGCCAGTAATATTTAGCTGAAACACGCGCCATCGTCTTGGCTACACCCATATGGCCGCAAGTAGGGGGATCGTGATTTTCTCTAATGACGTTTAATCGCTTTTCACGAGGGATCCAATCGGACGAGGGCGTGGAGAGATCTGAATAAGGAGGTTTAACAAATTTAAATAATTTATCGCCTTCGACCCTCCACAGCGGGAACTTCTGAGGAAATCTCGAAACTTTATCCAACATTTTAATGAACCATTTGTCAGTGGGCGGCTCGGGCCTCACAGATGCATCATCGACCATATCCAGGAAAGGTACAGCACGGGAAAGCGCGTCCGGAACGACATGGTCGCTACCTTTACGATGGACTACATCAAAGTTATACTGCTGTAATCTAACATGCCATCTGGCAATTCTGCCTATTGGATCTTTAATCGAACTTAGCCATTTAAGGCTGTAGTGATCTGTTACAACAGTAAACTTGGTTCCTTCAACATATGGTCGAAACTTCTCAATTGCGTACAGTACCGCCAAACACTCCTTCTCCGTCGTACTGAATTTCCGCTCATTCTTAGTGAGGGACCTACTCAAATAACTAATAACCTTTTCGGACCCGTCGGGATGGGTTTGACTCAAAACGGCTCCCAGACCATAATCCGATGCATCGGTCTGAACGGTAAACGGTAACTCAAAATTCGGACATGACAACACCGGAGCAGTCACCAGAAATTCTTTAATCTCCTTCAATGCTCGGTTACAGGAATCATCCCAGTTGAATGGTTTGTTCTTACGAAGCAGGTTAGTGAGTGGAGATACTACGGTGGAGAAATTTGGGACAAATCGGCGATACCAACCAGCAAGACCAATAATTCTGCGAACCTCCTTTACATTTTTCGGGGTCGGAATGTTCAAGATTGCTTCTACCTTCCCCGGATCCACAAGTAGACCCGAAGAGCTGACAATGTAGCCCAGATAACGTAGCTCAGGCTTACATATTACGCACTTCTCTCGACTCAAGGTTAAACCAGCCTTAGTTAACCGAGTCAGGACCTCACTCAGTACCTCGAAATGCTTTTCGAAGGTAGGGGTGCAGATTATCACATCGTCAAGGTAGACGAACACATAAGGATCGAGGTCAACACCAATTACACGCTCAATCAAACGTTGCCAAGTAGCAGGCGCCGAATGCAGGCCAAACGGCATACGTTTGAATTGAAATAAACCGCGTCTTGGAACGGTAAAAGCGGTCAACGGTTTTGACTCCTCGGATAGAGGTACTTGAAAATAGGCACTCTTAATGTCTAGGGTAGACAGGTATCTGGCATCGCGAAGTTTATCCAGGGTCTCACTGATATACGGTATCGGATACGCATCGGGTTCACTAAGTTTATTTACAACACGAAAATCAACACAGAATCTATATTTCTCAGAGTTCTTCTTTTTAACTAGAACAATAGGTGATGACCATGGTGAACTAGAAGGCTCAATAATATCAGACTTAAGCATCTCATCAACTTCCTCATGTACATACTTTAATAGGGCAGGAGAGAGAGGATAATAGCGTTGGTTCACTGCTTCCACATCAGGCTTTAGTTTAATTTTATGGTACACCAGAGAGGTACACCCTAGTTGACTATCCGACCCCTGAAAGACTTTATCCATCAGACCATCAAGAAGACTACGCTGTGCTGGAGCCAAGTCGTCATATGCCTGGATCGCTGAAATCGCCGGTATGGACAAGGATTCCCGAAAGCTCCATTCACCTGCACACAAATCAGGCACAATTTCCATACGAACCCAAAAATCGGTTCCGAGGATTAGCAGGTGTGGAAGCTCAGGGACAACCAAAACATCAAAGATTTTAACGCGGTCCCGCAGCTGAATAGGTACAGAAACGGTACCCAAGCTTTGGCAAGTTTGACCATTGGCAACAGAGCACACAGTTGACTCATTTTTATCCAGTACACAGAACGATCGCAAGACTTCCCATCCGGGACCACCAAGGAAAATCCTAGATGCACCAGAATCCAACAAGGCTACGAATTCCTTGCCGAATATTGTCACCTGGAGGTGTGGACGTCGGTCTCCCGTCGCTCGTGCGAACACATATTGCAGGGTATTGTTGTAGATCTCCTCACAATTCTGAGCCGGGTTTGATGGACTGGAGGCATCAGTACGACTCACTACGGGTGCCTCGGTCGAGCGTTTTTTGGACAGTCTCGACAAGTAGCAGAGGTAACATTCAGGCGGCCACACTTAAAACAAAAACGCTGTAATGGACGATCACATCTTCTAAAGGTATGGTTGAGACTCTGACAGTTCCAACATTTATTTACAATCGGGCCAGAGGCAGCACCGCCAGGGGAAACTCTATCCGAACGTGGAACAGACGACCAAGGAGTAGTAGATTCATTATCTACTGCGGCAACCGCATTAATAGGGGCAGACATTGGGGGACCAAATCTACGAGAATCTCTCTGCGATCTATAACCCAACTGTGGTTCTAACAACCGTCTATGATTTGTAGGGGGAGGTTGATAACGTTGGTTCTGGCTGTCGACCTCCTCCAATCGTCGACCCAATCGAATCAATTCATCCAGGGAGTTCACTTCGTATAAAGCCAGTCGTGACTTCACGGAAGGTAAGAGATTTCGCCTGATAGTCCTAAGTCGGGTCTCCTCTGCGGGTTTAATAGAGAGTTTATTGTATAGATTTTCCATACAGTCCACGTAGCTGCAGACATCCTCACCGGCTCCCTGAGTTCGAGCATTAATCTCCTCCAGCAGTGAGTCCTCATAATCAAAAGGCAAAAACCTCTGACGTAATTTGTCGACCAGATCATCCCAAGATGCAAACGTTCTCACTCGCCAAAAATTCAAAGCATCGCCCTCCAATAGTTCAGGTGCTGCTCTAAAAAGTCGTTCTTTCGATATGCCTCGAGACGACCTCACCTCCTCAATCCGTTCCAAGAAAGAGGTGACACTGGTTTTGCCATCAAATCTGATGTTTATATGTCGGACATCTCCGGCATGACTGTACGGTTGCTCAGGCTGTATCGGGCGGTTGACATTTGTAGCGGCGGTCTGTAAGTTCCTAACTGCATCCGCTATAGTGTCCAATATTTCATGGTCAGAACAAGGTAGAGAACCAGCAGTGGCCAAGCGGGAAAAGTCTCTGATAGGAGAAGAATGGTATAGAGCCTCTGCACCACGCTCAAAAAATCTTTGCCAAGCATAACCATAAGGAGTTTCAAAATGGTGTTCAGTATCCCTCATATAAGGTGGGTAAATAGACGCGAGCCCATCGACATCCGCTGCACTCCTCCTCAAGTCACTGTTTGGTATCTGTCCACAATTCCGATTGTTATTGGGAGGTTCACTATTATGAACAACAGGGACCGAACGTTGTGGAACCGGGTTTTCAGGTATGGGTTCATCCAAAATACTGGTGCGCTTATCCTGATCATCGGTCAAGTCGACCAAGTCATGAGTAACCGGGATATATTCACGGGGTACTAAAGGTTCCGGTAAAGATCGATTACGTCTAGGATCAGGGTATACTGTACGAGTCTGTTGTGGAATGTTATTTATGTTGATTCTGGAAGTTGAGGGCAGAGGTTGTACAATAGATCCGCTAGTACCTGGTTGTTCAGGGACCTGCTCGTATTTAGTCGTGACAGCTTCCATTAATTTTATCCCTTTAGTTCTAAGTTCAGCTAAAGCCTCCTGTAAATTATCGGCCACAATTCGACGAACCCTCGACAAAACGTGAATCAATCTCGAATTTATTTTACGATATTCATTTTCCCGATTATTCATATCGAAATTCCGAATATCCAATGCAAGTTCCGAAAGTTTATTATGGCAAGTATGTACCTCCTGTTCGGCGTCTAAATCAAAGGAGTACGCCGGTCGCACACCACCCATCCTTTCATCTCTCAACGCACCACGCAACGCTGTACGTCTCTCATCAACAGTGCTACCACACGGCAAGCCGCGAATATACAACTCGTACGCCAACTCGTCACTCTTTAGCCTGTGCACATCCATACTCAACAGCAATAAATATTCAAATGTATTTTTAAGAAAAATGTAAGCTAACCGCTAATTGAAGTAAATAATAAAAAAACAGATTAACAAAAAAAACAAATGACAAATATCAATCTACATCCACTATTTCCCGAGAGCCAAGAGAACTGATAAAAAAAATATCTACCCTATATCCAAGTATCCTGAATTATTAAGAGCAGTAAATAAATGGCAGTAAAACAGAATGTTTTCCCCACCCCAAGTTGAGAAAAAAAAAAGAAAAGGACAACCAGCTGAAAAAAACCACGGGACCAAGAAAATTACTAAGGTGAAAAAGAAAAAAAAATAGCCAAATTAAATACCATACACGTTGGGCTGCCAAATTGCCACGTCCAACGGGCTAACGCGATGAACGGGCAAAGGGGGGAAGTTTATATCGAACCCAAACTCGAAGAAAACTGTATCACCGCGGACGCACTATCAATACATTGGGCCTATATCCCGCTAGCCAAACGGTGAGGTCGTGGGTTATACTATAAATGTAGTATTAAAAAGGCGCCACCTATTTTTGCCCTCTTAGCGTATTGATAGTTGCGGTGATGAAATAAAATAGGAAATTGTCTACGGAAAATGACAAGACAGTTCCTTCCAGGTAGATAAATATAAATCTATTAAAAAAAAAATGACTATAAATATATGTAATAATAATAATAAATGACTATAAATATATAATAATAAGAAAATATGAGCTATATGTATTTGTAAATGCCTATTCTACCATATGACAGACGAAATACTTAATAAAATTTAATGACTAGTAGATACCGGTTCTAAATAAAACTTTAATTGTTTAATTGTTGATGTGTGTAGGTGTAGATATGGTAGTTATACTATTATCTAAGAATTGCTTATCTGTGGAGCCTGGATTTTGCGTAGGCTCAATCCAATCATCAGACCATGTACTCGGGGCACCAACAAGTATGGGAACACACACCAGTAATCCACGCTATGTATGTGGTCACTCCAGCTACCGGGTTGATAGTACAAGTACGGTGTACGGTGTTGACGACTCTTCACAAGCCAACCACTGATACGCAACACATGCAATGGTTACGGCAAAAAGCGTTTACAAACAGCACAGCACAATAAAACGGGACAAAGCCCAAGAAAATAAAGAAGAAGGCCTAAAAGCAGAGAATGGGGTCAGCATACAGCACAATCTACTTAAGCATAAAGTACTTTATTGAATATGGTATCCTACCTTAGTTGTTGGATGACCTTTTAGTTGGCGAAATACAGTTCGACTTTGCAGCGAAGAGTTCCCGAATATAAAACTACCAAATCAAATACGTGGAGCACCAATTTAATCTACTACAAGTGCCTCCACAATAGTTTTACCAAACTTAATCAAGTTTTAATCGGAACACTCGCTACTGTTTCCACCGAAATCAATAAAATGGCCGAACCACTTAATTCTTGCCTTTAACAAAGACAAATTAGCCGGGAAATTAGAGGTCAAACGGTATTCCAATTTTGTGATTGGTCAATCATTGTGACGAAATGGCATGTTATTAAAATTGACGTCGTAGATGGATATAAACAATAATAGTAGGATAATTCTTAGCAACAATATGCAAAAGGAGTCCCCAGCGAGAAGAAGCCATCGACGATAGGTTTGTAAGATTCGAATGACTTATAAATTAACCTAAAACTTTATTTACATTTTTAGGTAAACAAAGGAAAAACTAAAACAATCACTGAAGCCCTAGTCAGTGAATACCGACATTAAAAGCAAGAGTATTGAGATACGAGAATGGGAAAAAGAGACAATTATCATTGGATCCTACTGTGTATAGTATCCATATGTGTGGTAAATTGTAAAACATTGTGTATTATATACATTATTACCAAATATTAATAAAGCATATGAATTTCGAAGGTAAGTGACTTTTTGGACTTGTAACAGTACTTAGATTGTCGGTACTTAAAGTACATTTAGAATGTACTTGTACTTGAATATTTTAAGTACAATTGTGCTGTACTTGGCCCAGGTCTGGCTGCTATATTAGGGTATGAAGGCCCTGCCCACTCATACTACATTTGATTTGTTTGTCACAATTACTTTGTTTTAAGGTAAATTGATATTAAGATTTTTCTTTGACATTGTATGTTTTAAATTTTATACTCTTTCTAGCTAGGACTTATTTCCATTAAATAAAGAGTTTCTGAACGAATGAATAGTGGAGACGATGAAATTGTTTTTTTGTAATTAAATATGATTTAATTTATTTTTTAAGTAGATGACGCGTTCCTTCACCTGCTTTATATAACAAGCGACACTGATGGATATAGCTCTTGATTAGCCATTTATACATTAATTTCATTACTAGTTTTTTGGCGAAATACCTAATTTAGTCTTTGGTGGTTCTTATTAAATTAATCCTAATTTAAAATTTTAATGCATTACATTTTTGATACTCAAATGCAAATATTCAATCATTGTCATTCCTATAGATTACTGGATAAGAATAAGATATGTGTTAATAATCTAATATAATTACCAATTGTCGAAGACTTTTTGTATCTCTAGTGCCAATGGATCTCTGTCAGCAAATATTTCAGGAGTCTGTGATCTGATTGTATAGAAAGTGTCAATTAATGTCTTGGTTTGTTCTACGCTGTTATTGCATGTATGTAGAAACCTTTTTAGCAACGTATCATCTACAACAAAAGATCACATTGTAACCTTTCTACATACCCTATAAGGAGTGAGTTGCGAAAAAAAACCGCATATGTTGGGCAACCCGCAATATGTAAAAATTTAAATAATTTTCTCATATATTTTACATCTTTTGAAAATCTTTCTTCACTAGCTGTATACTTCGTTTTTTAATCAGCACATTTTTGTGTCCACTTTTTAATATATTTTTTATTTTACAAGTTATTTTGTTTCCGATGTTGTTGCCAAATGATAATTATTTATGTTTAGATTAAATGTTCATATACAGGGTGAGTCATGAGTTTTCCTCTAACAAATAAGAAAACTAGGTTATTACAAACATTTTTTATCTGTTTTCTGTATATTACGGGTGGAAAAAGTTACATACAGGGTGAATTATTGGGATGAACCAGATATGCCAGATTTTTAAATCCGGCCCTGTAAATCAATTCAAATTATGGTATTTACTATACTAGAGCACAGTGTGTGTCGTTACTGTCTATTTTGAAGATATTTTTTAATAACTAAACATTATTGTACAGTAAGATACTTCATTATTATCAATTTTCAATTTGGCTCTAAAATGAATCTTTAATTGGAAATGTGAGGTGAGTGTAACAAAAAATTCAAATACCCAGGTCTAACTGTCTATTTATGCTCTTTGAAAAAAATATATCAGATTTTTGAAAAATCATATACAGGGTGAAGTGTTGAATATGAAGCAGTCCCACAAATTTTCTCGAAGACGGACCTGGATTTTTTCAATTCTCTTAGTTGCAAGACACCAATACACACTTTTATAAAAAAATGAGATAACTCATTCACCCTGTATATTAATAATGAAAACAAGGAGACAGTTTTTAATGGTCATTTGATGATCCCCTAATGTGCCTCTACTTATGGTAGAAGTAAGTACAGTTCCTCGTGACTCACCCTGTATAGTACATGGAACGATTTTAACTATATTTGAAGTATATCCAAAATGTCTACATACCGCAACCAGAGAGTGCCTAGACTTTCTGTTTTATATTTATACAAACCAACAAATATTTGAATGCAGGGTTTACCCAGCCTTATAGGGTAGGCATAAAGGTGACAACTGCATCAAGTGAGCATTTTGAAGAATTGTGTTCTTCTTGTCCGACTGCATGCAGGATAAAATGATACTCACCAGTATTGAATTGAATTTTTGAATGCTTAATAATTAGCGTGTTTGAGCAAATTGTGTTTAGTCTGAAGTCTCGCATTAACACAATGCAGGCTTAGCATCTGTTACAGCGTCTATCATCTCATCGCACCAACGCAGACAATACACAATATTTTTATCAGAAAAATAAAGAGATCTCACCTGTAATTTCTTAGTTGCCGTCGCTAAACAACCGGTTATTAAACGCAGATAAAACAAGATTGTAATTCTTGCTTTTTAACTACCAGCACTGAAGTTGAATTTTAATACGGCACATCAATACTAATACCAAAGATTAATCGACACAATGCATTAAAATCAGAACATCTCTAAGTATGCCTGCCACTACGTGGCGTAGACTAGCGTGTAAAGCATAGAGCAGTATTGTCACAGCCAGAAACCGTTTTGTAGTTTATTAATATCAAAAACAAAACGCAACGTATAACAATTATTTAGATCATTTGCAACAGATATGCACCGGCAATGCTGTATTGTCAGAGAGAGAAATTGATGAAATTCTATATTAATCTGGAGGGGATACGCAGGGAGGGTAGAAAAAAAAACAAGCGAATGTGGTGTGTGTCGTGCTGTTGCCAATTCGTCGGTAAAAGAAACACACAGGGTGATTTATTACAAGTACAGTATTGAAATAAAAGCCTAATCTCTATGAATTAAATTTAATATAATAATATTTAATCCATGTCATACATGTTTCAAGACTAGACCAGTCCCATGATCAGTGGCGAACAATGAACAATAGAAACATACTTTTGACTAAATATTTCACGTAGACAATGTGGCAAAGATGTAACAAGATTGTTGTAGATCTTATAATACCTATAATAAAAAAATTATCAGTGCTACCTATATTATATTAGGTATACCTATTATAATAGTCTGTCTCTTCTTCAGGTATAAGTTCCACTTTATCGGTTTAGGTACTTAAATTTTACTTCTTTTTAATGTTTCTTCGGGTAAATAATAAGTTCGGTAGGAATAGGGCTTTGGGTATGAAACAAAAAAGATAGAAAATAGAAATTTGATATAGGGGTAGTTCTAAGCATTTACAAGTTTGTGACGTGTAGCGATTTTCGATGCCGCCCCCGGAGGTATACATGAGGGCGGCGCAATGCCGTTTTAAATATCTCGTTTCGCTTTCTTGGAAAATAAAAAATTATAACTGATAACTGAAACTTAGTACTTAATACGTGGGCGTAAGAGGTAAGCTCACTTCACAGGTCTCTATTAATGAAAGAAAGTTAACATTTTGAGCATCTGCGTAAAATTAAATGTATCCGTTTGGTGGGTAGTTTTGATTACAATAAGTCGGTGCCAAGCCCAAGCCCGAAACAAAATAAATCTATATTTACCTACTACCTATTTGGCTTGGTACCGACTATTATGTGCATTGTTGTCTTTTGAATGATATTTGTATTTTGTTATTTTTCGTATTTTTTATTAGTTCTTTTGACAGCTCTGGTGTCATCAATACACCTGTATCCCGAATTGCACCAAATTGCGATGCTATTGAACAAGCATATAATCCTAAATATAATATTCTTTTTGAACTACCTGTATCTCGAAAACCAAGCCGTAGCGGACCCATGTACATATGAAATTTGTATCTTAAAATTAGTCAAAGAATCACCCTTTAAAGTTTGTACAAGTACTTATGCAACACCCTGTATACATAGATACTTTGATTTGCAATTTGCAAATCTGTCAAACTAGGTAATGCTGTTTTTTTTTATTTACTTTCAAATATGGTGTTATGTAATTGTATTCAAATTAAATGTTTGGGGATGATATTTACGAGTTTTATTTTTTTATATAGAGAAACTGTTATTCAGTTTTTAAGGATCAATCTGAAGCAGACGATTGTCCTTGTTAAAACATGAAAAAAGTTATTGTCGTGATACTTTTAACACCCTGTTGGTGGGTTTTTAAAGCTTTTTACGAAACGTGTTAACAATACAATCTACATAAATCGTTAGTTTTTTAAAGTTTTATGATCATTGCACAAAAACCAATATTAGGGAGACTGTAAGTTTTTTTTTCAATTCGGCGTTGCAGAATTTGAACCTAATTGTGATAATTGTGTTATTTTACTAGTATAGATATTTTTGAGTAAATTAATTCGGTTATAATCGATGAGTAGAATCTTTGGAGTAAAATACATTTCACAAAAACCCTGAACCATATTTCTCAATAGATTTAAATTTTCATTAAAAACAGATTAAAAATTCTAATTTCTTACATCCTGCATTTCGAAACCGTATTTTTTTAAATAATTATTGTCATGCTGGAAATTTCAAACCTGATTTACTTCAGCAACTTGTAAAAAGCACACCCTTTTTAATATTAACATTTCTTAAAATCGATATTACGCGATAACGATGACTTTCTATCAATATCACAGAAGGATACATTTATTACGTATATAATTTGTTAGATTTTACATCTGCGAATTGAAACACACGCAAAAAATGTGCATAAAAAAGTTAGGGTAGCATTTCACGCCTGTATGCCCCTTTAATTTACCCGCCTCTGAGATTTATTTTTTCATAATGTTAACGACAAGTTGAATCTGCTGTTTGATCCTTAAAACTGAATCAGGTAATAACCGGAAGTCCTATCTATAACGCCAAATTTCGTTAATTTAAATATAACTTTTTGATGCATCCTTATATCCGAAATTTAAAATTAAATGACTAAAATAATATTATTTTAGTCATTTAAAATTATTGTCTAAAACATTTAATAAACCAGCCCTGTATATTTATACTATTATAGTAATTTCTTTTATTTTCGTCCATACACATTAATCTTTGCGTAGATAGGTATACGTATACCATATAATTTTAAACAAAAAACACTGCTACACAGTAGTACATATATGATACCTATAATATAAAAACAAACTCCCACCTCGTAGGGGAAAGTATACTCGTCCTTGTCTAACATTGCCCATATGATTATTTTATTTCAACACAATACATATAACGCCATCTACAATTTCCATGGTTGCATGTTTTTCTAATAGATGTAGCTCGTGTCGAGACAGTTTCAATTTTTGTTTTATTTGCCATATACGCTGACTATCTATTGTGTAGATTAATCTTTGCTAATACCAAAAGATTTTTGCCTCCCGCATTTTTTTTAAGATCTTAATAAAATGTGGAAAGTAACACAACTTTTTTATTTCTTTTTATTTAGAAGTAATCAGAGACAGAAAGGAATAATATAGAATAAAATAGTTTCTTACGTATATTTTGTGGCAGATGCGGTTGCTTTTTAAGCCATTCTTTTAACATTTGTGTATTATTTTTAAAATGATCGTCACTCATTTTTCATTCGGTGCACAGAAATATTTATTTCAATATAAACATAATTTTAGCATCACTATATAATATAAAGTATTTTACAGATACCGGTCGTATTTTTATAAATAAATTATTATTTTGGAGAGTTGTTTAAGTAGGTAGGTACTTACTATGTTGCCAAGTGCAAGTGTACATGCACGCATACTGACATACGTAATAAAAAAAATAATTTGTATTTTAATGTATTGTATTTAAAATGGTAAGTATTGAAAATGAAAATACAGCTGACCGTAATTCATATTATGGTATTGAAAATTTCGATATGTACACTAGGGATATTTCAAGGTGGCCAGGTACTCAAATCTCTAAATGATTTTCATTTTTATATTGGGTAAGTGAAATTAGAAATTAATACTAGAAAGTAAATATGTACCCAGGAGAATAACTTCTAAAGTCTGCATTAGAAATTTCCTGTGGGTACTGTTTTTGGATCTTTGATCTGTGTGTACCCCGAATTATTAAATAACTAAATAAATAAATGTAGTTTACCCATATGGACTTTTGTTTAAATTAACGTTAAAAGTCAAATCCCTATATCATAATAGTATATGTTGAACATTTCGTAAATTATATATCCTCTTCGCAAGAATGTTATTGTTATTTAAGATTTTAATTACACTCATATTAAATTACTATACAGGGTGTTAGTAAATAAGTGCGACAAACTTCAGGAGGTAATTCTGTATGAGAACATAATGACAGTTTCCTATATAAACACATGTCCGAAAATGCTTCGTTTTCTGAGATACGGGGTGTTAAAGTTTTTCTTAAAAACTGAAGAAGATTTATTGATTGCTCTGAACCGGTGGAGATATGCAAATGAAATTTAGTGGGTTTTAAGAGGTATAGTTATTGCGCATTTTTTGACTTGCAATTAAGAATTATGTTCAGCAGTGGCGCGCATACGGGTACCTAATAATCTCAATTTTTTTTAAATAAAAAAATGGTACGCCACTGGAATTTTCAAATTAAAAATCATTTTGGCATTCCTCGTTCAACTTGTGATAAAAAATCTCTCTTGCCTTTTCATCGTAGGGGGCATTTGTGCAAAAAAATAAAACATCTCGCGGCGACGCTAGTATCAACGAAATGTCAAATTAGGGTTTCTTTATTATTAGTGTTATTTTCTCTTATTGTTGTGGTTTAATGTTTATTGTATTAGATAGTTCCTGATAATGTATTAAAGAAATGAAAAATATGGGGAAGATGTTTTATTTTTTTGCACAAAAACGATGCCCCCTACGATAAAAAGGCAAGAGAGGTTTTTTATCACAAATTGAGCGAGGAATTCCAGAAGGATTTTTAATTTGAAAAATTCCGGTGGCGTATTTTTCTTTAAAAAAATTGAGATCATTACCCGTATGCGCGCCACTGATGAATATAAAATTCTTAATTGCATGCCAAAAAATGCGCAATAACTGTCTCTTAAAACCCACTGAATTTCATTTGCATATCTCCACCGGTTTCAGAGCATTCAATAAATCTGCAGTTTTTAAGAAAAACTTTAACAGAAAACGAAGCATTTGCGGACATGTATTTATATAGCAAACTCTCATTTTTATTCATGCAGAGTTATCTTCTGGAGTTTGTCGCACTTATTTACTAACACCCTGTATATTATTATTATATGTATTATATTGTAATTGATATTTTAAAATTTAATATGTAGCCTGTACCCTGTAAATGTTTTTAGTATTACATATTATTGTAATGTAACTATTATTGTGACAGTTGTGAAATATATTATAACCCTTTCTTCCTCATACAGGTAACATTATTTTTAATAATTTTATAATGATATTTATTTTGCTATATTTATGGAGATATAGCAACACTGCAACCTAATTATTAAAATGCACTTACATCTTTTACTTTCACCAAGAAACTAAGAACGAAGAGTTTAAAATAGAATTATACGGACTGCAGTTAAATAATATGAGTATATAAAATAGATATAAGACAATAAAGGTTTTTTATGTAAAATCATTAAAATATTCACTAGGTGCAAGTGGTGGATTTTCATGATTATTTTTTACTACCATTTTTAGCCAATCAGAACGTGGCATTTGAAAAGTTAGCTTTTATATTTCTATTAGGCTACCCATAAAGCCTACAATAAATACTAATAATTTTATTTATACTTAAATTTATTTATAAGGTCTCATACCGTATACACACAATAAATACAAACAACCGAATGAATTATTTCACACAAAAATAAACTGATAAATATATGCCCGCAGTATACAAAAAAAAATTATGCGTCCACTAGTGAAATATAATGAAACAGTAACAAAAAAAGTATAAAAAAAAGGTGACGATGAGATTATCTGTTTGAGTTGGAATCTATAAATATAAATACATCCTTAATAATAATGTTATAATGGATCAGTTTTGTTAAGTCGAAATATCTCAACACACCCCCTCAAAAATGAGCCGATTACATTTATTTAAGAACAAATAATATCTAATAATAATAAATAAAAAAAAATAGTTATTATTTGAAAAATCCCATTTGAGTTCCAAATTAAAAAGGACTTGCTGAAACTTTGGAGCTGGCAGTTGCTTTCTGAAGGTATCCGCTATAATTGCTCACCTGTAGGAATATATTTAAAACATACTGTTTTAATTTGAATTTGTTCGCGAGTCAAATGATATTTTATATCAATATGTTTAGATCGTTTACAATCAACAGGGATATTTGAAATTGAAATACAACCATTGTTATGTTCATATAAAACGATTGGCTTAATAATTTCAATTGTTATACTTGTTAATAAGGATTTTAGCCACAAGGCTTCCTTGACCGCTTCAAAAATAGCCATATACAGGGTGAACTATCACTCAGTACAAAAATTTTAACTGGAGGTAGAGAAAAATAAAATTTAACATTAGCCTTTCAAAAAATTTCCTACATTTTTATTAAGGCTGAAAATATTTTTTTTGTAAATTATATTTAACTCCCTTTTGACGACGCCTTTGACCGCCTGCCCAACTGAAGTTTAAAGCTTAAAGCGAGCACCAGATATATTGGGAACATATTCCCAAGCTGGAGCATGGGAAGAGGTTCATACCTGGTGCAGCAACAAAACGCACTGAAAAACTGCTATCATTAAGCAGGAGTCAGATGCGAGTAACTATGAGCCTCCTAATAAGATGGGGCTGTATAACGGGGACCTGCAATGCAGATTGTGTAATGGGGCAGTTGAAACAGGTTACCATGTAATATGTGAGTGTGTAGCACTACAACGAAGACGACACGCTATTTTTGGGCATGCGCGGATTGCGCCAGCAGATATTGACGCCCAACACATAACTGAACTCCACAAGTTAGTGGAGGGTACAGGGCTGCTGGATTGGGTGGCATAATATACGGGGACTTTTCACAATAAGCCTATGAGGCTGCAGTGAAACCGGGGACTTAGGTCGAAAAGAGCCTTTAAAGAAAAAAAAAAGATTATGACACAGCGCCATGTTGCCAAGTGTATCAATTTACGGAGCATTTAAAGTAAAAAAAATATTTAGGAAATGTAGATGATTATATGTGAAATATTAAATATTATGTTAGCACCTATCTTTCGGATATGTCTAACATGCCATAGAACGATTTTTGAACTTCCTGATGGTTCCCGCTTTCACTCTTATTGATTAATGTGAGGTACTCAGCGCGACGGCCACGACAAGGTAGATCCCCTCCGTCACGAAAACCCCAAATAGTAACAAAAACACACAAATTAATGCAAATAACACTAGCACTACAACAGCAAATGTTCAAATAGGCTACCGTTAACTTCACCTGTTTATGCGCTTAATCCCTGAACTTCGGATACATGGTTTAAGTTAAAATATAAGTTAAATTTAGGTTAAGTTAGGAAGCACTGCTTCAACTTTTGTAAAAATGTCTTTTTTTTAATAATAAAGTCTTTATTATTATTGTGTTTATTATTATTATTAAAAATCACACAATCATGTCAACATTTACCTGATAACACCACTCATGGTTGTTTTCAATCACTATGACACCACTAATATTTCTAAAATTGACAGCGATATTATTATATAGGTACTTAAATATGTTTACAAAAATAAAAATACAGTACTGTGGGTGGAAACCGAAAACTATAATTATTTTTAATCAGGACCTGACTTTTAACCCAAAATGGCAGCGTCATACGTCACAGTTTAGTTCAAAGTGCCAACGTAGACTCGGAATGCTGTACTTATTAATGATGTGCTTATATTTTCGCAAATTCCAGAATTTTCGAATAGGGATGTAACCTAATTCAACTGAATATAGAATTGTAACTGTCAATCAGCTGGACATTAGTGTATTGATTACCGTCGATTATTAATTGTTAGTAATAGAACCTGCAAGATTCCTCACATCACATCACTCATTCTTCTGATTAATAACATTCATACCAATGTCAATATCGACACAATAATATAGTAATCCAACTAACCAACTCGGCTCATAAGCGCGACTAACTTCAAAAGGGAACATTTACCTACAACCAATTGTCACCACACAGGAAAAAGGAATCACATTACTTAAACGATCTTCGATAACAGATCTATAGAATTGCTTATAAAAAGAAGTAATAATACTAATGACATAATTTCCGATAGCAGGCCTATAGAATTGATTATATAAAAGAGGTAATAATAATAACATAATTATAGGTTTAGCCTCAGCTGATCCGACAGTGCAATTATAATGTCTAATTGCGAACAGCTGATCGAAATGGAAAATAGTTAACACTAACTTGCAAATAATATTATAAACAAACAGTAACATATTATATTTTATTATGTGTGTAAGTGTAAAGACGTTAATTAATATCGGAAAATTATGACCAGTATATTATGTATGTTAATTAATCTTATATCAGGCAATGATTTAATATTAATCTTCCACAAAAACGGCTTCAATAGTAACCAATTCAGATATAATAAAATCCCGATGGCAGCCAGTCGGAAAAGTAGATTTTTGATTTATGTATTTTTTATTTATACTTAGTCTACCACTGACACCCACTACAAATAATGGAATATTCTGACATTCGCCAAATATAACCAACGTGTCATATTGACAGTTATTTTAACTGAAATACCCATTATACTATAATACATACGTAAGTACGGTCTTATTGTTATTTCACAGGTGTTTATTTGTCAAAATAATTACAGGTATAGCGGGTGATGATATTTTTTTTATTTTTTGTTACTTTATATTGACTTACATTTACTTAAATATGCCAGCGATGAAAAAACTCTCCAAATAAATATTGTAGAGATTTAAGTGCTCTCATTTGATATGTAACATCGGTATTTTCTATATATATAATATGATTTTTTTAAAACTTTTTGAAATTAGCTCTCCGATTTCAATCGCCAACGAACTCACGCGATTCCATGACCTAGCCGATTTTTTAACCAAATTTTGTTTCGATTGTGCGGCCTAGAACGTGACGCAAAATTTCTATATCCCATATACATATATATATATATATCCTGCTATCAATGCTACGTCCGTATTACGCCCTTTTACGGTTAATATTGCGTCCAAAGAATTGCTGCGTCCGTATATAGGACGCACTAAAGTCACGGCCTTATATCTTCGCTCTGTGAGCAGATACGACTATGATTTGTAGATGGACTCGTCGGATTGCTACTCAGCTTGAATATATTTGATATTACATTTTCCGGTAGATCTGCAGAAGACTGTAAAATTGGAACAAAAAGGGACGCAGCATCATACAAAAATTCCTATGAAGGTTCAGCGTGTTGCCGTAGAGGGCTCTGATGTTATATACATTTAAAGAATTATATATGGGAAAGTATACATTAGTGCGTCCCTGATGTGGCAACATTGTTTGCTTATTTTCTTTTGACCCTTTTGCATTTTAACATTTATTTCATTCGAACAAGTATTTACATTATTTACTAGTATTTTTTAGGGGAATCGTGTTAGACAGACAAAAAAAAAATATTTTGATATTGATTAGGAAGGATTAATTAAATATAAGTGTTTTACAAAATATAAATCCCAATCAAGATTTCTGTTCAAATATAAAAAACATAAACTGGAACGACATTCTTTCACATAACAATATTAACACCAAAACTGAAATGTTTATACAAACCAAAAATGACAACATAAACCGAGGTACTTCAGAAATTAAAATAAAACTAAAACCTTGGATTACATCTGAAATTATTGAATTAATAGGAAAGCGGTGATAAATGTTCTTTCGTGTCCTTTTTGAGATGAAGACAGGCTAGTATTTTCGATTACTCACTGAACCAAACAACCCTTAAATAACTAAACTAGATATGGGAGTTGCTTGATAATGGTTGGATTTTTGTATTCCACATATAACATAATTGAATTAAACGCTGGTCACGGGGGTTTACGCATGTTAACTCTCTGAAGCTTTTTTACACAAGTTTGGTCAGACCATGCCTTGAGTATGCCTCAGCGTTTGGTCTCCACATTATGCTGTATAACTAGTGAAAATTGTGCTTGTTCAGCACAAATTTCTCAGATACCTTGCCTACAAACTGCATATTGACTTGGTGGTATTTGATGATCGTTTTGAATTATATGCTAAATTAGAGTCCTATCTTGCCATTGACACGCTGAGTGGTCAACGCCATTATTTGATTTAATTCTATCTTATCAATGGAAGGTTGACTTGTCCTGATCTTTTAAGCAAAATTGAAATTCGTGTTTCATATCGTTCAACGCTTGCGAGCCGTGGTGTCATCAAACACATTGCAGAAAAAATTATGGTTGCAATTCGTTCTTGGCGCGCTCGGTTCGTCTTGCCAATGACAGTGAGGTGACGCTTTTTTTAATTTTTTGTCCCGAGAAGAACCTTTTTGGGCTCAGTAAGGCACTTATTTGATACCTAATTGATGTATTGTCGTATATTGCTTTGTAATAGTGTAGAATGTTATGATATTGTTATCCAATTTATGCGTAATTAATTTGAATGTTGATTGTGTACTTCTTTTGAATTATTTTGAACTCAAGTACCTTGGCTGTTATTAGCGACAACACGTCTCCATCTTGCATGATTTCATGCCCCAAGTATTTCTTGTGTTGGCTTCTGAAAGCGGTGCATTCTGGTACTAGGTGATCAAGAGTTTCTTTAGCCTCCCTACAGAATCTGTAGTCATCGATCTCTTCTAGGCGTAATTTTGCCATATGTTTCCTAAGGCGACAATGTCCTGTAAGAATACGTAGCCCGAGATCCAAACAGATCTTCGATCTTTCTTGGTTGAAGTTTCCAAGGAATTTCTTGGAGTGTATCAATCCAGGTAGATTTTGCCTGAGTATTGCTCTGTCTGTTTTCTTCTTAATTCTGAACTTGTCTTTGAAGGTGTGTTTCCATAAGTCGCAGAAAGGTTCAGGCCTTACAAAAGAGATTGACACACCCTGTTTTGCTAACTTATTGGCTGCATCGTTTCCCCTGATACCAGAATGTCCGGGTATCCAAACAAGGGAAACTCTGTTATTATTGCTAAGTTAGAAGACCTGCTAAGCATTCCCATTTTTGAGCTAATAACATATGAACTCAGCGATAATGTTGGCGGTTGTGTGGATCAAAATGTCGCACCGTAAAGGTTAATTTGTACGCATCTACCGATTGCGTGAATTTCCGCTTGGAAAACATGACTGAATGTATAGACATTCAGTCATGTGTTCGCAAAGCTTTTCTTAGCAATATCGTCAGCATATCCTATGATATGTGATATTGTCATAGTAGCCAGGGGCAATTTGAAGGCACTTTGGGTAACATAATACAAAAGTGTCTCCGGATAACTGAATAACGGTGTACATCTGTGGGGCTGAGCATAAATTCAGCAAAAACCGCAATTATAACATTCACTAGAACTCTAAATATCAGACGAATTAGCTTGAATTGTGAGGTCATTGAACAGAATTTGGAAGTAAAATATCTAAGAATCACCCTTGATATTAAACTTCTTTGTAATAAGCATGTTGAAATAACGGTTAGTATAAAGCAACAAAAGCTCTGATGGTGTTCAGAAATCTGGGAGACTTGGGGTTGTTACCTCAAAATACTGCAGTGGATGTACATCGTGATTGTGATACCTATCATAACATATGCGGCAATAGTCTGGGTTCTAAGGCAGAACAAAGTACAACAAGGAGAAAACTTGATAGGGTACAAAGACTAGGAGGCATATGCATTAGTGGGGCTATGATAAACGTGTCCAACTAGAGCACTGGAGACTATTATTACGAATTTCACACTTTTTTTCTTGTATAGACAATCAGACATGTGTTCGTAAAGATTTTCTTAGCAATGACTGAATGTATAGACATTTAGTCATATGTTCGTAAAGATTTTCTTAGCAATTTCTATCTTCCTTGTGAGGATTTCTGGTGGATTCCGATTCTAATTCATTTGAGGGGTTTGATCTACTACCCGAGTCTCAAGGAGTAGGATGGCTCGCTCCTCTCCCCCATCCGTATTGATCCCATCTGGTCTCTTAAGTACCACCGTTGGGTTTCTTCGCCCCTGTAGAACTGGAAGCGATATTTTCAAAAAAGGTCTTTTGACCTTCCTGATTTTTTTTATTATTCAAAGTTAACCGGTTAGTGTACCCTGTCAATTTCCGTCACGTTTGGCTTTATTAAAAAGCCAACGGACCTCAAGCCTGAGTTTTGACAGTTTGTCATTCCACAAAGGAGCGTCCTTACTTGCTTTAACAGCTTGCAGTGTGAGTGGGCAATTGGAGTCAAAAGCTTTCATTATTGCTTCACTGACTTGGTTTACTCTCCACTCAAGAACGTGGTTAGCGTAACCTAACCTAAAATTTTTTAATTGGATGCAAGACTGTATGGAGGTGGAACATGCTAAATGCACACCAAACTCAAATTTAAATGTATAGTAGGGATAGTTGCAGTTTAATAAAGAAAAAACTTGATAAAAAAACTATTCTATTAGAGCGGATGCAGTATCATATGTAGAATATGTTATGTTGGTTATAATATACAGTATATATAACAAATGGATGCAACAAAGTATGCAAATAATTAAATAACTCTAACCCAAGCTAAACCCAACCTAAGAATTTTTATTTGGACGCAAGAGTGTATGCAGGTGGAACATGTTAAAGGCAGACTAATCGCAAATTTCAAAGTATGGTAGGGATTGTTGTAGTTTAGTAAGAAAAAAATTGATAAAAAACTATGCTATTTTTATAACGGATGCAGTATTATATGTAGAATATGTTATGTTGGTTATAGTATACACTATATATAACAAATGGAGGCAGCAAAGTATGCAAATAATTAAATAAGTCTAACCCAAGCTAAACCTAACCTAAGAATTTTTAATTGGACACAAGAGTGTATGGAGGTGGCACATGTTAAATTGACACCACACTCAAATTTAAATGTATAGTAGGGATTGTTGCAGTTTAATAAGAAAAAACTTGATAAAAAAACTATTCAATTAGAACGGATGCTGTATCATATGTACAATATTTTATGTTCGTTATAGTATACAATATATCTAACAAATGGATGCAACAAAGTATGCAAATAATTAAATAACTCTAACCCAAGCTAAACCCACCGTAAGAATTTTTAATCGGACGCAAGAGTGTATGCAGTAGGAACATGTTAAATGCAGAGTAATCGCAAATTTAAAAGTATGGTAGGGATTGTTGCAGTTTAATAAGAAAAACCTTGTTGAAAAAAATATTCTATTTTTAGAACGGATGCAGTATTATATGTAGAATATGTTATGTTGGTTATAATATACAGTATATATAACAAATGGATGCAGCAAAGTATGCAAATAATTAAATAACTCTAACCCAAGCTAAACCTAACCTAAGAATTTTTAATTGGACGCAAGAGTGTATGAAGGTGGAACATGCTAAATGCACACTAAACTCAAATTTAAAAGTATAGTAGGGATTGTTGTAGTTTAATAAAAAAAAAACTTGATAAAAAACTAATCTATTTTTAGAACGGATGCAGTATTATATGTAGAATATGTTATGTTGGTTATAGTATACACTATATATAACAAATGGATGCAACAAAGTGTGCAAATAATTTAATAACTCTAATCCAAGCTAAACCCAACCTAAGAATTTTTAATCGGACGCAAGAGTGTATGCAATCGGAGCATGTTAAATGCAGAGTAATCGCAAATTTAAAAGTATGGTAGGGATTGTTGCAGTTTAATAAGAAAAAACTTGTTGAAAAAACTATTCTATTTTTAGAACGGATGCAGTATTATATGTAGAATATGTTATGTTGGTTATAGTATACAGTATATATAACAAATGGATGCAGCAAAGTATGCAAATAATTAAATAACTCTAACCCAAGCTAAACCTAACCTAAGAATTTTTAATTGCTGCAGTTTAGTAACAAAAAAAATGATATAAAAACTATTCTATTTTTAGAACGGATGCAGTATTATATGTAGAATATGATATTTTGGTTATAGTATACTATATGTCTAACGAAAAGACGCAGCAAAGTATGCCCATAATTAAATAACTTTAACCCATGCTAAACCTAATCTATCAATTTTTATTTGGACGCAAGAGTGTATGTAGCTGGAGCATGCTAAATACAACTAATTTCAAATTTAAAAGTATAGTAGGGATTGTTGCAGTTTAATAAAAAAAAACCTTATACAAACTATTCTATTTTTAGAACGGATGTAGTATTATATGTAGAATATGTTATGTTGGTTATAATATATAATATATTTAACAAATTGATGCAGCAAAGTATGTAAGTAAATAATTGAATGAGGCTAACCTAGACTAAACATAACCTCAATTTAAATATATATTTTTAGGGCGCCTTAACATATCAGCAAAAAATAACTTAGAAAAAACGTTGTTCATTGACATGTCGAAACATGAACGGATGCAATATTGTATGCATGTTATGTAGGTTTTCATTATATATAATATATTTTCTTGAGGGACGCAGTATTATATACAATCGTGTTAATTTATAGGTCTACTAATTTAAAATCCCTCGAAAAAGAGAGAAAATAACGATGCGGCAGCACTGTGGGACGCGGCAATATCCGTAAAAACGAGGAAAAAATATATTTTGGAGTTGATAATGATAGCAAGATGAAAGGAGCTAGTAATGATAGCACGACCTAAAAATTTGTATATTAAAAGTTGCTCCAATCAATACGAAAATCCGTTTCCCCCGATAAAAAAATTCGCTGATTAATATACTTGAATCAGATTTGCTCTAACTATAGCCCTTCCAGGGGACGCCATAAGGTTGGAATATGTAAAGACGCAGTAAAGTCTCAAGATGTATATATATATGTATATATATATATATATATATATATATCCTGCTATCAATGCTACGTCCGTATTACGCCCTTTTACGGTTAATATTGCATCCGAAGAATTGCTGCGTCCGTATATAGGACGCACTAAAGTCACGGCCTTATATCTTCGCTCTGTGAGCAGATACGACTATGATTTTTAGATGGACTCGTCGGATTGCTACTCACCTTGAATATATTTGATATTACATTTTCCGGTAGATCTCCAGAAGACTGTAAAATTGGAACAAAAAGGGACGCAGCATCATACAAAAATTCCTATGAAGGTTCAGCGTGTTGCCGTAGAGGGCTCTGATGTTATATACATTTAAAGAATTATATATGGGAAAGTATACATTAGTGCGTCCCTGATGTGGCAACATTGTTTGCTTATTTTCTTTTCACCCTCTCGCATTTTAACATTTAATTCATTCGAACAAGTTTGATATGATAGGTATTTACATTATTTACTAGTATTTTTTGGGGGAATCGTGTTAGACAGACAAAAAAATAATTATTTTGATATTCATTAGGAAGGATTAATTAAATATAAATGTTTTACAAAATCAAGATATCTGTTCATTTAAAAAACAAAACAAAAATATTTTATAAACAAATATAAAAAACATAAACTGGCACGACATTCTTTCACATAACAATATTAACACGAAAACGGAAATGTTTATACCAACCAAAAATGACAACATAAACCGAGCTATTTCAGAAATTAAAATAAAACGAAAACCTTGGATTACATCTGAAATTATTGAATTAATAGGAAAGCGGTGATAAATATTCTTTCGTGTCCTTTTTGAGATCAAGACAGACTAGTCTTTTCGATTACTCACTGAACCAAACAACCCTTAAATGACTAAATTAGATATGGCAGTTATGCTTGATAATGGTTTGATTTTTGTATGCCACATATAACTTCAATAGTCAATTTTGCTGGCATTAAACGCTGGTCACGGGGGTTTATGCATGTTAATTCTCTGAACCTTCTTTACACAAGTTTGGTCAGACCATGCCTTGAGTATGCCTCAGCGTTTGGTCTCCACATTATGCTGTACACATAGTGAAAATTGAGCGTGTGCAGCACAAATTTCTCAGATACCTTGCCTACAAACTGCATATTGAGTTGATGGTATTTGATGATCGTTTTGAATTATATGCTGACTTAAAGTCTCATCTTGGCATTGACACGCTGAGTGGTCAACGCCATTATTTGATTTAATTCTACCATCTTATCAATGGAAGGTTGACTTGTCCTGATCTTTTAAGCAAAATTGAAATTCGTGTTTTATATCGTTCAACACTTGCGAGCCCTAGTGTCATCAAACACATTCCAGAAAAAATTATGGTTGCAATTCGTTCTTGGCGCGCTCGGTTCGTCTTGCCAATGACAGTGAGGTGACGCTTTTTTAAATTTTGTTGTCCCGAGAAGAACCTTTTTGGGCTCAGTAAGGCACCTATTTGATAGGTACCTAATTGATGTATTGTCTTATATTGCTTTGTAATAGTGTAGAATGTTATGATATTGTTATCCAATTTATGCGTAATTAATTTGTATATTGATTGTGTACTTCTTTTCAATTATTTTGAACTCAAGTAACTTGGTGGTTTTTAGGGACAACACGCTTGCACGATTTCATGCCTCAAGTATTTCTTGTGTTGGCTTCTGAAAGCGGTGTATTCTGGTACTAGGAGATCAAAAGTTTCTTCAGCCTCCCTACAGAATCAGTAGTCATCGATCTCTTCAAGGCCTAACTTTGCCATATGTTTCCTAAGGCGACAATGTCCTGTAAGAATACGTAGCCTGATATCCAAACAGATCTTCGATCTTTCTTAGTTGAAGTTTCCAAGGAATTTCTTGGAGTGTATCAATCCAGGTAGATGTTGCCTGAGTATTACTCTGTCTGTTCCTTCTTAATTCTGAACTTCTCCTTGAAGGTGTGTTTCCATAAGTCGCAGAACGGTTCAGACCTAACAAAAGGGATTGACACACCCTGTTTTGCTAACTTATTGGCGGCATCGTTTCCCCTGATGCTAGAATTTCCGGTATCCAAACAAGGGAAACTCTGTTATTCTTGCTAAGTTAGAAGACCTGTTAAGCATTCCCATTTTTGAGCTAATGACATATGAACTCAGCGATAATGTTGTCGGTTGTGTGGCTCACAATGTCGCACCGTAAAGGTTAATTTGTACGCATCTACCGATTGCATGAATTTCCGCTTGAAAAACGCTGGAGTATATTCCCATTGATTCTGAGTATTTGCGGTGCCAGGCCCGAATACTTTGCTTTTGTTCCTATAATGGTTTTGGAGCCGTCTGTAAACCATTTGATAGTGTTTTCTTTAAGTTTTCCGGTGTGTAAGTTCCTCTCCCAGTCTCTCTGGTGACTTAACGTTGTAGTGAAGTTCTTCTGAAAGTTATATTTTTTCTTAGTGTCGTCACTAGCGAGGTTTAGAGACGTGATTTGTTTGATCAGATATGTCCATTCATTTATTTACTGATCTTTCTATCACCAAGTGCAAAAGTGTGAAATTCGTAATAATTTCTAGTGCCTTAGTTGGACACGTTTATCATAGCCCCACTAATGCATATGCCTCCTACTCTTTGTACCCTATCAAGTGCCAGACTACACACTGCCATAATGCAATGTTATTTCTCTTTTGCTCATCGCAAATAAATATAAATATAAATATAAATAATATATATTTATATTTATATATATATATCCTGCTATCAATGCTACGTCCGTATTACGCCCTTTTACGGTTAATATTGCATCCGAAGAATTGCTGCGTCCTTAGTGTCGTCACTAGCGAGGTTTAGAGACGTGATTTGTTTGATCAGATATGTCCATTCATTTATTTACTGATCTTTCTATCACCAAGTGCAAAAGTGTGAAATTCGTAATAATTTCTAGTGCCTTAGTTGGACACGTTTATCATAGCCCCACTAATGCATATGCCTCCTAGTCTTTGTACCCTATCAAGTGCCAGACTATTGCGCCATATGTTATGATAGGTATCACAATCATGATGTACATCCACCGCAGTATTTTGGGATAACAGCCCCAGTCTCCCAGATTTCTGAACACCATCAGAGCTTTTGTTGCTTTATACTAACCGCTACTTCAACATGCTTATTACAAAGAAGTTTAATATCAAGGGTGATTCCTAGATATTTTACTTTCGACTTCTGTTCAATGACCTCATAATTCAGGCTAATTCGTCTGATATTTAGAGTTTCCTCGTTCTAGTGAATGTTATAATTGCGGTTTTTGCTGAATTT
This sequence comes from Apoderus coryli, assembly GCA_911728435.2. Taxonomy (NCBI): domain Eukaryota; kingdom Metazoa; phylum Arthropoda; class Insecta; order Coleoptera; family Attelabidae; genus Apoderus; species Apoderus coryli. Next base: position 28,834,020 of record OU452198.1, on the reverse strand, counting down.
ATGCTCAACCCCACAGATGTACACCGTTACTCAGTTATCCGGAGACACTTTTGTATTATGTTACCCACCCAAAGTGCTTTCAATTTGCCCCTGGCTACTATGACAATATCGTCAGCATATTCTATACATTCTATGCCTTGATCTGTCAGTTTATACAGTAGTTCGTGTACTACCAGGCTCCATATAAAAGGGGAGGTTACTACTCCTTCAGGACACTGTGAGTTGCTCTGATGGTAGTGTTTTGGTCTCCCACTTTTGTCTCAGCTCTTCTTGTAGTAAGCATCTCTTACATCCTAGTGATGGTTACTACGTGTACTACCAGGCTCCACTAGATCCATAGATGTTCAAGAAGGCGCAGATTGCTGCTTCTTTGTTATCCAAAGACCTTCGAACGATGTCTGTGAGCTGATACAGAATAGTCTCTGTAAATCTGCATGCTCTATACGCATGCTGGCTGCCCTGCCCTGCAAGGGAGCGTGCTGCAGAGTATCCGTTCTGATATTGTTATCTAATACTTCTTCTCTTGTTTTTAGAAAACACGATGTGAGAGATCTCGAGGTCGAAAGGACTTGGTGTCAGTCCAGTATAATTTTCCTATTTTTGGTATGAAAGTGACTTTTGCCCTTCGCGTCAATTTCGCGGTATGTATCCCAAAGCCAAACTGGTTTTTGTTAGATTAAGTGTGGCAGGATTTGCTCTATTCCTCTTTGTAAGAGAACAGGGCAAATCTCATCAACTCCTGGAGCATTTTATGGTTGTAAAGTGTTCATGACCCACTCCAGTCGTGTGTTCGTAAAGATTTTCTTAGCAATGTCTCAGTCTTCCTTCTGAGGATTTCTGGTGGATTCCGCTTCTAATTCATTTGAGGGGTTTGATCTACTACCCGAGTCTCAAGGAGTAGGATGGCTCGCTCCTCTCCCCCTTCCGTATTGATCCCATCTGGTTTCTTAAGTACCACCGTTGGGTTTCTTCGCCCCTGTAGAAATGGCAGCGATATTTTCAAAAAAGGTTTGAAAGGCAGTCGTTTGACCATCCTGATTTTTTTTATTATAAGGCAGTCGTTTGACCATCCTGATTTTTTTTTATTATTCGAAGTTAACCCGTTAGTGTACCCTGTCAATTTCCATCACGTTTGGCTTTATTAAAAAGTCTACGGACCTCAAGCCTGAGTTTTGACAGTTTGTCATTCCATCAAGGAGCGTCCTTAATTGCTTTAACAGCTTGCAGTGTGAGTAGGCAATTGGAGTCAAAAGCTTCCATTATTGCTTCACTGACTTGGTTTACTCTCCACCCAAGGTCGTGGTTAGCTAAACCTAACCTAAACATTTTTAATTGGACGCAAGAGTGTATGGAGGTGGAACATGCTAAATGCACACTAAACTCAAATTTAAAAGTATAGTAGGGATTGTTGCAGTTTAATAAGAAAAAACTTGTTAAAAAAACTATTCTATTAGAATGGATGCAGTATCATATGTAGAATATTTTATGTTGGTTATAGTATACAATATATCTAACAAATGGATGCAACAAAGTATGCAAATAATTAAATAACTCTAACCCAAGCTAAACCCAACCTAAGAATTTTTATCTGGACGCAAGAGTGTATGCAGGTGGAACATGTTAAATGCAGACTAATCACAAATTTAAAAGTATGGTAGGGATTGTTGCAGTTTAGTAAGAAAAAACTTTTTTTTTTAGAATGGATGCAGTATTATATGTAGAATATGTTATGTTGGTTATAGTATACAGTATATATAACAAATGGATGCAGCAAAGTATGCATATAATTAAATAACTCTAACCCAAGCTAAACCTAACCTAAGAATTTTTAATTGGACGCAAGAGTGTATGGAGGTGGAACATGCTAAATGCACACTAAACTCAAATTTAAAAGTATAGTAGGGATTGTTGCAGTTTAATAAGAAAAAACTTGATAAAAAACTAATCTATTTTTAGAACGGATGCAGTATTGTATGTAGAATATGTTATGTTGGTTATAGTATACACTATATATAACAAACGGATGCAACAAAGTTTGCAAATAATTTAATAACTCTAACCCAAGCTAAACCCAACCTAAGAATTTTTAATCGGACGCAAGAGTGTATGCAGTCGGAACATGTTACATGCCGAGTAATCGAAAATTTAAAAAAGTGGTAGGGATTGCTGCAGTTTAATAAGAAAAAACTTGTTGAAAAAACTATTCTATTTTTAGAACGGGTGCAGTGTTATATGTAGAATATGTTATGTTGGTTATAGTATACAGTATATATAACAAATGGATGCAGCAAAGTATGCATATAATTAAATAACTCTAACCCAAGCTAAACCTAACCTAAGAATTTTTAATTGGACGCAAGAGTGTATGGAGGTGGAACATGCTAAATGCACACTAAACTCAAATTTAAAAGTATAGTAGGGATTGTTGCAGTTTAATAAGAAAAAACTTGATAAAAAACTAATCTATTTTTAGAACGGATGCAGTATTGTATGTAGAATATGTTATGTTGGTTATAGTATACACTATATATAACAAACGGATGCAACAAAGTTTGCAAATAATTTAATAACTCTAACCCAAGCTAAACCCAACCTAAGAATTTTTAATCGGACGCAAGAGTGTATGCAGTCGGAACATGTTACATGCCGAGTAATCGAAAATTTAAAAAAGTGGTAGGGATTGCTGCAGTTTAATAAGAAAAAACTTGTTGAAAAAACTATTCTATTTTTAGAACGGGTGCAGTGTTATATGTAGAATATGTTATGTTGGTTATAGTATACACTATATATAACAAACGGATGCAACAAAGTTTGCAAATAATTTAATAACTCTAACCCAAGCTAAACCCAACCTAAGAATTTTTAATCGGACGCAAGAGTGTATGCAGTCGGAACATGTTAAATGCCGAGTAATCGCAAATTTAAAAGTATGGTAGGGATTGTTGCAGTTTAATAAGAAAAAACTTCTTGAAAAAGCTATTCTATTTTTAGAACGGATGCAGCATCATATGTAGAATATTTTATGTTAGTTATAGTATACAATATATCTAACAAATGGATGCAACAAAGTATGCAAATAATTAAATAACTCAAGCTAAACCTAACCTAAGAATTTTTAATTGCTGCAGTTTAGTAACAAAAAAATAAAGTGATATAAAAACTATTCTATTTTTAGAACGGATGCAGTATTATATGTAGAATATGATATTTTGGTTATAGTATACAATATATCTAAGAAAAAGACCCAGCAAAGTATGCCAATTATTAAATAACTTTAACCCATGCTAAACCTAATCTATCAATTTTTATTTGGACGCAAGAGTGTATGTGTCTGGAACATGCTAAATACAACTAATTTCAAATTTAAAAGTATAGTAAGGATTGTTGCAGTTTAATAAATAAAAAACCCTTATAAAAACTATTCTATTTTTAGAACGGATGTAGTATTATATGTAGAATATGTTATGTTGGTTATAATATATAATATACTTAACAAATTGATGCAGCAAAGTATGTAAGTAAATAATTGAATGAGGCTAACCTAGACTAAACATAACCTCAATTTAAATATATATTTTTGGGGCGTCGTAACATATCAGCAAAAAATAACTTAGAAAAAACGTTGTTCATTGACATGTCGAAACATGAACGGATGCAATATTGTATGCGTGTTATGTAGGTTTTCATTATATACAGGGTGTCCGGAAAAAGGAGGTCAATCCGTTAACCACAGATTCCTTGAGCAAAAATAATATGAGTTTTAAGATGTCATTTTTCATTTTAGCCCTCCATGTTCGATATACAGGGCGTCAAAGTTGAAAATTTAAAACCAATATTTTTAAATAATTCTAGTATTTATTGAGATATTGGATTCAAATTTAGTGTGTTGCTTCAGCATAAAGAGCTACTTCTTTCCAAAAAACAACACAAAAAACAATTTCTTAATAGCCAAAATACGGGATGTTCAGTATCCATTGACCCCCCAATTTTTTATTACGTACGTCAATGACTTTTAAACTAAGTTCTTATAGGTTACTATGTATTTTTGATTATTTTTTAACTCTTATAAAATTTGGATAAAATCATTTGTTTTTGAGATATTTTGAAAAATATTGGCTCTTGTTGTCTACGCGGCTCACGGTATTTTCACTACTAAATCAAGCATATTTAACTCAAATTACCATTACCGTGCATCAAATTAAGTACAGTTTTCGAAAGGGTAATAAAACTAAACACTACGAACACGAAATTGTTTATTATTTTTAACTTAATTTGAAGCATCATAGTCAAATATTAATTATTTAAACATATTATTTTAAAAACATGAAAAAGTAACTAAATAAACATTAGAAAAACTACCAGTCTAAAGAACTTTTTTTCAATGCATATGCGAGCTCTTTTTAGTAAAGAAAATCTAAAGTCTTCCCCAGCTTTTAAGATTCTCTCTATTAAATTATTTTCACTCAAAATCGGAACCTTATAAACAAAAACTTTCATGCAACCCCAGACTGAATAGTCCAAGGGACAATATCTGGGTATCGGGGTGGCCATTTAACAAGAGCATCTTGGCCTCGCCCAATCCAGCGATGGGGAAAGTTTTCATGTAAGTTCTCCTTCAATTCCTAGCAATATGTGCAAGTTGAAACCAAATGTTTTGTCTAATTAAGAGAGGCAAATCGTCAAGTAACTCGGGCAGTATGTTTTGAAGAAATGCTAAAAATGAATCACCAGTCAAATTCCCTGGTAAAATTACAGGACCCAAAAAGAAATTATCCACGACATCAACCCACACGTTCACTTTAAAGTTTACTTGATGATGTGTCTACGGTGTTCCCTGAAACTTCCACTGTGCCTTAGTCGCCTAACCAAATTTGAAAAATACCTTCGTTTTGGATGATTTCGATTAGGGAACTTTTCTGCGTACCACCTAGCGGCTAAACTAGCGTTAGAGTTACATTTTCCTATTAAATAAACAAAAATACAATTTTACTGATCATAATCAATCAAAAAATGTCTTTAAATCTTACCCATGATTAAAATCATATCCGTCATTTCCGCAAAAAATTATAACATGTTTCGTCTACGATCCATTTTCGTTGTGTTTACTTACAAAATTACCGATAATTAAAAATATTAACCTTTAAACCCTAAACTACTGTCAAATAGTGACAACTAATTTCACAACAAGAAAACATTGCTTAAGTAGGTATCCAAGGTAACACCAGAGTGGCTTGAGATTTCAACATTATAAGATTAGCCAGAGCCGCCGAGGCATCAAACAAGAGCCAATACTTTTCAAAATATCTCAAAAACAAATGATTTTATCGAAATTTTATAAGAGTTAAAAAATTATCAAAAATACATAGTTACCTATAAAAACTTAGTTAAAAGGTCATTGGCGTACGTAATAAAAAATTGGGGGGGTTAATGGGTACTGAACATCCCGTATTTTGGCTATTAAGAAATTTTTCTTTTGTGTTGTCTTTTGGAAAGAAGTAGTTCTTTATGCTGAAGCAACACCCTAAATTTGAATCCAATATCTCAATAAATACTACAATTATTTAAAAATATTGGTTTTAAATTTTCAACTTTGACGCCCTGTATATCAAACATGGAGGGCTAAAATGAAAAATGACATTTTAGAACTCATATTATTTTTGCTCAAGGAATCTGTGGTTAACGGATTGACCTCCTTTTTCCGGACACCCTGTATAATATATTTTCTTGAGGGACGCAGTATTATATACAATCGTGTTAATTTATAGGTCTACTAATTTAAAATCCCTCGAAAAAGAGAGAAAATAACGATGCGGCAGCACTGTGGGACGCTGCAATATCCGTAAAAACCAGGAAAATATATATTTTGGAGTTGATAATGATAGCAAGATGAAAGGAGCTAGTAATGATAGCACGACCTAAAAATTTGTATATTAAAAGTTGCAACAATCAATACGAAAATCCGTTTCCCCCGATAAAAAAATTCGCTGATTAATATACTTGAATCAGATTTGCTCTAACTATAGCCCTTCCAGGGGACGCCATAAGGTTGGAATATGTAAAGACGCAGTAAAGTCTCAAGATGTATATATATATATATATATATATATATATAGATATATAAACTTTTGAGCTGAGGTCATTTTTAGGATCCAGGGGTCATAAAATGAAGTACTGCATAAAAATTTTTCAAAATTTTGGTTGTGTCGATCTACTGAATAGTTAGATTTTTTTTAAAAATCTACTAATAAGTAAACAAATAATAAGCATTTATTCCCAACAGGTTAAACCCACTTACAGGAAAATCAATAAATACATTTTCGAATTAATTGAAGTGAGATACATATCAAAACAATAAAAAAACTGATTAAATACAGGGTGAACTATCACTCAGTACAAAAATTTTAACCACGTGTTCAGAGAAGCATGAAAAACTATAAAAAATTTGTTTCGGAATTTTTATTCGATGTTTACAAACAAAATGCGGCGTTGCCAATTGTAGAGACGGCGAAAATGAACAGTTTTGTTAATAATAATAATTAAAATACCTGATAAATAAGTTCATCTGCATAATTGTACATTACTTCTTCGCTTTTGGAAACTGCTAAAAGGATATTTTCGCATATTGAACAACTACCCTAATAACAAAAACCGCAAACACACTAAAATGTCCGATTATTTTACTCAACTGGGTTATTTTTACAACTTCTCGCGTAGCGAAAAAAACAAATGTTCGAAGAGGCCACCGTTAACTTCACTTTATTTCCGCACTTAATCACTGAATTTCATCATCACCAATCTCCATTTCATAGACAAGTCTTCATGTAGATCTAAAACTATTATTATTTTACATAAATCGTTCATGTTTTACAACAGAAACTTCTCACTCATCACAATAATAATATGTAGGCCTACATCCTATACCGTAAATTGTTGTGCTTCAAATTGATTCTTAAAGTTACGCTGATTCCGTTCACTTTCATCACAAAATTTAAACAAACAAATCATAGATAAGTGTTTATTAAAACAAATAAAAAATACGGTTACTAATCTTACGGTATAAACCTGCATTATAATTTAGTTTTAGTTAGGTTTAGTGAGGAAGCTGCAGCTTGTAAAATATTTTATTTTACTGTAAAGTCTTTTATTATTATTATTAATATGATAACTATTTTGGGAATTTGTTTTTGCAAATCAGCAATTTTATTATTAATGAAATCTTAAATATTTACTGTTAATAGCAAAAAATAACAACAACAAACAACAAACTTATGCATAAGTTATATTGACATACAAAAAATATTTGACAGTTCACAATTTTCTGAAAAATAAAACAGTAGTCGAATTCACGCCATGACCGATTATAACCGGTTATAAACGATTTAACTTTTTGCATTCACGCGACCCCGGATATTGCCGGATTCTCTATGATGACGTCACTAAAAAGCCCTTAAGGGAACATTATCATTAGCACTGTGTTTATTATTATAATAAACACAATGTCATTAGCTAATATGCGCTTCATTTTTCAGGTAACTAGGGTTCTTTTCACAGGCTTCTGAAATCGTCAGAAACAGTCTCTATTCTGCGTAAATCAATTACATCGCGTGTCAACAACGTTATGCGCAGAATCCATACTGTTTCTGACAGTTTCGAAGCCTATGAAAACAAATCTAGTTACGTGAAAAATGAAGCGCAAATTAGCTAATGACAATGTTGAGTTTCACGTTCCTTTTACAAAAAAAAATTCAAGTGAGATGAGCTGTAGGTGATCATTTCACATCATTAGTTTGCGCAGAATCCCGACTGTTTCTGACGGTTTCGGACTGTTGTGAAACCGCAAAGAAAATATAATGTCACAGCTAACATACACATGTTAGCTGTGATAATGTCATGAAGGTCTTTTCGTGACGTCATCATAGTGAAACCGGAAACAAGGAAACGGCGCTGAACAGACTCTAAGGATCTAATATGAGTATTATATATTGGGTTCCATATAATCGCGGCAAATTCCAGTTTAAATCTAACAAAAGCATAAAACAAAGTCTTAACCGTGAAAACATCGTTGAATTGCCGACAATTCATAATAATGAAACCCAACATTCTATTTGCGCTCAATACTCGGACGGTCTGCTGGATAAATGTAAATTCACTCTCGAAGACAACACCCAAATCTTTATTTTCGCTGAGCCTTTCCAAGGACTCATTATTCAATTGATAATCAAAATTCAATGCGTTCTTTAGTCTGGAATAGGTAACGATCTTGCATTTAGATACATTAAGCTCGAAACGATTGTCCGTGCACCAGGTACACAGAGTGTTCAAATTACTCTGCAGATGATCGCAGTCATTCGGGGAATTAATGGGCTGGAGGATCTTAAGATCGTCAGCATAAGCAAGTCTACCTCACGTAAAAGACTCAATTAGGTCATTAATGAAAATATTGAATAACAAAGGACCGAGATTGGAGCCCTGGAGTAGCGTAACTTTAAGAATCAATTTGAAGCACAACAATTTACGGTATATGTTGTAGGCCTACATATTATTATTGTGATGAGTGAGAAGTTCCTGTTGTAAAACATGAACGATTTATGTAAAATAATAATAATTTTATATCTACATGAAGACTATTGTCTATGAAACGGAGTTTGGTGATGAACAGCAGTTACATATACAAATTGAGGGGCAGCGGATCGATTCCGCAATAGTTCTGGTGTTTTTGCACGTATCCGAAGTTCAGTGATTAAGCGCGTAAATAAAGTGAAGTTAACAGTGGCCGCTTTGAACATTTGCTGTTGTAGTGCTTTGAAGTGCTAGTGTTATTTGCATTTGTTTGTTTTTTGTTACCCTTTTGGGTTTTTCTGACGAAGGGGATCCACCTTGTCGTGGTTGTCGCGCTGAGTACCTGAAATTAAACAAGAAGAGTGAACGAGGAAAACCAAGCGGTCCCCAGGAAGTTCAAAAATCATTCTATGGCATGTTAGACAAATCCGAGAGGTCGGTGCTAACCACATAACACACACAAGTGTTATGTGGTGCTAACATAATATTTAATATTTCGCATGATTGCAAGTCAAAATCATCTACATTTTCTAAATACATTTTTTACTTTATATGCTCGGTAAATCGATACACTTGGCAACATGTCGCTGTATTATAACCTTTAAGCTAATGTCTAATTTAAACTTCAGTTGGGCAGGCGGTCATAGGCGTCGTAAAAAGGGAGTTTAATATGATTTACAAAAAAATTATTTTCAGCCTTAATAAAAATGTTGGAAATTTTTTCAAAGGCGATTCTGTTAAATCTTATTTTTCTCTACCTCCAGTTAAAATTTTTGTACTGAGTGATAGTTCACCCTGTATATTAGATTTTGAACTGGAATATGAACTTGCAATTCGTAATACAGTCACGACTAGGAATGTTGCTGTCAAAAGAAAAATATTAACCCGACTTTTGGCTAAGGAAAGGGATAATCCTGGAAGCAAAATTAAGTACTCTCGAAAAATATGAAACAAATTTTATTAGGGAACAAGAAGCAATATTAAAATCTATGGACTCAATTACTGAAGCAATAATTGATTTTGAGGGCAGATCTACAGATTCCGGATTTTTAAGAATAAAATCACGATTAGTTCATGTAGTAGGGCGAATTTCGCGATTAGTTGTAAATGAAAATATTCCGGAACAAAAAGATTTTAAGCGCGAATCCCAAGCAACTTGTCTTATTTTAGAGGCCGATTTACACGACAAACTTAACATTTCTCCACAAACAATGCCAGATTTAAATGTTAGTTACACTGCACCGATACAACCGCCAATAGTTATGCATGGTTCATCAGTTAAACCGATCTCCGATTAAGACGTTAAATTTCTCGGAGATTCTAAGGGTGTTTTTAAATTTTTAGAACGAGTTACTGAACTTGCACATGCGCGGGTTTCAGAACAATCACTATTTGAGTCTGCCGTTGAATTTTTTTGTGGGAAACGCATTTGCGTGGTATAGATGGATTAAAGATTCTGTTCATAGTTGGACAGATTTACTCGATTTGCTGAAACGAGATTTTTTATCATACGATGCTGATGAAGAAATCTGGGAACAGATCAAAGGTAGGAAACAAAGAAAAGGTGGATCTATTCCTATTTTTATTGCTCAAATGAGTACTCTTTTTAATCGATTATCAAGACCTCCAGCGGAAGTAACGAAAATTAGGTATCTAAAACATAATGTACATTCTGAATATTTGACTCAATTAGCTTTAACTGAAATTACTAGTATTTCTCAATTTTCAGATTTATGTAGAAAACTAGTTAAATAAAAGTTAATTACATAAAATCCAAATCTAGAGTTGCAATTCCTAATCATACAGTAGCTAGTATCTCAGATAACAATAAAAATCAAGATGATAATTCTTTTTTTGATAGAAGAAACAAAAATAAAAAATCTTTCGTTAGAAATAATTCATTTCAAAATACAGGGTCTAATCAAAATTCAAGTAGAGAAAATGGTGGTCCATCAACTTCTACCGGCACTACTGGCATCGTCAGTTGAATTGCTGGAATTGTGGACAATTGAACCACACATTTTCACATTGTACCGCTAAAAGAAAAATATTTTGTTATCGATGTGGTTTAGAGAAAGTTAAGATTAACAGTTGTACGCGTTGTTCAAAAAACGAATAAAGAGGCTGGGAAAAGTACGCCGTTCCACTTTTCCTAAATTATCGGCAAATTCTAAGAAACAATTTTTTGACGCTACTGATTGGGAGTCTTGGAAAACAACACTTTCCAGATTTTATAGACAGAATATTTCTAATATTTCACCACTTTTTGTTTCAAAAATTTTAGATAATAGGCCTTACATAAGAGTTAAAATTTTCGATTATGACGTAGTAGTGTTACTAGATTCTGGTGCCACTACATCCGTTATTGGTTCTTCGGGTTTAAATATTTTGATAAATTTTAAAATAAAAATTAATTAATCTACAAGTGAAAATGTGCGTACGGCTGACGGAACCTTAAAACCTGTTCAGGGTGTAGTTGATCTTCCAATTACTATTGGTAATTCTACTCAAATTTTAAAAGCTTTAGTTGTACCGTCACTAAGTCAGTCATTTATTTTTGGATGTGACTTTGCGAAACAATTTAGAATTTTGGTGGATTTTCAAGAAAATGTTTGGCACATATCAAGTTACTGTTCTGATACCGATTTGGCTATATTAGATGAACGTAGTAAAATAAATAATATGGTACCTACTCTGAATTCTTTAGATAGTTTGACACTGGAACAAAGAACTCTCGCTGAAGACATTATTCAATATTTTAGAGAGATAAGTAGTCAGGAACGTTTAGGTCGCACCGATATCATTAAATTAAATATAGATACTGGAACCGCAAAACCTTTCAAAAAGAGGCCGTTTACGATGTCTCCATATATGTCTGAAATTCTTGATAGGGAATTGGACGACATGCTCAAGTTAGGCGTGATAGAACCTTCAAGTAGCCCTTGGTGTTCACCTGTGCTATTGGTTAAAAAACCTAATGGTGAATACCGCTTTGTGTTCGATGGCCGACCTTTAAACGAGGTTACTAAGCACGATAGCTACCCGTTGCCAAGGATTGACCGTATTCTCAATATGCTGCGTGACGCTAAATATATATCATCAATATATTTGAGAAAAGCTTTTCGGCAGATACCGTTAGATGAAAGTTCTAAAGAGAAAACAGCGTTTAGTGTCGTAGGTAGAGGACTGTTTCAATTTGTGACTATGCCATTTGGATTATGTAATGCGGCTCAAACACAACGTTTGGTTGACGCAATTTGGTCAAACTCATTACGTACGGATCCGGATAAGGTATCATGTATGGTAAATTATCCGCGGCTTCGAACAATTACCGAAATCAAGAGATTCGTAGGTATGTGTTCGTGGTACCGACGTTTTACTAAAGATTTTTCGACTCTTATGTCTCCCATTAATGATTTATTAAAAGGGCGTAAGAAAAATCATTCAATACAATAGGGTGATGCAGCTGAAGCTTCTTTTTTAAAGATAAAAGAATTATTAGTATCAGCACCCATTCTTAATCAGCCTGATTTTAGTGAAAAGTTTATTATAAAGTGTGACGCGTCGAATACCGGTCTCGGAGGCGTTCTCACGCAAAATATCGAAGGCAATGAACGTGTCATAGCCTATGCCAGTAGAAGTTTATCAAGAAGCGAGCGTAATTACTCCGTTGTCGAACGCGAGTGCCTGGCAGTCATTTATGCAATTGAGAAATACCGAGGTTATGTTGAAGGAACAAAATTTACAGTGATCCCAGACCACTATAGCTTATTGTGGTTAAACAACTTAAAAAACCCTACCGGAAAATTATCTAGATGGGCAGTTAAATTACGCGAGCATACTTTCGATTTAATTCATCGCAAAGGTAGTAGTAACGTAGTCCCTGATGCCTTGTCAAGAATACCCGATGATATTCCAGAAATTTCCCTGATTGATATAAATGTGGATAATGTTGATAGGTGGTATACCTCCATGCGTAATAAAATTTTAGAAAAACCCTGATAAATGTCCTCAATGGAAAGTACAAAATAATTTTATTTTTAAATTTATTCCGGTGAAAACGCAACTTTCTGAGTGGAAATATTTAGTCCCCAAACCTCAAAGAAAAGAAATTATTAAAGCATGTCACGACCCTCCTCTGCTGGCCATTTTGGTTTTTTTTAATCACTTTTAGAGTTCAGGAATATTATTATTGGCCTAAAATGCGACAAGATATTATGAAATACTGTGGGTCTTGTTTAATTTGCTCCTAACGTAAATCGCGCAAGAAAAATGGGTAGAGAGAAATCAGTAGATTTGCCGTTCCAAATTATTGCTTTATATTTGGTAGGTTCATTAACGAGATCTAAAAAAGGTAATAAATGGTTATTGGTAATAGCTGATTGGTTTCCAAAATATACTCTCCTTTATCCAATTTCCAATGCAAAGGCAGTTACGATTGAGAGAATTTTAGAAAATAATGTATTTCTTGTATATGGCGTTCCACAAATTGTTATTTGTGATAATGGAACACAACTTACCGGGGATGTTTTCAAGAAAGTCTGTCAAAAATATGATGTCTAGATTTGGTATAATGCAATGTCCTCTCCACAATGTAATTTTGTGGAGAGGAACAATAAGACTATCACTACCGTTTTGCGTTCGTATATTACGGAACAAACACGTTGGGATGTAGAAATTCCGAAGGTTCAACAAGCGATTAATACGGCTTGTCATGAGGTTACTGGATTTACCCCAGCCTACCTAAATTTTGGTCGACATATACCGCTTTCCGGAAAATTTTATGGAAATATTAATATACGAGGGGATGTTGAAATCATGCATGGTGAGCGAAATTCCTATGCTTCTAATTTGAGTAATTCACCAATGTGCGGAATAAGTTGCATGAAGCCTACGAAAGAAAAAAAGATACTATAATCTGAGAAAGAGAGATCTTGAATTTCATGTGGGTGATTTAGTTTGGAGGCCCAATAAAAACGCTTTCAAAAGCGGGAGCGGATTATTCTGCTAAATTGGCTCCAAAATATATCTTATGTACTGTTAATAAAAAATATTCCCGTTTAGTTTATGGCCTGTTAAATGAAGATGGAACTTCTGCCGGTAAATGGCATATTACAGATTTGAAATCTCACGGATATAATCCGACTAGTGCCGCTTCGCAATCGTCTGATGATGACATCAACGATGAAAGTTCAGATTAGGTTAGTAGGAATAGTGAGTAGTATGAATAGGTTAGGTGTAAAGAAATCGATTAGATTAACTAGGATTAGTGTGGGTAATTATATATCATATGAAATTGATAAGTAGTTTTATAATAAAAAAAAATATTTAATAATTAAAATGTATATAATCATTTCAATCAATTTTCTCGAGTAATTTTCTGATCATCCTTTTGCTGCATGCCTGTTGAATGGACAACCCCGATTTTGAGATACCTACTGATTTTGTCATACTAAATTTGACTATAACTGATTTTTGTCGCCTATGGCCGTTTGATCCGCGTAGATATTAAATTCAACGAGATACTCTATAATGAAAAATATTATATCAAGATATATTTTTTTAGGGAGAGAGGCAGTGTAACATTTTTTTAAGCTTATGTTTTAAACATGTTATTTCTCATAATTGTTTTAATGAAAACGTTTTCAGTGTTATAATATTGTGGTCTTTATTCAATTACGAATATTTGGAAATAATAAACAATTTAATTTTTAATTGTCTTTGAAAAAAAAAACAACCATTTTTTTATGTTAAATGGCATAATTTATTATTATTAATTGTAGATACATAATATGTATTTGTTAATTACATATTTAGATGTACCTGTAAATTGAATTGTAAGTTAATATAAGATAATAATATTGGTACATTTCAAACTTACCTGGTATATTAATCTTCTCGCTATTGTTGTGATCTTCCTAAAAATAATAATAGTTTTTCAAGTAAATACTTTCCCCGCTGGTCTCTGACGTGCGCCTGATATACATGTAGAGAAGGTACTTATTGACCAACGGCCGAGTTGTATTCTGGCTGGCGTTCTGTAAACAGGATTTGTATATAAAATTTAACCAGTGAAAATCAACTTATTCAAATTGAATCACCTTATTGTGAGTTTTTCTGGTGTCCATAGTGTTTTAACACAGAGGATAATTTTCTGTAAATTTCCATCAAGTTTTAATCAAGTTAGATCATCACGTCATCTTCCTTATCGTTGAACCTCCTAATCAGATTTAGGGGTAAGTGCAAATCTTTTGTCTATATCAATTTCTTATCCTGTTCTGTGTCGACATTACAGGGATTTAAATTTGGGTACAAATTTCCCAACTTCCATTCCCGATTTGGTGAGACCTTCAGGACTGAGTTGCCGGCAAAACGCATGTAAAGTGTTTTAACACAACATCCAGTTTCCCAGGAAGTTTGAAATGAGGCTTTTATAAACAGTTTACACAGAAAAAAAAACCTTGGTTCAGATAGATAAAAAACGTAAGCACCACAGGGACAGCCAAAACCTTGTCTACCCCTTCTAGAAAAATTTACTGGATAGACATTATGTCATTTAGATAATATTCTTGAATAGTTTACATATGCTTCTTGTCTAAAAGAGACAAACACTTTTTGTCATTTAAATAAAAATATATTGTATGCCAGCAAAGTTTATTAGTAATTTTAGTAATGTAGAAAAATTTACTGGATAGACATTATGTCATTTAGATAATATTCTTGAATAGTTTACATATGCTCCTTGTCTGGGAGAGACAAACACTATTTGTCATTTAAATAAAAGTATATTGTATGCTAGCAAAGTTTACTAGTTATTTTAGTGATGATACTCGTTTAATGTCTATCCAGTAAATTTTTCTACATTACTAAAATAACTAATAAACTTTGCTAACATACAATATATTTTTATTTAAATGACAAATAGTGTTTGTCTCTCTTCTAGTAATTTTTTCTAGAAGGGGTAGACAAGATTTGGGGGTCCCTGTGGTGCTACGTTTTTTTATCTGAACCACCATCAGGTTTTTAGTGCGACTCTTATTTATTTATTTTTTTAAAATAAACTTAAGCCTACTGAAAATCTTGTATTAGGTATAAGTAATATAAGCTAGGTATATATAGTCAAACTTCAATCTACACATGTTAAAGTGGGTAGGTATAATGCGGCTGAATCCTTTGCCGGAATTCCTGAGAATATTGCTCAGCACATAAACAACTAAGGTTGGTTGATCTTGGAAACGGTCGGAGTGACAATGTCGGTTAACTTAGAGAAAAGTTGTACAATTTAAACACCTTTTAAATGGTGTTTTCAAAAGTAAAGTAAATTTAGCAGTTTTCGAGAATTTCTTAAAAATCAATTTTTTGCGATATTAGTTTTTATTGATTTCAGACATTATTTTTACAGATATATAAAAAAAAATGAAAAGCACTTTCTCATTGTTGCTTTTTGAGGAAACTCGACGTTTCGTTTTCGAAAAACCATCAACTTCGATTTTTTAAATACGGCCCTTGATTTTCTATTGTTAAATTTAAAGCCATTTTCAATTCAAAAATAGGTGGTTTAAACAACTTTTCAGTATTTTTAGTTGTTATTTAAACTTATTCAAGAAAAATCGCCATAGTTTGGGACTTAACTGACTGAATGCAGAGTATATACCTAATTAGTAATTTTGGCAATAAAATTCTTTCGACGTTAATCAAAATTATTTATTATTATTTGCCAATTTATTTCTGTCAGCACATTTTATTCTGTACGCAGTTTTTTAAATTTAGTTAAAATTTTTGTGCTTTTTGAAGTTTAAATAACAGCTAAAAATACTGAAAACTTGTTGAAACCATTCCGTTACATCTATTTTTGTTTTGAAAATGGCTTTAAATTTAACAATAAAAATCGAGGGCCGTATTTAAAAAATCGAAGTTGATGGTTTTTCAAAAACGAAACGTCGTAATGAAAATTTGTAAACGCTATATTATTTTCATAAAAAAGTAACAATGAGAGCTTTTAAGTTTTTTATATCAGTAAAAATAATGTCAAAAATCAATAAAAACTAAAATCGCAAAAAATTGCATTTTCTTAAAAAAATACGGCCTTGTAAAATATAGTTTATACCTAATTCATTTTCTACTATAAATATTATACATTTCAAGATCTACTAACTAGGTACTAGGTAGTTATCTAATTTTGGGACAAATAAACCTAAAATGTAAGTATTGGCTATTTAAAAAAAATTCGAGTTTTTCCGAAAAACAATGACGCTGAAACAAAAAAAAATTATCAAAGAAACTTTAGATTCCTTATGAGGAAACTAAGTAAAATAACAGATTCTACCGGTACGTACGAGGAATGATAAAACAATTCCAATCCACAACTCCTAATTCACAGACATTGGTAAAATGGTAAACAAATCAATACATACCTACCTTTACAAAAGAAAGAAAAAAGTCATACCTAGCTAAAATATTTATGTAACTTCTTTTGAAAAACTGCATTAATTTGCTAAAAATTAATCCGTCCCTGGCAAATTAAATATATTATCGTGAACCCATCTAAACTATTGTTTACTTGCTGTAAATGGAGGAATACCATATTAAGATTGATTAAATTAGAAAAAGTATTTTAAATTAGGAATAAGTACCTACTAAATAATACGTAACTAGATAGGTTTCTATTGCCAAAGATTATATCTGATATTGCCATGAAATAAGATTGTTTGCTTTGGTCGTAAAATTATAAAAATAAATAATTAAATAATAATTATTATAATTTACTTACCGAGAAAAGTAACAACGAGCTCCCCCAGATTCCAGCTAATTAATATTTCTTTTGTTTCCTCCATTGTTATTAATAATATATGAATGTTTAACAAAACTCAACACACCAAACTAATCATTAAGTACACTTAATTATGTTGGATGCACATTGGTATAATACATATCTGTTACTGTCTGTATACCTAGTCCGTCCTCACCACTTGTAGAAATTGGGATATCAATATCTAGGTATACACTTACTATCAATAAATCAAAATTTAATATATTAAATTAAAATATCTTCAGATCAGAACACCAAATAACTAGATCCTAGTTAGAGCGACGCCAAGACTCTAATCAAAAAATACCAAAATGAAACCCCCTCCTTCTACACCAAGTGAGACGCGCTAGGTACAACGTGGTACACATAGAAGATGTTGTCGGCACCTGCTTCTTCAAAGGGTTTTAGGTACGTGGACTAGCAGCGGGGACAAACACATTAGGTAGAACGGGGAATAACCGTTGGCTGGAATAGAATGACGACTTATGTAGACAACTATAGGTTCCCATCTCTACCAGATAAAATAATTCGATAGGTATTTTGGAGGATAGAAATTTTGTAAATGAGAAGTATTAGGTAAAATAACTATTACACAGATTTAATTAAATCAGTGCCTATTTTAGCTATGTACTTACTTAGTTGTTAAAATCTTCTTTATACTTAAATATTATAATGCACATACCTAGGTCCATTAATATACTAATGCCCGTTTGCACCACATACAGTTTAAGTAGAGAATAGTTAAGAGTCACCTAAATTTTAAGTATTCCTTAGAACGGAATTGATTGCACCGAATCATGAGTAGGTAGCACTTAGTTAAGTATCGGGTAAATTTGTCAACATAGCAAATTTAAGGTAGCCGACAATGAAGAAGAGTTTTTTGGTCGGGCAGTAGGTAATATTTTAACTTTTAACCTCTTCAGTTTTGTTTTCATAATAATTCATAATGTAAACATTAGTTTTGATTGTGAATGTGAACGAAAATTATTAAATACTAGAGTGAAATTGTGTCCGTCAATATAATAGAAACAAAATAATTTTGTGGCATAGCGGACAAAATGACTGGTTTTACCTACACAAGGGACTTTGTTTAGACTGAGGCCCTGCTAAATTACATTACCCAAAGTCCCTTCTGTAGGAAAATACAGTCATTTTGTCCGCTATACCACAAAATTATTTTCTTTTTATTATTAAATACATTTTTAATATAATACGATGGAAGTTAGTGATACATAAAGAAAGAGAAGACCTCCAAACTACACTTCCAACGAGAAAGAAGTTCCTCATCGATATTGTTGGATCATAATTGTGGCATCATTCAAATTAATAAAATTAACTTTTTGTTATTATTTTCCATTGTTAAATTTATCTATTGTTATTATTATATATTTGAAATGTATTTATTACATGTACCTATATTGGTCTGTTTCTATTATAAGATTTAACTAGATGAGTGCTACTACTAACATATTTTGTGATTTATATTCAAAAATAGTTTTAGGTTATTATTTACCTGGGAACATAAGTAGAGTTGTTAGCTTATTTATTCTTTTGTGGATTAATAATTAATTAAATAAACTGTAAACGTGAAGCTGTTATGGTTTTAATACATAGGTATATACCTCTATTATTATTTTTTAATATCGACTATTTCCTCAGTACCTCTATATATATATATATATAATAGGTATGTTAAGCACAAAGACGCTTTTCGGTCTTTCCTACTAAAATATCTTCTTTTGAAAGCTGTCAGCTCATCAAATTCTAGTAAAAATGCTCAATTTGATCTAGGATAGACCGAATCGTAGTCTTCGTCAGTCGAAATCTTTGAAAAAAATTTAAATTGTCCATATCTAAAAATAATTCGGCCTTTCATAAACCCTCCTTGGAAATCCATGTTCAATTAATTCGAAAACATCAAGATCCTCGTCAAATAATTCCATATTTTTAATTTTTTAATCGCCACACACAGTAAACAACCCAATAATGAAAAATATAAAAGCAATATTGAGGTTAGAATTCCATTTAAGAAGAGATTTCTCGAGTCAACTTATGCCCGTTGGCACCACATACAGTTTAAGTAGAGAATAGTTAAGGGTCACCTAAATTTTAAGAACGGAATTGATTGCACCGAATCATGCGTAGATAGCACTTAGTTAAGTATCGGGTAAATTTGTCAACATAGCAAATTTAAGGTAGCCGACAATGAAGAAGAGTTTTTTGGTCGGGCAGTAGGTAAGCATACGTTAATTTCCTTTTATACCGAGCCAATGGGAACGTTCGCCCTTGGGTCGTGTTTCCGTGGGTGGCCGTCGCGGATCGGTGGCGTGCATTTCGCTTTGTTTTTGCTGTTTGAATATTTTGGCGCCATAAGCTAGTGCTCTGAATAGTATAAACAACTGAATCTGTTACTAGATAAAAAGCAAAAACAAACTCGTTTATAACAGCAATAATTTTTATTGCTACATATAAAATAATAATTTATAAGTATAGTTGCGAATAGTTGTTATGGTTTTAATTTATTGTTGTTGATACCCTAGCTCAATAATTTATACCTCTATATAATAGTAATAGGTATGTTAAGCACAAAGACCCTTTCTAGTCTTTATCTTCTAATGAAAGCTGTCATATCTCATCAAATTCTAGTAAAAATGCTCAATTTGGTCTAGGATAGGCCGAATCGTAGGCTTCGTCAGTCGAAATCTTTGAAAAAAACTTAAATTTTCCATATCTTAAAAATAATTCGGCCTTTCATACACCCTCCTTGGAAATCCATGTTCAATTAATTCGAAAACATCAAGATCATCATCCAATAATCCCATATTTTTAATCGCCACACAATGTAAACAACCCAATAATGAAACATATAAAAGCAATATTGAGGTTAGAATTCCATTTAAGAAGAGAATTTTCGAGTCTTAACTTAAGGAACACTTAGGCAAATTTAAAGTGACGTTTTAACGTGGTGCAATAAAAAATAGATGCTAAGCGACTCTTAGAACAAATCGTGACTTAAAATATTCTTCAACACTTCACTTAAGTGACACTTAGGCAAATTTAAAGTGACGTTTTAACGCGGTGCAATAAAAAATAGATGCTAAGCGCCTCTTAGAACAAATCGTGACTTAAACGGTATGTGGTGCAAACGGGCATAAAGCAGATAAATAAAATTTATAGGTAGGTAGGTATATGTTCCTATTAGAACTAATTTAGTTTTGGGTTTCATAAAACGATTTTTGAGAATAGTTAGGTACGTATAGGTACCTACCTAATTACCTCATTAAGTATTTTCTTAATAATAATAGCTACACCTAAGTGGGTACGTATGGAAATCTGTAGGTGTACAATACCTAATTCAAACAGAATACCGAACTCATTTAGCGCAAATAAAATTTTATATAGGTTCACAATTTGAAATCTTATTTAACTAATGCACATACAAGTCTCGTTTAGATGAGAAGATATCAGCTTAGCAGGAAAAATTGTCGTTTTTAGATAATGTAGTTACTCATACTTGATAACTACATTTACTACTTTAACAAAAATTTTGCGAAAACTAGCAAATTCACCTCTAAATAATATTTTTTATTTGGATAAACCAAGTTTTTTTTTCTGTGTAATGTACACTATTGGACAAAAGTAGAACAAAATGAAAGAAATCTCGATTTTATAATATTAAACGCAGGATATCGTATTTAAATACATCGTGTCTTAAAGATCAAAGACCAGTGTGAAAATAGCAGCTAAAGATAGCAGCCAAAATATCCGAACAAGCACGAACGCCAGTAGCCTCGCACTATATGCGCGCGCACATCGTATCGAGCCAGCGCTCATGACGGGCACGAACAACTTGCCACGTGGTAATAAACATATAATTTACAGACAAATAACTTATTTAAAAAATAATTCATAAAATTAATAATGAAGTCAATATTTTGCAAAATATTGGACCAAAAGACAGTTTGAAGGTGGATGGTGAAAAAATATATTTTAATTTAAGCAAAACCGTATTGGGTAACAAATTACGTACCCATTTGCATTAGTACAATAATTTAACTAAAAATTAGTGGAAGTGACGTAATAGGGCGTTAAAAGATAGCAGCCAAAACCGTCCTAGTGGGGAAAACTTATTAACTCCGAAACTATTGACCCTGCCATATCGGGCATTCAGAGTGTGTTAGATAACAACATGGGCAATATAACGTATATACTCATTATCACTTACAGGCCGTCGCAGGGGCGTACTAAAGCTTTAAAAGATTGCAGCCAAAACCCTCCTGATGGTGAAAAATTAATTACTCCGAAACTATTGAGTCTGCCATATCGGGCATTCAGAGTGGGTTAGATAACAACATGGGCAATATAACGTATATACTCACTATCACTTACAGGCCGTCGCAGGGGCGTACTAAAGCTTTAAAAGATTGCAGCCAAAACCCTCCTGATGGTGAAAAATTAATTACTCCGAAACTATTGAGTCTGCCATATCGGGCATTCAGAGTGGGTTAGATAACAACATGGGCAATATAACGTATATACTCACTATCACTTACAGGCCGTCGCAGGGGCGTACTAAAGCTTTAAAAGATAGCAGCCAAAACCCTCCTGATGGTGAAAAATTAATAACTCCGAAACTGTAGAGCCTGCCATATCGGGCTTTCAGAGTATGTTAGATAACAACATGGGCAATATAACGTATATACCCACTATCACTTACAGGCCGTCGCAGGGGCGTACTAAAGCTTTAAAAGATAGCAGCCAAAACCCTCCTGATGGTGAAAAATTAATAACTCCGAAACTATTGACCCTGCCATATCGGGCTTTCAGAGTGGGTTAGATAACAACATGGGCAATAAAACGTACATACTCACTATCACTTACAGGCCGTCGCAGGGGCGTACTAAAGCTTTAAAAGATAGCAGCCAAAACCCTCCTGATGGTGAAAAATTAATAACTCCGAAACTATTGACCCTGCCATATCGGGCTTTCAGAGTGGGTTAGACAACAACATGGGCAATAAAACGAACATACTCACTATCACTTACAGGCCGTCGCAGGGGCGTACTAAAGCTTTAAAAGATAGCAGCCAAAACCCTCCTGATGGTGAAAAATTAATAACTCCGAAACTATTGAGCCTGCCATATCGGGCTTTCATAGTATGTTAGATAACAACATGGGCAATATAACGTATATACCCACTATCACTTAGAGGCCGTCGCAGGGGCGTACTAAAGCTTTAAAAGATAGCAGCCAAAACCCTCCTGATGGTGAAAAATTAATAACTCCGAAACTATTGACCCTGCCATATCGGGCTTTCAGAGTGGGTTAGATAACAACATGGGCAATATAACGTATATACTCACTATCACTTACAGGCCGTCGCAGGGGCGTACTAAAGCTTTAAAAGATAGCAGCCAAAACCCTCCTGATGGTGAAAAACTAATAACTCCGAAACTATTGACCCTGCCATATCGGGCTTTCAGAGTGGGTTAGATAACAACATGGGCAATATAACGTATATACTCACTATCACTTACAGGCCGTCGCAGGGGCGTACTAAAGCTTTAAAAGATAGCAGCCAAAACCCTCCTGATGGTGAAAAATTAATAACTCCGAAACTATTGAGCCTGCCATATCGGGCTTTCAGAGTGGGTTAGATAACAACATGGGCAATATAACGTATATACTCACTATCACTTACAGGCCGTCGCAGGGGCGTACTAAAGCTTTAAAAGATAGCAGCCAAAACCCTCCTGATGGTGAAAAATTAATAACTCCGAAACTATTGACTCTGCCATATCAAGCTTTCAGAGTGGGTTAGATAACAACATGGGCAATAAAACGTACATACTCACTATCACTTAGAGGCCGTCGCAGGAGCGTACTAAAGCTTTAAAAGATAGCAGCCAAAACCCTCCTGATGGTGAAAAATTAATAACTCCGAAACTATTGACCCTGCCATATCGGGCTTTCAGAGTGGGTTAGATAACAACATGGGCAATAAAACGTACATACTCACTATCACTTAGAGGCCGTCGCAGGAGCGGACTAAAGCTTTAAAAGATAGCAGCCAAAACCCTCCTGATGGTGAAAAATTAATAACTCCGAAACTATTGACCCTGCCATATCGGGCTTTCAGAGTGGGTTAGATAACAACATGGGCAATAAAACGTACATACTCACTATCACTTACAGGCCGTCGCAGGGGCGTACTAAAGCTTTAAAAGATAGCAGCCAAAACCCTCCTGATGGTGAAAAATTAATAACTCCGAAACTATTGAGCCTGCCATATCGGGCTTTCAGAGTATGTTAGATAACAACATGGGCAATATAACGTATATACCCACTATCACTTACAGGCCGTCGCAGGGGCGTACTAAAGCTTTGAAAGATAGCAGCCAAAACCCTCCTGATGGTGAAAAATTAATAACTCCGAAACTATTGAGCCTGCCATATCGGGCTTTCAGAGTGGGTTAGATAACAACATGGGCAATATAACGTATATACTCACTATCACTTACAGGCCGTCGCAGGGGCGTACTAAAGCTTTAAAAGATAGCAGCCAAAACCCTCCTGATGGTGAAAAATTAATAACTCCGAAACTATTGAGCCTGCCATATCGGGCTTTCAGAGTATGTTAGATAACAACATGGGCAATATAACGTATATACCCACTATCACTTACAGGCCGTCGCAGGGGCGTACTAAAGCTTTAAAAGATAGCAGCCAAAACCCTCCTGATGGTGAAAAATTAATAACTCCGAAACTATTGAGCCTGCCATATCGGGCTTTCAGAGTGGGTTAGATAACAACATGGGCAATATAACGTACATACTCACTATCACTTACAGGCCGTCGCAGGGGCGTACTAAAGCTTTAAAAGATAGCAGCCAAAACCCTCCTGATGGTGAAAAACTAATAACTCCGAAACTATTGACCCTGCCATATCGGGCTTTCAGAGTGGGTTAGATAACAACATGGGCAATAAAACGTATATACTCACTATCACTTACAGGCCGTCGCAGGGGCGTACTAAAGCTTTAAAAGATAGCAGCCAAAACCCTCCTGATGGTGAAAAATTAATAACTCCGAAACTATTGAGCCTGCCATATCGGGCTTTCAGAGTGGGTTAGATAACAACATGGGCAATATAACGTATATACTCACTATCACTTACAGGCCGTCGCAGGGGCGTACTAAAGCTTTAAAAGATAGCAGCCAAAACCCTCCTGATGGTGAAAAATTAATAACTCCGAAACTATTGACCCTGCCATATCGGGCTTTCAGAGTGGGTTAGATAACAACATGGGCAATAAAACTTACATACTCACTATCACTTAGAGGCCGTCGCAGGGGCGTACTAAAGCTTTAAAAGATAGCAGCCAAAACCCTCCTGATGGTGAAAAATTAATAACTCCGAAACTATTGAGCCTGCCATATCGGGCTTTCAGAGTATGTTAGATAACAACATGGGCAATATAACGTATATACCCACTATCACTTACAGGCCGTCGCAGGGGCGTACTAAAGCTTTAAAAGATAGCAGCCAAAACCCTCCTGATGGTG
Source organism: Apoderus coryli (assembly GCA_911728435.2). Taxonomy (NCBI): domain Eukaryota; kingdom Metazoa; phylum Arthropoda; class Insecta; order Coleoptera; family Attelabidae; genus Apoderus; species Apoderus coryli. The sequence goes on along the minus strand of OU452198.1, from coordinate 28,809,086 downwards.
AAAAATTAATATCGGGCATTACGAGTGGGTTAGATAACAACAGATTCAATATAACGTATATACTCACCATCACTTACAGGCCGTCCCAGTGGCCTACTATAGCTTTAAAAGATAGCAGCAACTTAATAACTCCGAAACTATGGAACCTGCCACATTAATTTTTTCGAATAAGTTAGAATCATAATGTCTATGAAAATGCAGCCAAATCACGCAACTACTTATAAAAATAAATAACCCCGAACCAATGGTTCTGCGGCTTTAAAAGGAATTTATTTATTTAAACGCAGAAGATAATTATCAATAGCTTGATTTCTACATAATAATAATTATTATTATATACCTGAACATGAACTAAATATTTAAAATTATATTATATTACTATTATTTCGAATCAATTGCACAATGTAAAAATATAAAACAGCTGCCCTAGTGATTCAAAATATCCAAAATACCTAATATTTAAAATAATTTTACACAATATATTCTAAAAAAGCAAATAATTAAAAACAATTGTATTTTACCAAAATAAAATACAAGAAAATGTGTAATAATCAGTTCGAGAATCCTAACAATCCATTTAGATGTAGTATGAAAGTTAACCTAACCTGGAACACGTAGGGTACAGAAATTATGAAACATGTAAAATGAAAAACTTATCTATCGTAGATATAAAGTTTAATTTATTTACACAAAATAAATATAAATACTAAAACATTTAGGTCGTTTTAGCATCCTACACAGTAGGTATATTACATTTTTTAACATAGAAATACTTAATATCTCCTTCTCCTTTTACTTTTGTAACTAAGATATAATTTATACAATTATTTCTATTAAAGTAAGTAAGTAAAATAATACTTTTTATTAGATAATCTGTGGCTAAAGGATAAATCATCTAAAGCCATTTCCCTTAAAAAAATAATATAATACTTTTAATAACACCTCGTATCTCTTAAATTATTATTTCTTTAAATATGACAGAAGTAATTACTGATTTTGTATGTTTTTATCTATTTAGATAAATTGAAAGTAGGTAGGTACGTAGATTTGATATATTCAATGCTGGTTTACTATTATTACCAAAAATTGAATGCTATAGAACGAACGATCGAAAATTGTATTTATTAAAAAGAATGTTTGTTTGTTTTTTGGCATTATGCAGGTAAAGAAAAATATTACTATTTAAACAATTTTATAGTGTTTTGTATTTTTAGATATTGTATAACGTTTTGTTATCAAGAAATATGGGTGAGGATCACGTCGTAAATGCATTTCCTCTCATTACGAAGTAGATGGCTTTACCCCAGATAAATAATTATAACACACCAAATTGGACTAGGTCTCCGTACGACTTGATGCAACGATTTCATAGGTGCGAAATTTGTTTTATTGCTTATAAAATACACACATACACAAAGACAGACAGACTGCCATCTGGAAATGGTCTTAATCGTCTCAGGGAACTTCAAAATGGTTATATCCGTCTTTATCTCAATTTTTTGTTAGCGTGTTGACAATACTTTCCATGTGCGGGAAAGTAAAATACATTAAATATTAAATACCTAAATGTACATCTATATAGGTAATGTATCTATATGTATAAAATATAATTAGAAGAGAAATTATTTTGTGGCATAGCGGAAAATATATGATATTTACAATTTAAAGCTTTCATATGTGTCTATAATAATAAAAATAATGGGTATAATTCATAAAAATAGGTATTTACAAGATTAGCGAGCAGAAAAAGATTGTGTTTAGTTATGTTAGGTTATTTTAGGCTAGGTTAGGTGACCTTAGGCTAGGTTAGATTAGGTTATGTTAGGTTAGGTTAGATTAAGTAAAGTTAGGATTGCTTATAATAAAAAAAATTAGGTTAGTATTTGAAATAATCTTGCAAAGTCAATAGTATTTTGAAAATATTTCCTAGAAGTTGATATATGTCTTTTTATGTTTAAAGAAAATTGTTGTTTTTCTTAGTCGCCCATTTAATCCTAATATCAAACACTTAAAATTAAAACATCTTATGATCAATAAACAACAGTAAATCAGAAACGGTAAAATCTTGTATATTTCGAACAACCGAGATATTTTAAGAAAACAACCAATTCTGGACACCCTTAACTAAATATATCTTCTAGTTGTGTGTGTAGTTTGTTATATAAATTTTTGCCGAAGAGTCCTTCCTTTTCGAGACACAGGGAGTTAAAAAAAATATCAACATTCATACGAAAAAATTGAGAGCGTTATTTCTAATAATTCATAGTCAGTTAAAAAAATAATATATTTTTTATCTCCTTGTATCTCGAAAAAGAAGGCTCATTTGCAAAAATTTGTATAAAGAACTACACTTATTTTAAGCAGTTCTATCACCTACAGCAATTTGGCCATGTCTTTCCGAAGCACCCTGTACAGGATAAACTAACAGAAACTTATAAATAACACAGGCCAACAAAATGAAAAAAAAAATTTGGTGCCAGAAATCTAACATCTGATTTTAGATGTTTTTAATGTGCTGATTCCAAAAATGCCACCAGATTTTTTCTATCAGCTCTAGTTTTTGAGATACACGTTACAGGTTAAATGATATATTTTTTTCTGATAAAGGACAACAAATAAAGAGATAAATATGTACTTAATCGTCAAAATAGGAATTTCCCAGAATCTAATTAGCCAAATGGATACCTGGAATTGTCCCTGACCCAATGTTCCTATACTAGGAACTACTCAATACAATGCTCTTATTTACTTTTATACCTGTAATTGCCTATGACCCGATCCTTCTATACCTGCTTGGCTGTACTTGATTTAATATATATTACTGAGTTTTCCCAAGTAAAGTTGTGCTATCATTTTGTGTAAATTTTGGTCGTTTTGTAGTATCAAGACACTAAACTGAAACAATGGCATCCACAAGCAGACGTACCTGTGTAAATCATCCCGATGTTTTTTGTTATGTGTGTGGTGAATACACTTTGAAAGAGAGCAGAAAAAGGATTTCTGACTTTGTGAAAAGAGCTTATCTTGCCTATTTTGGCGTTCATTTAGGAGATCAAGATAAATCTTGGGCCCCACATTTCATATGTAAAACATGTGTTGAACATTTGCGACAGTGGACAACTGGAAAGAGGAAGTGCCTAAAGTTTGGTGTACCAATGGTTTGGAGAGAACCGCGGAACCATCATGACGACTGCTATTTTTGTCTCGTTAATATTAAAGGCATAAATAGAAACAATAGACACAAATGGACATATCCTGATCTAGATTCTGCAAGAAGGCCTGTAGTGCATTCGGAAGAAATACCCGTTCCATCATTCAGCAGTCTACCCAAACTGACAGAAGATGATACAGAAACATCAACGTCTGACGAAGTTAAAAGAATTCAATCAGAAAACGACAGCGATTTTGAAGCAGATTTAGCAACTCCGCAGTGTTTCAATCAAGAAGAACTAAACGATCTTATAAGAGACCTGAATCTCTCAAAGGAATCCGCTGAATTACTTGCATCCAGATTAAAAGAAAAAAATCTACTTTGTCGAGGTACTAATATTACATTTTATCGTAAAAGAGATAAGGATCTGCTGCCTTTTTTCACTCAGGAAAATGACTTGGTATTCTGTAACAATATAAAAGGGCTCTTAGAAAAAATGGGTTTGCCTGAATACACTCCAGATGATTGGCGCCTTTTTATTGACAGTTCAAAACGTAGTTTAAAATGTGTTCTTTTACATAACGGTAACAAATATGGCTCAATTCCTATTGGTCATTCTACTACCATGAAGGAAGAATATGAAACAATAGCATTAGTTTTGAGAAAAATTAAATACGAAGAACATCAGTGGTCAATTTGTGTTGATTTAAAAATGATTAACTTCCTCCTTGGACAGCAGAGTGGTTATACAAAATATCCTTGTTTTTTGTGCCTTTGGGACAGCAGAGCTAAAAATGAGCACTGGGTTAACAAAAATTGGCCTTCAAGAGATGTCATGATTCAAGGAATACAAAACGTGATCAACGAACCTTTGGTTTCAAGAGAAAAAATATTACTTCCGCCCTTGCATATCAAGCTAGGCCTAATGAAGCAATTTGTGAAGGCCTTAAATCGAGATGGAAATTGTTTTGGGTATTTGTCACGTAAATTTCCTGGCATTAGCACGGAAAAACTAAAAGCTGGTATATTTGATGGTCCTCAAATAAGGCAACTTGTTAAAGATCCACAATTCACCACATCAATGAACGAGACTGAATCTAACGCTTGGAGTTCATTTGTTCAAGTAGTACAAAATTTTCTTGGCAATCATAAAGCAGACAATTACGTAGAATTAGTGGAAACTATGCTTTCAAATTTTAATATTCTCGGCTGTAACATGAGTATAAAAGTTCACTACCTCCACAGCCACCTAGATCGTTTTCCAGAAAACTTAGGTGATTGTAGTGAAGAACAGGGGGAAAGATTCCACCAGGATATTAAAACTATGGAAGATCGTTATCAAGGACGATGGGATAGCCACATGATGGCGGACTACTGCTGGAGCCTTCAGCGAGACTGCCCTAGTAAACTCCATTCTAGAAAATCGTATAAAAGAAAATTTTTATGTGATTAGTGACTAATGTAATTATGTAAATTAAGTTTATGCAATAAATACTTAAATCCATGTGTCTTTGTTTTTTTTAACTGTCAATAGTAATATTATATATTATAACAGTTATAACGTAAATTATATACACAATTTTTTAAAAAATCTCAAAAACTAGATCTGATAGACAAAATCTGAGAACCTTTTTACATTCTGCATCCAAAAATTACTCAGGAACAGTTAAAAAATCGCAGGCACCAAAATGTGTGTTGGCCTGTGTAATCAAACATTTTTAGTATTCTATTCCTGAAACCTTCGTTTTCTTGATATATATAAAAAAAGTATTTAAAAGTAATCTTTAAATAGGGAAAAAATAAGTAATAAAACTAACATATTAGATTAGTTAACTATGTTCTGGTCTGTAATTTAGCATAACTGATGATAGGACAAGTGTATTACTGATGGTTAATAATTCATATCAAAATAATTAATGTCCACGAGGAGTTACCATATCCAAAGCTAATTTTCACTAGTGTATTTTTATCTTTGATATAGATCAATTAAAGTATGCCTGCCCCACAAATCAGGTTTTTATTTGCTTAATCTTTACATTGCACAATTGCCAGACAATCTTACTTAGAAAAATTGATTTTTGGCACACATAATTATCGCTTATTAATATAAAGTTAATGAAATTATATATTATCTATTTGTTATAAAAGTAAAATATTAAAAAAAAAACAATAGTATATTGTGCAACGAACATGAAATGACATAAATGGTCATTATATGTGAGCAACTAGTGAGAAATGAAAAACAGCACTACAATGTACTACACAATTGAACATATATAATAAAGGCATTTAAAGAAAAAATTATTACAGTATAAAGTATGTAAATTTTTAAATATATTTCGTTTAAAACAGGAAATTAATGTTTAATTTCAAAATATTTTCACAAAGTGACTATTTTTTGTACCAAATTCCATTGCTAAGTTAAGATAAAAGTAATAGAATTATTTGTGACGTTAGTGAGGAGGCCGTTGGTCCTGGAACATGTCCGGAATTTTGCAATGTACAGACTGCAAATATACGAGTAATACCTACTTGAGTTTTATTTAAATTAAGTTGCACAATTTTTTCTGAAATTTACCAACTTGCTACATTTATCCCTATATAAACAGTCTTGGACACACTCACTACTCCTGATTAATAATTGTAGCAAATTAAACACATATTATTATGCACGAAGTCAGTTTGACCAGAATATGAACATTTGATGTGGACCATCCGGGAACAGAAATTACATTTCAAAAATGCATCAAAAGCATCTCTATTACAAACCAAAAATTTGGATTTCATATCTTTAGATTTTTTTAAGAATCAGGTGTTTTAAATAAATTCGAAACTCATCCATATTGCAGTGTAGAGGTGTATTTTCACACAGCAGTTTGAAAATATATATGATATATGGGCCACAATTATAGCTATCATTTTGCAAAATATGCACAAACAATTTTGGAGTTAAAGGTTCATTACAAATAAAATCAGAATTGATGTCTTTGTAGTATAACAGAAATTTTTCAAATTTTTTTAAGTACATTTGATTTTTTTCTTCCGTAGACCCCATTGGATCAATAAAACTAAATGTTTTTTTTAAGAAAATCAATAATAACAAAACAAAAATGGTTTCTATTGACAACTATGGGCATAGCTAATAAATCTAACTTGATATTAATTTGTTTTAAGAAATATTCAGAGTAGTTTTCGTTTTCAAATACTTGTGTAGCAAGCGTTTCTTCTATGATATGATATTTTTCTTTCCAGTTTATGATATTCATAACTAGACTTACTAGAACACCAGTCAGCCAATTTTTGTGTGAAAGGGTATCAAAGTCAGTTAATAATATTTCTTTAATAATAAACTGTGTATTATCAAATGATGCTACAATATAATCCCTCCCAATATCTCTATAATAGTTAATATCGTCAACCAAACCGTTCTCAAAGCAATTAATTTTCTTAAGTATTGTCCACTTTCGGTCCCGAGGAAGATGATTTTCACTTGGTGATACTAAGAGTGGTAAATAAAAAAAGTAATAAAACTCCTGTAAACTTTGTATCATATTTAGATACTCGCGACTTCATTTTCTGACACGCAGTACCCTGTATATTTTGATTGGAAAATATGCTAAGTGTAATTTTTAACGATTTCCAATAAGCGTAAAACGTCACAGGTAGGTATAGGAAATAATAATACCAACAAATTCTATATATTTTTTTAATGTACTGTCAAATTATAAGGTGAAACCGAAGTAGTTCGTATAATAAACTGTAGGTCGTGATTCACCCTGTATATTTAGGCCATTAGATAACATATTAGTTGTACCTTGTACCTGAAATTGATTTATTAAATATAGCCAAGTTAAGAAGAATATGAATTTTTCTAAAATTTCCGTTCATTTAAATTGCGATCTACAATAGATTGCATTATATTTTTCAGCAACAAGATTGTGTTGGGTGGGCGATACACTGCGACCGCCTGTAAGTGATAATGAGTTATGGGTTATATTTCCAATTTTGTTATCTAACGTATTCTGAAAAATTAATGTAGCAGGCTCAATAGTTTCGGAGTTATTAATTTTTCACCATCAGGAGGGTTTTAGCTGCTATCTTTTAAAGCTTTAGTACGCCCCTGCGACGGCCTGTAAGCGATAGTGGGTATATACGTTATATTACCCATGTTGTTATCTAACATACTCTGAAAGCCCGATATGGCAGGCTCTACAGTTTCGGAGTTATTAATTTTTCACCATCAGGAGGGTTTTGGCTGCTATCTTTTAAAGCTTTAGTACGCCCCTGCGACGGCCTGTAAGTGATAGTGAGTATATACGTTATATTGCCCATGTTGTTATCTAACCCACTCTGAAAGCCCGATATGGCAGGCTCAATAGTTTCGGAGTTATTAATTTTTCACCATCAGGAGGGTTTTGGCTGCTATCTTTTAAAGCTTTAGTACGCCCCTGCGACGGCCTGTAAGTGATAGTGAGTATATACGTTATATTGCCCATGTTGTTATCTAACCCACTCTGAAAGCCCGATATGGCAGGCTCAATAGTTTCGGAGTTATTAAGTTTTCCCCACTAGGACGGTTTTGGCTGCTATCTTTTAACGCTCTATTACGTCACTTCCACTAATTTTTAGTTAAATTATTGTACTAATGCAAATGGGTACGTAATTTGTTACCCAATACTGTTTTGCTTAAATTAAACTATGTTTTTTCACCATCCACCTTCAAACTGTCTTTTGGTCCAATATTTTGCAAAATATTAACCTCATTATTAATTTTATGAATTATTTTTTAAATAAGTTATTTGTCTGTAAATTATATGTTTATTACCACGTGGCAAGTTGTTCGTGCCCGTCATGAGCGCTGGCTCGATACGATGTGCGCGCGCATATAGTGCGAGGCTACTGGCGTTTGTGCTTGTTCGGATATTTTGGCTGCTATCTTTAGCTGCTATTTTCACACCGGTAGATCAAAGTAGGCTCCTGTTATCGGCAGCAACAGCTTTTTTCAACAATCAAAACAAATCAACTCACATTGATGTCAACTTTCAATACAAGCGTCAAAAGTAAAGCAACATTTTAATATTTTCCTAAAAAAGAAAGGTTTTAGTGACAGTAAAAGTTAAAATATTATTGCTGAGTTTATTTTTTGTTTAATTAATATTTCTGTGTTGGATTCATCATGCCAATAGGTGTTTCAATTTCGAAATCGAATTCAAGCAGAGAGTAGTGACTGCTCACTTGGAAGGTACAATACAAGCCACAATTGCAAGACGGTTTCTTTTACCCAGATACAGCGTATCGAGAATAATATCAAGTTACAATGAAAGGGGACATTTAGAGAATATACCGAAATCGGGAAGGCCGAGAAAAACAATAATTTGGACAGACAGACGCATTAAAAGAATTTCTTAAAACGATCTTTGGATGTCTGCACGTAGAATAATAGCTGAAATTCCCGTAATTATGGTTAGTCCAAGGACAGTTCAAAGAAGGTTGGTAGACGTAAAGTTATTTAGTAGACGTCCGGCTAAAATGCCGCTTATTTCGGCAAGAAATAGAGTGGCTAGGCTTGAATTTGCACGTCTTGGACAGAAGACAAGTATAAAAAAGTTTTATTTGGCGATGAAACGCGTTATAAAATGTTCAATTCTGATGGAATGAAGCGTGTAAGACGGCCAATCAACACGAGGTTTCATCCCAAATACGTTACACCCACGGTTAAACATGGTAAAGGCAGTGTTTTTGTATGGGGTTATTTCTCATGGAATGGGGTGGGTCCTTTAAACTTCATTAATGATACCATGAATCGATTTGTCTATAGAGATATAATGCAAAATGTAATGTTGACTTATGCAGAGTGGGAAATGCCGTTGCGTTTTATTTTCCAACAGGATAACGATCCAAAACACTCTTCACGAATTGTTCAAGAGTGGTTTCGAGAAAATAACGTTCGGGTTTTGCAGTGGCCGGCACAATCCCCAGATCTTAACCCCATTGAAAATCTATGGGAAGAAGTTGAACGTGGAATTCGTACGCAAGTATTTACAAATAAACAATCATTGGTCAATAAAATCAATGAAGTTTGGACAAACCTTACCGAAAATATTATTCAAAACTTGATTGCCTCAATGCCGCGATGTTGCCGGCAAGTAATAAATAATAATGGATATTCTGTTAACTATTAATATAATACTTCTAGCTATTGTAATTATTAAATGTGTTTAATGTTTATTTATCGTAATATGTAAAATAAAATACTGTTGACATAATTTGTTGCTTTACTTTTGTCGCAGTTCATTTCGTCGATTTTCATAATTATAAATATTTCTGTACCTTCGTTTCATTTAAAGTGCACCAAATTATTGTCAAATATTACTAATATTGGGGATAATATTTCATTCATATATTAGCTGGGGATTACAATATTAATTAATTCATTTTTCAAATTGAAAGAAATAAAAGCATTTTGTTGCTCTAGTTTAGTCCAATAGTGTATGTTAATAACTGGATTTAGTTAATAAAAAAAAAAAACATAATTGGTTTCAATTTAGTGATATCTATATTATTTTAAATATTGATCAATACAAAAAACATTTCTTTTTTTTTTAATTTTAAGGAAATAGTCCATACAAACATTTCTTTAATGAATAATTCTTATTGTTTTCTTATAATCAATTAATTGTTTCTTTAGAATTCAGAAGTTAATTTAAATTCAAAGCAAAATATATATTGTATTTTTTGTATTTTTCTATTTTCGCATAGGTGTCTTGTTTTACCTACAAAAAAATAAGTGGCGCCCAGATTTATATTTTAATTATTTACAAAATTGGCTATTTCTTCTATTAACCCATGGTCCAATGCTCACCGATGAAAAGCTGCCGTCGCTCTTGTGTGAATTTTTCAAAATAACAATAATAACATCGAATTTAGTTCCTTTCAAAAATTCATAAAGTGTCACAATAATAATAATAAAGGCCTTTATGTTAAGCTCGGCGAAGGTCAGCATAGCTGTTTACTTTACCGAGCATACAAAACGTTACAATAATAATCCCACATCACAAAATACAAGTAAAATAAAATGAAATAAATGAAATAAACAGACAAATTCTCACAATACCCCTAAACTAAACTAAAGTACACAGTAAACTTGCATCAAACAATCAAGATACATTTGAAAAATACAATACAACTAGTATCAAAGATAATGATCCTTCACATGTTTTTTAAATAAAAACGTTGATTTTGCTTTAATGTCCAAAAGCAATTAATTGTATACTTTCGGCACGTTATATGAGAAAGACCTTTTAAAGGTGGTAGTACGGTGCTTAGGTATTGAAAACAAATGATTATTTCGCGTAGCTAAGCCGTGCTGTGCATGTCGATATGTCAATTTTTTATCAGATATTGAGGTTCATTCAGGGCAACTAATCTCCCTACAAAAGAAGCCAAGTGATATTTAACTCTAGTTGTCATATTCATCCATCCCAATTCCCGAAACTTTTCACTTACATGATCACGAATTCTCAAATTGTAAATAAAACGCTCATAAGTATTTTGGATTTTTATCATAAGGATTATTTGAGTCCTAAACGAAGGTATTCCTCTCACGGAAGATATCTGAATCAGGGTCCTATGTTTGGTGACCTTAGTCAAAAGGAATGAGTCCTGATCGGTGATATTTCCTGTGGAATTAGATTTGCATAGAACCGTGCGCTTTTGGAGACATTCGTATGAATTCAGCCTTGAATAAGTATAATTTAGATAAATAAAAATAAATATATCCATTTGTATAAATCACCTTTAAGGTAAGTCATTTTTATTATTGATTAATTTAAGTGGGTACCCAGGAAATTCGAATTTCATAGAATAGCCCCTTGAAAAGTTCATTTTTCATTTCATTTATTGAAAACTTAAAGGTGAATCTTTATTGCTTGATCTTTTATGATTAAAATAGACTTCTCTTTATATTTTTAAACTGATTTTATAACAAAAGGCGTTCGCAAATTAAATTTAATAATCCACAACATTATATTGTTTTACATTTACTTAAATACTAAATATTTCTCTTATTCTAATCTTCATATTTCTTAAAGCGAATCGTCTATGACTTATAATTATTGTAATACTTTTGTAATACCTAAATATTGAGATAATTTTGAATAGAGACAGATACACCAGTATTGTGTTTCAATGCTAGAGAGAAGGAAATAACCACTTTACCCGTAGTTGACAAAGTTCCAAGTTATTTGTCAACTTATCTCTATCATAACTTGGTGGCGTCCAAAACCTGCTTCGATGAAAACGAACCCGTCTCATCAATCGACGAAAAGCTGCCGGAGGCCAAGCTATACATTAATTCTTAATTACAACAGTATCTGCGTATGGCAACTGCATAATATCATCAAAGATGGGACGCGAATCAACATAAACATTGTGGAAGAATCTTGCAAATGCATCAACTATATCATGAGGAGAGGTATATATATTTTCGTCAGTAACCATTGTGCCGGGAATTCTAGAGTGATTTCGCTTACTTTGTAGAAATGACTAAAATTGACGAGGATCACTCTTAATCGACTGTTCGCAATTAGAAACGTAGTGTGATGATGCCTGTTTTATTTGAGTTTTTACTAATCTCCTAAGAGACATAAATTTATCTCGATAATAATCAGACTTGAACCTGCAGAAATTTGTATGTGCTTTCTCTTTCTTGTGTATATTATCAATTATCTCTCTAGTAAAATAAACCGGAAACCTTCTTTTACGCTTAACTTTTAAGGGAACACATGTCTGAAATACGCTGTCAAGAATACGATACAGCTCACCACAAGACTGATCCACATTTGCAGAGTCATAAACATCCGACTAATCAGCATCAAATATTAAACTATACATAAGAGGAATGTCCGCTTTTCTGAAATTGTATACATTCTGAGGATTGCCCTTAATACCAAAGTTGTCAGAACTAGGCATAGTAGCCACAAAATCAACTTGTAAACTTGAATGATATACAAGGGGAATATCATTGCTGGTACCATTGCACTCGAAATTACACAAAACTAGGTCGAGAAATCGGCCGCTCACATTAGGTACCCTGTTATATTCAAAAGGTTAGTAGTTGAAATAAAGCTGTTAATTATACTGCTTTTCCTATCGGTGGTGTGAACATTCGTGTTAAACAAAATTAAAATCGCCAATAACAATCACATTATTATCATTAAAAACACTTGATGTGGCAAAATGTTCGAAGAAAAGATCAAAATCATCATTTGTTATCTGAGGGGGAATATATATAACAATAAAATAAACAACCAAAAATCCAACAGTAACTTTACAGCAAATAATACTCGTATCTATCAATGGGACCATGTTCACAAAGTCTTCTAAAACTATTAACTCTGAGCCATATCTCTCAGCCACGCCAATAAGTACGCCCCCACCCTTTGTTTCACGTACTGCATCGAATCGTCTGTCACGGCGGTAGACACTAAAATAATCTGGAAATAGTTCAGTATCCAGAACACCCGCACAGAAAAAAAAAACTTGGTTTATCCAAATAAAAAATATTATTTAGAGGTGAATTTGCTAGTTTTCGCAAAATTTTTGTTAAAGTAGTAATTGTAGTTATCAAGTATGAGTAACTACATTATCTAAAAACGACAATTTTTCCTGCTAAGCTGATATCTTTTCATCTAAACGAGACTTGTATGTGCATTAGTTAAATAAGATTTCAAATTGTGAACCTCTATAAAATTTTATTTGCGCTAAATGAGTTCGGTATTCTGTTTGAATTAGGTATTGTACACCTACAGATTTCCATACGTACCCACTTAGGTGTAGCTATTATTATTAAGAAAATACTTAATGAGGTAATTAGGTAGGTACCTATACGTACCTAACTATTCTCAAAAATCGTTTTATGAAACCCAAAACTAAATTAGTTCTAATAGGAACATATATCTACCTACCTATAAATTTTATTTATCTGCTTTAGTATATTAATGGACCTAGGTATGTGCATTATAATATTTAAGTATAAATAAGATTTTAACAACTAAGTAAGTACATAGCTAAAATAGGCACTGATTTAATTAAATCTGTGTAATAGTTATTTTACCTAATACTTCTCATTTACAAAATTTCTATCCTCCAAAATACCTATCGAATTATTTTATCTGGTAGAGATGGGAACCTATAGTTGTCTACATAAGTCGTCATTCTATTCCAGCCAACGGTTATTCCCCGTTCTACCTAATGTGTTTGTCCCCGCTGCTAGTCCACGTACATAAAACCCTTTGTAGAGCAGGTGCCGACAACAACATCTTCTATGTGTACCACGTTGTACCAAGCGCGTCTCACTTGGTGTAGAGGGAGGGGGTTTCATTTTGGTATTTTTTGATTAGAGTCTTGGCGTCGCTCTAACTAGGATCTAGTTATTTGGTGTTCTAATCTGAAGATATTTTAATTTAATATATTAAATTTTGATTTATTGATAGTAAGTGTATACCTAGATATTGATATCCCAATTTCTACAAGTGGTGAGGACGGACTAGGTATACAGACAGTAACAGATTTGTATTATACCAATGTGCATCCAACATAATTAAGTGTACTTAGTGATTAGTTTGGTGTGTTGAGTTTTGTTAAATATTCATATATTATTAATAAAAATGGAGGAAACAAAAGAAATATTAATTAGCTGGAATCTGGGTGAGCTCGTTGTTACTTTTCTCGGTAAGTAAATTATAATAATTATTATTTAATTATTTATTTTTATAATTTTACGACCAATGCAAACAATCTTATTTCATGGCAATATCAGATATAATCTTTGGCAATAGATACCTATCTAGTTACGTATTATTTAGTAGGTACTTAATCCTAATTTAAAATACTTTTTCTAATTTAATCAATCTTAATATGGTATTCCTCCATTTACAGCAAGTAAACAATAGTTTAGATGGGTTCACGATAATATATTTAATTTGCCAGGGACGGATTAATTTTTAGCAAATTAATGCAGTTTTTCAAAAGAAGTTACATAAATATTTTAGCTAGGTATGACTTTTTTCTTTCTTTTGTAAAGGTATGTATTGATTTGTTTACCATTTTACCAATGTCTGTGAATTAGGAGTTGTGGATTGGAATTGTCTTATCATTCCTCGTACGTACCGGTAGAATCTGTTATTTTACTTAGTTTCCTCATAAGGAATCTAAAGTCTCTTTGATAATTTTTTTTTGTTTCAGCGTCATTGTTTTTCGGAAAAACTCGATTTTTTTTTTAAATAGCCAATACTTACATTTTAGGTTTATTTGTCCCCAAATTAGATAACTACCTAGTACCTAGTTAGTAGATCTTGAAATGTATAATATTTATAGTAGAAAATGAATTAGGTATAAACTATATTTTACAAGGCCGTATTTTTTTAAGAAAATGCAATTTTTTTGCGATTTTAGTTTTTATTGATTTCTGACATTATTTTTACTGATATAAAAAACTTAAAAGCTCTCATTGTTACTTTTTTATGAAAATAATATAGCGTTTACAAATTTTCATTACGACGTTTCGTTTTTGAAAAACCATCAACTTCGATTTTTTAAATACGGCCCTCGATTTTTTATTGTTAAATTTAAAGCCATTTTCAAAACAAAAATAAATGTAACGAATGGTTTCAACAAGTTTTCAGTATTTTTAGCTGTTATTTAAACTTCAAGAAAAACCGCCATAGTTTGGCACTTATTTTGCGTAAAAGAAAGAAACGCGTTTCTTTAATAATTTCAAAAAGCACAAAAATTTTAACTAAATTTAAAAAACTGCGTACAGAATAAAATGTGCTGACAGAAATAAATTGGCAAATAATAATAAATAATTTTGATTAATGTCGAAAGAATTTTATTGGCAAAATTACTAATTAGGTATATACTCTGCATTCAGTCAGTTAAGTCTCAAACTATGGAGATTTTTTTTGAATAAGTTTAAATAACAACTAAAAATACTGAAAAGTTGTTTAAACCACCTATAAAAATAGGTGGTTTAAAGCCATTTTCAATTCAAAAGAATTGAAAATGGCTTTAAATTTAACAATAGAAAATCAAGGGCCGAATTTAAAAAATCGAAGTTGA
Source organism: Apoderus coryli (assembly GCA_911728435.2). NCBI lineage: Eukaryota > Metazoa > Arthropoda > Insecta > Coleoptera > Attelabidae > Apoderus > Apoderus coryli. The sequence goes on along the minus strand of OU452198.1, from coordinate 28,793,815 downwards.
TGGTTTTTCGAAAACGAAACGTCGAGTCTCCTCAAAAAGCAACAATGAGAAAGTGCTTTTCATTTTTTTTATATATCTGTAAAAATAATGTCTGAAATCAATAAAAACTAAGTAATATCGCAAAAAATTGATTTTTAAGAAATTCTCGAAAAGGTGTTTAAATTGTACAACTTTTCTCTAAGTTAACCGACATTGTCACTCCGACCGTTTCCAAGATCAACCAACCCTAGTTGTTTATGTGCTGAGCAATATTCTCAGGAATTCCGGCAAAGGATTCAGCCGCATTATACCTACCCACTTTAACATGTGTAGATTGAAGTTTGACTATATATACCTAGCTTATATTACTTATACCTAATACAAGATTTTCAGTAGGCTTAAGTTTATTTTAAAAAAATAAATAAATAAGAGTCGCACTAAAAACCTGATGGTGGTTCAGATAAAAAAACGTAAGCACCACAGGGACCCCCAAATCTTGTCTACCTCTTCTAGAAAAAAATTACTAGAAGAGAGACAAACACTATTTGTCATTTAAATAAAAATATATTGTATGTTAGCAAAGTTTATTAGTTATTTTAGTAATGTAGAAAAATTTATTGGATAGACATTAAACGAGTATCATCACTAAAATAACTAGTAAACTTTGCTAGCATACAATATACTTTTATTTAAATGACAAATAGTGTTTGTCTCTCCCAGACAAGGAGCATATGTAAACTATTCAAGAATATTATTTAAATGACATAATGTCTATCCAGTAAATTTTTCTACATTACTAAAATTACTAATAAACTTTGCTGGCATACAATATATTTTTATTTAAATGACAAAAAGTGTTTGTCTCTTTTAGACAAGAAGCATATGTAAACTATTCAAGAATATTATCTAAATGACATAATGTCTATCCAGTAAATTTTTCTAGAAGGGGTAGACAAGGTTTTGGCTGTCCCTGTGGTGCTTACGTTTTTTATCTATCTGAACCAAGGTTTTTTTTTCTGTGCGGTCTCAGCCAAGATTCAGTCACCGCAATGAGGTCGAAACCGCACTCTAACACCGAAACACAGAAATCCTCAATTTTACTGCTAAGACCACGTACGTTCTGATAGCAGCAAGAAAATGACTCACTAAAAACTGCAGCACTAATCACTGTCGGTTTTTTGGTGAAATGGGATCTGATTATCTGTGAAAATCGCTCCAGCAATAATAAATCTAAATAATATGAGACAAGTGAATAAAGCGAAATATTCTGTTAACCAAAATTGATTTCACAAAGAAGTAACCGATAAAATCATATTAATTGTAAGTAAACAATGAAAATATTTGTAGTCGGTAAATCTCTGAGTTAGCTCCACTCAACAGCAAAATTAGGTCCCAACAGCCGTGCCGCTTGCTCCACGCGACTCCTCATCGGGCTTGTATTTGTAGCTCATTTACCTTGGAGGTGCCTCTGTACCTCTTCTAGAAGTACTGTCATCCATTGTCTTCCCACGAGTAATGGGGAGCAAGCTCGATCTCAGAGGAGACCCACTCTGAGGAAGGGCGATTTAAAATACTGCCGGATGACCCCAGGTGTCCGCCAGGCAACGTTATTGACACAACTTCGCTCCTGTTCAGCATGTTGGCTTTCACCTTGAACGTAGGGCTTAAGGGAGAGTGAAGGTAAGTATGAATAGGAAGTAGGTATAGGAGGAGGAAAGAGCTAGGACGATGGACAGTCGCTCCACTTAGTCGGCTTCTAAGACATCAATGGTGCTATTCTAACACCGCACACAATACAGCGTTATGATGATTATTATAATTAATTAGGTATAGGTAGGTATTGTATTCATAATAACTATATTAATTTCATTATTCCTTATAGGTATATTGTATGATAGTAAAGTTATTATAAGAACTTTTAAATTAAGCAGAAATATTTAACTAATTATATAGAAATATAATTTTAATAATTTAAATGTTTAAATCTCTTTCCATTGTTTCCTTCTCACTTGATAAACAAACTTTACCTAATCAACCCATACATAAAATGCCACCTGCAATGCTTAAGAGAGAGTTTTCTGTCGCATCAAAAACAATAAATTACTCTATAAGCTGATTTACTTCCACCATCCATTAGAACTTTCCCAACTTGCTAAGGAGCTTGGAGTTTGATTCGCTCTACTTCAAGGGTTTTTTTTATTTGGAAATGTGGCACTAATACCGTGACGTCTTAAAACTTGATATTTAACTTTTCATTTCAATTACATATTATACCAAACTGTTTAAGTGTTGTACATAATTTTTAATTCTTTTATTTTTTATAAAAAGTGGAATGATCTTAAACTTTTTAAAGTTAATCTAATTCCAAATCAACATACGAATTCACAACTTCTCCAACTTTACAAAAATCTAAGTTATACTATTGGAAATTTAAAGTTATCTGAACTTACAAATTTATGTATATTTACTTTTCTGGAGTTTCTGCGTATAAAATATTTTTATATGTGTGACATTTGTGAATATAAATTTATAATAAGATTGTTATTTTGGGGACAGTATCTTTTTATTACAATTCTATTTCTTAGGCTAGAAGGACATTGTGGATGAACTTAATTCACAAAAGTATCTAATATTTATTTAATTTATTTATTTATTTATTCATTTCTTGCCTAACAGGTTTAACACCCAATTACAAGGCAAAATCTTAAAAATTATTATACATATTTAGGTAATTACTTTACATTATCTAATAAACAATAACACTAAACATTGTTACCAATACTAAGATAGCAAATATAAACATTATTGAGTTAAAACTAATGACATCGAAATTAATTTAGGAAAAGAATATGCGTATATAATAAATAAAATCTCACAGTAAGCTAATCTTCGGAGCGATATAGGAGGCGAGACAACTGGGCCCTAAACCCACGCAGTGTTTGGTCAAAGTAATCGACCTCACTGCTGATCCCTCGCGCATTGGACTCTTGTAATGCTCTAAATAGAGGTGCCCTATACTCATAGTTGGTACGAAGTGTATGGATATGGAATAACCTAGCGTTTCTGGAATAAAACCGTGGAATGTTGAAACCAATCCGCTCCAGCAGCTGAGGACAGTCAATCATACCATTAATTATTTTAAAGAGGAACACCTGTCCAGCATATAATCTACGTGTAGCCAAAGAGTTCATGTTAAATCTGTCAAGGAGCATGCGATGATCATATCCGCGGGATGGAAAATGTCCATCAATTTTGAACGCTAAGTACTTGAGAAATCTACGCTGAACACTCTCAACCTGTCTTATATGTACTTGATATATGGGAGACCATATATTGGAAGCATACTCAAGCTTAGATCTGATCAACGCATTGAACAAATTGGTCAGACACTCAACGTTGTTAAATTCTTTAGTTATTCGAAACAAAAAACCAAGCATACGAAAAGAGTCACATAGTAGGTGCTGTGCATGTGTTGTAAATTGTAAGTTGGTGTCCACATAGACTCCCAAATCCTTGACGACCTCATACGAGTCAAGAATGGTATTACATAACCGGTAGGGAAACATAAGTGTGCTCTGCGACCTGGAGAATACAGCAAGTTTGCATTTTCCTACATTCAAAGGCAGTTTGTTAGTATGGCACCACAGCTCGAGCCTCGACAGATCAGCCTGCAACAATTGGCAATCAGCAAGAGATCGAACAGCCCTGTAAATCTTGAAGTCATCAGCAAAAATCAAGTAACTGCTCAAAAAGCCTTCCGATATGTCATTAATGAAAATGGAGAAAATAAGGGGAGCAAGACAACTGCCCTGTGGGGCACCACTGGTGGGTATGAAATAATCAGACCTATGTCCATTGTATTCAACGAATTGTTTACGATTAGTTAGATAAGTATAAAAAAAACACCAGGAGATCCTCATCAAAGCCAATATTGCACATCTTCTGCAGTATCAGGGAGTGATCAAGTTTATCGAACGCTTTCGAAAAGTCGGTGTAGATAGCATCCAGTTGCATGCCTCCACCGACAGCGGAAAACACGTCCTGAAAAAAACACGTTAGATTAGTGACTGTGGATCGTCCCTGGAAGAAACCATGCTGCTTAGAGTCGATGTCGTGCTTTACTTGGTTAAATATTTTTCTGTGAAGTGTAGTTTCAAATACTTTAGCGAAATTGGGTAAAATGGAAATAGGACGATAGTTTCTGATTTGATCGATTTCAGCCGACAGTTGCGAGCAAATTTCCATGCTTCAGGAAATGTTTTACAATTAAGTGATTTGTTAAACAGAATTTGTAAAGGATGAGCAAAAGCATAAGCACAGTCTCGTATAATAGGGGCTGGAGGGCACATAAACACTGTTAAAGTATGACGCAAAAGCATTGACTATATCTCCAGGCTCGCAAACCTCATCATCATCAATGTCATGCACAACGCCCGGTATTCGTGACTTTATTTTTTTATTATGAACAAACTCCCAGAGTTTTTTTGGGTCGGTCTTTATTGAATCCTGAATATGAACAAGATAGTTTCGATATGAATTATTGATCTGGCTTTTGATTAATGATGAACTCATTAATTAATTTTAAAGGTGAGAAATTATTTGAAATCACACCTTCCTCAAAATGAATGTTAAAGTCACCAACAATCAATATTTGTAGACCATAAACGCAAGTCAGGTGTTCAAAAAATTCGAAAAGATTGATGTATTCCTCAATGTCAAGATTTGGTTGCACATAAACGCAAAAACAGCAGAATGAGAAGTGATCGATGTCAATCTTACATCCGATAATGTCAATTGAAGGTGAGAGAGGGGGTGCATTTGATAAATCAATAGATTTTGAGCGTAGGTCAGACCTAACCGCCAACAGCACGCCCCCACCTCTGGTAACGTCAGGGCCCTATTGTCTCTATCCGCGCGATACACCACATAGCCGTCCCCAAACAACTCAGAGTTCAGCACACCAGATTGAATCCACGTTTCGGTGACACCGACCACATGATACTCATAGGAAGAAGTCGACTTGCAAAAGGCATGTGTTTTCGTATTTAAGCCCCTGACATTCTGATATACCATGTTCAGGTGCAAATCGTCTCTGTTAGGCAAGCCGGTCAGTTTAAAGATGCTCCCCCCGGCGCTTTCACTATAGTGGGGACACATTTAATAGTTTTTATATAAATATTCGTTTCGCCGCCGTTTCGACGATCCAAAAGCTGCTGCCTCACACCTCTGTACTCCTGAAGCTGTCTGGCGGTTCTGTCCGAGGATACGGCGATGTTCCTCAGCTCAGCAATTGACCTCAGCTGCGGCGCTCGACGAAGAACATCCGTCACCAGTCTTGGCTCCCTCATCCTCACACGCAAGGGCCTCGGGCGATCAGTAGCATTTTGTGACCCGCGCACCTTACCAACCCTGCCAACCTCCAGGACATCGGAGGCCGCAACCGCAGGACAGAGCTTCGCAATAATACCAACAGCAGTACTACTATCCCCATCAGCGGCGCCACCAGCAAAATCTTCAGGCTGTCCAAAAATCATCAGGTTACATTTGCGTGATTCTCGATCGGAATACTCTCGAAACACATCCTCGCACTCACCGAGCGTAGCAGTCGAAGATCGATGTTCACTAGCATGAAGTTGTTGCTTAATCTTATCAATTTCCAATTTCAACTATTTGTTTATTTCCAGCTCTTCTTCATATTTCTTTAATACATCACGCTCTATGGATACAAGTTTTGCCATAAGATCGTCTATTGTATATGTGTCCTTTTGCGGGCTGACTGCAGCAGTGTGGCCTGTGACCGTCACCCGCATTTGCCGCTCAAGAGCGTCCAACTCACTATCGGACGAGACATTAGTCGTTGGAAAGATAACACTTCTTCTTCCTTTTGAACTTTCGCCCTTGGTCATGCTCAGACAGTTGTCACAGGTCCATGTCACGGAAGACGCTGAGTCAGCTAACATTTTAAATAATTCGTCGGAGATGCTCGTGCGACTTGCGGCTGTTCTTGAGTAAATTGGAACCTGATGTCAACAAACTTATTGAACAGCATCAGATTCATCTTTCACATTAGTTTTTATATAAGAATCGATTAAATGGTGAAAACTTTAAAATCAATGACACAAAGATCATTTTTGTTCCTAGCGCCGAGAATATACGCTAGTATTCCCTTGGAAATAAGGCATACTACCAGAATTAGATTATTCAAAATAAAATTAAAAAAATGGCTTCAACATACATAAGTTAATAGATTTTTAAAATAGAAATTATGTTTTTATGCACCAAGATCATAGTGGTACTTTTTTTTTGTTTTTGGCTTTATCTGTTTATATTAATTGAGTTCACCTTTATTATTATTATAAATTTAGTATTTACATCAAATTTATTTTTTATTTACTAGGGTCATTTAATTTTTGTTACTTTTGAGTACTTTTATCTTTATGTTGGTATATTTATTATTATTATTATAGGGAGATTGTGACCACAGATCGTTGAAAAATTATTGTGACTTAGATTGTAAGATGCCCACGCACTAGTCCTTGGACTTCAGTGGGTTGTCATATATTCATTGTGTAAATTTTGTTTGGGAAATAAAATTATTATTATTATTATTATTTTGAATAAAAGATACTCTGTCTGAATACTATAAAGTTGCGTTTCAATAATCATTCTCATTGGCAGGTGTAGCCCCTAAGAGTTGACTTGAGACCTGAGCGCCGTTGTGTACTACCTACTGCGCTCAGATCTTAAATTAACTCTTGTGGGTTATAGTAAAAGTCTCGTTTAGAATGAATGTTTAATCTCCGCTAATATAACTCACAATAATTAATTAATTTAGTTTGAACTTATAGTGGTTTTTAAATAGGTAAAAAAAGGGGGGGCGCTAAAAAATAATTTATTCTCAAAGTGGGCAGTAGACAAAATAAGTTTGGGAACCCCTGCTTTACAGTACTGTTGTTTTTTTTCTCTTTTGTGTGTGCATGTCGATAGCCCTTCTTGTACCCCCATTCCATAATACCATACTCTTTACTCTTAATTACACGATCGTCAGCCACGTGATTTCTCTAATTGTTACTTTTAATTGTAATTTAACATAATCTGGCTCTATGGACCAATGATTACGACGATAGAGTGGACTGTATTAAATTGTAAAAATTGTTTTGTTGTTTTTGTTTTATAATACATTTATTTAACTAATGAACAAGTAATAATATATTAACAAAAAAAAGATGTTTACAGTTTCAGTTCAAGAGTTCATCTCTTAAAAAACAAAATATGATATTGACGTTTTACAATGTCAATAATACCGCGTCACAAACACAGAGTATGAATATAGAAGCGTCAGTGAATTAGGCGTATTGTTATGCGCAAAAACTGCGTAAAAGAAAACAGCAAGAAGATCCCGCATCTGTGGTTAATATCTAATTTAAAGAAAACACTAGCTTTGTTAAAAATTTTAGAAGTAACTTAATATTTAATAAAAACGTAAATTTAAGAGCACGAGTCTTCTTCTTGAACCATTTTTAAGCACTCATCTGCAAATTCCACAAAAATTGGTTCCTGCATCGCTTTCTGCATAACAGTTTCTACTTGATCGTCATCATACTTATCAATCACTTGCAGCAAGGTTTGTAAATGTGGATTTGTTAGTAATGTTTTTAATTCTTTACTGTTGCCTACAATATAACATGAAATATTAGCACAGTGAAATTGATTTAATATTTTTTATAGTTACCTAGTTTTTGCAGTTGTTCAATTGGTACTTCGTCATCTGTAAGTGTTCGTTTTACCGGAGTTCTTTGTGTCTCAGTATTTTCTGTGAGGTTGGATTCATTAGTTCACAAAACGTCGCATTTGGTTTCCCGGTGTTTCTTACAACAAACCGAGGAACAACTAAAAAATAAGCACATAAATAGTCGAAAACACAATACAAATTACACGAAACTTACTAGAATACTAGACATGTAGGGCATTTATAAACACCTTGCTTAGAACAGCTGATGCAGACTTTATTCATATCTGTGCAATTCTCATTCTCAATACTGAAAATACTCCCAATAATTAATAAAAGTATAGCAGTATCAGAAAAAAGACCAAGTTATAAAATGAAATAACCTAACCTAACCAATAATAACAAAATAAAAATGTTCAAGTCTTCCTCTTTTCTCTCTCCATTTTTTGGCCTTCACCAAAAGGTACTAAACCATAATATCTCACTCTTCTTTCTCTCTCCTTTACCATTCGCTTTAAAAAGGATAGTCTGTCAGCGCTATGTACCGGCAGGTGCTGGACTCTGGTGGCCAAACTACTGAAGTACGATTTATGAATGAAAATCAAAATTCTCCTCTTTTACATATTTTGGTAGAGGGGAGCAGGCGCAGGTGAACGACCTCTTCAAACACTGAAAAGTTCCCCTCTGTTAGTTTATTTCACTCGAACTAGGGTTGCCAGACCAGATAATTTGATGTACTTCTTTCTCTACAACTAAGGTTGCCAGACCGTACAATTTTGAGGAAGGACAAACAAAAATATTCGTACATAAAATTTGTTTGAAAAAGTATTCCGTACTTGGTCTACAAAATCTGCTATAAACAGTTGATGAGCATAATAACGGGGTTACTGTAAAAAATGGGTAGTGAAAAATAGTATTTATTAAAGTAGATGTCGATATAGGGACAGGGTGTTCATGAAATGACTACAACGCATAACCACAAATTCCTCAACTAAAAATCCGCCGATCGAGCCAAATAGACATGTCATGTTGCTTCGATGTGCCTCTACAGGGCGCTAAAATTATCAAATTAATATCGTTTTTCCTGAACAATTTCTAAACGCCTTTATCGATTTAATTTTGGAATTAAGATTTACTACTATAATTGATGTGTTTTGACGAAAATGTGATATTTTGTTAATGCCTAGAAATTTAAAAATGGCTTGTGATTCGTAAATAAAAGTTTGCATTTTTGTTGTCCCGTGTACAAATGACTTTAATTATTTCTCTGACACTAAGCGTTATTATGGACATTAAATTTATATAGCAGATTTTGTAGACCAAGTACGGAATACTTTTTAAAAACAAATTTTCGCTTTGAGTTTGGTCTAAAATATCTGCGATATAAAATTAATGTAGTGCACATTTATAAGGCAGTAAAAAGGTCAAAAAACAAAAATATCTATATTTACATTGAGAGCTATTCTTTTCTCAAGAGGGTTAGTTTTTTAACATTTATTCATTGTTTTATTAAGTAACGGTGTTAACAAAACAACAACTTACTAAAGAACATTGTTTACTCCATAAACAGTAGAAATTAATAAGGATGTTAGAAAACATACAAAAATAGAGGTATAAATAACAAATAATATGCATCAGCTAATATATTGTAATGGAGCGCATTACAAAATCTTTCAGCGACTTTTCTTTTCAATTTCGTATCATTCATAATATCCAACCATAGAGCACTATAATTGAAAACTAATTTTCCCACCACTCATGAAGTATTGCTAATGGTGCATTACCTTTTTTCAGTGGGTGGTTCGCCAGTAGCCTATTTCCCACAACTTCGAATATCATTTGAAATTATTTTTTGTGCTATTAAGTATTTTATAAAAAAAATGGATCAGAACTTACCTTTCGGCTTTGTATCTCGTATAGGGAAATTACCTATAATCAACATAAAAAATTAGCACTATTGTTTTTACTCTTACAATAATAACACTGAATTTAAATTTCCACTAAAAAATATTTTTTAACTTTAAAATTTAAAATCACGCTAAATATTATTTCATAGGGAAAAAGCATAAATAATAATGATAATATATATACATATATTATTAGGGAACCAGATTTCAATTTTTTGGGCCCTTGGTTTGGTGTAAGACCCTATCATATAATTCCTAATGAAGACCGAAAAAACTATCCTTAATGACCCTGCCTCCGCATGTCATTTGGCATGTCGATAGCCCTTCTTGTACCCCCATTCCATAATACCATACTCTTTACTCTTAATTACAATATCGTCAGCCACGTGATTTCTCTAATTGGTACTTTTAATTGTAATTTAACATAATCTGGCTCTATGGACCAATGATTACGACAATAGAGTGGACTGTATTAAATTGTAAAAAATTATTTTGTTGTTTTTGTTTTATAATACATTTATTTAACTAATGAACAAGTAATAATATATTAATAAAAAAAAGATGTTTACAGTTTCAGTTCAAGAGTTCATCTCTTAAAAAACAAAATATGATATTGACGTTTTACAATGTCAATAATACCGCGTCACAAACACAGAGTATGAATATAGAAGCGTCAGTGAATTAGGCGTATTGTTATGCGCAAAAACTGCGTAAAAGAAAACAGCAAGAAGATCCCGCATCTGTGGTTAATATCTAATTTAAAGAAAACACTAGCTTTGTTAAAAATTTTAGAAGTAACTTAATATTTAATAAAAACGTAAATTTAAGAGCACGAGTCTTCTTCTTGAACCATTTTTAAGCACTCATCTGCAAATTCCACAAAAATTGGTTCCTGCATCGCTTTCTGCATAACAGTTTCTACATGATCCTCATCAGACTTATCAATCACTTGCAGCAAGGTTTGTAAATGTGGATTTGTTAGTAATGTTTTTAATTCTTTACTGTTGCCTACAATATAACATGAAATATTAGCACAGTGAAATTGATTTAATATTTTTTATAGTTACCTAGTTTTTGCAGTTGTTCAATTGGTACTTCGTCATCTGTAAGTGTTCGTTTTACCGGAGTTCTTTGTGTCTCAGTATTTTCTGTGAGGTTGGATTCATTAGTTCTCAAAACGTCGCATTTGGTTTCTCGGTGTTTCTTACAACAAACCGAGGAACAACTAAAAAATAAGCACATAAATATTCGAAAACATAATACAAATTACACGAAACTTACTAGAATACTAGACATGTAGGGCATTTATAAACACCTTGCTTAGAACAGCTGATGCAGACTTTATTCATATCTGTGCAATTCTTATTCTCAATACTGAAAATACTCCCAATAATTAATAAAAGTCGAGCAGTATCAGAGAAAAGACCAAGTTATAAAATGAAATAACCTAACCTAACCAATAATAACAAAATAAAAATGTTCAAGTCTTCCTCTTTTCTCTCTCCATTTTTTGGCCTTCACCAAAAGGTACTAAACCATAATACCTCACTCTTCTTTCTCTCTCCTTTACCATTGGCTTTAAAAAGGATAGTCTTTCAGCGCTATGTACCGGCAGGTGCTGGACTCTGGTGGCCAAACTACTGAAGTACGATTAAGAATGAAAATCTAAAATCTCCTCTTTTACATATTCTGGTAGAGGGGAGCAGGCGCGGGTGAACGACCTCTTCAAACACTGAAAAATTCCCCTCTGTTAGTTTATTTCACTCGAACTAGGGTTGCCAGACCAGAAAATTTGATGTCGTTGTTTCTCTACAACTAAGGTTGCCAGACCGTACAATTTTGAGGAAGGACAAACAAAAATATTCGTACATAAAATTTGTTTGAAAAAGTATTCCGTACTTGGTCTACAAAATCTGCTATAAAAAGTTGATGAGCATAATAACGGGGTTACTGTAAAAAATGGGTAGTGAAAAATAATATTTCTTAAAGTAGATGTCGATATAGGGACAGGGTGTTCATGAAATGACTACAACGCTTAACCACAAATTCCTCAACTAAAAATCCGCCGATCGAGCCAAATAGACATGTCATGTTGCTTCGATGTGCCTCTACAGGGCGCTAAAATTCTCAAATTAATATCGTTTTTCCTGAATAATTTCTAAACGCATTTATCGATTTAATTTTGGAATTAAGATTTACTACTATAATTGATGTGTTTTGACGAAAATGTGATATTTTGTTAATGCCTAGAAATTTAAAAATGGCTTGTGATTCGTAAATAAAAGTTTGCATTTTTGTTGTCCCGTGTACAAATGACTTTAATTATTTCTCTGACACTAAGCGTTATTATGCACATTAAATTTATATAGCAGATTTTGTAGACCAAGTACGGAATACTTTTTAAAAACAAATTTTCGCTTTGAGTTTGGTCTAAAATATCTGCGATATAAAATTAATGTAGTGCACATTTATAAGGCAGTAAAAAGGTCAAAAAACAAAAATATCTATATTTACATAGAGAACTATTCTTTTCTCAAGAGAGTCAGTTTTTTAACATTTATTCATTGTTTTATTAAGTATCGGTGTTAACAAAACAACAAATTACTAAAGAACATTGTTTATTCCATAAACAGTAGAAATTAATAAGGATGTTAGAAAACATACAAAAATAGAGGTATAAATCACAAATAATGTGCATCAGCTAATATATTTTAATGGAGCGCATTACAAAATCTTTCAGCGACTTTTCTTTTCAATTTCGTATCATTCATAATATCCAACCATAGAGCACTATAATTGAAAACAAATTTTTCCACCACTCATGAAGTATTGCTAATGGTACTGCTACCCCCTTTATTGAACTGGCGTTAGAAATATTTGAACTACCAGGAGGCAGCAAAATTTTATGAATTGCTCGGCTAGCTCGGTGAGCAATAAGGCAAGCTCTGGTTACTCCGGGTTGTGCGCTTAGGCCCCGTTGGGATCTTTACTGGTGTGCATAGGTTAAGTCGACTGAAACACTGGTTGTAACTCGAAGTAAGAAATTTAATGTAAAGAAAACTAACTTAAACTTGAAAATTAATTTAAAGAAAATTAGTTTAAATTTGAAAATCAATTTTAAGAAAATCAATTTAAATTTGAAATTAAAAATAAAAAAACTATAATAGGTATACACAAAAAAAATGAAACTTATTTGTTACGACATAAGTACTTAGGCCTAATTAGAGTAACTTATCACACTACCTCAATTCAATTTAAAAATTCTATTCACTTTGTTCAAATTACTTATCTTAAATATAAAGATTATCAGGATGTACTTATTTAGTAGCCCCTGATCAATTCAGAATTTATTCAATGATTTTCCCTTTTTACATGGTGAAGCCAAAACAAATCAACTTATTAATTAACACCTATCTTAAATATAAAGATTATCAGGATGTACTTATTTAGTAGCCCCTGATCGATTCAGAATTTATTCAATGATTTTCCCTTTTTACATGGTGAAGCCAAAACAAATCAACTTATTAATTAACACTTATCTTAAATATAAAGATTATCAGGATGTACTTATTTAGTAGCCCCTGATCGATTCAGAATTTATTCAATGATTTTCCCTTTTTACATGGTGAAGCCAAAACAAATCAACTTAATAATTAACACTTATCTTGTACGCTCTCTCTCTCCGTAACTTCAACCAACTCGTTAACTCGGTCCTAACTCGCAAAATCTCCAGCCTAAAACATCCACTCCACTCCGCAATTCTACTCATCCACTCTCCGTTCCCTGTCGCTCGCACATGTGCCGCTCAACGTAAAAACATTACACCAACCACGAAGTCGTGGTAAAACTTCACATAATATGAAAATCCTTGCGGAAAAACCTACATGAAATAATGTAAATAAACATTCTGCCTGACAAAACTAATCAGAATATAAGGAGATAATGTTATACAATGCAAACAAATCACATACCTTCTCAGGGTTATCACCACCCCCTTAAACTTCCAAATCACAAGCCTCCAAATATTCAGCCAATCGATTCTAGGGTTATGCACTAGGTACTAGTGTTCACACATAGCTAACCAGAGAAGGTTTTCCAAATCTATTTTATACTTAATCACTCAAATAAAATGGGCTAGGGTTGTTGCTGCAGTTGATCCTATTTAAAGGCAGGTACTTTGTCCCAAAAAAACCGTCACGTACCCCAAATAATACGGGCACCCAGAAACCGGACAAATCCTCAAATATCTTCCAGATATAATATCCCTTGCGGATGGTTAAGAACCAGTCAAATATCTTGGAATAAAAATCTTCACAGCTCACCGATGTCTTGCACCAAAAGTTAGAATATTTACCACCACGTTCTTCTAATAACGAACAAAAATTAGCAGGAAGACGCTTCTACGTCACATCCTAATGAAAAATGTCAATGTACTCTCCACATTCCAATGACATATGCGTTACGAACAGTGAATAAATAAGGGGTCGTTTTTAATCAATGAAAAACCAAACTAACTGCTAAAAATTGCGAAATAGATAATTTTAGGAATGAGAAAACGGAATCTGTAACACCAAGTCATTCTGAAATAAATTCTCTAAGGAAATTAATTTAACACGTTGGATCAAAACTCTTAATTAGTTTTCATGATACGCCCGTGGCAACAGGAGGTTATACGCAGGAACAGCATTTTGAAAATGACAGTAAGCACGATCGGCTAAACGAACTTAGACGAATAGGTACCGAGAATGGCATTGTTTACATTATACAATAAACTAAATTAATTAATATTTGCACAATTGGTCATTATTAATTATGGCCTAATGGTAATAATTGTAACATCCTGATGATATCGAAATGGTAAATACAGTTCAATAATACGAGAAAATCAATGTTGAGATCAGCTACGAAACTAGAAGGTTAGTAACGAATACAACCTAGTATATAACTGATTACTAATTTACTAATACATAATCAATTGATAATAAGGAAATTATTTTTAGAGGAACACAGACGAATATCTTCGCACAAATAAAAAAGAATAAGAATACCATAACATGTATCGAGAATAACAGAATAACGTAACAACTGAACGTACATAGCAAACCAGCGATTGGATAACAACAGACAACACATATATAACAAGAAAACAACGGTTTACTTCTTGAAAGAGGCGAGCGTTATAAAAGTTAAGTTCAAACCACAATTTCAGTATTATAATATACTATAATAATATATAATTTATTGTTTATTTTCAGAAATATCCGACGTTTAAAATTTTACCTATCAATTCAGCACCTTCACCATTTGTCAAGAACAATTTTAGTTTCAAAATATTTTTTCTTTATTATATAATATATATGTAAGTAGCTGTGAAAAATGTATTGAGAAAATAAGAATATTGAATTGAAACTGAATAAATGGCACGATTACGTGTAGAAAACGACTATAAATTAAGAATTTTCTGAATAATTGCGATAGTAAATTTTGGATCGTAACAGTACATTACCTTTTTTCAGTGGGTGGTTCGCCAGTAGCCTATTTCCCACAACTTCGATTATCATTTTAAATTATTTTTTGTGCTATTATGTATTTTATAAAAAAAATGGATCAGAACTTACCTTTCGGCTTTGTATCTCGTATAGGGAAATTACCTATAATCAACACAAAAAATTTGAACTATTGTTTTTACTCTTACAATAATAACACTGAATTTAAATTTCCACTAAAAAATATTTTTTAACTTTAAAATTTAAAATCACGCTAAATATTATTTCATAGAGAAAAAGCATACATAATAATGATAATATATATACATATATTATTAGGGAACCAGATTTCAATTTTTTGGGGCCTTGGTTTGGTGTAAGACCCTATCATATAAGACCTAATCAAGACCTAAAAAACTATAGCTCTTCATAATATCATTGTCCTGCGTAAATATCACGACCCCATTATTAGGGAACCAGATTTCAATTTTTTGGGGCCTTGGTTTGTTGTAGGACCCTATCATATAAGACCTAATGAAGACAGAAAAAACTATCCTTAATGACCCTGCCTCCGCATGTCATTTGGCATGTCGATAGCCCTTCTTGTACCCCCATTCCATAATACCATACTCTTTACTCTTAATTACAATATCGTCAGCCACGTGATTTCCCTAATTGTTACTTTTAATTGTAATTTAACATAATCTGGCTCTATGTACCAATGATTACGACAATAGAGTGGACTGTATTAAATTGTAAAAAATTGTTTTGTTGTTTTTGTTTTATAATACATTTATTTAACTAATGAACAAGTAATAATATATTAATAAAAAAAAGATGTTTACAGTTTCAGTTCAAGAGTTCATCTCTTAAAAAACAAAATATGATATTGACGTTTTACAATGTCAATAATACCGCGTCACAAACACAGAGTATGAATATAGAAGCGTCAGTGAATTAGGCGTATTGTTATGCGCAAAAACTGCGTAAAAGAAAACAGCAATAAGATCCCGCATCTGTGGTTAATATCTAATTTAAAGAAAACACTAGCTTTGTTAAAAATTTTAGAAGTAACTTAATATTTAATAAAAACGTAAATTTAAGAGCACGAGTCTTCTTCTTGAACCATTTTTAAGCACTCATCTGCAAATTCCACAAAAATTGGTTCCTGCATCGCTTTCTGCATAACAGTTTCTACATGATCATCATCAGACTTATCAATCACTTGGAGCAAGGTTTGTAAATGTGGATTTGTTAGTAATGTTTTTAATTCTTTACTGTTGCCTACAATATAACATTAAATATTAGCACAGTGAAATTGATTTAATATTTTTTATAGTTACCTAGTTTTTGCAGTTGTTCAATTGGTACTTCGTCATCTGTAAGTGTTCGTTTTACCGGAGTTCTTTGTGTCTCAGTATTTTCTGTGAGGTTGGATTCATTAGTTCTCAAAACGTCGCATTTGGTTTCCCGGTGTTTCTTACAACAAACCGAGGAACAACTAAAAAATAAGCACATAAATAGTCGAAAACACAATACAAATTACACGAAACTTACTAGAATACTAGACATGTAGGGCATTTATAAACACCTTGCTTAGAACAGCTGATGCAGACTTTATTCATATCTGTGCAATTCTCATTCTCAATACTGAAAATACTCCCAATAATTAATAAAAGTATAGCAGTATCAGAAAAAAGACCAAGTTATAAAATGAAATAACCTAACCTAACCAATAATAACAAAATAAAAATGTTCAAGTCTTCCTCTTTTCTCTCTCCATTTTTTGGCCTTCACCAAAAGGTACTAAACCATAATATCTCACTATTCTTTCTCTCTCTTTTACCATTCGTTTTAAAAAGGATAGTCTGTCAGCGCTATGTACCGGCAGGTGCTGGACTCTGGTGGCCAAACTACTGAAGTACGATTTATGAATGAAAATCAAAATTCTCCTCTTTTACATATTTTGGTAGAGGGGAGCAGGCGCGGGTGAACGACCTCTTCAAACACTGAAAAGTTCCCCTCTGTTAGTTTATTTCACTCGAACTAGCGTTTCCAGACCAGAAAATTTGATGTACTTGTTTCTCTACAACTAAGGTTGCCAGACCGTACAATTTTGAGGAAGGACAAACAAAAATATTCGTACATAAAATTTGTTTGAAAAAGTATTCCGTACTTGGTCTACAAAATCTGCTATAAATAGTTGATGAGCATAATAACGGGGTTACTGTAAAAAATGGGTAGTGAAAAATAGTATTTATTAAAGTAGATGTCGATATAGGGACAGGGTGTTCATGAAATGACTACAACGCATAACCACAAATTCCTCAACTAAAAATCCGCCGATCGAGCCAAATAGACATGTCATGTTGCTTCGATGTGCCTCTACAGGGCGCTAAAATTATCAAATTAATATCGTTTTTCCTGAATAATTTCTAAACGCATTTATCGATTTAATTTTGGAATTAAGATTTACTACTATAATTGATGTGTTTTGACGAAAATGTGATATTTTGTTAATGCCTAGAAATTTAAAAATGGCTTGTGATTCGTAAATAAAAGTTTGCATTTTTGTTGTCCCGTGTACAAATGACTTTAATTATTTCTCTGACACTAAGCGTTATTATGCACATTAAATTTATATAGCAGATTTTGTAGACCAAGTACGGAATACTTTTTAAAAACAAATTTTCGCTTTGAGTTTGGTCTAAAATATCTGCGATATAAAATTAATGTAGTGCACATTTATAAGGCAGTAAAAAGGTCAAAAAACAAAAATATCTATATTTACATAGAAAGCTATTCTTTTCTCAAGAGGGTTAGTTTTTTAACATTTATTCATTGTTTTATTAAGTATCGGTGTTAACAAAACAACAACTTACTAAAGAACATTGTTTACTCCATAAACAGTAGAAATTAATAAGGATGTTAGAAAACATACAAAAATAGAGGTATAAATAACAAATAATATGCATCAGCTAATATATTTTAATGGAGCGCATTACAAAATCTTTCAGCGACTTTTCTTTTCAATTTCGTATCATTCATAATATCCAACCATAGAGCACTATAATTGAAAACTAATTTTCCCACCACTCATGAAGTATTGCTAATGGTGCATTACCTTTTTTCAGTGGGTGGTTCGCCAGTAGCCTATTTCCCACAACTTCGAATATCATTTGAAATTATTTTTTGTGCTATTAAGTATTTTATAAAAAAAATGGATCAGAACTTACCTTTCGGCTTTGTATCTCGTATAGGGAAATTACCTATAATCAACATAAAAAATTAGCACTATTGTTTTTACTCTTACAATAATAACACTGAATTTAAATTTCCACTAAAAAATATTTTTTAACTTTAAAATTTAAAATCACGCTAAATATTATTTCATAGGGAAAAAGCATAAATAATAATGATAATATATATACATATATTATTAGGGAACCAGATTTCAATTTTTTGGGCCCTTGGTTTGGTGTAAGACCCTATCATATAATTCCTAATGAAGACCGAAAAAACTATCCTTAATGACGCTGCCTCCGCATGTCATTTGGCATGTCGATAGCCCTTCTTGTACCCCCATTCCATAATACCATACTCTTTACTCTTAATTACAATATCGTCAGCCACGTGATTTCCCTAATTGTTACTTTTAATTGTAATTTAACATAATCTGGCTCTATGGACCAATGATTACGACAATAGAGTGGACTGTATTAAATTGTAAAAAATTGTTTTGTTGTTTTTGTTTTATAATACATTTATTTAACTAATGAACAAGTAATAATATATTAATAAAAAAAAGATGTTTACAGTTTCAGTTCATCTCTTAAAAAACAAAATATGATATTGACGTTTTACAATGTCAATAATACCGCGTCACAAACACAGAGTATGAATATAGAAGCGTCAGTGAATTAGGCGTATTGTTATGCGCAAAAACTGCGTAAAAGAAAACAGCAATAAGATCCCGCATCTGTGGTTAATATCTAATTTAAAGAAAACACTAGCTTTGTTAAAAATTTTAGAAGTAACTTAATATTTAATAAAAACGTAAATTTAAGAGCACGAGTCTTCTTCTTGAACCATTTTTAAGCACTCATCTGCAAAATTTGTTTGAAAAAGTATTCCGTACTTGGTCTACAAAATCTGCTATAAAAAGTTGATGAGCATAATAACGGGGTTACTGTAAAAAATGGGTAGTGAAAAATAGTATTTATTAAAGTAGATGTCGATATAGGGACAGGGTGTTCATGAAATGACTACAACGCTTAACCACAAATTCCTCAACTAAAAATCCGCCGATCGAGCCAAATAGACACGTCATGTTGCTTCGATGTGCCTCTACAGGGCGCAAAAATTCTCAAATTAATATCGTTTTTCCTGAATAATTTCTAAACGCATTTATCGATTTAATTTTGGAATTAAGATTTACTACTATAATTGATGTGTTTTGACGAAAATGTGATATTTTGTTAATGCCTAGAAATTTAAAAATGGCTTGTGATTCGTAAATAAAAGTTTGCATTTTTTTTGTCCCGTGTACAAATGACTTTAATTATTTCTCTGACACTAAGCGTTATTATGCACATTAAATTTATATAGCAGATTTTGTAGACCAAGTACGGAATACTTTTTAAAAACAAATTTTCGCTTTGAGTTTTGTCTAAAATATCTGCGATATAAAATTAATGTAGTGCACATTTATAAGGCAGTAAAAAGGTCCAAAAACAAAAATATCTATATTTACATAGAGAGCTATTCTTTTCTCAAGAGGGTCAGTTTTTTAACATTTATTCATTGTTTTATTAAGTATCGGTGTTAACAAAACAACAAATTACTAAAGAACATTGTTTATTCCATAAACAGTAGAAATTAATAAGGATGTTAGAAAACATACAAAAATAGAGGTATAAATAACAAATAATGTGCATCAGCTAATATATTTTAATGGAGGGCATTACAAAATCTTTCAGCGACTTTTCTGTTCAATTTCGTATCATTCATAATATCCAACCATAGAGCACTATAATTGAAAACAAATTTTCCCACCACTCATGAAGTATTGCTAATGGTGCATTACCTTTTTTCAGTGGGTGGTTCGCCAGTAGCCTATTTCCCACAACTTCGATTATTATTTTAATTTATTTTTTGTGCTATTAAGTATTTTATAAAAAAAATGGATCAGAACTTACCTTTCGGCTTTGTATCTCGTATAGGGAAATTACCTATAATCAACACAAAAAATTTGAACTATTGTTTTTACTCTTACAATAATAACACTGAATTTAAATTTCCACTAAAAAATATTTTTTAACTTTAAAATTTAAAATCACGCTAAATATTATTTCATAGAGAAAAAGCATAAATAATAATGATAATATATATACATATATTATTAGGGAACGAGATTACAATTTTTTGGGGCCTTGGTTTGGTGTAAGACCCTATCATATAAGACCTAATCAAGACCTAAAAAACTATCTTTAATGACCCTGCCTCCGCATGTCGTTTGGCATGTAGATAGCCCTTCATAATATCATTGTCCTGCGTAAATATCACGACCCCATTATTAGGGAACCAGATTTCAATTTTTTGGGGCCTTGGTTTGTTGTAGGACCCTATCATATAAGACCTAATGAAGACAGAAAAAACTATCCTTAATGACCCTGCCTCCGCATGTCATTTGGCATGTCGATAGCCCTTCTTGTACCCCCATTCCATAATACCATACTCTTTACTCTTAATTACAATATCGTCAGCCACGTGATTTCTCTAATTGTTACTTTTAATTGTAATTTAACATAATCTGGCTCTATGGACCAATGATTACGACGATAGAGTGGACTGTATTAAATTATAAAAAATTGTTTTGTTGTTTTTGTTTTATAATACATTTATTTAACTAATGAACAAGTAATAATATATTAACACAAAAAAGATGTTTACAGTTTCAGTTCAAGAGTTCATCTCTTAAAAAACAAAATATGATATTGACGTTTTACAATGTCAATAATACCGCGTCACAAACACAGAGTATGAATATAGAAGCGCCAGTGAATTAGGCGTATTGTTATGCGCAAAAACTGCGTAAAAGAAAACAGCAATAAGATCCCGCATCTGTGGTTAATATCTAATTTAAAGAAAACACTAGCTTTGTTAAAAATTTTAGAAGTAACTTAATATTTAATAAAAACGTAAATTTAAGAGCACGAGTCTTCTTCTTGAACCATTTTTAAGCACTCATCTGCAAATTCCACAAAAATTGGTTCCTGCATCGCTTTCTGCATAACAGTTTCTACATGATCATCATCAGACTTATCAATCACTTGGAGCAAGGTTTGTAAATGTGGATTTGTTAGTAATGTTTTTAATTCTTTACTGTTGCCTACAATATAACATGAAATATTAGCACAGTGAAATTGATTTAATATTTTTTATAGTTACCTAGTTTTTGCAGTTGTTCAATTGGTACTTCGTCATCTGTAAGTGTTCGTTTTACCGGAGTTCTTTGTGTCTCAGTATTTTCTGTGAGGTTGGATTCATTAGTTCTCAAAACGTCGCATTTGGTTTCCCGGTGTTTCTTACAACAAACCGAGGAACAACTAAAAAATAAGCACATAAATAGTCGAAAACATAATACAAATTACACGAAACTTACTAGAAGACTAGACATGTAGGGCATTTATAAACACCTTGCTTAGAACAGCTGATGCAGACTTTATTCATATCTGTGCAATTCTTATTCTCAATACTGAAAATACTCCCAATAATTAATAAAAGTAGAGCAGTATCAGAGAAAAGACCAAGTTATAAAATGAAATAACCTAACCAATAATAACAAAATAAAAATGTTCAAGTCTTCCTCTTTTCTCTCTCCATTTTTTGGCCTTCACCAAAAGGTACTAAACCATAATACCTCACTCTTCTTTCTCTCTCCTTTACCATTGGCTTTAAAAAGGATAGTCTTTCAGCGCTATGTACCGGCAGGTGCTGGACTCTGGTGGCCAAACTACTGAAGTACGATTAAGAATGAAAATCTAAAATCTCCTCTTTTACATATTCTGGTAGAGGGGAGCAGGCGCGGGTGAACGACCTCTTCAAACACTGAAAAATTCCCCTCTGTTAATTTATTTCACTCGAACTAGAGTTGCCAGACCAGAAAATTTGATGTCGTTGTTTCTCTACAACTAAGGTTGCCAGACCGTACAATTTTGAGGAAGGACAAACAAAAATATTCGTACATAAAATTTGTTTGAAAAAGTATTCCGTACTTGGTCTACAAAATCTGCTATAAAAAGTTGATGAGCATAATAACGGGGTTACTGTAAAAAATGGGTAGTGAAAAATAATATTTCTTAAAGTAGATGTCGATATAGGGACAGGGTGTTCATGAAATGACTACAACGCTTAACCACAAATTCCTCAACTAAAAATCCGCCGATCGAGCCAAATAGACATGTCATGTTGCTTCGATGTGCCTCTACAGGGCGCTAAAATTCTTAAATTAATATCGTTTTTCCTGAATAATTTCTAAACGCATTTATCGATTTAATTTTGGAATTAAGATTTACTACTATAATTGATGTGTTTTGACGAAAATGTGATATTTTGTTAATGCCTAGAAATTTAAAAATGGCTTGTGATTCGTAAATAAAAGTTTGCATTTTTGTTGTCCCGTGTACAAATGACTTTAATTATTTCTCTGACACTAAGCGTTATTATGCACATTAAATTTATATAGCAGATTTTGTAGACCAAGTACGGAATACTTTTTAAAAACAAATTTTCGCTTTGAGTTTGGTCTAAAATATCTGCGATATAAAATTAATGTAGTGCACATTTATAAGGCAGTAAAAAGGTCAAAAAACAAAAATATCTATATTTACATAGAGAACTATTCTTTTCTCAAGAGAGTCAGTTTTTTAACATTTATTCATTGTTTTATTAAGTATCGGTGTTAACAAAACAACAAATTACTAAAGAACATTGTTTATTCCATAAACAGTAGAAATTAATAAGGATGTTAGAAAACATACAAAAATAGAGGTATAAATAACAAATAATGTGCATCAGCTAATATATTTTAATGGAGCGCATTACAAAATCTTTCAGCGACTTTTCTTTTCAATTTCGTATCATTCATAATATCCAACCATAGAGCACTATAATTGAAAACAAATTTTCCCACCACTCATGAAGTATTGCTAATGGTGCATTACCTTTTTTCAGTGGGTGGTTCGCCAGTAGCCTATTTCCCACAACTTCGATTATTATTTTAAATTATTTTTTGTGCTATTAAGTATTTTATAAAAAAAATGGATCAGAACTTACCTTTCGGCTTTGTATCTCGTATAGGGAAATTACCTATAATCAACACAAAAAATTTGAACTATTGTTTTTACTCTTACAATAATAACACTGAATTTAAATTTCTACTAAAAAATATTTTTTAACTTTAAAATTTAAAATCACGCTAAATATTATTTCATAGAGAAAAAGCATAAATAATAATGATAATATATATACATATATTATTAGGGAACCAGATTTCAATTTTTTGGGGCCTTGGTTTGGTGTAAGACCCTATCATATAAGACCTAATCAAGACCTAAAAAACTATAGCCCTTCATAATATCATTGTCCTGCGTAAATATCACGACCCCATTATTAGGGAACCAGATTTCAATTTTTTGGGGCCTTGGTTTGTTGTAGGACCCTATCATATAAGACCTAATGAAGACAGAAAAAACTATCCTTAATGACCCTGCCTCCGCATGTCATTTGGCATGTCGATAGCCCTTCTTGTACCCCCATTCCATAATACCATACTCTTTACTCTTAATTACAATATCGTCAGCCACGTGATTTCTCTAATTGTTACTTTTAATTGTAATTTAACATAATCTGGCTCTATGGACCAATGATTACGACGATAGAGTGGACTGTATTTAATTATAAAAAATTGTTTTGTTGTTTTTGTTTTATAATACATTTATTTAACTAATGAACAAGTAATAATATATTAACACAAAAAAGATGTTTACAGTTTCAGTTCAAGAGTTCATCTCTTAAAAAACAAAATATGATATTGACGTTTTACAATGTCAATAATACCGCGTCACAAACACAGAGTATGAATATAGAAGCGTCAGTGAATTAGGCGTATTGTTATGCGCAAAAACTGCGTAAAAGAAAACAGCAATAAGATCCCGCATCTGTGGTTAATATCTAATTTAAAGAAAACACTAGCTTTGTTAAAAATTTTAGAAGTAACTTAATATTTAATAAAAACGTAAATTTAAGAGCACGAGTCTTCTTCTTGAACCATTTTTAAGCACTCATCTGCAAATTCCACAAAAATTGGTTCCTGCATCGCTTTCTGCATAACAGTTTCTACATGATCATCATCAGACTTATCAATCACTTGGAGCAAGGTTTGTAAATGTGGATTTGTTAGTAATGTTTTTAATTCTTTACTGTTGCCTACAATATAACATGAAATATTAGCACAGTGAAATTGATTTAATATTTTTTATAGTTACCTAGTTTTTGCAGTTGTTCAATTGGTACTTCGTCATCTGTAAGTGTTCGTTTTACCGGAGTTCTTTGTGTCTCAGTATTTTCTGTGAGGTTGGATTCATTAGTTCTCAAAACGTCGCATTTGGTTTCCCGGTGTTTCTTACAACAAACCGAGGAACAACTAAAAAATAAGCACATAAATAGTCGAAAACACAATACAAATTACACGAAACTTACTAGAATACTAGACATGTAGGGCATTTATAAACACCTTGCTTAGAACAGCTGATGCAGACTTTATTCATATCTGTGCAATTCTCATTCTCAATACTGAAAATACTCCCAATAATTAATAAAAGTATAACAGTATCAGAGAAAAGACCAAGTTATAAAATGAAATAACCTAACCAATAATAACAAAATAAAAATGTTCAAGTCTTCCTCTTTTCTCTCTCCATTTTTTGGCCTTCACCAAAAGGTACTAAACCATAATATCTCACTCTTCTTTCTCTCTCCTTTACCATTCGCTTTAAAAAGGATAGTCTGTCAGCGCTATGTACCGGCAGGTGCTGGACTCTGGTGGCCAAACTACTGAAGTACGATTTATGAATGAAAATCAAAATTCTCCTCTTTTACATATTTTGGTAGAGGGGAGCAGGCGCGGGTGAACGACCTCTTCAAACACTGAAAAGTTCCCCTCTGTTAGTTTATTTCACTCGAACTAGGGTTTCCAGACCAGAAAATTTGATGTACTTATTTCTCTACAACTAAGGTTGCCAGACCGTACAATTTTGAGGAAGGACAAACAAAAATATTCGTACATAAAATTTGTTTGAAAAAGTATTCCGTACTTGGTCTACAAAATCTGCTATAAAAAGTTGATGAGCATAATAACGGGGTTACTGTAAAAAATGGGTAGTGACAAATAATATTTCTTAAAGTAGATGTCGATATAGGGACAGGGTGTTCATGAAATGACTACAACGCTTAACCACAAATTCCTCAACTAAAAATCCGCCGATCGAGCCAAATAGACATGTCATGTTGCTTCGATGTGCCTCTACAGGGCGCTAAAATTCTCAAATTAATATCGTTTTTCCTGAATAATTTCTAAACGCATTTATCGATTTAATTTTGGAATTAAGATTTACTACTATAATTGATGTGTTTTGACGAAAATGTGATATTTTGTTAATGCCTAGAAATTTAAAAATGGCTTGTGATTCGTAAATAAAAGTTTGCATTTTTGTTGTCCCGTGTACAAATGACTTTAATTATTTCTCTGACACTAAGCGTTATTATGCACATTAAATTTATATAGCAGATTTTGTAGACCAAGTACGGAATACTTTTTAAAAACAAATTTTCGCTTTGAGTTTGGTCTAAAATATCTGCGATATAAAATTAATGTAGTGCACATTTATAAGGCAGTAAAAAGGTCAAAAAACAAAAATATCTATATTTACATAGAGAACTATTCTTTTCTCAAGAGAGTCAGTTTTTTAACATTTATTCATTGTTTTATTAAGTATCGGTGTTAACAAAACAACAAATTACTAAAGAACATTGTTTATTCCATAAACAGTAGAAATTAATAAGGATGTTAGAAAACATACAAAAATAGAGGTATAAATAACAAATAATGTGCATCAGCTAATATATTTTAATGGAGCGCATTACAGAATCTTTCAGCGACTTTTCTTTTCAATTTCGTATCATTCATAATATCCAACCATAGATCACTATAACTGAAAACAAATTTTCCCACCACTCATGAAGTATTGCTAATGGTACATTACCTTTTTTCAGTGGGTGGTTCGCCAGTAGCCTATTTCCCACAACTTCGATTATCATTTTAAATTATTTTTTGTGCTATTATGTATTTTAAAAAAAAAAATGGATCAGAACTTACCTTTCGGCTTTGTATCTCGTATAGGGAAATTACCTATAATCAACACAAAAAATTTGAACTATTGTTTTTACTCTTACAATAATAACACTGAATTTAAATTTCCACTAAAAAATATTTTTTAACTTTAAAATTTAAAATCACGCTAAATATTATTTCATAGAGAAAAAGCATAAATAATAATGATAATATATATACATATATTATTAGGGAACCAGATTTCAATTTTTTGGGCCTTGGTTTGGTGTAAGACCCTATCATATAAGACCTAATCAAGACCTAAAAAACTATAGCCCTTCATAATATCATTGTCCTGCGTAAATATCACGACCCCATTATTAGGGAACCAGATTTCAATTTTTTGGGGCCTTGGTTTGTTGTAGGACCCTATCATATAAGACCTAATGAAGACAGAAAAAACTATCCTTAATGACCCTGCCTCCGCATGTCATTTGGCATGTCGATAGCCCTTCTTGTACCCCCATTCCATAATACCATATTATTACTCTTAATTACAATATCGTCAGCCACGTGATTTCCCTAATTGTTACTTTTAATTGTAATTTAACATAATCTGGCTCTATGGACCAATGATTACGACAATAGAGTGGACTGTATTAAATTATAAAAAATTGTTTTGTTGTTTTTGTTTTATAATACATTTATTTAACTAATGAACAAGTAATAATATATTAATAAAAAAAAGATGTTTACAGTTTCAGTTCAAGAGTTCATCTCTTAAAAAACAAAATATGATATTGACGTTTTACAATGTCAATAATACCGCGTCACAAACACAGATTATGAATATAGAAGCGTCAGTGAATTAGGCGTATTGTTATGCGCAAAAACTGCGTAAAAGAAAACAGCAATAAGATCCCGCATCTGTGGTTAATATCTAATTTAAAGAAAACACTAGCTTTGTTAAAAATTTTAGAAGTAACTTAATATTTAATAAAAACGTAAATTTAAGAGCACGAGTCTTCTTCTTGAACCATTTTTAAGCACTCATCTGCAAATTCCACAAAAATTGGTTCCTGCATCGCTTTCTGCATAACAGTTTCTACATGATCATCATCAGACTTATCAATCACTTGGAGCAAGGTTTGTAAATGTGGATTTGTTAGTAATGTTTTTAATTCTTTACTGTTGCCTACAATATAACATGAAATATTAGCACAGTGAAATTGATTTAATATTTTTTATAGTTACCTAGTTTTTGCAGTTGTTCAATTGGTACTTCGTCATCTGTAAGTGTTCGTTTTACCGGAGTTCTTTGTGTCTCAGTATTTTCTGTGAGGTTGGATTCATTAGTTCTCAAAACGTCGCATTTGGTTTCCCGGTGTTTCTTACAACAAACCGAGGAACAACTAAAAAATAAGCACATAAATAGTCGAAAACATAATACAAATTACACGAAACTTACTAGAATACTAGACATGTAGGGCATTTATAAACACCTTGCTTAGAACAGCTGATGCAGACTTTATTCATATCTGTGCAATTCTTATTCTCAATACTGAAAATACTCCCAATAATTAATAAAAGTAGAGCAGTATCAGAGAAAAGACCAAGTTATAAAATGAAATAACCTAACCTAACCAATAATAACAAAATAAAAATGTTCAAGTCTTCCTCTTTTCTCTCTCCATTTTTTGGCCTTCACCAAAAGGTACTAAACCATAATACCTCACTCTTCTTTCTCTCTCCTTTACCATTGGCTTTAAAAAGGATAGTCTTTCAGCGCTATGTACCGGCAGGTGCTGGACTCTGGTGGCCAAACTACTGAAGTACGATTAAGAATGAAAATCTAAAATCTCCTCTTTTACATATTCTGGTAGAGGGGAGCAGGCGCGGGTGAACGACCTCTTCAAACACTGAAAAATTCCCCTCTGTTAGTTTATTTCACTCGAACTAGGGTTGCCAGGCCAGAAAATTTGATGTCGTTGTTTCTCTACAACTAAGGTTGCCAGACCGTACAATTTTGAGGAAGGACAAACAGAAATATTCGTACATAAAATTTGTTTGAAAAAGTATTCCGTACTTGGTCTACAAAATCTGCTATAAAAAGTTGATGAGCATAATAACGGGGTTACTGTAAAAAATGGGTAGTGAAAAATAATATTTCTTAAAGTAGATGTCGATATAGGGACAGGGTGTTCATGAAATGACTACAACGCCTAACCACAAATTCCTCAACTAAAAATCCGCCGATCGAGCCAAATAGACATGTCATGTTGCTTCGATGTGCCTCTACAGGGCGCTAAAATTCTCAAATTAATATCTTTTTTCCTGAATAATTTCTAAACGCATTTATCGATTTAATTTTGGAATTAAGATTTACTACTATAATTGATGTGTTTTGACGAAAATGTGATATTTTGTTAATGCCTAGAAATTTAAAAATGGCTTGTGATTCGTAAATAAAAGTTTGCATTTTTGTTGTCCCGTGTACAAATGACTTTAATTATTTCTCTGACACTAAGCGTTATTATGCACATTAAATTTATATAGCAGATTTTGTAGACCAAGTACGGAATACTTTTTAAAAACAAATTTTCGCTTTGAGTTTGGTCTAAAATATCTGCGATATAAAATTAATGTAGTGCACATTTATAAGGCAGTAAAAAGGTCAAAAAACAAAAATATCTATATTTACATAGAGAACTATTCTTTTCTCAAGAGAGTCAGTTTTTTAACATTTATTCATTGTTTTATTAAGTATCGGTGTTAACAAAACAACAAATTACTAAAGAACATTGTTTATTCCATAAACAGTAGAAATTAATAAGGATGTTAGAAAACATACAAAAATAGAGGTATAAATAACAAATAATGTGCATCAGCTAATATATTTGAATGGAGCGCATTACAAAATCTTTCAGCGACTTTTCTTTTCAATTTCGTATCAATCATAATATCCAACCATAGAGCACTATAATTGAAAACAAATTTTCCCACTACGCATGAAGTATTGCTAATGATACATTACCTTTTTTCAGTGGGTGGTTCGCCAGTAGCCTATTTCCCACAACTTCGATTATCATTTTAAATTATTTTTTGTGCTATTATGTATTTTATAAAAAAAATGGATCAGAACTTACCTTTCGGCTTTGTATCTCGTATAGGGAAATTACCTATAATCAACACAAAAAATTTGAACTATTGTTTTTACTCTTACAATAATAACACTGAATTTAAATTTCCAGTAAAAAATATTTTTTAACTTTAAAATCACGCTAAATATTATTTCATAGAGAAAAAGCATAAATAATAATGATAATATATATACATATATTATTAGGGAACCAGATTTCAATTTTTTGGGGCCTTGGTTTGGTGTAAGACCCTATCATATAAGACCTAATCAAGACCTAAAAAACTATAGCCCTTCATAATATCATTGTCCTACGTAAATATCACGACCCCATTATTAGGGAACCAGATTTCAATTTTTTGGGGCCTTGGTTTGTTGTAGGACCCTATCATATAAGACCTAATGAAGACAGAAAAAACTATCCTTAATGACCCTGCCTCCGCATGTCATTTGGCATGTCGATAGCCCTTCTTGTACCCCCATTCCATAATACCATACTCTTTACTCTTAATTACAATATCGTCAGCCACGTGATTTCCCTAATTGTTACTTTTAATTGTAATTTAACATAATCTGGCTCTATGGACCAATGATTACGACAATAGAGTGGACTGTATTAAATTGTAAAAAATTGTTTTGTTGTTTTTGTTTTATAATACATTTATTTAACTAATGAACAAGTAATAATATATTAATAAAAAAAAGATGCTTACAGTTTCAGTTCAAGAGTTCATCTCTTAAAAAACAAAATATGATATTGACGTTTTACAATGTCAATAATACCGCGTCACAAACACAGAGTATGAATATAGAAGCGTCAGTGAATTAGGCGTATTGTTATGCGCAAAAACTGCGTAAAAGAAAACAGCAATAAGATCCCGCATCTGTGGTTAATATCTAATTTAAAGAAAACACTAGCTTTGTTAAAAATTTTAGAAGTAACTTAATATTTAATAAAAACGTAAATTTAAGAGCACGAGTCTTCTTCTTGAACCATTTTTAAGCACTCATCTGCAAATTCCACAAAAATTGGTTCCTGCATCGCTTTCTGCATAACAGTTTCTACATGATCATCATCAGACTTATCAATCACTTGGAGCAAGGTTTGTAAATGTGGATTTGTTAGTAATGTTTTTAATTCTTTACTGTTGCCTACAATATAACATGAAATATTAGCACAGTGAAATTGATTTAATATTTTTTTATAGTTACCTAGTTTTTGCAGTTGTTCAATTGGTACTTCGTCATCTGTAAGTGTTCGTTTTACCGGAGTTCTTTGTGTCTCAGTATTTTCTGTGAGGTTGGATTCATTAGTTCTCAAAACGTCGCATTTGGTTTCCCGGTGTTTCTTACAACAAACCGAGGAACAACTAAAAAATAAGCACATAAATAGTCGAAAACATAATACAAATTACACGAAACTTACTAGAATACTAGACATGTAGGGCATTTATAAACACCTTGCTTAGAACAGCTGATGCAGACTTTATTCATATCTGTGCAATTCTTATTCTCAATACTGAAAATACTCCCAATAATTAATAAAAGTATAGCAGTATCAGAGAAAAGACCAAGTTATAAAATGAAATAACCTAACCTAACCAATAATAACAAAATAAAAATGTTCAAGTCTTCTTCTTTTCTCTCTCAATTTTTTGGCCTTCACCAAAAGGTACTAAACCATAATATCTCACTCTTCTTTCTCTCTCCTTTACCATTGGCTTTAAAAAGGATAGTCTGTCAGCGCTATGTACCGGCAGGTGCTGGACTCTGGTGGCCAAACTACTGAAGTGCGATTTATGAATGAAAATCAAAATTCTCCTCTTTTACATATTTTGGTAGAGGGGAGCAGGGCCGGGTGAACGACCTCTTCAAACACTGAAAAGTTCCCCTCTGTTAGTTTATTTCACTCGAACTAGGGTTGCCAGACCAGAAAATTTGATGTAGTTGTTTCTCTACAACTAAAGTTGCCAGACCGTACAATTTTGAGGAAGGACAAACAAAAATATTCGTACATAAAATTTGTTTGAAAAAGTATTCCGTACTTGGTCTACAAAATCTGCTATAAAAAGTTGATGAGCATAATAACGGGGTTACTGTAAAAAATGGGTAGTGAAAAATAGTATTTATTAAAGTAGATGTCGATATAGGGACAGGGTGTTCATGAAATGACTACAACGCTTAACCACAAATTCCTCAACTAAAAATCCGCCGATCGAGCCAAATAGACACGTCATGTTGCTTCGATGTGCCTCTACAGGGCGCAAAAATTCTCAAATTAATATCGTTTTTCCTGAATAATTTCTAAACGCATTTATCGATTTAATTTTGGAATTAAGATTTACTACTATAATTGATGTGTTTTGACGAAAATGTGATATTTTGTTAATGCCTAGAAATTTAAAAATGGCTTGTGATTCGTAAATAAAAGTTTGCATTTTTTTTGTCCCGTGTACAAATGACTTTAATTATTTCTCTGACACTAAGCGTTATTATGCACATTAAATTTATATAGCAGATTTTGTAGACCAAGTACGGAATACTTTTTAAAAACAAATTTTCGCTTTGAGTTTTGTCTAAAATATCTGCGATATAAAATTAATGTAGTGCACATTTATAAGGCAGTAAAAAGGTCCAAAAACAAAAATATCTATATTTACATAGAGAGCTATTCTTTTCTCAAGAGGGTCAGTTTTTTAACATTTATTCATTGTTTTATTAAGTATCGGTGTTAACAAAACAACAAATTACTAAAGAACATTGTTTATTCCATAAACAGTAGAAATTAATAAGGATGTTAGAAAACATACAAAAATAGAGGTATAAATAACAAATAATGTGCATCAGCTAATATATTTTAATGGAGGGCATTACAAAATCTTTCAGCGACTTTTCTGTTCAATTTCGTATCATTCATAATATCCAACCATAGAGCACTATAATTGAAAACAAATTTTCCCACCACTCATGAAGTATTGCTAATGGTGCATTACCTTTTTTCAGTGGGTGGTTCGCCAGTAGCCTATTTCCCACAACTTCGATTATTATTTTAAATTATTTTTTGTGCTATTAAGTATTTTATAAAAAAAATGGATCAGAACTTACCTTTCGGCTTTGTATCTCGTATAGGGAAATTACCTATAATCAACACAAAAAATTTGAACTATTGTTTTTACTCTTACAATAATAACACTGAATTTAAATTTCCACTAAAAAATATTTTTTAACTTTAAAATTTAAAATCACGCTAAATATTATTTCATAGAGAAAAAGCATAAATAATAATGATAATATATATACATATACTGTTTGAGTTCGTAGGTTTTAGGACAGGTTTAAAGTAAACACTCAATTAAAAAAGAGCGACGTTTCGCAGCTTTATTTGCCGCTTTTTCAAGCTCTGTAAAAGATACAAAAAAGCAACATGACAATTGAGTTTAAACCATTGACTAACATTAAACAAATAACTAATTTCAAATTAACATCAATTCAAAAATTATAAACAAACAAACAAACAAAAAACATAATAAAATCTAAAACCTTCACTATACCTCTTCTGTTACAAGTGTGTGATAATTACGATATTATTGGAGATCTTTGGTAAGAACATAATGGCAATAGAATTATTATTAAATTTGGTTGTCTCGTGTTCCACCAACTCGTCAAAATTTAAAACTGTTAAAATAAAATTTACATTGTATTCTATTTATCTTGGGAGGTATAGCGTTTTTATTTTTTACAAAAAACATAGTTCATTTCTGCGCTTAAGGGTTTTTTTCCTTTACTTTTCCTTTTTTATCATTTTTTATTTTTATACAAACAAACAGAAATTAACCTATTTTAATTGACATGAAATGCGTATACAGGTCGTCTCTCGAACATAAAATACTTCTAATAAATGCTATTCTAATTGTTATTGTGTCTGTGAACTTTTTAAACAATATTAACTAATGAGAGAACATAGGAGAAGTCTATTTGGTGAGGGAGTTTTTTTGATATTTATTTATCAAGTTAATGTATACATTGCTCAAGCCCTGGGTATCTGTTCTTAAGTTAACGCAATCCGAAAGCTTAATATGAACCATTTCACTAATGTTCCTCTTTTTGTAATTCACCTCTCTATCCAATATTTTTACCTTGTCAAATAGAAAATTGTGACCATTCTCAAAATGGTGTATGGCAAGGGCAGTTTTTTCGGGTTTGCACTGGTTCTGGTTCTTACAGTCAGATTTATGCTGCTTCACTCTGCTCTCCAGACACTGTCGAGTCTGTCCCACATAGCATTTTCCGCATTCACAAGGAATGGTATATACTAAATTAGATTGTTTTGCATGAGGTGTTTTATCCTTTAACCGTGTATATATTGTGTTTAAGCTTTTTATATTGTAAAAAGCTAATTTTATATTTGTATCCTTAAAACAGTGTTCAATTTTGTGAGATAAACCCGCAACAAAAGGAAACTTGAAATATTTTTTATTGGTGTTATTTACCTTCGTGTTACATGGTGAATTGGTTCTTTTTTGGTGGTATAACTTAATGCTTTGGTTGATAAAGGAGGTGGGATAGTTATTTTGGTGTAGTATGTTCTTAATTTTTGTTAAGTTTTCAGAGTAATACCTCTCATGACTCAATTTATCTGCTCTGTACAGTACGGCATGTATAACGGCCAACTTTTGTTGCGTAGGATGGTTCGAGTAATAATTCAAAATTCTGCCCGAACTTGTAGGTTTGGTATACCAATTTGTCACGAGAAAATTCTCACTGTCTCTAGTCACTAGAATGTCAAGAAAAGGGATTGACCGATTAGACTCTATTTCTGTTGTAAATTGTAACTGTGTGTGATAACCATTGAAATATTCAACAATATTTTGAGAAAACTCTTTAGGAATGGCCAAAATGGTATCATCCACATATATTTTTAAAAAAGGTATTGTAAATGGCAGAGTTTTTTTGACGGTTTCAACAAGGTCGTTCATTACTATATTGGCCAAAACAGGGCTAGCTGGGTTGCCCATAGCACTACCATCTAATTGCATATATATCTGTCCATCATATAAAAAGTAACTAGAGTCAAAACAAAAATTTATGACATCTAAAAGGATTTGTTTTGGTAAATCAACATAAGCAGAGATAAAAGCCCATTTTCTTCTTATAATATCCATCACCAACTGCTTAGGTATATTAGTAAACAGTGACTTAACGTCCAATGAAACAAGCACATAATTCTCCGGCAAGCAAACATCCTTAATCGAATCGACAAAATCAAAGGAATTTCTAACATTATACTCAAAGGTAGTTGTAAAAGGTGACAACATCTCGTGTAGCAATGACGCTAAATTGTAACATGGGGAATTCAAGCAACTCACCACAGGTCTCAAACTAATCTCGGATTTATGTGTTTTGCGTAACCCGTATATTTTGGGTGGTACTGAATTATGTGTTTTTAAATATTTTTCACGGTTATCGCTAATTATGTGGTGTTCTCTAAGAGTGGTAATCAACTTATTTGCTTGGGTCTGGTATTTTTGTGTTGGGTCTCTTTTTATTAATTTGTATACATTTCCATCCGATAACATATTTTTCATGTATTCATCATAGTCAGTTCTATACATTAAAACAGTAGAGTTACCCTTGTCAGACCTAGACACTATAATCTCAGAATTCATTTTCAGAAACTGTTTCGTATTTGTATAATAAGTATTGATCATTTTATTTTTTTCATTAGATATTTCTGTTTTATTATAGAAGTTTGTAATTATATTGGTTGTCCGTGCACGCAGAATGTTAGCGTCCTCCTGGTTCAGAACAGAAGAGTCCGAAAAGCAAAACTCCAAATCTTTTATAATTGTAGGAACCGGTAGTTCAGATTTGGACATCGGCAGAGCAAAATTAGGCGCTAAACTCAAAATTGCTTTTACCTCAAATATAAAATTAGCTTTTTACAATATAAAAAGCTTAAACACAATATATACACGGTTAAAGGATAAAACACCTCATGCAAAACAATCTAATTTAGTATATACCATTCCTTGTGAATGCGGAAAATGCTATGTGGGACAGACTCGACAGTGTCTGGAGAGCAGAGTGAAGCAGCATAAATCTGACTGTAAGAACCAGAACCAGTGCAAACCCGAAAAAACTGCCCTTGCCATACACCATTTTGAGAATGGTCACAATTTTCTATTTGACAAGGTAAAAATATTGGATAGAGAGGTGAATTACAAAAAAAGAGGAACATTAGTGAAATGGTTCATATTAAGCTTTCGGATTGCGTTAACTTAAGAACAGATACCCAGGGCTTGAGCAATGTATACATTAACTTGATAAATAAATATCAAAAAAACTCCCTCACCAAATAGACTTCTCCTATGTTCTCTCATTAGTTAATATTGTTTAAAAAGTTCACAGACACAATAACAATTAGAATAGCATTTATTAGAAGTATTTTATGTTCGAGAGACGACCTGTATACGCATTTCATGTCAATTAAAATAGGTTAATTTCTGTTTGTTTGTATAAAAATAAAAAATGATAAAAAAGGAAAAGTAAAGGAAAAAAACCCTTAAGCGCAGAAATGAACTATGTTTTTTGTAAAAAATAAAAACGCTATACCTCCCAAGATAAATAGAATACAATGTAAATTTTATTTTAACAGTTTTAAATTTTGACGAGTTGGTGGAACACGAGACAACCAAATTTAATAATAATTCTATTGCCATTATGTTCTTACCAAAGATCTCCAATAATATCGTAATTATCACACACTTGTAACAGAAGAGGTATAGTGAAGGTTTTAGATTTTATTATGTTTTTTGTTTGTTTGTTTGTTTATAATTTTTGAATTGATGTTAATTTGAAATTAGTTATTTGTTTAATGTTAGTCAATGGTTTAAACTCAATTGTCATGTTGCTTTTTTGTATCTTTTACAGAGCTTGAAAAAGCGGCAAATAAAGCTGCGAAACGTCGCTCTTTTTTAATTGAGTGTTTACTTTAAACCTGTCCTAAAACCTACGAACTCAAACAGTATTCATAAACTCAAGGACACTAAACAAACAATGAATATATACATATATTATTAGGGAACGAGATTACAATTTTTTGGGGCCTTGGTTTGGTGTAAGACCCTATCATATAAGACCTAATCAAGACCTAAAAAACTATCTTTAATGACCCTGCCTCCGCATGTCGTTTGGCATGTAGATAGCCCTTCATAATATCATTGTCCTGCGTAAATATCACGACCCCATTATTAGGGAACCAGATTTCAATTTTTTGGGGCCTTGGTTTGTTGTAGGACCCTATCATATAAGACCTAATGAAGACAGAAAAAACTATCCTTAATGACCCTGCCTCCGCATGTCATTTGGCATGTCGATAGCCCTTCTTGTACCCCCATTCCATAATACCATACTCTTTACTCTTAATTACAATATCGTCAGCCACGTGATTTCTCTAATTGTTACTTTTAATTGTAATTTAACATAATCTGGCTCTATGGACCAATGATTACGACGATAGAGTGGACTGTATTAAATTATAAAAAATTGTTTTGTTGTTTTTGTTTTATAATACATTTATTTAACTAATGAACAAGTAATAATATATTAACACAAAAAAGATGTTTACAGTTTCAGTTCAAGAGTTCATCTCTTAAAAAACAAAATATGATATTGACGTTTTACAATGTCAATAATACCGCGTCACAAACACAGAGTATGAATATAGAAGCGCCAGTGAATTAGGCGTATTGTTATGCGCAAAAACTGCGTAAAAGAAAACAGCAATAAGATCCCGCATCTGTGGTTAATATCTAATTTAAAGAAAACACTAGCTTTGTTAAAAATTTTAGAAGTAACTTAATATTTAATAAAAACGTAAATTTAAGAGCACGAGTCTTCTTCTTGAACCATTTTTAAGCACTCATCTGCAAATTCCACAAAAATTGGTTCCTGCATCGCTTTCTGCATAACAGTTTCTACATGATCATCATCAGACTTATCAATCACTTGGAGCAAGGTTTGTAAATGTGGATTTGTTAGTAATGTTTTTAATTCTTTACTGTTGCCTACAATATAACATGAAATATTAGCACAGTGAAATTGATTTAATATTTTTTATAGTTACCTAGTTTTTGCAGTTGTTCAATTGGTACTTCGTCATCTGTAAGTGTTCGTTTTACCGGAGTTCTTTGTGTCTCAGTATTTTCTGTGAGGTTGGATTCATTAGTTCTCAAAACGTCGCATTTGGTTTCCCGGTGTTTCTTACAACAAACCGAGGAACAACTAAAAAATAAGCACATAAATAGTCGAAAACATAATACAAATTACACGAAACTTACTAGAAGACTAGACATGTAGGGCATTTATAAACACCTTGCTTAGAACAGCTGATGCAGACTTTATTCATATCTGTGCAATTCTTATTCTCAATACTGAAAATACTCCCAATAATTAATAAAAGTAGAGCAGTATCAGAGAAAAGACCAAGTTATAAAATGAAATAACCTAACCAATAATAACAAAATAAAAATGTTCAAGTCTTCCTCTTTTCTCTCTCCATTTTTTGGCCTTCACCAAAAGGTACTAAACCATAATACCTCACTCTTCTTTCTCTCTCCTTTACCATTGGCTTTAAAAAGGATAGTCTTTCAGCGCTATGTACCGGCAGGTGCTGGACTCTGGTGGCCAAACTACTGAAGTACGATTAAGAATGAAAATCTAAAATCTCCTCTTTTACATATTCTGGTAGAGGGGAGCAGGCGCGGGTGAACGACCTCTTCAAACACTGAAAAATTCCCCTCTGTTAATTTATTTCACTCGAACTAGAGTTGCCAGACCAGAAAATTTAATGTCGTTGTTTCTCTACAACTAAGGTTGCCAGACCGTACAATTTTGAGGAAGGACAAACAAAAATATTCGTACATAAAATTTGTTTGAAAAAGTATTCCGTACTTGGTCTACAAAATCTGCTATAAAAAGTTGATGAGCATAATAACGGGGTTACTGTAAAAAATGGGTAGTGAAAAATAATATTTCTTAAAGTAGATGTCGATATAGGGACAGGGTGTTCATGAAATGACTACAACGCTTAACCACAAATTCCTCAACTAAAAATCCGCCGATCGAGCCAAATAGATATGTCATGTTGCTTCGATGTGCCTCTACAGGGCGCTAAAATTCTCAAATTAATATCGTTTTTCCTGAATAATTTCTAAACGCATTTATCGATTTAATTTTGGAATTAAGATTTACTACTATAATTGATGTGTTTTGACGAAAATGTGATATTTTGTTAATGCCTAGAAATTTAAAAATGGCTTGTGATTCGTAAATAAAAGTTTGCATTTTTGTTGTCCCGTGTACAAATGACTTTAATTATTTCTCTGACACTAAGCGTTATTATGCACATTAAATTTATATAGCAGATTTTGTAGACCAAGTACGGAATACTTTTTAAAAACAAATTTTCGCTTTGAGTTTGGTCTAAAATATCTGCGATATAAAATTAATGTAGTGCACATTTATAAGGCAGTAAAAAGGTCAAAAAACAAAAATATCTATATTTACATAGAGAACTATTCTTTTCTCAAGAGAGTCAGTTTTTTAACATTTATTCATTGTTTTATTAAGTATCGGTGTTAACAAAACAACAAATTACTAAAGAACATTGTTTATTCCATAAACAGTAGAAATTAATAAGGATGTTAGAAAACATACAAAAATAGAGGTATAAATAACAAATAATGTGCATCAGCTAATATATTTTAATGGAGCGCATTACAAAATCTTTCAGCGACTTTTCTTTTCAATTTCGTATCATTCATAATATCCAACCATAGAGCACTATAATTGAAAACAAATTTTCCCACCACTCATGAAGTATTGCTAATGGTGCATTACCTTTTTTCAGTGGGTGGTTCGCCAGTAGCCTATTTCCCACAACTTCGATTATTATTTTAAATTATTTTTTGTGCTATTAAGTATTTTATAAAAAAAATGGATCAGAACTTACCTTTCGGCTTTGTATCTCGTATAGGGAAATTACCTATAATCAACACAAAAAATTTGAACTATTGTTTTTACTCTTACAATAATAACACTGAATTTAAATTTCTACTAAAAAATATTTTTTAACTTTAAAATTTAAAATCACGCTAAATATTATTTCATAGAGAAAAAGCATAAATAATAATGATAATATATATATACATATATTATTAGGGAACCAGATTTCAATTTTTTGGGGCCTTGGTTTGGTGTAAGACCCTATCATATAAGACCTAATCAAGACCTAAAAAACTATAGCCCTTCATAATATCATTGTCCTGCGTAAATATCACGACCCCATTATTAGGGAACCAGATTTCAATTTTTTGGGGCCTTGGTTTGTTGTAGGACCCTATCATATAAGACCTAATGAAGACAGAAAAAACTATCCTTAATGACCCTGCCTCCGCATGTCATTTGGCATGTCGATAGCCCTTCTTGTACCCCCATTCCATAATACCATACTCTTTACTCTTAATTACAATATCGTCAGCCACGTGATTTCTCTAATTGTTACTTTTAATTGTAATTTAACATAATCTGGCTCTATGGACCAATGATTACGACGATAGAGTGGACTGTATTTAATTATAAAAAATTGTTTTGTTGTTTTTGTTTTATAATACATTTATTTAACTAATGAACAAGTAATAATATATTAACACAAAAAAGATGTTTACAGTTTCAGTTCAAGAGTTCATCTCTTAAAAAACAAAATATGTTATTGACGTTTTACATTGTCAATAATCCCGCGTCACAAACACAGAGTATGAATATAGAAGCGTCAGTGAATTAGGCGTATTGTTATGCGCAAAAACTGCGTAAAAGAAAACAGCAATAAGATCCCGCATCTGTGGTTAATATCTAATTTAAAGAAAACACTAGCTTTGTTAAAAATTTTAGAAGTAACTTAATATTTAATAAAAACGTAAATTTAAGAGCACGAGTCTTCTTCTTGAACCATTTTTAAGCACTCATCTGCAAATTCCACAAAAATTGGTTCCTGCATCGCTTTCTGCATAACAGTTTCTACATGATCATCATCAGACTTATCAATCACTTGGAGCAAGGTTTGTAAATGTGGATTTGTTAGTAATGTTTTTAATTCTTTACTGTTGCCTACAATATAACATGAAATATTAGCACAGTGAAATTGATTTAATATTTTTTATAGTTACCTAGTTTTTGCAGTTGTTCAATTGGTACTTCGTCATCTGTAAGTGTTCGTTTTACCGGAGTTCTTTGTGTCTCAGTATTTTCTGTGAGGTTGGATTCATTAGTTCTCAAAACGTCGCATTTGGTTTCCCGGTGTTTCTTACAACAAACAAATAAAATTAATGTAGTGCACATTTATAAGGCAGTAAAAAGGTCAAAAAACAAAAATATCTATATTTACATAGAGAGCTATTCTTTTCTCAAGTGGGTCAGTTTTTTAACATTTATTCATTGTTTTATTAAATATCGGTGTTAACAAAACAACAAATTACTAAAGAACATTGTTTATTCCATAAACAGTAGAAATTAATAAGGATATTAGAAAACATACAAAAATAGAGGTATAAATAACAAATAATGTGCATCAGCTAATATATTTTAATGGAGCGCATTACAAAATCTTTCAGCGACTTTTCTTTTCAATTTCGTATCATTCATAATATCCAACCATAGAGCACTATAATTGAAAACAAATTTTCCCACCACTCATGAAGTATTGCTAATGGTGCATTACCTTTTTTCAGTGGGTGGTTCGCCAGTAGCCTATTTCCAACAACTTCGATTATCATTTTAAATTATTTTTTGTGCATTAAGTATTTTATAAAAAAAATGGATCAGAACTTACCTTTCGGCTTTGTATCTCGTATAGGGAAATTACCTATAATCAACACAAAAAATTTGAACTATTGTTTTTACTCTTACAATAATAACACTGAATTTAAATTTCCACTAAAAAATATTTTTTAACTTTAAAATTTAAAATCACGCTAAATATTATTTCATAGAGAAAAAGCATAAATAATAATGATAATATATATACATATATTATTAGGGAACCTGATTTCAATTTTTTGGGGCCTTGGTTTGGTGTAAGACCCTATCATATAATACCTAAAAAATGACTTTAATTATTTCTCTGACACTAAGCGTTATTATGCACATTATTTTTTTTTTTTAGGTCAAGGCAGAGAAATCATCATGACAACTAGGCAGTTCCTTACCACTTCCCTAGGTAGTGTGGGAACTCTGCCTTATCTTTGTAGTATGGCTCTGGGAGGCCCTTTTCAATGTCCTCGCTTGATTGTCGTTTGTTGCTGTTGTCTTCTGATGTTGATTGTCGTCTGTTGCTGTTGTCCTCTGTTGGTGGTGCCTAGAAAACACTCTGAAACATACCTTTAGATGAGTATGCCTGACCTGAAAGAAACAATATTAATTGGTGTCCTAATCCTGTGGATTTCTTCGTCAGAGTTGACGCCTCTCCGGTACAGCCTGGCACCGTCTTCTACGTTGTAGTTGACTGCTTCGCGAATCAGTGGGTTTCCATGGGTCTCTGCCATTGCAAAGACCTTCTGGGCTCTCAACCTCATGACGTCCCTGAGGGCGTCGAGTTTGAGGTCCCTTCGGATCTGTGCGTTTGACACAAACCAGGGCGCACCCACTGCCATCCTTCTTGCTTTGTTCTCCGTGGCCTCCAATCGTTTCAGGTACGATGGTGCCGCGTACCCCATGCTGAACTGGCATAGGTCAAGGCAGGTCGCACGACTGCCTTAACCATTTGGAGCTTGACCTACAAGGGCATCTTGCTCCTTCTGCATATCATCGGGTAGAGCTTCGAAATGATGCCTTTGGCATTCGCGATGCTCTTCTCGATGAGCGGTCTCCATGACAGGGATCTGTTCAAAGTTACCCCCAGGTACTTTGGAGTGTCCTGCCATTGTATGTCAGTACCCTCGATGTTGACGAAATCGTCGGGGCGCACTTGTCTTCTTCTGATGAGGAGAGCGGTGCTCTTCTCGGCATTAATCTTGGTCTTCCACCTGGTGCACCATTCGGTGAAGTTGTCCGCTGCTCGCTGCAGGTATCTTGTCACCAATTCCGCACTGCGACTGCGGGCAATCAGGGCGGTGTCGTCTGCGTAGAGTGCCAAGGTGTTCTGGTCTGTCCTTGGGATGTCGCTGGTAAAGATGGAGAAAAGATGGGGGGATAGTACAGACCCCTGCGGCACGCCGGCCTCCAGGGTCCGTGATTCCGAGACCTCCTTCCCTGTCCTGACGCGAATCTGCCTGTCCTGTAGATATGAGTCTGCTAGCTTGATCATCGCTGGTGGGTATCCTAATGTGTGCATCTAATAGATGAGTCCTTCCTGCCAGACCCTGTCGAAGGCTCTGGCCACATCCGGAAATACGATTCTCGTGACCTGGCGCCAGTTAAGTCCTTGTGCTGCATGCTCAACGAGTCTTAGCAGTTGCAACTCCGTGTTGTGATTGGCTCTGAACCCAAACTGCTCGTCGGGGATTACTTCCAGTTCATCCGAGAACTCGCGAAGTCGCCAGAGGATAATTCGTTCTGCTATCTTGGACAGGGCGTTCAGTAAACTGATGGGCCTGTAGTTCTGAGGGAACTTCAGGTCCTTGCCCTGCTTAGGTAGCATTACTACTATAGCCTCTTTCCACTTCGCAGGGAAGTGTCCCAGTCGTAAGATGCCGTTGATGATGGTCGCAATTCCTGCAATGCCCTTCCTCGGCAACAGTTTTAGCGCCTTGTTGCTAATTCCGTCAGGGCCTGGTGCCTTCTTTATCTTCAGGTGATGGATTATGCTCCGTATTTCTTCTGTGGTTGCTGGTCTTAGTGGCTCTCCTTCCATGTCCCGCCGCCTGACCTGTCTAACAAACCTGTGGGCCTCGTCCTCTAGCTCCTCGTCGTCGTTAGGATGTATATTCTCCCTACACTCCCTTTCAAGGCAGTCAGCAAATGCCTCAGCCTTTTCATGGTTCGTGTAGACGATCCTGCCTCTTTCCCCAT
The DNA here is from genome assembly GCA_911728435.2 of Apoderus coryli. Taxonomy (NCBI): domain Eukaryota; kingdom Metazoa; phylum Arthropoda; class Insecta; order Coleoptera; family Attelabidae; genus Apoderus; species Apoderus coryli. The sequence continues at coordinate 28,750,119 of OU452198.1, read as the reverse complement.
GAATGGGGGGTACCTGAGGATTCGTGGCCCGCAGGGCTTTCATCATTTTCCATGCGCTACCGTCCTTAGTGCTTAGCTCTTCTAGCTTCCTTTGCCATTGGTTCCCACGATGTTCCCGTAATCTCAGCTTCACTTCCGCGTTGAGTATGTTGAGATTTGCTCTGTCTTCAGGGGCTAAGGTCATCCTGTATCTTCTCCGGGCTCGATTCTTCTCCTGAATCTTCGCTCTGATTGCAGCAGGGATGTCTTTCGCGAATTGCAGAAAGTCCCTTTTCCTCCTTTTGGCGGAGGCGCAGTCTCGCAGGGCTCCTTGAATGCTGCGTTCAAGTTGCAAAACCGCGCTGTCCAGCTCCTCTGGCATTGTGATCCTCGGAACGTTGCCATATGTCCTGCAAAATTGTTCCGGAAACCTCTTCCAGTTGGTCCTGTGTTCCATGTAGGTGTCTTAGTCCAGTGTTCCGTCTCCGAGTTGCAGTAACACCGGGCTATAGTCAGAGGATCCTTCATTTAGCGTTATTATTTCGTACGGTGCAGTGATATTCTTGAGCACTGCGACGTCCAGGACGTCAAGGCGTGAGCCACAACTGTCGATGTGCGTCGGAGTGACCGGCCCTATCACTACAGCGTCCCTTTGTTCGGTCCAGGAACTGAGATTCCTGCCGGCTGGGTTGAATATCCTGCTGTTCCACTCCGGTGACTTGCAATTCAGATCCCCCAACACCACCGTGGATGCCCTGCCTCCGATTAGTGTTTCCACGTCCTCTTCAAGCAGGGGATTACTAGGTGATCTGTAGGCGGATATGCATCTAACAAGTCCGCGAGTTGTCTGCACTGCAATAGCTGTAGACTCGATGCTCTGCATATCCAGGTTCGGTAGCGCATGATGCTGTATGTTCCTTTTGATGGCTGCATATAAAATACATCTTAAAAGGAGAAAAAATCCATTCAAACTTTTGCAAAAAAAGAAACAGGGTTCAAAAAATTATTTAAATACAGTTTGCTAACGAAAAGTTTTCCAAAATTTTATTAAGGACCAATTTACTAATTTTCTCATAGACCAAAAACAATAGAATCATTAAAGCTACAGACGCCACCACTTTTAATCAAACATTAAGGTTATCATACAACAATTAATTTTCATAGATAATAAATAATAAATACACTAAAATCATGGACACTACAAATAACATATAAGTTCACTCAATACCACAACAGACTCCATCCCTCACCACACATCAATTTGTCTCGATTACTCCACTCAACACAAAAAATATATTATAACCGTTCATCAATACTATAATAAAAATGAGTAACTCTTAGAGGTTATGAAATTGAAATTCATTCACTAAATAAATTACACATAAAACAACCCCTCATCCACTCACCTCACTTAACTTACTCACCTCACCCCAACACCGAATGTGTAGCTTTGACTGAGACCTTTATACTTAAGTAACTGCCTTCATACTCGCCACTCGACATTTTGTCCAATTTCATTTGTAAATCTTCAAACAGCCATAGGTACTGTTGTTGTGGGCTCTTACCAGATCGTTATACTTTTATTCAATTGAATTTAAAATGAGAAATAGAAGAAAACACAAAACAAAAATAATTGACAAATTTTCCAATATTTAACTAGAATTTATTTATTTAACCAACTTAATTTAATTCCAACAAAATGGTAAGATTCCTACACGTATAATAATATAATACAATGTATCCTAAATAAGTAATTGTTTTACAGATGTGTATAGACGTTTAAATCAATGTAAAACTCTCTTAACATTTGTATGAAGTACGACCCTCACATCTGACAATACTGTATAAGGTTCCTTAAGCCACTGATGATGGACGTGTAGTCCGAAACATGTCTGGCAGATAAAACAAGGTTTTAACGTATATATATAGATCATTTTGTGGAGTAGACGTCGTTTTGTTCAAATTATACTATTCACTCCTCGATAGATGGATTACGTCAGAAAAAAAATAAAAGCTATAAATAACTAGTTGCAGCTATGTTTAGGAAATATGTTTTAAGTTTTTAACCCCTTTTTACACTCTTTATAACCAAGTTATTCATGCTACATTTTGTAGGTTATCTTATATCAAAACTATGCTAATTTTTCTGGTATGTTAAAGAATTTTTTTTTTTGCGCCTTTTGACACTATTTTTCGTCTGTGTGAACCAATTCTTCTAAGTGACATTATTTAGGATAAATTCTATCACAACTATGAAAAATTATTCCATATTGCGAATAAGTTTATATAGGAAACATTTTTTATTTGAAGGAATGGTCCATATTCAAGTGGAGTAGATTGTTAACTGTACGACTTTCATTTCCCACAGTTACTATGTTTTAATTTTGACACCTTTTCCACTATTTACGAATGCCTATGTAAGCAAATTTTTTGTGATACATTTCATAGATTTATATTATATCAAAGTTATAAATAACTAGTCAATATTTCTTCTATGTTTAGGAAAAATGTTTTTAATTTTTTAACCCCCTTGTGATCTAATTATTTAATGGTTGATGTGTTTGTTTGGCAAGCCCTACTATTATTTACACCCGGCTCCCGGAATTTTGTTTGTGCAACACAAGTTTTTAATAAAAAATATTTATTTATTTATTTAAACTGGTTTTACAAAACTAAATATAAACTTAAAAGCAAAGATACAATATTTGTTACTCAAATCTATTACTGACTTGTCGTCTTGTGAGAACAAGAAGTACACTCAGTTAAGGTATAATCTATTCTGCCCGCCTCTTCGAGGGAAGCATATTTATATTAGTTTTAAAAGTCTAATTAATCTATCACTATGTTTATTCTAATATTACTTATCTCTAATGGACTCGTGGGAACTTATTTATATTTACATTATACAAACATTCTGAGTAAGAAAGTTAGGTGTCGAATGATATATTATCGGTGTAAACAGTGCTTTATCTGTTCTTGGTCACATAATTCCTCCCTCCTTAAGATGAAAGACACAGAGGTGGATTTTCAAAATTCAACTCTTGGTTTTCATTATGTTTAATTTTCCTATTTATTGTAATGGATATCTTTTTGTATTTCTTTAACATATATATAATGATTATAAAAATAATTACTATGATCAAAGTAATTATAATTAATACAAATGTACTCTTATCATCCTTTACGACTTCAGCGTGCAGAGGATGTATTTGTAATTCTTTTATATTTTTCCTAATGTTAGTTAATTCTTTTAATTTAATATTATTTATGTCAAATGGTTTTTCATTTCTTAACTCATTTGTTTTAATATTTAAGTTAGGTAATGAGAATACACTATTAGTATATTTAATTTTCTTATTTTCTAGGTTATTATTGTACAGTTTACTGGTATTTTAATCACTGAGGGATTTTTAATCGTGAAAAATCCCGTGTTTTCACATTTTAGTTCAATTGTCACTGATGTTAAAGGCACAATCACTATATGGTAATCGTCTATAGGTTCAATAATGTCCTGTGAAATTTTAACACTTGTAGCTAAGCACGTGGAATTTGTTCCCGTGAATGCTGGAGGTAAGCAGTCTTCGTCAGCTTTTGGTTGGTATGATGTAGGTAGATGATAGATGCAAATGTTCTCGATTCGTGGACATTCGTTTTCCATATATTTATGATCTTCAGAGTTTATTAATAGGAAAGGGTTTTTGGGAATGATTACAGAATTGTTTATGGGTATTGGATAGAGGTGATACATTTTATAAGATGTACTTGTCAGAATTGGTATAAGAATTACAAAATAAATTATATTGTTTTCTAAGTAAGTTTGTATTCCTAAATAGTTATAATAAGATTGTTTTTCTGTAAAACTAGGTAATATGTTCTTTTTATTATATAATCTTTCTAATTTGTCTTTTAATTCAAGTATTTCAGATATGCTTACTATATTTTGGCTAACAATATTTAGGTTTGCAAAAGCTATACCGTTTTCGATTTCATCAAGTATTGTGATTAAATATTGACAATTTTTGATTATTAGTTCTAAAGAATTTTGTAAATATAGATATTCATTAATTATTTCAATATTGTCTCCAATTTTTGTTAGTTGAGTTGATATTAAATCTTGATTCCTTTTTATATTATATAAAATTTGTGTGTATTTTTCTGAAAACTTTTCAACAATGGTTAGTTGATTTTTTAGATCATGGTGTATGGTTTTCTGGTTTTTCTCCAGAGTTAAGAGAGCATTTTCATAATGTTTACCGTCTTCGTAATCTAGCGTGCCAAAAAGCCATTTGTGGGTTTTACCTACTATATTTAGAAGTCCGCGTTTTTGTCTTTTATTATAGTTGTTTGATTTCCTGTCAAGTGTATTTATTAGTGTAAAACAATGTTCTTTTTGCAATGTTATTATAGGGGATAAAAATGTCATGTCTCCACGTACTTTAACTGTCTTGATTTCATTAAGGCTATTATTTAGGTTATTAATGTGTTCTCGGATATTATTTAAGTTAAGAGTTTTGATTATGCTATGTTTGCTTAAAGTTATTCGTGCATTATTTAGGTAAATTGGTAAGATCGGATTTACAATAGGTGTGATCTCTAGCGTGTTGATTATTGGTAGAAGTGTGATGACGAGGATTAGTCGATGTCGAAGGTTGTTCATCTGTAAGAGATGAGTTTCTAGTAGTAATTCGTGGTGGTTTTAAACTATGAATATGATACGTCTTATTGTTATTTGTTTTAATCTTGTTATCACTTTTCTGGGTCTTTACAACTTGGGTTTTATATTTACAACCTGTTTTCTGCCTTTTATCGTTCTTTACATATACTTTGGAATGTATATTATATGTTGGAGTTTTATCGCGATTTTCATTTAGGGTAATGGTTTTTTCTTTTGCTTTTTCGTTATTTGTTATTACTAGGTCTCGTATAATTTTTATATTGTCGTTATGAGTTTTTAAATAATTATGTACAATATCTTTATGACTTATATCAAAGGGGTCTTTTCTTGGTCCAAAAATAATTTCAAAAGGAGTATGTTTGGTAGATGAATGAATGGTGTTATTATATCCTAAAATTGCTAATTTTAATAGGTGATTAATTGGGGTTTGCCTATTTTGTTGTCTTAGTACGCGAATTTGTTCTAACAATGAAGAATGTAATCGTTCTACGGGACTGTTAGAATTAGGGTTGTTGATTGTAACAAAATGTAGCGATATGTTATATTTTTGGCAAAAGTCAATAATTAAATTGTTTTTAAATTCTGTACCGTTATCCGTGGTTATTTTTTGAGGTAGTCCAAAATGTGAGATGTATGTGATTAAATTATCGAATATGTCTATTGAATTTAGGGTTGTCGGATAGGCTTGTGCGAATCTAGAGAAACTATCGATGATTATAAGAAATGCTTCGCTTTCAAGTTTTAGAGTGTCTATGTATAAATGTTCAAAAGGTTCTAATCCGATTGGTGTATTTGAAAATTGTATTTTATTAGGGTGTCTTTCATATTTAGCTGTTTGACATGGTTCGCAAGTGTTTATATATATTTGAACGTCAGAATGTAAGTTGGGCCAATAATAAGTTTTTTGGAGAGATTTTATAGTTGAGTCAATTCCTCTGTGACAAGTTTTAGTTTCATGGTGATATTGGATCTTCATCTTTTGCTCGCTTTCTGATGTTATATCTTCTAAGAATGTGTTACACTGTATAAGTTTATAACTATGGTTTTTGAAAGTTTTCTGAATAATATTTGTCATAGTTGAGATTACATCGTTATTTTTAAAATAAATGCCATAGGTTATTTTTGGTTTCAAGAAGGTTTTAACAAACTTGACTAGGTGGTTTTCAAAGTTATTGATGGGGATTGCAACATTAATCTCTGGTTTTGGAATATTTTTTGAATATTAGTATTAATGTTGAGTATTTTATCAGAATAACTTAAAATAATTTGGTTTCTAAATGTATTTATTGATTTTTCAGAGATTGGTATAGTAAAAATAGGGTTTTCATGAGACGAGTGAATCGTAGCGTTCTCACTAAGTTCTTTGTCAGGGGGTTTTAGAAGAATATTGGATATTATATTAATCTTGGGTTTATCATTTTTTAATTCTTCCTGAATTTTTCTTAAGGTTTCGTCTAGTTCTTCTAGGTCGGCTATATCGTTTTCGTCGCTATTTACTATCACTGATGTATTGTCATGGTCTTTTTTACTAGAGAGTGTGTGATTATGAATTTCTACTCGTGACAGAGCGTCTGCATTAGAATTTTGGGTGCCTTTTTTATATTGAATTTCATAGTCAAATTCTTCTAATCGAAGTCTCCATCTGACTAAACGAGAATTGGGTTCTTTTAAGTTAAATAGCCACTGTAAAGGTTTGTGATCTGTAATAATTAGAAATTTCCTTCCAAAGAGATAGGGCCTGAATTGTTTCGTTGCAAAAATTATTGCTAGAAGTTCCTTTTCGATGGTAGCGTAATTTTGTTCAGCTTTGTTAAGGGTGCGTGAGGCATAAGCTATTGGCAGGTCTTGTCCAATTGGTCCTTGGGATAAAATAGCTCCGACTGCTATATTAGAATCATCGGTTGTACCTACAAAAGGTTTTTCAAAATCTGGGAATTGTAAGATAGGGGGGTTTATCAGAATATTTTTGCATTTTTCAAAACATTCTATGAATTCTCTATTATGTACAACAGTTTGATCCTTTTTCAGGCATTTAGTTAATGGTTTAGTTATATGTGCGAAGTTTTGTATAAAACGTCTGTAGTAGCCGATAAGGCCTAAAAATGATTTAATTTCTTTTTGATTTTTTGGGATAGGGAATTTGTTTATAGCTTCGATTTTCTTTGGGTTTGGTTTAATGCCTTCTGGTGTAATAATGTGTCCTAAAAATTCTACATCTTTTCTCAAGAATTCTGATTTGTCTAGATGAATTTTCAAATTTGCGTTTCTCAAACATTTGAAAACTTGTAACAGATGTTCTTTATGTTCTTCTAACGATTTTGAAAATATAATTATATCGTCCATGTACACTAAGCGACATGTATTTAATAAGTCTTTCAAAATAAAATCCATAGTTTTTTGAAACGTTGCAGGTGCATTTTTTAGTCCAAAGGGCATTCGAACGAATTCGTAATGTCCGTTTTCCACGTTAAATGCTGTTTTTTCGATTGAGTCTGGGTGTATTTCAATTTGATGAAATCCTGATGCTAAATCAAGGGTAGAGAAATATATACATTTTCCTAATCTATCTAAAATGTCGGAAATATTTGGTAACGGATATCTATCATCAATTGTTTTTCGGTAGTCTATAACTATTCGCCATTTCTTTTTTCCAGATGCGTCCATTTTCTTTGGGACAATCCAAATAGGGGATGACCAAGGGGATGAAGATGGTCTAATTATGTTATCGGATAGCATTTTACTAATTTGTGTTTGAATTTCTTCTTTGTGAACATGTGGGTATCTATATGTTTTTGTATGTACTGGTACCTCATCTGTCGTTCTAATCACGTGTTTGATTTTATTTGTATAGCTGAGTGGTGTATTTTCAGTATGCAATAAATCATTATATTCATTAATTACTTGAGTAATAATTTTCTTTTCTTCTTTATTCATGTGTTCTGTTCTAATTAAGCTCATAGGTTTAGATATTACTTCATTATTTTGTGTTGATATTGGGGTAAATTGAAAATTATATGTTTCGTATTGTTCATGAGAGTATTTCATACTTTTAAAAGGTGAACTAAGAGTAACTATTTGTGTTTCGGATGTATTATTAAAGATTTCGAATTTAGCTTCAAAATTATTTGCTTTAGTGAGTGTTTCGGGAATATATAATTGGTCTACATACATTTCAGGGATTAAGATATCACCGTTTTCAATTGATACCGGGTAGTTTCTTAGTAAGGTTTCGAAAGGGGGTATTTCAATAGTAATGTTAGTTTCGTGAGGTTGCCTATAAAGTAGTGGTATTAAATTATGATTATTTCTTAAACAATTATTTGGTATATCTATAATATAACTCATATCGATTAAGGCTTGTAGTCCTAATATTCCGTCAAAGAAATCATGAAAATTAAATAAAAGAAGTTCAAGTTCGTAGTTACAATTAAATTCCTCGAAAATTGGGATTTTACATTTTTGTAGAATTTCTTTTGATCCTAATGAAGTTGTTACTAAAGAAGGGTTATGATAAATATGGTGTGGGAAATATTTTTCTGCAATATAGGGACGAATCATTGATGTTGAACAGCCTGTATCTATTAGTAGTTTTATGTTATATTTTGAAATCTTAATGTAAGGTAGGGCATTTGATGAGGATGAATTTATTTCTATTAAGGGGTTTTTGTTTAATTCTGAGGCCTGTATTGGAAAATTTTGTTCGTCTTCAACTTGGTAAGGGTTATTGTAAACTTCTTGTTGAAAATATTGACTAGTGTCGTTGTCGTTAGTAAATTCTTGTTGGGGAGAGTAATAATTTGGGCCGATAAAGTTTTCGCCGTGATTATGTTCAAATTGTTAATCTTCTAGGTTAAATAATTCTTCGGAGACAAAAGTTTTTTGTTGATTATTATTTTGGAAATAATTATGTTTAGGACGTTGAAATAGATTGTTTTGGGGAACATTTGGTCTAAATGACATTCTACTTTGAGTTGACATGGGTGTGGGTGAATAATTAGGTTTATTGGAATTTCTTGGGGAAAATACGTTTTATGTATTTTTATTTCCAAATACTTGTTGATTTGTAAATGTTTTCTGGGGTGGTAAATTTCGGGGTTGTGTATTTATTGGTTGACTTGGAAAACTTTGTTTTATTTGATTATATGGTTTTGGTAAAGTACTGAAGTTAGGATGAAAATTAGAATTGAAATTAGTGTTTTGCGTATGATATGGTGGTTTTTGACTAGGATTGTTATTAAATTTAGGTGGTGGATTTGAGAATTTATTAAACCGTGACAATCTTTGGTCTAAATGAATATTTCTTAATACGATAGAAGTTGCTTCTTCTAAATTTTGGGGTTTCTCTGTTCTCAAGATCATATGTAGTCTTTCGTTACAGTTACCTAATAAGTTTTCTAGAGCCGTTTGTTCAGATTGTTCAATGTAAAAGTTCTTTTGTTCCAGGGTTATGTTTGGGTCACTCCTTATTTTAATTTGTAATCTGGACTTTGTTTGATTTATGCGGTTTATAAAGTCAAGTGTTTCTTCATTTCTTCTGATAGTCATAATGTTAAAGTCGTGGGTTAATGTTAACCTGTCTAAATGATCACCAAATTTTAAGCGCAATATGTCTCGCATTTGGGGCCAAGATTCGACGTCTGGTCTACACATAATATAATTTGCAGCCTCGTTTTCTAATTTTGAAAATAAAATCATGAAGAAATATTTATTTACAGAGGGATCTTCGGTAGATCCGAATTGAGTATAAAAATCATCGCAAGCTTTAATAAAAAACTCTAAATTGTTAGGATTTCCATTAAATCTAGGAATTGTACTGGCATATTTTTCACCAGTTGAAAGTTTATTCAATATGGCTTGATTCTGCATATTGTTATTATTGATATTTTCTGGGGTTCTTAAATCGAAATCTGCTAAGGTTTGTTTTAAGGAATCAAGGTCTAAACCACTTATATCTAGACTCATAAAGACTATATATTATTAAAAAAATTTTTTTAAAATATGGTTTACTTACATAAAATCAGTATCATGCAAGTATTATTTTACATAAAATCAGTATTATGCAATTGTATATACTTAAAACTACGTATTTTACATAAAATCAGTATTATGCAAAAAGTTCTGACAAGTATCTGTATTCTTTAATCAGAAAAGGATACAGAGGATAATAGAGTTTTGAGAAAGGATAAACGCACTTACATTCAGAGCTTGTGGTCTCCTCCAAATAATGTACCGCTTCTTCGTTTTGAATTTTCGTATCTCGGATTAACTGTTGAAACAGACGATTCGCAAATACTCAGGGTTGCCAATCTTCCAAGATATCCTGTCCGCAGCGCCAATTTTGTTTGTGCAACACAAGTTTTTAATAAAAAATATTTATTTATTTATTTAAACTGGTTTTACAAAACTAAATATAAACTTAAAAGCAAAGATACAATATTTGTTACTCAAATCTATTACTGACTTGTCGTCTTGTGAGAACAAGAAGTACACTCAGTTAAGGTATAATCTATTCTGCCCGCCTCTTCGAGGGAAGCATATTTATATTAGTTTTAAAAGTCTAATTAATCTATCACTATGTTTATTCTAATATTACTTATCTCTAATGGACTCGTGGGAACTTATTTATATTTACATTATACAAACATTCTGAGTAAGAAAGTTAGGTGTCGAATGATATATTATCGGTGTAAACAGTGCTTTATCTGTTCTTGGTCACATAATTCCGGCTGTTAATCTTCACCTTTATTGGTCGTATTTGACGCGAATGGATTTTGTCGTATGTACACGCCCAGTTATTGTCGTATTGTATCTGTGTATTTTCCGTTCCACCACTATTATTGCCATCAATATACAATTCAAAAATTAAATATACCTGTATTTAGTAGGTATATTTAATTTTTGAATTGTATATTGATGGCAATCACGACCAGACCTGGGCAAATTACAGCACAATTGTACTTAAAATATTCAAGTACAAGTACATTCTAAATGTACTTAGAGTACCGAAAATCTAAGTACTTGATTCCGAAGTACTTATTGTTTTAAGTAGATATTATGTACTTACGAAAGATAAATTTTAAGTACATCATAAGTACATTTCAAGTACATTACTACATAAGGTCCGTAGAGTGTAGAGTTGTAGAGGCTAGAGAGAAAAAGTCAAAATATTGCAATGTAGCTATTGTATATTCTATGGCACTGAAATTATGTGGTTGTCGACAGCAGACTGCAAGTAAGTCTTTATGTAAAACTGCACCTGCTCCGGTAGTACTTTTTTCTACGAGAAATTGTCATATGCTCACTTGCGATCTTATTATTTTATCATCTTGTTCCAGTTGAATATTCATATTTGACGTTTTCTTTAGCTTTTTATTTTCGTTATATAATAACAAATAATAATAATAATAAAACGTGCTTTATTAGGTACAAAACCCCAATAATAAATAATCATTGTACGCACTCGTGTGACCCCTTTTTAAATGTTTTAGAAAATTTGTTGTTATAGAAACTGATCGTTTAATTGTCGTCTATTTGAGTTATTTTAAAAAACTTTCCATGTAAAATTATTGGCATATTTGAAAATTGCTCTCCAATGTCACTGCCTGTAGAACTTGTAGAAGCAACATTGTTATCTATGCGAAATTCCTTTATCTGTCTTTTCCTCTTAGGAGGAACGTATTCTGGATCCTCAGCAGTGGAGAAAAGGTCATGTTCCTCGCTAGCACAAGCACTTACATCAATCATATTTGTATTCTTAAAACGACAACAGAAATAGAATACAGCTTATACGGATATTCTTCAAATACATTTTAAGTACATTTCAAGTACATCAAAATAATTACAAGTACAGGCACTTAAGTACAGAAAACAAAATGTACTTATAAGTACATATACTTAAGTACACTGCTGTACTTAAGTACAATTTTAAATACATGTACTTAAGTACTGCCCAGGTCTGATCACCACACGCTAATAGCAGAGAACAACAGAGAATTTGATCTTGCTGGTGGGGGAAGAGATTGCGTATATTATTGCGCACTCAAAATCGCCATGTTTTCTTATACTCTCATTGTCGTCGGATATTTTATTTGTGCTTTGCCATTTCAAGTGATTTGTTTTCCAGTGCCGTAGTATTGTGTGTGTTATATAGTTATACTTATTGTGTGTTTTTGTTTTATAAACTTTTGACATTGATATTGTTTATTTTGAAATGCAAAAAAGCAGAGGCGGAATGATGTGTGCTGCGAAGAATTGCAGGAATAAATATTGTAACTGCAACTTATCATTCTTTAGTTTCCCGATGGATAGTAAAAGGTAAGATATTTATGTAGTATTTGAATTAGATGCATATAAAATTAGATTAAAATAATATCACATAGGTACATTAAATCAAATTACCAATTGTTATTTTGAAAAACAAATATTTCTAAACAAACTGTTTAAAATATTGAGCTTACTTGCCTAAAAAAATCACACAAATTTTTTAAAAAACATGAATAACTTCGCTTAATTTCGCAGCACAATGGCCCTTATCTTTTATAACTTGGTTCAGTCTATTTGCCCATAGAGTGCAATACATCTTAAGCATTCTAAAAAGAGAGCTTAAAAATCTTACTAGATGAGTGCAAAAATTCTATTAAATTCTGACAGTGTTTATTAAATTTGAATTACATATTTTAACTATTATAGATATTAACAGGTAGTAAATTCACGTCTCAGGTTTTATTTCCCATTTATTGGGGGTGATTTTAGCATGTTTTGTAGGTATATAATGGGAAATTCCCAACATATGTGGTTGCGTTGTTGTGGGAGTACAGTATCAAACAACATATGTCATTTATTTTTACACGCAGATTAAACCAAGATGTCTTGCAAAAATTTTTTCGGATCAATTCGACAGCAAAATGGTAACTGCGTAAACCCAACGGCTTTGCAGTTTCAACGCTCGTTTAAAAAACTTTTATGCGTGAGAAATCTTGCAGGTTCTATTACTTACAATTAACAATCGACGGTAATTGATTCACTAATAATTAGCCTAATAGTTATGATTCTATATTCAGTTGAATTAGGTTACATCCCTATTTGAAAATTCTGGAATTGGCTAGAGTATTAGGATAATGTGTCATTATCCATTTTTGGTTATGATTCATTACAACGAGTACAGTAAAGTTTCCCCTATTTTTTATTGCTTTCCTAATTCTTGGGATCTTCGTGGAAATTTTACGTAATCTAGTGGGGAGATTTTATCGTTCTATACGTTTGGTAGAGTAATCTTCTCATAAGTGGGTGCTGCCGGTGGTTAGGATTGCTTCGATTGGGCTACCATTCAAATATACCGCTTATTCTCTCTGAGTTTACCTCAAATATAAAGTTCAACATCTAATAACAATTTCAAACCCTAACAGCGCATACTATAAACTTTTGACTTCACTTTGACTTTGATGTTATTTCTATGTGGCAACTTATTATGTTGGAGAGCTACAGCCAATTTCATACGAATTTCTAGGCTAATAATATCGAATTGAGTGGTTAGTATCCACAATGGATTGAATTTATCCTGTTTATATAAAAGAAATTTGAGACATTTGCTCTGAACTTTTTCTATTATATATTAGGTAGAACTATACAATATTCCAATTTGAAACGTAGGTATAAGAATAAAACCCCAACTTTAAAGCATCAGACCTTTCAATGCATATACAAGTTCTTATTACAAAGCTTTTTTTTAAAGCTTTATCGAAGTTACAATGCATGTGAGATGAAAATAAAAAAAATTGTACCAAAAGTAACTGCCCAATCTATCATCTTTAGAATAGGCCACCCTGTATGTTTCCATACATTGAATTATGTAAAACTAGATTAGTAATTCCCAAAGAGCTATTTATGGAAACTTTCTAATATGCAAACACTGTTTTCCTATATTACTAAATCATCCATTGAGTTATATTTTGCATTTGTGTTCGAAAAGAAAACCACTTTGAAAAATACAACTTTCTTATATCCTTTTATAAATTCGCTTGCATGACGCCAAAACGATGAGTTGCACTACATACTTTTATAGAAGACTTTATTGTTCAGAACATCCACTTTATGAAATTGCCTTTTAAATTTTCAGTACGTGATAAGAATCTTTCAAAACAGCGATACTAATTACATATTGTATCGTATTTATTAATTATTTCCCTGGAAGGTACAAGTGTTTTAAATCACAATGGATAGTGACACCCTAGCGCATTAAAAATTAATTTATGGCTATTGGGCATAACTAAGTGCAACAGGAACAGCGGTGTTATAACAGCACTAGAGAAAATTATAAGGGGACTGAAAACTCACAGTAGCAATATAAGGAATGGTTTTAGAAATGTAATAAAATACTTATCAAATTACAGTGTCATCCTCAAACTATAATTTAAATTTATCGAGATTTCACAGGATATACGATCGCAATAAACAAGTAATTCTAAGTAAGTTAATGATTTTTTATAAATATAGATTCAGTTACTGTACACTGTGTCCTATTTTGTTTGAGACTGCAGAATATCTTCGCAACCCTAGCCACTTTTTTGAGAACTTTTAATGCCACAAAGAGAGTTAATCTAGCTTCTTTCATATCTACCATTAACCTGCCCCCACTGGATTTTAAACTTAATACTACCATATTGTCCATATCATAGAGTCTGAAAAGTAACTCATTTGTTTCACATAAAAGTACCTATTTACTCAGTTATAAAGTAAAGTTTTGAATACAGAAGTCAGAAATATTGTAAAATATCCATATCATAGTCGAATAAATAATATACTATTTATTAGACTATGCCTATAATATGTCTTTACAAAAATCGAAATTACTCAAATATAGTTCCAACTAGTATAGGGTTTTATGAAAACACAAAACACATAAGTAACCAAAAAAGAAAATATATGAACTGCTAATTTAAACTACCAATTGAACTTACCAGTTATCCTCTACTCAGATAAAATGTGTCAAGGTCACAGCATGTTCATGTTGGGCGAAATAACTTTAGCAAATAATTTAAAAGTAGTAGGATTCTTTATAACTCTATGCTGGCCTTGAATTTCAGTTTGATTCCTAAACTCAAAGTAATTTTGCCGTCATGTCCATGTCGTTTTATGGCAATACAATACAATGCAACAAACAATTACCTCAATAAACAAATGATTTTGTTTTTGTTGGTATTCTATTTCCAGGAAGAAATAAATCAAGTTTGAAGAATGCAGTAAAGAAAGTCGTCAATCAACAGCTACGAATAATGCGAAACAGTAGACTATTGCCTTATCTGTCACTGAATATCTTCATTGTACGGTGAGAAAAGTCCATCAACAACATGATCTCAATGTTGGTCCGATCCACACCATTTATAAGAGAAACTGGTGTTTTATCCGTATAAAGGGCGGTTCTTGCTTGAGCGTAATGAAGATGATCCGAATAAGCGCATCAAATTTTGCGAGACTATGATAGACCGAGTAATACAAGTTTTTTTCTAACGAAATCGCATTATAATTAAAAGGTAGTGTCAATAGACATAATATGCGTTATTGGCGTGCTGATGATCGATAGCCGTTCTGCTCAATATCCAGAAAAAGTTAACGTCTCGGCCGCTCTAACCCGCTGATTATTTTTTGTGGGGATATTTAAAAGATAGGTGTATCGCGCAAAACCTGTAAGTGTCCAAGAACTGAAACACCGTATCAGGCAAGAGATAGCAAATATTTATATTAACTTTATTCGTAATGCAATAAACGCGTTTTATCACCGAATAGGGCATTGTCGAAATGTTAATGGTGACCATTGTGAACACTTGCATTAATAGAAAATACAATATTGCCTTAACTAACTAGGTACTTCCTTACTAAACCATGTTATTTGATATTTGACCCTAAATGTAACCGTACGCTACATTTACCGGCGTCAAAAATATAGTATTTTTCTTGTAGTGTGCTGCGTCTCGAACTTTTAATTCAAAGACATCAAAGACTACACACTACCATAATGTTATATCTCTTTGGCTAATCGCAAATAAATTATGTATAAATAAACAAACAAAGATATTCAACTAAGTTGACAGCGTATAGTATATCATCAATATACACAAGCGGGATTTGAACCCACATCTCCCGATTGCCGGTCAGGTGTTTTGACCAATTAACCTACCATGGCACATGTATGGAACTTCTTTTATTCGTACATGCCTTGCTTCCTGTGGGACTATGTGCTGTGCTACGTCTCGATATTTTAATTCAAAGACTACACACTGCCATAATGCACGTTATTTCTCTTTTTTGCTAATCGCAAATAAATTATATAGATATAAATAAACAAACAAAGGTATTCAACTAATTTGACAGCAAAGCAAAGCAATACCTGCAAAAATCACCAAAGTAGAGTGCGGGGGACAAATAAGGAATGTTACTGTATACTATATTGTGATTATACTAAAGATCAAGTGTTTTCAGTATAATATAAAGTAATGCACATTAAGTTGAGCATCATGTAGGGAACATTTTGTGAATTTGAAAATAATGACTTTTCCTTGCCTCTACATGTACGCACTCATAATTCATATAAAAAAACAAAGTGAATCGTTGCTTAAAAGAGAAGATGTTCACAATTATGACACTAGAAACAAAAATAACGTGGTTTTGCCATTTTCTAGATTAAGTAATGGTCAGAAAAATCCTAACTATATCGGCGTAAAGTGTTATAGTAAGATTCTGAAAATTAATAAATTTAAAAACCTAACATTTAGGAGATTTAAGCTGGAGTTGAGAAACTATTTTGTGGATAAATGTTTTTATTCTGTGGATGAATTTTTGAACTGTGAAACGGATTAATAATATGTATCTATTAGTTATGTTTGACAATCCCATAATGTAACATGTTGTATTGTTATCATTCGGTGGAACTAAGAAATAAATGAAAAATGAAATGAAATTAATTCTTCAAGCCCTAGAAAACGTAGGTAAACACGAACGTAAAAAAATAAAATATAATGAAATATTTCCATATTTTTCACTTGCAAAGAAAGTAAAATGTTGAATACATGAAAAGTTAAAAATACCATGTAACAGTATTGTAATTATCTCAACGATCATTAAAATTAACATTTCACTAATTTATGTCTTTTAGAAGCAGCGGGAATTTTGATAAATTGCTGAGCAAGTTAAAATTTTTACTGCAGCCGCAATTACAGCAATCACGCAAAACGGTTTACTTAAATGCGGAATTAAATAAATTAATTCCATTTAGACATATTTTTGCTGACATAGCAATTCTCATTATTTGATAATGCATATTAAATTTTCTCTATGTACTTATACCTTACAGCAGAGATGGGATATAAGAGTTAGGGAATGGCATTTGTACACATTATAAATTTAAATAAATTAGATTTTAATTACCTGCTTTTAGAGCGATTTCAGTCTAATTGGATAGCAAGTGTTTTAAAATAAATTTGAAAAACTTAAGGCATGATTTCTTGTTGGATATAGAAAATATTTTGCTCTATACGTCATATCACAAATTAAGCGTTATCACATATGGTGTATTAAAGTTGACGGCCGAAATGATTTTTTATTTTTAAAAACAAGAGAAAAAGGGATTGCTATGATTCTGTGGAAGCATCACTGTAATTGAAAATACCCTCGAAAATGCCTTTGGTAATATCCTAATACCTACCGCGGTCACCTAATTTAGTCGCTGTTAATGTATTTCAAAAATGTGAAGTTTCTTCTCTGAATATGAAGTTTCTGGGCCTTGTTGTTGACAGCTCCCTCAAGTGGAAGTTGCACATTGATGCGCTATCAAAAAAATTAAGCTCTGCCTGTTTTGCGTTAAGATCAGATTCCAAAGAACTTAAATTGTCAACTTCCATAACAGTCTACTTATCACTCTTCGAATCCTATCTTCGATACGCCCTCCCATTCTGGGGTACATGATGTGCAACGCAATTTGGGCGTATTTTTAGATTACAAAAAAGAGCTATTCGATACTCTCTGAGATTGCACTATACAGCCCATTGCCAGGTCTTCTTCAGAAAATTTAAAATACTAACATTACCTTCCTTATTCATATTGGAATCGGTCTGCTTAATCCGCAAACACCTGTCAGATGTCTCTGCAAGACCATTCCATAACTATCTGCTTAGAAACGCCGAACATGATCTTTATCTGCCAGCCCCAACCTCCGAATTAATCAAAAGCTCGATTCTACAACGCAAAAAAATGCACAACTATCTGCCAATGGAAATCAAATTGCTATCATCCCTGCCTCGATTCCGGAAAGCTCTAAAAACATAGTTGTTCGCTCGGCGTACCACCAACAAAAACTAGATGTCGCCAAACACATTATTTTACATCTAAAACATATTTCCTAAACATAGCAGTAATAAACCTGTTTTCTACCACGAAGGGAGGAAAACAGATATTTTGGGTCTTGCCGAGGCTTGACCCTTCGGAGATTACCTGTAGTTCCTTTACGCTATACATACCTGTCTGAACGCCTCCTTATATCTTCGAGAGCATGCGCGGTAACACACGCTGCGTTGCTTTCCCCCACCAGCGTCGTGTCGCGACGGCCGGCTAGACCAAGTAAGCAACTTGGTTATCCCTTTGTACCGACTCTAGAATGACGGCAAGACATTACTTGGGTCAAGCCTCGGCAAGACCCAAAATATCTGTTTTCCTCCCTTCGTGGTAGAAAACAGGTTTATTTTAGGGTCTGTGCCTTCGGCTTGACCCTTCGGAGACGTGTCTAGATTCTGCCGGCAAGACAGCGTACTGTGATCTAAAGGCTTATTATTACCATTACTTAATCACATTAACCATCAAATCGAAAGGATAAAAGAAACATCTTTTGACCATTTATTATTTTAATAAAATGAAAACAGACATAAACGGAACACGAAATAATCAATAAATTAACATATAAATTAACAGAATCAGAAAACAATTAAATATCACTCATCCTAACGAATCATTGTCACTTATCCTAAGTTGAATACAAGTATAAACATAATAACATAATTCTCAGAACAAAACTAAACTGAAAATAAATTTGTACAATTCGTAATACATAATATAACAATATAAATATACCCACTATTTATATGTAATCTCTCAGCAGCATACAACTTAAAAAACCTCAAACGAGTTAAGCAATATGTTATCCGGATGAGCTTTTGGTCTTTGAACTTTTTTGCAATAATGCTTAAAGAAATTTTGCGGACCTCTCCAGTTACCTTGATTTAATATATGATCTAAGTGAACATCATTCTCAAAATTGTAAGATGCAACTGCAGATCTTATAGAACCCGGACTCGACTTTATTCCTAAATCCTTAAATACTCCTTTTAACCACCCAGCTATAACCGTTCTAGATGCTGGTTTGACTTTTCCCCTTGTAGAAATAAATAAACTATTTAAATTATCGACAGCTGCCCTTCGTTCCTTGGATATCTCTATCAGTGTACTGATCCATTTTACAAGGTTAAATAACTCATTATCACAGCTGAGAAGCTTCCAACCAGATTGACGATTCTGCGAGTTGTCTGTCTTTGAGCCGAACTTGGGCCAAAATATAATTGAGTCACTAGACATTTCGCAAAAATCATTATCAATACAGAGCAGAGTTAAGACATGAATTCTTCGCCCAGATGCCAATAACAATAACAATGCTACGTGCCGTGAAACCTCAAAAAGACTCTTATCCTTTGGTATGTTAACTTGCAACCACATAAATAAATGCTGTATATTCCAAACCTGGGTTCCCTTAGTCTGTTAGTCTACAGCCGATTTTAAATTAATCGCTTTTAGCATAAACTTAACAACAGGATGACTGGAAAGGCGATTCTCGGAACTGGGCTTGGCAAAACTTACAACAACAGACTTATGCAACAGGATTGTGCGATATGCCATTTTCTTAATTCGATACAAGAATCCTAAGTAGGCGGCCACCTGGTATGGAAAAGGATTAAATGGAACCACCTGTGAATCCTTACACCATGATAACCACTGACGCCAAGCCGTTTGATAAGTTTTCCAGGTCGAAGGCCTCCAAGCAGATAACAGGAGGCATATGTCATCATCAGGCAATGAACAGACTAAATCACCCCACCCCGTATCTTCCATATTTCCAAATGAAGGTCTCTTACAGAGGGCGGGGGTTTCTTCGTGGTTAGGTCTATGAGGCACTCCTGCAAGTTCGAGATTCGAATTGGTGGACCGACTGCACGTCGTTTCAGGTCTCCCCTCCAAAAAACTTTCCTCCACCTGGGTACCACAATTAAGTAATTCCCCTCTGCGGAGTTTAGATGGTGAAGAATCTTTGGAATTATTGGCGGTGGGGGAAATACCCATGCCAGCTTGTAACTCCACTGTCTGCTGAAGGCATTTATGAACTCCGCTTGGTAATCCGATGCGTCTATCGACACATACCGCTGAGTTACCTTGGATGACGCCGAGGCGAAAAGATCTATCTCCGGTTGGCCCAACTTCTGGAAAAGTGATTGAAGAGCATTTACTTTTAAGTGCCATTCCGGACGAGGCTTGTTTCTCGATAGAGAGTCGGCTATCGTATTGTACCGACCCGGAAGAAACTGAGGAACCAGATGAATTGAATTGCGATGACAGAACATTAATAATTTCTTGGCCAGATTTAAGAGAACTAGGGATCTTGTACCACCTTGATTTCTTATATAGGACACCACTGTCTGATTGTCTGCCTGTAGCATGACGGATTGACCTCTTATGATATTCCTCAAGTAGAAAATTCTTATCCAGACGGCGAAGAGCTCCTTTCTGTTTATGTGCCACATTTTCTGGCGACTGGACCAATTTCCCGCTCGGGAAAATGTCTCCAGCTGAAATCCCCAACCCGAGTCTGACGCGTCCGTTGTTAAAAATAGGGTCTGATCCTTCTCGTAATCACGGACGACAGATTTTGCCATAGTAAATCTATTTTCTTTGTTGGAAGTTTCTTTACATTGGTCGATAGGTCCCATACTATGCCCAGAAACTCCAAACTTTTTGTTGGTGTTAGAATTGACTTGGAGAAATTTACGAGAAATCCTAAGTGAGTCAGAAGATTTACCGCCACCCTCATGTGCTGGTGGAGGACGTCTGGGTTCTGGTGGGCAAACAGAAAATCGTCGAGATACACCCTTTTTTCTTAGAATTTTGGCTAACCCGTTCGTTATTCGTGAGAAAGCTAGTGGGGCCGTGGACAGACCAAAAGGTAGGCACGTAATTTGATAAACCTCGCGCTGATAGACGAAAGAGAGGTATCTGCGATGCGTTGCGTCCACCGGAACGTGAAAGTAGGCTTGAGACAGGTCCAACTTTCCTAAGAAGTCGCCCTTTTGTAAAAAGCGGTGAACCGTTGTATGGTTCATTAAACGAAATCTTTTTGGTTTTAGGTACAAGTTTAGTCGTCGAAGGTTGAATATTTGCCGGACTTTCGAGTTTTCTTTCGGAATTAAAAACAGTTTTGAGAGGAAACCTGAGCTTGCTAAAGATTTTTCGGCTACCCTTGCCCGTATCATCTTTCCTAACTCGATTGACATCGCTAACGATGTTGGAGTAGAATATCTTTTTATTAGGTCTTGAGAAAAATGAACTGTCGGAGGTTTTTGGATGAACGGTATGCGGTAACCCCGAATCATACTTAAGATAAACTCCGGCGCCCTTTGTTGAATCCAACGATTCAAAAATCCTTTCAGGCGCCCTCCTTGAAAGTAATTGTCTGTTACCACGGACAAATCGCCTCTGGGGCTTTTTATCATCAACGCTTCGCTTTTTGGGTTGCTGTTGTTTTGAACGAAAGGAGTGCTGCGCAGCAACCTTTGATGATGAACCCGAGGAAATAAATTTGGAAGAAGGTCTTCTCAAGCGAAGGGTAAATCGTTGAGTTGGTCTTTCATTATGAGCCGAAAAAACTCGAAAGAATCCACCTTGCTGAGCCAAAAAATTTACTAGCTTCTCTTCATCAAAAAGATGAGTCGTTGAAGGAGGGATCTGCGCTAGCTTCGCATTTAGGAAGTCGTTCTTAGGTTTAAGCAACTTTCTACGAGACTCTATCGCTTCGGATCTCCTTGCGCACGTATAGTGCAACATATCATCTGAAACTTCACGGAATGCAGAGGAAGAACTAAACAAGGAATCCTTAAGAGAATTTGCCGCTTCTGGGTAAATTCTTCCCAGTTTCCTAACTTCCTCTGTCAGGATAGACCTCTGCTTAAGTAAGGCGTGAGATATAGTGCCTAAAGTCGAGTCCGATCTTCGCAACAGTTCATCAGAAAATGAGTTTTTTAATAGTAAACCCCGCAGTTGATCATTTAACTCTAAATTATTGAAAACTGGAGAAGCCCGCAGTTTTTTCTGAACATCCCTGTACTTAATGTTATTCCAAGCTCCAGATCCTAGCTTTTGACAGCTTATACCCAAACGTACAATCTCCGGATCGGCAGTCGGTATAAGAGGGTCCACTTTTTTTACTAAAGGCTGAAAAAAGTCATCTCTACTGGCCTCATCCATGAGAGGTGCAGTCCAATCGCCTTCCGCTTCGTACTCTGAACTCTCCGACTCAACGAACACTTCGGGAGGCTCAATCTCGCTCGTCAACTTGTTGGAAGAGTTATTCATGACGTCTAGCTTGTCCATAAGAGTACTAAACATTTTATTCATTCGTTCCTCTAAAATGTCCACCCTGCTCCGCTTCGCTGGACCCTAATCGAAGGAAGATATACTGGAGCGCCTTAACCCCCGGGAAGTACTTGATGTTTCATCCGAGTTACTCTCCATATTCTCCCCCCTCAATAGACTAGAGACTTGCTTCCTGGAGAGTATGTGATGTTTAACATCCGCCACAGCATGACTAAAAATCTCAGCTCGTGCAGCGGAACCCCTAATTCTATTTGCCACCGCAGGAGGACTAATAATAAGGGCACGGCAAAATTTCCATTCTAGCATTTGTACTTTAATATCCCGAAAAGTCTTTTCGGACAGGTGAGAGACATTAGGGTTAAAAGCCTTAACAAGCCCTAGTGTAGGTAGAGCAAACCTAATTTTATTTAATACCTGAGGATCTAATTCATCCCCCAAAACATTTTCCTTAGAAATGTTAACTGTTTCCAACGAACGCCACCCATCCGGGAAATGCTCCTCTACCAATGCCTTAATTCTATCTAGAATAACATCGCCCTCCTCAGTTGCAGCCGACTCTTCAAACAGTTCACCCAGTGTTACCATACTATTTGGTTCCGCCATCTGAAAGACGAAGAAGAACCATTATTCGCAGATAATCAGACTAAGCACCTAAGAAGGCTGTGACTGCGGCTGCCGAGCCTCAGGAGGCTGCGGCTGCGGCTCCCGAGCCTTAGAAGGCTGCGTCTGCGGCTCACACGGCTTAAATAAAATTATGCAAATACACAAAACAAACGAAAATGCAAATGGTAGAGAGGATCTCTGGTAAAAACGTCATGCATTTGTGAAAATTAAATTATAGATAAAGAGAACTGGAATTGGCCAATCAAGAAAAATGAAAGTTTTTATTATTATGAAGAAATAAATCTTTTAACAAAAATTTGGGTACTAGCATTCCATTAAACTCTCTGCAATATAAGGATATAAAGAGCACTTACCTTGTTGGTCACTAATCACACAAAACAAAGTACACAAACACTCTACTAATTTTATGAACGCCACAACGACGTTAGACATCTATTACGCAAAGGAAATAACAGCGTACTAAGGGATAACCAAGTTGCTTACTTGGTCTAGCCGGCCGTCGCGACACGACGCTGGTGGGGGAAAGCAACGCAGCGTGTGTTACCGCGCATGCTCTCGAAGATATAAGGAGGCGTTCAGACAGGTATGTATAGCGTAAAGGAAGTACAGGTAATCTCCGAAGGGTCAAGCCGAAGGCACAGACCCTAAAATATTGTATTTAGTTTTGATAGAATACCTATAACCTACGAAATGTATTATAAAAATTTTTCCAACAAAGGCGTTCGTAAATAGTGGAAAAAGAGTCAAAATAATTCGAAATATGGCATACCTAATTTAAATAAAAAATAGCGGATGTCTACAAAGGTAAATGACAAAAAGGATATGTACAGAAATATTACTTTTACACAAATATGGAGAGCGATTTGTGCCTTCAAGGCAACAGTTTATTACTTTTTTATTTATAATTCTTAAATAAAGTAGTTAAGCAGTTGGGATAGTTTATAATGTTATTATTATCTTTATAATTATAATAATATACAAATAAATAATAGTGTATTTTTTTTAGACTTGAAACCTTTGATGAAAACATTTCGTTACACAGGTGATAAAACATTTTGGATTATAATGTACAGCATCCCCAGTGAACTCCACTATAACTTATTGACGCCATATCGATAGCTCAACCTTCGGGAAACTTTTGGGGTGACTCAATCGATATTTCTTTTCACTGTGAGAATAGACATCAAAATCATAAATAAAATTAAGTAAGAGGCGAACATATCTTTATTATATTAAATAAGAAACGAATTAATTAATAACAAAATAATGCTAATATGAAATATCTCTAAAATAAAATTTAAAAACACAAAAGAAAACTTAATTCTACTCGTATATATATATATTACACGATTACACATATTTTACATAAGATTAACTTAATATAATTTTTCACTGATAAATAAACTCCTTATCTCACCAAATAAACTTTAATGTGAGGTTGATTTATTTCAGCTTCTAAAGCTTTGGTTATAGTATTTTTTATAATGTTGAATATTCTTCTTAGCCATAATATAAATATTTTAAGCTTTTTCCTAGACGGAACGACATTCCCCGATACTATACGTATTCCTTTTGATTTATTTTGGCCTCCAAATTTGAAAATTTCTCCTCTAATATAGCGATGGTACATCAAGCTTCGTTCAAACTCATTAAACTCTTGGTCGTTTTCTTAGAGATATTGCGTTGCATATTCTTCAGCAGCCGCTGGAGCATCGCCGTCACACAAACCATAAATAAAAACCACATTGGCGTATTCGAGATGTAAATAAATGCCTGTGGCATTATATCAAATTAAAATGATACTAATCCGAAAGTTAACGGTGTATCAATGTAACCTTTTATATGGTAGTGACAGCACAACAATCAAAAGCAAATAATATTTATCACAGGAAATGCAATATTTTGTTTTTGCCTTAGAACTTGAAAACAAATGAATATTGGATAACAACATTTGAGTTTTTTATTATTATTTTGATGCATAGACACCTTTAGAGTTAGGCCCATTCTCCCGACTCACCCTGTATAGTGTGATATAAAACAAAAGGACGACGTTTACATGTTTAAAATAAATAATTTTACAATTTAAAACTAACAATCTAGGCCTAGATGTTTTATATAATTTAATCGTATTGTTCGTTTTTTTTTGTGTGAATTGTGATCAAACATAGAACATAAGTGTCAGTCATTTGGGATGATGAAAAAATATAATTCTTATTTTTGTATTCTTCCAATTGCTGAATTGTTTCAACGAAAAAAAAAATATTTTGGGTTTTGGTATTTAAAATTTATTAGAAAAAATAATAATATAATTATTCTTCCATATACATTTAATAATAATAAAATAATGATTTTCGAAAAAAAAATGTTTTCTAGTTGGAAAGCCTGATGAAGGTGCAACGCATGACACCGAAACGTCGTACTGGATGTAAACGATGTTTTCCAAAGAAAACAACAAAACAGCATAATAAACATGCGTAATTAGAATTTGTGTTTTTGAGAACCTAAAACCCGAAGTGTCAAAAATTCTTAAAAGTAATATAAATATAAATTTTCTAATTGACTGCTACCAGCACCCGAATCAAATAAAATTTCATATATCGCAATACTATGCCCGCAACAGTTATATATTTCAAATGTCATATCTTCGAACGAACCATGAGGAACGTGCGCCATTGACTACAGCTTGTAAGTTGAATAAATTTAATTTACATAGATAGCTTGATTTTTTCGGTTGCAATTTTTATTGAACTTCTGTATTGTTGTTTGGGTTCTACGTGGTTGCTTGTTTTATTTTACTTTCCCTCACAGGGAAAGTATTGTGAACGCGCTAAAAAAATTGGTTGTGTCGCCCCAAAACTTTCGCGACATGATATATAGTATAGTTAAAGTTACTTGGAAATAAGGCTTCTACCAGGTACTGATCAAAACCAGGGCATTTCATATGTTAATAGCATGTCGTTATTGAGCGTTCCCTTGATGAGCGTACCTGACTATTTGTAAAACACCGAGAGACGAACGATGGATGACAAATCCAACCAGTCAGATATATAGGTGACCAAGTAGTTGCCTAATGACAATGAGTATTTTAACCGTGCCACATTATACAGGGTGGTCCAACGAAAAGTTTGCACCTAGCTTTTCTCTTTTTTTTGTAGTCGAATGCGAAAATGCTCGGACACGTCGATTTTGCTTTTGAGGGGGACACATTTTAAACATATTTTTCGATCTGCGCCTTTAACCCCCTAGCGGGGGTGAGTAACAACCCTAAAATTTTAAATGGAAAGAGGGGTCTAATGACATATCATTTGAAAGGACACAAAATTGTCTTTCTAATGATACCCTATTTGTCGAATTTTACTAAAACAGTTAATACGAAAACGACTTTAAAGACATTAAGCCGATAATTTTGGTATTAATGAGAAATACAAATAAGTTTTAATTATTGCGAGTGAAAACACCTGCAATCGTTAGTACATTCCAATGTTTGTTAGTTTTAACATTGCTTTGTAAAAAAAGTAAACAAGCTGTTAAATTGATTTATTAAAACGTTACATTAACAAATGTTGAAAATGTGACCCATTTGATTCCATACAATAATACAGATTTTGTTCAAATCTATTTCTAACATTTTGTAGCATATCAGGTGTTATGTTTCTGCACTCTTCTGTAATGCGTTGGCGAAGATCTTCTATGGACTCGGGCTTCGTGGCAAAACATTTATTTTTTAAGTGCCCCCAAAGAAAAAAGTCTAAAGGCGATAAATCCGGTGACCTGGCAGGCCATTCAATTGGGCCCCTCCTTCCAATCCACCGTCCAGGGAACCGGTCATCTAAGAACTGTCTTACAGGAGCCACATACTGCGGAGGTGCTCCATCTTGCTGGAAATAAAGCCGATCAGCAGTATGATTTTGGTCATCTTCTATTATTTGTGTTATTAAAGGATCAATTGTGTCTTCAAGCATGTTTAGGTACACTTCACCAGTTAAATTTCCAGGAATAAAAAGTGGTCCTATAATATGATTTCCTAATATGCCACACCAGACGTTTATTTTTTGAGGATACTGGGTATGAACCTCACGGAATAAATGTGGGTTACTGTCATCCCAGTAACGGCAATTGTGCCTATTTACAGCTCCATTCAAATAAAATGTGCATTCGTCGGAAAAACAAATGTTAAATAATAATTGCGGATCTTCAATTAAACGCTGGCTCATTGCTTCACAAAATTGCAGCCTTCTATCAGGATCATCCTCATTTAGTTCCTGTACTAATTTGATTTTGTACGGATGAAATTTGTACGCTTTTAAAATTCGTATTATGGACGAACGGGAGACACCTGAGGCTTCAGCTAGTTGACGGGTACTTTGACTATGATCCATTTCAACATGCCCTAAAACAGCGACTTCCACAGCTTCATTTCTGATCGGTTTCTGCGGCTGGTGTTTTACATTACAGACAGATCCGGTATCTACAAACTTTTTAACTAACTTGCCAACGTACACATCATTCACATTTTTATCGGGATGTCTCTCATTAAATAAGCGAGCCGTAAGTCTAGCACTACTATTATTTTGAAAATAAAGTTTAACAATTTCAACTCGTTCTAGAATGGAATAAATCATTTTGTACGGTAAAAGTAAAATAACTTGAGAAGCAACCAAACTGAATCAATGAAAAGACTAAAATAAACGGTGTAAATTCTTTTCCTACACGTATCTGCAGTTTTTATTTCAACAAAAAACGCAAACGATTAGTGAGGAATTTAGTTCTGATAAATAAGATAGTGTTTTTGAAATCCCGTTTTTCTTCAAAGTAAATAATTTAGAAATGATTGTAGTTGTTTTCAGTCGTAATAATTAAAACTGATTTGTATTTCTCATTAATACCAAAATTATCGGCTTAATGTCTTTAAAGTCGTTTTCGTATTAACTGTTTTAGTAAAATTCGACAAATAGGGTATCATTAGAAAGACAATTTTGTGTCCTTTCAAATGATATGTCATTAGACCCCTCTTTCCATTTAAAATTTTAGGGTTGTTACTCACCCCCGCTAGGGGGTTAAAGGCGCAGATCGAAAAATATGTTTAAAATGTGTCCCCCTCAAAAGCAAAATCGACGTGTCCGAGCATTTTCGCATTCGACTACAAAAAAAAGAGAAAAGCTAGGTGCAAACTTTTCGTTGGACCACCCTGTATAGTTTAATTCCAGTGTCGCACTTAAAGAAGTATTTTTAGTAAGTAATATATGATTTTTATTTTGTTTGTATATCTTATTTTTTTTTAACTTTAACATAATCATTTAAAATGTAGTGTAGAATTTAAAAATAAAGACTTATATGTGCAATGCTAATGAATAATTTTAAATATGTATGAGTGCCTTAAAACCGAACATCGAGCATGTGATTTAAAACAAATTAACAAGCTGAGTAAATTATCAGTGTCAACAATTTATTTAAACCAATTTATGACGAAGGTAGGGACTTCATTAGGAAAATTGTGTATAATTTGTATAAACAAAATAAGGTGCCTATTTTAGATATTAAAAACTACAGACAATATAATTACAAATGCTTGGCCATATTGCGGGAAATACTAATGGACAGTGGAATTCAATATAAAAAAATATTGACAATGGAATCAAGGATAGTAGAATTGCGGGAAGAATAGATTAAAGATTATCGTGAGTCAGGTAGATATCTAGTTTATTTGGACGAGACGTTGTTTGATACTGACGACGTGTTGAAATACGCTAGGGTGGATAATACAAAAATGCAGTTTAGGCACTCCATATCTTCTAGAGGTAAACGCGTCATCACACTTCATGCAGGTGGCAAAAATGGATTTGTTCGGAATGCGTCGTTATTATCTGCTAAAAATAAAAATAATAATAAAAATAAAATAATAATAAAAATAAAATAATAATAAAAAATAATATAAGTGTTCGCGCACAGTGTGTGTCGTTTCTGTGTATTTTAAATATTTTTTCAATAACTAAACATTATTATTATTATAAGTAATTAATGGAATTTACTCAGTAATTTATGTGATATAGAAAATCAATCCATTTATATAACTACAGTTAGGGAATAACGTTTAAAATATTTTCAAAAATTAAGGTTAAAGTGATAGAATCAGGTAAACTCAAATATATTGATAAAAGTTATAAGTTTTTGCCTGATATTTTGGAGACCATACAAAGAAGCCAAGTTTTATAAATATAGACATTTACGTGCCTACCGGTACTATAAACAGGTGTATTTCATCAACGTATGTTTGGATATTTACGAGGGCTGCTGTTGGACATTTTGAAAAATTGAAAATGGAAAGATTCAAATGTTGCAGAAGGGAACATGTTACTGTATACATGTGCGTTACATGTGGACATTTCTTTCACAAGGATTGTTCCTCTAAGTGGAAGGAAATGGGTCTTTTGGGAGGAAATAGGATCCATTGTTCGAGATTGTGTGCCAGGGAGGACAAACTGAAGCTTTGTGAGGAGATTATTGAAAATCAGAGGGTTCAGATTGGCGAATTGCAGAATGGTGTTGAGCAGAGGGATGCGTGCATTTCTAAAATGAGAAGAGAGTCGCAATTATTTTTGAATGACGCAGTTGATGTAGAGCAGTCCTACACTTCACAGATAGAAGCTTTAAATCAAACAATTCAATGCTTGGAGCGTAAACTGACTGAACTCAAGAAAAATGCTAAAAAGTCAGTTATGTCACATGCTGCAACACAGACCGATATTAAGACCTATAATAGAAATACACAAACTGATTTGGTGAAGAGCAGCGTAGCACGGGTTCAAACTGAGAGAATTATTGTGACCTCTTGCAATACTCAGACCGATGAGCATCTTTCCGTTCAACAAGAAATATTGTCAACTGGGAGAGCTTCTGTAACATCATTGGCCAGTGATACTGAGGGTGCATCGCCAGCTGGTAGTAAGGTAGATACAAGAAATCGCGTTCTGATATTGGGGGATGGACTGTTGGCGGATGTCGCAGATGTTATGAGTGGCGTTGCTGGAGATAGATATCGGATTTCCTCAGTAATCAAACAGAATGCAGGTCTCTGTGATGTCATCAAGAATATAAATAAATTAACCGAAGACTATGGACGAAATGACTATGTCATTGTTGGAGGTGGTGCCAGTGATGTGATCATGGGTAGGAGGTTGGACTGTGATACTCTGGATTTGTTAAGGGCTACCAGTTCTAAAACGAATCTTATAGTGCTCGCTGTCCCCGTTTATTCGACTGATTTTTATTTAAATAAACTGACTGATAATTTTAATATATTTTATTATGATTACTTTAAAGATTTAATTATGACAAAAAGTGTTGTGTTTTCTCACATGAGCTCTATCATTAGTTGTAAATGTTTTTTAAAAGGTGTATCTCCAAAATTGAAAAGACCTGGAAAGGTCAAAATTGCAATTCATCTTAAGAATATTTTATTTAATGGGATTAAGTTTTTTCGTTAATGGACGACATCATGCTGTACAACTCAGTAAGAATATAACGAAAAACGATGGGGTGAGCAGTGTGGCAGGTGAATTTCGTGTTTTTCATCTCAATATAAGAAGTTTGCGCTCAAAGACCGTCGAACTTGACATATTGCTTATGCAGCTAAAGTTTCCGGATGTTGTTTGTCTGACAGAGACATGGTGTGATGCTGTCGAACTCAAGAGCTTAAAGCTAAACAATTATCAACTAGTTAGTTGGTTTTCGCGTTCTACAAGAGGAGGAGGAGTCTGGATCTTTGTGAAATTGAATTTGCTTTCTGATAGTAGAGATATGTTCACAGTACAGGCTTCTGAAAATAGTTTCGAAGTTTGCTGCGCAAAGCTGAGGATTTATGATAGGAATTGTTATATTGCTTGCCTCTATCGACCACCACAAGCTAATCTAAATGAGTTCAAGGTAAAATTGGAAACATTTTTGGGATCGCTCCGATTTCAGGATGGGGGTCTTTTGTTATGTGGTGATTTTAACATAAATTTTGCAGAAAGGGGCGAGAGGAATGTTGTTGAGGTCTTGAATCTCTTTGATGGTTTTAATTTGTCACAATGTATTCATGACTTTACTCGTATACAGGGTGAATCAGGGACTATTATCGACACCATTTTCTCTAATTTCTGTGGTGACCTCACAGGGGCGCTTGTACAGAGTACGAACTTGTCTGACCATTCTTATCAGATTGTGACTTACAGTATTTTAAAGCCTGTAAATGATAATAATGTTAGATTTATTGATAAGAGGTATTTTAATGATCTGTCTAATATTGACCTATTTAAATATTATATATCTCATGAAACATGGGCTGATGTGCTAGGCGTTGTTGGTGTTGATGAGAAATTTACGCAGTTTATTGGAAAGTTTCATAATATAGTAGATCTTTGTTTTCCTTTGAAATCTGTTAAGATAACAAATAAGATAACACGTCATTCTTGGGTGACAGATGACATAATAGCTGAGGGAGAGTTTCTCAGGGAATTGAACTATGAATACAAGATTCACAAAAATCAAAATATTAAAGAGCTGTATACAGTGCTATATAGGAAACATAAGAAACGAATAGTTGACGCCAAGAAAAATTTTAATAATTCACGTTACTATGCGTCGCATAATAGGCCCAAGGAATGTTGGAAGATAATTAGGGAAGAAGTCAACTTGAGTGATGATCATCGATACCCTTCTACATTTGTCGACAGAGATGGAAAGAAATATCCGTGTGGTCATCAAGCAGCGGAGAAATTTAACCAATATTTTCTTGACTCTATTGAAGATTTGGTCGCATCGAGTGATACAGCATTGAACCGTGAACTGCCGCCTTTTAACAACCAGTCTCTCTTCCTACACCCTGTTCGTGAGTGGGAAGTACGCAAGATTTTACGCAGGATAACTCGAAAAAGGTCATGTGGCCCAGACGGTATCCCCTGCTCTCTCTTGAGGCATGTGATCGAGAGTATTGCACATATTTTAACACATTTGATCAATCAATCTTTTCTTGATGGGAAATTTCCGCAAGACTTAAAATTGGCCAAGGTTGTACCCATTTTAAAAAAAAAAAGGATCCCCATAATATAGAGAATTATAGAGGTATTTCAGTTTTATCTGTTTTCTCAAAAATTTTGGAAAATGCATTCTATGACCAACTCAATGGGTTTATAAATAAATATAATATACTTGGTCATAATCAATTTGGTTTTAGACAAGGTATGTCTACTCGGGAGGCGGTTATCCAATTCGTAAATAATGTGCTGAAAGGGTTGGAGGAAAAACAAAAGTGTTCGGGTTTATTTTTCGATTATTCTTGTGCGTTTGAGACCGTGAATCATGAGAGAATTTTATCCAAGCTTTACAATTATGGCATTCGGGGAACATCTTTAGATTGGATAACTTCCTATCTATCCGGAAGAATGCAGAGAGTGAGTCTCAATTGTGATTGTGCCACATTTGAGTCGTCAACTCTTGAGGTCAACGTTGGCGTTCCTCAGGGTAGTACACTGGGACCATTGCTGTCCATATTATTTATTACTGACATGTCTGCACAAATGAAATCCGTTCGCAATATCACACTTTTTGCAGACGATACATCAGCAATGGTTTGTTGGGAAGACAAGTCATATCCACTTTTCTGCTAAGGAAGTCGACTATAGTGTGAGAATCCGGAGTGGTAATTGCAGCCTTGTCCAGAACAACACTGTAAAATTCTTGAGTGTTGAAGTCGATTCACTTTTAAGTTGGTACATGCATATTGAAACCATTTCCAAGAAGCTCTGTAGACTATCATTTTTAATCTGGAAACTCAGAAGCTTCGTATCTCTTGATGTGTTGTTGTCATTTTATTTTGCGCATGTGCATTCTGTGCTGTCCTATTCGGTTGTAGTGTGGGGTAACTCGCGGCGCATAGACGAAATTCTGATATTACAAAAAAGAATCATTAGGACAATATCATTTAAATCAATGAGATTCTCATGCCGTCAACTATTTAAAGACTTAAAAATTTTAACAATAACATCAATTTATATTTTGGAGTGTGTTTTTTATGTGTATTCAAACAAGGATAGATTTATAAGCACAGGACAATTGTCTGATTATGATCTGAGATTTAACTTAAATCTCAAACTACCTGTCCATAGACTCTCCCTTACGGCGAATAGTTCATTGGTAATGCCGTTAAAAATTTTTAATCATCTACCTCAGCATTTCAAATTGGTTCGTAGCCCGAAGCAGTTTAAAATGAATGTTAAAAACTGGTTA
This sequence comes from Apoderus coryli, assembly GCA_911728435.2. Classification (NCBI taxonomy): domain Eukaryota; kingdom Metazoa; phylum Arthropoda; class Insecta; order Coleoptera; family Attelabidae; genus Apoderus; species Apoderus coryli. Next base: position 28,716,896 of record OU452198.1, on the reverse strand, counting down.
TTGAGATATAGTTTTTATACACTGAATGAATATTTTACAATTTCTTGATTATATATTTTGTATTGTAAATTTACAATATTTGTCGTTTGTGAACTTTTATGTTATGTATTCTGTGAATTATAATTTATTGACGCATTCTTTGTACTGATGCTGTGCCTGATGAATAAAGACTATGATTATGATTATTATGATTAAAATATATGCGAATCCTCTGCAGATTATCATGAAGATATGAATGCTCAATTATCTGAAAAATGGATGGCTGAACAACTACTATCAAGCATTCAGAGTAATTCTATTATTGTTATGGACAACACATCTTATTATTCCAGATTGTGCATTAAAATTCCTAATATCAATAAACAAGATGTTATTAATTTTAATAAAACAAAGTCGACAAAGAAAGAATTACTTGATACAATAAAATCATTTAATTTCAAAAAAGAATATACAATACACCAAATTTGCCTAACTCAAGGACATACTGTTCTCAAATTGCCGCCTTACCACTTATTTCCAATCCGGTCGAGATGATTTGGGGATCATAAAACCCGATTACAACAAAATTATTTTTTTCTTTTTTGATTTCTTGAACCTTCTTTTTAATTATTGTTTTTACTTTTTTCTTGAGATTAAGGTTCCATTTAAACATATACAGGGTACCATAAGTAGAGGCACTTGTTTTCATTATTAATATACAGGGTGAATTATGGATATTCACCAAAACAATGTTTCGTCATATCTTTTCAATGATTAAGTCGATTTATCTCATTTTTTTATAAAAGTGTGTATTGGTGCCTGGCAACTAACTGACACATTCAGAATTGAGAAAATCCAGGTCCGTCTTCGAGAAAATTTGTGGGACTGCTTCATATTCAACACTTCACCCTGTATATGATTTTTCAAAAATCTGATATAATTTTTTCAGATGCCATAAATAGACGGTTAGACCTGGGTATTTGAATTTTTTGTTACACTCACCTCACATTTCCAATTAAAGATTCATTTTAGAGCCAAATTGAAAACTGGCAATAATGAAGTATCTTACTGTATAATAATGTTTAGTTATTAAAAATAAATCTTCAAAATAGACGGAAACGACACACACTGTGCTCCAGTATGGTAAATACCATAATTTGAATTGATTTACAGGGCCGGATTTAAAAATCTGGCATATCTGGTTCATCCCAATAATTCACCCTGTATGTAACTTTTTCCCCCGTAACAGACGGAAAATAGATAAAAAATGTTTGTAATAACCTAGATTTCTTATTTGTTTGAGGAAAACTCATGTGTCTAATTATTTTAATCGGAATGAAATGAACAAGCCAGAGAAATGTTTATTCATAAATTAAGAACAAATTCAAATTTTTCAACAAAGTTTTATTCATATTCATAGTCACATAATACATCACAGACACTTAACTATATACATAGAAAACCAATATGGTACATTGATAATACAGGGTGATTCATCCTGAGTGACCTATTCAAAGATCTCGGGAACTACAACAGATATGTTGCTGAAACTTTGGGGTTCGGTAATATCGGAAAGGTTCTATATAGATGTACTATTTCCGGGTTATACCGGAAGTAACCACCTACTTTGTTATTTTAAATCTAATGACCACATGTTTTTTTTCAGATTCCCTATAAAATTTACGCATTTAAGCATTCCCTGTACCAAAACCTAACAGATTTTTTCCTACAATTTTTTTTTGCGAAAAAGTTGACATTTTTCCCCTCGAGGCACGACTAGCTCTCCATATTTAAGTATAAAAGTAATAATTTTATGACCTTTTTGTCCTTTATCTAAATTTAATGAATTTTTGTTTTGTTTTAGACATCAGCTATTTTTTTTAAGTATCGGGTTTTGTGCCTTTTTCTTCTCTTTGGAGGCACTATTTAGACGTAGATATTTTATATTTCAGATCTTCTAGGCCAAGTTCTTGTACGCAAAATAATTGATTTTTTTTAGTTTTATTATAAAAGTTATGTTGCCCCCTTTTCTACCATTTACGAACCCCTATACAAAACAAAATTGTTATGCTGCATGTTGTAGGTTATCTTATATCAAAGCTATATATAAGTAGCCAATTTTTCTGTTATATTTGGAAAAACATTTTTTTTCGTTTTTTACCCTTTTTCGAACGCCTGCGTGAACCAATTCTTTTATGTAACATTTTTTATGTTATATTCTATCACGACTATGAAAAATTCAATATTTCGGATAAGTTTAAGAACTATTTTAAATTTTTGAACCCTCTTTTAAACCCCTTGCCGACGCTCAATGTTAATCATCACCTATAAATATTCCTGTAGTATTTTCGTACTGAATGTGGTTAAAATCCGTTAAGTGGTTTTTGAGTTATCACGGATACAAATTTTTTCTGACCCTTATATAGAATTTTCACGCACTCCTATGGTACATTAATTTTTGTCGTGTATTTTTAACACCAACTCAACTAGTTAAATATAAATTTTTTTACATTTTAATTTTTTTTATTTTACCCCTTTTTCTACTATTTACGAACGCCTATGTAAATAAAAATTTTATGCTTCATTTTTTAGGTTATCTTTTATCAAAGCTATATATAATTAGCCAATTTTTCTGGTATATTTGAGAAACATTTTTTTTCGTTTTTGACCCTTGTTTTAAGACTATTTTTGAACGCCTGTGTGAACCAATTCTTTTATGTAACATTTTTTAGGTTATATTCTATCACAACTATGAAAAATGTTTCAATATTTCGGATAAGTTTAAGAACTATGGTTTTTTAAAATTTTAACCCCCTCTTTTAAACCCCTTTTCTACGCTCCATGTTAATCACCACCTATAAATATCCTGTAGTATTTTCGTACCAAATGTGGTTAAAATCCGTTAAGTGGTTTTTGAGTTATCACGGATACAAATTTTTTCTGGCCCTTATATAGAATTTTCACGCACTCCTATGGTACATTAATTTTTGTCGTGTATTTTTAACACCAATTCAACTAGTTAAATATAAAAAAATTTTCATTTTAATTTTTTTTTATTTTACCCCTTTTTCTACTATTTACGAACGCCTATGTGAATTAAAATTTTATGCTGCATTTTTTAGGTTATCTTATATCAAAGCTACATATAATTAGCCAATTTTTCTGGTATATTTGAGAAACATTTTTTTTTTCGTTTTTGACCCTTTTTTTAGACTATTTTCGAACGTCTGTGTGAACCAATTCTTTTATATAACATTTTTTAGGTTATATTCTATCACAACTATGAAAAATTATTCCATATTTCGAATAAGTTTGGGAAATATATATTTTTTATATTTTGACCCCTTTTCCACTATTTACGAACGCCTATGTAAGTAAGTTATTTATGACACATTTTATAGGTTATATTCTATTAAAGCTATAAATAATTAGTTAATATTTCTGCTGTGTTTAAGAAGTACGTTTTTTTTAAATATTTTTTACCCCATTTTACACTATTTTCGAACGCCAATGTGGTCTAATATTTTATGTTCAATATTTTAGGTTATACTCAATTAAATGCGTCAAAAATTATGCAGTATTTCGGATAAGTTTAAAAACTATGATTTTTTTTAATTTTTGAACCCTCTTTTAAACCCATTGTCTACGCTCAATGTTTCCCAAAATCTAATCAGCTCCTTGCCATGTCCCATAGTATTTTTGTACCAAATTTGGTTAAAATCTGTTGAGTAGTTTTTGCGTTTTCGTGCATACAGACAGACAGACAGACAGACAGACAGACTGACAGACAGACAGACATTTTTTTAAAACTACTTATTTATGTATAAAATGACCAAAAACAAGTATTTCCGGTGAAATTAAAAAAAATGTTTTTTTCATGAAACTAATAGTCTCCATATATACATATATTACATACAGGGTGGTCCAACGAAAAGTTTGCACCTAGCTTTTCTCTTTTTTTTGTAGTCGAATGCGAAAATGCTCGGACACGTCGATTTTGCTTTTGAGGGGGACACATTTTAAACATATTTTTCGATCTGCGCCTTTAACCCCCTAGCGGGGGTGAGTAACAACCCTAAAATTTTAAATGGAAAGAGGGGTCTAATGACATATCATTTGAAAGGACACAAAATTGTCTTTCTAATGATACCCTATTTGTCGAATTTTACTAAAACAGTTAATACGAAAACGACTTTAAAGACATTAAGCCGATAATTTTGGTATTAATGAGAAATACAAATAAGTTTTAATTATTGCGAGTGAAAACACCTGCAATCGTTAGTACATTCCAATGTTTGTTAGTTTTAACATTGCTTTGTAAAAAAAGTAAACAAGCTGTTAAATTGATTTATTAAAACGTTACATTAACAAATGTTGAAAATGTGACCCATTTGATTCCATACAATAATACAGATTTTGTTCAAATCTATTTCTAACATTTTGTAGCATATCAGGTATTATGTTTCTGCACTCTTCTGTAATGCGTTGGCGAAGATCTTCTATGGACTCGGGCTTCGTGGCAAAACATTTATTTTTTAAGTGCCCCCAAAGAAAAAAGTCTAAAGGCGATAAATCCGGTGACCTGGCAGGCCATTCAATTGGGCCCCTCCTTCCAATCCACCGTCCAGGGAACCGGTCATCTAAGAACTGTCTTACAGGAGCCACATAGTGCGGAGGTGCTCCATCTTGCTGGAAATAAAGCCGATCAGCAGTATGATTTTGGTCATCTTCTATTATTTGTGTTATTAAAGGATCAATTGTGTCTTCAAGCATGTTTAGGTACACTTCACCAGTTAAATTTCCAGGAATAAAAAGTGGTCCTATAATATTATTTCCTAATATGCCACACCAGACGTTTATTTTTTGAGGATACTGGGTATGAACCTCACGGAATAAATGTGGGTTACTGTCATCCCAGTAACGGCAATTGTGCCTATTTACAGCTCCATTCAAATAAAATGTGCATTCGTCGGAAAAACAAATGTTAAATAATAATTGCGGATCTTCAATTAAACGCTGGCTCATTGCTTCACAAAATTGCAGCCTTCTATCAGGATCATCCTCATTTAGTTCCTGTACTAATTTGATTTTGTACGGATGAAATTTGTACGCTTTTAAAATTCGTATTATGGACGAACGGGAGACACCTGAGGCTTCAGCTAGTTGACGGGTACTTTGACTATGATCCATTTCAACATGCCCTAAAACAGCGACTTCCACAGCTTCATTTCTGATCGGTTTCTGCGGCTGGTGTTTTACATTACAGACAGATCCGGTATCTACAAACTTTTTAACTAACTTGCCAACGTACACATCATTCACATTTTTATCGGGATGTCTCTCATTAAATAAGCGAGCCGTAAGTCTAGCACTACTATTATTTTGAAAATAAAGTTTAACAATTTCAACTCGTTCTAGAATGGAATAAATCATTTTGTACGGTAAAAGTAAAATAACTTGAGAAGCAACCAAACTGAATCAATGAAAAGACTAAAATAAACGGTGTAAATTCTTTTCCTACACGTATCTGCAGTTTTTATTTCAACAAAAAACGCAAACGATTAGTGAGGAATTTAGTTCTGATAAATAAGATAGTGTTTTTGAAATCCCGTTTTTCTTCAAAGTAAATAATTTAGAAATGATTGTAGTTGTTTTCAGTCGTAATAATTAAAACTTATTTGTATTTCTCATTAATACCAAAATTATCGGCTTAATGTCTTTAAAGTCGTTTTCGTATTAACTGTTTTAGTAAAATTCGACAAATAGGGTATCATTAGAAAGACAATTTTGTGTCCTTTCAAATGATATGTCATTAGACCCCTCTTTCCATTTAAAATTTTAGGGTTGTTACTCACCCCCGCTAGGGGGTTAAAGGCGCAGATCGAAAAATATGTTTAAAATGTGTCCCCCTCAAAAGCAAAATCGACGTGTCCGAGCATTTTCGCATTCGACTACAAAAAAAAGAGAAAAGCTAGGTGCAAACTTTTCGTTGGACCACCCTGTATATGATATGGAGAGCTAAAAATCAACATTTATATGATTATTTCAATCATGCAAGCAAATGATATAGTCTAAGGTCGTCAGGCAGTTGCAGAACAAGATTTAATTGAATTTAAACTTGAACCACGTGTTTACTAGGAAAAGTCAATTTTTAGCTCTCCATAACATATATGTAATCTATGTATATATGGAGACTATTAGTTTCATGAAAAAAAAATTTTTTTTAATTTCACCGGAAATACTTGTTTTTTGTCATTTTATACATAAATAAGTAGTTTTAAAAAAATGTCTGTCTGTCTGTCTGTCTGTCTGTCTGTATCCACGAAAACGCAAAAACTGCTTAACAGATTTTAACCAAATTTGGTACAAAAATACTATTGGACATGGCAAGGAGCTGATTAGATTTTGGGAAACAATGAGCGTAGGCAAAGGGTTTAAAAGAGGGTTCAAAAATTAAAAAAATTCATAGTTCTTAAACTCATCCGAAATACTGCATAATTTTTTACGCATTTAATTAAATATAACCTAAAATATTGAACATAAAATATTAGACCACATGGGCGTTCGAAAATAGTGTAAAATGGGGTAAAAAAATTTAAAAAAAAACGTATTTCTTAAAAATAGCAGAAATATTAACTAGTTATTTATAGTTTTGATAGAATATAACCTATAAAATGTGTCATGAATAACTTACTTTCATAGGCGTTCGTAAATAGTGGAAAAGGGGTCAAAACATAAATATATATTTCCTAAACTTATTCCAAATATGGAATAATTTTTCATAGTTGTGATACAATATAAGCTAAAAAATATTCCATAAAAGAATTGGTTCACACAGGCGTCCGAAAATAGTTTAAAAAAAGGGTCAAAAACGAAAAAAAAAATGATTCTCAAATATACCAGAAAAATTGGCTAATTATATATAGCTTTGATATAAGATAACCTAAAAAATGCAGCATAAAATTTGTATTTACATAGGCGTTCGTAAATAGTAGAAAAAGGGGTAAAATAAAAAAAATTAAAATGTAAAAATTTTTATATTTAACTAGATGAATTGGTGTTAAAAATACACGACAAAAATTAATGTACCATAGGCGTCCGTGAAAATTCTATAAAAGGGTCAGAAAAAATTTGTATCTGTGATAACTCAAAAACCACTTAACGGATTTTAACCACATTTGGTACGAAAATACTACAGGATATATATATATATATATAGGTGGTGATTAACATTGAGCGTACGCAAGGGGTTTAAAAGAGGGTTCAAAAATTTAAAAAATCATAGTTCTTAAACTTATCCGAAATATTGAATAATTTTTTTATAGTTGTGATAGAATATAACCTAAAAATTGTTACATAAAAGAATTAGTTCACACAGGCGTTCGAAAATAGTCTTAAAAAAGGGTCAAAACCGAAAAAAAAATGTTTTCCAAATATACCAGAAAAATTGGCTAATTATATATAGCTTTCATATAAGATAACCTAAAAAATGCAGCATAAAATTTTTATTTACATAGGCGTTCGTAAATAGAAAAAAAAGGGGTAAAAAAAAAATTAAAATGTAAAAAAATTTATATTTAACTAGTTGAATTGGTGTTAAAAATACACGACAAAAATTAATGTTCTTTAACAATAATCCCCAAAAATAATGATACGCCCATGCTTCCAAACTGATTGAAGTATGCTGTCGAAAGCTTTTTTACGATTTCAAATAAGAACATAAACAGTATACCTAGATATAATATTCTTTCAAAACCGAATGCGTCAATAAAGTTGGACATGGAAGCAAGTCAACTCTTGGAAGCTTAAACTTTATAAGCTTTGCAATCCCGCTAGGAAGACTTCATTGCCGAAGAATACAGATGGTCAGTAAGATCATCCCAGAAAATAAACCATAACAACTGTTTAGGATCCCAGAAATCAGTCGTCAAGATATCAAATGGTGGGCGAACAACCTAGAAAAGACTTCACCGATATGTTCTTTCTCAGCTGAAGTATTTCACAGATGCATCCGACAGGGGTTGTGGAGCAACTATATTTCAGTTCAATGTCAGCGGCCTGTGGTCAAAGAAACAATTTCTTTGGAATATCAACAGGAATTAATTATACGTGATTTTCCTGGTTCTCATACAATACAAAGATGTTCTTTTTCGAAAAACGGTTTCCGACGATCAAACAGTAGTTTCTTACATAGGAAATCAAGGAGGTATCAAGTCCAGGTTACTCCTCGCCCTGACTCGCAAACTTCTCCACTCCAGTTAAGTTTGGTGGGGTTTTGAAGTATGGCTAGGAGTCATAAACGGACACGTGCTATTTAACTTAAGCGAACATCAAGATGGAGCACCTCCACATTCTGCAAGAATCATAACTGCCTCTGATTTCGCCGAAGCTTAGACCTCTTTATTTTTGTATTTGCGATGCTTAAAGGGTAAAGTTTATTACACTACTCAGAATACGGTACAAGTATTATTGAGACAGAGATTGTTCAAGCCTTTGATGAAATTCGTGGACCAATAGTTAAATATGCATATATGGCTCTATTTGTTGCAGGGTGTGCCTTAATAGCAACGGTGGAATTTTCGAATATTTAATTTAACTTAACGGTTATACGGCATTTGTTTTATAGTCCACTAAGGAAAAACGGTTTTTTTAAATAAATTTACATTTTTCTCTATACAAAGATAGGCCTCTTGAGAAGCTCTTTTTATGTTGTAATGGCGTATAAATTCAATATGAAGGCCATAAGAAATAATAAAGTTGACTATGAAGGCAAAAAATCTAGAAAGCTTACCCAAAAATTCGCCACGGTCATTCGGTGGGCCGTAGCCTTTAATACAACACTCTATTCCAGAAACCATTCTAGTACTAGCCTACATGTCCTAACCCTGGTGTTTCCCTTGATCTTTGTGAGTACGTTTCTTATTTCCCTGGATCTCTAGGTGTGCTGATACCCAGAACTCTGAACGTCACTTTTTTAACTACTACTGCTAATTACTTTTGTATTGAAATGTCACGATCAGATATATCATCTCATCGTATTTACTTGTTCGACATTATTTTTTGGGAAGTCTAAAATATCAAAATGGCAAATTGTAAATTTTAGTAGGAAATTCATAAACAATACATCTTGTATAAATATGGTTATTTCATGTCTGTGTCTAAGGCTTGACCCTTTTGAGATTACCCTGTGTTACGCCTCTGGTTTACATATGTCTTTCTCGTATTCCGCGTCGTCAGGTCATGGAGTGGGGGTAGTTTCTGCCTAGAAACCACCCCGCGAGTGTTATAGCTTTAGTACGCTTTGTTTTACGCATCTGTTTACATCCCTAGATAAGAGTTACCTAGTAAGATATACCAATATAAACGGTGTGTACCGTTCGAGATTGAATTTTAATATAAATTTTAATCGCAGTAAAAATAAATTACATTTAGTTTTGTTTTATAAAGTGTTGTGGACTGTGAATGAAGGTAAGTGATCCATAATAATTTGGATTTTTATTACAGAACTTGTATCTACCAAACAACTGGAAATAGCATAAATATAGATACACAATACTTCTAGATTTGCTTTGCAAAATAAATTATTATGCTTATTTTACTTATAATATGTAGTTTCGTGGGTAATATTCTGCTTGATTTTAGCAGCCCTTCGGCTCGATTTCAGCAGACTTGCGGCTCGATGTGACCAGCCGTCGTCTCCAATTCCTCAGCCTTTCGGCTCGAATTCAGGATCCGTTCAACTCGATCTCAGCAGCCGTTTGGCTCAAATTCACCAGCCTTTCGGCTAAACTCTTCGAGCATGTCGGCTCGTTTCTATTAAGGCCTTCGGCTCGTTTTACTCAGCCTTTCGCCTCGTTTTTGTAGCTCGTCTAACAGTTCCTAGCTAACGAATTAGAACACGTTTTATTTAATACAGCAAATACCTGATATGTCTGCAACGGATGTATATATATTTTAAAGAAGTAGTCCATTCTGAAGTGGAGTGAATGTATTGTAATAGGAAATAAAAGTCTGACTCCACAAAATCATGATTGATTGATTGATTTTGTGGAGTCAGACTTTTATTTCCTATTACAAGGATGTATATATGTTATTTTAATTATTTCTAGATGGCTCTTCCCATCGAGAAGTCATATACTTTGCACGACCTATTTGAGTTAGACGAAGACAATGAAAAGGATAATATTATCCTTAGACGAATCAAGACGTTAGCATTGAACCATTTACCTAAAGGCTGGGAGTCATGGAAAATCTCCATTTTTAATAAGAATGACCTTTTGGGAGAAGAGTTAGATCCTCAGATCTTAAATAAATTAAGATATGGGCTGCCAACTGTAGGTATAGCTCAGGCGTTCGACCCTAATGCGACAACTCTGCCAGAGAAGCGATACAGGGATTATAAAGCAAAAATGTTAAATTGGCCATTTTGCGTAGAACTAATAATTGGCCCGCCAGCATTAGCAGCGAGAATTAGAGGTTCGGCAGTACAGAACGAGCTTGTAATTGCATAATTAGCTGACATGAAACCGTTGCTTATTGCCAGCCAAGAGGCCAATAGGCAGTTAGCAGGGGAATCATCCGACGATTCCTCAGAAAAATCTCAAAATGTACCACGTTAGAAGAAAAAAGAAAATCGGTTGGAAGCTTTGGAACGTAATCAGCGCGAACTTTAGAGTATGTTTGAGGAGTTTGTGCACAATTTCCGTACTAGTCGCTATGCATTGGACGAGGATAATCGGTCGGTTTCCGAATCCATTGATTCGTGTGGTTCACATAGAGATGACGATATGGATGAGGACTTCTCATCGTGGAAAGCTCCGAGTGTAATACCTATAGATACCACCGATTTAGATTTTGCTCCAAGTACTCAAGAAAAGGAGCCCCTGATTCCCAAAGCCAAATCAGACATAGAAGAGCAAGGTGCGGACTGTCAGCGTTTTGGAAAAGAAACGTTTAATAAAATTCGATATATCGAAGTTCAGAGGAAGTTGCAAGCTAGCCCGGTTTTTGCAGCTCTTAGAGTAAACAGTGAGTTTTTTCATATGATTTCTCCGAATCCAACTCAGTTTGGGGACCCTAACACATAGTTTACTACTTCAAAGAGAAGCTTTCAAGCACAGTCAAGGATTTGTCTGTTAAGTATCCTGAATTGAAGTCATCCTTATATAACAGTTTGCTGGCTCCAAATGCAACTTTTCGTCAGCTTTCTGAGGATTTGCTCCAATATACATGTGGAAGACGAGCTGAGTGTATAGAGAATCGTAGAAAATTGTACAAGTCGCGCTCAGAATTAGTTAATTCTCGAATGGACGCAATACCACCCTCACGAACGCATCTTTTTGAAAAGGATCAACTGAGTGATCTGGTAAAACAGAATTTGGGCTTCTTTCGTACGCAACAAAGGTATACCCGTGAAAGGGGGGGCCAACCATCTTACAAAGGAGTTGTGCGAACTTCAGCGAATTTTGTGAATGTTTGGAAGAGCTTAGGCGCAACTCCGACAATAATATCATGCATAACCGGATACTCTATCCCTTTTATTGTAAAACCGCCTCTACGACATTTTTCAAAAGATTATATAACCGTTTTCACCACCCACGGTATGGACCTAGAGATAAACAAGATGTTAAAAGAAAATATTCTAGAAAAATCTCAAGTCACCACGGGTTTTCTCTCAAGAATGTTTCCCATCCCCAAGTCAGATGGAGCAGTCCGACCGATTTTCAATCTGAAAGGTTTGAATGCTTTTCTTGCAGCAAAAAAGTTTCGCTTGCTAAACCATTTAAAAGTCCCAAAGTTTCTCCAATCAGGGGATTTTCCAGCAAAAATCGACATACACCAGGCATATTGCCACATTCCAATAAAAGAAGCCCATCGACGATTCCTGTCGTTGACCAGCAACGGTCAAATCTACCAAATGACATGTCTGCCTTTCGGCCTCTCTAGCGCGCCTCTAGCCTTCGCTCGTGTATCAAATTGGCTAGCCAGTCAATTACGCGACAAGGGGATTCGTGTGATCGTTTATCTAGACGATTTTCTTCTTGCACACCAAGATCCCAGACAATTATCCCTACAGTTAGGTCAGACCGTAGAATTCTTGGAAATGTTAGGGTGGAAGATAAACCAAAGAAAATCTTTCAATACTCCAAAGCAAGACATAGAATATCTCGGTATTCAATGGAACACGCAAACGAATGCAATTTCCCTACCTATAAAAAAGATAGAAGGGCTAAAGAATGTTCTGAGACTAATCCTGTCAAATCGTCGTTGGAATTGGTACGTGGCTGCAAGGCTCCTAGGCAAATTAAATTTTGCAGCGTTTGCGATACCGTTGGGACGACTGCATTGTCGGCGGATTCAAAGGGCCAGTCTTATGCTCTCACCTCGTCATCCGTTCAAGAAACAGTGGGTACCTCAATCGGCCATACAGAATTGCCTTCGGTGGTAGAAGCACCTACACACAAAGAGAATTTTGTTTCCAAGCATGGAGAGAGCTTTTGTAACAACGGATGCCTCGGATCAGGGATGGGGAGCTCAAGTAAACAATCAATTTTACAAAGGCCGTTGGTCCGAAACTCAAAATCTTTGGCACATAAATGTAAAGGAAATGTATGCAATATTTGCTACAATAAGAATATTTGCATTTCAGCTGAAAGAAAAAACGGTGATAATACAATCAGACAACAGGACAGTCGTATCTTACATACAGCGTCAGGGAGGAACCAAGTACCTCAAATTGCTAAACCTGGTTTACAAACTTCTAAAATTTGCGCACAAAATGAAAATGAATCTTCAGGCACATTTCATTCCCGGCCGTTTCAACAACATTGCAGACAGCTTGTCCTGAAGCAAAGCGATAGTAGATTGGCATTTGTCAAAGACTATGCAAAATCGGATCTTCCGCAAATGGGGAACCCCTCAAATAGATCTATTTGCGACCAATTTGTCAAAAGTAGTTCCGAGATATGTAACGAGAGATGCAAGAGATCCTCAGGCAGTTTTTGTGGATGCTTTCAGTCGGAAATGGAACTATCAACTAGCATGGTTATTTCCCCCTCCAAGTCTAGTGCTTCAAGTTCTCAATCATCTGAATTCGGCGAAGGGAACATACCTTTTAGTCGTTCCAAGATGGGAGAAGGTGTATTGGAGAGCAGACTTAAAATGCAGAGCCTTAGAAGCCCCTTTCCAGCTACGAAATCTTCAGCACCACCTACTAGAGGCAGCGACAATGCTTCTACTACGTCAAGTTCAGAACATTTCTTTGGAGGTTTGGAAGGTACGGGGTGGGCAGCCTTTACGAGAAATTGGATAGATTCGGAAAAGCAATTGCTGAAAAAGTCTTGGAAACCCTCTACTCTTAGAACATATAGGGCACCTTGGAGAAGTTGGTGTAAATACGCTTTAAGAAATAGAATTTCAAGTAATAATCCGAAACCTCAGGATGTAGCTAGGTATCTTTCGTATCTTTATAATATTAGAAAGTTAGCTCCAAGTTCTATTAAATTACATAAATCAGTAATAGCAACTTTCATAGATCCGAACAATTCGGATTCAATTTCTAACCATGCCATAGTTAAATGCATTTTACGAGGCATTGAAAATTCCAAGCCTGCTAGTAATAATAATAAAAAATTGGTGTGGGACGTGAGTCAAATAATTCTTTGGATGAGAGAAGAACAAATAGAGGATACCAATATATTTCAAACATCACGTCGGGTCGCCTTGCTGTTGCTTCTTGCATCTGGCCGTCGTATACATGATCTTACTTTGCTGCAAACTGATAACAGCAGCATAGAAATTTCGAATGATTATTATATATGTCTGTGGCCTCGGTTTGGTTCTAAAACGGATACAAGTAACCATAGGCAATCTGGTTGGAAACTTCTAAAAAATTCAAAAAAGGGCCTAGATCCCGTTTTCTGGATAAAATGGTTAATAGAAGTAGCTGAACATCGAAGAAGCTCAAAACCAGATCTTCAAAGTTTATTTATTACAACTCGGGGACAGGTCAAAGCAGCTTCTAGAACGATAATTGCGGGATGGGTGAAAACTGCTTTCAGAGAGGCCAATATTGATTATTCGCCAGGAAGCATCCGTTCCGCCGTGGCTTCTAAGCGTTGGGTTGATGGCATTCTATTGGATGCTATTTTAGAAAAGGGTAACTGGAAGAGTAGTACAAAATTTTTTAAGCATTATTATAAAGAAATCGAAAATAAGGTTTTAGATGGCCATGTTGACAGGTCTTTAACTAATGGTGCTTTTATAGCAATATGATATACCATATACGAATGTATATATAATACTTGTATTATTATATGTTATGTTAATTATTTATATAATATGTTGTGTTCGCAGTTAGAAAGAATTTTTTTTTTTTTGAGTTTAAATATTTATTTAATCTTGTTACTTATATTATTCTCAAGTCAGAAAAGATGTTACCATTTTTGTTTTGACTAAAATCATGTCCTATCCTATTAGAACTAAGGTTAGATTTAAAATATTAATGATTTGTTTAGTTTAATTGCTGAATGTTGCTGTTTGGTTTATTAATCTTTAAATATACTAATTTATATGTATTTCATCACAGTACGCTTTGTTTTTTTTTCTTTTTTTTCTTAACTTTTTTTTTAACTCGTATTTTGTAGCGTCGTCAGAATCCAAACACTTCTCAAAAGGGTCAAGCCTTAGGCACAGACTTGAAATATCATACGTTTTTCCCCCGAAGGGATAAAAACGAATATTTCAGGTCTTGCCTAAGGCTTGACTTCTAATTCTAGACGACTGCTTTTGATAAGGTACTAAAGCTATAACACTCGCGGGGTGGTTTCTAGGCAGAAACTACCCCCACTCCATGACCTGGCGACGCGGAATACGAGAAAAACATATGTAAACCAGAGGCGTAACACAGGGTAATCTCAAAAGGGTCAAGCCTTAGGCAAGACCTGAAATATTCGTTTTTATCCCTTCGGGGGAAAACCGTATGATATTATCAAATAATTCATATATTTCATTTAAATTCCTTTGTCACCCACTTCAACTGTTAGGTTACTTGAAACAGGAATATTGTAAGTATTTCATTTTGTTTGTCACAAACATTGTTGCAACATCCGGATAAACCTGATATAATAAATAGCAGGAAACTTATCATAGTTTATGGTCTAAAGTTATACCTTTAATATGTACCTACCAGTAAATTCAAAACACAGGGTTGATGTAACAGTAAAACTTGCAATTTTGACTCTTATTTATAAATGTAAATTCGCATTTATGAATCAACGAAGAAATTCGCGGGAAATATTCAACAAATAAATAGCGACACATATCAGTTTATCACATTTATAATATGTTTGTCACTCTTCCATCATATGTGGCGGAAAGGGTAGGTAAAGGCATACCTACAAAAAATATAATGACAGGGAGGCCAAAATAGTATTTCAATTTGGGCTTATATTGCAGCCTTTCTCATTATTAGGTATGCGGATAAAAAAAACCTTTGTTTGATTGTTTGCTTCTTACAAGGCGCCGCGCCGTTACGTATGTAATTAATTACATCGACTTGTTCACAATTTTAAGGGTAAAAATATAAACTCTGTAGAGTTTATTTTAGAAAATAGACCATTCTCCTTTGAAAAAAAAGTAGAAAAAAAAAGTTAGATTGTCCAACTTTTTTCCCAGATATGTTTCAGAGCTACAATAAGAAGATCCTTAGGATTAGTACATATCCATTTATTAATAGACCAAAATTAAAATCAGAACTACTATAGAGATGATATGTGTGGCAATCGAGACAACAATGGTATTATTTGTACTACTGCGATGACAACACATGAGTGTGAAAGATGTTTCTCAACCCTAAAAAGAATTAAGTGATTTTTAAGAAGTATGATGGACCAGGATAGACTTAATGCCCTCGCTATGCTTTCAATAGAAAAAAAAACTTGTACAGGATATTTCAGATTTTGACAATCAAGTTAATGAATTGTTTGATGAATCTGAAAATATAGGAGAATTGATTTTAAATATAAATGGAAATCATATATATGCTGTATGTGTTAGTATATTTTTTCTGATAGCACCCCCCATTCATCAGCTTTGCTACAGACATTTTAAGATGTATATTGTAAATTACGAATGGAAATATTTAAAATAAAAATAATGTATAGTATAGTATACCTATGTAAGGTATAAAATACCCATAGCTTTATTTTTTGATGGTGAGTGAGTAGGTGACTGATACCCTTTTTTTGTGGGATGAGTAATAAGTGGAGACGGATAAATGTGGTACAAGCCGTTAGATTAGGATTATTATTGTCTTGGCTATAAATTGGACAAGATCGTGGTTAAGAATTTATTATAAAATATATTTGTTCATTTTTGGGAATTGTAATTGATATGTCGTGTTGATTATTGTGAATAAACGAATTGTTGATTTCTATTTGCGAGTAAATTAACGTTTTATTACAATATAGGCTGAAGGACTTCGGTCAATGGCCTTTTGGGGTTTTGTACCTAATAAAGCACGTTTTATTATTATTATTAAGATGTAAATGAATCATGATTATTATTAGGTGGTTTCCATTCCCACAAAGATGGTTCATTTTTGTAATAAAAAAAAGAGATTCTATTTGAGAAAGACCAGAAATATTTAGGTACTAAAACTTAATGGAATAATTTTAGATTATTAATTGGAAGACAAATTCAGTGTTTTTGTTAGGGATTTGGTTTACTGCACAAATGACTGCAATGTGATGCATTTTGACTTCTATCTAATTGTTTGTTGACAGGTGTACCTCGAGTGGGTAAAAATTGACGTTTCAGTAGGTAAAACTGACTTTTGAATCGGTAAATTTTGTTCGATTATAATATTGCAAATAAACTGTCATTTTGATAGCGAGCTATAAGTCAACAAATGATGAAGTTACCCTCCACGATAGAATGACGAATATTAAATTACTAAAAATATACGAAGTTTAAAATCTTTGAGAAGGACAAATTGATTTTTATGAATTGCTTGTTACATAAAGTAACAAGACTTTTAGTTATGGAAAGTTGTTGCACACTACCATGCTTTTACCAGACGGGCCGTTTCGTTGATCCACAACTCATCAGTGGTGATCGGCAGGCAGTGTGACCCAAATTTCCAACATTTATGAAGAGCTTATACTATAACGAGAGATGACTGACATCAAGATGTTTTTGGTGACATCTAATGTGAGCAAGCAATATGCCCGATGAAACACAGTTCACAAACGATGGCCAGACAAGAAGTAACAACTCCATATTGCCTGCTCATACTAGGTCGCCAAAGGTCTTGTTGTCAAATTGATTTTTGTCGAAACCTTCAGAAGGATTTGGTACCGGAGGTGAAACTTTGCTATTGAGTAGTCAAATCGGTAGTATAAAATGAAGAGATCATCACGACACTTTCAATAATTTGATGAGGAAGGGAATATGAGCTTTGTCTGAGAGCAGACTCCCTCTTCTTTCAAGCATACGCCTTTTCAATTTATGTCTGGTTAAACCTCCAAACAAGTAATGGGAGAAAATCAGTAGGAGTAGACCTGCTAAAGAATTCATAGTTAGATCAGATCCCTTCAAGTTCGTCAAACTTTTGAATCGCACTTGCTGGGGCGTAAGAATGGGGGAATGGGAATAGAGAAAGGTGTCACATGTAGGCTTAACGGTTTAACACATTTTAGCTGAATGCAAAGCGTCAGGTATATAGGATATGTGTTGTAAAAAGCTCATTAATAAGCTACTGACTTTACGAAATAAACTAATAAATTTCTATTTGAATATACTAGGAGAACCCATACTAAAGGATTCATATACGAAACTGGCAGTTTGACAGAAAATTCAAAATATCTATTAAACATTAATGTTTTCCTAATAAGGTTAGGACGCAGAGCTCTCCAAAATCTAAATTTTGAGTTCTTTCGTGTTACATTCAAGAGATGTAATTTAACCAGCATATATTGAGTATACATAGTTTGAATTAAACAAGAAAAACCCAGTCTGTTGGGAGCTCTGCCTCTTTATCTGAATTAGAAAAACATTATAGTAAGGCTGCTGATGGAGCTAAGACTGTGAAACATGTCCCTTCTCTTCTATCTATGGTGGAGCAAAGGTCCGTGGTTTATTACAATTTATGATATGATGCTCATTCTAGACCTCCTGATTTCGTATATGACTTTTGGCAAACAATTACTGTTTTTTTTTTCGTTAACTTGTCTTCGACCCTCTAAAGGAATTGTTATGACGTATCCTGTACAGCCGGTTCTTGGTGCCCGACTCATTTGAATATATCCATCATCCATCACTTCCAACGATGTTGTATATTGATTTTGCAGAACCATCGGATTTTTTTAGTGTTTCTTTACACTAATTGACACGAGCTATAGTTGAGCTTCGGTTAAGTTATGTAGAAACCATCTATGGATCATATTTTCACATATAAATGTATTACAGTCTGCGATATGCCACGAGATGCCTCTATCTCACTGCCGCTTACAATTGATCTTGTTCTACCATTTTGCGCACATCGGAAGCAACAAATTATGTAATTATGTAATGAAGACTGTAACAGGCTTTTACTACTGCGCAATAAAAGCGAATAGTGAAAAAAGAAAATCAGAATCTCGAAACAGAGATTTTATAAGACCGATAATGAGATCAAGCTTGATTTTTCGACATCGTCACCAAGCACCAAGCACTCCGTTTCGCCGTAGTGACACCTAACATTCTTGTTTATTTAATTATTAATTAAAATACATTTGATATCGATTTTTAATTAATGTTATAGGTGTGACCGGGTTTACTGAATGAAATTACTAAGAAATTCATATATTTTTTTACTCTTGCTTAATGAGCTGGTCTATCAAAAACTAACTTATGATCTCACTTATACATACTAAACTGATTAAAAGAAAAGTTTGTAGTAATTGTGTATTCACAAAGTTTATAAATATGCATCTGTTTATTTTCGACTTGACGTTATAGAAACTTATCACTTATTGGTAGTTACAAAACTACTACTGCGCTATCAATAAAAACCTCCCTGTATATAATACGAAGACAGAATAGTAAAGTAACTCTATAAATAAATATCTTACCTACTATTATTCCAGTATTACCCAAATCTATCTACCTAGATTGCTAAACCTAAGCACATAACAACAACTAAGAGTTAACGATATACATAAACATTATTTGTAAACCACTGTTAAACATAAATGGTGTGACTGCACATACATTTGCTACGGCAATACATCATGTAAATGTTTCGGTTAGGTCTGGTGTGTCTCCACTGAATGTCCAAGTCTAGATCAGGTTAAGTAATTGGCCCTTATACACAAAGTTTGCTATCTGTCATGGACCTGAATTTAATATCCCCTTTCTACTACCAAACAATCCATTATGGTCTCATTTAATGGAGAAGTTACATTGTGCAACCGACATACTACGACGACGGCAAAGAAACTAAACGCAGTGGTGGAACTAGTGTTATTCTAAATAAATAAATAAATATATTATATTTTCACCCAAGAAGTTGGATTTTTTTTCAGCTATCATCTTTGACTAAATTTTTGAATCAATTTTGAGAAACACTGAACAAAATATTTTTAAAATTTAGTTTTAAATCGTCATCACTCACATAGGAATGCTCACAAATTATCTAGGTCGTGTCACATATTTTCCTATGCTGCGAGTTGTTTAGGTTATTTTTCCGGTATTGAACTTTGTACTCATGCCAGTCTCATCGGCATTAAATACATATCCAGAGGAAACGTTATATATGATGTCCCGAGCATAATAGGTAAGTATCGAACTAAGTATAAATCGGAAGCTTTGAAAATTTGGCTCTGCACAGGGGTCAGACGACTAAAATATTTTTAAGATGGTGGCGCTGCCGTAATATCGGAATCAGGTGTCAACTTTTTAAATTGAACATCCTTTTTGGCTTAATAGAAGATTTATGTCAAAATTGACGTTTTCAGGTTCATTAGTAACACTATTTTCTTCGATATGGAAGTATTTATTAAGGCATTTTTCTTAATTTTCTTATAAAGAAATGTCCACTTTTACCGACTCTCTAACATATTTCTCACTTTTTATACAGGTGCTCAAAAAATTATATTGAAAATTAAGCTAAATACTCAATTTTTTCAAAGGGCACCCCTATGTTTTTATAATTTTATCGTACCTATTTAGTATTCAAAATTTTCAAAAATTCGTAATTTCCGGAATATTTAAAATTTAACATTTTTCTACAATTCCGCTGGTTTTTCAAGATTCTTACTATGAATAATTAGTTTGGTTGCCCATGACAGAAATAGCAGTACCATTAAAAAAATAATTAAATGCTATCAAATGGAATACGCAAAGGTTAATAACTCGATCTTGTTTCTTAATTACATAGACGAAACAAAAATAATGCAACACAACACTAGATTAATACTAAACTCGATTCCACATTCCTCTGGAATCGAGTTTAGTAATAATTTCCAAAACGTGTGATAAATTTGCAACAGATATTTATATTCATAAAAACAAAACCACTCATTAAAATTTCTTTACAAAATCTATAGAAAATGCTTTCCTTTTTAAGTAAAAGACCATATAAACAAACCTGTGACGTTTCATGGCTATCTATTAATTAAAATTTACCGAACTAATAAGGATTAGTTTTCGCAAAACGCCCAACATCGTTAATAACCCGGTATATATCTGTTAAAAATAATGATAATCAAATTATTATTATTATTTTTAATTATATTAGAAGATCAATGTTCAAATTGATGTACCTATGTATGATCCAACTCCAACTCAATTTTTATCTATTGATAAATCTGGTGAACGTGGTGGTGGTTAAGAACCAATGTTCGCTATGTGGAGGGCGCCATCATGTTGGTAGAATAGCTGTTTAAAATGGTAAGTTATCGGAAATAAGTAAGTTATCCTAATATTCAACTTTAAAATTTTGCAGCATGTCAAATAACCTTCTCCTAAAAAATAGTAAACGCATGTTGTTGTAAATTAAACCACAACATAATAAAAGACTGCTTTAATTTCTAATTTATCCAAATTTCGCTGGTTATAATTACAATTCTTAATTTTTACAATATTTTACTTTATTTTCTAATTAGTAAAATTGGTGATTTATATTTTATTTAAACTAAAATTATTTTAATGATTACAGTATTATTACTATAATAGTAAATTATCAAATTCGAGAAACAAATTTTGAGCTGTTTTATATTTGGGATCTAAAGTGCGTCTATTATTTAAACAAAACAAAGTCAAATATATAGAGGAAAAAACAAAGGGCAGCACTTCCTTATTGCTATATTATTTATGCTGCTTAGACCGTTTTGTCATAGTGTAATAAATAATTGTATATTTGTTTATAAGAGTATAGTGCGTAGTTGAGTACAGCAACATTGTCTTTGTGTATAATACTTTATGCAATATAAGCGATTTTAATTCTACAGCGCACATAATATTATGCTGGTTGAGAAGAAAGTAAACAAATTAAAACTAAAATAAAATACTTTAAGATTTATCAATTTAAATCTTAACATACTCCCCCCATTGAAGTATTGTTAGATACTTCAGTTTAATTACTAATTGGTAGTGGACAAATTTTCGTTATTGGTCTAGTAAGTTCACCAGTACTAGTTGCTAATTTAACAACCCGAACCCTTTTGTCCGTGCCCAAGATAACTTCTAAAACTCTGGCCAATACCTAGTTCTAATATTGCTTAGTGTTGTTTGCGCTCCTGCGTGGCCTGAACGATAATGTTCGTGTTTTAAAATAATATTAACAGTATGATCTTTAGAGGGAAGTAAACGAGGATGTTTTAGGCGACCACCGACACGCAATCGACCATCTTGATCTAAAAATGGACAGAAAGACCTAATACCTTTATTTTTCATAAATTTATTACATTTTAAAGCTGCGATTTCTGCACTAAAATAATTTATTTGTAAAGTTTTAATTATGTACAAATGAGATTGATTAATTTCATCGACAGTGAGAGTTCCTAATTGTTTATTTTTGGGGTATTTACAATTTTTTACAAAACGAAAACAATAAGCAATGGTTCTCGAAAGTCGTGAGAAAGATGAAAATTTACAAAAAATATCGTCATGTTCTGTGTTATCAGTTACATGATGTGCCATTTTTCTTTCCTCTGGGATATTTATAGAATAATTTGAAGGGTCAAATGGTGGTAGGTTAATTTGTGATTTTCCTAAAAATTGAGTACCATGCCACCAAAGATTTGTGTTGATGATTTCATTAGGGGATAATCCTCGAGAGAGGTAGTCCGCATGGTTCTCGGAGGACTTGACATGATGCCAGTCAAATTTGCTAGTAAGTTCTTGTATGTGTGCAACTCTATTTGCAACAAAAACTGTCCAGCGGGAAGGATGAGCTTTGATCCAACATAAGGATATTTGTGAATCAGTCCACAAATGAACAGATTCAAAACTAATAGTTTCTTTCAAAAGTGACATCTTTTTTTCAGTTAAATTTGCTAATAGAACCATAGCACATAATTCCAATCTTGGAATTGACAACACCTTTATAGGCGCGACCCTGGACTTAGATACTATAAGATTACATGTTACGGCATCATTTGAATAAAGAGTACGAAAATAAATACAAGCTCCATAAGCCTTAGAACTTGCATCTGCGAATCCGTGAGCATCAGTGAAGAAATAGCGAGGAATTTTTAATTCCTTTAATTGATAAATATTATTAAAATATGTTATCCATTCGCTGCCAAGATCAGAAGAAACTTCCTGATCCCAATCAGACTTTGATATCCAGATTTTCTGCATAAGTATTTTACCTATAACAATTACTGAACCGATGAGTCCAAGCGGGTCAAACATTTGAGAAATTTTAGATAAAATATATCTTTTTGTTGTTAAACTTTCAAAGGTTTTTGGCAGTGTAATTAAAAATTCGTCTGAAGATGGATTCCAGGAAATCCCTAGCACTTTGTTATTAGAACCATCTGGTTGAAATGAATATTCAGATTGAGCGGAATACGAAAATAGTTTTTCATGAAATGCTTCAGAGTTTGAACAGAATTTGTGGAGTTCAATTTGTGCTGACTTCAAAACCGCAGTTAATTCAAAAGAAGTTTTTAAAAGTGTTTCGATATTATCTGCTCCACAGAGAATGTCATCAACATAACATTGCCTTAAAAGTGCTGTTGATGCCAATGGAAAGTTTGCTTTATTTTTATCTGCTAGGTCTTTTAAAACTCTAGTTGCTAAAAATGGGGCACTGTTGGTTCCACACGTAACAGTAGAAAGCTCAATGCACTTAAGGGGTTCAGTTGGGGAATCCGTCCAAATAATATTTTGAAGAAAAGTGTGATCAGGATTTACACGAATCTGACGATACATTTTCTTTATATTACATGTAAAAACATATTTGTAATATCTAAAGCGACATAAGATGTCAAACAAATCTGGTTGTACATTATATCCTTTAAACATTATATCATTGAGACTATAACCAGTTGAAGTTTTAAAGGATCCGTCGAACACAACACGGAGTTTAGTGGAAACTGCCTCACTTCTTAGTACACAGTGATGTGGCAAAAAGTATTTTTTGGGCTCATTATTTTTAATAAATAAAGGAACATATTTTGCATGATTAAGAGTGATGTACTCGTCAATGAATTCTTTATAGTCGCTGAATAACTGAGGATTCTTTTTAAACTTATTTTCTAAATTAAAAAATCTCTTTTTAGCAACAGTTAGAGAATCACCTAGTTTTAAGTGTTCTTGAGGATGCCTAAGTGGTAAATTTACTTGATATGAGCCATTTTCTAGAATAACTGTAGTGTCTGTGAATATTTTTCCGGGAACTAAAACTGATAATAACTCACCTTCTGCACATTTATTTTTAAATAATTTTAATTTAGTTGTTGGACTTGGTTCAACTAATGGACTTAATTTGAAATGGGCTTAATATTTTGCGACTTAATACGCAATTTTGGAACTTAATACTGTTTAGCTCTACGAATTATCAATAAATGGGACTTGCCTCTGAATTATTTTTTTTAAAAATCCATAGCGGAACAGTGTACAGAAGAACCAAAATTAATTAATTCCATTTTACAACTAATTAGTAAAAAAATAAAAAGCAAAATTAATACATTAGAATCATTTATTTTCTAAATTAAATGAAAAATCACACCAAAATCTTACAAACAACACTTAAATTGCAGTGACAAACAAAAAATAATGCATTAAGAACATCATTGCATTTTTTAATCGTTCTCCTGAATGTCACCATGTGGAAGATTTTTAAAATATTCATAGAATCTTTTAGGGATCCATGTTACTAAATTTTGAAAATCATGATACTTTTTAGTTGAAATAGGTTTTAGTGTCCCTCTTATTGGTTCCGATATCATGAAGTTCGCATTGGGAATATTTCCCTTAGAATTTCTCTTTGCGTGTTAATCTTTTGGTGGTTCGATTGAAATGAACTTGTTCAAAAAATTCCTGACGAAAATTTGTTTTATAATACAATATACCAGGTGTTTCTGCTAAAAATTTCATATAATCCACTTTAGATAGGAAAAAGTTTTGATATTTTATTGTTTGTTTGTTTTTGTGAAAGTAAGATCCAGATTCTTCATATAAACGGGTGAAATTCTTAAAGTTCATGGTTTCCATTTCCGATTCTTCAATTTTATTGCCACAAAGTCTAAAACGCTGTTACTATAAAAAATTGGGGGGAAGCTTTTTTTTTGTTTTTCTATTCGTGCATGAATTGAATCAACCTCCATGTGAGTATGTCCTCTTAAAAGGTACTTATGTTCGATGCATTTTATTAAAGGATTTAGCATAAGAATGAAATAGTAGCACATAAATTAATCTGATGATTTAAGCTTACCCGGACCGCACACCTTAAAGCACCAGAGCAAGAGCGGAGAGAACGCTTATGTTACTCAGACGCTCTCATGGGAAAACATGGGGACTAAATCCAAAGATGATGCACTGGTTGTACACTGCGGTAGTTAGACCTATGATAACATACTCATCGCTGATTTGGTGGACGAAAACGGAACAGCATACCGCCATTGCTGAGTTGGGCAGGGTACAGAGGCTTGCCTGCTTAGCAATGACGGGCGCTTTTAGAACTACTCCGACAGCCGCAATGGAAGTATTGCTGAACCTCCCACCCTTGCACATCATGGTAAGGATGGAGGCGGGGGCGGCATTCATTAGACTGCGAGGGTTGGTAGGAACTGTACCCCTTATCGGGGACATACCAAAATTGGGGTATCCATTGGGGATGGCATCATAGACATGCCCATGGACCACATCATACCAAAATTTGAATTTGACATAAACTTCGAAGTGCATATTGTGGACCGCGAAGTTCTTGATCAAGACTGCATACGGACACTGAGAGGGATAACCTGGTTTACGGACGGGTCAAAAACCGAAAGTGGAAGTGGTGCAGGAATATACAGTGAGACAAGGAACACGAATCTAAGATTCTCACTGGGGAAAAACACATCCGTATTTCAAGCGGAAGTGTTTGCAATTCTACAGTGTGCAAAACTAAACAGATTGAGGGCTTATACAAACAAGCGAATCAATATATGTTCAGATAGCCAGGCGGCCTTAAAGGCTCTGAGAAGCCCCAAGGTTACAACCAAACTGGTATGGGAATGCCAAACAGAACTTAGTGCCTTGGCGGACCACAATAGGGTTAATCTAGTGTGGGTCCCGGGGCACTCGGGAATAGAAGGCAACGAGAGAGCGGATTGGCTGGCTAGACAAGCCTCTGAAACCACATATACTGGCACGGAACCTGCGCTGGGCTTGTCTAAAAGAACGGCTAGGGAACTCATCAAGTGCTGGGCCAAAAGCGAGCACCAGAGATATTGGGAACATATTCCCAAGCAGGAGCATGGGAAGATGTTTATACCTGGTGCAGCAACAAAACGCACTGAAAAACTGCTATCATTAAGCAGGAGTCAGATACGAATAACTATGGGACTCCTTACTGGGCATTGCGCTCTGAGAGACCACCTAAATAAGATGGGGCTGTACAATGGGGACCTGCAATGCAGATTGTGTAATGGGGCAGTTGAAACAGCTTACCATGTAATATGTGAGTGTGTAGTTCTACAACGAAGACGACACGCTATTTTTGGGCATGCGCTGATTGCGCCAGCAGATATTGACACCCAACACTTAACTGAACTCCACAAGTTAGTGGAGAGTACAGGGCTGCTGGATTGGGTGGCATAATATACGGGGATTTTCACAATAAGCCCATGAGGCTGCAGTGAAGCCGGGGACTAAAGTCGTACGGACCCTTTCAAAAAAAAAAAAAAATCTGATTTCTATTTTGTGCAGTTATCACTCAAGATAACAATTTGTTCTATAGGTTCTCTTACAGTTAAATTATTAATGTATTTCAACATACAAGAAGCCATTTCGTTTCCACCACGTCCTGCTATAGATTCATCCCAGGTAAAGCAATATCCTGTTTTCTCTGTTGCAACATAGACAGTATAATTGAAAGTCCATAGCTTCAGAGAATAGAAGCTCTGGCATTCGGTAGTAGAGGAGTGGGTAGACATTTAGAATAATTTGTATTTACACAACGACATGCGAAACACGGGATTGTATGCCTAATAAGGTAGATATTATATAAATTCAGTCAATATACAAATGACAAAGGTTTATGAGTTTATAAGGTGATGTAGCGAAGTTACCTAATGTATTTTGTGTTTTAACAGCTAAAGAAAGTTCGTTTTGATTTTTCTGAACTTCTTTTATTCATCAATCATAATATCATTCACCATCGTACGCATTTAAATTGCCATAGATTATTGATTTAAATAAAGGGCCTATACCATTTTGAAACCTCTTTTGATTCTCATTCTTTAGGGCACTATTTCATTCAGTTTGTATTGCAAAGGAGAAACCTCTTTTGATTATCATTCGTTATGACACTATTTCATTCAGTTTGTATTGCAAAGGAGAATATTTTATTTTAGATGCTAATTTTAACATGCTTTTGACCATTTCAATTTCATTTTGGACTTCCTGAGTGCAAATGCTCTGTAAAAGAAGTTGCGGTTCTGTCCCCCATTATATTACCTAAATGTATGTTGAAATTGATTTTGAAGATGAATAGTAGATCGTCCATAATTTAGGTTGGTGCTCTGCATAATTTTAATATTACAACTTTAATTATGCAATTTATTGTCAATAGGTTTTTCTGTTTTTTACCTATTTTCCCTTGATTATCGAGATGATGCGTTGTCGATATCTCGGAAATGGTCGGTTAGCCTCTTATTAATGAATCTTGTTTATAAATAGTTATACGTAGTCTCATATCTCCTCCTGTTTTCTATTGTAGTTTCATTCTGGCTGATAATGAGAGTTTTAAACTCTCGAAACATGTTCCACTATTAATAATTTTTCCAATCAACTGAAAGAACAATGAAGAATTTTGTGGAGGTGACGATTTGGTTTCATTGCAATACTATTGCACTCCACAGTTATAGATTAACTTTTTTTTTAATCAGGATCCTTTTGGCTTTCAATAACATGAATTCACAAAATTCCATTGCTCTACGACATCTCTGTTCCGAAAAGTTTGCAATCGTACAAATTTTGTGATTATCGAAAATTCAATTAAATGAGGTGTATGAAAGAATTTTATCATAGGAGGTTTCTGGGATGGACGTTTATCTGATTCACTTCATCTTTCGTTATTGGTTTTGGAACAGTTTTTTGACAATTTGGTCTACCAAACCATATAAAGATGCTTTCGATCTTTCGAAATTCATCGCCATTATGTACAGCAAGTTCTTTTAACAATTCTTCTTCTTCTTCTTCGGATGCTATCCACTAATGGATTTTTGCGATCACATTTTCCATCTCCTCTCTATCTCTTGCGGTGTGAATTAGGGTCTGTATGTCATTTATTCCTGTCCACTGTCTTATGTTCCGCAACCATGACAATTTCTTCCTTCCTATCCCTCTACGGCCCTCTATCTTACCCTCGATCAACAACTGTAGATACTCATACTTCTTGTTCCTCATGACGTGCCCCATATAATTCTGGAACATTGCCTTGTAAAGTAACACCCTAAGTGTAGCTGTGCCTTTGCATGCACTCGTTTTCTCTCGCCGCACACGCAAACATAATAGTATATGGTATAGGATATAGTGTGTAGCATACACCACAAGTATCTCTGTCTCTCTCTCCATCATCTTTGTTATATGCTTCATCTCTTTTGCGGGACGAAAACATTAAATCGTGTCGTGACGTGACGCGACTTTGAAAAATCATTCTCATGCGGCGAAAGCAGTATTCACTTCAAAAATTAAAAAAATATATTGCCAGAGTTGAGATTCGAACTCATCACCTTCCGCATGCGATACGAACGCTCTATCAAAGTACTCAATTACTACATATATTCTTAATAGAGTAACTACCTAACTGGTGAAATTTCAAACGCAATTTTCTCGAGAATTATAGGGGCAAATATCAAAAGTGACCAATCGCTGTAAAGCAGATAAAAAATGCGCGCAATCACTCGCCCCCTACTGCTATTTAAAAATTTAGCAGTTGTGTCCACCCCTATCACAGGGCTTAAGCGATTTCAACCAAAAACTGACGGGTTCATCGTAGGACTCCCCCAAACTCATATACCAAAATTTAGCTCAATTGGTTAAAGCATTTGGGCGCTATCATGGAAGAATACATACAGACACACACACATACACACAGACAGACAGACTTCCATCTGGAAATCGTCTTAATCGTCTCAGGGACCTTCATAATGGTTATGCCTTTATCTCAAAAAGTTTTTAGGGCGTTCACAGTACTTTCCCTGTGCGGGAAAGTAAAATAGTTATACTTATACCACATACTTAGTAATAAATATAAATATATGTTCAGTTAGGTAAATGAAATTCTTTATTATTTAAATAAATGGTTGATAAATCTCTCGTTTCTAATATATCACCCTGTTTTATCCGTGTCTTCTCATGTACGTAATGAAAAAGACGATTTGATACAAGCTTCTTTTGTCTAAGATCCTCTAAGAAATTGGGTTACTGCCCATAAATTTTTAAAATAAGTAACTCACTCTCTAGAGACACTGTCCTTTTCCTCGCCATGACATCGTTGCATATTTATAAGATTGTGGCTGATGGTTGTTTCCTTGTAAGTGTATGCTGGCAGGGATGGTCCTTCGAGACAGGATTTTATTAGTCCCTTTTGAGACTTGGTGTATATACCTGTTAAGGTGGTTGTTGGCATTCACGAAAAATGCATAGTGTGTACTGGTTGGTTTGGTTGTTTGCACCAACTTATGCATTCATAGGAAATGTGTGTCTGGTAGTCAAGGAAAATTTGCTGCTTTATAGGTACCTCTTTCAAATAACATTGTCTTTGTATTATCTACAAAATAAAACAGATTTAAATTCAACGAGTTTTTTTAAATGCACTTATTTCTATCGGTGTAACTAGGGAAGACCGTTGTCGTAGCCATATGCACTTTTTTATGTGCATAATTAGTGCAATTGATTATTTTGGATAGAATGAATGAATGAAAAATAAGTAACAAATATCTGAAATATTTGTTACTTATTTTTCACACGCAATTGCGTGAAAATGTCATTTAGGATATGTAACAAATTCCCTACTAGATTATACAGGAGACGGCAGTGGCGATTTAGAAAGTTCTGTCTCCAACCTATTTACAAGCACCGTCCTCAGAGGAAGACGCAGAATATCCATATATGTTTACAACCAGTGGAAGTTTCAAGCACAGATCTAGAAACTCGAGAGATATAACATTATCTGAAATTTCATTCATAATTCACATTTGTTTACAATCAGACATAAGT
The DNA here is from genome assembly GCA_911728435.2 of Apoderus coryli. NCBI lineage: Eukaryota > Metazoa > Arthropoda > Insecta > Coleoptera > Attelabidae > Apoderus > Apoderus coryli. The sequence goes on along the minus strand of OU452198.1, from coordinate 28,686,998 downwards.
TGGCAGATAATATATAAGATAGAAAAGGACAGATAGAAAAAATGGCAACGTTGTATCAATTTCGTCGTTTCGAGTTCGTTTTTTGTACCAGTGGCGTACGGTTTTGCTGGTTTCCGAGTATTTTCATAAATAAATAACATTGAAACACACCATCAAATAACTTTTAAATTTAATATAATTAATTTAAATAAAATATATACATTTAATGAACGGTTTTTATATGATCAGGATTGAACTTAACAGCCGTAGTCTAATAAATAATATATTATTTATTAGACTATGGTTAAACTATACTAACTAAAAAATACTTAAATAATCCTATTTACACTCAGACGGGACGTGCCAATAAATAATATCTTTGGTCTTTAAGTGTTTTGGAAAAACCACAGATAAAAGCAAGACAGCTAAGGCGCCGATAAGGGTGCAACAAAATTATTAATAATTAGGTAAAAATATATTTACAAAGATAAGGGTTGGCGCCAACAATGGTTATAGGAAATAGGTAGCACCATTATATATTATCTGGGAAACTAGTATATACAAACTAACAATTAATTGTAATTTTAATAGTTCAAATATTTTTCCATGGGGTGATTTCAGTGGAAATTTAATGGAATATTGTATGTCTTAGCGTTGTGTTTGTACGATTGTTGACATGCCACTGATGATGGGACTGGTCTAGTCCCGAAACATGTATGGCCGATAGTTTCTATTAAATTTATCTTGTGGAGATTCGACTTTCATTTAAACAGTATAATAAATACAATAGGTAAATACCACAGATCTAGAATCTAGATGTGCGGTAAATACACCATATGTTTATTACAATATTATTGAACATTATACCTTAAATTTTATATAGACACATTTTATTAAGCATATATATATAATTACCTGTACGACAGAGGCTCATTAAAAAGAAATGATAATTGAGGTTCAGCATCTGGTCGAATTTGCTTGCGACCAGTAATCTCAGTTATGTCGCTCACATCAAAATGGTTTGAGCATATTTGTGCATACTTGCAAACTCTGTAGTCTTTTCGAATTTACTGAACACCTACAATATGAAATTATTTAATTCTTTTGTAACCTACCAATTCAGTATTAACATATTTAGTTATCTAACGAAGTGCAACCTTAGTTTATAATTAAACCTTGATTTGAATAGTCCTAGCATCTCTATAACATCACAAAAATCAACAATTACATTAGGTATTTATTTACAGGAATTTATTTTTATTTTGTCGAGCAAGCAAACTACACCACTGATAAACAATAACAAGTCGTAACCTTACTTACCTCCGAAATATCAAATTTGGGTTGGAATTTTCATTATTTTTACACACTATACACTGACGCACCATTGTTAATTGTTTTTTTATAGTTTTTGCACAAGAAAACACTCAAAATTCCTCAAAATCACCAACTAACAACAAATAAATACGCAGCCAAAGGATAGTTGGCAAGAGAGCTCAAACTACCGGCTGATTACACAAATGAATGAAATAGTAAATTCTTCGCGTACTATTCAAGTTGCTCTGCTTTACAGAGTTGCCACGTGTACTTCATAAATAAATTATAATTTGGTGAAATATGTCTTGAATATGTTAAAATTCATAAAAAAGTCACTAAAAAATATCTTGGGTATATCGTTTTATAATACACAAAAATTAGTACCATCACCTAAGTTATATTTTGCTTTAAAACGGTAAAAAATGCCGTATCAAAATAATGTATTTTAAAACAATGCGGGAATGAAAGCGGAAGTTTGGCATTATAGATATCTGCGAATAATGATGTTTGATCGCTGGGAAATGTACAGTTTTATCTCCCCCTTCCTAGATCTGTGGTTTCAAGTAGCTTAGGAGCGTTAGATAGTAAACACATTCATACCTGTGGTAGCCACTCTTTTTTATTTATTTTAAAAGAAGGTTATGTGTCCCGCCACCAAAATATTTTATATTTATATTTTCAGCGGACAAAGCATTTACTTTGAAAAATGGCCATAAAATGGTCAGGCCATACCCAGGGAGATAGTTTGAACTGTTAAACGTATTTTCAATAGTCATTTATATTGTACCCATAAATTAATTAAAACGGTGAACGATTGGAAGCAAGAAGCAGCTAAGGAACAAAGTCAACCATTTTGTTAAAGATTTACATTACGCCAAAAATATATATATATACATATTGTCCACATGAATTTGTCGAAACTGTCGAGGGATGATATTCATCCTTTGCTGTCTGTTGGGCGGATGTATTGGTATAAAAATCTCTGTCCGTTATTCTAGAATTCTTTAATTTTGTCAAACTGTATACTGTACCTATACACGATTATACTAGAAAACTCCGCACATAAGCGTCTTGGGTAATTTTAGACGTAAATGAGAAAAATAAATATCTCATTCTATCAGTAAATACAATTGTCAGAAACCTTCTACCGAACATGATTTGATGATTGATTTTAATTTAGGACACATATAGGCACAGGTATGGTGTATAAAAAAAACATATTTGCTAAACTATTATAAATTGAAAGTTAGTTTGTTACGTTAGTTTATTACTATTATTACTATTTATTAATAATACAATTAAAATAATAATTATTATTAAAATTCTCTTTCGTTACGCAGGTCATATATTTTTCATTATAGTAGGTATATTATCATGTCGGGAAAGTTTGGAGGCGCCACAACCGATTTATTTTTTTTAATGTTACACTTATGGCAATTGATATTTTAATGTTCCAGAATTACGAAAAGGCGATGAATTTCGAAAGATCGAAAGCAACTTTATACGGTTTAGTAGACAAAAAACTGTTCCAAAACCAATAACTAAAGATGAAGTGAATCAGATAAACGTCCATTCCAGAAATCTCCCATCATAAAATCTTTCATACACCTCATTTAATTGAATTTTGAATAATCACAAAATTCCTGGTTACAAATTTGTACGATTACAAACCTTTCGGAACAGCAATTTTGTGAATTCATGTTATTGAAAACCAAAAATATCCTAATTAAGAAAAAGTTAATTTATATAACTGTGGAGTGCAATAGTATTGCAATGAAACCAAATCGTCACCTCCACAAAATTCTTCATTGTTCTTTCAGTTGATTGGAAAAATTATTAATAGTGGAACATGTTTCCAGAGTTTAAAACTCGCATTTTCAGCCACAATGAAACTACAATAGTAAACAGGAGGAGATAACAGACCGTATAACTATTTATAAACAAGATTCATTAATAAGAGGCCAACCGACATTTCCGAGATATCGACAACGCATTTTTAACTCGATACTCTAGGGACAGTAGGTCAGAAACCAGAAAAAACTATTGACAATAAATTGCGTACCTATTTAAAGTTGTATAATAATAAAATTAAATTTATGCAGAGCACCAACCTAAATTATGGACAATCTACTATCTACTCTATCTATTCATCTTCAAAATCAATTTCAACAAGCATTTAATATAATGGGGGACAGAACCGCATCTTCTTTTACAGAGCATTTTCACTCAGGAAGTCCAAAATGAAAATGAACTAGTCAAAAGCAGGTTAAAATTAGCATGGAAAATAAAAGATTCTTCTTTGCTTGAAGTTGAACATTTAACCATAAAATCAAAATTACTTAGTAATACTATTAGTAAAAACACCCAGTACCAAAATGACAATTCAAAGTATTTAGAAATTTTAAATTTTATTAAAGAAAGGGTACAACACAAACGGAATGAAATAGTACCTCAAAGAATGAGAATCAAAAGAGGTTTAAAAGCGGTTTAGGCCCTTTATTTAAATCAATTTATGGCAATTTAGATGCGTACGATGGTGAATGATATGATGAATTAATAAAAGAAGTTCAGAAAAATCAAAACGAACTCTCTTTAGCTGTTAAAACACCAAATACATTTTCTACTGACAATATGAACAAATTTATCAACGCAATTCGACAGATAAATCATAATGAAAAATTGTTGTTAGAATCAAAAATGAATCAAATTACTTACTCTAATGTTTGAGATAATTAACTCAATTTTACAGGATATTGAAAACTCGATAGCCGTTGCAAAACTTGAATCAATGCGTCCTAGCATTATTAAAACAAAGGAATAATTTAATGTTCTTAAACAAATAGAATGAAAACTTAGCCCTGATACAGTACCAATATATCTTACTCTTGAAAATATCCCAATAATAGAAAATAGAATTAAAATGATTTGTGGGGTTGTAAAAGACATTGAATACCGTTATGAATCGAAACTACGACGTGACGCGTTATATCACCCCAAAATGCTGAGTCCATAATAATAGTAAAGTAATCCGAAGAAACTACACATGGAAGGGGCTACTTGAGTACGCAATCTTTCATTTTATATTCGTTCTGTATGAAGCTCTCCAGTAATTAAATTGTAATAATAATAATAATTGTATTTTCATGATTCTTCCGTAAGTCAATGTTCAGGTAAATAAGGTTGTATTTTTAAAAAGGTGTTTCGCATTTCAAGAAAGTTAACTCACGTCTTACGTACAATATTTTATCTACAACTATAAGTATTATGAATTTTATAAAAAAAATATTTCAAATCAACTTATTTATAATGTTTTGTGACCATGGCAAGAAAGGCAAACAACAGTATTCAAAAACGCACTAGTGCGGTAATATAAGTCATTATCTCATTGGAAATAGTGACATTCGATCACAGTGAGTTGTAGAGTGCAGACGTGTTTACAGAGTGCGATACAGCGTTAAGTGATTTTGTGTTGTGTTGTGTTGATAATATCTATATGCTTTTTAGTTTATAGATATATAATTGTGTGCAGTGCTTGTTTATGTGCTTCTTAGCGCGTAGACATAAATTGTGTGTGGAGTGAGTTATTGTTTAGGTGATTCTATATTGCCTATACAAAAACAGTGTGTGTTGCTTTTTGATGCACCTCGTGTGTAATAAATAAGCAGTTTGTTATTTAATTTTTTGAAATTCATATAGGAAGCATGGGTAGACGTGACTCGGGAGCGTCGCCCCATGATGGCAAGGACGCAAGTATGAAGGACTTGCGTCGACAAAATAAGCTGCTTCAGGAGGAAGTGATCAGTCTGCGGGAGCTGGTAGACGGATTAAGGAAGCAGGTGAACGATAATAAGGGAATGAGCAGCGAAATGCTCAAACTAAGAGCGGAGATCCATAACCTCCAAATGAGGCCGATTCCAGCAGCGACGACAGTCTTTGTCGCCACGGACATGGAGGTCACGGAATCAAATAAGGACGAGGACGGGCAATGGACTATGACGCAGAGGAGGAGTACCAGGAAAAAGTGAACGGAATCCCCGGAAGCGTTTCCACCCTTAAAGAAACTCCGGACGGGCGTGTCTCTACCGACAGCGCCAGCAGCGGCCCCCCCCCCCCCCAAAAGTCACCGGCGGCTCCAATCCAAAAGGAGTCAGCTGCGAACCCGGATTCTTTCAGAGGAATGGTGAAATTCCTCAACCAAGAAAAGCTGGGTTACTATACCTACCAGCTCCCTGAAGAGAGGTCCCTTCACGTAATAATACGTGGAGTAGAGCAATCCATCAAAGAGGAAGAGGTGAAGGAAGCATTGCAGGAGCAAGGCTTCCGTCCCGTCCCGAATGACCAAAGGGCGGGAAAGGATCGCCCTCCCGATGATAGCGGTGGTGGTGCCTCGGGAAGAAAAGTCCATATACGGCCTCAACCGGTTCCTTGGACTGGTTGTGAAGGTCGTGGCAAAAAGCAAGCCAGAGAGGCCGACACAATGCTTCCGATGCCAGCAATACGGGCATGCGCAGAGTAGGTGTACTCTCGCAAATGTCTGCGTTAAGTGCAGTGGAAACCATTGGTCGCGAGAATGCGACATGACCGATGACGCTCCTGTGCAGTGCGCAAACTGCAAGGGTCCTCACGTAGCCAGCTACGGGGGTTGTCCAAAGGCGCCTCAACCCAGGAAGCAGACAGTAAGACATGCAGCGGCCACGGCCGTAACAAACTCTAGAAGCTTGAGCAGCGTCCTGAAGCAGAAAGCCCCAGAACAGGTCGCCAGCAGCCCACAGCCGGATGTGGAACTGATGGACCCGGCCAAAGCAAGGGAATTCATCGAATTTATCTAGAAATTCCAACAGATGTACGCGAGTATGTCGGTTATGATGAAATCCTGCCCCAGCACTAACTAATGGATAACGCCCCTCTTAGAGTACCAAGTACTCTGTCCCTATTAACTTATAACATTAATAGTTTTCAGAACAAGAAGATCGAGCTGGAAGACATCCTTGCAAGGAACAACATCGACATATTAGCTTTACAGGAAACAAAGCTGGCCGTCACGAAGCGGGCGAAAATCCACGGATACCACCTCTACAGGACCGACAGGGACAGACATCGGGGCGGAACGGCTATAGCCATCAAAAGGAACATACAGCATCATGCGCTACCGAACCTGGATGTGCAGAGCATCGAGTCAAAAGCTATTGCAGTGCAGACAATTCGCGGACTTGTGAGATTCATATCCGCCTACAGATCACCTAGGAATCCCCTGCTTGAAGAGGACGTGGAAACACTAATCGGAGGCAGGGCATCCACGGTGGTGTTGGGGGATCTGAACTGCAAGTCACCAGAGTGGAACAGCAGAATATTCAACCCAGCCGGCAGGAATCTCAGTTCCTGGACCGAACAAAGGGACGCTGTAGTGATAGGGCCGGTCACTCCGACGCACATCGACAGTCGTGGCTCACGCCCTGACGTCCTGGACGTCGCAGTGCTCAAGAATATCACTGCACCGTATGAAATAATAACACTAAATGAAGGATCCTCTGACCATAGCCCGGTGTTACTGCAACTCGGAGACGGAACACTGGACGAAGACACCTACATGGAACACAGGACCAACTGAAAGCGGTTTCCGGAACAATTTTGCAGGACATATGGCAACGTTCCAAGGATCACAATGCCAGAGGAGCTGGACAGCGCGGTTTTGCAACTGGAACGCAGCATTCAAGAAGCCCTGCGAGACTGCACCTCCTCCAAAAGGAGGAAAAGAGTCTTTCTGCAATTCGCGAAAGACATCCCTGCTGCAATCAGAGCGAAGATTCAGGAGAAGAATCGAGCCCGGAGAAGATACAGGATGACCTTAGCCCCTGAAGACAGAGCAAATATCAACAGACTCAACGCGGAAGTGAAGCTGAGATTACGGGAACATCGTGGGAACCAATGGCAAAGGAAGCTAGAAGAGCTAAACACTAAGGACGGTAGCGCATGGAAAATGATGAAAGCTTTGCGGGCCACGAATCCTCAGGTACCCCCCATTCATGGGGAAAGAGGCAGGATCGTCTACACGGACCATGAAAAGGCTGAGGCATTTGCTGACTGCCTTGAAAGGGAGTGTAGGGAGAATATACATCCTGACGACGACGAGGAGCTAGAGGACGAGGCCCACAGGTTTGTTAGACAGGTCAGGCGGCGGGACATGGAAGGAGAGCCACTAAGACGAGCAACCACAGAAGAAATACGGAGCATATTCCATCAGCTGAAGATAAAGAAGGCACAAGGCCCCGACGGAATTAGCAACAAGGCGCTAAAACTGTTGCCGAGTAAGGGCATTGCAGGAATTGCGACCATCATCAACGGCATCTTACGACTGGGACACTTCCCTGCGAAGTGGAAAGAGGCTATAGTAGTGATGCTACCTAAGCAGGGCAAGGACCTGAAGTTCCCTCAGAACTACAGGCCCATCAGTTTACTGAACGCCCTGTCCAAGATAGCAGAACGAATTATCCTCTGGCGACTACGCGAGTTCTCGGATGAACTAGAAGTAATCCCCGACGAGCAGTTTGGGTTCAGAGCCAATCACAGCACGGAGTTGCAGCTGCTAAGACTCGTTGAGCATGCAGCACAAGGACTAAACTGGCGCCAGGTCACGGGAATCGTATTTCTGGATGTGGCCAGAGCCGTCGACAGGGTCTGGCAGGAAGGACTCATCTATAAGATGCACACATTAGGATACCCACCAGCGATGATCAAGCTAGCAGCCTCCTACCTACAGGACAGGCAGATTCGCGTCAGGACAGGGAAGGAGGTCTCGGAATCAGGAGGTCTCGCAGTCGCAGTGCGGAATTGGTGACAAGAGATCCTGCAGCGAGCAGCGGACAACTTCACCGAATGGTGCACCAGGTGGAAGACCAAGATTAATGCCGAGAAGAGCACCGCGCTCCTCATCAGAAGAAGACAAGTGCGCCCCGACGACTTCGTCAACATCGAGGGTACTGACATACAATGGCAGGACACTGCAAAGTACCTGGGGGTAACTTTAGACAGATCCCTGTCATGGAGACCGCACATCGAGAAGAGCATCGCGAATGCCAAAGGCATCATTTCGAAGCTCTACCCGATGATCTGCAGAAGGAGCAAGATGCCCTTGCAGGTCAAGCTCCAAATGGTTAAGACAGTCGTGCGACCTGCCTTGACCTATGCCAGTTCAGCATGGGGATACGCGGCACCATCGTACCTGAAACGATTGGAGGCCACGGAGAACAAGGCAAGAAGGATGGCAGTGGGTGCACCCTGGTTTGTGTCAAACGCACAGATCCGAAGGGACCTCAAACTCGACGCCCTCAGGGACGTCATGAGGTTGAGAGCCCAGAAGGTCTTTGCAATGGCAGAGACCCATGCAAACCCACTGATTCGCGAAGCAGTCAACTACAACGTAGAATACGGTGCCAGGCGGTACCGGAGACCGAGGAGTCAACTCTGACGAAGAAATCCACAGGATTAGGACACCAATTAATTGTTTCTTTCAGGTCAGGTATACTCATCTAAAGGTATGTTTCAGAGTGTTTTCTAGGCACCACCAACAGAGGACAACAGCAACAGACGACAATCAACATCAGAAGACAACAGCAACAGAGGACAATCAAGCGAGGACATGGAAAAGGGAGGGTTCCCGAGCCATACTACAAAGATAAGGCAGAGTTTTAGTTTGGGTTAGAGTCCCACACTACCTAGGGAAGTGGTAAGGAACTCCCTAGGTGTCATGATGATTTCTCTGCCTTGGCCTAATCAAAAAAAAAAAGGAAATAGTGACAAATCGTACCTATTACATGACAGTTGTCGATAAATAGATATGTATGTACGTGTTAAAAATAACCACTTAGCAACCGTGTGCTTCAATGAAAAAAATCAACAAAAACTTCTCACTTCACACGTTTGAGTGTGAACAAAAAAAAACAAAAGTGTTCATTTTATCGGGGCTGTTGACACCATCGAAGTTTTACCTAAAAATTCAAAAAACTATCAGCAATGATCTCCAAATTGAAAATTTTTCCAGTTTATTTATTAAAGTACATTGTAATTTTTGTCTCGAATGTTTCTTAGGCTCTCTATCTCCAGAAAATGCCCATTTTAAATCTCATTAAAACGCCGGGTAAATGTGTTAAATAATCAGGGCTTTGAAGTAAATTGTCGTGCAGACTGACGCCATGACTTTTTGCTGCTTCGTCTAAATAATTCTTAATTTATGAGGTTTAAATAATTTAAAATCCCAATGGATTAAAAAATGTGAAATCAGGTAAATACCATCATTTCCTGGATTCTGTTTTAATTTCATTAGATTAAAGTTTTATCAAATATCCTTTTTCTAAGTATTCATTTATTTTTTCACAATATTTCTCGTGATAATTCCTATCTTTTTCCATCTTCCGTTCAACACATATACGAATATATATCAATCTTGTCACGGCATTACTTCTACTTTCACGAAGTAGTACATTATCAGATTGCCATAATAATCCGAACACCAAAATTTTCAGTAGAAAATGACTATTTTATTCATTTATCGATACTTTCTTCATGACTATACATATTATACAGTATGTTCACGGATGCGGTTAACAAGAGGACAATTGGACAAAAAATTGAAAGATACGATAAAAAGTTAGTCTTGATAAAAATGTTTGCTTGTCGAAAAATAAGAACTACCATGAAAAAAAATATTTTTATTAAACAGGGCGTCTCAAAAAGGCATAAATATAAAATTAAACAAGAGTAAACAGTCATATTTTGGTGTATTAGCGTAAAATGATAAATAGATTTTAGACACCAAAATATGACTGCTCTTGTTTAATTTTATATTTATGCCTTTTTGAGCCCTGTTTAATAAAAATAATTTTTTTCATGGTAGTTCTTATTTTTCGACAAGCAAACATTTTTATCAAGAATATCTTTTTTTCGTATCTTTCAATTTTTTGTACATTTGTCCTCTTGTTAACCGCATCCGTGGACATTTCTTTATTTATTTAACAATTCGGGGTACACACAGTATAATATACATGTTCAGTGGGTTAATCAATAGAACTTAAAAAAAACAAATCATACATAAGAGTGCAAATACAATAGTTAGTCAATCATGTTTTTTGCAAATATCTTAAATGTATATTTAGACATAGTGAGAAAATCGAAATCCACAATCAATGAATTAAAAGTCTTTAACATGCTACAGATAGGAGAATTTTGTCCAGCATTAGTTCGTCTAAATGGAAGAACAAATAACTCATTGTTCCTCAATGTTCTAAGTGGCTCGTTAAAAACAATGTTTTCTAAAATAGAATCTGACTGCAGTAAGCCTTTTAAAATCTTAAATATAAATAATAAATCGGAGAGTTGCCTTCTCTTTTGCAATGATATTATTGAATATCTTCGCATAATGGAATTGTAGTTCACGTATTATTCAAGTATTTCAAAAACTTATGTTGTATACTCTCGATACGTTGTACTCGTATATAGCACGCATATTGCGGACACCACACTGTTGATGCAAAACTCAGCTTTCCGTAAACGAGAGAATAATATAAAGAGAGCAATGTTCTAGGATTCTTGATATCTCTGGAATTTCTAATAATAAACCCCAAAGTTCTATACATACTTATATATTATATATGATTGAGATACAATTTCAGATTTTGTGGTTCTGCACAGCCAACTTTACTTAACAAGTAGGCTGTGGGTTCTGCCAAGAACAGTCCGCCCAAGTAGACATTTAGTGATAGGTTGACTGAAATTAATTTCATAAACTTCCTTTGGTACCATTAAATTATCGCATCAGCGTGTCCAATTCGTATGTTTGGACGTACATTCTTCAATTCGTGAACAGGGAAATTAATATTTTCCAAATTTTCTATCGAAAATTTTTGCATAGTTAATGAGAGATTTTGAATTGTTCTTACATTTTATAGATACATAGAATAAGTTCGTGAACCATTTTCTATCGCTGAAATTTTGACAGTTATTCATTCGGAATCATTATTTTTCACAATATCGCTAGCCCACTGCATAAAAAAGAATTCTGTTGGTCCATGTAATCCAACTTTTTTACCTTTCAACGTTATCCATGAGTGTAATTGTTGAACCTTCGTCGAATAATGCGTAGGTACTAATTAAATATACCATACGGACCAAATATCTTAACAGGAGCAATTCTTAATAAAGTTTTAGAACTTCAGTTAATACTTAAAACTTATTCTTCATTAACAACTGAGTTTTTATTCGTATTTTGTGTTGATGTTGAAGGGATCTTTTCATCTTCTTTAAGTAACAAACAATGCTGTCGTTTTGTATAGGTACCCATCAAATGTGCATTTATTCTTCAACATGCAGTTGTTTTTCATTAATCCCAGGCAACAGAAATATGCTTTAGACAGACAGGGTCTTTTTCATTCCGAGACAGCTTTTAATATAATGATTTTTACAATAAAAGTACTTTAACTGTCTAACGTTCACTACATTTTCGCTTCTTCTGTAATTTGTACATTTTTGAGTCGAATAATTAAATTTAGGCGTACTAACACTACAGAACACTATGGAAGTTAACCAGTCTGAAAAATCTGTTATTGATATATTGAATTTTCATCCAGAGTCTTATTTATATGACAATGTGTTTAAGACTTTTTCCACCACGCCAACATAATATATGCTATTAACACATGGAACACGGTATCTAATCATAAACCCAGTAAGATTGTGTACATTCGATTTTGTGTAAACCAAACCAGGTAAGTCCAAAGAGATTGAGGCGGATATTCTTGCCCTGCCTCCAGAGGTTCATGATCTAACTGATGAAGAGGAGTTTGATGATTCGCGCTTGTTGTAAATGACCTTCCAGGGGGTACTGAATTTGACATAGTAGTTAATGACGATGACGTCAACGAGATCAAACAGGATGAAAATGACGACGAAGATGAATGGGATGTACCTTGCTTGATAGAGGTGTCGCGGAAACTGTGTCCCTTCCACGTCGAAAAGGGACGTATTCCCAGCAAAAAAATTGAAAAGATCCAAAATAAAGGTAACGACAGACTGGTGCCAAGTAACGCGGATCATTGATATGGCGGTTGTATAAATGCGTTTCTGTTGTACCGGGCTATCCACAGTAAAAATCAATTTCTATAAAATATTTTAGATCAATTGCAGTAGAACATCTAAAAATAGGACACGGCAAACGAATTTTACACGGTAGACCATTTAGTTTTCCTTCAACTTATAGACTAACAGTATCTGAAGGTGTTAGGTATGATGAACGAGGTGATTTTCTCTAAAAACGCGAAAAGCACGTGCTTGCCAATATCCAAATTGCTGACATTTTGCAGCAAGTGCAATGTTACTTTATGTACCACATGCTTTCCAAAATATCACCAAAAACCATAAAAAGCAGTATTTTTTCATACTTCTATAAGGTGATAATTACTTTTACGAAGTTAGTTTTTAATAAATAAATACAAAAATCAAATGCAGTTTTGGTTGGCGCATATCCTCCGCGCGTCCTATTTATAGTACAGCCCTTTTTGAAAAATCTAAAAGGTGTTTTTGAATTTGGGCGATAAAAATTTATTTTAGAGGTTTATAGACATATCTATCTAATTTTTACAAAAAATATAAAAAAAATAACTTGAGCGTTAATGGGTTAAATCTACATTTTTGGGGTGCTGCATCATACCTCTAACACAATTTAATGCTTCCCCTTGTAAACATTTTTGTAACTTTGCCATATTTTCATCATCAGTATATTGACAAACTTCACATCTTCTTCTGTACTGCGAAATACACAACCGCCAAGCCTCAGGTTTACCATCAAAATATGGAAGTTCTTTATCCAATACTTCCCTATTCAAAATTCTTTCTGATAATTCAGGATTTTGTGCACTTGTTATTGCTTTTCAATCACATGACATAATTTGGATAAAGAATTATCACTATCGTTAACGGAACTGTGTTGATTTACACTCTTTTATTGAGCAATCAGTATTATTTATCCAGTCTTTAACATTATTGATTTTTCTGAAGAATGCTAACTTATTTTACTGTCACTAAGTTTACTACTACTTTCATTATCGTCATTTTCAAATTCCTCGTCTAATTCTGCTTCAGCAATTTCTCATTCTAATTTAATAATTTTTCGTTTTGCTTCCAATTAATATTTCAATAGTTCTCCTTTGACTTTTTCTGCTTCTAGAATTAATTTATTTTTTTCGAATCTTTCAAAATTTAACTTGACTTAAGGTTAAATATTCTCTTTCGGTACAGTTTTTCCTCACTCATATTTTTTAATACCTTAATATGTTTCGGCGAGAAAAATTATTATATACAGTAACTTACCAGAAACAAACTGTTGCCCTCGAGGCACGAACAGCTCCCCATGTTTAAGTGTAAAAGTGATATTTCTGTGACCTTTTTGTTATTTATCTTTCTCGTACGACTCTTGGTGACAAGCTACATTTCCAAATATTTTTTTTTATTTTTATTGTAGACATCAGCTATTTTTTATATAAATTATTCCATCTTTCGAATAGGATTATTTTATTTTTATTTTATAGTGACAAAAGACAAGGTAAGCAATACTTAATAATAATAATAACTTATCCAAATTGTTGGTATAATACTTACAAGTGGCTTTGCGGAAGTTCATATTGTCACACCCGGTATATTGTAATAAAAATATTGCATCCGGTCGAACTAGCTATTTTACGCTGATTAATAATTTTTAAAAGTTCATCAAAGTTTATACAAGTTCATGACTTTAGCATCGGTATTGTATCTACTAGACAAAATTAGCTGACGGACATTTTTTCAAACAAGCGGTACGATGCCAGGAATACAAGATCCTCTTTCGTGAGCGTGATGTAAGTAGGCGATTCTCGAGTAGCTAAACAAGCCAAGCGAGTAACTAAATTAATTAACATAACTTAATAAAACTCAAACCCTTCTTTAAACTCTATATAAAGATTTAACTCAGTAGAGTACGCTTACCTTAATCTTCAAATACTAAAAGACATAAGGGAGGCTCTACCCTTATTTTCTAACTCTCAATTTGGGACTAGGTGAAGGCACCGTTCCTATTAAACCCATATTCTTATACTCATCTCATTCTATTTTATTTGTGACAATATAAATCTAACTTACATTATTGACTTTGTGTTTTAGTAGGTATGGTTCAATATAGCTGCACTTCAGGTTAGCAACTCAGAAACACAATTTAATGACGACATAATTGAAAAATTCGCAAAATTAAGACATGCGCATAGAGTTAACTTATAAATAATAATATTTAAGCAGATATTTTCATTATTAACTAAATATGTAGGTCAGTATGTTTGAAGAGTGATTAGTTTTATGCCCTACGAAGATTACTTTGCTCTCGCTTGGATGGCTGGGAGCAGCGGGAATGGTTTGTAGAGTGGAGGATATTAGGATAGTAATAACTAGACGAAGTACCTGAGACAATATTATTAATAGCACAGCACTGGTACCTACTATTTTTGGTTAGGAAACACTTTAAGGAGGAGCAGTCTCACTCCGCTACTCGGCATAAAGTTGACTTGTGCAACAGTGGTGGTTTTTACGACGATTTAAATTGAGACACAATGCCTAATTGAATCTGATTTTATAAAAAATTAATCAACTATTGATTTACAAAATAATGCTGAAAACAGCTAAAATTATTATTAATTTACATTATTACGTACAAATATCAATATAGAAATTATAAATGTTTACAAATACAACCTAAGGGAAAAGTGCGAACGAATAGAACAAAGGTAAGATCCAGAGCGTTTAAAAAATGCTATTTAAGTAAAAAGTGCAAACTATTATCAAGAATGGAGAAAGTTTTTGAATATTTGATCATAGGCGTCGTAATACAATTTCTAGTTAATTTGGAATTATTTAATTTAAATAATGTCTAGGATTAGACACAGCAGGTATAATTGTAGGATTTCCTTATTTTAGAGTAAAATGTTGCTTTCCATTTTATATAATATCCCTAAAATGTTTCTCTTTAGGTTTTTTAACAATTTATTTTCATGAGTTCTTATTTTTAATCGCACAAGAGCTATGAAATAATTTTATTTCAAATAAGGAGGCTTTGCCTCAACTTCGCCATTTGTAAAGGTTTTTTTACAGTAAAGTTATTATTATTATTATAAGTAGGTAAGGATAGTAAGGATTTCGTTTAAGAGTAAAAAGTTTAGTTACGTTTATATAATATAGACTTTTCCTTTTCAAGTTTTTTCATAATTAGGTATATTTATTTCTTTGTTAGTTTTAGTTTATATAATAATTATTGTAGGGAACGTCTTTTTCGGGAATGGTTGAACGAATAAGTAGAATCGCAGTAGTAGTTTTATGTATGATTTAATATTATGTAGGTATACAATAAAACACAACAACTCAAATTCTGTTTCTTTCCGTTACAATTCTCACAAATCCCTGACGTTTATTTTAAATTAATTTTTCTTTTTGGATGACAGTAAATATACATTAAACAACTTGATATATGAGATATAACAATACAAAGTGATATAAATAATAATACATTAAAAATAATTAACTATTCGTAACATTCCCGCCCGGTACAGTCTGGTCTGAAAGAGTAGCTGTACCCATTGTGTTAATTTAACGGCAGGACGTTCAAAAATACCGTTTTGGGTTTGTACAGTTGCTTTTCGTACCTGTCCATCAGCAGCCTGTTTTATTGCTAGAACTTTACCTTTTGGCCAATTGCAACGTGGCAAATCTTTGTCACATATGATAACAATATCCCCTATTTTAATAGGAGAAGTCTGTTTTTGCCATTTGGGTCTTAAAAGAAGTTCAGGTATGTATTCGGAAACAAAACGTCGCCAATATTTGTTGGCAAACTGTTCTCTATATAAGTAGTTATGTTTTAAAACCTTAACGTCATCGTTCAGTTCTCCAATTGGTTTGTCTCCACTTGAAGAACCAATCAAAAGGTGGTTAGGTGTCAAAGCCTCTGACTCCTCTGAATCTAATGGAAGGTAAGTAAGTGGTCTAGAATGTTCAATATTGTCTGCTGATAATAGACAACTATAAAGTAATTCATCGCTTGGTGTCCTAGTAGGTAATGTAGCATACAACGAAATTTTGACTGCTTTTACTAAACGCTCCCAAGCACCTCCCATATGTGGAGAAAGTGGTGTATTAAAGTGAAATGTTAATTTAGGACTTACAAACGAACTGGCTATTATTTTAGGGTTAACGTTTGCTAGTTCCTCCCTCAAAATTCTTTCAGTTCCAACAAAATTTGTTCCCTAGTCACAGTAAATATGATTTGGTCCCCTACGGTTCATAAATTTATTGAAACAAAGTATACAACTATCGGTATTTAATTTATAAGCAACTTCTACGTGAACCGCTCTTGTAGTAAGACATGTAAAGAGTGCTCCCCATCTTTTCTCTGTTCGTCTCCCAAGAGTTACGTTTATAGGACCAAAATAATCTACTCCAGTGTGAGTGAAGGGTGGAGTAAATGTGGCAAGTCTACACTCGGGTAGAGGAGACATTTCTGGTGGATTAGGTGAGGTAAATTTGATTTTGCAGAAATAACAATCTTGTCTTATTTTATTCAGGAGTCTTCTTAATTTTGGGATGTAGAAATTTTGTCGTATTTCATTCACGACAGTTTCATGATTTCGATGTTGATACATCTGGTGACATTCTTCAACTATAAGTAGTGATAAACGGCTTTGTCTTGGTAGGATTATTGGTCTTTTGGTATCAAATTTAAGGTCTGACAATTTGTCTATCCTTCCTCGAACACGAAGTAGATTGTTTTCATCCAAGTATGGAGATAATTTAAATAGACTGCTGGATTTTCTAACAGTTGGTTGTAAATTAGATTCATTTTTTGTACATCGCAATTGTTTGATTTCACTTTCATAATACTCTAATTGAGTTTGTTTTATTAAAAGATTTTTGGCTTTTAAAAGTTCATCCGAAGTCAATGTGTCAATTATTATATTTTGTTTAGTGTGTAGATTTAAAAATAGGTAGAGCTCTTAATACATATACAGTAGTTCTTAGGAGTCTTTTAAATTTGCTAAATCGATTTAGCTGTATAAGAACAAAAGGTTGTTCTAATTCTAAGGTATAGTGGCATTTCTCTTCTTGATCTAAGCTGGCGTCTGCAGGCCAGTTTTCTTCGGTTGTGTACAAAAACTCCGGCCCTTGAAACCATCGATCAGTTATTTTTATACTTGTTTGACTTGACCATTTAGTTGCGTCATCAGCTACATTCAGTTTGGTTGAAATATATCTCCAATTTGCAACTACTGAGTTTTCCTGGATCTCCGCAACCCTGTAAGCTACGTACTTCATTAACTTCCTTGGATCTTCATTTCTGATCCAACGCAGAGTGATTATAGAATCTGACCAGTAAAAGGTCTCGGAAATTTTTATTGACAGATGTTGACAAAGATTTTTGGAAAATCTGGCTCCTATCACAGCGGCATCAAGTTCCAATCGAGGAATAGTTTTCAGCTTTAAAGGAGCTACACGTGTTTTTGATCCAAGTAGCACACATTCTATAATGTCATTCTGCATTATTCTCAAATAAGCTACGCAAGAAGATGTATGTTCACTGGCGTCTACGAATATGTGCATTTGAACAAAGACATCGTTCCAGTTATGGATATTTGTAAGAAGACATCTAGGAATTGAAATCTCTTCCAACTTTGGAAGTTGTTTTAACCAAATAAGCCATTTTATATTTTGTTCTTCGGAAATTGGTTGATCCCATGATATATTGCTTCTCCATATCTCCTGGAGAAGTATTTTTAAATAAATTAGAAAATTCGAAATTAATCCGAAAGGATCATATATCGACATTAAGATTTGTAGAACTTCTCTTTTTGTCGGCTTTTTTCTCCCTTTTAAAACATCTTCCTTACCTTTGTTAAAATTTAAATTAAAATGAAACCTATCAGTTTTTAAGTTCCACCACATTCCTAGAACTTTCTCGGATGAATTGTTTCCTAACTTTAAATTAACTTCAAATTTACTATTCCTTTCTTCGTTATTCATAGACCTCATGAGTTCTTCAGAATTAGATCGCCAATTCCTAATTTCAAAATTTCCTCCCGCGTGAATGTGTCTGACATCTTTTGCGATATTGATAGCTTCTTCTTCTTCTGTATCAGCAGAATCCAAAAGATCGTCCACATAATGATTGTTCAATATACATTCAACGGCTCTTGGATATTGTGCACTAAACATTTTGGCGTTAAAATTTTTTACGAATTGTGCAGAGCTGGGTGAGCATGTGGCTCCAAAGGTCATTACAGTTACTACGTACGTTTGTAGATCGTTTTCGGAATTACCATTTCGCCACAAAAATCTTTGAGCATGTTGGTCTTTGGCTATTATTCCTACTCGCAGAAACATTTCTTTTATGTCTCCAGAAAAACCTATTTTTCTTTCCCGAAAACGTATCAATACGCCTAACAATGAAGCAAGTTTATCGTCTCCTGGAAGTAGCATTGTGTTTAAAGATATTCCTTTCACTGCTGCTGCTGCATCCCAGACAATTCTGAACTTCTCCGGTTTCTTTGGATTAAATACAGGAAATATTGGAAGATACCACACATTTTCATTACAGTCAATCATTTCTTCTCTAGATAATTTTCTAATATATTTCTTTTTCAGGAAATCTTCAATTTGATCATTCATTTTCTCGCCCAACTCTGGATTTTTCTTTATCCTTTTTTCTAGACATTCTAACTTTGTAATGTCATGGGTTTGCTGTCTGGTAGTATGGTTTCATCGTACTTCCAGAGTAATCCAATTTGGTATTGGTTGCCTACTTGCCTCAATGTCTTTTCTTGAAGTTCATTTGCTCTTTGTATTTCTCTTGATACAGACAGTTTTGAAGACTGAATTCCTAAACTTTCAACTGAGAAATATTCTTTAACTAAATTGAAAAGCTCTTGATTACTGATATTTTTATTATTATCACAGTCACATATATGATAAGAATAATTTTTGTAATTATTATCTGAAAAAAGTGCAAAAATGGTCCAGCCCAGTCTACATTTGGCAGCTATTGGTTGGGATTCCAAACCTTCTTTTACACGCATAGGTAAAGCTAAATCCCAGTTATCAAGGCCTATTAATATTTGAGGCTTGGCATTTTTGTACGATTGAAACGGTATATTTTGCAGATAAGAAAATGATTCTTTAATTGTTTCAGCACTTAGTGACTGTCTGGGTAAACTTAGTACACTAACTGTTCTGGCAGATCGGTAGTGAAATTCTTTGGCTCCTGGATAGTCGCCTGCAATTGACAACTGTACTCGTTCTGATTGGTTTTCTAATCGTTCTTGATCTCCAGTCCATTTTAGACAAAGCTGCTCAGCTTCACCTTTCAGTTGTAGTTCTTCTGCAATGTCTTTATCTAATAATGTCACTGACGATCCTTCATCCAGAAATGCATAAGTATGAACTTTATTATTATTATTTTTTAATACAACAGGAATTATTCTAAACCGGACACTATTTAACATTTTATTGTTGTTAAATATTTAGTTAATAATAATAGTTTAGTCCCTGTATGTTAATGTATTGTTACATTGTTATTGTTGGAATAAAAAAAAAATGTCATGTCAGTTAATATATAAAAAGTCAGTGATAAATAAAATATTTGCCAATATCCAATAAGTCTTTAAAATACATACTATATTTAGACATAAAGGCTATACGACAGTCTTTTACATTGGTCCATTCGAGCTAACAACCGAGTCCTCTGGAGAAATAGTAAAATTACAAAAATTGTTAACAACAGACAAGTTTGTGAAAATGGATAACATAGAACCATCAGATGCGAAGATATTAGAATCCTCCAGACAGGAGAAAAGTAAGCCAGTCAGTTCTATATCTTCATTTCATGGTTTTCCTCTAATGCAAACTGTTGCTGAAGTTCATAATAATACTGATATCACGTCATCAAAAAAGACACATAGTAAAGCAATATCTAAAGGTAATTCCAAGCAGTCAGTAAAAAGTAGTGAATTACGAAGACGACAAAAAGCTTTAGAAGGCGAGAAGTTACGTCAAAAAATCGAAATTCAGAAAATAGAAAGTAAAATGGAAGCCCAGAAATTACAAGATCAACTCAAAATTTTGGAAATGCAAAATGAAATTGAAGAATTAGCCGACAACAGTGATATTGATTCATCAGTATGTACTCACAATCTAATTGATGATATAGAGAGCGTAACATCTATTCAGAAAACTAGTAAGTGGGTTGAAGAACTGAATTCGAACGAAGGAAACCTGTCTAAGTCCAGAGAAATTGAAAATTCAGACATAAAGGTACTGTGTGATTCCATTTCAAAAGCTTTTAATACAATTTCAAACACCGCTGATCAAAAAGTAAACGACAAATTTATCACAAGACAAGTAGTCGAACGCGACTTTCCATACTTTGACGGAAATCCTGAAGAGTGGCCAGTTTTCATCAGTCAGTTTAACAGAATATCAGCTATGTGCGATTATTCTAATGAAGAAAAAATAGTTAAGTTGCAAAAATGTTTAAAAGGTCAAGCCAAACTTGCAGTTTCGGGAATGATGTTGTCTCCGCAAAATGTTGATTTAGTTATAGACACATTGAAAATGCGTTTCGGACGTTCAGATATCATTATCAAGAAATTAATTTCCAAAATAAAGACCTATCCACAAATTAAAGAGTATCAACTTGAGTTGTTAATAAATTTTTCAAGCCATGTAAGTTCTCTGACAGCGATCATTAAATCTTTGGGTCAACCCGAACATCTGAAAAATCCGGAAGTATTAGAATGTTTGGTTCACAAAATTCCGGACACTCTGAAGCTTCGTTGGGGTGAAGAAATAAGATGTTGTGAAAAAGTTGATCTAAGCATTTTCGCTGATTTTATTGTCGACATTGCTAAATCTGCATGCTATGTGAGTACACCTAAGTTTGACATACAAAGACCTCAAAAAATCAAGCCATATGAATCCAGTTTTATTACAAGTGATATTGAAGACTTAATTTGTCCTTATTGTGATGGTAAAGGCCACAAGATTAGGGATTGTAGAAAATTAACAAACGATGACGTAAAGAAGCAAACACAGAACCGGAAATTGTAGATTAAAACGTTCCTGTAATGTAGATGGTTGTCGTCGTATGCATAATAAGTTACTTCACACTGAAAACCAAACATATGAAGTCAGAAGAGAACAGAACAATGGGGAAATTCCTAGTATGTCTTCAGAAAATGTGCTAGCTACAGGCAGTGGTTCCAAAAATGTGTTACTAAGAATAGTTAAGTGAAGATTTATGGAGAAGATCGAAAATTTGTAGAAACAGTAGCAATTTGTGATGAAGCTTCTACAGTAACATTAATAGATAGATCTATAACTGATAAGCTACACTTGCAGGGAAAATCTGAAACGTTATGCCTTCAGTGGACAAATAATTTCGTATCAGAACATGAAAAATCAATTTGCTTAGATTTACAAATATCTGGAGATTTTCCAAATGCTAAATTGTTTACCTTGAAGAATGTTAGAACTGTTAATAATTTATCTATGCCTTTACAAATTATAACAGACGAAGACTGGAAAGCGTATCCATACTTGAGAGACATCCCATTTTCAGAAATTAATGAGAGGCCAATGATCCTATTGGGGCAAGATAATATACACCTTACTGTCGCTCGTAAAGTTATACAGGGTCCTGAAAATTCACCTATTGCCACAAAAACAAATTTAGGTTACATTATGCATGGAAACCAGGATACTAAAGCACATACGAAACAATTCTATTCATTTCACGTATGCGACGTTCACAAATCAGACGAAGAACTTCATCAATTAGTTAAGCAGTCATTCTCATGTGATGCTTTTGGAATATTACCTGAGAAAATTAAAACGACAACTGACGAAATTCGAGCTACTGAAATTATGAAAAGAACTGCGAAGTATGCTGGACAGAAATATGAAATTGGACTTCTTTGGAAAGCAGACAACATTCACCTACCAGAAAGTAAAACAACGGCCATTAGAAGATTAAATTGCATTGAAAGACGAGTACTTAAAGACTGTAGTTTACGAGAAAAATACAGTGACAAAATTCAAAGTTACGTCAGTCAAGGATATGCACGAAAACTGTTAAAGGAAGAAGCAAAAATAGAAGGACCAAGGTGCTGGTATTTACCACATTTTCCAGTTGTCAATATTAATAAACCCAATAAAGTGAGGTTAGTTTTTGATGCCGCTTCCAAGTCAAATGGTACCAGCTTGAATGATAACCTATTAGCAGGACCAGATCTTTTACAGCCCTTGGTGGAGGTTTTAATGAAGTTCCGACAGAGAAAAATAGCATTTTGTGCAGATATCAGAGACATGTTTCTTCGTGTTGGAATTCAAAAAGAAGATAGAAGCTCACTACGATTTCTTTGGCGAAATAACAGCAAGGATAATTACGAAACATATGAGATGCAGTCTATGATATTTGGAGCTTCATATTCGCCAACATGCGCCCAGTACATTAAAAATTTGAATGCCTATGATCATACAGAAGATCCTGAAATTATAAATGCTATTACTAAGAAGCATTATGTTGACGATTACCTCGACTGTACAGATGATGAAGAAGCTGCTTTAAGAAGAATAATTGAAGTTAAAAGAATTCAGAAATTGGGTGGTTTTGACCTGGTTGGTTGGATTTCAAACTCCGAAAACGTCATGAAATCATTATCGGAAAACGATGAATTTTGTAAGGATTTATGTAATAGTGATTATTCAATTCAACGCGTACTCGGTCTATTTTGGGATTCTAAGATTGACATCATTTGTTTTAAAGTAAAGATGGACTGTATTGAATTTACTCAAGATTGTCGACCTACCAAACGTCAAGTTTTGAGATTTGTTATGGCTGTTTTTGATCCACTTGGTCTAGTAGTAAATTTAACAATACGGGGAAAAATATTTATACAGGATATATGGCGTAGCGGAATAGGATGGGATGATTCTATTGATGTCGAATTATTTAGAGAGTGGACAATCTGGTTGAACGATCTTCGACAAGTATCTGAACTAAAAATACCAAGATGTTACTGTGAACAGATCCCTACCGCTAAACAAATAGAACTACACATATTTTGTGACGCTAGTAAACAAGCATTTGCTAGTGTTGCATATTTAAGAGTTGTAGGTAGAAATGACAATGTTGATGTTGCTTTAATTATGGCAAAAGCTCGTGTAGCGCCTACAAAACCAATTTCGATACCTCGTTTGGAGTTACAAGCAGCGTTGATGGGAAGTCGTTTAAAAACTACTGTCTGGAATACTTTAGAAATTAAAATTAACAAACTTTATATGTGGACGGATTCGACAACTGTATTATATTGGATAAAAGGCGATGGACGAAAATTAGGACAGTTTGAAGCACATCGCTTTGGTGAAATCCAAGAACTTACCGATTCATCCGACTGGCACTGGGTTCCTTCATCTCAAAACGCAGGTGATCTCGCAACAAGGGTTCATGACAAAGATCACAACATTATGACAGATTTTAAGAAATGGTATGCTGGTCCAGAATTTTTGTTATCAACGGATAAAAACGTATGGCCTTCTAAAAACTTTGGTAAAAATTTAATAGAAGGTGAAGCAAATAATGAAGTTCAGCTCTTAACAGTTCAGAATTGTAAACTTCAAAATTCTAGCTCTCATTTACCTGACATTTCTAGATTTTCAAAATGGTCACGCTTAATAAGAGCCACAGCTTACGTATTTAAATATGCCAGAATTTTGATATCTAAGAAATTTAAAAATAAGAACGTTCCTAAAGAATTGACAACAGCGGATGTACAAGAAGCAGAATTAAAATGGGTTAAGCAATGTCAGTGGGATTCGTTTCATGAAGATATAGAAATTCTGACCAATAATAAAATGTTAAAGCCCAATAGTGCACTAAAAGCATTATCACCGATATTAGACAGTGACGGACTACTTAAAATAAGAGGAAGGATTGATCTTGCACCCAACAACGTACAAATTACAAAACGACCATTAATTTTGGCACCTAAACATAGATATACGCAACTTTTACTGCAAAAATATCACGATGACTATAATCACCAGCGGAATTGAAACAGTTCTAAATGAAGTTAGGCAGAGATTTTGGATTTTGAAAGGACGCGTAGCAGTAAAAGCCGCCTTTAAAAAGTGTCAGAAATGTCGAGTTGCAAAAGCGAAACCAGAACATCCTGAAATGGGTCAACTTCCTGCAGTTAGACTTACACCGAATATCCAGCCGTTCACTTACTGCGGTGTCGATTATTTCGGACCTATGTATGTATCAGTCGGAAGACGACGTGAAAAAAGATGGGGTGTACTATTTACATGCTTAACTGTAAGAGCCGTACATTTAGAAGTTGCTCATTCGTTAACGGCTGATTCGGCTATAATGGCTGTGAGAAGAATGGCGTCAAGAAGAATTCAGCCCCGGGTGATTTACTCCGATAACGGCACGAATTTTCGAGGAGGAGCTGAAGAATTAAGACAAGCTTTAAACAATTTAGACCAGGAAAAAATGAGACAAGTATTGTTAAACTCTCATATAGATTGGAAATTTTTGCCTGCAGGTGCACCTCATATGGCCGGAGTGTGGGAGAGATTAATTCGTTCAGTAAAATCATCTCTAAAGAACGTGTTACATGGACAAGTTTTAAAAGATGAGTTATTACTTACCTTATTCGCTAAGGTTGAGAACATTATAAATTCACGACCATTAACGAAAGTTTCCGGAGATCCTGAGGATTTAGAGTCACTAACGCCTAACCATTTTCTTCGAGGAACTTCGAATAATTTAAATTATTATGGTCCACTTACTACTGATCTAAGAAAAGAATGGAGGAAGTCCCAAAATTTAGTAGAATCATTTTGGAAACGATGGACTAAAGACTATTTACCGACCTTGAACAGACGATCGAAATGGAATAAAGATGGCAAACCAATTAACGAAGGAGACATTGTGGTAGTGGTTGACGAAAGTGCTCCACGGAAATCGTGGAAACTTGCGAAGGTATTGACTCTTTTTCCCGGTCCTGACGGAAAAGTCAGAGTTGTAGATTTGAAGACAACATCAGGCATATTCCGTCGGCCAGTAGCAAAGTTATGTCGGATTGATATGGACAATTGATATTTGTCGAGTGGTGGAAGAAATGTTAAATATTTAGTTAATAATAATAGTTTAGTCCCTGTATGTTAATGTATTGTTACATTGTTATTGTTGGAATATAAAAAAAAATGTCATGTCAGTTAATATATAAAAAGTCAGTGATAAATAAAATATTTGCCAATATCCAATAAGTCTTTAAAATACATACTATATTTAGACATAAAGGCTATACGACAGTCTTTTACAATTGTTCTCCGTGGACACACTAACATGTTGAGACTCAGAATTTTTACATGAACATCCTGGGTTCTCGTTAGTATTATTATTGGGAGAATCATCTTTAGATGGAACAAAATGAAGAAGAGGGTGATGTTTCTTTTGGCAGTTATCTTTATCACATTTAGTTGGATATTTACAAGGATATCTATGTCGTTTTAGACAAAGCCTACATAAGTTTAATCTTTTAACGCTCTCCCACCTTTTCGATACAGAAAGTTTTTGAAATTCTGGACAGGTTTTAAATGTTTCAGATTGATGAACGTTTGATCGTTCATTATTAAAATATTTATTTTTATTGCCCAAAAGTGTTAGACAAGGTAGAGCTGAACAAACGTTTATTGCCAAACCATACAACCAGTCAGAAAAGTCTGTAAGTCCTTTAAAATCATTAAGAGAATTACGATACATAGCCCAGTTGACTTTAATTTGTGATGGGAGTTTATCTATTAATTCATGAAGAAGCGTAGGATTATTCAAATATTCTTTTAAATTAGCTGCTTCTAGTGAGATACACAAATTTTTAACTGACAAACCATATTCAACCAATGTTTCAAGTTTTTCAGC
Source organism: Apoderus coryli (assembly GCA_911728435.2). NCBI lineage: Eukaryota > Metazoa > Arthropoda > Insecta > Coleoptera > Attelabidae > Apoderus > Apoderus coryli. Next base: position 28,660,666 of record OU452198.1, on the reverse strand, counting down.
CTTTGGTGATGGTTGACGGCGAATAGCATTAATATGAGCTTCAATTATTTGTTCTGGTCTTCCATACAAAATTTGTAATGTTGATATTATTTGAGGAACACATTGTGGCAAACATAAAAAGCTTGAAACACTGGCTTTAGCAGTTCCTTTAAATGATCTTTGTAATCTTAATAAATTTTCGTAGTTATCTAGACCACATAATTCAGTAGACCTTTCATAACTACTTATAAAGATATGCCAATCATAAGGATTACCATTAAACATTGGCAACTCACCTGGACTTCGCCTTGCACCGAATGACATACCTGAACCTCTTCCACCATAAGCTAAAGTAGGTTCCGCAACTGTGGGCTGGGGTGTGGAATTATGTTTTGGTGATTGGTTGATTTGCAGTGACAGCAATTCGTTCACCAATGGATTTCTTTTGATTTCCTCTTCATCAATTTCTTGGCTGTCATCACTTTCGTTATCTTCCTCCAAAATTCTTCTTGATTCTCTGGTTAACTCGATTTCTTGACGTATTAATTTTCTTTCGTTTTCCAGAAGCTTCCATTTCATTTGGATTTTACTATTACTACTACTCTTCTTAGAACTCCTACTTTTGGGTATGGATGATCTAGTGTTGATATTTGTTGTACAGAGAGGACATTTCCATGTATCGTTGCATGCTATTTCTGTGTCATCCTGTATATCAACGCATTCGTAACAGCACCATTTTTTGCACTGCGTACATTCTACCATACGTTCGTCTCTATATGGTCCGGAGCACACGGGACATAGATCATTATTGGTTCGTACCTTTACTGATGGACCCATCTTGACCAAGTCAAATAATGTGCCGTACCAAATGAATCGTTTCGAAGAATTTGAGCTTTGTAGGGAACGTCTTTTTCGGAAATGGTTGAACGAATAAGTAGAATCGCAGTAGTAGTTTTATGTATGATTTAATATTATGTAGGTATACAATAAAACACAACAACTCAAATTCTGTTTCTTTCCGTTACAATTCTCACAAATTCCCTGACGTTTATTTTAAATTAATTTTTCTTTTTGGATGACAGTAAATATACATTAAACAACTTGATATATGATATATGTTATTGATAACAATACAAAGTGATATAAATAATAATACATTAAAAATAATTAACTATTCGTAACAATTATTAAGTAACTTTTGTTTTATGTTCCTGATATTTTATTATTTTTATGAAATGTTTGCTGCGACATTTCAAAATAAAAAAGTCAATGCGTCAAAGAATAATAACTCCGGGGTGACGGGAAATTTATTCATATTATTTCTAGATTGTGTTTGTGTAGCCTCACCCACTCATGCACCCACGAGCCGTTATTGCCACTGACTTAAGTCAGTGGAAATTACATAGTTGGGGTGGGTGGGGGTGAAACACAAAATTCAACCAAGTGGTTTTGAAGTTCGCCGTCAAAAGCAAAGTCGACGTCTTTTTACTGAAAATCGTTTCTACTTTAGATGACGAATTATTCTGAGTGGTAAGTTTTAAAATAAAAGCACTGTATACTTACTCATTTTATTAGCAAATTGACAACACGTATATTACGACACAGTTAAGAATATACGCTTTTAAATGGGCTATCCATATAAACGTGTACCATTCTTAACTGTGTCGTACTATATGTATTGGCCAGTGGTAATTTAGGCACCGCGTATGCTCAGATTCAAGTTAACTATAATAAAATTATCAATTAAAGCATGCAAAAACTCTGAAATAACTACTACAATTTAACTGATAGCATACATATTTATTTAAAAGATTTACAGATATAAAACAATCAGATAATTTTGACATTAACATTTTTTGTTTGTTTATAATTGATCATTTGTATAACACTAAATTTTAAAATGAAACACAAAAAAGAAAATATATTTTGACATAAGCTTTCGCTAAATAATAATTATTTATAGTTATAGAGAACATAAATTGCTTAATAAAGTTGCGTTTAAAAAAATAGGTAAAACTCACATATAACTAAACTCCACTGACTAAAAAAAATAAAGAACTATTAACATAATATTTACTTTAATACAGTGAAACACAAAGAAATATTAAAACGCTTTAGTAGCAGTGTATCGCAATTTTCTATTCTTGTCTTGAATTGGATATGTTAATAAAATAAAAGATCGAATATTCAGTAACGAAGATAAATGTATAAATTATATTTTGATGGATATTAATCACTCTTTTAACTCTAATAGTTTGATGAAATCCAATTCGTTGCAATTACCATTATTAAAATATTTGTAACGCTGGTCGTTTCTATGTATGTGTACCAGAATATCAAATTTTTATAAACTTCGTGAAAATAGGCCCATAGAGAAGATTACTTCCTGTGCCAGCCACAGTTACAAAGTTCCAGCTCTTTGCACCCTGCTTTAAAATCAAACACCCTTAAAGGAACAGATCAGTTCACCCACTCGAAAGTCTAAGCGTAGAAATTTATAGCGATTTTTAGAACAAAATTGATAAGTTTTTTGTTATGCATTGCATGCGATTGATATCATCTATATTTTTTCTACTGATAATGATTATATATGTATATTAATAAAATCACAGAAAGTGTAAGAACGAATAATAAGGTTTTTATTGTAACAATTTGAGCAAATAGGTACTTTGATTTATTTTATTTTATCTATATTTTGAGGAAATTCATAATAGTGCCAACATATCGAAACCAAACATAAGGCTAAGGGCCGGTTTATCAGTGCACGGTTATGTAGTTTAACTGTTGATTAACTAAACTGACAGTCAAATAAATGTCAAAATAGTAATAAAAGACGTCTACTCCATTCCTATCATCTATACTCCGCGTTTGAAATGGATTATTTTGTAAAAATGTGAAAGTGTTTATCAGTGTTCAGGTTAGCCCTAACCTTATGTTAAAGCTCTAATTAAGTTAACTGAAGCTTCTAGGTGCCAGTTACGCGAAATAATTAACAGTTCAATTGTGAAATATTACCAGGTATTGTGTTAAATAAAGGCAACAGTTTTGACAGTTGATTTGATTTCGTTATAAAGTCTACAAATATGTATTTTGAAGAAATTGAAGTTATTAGTGATGAAGATGAGGATTTGTTGGAGTTCATCCAAAATGAAAGATAAGTATATAATGACATTTACATATATTAGATATTAAAGCATACCACATTTGCCAATTGACCTATGACCTCTTAAAATATATTTCACAAATTTTAATGTTATTTGTGAATATAATGCCATGTTTTTAAAACTCACGTATTTAAGACAAACATTCCTTTTAATTTATTGAACATTTTACAATAAAAAATAATGAAAGCATGAGCGGCAATACTAAATTTTTGGTAATACAGATTTATTTGGGTACATTGTGAACATCATCTAATATAACATGCACTTGCGGCTACGTAACTGCCGGTTACACACTAAGCGGATAAACGCAATTTGCTTTAACTGTCCCTTTAGCAGTCAGATGCAGTTAACCTCTGGCTATGTAGCCAACACCTTTACCTTTGCACTGATAAACCGGCCCTAAGTTATTTCTTGGTATTCGGGTCACCCACGAATGTACTGGCCCATCTGAACTGAGAGAAACGTACTTTCAGATACGTTGTATATTGAAGGTCCTTTAACTGAAAGTAGTACTTTTGGGGGCATCTTAAGTTGTACCGCTCTAGCTGGGGAAAGTTGAGTTTTAACGCGCAGATATTTATAAAAAAAAACTCGTTTAAATCGCCAATAAACAGAAATAAGGATAATAAAATAGTTTACCGGATTTAGAAACAACATACTGAAATAATGAACATACCTATGCAATAAGAAACATTTTATAAACAATGCTATAGAAATTTTCAAAAGATTCAGCTTCTAGTCACATACTACTTTTTGTTCTGAAAATTATTGTATCTTCCAGAATTATTTCACGTAATGCTCAATCATTCTCTTGATTTACGTAGCGTTTGTTTACAACTTCTCTCTCAATAAAAATGTTACTAAAGTTTTTTGTCTTTAAAATTTGTATAAATTTAATAGTCTTGGCGTATCGTTCATATTTAAATTTGAAAATTCATTGGAATTTGGAAACGAAGTCCCAAAGAAATGTCTTTAATTCAATTCGTCTGAATTGTATCTCATAAAACCATACATGCCTCGATCTTCAATAAGGTCATTATCGGTGGTTTCTAACACTTGCCTAAAATCATGCGATAGATGCTACAAAATTAAAGATTTTACCTCCAAGCCTCTCGCTTTATAACATTAACAAGTCTCTAAACGTGCAAATTGTTAAGTTACTCTTGTGGAAGCACTTTAATAAAACAATATTAATTATTAGATATGCCATCCCAGAACATCTCCAATTATAATAAATACAAAGCTCAAACATAGCGAAATCGAAATGGTAAAGTGTATGTGTTTTTAGATTATACAATACAGAACAAATGATTGAATTAGGGATATTTTTGTGGAGTGAAACTTTTAGTAATATTCGCTTAATAACTTGAGCCTATCGGAGAATTTTGAATGAGTTATTTATATGAAATTGCAAGTGTATATTTCCTAGGATTTAATTCTTTTATTTATATAGATACCTGTTTAAATAATATTCTTTATTAATTTTTTCTTGTGAATCTTTGTTTTTTTTATATATATAATTTATGTAATTGTACCACTGAACTATTGTGTTGATATGTCATTAATTTTCTTTTATTATTATTTTTTCTTGTATATCTATTATTAGAATGTATTTTTTTTATTACTTAAACCATAATCTTGTTATAAGGTGTGTAACCTTCAGAAACAATAAATGATTTTATTATTATTATTAACTTGAGCCTATCGGAGAATTTTAAACCTACCTCCTGCGTAATGAGTAAGTACTATATCTCTCGAGAAGTCGACTGCTGAGCAGCGAGCTCACAAAAGGTAGACTAACTCGAAGGCAGCAATTTTTAAGATGAGAGAAATGCACTTAAAACTTTAAGCACTAATTTCTCAGAAGAAGTTTTTCAAAAACACTTCTACGGTGGACGGATACGATTACGAAAAAACTATTCATCCAAAGCAAAGTGTTGATCTCATTTTCAGATTTAAATAACGATTTTAGAACTTTTCAAAAGAAAACTTAAAATAATCGCCTCCTTTGGTTCAAACAACAGCGACTGTCAACGGCCACCTATATCAAGCGCGTCTGCAACTTGTATGGCGGATCATCGAAGGGCTAATGAAATCGACCAGCCAAACAAGGAATATAATGTAATCTTGGAGTGCTACGTAACTCTTAGATGGCTGAATTAACTGATTACAATTACAAGAGACTTCTGCCATAGTTTATCATCGTGTACAAGCAGCATCGCAAATAATAGTACACAACAAGCATTAATTTAAGAAATAGTAACATATATTGCGATACACTGAATTATATTTTAAAACTTACACAACTAAAAACGTTCTAATTATTATTGCCTACGTAACGAAATATTATTTAAATCATTTATGAGATATAGACCTTCATGTTGTTTAAAATCTGGCGGCATTATCAACGCCTGAATAAAATGTGTATAAGCATCGGTGTAAACGCTTAGTTGTGCACTTTTAAATAACTCCTTATAAAGTGATGCGCAACGTTTTGACAACTCGGCAACACACAACTTTTGCTGATCTGTTTTCAACGGAAAATTAATAATTCTATCACTAATAGATATGAGTTGCGTTTGCAACTTGATTATCGCTTCCGTATGATCAGGTACAACCCTTTCTTGCAACTCTAAGAACTCATAAACAAGTCCGGCTTCATTGTTCCAACGTAAAATTACTTTAGATCCGGGCATTATGGACTCAATCAGTGATTTAAGGAGATCGAATTGTTCATTTATAAAGATACTAGGTAAAATGTGTTCAATTAGTAAATCATTTGCTCTTATGTAGTCGTGTGCTAAGGTGAAGTGATGGAAGGCCTCAAAATATTTTTCCTCTGATACAAATTTCTCTGCCTTCACCTGATGTATCCACTCAGGTGGGACCTGCATGTTATTGACAACGTTATCAATTTTACTTTGTAATTCTTTATCGCTAGTGTTTGTCGTCAGGTTTCTATCCAATATTGATATAATGTATTGCTTTTTAATGGAATCGTCTCGCATGTACAGTAACGCAAATATCGCCCATTCCCAATGACCGGCATTTTCTAGTTGATTCGAGAAACTGGTGCTGATTTTGTTAATTTCTGCAGGTTCAATTATACCCACATCAAGGGAGGTGAACAACTGGAGGAGTAGCCAGCTGAAATTAAATAGAATTCAATTGAATTTAACTAAATGTATCAAATTTGACATACCCAGATGTTTTTAAATTAGAAGTGATTTTAGAGCAAAAAAACAATAAAACTGCAGAGTGTAGCAAAACTTCATAATTTCAAAGTAGTATATACATTACTTTATCAATGATATGGCAACAGCGCATTTTTAATGCGAACTCATTTATTAAGGATTTGAAATCATGGAATATTTCCAACTTAAGGAAAATATTTTACAATTTTAAATTTTGATATCAAGATTAATAAGTCCTTACAATTTTTAACATTCAAACTATTTGTAAACAATAAAAAAGCACGTTGTTTTTAACATGACATTGATAAGCAACGATGCTTGGAATTTTGTCAAATTATGCTGATCAACATTGACAAAACCCATTTTTGCACAGCATCATTTCTAAATCGTAAAAAATCTTCACTATTGGTCGAGCAACAACCCACGAATTTTCTTTACCAGTTAAACGTTCTGGGAGAAATTCTATTGGTGTTAAGTGTGGATTAGTTAAAGACAGGATTTTAGGTGGCACATTTTATAATAGGTCACTCACTGGTGGACGGTATTTAGAACTCCTAGAAAGCGATTTAATTGACGGTTTACCGTTAAGTATTTTTCAAAATAACTTGGCAACAAGATGGGGCACCAGCTCACGGTATTTTAGGAGTGAGACATTATTTAAATCAAAATTATAACGTATGGATTTGTAAAAATGGGACAAATCAGTGGCCATCAAATAGTCCAGATCTAATCCCACTAGACATCTTTCTTTGGGGCTATATACAAAATAAAATTTATACCAACAGACCACAAAGTATTCAACAAATTCAGGAAAGAATTGTAACAGTTTGATATTTTAGAAACAGTGACTGTGTTTATGAAAATGCACGTCACTTTGAATATTTGTTATAACTTTTTTTTAATCTCTTGAATTTCTTAAATTATTTGTTTTAAGTTTTTCAAAATGTACCTAGATTATTCGATTTTGTTGTAATTGTTTAATGGTTGCAATTTATAATATATTTTGCACCACACGGCCTTCTTAATTTTATAATAGTTGTTTGCTACAATACGTAAAAGTAGTATAGCAAGTAAATTTGTGTTTATACCAATTTTACTATAAAAAATTGTTATTAAAGCAATAACTTTTATGGTATTTTTTTGAACCGTTAGAATGTTGGCTTTTTAATACTAAGATAATATACAGGGTGTTCAATTTGAAAAAATCAAGATTTTTATGGGTTTGCAGCAAAATGTCATCACCCTGTATAATAGGTAGCTCTTCGAACCAATGTGCAATGGATTATTTTACTACAGGATGTTGCACATCTTATGAAATAACTACTTTTTGCAGAACACATTGTCGTAACTATAAAACATGGCTAATAATAGGGCATGTTTTTTGACTTAATATCTAGTTAACTATGAATTTTAGAGCAAACAAACCTTATATCAAAATCAATTAATAAGATGTCTGAATCGAAAGCAAAAAAAATATCTAGGGTGTTCCATTTAAAAGTATGTTTGATATGCTACGGGATACTGTAACACCCTGTATAAATGGCACCTATTTTAAAATGTAGTCTGAATAGGTCTACAAAACCAGACGTTGAAGGAATTTTGAAAATCGGAATAGTTTTGCCACCGCAGACCGTCGCGTCTACCGTGATTCACCCTGTATATCGTTGACTTTGCCTTTTAGGGCTCTATCTAAATATGTATCAATATATAGGGTGTGCTATTTAAAATAAGAAAGTTGAATGCCGTCACTGCAATATGAACCACCCTGTATATGTAACAATTAAATAAATAAAAACTTCATGTTAACCCAACAAAAGTGTCTATTTAACGTTTTGCTGTACCGGTTATAGTTTCTCAGATAAGGTAGTGGTCCCTTCTACCAGCGAGTTTAAAAAAAAAGCTCACCCAAAAAAATAATCGACTTCATTACGAAGATTGAGCTGCTGGGTGAAATATGAATAGGTATGAGCCACAATAGACCCGCGGTGGTGGCAGTGGAGGGTCAGGCGCAGACCCACTCATTTTGAACCTACCTATTTACCTAGGGTAGTGGTCCCTCTTAAACGGGCCACCCGGTACGTATAAAATGACCAAACACACGTATTTCCGGTTAAATAATTTTTTTTTCATGAAGCTAATAGCCCCCATATACATATTATATTACATCATATGATATGGAGAGCTAAAAAAACACTAAAGAAAAATTCTCCATAATATGTTAGGTGTAGGGTATTTTGCATTAAAAGTAAAGATAACTTTCTGTAATTTATAAAATTTGTAGGTTTTTAAATAATGTGTGCTGATTACATTAGCAGGAAGCCAAAAATTGGAGAAGAAATGTATTAATTAGTTGGCAATGACCAATAGAAAAATGTTACTTTCTTCGAAAATGTCACTATACTTGTGAGTTTTCAATTACACTAAGTTGATTTTTAATAATTTATTGTTAATTAGATAATAATAATAAGCGTACGTGTTTCAATATTTGAACCTCATCCCCAAGAAATAGTCAAACAAGTAGTTAATTAGATAAGTGCTATTATTCCAAATTGCATTTATTACAAATTATTATTTAAAAATTAAACCTGAAATATTCGAGAATTTTTCATTTGTAACTTTTCAAACAAGAAAAAAGAAAATGATAAAATTCAAAATATAGACAGACGGATTTGAAATGTTACTGTCTTATTCACCTTTTCTTTCTGAACAACTTGAAATTTGTCTGTTGCTCAGTTTTTCATTCTAAATAACTTTTATTAATAACTTTTTTTGTCTTTACAAGAGTCGTTTCACCTACCCGGGGACACACTGTATACAGGGTGAACTATCACTCAGTACAAAAATTTTAACCACATGCTCAGGAAAGCATGAAAAACCATAAAAAATTTGTTTCGGAATTTTTATTCGATGTTTACAAAATGGGGCAAATCCACGTTTTTCCCTGGTAAATCGGCGCCTATGACAATTATTTTTCACGATGGCTTCCAACCTACAAACCGCGATACGCGGCGTTGCCAATTGTAGAGAGGTGAAAATGAACATTTTTGAAATAATTATTATAATACCTGATAAATAAATCCATAATTACTACTGCAGATGTACACTACTTCTTCGTTTTTGCAAACAACAAACTCCTAAAACGATATTTTTGGATACTTATTGAATACACTAAAAACACAACAGATTTCCGAGAAGTAGATACACTAAATGCACACTTTTTTAATATTGACTGATGCCGATTTATTTTAAATTTAACGAAATATTAAACTATGATAGCCAGTTGTAGCGGCGCTGTCTTATAATATTTGATCAATAACAATCAAACTGGAATACTCCAAATTGTAGATAATTTCTTCGTTTTTGCAAACTTCTAAACGATATTTTTGCATTTTGAACACACAAACACTAACTAAACCCCAGATAAGTAAAACTAGTACTTACTTATCTGGGACTAAAATGTATAATGCCTGTTTAATTTTAATTTATTTAAATCCTTATTTCCAAACGGGACGAAAATGTAAACACAAAAATAATAAAATATCGGTTAATAGGTGAATAGGTTAATAACTGCCCGGGACACCTGATCTACTTCGACGTCATCTGTCAACCAACAGCCTAACGTGTTGTCAAGTTTATAACACACATATTTCTCAGATCAGATTGGCTGATGTGGCATAATCACCTACCACTCGCCCTCACTTGAAATTTTTTATAAAAGGAACGTAAAACTCAAAATCATAATTAGCTACGAAATAATTTGAGGTTAATTTCTCACGTAACTATGGTTGTTTTTACATTACATTAGACGTTAGAAATTGCACATTGCATACTTTACACATTACGCAGAATAAAATACACATCTGATAAAACGGGTTACCTACGTACACTACACAAAAATTTTGTCGGAAATATTATTATCATTATTATGAAATAACATAAATATTAATGATGTGATGCATGGTGAATTAGATTTGGAAGCCAAGAGCTAACTAAGAATATTTAGCGCCTATTGACCATCGCTTTTTTGACCAAATCTGGCAAGCCTGCATTCACGAATAATTATTATGCAGATTTTGTTACTATCGATCGAGTTTGTTATGAAATTTGAACAATCGATATCGTACATTTTCAACCGATAAAATGGTAATATTTTTAGTATAAATACAACAATAACTAGAAACTACACTAATGTTAATAATAAATACCGATGTTTGATCCGATACATCGGCACTATCGTTGGCAAAGCCCAGCGGTATATCCAATAAAATGTATTGATATATCTGATAAATTTTATATCGTTATAATGAAGCGTAAATTGTCGATTTGACTATGGATATTTTTTATTCCGATATATCGATATTTTGATAATATCGATATGGCGATGTTTTCCTTTGTCATTTGTCATCGCGTTTCTGACGTCGAATTATTATAATACTTTATTGATAGTGAATGTTTGAAAATTGAATTGAATTATTGAAAAACGCGGAATTAACAGACATGGTAATAATATTATACCTACCTATGGGAAATGCAAAGAAAGAGCAAATCGGGCGGCAGTGGAATACCGGAGACGTTTTCCAAATAGGAAAGACATGCCTAATCTAGTCCTCGCACATTTGTAAATGTTGTAAGTACAACGTTTGTCAGATACTGGTACATTGCAAGCTCAAACGGGTGGACAAGGAGGACAGAATAATTTAGAACATGTAGTGGCTGTACTAAATTTAATAGAGGAGGAACCGTCCATAAGTACTACGGAGATTACAAAAAGATTCTCAGAACAAGGAGGATTCTGAAGGAGAACTGGTTTCAACCGTATCACATACAAAAGGTACAGGCACTAGAAGTAGTTCAGTGGTTAAGCGCATCCACAAGTGTGTTCAAGTTAACGATGGTCTCTGAACATTTGGTGTTGTAGTGCTTTGAAGTGCTAGTGTTATTTGCATTTGAGTGTTTTTTGTTGCCCTTTGGGGTTTTCCTAACGGATGGGATCCACCTTGTGATCGTCGGGCTGAGTACCTGACATTAAACAAGAAGAGTGGACGAGGTAAATCAAGCGGTCCCCAGGAAGTTCAAAAATCATGGCGGCATGGCATGTTAGACCTATCCGAAAGGTAGGAGCTTACGTAATGTTTAATATTTCGCATGATTGAAGTCACATAATCATCTACATTTTCTAAATAAATGTTTTACATTAAATGCTCGGTAAATCGATACACTTGGCAACATGGCGCTGTATCATAACCTTTGCTAATGTCTAATTTAAACTTCAGTTGGGCAGGCGTTCATAGGCGTCGTAAAAAGGGAGTTTAACATGATTTACAAAAAAAATATTTTCAGCCTTAATAAAAATGTTGGAAATTTTTTGAAAGGCGATTCTGTTAAATCTTATTTTTCTCTACCTCTAGTTAAAATTTTTGTACTGAGTGATAGTTCACCCTGTATACAGGGTATTATTACAAATAAATGCAGGCGATAGAACAATGAATTTTAAGAAAAAAAGTTCCTATAAACATAGGTCCGCAAACGCATTTTAACCGAGATACAGGGCGTTTACCATTAGCCCCTGATGATGGTTTTTTGTGAATATTAACGAAACGTTTTTAGATACATCAATGAGATTTTACGCATGTATTTGATTTATAATTCTTAACAAGTCAAACCAAAAGGATTTCCAAAATTATAGTCATGAGCGTATCAAACTAGAGGGGGCTGAAATATTTCACTTTTTGAGTTCATAATAAAAAAAAATGTAATTTGCTTAAAAATGGTCATGCTCTCTTCTTACTAATGCCGATTTTAATGAACTGTGTGCCAAAGTTAAAAAAAAAATAAAACGCATGGTTGGACTTGCAAAGGCTGCCTTCAAGCTAAGTCTGGGGGGCGGAAAAGTCTCGGAGCTTCATCGCGATGAGGGCGCTGCTTCTGGGATTGCCAGGGAGGAACAGATTAAATGCCTCTTAACAAAGAAAAACGCAGATATCAAAGATGTTATGAACGTAATGGCGTTGTTTTACCACCTCATTCTTGAACAGAAGAGCGACATCGACAATTTCATTTCAAGACGCTTTAGGGACGACGTAGACAACAGCGTTGCCGAACTAACGGAAAAGGTCAATAAACATGATTTCGAATTTGCGAAGATAAAGAATGATGGCACCGTTTCGACTGTTACCCCCCCTCGTGGACTTGACAATGAAGCGATCATAAATGAGATTAATGATCGTCAAAAGCGTGAAAATAATATAATTATATATAATTTACCAGTTGAAGAACCAAATCAAGATTTAAACACAGTTAAACGAATGCTGAATGCAATAGATCCTGATGTGTCATCTCGGTGTATTTCTGCGATCAGAGTGGGTGTTGCTCGGAATGGGAGACCTGCGCCCCTGAACGGGACAATTATAAACGAACGCGCTTGGAATTAGAGAATCGTAAGGCCAGCGGCGAGGGAAATATATTTATTAAGTACGTTAACGGTGTACCAAAAATTGTGAAATCAAAAAACTAGAAATCAAAGTGGGTCATATCAATGTTCGTTCTTTAACTACATTTGATTTGGAATGTAATAGTGACCATATACTTGTATTCTGCACCTTCTTTTTGGAACTTGATAAGCCTAAACTGAAAAATTTTACCTATAGAGATTACAAGAATTTCAACATTGAGGATTTCAATTTCGATGCTCAGCAGATTCCCTGGGATGAAATTATTTTTATAGATGATCTTGATCTAAAAACTGAATTGCTTAACTCCAAGATCTTAAGTATTTTTGATTATCATGCACCCAATACCTAAGACAGACAGTCCTACTACTTTTAGCGACCTGAAACCAATAAGTATTTTACCTGCTCTCTCAAAGCTTTTCGAGCGAATTCTTAGCTTGCAGGTCCAACAATATCTAACTAGTAATCATATTATTCCCGATATTCAATCAGGGTTTCATAAGCACCATAGCACAACAACTGCTTTACTGAAAGTTGTGGATGATTACGGTGTGTCGTGTTGGTTTTGTTGGATCAAAGTAAAGCTTTTGATCTGGTCAATTTTGATTTGCTTATTGCCAAATTAAAGTATTTGGGTTTTGACGGGGCAGCATTGAATTGGTTTCACGGATACCTATTTGGTAGACAGCAGAGAATTAAATTAAGTCCTGATGAGCTATCAGACATGAGGGAGACTGCAAGTGGTGTACCACAAGACAGTATTCTTGGGCCACTTCTTTTTTCTTTATATTGCTTCGACGTTCTATCGAGTTTGAAATTTTCTGAGGTTTATATGTACGCTGACGATATTCAGGTTTATTCTGATTTTTACATCGATAAGGCACGCACAGCTATCGCAAATCTGAATACTGATTTGAGCGCGTTTTCAGAATGGCCTTAGAATAAACCCAAATAAAACTGTAGCCTTATGTCTGGGAAGTGAGCGTCAAGAAAGTTTTGTGCACCTAAATTGCAACGTTTTAATAAATAATGCTCCGATTGAATGGGTGCACAAGGCCAAAAATCTTGGTGTAATAATTGATTCCAGATTAAATTTTGGTGATCATTGTAACTTCGAATATAAGAACTCGTTTTATAGACTTAAGTCTATTTATCCCCTCAAACATATTTTAGATGAGTCAACCAAGTTGACTTTAGTAAAGGCTTTTGTATATCCTCACATAAATTATTGTTCACAAGTGTATTACAGCTTCCTGACTAGAGTATAACAAAAACAAAATTCAAATGGTGCAGAATGCATGTATCAGGTTCACAACTCTAGTTCCGCATAGAGCACACATCACTCCCTTTCTAATTGATTTAAACGAACCCCGAACTTGAGTACCTGTATGTTATGTTGCTCTATAAGATTCACAAATCGCGGGCGCCTGAATATTTGTTTAGACTATTGAACAGAAGATCACATGTGCACAGTATTAATATTCGTTATAACACATTCACAATACCTCAACATTCAACATCAAGATTTGAAGGATGCTTTTCATATATGGCCCCCTCTTTGTTAAATAAAGTACGCAGTTTCCTTCATTTGTCACAAATCTATTTTCAACGTACGATCAAAAATATATTATTTAAGAATTAAGTTTTGTTTTTGTGGTTGTTGTGGAAGATTGTACCTATAATGTATGTAAATTTTCGGGTAGAGTTGAAGAATGGCATTAAGCCAAATCTCTTACCCTTTATTTAAAATGTACAATGTATTGTTTTTGATTTGAATTGTACAATGTATTGTTTTTGATTTGAATTGTATTTTTCTTTTTTGCATAATAAATCATTTTATTATTATTATTATCTTCTTTTATTTCGAACTAATTTTTTGAGTAAATTGAGTTTAAAAATTGTTAACAATATACTGTCATCTTGATCTAAATGTTTTGTTAATATTCACAAAAAAACATCATCAGGGGCTAATTCTCAACGCCCTGTATCTCGGATACAATGCGTTTGCGGACCTATGTTTATAGGAACTTTCTTCTGAAAATTCACTGGTCTATCACCTGTACTAATTTGTAATAATACTAATACATAGGGAATACCCTGTATATTATACGAGGCATGTTTTTTAAGGAAGTACCGTTTTGGAATTAAAAAAAGACGTGCAAAGATATCGCAATAATTTTATTTTTACATGAAAGCCTGTACGTTAATCTACTTTTCTACATAATTTCCGTGAATATTGAGGCACTTGTCATAACGTGGCACCAGTTTTTGAATACCCTCCTCATAAAATTCTGCCGCCTGACTTGTTTGTTCCAAAAATGTTGACGGATTTGCACAAAACCCAACGTTTAGGCAGTGCATTGACTTTCCTTGAGCGGGACCACAATGAAGGTGAAGATTTTTTAGACCAAATTGTTATTGGTGACGAATCATGGGTGGCCTACGTCACACCAGAATCGCAACAACAATCCATGGAATGGCGCCATTCATCATCACGCAAAAGAGTGAAGTTTAAGCAAACAATTTCTGCCCGGAAAATCATGTGCACAGTTTTTTGGGACAGAAAAGGAGTATTGCTAGTGGAGTTTCTGCCTCGTACTGAGACAATCAATGCAGCGTCAGGCGGCAGAATTTTATGAGGAGGGTATTCAAAAACTGGTGCCACGTTATGACAAGTGCCTCAATATTCACGGAAATTATGTAGAAAAGTAGATTAAGGTACAGGCTTTCATGTAAAAATAAAATTATTGCGATATCTTTGCACGTCTTTTTTTAATTCCAAAACGGTATTTACTTAAAAAACATGCCTCGTATATGATTTTTTTTAGTAACTTTAAGAATTACGAATTTAGTTGTAGTTTGAATATTATATGTAATTGATTCATTTGTGGAGCAGACGTGCATTATTTCCAATATCATCTTTACTCCTCATTAATAAGGACTAAACATTCATTCCTTTTTGTTTTTAGTGTCAGGTAAAATATTTTTATTGTTTTTGTATAGTTACCTCAGTCTGTAATCTAATGGATCTACTGTATGTGTCGCAGGATTTAAAACACTGCTTAGTCGATGTGCATTTGTTCTATACAACATTAAAATATGGTAGAGAATATCATAGGCGCTGTATTCACTAATTTCATTCAAATAGGGTGGGTTCGGTCCAGCAGCATAATTCAAATCTCTAAAAGCTGTATTGTACTGTTCGATGATCATTTCAATTGGTGCACCAGTGGGACAAATATACCTGTAAAAAGAAAAATGGAATCAGTGATAATACAATAAAGTAATATAGAAATACTAAACTTATTACACCGGCACCCGCAGAAAGGAAAAAAAAATAATAAATTTAGATTATCTGCCATTCGTCATTTAGTTCATTAGCAGTCGACAGCAAGATTTTATAGATAAGAATTGCTTGTTACATAAAGCAACAAGACTTTAAGTTATGTTGGAAATTTGTTTCACACTACCATGCTTTCACCAGACGGCCGTTTCGTCAATCCACGACTCATCAGTGGTGATCGGCAGGCAGTGTGACCCAAATTTTTAATATTTACAAAGCGCTTATACTAGCACGAGAATTGATTGAGAGGGAGATGTTTTTGGCGACACCTAGCGTGAACAGGCAATATGCCGGGTGAAACACAGTTCACAAACGATGACCGGACAAGAAGTAACAACTCCATTATATCCTATTGCCAAAACTAGATGCGCCCAAATCCCCTAGCAGGGAGGCTTTATTTAAGAATTGCTTGTTACATAAAGCAACAAGACTTTAAGTTATGTTGGAAATTTGTTTCACACTACCATGCTTTCACCAGACGGCCGTTTCGTCGATCCACGACTCATCAGTGGTGATCGGCAGGCAGTGTGACCCAAATTTCCAATATTTACAAAGAGCTTATACTAGCACGAGAATTGATTGAGAGAGAGAGAGAGAGATGTTTTTGGCGACACCTAGCGTGAACAGGCAATATACCGGGTGAAACACAGTTCACAAACGATGGCCGGACAAGAAATAACAACTCCATTATAGATAAAGTATTTAAGGTTAAATGAAAATACGTCTGCTCCACAAATAAATCTTATATAATTTTGTTCAAATCGGAATCATAACACCATACATGTTTCGAGACATAAAATGTTCATCTTCAGTGGTATATGTAGGTTATTGAATATAGAAAAAACAATTTTTAAAAATTACATTGATTCTGAAACATTAAACATTTTTTATGATCACATATATATGAGAATACCATCATCATGACAACTCATCATTTGTAGAAAATGTATTTAATCGAATTAAAATAAAAATATTCTATATTATTATATAGTAAATTAGAGTAAACTAAAATCTCAATTTGATTATATGTGATTAGCGTTTTACACATTTTGTGTTTAAACTTATATTTCGTCATGTTTAATGAATTGTTAAGTATCACGTTTTGGTGGGTTTAAGAGGATACGAGGTTACTGTTAACCGCCATTTTATCTTCGTGAACCCACCAAAACGTGGTTTAAGGCCTAAATACTTAACAATTCATTAATTATGATGAAATATACGTTTAAACACAAAATGTGTTAAACGCTAATAACATATATTCAAATTAAGATTTTAGTTTACTTTTCATAATATAAAACCTAATATGTTTATTTTAATTTAATAAAATACATTTTCTACAAATGGTGAGTTGGCATGTTGATGGTATTCTTATACCGGGTGGTCCATTTATCTTGAGACAGCCTTATATCTTAAAAACGGCACATTTTTCGGAAAAAAAGTTCAAATAAAAGTTGTTTGCAACCCACCCAACGCGTTGGCGAGTTTGTCAACAGTTTCAAGGTTATCTCAAGGTCAACTCGTTTTTTTCTTAATTGAAACATATTTTTCATTACCGAATCGGATTCTACATAAAAAAAAAAACAAATAAGTTTTGTTAATAAATTTTTTTGATTCCGATAGTAATTTGGATTAATGTATCTGTTTTTTGTTCTTGGAACTGAGATTCAACAATTTAAAAATCATCGACAGATTATTTGATTTTAATAATTATTTAAAAGCCATTATTTATTTTTTCTTTGTTTCAACGTTTCGACAAGACCACCTGCCTTCATCAGGAATTTAGTAAAATACGTTCTCGTAAACTTCTTCACAACACAGTAATAAAATGCATGGGACATAGCATTTTTATTTGCAAAACCACAGGTAATATCAACAAAACTTTTTCTGAGATAGAAAGATATTCCATATTTTGTTAAAAAGAGACCTTTTTCTTTCGTGTAATAGCAAATAAATGTTGTAAAAAATGTTATTATTTCAATCGGAAAAATGTTGTTAACAAAAGTTATTTGTTTTTTTTTTTCGGTAGAAAACGATTCTGTAATAAAAAATCTGTTTCTATTTAAAAAAAAGTTGACCTTGAGATAACCTTGAAACGGTTGTCAAATTCGCAAATGGATACCACCACTGCATTTGCCCCATAATAGCACACAACTTTTATTTGAACTTTTTTCCCCAAGAATGTGCCGTTTTTAAGATATAAGGCTGTCTCAAGATAAATGGACCACCTGGTATATGTGATCAAAAATTATGTTTAATTTTTTAGAATTAATGTAATTTTTAAAAAATGTTATTTTCTATAATATAGAAGATTGGAGCAAACTTGCTTGTCTACTTATCGATAAGATTTCCAATTATGATTTGACGATTGAGAATAATGTTAGTCATGTACAGGATGTCCCATTTTGGCTGTCCTGACGGGATATCTCGGTTTTTTTATAGATAAAACCTTGCGGTTTTCGCGAACTTAAGCTAGTTTTCTGTGAAACGAAAGATGTCGCAAACAAAATGGTCATAGCCCTCTTAGTTATCGAGTTATAAGCGATATTTAAAATATTTCATTTTGGGACTCCCTTCGTATCTCAGTTACCCTTAGACTTAGCGGGAAGATAAAGAATGACCCTGATAGAGATTTTTTCATAGAATGCAATGACGTAGTTAGATTTTTTATGAGGAAACCGATTTCGGAGATATAAACCAAACTTATATATATATATTTTTTTAAATTGGACATGCCGTATATTTTTCTCTATTTGTTGTCGGGCTTATCAAAAATATACTTTTCTATATTTAGTTTCATTAGTTTAAAAGTCATAAGCGTGTTTCATAAATCTTAATTTTTCGGTCTGGGTTTTTCGAATGATCCTTCTGTAGACGTCTAAAGGTTGTTTTATTAGGTTGCCTTCTCTCGCTATATCTAACAAGCATTCAAGCATTGGAAACGTTAAAAACATGCAACAAAAGAGTGCAATAAAATGCCTACCTTTGTCAATACATTTCCGAAGCTTGATCTCGATTAAACGTGCTTTCCTAAAACTCTCCTATCACATCCAGTTTTTCAAAATTGTCGAAACCATTAGCCATTTCTCAATAACGTTTATTTAAGTATAGTAATTTAAATACACACTATAGCCAACAACAACAATAATTATTATTGAATTGATTGTCACTTCTGACAGTTGTCAACATATGGCTATTCTGATTCTGTCTGATTATGTGATTTTCTTGTAAATTTATGAAACACACTTATAACTTTCAAAGTAATGAAAATAAATATATAAAACTTATACATTTTTAGAAAGCTCATAACAAATAGATAAAAATATACGGGGTGTCCCATTTAAAAAGTTTGGTTTATATCTCCGAAAATGTTTTCCTCATAAAAAATCTAACTATGCCACTGCATATTATGCAAAAATCTCTATCAGGGTCAGTTTTTATCTTCCCGCCGTTAAAGGGTAACCGAAATACGAAATGGGCCAAAATTAAATATTTTAAGTATCGCACTGTAACCCGGAAACTAATAGGGCTATGACCATTTTGTTTGCGACATCTTTCGTTTCACAAAAAAGTAGCACAGGTTCACGAAAACTGCAAAGTTCTATTTCATCTCTAAATACAACACCCTGTACATTTATTATTATTATTATTTAAATCCTAAAAACATGACTGTTGTTCTTTCAGCTTTTTCGTTGATGAAGAGATTAATTCTGACACTACAGGACCCCAACTAATAGGTTCGCTCCGATTTGCTAGAAACTTTAGAGTTCAAAAAAATTTAACATTTATTTTATCCTGAACGCATTTTTACTTACTATAATATTTTGTGTTCACATAATTAGTCGAATTTTACATACACGTACAAGCCGTACCCAAAATAAACTTATGTCACATTGTTGTAGTTAGAGTTCTTGTCATAACAGCTCCAGCCATTTTTTAAAATAATGAATTTTCGCGTACCGCCCAAGGCAATAAGGTTAGCAAATTCGTAACTCGACTGCTGAATTAAGCAAGTAAAAACATGTTGGTTTATATGACACTTTTTCAAAACAAAACCATGTTGCCAATGAAGTTATTAGTTAAGCTGTTTTAGATATACACTTACCACATATGCATTGCGAATGCTCTCTTCCAATCAATTCCATTAAACACGTTCACAGTATCTTTGACCGGTATACCAGACAGCAGCAAATAAATCCGTTTCATTTCATCTGATATATGTGAAGATGTTAGCGAACTGTACCAGTTTTCAATTTGTTCTTGAAGAAACATTTTCGTATTATTTGTTAGACTAATTTGTGACATAATCATAGATAAATTCGGAAGACGATGGGTCATAGCAACATCTGCAGCCTCGAATAATTCGAATACGGAGAGGTGAGAGAAAATGGCGTTCGTTATTTCTGTGATCGGTGATTGCTGAAACCAAAAACACAAAAATATAATTTTTAATTACCCTTTAGGGATTTTAGAAGAGATTTTTGAACACATAATTTTTTCATTTATGGTCAATTTTGTTTTGGACTGTCGTGTTTAGTTGATAGAGTCTCATAAACTTATGCCAAAAACTATTATGTATTTTTCAGAAAACAAAGTCGTTAGGAACAATAACATAACCATTCTGTGCAAAAACTCGTTTTACTTTCGGCATTCTTGAGATATATCGATGTTGTTACTTAAAGGATGAGTCAAACGAAAATTATTAGGTAGCTTATACTAATAATATGTGATTCTGCAATTATTAATATGTTCACGGATAGTTTAAATCAAAGATATTGTAGGATATAGGAACGCTTTGGAATAATAATTTAAGGCATACTCGTAATGGTTGTTTTTACCTCAACCAACGTATGCCTCTCATTGAATACAAGTGTTAATATTAACAACAATAATTGTATCTCCCACCCGTCGTAAATTGCCGCTGAGAATTGATTTTTGGGTACAAATATTTAATAATATTATATTATATGTTTTATTTTTAATTTGGCTATAAATAGTGGTGTATTTCCAACTGAGTGGAAAATGTCGACGATTGTACCAGTGTTCAAGTCGGCGGATAAATCAAATATTGGCAACTACAGGCCTATATCAATTCTGTCAAATTTTTGTAAGATCTTTGAAACTGTATTGTTTGGTCGCATCTATCCCTCTGTCCGAAACATGATCACACCAATTCAGCACGGATTCATGTCAAAGAAATCCACAATAAGTAATTTAACTTTAATATCACAAAGTATCTCAGAGGTGATTGACAGTGGTGGTCGGATGGATGTGATCTACACGGACTTCGCGAAGGCGTTTGACAGGGTGGATCATGGCAGATTGCTAATGAAATTGGACAAGTTCGGCTTTGTTAAGGACTTGCAAATCTTTTTGAAATCTTATCTGTTGGAAAGAGAACAGATTGTGTCACATAACGGTTACAGATCAGTTCCCTTCCATGCAGTTTCTGGAGTTCCTCAAGGTTCAAACCTTGGGCCCTTATTGTTTTTATTGTTTGTTAATGATTTGGAGGAAAGACTGACCTGTGGCAAGTTAATGTTTGCTGACAACTTAAAAATTTTTCTTCAAATAAAAAATATTAATAATTGTAATGAGCTTCAAGCAAATTTGAATCATGTATCGGAATGGTGTCAAACTAACCATTTACCTCTTAATCCAGCAAAATGTAAAATCGTGATGTATACAAAGAAAAAACAAAATATTCAATATAACTACAGCATAAATGACACAGCCATAATATCTTCTGTGACAGTGACTGACCTGGGAATCATCTTAGACTCTAAACTTAGTTTTGCTGAACACATATTAACTAAGACAGCGGAAGCCAGTAAAACCTATGGTTTCATTATGAGAAATACAAAAGGCTTCAATAATATTCTTGCTTTACAAATTCTTTTTTCTACATACATTCGGCCTAAGCTTGAATACGGTTCGTTAGTCTGGTACCCTATATATAATGTTCATAAAGTTGCAATTGAAAAAATGCAGCGTAAATTTCTTAAACATCTTGTGTATAAGGAAGATGGAATATATCCTGAAAGGGGAGTTGACTATAATATATTGTTGACTAGATTTGATATGCGGAGCTTGGAAAAGAGAAGAATTTTGAATTCAATTGAGTATTTGTATAAGCTTCTACATGGAAAGGTTGACTGTTCTGAAATGTTAATGAATGTAAATATTAATGTTCCGAGATTTGAAACTAGATACAGTTCAACTTTTCACATTGCGAGAGCTAGAACCAATGTGTTGCTGCGTTCTCCTGTCAGTATTATGTGTGGTAATTATAACTTGATTTGTGCAGACTGTGACATTTTCAATTCTGAGATGAGAGAGGTTCTGGAAGTTGCCATCCAACACTTCGGTAATTAGATATAGGTACTCATTTTAGTTTTATTTATTTTGTGCATTGGTGAATTATGATTTAGGTTTAAAATTATTAAACTATTTGTCCTGTAAAGGGTTTTGTACTGTTGGGCAAATAAAGGCTATTATTATAATGTGTTTGTGCAAGTATTCACAGTAAAGAGTGAAGAAAAGAGGGTTTGAACAAAATAATTTGTTAAATACACTAAAGATGTCAATTTCAGAACATATGTTGAACACATGTACAGGGTGTCCAGATTTCGATGTATTTGCGGGGTAGCTCCGTTATGGTGAAATACAAATTTTTCTTTTTTCTTGAACTCGTATTTATTGTTTTATAAATGGAATTATTTCATCGCATTAAGTTCCAATTAAAGCAGATTGTTGTTGAAATAATGTTTGTTATTTCATGTCAATTCTTTCTCTTTCTCTTTTTCTTTTTGTTTTTATATTATGCATACAACGTTTCGGCAACGCATAATTGCCTTCTTAACGTATATTATAAATCGTTCCCCAGTCATCACAAGCGTACCATTTTACATACATTAAGATTTGTCATCGCGTCGTTCGGAATTCATTTTTATTTTCACCTATGTAGTTATTGTGAAAGTTAGCGGGATACGGTTTTCGCGATACGTTGCTACTTTTTTTGTGAAACTCACTCATGATATTTTGGGTAACACATGTATTTTTTCGCGATACAAAGTCGATCTAAAAAAAAGACACTTTTCTGACCCTTCTCGTATCTCGGAAACTATAACAGATATTAGAAATATAATATAAACAGTGTTTGTTAAATGTTTTTATGTGGTCTCAGTTTCACAATATGAATCAAACTTATATTTTTTTAAATGAAACCACCCCGTTTTTTTAGCCAATTAAATTGCATATTTTTTTCTTTTCAAATTATATATAACACTTATGTAATAGTTTTATTTTTCGAAATATCAAAGATCGAGAGCGTTATAGAAAAATGGATTTAATAAAGTGTTTTGAACACCCTGTAATTTTGGTATAGTGTTAAATTCTATCGCGTTTATCCTTTATGTACAGGTAGCATATCTCAGGAAATAATAGTCGTAGGACAATAGGGAAAAAACTCTTGGCCATGGGAAATCTATAGTTCTATAGTTCCTAAGTATACCGCTAGGGGTCGTAATAGATAAAGTAATGCGAAAAATGCAATTTTATTGAAAATTTCGCAATATAAGTTAAAACAACAATACTCCCACAGTAATGCTACTCAGATTTCGCATATTTTTGGTGTATAACTTTTTACTGTGCGGCTTGAAACAAAGGCAGCAGAGAAGGACGAAATTTTACCTATGATAATGTATATAACTTTGATTTCGCTTAACCGAATTTATCAATCTAATGTTATAGAAATAGTTATCAATCTAATTTTTGTTTAAGAACTGAAGCCTTGCTGATAAAGAAAAAAAATATTTCAAATCATAATTTTTTTGGGGCTCCGCTAGATGGCGCTATATGCAACGCCTAAAGTTTTTTGATTTTTCTTCAAAAACTTATATGGAATGATACAAATATTTTATCAAAAATGAAAAGTAAATTGAATTTACAACAAAAAAGTCACAAACTGCACATCAAAATCTTTATTTGTTTCAGAGTTATGGCCAAAAGAATGCTGTTCACCAAAATTCATTGAAAAATCATGTATCTTTAATTTTCCGTGATCAAGAATGCCATGGGAAATAAAGAAATGGGTTTAAACTTTATTTAACTGATAGTTTATCAAATAAAAATAATGAAAAATCCATTAAAATTACCAAAACTGGAAGTGTATGAGTTGATCCAGTCCCACTCAGAAGAAGTCCAGTTAGCAGTGAAGATAATATTATAAACGTTCTTGCGTATGTGGAAGCGAATCCTCATGTAAGCGTCAGTGACATTTCTTCAGACTTAGGAATAAATCGCACTTCAGCGTTCCGGATTTTAAAATCTTTTAAACCGCATCCTTACAGTATGGTTTTACATCAGGCACTTTCAGATGCTATTGGCTGAGAGACATGTGCACGGAAAACCCGCAATTTATCTCACAAATTTTATGGACTGATGAAGCCAGTTTTTCTAGTTCTGGTAGTGTTAATTGACACAATACGCATTATTGGTCACAAACAAATCCTCATTGGATGCGGGAAGTTGACCATCAAAGTAGATGTAGTGTAAACGTGTGGTGTGGAATCGTAGACGGGAGAATTATTGAACCATTTATAATTGATGGCCATCTGAATGGAGAATCGTATCTCATTTTTTTAAGAACTAATTTGCAGATCCTTTTAGACGTTCCATTCAATGTACGGATGTCCCATGTGGTATCAACACGATGGATCCCCAGCGCATTTTTTTGAACAGGTGCGCAATTTTTTAAATGTTGTTTATCCATCGCTGGATTGGAAGGGGTAGCGTATTTTTGTGGCCACCTAGATTCCCGGACTTGACAGTGTTAGATTTTTACTTGTGGGAAACGATAAAAAACATTTAAGAAAGTTCTGTTGGTAGTTATAATGTTGTTTTTGTTTTGTTATTATTAGTGATATTGTTAATTTTTGTTATTTTCATTGGTTATCCATATATTTCTTTATTTCCCATAACATTCTTGATCACGGAAAATTAAAGATACATGATTTTTCAACGAATTTTGGTGAACAACATTCTTTAGATTTAGATGTGCAGTTTTGGACTCTTTTGTTGCAAATTCAATTTACTTTTCATTTTTGATAAAATATTTGTATCACTCCATTTAAGTTTTTAAAGAAAAATCAAAAAAACCATAGGCGTTGCAAATAGCGCCATCTAACGGAGCCCCAAAAACAATTATGATTTGAAATATTTTTTTTCTTCATCAGCAAGGCTTCAGTTCTTAAACAAAAATTATAAATTCGGTTGAGCCAAACCGAAGTTATAGACATTATCATAGGTAAAATTTCGTCCTTCCCTGCTGCCTTTATTTCAAGCCGCACAATAAAAAGTGATAGACCAAAAAGATGCGGAATCTCAGTAGCATTACTGTGGTAGTATTGTTTTTTTAACTTATATTGAAATTTTCAATAAAAATGCATTTTTCGCATTACTGTATCTATTACGCCCCCTAGCGGTATAGTTAGGAACTAAAAAACTATTTCCAGCGATTTCCCATAGTCGATTTCCCTAGAATTTTTTCCCCATTGTCCTACGATTATTATTTCCTGAGATATGCTTCCTGTCCACCCCTAATGGAATACCCGGTATATAGATTCAAAAAAATATATATATCTTTGTTTTTGTAGAAAAAATATAAGTATACACATTGTTTGTTTGTTGTTTATTATTACATCCAGTAGGTTTCCTTCCTCCTGGAAACTTGCTCGAATATGCCCTGTTCATAAGGCGGGTCCAATTGATAGAGTAACAAATTATCGCCCGATATCTATTCTGTCCAACTTCTCAAAGGTCTTCGAATCAATTCTTCATGATAAAATATTTCAACAAATAAAAAATCGGATTATTTTGGAACAACATGGATTTTTTCATAGGCGATCTACTACGACAAATCTAGTTGAATTCCTACAGGCGGCAATTCCTGCTGTTGGTTTGGGCAAACAGGTCGATGTTGTCTATACAGATTTTTCGAAGGCTTTTGACAAGCTTAACCACAATATAATAAAAAATAAAATGAACGGGATTGGGTTCCATGAGAGCCTAATAACTCTCTTTGACTCATATTTATCAAATAGACGCCAGTTTGTTGAGTATGGTGGATTTAGATCTCCTGAGTTCGTGGTCACTAGCGGTGCTCCGCAGGGAAGTAACCTGGCTCCACTGATTTTTGCCGTGTACATTTTAACGACATCGTTCACGAGTTCACGAGTCAATGTCTCTTATTCGCGGCTGATTTGAAGGTATTTCGGACTATCTCAGAACCTTCCGATTGTAACGCTCTACAGAGCGATCTGAGTATTTTGGCGGAATGGTGTGTGGAAAACAATCTGCCACTGAATATCAGCAAATGCAAGTGTTTATCAATGTCTAAATGCCGTAGTCCACATAAATTCGATTATCGGATATACGGTGCTTCCTTAGCTAGATGTGTGCTTACCAGGGATCTTGGGATCACAGTGGATTCTGATCTATCGTTCAATGATCATATAACGGATATATGTGGCTGTGCTCTGCGTAGTTTGGGGTTTATACTGAGAGTTACTTCGGGATTTGAGAACATCGATTGTCTTATCACCCTTTACTATGCACTAGTTAGAAGCAAGCTTGAATATGCCTCAATTGTATGGTCTCCTATATACCAGACCCATATTCTAAAACTTGAGAAAATACAACGCAAATTTTTAAAGCATCTTTGTTATAGAATTGATGGTCATTTTCCTTCACGAGGTATCGAACATAGACAGCTGCTCGACAGATTTAATGTCGATTCTCTCGAATTCCGGCGAGTGTTCAGTTATCAACTATTTTTATTTAAACTGATCAATTCTCTGATTGACTGTCCCCGACTTCTTTCGCAATTAAATTTTAACGCCCCTCAATACCATTCTCGTAACCCCGATTTCGCCACAATTATGAAGGGAAAACACCACTGACAAGGGCTTGCACGCTATGTAACGATTGGTTCTTAAATAGACATGTAAATTATTTCGGCGGAAGTGTTTCCTCCTATAAGCGGGAACTGGGAGAGTATTTAAGGTCAGTCCATTTGTAGATGTTTTTCTGTATCATTGCTGTTGATGACGGTTCTAATCTTTCACGTGTATTTAATTTAATTTATAATAATTAATTTATACCATTGTCATATATATTTTTTTGTATTTTTGTGTTTTTTTTTTTGATATTTCTGGATAATTTATGCATAATATGTTTTGTCTTGTAATTGGGCGTAAGCCTGTTAGACATAATAAAGATTATTATTATTATTATTTATTAAGGTATCAAAACTCCAATTTTGATTGAATCTACTTAGAATTTTGGTATTTTAATGACTGATAACATCATGGATAATCGCTACAGAAGTTAAAAAATTACAGGAAGTCCAAAAATCCTCATAACCATAAAATTTTCAGTAACACTCTCGATTTTTGATATTTCTAAAAATAAAACTATTAAGTGTCATACATGATTTGAAAGGAAAAAATATGTATATGTAAATTTAATGCTAAAACCGCTTTTCACAATAACATAACATGTGCGTAAAACATAGTTTCTTGCATTTCTCCAATTTATATTATGTAAGCAATTTCAATTTTTTTAATCGTTAACTTCAAATAATAAATCTGACAACAAAAAAAAAATGAGTTTCCAAATTTTATTCACAATAGAAATTGCAAAAAATATCAGATACTTCCTTACATTTAATAATAATAATAATTTGTTGTAAAAATAAGCACTATTCTGTTGACACCCACCACTGTAAGGTATTATCATTGCATTAAAACCTCTTTTGAAAATAGTACAGTTCTGGTTGCAAGTTTTATAATTAGTGGCAATATCCAAAATATAAGCAGCAAATTAAATTAAATTACATTTATATGGATACAACTTAATCTACAGGGTACGCTAAAGTCGATGACCTATTAGAAGAAGTATCTAGAGAGCGGAAAGAAATATATTTCTGATACTTTGATGCCGGGATCTAGCTTATGAACATATTTTTACCAGTGCGCTGTTGCCAGATCATGTGATACTGAACCGAACTTTGAAATTTCAAATGATACATCCTATTATTATTGGATTTTCGGATTCTACGTGTGATTCTGAGCATTTTTGCTTTAACATGGCCTATAACTATATCTTACTGTTTTTGATATATGAATGAATTCGCAATTTTTTTGCCAAAAACAGCACTATCAAAATATGCGATATTTTTCTCGCCATTACTGACAGAAAGCTGCAATTTATACAGCGGCTTCCTAAAATACAACTGTTGTATAAATTTTGACGCACATTGATTCAATTTTATACAGGGTGTGAAAAAAACAAATTCAACTCAGACACAAAAAAAATGCAGTCGAATGTTTTAAATGGAGCACCCTACACTTTCAATTGTCTAACACTTAATTGAGCATCAAATGATATAACAAACATGTTTCTATACCGATCTTCAATGGTTTTTTTTAACATCCTTCTGGTCTTCCACTCGCACACCTCGGTACGCACTTAAGCCCCCGGGGTGTACGAATGGCGTACTTCAGCCTTGAAGGCTTATTGTGCCTTTTCAGGACCATACTGCACTCACTATCATTCTACTACCACGCAACATTCATTCTTCGCTTAGATGGACCACCGTTAGGTACCGTCTATAATGATGATGATAATGAAATTAATAAACCCCCCAGACGGTCACCCATCCATCTTGTAGCCGCGCTCCACAGAGCTGCACTTCGACGGTCGTCACTGTATGATGAAACTTGCTTTTTTTCACACCCTGTATAAAATTGGATCAATGTGCGTCAAAATTTATAAAACAATAATTGGGTTTTAAGAGCCGATGTAAAAATTGCAGCTTTCTGTCAGTACTTGCAAATTAATTCATATGTCAAAACAGTAAGAGATGGCTATAGGGAATGTTTAAGCAAATATGCTCAGAATCACATAATATGTAGAATCCGAAAATGTAATAATAGGGTGTTTCGTTTGAAATGTCAAAGTTGTGTTCAGTAGCACGCGACCTGGCCACAACGCACTGATAAAAATGTTCAAAAGCTAGATCCCGGCATTAAATAACAGTACCCAAAGTATCCGAAATATATTTCTTTCCGTTCTCTAATACTTCTAATTGGCCATCGACTTTGGCGTACCCTGTATTTTTAAAAGTAAAATAATAATAATAAACATAAAGCGATAATATCATAATCGTATTTGCTAGTATGATGCTATAATTTAATGCTATAATTTAATGACCTTCGCATCTATTTAGATTTATTTTGATTACATTAAAAAGTCACTTGATTTAAATCGTTCGAACACTGGCAAGGGGTACAAAGTTGTGTTCATGTCTTGGTCGGAAAAATGTGCATGATAAAGAGTATAAAGCATGTCAATCGTAACAAGGAAGTTATTACTACCACTTGGCTCTAGATCTCTAACGGAAAACTTCTGTAAATTGAAGGCACCTAGGTACTTAATTGTCACAGAAGAATTAGGGCATCACAACTCGAGACGCGGAACTTGTATGCAGAGAGATTAAAGTGCAGGGAATTTTAGGTAGAAGTAGACAGACATCTAATTTAACACAATTCAATTACAGAAATAAATACTAACATTTTCACGAAAACAATAAACTTAAAATTTCGGGTCTCTAACCTGAAATTATAAATTTAAAATGTTTGTTAAAATAACCATTTTTATAAGTAAAACTGACTTACCGATCGTAAAGAAACTTCATCGCTGCTGGTATTCACCTTTAACCACTCGCTTAATAAAAATAACCGTTCATCCATCGAACTATCACCAACACCCCATAAAGCCTGACACAAGGTCCATATACTGTACATGTAATTAACCTCTGGTGACTTTTTCCTATTTGCCAGATTTTCAAAAAGTGATGTTTGTCGCTGTAGAAATGAGTGTCCTTTAATAATTTGAAAGGTTGGTATATGTGCGTCATTTAATTCCAATGAACTTTCCTCTAAAACAATCTGAAACGGCAACGAAAATATTTGACTTAAAAATATCTAAATATATACAAGCCAATTAACAAAACTCGGCACTTTTGTATTATCAGTAATTATTATCATTCACATAAAAAGTATTTAGAGATTCTATACATCTGTGACTCCAGATTCAGTTTATCTAGATATCCTGGTTATTTTTAAAGAAGCGGATTGATGTGTCATGTTATTGACTCCCCTATTTTTCGACCTTTTGTTGGTGTATTTTTGGTGAACATTCTTTATAATAGATGTCTTGGGGGTAAATAGACCTATCCCACAGCGGTTTCGAGTAATTATAATTTTAGAAAACCGTGCATTTTATGTCTTTTTCATTATATAAATGTTATAGATTGCAAATTAAAAAATAAAATATTTAAAATAGAAAAATTGAGGCAACAAAAGATTATTGTATTACATAAGCTTTTTTTATGAGTTCATGGTTAGTACTTAGGTTTTGAAATTGCTTAGGAATTTTCACCACACCATGTCTGTGTTTTGTGATTCCTATACAAACATAATATATTGTACACTGTGTCCTATTTTGATTGAAACTGCAGGATATGTCAGGTGTTAGTTAATAAAGATAGAGACTTGCGGTTTTCGTGACACCGTGTCACTTTTTTGTGAAACTTTGAATGCGACAAACAGAATTCATCTAGTTTCTTTTGTTTCTGACATACAGGGTGAAAAAGAAAATGTTCACATTTTGGAGTGTTATCATATATCACATCCTATGTATGATAGTAAAAATGTCTATTTTTGACAAATATTTTTACGCGGAATTCAGTGCAGTATCCAAAATAATTTTTTGGGGCACGTTTCTGAGATTGGTATTTTTAAATGGAATACCCTTTACTTATATCTTAACGTTAAATTTTTTCATTTTTTTTTCCTAATTACATTGATGCATCAGACTACGTTTTTTATTTTTAGCCGCCAAAATCACAACAAAGATTATTTTTTACAAACATACTTTATTGGGATCTACAGCCATCTTTTAGTTATTTATTGTGTAAGTATGGACCTACAGTTTAGCGTGGAATCCGAACCACGGTCATCGACTGCCAGCCGCCACGAGTATGTAGTCTACAGCTACTTGGCATAGGCAGTCTACCGACTCGGCCGGAAGCACCGTCCACCCAGCCAATCACTTACCGCGCCACCAGGTACTTGAGTACCATGATCGCACCGAGTGGTGTTTGAACATCTGAGCATCTCCCGCCCCTTAAACACCAAATATCTTAAAGGTTCAACAAATGTACCTATTCATTTCTTTGAACCGTAGTCATAAATAAAACTTATTAAAAATGTTAAAAACAAAAAAATTATATACCAGGGAGGATTTAACATTAGACACCTCTGATAAACCGACCAAAACTATTAACAAACACAACGAAAGAAGAGGTAGGGAGTTTCTAAACCAACGGTTCAACAATTTTTAAAAAGACATAAATTTAAACCGTATAAGGTGAACATTGTTCAGCAATTACATCCTGACGACCCATATAAACGCTTGGAATTCTCCAATTGGTTTTTTAAGAAAAGTAATATGGTGTCTCCAACCCCATATAAGCAGCAGTGGTATATTTATTAGACAAAATACAAGACACTGGTATCAACAAAACCAACATATTATTTTCGAACGACAAGGTTCTTGTGTTGCTTGTTTTATATTGAGCCCTAGTAGTTGTATAGGCAATTTTAGAGGGTGCCTTAACTGCCGAACGATATCTAGAGATATTACTGACCGTTGTGCCGGATTTGCTGGAGGACATACCTTCACCACAACAAAATGAAATATTTTTCAACACGATGGGATGCCCTCTCATAATTCAATATTTATTTATTTATTAATCTACGGACAAAGTCCATTATTACAACATGTACAAAACAATAGCATACAACATGTACAAAACAATAGCATACAACATAATACAGAAATTATAAAACTTACTTAACTCTAGACTATCCATTACAATTGAACTTAATAAAAAAAAAACAAAAAACCAGCAATTGCGCGACATACAACAGCTCGCAGGACTCCAACGCTCGCCGATGTTAAGGAATTAATGAATGCTAAATTATTTTAAATTTTAAAAACAAGGAATTAGGGAAACCATTCATCTCTAGACCCCCTCCTCAAGCGACCGGCGAACTCACCAAATGGTACAAAGAAATCGATGTTATGATTAGAACAACGATTCGCCAGTCGCGCCACTCTGGTGACAAAGGTATTCATAGCGTAGTTCGCGCGGTGGAACGAGACGTGAAAGAGATCAGAACTTCTGCTTTGTCTAGGGGGAACACGAAAACCAATCTGGGAGACTAGAAGATAAAAGAGTATTGTTTAAAATTTTATATAGTATAGTCAGATCCCTGACAACCCTGCGGGCGCCCAATGTAGCCAACTCCAGCTCACCCAGCAATACGCCGTAGTTGAAGTTAAAGTTAACGGGTCGTTCACGGCCGAGTCTAAAATGAACGTACCTCAGAAAACGGTGCTGAACCCTCTCGATACAGACAGTGTGACAAACATAAGATGGAGACCACACCGCAGAGGCGTACTCCAAATGCGGCCTCACAAGGGATGTGTACAGGGCCCTGAATGTACCAATCTGACTGAAATCCCCCGAACAACGTCTGATGAAGCCCAACATCTTAATGGACCGCGATGTCGCGCGCCTGATGTGGTCGGTGTAGCTCAGTGAAGAATCCAAGTAGACACCCAGATCCTTGACCAAAGTCTTATAATCCAAAGCGTCCCGGTCAATAAAGTATTCGTGAAAAAGTGGATCCCTAGTACGGTGAAAATTAACGCAAAAGCACTTCGATATATTCAAATCCAACCCATTCGCCTCGCACCAATGCACAAGCCGAATAACATCCTCCTGCAAAAGGTAGCAATCGGATGGGCCTGCAATACGCCTATAACACTTTAGATCATCAGCAAATAACTTGATCTCACTATGAACGAAACATTGCGCTATGTCATTGACAAATAAGTTAAATAATAATGGGCCCAAATGAGACCCCTGAGGAACACCAGATGAAACTAATATGGGCCTGGAATGAAACTCATTGATCCGGACAACCTGAGCTCTACCACATAAGTAGCTCCCCAACCAGTCCAACATAGGCGCAGAGACTCCAACAATCCCAAGCTTCTCAATGAGAAGCCGATGGTTGACACTGTCGAAAGCCTTAGAGAAGTCGGTGTAAATAAAATAAATCAGAGTGGCCGTCAGATAACGAGTGATCAGGTTTTCGAATAGTTTCGGAATTGAATTCAATATACAGACCAGTCGGTAATTTGTTACTTCATTTCTGTTGCCGGATTTAAAAATAGGGGTAATGAAACTAGTTTTCCATAATACAGGGAAAGTGCCAGTGGAGACCGAATGATTGAAAATAATTTGAAGCGGTCTAGCAAGCGAAAAGCTACAATTCCTGAGAAGCAAGGCTGGGATTCCGTCGGGACCGGCCGACTTCCTCACTTCCAAGCCAACAATTGCCTCCAAAATATCTGAGAGAGAGATGTGATGATCGGAAACATTCACTAGGGTGTCCCCGACAAAGCCAACCGGAGAGTCAAGACATCTGTCGTTATACACTGATTCAAAATACGCAGCAAACAAAACCGCCCCACACTGATCGGCGTCGCTCGTTCGTTCACCCCATGATAGACGCGAGGGCAGGTCTGAAGATCCTCTTTTAGAATTAATGAACCTCCAAAAAGCTCCAATGTTCTGAGGCAGCTCACTCTCAATTGCATTTGTAAAAGACATATAGCAAACGCGAGAAAGGCGATTACATTCACTTCTGAGTCTGCTAAAGTCCGCATAATGGGTCTGCGAGCCTGTGATTTTGTAACGCTTGTGGGCCCTCTTCTTTTCAAATATGAGCTGTTTCAGCTCCAGTGAATACCACCGCGGAAATCGTTTAGAGGAACACCTCTTCTTGGGCACAAAAACCTCGAACGCATCGAATAAGATGTGGTAAAAGGTGTCGACCATGTCATCCACCGACCGATAGGAGAGAAGAAAATCCCACCGAATGCCACCAAGACGGTCATTCAATGACTCAAAGTCGGCCGACTTAAAATCGTAGTAAAACCTTTCCGCTTGACGAGAAGAAGCCACCTTGTGGGTTCTGAATGGTATATGAACAACCAAAGGAGGGTGATAACTGTCCGGCTCGATCAGAACATCTTCCGCAACGACAACCCTGGAGTCGGGATTGTGGGCCAAGACCAAGTCCAGAATACGGCCACTACGACCGGGCGTCCTGTTGAATTGAAATAAGTTGTGAAAATTGCACATTTCGGATACGACCGTCAGAATCTCTGAGTCTCGCGGAAAAACGGATTCATCTGGAAATATAGACGAGCTAAAACGATCGTCGATCCAGGTACCGTCAGCCAAATGGAAATCACCCAACAAACACACTTCCGCAAAAGGGAATTTTTGAGAGAGTAGTTCAACAGTATCCCCAAATGCAAGGTAATGGTCTATAGAAGATCTAGGTGGTAAATAGACTGCCCCAAATATTATAGAAATTCCCGCCCCCGAGAGCAAAATGAAAAGCTGTTCGATGCTAGTCGAGCTTTCAAGAACACAACCAGACAAAGTCCTGCGAACCGCTACGAGCACACCACCGCCGCGGGTACATGTGCTAGTGTTAGGACCACGGTCGATCCTATAAATTGTGTATTCATCCATGCCCAGCTCCGCGTCCGCTATATCGGTCGACAGTCACGTCTCAGTGAAGACTATCACATCATAGTCACAGCCAACGATTCCAGTCAGCAGTCTCACCAACTTGGTACGAAGGCCACGCACGTTCTGGTAATAAACCTTAATTGTATTTCGCGGAGAATCATTTAACGTAGGAGAAATCAGTTTTTTGAAACGATACATGGACATCCATTAGAATATCTAATCACAATATCATTCTCACCCTGAGCTCGCCTCTGCTTAAACTGGGACAACACGTCCCGTTCCAGCCCACGCTGCTCCGGAGTCAAATCAAAGTTGACATAAACGTTTTTGTTCTTCAACGTTTTCTTGTTAAACACAATGCGCCGGGCCTCTTCAGCGGACGCCAAACAAACCTTAAGGGGTTTGATACCCTTTTTAGGCTTTCCGATCCTTTAACACAATATTTAAATACCAATATTGGCAGACGTTGGATTGGCACACACGGCCCAATCAGATGGCCCCCGAGGCCACCGCATTTAAATGTTTTAGATTTTTTTATGGTCATACTTAAAAACCAAAACATATTGTAATCGGTTTCATTATATAGCAGAACTCCGACCATCAACCGAGGAAGTATTCCGAAATTTACAGAGGCAACCCTTCATAGTGTTTCAATTCTCCGTAAAGCCTTTATTACGGAGAATTGAAACGGTATGCGGCTTATGTGTAAGTGAAAATACGACACTTTGAACAATTTAATTAGGTTTGTTAATAGTTCTCGTTAGTTTAATAAGTTGTCTAATGTTAATTATTGGTATATAATTTTTTATAAGTTTTATTTATTGGTTTGGTTCAGAGAAATGCATAAGTAAATTTTTTGTTTATTTAAGAAATAATAATTGCTCGCATGTTTGTAAAAATAAGATTTGTGGTGATCTTCACGGCTAAAAATAAAAAAATATAGTCTGCAATGCATCAATGTAATTAGGAAAAAAAATGAAGTCAGTTATACAAATTTATTTTTATAATGCCCTCTATTGGAAATAATTAAATATAATGTTCTTGTCTAGCCATGTTTGAGTGTATTGCAGGGTTAGTTAGCCTTTGACAAGCCTACTTTCTCGTCCCTATGGAGATTAGAAGTCAAATCTATTTTTTTCATAACGTGGGAAATAAGATATCAAATTCAAATATTTGATGTTTTTTGAAGTATAATTACATTCTAACCGGAATTTGAGCAAAAACAAATTTTGGGAGGACTATGCAATAATTATAAGAGATAATATACAAAAATTAAATATTGTAGTCGATATAAAAAATCGTTCACTTCATAGGTCAAACAAAAAATATATTCATAGTTCAAACAAAAAATATAACTTCGCTTGCTAGTGTTTTTAATGTATTACGATTGTTTTTCATTTTCAAGTTACTCTAATTTGTAATATTTTTTTATTCTTTCGTTGTATTACTGTTCCATCATCATTTTATTTGGACTAAATATACAGTGCCGCACAGAAAGTAGGTATGCATCATATGAGGACAAATTTCCTTATCATTACTTTAAAAATTGACATTTTTTTCAGGAAAAAATAGAAAATATCAAAAAATTTGTTTGTATGTTGTTAGATTATGTTTTATATTTGTTTAAGTTATTATGTTTATAGTTTTTGATAATCCTGTATTTTTTATGTTGACCTGTTTTGGAACAATGAGATTTTTGAGTTGTCATTGAATAAAAAAATAGTTTGAAAGCGAACAGTAGTTAAATAGTTTTTAATAGAAAAATAGATAAAATACAGTCCACTATAGTAATAGAATTAACATTTGTGGTCCTTCTCGTT
Organism: Apoderus coryli; assembly: GCA_911728435.2. NCBI lineage: Eukaryota > Metazoa > Arthropoda > Insecta > Coleoptera > Attelabidae > Apoderus > Apoderus coryli. The sequence goes on along the minus strand of OU452198.1, from coordinate 28,623,975 downwards.
TTGTATCAGTAGTAAATAGAAAAATTACATAGTTTTATGAAAAATATGGAACAAGAAACAGAAAATGTCACAAGTGTCATTACCCAAAAAAGCATAGCAGCAGTAGAAGATTTGTTGGGATTTCCAGGCCCATCTAAACGTTTAAATAAATCAGAACATGATAAACAAGGTGAATATAGTAGTAAGCAATCATCATTGTCTCCAAGTCAGATACTAAAATTACAAATAGAGAAGAAGAAGAAAGAATTAAAATTACAAGAAGAACAATTAAAATTACAAGAAGCAATATACAGTCGTCAAAAAGAGATTATAGAAATGGAATTTCAATTAAAATTAACCAAATCATGCACCACAGTAAGTAATTTTTTGGATCCAAATTTGGAAGATATAAAAGTTCAAGAAAATCACACGGTTGAGCTGGATGAAATTCATTCAATGGACAAAGTTAATAAATGGTTACGTGAAAATAATCAAAATGATCAAGCAGTAAGTTCATTTAACAATAATAATAGTAACAATCAAGAGAAGCTCGAAAAAAATTTTAATGAGGCAAACTATTGATAAAGAATTGCCATATTTCTCTGGAAACGTCAGAGAATGGCCTAGTTTTTTCAGTCAATACAACTATACTACAAATATTTTACAATTGACTAACGAAGAAAATATATGCCGATTGAGGAAATGTTTAAAAGGCGATGCTAGACGTGCTGTAGAAGGTCTGTTATTGTCCGTATCAGTTCCTGCTTCGCATATAATGAATGTTTTAGAAAATAAATATGGTAGACCTGATATTATTGTAAAAACACTAGTGAATGAAGCAAAGAACATTCCAATTGTACGAAGTAACGACTTTTTTGCACTCAGTCACTTGTCAGAAACAGTAACCAACCTAGTATTAACTTTGGAATCTCTAAATTTTCAAAATTACTTGTCATGTCCTCAATTGCTCGAAGATTTACTTCAAAAATTGCCGTATGGAATGCAAATTTCATGGGGAGAAAGAATATCCAAAAACAATGGTAAATATTCACTAAATGATTTTAAAAATTGGATAGCTGATAAGGCAAAAGCTATTAGTTACATTCAAAATACGTCAATTCAAAAAAATACGAATTTTAAAAGATCAATGGTAATGGCGAATAGTAACAATCAAATGGAACGAAAAATTAAACAATGTTTTCTTTGCAACGAACAACACAATTTCGAAAATTGCAAGACATTCAAAGAGAAAAGTGTAAATGAAAGATGGCAAATAATTAAAGAAAGTAAAACGTGTTTTTGCTGTCTTAAATCATATCACAGAATATCCGATTGCAGAAATAAACGTGTATGCGGAATTGAATCATGCGAAAAGTATCATCATAGACTTCTTCACTTTGAAAAGAAGAGAGACACACCAGACACACCACAAAACAATAGAAATACAATTCATCAATCATCAGATGTTGCAACAACAGAAGAAGCTAGTTCCAGCCATATGATAGCCCATGCTGCACAAAATTATCAACAGGAAATTTTACTTAAAATCGCTCCAGTGATTTTGAAGGCTAATGACATGGAAATTGAGATTCACGCTTTATTTGACGAGGGTTCCACTGTCAGTCTAATTGACGAAGCATTAGCAAATGAATTAAAATTAATTGGCGAAGAAACTGATTTAAATTTAAGATGGACGGACAAAAGTATCTACAAACGATAACTTCAAGAAAAGTCAACTTTAAAATATCAGGAATACTAGAAAAAGAATTTTACGAAATGAACAATGTTTATACCACTAAGGATTTGGACTTACCAATACAAAATATTAACGCTGTAAAATTCAAAAGGAAATGGAAACATCTAGAAAATATTAACTTTCCAAGTATTGAAAATATTCAACCTAAATTACTTATTGGTCAAGACAATTGGGAACTCATCGCTACGAGAAAATTAATTGTGGGTCCAAAAAATCCACCGGCACTTTCACACACTATACTAGGATGGATTGTACACGGAAATGTTACTCAATTTAAAGGCCGAACAGACTTTATAAATTTACATATTCGACATGATACGTTCGACGAGGAACTTGATGAAATGGTAAAAAATTTTTTCACTATCGAGTCATTAGGCGTCAAATATCCAGATACAAAAAATCAGATAGATGAAGATATGATGGCACAACGACTCATACAGACGATTTCAACAAAGAAAAATAATAGATGGGAAACTGGTCTTTTATGGCGAAATCAAGAAGAACCCCTTCCGGATAACTTCAATGTGGCGGTAGAAAGATTTAAACATATAGAAAGAAAAATGACAAAAATTTTGAAAAAGTATATAAAGAAAAAATTTGCGAATATAAAGAAAAGGGGTATTTACGACGACTGACGTCCGAAGAGTTGGAATATAGTCACAAGAAGATTTGGTACCTACCTCATATTGGTGTTATAAATCCCAATAAGCCTGGAAAATTACGTTTCGTGATGGACGCAGCTTCGAAAACTGACGGCAGAAGTTTAAATGACTTTCTGTTAAAAGGCCCAGACCTATATAACTCGCTTATTGGTATTTTGTTCAAATTTCGAGAAAAACTGATAGCATTTTGTACAGACATTCGTGAGATGTTCCATATGGTGCTTATTAACAAAGAAGACCAACATGCTCAAAGAATTTTATGGCGAAATTCACCTGCTGAAGAGTTTGAAATTTATGTTATGCAGGAAATGATATTTGGTGCAATATCTTCGCCATTTAGTGCCCAATATATCAAAAATGTGAACGCTTTGGATTTTGAAAGTATATATCCATAAGCTACTGAAGCAATTATTTACCGACATTATATGGATGATTATTTAGATAGCGTAGAAAAGATAAGAACTTTAATAATAGTAAACTCCGCGTCGTAGATGTCAAAACCCAGACTGGAACTTACAAGAGACCAGTAGCCAAGATATGCCCAATAGATTTCTTAGAAGAAAGTTTATCTTAAGGGGGGAGAAATGTTAGATTATGTTTTATATTTGTTTAGGTTATTATGTTTATAGTTTTTGATAGTCCTGTATTTTATGTTGACCTGTTTTGGAACAATGAGATTTTTGAGTTGTCATTGAATAAAAAAATAGTTTGAAAGCGAACAGTAGTTAAATAGTTTTTAATAGAAAAATAGATAAAATACAGTCCACTATAGTAATAGAATTAACATATGTGTTTTCCCATGAACCAAATTTTTTGCATTTTATTTTCTATCCATTTTTTATGAACTATTAAGTTACGTCGAGATTTGATTTTTCTAATCGTAAAAGTATTAGATATGTATCTATATCTGTAACTTAAACATTTTGAAAATATAATTTTTAAATTAATGAAACATTTTTTAATTAATTCTGATTTGATTTGGAATTGTAATACGCTTATTTTTAAAACAATTGAAAAAAATTAAAAATTATAATATGTACAAACTTTTTCTTTTGATATTTTTTTACATTTTCCGGAAAAAATGTAAATTTTGTCAGGTCAACAAAGTCATGTACCTGCATATGCATGTAATACGCTATCATTTTTAAAGGAAAAATCCATGGCAAATTAAAATTTTAATTAACGAAAAAATTTCCATATGATGCGTTATTTCTGTGACACTGCATATATTAAACCTTAATTATGGCGTGTTAAACAAAACAAAGAATTGGTATATATATATATATATATATATATATATATATATATACAGGGTGTCCTACGGTGGCAACCCATTAGATTATTTCAGAAACTACTTCGAATTGAATTTTGAAAATGTCAGTGTCTAAATTGTCAGATATGCTCTACTCAAATAATATAATAGCAACGGTATAGCACTTCCGGTTATACCGGAAGTTGATGGCAACTTTGTTATTTCAAATGGAACACCCTATATATTATTACATTTTTGGATTCTAAATAAGATTTCAGACATATTTCATGCATCATGTCTTATACCTAACGTCAGTCCTTTTTGACTTATATCAAGATTTATGTCAAAATTGACAGTTTAGGGCTCTATAAAAATTCCGTTTTTTCCTTGTAAATCAATATTTAATAATTATTTTGCAGGTATTTTCTTATCAGGTGGGATCTTCTTTTTGGAACTGAGAAGACATTTTCTGATTCGTTTATACAGGGTGGTCAAAAAATTATATTGAAAACGGTTTAAGAAAAACAGTTGAAAGTCAATTTTTTCAAATGGAATGGGTATATTATTATTATTTTATCTTCCTTATCCTTAAAAAATAATGCAATTTTGTAATAGGTTATCATTTTCTAAAATGCATAGTTTTCGAAATATCGTCATTTTAAATTTTTCTCAGCGCTTACCGTTGTCTCTCTGGAAGCTAGCTAATTAATTTAGTTAGCCATGAAATTATTGCCATTTTAACGTCAAACTAAACGTCAAATTAATAAAAATGAAAAATACTTATTGATATTATAAATTTATTATTAATTCATGGAGAATAAAATAAAGTGATTAATATCGCCTGTAGAGTATTTAACGAGAGAAACCCCCATTTGCTAACGATGACTAGAGAAATTAGGAAGAATTTTGAGAAATCATTTAGAGCAAATCAAGTATTACAACGAACTAAGATTAAAATTTAAAATAATACAGCAGAAATGAACAGAAGATTAAACTAAATAAATTTTCAACTAAAAAAAGTTAATCAACTAACGATAACAAAACTAATTTAATTGTTCGATATGACCCCCATTTAGTCTTAACTAAATTAATTAGCTAGCTTCCAGAGAGACAAAGGTAGGCGCTGCAGAAAAATTAAAAATGACGATATTTCGAAAACTATGCATTTTAGAAAATGATAACCTATAACAAAATTGCATTATTTTTTAATGCTAAGGAAGATAAAATAATAATAATATACCCATTCCATTTGAAAAAATTGACTTTCAACTGTTTTTCTTGAACCGTTTTCAATATAATTTTTTGACCACCCTGTATAAACGAATCAGAAAATGTCTTCTCAGTTCCAAAAAGAAGATCCCACCTGATAAGAAAATACCTGCAAAATAATTATTAAATACTGATTTACACGGAAAAAACGGATTTCTTATGGAGCCCTAAACTGTCAATTTTGACATAAATCTTGATATAAGTCAAAAACGACTGACGTTAGGTATAGGACATGATACATGAAATATGTCTGAAATCTTATTTAGAATCCAAAAATGTAATAATATATAGGGTGTTCCATTTAAAATAAGAAAGTTTCCATCAACTTCCGGTATAACCGGAAGTGCTATGCCGTTGCTAATATATTATTTGAGTAGAGCATATTTGACAATATAGACATTGAAATTTTCAAAATTCAATTCGAAGTAGTTTCTGAAATAATCTAATGGGTTGCCACCGTAGGACACCCTGTATATATATACTTTATGCTTCATTTTTAAACAAATTAAAAATTTAGCAGCATAGTTCGAAACAGAATCGCACTGATAAAAGCTAACTAAGATTTCACTAATAAAATGATTCAAATAATGAAAACTCACATGTAAACAGTCAGTCAAAATATCATCCACATCTTCACAACCTCCCATTTTTAAAGAACTTTTCACTTCCAGCTCCTTTCTGAATTCATTACTAAGTTGCAAATACTCAAATCCTTTTCGCCAACCAGCTTTATAGCTTTTTCCTTTAAACAATCCGATATCCAGGCAACAACGACTTGGCAAAATTGCTTCTTCAGCATCTAGGTTTAGAGTTTTGTACACTTTTGGCCGGAGAACTAGTCGTTTTCGAACTGATGCTTCTTCTTCAGGAATTATGGACAGTCTAGGTATATCTTCAGGCAAATCTACAAATAATTTAAATATTAATTTTATCCCAATTAATTCATTCATTCTAAATTATCATATTCTTCAAAACAGATTTTTGTTTTCAATCTATAAAGATTTGTAAAAAGAAAAACTCCTAAATAATGTAGAATCTCATAAGTAATTCGTTTTTATTTTATGTTATTCTTTGAAATTTGATGTTACTTTAATTTTCACTTATAATATGTTAAAAAACCTGAAGAATTTTTTCCACTTAATGGTGAGCTATGAGTGACATCTATTGACGTGTATATTATTCAATTTTTGTAAGTCAGAACTGTTTTTATCAATCTAATCAGAGATTTCTACAGTGTATTTGTACCACAAAATGATTATATTGGTGTTCAATTTAGCCAAACATGTTTCGGAACTCACTGTTCCATCATCAGTGGCATCAATAAGCTTTACAAAAGAATCTTACCTAGTGTCTAAGTTGATTTTAAGTGACACTCCAAATTTATAAAAACCTAACACACTCTACACCGAATATGATTAAAATCAAAACTACATAAGTGTATTTCAAAATCTCTTTAATAGAAATGATTTACAAGAAGAAACATTTACATTAAATCATTCACTATGAAATTTACTTTTAACAATTAGTATAATTAATTTTTAAGTTTTTAAGTTTTCTAAATATTTTATCAATGGACCTCATTTATTGTTACTATTGAATAGTTTTCATAAAATGTATGTATTCATGTTTTCGAAAATCCATATTACAACTTAGACACTAGGTAAGATTCTTTTGTAAAGCTTATTGATGCCACTGATGATGGAACAGTGAGTTCCGAAACATGTTTGGCTAAATTGAACACCAATATAAACATTTTGTGGAGTAGACGTCTTTGTTTTGTAAATACATCCCGCTCTTCGTCGTAATGGGTTATTTCAGAAAAAAAAAAAGAATTATTTGTTCATTACAATTCAATTAGGTGCCTAAATCATAGCCACTGTGTAGTTTCAACACTATACATTAAGATAATTCACAATGGCAATCCGCCATAAAAAAATCCGATTTACCTCTCGAAGGACCATAACAATAAATTACACCAAATTGATTTTAATATGGGTTTATTAAACAACTTAACAGTTTAAATTAACTTCTGTGGTTAAAACAAATTCATTAATTATGTAATAACAAATCACACAATAGGTAAGTTTGTACAATTCTAATTGGTACAAACACAAATTGGTTAAATTGAGGTAAAGTGATTAAAGACGAAGAAAAATTGTCAATGTAACTTTTTCTGCTTTTACATCCTTTCTTTGCAAAAGCTCAAGTGTTAGTGACTATCCAAAATAAAAAATAAGTATAATAAGATGAAACCAATAGTTACACTGCTGCTTTTGGCGGTGCAAAACAAAGAGTTTTTCTGCCACACGTGTACGGCGGCGGTGACTTCTATGGAAAATAAAATAAAAAAACGTTTTGGCTTTTGCCTTTACTTTATCGTTATAGACAGGCGAAACCAGGTGGTGTTATTTGAGTATAATTTTAACAAAATAATAGGCAAAACTAAACAGCCACCTTCCACCTTTTAATAAATATTTTGTGTTAAGTACAATAATTAAGTACTGATTAAGGCATGTAGGGATTTAGAAAATATTGTTTGTCTCTAAACTATTTGACAAACTAAAATTTTATAAGAGAGTAAATAGTTTCTAAACAAAATTAACTATTCACAGAAAAAAACTGCTGATGATTATACGCGGGTTACAAAAAATTTGGGTAGATAATTTATTGTGACTAAGCTGTTAACCACCCTGTAATTTTAGAAATTGGGAGTTTCATCAATAAAAAACTATAATTTATTGGTGCAAACGCGTATCTATAAATGATTAAAATCTGTCAAGTGTTTTTCGATTTATTTGAAAAGACGTAAAAAAAATATTCACTTTTAAAGCCCTCTAGCGCCCACACAAGCAATTTAGAAAAAATAGTCCATCCTTAAGTGAAGTTGAATATTTTCAATGAATTCGAAATAAATAAAAATAGTCATTCATAACTCACCATTATGAGGAAAAAGTTATTCAGGTTTTTCAACATATAAGTAAAAACGAATTACTTAGGAGATTCTACATTTTGGACGTTTTCTTTTTATACATCTTTATAGAGTGAAAAATTTTTCTTATGAAATTAACAAATAGTAATATTCTCTTTTAACAATCTCTATAAAATTGAGATTAGTGATTACTGACAATTGACGTAAGTAAGAATTGACATTGACTTAATATAAAATACAGAGTTAAAAGGAACATATGGACCGAATGAATAAAATCCGAGTAAAAATCAAAACTTTACAGTAATAATTTGTGCTGTTAATAAGGTAAGGATAACGAACTAAACGTTATTAATGTATTCAAACAGAATAAACAATTGACAACCGTATCGCCATTAATCTCTATGTTGGACTATTCCAATACAATCTGGGTTTTGTTAACCGTTCAAGCTATCGACGTGCAGGATAGAACCTTGTGATAAGCCTCTCGTCTTCGTTCTAAATTTCACCATTCTTAACCCGTTGGGTTCCATCACGCAAATAGTTCGCATAAAATTGAAAATTTTATGCAGAAGACATATTTTATGTCATTTGTTAATATTACTACTCTTAAATATAGATTTTGAAAAAAAAACATCGTGACAGTATGTGTACAGTGTATGTTCAAACTAATCCCTATTTGACACATTAAAAAACCCCAAATACATACCTAAATACTGTTTCATTATAGACACTTGACTAGTACCGCCATCCGACATGCGGTCATCCTCAGCAAAGAGGGTCGACTTCATAACTTGAATATTCTTACTAGCTTTATAAGGACTGTAGCCAATATCCATTGACATATCAGGCATTTGATGCCGGAAGCTATCATCAGATATATCATCAATATATTTTGGAATATAGTCTTGACTATTGTAAAGACTAACAATCTCGTCATCATCATCTACCAAAATATCCTTATCAATACTGTATACAGATGTTATAGGTTCACCAGGGGTAAGTTTTTCTTCAGTCTTCTGTGGTGGTTCTTTCAATGTGTCTGTGCTATCTTTTACTGATGGATGTTTCAGTTTGTTATTAGATTTGTCCAGTTTTTTCAATGGATCCTTGCCGTTTTCATCGTTTTCCTCATCACTGTCATTGAAACTGTAGCGTGAAAAATGGTCGACTTTGAAAACCTACAACGAAAATTTAGAAAATGAGATCATACCCTATTAAATAAATACATTATAACAAATTTACATGCTAGAAAAAAAATTAAAATGTTACATTCAACATTGAGTATTATTATACTTTCAATAAACAAGAACACAGATTTTCTGAAAAATATAATTGTGAAATATGAAGAAGTAGTCCATACTCTCAGTGGAGTGCAATGTTACAAGGCAAATAAAAATACGTCCTCTCCACAAATCTTTCTTATTTATTTTTTTTGCCTATTCTTAGTGATACATGTTTCGAGAGTTTAAACCTTCATCCTCAGTCATAAATCTAATTATATAAAAAACAGTATTATTGAATATTCGGTAAGAATTAATAATTATCAGTTAAGAGTTTTAGGTTATGATTGTGATTATGATTCTTGTGAACCAACCAGACTGGGAAAATTCTAACTGATAATTAGGTTTATGACTGAGGATGAAGGTTTAAACCTCCGAAACATGTATCGCTAAGAATCGACAAAAGGAAAAAAATAAATAAGAAAGATTTGTGGAGAACCCATTATTTAAAGAATGTTTCCTTAATATAACAAGCATACAAGCTGTAAGTAAATAACATTTTGATGACTGACTGACTGTAAGTCCTAAAAGTAAGCATCGTCATTGAATTTTCTTTATACGATAGAAAAATAGTTTTAGCGATAAAATCATTAAACTTGGTTTGGACAATAGTTATACCAATGCTAAACAACAGAATAGTACCATAATCCGCCTCTCATGAATTATTATAATAATAATAATAATAGCCTTTATTTGCCCAACAGTACAAAACCCTTTACAGGACAAATACTTTAATAATTTTAAACCTAAATCATATTCACTAATGCACAAAATAAATAAAACTAAAATGAGTACCTATATCTAATTACCGAAGTGTTGGATGGCGACTTCCAGAACCTCTCTCATCTCAGAATTGAAAATGACACAGTCTGCACAAATCAAGTTATAATTACCACACATAATATTGACAGGAGAACGCAGCAACACATTGGTTCTAGCTCTCGCAATGTGAAAAGTTGAACTGTATCTAGTTTCAAATCTCGGAACATTAATATTTACATTCATTAACATTTCAGAACAGTCAACCTTTCCATGTAGAAGCTTATACAAACACTCAATTGAATTCAAAATTCTTCTTTTTTCCAAGCTCCGCGTATCAAATCTAGTCAACAATATATTATAGTCAACTCCCCTTTCAGGATATATTCCATCTTCCTTATACACAAGATGTTTAAGAAATTTACGCTGCATTTTTTCAATTGCAACTTTATGAACATTATATATAGGGTACCAGACTAACGAACCGTATTCAAGCTTAGGCCGAATGTATGTAGAAAAAAGAATTTGTAAAGCAAGAATATTATTGAAGCCTTTTGTATTTCTCATAATGAAACCATAGGTTTTATTGGCTTCCGCTGTCTTAGTTAATATGTGCTGAGCAAAACTAAGTTTAGAGTCAAAGATGATTCCCAGGTCAGTCACTGTCTCAGAGGATGTTATGGCTGTGTCATTTATGCTGTAGTTATATTGAATATTTTGTTTTTTCTTTGTATACATCACGATTTTACATTTTGCTGGATTAAGAGGTAAATGGTTAGTTTGACACCATTCCGATACATGATTCAAATTTGCTTGAAGCTCATTACAATTATTAATATTTTTTATTTCAAGAAAAATTTTTAAGTCGTCAGCAAACATTAACTTGCCACAGGTCAGTCTTGCCTCCAAATCATTAACAAACAATAAAAACAATAAGGGCCCAAGGTTTGAACCTTGAGGAACTCCAGAAACTGCATGGAAGGGAACTGATCTGTAACCGTTATGTGACACAATCTGTTCTCTTTTTAACAGATAAGATTTCAAAAAGATTTGCAAGTCCTTAACAAAGCCGAACTTGTCCAATTTCATTAGCAATCTGCCATGATCCATCCTGTCAAACGCCTTCGCGAAGTCCGTGTAGATCACATCCATCCGACCACCACTGTCAATCACCTCCGAGATACTTTGTGATATTAAAGTTAAATTACTTATTGTGGATTTCTTTGACATGAATCCGTGCTGAATTGGTGTGATCATGTTTCGGACAGAAGGATAGATGCGACCAAAGAATACAGTTTCAAAGATCTTACAAAAATTTGACAGAATTGATATAGGCCTGTAGTTGCCAATATTTGATTTATCCGCCGACTTGAACACCGGTACAATCCTCGACTTTTTCCACTCAGTTGGAAACACACCACTATTTATAGCCAAATTAAAAATAAAACATAAGGGGCCAACTAAAACCGGAACACAATCCCTAACCAAAAACGATGGTATACCATCAGGTCCAGAAGTCAGTTTATTCTTGAGATTTTTACCCGCTATTAAAATTTCATTCTCAGTTATAGTTTCAATGCTGACTGGGTCCACACAAGATGAAAATCGCGGTTCATCCAGACTTTCTGACGAATGGATATACACACTTTCAAAAAACTTTGCGAAATTATCAACTATATCCTGAGGATTGTTGTATTCCATATCATTATACGTCATTACTCCTGGTACCCTCGACGAGTTACTTTTTGAATGAAAATATTTCCAGAATTCCCTTGGTTCATTTTTGATATTGTTTTGGATTCTTTCAATATAGTTTTTATAAGCAGTTCGAGTATCACTTTTGATTTGTAATCGAAGTGATCTAAATTTTTTTAAATAATATTGATCACCTTCCTTTTTATATTTTTTACGAAATTTTTCTCTTTGTTTAATATTTTTTATGATGGAAGATGTGTACCATGATGGAAAATTACGAGAAAAATTTTTATATGGAGGGACATGTTGATCAATCACAGAATATAAGTTTGAGTAGAATTCATCGAGAGCCAAGTTGACATCATCCATTCTATACAGTTTTGACCAGTCAGCATCAAGGACCGAGCTATACAATGACAGAAAATCTGCCCTCTTATAATTATAAGTCTTTAGTTCCGTGCTTTAAATTTACAGTTTTTTTTTTTGAAATAATTTAGAAAAACTAATATTAAGACTAGGGTGATGACTATCTTCTGGGACTAGAGGGCATTCTTCATGTTTGACAGCACATGTGCTGTTTGACAGAACTAAATCCAATATTCGATTATTTGTATTTAGTATAGTATTGTGCTGTACTAAATTATAAAAGCTCTGGAAGTTCACCATCGTGTATACATCCCTATTGTTCACATTGTTATCAACATATGTACTTATATTAAAATCTCCTACAAATAATATATTATTATTATGCAATACATCGAAATGCTCAATCGATTCCAAAAATGATTTCAGAATATTACTCGGTAATGATGGAGGAATATAAACTAGCAGAATATAATAGACCACAAATTGTATAGAGCATTTACAAACTAGAAAATCTATTTCAGGAAAATTTGTGCCAAATGAAGATGAATCAATTTTTCGAGTACTAATGCTAGTTTTAATCCAACAACTACGACGTCTGATCTGTGCCTTAAATTACGGTACGAGTTAGTGAGAGCTAAACATCTTTTTAGCGCGACACAAAAAACATTAGCTGCCTTTTAAATAATAACGACATATAAACCAAACTTATTGTTTGATGTATTGATTTACACTGTCGTTGTAACTACTAAGAAGCGGTCATATATCATTATGCTATCGTGCAACGTTTCTACTAGAACCTTTTATTGTTGTACTATTGTTGTCAACTTCTTCAAACATACTTTCCAAGGTTTACCTTAATTGATTACATAAATAAACTCTTATGTTTACGAACGAAGTTAAAACTCTATTATATATCTGTAACTTACCCAACTTCCAGTTTCTGGTCGATAATCCACAAATCGTGCACATTTTTTTTCAGTTACTTTCCGAAGTTTTTCTGCGAAATTCATATGAACCAATTCGGTGACGTCTTTTATGAGTACATTTGTACCATTTTTTCTTGGATAAACATTATCTAATGTCACTTGTGCTTTTCGATTTATACCCTGAAATGAATATAATCAAAATTTATACATTGCTTATCAAAGGAATTTCAACATTCGTGCCTCTGGGACATTGCAAAAATTAATGTTCTAAAATTTGTAGATAAACCTGAGGCTCTCGACAGTGACGCAATTGGAGTTCTAAAATTTACAGATCAACCTGATCGTATTGCATTGAAAGAAATTGAAGCTGCACATTGGAACAAAAACTAAAAAACACAACCCTTATAGAGCGGATGTTATGTTTCATGAGGTATTTAAGATTTGCCTGGAACAAGTATCAATGGAAGTGCATATGACCACATATATGACTAGGCTTTAGTAGAATTCTGCATTACTTGCTAGTCAGCTACCATATGAGTTTTTAATCCACTCCGAAAGCCGTAATCACCGACGGACAAAAACTCAACTCAACGGAATTGGTTAATATTATGAATGTGTCCTTTTCAAAGATATCCCATTGAAGCAACAAAAAGAATGCGAAGGGGTGTTGCCAGATGGCTTCCATGCTCACCAATTATTATTACCATTCTCATTTGAAAACAGGCACGTGCATGCATATTATACGTGAGATTCTAAGTCTAAAGATTCTCGCCTGGCACATCGGTGGTTGAAGTTTTGTTATGTGTTAAAGGAATAAGCGAAGCAAGATATATGCTAAGATAGTCAGGCGGCTCTAATGACACAGAAAAGCCTTTACACCCCATAAATCACATTTAAGCTGGTATGAGAATGGCAAACAACAGTTCATAGCCTTGGCAGAACATAATTAATTACCTTGGTATGGATTTCAGAGCACTGAGGAATGGAAGACAATGAATGAGCTGAAAAGTTTTCTAGATAACACTGAGATTAAGATGAAGCAAAAATCTGAACACAAAATGAGTCCCAGAAATATATGAAACTATTTTCAGCCGGTGCTGCAACAGTTTCCATATAATATCATCTTACACGGTATTGTGGCCTGAGAAAAAGTCTTCTGAATTTTTAATATATTTTCAGCTCTTCTTAGTGATAATTTGGGGTGTTCCTCTACTGAATGTAATACCAACAAAGTGCTTGCTCATTATCATCGTATCTCTTTTTTTTTCTCTAGGATTTTCAACACTAAGCCAGTGCTTAAAAAGCTCAAAATTATTTTTCGGCAAGTACCCTTAGAAACGTAAGCAGCAACTTTTTTCGATGAAATGAAAAATATGAAAGTTTTTCCTCTTAACACTTTTCCTGTGGACATACTGTATACACAAGTCGGCCGTGTTAAAAGTAGAAGGGTAAACAATATTAATTTCACTAAAAAAGATTTACAAAATACTTACCTCACCTACAGGAGGTTTCTTACTGTCATCCGGATAAACATTGATTTCTCTGTATCGGAAATGGACCAGTTCATCAATATTTAATCCAGCGATATTTATCTCGTCGTAGAAATAAACATTACCATAGCCTTTTCTTCCTAGAACCCATTAAAGATAATAATTTGATTATTATAAGAAACAAATTCAGAATTAAAACAATTAACTGACTTATTGGCGTCCAACAGGACAGTTAGAAGTTCATTAAAAGAAAACAATTTATGGTGTCATAAGTTTAGTCAAAGATTAATCTACACAATAGATAGTCAGCCCAATGCATTAAAATGAGAACATCTCTAAGTATGCCAGCCACTACGTGGCGTAGACTAGCGTGTAAAGCATAGAGCAGTATTGTCACAGCCAGAAACCGTTTTGTAGTTTATTAATATCAGAAACAAAACGCAACGTATAACAATTATTTACATCATTTGCAACAGTTATGCACCGACAATGCTGTATTGTCAGAGAGAGAGATTGATGAAATTCTGTATTAATCTGGAGGGGATACGTAGGGAGGGTAGAAAAAAAAACAAGCGAATGTGGTGTGTGTCGTGCTGTTGCCGATTCGTCGGTAAAAGAAACACACAGGGTGATTTATTACAAGTACAGTATTGAAATAAAAGCCTTATCTCTATGAATTAAATTTAATATAATAATATTTAATCCATGTCATACATGTTTCAAGACTAGACCAGTCCCATGATCAGTGGCGAACAATCATTAAATGAAAAGCTTTTAGATAGAAACATACTTCTGGCTCCATTGTAATAATTTGTTGATGTATATAAAAAAATCTAAATATCTAAAAGCTAAAAGCTTTTGATTTAATTATTGCTCGCCACTGTTTATGGGACTGGTCTAGTCTTGAAACATGTTGTATGGCATGGATTAATGATTATTAGGTATATTAAATTTATTTCGTGGATATTAGACTTTTATACCAATACCGAAATCAAGTAGGTATTAATGTACATTATTCTTTGTCAAAATTATAACTCCACTTAAGAATTGACTAGATACTTTTTCAATTTATTACATATATTTTAAATATTTCACGTAGACAATGTGGCAAAGATGTAACAAGATTGTTGTAGATCTTATAATACCTATAATAAAAAAATTATCAGTGCTACCTATATTATATTAGGTATACATATTATGGTTGTTTTCATACCTACTGATTTTGTTTTGAAGAGAATTACCTAATATATTAAATTAAATTTAATCTTTGGCTGCGTAGTTATTTTTTTTGTGAATATTTTTTAACTTATTTTGTGTTTTTCTAATTTTAGACTAATTATATTATTTTGTGTTGTGTTTTTTTTTTATTTGAGAAACTTCCTAGTTAGTGACTAAATAATTTTTGTGTTTTGTGAAAATGGAAAGAAACAATTCGAAATTAAGTCGTAACCAATGTGCTTTTCGAAATTGTAACAACAGTTACAGAAACAATCGAGAGGTACATTTCTTTCGATTTCCTAAAGAAGAAGATCGATGCAGAAAATGGGTTATAAATTCAGGTATAAGTTCCACTTTATAGGTTTAGGTACTTAAATTTTACTTCTTTTTAATGTTTCTTCGGGTAAATAATAAGTTCGGTAGGAATAGGGCTTTGGGTATCAAACAAAAAAGATAGAAAATAGAAATTTGACATAGGGGTAGTTCTAAGCATTTACAAGTTTGTGACGTGTAGCGATTTTCGATGCCGCCCCCGGAGGTATACATGAGGGCGGCGCAATGCCGTTTTAAATATCTCGTTTCGCTTTCTTGGAAAATAAAAAATTATAACTGATAACTGACACTTAGTACTTAACCCATTAATCCCCAACGTTGCGTAAACGAAACATTTTTTAATTTTTTTTTTCCAATGTGCCAGTAAAAAAAATACTTGTGTTGGCAATAGGATATAATCAGTTGTTACTTCTCGTCCGGCCATCGTCTATCAACTTTCTCTCACCGGGCATATTGCCTGCTCACACTAGATGTCTGCGTAAAATTAAATGTATCCGTTTGGTGGGTAGTTTTGATTACAATAAGTCGGTGCCAAGCCCAAGCTCGAAACAAAATAAATCTATATTTACCTACTACCTATTTGGCTTGGTACCGACTATTATGTGCATTGTTGTCTTTTGAATGATATTTGTATTTTGTTATTTTTCGTATTTTTTATTAGTTCTTTTGACAGCTCTGGTGTCATCAATACACCTGTATCCCGAATTGCACCAAATTGCGATGCTATTGAACAAGCATATAATCCTAAATATAATATTATTTTTGAACTTTGAATGTACATATGAAATTTGTATCTTAAAATTAGTCAAAGAATCACCCTTTAAAGTTTGTACAAGTACTTATGCAACACCCTGTATACATAGATACTTTGATTTGCAATTTGCAAATCTGTTAAACTAGGTAATGCTGTTTTTTTTTATTTACTTTCAAATATGGTGTTATGTAATTGTATTCAAATTAAATGTTTGGGGATGATATTTACGAGTTTTATTTTTTTATATAGAGAAACTGTTATTCAGTTTTTAAGGATCAATCTGAAGCAGACGATTGTACTTGTTAAAACATGAAAAAAGTTATTGTCGTGATACTTTTAACACCCTGTTGGTGGGTTTTTAAAGCTTTTTACGAAACGTGTTAACAATACAATCTACATAAATCGTTATTTTTTTAAAGTTTTATGATCATTGCACAAAAACCAATATTAGGGAGACTGTAAGTTTTTTTTCAATTCGGCGTTGCAGAATTTGAACCTAATTGTGATAATTGTGTTATTTTACTAGTATAGATATTTTTGAGTAAATTAATTCGGTTATAATCGATGAGTAGAATCTTTGGAGTAAAATACATTTCACAAAAACCCTGAACCATGTTTCTCAATAGATTTAAATTTTCATTAAAAACAGATTAAAAATTCTAATTTTTTACATCCTGCATTTCGAAACCGTATTTTTTTAAATAATTATTGTCATGCTGGAAATTTCAAACCTTATTTACTTCAGCAACTTGTAAAAAGCACAGCCTTTTTAATATTAACATTTCTTAAAATCGATAATACGCGATAACGATGACTTTCTATCAATATCACAGAAGGATACATTTATTACGTATATAATTTGTTAGATTTTACATCTCCGAATTGAAACACACGCAAAAAATGTGCATAAAAAAGTTAGGGTAGCATTTCACGCCTGTATGAGTCTGAGATTTATTTTTTCATAATGTTAACAAGTTGAATCTGCTGTTTGAGTTTGATCCTTAAAACTGAATCAGATAATAAGCGGAAGTCCTATCTATAACGCCAAATTTCGTTAATTTAAATATAACTTTTTGATGCATCCTTATATCCGAAATTTAAAATTAAATGACTAAAATAATATTATTTTAGTCATTTAAAATTATTGTCTAAAACATTTAATGAACCAGCCCTGTATATTTATACTATTATAGTAATTTCTTTTATTTTCGTCCATACACATTAATCTTTGCGTAGATAGGTGTACGTATACCATATAATTTTATATTAACCGACAAAAAACACTGCTGCACAGTAGTACATATATGATACCTATAATATAAAAACAAACTCCCACCTCGTAGGGGAAAGTATACTCGTCCTTGTCTAACATTGCCCATATGATTATTTTATTTCAACACAATACATATAACACCATCTACAATTTCCATAATTTCCATGGTTACATGTTTTTCTAATAGATGTAGCTCGTGTCGAGACAGTTTCAATTTTTGTTTTCTTTCCCATATACGCTGACTATCTATTGTGTAGATTAATCTTTGGTTTAGTTATCTGTTGGCAGTAATTTTTTTTTGTTCTGGTTGAGCAAGAAGCCGAGCAAAATCAGCAGATGATAAAAAATTCGGAATATTTTGTAATACAAATTTTATCTTTTTGATTCTTCGTAAATACCATCCTCTTGCCTTAATGCGATAAAATGCGTAGTTTTCAAGTTATTTGCGTTTAAATGTAATGTTGCAAATAACTAATTTTACATTTTATGACTTATTTCCCTTAAGTTCCGTTAATAATTTAACTAAGTTGATGATACAATTGTTAAATAACTATTAATCAGTTCACTGGTCATTTGATTTAAAAATTGCTTAAGATTCCTTACCTATTACAAACCCTTTAACGATACACGCTCCATTTTCATCTACATACTGCAGCAATTCTTCCGGTTCCGGTTTAGTGTAGTATTCAGGTCTACTGCAAATTATTCCGCAAGGATATTTATTTACTGGTACATCACCTGCTGCAGAAACTGCAACGTTTTCCTCATTATCGATATGTGAATGTTGAGGGATGTCCCTTGCATCTGAAAATGAAACCAAATCATGCAATTTATGATATCCAGTGTTCATCTGGGAATAGTGAAAATCGAACAGTTGTTATTAAATAAATAAATATATTTATTGTAAAAATATAAGTAACATTTCCACAAAAAGACAGAGTCGACGTAATATATACAGACTTCTCAAAAGCATTTGAGAAGGTTGATCACTCTCTGCTTTGACAGCCAATCCATGACATCGGCTTGATTTGATTGCTTTCTTGGACTCATATCAATAATAACTTTATTGTAAAAAAACACTTTAACAAATGGCGAAGTTGAGGCATCGCCTCATATCTTATCCAACTTAACTGTGTAACAACAACTATTAAAGTTAATCACAAACTCGAACACCGCTTAGTTACTTTAATGGTTCACTAAATGTATTTACTACTATTTAATAAATTAATAAACAATTTTCCAGACTGTCCTCAGTTGCTGCAACAGATATGGTATCATGTTCCCCACTTGCAGGCCAGAAATTCAAATTTGTTTTATTTATTTATTCATTCACGGACAAACTGCATTATTACAACATGAAAATGACAAAAACAAAAAGCAGGCGTGACAAATACTTATATATATATATAACTAAACTAATTACAATATTACGATATCACAAGCCCAAACCAATGCTCAATGATAATCGCAAAACAGTTGTGAAATCTGTTAAGAAAACCGATTAAGAGAATCAATTAAGAAAAGCCGCCCTCTCGGGAGGCCCGCATCAAGTGGACCATGAACTCATTAATCGGGGAGAAAAAGTCCAGTTCCAGGACTGAACATTCATTGGCCAAACGACATGCCCTAGGAATAAAACTTCCCCTTGCCTAATTTGTCCTGTAATATGGAGCCCACACTGTGAGAGCAAGATAAATGAATGAATATTATTAATGATTTGGTAAAAAATGGCAAGATCTCTCACGCTCCTACGAGCTCCCCATCTCCTCCATCAGTGTATCATAATTGTAGACATGGTCAACAGGTGGTGGGCGAGATGAGGTCTGACAAGCGATGTATATAACAATTTAAATGTGTTCACACTGCTAAAATCTGCCGATCAACGCCTGATAAGGCCCAACACTTGCAACGAACGAGATGCAGAACGCTGGATGTGATGACCGAAGCTCAAGTTCGCCTCCAAATAAACTCCCAGTTCCCTAACGGTGGTCCTGAACACTTCATGAAAAAGAGGAGTAAAATTGATACAAAAACACTTCGAGACGTTTAAATCTATGCCGTTAATCTCGCACCAATGAACCAACCAAGTGACGTCCTCGTGCAGAAGATAGCAGTCGGTGAGAAGACACGATTAAAAGCCCTCGAGAAGTCGATATATAATTTATGAACCTGATACTTTCTTGATTTCTTAAGTGAAAATAACAGAAGTTAATATGAATTTCTAACCAGTATGGTATTAAATTTTTTTGTTTAATAACGACAAATTGGTCCTAAGGTGGAAAAGAAAAATCTACTTGTTTTCTAAGTCAAAACGTAAACTATATACTATATACACATCACATCTTACCTGTGAAATTGTCAACTGTTCTACTAGTATTCACAACATTATAAGTTTCCGTTTCCTTCGAATTACTCAATATTGTGGTAACATCATTCGTCAGATCGAAGTTTAATCGTTGTGGATAAGCTTTATTTAGTTCTGGAGAATTCCACATACTCTTTTTCCCATTATCACCGCTTATGTTTTCCTTGTCACTGATTATGGAGTCAATAACTGTATGACGAAGATAACTCGGAGAATTGGTATCCGAATTTTGTCGTGGTTTCAAAACCAATCGCCGGCAACTGTTTTTCACATTTTCTTCTCCTACTGCTTGTTTACTGGTTTCGTCGGCTTTCGGTAAACCTTCGAATAAACTGTTCTGAAATTGAAAATACAATAAGTAATATAATTTTTTTATCTAAATAAAACACGTTATTCAGACAAATATCATTCACTCCTCGAGATATGGATTACTTCAGACAATATAATAATTCCTGTTATAAATTGCTGGCAATTAGGCAATTTTTCATGTTTAGCTTTTTTTAAAATACACAGGGTGTTTCGTAGAGAAACCGACATACGTTAACAGTGGATAGAGGGTAAGTTACCATTATTAATGGGTGTACCGATCACTAAATATTATTTTCTCATTTTTGCCATTTTCTTTTATATGTCATAGATGTTGTACATTGACTTGATATTTGACATGTATTTTGCACTAAATATGTCTAAGCAACAGATGACAAATAGAATAAACATTCAGGACCGGATTGAAAAATTACTAGTTTTTTTGTGTCGACCTCAAAACAAAGTTCCAGAGCGTTTACAGATTCAAAAACTACATACAAATCTGACGAAAATAGTATCATAGGCAGATTGCATAAAATTTAATTTCGAAATCTTTTTCTTGGGATTTTTTGATTAATAATTGGGAGTAATAATTATCGTTGATAAGCGAACCAGGAACATTTTCTCCAATAAAATTACACTACCCCTGCCATTTGTATTTCTATAACGCGATTCATTAAGAAAATTTTTCATATGTACAACGAAAGAATAGTTGGCGGCTGTCAGTTTCACGATATTTTAATATTTCTAGGACGGATGTCAATTAATTGTTATTTAATATCATTAGAAATTCATTTGACAGCCTGTCGACTTTATGCGCATACGTATCGCATCACAGCATGTTTGCTAGGCGCCGCCAAAGGCAAGACACATGAATTTGGAAAAAAAAGTTTTGATACTTGATACTGGTCACAATCGGTAAGTTCGAATAGTTGAACTGTTTGGATAAATAGAAATATTGTTGAAGCTCAAACTGGAACAAGTACAAAGAAAAATTGCACGAGAGTTAGACGCGAAAACTGCATAGAAGATATTAGAAGTACAACAACAATATCCTTAACACATATAGAGAGTTCAGGCTTACCAAGGAATTTCAAATCTAGAATGGTTTTTTGCTTCGTAGGAAGCAATAAATTAGTCCTCAATTTTTTATTTGACAACGGTTCCTTTGTGGAAAAAGTTGTGGTGCAAATTTTTTAATAGTTCTCTTAAAACAACAAAAGGGTAGTCTTTTTAAACCGTTTTTAAAATTAAAAAAATATGTCAAATAATAAATAATAATAAAGGCCTAAATGCGTATAAATTGGTACAGTAATACCTTCCCCAAGTAGCAATGTGATTTAGAATAACATTAACTTTCAAAAGGACACATTTAATCCATAATAAAATATGAAGATATAAATCAGAAAAAAATATTAATTTCTAGAAATGTAATAAACGTTGAAGAAAAAGAATAAATTGAGAAAACGTAAAGAATAACAATTGTTAATAATTAAATTCAATACCTTAATACTTTTAAATGGTGTTACTTTCAGCTTAGAGTTAGGTGTTACATCAACCTTTTTCGAAGCGTCCAGTAAAGACTTCAACTCCTTTGGATCAGTGGCAGACACACTGACACCAATGTCTGTTTTTAATTTAGGTTCTAAACCTGCTAGGTGTGGAGCATCCCCAAATGGACCACTGGTCATTAATGCGATATTACCAGGTGACTGCGATTCTTGTGGAGCAAAAAGCCTATAAAAAAAAAGAAAAAAATCGAAACATCGCATTGCGATCATATTGTGGCATATCGAACAAAATTACTGGCTATTGTCGAAACAGTAAATTTGGGATAAATTAGCAGAGCTCCAATTAAATTGCAATAGAAGTAAACTAAGGCAAATACTATATATTATATATATATACAAAATGTTTATAAACCTCAATAAAAGATAGGATATCGAACTTTCAGTGGGATATTTTTATAGATATTGTCACGAGTACAGATGACCAATTGGAAAACGCACCATGAGCAAGTCTGGCCACCACAAGGAAAGGAACCTGAAGTAGGGGTGGCTGTGCAATATTATTATTATTTTAATAACCAATTAGCATAGAGAAATCAGGAAACCATCTTTGATTCAATCCAACCTCCATCATTATCATTGGTCACACAGGGAGGATTTAGGCGCAAGATTGTTTAAGAGAGGGATAACCCTTTTATTATAAATTCTCCTGTCCGGTGAAATAATCTTTTGAGTTGTGTCCTAAGTTTATAATCATCAAACTAATAGTAAGAAACCTGAAGGCAGTAAAATGTGAACCATAGTGCAACTTGACCGTATGTGGTCTTATGTTTTAATGTAATTAATATTATTTGTATTCTATTATCATAATAATATATATTCTCTAATTTAAGTTTCATCTTTTTATAAACTTATTCTATTTAAACTTGGTATTCGGTGTTTCAATCTTTTAGATAAGGTCCTTGTTTTCAATGCCCTCGTAGTTCACGTTAAACCTAAACGTGACAATATATATAATTTGTATCATTTACCGATTATTGTGATAATTATGTATTTGATGTTTTAAGTATAGCTTTTTGTGGCTGATGAAGAGATCTTCCGAAACGAATTACAAATTTGAAAATTTAATAAAAAGAATTTGTGCAGGTGACATTTCTGGCTTTAGTGCATTTAATTTTGCACTTCAGAGTTAGAGTTAAATATATATTATTTTATTACCAGGCGCGCACTGTTTAAAGTGCTGGACAATTGCTTTTGAGCAAGGAAAATTTCGCCTTACTTTCAAGATCGATATTTTTGGAACCAAATCATCCGGTTTTCACGGGCTGACAGATTACCTTTTTGTGAAAAACATTGCTATTCTAAAATTTTCTCAACTGACAAAAACTTTTTTATACCGGGTGTTAAAAAAGTCCATGATTTTTATCCCAAATTTGAAACTTTAAAGTTTTTAATTTTATTTCTATGCGCATTTTTAATCAATTTATCTTGTACAAAAAAATAATATCCCAACATTATACCTGCCTTAGTTTGATTTTTTTCCATAACCTCCAATTTTTTCAACTTTTAAGCACCTAAATCATCTCAAATTGTTCTTATTGGTATATTTTGTTATCAATTGTCATATTTTTTGGTTAGCGTAATTATTGCGTTTAAAAATATCGAATTCCTCAATGATATGCTGTACAGTGGCATGCTAATAAAAATTATTATTTTTAATTAAATCAATTTTGTTAGCAATGGTCATATCTTTCGGTTAGCGTTTTTATTGTGATTAAAAATATCGAATACCTCAGTGATATGCTGTACAGTGGCATGCTAAAAAAATTAATAATTATTAATGCCATTGAGAAACTTAAAATATTCCGAATTTTTTATCACTTGCTGATTTTCTTTGTAGCTTTATTTTTAAAGGGTTTTCAATGAAATATTAATAATAATAATAATAATCTCTTTATTGTCTAACAGGTATAACTACCCAATTACAAGACAAAACAAAAATATATATTATGATACAATGATATAGGTGATTGAAAATAAAACTAATAAAAGTAACAAAAGTAACAAAGGTATAAAATAAAATAAACCACCCCACTCAAATAACCACCTAAATAATATCAATTTCATTAGCCTGTAAGTACCCGCGCAGGTCACGCTTAAATGAATTGAGTGATGCATTAAAGTAATTAATATTCTCATGGATAGTCAGACGATTGCAGTAGTTGCAAGCCCGAAAAAGGGGCGCCCTAGTTTCATAGTTTGCGTGAACCTGGGGCACCCAAAATATATCAGAAGCTCTTGCGTGTAAGCGGGGAACACGAAACCCAATCTGATGAAGCAGCCGAGGACCGTCCAGCAAACCGTTTATTAATTTGAAGATAAATATTTGAGAAACATAAATGCGCCGCTCGGACAATAGTTGAAACGGAAACCTGTTCAGCAACAAACCGTGACTACAGCCGCGAGATGGAAAACATCCATCAAGCTTAAATGACAGATATTTTAAGAATTTGCGTTGGATGTTCTCAAGCCTCTGTATATGGACATGATACATAGGTGACCAAACAATTGAGGCATATTCCAATTTGGACCGTACATAAGCAAAATATAGCGTTTTAAGGCAGTCTATATTATTAAAATTCTTTGTTTGTCGGAAAATGAATCCCAGCATCCTGAGTGCAGCCGCCGAAACATGTGAGACATGGTCATTAAATCAATTCACTGTCAACATAAATCCCGAGGTCCTTAATGACATTACATCTCTCCAACGCGATTCCATTAAGTATGTAGTTGTGCATCACAGGTGTAAGGCGTTTTGTAAACGTTATGGATTTACATTTATTAGCATTTAGGGGAAGCTTGCTTAGGTCACACCATACAGACAGCATATGTAGGTCTCTTTGCAAACGATCACAATCATCGGTACACCGTACAACACTGTACAACTTCAAATCATCCGCAAAAAGCAAGTGCTGACTTGAGAAATTATCACCAATACTGTTCACAAAGATAGCAAACAGTAAAGGAGCCAAGGTACTACCCTGTGGGACTCCACTCGGCACAAAGAAGCAATCAGACCGATAGCCATTATATTCAACGAACTGCTGACGAGTCGTTAAATATGACCCAAAAAATGCAATTAATTTCCTGCTGAAGCCAATGTCATTCATGCGTTGCTGCATCAAAGAATGATCGATCTTGTCGAAGGCTTTAGAAAAATCTGTGTAGATTGCGTCGACCTGAAAACCCCGACCAACAGCGGGATATACATCCTGTAAGAAAGTCACTAAATTGCCCACAGTGGAGCGCTTCTGAAAAAATCCATGTTGTTCCCAGACCAACTTAGCCTTCACCTGGTTGAACAGCTTATTATGTAGTGCAATCTCAAACACTTTAGAGAAATTAGATAGGATAGAAATAGGCCGATAATTTACAATTATATCAAGTTCGCCAGACTTATGTACAGGGCATACACGACCCATCTTCCAATGGTCAGGAAATGTGTTAGATTGCAAAGAAAGGTTAAATATATATTGTAAAGGCTTGGCAAAGGCGGTGGCACAATCCCTAATGATAAATATTCTTCTACTATGGCAACAGTATCAAAAAAATTGTTAAGTTAACTTAAAACAAAACATACGACAAAGGACAAAAAGTGTTCCTATTCATTTTTTATTAAATTAAAAAAAAACAAAAGTTAGGTAGATATTTTTTTTTTGAGCAAGAAGACGAGCAAAATCAGCAGGTTATGAAAAATTAATAATTAATTAATTTCTATTAGCACGCCACTGCAGCATATCATTGAGGTGTTCGATAGTTTTAATCACAATAAATAGCTTACTGAAAAGTATGATAATTGCTAAGTTACCAATAAGAACAATTCAGGATGGTTTAGGTGCTTAAAAGTTGAAAAAATTGGAGGTTATGAGAAAAATCGATATTTTTCAAACGAAGGCAGGTATAAAAATTTTGAAAAATAACTTTTTTGCAGAAGATCATTGATTAATAAGGCGCATGGAAATAAAATTAAAAAACTTTTCTCGGAAAGTTACACACATTTAAAATTGGGATAAAAATCATGGACAATGACAATTGAAAATTTTTTAAAATAGCAATGTCTTTCACAGTCCTTCAGCCCCTGAAAACCGGAGGTCGATATTTGGTCTGGTTCCAAAAATCTCGAGCTTGAAAGTCAGGTGAAATTGTCCTTGCTCGAAAGTCGAAAGCAATTTTCCAGCAATTTATTCAAGTGTTTCAAAGCGCAAAGTAAAGAAATTGTTTTTAGCACACCATATGATCACGCATGCTATCTATAAGGTTTAGTAAACTATTGTTTGGAAAGAAAGGACAAGAGATTAGGTAGGAAAATAATAAGACTAGGTACCTACTATGAAGTCATTTCGAAATTAAGTTTTTTATTTTTATTACTTTAAAAAACAACGTTCTAACGTTATAATTATTGTAAATTATTGGTGGTCGTCTAGGTTAGTTAGTACCCTCTTCAATGCTCTGATTATGAAAATATAAAGTGAAAAGGCAGTTTTCTATATTTTCTCAAAATTAAGAAGTAATAAACAAAATCAACTGTAATAAATAAATACTGAAGTAGAAATATGGCAAAGCGGACAAGATTGGCTGGCCTCACGCAGAGGTTTTTGTTTAAATTAACAGAGACTCAATCTACTTGCAGTGTAATCAAACATATGCATGTGGCGACAGTTATTGATCGTTTCGACCTTGTTATGAGCTCCTCAGATTTGTGGTTGGGCACGACTATGATATTCTGACAAGCTCGTAACAAGAGCCATTCATTTTGAAAAAACATGAATGATATAGGCAAATCTGAGTCCAAATATAGGGTATTCTATTTGAAATACGCGGGTTGCTATTTATGTATTGAGAAATGGCAACACTAGTATTGCCAGGTGAAATCTGTCACCGCCATCTTGAAGTTTGACATCTCTGACAGTATACGCACTGAGAACGTTTTGACGTTCGAGCAATATTTGTGTTATTTACAGTAAGTAAGAAGATCGTCATGTGACATATCGTGAAGTCGAGGCAAGCTTGAGCATTAGTATGACCCGCATATATAAGATTTTGCACGAACATTTGGATGTTCGCAAGCTATGTTCGCGTTGGATTCCACATTGGTCACAGGTGCTTAAAAAAAGACTCGAGTCGATTGGTGCCTAACAAATACAACTGAGGTGCATCCAAAGCCGTGCACACCATCATCACATTTGACAAGTCGTGGTTCTATGCCTATGAGCCAGAAACAAAAGGTCAATCGGCAGTTTTGGATGTTTCAATGTGGAGAAAAGCCAGCAAAAGTTGTTCATTCCCGAAGCGATAAAAAGCAAATGCAGCGTGTTTCTTCACGAAAACCGGTCATCTCGTAACTGTGGCTCTAGGAAATCAGAAGACCATTAATTCAGCGTGGTATACGACCATTTTTGTGTCCGAAGTTTTCGATAAATTGAGAGGAAACAATCCAAAACGACGAATTGTGTTGCATCACGACAATGCGAGCTCACACACATCACTTGCAACAAACGAATATTTGGACACGAAAAGATGGAATTGATGAGTCATCCACCTTACAGCCTCGACTTGGCACCCAATTATTTCTTCTTATTGCCACTAATTAAAAATCAACCTGAGGCCTTCAAAAACCATGTTTTAGAGCTATCATCTTCTTACTAGGCAAAGTTCTTTGAAGGGTGGATTCATCGCATGCAAAGGTGTATAGATCTTAAAGGAGAATATTTTGAAAAGCAATACAAATATTTGTGATAAAATTAATTTCTTTGTTCTCTCTATTCTCAATACATAAATAGCAACCCTCGTAAGAACGTTGATATAATAAAGGGAAGTGGCACATATCTCAAAATACGGGACTGGAAACTATCGTACAACTAATATTCTCAGGTTTCTCTGGAACCAACAACCGTGATTCACCCTGTATACAATCCTCATGTAAACCTAGTAAACAACCAAATCGCTGATTAACAATTTATTACGTGCCATTAGCAGAATTACTAAACCAATGGTAGAGGAGTTACCAGAAATTAATGAATAGGAGAGGGTTAAACAAAACTGATTAAAAAATTATAGGGAACCTCAGACCATAAGACTACATACACTAAGACCGGAGAAAGTGAATAGAGTCTAGATAAATCAAAATATGGCTTTCCTAAACAAATTCTTAAGTTTCGGTACTTACATTTGTTGAGGCTGTTGTTGCTGTCCTAACCCAAATCCGGTGTTAGTCTGAAACCCTGTATTTGTATTGGAAAACAGGCCTGTGGTGCCAGTATTGAATAAACTACCACCAGGTTTGGCTTGATTGTTTGTACCAAACAGGGAGGTACCTGTTGTCATACCACCTATAAATAGTTAAAATGTTTTTCCAACTCCATCATAAAACAAACAAAAAATCACAGCATACCTCCTAACGCAGTACCAAATGTTGTTTGTTGTGGAGCACCAAATGGTGTAGCAGTGGGTTTAAATGTATTACCAAATGCTGGTTGGGCTGTGCCAAATGTATTAGTACCAAAACCTGAAATGATTTGAAAGTCATTTATATTTATTTGTGTAAAAAAAGTAATTAGCCTATTGTTTGTATGAAATATTAGATAACGATAAAGCATGTTTCAGACATTCCAGACCAAATTATGACGTACATAGTTTCTCAGTAAGTTTATGACTTTTTGACAGCGCGATTAATTAATGAGTGCTTTCGGATCTGCTAAGAATTAACCTGATTACAAACGATTAATGTGGTATGAACTTGCCACTTTTGCTAGCTATCCCTATTTAAAATTAAATACCCTCACATTCAAAAGTCTTAAAACCGCACCGCATTTAAAAAACATTTAAAAAAATATATCACTGCTTCTGGTCTTAGGAATTCTGATATTTATGGATTGCTTAGTACATAATGTAACAAGACTTAAGTTATGTTGGAAATTTGCTTGACACTACCATGCTTTCACGAGTCAATTCTGATATTGTCAAAAATGTGTGTTCATGGTGTTCAGTTTATATTTCTAGTTAGTACAAAAAAAATCAATTAACGTTGGTAAATGTATAGAAACATTGTTGTCTGTGTTTGATAGGACGCCAAATATTGATCAGAAGCAACAAAGGTTATCTCGAAGTCACAGATAATCAATAGGTTGAATTTTGTTAAATCCACGGCCCGGAAGGCTGAAGAGTCTGGTGAAGTAAACAACTCGCAAGTTAGTATGTTGTTTAGGCGAGTATATTTCCATAAGAAAAGCACACACATATTTTTTCATATCTAATGAAATTACTTTCATGAAAAAATTGATAGTTTGGGAACTATTTTAACAATGTTTCCCTTCAAGCCTAAACAAAAGAAACCCATGACCTAACCTGAATATTTAACTGTATGTAAAAGCACATGGCATATTTCACTAGTTTTACTTTGGAGGAGTCTACACGGTCTTAAACACGTTTTGGATTAGAGTGAATAAGAGCAATCACGTTTTATCTTATTTATAATACAAGAATCAAAAAATAAAGTAAGAAGAGATTCAGGAATACAGAAAATCTAGGATACGACGTAATCCTCTACCAAACGACAATATTTTTGGGAAATTAAATTAAGAAGGACAATAACAATATAGAATGGGGTACCAGGAATGTATGCGTTATTAAATACAAAACTAGTTTAGTTAGGTTGCTGTACGTTGAAGTCTTAAGCAAGTTTTAGTGACGAAGTTTAGATCTGCCATAATAAATGTTAAGTTTTTCAAAAACACAATATTTAAGATAACCCCTTTCGTAAGTCATCTCTTAAACTAACCTAATGCTGTACCCGATGTTGTTGGTTGTGTGGCACCGAACGGTGTAGCAGCTGGTTTACCAAATGTACTACCAAATGCTGGTTGAGCGGTGCCAAATGTATTCGTTCCAAAACCTATAAAATCATAAAGTAAACAAATAAAATGTCAAAGTACTCTTACGTATTTCGGGTTCGCAGTACAAAAATACACACTTCAAAATTCACACATTGTATATTATCAATACAACTATTACTCACGTCAACAAGACTTTTCTGTCACTGCCAGATTAAATTCGCGTATGTAAACATTCACGTAAAAACATTAAATTAATTAAAACAAAATTATTCTCTGGTGCGAGCCCGACCCTTTGCAAACAATCTGTTCTTTGTTCATACCGTCAAAGGTTTCATAATTTTAACAAACAAATGTTGAAACACAAGCCAAGCGTTTTACGAACACAAAACTACCAGGCATGGAATTTTAACAACCATTTCGTACACCTATTGAAGGCTGAAATATCAAGAAATGATCTCTCTTTCTGGTACGAAAATACCAAATCTTCAATCATGAAGAGCAGTTCCACATCCTAATCTGGATTTCAATATCAAATATATCAAGGTCCGCGGGCAACAGTTTAGTGCACCTAGGTTTTACTCTGTAAGGTTGGTTGTAGTTTTTTGAAAACAGTGCTGGAAATACTTACAGCAACTCTTAATAACGAACATTTTGAAAAATGAGAATTGTTTTTGGTATTTTTAAATCTGTACGAGTTTGGTAAAAAATAATATGACAAGGTATTTATATAAATATTTCTTTTAGTTTTATTTATTAAGTCGCCTTTTGGAATCATTATAAAGAATCCTAGTAGTAATGCAGAAGCCAGAGTAGAAAGTTCATACGCGAGGCCTAAGGGATCTGTGGTCGTTATGGAGCAATTGTTTTGTGTCAGTGTCGAGAATGGAGAAGACAAATTGATCACAGCTTATATATAAAAATTAATCCAATATGTTGTAAAACAAAAAGATAATCTTGATGAAAGTGAGATTTTAGTAATTAATTTTGTACAAAATTATTAATAACATCATTCGATCATTTGAAAGAATAACATGACTTCTAATATTTACCTCCTAATGTCGTACCCGATGTTGTTGGTTGTGTAGTACCGAATGGTGTAGCAGCCGGTTTTCCAAAGGTACTACCAAACGCAGGCTGCGCTGTTCCGAATGTGTTTGCCCCAAAACCTTTAAGTACAATCAATAGATATAATGAATGAATGAATGCTAGTATAATTTTTGTTTATTATAAGGGTCAGCATCTTGAAAATGTAAATTCTTACACATATCTGGGCATACCATTTAACTTTGATTATTCTCTTAATAACGCCTGCAATGGTGGTTTTTACACGCGACAAGAATTTGTTGAGCATTGCTCCACCATGCTGTGACCTCTTTTGTTTCGCTGGCGGGCTCGTGTGTCTTGGCAGTTGTTTTTGTGTTAATCTATATTGTTTGTCTTTAAATGTTAAGTATTATTGCTATTTTATTCTATATTCTTTATTTGTTATTTTTTGTTTTTAATGTTTTTAATATTTTTTAATGTTTCGATGTTTAATAATGATCTGATATGTTTTTAAGAGTAATTGAATTGACATGTATATTAATTGTATACCAACTAATGGCCAAAAATGAATAAAAAAAATGAGAGGATTGCAAAAGCACGAATGTCACAGGGAATGTAGTAAGTACCTGACATATGGTGGCTCAACCTGGGGTTTCAATTATTTTTTTTAATGGGAAATGGGTGCTTTTGACACTTCATTTGAAAGATATTATATTCATTCTCTATTCAGCAATATATATATATATACAGGGTTAATCACGATTTATGGCGCGGAATATTGTGGACAAACTACGTGACTTTCAAAAAGTTTCATTTGTTGGACGTATGGGCATCTACTATGGCTACTTTTTTAAATTGGTTTAGTAGTGGGTGTCCCAAATAGCCTAAAACTATCAAAGTTATGTTTTTTTAAATGGAATACCCTGTATATTATTGCACTTTTAGATCCTCTGATCAAATTAAGTGTCTGTTTCATTAAGGTTTATAATACCTAAACCTTAAGGTTTTTTAAATAAATTGAATTTTCTCAAAATCTAGCCTCATTTTCATCTTTCAAATACTTAGGAACTATTAAAGTCATGTTGACGAAATGAACACTAAAGTGTAAAAATAGATCATATTTGATATTCCATTTGCAATAAGCTTGCAATCTTATACAGGGTGTCCAAAAATTAAAACTACTCAAATAAGAACTTTAAGTTGCTATAACTTCATTAATGTAAATGGAACGTCATATTTCTGAGCTTACCTATCAATGTACTTACTAATTACCTATCGAATGGTATTATGGTGTACTATAGCTAAGTCTGCGCGTTTTGGCAGAAAACTCCAAATAATTGTTTTGTACACCATTTGGTGTTTTTTTAAATAAACGTTTTAATATATCTTAGTAGGCTATGGAATCAGAAATGTCAAATGATCTACAATTATTATAAAGGTCATTATGAATTATTCTTAATTATGCATAAACAGCATTAATGGAAATAAAATAGCACTGATAAATCTCTACCAAAATATTCATAACATGTGTTCGAAATGTTGACCGTCCGTTTCCAGACACTTCGATATTGTGTTTTGAAAACTACGGCTAACTCTGGTCAACATTTGTAGGGTAACAGTTTGAAATGCATCTCTTATGCGTATTTTCATATCGTGTGGTGTTGTTGGAGGCGTCTTGTAGACAATTCCTTTCACGTATCCCCATAAAAAGAAATCCGGAGGAGTTAAATCGGGAGGTCTGGGAGGCCAATTTTTAAATCCATTTCTTCCAATCCACATGTTTTGAAAATTGGTATCCAAAAATTGCCGAACCTCGTGATGATAATGAGGCGGAGCTCCATCTAATTGAAACCACATGGTTTTTCTCCTGTTTAAAGGAATTTCTTCTAATAATACAGGAAGTTGGTGTAGAAGAAAATCGAGAAACATCATACCATTTAAAGATCCCTCAAAAAAATAGGGTCCTATTAAATATGGGCCGAATGGTCCACCCCACACATTAATGGACCACCTATTTTGATTGCTGATGATTCTGTATTCATGGAGATTCGAGTCAGAATAATAATGGTAGTTGTGTCTGTTCACAAGGCCATTGTTGTGAAATGTACATTCGTCACTAAATAACACATTATCAAAAATGTTTCATTTGCTGCCACTTTATCTAACACCCACATGCAAAATTCAATTCTATTGTCAAAATCATTTCCATAAAGCTCTTGACAAAGCTGAATTTTATAAGCATGACTAATATTGGTGTTTTCGGATATGTGATTTTGACTAATATTAGGATTTTCGATAACTGAACCAACTATAGCAAAAATAGTTTCTTCATTTTCGGTGACAGGTTTTCTTTTCACGTATTTCTTGTAGCTAACACTTCCAGTTTCCTTAAACTGATTTAATAGTCTCTCAAAAGCAGCTGGCCTTGGATGATTTCGTATGGGAAACCTTTCAACATAAACTCGAGAAGCCAATAAAGAATTTTGATGACATTCTCCAAGGATCAATATCATATCAATACGTTCTTCTTTTGAATAAATAATCTTCATTTTAACAAAACAACACCAAAACTAACAATTGTACATCAATAATAACACTAGTAAAGCATGAACAGTAAATTAAATTGACAGATAAAATAATTTATTTGACATTTCTGATTCCATAGGCGACTAGATACATTAAAACATTTATTTAAAAACACAATGGTGTACAAATCAATTATTTGGCGTTTTCTGCCAAAACCCACAGACTTAGCTATAGTACACCCTAATACCATTCGACAGGTAATTAGTAAGTACATTAATAGGTAAGCTCAGAAATATGACGTTCCATTTACATTAATGAAGTTATAGCAACTTAAAGTTCTTATTTGAGTAGTTTTAATTTTTGGACACCCTGTATAAGATTGCAAGTTTATTGCAAATGGAATATCAAATATGATCTATTTTTACACTTTAGTGTTCATTTCGTCAACATGACTTTAATAGATCCTAAGTATTTGAAAGATGAAAATGAGGCTAGATTTTGAGAAAATTCAATTTATTTAAAAAACCTTAAGGTTTAGGTATTATAAACCTTAATGAAACACACACTTAATTTGATCAGAGGATCTAAAAGTGCAATAATATACAGGGCATTCCATTTAAAAAAATATAACTTTGATACTTTTAGGTTATTTGGGACACCCTGTATAATACTAAACCAATTTTAAAAAGTAGCCATAGTAGATGCCCACATGTCCAACAAATGAAACTTTTTAAAAGTCACGTAGTTTGTCCACAATATTCCGCGCCATAAATCGTGAATAACCCTGTATAACTGTTTCGATTTTGTTCACTTCTCACCGAGTGAGAATCGATTTTGAAATTTCACAATACGATAGAATTACAATTTATGCAGTAGGCTATCAAGACCAAGAATGCTTTGAACGCTGTCATAAAGAATTATAATGGGACAATTGGTTGTCAAAACTCTACAATAAAGTTTAGACTGAATTTTTGTAATAGGTTGATTCTCTATTTCAGTAAAATCAAATTTTTGCGACGCCAACTAGATTTTTCTAGTTTTCTTATCAAAATATGGAGCTTATCCATTTTTAAGACGGTAAATTTAACGTTATGCGTACCAGGTCCTCACAGCTGAACAGATATTCGGAGTCCGCACAACGTCTACTATATCAGAAAAGTGATACGAACCAAAATGAAAATATAAAATATCTGGTAGAAAAGCGCTAGTGTCGCCACAGGAAGTGAGGTGGAACACATTGGCTGATTGTCTAGAATCATACCTAGAAATTTGGGATATTTTGTCCAAAATTTGTTCAGGGAACGCAGATATACTAACTAAAAGTGCATGATTTAATTTTAAAAGTGAATGCTACTGCAAAAAAAATAATTGTGCAAGTAACTAATTTGCTGAAGTTTGGATAGAACTCTTTACATTTTTTAAAGAAAGTGAAAATTGTACTAGTTCAGACCTAGATCATTCTTTAAAAAGATTTAATATGGCAATGACTCCTGCGCACTATCCGGCTAATTTCAGGTTAGGTAGTTGAAACCTATAACTGTTATTAGAATATAACAAAGTAATTTGATAAAGGCGTTTTGGCGTCATTAATAGAGCGTGCGATGCGCATGCGGAAGGTTCTGGGTTCGAATCCCAGCTCATGCAATATTTTTTTCAAATTTTTGAATAAGTTATTTAGTCTGTTACGATAGTTTGTTGCAAATAATGAAAATAATAAAAATTATTACAAATCTGTTTCTTTACGCATCATCATATACTTTTGATTATATTATATCTTGTCGGGAAAGTTTTGGGACGACAAAACCGATTTTTTTATCCCCTCAGCTTTCAGCGATAGTTATAACAAAATGCATACGTCGCTGTTTTTGCATTTCACCCGGATGGCCAATTGGAAAATGCACGATCAGCAATTCTGACCACCACAACTAAATAAACCCGATGTAGGGGTGGTTGTGTAATATAATATTATTACATTAATAACCGATTAGCATAGAGAAATCTGGAAACCATCTTTAATTGATTTAGGTGCAAGATTTTCTTCTACAAGAAGGCGGAGTTTAAGAGAGGGCCAACTGTATTATAAATTATAATTTCAAGAGGCCCAATTTTTTCAGTTGTGTTAATAATTTTAAACAAATGATTATTAAATAAGTAAAATGTTGGTGACAAGACCTGAGCATCTTGTAGTGACTAATTTGTAAGTACTTTTAGTATTTTCAATTTTCATTTAGTCAAACCTTTGTCTTTGTTAGCTTTTGTAAATCACTGTTCTTCATTATTATTAGGTTGAAAATCCATATTTATCACATACCACACCCGATCCTGTTTTGACGCTCCTAACTTACGGTTTAGTTTGACTCAAAATAAAATCGTGACCTTATTTTACAGTTAAATAAACTACAACTTATTTGAAATCAAACTAATTCAAAATAAACACTGTTTAAAACATGTGTTAAAGGGTTTAAAACAAATCTGTATCATAATGAAAATCTGAATCATATTGAATCTTATTAAAGTAACGGTAGTGAATACCTCTAATAGGTCAATTTAAAAAAATACGATTTAAAAATCCGGTAACGTTCCCATAAAGTCATTTTATCTACACCGAAATAGAAATTTAAAAAAATACAAACCTCCCCCAGCTCCTAATGTTGTTCCAAAGGTAGTTTGTTGCGTCGCACCAAATGGTGTCGTTGCTGGTTTTCCAAAAGTGCTACCAAATGCCGGTTGAGCTGTGCCAAATGTGTTAGTTCCAAAACCTATGTAGTTAAGTTAAGATGAAAATTGGAGAACATTAACTTTTTTACATTAATTATCAAAAAAATGCACTTTATTTGACAGGGTCAATGTTTTCCTAAAACATATAATCAAATCTTCCATGAAATCTGAACGACGGTGGACAAAACGGGATATGAATGATAGCAAATGACTACATACCTTCTAACCCCGTTTATCCCCCATTTCTACTTTCACATTAAACACCAATTAATTTTTATTTGTGACAGTGTAAGGGTCATAGACAAAAGTTTTTTAATATAAAATAGGCCGCTAACTGTATAGGACAACCCGAGATTGTGATTTAATTCATACCACTGACCACCTGAAGCGATGCTATCGCCTCGAACAGAAGTTTTTTAATACCCTGTACTGCTCGTTATTTTTACTGAAATGTCAATATTAACATAGAAGCACTTTCACCACAGCTTTAATAAGTACAGCATTCCGTCTCCACGTTCGCACTTTGAAAAAAAGTGTGACGTAAGATGCCGCCATTTTGGGTTACAAAACAGGTCCTGACTAAGAATAATTATAGTTTTTGGTTTCTAACCACAGTACTGTATTTTTATTTTTGTAAAAATATTTAAGTACATAATAATATCGCTGTCAATTTCAGAAATATTTGTGGTGTGTCATAGTGATTGAAAACAGCCTTGAGTGGTGGTATCAGTTAAATGTTGACATGATTGGGTGATTTTTAATAACAATAATAATAATATATATAATAACTTTTAATTATCATGTTTCCGAAACAAAGAAAAGGGCGCTCAAATGTCTGGGATTCATTTTTAGAACCACGAACTCATTTAACAATACTGATTGTCTTATAGTGTTGTACAACGCAATGGTAAGATCAAGGCTTGAATATGCTGCCATTGCTTGGTCTCCAATATATGGAGTTTATGTTAACTCTCTCGAAAATGTTCAACGAAAATTCCTCAAACGACTAGCCTTCAAGATTGATGGTCGGTTTCCTGCCCGGGGATACGACCATCGTTTGCTATTGGAGAGATTTGATTTTCAATCGCTGGAGATGCGTAGGCATTTTTCCTCTCAGTGTTTTATATTTGGTCTGATTAATGGTCTTATAGACTGTTCGCAATTGTTGGAGATGTTGCGGTTTAATATTCCGCAGTTCAATTCGAGAAGTGCCTATCTCTTCAGAGTACCTCCGGTGCACGCAAATTATGAAACACGAGCTCCCATCTTCAAAGCATGTAATTTCTGTAATACTTATTCTATCTATGAATCCCAACAGATTTAAGCGTGATTTGAGGAATGTTCTGAGGGAAATGATTCAATAGATTCCATGTACTTGCTCAGTGAAATATATCCATACGATCCTATATGTTTGTATTGTATTTTTGCTACTGTCACCTTCAGTTTATTACTTTTGTAAATTTATTATTATTATTTGTATTTACTATATAATGTTATATTCATAGCAGTTTGTCTTGTAATTGGGTTGTCACCTGTTAGACAATAAAGAGTTATTATTATTATTAATAACTATTGGAAAAAGTTGTTATTGTCAAAAAAGAATTAAGATTGTCAGATTTTTGATTAGTTTTCAATTTCTATATTATATTGGTCAGTTAAAATCGTTTCAGTTTTGTATTTAGTTTGTTATTTTTCTTTATTAATAAATCGCGTTTATTTCAATTTTCGTGGTTTATTATGAATATCGTTGTAGTGAGTTAAACGGGTAGTTTAATTCACAAATTACAACAGCAACTTTAAAGGCAAATTTTGGCAAAGACTTCTTGAAACTTTATAATGATATTGTCAATAAAATAACAACTAGCTACGCGACAACTTGTGTTTATGTTTCACTTGTATTTAGTTTAAAAACATATTAGATACTGTCATTTTGTAATATAAATTTTACGGTTATACAAATAGTTGTTATAAACGTAAAATTATCTAGTATTTATCTTAATTTTTACTTATTACTCACCTAACAGGATCTTTGGGGAAGCGAAAAAAATGTTTAGAGCAAGTGTACCGCTTATTGGGACAACATTTTGCAACACACACATGTCCTCCGTGATTATTCATTGTATGAATCCCAAGACACGTTAATAAAAATAAAATCCTTTTAATTCTCACGAACACTATACCAAAAACACAAAACACAGATTTAGATTTAAACACAATATTTATTTATCTCGTACACGCCGACAATGAACTATATATTGAACACAGTAGTGAACTGTATCTATCTACGTCAATGCGATTATTTTGACGTTGTAACCCATAATGGCGGCATGCGCGACGATATGCGCAGGACGGCTTGCAAACGTGAAATGGTGAAAGACAGAATACTGTATTATTTATTATACTGTGCTTTCACTTCATAATAATAATTAATATTGAATTTAAAATATTAGTACAGTAACTTGGGTATAAGAAGAGGTCAATCCAGGAAACAAATATAGAACTTTTTTTCTCATTTTTTGGTATGCTGAATTCGAATTTTGACTTTGCCACCTCGAAAAAAAAATGTAAGAGACCTAATTTGTAGAGAATTTATTGTTCTTTATTTTTGTATTTCATATATATTATTCTAGAAAATTTTGTTTTTGCTTTTAATAGCTGGATGGATTTATTTTAAATATTTCGGGATAATGAAATATGTTTAAGGGTTACACAATGTATTGAATCACATTTATTAATTGATCTTCATGTGTTTTGAAATAATTTTTTCTTTCTTTCTTTCTCAAAATGATAGAATGATTGATAAACAAGTACAAAATAGCAGCGTAATTTCTTCTTCATTTAATTTAATGTGTTTGTTTTTTATTTTCATCTGATTAAATGGCGTAGTCAATTGTGCGTTTTGCTGTCAATCAATATGGTTTTGTATAGATTTCTTGTATTGGAATAGATAAATAACTTGCTGGTTATCATCGGTATGGCCAAGAAGCCCTGCCATATATCGAGTGCTAGATATTTCAGTACAGTCCAAATATCTCTATTATATCATTCATAATCGCCCAACAACGTACTGAAATATTTAAAGTTTGTTTATCTGGTTGAAAGTAACTTGTCATTATGTTTTAACCGCTATATTATTTTTCAACATATAAATAAGCATACCTGTCGTTGTACTTGTTGGTCCAAATAAAGGTTTATTTGCATTATTAGCAAATAAATTTGTTGACTGTGTGGATGATGGAGTGTTAAACGCGAATCCAGAACTTGACGCAGCTCCAAAGGCTGGTGCTGCCTGCGCAGGCTTATTGAACAAACTGCTTCCAGTAACCTAACAAAAATGTTATTAGTAAGTACCTTAGTATCCATTCAACACTTTATACGATGGATACCGGTAATGCATTTCAGAGAAGTTGTCAGTCATGTAGAAAATGCTGATATATTTACAAGTTTTGAAAGGAATACTTTTCCTTACGTGAGTGTGCAGTGGACAGTTACGCATAGCGCGGTTTCGTTCAGTAGACAAGCAAGAAAGTAAAAAATCTAGCCAGAAACTAACGGGTTTTAGTGCAAATCTAAATTTGCAATTGAAAAAACATAATCATGTCATCAATTGATTCATAGTTAAACGGAAGAAGTTAGATGATGGATAAAAACTCTAACAGTTGCAACGAGTGCGTTTAACTTTAACTTATACTATAGAATCTGAATGATTGCGAGACTGTTGGCTTGCCCTGTATTCATCAATATTCAGAGTTCTACGGGCTACATTAAAGAAATAATATTGAGGATTAAAAAGAAAAAGGTAAAAAAAAGTACATTCAATAAGATAAGGGGAATTATTTGAAAATGTACTAAAAGTACACATTTTAATTCATTTCGGGAATAAAGAACTTTCTTAAGAATAAAGTTATAATATATACGAGTATGTCTGATTTGATAATAGTGGGATAATTATTGATATTAATAATAAAGTAATTTTACTCTTGCCATACTTATGCCAAACGGACATTGTCACGGTTGTATGGGTAAGATTTCTCATCAAATAAGAATTTCTGATTGTTATTAAGGATAGCTAGTAAACTGATTTTAATTAATTGTAGCAAGAAGTTATTTTATATATATATGTATGTATTATGCAATACCACATACCACAAGTAACCCAGGATGTTAATAAGACAAATGGATATACAATGTATTGCGTAGATGTTTATGTAAAATAAAATGTGGAAGAATGTTTGTTAAAAATTGGTGAGTCCGTTCCACTTAAGTTGTGTAACATGAACTTTGTGTTTTTTTGTTAAGACTTAGTCAATTGCGTGGTTTCGTTTAAATAAGTATAGAG
The DNA here is from genome assembly GCA_911728435.2 of Apoderus coryli. Classification (NCBI taxonomy): domain Eukaryota; kingdom Metazoa; phylum Arthropoda; class Insecta; order Coleoptera; family Attelabidae; genus Apoderus; species Apoderus coryli. Next base: position 28,583,336 of record OU452198.1, on the reverse strand, counting down.
TTTATGGTTGTTATTTATTGTGTCATAGTTATATATATATATTTACATGTTTAAGTTAATATCCCTGGCCCGGGTCTTTGATTGCATATTAGATATTATAAAATTTGTAATTTCTTTCGTTGAATAATATTAATAATAAAGTTAAGATTTATAATATTGCGAGTTTTACCCAGAACCGTTACAATTTGGCACCCAACGTAAATTAACCCATATTTTTTTCTCTTTTCGATATTTATTTTTTTTTATGTCCAATAATTTGCTATATGTATTGGTTTTTTTTTTGCTATGTCCGATACGAGAATTAAAATAAAATAAAAAAAAAGAAACAAAATATTTATTATCGATAATTTTCTATATTCTATCTATATTTTCTAAAAATTTAACATAGATATTTAAAATACCTGCACATATTTGCTAGTTAATTTAATTGCAAATTTTGATAACGTTAGTAGGTACCTATACAATAATCTCAATTAATTTCAGAATTATTTAATGAATTAAAAGGAAGAATTTATAATGTAAATTTGGTTTTGGTGTTTTCAATTATTGATGTTGATGTATACAGTGGTCGAGGGGAATTTTTCGCAATCATTTGGGTCATAAGTTATTGATTACTTTTGCTCATTTATTTTATATTAATTTTTTTTTTTGGAAAACAATACACATACACACAGTAAAATATCCTGCGAAGTTGCTATTCTTATTTTTTTTCCCCTAGTTTAAATAAGCGAACTGTTCTGAGTTTGTTTTGGTCACGCGAATCTGATTTGCTATTTCGAGCCGGGATTTAGATCATTCTCAGTCTTTAGAATTATTTTCCTTGTGAATTAGTTTGCAAATTTTACGCAAGACTTACGGGAATAAATACAAATGGCCTGTGGTGGAGGAGATTTGAATGATTTGAAGGATATTTCAAGAAACATTACTGAACGACAAAAGGACAAACGACATGCGGAAGTTGATAGGTTTAGGGTCTCTCTGATACCAGAAATGAGGGGATTTGATAAAGAAAAAAAAGATTTAACTACGGAGCAGCTGGAAAAATTCCGTCAACACTTAAACAAAGACAGTTCAAGAGCACTATTCCCACCTTTACAAAAAACACCTGAAAATATATCAGTCGATAATCAAGATTATAGTGATGAGGAATTGGCTACGGTCATCAAAGGACAGAGTCGGTCGGCAAGCAAAATCGGTGAAGGTGTCAAAAAGAAGACAGGCACCCGAAATTTAACGAAAAATATTTTGGGATCGAACGTAGACTGTTTTGATAGTAGGATGAAAGGAGCATGTCCTGATCAAACAGAAAGAGTATTTTGTAGATTTCCCATTGACAGTAGGACTCTGCCTACATTTAACGGAACTAGCAACATGAGTCCTAGAGAATTTATAAATCGTTTGGAATCATGGTTTGAAGAGCAAGAATTACGCACCACTGAGTGCTTGAATTGGGCTCGAAAGAGTTTAAAGGGTGCTGCTAGGCTGTGGGAAGAAGTTTTTTGTGCGGATTGTAGAGATTATTATGATTTTAAAACAAAATTTTTAAATCGTTTTTGGAGCAGGGAGAAGCAACAAGAGGCACTATATCAGATTTATAGAGGTCAATACAGAACAGGCGATAATTCTGACATGTCAACATATTTTTTGAAAATGCTCAAAAAGATTAGGGACATAGAAATGCTGACAATAGAAGAAGGTGTTGGTATAATTATTAGTCATTTCCCTATACATATATCTAGGATTTTAACCACGGTGTTCCCAAAGACTCCCGAAAATGTTTACGAAATACTGGAGAAGCTGGACCAACTGGAGCTGAATAATAGCAGGCGAGAGTATCCGTACTACAGAAATCGTACCAGCTATCAGGGCGTGAACCAATATAATGTATTTCCTGGGCGTAATGATGGACAGAAAAATTCGGCATCTCGAAGTGGTCACGATGGAGTTTCAAGGTATCAACAAAATCAGACGGATACACGTTTTCAGCGAACTCGAGATCAGGACAGCTCTGAGCAAACTCGTTCAAGAGCAGCTCAATATAATCAAAGACAGCAAAGCAGTATATTCCAACGGAGAGATACAACTAATGGCAGACAGTCAAATGGTGGTAATAACGGAAGATATACGGAAAGAAATAAATACAGTCTAAACCCGAAGTGCGATGTTAATGCAATTAATTTTGAGCGGGAGGAATCACATAATGGTTCGCAGTCAAATGATATTTGCGAGTTAGCAGAAATCCATCAGGAAAACTAAAGGAGGTGTACTTGTCAAGCTCCAAAAGTGCACCTGGACAAAAGTATGGGGCTGTAATTAACAAAGATGAAAGAACACTCACACGGTATGTTGCGAACAATGGTGTGGTGCTTAAAAATAATGAAAAACAAGCGTCATTTCCCGCTGGTCCTAGTAACATCTTATGTTCCACGATATTTGCAGACTCAGATGAAGAAGTGGAAGTTAAAAAGAAAGCAACACCTTTAATATCGGGGACAATAGGAACAATAACATGTTCACTTTTAATAGATACTGGATGCCAACTTTCGTGTATGTCGAGAAGTTTTTTCAATAAAGTAACTGAACAAGATTCAACTTTAATGCGATTGCCGATAACAGGCTTAAAAGTTGTGGCAGCTTTCGGCAATAAAAGCAGACCGGTCACTATACAAACTTACTTAAAAATATTATTAAACAATAAAGAGTATGATTTGGCCTGCATAGTGATTGACGGTCTAATTCATGATTTAATTTTGGGAGTTGATTTTCTGGATAAAGTCGATGCCAAGATAGATTTTGCACAGAACTTCATATGTATACAGAATAATAAAGTTTTTTTTAAAAACTATGTTATGGATGATTTCTCAAATAAAGATATCCTTATCATGGAGGATGAGATCGACAAAGAAGACATAGATACGAATGAATCTATTCCAGATAGAGGCATGATACCAGATGAAATTGCTGTTATAATAAGCAAATATAATATATTTTCAGACAAGCCAGGTCTTACCAACGTCTATACGCATAAAATAAGACTAATTAATGAAGAACCATTTCGAGCTAGATCATACCCTATACCCAGGTGTCACTTAGAACTAGTAAATAAAAAAATTGAAGAAATGCTTGAAAATAAAATCATCAGAAAATCAGAAACGTCATACATCTCACCATTAGTTGTCATTAGTAAAAAGGACAAAACAGTACGTGTTTGTTTAGATGCCCAAGCGCTTAATAAGAAAATAGCCATGGATTATGAGTGTCCTAAGCCTGCGGAACATTTACTGCATATGCATAATAAATGTTTAGTTTTTTCTACACTGGATTTGACCAGCGGATTTTGGCAAATCAAATTGTCTGATGATTCTACACAGTACTGTGGATTTAAATTTGAGAATCGTGTTTATGAATTTTTAGTTATGCCATTTGGGCTTAAAACCGCTGTAGCGGGAATGAGCCGATGTATTAACACATTGTTTGCAGATTGCAGTCACTTTGTGTCATGCTATGTTGATGATATACTTATATATTCTAAATCCAAAGAAGAACATTGTGAACATTTACACATAGTATTTGGCAAATTGCGGGATGCTAATATGACTGTGAATTTGAAGAAGTGCAAATTTTTTCGGGATGAATTACCATTCCTTGGTCACATTTTAACAACAAAAGGTGTTAGGATTGATCCTGAAAAGCTAAACGCGTTGAGGCAGTTTCCAAGACCTCAAAATGTCAGAGAATTACGAGCTTTTTTAGGGGTATGCAATTTTCACCGCAGATTTTGCAAGAAATATTCACAAATTTTGCATCCATTATACGCACTATTAAAAAAGAATGGAAAATTTATTTGGACAGATATCCATGAAGAAGCTTTTAACACCGCAAAAGAAAATATTATTAGATCAGGTTTACTGTATCATCCAAATTATGACATGGAGTTTTACATAGAAAGTGATGCAAGCGCGGTTGCTATTGGTGGACGGTTATTTCAGAAAAATATTGAAGAACAAACAATAGCTTTTACTAGCAGAAAACTGTCAATTGCCGAAATGAACTATACTACGACTGAGAGAGAGTTACTAAGCATTGTAAATTGCTTGGAAAAATGGAAAACTATTATCTTTGGAGCAAGAGTAATAATACTGTCTGATCATAAAAGCTTGTCATTTTTGTTAAATTGTCAGCTTCTGAACCCGAGATTAACCCGGTGGTATTTAAAAATTCAAAATTTTAATATAGCAATTAAATATATAGAAGGTAAAAATAATTTTATTGCTGACGGTTTGTCAAGATTAGGATGCGATTATGGTGCATCTCAAAAGAATGTTACAATCGCCAATATTAATATAGTATTAGACAACAATGTCAGAAATATGATTAAAAACATGAGACAATATCAGTTACAGGACAATGATCTACGGAGGAAGATATAATCTTTGGAAGACAACGTTGAGCATAGTGATCGTTGTGGGATGTTTAATGGAATTCTTTGTTGCAGAGACAAAATATCTTGTACATGGAGAGTGTGTGTGCCGAAACAATTAGAAATGGATTTTGTAAGTGCATATCATACTGGATATGGCCATTTCGGTGTTTGGAAAACTTATAAGGTACTGTCGGTCAATTTTATATGGAAAAATATGAAACAATCGATTAAAAGATTCGTGGCAAGGTGTGTTTTGTGCCAAAAATCAAAAATATCGAACCAAATTATCGCAGGCAAGATGGCTTCGGTAATCCCTAATGATGAAAATGACATAATAGCTGTAGACCTTTTTGGACCGTTACCCGCATCATCCAGAGGAGTAAAATATATATTCGTAGTACTTAATGTATTTACTAAATATATTAGATTATATACACTCAAGAAACCATCAGCAAGAAACATTATTAATAAACTGGAAAAAGACTATTTTGTAAATGTCAGAAAGCCTAAAAGTGTTTTATCGGACAATGGATCGCAATTTACATGCCATCTATGGGATAAATTTTTGAAAGACAACAGTATTAGAAACCTCCATTGCAGTATACGACATCCACAAAGTAACCCAAGCGAAAGATCGATGCGTGAGATAGCAAGACTGTTAAGAATATATTGTTTCCACAAGCACACGTCCTGGGCTAATCATGTTAAAAAGATTGAAACGTTAATCAATTGTGCGACTCACGAAACCATTGACATCGCACCAATTATGTTGGAAAAGGGTTTGCATCCTGAAGATGAAATACGAAAACTGCTGAACATGCCGGAGAGGGATAGAAATTTTAACATGGAAATCATAAGGACGAGATTAAGGAAAAGGGCACGTGTACGACAAGAAAAACACGATAAAAACAAAAAGATCACCGAGTTCACTGTAGGACAGATGGTATGGTTGAAGAGTAACAATATTTCGTCAGCAGAGAACCATGAACTTAAGAAATTATTTCTGTTATTTGAGGGTCCTTATAGGATAAAGAAAATTGTAGGAGCAAATGCGTTTTTACTGGAAAATCCTGACGATGGCACAGTCCGGGGTACATTCAATATTGTAAACATTAAACCTTGTGTAACAGAGTTTTTTTTTCTATCTCTTTCTGTGGTTTGTGGTTTTAGTGGGGCTATGAGGGTCCGGGTTTCGATATTCGATAATTGATTTGTTCACAAGGAACTGACTTGTGTGCAAATCAATTAGTGGGGCTATGCAACGAGTGCGTTTAACTTTAACTTATACTATAGAATCTGAATGATTGCGAGACTGTTGGCTTGCCCTGTATTCATCAATATTCAGAGTTCTACGGGCTACATTAAAGAAATAATATTGAGGATTAAAAAGAAAAAGGTAAAAAAAAGTACATTCAATAAGATAAGGGGAATTATTTGAAAATGTACTAAAAGTACACATTTTAATTCATTTCGGGAATAAAGAACTTTCTTAAGAATAAAGTTATAATATATACGAGTATGTCTGATTTGATAATAGTGGGATAATTATTGATATTAATAATAAAGTAATTTTACTCTTGCCATACTTATGCCAAACGGACATTGTCACGGTTGTATGGGTAAGATTTCTCATCAAATAAGAATTTCTGATTGTTATTAAGGATAGCTAGTAAACTGATTTTAATTAATTGTAGCAAGAAGTTATTTTATATATATATATGTATGTATTATGCAATACCACATACCACAAGTAACCCAGGATGTTAATAAGACAAATGGATATACAATGTATTGCGTAGATGTTTATGTAAAATAAAATGTGGAAGAATGTTTGTTAAAAATTGGTGAGTCCGTTCCACTTAAGTTGTGTAACATGAACTTTGTGTTTTTTTGTTAAGACTTAGTCAATTGCGTGGTTTCGTTTAAATAAGTATAGAGTTTATGGTTGTTATTTATTGTGTCATAGTTATATATATATATATTTACATGTTTAAGTTAATATCCCTGGCCCGGGTCTTTGATTGCATATTAGATATTATAAAATTTGTAATTTCGTTCGTTGAATAATATTAATAATAAAGTTAAGATTTATAATATTGCGAGTTTTACCCAGAACCGTTACACAGTATTAGTTAGGGGTTAGCGGCATTTTCTGGGTTACTAGAGAAAAAAATTAGAGGATAGTTTTGCTGGAATTAAATTATTTATTTATTCACGAATAAAGTCCATTATTACAATACGAAAATAAAAAATAGGCATGACCATCACTTAGGTGCGCCAGGAACTCATTAGTCGGGGAGAAAGTCTAATTCAAGGATTGAACATTGATTAGCCAAACGATATGCCCTAGGAATAAAACTACCTCTGGCATAATTTGTCACCCCAACAGCTGGGAGGAACATGGAGCCCAATCTGAGAGAGCCAGGCAGATGAACGAATGATGTTATTAATAATTTTGTAGAAAATGGTAAGATCTCTCACGTTCCTACGGGCTCCCAACGTCGTCAATCCCATCTCGTCCATCAGTGCATCATAACTGTAGACATGGTCAACAGGTGGTGGGCGACGGAGCTGAAAATGTACAACTCTCAGAAACGGTGCTGAATCCTCTCTATATGAGCCACATCACAGGCATAGAGGGGATTCCAAACCGTAGATGGGTACTCGAGATGAGGTCTGACAAGCAATGTCTATAAAAATTTAAATGTGTTCACAATGCTAATGACTGCCGAGCAACGCCTGACGAAGCCCAACATTAGCAAGGAACGCGATGCATAATGCTCAATGTGATGAGGGAAGCTCAAGTTGGTCTCCAAATAAACTAAAAGGTCCCTAACCATGGTCCTGAACTGCAGAGCCAATTGACCCATGAAGTAATCATGAAAAAGGAATTCTAGAACGATTAGAAATGACACAAATACACTTCGAGACGTTTAAATCCATGCTGTTAATCTCGCATTAATGAACCAACCAAGTGACATCCTCCTGCAAAAAATAGCAGTCGGTGACTCCTCGTATCGTCCTATAACACTTGAGATCATCAGCAAACAGCTTGAATTCACTATGTAGAAAGCATTGGTCTATGTCGTTAATAAATAAGTTGAACAATACTGCGCCCAAGTAGGATCCTTGGGGAACACCGGAAGTTACCTTCACCGACCTAGAATCAAACTCATTAAGTCGAACAACCTGAGTCCTAGCAGGACTAGGAAAGCAAGGAATTTGCCACCCCGGCACCCTCCAGCTTATAAACGAGAATCCCGTGGTTGACCCGAGCAAAACCCCTGGAGAAGTCGGTATATAATGTATGAACTTGATAAATATTCTGCAAGAGCCCGGCAACAGAAAAACAGCCCGCTCTCAGAAAACAACGGGGGAATACCGTCTGGACCCTTCTCATTTGTAAGGAAGCTCACCACACACAGCGTAGCGAGACACGGGACAAGGGGTTTAGATACCAAATCCAACAGCAGGCCATGGTCGCTGTTGATTGAATCAATCTGCACTCCCCTTAAATTACTGGAACTACACGAACAACTTTTTGATGATATATGGCTACTATTATTGGCGGAGCTGTTAATTGGATTCGATGATTTATTAAGACAAGACTTAACATTGAGAAACACTTGCATGTAATGGAAAAATGTCAGAAGAAATGTCATCAACAACCACCTGAATAAAATGCAAAAAAATAAGAATAAAATTGAAAATTGTAAAGGTCATTTTGCTATAAAACTTAAATACGTAAAAAATGCTTACGCTTAAATATAAAACATGTTACACGAAATATGTCCAGAGACTTCGTAGACTCAAAAAATGCAATAATGCATTTAAAATCCGCGAAGTATTGGAAAAAACTCCAACTCCAAAAACTAAAGTATTTTATTTTACACTAGCCATATGTTGCAGTTGCTTCATGTCCTTCTTCAGTGGTTTGCATTAGTTATTTCTCGAATCTCAGGCTGTTTTCGTCTACCATCATGGATTATTTTTTAAAATATAACAAAAGATTTACACCAACTTCTGGTATAACCGAAGTGACAACTTCTTACAGTATCTACCGGTAATTTTATTTAATCATCGGTAAACATTTTAATGGACGTTTTTAGTAGAACTACTTTCCTTCATTTATTGTCAAACATAACCATATAACTTAAGTGAAATTCCCTAATATTACCTGTGTGTTACTTCCAAATAAACTGCTCCCAAAGCCCGACGTTTGTGGTGTGGAATTTGTGCTGAAAATTGGTTGTGCAGGTGCTCCAAAGGGTTTAGCTGCACTAGTTGCTCCAAACGGATTTACATTTTGTTGAGGCCCACCGAAAGCAAATGTGCTAGTACTTGGTGCTCCAAAAGCGGTCGGTTTTGCACCGAATGGACTCGCTGTATTTTGTGGTTGAGGACCCATGCCAAAACCTAAAACTCACAGGACGTTAACTTCAAATAGCTCCAGTGAGGTATATCACAAAAAAAAAATCACTCTCAGTAAGTATAATAATAATAATTTTCATAAACTCACCTTTTCTACCTGCCTCGTAATCTTCCAAGCGTAACTCCTCGAATGATTTCTTTTCATAATCCTTCATGCATGTGATACTATGGTGTTTCGTATTTATACTTTGCGATACTCCGTTTTTCATCATGGTATCAGTGCCAGTGATTGGTGTGAATTTGACAACGGTGCCTGTTTGTTGCTGCGCACCAAATGCTGTGCCCGCACTAAACAGTCCTCCAGTGGATGGTTGAAAGACATTTGAAGCCTGGGGCTGAATTATATCAATTAATTTAGGTGTTCGTTAATACCATCACAGCCTGGTTGCTGGATATAAATAACGCATGTAATAGCTTGGATTTTCTGAAAGTTCTTTCTGAAACTTATTTATATTTCAAAGCCACACAAAACCTCCGTAAGTGTTAAACAATTAAATGCTTGGAATTTTTCGTTTTACTTATTACTCGTGTCTTTCAGGGCTTTTAAGTTCCTCAGGAACTAATGGCTTAATTTTAATAGCCATCTTCATGGCCTAGGGCGGAATGATTATCCATTGAAACCCTTTGGCTTAGTGTCAGTTGAATGTGGGTATCTGTGGTGTTGGGTGGAATAATTGTTCTATAACGATAACGTTCATTCCGCAGGGAAGTAACTTAAAAATTTTACATTTTATACCCCTTAAAGTTAATAAATAGTATTTATTGTTACGAATCGTCGTAAGAGTTCTCGTGCCTCAATAATTGAATGGGAATTTGTATTATATATTAGGGGTAATCAAAACCATTACTGTTGGAAATTTAATAACCATATTTGTAAAATTAGATAAATTTATACCTATATTCTTCTTAAACTTAAAAATTCTTAACTTACTGATAAAACTTACATAAAATAATTCTTAATAATTAACATTCAAGTTCCATATAATGTCATAGGTAATCATTATCAATGTTGTAGCCGCTATATTAATTATTTAATTGAATATTGTAAATATTGCCTTACGCCAGTCGTGATCACGAGGGTTTCGGGTACTTACGTAAAGTTAGTAATCATATATTTATTTTTAAATAGGGTACTCTTGAATTTTTTCATAGATAGATTCAATAATTGTGGTTGTGTGTGCAAAATCAATTTCGTCAACTGAGGATTAAGTTTATTAATAAATATGTCTTTGTGAATTAATTTGAACATTTACGCGTTTTTGTTATCTTCGAAAAAGAGAAAAACGAAGAATAGGACAGTTACTCCTGATTTTCTATTTAATAAAAAAAGAAATCTGATTCCTTTTCATTACTTGCTCGGGTTTACGATATTTTTAACAGTAATATTTGGTACTTTTTCAAAGTTTAGTAACCGAATTTTGTAGGGTCCACAGTTTCACAGTCCTGCTACCGCACGACCACTCACCGCTGTAGCTACCGTGGTAATTCCCCTTGAACATCTTACTAAGAACCAAATCAACATCCTGAAGGTACGGTTATACACTCAACTATCGTGGAGTGCCGAAAACTACTAATTTCCGCACTTGTTAGATAAATAACTATTTTGTTTATAAAAGAATTGCTTGTTACATAAAGCAACAAGACTTTAAGTTATGTTGGAAATTTGTTTCACACTACCATGCTTTCACCAGACGGCCGTTTCGTCGATCCACGACTCATCAGTGGTGATCGGCATGCAGTGTGACCCAAATTTCCAACATTTACGAAGAGCTTATACTAGCACGAGAAATGATTGAGAGAGATGGTTTTGGCGACATCTAGCGTGAACATGCAATAGGCCGGGTGAAACACAGTTCACAAACGATGGCCGGACAAGAAGCAGTTTATTTTTGTTAATAATGACCAGACATGCGATTCAGGGACGTAAGAGAAGTACTGTTTCTCCTTAAATAAAATACCGTGAGTGATTAACTGTTATAGTATAGTGAGTGCTTCCTTTACATATAGATTGAAAAATTGAATTAATAAGAGTGCACATGTTGTATGGTTGCTCCTGGTAATTTTAAGTGTTGTAGTGGTTGGTTTTTCGCGTTTTTTGTACCAAAGTGTGGCTAATGAGCGGATTATTATAGTGATAACAAAAATATTCACATCACATATAATTGAATAAATGTACTAATAACATCAAAAAACGTACTAATAACATCAAGAAACAAATCTGGAAGTATAAAAAAAAATATACTAATATATCTATCCTATCTTATCAAGATAGATAACGCGGTATTTTGAATATATAGTTCGTTCGCTTTGATTTTGTGAGTGTGTCGGGACTGATTACTTTTGTTTTGTGTCGTTTTTGAACATTTATGCTTTTCTGAAAATAATCGTATACTCGTGTCACTACTGGTTGCGTTGGTTAAATTGGTAACTTATCGGCACCAGCGAGACATGTCGTCGACACACAGGGATACTTGTGGTGCTTGTAATCAACAATTCACTAAAAAACAGTACTCGATCCTCTGTTACGAATGCGAAAGCTGGTACCATATCAAGTGTGTTGACCTAACGATGACGCAGGTGAAATATTTTGATAAAAAACTAAAAAAGGAAAGTGGTGATCATTGGAAGTGCCCATCATGTCTGCGGGAAGCTGTGAGGCGCTCGCAAGTATCTCGAAAATCCATAAGTGGCATATCAAGCAGGGGTAACTCACCTGTAGTAAATAAATCGCCATTATCGGCAGGAAATCCGGAATCAGTAACTCTTAACGACATAATGCTCAAATTAAATCACATAGAACAATTGTACGGGTTATTAATTGAAAAATATATTCATCAAAATTCGGTTAATGATAATATTCTATCTGAGTTGACTTCTCTGAAGGTCCGTATATCCAACTGTGAGGAAGCACAAGCGGCTGCCCGCTCTTCATCTTCAGATAACGAAGATACTGTGAACGTCTACGCGGAGTTTCGCGATCGTGAGGTTCGAAGTCGAAACGTGATAATATTCGGCCAGCCGGAAGGATCTGTCGAAGAAGACCTTAACACTGCAATGGATGCTTTTCGGGCAATTGTTCCTGATTTTGATGCCTCGAGTGTCAATAGAGTTGGAAGATTGGGCCGACAAAACCAGTCTCGCGAGGGACAATCCAGGCCTCGACCATTGCGGGTTATATTTAGGGATAGGAGTGCAGCTTTAAGTGTTCTTAAACAAACTGCAAGAATCAAGGGACATCAACGACTGCGCCATCTCAGCATAACCTCGGATAAGACTCCTACACAGCTACAGGAGTATAGAAGGGCTAAGCACACATTAAACGAACGTCTGAGAAATGGTGAGAGTGATATACGCATAAAGTATGTTAGAGGAATCCCAACAATTGTTAAAATGGATAACGGTGCCAACCCAAAAAACTAATTGCTATCAAAATGTTAGGCGACTCAATACTAAAGTTAGAGATTTTTATACATATGTAGCAGAAAGCGATCATCACATTGTCGCCATTACAGAAACTTGGTTACAGTCAAATGTAAATAATGCTGAACTTTTTGAAAATTCTTATAATGTGTATCGCAGGGATCGGGATTTGGGGGCCCTTGACGTTACTAGGGGCGGGGGAGTGCTCTTGGCGGTCAGGACAGATCTACTGTCTCAACCTGTTAATGTGAGAGTCGATCAGCGGCTTTCCCCTTCTATTGACGTCATCGGCTGCCGAATCAAGTTAAATAATGCCTCTTTGTATATTTTTTGTGTTTATGTGCAACCTGGCGTCAGTTTGGATAATTATGCAGAGCTCTGTGAACTTTTTGAATCCCTTATTTATTTGTATGGGTCACAATTATTAATTTTAGGCGACTTCAACATACATTACACCGAGGAGTCTATTGCCAACCCGAGACTGCAGGCATTGTTGGATATGATGGCTATTTTTGATTTGAATCAATATAATAAGATTGTTAATACCCATAATAATATTTTGGATTTGGTACTTGCTACCTTTGACTGTCATGTTATACGCTGTGTACCGCCTGCAGTGGCTGAAGACAGTCATCATCCTGCCCTAAATGTTCTGTTTCAATTAAGGCTTAACTCAAGTCACAAAGATTTTTCTATTAATGCACTTGCAAAACGATACAATTTTCGCAGGGCTAACTTTCCTCTAATGTATAATGAAATTGCCTCCATAGACTGGACATTCTTACATGCTTATGAGGATATTAATGAGGCTACTGAATTATTTTACGAAAGGTTGACTATTGTTTTTGACATGTGTGTACCTGTTTTTAAAGTGCGTACGGGACGGTTCTCATATCCGGCATGGTTTTCGCGGGACATCATGCAGTCAATCAAGGCTAAGCATAGAGTGTTACAAAAATGGAGGGCTACTGGTTCGGTTCTCTATTTAAATGAATTTAGGGTTTTGAGGTGTAGGATTAAGCGGGCAATTGAAACGTCATATAGCAATTATCTGCTTGAAATCCAGGATTGTGTTAAATCGGACCCTAAACAATTGTGGAGGTTCGTGCGAAGCAAATCTAGAAGAACGCGCATTCCCGGTAGTATGATTAGTGACAGCGAGGTCCTGCTGGAGAAGCCTGAGAATATAGTGACCGCTTTTGCCGATTTTTTTCAAAGTGCTTTTCTGCCATCGCAACAGGTGGACTATTATACTCCAGATGGAAATGCCGATATTCCGGTTAGTATTGGGGAGTTAAATGTGACAGACATTCTCGATTCATTGAAAAAGTTAAAACCCAAGATGACGGCAGGACCAGATAATATTCCCGCATTCGTTGTGAGGGATTGTGCCTATGCTCTGGCGGAGCCTTTGTGTATATTGTTCAATAAATCAATCTCATCACATGTATTTCCTGACGCCTGGAAAATAGCGCGAATATGCCCTGTACATAAAGTCGGCGATAACGATAGAATAACAAACTATCGCCCAATTTCAATAATATCGAATTTTTCAAAGATTTTCGAAACGGTATTGCAGAACAAATTATTTAATCAAGTTAAAAACCTCATATTGTGGGAACAACACGGGTTTTTTCAAAAGAGATCGACGGTATCTAACATCGCAGAATTTCTGCAGGCTACCTATCCCGCCCTTGGAAAAGGGCTACAGATTGACGCCATATATACTGACTTTTCAAAAGCATTTGATAGGATGGATCATACAATAATGCAACTTAAAATGAAAAATGTCGGCTTCACCCATAATCTAATAAAGTTTTTCCAATCATATTTATGTTCACGCAGGCTGTATGTCGAATATAACGGGTTCAGATCACATGATTTCACTGCGACCAGCGGAGCGCCCCAGGGAAGTAATCTCGCGCCCTTATTGTTCGCCATATACATAAATGACATTACACAAAATATTGGGAGTGAATGTCTGTTGTTTGCCGATGACTTGAAGTTGTTTCGTGTTATTGAAAACTTGCAGGACTGTCAGGATCTACAGACCGATTTGAACCGCCTCGTAATATGGTGTACAGAAAATAGAATTCCACTAAACATAGACAAATGTAAGTATGTGAGCTTTTGCAAGGGGAAGAATATTCTTGAGATGAATTATAGTGTGGATGGGGAGGCCTTGGAGAGATGCGAGGTTGTCAGAGATCTTGGAGTTTGGGTTGATAGTGATTTGTCCTTTAACCATCATGTGGAGCGAATTGTGAATGATGCTATTCGAATTTTGGGTTTTATTGTTCGCTCTACTGTGGGTTTCCAAAGCGTGCCTTGTCTTGTGTCACTATACAACTCACTAATTAGACCTAAATTGGAATATGCGTCGGTTGTTTGGTCCCCTATATATCAGGTACATATAAATAAAATAGAAGCTGTCCTTTTAAAACATATTTATTTTAAAGTTAATGGCCACTTTCCCTACAGAGGATATAGTCATGAAACGTTGCTAAAAACATTCGGATTTCAATCTCTAAACTATCGCAGAATTTATTCGTATCAGGTCTTCTTATTTAAGATTATTCATGCCATGATTGACTGTCCTCGTCTTTTGCAACATATCAATATAAATGCTCCCCAACATAATGCAAGAAATAGCAACATATTTCGAGTACCTCAAGCACACACTAACTATGAGGGTAGAGCGCCGGTTTACAGAGCTTGCAGTTTGTCCAATTACCATAAAATACACAGATTTGTGGACTTTTTCAATGAAAATTTTAACACTTTCAAGCGTCAGTTGCACGAATATCTAACTAGTTTAAACTTATAATTCTTATATTTTTTAGATTCATGTTGAGAAGGGAATGATTTTTTTTTTACTCAAGATATGGGGTGGCGTGGCTTGTCAGCTTAGCGTACTCTTGGTTTTGTATTAATAATAATTAGTGTATTTGGTGTTATATTTAAGTCTATAAATTGCATAGAATTATTATTTTTAAGTTGATACATTGTAATTGTCTTGTAATTGGGTGTAAACCTGTTAGACATTAAAGATTTATTTAATTATTTATTAAGTCTGTTGTTTTGTATTATGTACTGTAAAATTCCATATTGCGTAGAATAAATAAATAATCGAAGAGTAGAACCTAGGCGTAGAGTAATATTGTAAGACATGTTTTACCATTTCACCAAAATAGTTATATCACGACGCGCATTTCACAAACACACACGTCGAGATATAAAAGAACTGTTTTGGTAAAACGTATGTATTGAAAGAACATAACAGAGTAAATAAAATTTGCATACCTGCTGTGCTCCAAATAAACTCTGTTGCGGTTGAGTAGTGCCAAACCCGAAAGTTGGTTTAGGTTGTTGACCAAATGCTGCAGTATTACCAGTACTGAATAAACCACCAGCAGCGGCTTGTTGCTGACCAAATAAATTAGGACCTACAAAATAAACACATTACATAATAATACATACAAATAAAACAAACGTGTTTTGGTTTAACAAAATTGATCGCGAAGATGTAACTTCAATTGCGATATGTGCTAAAGTAACTTTCAACTAGCAATTCAAAAAGAAAACTAACCCAGAAAAATCAATTTTGTCAACTGATGTCGTTGCAGAGGAAAGTCAGGATCAATTTGGTCAATGGCGTGCCAGCAGTGTTGGGAAAACTAACCTCACAATCGTTCCGAAAATTTTCCACAATAAGACAACTCGTACGTTATTTAGCTTCAATGATTAAAACAAGAATCCGGGACACGAAAAGGCTGGGGAACTACTCAGTATCTAACGCAAATATATTTGAGCCATATTACCGGGAAAATTCTCGATAATATCATCATCAGCATTCACTCGCTAACGAGTATGAACTACTTCAACTCAGGGATTTATGTTGTGATCCCTAAGACCGATCCTCGAGCAGCAAATTTTGCCACAAAATTGAGACACTCAATCACCACCATTTACCGGCTGCTGTAGGTGCGCTACCCCATCGATGCGTTCTTCTCCTTTCGATGCTGTCTCTTCGCATCCTCCTGTCGTCGACCCTGGTCTTCAAAATCTTAATAGCGCTCGTAAATAGTATGCCTCCATTTCAGTCGGTAGTTCGCGATCTGCTCCCAGTTGTTCTTCACATCTAATCCACACTTCTTCATGTTGGTCTTAAGAATACCTCTTTTGCTGCCCTCCCCGACTTTGTGAGCCGACCTTAAGCTGTGAATAAAGGACTATCTTTGGAAGGTGTTCCGTTGGCATGTGGATCACGTGGCAAGACCATCGCAGCTGGTGCCTTACAATCATCGCCTCAATGTAGCAACTAGGTTGTTTCAGCTGCCTCCAGAAAGCCCATTTTTGTTCGTCGGTCCTTCCATTTAATTCCAAGAATTCCTCTAAGACATCGTTGATGGTACTTCTCTAGGGTTTTTAAATGCCTCCGGTAAGTGGGACTCACAGCTATACGTAAGGGTAGAAACTACAATAACATTATAAATTCGCAGGTTAGATCGAACGTCGATGTTATGATTATTGAAGACTCTCGTCCTCATACGGCCAAAAGATGCGCTTGCCCACCTTATACGATGCTGAAGTTCATTATCGATATTTGCGCTCGCCGCGAGAATGCTGCCGAGGTAAGAGAAACTCTCGATGTTCTGAAGTCTGTCTCCGTAAATCGAATATGTGATGGGGCAGCCGCAGTGTTTGTTGCAGGCTGGTAGAGAATCTGTGTTCTAAAGAGAACACAGATTCTCGGACTCTTCTAGGTTGAATAATAATAATAATAGCATTTATTTGCCCAACAGTTTACAAACCCTTTACAGGACAAATATCTTAAATTAATACAAATAATACAATAGCCAATACAGATAAAAAAAAATAAAAATAATTCAAAACCCATAATAACAATTCAATCATTAAAGTGCTCAGTAGCATATCCTATAACTGCACTCAAACCCGAATCGAAGATATCAGTGCGCGCAAATACAATTGTAGTTAGCACACATTATACTAATAGGAGAACGTAGAAGCACATTCGTCCTTGCTCTGTCAATGTGAAAAGTTTGACTATATCGACCCTCCATTCTTGGAACACTAACATTTACTTTTCCAAGCATATCAGGACAATTTATTTTACCATGCAGAAGCTTATATAAGAATACAATTGAATTTAAAATTCTTCTTGTCTCCAAGGTTTGCAAATTAAATCGATGCAAGAGCATGGTATAGTCGATACCCCCTTCAGGATAAATTCCTTCCTCTTTAAACATTAAAAATTTCAAGAATCTACGTTGGATTTTTTCAACTGTAGTTTTATGCGTATTATAAAAGGGATACCAAACCAATGAACCACACTCAAGCTTAGAACGAGTATAAGCATTATATAGAATCATCAAGGAACTAACATTATTAAAGCGTCTGGTATTTCTAACTATAAAACCATATGTTTTTTGGCCTCCGTTACTTTGGTCAAGATGTGATCCACGAAACCAAGTCCTGGATCAAAAATAATTCCAAGATCAACCACAGAATCAACGGAAGATATTACTGTCCTGCCCACTCTATACATATGCTGAATTTTATTTTTTTTCTTTGTAAATGGCATACTCTTGCATTTTGTTGGATTTAATTCAATATTATTTTCCCGACACCATTCCAACACATGATCCAAATCAGCTTGCAGCTCATCGCAGTCATCAATACTCTCAATTTCAAAGAAAATCTTCAAATCATCCGCAAACAATAACTTGCCACAATTCAGTTTGTTAACCAAATCATTTACGAACAACAAGAACAACAATGGACCCAAGTTAGAACCCTGAGGAACACCTGAAAGTGAGCGATATGTGAATGACCTGTATCCATTATATGATACAATCTGCTCTCTATTCGAAAGATATGAATTTAAAAAAAATGCTTAAGTCCGTAACAAAACCAAATTGGTCCAATTTCTGCAGCAATATCCCATGATCCACCCTTTCGCGAAGTCCGTGTATATCACATCCATCTGGCCGCCCTTATCAATCACCTCTGAAATATTTTGAGTCATTAATGCCAGATTACTAGTGGTAGATCTCATTGACATGAAACCATGTTGCATCGATGTAATTTTATCTCGGACGGACATATATATGCGATCAAATAACACACACTCAAACAGTTTACAGAAATTGGAAAGAATGGATATAGGTCTGTAGTTGTCAACCACTGACCTATCACCCGACTTAAATACAGGAACCACCCTAGACTTCTTCCATTGAACTGGAAATGTGTTACTTTTTAATGATAAATTGAAAATAAAACATAATGGAGCAACAAGCGCCGGAACACAGTCTTTGACCAAAAACGATGGTATACCATTAGGCCCAGATGTTAATTTGTTTTTTAATTTTTTACCCGCCAAAATAATTTCATTCTCCATAACGCTCCCAATGCTGACCGGGGCCACGTACACTAAAACTTGTGAATCAGATCGTGATCCTGACGAACACATGTACACACTCTCAAAAAAGCTGGCAAAAGTATTCACTATATCTTGTGGATCATAAATTTCTATATCACTATACATCATTACTCCTGGGATTCTAGATGAATTACTCTTCGACTGAAAATATCTCCAAAACTCCCTAGGTTCACTTGCTATATTATTCTGAACCTTATCAATATAATTATCATAAGTCATAAGCAACTCTAGTTTCTATTTTTATTGTTAATCTAAGCCTGGGAGTGGAAGTATCCGGATGAATTTCTAGGGACATCGGTTGAGGTTCAACATCCTCCAGAGAGCCTCATGGTTAACGATAATATAACCGTAATCCGTTAGTTATATGTTAGTGTAACTTACGCAATTTATGGAAATATTCGCTCGCATCATCACTAGTAATTGTGATAATTCCGAATGGCTTAATGTGGTACAAAGGCTTATAACCTATATTTTCTGTAGAACTGCAAAGTATCATGGAAGTGTAGGAATATACCTAAAAAACAATATTGAGTACCGAGTTCTGAATATCTCCGGAAATTCGGAAGAGGTGAACTGTGAGGCTGCGGGAATTTTCCTAAAAACCTTTTCTACCCACATTGTCACTATTTATCGATCGCCAAATGGAGAGCTCTGTCGGTTTTTTGAGATTATGGCTAAGATACTGGAGAGTATAAATTTGTCCCAGAGTGTCTTTGTCACGGGAGACTTTAATGTCCATTTTGAAACGGCTGATCCAAGAGCGGCCGACCTGTGTGATTTTTTTCGGGCTTATGGCTTGCATGGCTCTGTGTCTTTTCCAACTCGAGGTAGTGCGTGTCTGGATAATGTATTCACAAATATAAATGTTAACCCCACAACATTCAAACCTTTTAATTTACATCATCTGTCCGATCACGATGGCATTTCTTTCACCTTTGAAGGGCGCACTTCCCCGACGGAGCCTGTTGCAAAAATTAGTTACAGACCCATAACTCAATACGGACTTTTTAACTTGTACAATCGAATTGAGAATATTAATTGGGACTTTATCGATGATAAAAATATAAGCATTGATAGTAGATTTCTAACGTTTACTAATGTCATTGCAAATACAGCTGAAAGTTGTTTTCCTCTTAAATCTAAAACAGTCACTGCTGGATCAGCGCTGGGTCGCATAAATTGGTTCAGCGATGATTTGCGCAGGATGAGAGATCTGCTATGCACCATGCATTTGATTCATAAATGGGATTCTCAGTCTGTATCTAAAGTCGCCTTGAGACACTATAAAAAACAATATCGAGCTGAACTTTCTAAGGCCAAAAGAAGGGCTTATGAGGAGTATATTGCATCCGCTATTAATAGGCCTGCTGCTGTGTGGAGACTGGTCAAGGATTGGGAATCAACTCCAAATCTCGGGACAGCTGAGAACTTGACTGCACATATTTTAAATGAATACTTTACAACTGCGGCTGATGATATCATAAAACAGCTACCAGCCACATCGGTCACTTTTGAGAAATATATGTCTCCCACTAGAGCTGCTGGATTTAGTTTGAGAACGGTAACCTTTAATGAAGTACGTGAAAAACTATCTCGGATTGTTATGAGCTTAATGTTACGATTATTGGGACTTTAAAGAATCTGCTAGTGGTGCCGCTTACTAAGTTGATAAACCATTGCATTGGTGACGCTGTATTTCCGGCGGTCTTGAAGGAGGCAAGGGTTATTCCAATCTCCAAAAATAAAGGATCGGTTGATGATCCCAGTAACTATCGACCAATATCGATCTTGCCAATTTTTTTCGAAAATCTTTGAGTCTATTATTAAAAATCAAATAACTGAATATTTTGAAGCAAATAATCTCTTTATGCAAGGTCAATATGGCTTTCGTAATAAGAGATCTACTACTCTTGCAATTAATAACCTTTTGGAATATGTTTCGGATGGCATGGAGCGGGGCTGTGACACCTTTGCTTCCTTTTATGACCTCACTAAGGCTTTTGACTGTGTCTCACACGAGATACTTCTTCAGAAACTCTCTTACTATAACTTTGATGTTGACAGTGTTGCCTTGGTTGGCTCTTATCTCAGCGATCGTTTTCAGCACGTTTTGTATGGGGGACGATACTCGGAGAGACGAAGGGTTGGACGGGGTGTGCCCCAGGGGTCGGTTTTGGGACCTTTATTGTTTTTAATATACGTAAATGATTTATACAAATTTCAAGAAGAGTCAAATATAATCCTCTTTGCTGACGACACAACTAGTCTGATTAGATATCGACCAAACGACCCTTTAGGGGAGTTGGTTAATGCTGTTGAGACTGACATAGGCAATTGGTTTCTGGCAAATGAACTGAGCTTGAATCAGGCTAAAACTCAGAGCATGAACTTTACATTGCGTTCTGCGCCTATCGATCTTCAGAGCGATGTTCGCGTGAAGTTCCTTGGGGTTCATCTTGATCCTAAATTAACCTGGGAGAGTCATGTTCGTGAACTTGGGTGCTCGCTGTCCAGGGTCATATATCTGATCAGAAGGCTTGCGCAGAGTGTTTCAATCGCCAGTCTGTTGACGGTATATCATGGTTATTTTGTTTCCCGTATGTCGTATGGTATTTTGAACTGGGGACATAGTTCCCATGCAATGAAAATCTTCAAGCTACAGAGGAGATGTTTACGTACAATGTTGGGGCTCGGTTGGCGTGACTGCTGTAAAAAGTATTTTGTTGAACATGGACTACTTAGTTTGCCTTCCTTGTACATCTTAAACTGTCTTGGCTACATACGAACCAATGCCTCGCATTTCACTCTACACTCTGATATGCATAATTATGGTACGCGAAATCGCAATAACATATTGCCTGAGTTTCACCGCCTGTTGAGGACTAGGAAAGGTTCTGACTATTATTGTGTCAAATTTTATAATAAGCTGCCGTCTCACATAAAGAACCTTGGTGAAGTCGAATTTACCAAATGTATTAAATCATTTTTGATATCTCAAGCTTTTTATACCTTTGAGGACTATTTCAGTAGCGATATTGTAAGATTTTTTTAGATTTTAGTTTGTTTTATGTTGTTGCTATTTTAATTTGTTTGTAAGCCTTTCTTTGTTGCTGTAACTTTGATTAATTTTTGTTATTTTTTGACGTACTATACATGTTTTGTAACATAAGATGGTGAATAAATATATCTATCTATCTATTATTTATTCAGGCACACTTAATTATAATAATAGTTTTTCTTTTCATATGTACTTCCATGTATGGGATTTTCAAAATTTAGGTTGACCACCCTAACAATTTGAAAATCAGCTATCATGGGAACTGCCTTTAAAACCGCTGGCCGAATGCTTAATGAAGCAAGTGGTCAAACGAAAAGAAGAAGAAGAAACTGCCTTGAACTAAAACCATCAAAATGCATCAATAATATTATGTTATCATTCCAACAGCAAACCACTATTTACTCAAAACAACTGACTACCCGTAGAATGTATGTAGAATGTTAAATTTAGGTATTATAAAAAGCATTGTAGCTCACCCTGTAAGTATTTTCTTATGGCGGCAAATTATATTAGGGGTTTAGATGAGGTGCATATATGACAAAGTTATTGAAGATACATACCAGTAGGTACTTGCGAATACTGGGGGTCTATTCTCGAGTAGAGAGAAAGATCATTTCATGAGAACGGGCGACGTATTTCGAGAGAACAACGCAATTTGCTTATTCTTCAAATGTTCACTTCTATCTACTATTAGAAGAACGCCTTCTCTTGGTCCGAGAGAAACATGCGCAGATGACAGTATTGGGGGTTATTTTATTGACCCTGCATCTTAGGCTATTTAGGCATCATCCAGTTAAATTTAATATTTTACTCGGGTGAGCAGCTACATGCAGCGGGGGTTCGATCCAACAACATACCGGGACAGTCTGCTCAAGTCTAGCGCGCTTAGCCACTAGACCGCCCGTCGCGGCAAGTTGGGAGTTATGTTTGTTACTTTGAATTATTTATGCTGACATTAGGGTTATTTTTCGTAGTGATTGATCTGAGCAAGTGAATGTATTTAAACGGAATGTTATACTGAACTCGTTTGGCGAAACCGAAAGATCATCTTTTTGTGATTGTTTTTCACTTAACCTCGAAAACTTGTGAAAACAACCAAATCTGCTCTGAAAACTGCAAAATTATTTCTTCGATGATATTATTATCCAGGTTTTAAACTTTTACAATTTATTCGTTTTATTCGAAATCATATTCCAAAGATTTTAAATTATTATCTCTCAATATTCAATACTTTTAGAGGTTAACTGTTAACTGAATAAACTAACCACTACCTAGCGGTTGAGCAGTACGCTGCAAGGGGGTATGAATTTTAATCAGTTGGATCACCAGTGGTAGAAGTGACCGATGTCGAGAAAATTGTTCACCTAGTATAACCCCTTTGCCATATGAATTTGTAGAAATTCAACTAAGATAGTTTTTTGCACGTTGTTTGCCGACGCTTTTGTTTTCTTATCTACAGCGTCACCAGTGACTACGGCATCGAATAGTAACTATAGACAAGAAGGTCCAGTCACAGCTTATATATAGTTACTTCACCTCGTGTCGGCACCTTTGTTATATCTGTCTTAAAAGCAATTCGCCGCCGCTTATAGTTAGGGTATAGTATCTTATAGTATATACAGATATAGTATATATAGTAGCGGACCAGAATGTGGCTGGGATTGCGACGAGTCGATGCCATTTTTAGCGTCTACTGACCCTTCTTACCTATAGTTATTATTCTATGGTCGAGTAGACGCTGAAAACGGCATCGACTCGTCGCATTCCCAGCTACATTTCTGACCCGCTACTATATTATACTATACTATAACGATAAGTGCGGCGAATTACTTTGTAGACATGAACATCAGACGTACCGACACGATGAGAGCCAACTGTATATTATTTTAACTGTGACTACCGTTTCCATTTTTATTATAAGCAATTAGAATTACTAAAAATCCCGATGGCAGCCAGTCGGAAAAGTAGATTTTTGATTTATGTATTTTTTATTTATACTTAGTCTACCACTGACACCCACTATTAATAAACAAATAATGGAATATTC
The DNA here is from genome assembly GCA_911728435.2 of Apoderus coryli. Taxonomy (NCBI): domain Eukaryota; kingdom Metazoa; phylum Arthropoda; class Insecta; order Coleoptera; family Attelabidae; genus Apoderus; species Apoderus coryli. The sequence goes on along the minus strand of OU452198.1, from coordinate 28,559,494 downwards.
TGACATTCGTCAAATATAAGCAAAGTGTCATATTGACAGTTATTTTAACTGAAATACCCATTATACTATAATACATACGTAAGTACGGTCTTATTGTTATTTCACAGGTGTTTATTTGTCAAAATAATTACAGGTATAGCGGGTGATGATATTTTTTTTATTTTTTGTTACTTTATATTGACTTACATTTACTTAAATATGCCAGCGATGAAAAAACTCTCCAAATAAATATTGTAGAGATTTAAGTGCTCTATCATTTGATATGTAACATCGGTATTTTCTATTAACAACGAAAAAAATATGATTTTTTTAAAACTTTGAGAGGCCGCCATTCTGAAATTAGCTCTCCGATTTCAATCGCCAACGAACTCACGCGATTCCATGACCTAGCCGATTTTTTAACCAAATTTTGTTTCGATTGGTCAAAAAATGCGGCCTAGACCGTGACGCAAAGTTTCTATATCCCATATATATATATATATATAGATATATAAACTTTTGAGCTGAGGTCATTTTTAGGATCCAGGGGTCATAAAATGAAGTACTGCATAAAAATTTTTCAAAATTTCGGTTGTGTCGATCTCCTGAATAGTTAGATTTTTTTTTAAAAATCTACTAATAATATTACCACTGGGACATAAACCAACTGTGTTCAAATAATAAAATGAGCAAAAAATGATGTTTATTTATTATAATAAATTTTACAATTTTGACATATTATCAACAACAACTATTGTGTCTAAAGTCAGCAAAATCGCATAAAAAGTAGGTTAAATGTTACTCTGAAATGTGGCAACAGTGCCTAGAATCTTACACGATCAACTTCGTTTCGAGAATACAACAGCAAGTTCTCAAGAGACCATAGGATGTGAACCATCGTTTCTCTTGAAGTGAAGACTCCCTTCTATTGAACTCGAGAATAGACCCCTGGTAGCTGCTATGTATTTCCGATTAGTTTCTAATCAATATGCAATTAGATATAGCCATTATCCATCTAAAACTCGGCTTCGTCTCGTGACATAAACATCACCTCTCGAATAATAGACCTCATTACCAGAGAATAATGTTTACCATTACAGAGAGACTTTGTTAAACAATATACCTAATAAGTACGAATGAATTGGGTTTCTATCACATAATTAGACAATTAGGTGTTTTATTAAACAAAAATGCCAGTTTTAAAACCACAAACTAAACTGACAACAGTGAAAATACAGAGGGTTTGACAAATAATCTAATTTATGGAACACGCTACTAGCGATAATGTGTCAGGCCCGGTCGTAACTGTTTTCGAAAGTTAGTTAGGTATAGCCACAATACACCCTCGGTGATCGCAGTGGAGGGTGCGGTGCTGATCGACTCATTTTGAACCTATGTATAAGTAGTTATTTTATGACCATTCAATTCCCAACGCTTAAGCTTAGAATGCTAATTAGTCAGTGCGTTATCTAATATTCTCAGTGAGCCAAAGTGGTCATGTTACTTGGTTAACTTTCAACGTTATTACTGCTCTTTTTTATGGCACTTAAAGCGTACAATTTTGCTTGTATAACGATACACCTAAATGAATCATATATTCATTTAAATACATAATATACTTATTTCTAAAACTAAGTAATCAATTATCTGAATAACTAACTATAAACTTACCAAAAGACGTGCTTGGTGCAGCACTACCAAAGGCCGGTTTGTTTATGTTTCCAAACATTTTAATATCTACAATCTACATACACAACGAAGAAAATGGTTTGCACTTTAATGTAGAAAATCAAAACAATGGGTTATTTTATGACGAAATTTTTATTTCCTTATCACTTAAGATGGTATTCAAAATTGAAATTAATTAAAACTTATCAAAAACTTTTTAGCTAGTTTATTTTCACTCAATTACACTAGATGTATCAGAATCCGAGATCTTATCAATATAAATAAAAACTGTCCAGTTTGGAAAGCAAATGCTGTCAGCTGTCACCCATGGTACAACCTTCCTTTTTCTGTGATACAACCAGAGAATATACAAACTAAAGATAATGTTATGTCTCTGGAGAGGGTATAGTGTGCGCCGCAAACGCATTAACTATATAGGTTACATTGAGATATAAGGAGACGCTATAAGCATTATTTTACATTGTACAGAAACGGGTGCATTGGGTGGGGCGTAAGCGCGTACCAATATGGCGGATTTTCCAGAGCCGGACTAACTATTTTTGTTGACGTTTTTGTTTTTTAATTTGCAGCTTGGGTTTATACTTTATTTTGAAATGTTGAGCAGTGTACAAAATACTTAAATATAGGTAATTATTGATATTTGATACCTAAATACACGAATAAAAGACGTTAGTACTTTATAAATTATATATTAATACCCCTTAAACAAAACAATTTTATTTAAATGTTGCCGTATGCTAAGTGACTTATCTACTTTATTTTTACTTAAATAATACATCCTGGTATTAACATATTTAGTCGCAATAGATTTGATCAGTAAATATCTATGGTTATCAAACACTGATTGATCAAAACCGTGCACAACTAAATTAGGAAAATATTACTATTTACAAATTCCTTTAAAACAAGGTTTATTATGAATTCTGCGAACAACTTTTCATTAGTAGCTACTACACGATTTTTTATGATCTTTTCGGATTGGAAGCAAACGTCTAAAACATCTTTTGAAGGAATTTGTAAAAACTTTTTTGCCTTCATTTTAATAAAATAATAAAGATGCAAATCAGTTGTCACACTTATTAATGCATCTCGACATTCTTCGCAAATAATTTGCTTCTTTAAACTGAAAACAACAAATCCAGCAATATAAACAATCATGAATTTCGAAAATTTAGAAAATGGTCCAGGGAGATAATCATGATCTGGATAAATTATATTTGTGCACATTGTTTAGAGCAAAGCACACTGGTCCTCGTTGGAATCCAATTAATTCGAGACACATATTCTGTCCAGATATGTCTACGAGCAGGATCTTTAGGAAATCTAAAAACAAGAATATGTTTTTAACACACATTTAGGGGTCTTTTTTGCCAGAAATTTATGAAAAAGTAGAGAGTTTGAGAGTAGAAATCAAGTAAAAGAATTTGTAAAAAAAAATAAACTACTCGTACAATGCACGTGTCAATTGTTCAGTGCAGAAATAGAATGCTACCAGACTCCTATAATAATGTGTTTTAATAAGTTCGCCTACAAATAAACCCTAAATACGTCCATGTACAATGTTTACAATATTTGGTACTTACCTATGAAACATTATTCCTGATATTTTCTTGTCGATTTCACTTCTACTACTGCAACTACGCACAGTACAGGACACGATTATAGTATATTGTCAAATAACCGTCCAAAAAACACGAAAAACTTCAGTAAACTTGTAAAATACTCGAAAATAACACTATCAACTTGAAAGCACGACAAATGACAGAGGTCGAATACCAATATGGCGTACCTGCAACCGCTTTTGACCACGTTGTAGCGTCTCCCCCCACCTCAATGATAGGTTACCTCATTGAGCAGCTTTTCGGTGAGAGAATTGCGCGGGGATCGTGACGTCCGCTGGCGCCCGGAGTCCCAGATAAATATCAGTAGGAATGGAACCATACTTCGATACCTTGAAAGTATCGCTACTTTTGCTGCAGTATCGAGTATTTTTGGTATCGCTCCTTTTAGAACGATTCCAAGTTGATATCGACACTTTCATAGCAGTATCGGTATCGAAAATAATTAACGTACTGTCACCGCCATTTCTTAATTATTTTCTAGTTTTTTTCGACAGTTTCTTCCTAAATACTCGTTATTCTGAATAAATTAATTATATGACAATTTTGTTTTTAATTTCATATACCACACCATACATCATACATTGATTATAAATTATAATACGTGCATTGTATTAAAGATATTTTATTTATGTGCTTATTTTTATCAGTGTGTTAGAGTTTATTTTATAACTTTATGTTCACAGAACATACTTCATAGATCTCCTATGTTATGTAACACAAAATATAATATACATTCAGCAGTTTAATTGTTAAAAGTGTTGTTTACACTTTCGATACCGATACCTAAGAGTATCGATACTTTTTAGACAAGTATCGGTAGGCATCGATACTTGGCAAAAAGTCGATACTTTTTATTATTTTTGCACCCTTAAGTATCAGATACGACGGCCGGCAATTTCTTTGATGTTCCTGTGACCTTGACGCCATTATTATTTTAGTTTTTCCGGGTTTATTCCATTTGCCTTTTCGTTTGAGTTTAAACTAATACCAACAATTAGGAATATTCCTTTTAAATTCAAACCTATTTCGTTGAGGACAAATTAATAATTAAACATATTGTATTATTACCACTCAATTGTTTAATGTAATAATACATTTTAAAATCTAAATTTATACTTATCAACGCTGTAAATTTTAGTAAAATGATTGATTATAAACCAAATTCTCGATGTTCGTCAATATTATTTGTTCAACAACTAAACTAAAAATTGTTTGTATTTTATTTACATTTTAAACATACTGAGTGTATGCATTAAGGGCGTGTTCTTGCTTAAAGTAATTAAATAATATTCCAAAATTGATTTTAATATTTAATCATTCATCATATTGGCATAAATTTGAAAATAACATAAGTATAAAGGTATTATAATTTTAAATACTCTACTACTAGGTACTCTTAAACCTGCATGTTTTATTTAAAAAGCGAGATCTCAGCATTTTGACCATCATTTTTCATGAAATATGGCTCAGGTTTATTTCAAAGCTTTTCAAATTCATTGTTTCATCTTATTGTTCATTTTAAACAATGACTAAAGAGCAGTAAAAATGGCAGAAAGTAGACAGTCTCTCACTTTTAATTTAATGCAGAGGCAAAATTGTATTATTTAATTTTTACTGAGTTCATTAACCAGTAATTTTTTACGATGTCTGAAAATAGGAATCATGTTCAGTGGGAACTTGTAGTTTGTAACGAAAATTCTCACAAATTTTCGCTACACTTATTTTAAATGAAATAAGTTGAGTTTACAAAATATTATATCGATAATTTATGTTAACTGTACCACTGCAATACACTGTATAAATCAACAGGTAGCGAGGTGTAGCGAGAGTTCACGAAGCGTGATATCGCGAATAGGGATGACAAAATAAATAAATATATCGATATATTGAATCAAAAGATATATCGAAACTATATATCGATACACTCGATATATCGAATGAAAAATATCGTTATTTTATATATATATATATATCGATATATTTGCTATATTTTTTATTTTAGAGTGGATTGTAGTTGTAAGTTAACTTCAAATTTTAAAGATTCAAATAATTAAATAAAATAGTACTCATTAAAATGTATTTGCCTGAAAATACATATGCATTCCAAACAAACCTAAGAATATTCTTTAGAAATAATTACATCAGGTTATGAACAGAACAGAACTTAGAAATAATAATAGGGTTATTCTTTCGTACTGAACTAAGTGAACAATCTGAAAGTTGTCAGTTCATTCACCATTGTGCGTATTCTTTCGACATCGGTCACTTCTACCAAACTGATTAAAATTCCTACCCCCCTTGCCGCTTACTGATCAACCTCTAGGTACCAGTTAGTTTGTTCAGTTAACAGTTAACTTCTAAAAGTATTGATCAATCCAACGACCTGTCAAATTTTTTTCAATATGGCGGTGTATGGCACACAACATTAGTTGTGTTGTAATTTGTATTAGGAGTAGTATATTTTTCATGTGGAAAACCTTATATAATTAATTACTTTCGTCTATTTTTGTGCTGCTTTGTGGATTTTAAAGTATTTTTTGATATCATTTACCATGGAAAGTAAATATTTACAAGAGTTGACGTTAAAAGAGCCAGAAATGGCTGAAAGGTTTGTTTGAAAATTCATGTTTTGTTATGTGTTAATTAAGAATTATTTAAGTACATTATTCAGTTCTGCATTTGATTTTGCTGTTGCTTTCCCTCCAGTTACTTACGCTGACATTGTAAACTATCTTTTATTGACCCAGTCTTTTTATACGAAAGAACAGATGAAGGCACATAAAAGTCTTCAGGCCTATACATTTTTCGAGAGTGTATTCGTCATCCAGTCGGGTACCAAAGTGGTTAATAGTTACTACATTTTACTTGGAAAGGTAGGTAAAACTAGCTACCTGCTCATGTTTATAAAATTTCTTTTATATTGGCTTTTATAAGATAGAAGTTGTAATAATTGTTTGGAATTTATTCCTTTAAAGATAATATCTGAATTAATTTATAAAAGTACAAAATGGTGTACTTAAAGTTTTTTTTTTAATTTTAGGTGAAGCACTCACAAAGGGCAAATTTAAAACCTCTACATATCTGGTGCATTATATCAAGTGATGAAGATTTTTTACTAGAAACAAAGGAAGTGCCAGAGTAAATTACTGGTGCAATTAATGATGGGAGACCAATGATTAGGTGCGAATCAGATGATTGTGAAGTGCAATTGTTTCATTTTAATTGTGTTGGTTTAGAAGACATACCAAGTGTATCTTGGTTTTGTATGAATTGTACTTAATAAAAATTAAAAAATATGAACAATAACTGGTGTTTTTTTATATACAATATTAGAATACCTAATAATAGTAGTTTATGAATTTTTTATTTTAATTTGTAATATAATATGGAGTAGGTAAATATGTTGTTTAACTACACTTAAATTGTTAAATAAGCGACAATAATACTACTTATTGTCTAGTAAAACTTTTTAGTATAAAATGTTTTATCTTAAAAGTTAAATAATTTCACTCATCGTTTTATTGCAGCTAACCATTGCGCTCTTCGTTTCTTAGATAATTCATTTTTTTCTATTAAAAACTTAATCTGTAAAACTGTAAGAATAGAAAAAAAAGACACTCGATCTCTATCAGCCCGACATCCACAATTAACAACAATGCAGATTAAAGGCATTATATAGATTATTTAGTATAAAGTTACTATTTTAAAAATTCTGAAACAATTTTATTTTGCACATAGGACTCCAAAATTTGCACTTTTAACACGACCTAATTATACGTAAATCCAACCCAAATTTACTTTGTGTGTAGGGATGGCAACGATATATCGATATATTAAAAATATCGATATATTTTTTAATATATCGATATATTTTAATCGATATATTTCTTTCGATATATCGAAACAAATATCGATATATACAACACGATATATCGGTACATTATCAAAATAAATGTATCTGCTACAGCTGCTTTCTTTCGCTAGTTTTCTTGGTCCGGATTTATTAGTCAGGATTTGTTGGATTTCTGAAGGCTCGATAAGTTTACCTAAAAGAGGCAAGAGGGATTACGTATCCGGATCGCGATGGGCGCTAAAGTGGGGATGAATCAGAAAATGCGTTTTTAGCGAAAGAACATGTGAATCCAAACGCGTTTGGATCCAGAAATCAGTAGCGAAAGAAAGTAGCTTACATACACAGGTTTAAAACTAAAAGGTCCTTGTTGTGTTGCCGTAGCAGTCGACGCACACAACAAAAAATCGAAATCGTGTAACTGGAAATAGATTATCAAAATTATTATTTCTAAGTTCTGTTCTGTTCATAACCTGATGTAATTATTTCTAAAGAATATTCTTACGTTTGTTTGGAATGCATATGTATTTTCAGGCAAATAAATTTTAATGAATACTATTTTGAATCTTTAAAATTTGAAGCTAATTTACAACTACAATCCACTCTAAAATAAAAATATAGCAAATATATCGATATATATAAAATATCGATATTTTTCATTCGATATATCGAGTGTATCGATATATAGTTTCGATATATCTTTTGATTCAATATATCGATATATTTATTTATTTTGCCATCTCTATTTGTGTGCCAAACGCCGCCATATTGAATCACGTGGTTTGGATCGACTAATTGAATATTGAGAGATAATAATTGGAATATGACTTCGAATCAAACCAATAAATTGTAAAAGTTTAAAACATGGATAATAATATCATGGAAGAAATAATTTTCCAGTTTTCAGAGCAGATTTGGTTGTTTTCACAAGTTTTCGAAATTAAGTGAAAGACAATCACAAAAAAGATGATCTTTCGGTTTCGCCAAATATTCAGTTCAGTATAATCACATTCAGTTTAATCACATTCACTTGTTCAGATCAATCACTACGAAAGAATAACCCTTATGTAAGCTACTTTCTTTCGGTACTGATTTCAGGATCCAAACGCGTTTGGATCATAGAAATCTTATATTATATATGTACTCTAGAATGCTAATTAAATCCAGCCGAATACCAAAAAGTGTAACGGGTATGCAGAGTTTTCTCGAACTACGCATGCTCCTCAGTCACTTATTTTCAGTACAGAGCTGCCATATTTAAAACTATTTTGTCGTTCGCCTTACAGAATTTATGCGACATATCTGTTTTATAAATAAATCCATATGTTGCGTCATACGAAACTGCTTGACAAAATCAAATAATTCAATGTTATCGGTAAAATTGTAATACTGTTTAGTTTTCAGCAATATGAACGAAACATTTTTTTCCAAATCTTATTAAATTTAGGAGATTTCGCAACAGCGTCTATTTTCGCAAATGACATTTCTCGTAGTGGGAATGTCTGTCAGAGTCGGCTTCACAACAATTCAGATAGGTTTTATAATTGAATTATGGGTTTATGCCTGTAGCGCTATTCTGTACACGTTTCCGAGAGCCGTCGGTATCGGTAATTCTTACTTACCGACTGCCATCGGCAAGTCGCTTCGTGCGGCATTCTGTATGCTCTAATACCGCCCGATATCGGTAATTTGAGTCGACAAAGATCGGTATCTCACCGTGTCCTCGTTCACCTCACGGTGGACGTTACCGATATTTGTTGAGCGATTATTGGATCATTATTGATGTTTTGGTTGGAATTGCGGATTATTATTTAAGTATATTTGGACTATATAGAGTGATTTTACAGTTTAGTGTCTAGATAAGAATTATTAGATACCTATGTAGTTCAGTTTCGGTGTCAATATATTATAATATTTTTTTGATTCTTCTTAAAACGCCATTACATGTTAGGTATTTTAATTGACAGTGCTTTATTGCCTTATTGTTTAAAACACATTCTAATTTACAAACCAATGCATTTTACACCATTTTCTTGCAGACATCTTACATTCAAATTTAAAACGTCACACAAATTACAAATGACGCACAACAAAATATTTGTTATTTGTTTACAAATATCTCACCGTTCATTGGCTGAACGTACCGATTCGATTGATGTCACTTGCAAGCCGACACTTGACGGTTGCATTTCCGACTGTCGGTAACCGTGGCATACAGAATAGCGTCGTTTTGATTAACTCGGTCGCGCAACCGTTGGATGTCGGTAACATACCGATACCGATGATTGTCGATACAGTGTACAGAATAGCGCTACTGGTATATTTTAATTGTTGATAGATATACCTATTTGTGATTAAAATTGTTTTTAATATTTGTTATTTTGGTTTGGTAGTTTGTTTATTTAACAAACAATGAGGTGTATAGTGTTGTGGTGTAAAAATGAAAGTATCATTCCTGGTATTAAATATTTTCAGTAAGTTATTGTTTCGGGTTTCTAACAGTCTCAGTTTGAGTCAATATGATACCATTGACATGATACTCATTTTTAGCTTGACAAAAAAAAGACATGATGTTTGGATGCGGGCATTGGGATCCTAGTACAGAAAATGTATGTGATGGGAATGTCATATGCAGTAAGCATTTCGCTGCAGAAGATATCATTTGTAGAGAAGACGGCAAGAGGATCACCCTCGTACCCGATGCAGTTCCCAAACTTTTGTTGAAAAGAAGAGATTATGTAAATGAGAGTGGAAGTTAAATTCTTAATCGTTTGATATCAAGACACTGTTTACTTAAAAGCAGTCAGTCAAAAATGCATGATATGTATGTCAAGAATATATTTCCTACGTTGTGTAGGTATACAAAGTTCGTTTGAATTCTGTTGTTAAACTGGAATATACTTAATTATAGAATCCTCCATGAAATTGCTGAGAATAAAAGTTCTACCAACCATGTTTTGTCACAAAATACTATTGCGAGTAGTACGGATGATATGGAAGTGGTTTACATGGACACGGAAAATATTCGTGAAATCACTGTTTCTTGCACCCCTTCTTTGAAGGCTGTAGAGAGGTAAGAGGCCTAAGGTGGTTGTATAAACAAACAAATATTATATAATAATAAAATAAATAATTAGAATGCTCAAGTCCTTACGATATTTTCCAATATTAGAATTTTTACTTATTTCTCGTTTCTGCTTAGATTTATTATTATTGGGTTGTACCTGTTAGACAATAAAGTATTTATATATTTAATGTAATTTTTTATTTCTTAAATTCCTTTATTCCATTTTTTTATTTGAATTACCAAATGGTAAAATTTAATTTTAAATATACCTATAACAGTAATATTACATTTAATCAAAGCCGGTCCTGTTGAAAAATAAGTAACTGGTGATCATGCGCATTATGGACAGCTCTACACTTTTGGTTACATTTTTGTACTACGGGATTATCATTCTAGAGTATATATATATATATAATATAAGATTTCTGTGGTTTGGATTCACATGTTCTTTCGCTAAAAACGCATTTTCTGATTCATCCCCACTTTAGCGCCCATCGCGATCCGGATACATTTCTGACAACAGCTTTAATCTTTATTAAATCACAAAATAATATTAAAAAAACAAAAAAAAAATTCGTTCATAAATAACTAAATAGGATATAAATTAAAACTTATTAATAATTAATTAATGCCATTCACTCCTCGCTAAATGGGTTACTTCCACAGATCTAGAAACTCTAGATCTGTGGTAAAAATACAAATCGAGTCAAGTTGATACAGAACTGTCTCCATGTCTCTGTCCCAGATTAATTTTATCTGGGTCGCTGTATCGTCTATAAACATAGCGTATCCTATGTATATGTATGTGTATTCCACTAAAATTAGGTTTTAGGTTAAATATTAGTTATTTAATTCTATAAGCTAAATTAATAAGAATTAATTGAAATGGTATGGTGTATGGTTTATAAAAGATTGTATTCAAAATACCTAGAATATGAATTGAGTTGCATTAATATAATTAAATAGTGTTGAATTATGATTTACACACATGAAATTTGGGCATATTGATAGACCAATTTTATAACATATAAACAGTAATAATGGAATCCAACAAAATTTGCCGCTTTTGCCTCACAGGGTGTATGAATTATACTTTTATTGATGATGAGAATCGATATATTCAAAATGTTGGCACGATTCGAGAAATGATACAGTTTTGTGCCCCAGAAATGGTAATACATTTTGTGATTAGAGACTTTCGATTTGCAAGAGGTTCAGCCGGTCCTTGCTGCTGTAAGCTTATGACAATGGGGAGTATCATTAGCAATTGGTATCGGCTGAATCTGCCCATTGTACTATTTGATTTACCTGGCTGTTGCGATCTAGTTGTCATAGTTTGGTATGGCATACATGGTGATGAGTTTACCAAACATGGTATTATGTGTGTAACGTTCGTGAGAAATGCGATTTTTTTATTTTTGTCTTATGACCGGTCCTCCATATCAAATATAAGTTTTATATTTGTTTTAGGACTTATATGTAACCAGCAAACCACTGATATGCCACCAATGTCTACAAATTGTGGTGTCAGTATATAATTTCAAAAATAAATGTTTACATGTTGAAACAGTAATACGAAGTTATATAAACAGACACAATTTATTAGATGGCAATTATGTAAATTTAAATTGCGTTGTTATGGATGAAGCAAAGATTAAGAGACAGCTAATTGAAAACAAGCAGAGTGGGTCAACCATAAATGCAGGTAAGTTGAAAAAAAAAATGAGTATATGTATGTACAGCCTGGTTCAATTGCGTTATTGATGACTACTTAGAAATTGTATACTATACAAATATAATTGGGTTGAGTTCCCTTCAGGGACTCACATCTCGTGAGTACAGGCGTGGTAAACCCGAGGTGCCCTAACTAGACAGTTACCCTGCTCCAAACTTTCTTTGCTGATCTTGGGGTAGTCTTGTTTGTCTTCTACTTTTTCCTATTTGACCTCCCTTTGCTAACTCTTGTTGGCTTCCGATCCCGACGCTATTATTGTTGCCTAGGCCCCATCATGAGTTATTCAAGAAGTCGACGCATTTTTATTTTAATATGTTGCCTCAAACAATTAAGAACACAACATCAATTAACATTGTCAAAAATAAATTAAGTTATTTTTATTCGAGAATTGCTTCTACACGTTACATGAGTATGTTGAGTCTTGCTCCAACGTGTCATGACTTGCTCTGTGGACTACGATAACCAGTTTGTTCGTTTGTCTTTATACTTTATATTCATTGTCCGGAAATGACGTGTACAACGGAATAGCACAAATTCCTTGGCCTTCTATATACAAAATTGCTTGGTTTGTGCGCTAGAGGGCTTTAAAAGTGAACATTTTTGTTACGTTTTTTCAAATAAATCGAAAAATATTTGATAGATTTATTCATTTTTTAGATACGCGTTTGCACCAATAAATTACAGTTTTTTATTGAAGAAACTCCAATTTCTATAATTACAGGGTGTTTAAAGGCTTAGTCACAATAACTTATCTACCCATATTTTTTGCAACCCTCGTATAATCAATACCAGTTTTTTTTTTCTGTGAATAGCTGATTTGGTTTAGAAACTATTTACTCTCTTACAAAATTTTAGTTTGTCAAACAGTTTAGAGATAAAATAAGATTTTCTAAATCCCTACATGCCTGAATCAGTACTTAATAATTATTGTAACTTAGCACAAAGTATTTATGATTACTTTGACAAATACAAGAAGATAATAATAATAATATTCTTTATTGTCTAACAGGTTACAGACCTAATTACAAGACAATATAACTAAATAAATAAGCTACTAATAATAAACTAATTAATAATCCTACAAAACAAAATACGCACACACATCAGATGGCCAGATTTTGCAGGAACCGAGACAATTGAGCGTAGAAAGATCTTACAGGCTCATTGAAATAGTTAATTTCTTGACTAAATCCTTCTATGTTACATGTTTGGCATGCTCGAAGTAGTGGTGCTTTGGATTCATAATTAGTACGAAAAACAGGAACGTGAAATAGTCTGCTTCTCCTCGCAGAGGGGCGCGGTATGTTAAAATTCAACGATCGGAGTAGGTTTGAACAGTTCACCAAGCTATTTATAATCTTAAACAGAAAGAGTTGGCCGGCATACACTCTGGGAGCAGCCAGCGAAACCATTTGAAAGCGATCGAGCAGTGCTCTATGATCGAATCCTCTACATGGGAATCTACCGTCAATTTTAAACGCTAAATATTTAAGGAATTTGCGCTGTATGTATTCAATGTGTCCTGCATGAGATTGGTAAATGGGGACCATATTATAGATGCGTACTCAAGCTTAGATCTTACCAGAGCACAATACAAATTAGTTATACATGCAATATCACTAAAATCTTTGGTAACACGAAACAAAAAGCCACGCATGCGTAGTGCATCTCGGGTAATACTTTGACTATGATGATTAAATGACAATTCAGTGTCGACGTAAACTCCAAGATCCCTGACAACATCACAACACTCAAGCGCAGTGTCACTCAGCTGATAGCGATATTCAAAAACAGTTTGCGATTTCGAAAATATGACAAACTTACATTTATTAAGTTTCCGATTTATTACCATTGTATTCGACATAGTGTTGTCGATCAGACAAGTAGGAGGCAAAAAACGTTAAAAGATCCTCATGAAAACCCAACCTCGACATTTTCCGTAGCACAAGCGAATGATCCAGCTTATCGAAAGCCTTCGAAAAATCTGTATAAATCGCATCGATCCGCAGACCGTCCCCGAGGGTACGAAATACATCCTCTAGAAAACAGGTTAGGTTGGTTACTGTAGAGCGGCCTGGGAAAAAACCGTGCTGCTGTGGATCAATCTGCTATTTGAGTAAAAATTTTTCAGTGTAATGCCGCTTCAAAAACCTTCGAGAAGTTGGGCAGGAGCGAGACGGGTCTATAATTTTCAACATGATCATTCTCAGCAGCTTTATGGATTGGGCAAATGCGCGAAATTTTCCAAGCTTTTGGGAATATATTGGATCTCAGAGACCTATTAAACAGAGCCTGTAGTGGCACGGCGAAAACAGACGCACAATCTCGTAAAATGAAAGCCGGTATGTCATCGGGTCCCGAAGTCATTTTGGGCTTTAATTGTTTGAGTGACATGAGAACATCATCGATATCAAGCTGACCCACCGATATGGTGGAAGAAGAAAAATGCACCTCCTGAGGGTGGGCACCATTAACATATACGCTATTGAAGTATTTCGCGAAAGCGTTTACTATTCCTTGGGGTGTTGAGTATTCAGCACTATCCGTACCATACATGACACCCGGGATTCTGGATTTTCGCTTCTTATTCTGTACATAGCTCCAGAGCCTCTTTGGATCTGTTTTCAATGAATTTTGAACTTCCACCAAGTAATTGTTATATGCAGCAGTTATCTTATGTTTGATCCTGACTCTTAAATCCCTAAAGATGTTAAAACTGTTCAAACACTGCGTATATTTCCATCTTTTCAAATGTTTTGACTTTTCCCGTATGTCGCAGATTAAGTCTCATGTGTACCAACATGGATATTTGTATTTTTTAGAGTGATTTTTTTTAGTTGGAACACACATACTAAGTATGCCATCAAGGATCCTGTAGAACGCCGACACGGCATCATTCACTGATGCCATTAATAGAGGACCAATCCTGAAGCAACTGTTGCTGATATAACAGGGGGTAGTTTGCGTTTCTAAAGTTGACTGGAAAATTTCTATGTGACTCAACTTTGGCCCAAAAAGAAATATGCAGTGCAGGATGATATTATTGTAATGTCATTTTACCTGATTTTCGTTTAGAATTTCGTCTCTTTCTTTTTACGGCTTACCTCTAAGTCATTATGAATTTTAACTACGTATTTATATGTTTTAAGTACTGATTCAGGCTTGTAGGGATTTAGAAAATATTTTTTTTTGTCTCGAAACTATTTGACAAACAAAAATTTTTGTAAAAGAGTAGATAGTATCTAAATAAAATGAACTATTCACAGAAAAAAACTGGTATTGATTATACGAGGGTTACAACTAATATGGGTAGATGATTTATTCTGACCAAGCTTTTACACACCCTGTAATTTTAGAAATTGGAGTTTCTTCAATAAAAAAACTGTAGTTTATTGGTGCAAACGCGTATCTAAAAAATGAATAAAATCTAACAAATATTTTTCGATTTATTTGAAAAAAGTAAAAAAATCACTTTTAAAGCCCTCTAGCGCTCAAATCACGCAATTTTGTACATAGATAAGTTGACCTAAATCATATTTTTGGCCAAGGAATTTGTGTTATTCCGTTGTACACGTCATTTCCGGACACACTGTATAATATTATGTGTATTTTTTTGTCTTTTATATTATACTTACATTTTTTTTTGTATTTTATACACTTGTATTGTTTAGATTTAAGATATTCATAGAAGTTAGTGATCCTTCCCAAGTTTTTTAAATTTATTTTTTTGGTTTGGTCTAAATTTGTGGTCAAAACAGGTTAAATGTATTTTGTTTCTTTGTGTTAAATTCTATTACTTAAATTGTAAATAAACTAGGTAATAAGAAAAAGTGTGTGTGTGTCTTTTGGTTCAAAACAATCAAATAATTAACACCGACTTGTGTTATCTCTCTTTTGGTCTATAACTATTTTATTCGGGTTTGGAAATTAGAACCGTTCTAGAACAGTTCTCGGACATCTATACCAAACATAAATAATATATTATATCGAATTATCGGGTTTCGGGATAAAGAAAATTCCAATTAACTTGGTGTAGTCTCTATTGCAACGTTTCGTGCCAATATATGCACTTCTTCAGGCTAAAATCGAGAAGAATTTTTTATTTTTAAACTAATACTTCGCGTTGTCCAAAATGAGAATAGAAAGAATGTACATTAACAATCATTAAAAATAGACTAAAAACTTGAAACATATGTTATACAATATGACACTAGTCAAACTGTTAATCTGACACACAATCACATAAGAAACAACTAAAAATTAAAGTGTTGTCAACATCTTCATTCACCTTAGAAACAACAGTTATATCTGTAAATAAATAATCATAACAACAAACGATGTATGCGACCATAACAGCAACAAATTCTTTTTCTATTCTCATTTTGGACAACGCGAAGTATTAGTTTAAAAATTAAAATTCTTCTCGATATTAGCCTGAAGAAGTGCATATATTGGCACGAAACGTTGCAATAGAGACTACACCAAGTTAATTGGAATTTTATTTATCCCGAAACCCGATAATTCGATATAATAAATTAACAGTTTGGGATAAGAATAACTATCAATAAATAATATATAACCTAACTTTAATGTACAAACCATAAAATAAGATCGTGTGTGTGTTTATAAAGACAATGGTCTTGACTTGATGAAAATTCATATTAAACTTTTTGAAGAAAACAACAAATGTTTTTAAATAATTTTTACAAAATATGGTATGGTCCCAGTGTGTACAATGATTCAGAGATTGGAGAACAGTTCCTGAACCTAAGTTACAGCTCTTAAAAAAAAGTTAAAGGATCGATTGCTCTTTAATAGTGGATAATGGGGTTAATTTTCTAATATATTTATGTCATTTTAATTTTGTATGGGGAGTGGGTCTCTTTAGTTTTAGTTGTAGTTTACTTTAGTTGTAGTTTACTGTATTATTGTTATGAATGTATTATTATATGCTTAGTGTTATGAATAATGATGTATTGTAAAACATACATGCTCGGTTAAGAAAACAGCTTTGCTGCCCTTCGCCGAGTTAAAAATAAAGACGTTTCTATTCTATTCTATACATCTGGCTTCTTCAGATAGCCACTGTGTTGGTGACACAATTGTTATGTGTTGTGTAATAAATTTTGTGAAAATTATTTAAAAACATTGATTTCATCATCATATAGGTATATAATTAAATATATTATTATGTGATAAGATGTACGTTTTTAGTATAGGTTAAAATTAAACTCAAAACAGCTTTATTCGGGTTCGTACAGGAACTATTCTAGAAATGTCAGGAGTGTGCGCAGTTCAAATTTACATGTTCGGGTTTTCTTGAACTGATTTAGAAAAGTTCTAGAACCAGCAGTTTACGGTTCGGGTTTGAAATAAAAAAGTTCGAGAACGGTTCTAGAACTGTCAGAATTGATCCCTGCTGTTGGACAAGAACTGATCTCGGACTGTTTTTGGATTATTTGCTACACATGCGCAATAAACGTGTTATTGATTGAGTTTAATTTTAACCTATACTAAAAACGTACATCTACCCCATAATATATTTAATTATATATATTATGATTAAATGTTATATAATAATTAAATTTATCTATATTTTAAAAGGTGGACTACATTTATTAGAAAAAAAAAACAATATTGTATATGTACACACAGACTTGCATAGTCAATTGTTGTTGTATTGATTAGGATTTTTGTATTGATTTGTTTTGGGATAAATAAATAAAATAAATGTAGGGACCTACTCAGTCCAGCCATCATCACCACTCGTTAAAGCTTTGGTGCTCTTCACTTCATGTCGGTCACGAGCGCGAACAATTAGGCTGGCGATCATATGCCAGTGCTTAGACCTTGGATGTTGGCCATGTCATGTCATGTTTTGTCTTCATACCACTATACTGTATCGTGATCAACGATCAAAAAGATACACTTTAGTTTTGTCGTCTTGTATACACATAACAACATTGTGTCTCATTTTTAGGATAGGATTGAAATTATTATTCTAGTGTTATTTCCTAAAGTATGCGCATGTTTAATTCAATTCCAAATAAAATTTATCTGTGGCAATAATTAGTCACCAGAATCGAATTTAGAATTACTAGAATGCTTATAATAAGTAATATATATTATCATAATATTTGGTTGAATTTATGTATTTATAAAATAATCTTGCATTATTGTAGAGATTTTTTAAGAAGTTGTTAAAAAAGACTATTTTTGGATATTAGAATAGTTGAATTCATTCTAGTTAGAACTGTCGTTATATAAATTTGTTGTAGTTTAAAAATAAATTGTATTTAGTATATCTAAAAGGAGGCAATGATAATTATATGAAACATTTGTATTTTGTCTTCATGAAATTTGTATGCTCTTTAACTTACTACTACTGCCCATTTTGAATGAAAATGAAAAATCCAACTAAAAACCGAAAAGAAAATGAATAGGTAAGTACAACACTAAATGTATGGCTCTTATTTTATTAAACTTTTTGAAGAAAACAACAAATGTTTTAAAATAATTTTCACAAAATTTATTACACAACACATAACAATTGTTTCACCAACACAGTGGCTTCTTCAGCTGTATACCTACTGTATTTTGTGAAAATTATTTAAAAACATTTGTCGTTCTTTTCAAAAAGTTTAATATGAATTTTCATCAAGTAGAAGTCAAGATTATAATAATAATAATAAGCTTTATTGTCTAACGGAGAAATCTCCAATAATAAGACAATACAATACAATTCCAATGTATAATAAACAGAAATAATATAAAAAACATAATACATTCAGTAACCCAAAGAAAGAGATGAAAAAAAAGAAAAAAAAAAGAGTCAATACAAAAAAAAAAACAAATTGAACAACTTCGACATTTCAATTTTAATGAGCCTGAATTGCACTAGCGATGAAAATACAAAATCTTTGATACTTAATACAATTCAAATCAGCATCAGAACAGTGTATATTGAAAAGCTCAGAGGCAGCATATATTGGGGTTCGCCTAAGGTAATTGGAATTAGGAATGGGATTCAAAAAAGGATGCGCATTTCTGGTTGTACGGATTGGTGCTGAAAACGGAACCTGAGAAAGAAGCTCAGGGCAATCAATCAATGAATTGCAGATTTTATACAAGAACTGAAGAAAAAATATTTTCCTTCGATTCAATAGCGAATCAAATTGAAATCTGTCCAGCAAAAGTTGCTGGTCAATACCTCTACATGGATAACGACCATTAATTCGAAATGCCATACATTTCAAAAATTTTCTCTGAACACCCTCCAGCAGAGTCTCATATTTCCTGTAAACCGGATTCCATATAATACAACCATACTCAAGTTTAGACCTGACAAGACTTGAAAAAAGTGCAGTTAAAGTGTTCAGATCATTCATATTTCTCGAGTTCCGGATAACAAAGCCCAATCTCTTAAATGCAGCGTTAACCGTTTCATTGATATGTTCAGCAAATGAATATTTTGCATCTATGATAATACCTAAATCCTTCACTGACTCCACCCCGCCCAATGTCAAGTCATTAATTTTATAATCGTATATAATTTTATTAAATTTATTAGTTATGGATATTATGTTGCACTTGCCGATGTTTAAATCTAATTTATTTATCGTACACCAGCTCGACAGCTGTTCCACATCTCTCTGCAACTCCTGACAATCGTCAACTGTTCTTATAATACGAAATATTTTACAATCGTCTGCAAATAATAATTTGTTACTAGTAATGTTTGAACCTATATCGTTTACAAATAGAGAGAATAAAAGAGGGGCAAGAGATGTGCCCTGTGGCACTCCCCTTGTAACTCGGAAATTACTCGATTTAAACCCTCTCACTTCGACGTACTGATGACGATCGTTCAGATAGGACAAAACAAATTCAGCCAGAGCTTGACTGAACCCAATTCCCAACAATTTAGATATAAGCAAGTTATGATCTACTCTATCGAAGGCCTTAAAAAAGTCAGTATAAATAGCATCAACTTGATATTTTTTATCCAGTGCACGACCAACAAACTGTGAAAAACATGACAGGTTTGAAATAGTGCTCCTTTTAGGATAGAAACCATGTTGTTCAGGAATCAATACGTGTTTTAACTGAAAGAAAAGAGCTTCACACAACGACATCTCAAAAACCCTCGAAAATGCCGATGTGATAGACACTGGTCTATAATTGTGTACCTGCGATTTGTCACCTTTTTTGAATATCGGCGAAACCCTCGCACTCTTCCACACTTCTGGGTAAGATCTTCTTTTTAATGATAAATTAAATATATAGGACAAAGGTTTAATAAACACTGTAGCACAGTCTCTAACAATAAATTGTGGAATTAAGTCGGGGCCTTGGCACATTGTCGGTTTCAATTTCTTTAATGATGCTAATATCACAGTGTCACTAAGATTGTCGACACATATAATATCATTGCCTAACAATTCAACATCATTCTTTAGTATATAGGCGTCAGCAGCTGTATACACAGAGCTGAAATATGCTGCAAAAGACTCCACTACATCCTTAGGATTACCAACTTCTTGATCATTGAAATAATGAGTTTCGGGAATCGACGTGGAATTGCCTTTTGATCTAATAAATGACCAAAAACGTTTGGGATCAGAAACAAGTTGTCTCTCAACAGTACGAGTGTAACTAGTATACGCACTTTCAATTTTAGCCTTAATCGTGCCTCTTAATGATTTAAACAACTGCTGCTGATAAGTAGATCCTGTTCTCCTAAATTTTTTAAAAGCTCTAGATTTTCTCTTTATCAGTTTTATAATCTCCCCAGAAAACCATACCGGATATGATTTACTATAAATTTTTGATTGTGGAACACAACCATCGATTGCAGAGTACAACAACTCATAAAACTTACCGCATGCACTGTTGGCATCAGTGAAGGACTCAATCGAAGACCAATCGGTATTAAGAATTGTGTCATACAGCAGAGGCAAGTCAGCTCTACGGTAGTTATAGACCCTCTGATTGGTATTTACAGGAAAGTTATTTTTTTGTTTGCGACAATCGAAAACCAAATTAAGAGTCGGATGATAAGAATCTTCCTCAACCAGGGGATGCTCTTCTCTGGTAATGGTGCAATTAAAATTTGAAAAAACTAGGTCCAACAAGCGCACCTGCTCGTTGAATATAGTGTTGATCTGAGTCAAATCGAAAAACGATATAAAGTTATTAAGTACCTGTTCATTCACTGAATCAAGTGTTCGGTCAGCATAAGTGGGAATGTTGAAATCACCCAGTAGTATGATATTTTTACCATACAAATAATGTAAAGATTCAATAGCCTCCATGCAGTTAATGAAATAGCTTGATTCTGTTGAGGGAGGAACATAAAGGACAAAGAAATATAATACAGTGCACCCAATATATACTTTACAACCTGCTACATCAATGTTACCAATATCACTGCTAAAAAAAGAAAGATCCAATTCAATGACCCTATACTTATTGGTTATCGCTAATAATACTCCACCTCCCCGCGACATTCCAGTGACCACCCAATTCCGGTCTTTTCTTATGATCGTGTAGTTATTGCTAAATAGTTCGTTATTCAACACTCCACCCTTAAGCCAAGTCTCAGTCAGTGCAATAATATCAAAGTCGCCCGCACAAACCGACTGATAAAATGTCGTTACCTTGGTGTTTAGTCCCCTAACGTTCTGATACACACAAGACACAGATACATTCTCCCCGTCAGACAACACACTTAGTTTAAATGAGATTTAACTATTTTAGGCTCACCATTATCCACGGCCTTATTTTATTGTTTGTAAATTAATGTTAGGTTGTATATTATTTATGTTTGGTATAGATGTAGATGAAGCGTTCGGGTTTTTTAAAATTTTCTACAGTAATAGAACGGTCCTAGAATTTTATCCAAGGCACAACCAGTTCGGCGCAGTTGTCAAACAGTCTGCGAAAGCTTATAATTTCCAAACCCAAATACAGCTTAGTGTTAACACTTAACTCAGATGTAATGTAATGAACTAGAATGGATTGAGTATCTACGTACGTTTTTATCTACCTATGATAACTGTTAATATAATGCTTTGTTTGACGATGGTTTATATAACTAAGACAACAATAAAACAAGAATAGAAAAAATATCAGTTAATATACTGGCGCAGCATTTTAAATTATTTTTTGTTTCTCTCATAAATCAAATTGTAGGTAACAATGCTGAAAATACAAGGGATTTAGAAGCTGAAGAAAATGCATCAACACAATCTGCTTTGTTACCAACATTGAAGTGTGAAGAGGGGAAGCCTGAATTTGTCGATCCATTAAGCGATTTAGAAGACAATTCAGGTATCGAAATGGAAAGTACTTGTCAATCCAATAATATTAAAGAAGAAGAATTGACAGAAAGGTAAGTTTTAGATTTTCATCTCGATTTTAATCTGTTATCTTATCGAGCAATTTTAGCTTTTTATAAATCACGTTTCTTACAGAAATCTCTTGCAACCTTGTTGTTTTAAAATTTGCAATATCAAAGGGTTATAGGCTGCTTCAAAACAGGGAAGTCTTTCGCGAATTAATTATATGATGGTGATATATAATAGGTATATGGTTGAAAATAACCTGGATATGTTTAACTCCTCTCTAGCAGTGATATCGAGAATGTTGAGTAATGATAATCGGTTTTGATGTCTGAGTTGGGTGATTGAATAAATTATTTTTTTTATTCCTTCTAAATAATAAAAATCCTCAAGACCCTCAAAGTAAGGTTTTTTTCAACGATGATCTCTTCATTCGACCCGAATCTCGTACCACCCATATATTTCTTCAGGTTTGGAAACAGGAAATAGTTGGAGGGGTCTAAATCTGGAGAATATGGTGGATGAGGTAGCAGTTCGTAGTCCAATTGATTAATTTTTGTTATGGTGACTACACAGGTATGCACCCGTGCATTGTTCTGGTGAAACAATACTTCGCTGAATGCGGTCGTTTCTGCTTCAAAACAGAGTCAAATCTGGCTGTGGATAATACTCGCCGGTGGCCGTTTTACTATTTTTAAGGTATGAATGAGGGATTCTCATGACTTTGTTGGACGACAGACCCTTTTTCGGTGCACGTTAACCCGTAGAAACCTACTGTTTCGATTGTTGCTTGGTCTCTGGTGTGGTGTGATGGATCCAACGAAACGGCGCAAAACTCGTTTGGATTGCGGCTGAACATCCCCAAATACTCCTTTGAAATGGTCACACGGTTGTGTTTATGGTCGATTGTCAGCAATCGCGGCACCCATCACGCGGACAGCTTTTTGATATCCAAATATTCATGCAAAATGTGATGCACCCGCTCAGTTGAGATGGCTACAGCCTCAGCCAACTCACGCACTTTCTTCTTCGAGCGTCGAATATCATTCCATAGATTTTATCGGCGATTTTTGGCGTAACGACTTTTTTGGGCGTCATTTGGACTGGTGACGGCACTGAACAAAACTTTTTAACCATTCAAATTGACGGTGCAGAGTCCCAAAGTATTTATCAAGCTCTCCTAGGTTTCGGTAATGTTTTTTTTTTGCGCAAAAAATAATGCATCAGCAAACGAAATTCACATTTTTCATTTTTTGTGGGAATTAACGAGGGATGCGGCTTTCAATAGCCGTCAAACATAAACTAAATGACACAGCTTGCTTAAAATTTTACACTAGTCTACCGATAGCTGCGCGGGAAATTCAAAAAGTCACGAAATTATCGTACCACTCTCGTATTATTTCAAATTAGTTTTTATAAAAAATATATTAATTAGTTTAATCAAAATTGAAACATACTTTTGTTTTAGCGAAAATATCGAGAACTCGGATAATGGCACACAAGTAAAAAACGATTCATTTCCAACTTCGAAAGTTCCACTCTTCCAGGGCACACCCTGCAAATTAATCACACAAGACATGAAAAGTATGGCCATGCACTATAATATGTATCAGAAAAATGTGTTTCTTTGTCCTAGCTGCCCACTGGTAACAAACAAATTGGACCAGTTGACAAAACATATGACTACTGCACATCGTTCCAATGGGAATGTACATTCGCCACTCTTATGTTGCGATTCTTGTACTTTCAAAACAAACAGTTCAGATATATTTAAAAATCACAGAAAATCTGCACACATGAAATCCAAAACTTTACTATTACCATGTAAGCAGTGTCCGTACAAAGCGATAAGCGCGGTTTTGCTGGCAAAACATGTAGAAAGTAAGCATAGAGAGCAACATGTTTTCACGTGTAGCCATTGCTCGTATGCTACGAAAGATAAGAGCAACTTGAAAAAGCACGTGTTCACACACAGCACGACACCCATTCAATGTTTGCATTGTGAATACAAATGCGTATCACCATATCTGATGCGGCGACATGTTAAAAAGAAACATGAAGATGTTGATTTTAAGGATTATAAGTTGTCCGGGGACTATTCAGATTTGACTGGAGAGAGTTCGTACGTCTGATAATGTTAAGCTTTGGACGTTATTTAATTGCTTATCGGAGGCAGGAGAAAAAAATCATATATGCTTATGAAAGCAGTGTACAGCCTGATGTAATGGTTTAATCAGATTATTATCATCTAATGTTATGAGCATGAAAAGGCTGGTCTGTCGGGTGTTTTACTTTAATTATAAATTAGCAACTGGCTCCGTTTTTATCTGTCCGACAATTTACTCGAAATTCAAAAAAAAATTGTTCACCGGTAAATTATGAGTCACAGAGGTTTCTCAGCTTATTCGGTCCGAGGGATATTTCACTGCACTATACTAAAGTATTGTGCCATTATTGCGTTAAGCATTGTGAACTATTGTGAGGCATCATGTTAAAAATAGATTTAATTGTGATTACGACTTTTTGAAAAGCGTAATTATCTAGCACTGGGAAAAATAATTAGTGAAGCTCAAGTGAACTTATCTACCCCCAAACGTCAGCCGACTAAAGTGATATAATGTAGTTTTTTTTACCGAAATAAATTTTAACCCACGGTTTCGACGACAACTTGTAGACTATTGAAAAGTAGTGTGCACTGTTGAGAAATTATTACCGCAATATTATAAATTTATATACATCTGTTGTGGCCAGTGAAATGCCCCTTGGTTCGGTCGTCGCTTTCTAGTACAAGAGTAATAATCGCATTTTCGACTTAATCGTAAAAACTGTCTGCAATTCGACTCCATGCACGTCAACTAAATCTTCAACCCTAAGTACTACTATTTAACTGTTAAAAGACATGTGTGGTGCATTTCTTAACGTCAACTAATATGATTCAAAATGTACAGCCGGTTCTGCCTCTGAATGAATAATGTGAATCAAAGATTAGAATAAACCAAAAGAAATCATAATAATGTACAAGTTAAGTTGCCATAAATTGTAAATTATTGTTAGTCATTCGTATTTAGGTATTAAAGATTATATTTATTATGTTGCTTGAGAAGTTTTTTTTTCAACAATTTTTCCGCCGTATATTGTAATATCCAAATAGGCTTGAAATATGGCTGTATATTTTTTGGTTGTTGCTTGTGTATAAATAATTCCAGAATAATTTCTTCCAGCCATTCAATCTAAAATACAGGGTGTCCCAGAAGCATTGGGAAAAATGTCAAAGACGGTTAGTTCGATCAAGAATAAGACTAAAATGTTCTATAATTTTTTTTCGCAAGGTCCGTCCATTCGGAACTATTCGTGCTTTAAAGTTACACCCTGATGGTGTTTCCGTAATAGCTTTGAAACGACCAAATGAATGTTCATGAAACTTGGACAGTATACCGTATACATAAGGACGGCAAAAATGAAATTATAGCAACATTTCAATCTCGTCTTGGAAACCAGGGGCGGACCACCCCTTATATAAAATACCTCTAAACTTTGATACATATTTTTGTATTACTTTTAACTATTTAAATTCGCCACCTAGTTCACAACGAATAAATAAATCGTTTTCAAGAAAAACATTTATTTACGACATTACATTTTATCAAATGCTTCCAGCCCTCGGAAATAGTGGGTGAAGTAGTCACAACATTCAATTAAAAGATCCCAATATTTCGTGATTTTATTATCACTTTTTCAAGCTAAAACAGAAAAAATGTATCAAACATCATCAGAGCATGACTAGCATTTAGGTAAGCTTATACAATTTGTTAACAGGTATAGTTTGGCAGACGAATCTGTGACAACGAAAGGAATGCGGACAAAAATCCTATATTGCCAAATTTAACTACAAAAAATTACTAGTTCTAAGCAAGAAGTAGTTTAATTTAAAACAATTTTTTTTAAATTACAAATAATAGTAATGAAAAAAGTTCAGCATTTTTAAGTGGTTGTGAGAACTAAAATTTTTACTCCTGAATATTAAATTAGGGAAAAGAAATTCTGTAAAATCGGCAATACCACGCGAAATGGGTGGTTACACGCCACCTGAACGATCCTAATTGGTGCGTAGACCCTCGCATGTTTTGTCGCCATGCGGGTGTTCTTGGTGGAAACTGTGTACTTCCTAGTGATGCACGGTCCGAATATTACCATCAGAATTTCCGGTTATATTACGTAATATTACATAATATTACCTCTACCATCCGGTAACGTTACATTGTTACTGTAATATTTCCGAAAAATTTCGTTAATTTTCTGGGTAATATTCGCTTCAATATTACGTTAAAGTTGGTACCTAACTTGTTTCAACATGCTGCAACACGTCTAGTGATAGCTGTTGCTTAGCTCTTACGCCATCGCTATAATATGTGAAGCTCGTTTACATACGAATTAATCGGAAATTCTTACACAATAACCGTGCCGAAATGAAAAATGTTGTATTAATGACCCCATCAACAGTTACAAATACTTTTAATGAAACTGAATCTGATTTATCCGAGGATTTGTCTGCGGATGAGGGTTTAGCAAATAATGACTAAATATTTATTTTTACCGACTGAAAACTATTTTTATCATATGTACCTATTCTTTGGCCTATCTAAGAATTGTGTGATTAAGTTTTAACGATTTTTTTCAGTTTGTGATATGTTGTGATAAAAACACAAGTTACCTTTTTTAATTATTAATCAAGAGTTAATATTTATTTATAAATTTTGTTTTCATATAATCTTTATGTTTACTACTGCACATCAAAATAATATATTATGTTATTTCTAATAAACATAACCTGCATACTTAACTTATTTTTTTTTTTATTATAAAATTTGTATTAGGCATAAAACTATATAGTTTCAGATTTCAGTTTATTTTGTGTTTTATTGACATTTTAGAGCCATATAATTGAGGCAATTATTGTTTAATTTGTTAAAGCTTCTTTGCATATTGTAAAACCAGCTTTTTTTAAGTTGTTCAGCAATATTACCTAAAATTACGTAATATTTCCAATGTTCTTACCAAAAAATAAATTACCGGTAATTTTGCATCACTAGTACTTCCCCGCAATTGTTGCCGCCCCTCTTGGAATATCGTAGTAATATTGAATCATCCAGTGGCAGGGTGGTATTATTACACTTTTGTTGTCGTGTATGAGTTGCAATATTACCAAATTATTATTGTATATTTAGTGTTACTTTAGTGTTTTAGGTTCAAAAAAATTTTTCTTTGTTCTTGTAGAAATATAAGTTTACACATTGGTTGTTGTTTATTAAGGCATCAAAACCAGAAAGAGGGGTGGATAGTTCGATGCTCTGGAATAGATTTAACGTCAATAGCTTGGAGTTTCGTAGAATCCTTGCTTCATTGAAATTTTTGACGGTCTTTTAAATGGTAAAATCGATTGCTCTGAGTTGCTGGCTGAGATTGATATAAATGTTCCGCGTCTGGGGAGTCGTAACGGATTGATGTTTTACTGCAAACGTCCCGTTACTAATCTATACACGAAATCGCCAGTTTTTGTGATGTGCAATAATTTTAATATGATCTGTAACGGTTGCGATATATTTAATTTACAGTCCCTTGCATCAAAATCGGTTGTAAATAAAAAACAATAATCGCAACATTTGCAAGAAATAAAAAGGGAGCTGTCAAAAGACTTCCACGCGTATGACCATTTACGGCGCTAAAATTACTTCATACATTTAAACTATTAATTTTTAATTCCTGTGTATCGAAGAAATAAGTAGTGTTTAATATCCTGTATCGTTTCAAAGATTCTATATAATTTGTTTAATAACCCGTATGTGCATTATTTATGAAAAATAAAATAAACAAAACCAGTTTTTGATTTGGTGACCTTTTATTTTGTTTATTCAAAATATCACGAGCATAGAAATAGAACTAAAAAGAATTTGTCCTGTAAAATTGTGTTTTTGCAGATACGGGGTATCAGAATTAGGCCGTCGATATGTTGTATTATGTATACATTGCAGTATAGTAATGTAATCCCAACATTAAATATACGAAAAAAATAAATTATTAAATAATAAAATACCAAAACCTCAGCAGAAGATAATTTTATTCTTGTCAGCATGTATTGAAGTGCCAACAACGCATCGCTTCGGATGGTGGTTCCCAAGCGCCGTCGATCTTTAGTGCCAAAGTATAATTATGCAAAAAACAAAAAGTACTTGTGTCTGTAAATAGTATATTAATTGTATATATAATTATATTCTTTACATAGCTATACCAAAACTAAAATATATTTTTGATCCAAATGTTACTACAATAAATAATATCACATGTTACATTCTTGGACGGACAAATATTAAACTAAATCACTACAATCATGATAAACTAAAAGTTGTTTTAAGATGAGAGATTGAGAGATAAAATTATATAAATCTGAGACTGGTTTTATAAGATAGAATTACAGACATAATTAGGAAATATTTATGATAACAATTACTTGGTATATGTTGTACCAAATAAACAAGTAAAGTAGAATATTATATAAATTATAAGTTGTGTATATTACACGAAAAAATTGCACATCACCTGATTTCAACAAAAATATCTTAACTCTGCCTAATGTAAAATTGTTGTTTGGTGTTTAGATGAAATTAATGTAATAATACATTGTTTTCATAAATTGTTGAGCTATAAGAGATTTATGAATATATTAATTGTATATATATAATTATATTTTTTACATAGCTACACCAAAACTAAAATATATTTGTAATAAAAATTTTACCAAAATAAATGATATCACCTGTTACATTCTTGGACGGACAAATATTAAACTAGAACAACAGAGATAAAATTATATAAATCTAAGAGCGGTTTTATACGATAGAATTAAAGACACAATTAAGCAAATATTTATTACAACAATTATTTGCTATGTTGTACCAAAAAATAATAAAAGTAAAATTATATAAATTATAAGTTGTGTAGATTACATACTCGTACATGGTTAGCACAACCATTTATGTAAATACTGTATTAACAATATATAAAGAGATTTCTGAATATTCCATATTTCATTCAATTAAATATGAAGTTTTAATTCTGAACTTTCAACTACCTTCGCTTCATTAAGAAGTTATTTTTATAGTAAAACAAATCGACCCCAGCAAAAATGTAATATCCGCTGGTTAAGTTAATCAAAATTTAAAGTAGGTAGTCATAATTTACTGTTTTGCTGATAACATGCCGGTACAGTGTTGTTAGGTGAAGAACATAAATCTGCAGATAATATTTCAATAATTTAATAAAAAAAAAGATCTACCTAGATATAGAAAATTAAGATAATGTAAAAAATATAGAGGTAGTTTTCAACCTTGAACATGACAGACGTCAGTAACAAAATGTTAAAAATACAAAATTGCCTACAAACTGTTTTTTTCGAGTTGCTCTAGCCCAGAATTAAAGAAATTTACAGTCCTAACAAATTGTTATAGTTATAATTTGACGCTACGTTTTTCACAAGCAGCAACCCACATGTTGGATTCTTTAGAAAGGAATATTTTCCAAAGCATAATAAAATTGCAAAAGGCATTTATGTGTGTAAATATAACAAAACAGAAATAATTTTGTGGTATAACGGACAAAATTACTATATTTCCCTATACAGAAGATTTTGTTTAAATTAACAGCGTCTCAATGTAATTCAGTGCAATCAGACTGAAGCATGGACCGACTGACGAATTTGTCGCGCCCTTATTATGAGCTTGTCAGAGTAGAGTTCAAACACACTCTGGTACACGGAATTAGACTGAGGGTTTGGTAATTTAAACCAAATCTGTAAGTTAAAATCTGTAGTTTTTTCTCCTATGACACAAAATTATTTTTGTTTTATTTGCCAAAGCTTGTAAACAGATTATCGGACGCCACTGGCTTCTGAACTATATGGGCGTAACAACTTAGACTCCTCAGGAATTCTATTACACATGTCGGAAACCGTGTATGAGAATGACCGCACAAACATTTCACTTCTGTGTTGTGGCGGAGTTATGAATAATGTATGCCTTATTATCTGAATAAGATGGATGGATTACTTCAGACAATGTATGCCTTAGAGGTGGTTTTGATCATGGCGAAATTTAATCTTTTGATATAAATATCTGGGCAATCTCAAGACAATAATCTTGTTAAATAAGATATAAATTTGGTATATTCTACGTTCCTTCATCGTGAACCATCCAATTATACGCAACTTAGTATATACTCCTCGTTCAAACTTACGAATTCCGCCTACTAAACACACACAACAGTTCTCATCAGTATTCAGTAAACTAAAGAATCACAGCATTTTCCTCATCTCCTCACTAAGCCAGTGGCGTGGATTATAAATTAATTTCAAACTCATAAAGGCCTTTTGCACACAGCTACCGACATGTCTCGTAAATCGTAGTTCAATGTCTAACACCAATCCAAGACTTTTTGCATATCTGATAAAAGAAATCTGGCCACCTGCCATGCTTGATGTTAACTGGTTTTCGATAATCGTGTGCAAATGCGGTTTACAAAATAGAATAGCCTTTGATTTTTCTGGATTTACTGTCAGACACTGACCCACCGATACTTCCTTCAAACTTTTTAGGTCATCATTAAGTTGATTGTTTGCATTTTCCGTTTATTGATATCAAAAGTCGTATACACCTGTGTATCATCAGCATAATAGAACTGTACATCAACGACTATTGAAAGTATTTCAAATTCAAATGCTATTTAATCCTCTGTGTGTAATACCAATATGGCAACTAATAACAGTAAGGCACCTGATAACGTCATAAGTTCTAAATAAGTAACGGAATGGCAGTAAAACCAAAATATATCAATTTTAACTAATAATAGCTTAAATAAACATATTTTTAAATAAACTAAAAACTGATATAGTGGATATCAATCCAATTGAGAAACTGTAATACGATGATGTACTACTTTTAAAATATCCAAAATTAAAAATAATTAAATTATTTTCAGTCTTTTCCCAAGGGTTGGTGCCGTCGTTGAAATACATGGGACATTGATCACCTAGAATGATAAATAAGAATTAAAATTCCATACTAAAATGTAAAGACAAAACACACAAAAGATATAATAAAGAAAAATCTGAACCCTTATAAATTCTATCGTGTATATTTGGGCACAACAGCCATTTTACTCGAAAACGGTTTGAATTAACATAAGGATGGTAACGCGGTAATATAGGGTGATTATTTTTTTCCATTAAAAATAAAGGCAAAGTTATGAAAGTATGCCTATTCCAAAAATTTATAGATTTCAAAATATTGACAATTTTACATTTTTCTATTACAATAGTAATAGGATTTAGAATGTGATGTTATTTTTGTAGTATTTTGAAACAACAAACTTCAATAGTAAGTAGTGTATTTTATTTTTGCTCCTAAATATTTTAAAAAGTTAATAACTTTAGTTAATTAAATTATACATTTATTATACATAAATAAATACTAAAATTAATATTTTATGTAGCTTTTTCAAATAAATCATTGAAATGCAATCAAAAAATATATAATTAATGTCATCAGATGTCAAAAATTTAATTTACTAAAGTTATTAACTTTTTAAAATATTTAGGAGAAAAAATAAAATACACTACTTAATATTGAAGTTTGTTGTTTCAAAATACTACAAAAATAACATCACATTCTAGAACCTATCACTATTGTAAAAGAAAAATGTAAAATTGTCAATATTTTGAAATAGACATCCTTTCATAACTTTGCCCTTATTTTTAATGAAAAAAAAAAAGTATTTATTTACAAAACTTGTGCTTGTAATTTAACGCCAGTCGTGGTACTAACCAGTGGAGTAGTTGTTTTGGCTTGTTAGAAATGTATACATAACATTTTCGATAGGGGGGATTGGTCGCACATCGAAAAATTCTAAATTCACTTTCTTATTTTCTACATAAATATTTTTTGACCTATCAATAAAATAGTAATAGGACTTTGACCTTTAATTGATTTTAGTTGGCGATGATAGCTTTAAAAAGCAAAGCGGTTTAATGCATCTCAGCACAGGTGAATCCCTGTCAAGTCCGGATAGTGTCGTTAATGCCTTCGCGGACTACTTTGAAAGTGTCTTTGTTCCCGCCACCGCATCTGCTCTAATCAATCCAGATATTGGTGATGGCTCTATTAAGCTGCCTTTTGTGCGAGGAAGATTTGGAGATTCGGGTATTGAGAGATTTGATAATGGGGGAATAGCAATGTCATGACACCCTTTTACTGCGTTGGGTATTTGGAGATTCGGTCCTAATAGTCTTAAAACTTCGAAAAGCATACACCAATAAACACGACAGACTAAACACTTGATTATTTAAGGTTAGTAAAGGTTTATTAGGTTATTTTTGTTGTTATTTTATGGTTCACAACGGAGCCGATCACAACGGATGCGCAAAGTGCAAATATCCGAGAAAACATAAACTTAAACCAACTTTTGGGTATTTGGAGAAATGGAGATTTACTTCTAGGCGCCGGCGTCACGTGAATACGGTGAATACCCAAATCTCTCTCGCACAAAAGGCAGCTTTACAGTGGACAGTATTACTTTCGACGATGTGCTAAAAGCTGAGAAAGAAACCCAAAAACACCTCAGGCTGCGACAACGTTCCTGCTTTCATTATTAGGGATTGTGCGTATGTGTTGGCTGAACCATTATCCATTATATTCAACAAGCTAATTCAATTAAATACGTTTCCTACTGCTTGAAAGTTGGCGCGAGTTTGTCCTGTACATAAGTCGGGGGATGCCGATGTTATTACCAACTACCGTCCAATTTCCATCTTGTCTAACTTCTCAAAAGTATTCGAAATGATACTTCAAGACAAAATATTTCACCAAATAAAAAACCGCATCATCATTCAACAACACGGATTCTTCTATAAGCGTTCAACCGTTACAAACTTGGTGGAATTTCTACAAACTACAATCCTTGGTCAGGGCAAACAGGTTGACACCATTTATACCGACTTTTCAAAGGCTTTTGATCGCCTGGATCATAACATAATAAAAATTTTAAAATGTACAAGATTGGTTTTGGTGATAGGCTGGTGAGTTTTTTTGATTGGTATCTCTCTGACAGGAGCCAGTTCGTATAACGGTTTGAGATCTCGCCAGTTCTCTGTTATAAGTGGTGCTCCTCAGGGGAGCAATCTTGCTCCGTTAATTTTTGCTATATTCGTGAACGACATTGTTTCGGATATTTCGAGTAACTCTCTTCTGTTTGCAGATGATTTGAACTATATGCGGTCCTGAGGACAGTCATGCTCTCCAGCAGGACTTAAATGGCCTTCATCAGTGGTGTACTGTCAACTGCTTACCCTTGAATGTCGAAAAATGCATGACATTTTATAGAGGACTGGCACCCCATGAACATAATTATTAAATTAACAGTATATCCTTGGAAAGATGCTCGGTGACAAAGGACCTCGGTGTCGTGGTTGATTCTGCACTTTCATTCAACCAACACATTATTGATATTTCTCGGGCCGCACTTAATACACTGGGATTTGTCAACCTCAGGATTCCGTAGCGTTGACTGTCTGACATCGGTGTATCAGGCATTGGTAAGAACTAAATTGGAGTATGCGTCGATGGTTTGGTCACCGATTTACCGTGTTCACATTGACAGATTGCAGAGAGGGCGGTCAACTCACAGGTTTTTCTTTACAAGCTGATAATTTTTTTGGCGATTGCCCTCGCCATCTCGCGGATATTCACTTTAATGTACCCCAATTTCATTCTCGGAACCCACAACTATTTCGACATCCACAGCTTCGGTACAATTATAAAAATAAAGCCCCTGTACCTAGAGCCTGCATATTGTGTGACGATTAGTGCGTGTACAGACATGTGGACTTTTTCAGCTGCAAACTATCCTTATTCAAATGCAAAGTGTCGGAATATTTGAGATCAGTGGATATTTGATTAATCATGCTGAATTTGATGTTTTGTTGACATGTATAACATTAGGTGATGGTTTGTGTTTTTCTGGGTATCTGACAGCAAATGTATCACACGATCTTGGTATCATTCTGTCACATTCTTTATAAATAAAAAACAAATTTAGATAGTCTAGTCTTCAAGTCGCCACTTTGATATTTTCGAAGCCAAATATTAGTCCTGATAATTCCCCTCAGGCGCACAAGTCATTTCATACATAAAATCGCGATATACATGACGTGCGACAATTCAACTATAAACAAAGATCTATATAGGCATTTACAGGGTTAGTTCTGACAGCATTTTAAATTTTATTTACCGAGCTAGTATACTTTTATTTACTGTGGGAATTTTCTTCAGATTAATAGTAGAAATTCAAGATAAGAAAATACGATAGCTACTGAAATGAGACTACAAGCTTTTATAAACAAAACACAAGGCAGATTAATATTTTTACGGATCCGATTTTTAAAACTAAATAAAAGTAAACGTTTTCACTTTTCAGTTCGTAACAGTGTCACAAAAATTAAAATCACATACAACACTTCCAATTTACAAACACAAGCCGACCATATACGCACATCTATATATAAATATGTATTTTAGATCAGTATAATACATCTATGTTCTAGGCTCACAGAACACAAAATCAAAATACAGTTAAATAACATAAATTAACAAATAAATAAAATGGCAGATAGATTTAGCTTTCGTAAACTCGATAATCTTTCTCTGAACTCGATCTCTCTGATCTGAAAGAGCCTTATATTAATATGAGTACAAAGTCCGTATTGGTGGCTTCATAGAACGTCCAGAGTTAAACAACTGCTTCGGTACGGTAATTGTGCATAATGGGGTCAGTGACCTCTCGCACAGTCGATATAATTAATTGCTCCGGCATATTACCAACGTAAACTAATTTTCGTCAAACACATTATTTTACAAACATTTTGATGTTAATTTCTCACTTAAGTAACATGCATTTAAGACAGGTGAGTGAAAATTGGTATTTCGCGTTAAAAGATATCGAGTAAAGAGTTGTTTTACAACTTTCATCGCCTTTGTCGATTTTTTTTCAATGCACATAGCGGTATTTTTAATCAAGAAACAGACATTTTCTATTTCAACCTATTATTATTTAATATTCCATATCAAATTTTGATTAGATCTAGGAAAATTTCGGTAGCTGAATATAATAGTTAGTGAGGTTTTAATAACTATAACCTTCGAAATGCTTAGGGTAAATTTAACTGTTGTAAGAGCCGTCTATTAGCGGCACATGAATCAATAAAATTTACTTACGTTCTCTTTCATATTCTACCATATCAATAGCAACCGAAGCGCCCTCAGTGTAGTTCCAGGAATATACCGTTTGCTTCAGATCACAAAACGGACCAATAGCTGGAAAGCAATAAGAATTCAAATTATAAAAAAATATATATTATATACATATGTTTAACTTTTTAAAATAATAATAATGAAAACAAAATCAGAAATATTCACCTTGGGACATTAAAACTCTGTTCAGATCGGCTCGTTGATACACCCAACAACGATATTTTGAAAATGGATCCAACTCATCATAAGTTATCAGGTAGGATTTTAGATTCTCCTTCCAATATCCGATACATTTCATTCTGTAATCCGGATCACCTGAAATCAACAAAATATTTACAGGGTTAGTCACGTCATTCGATACGGAATATTTTGGCTAATTGGTTTGATATAAAACAAAAATCACTTATGGGTTCCAGAGAAAGTAATTAAGAGCACATTTTAAAAAGATTTTTTATGTATACAGGCTTTCCCAAATATATAAAACGTATCAAAGTTGTATTTTTTTTTCTTTCGGATAGTGGGTTACAGGACTTAAGAAAGTACACTCAACCAGGAGTCAGCGACGTTTCGCGGCCTTATTCCCGCTTTTTCAAGCAAAAATGTTTACATGTTTATAATAATTCTTCAAGTAGAAATTGCTATACCTATTTGTTAACGCTGGATAAGGTTGGAATTACCAACTGCACTGACAAATCGAAACTTGGTTTATAATAATAAAATTTGTCAGAAACATGGGTGACAGTCAACAAAATTACTAACAATTCAAAATTACATAATCATAATTCAACAATCATAAAATTACTCAAAACATTACACAGTTAGTAATTAGCTTCTTCCAGTTAGAATGTACAATTAAAACCATTAGATTTCATTTTTGTATACAGACAGCATTTATAAAATTGTACTATATACAATTATTAGTGGTCTATTCTAACTAAATTAAAACAGCAAACAATTTCTCCAAAAACGATGGAATATAATATACATTTTAGTAAGTAAAAACGATTTTTTTTATTTAACTTTTATTATCAGACGAACACAAAATTATAATAAAAACTACCACTACGAGGGGACATACAATCACAGGGACGGATCACTCTTGTTAATCTA
Source organism: Apoderus coryli (assembly GCA_911728435.2). NCBI lineage: Eukaryota > Metazoa > Arthropoda > Insecta > Coleoptera > Attelabidae > Apoderus > Apoderus coryli. The sequence continues at coordinate 28,522,747 of OU452198.1, read as the reverse complement.
TGATGGTTTACATTCTTTGTACTTATTGATTAAGTTAAAATATAAAGTACTCAAATAAGCGAGTCAGTCCTCAAATGTTTCATACAGTGTAATACGAGTATATATCACTGATGTTGCGTTTTTTAAAATTGATTTATTTGTCCAGAATCTTGACATCGTCAAAATTGAAACAATGTCCATTCTTGAAGTGGTGTTGAGCTAGGGCGGTTTTTTCAGCTTTAAGTTGGTTGATATCTCTACAGTCAGTTGTTTAATTCTGTTAATTAAATATTGTTTGGTCTGTCCTATACAGGGTGATTCATTAGGGTTGCAACAAACGGAAACTGGGGATTCCTGAAAACAATTCAAGCATTTTGTGCCATTGAACCCATGTCCGCTAGATATAGAGCATTTCTCGATTTAATAGTCTCCAAACAATTGTTCGAGGTAATGCCAATTGAGTTGGTATTCTTCTAGTGCTAATTTTCGGATCGTCTAAAACTAAATCTACTATGTTTTCTTCAGTTTGAATATTTAGACGATGCGGTCGTTTGTTAACTCTAGGTAAAATGCTCTTTATCGTTCTAAGCCTGTGAAATGTAGCCGTCCATGTTTTGTGATATGGATGGCGTCTATTAGGATAACTAATTTGGTATTCTCTGGCCGCTGCTCTTGCATTTGCATTACACAAACATAATCTTCAATTGAAAAGGTCATTTTAATTTAGAAAAAAACATTCGCAATATTAAAAACAACTACGAAATAATAAAACAATTTTAACTAATTTAAATTTGTTGCTGTCAAAGTTTTTTTTATTGTTGCTGCATTCGTTTTCCATGGCAACTTTGATTTTTCATTTGGTTTTCTGGTAAACGTTATTTTGATTTAAATCTACCATTAACTTGCAATTTATTGGTTTCCATAAAAATGGTAGAAATCACAACATTGACGTAATTAACTTTTTTGTAGCTTATAAGTTGCTCTTTTTAAAACAGTAATAATTTAAAATAATGAAGCTTGTCAAAGCTGTCTTTAATTAATTTATGTGTAAAATTTACCCAAATCCCCCCAAATCTACGCCTATGACCAGTTCATGAAAGCCAAAATAATGCAGACTATTTTAGGTTATCGGTCCCCAAATGCATGTAAAATTTTGTCGAAATCGGTTAGCTTTTTGAGAAATGAACAAGAAAGTTAATTTGACTACTAAATTTGGACACCCTGTATCTCGATAACGAAGCATTTGCGGACATGGGTTCAATGGCAAAAAATGCTTAAATCACTTTCAGCAATCTCCAGTTTTCGTTTGTTGCAACCATAATGAATCACCATGTATAGAACTTTCCACATTAACATGGAATTCTGTACACCGGTGTACAATTGATCTAGTGTTTTCAAATTGTAGAATGCCAACCTTATTTTTGTGTCATTAAAAACTTTTTTAATTTTGTGGGATAAACCTTGGATAAATGGGTATTTGAAATAATGGACCCCCGTATCTAGATTATCTGGGCTTTGAACAGTACCTAGATACATCCAGGAGACCTGCGCTAGAGACGTAAATTAACAAACGACCTGTTCGGAGTTGTGTCATAGTGAATTTTACCGAAGAATTATTATTGTCATTGATTGTGCTATATTGTGTTGTAACCAAATTGTATTGCCAGATGGATGGATAGATTGAGGGCCCTCAAGAAGAGATTGCAGAGATAATAAGGTAGGTCTCTTATCCTTATCCGATTATTCTTACCGGTACATGCGCCATTTTTCAATTGCCATTAGGTACTTAGTACTACTTTACAGATTTCATTTTATAAAACAGGTAGATACAGACCACTTAACTTGCGTTTACGCAACACCTCCAATCTTAAACAACTTAGGTTCAAATTATCTAAATATAAAACAGTTTCCATACAGATTAACAAAATATATAGACATAGAGCTAATTACAAAATCGAACATCGCTTATATCGTTGATTGAGAAGTGTCAATGCTGTGTCTTATTGCTTCAAATTTACAAATGCTTTTTTAATGCACTTACATGGCTTTGAAATCTTAAGTCGCTATCAATAGTAACGCCCAACTTTCTTGCCTGTTTGGAACATCTGTATGGAGAGCGCCTCAAGGGCACCATATTATTGTACTCTCAAATGAAGATGTCTTAGCACGACCCCCCCTAATTAAGATAAAAGAAAAAAGTATTTAACTACTACTTACTGTAAATATCAACAGGGCGTCCAAGATGATCCACAGAGAGACAGTAATTCTCATCAATAGCGACTTCCTTCTGTTCTTCGTCACAGACAGCAAAATCAGATATATTCTGTTTACAATAGATGTTTGGACGCGGACTTTCAGTTATACCTCCAAGTATCCTAAAAATATTATAAAACCATTTATAGACTAAAAAAATCGGTTGTGTCGCCCCAAAACTTTCCCGACAAGATATAATATTATCTACAATATATGACCTGCGTAACGAAAAAGAATTTTAATAATAATTTATATTATCATAACTGTATTATTTTTATTATTTCCAATAAACTAACCTAACACACTAACTTCTTTATTCAAAAATTGTAAATTAAAAAAATCAAGAGCTGGTATTTGAACCCATGCAAAACCCGCACTCTACCACTGACAACACGGACGCTTATCCAAATAAGTTCTATAAGTACCTAGGTATAACAAATATGAATACCAACTACACTCACCTCGTTTCAAATAGAACATCACCCTTTTGTGTAAAATTAAACTTTCCAGCCACAGGACATTTGACAGGCACTGGATTTTTCTTTAAATACAAATCGTACTTCCATTTTGCTTTATTTTTGAACTGCACCCACGAACAAACTGTACTGAAATCATCCTTAATCACAGCTACACCTTTTCTATACCGTATAATATTGTGATGTTGTGGTACGAAATCAAAACAAATGTAATCTTTTTGACTAAAACAAAACACAAATGAATAGCTACACTTAATATAAGCTTTGGATGGCCAAATTCTTACCATCCGTCCACTGTTAGTCTAGCCATCATAACACGTTTGTCTCTCTGCTCCTTACATACATATATCGTACGACGATATCTACCTTCATCCGGATACCAAGTCTCAATAATATGCGTCTCGTTTATAAATATATCTGCATCAATATTTGCAGTGTTGATCCAATGACCAGAGAAATTTTGCGGTAATCGACAACCAGGCACCACCACTTCCGCTTTCACTAGAATAACAAACCATTAGCGCCGATTTTTAAACTGGTTGTATCTATCATCTATCCCGAATAACGCATGCGACATAATATGTCAGGGAATATGTCCATGAATAGTCATGTGGGCAACCCTGACCGTGCTAGGTTACCAATAATTCTAATTAGAGTGGTAGACAAAATGTATGAAATTATCTATATCATTGATAGGCATGTCCCTCGAGTTCGGAATTTCAAGCGCAAGTTCCCGGTCTGGTTTACATCCACAATAATTAGAAATATAAAGGAGAAAGAACAGCAGTTAAGAAAATACAGAAGAACTGGTGATCCGAACTGTTTGGAAAAATTTCAAAGACTTCGAAGAGCCGTGAAAAGTGAGATTGATGTTGCCTATTCAGAATATCTGGAACGCGTGCAGGGTGGCTTAATGAGGGATCCTGCTTGTTTCTGGTCATTTTTTCATGCAAAAAATAATACCACAAGAATACCTAGCGTCATGTCATTCAATGATGAGCAATACAGCGAGCCACAGGCTATAGTGCAGTGCTTTGCTGAGTTTTTTAATAGCGTATTTCAGAAGCCCAGTGAATCTGATGTCAGTACTGTGAATAATTTCTCTTATTCCACGATTTCTGTGTCGAATATTACTGAAACTGAAATAATTGATTCTTGTAAAAAATTGAAAAACAAGTTTACGGCCGGACCTGATGGGTTGCCATCGTTTTTAATAAAGGATTGCGTGGGAATCTTGGCGAGTCCACTAGCAACAATATTTAATAGGGCTCTCAACGAAGGCAAGTTTCCAGATCGGTGGCGAGAGGCAAGAGTTGTGCCTGTTTATAAAGCAGGCGACAGATCGCTCATAAATAACTATCGACCGATTTCTATATTATCCAATTTCTCTAAATTATTTGAAGCTGTGCTGTATAACAGAATATGTAATTCCGTACATGGGCAAGTTTCCCTTAATCAGCATGGGTTTTTCACCGGGAGGTCCACTGCCACTAACCTTGCAATTTTTACTCAGCAAGTGAACGAGGTTGTTGATGGTGGTGGGCAATTTGATGTGTTGTATACAGACTTTGCTAAAGCATTTGATCGTTTGGATCACCGAATACTTGTTCAGAAACTCGATCGATTCGGATTTGATGATGGTTTGAAGTCGTTAATTACTTCATATCTTCAGAACAGACTTCAATATGTATATTATAACGGCTATACGTCAGAGAGGTATTGGGCTTCCTCAGGCGTTCCGCAGGGATCCAATTTGGGTCCACTGCTTTTTTCTATTTTTATAAATGATCTAAATGATTGTCTGTGTGTAAAACGGCTTTTTTTTTGCCGACGATCTTAAGTTGTTCGCCCCTATTACTTCTCATGTAGACTGTCTTCGGTTGCAGGACGATCTGAGAGCTGTGGAACATTGGTGTAACGTTAATAATCTATCGCTCAACGAGAATAAATGCAAATGTATGACATTCACTAGAAGGAAGAATATTATAAGTTTTCGCTACACGGTTGGTGGGACCGCACTAGCTAGGTGTCTGACTGCTGCTGACCTGGGCGTGCTTTTCGACTCTAGTCTATCATTTGTGCCTCATGTGGCTGCTAGGACTGGTGAAGCTGTGAGATCCTATGGTTTTATCGTGAGAAGCTGTAGGAGTTTTCATAGCATTGATGCGTTGAAAGTTTTGTATAACTCTTTTGTGCGTTCGAAGCTCGAATATTGCTCCTTGATTTGGTACCCCATCTATCAGATTCATGTGCGGAATGTTGAGAGTGTCCAAAGAAAGTTTTTGAAATACCTTTCATTTAAGGCAGACGGTATTTATCCTGACAGAGGGATTGAATATACGTTGTTGCTGAACAAGTTCAATTTCAAGAGTTTGGAGTTTAGAAGAATATTTTTTTTCTCTAAAATGTTTGTATGATCTTTTACATAATAGAATCGACTGTTCTGAACTCCTGGCTCAAATAAATTTTAACATGCCCAGACTTGGCGCCCGCAATCCTTTAACTTTCTACACTCAGCGCCCTTGCACTAACCTCTATACAAAATCGCCCGTATATGTCATGTGTAATAATTTTAATTTGATTTGCGCTGACTGTGACATTTTTAATTGTTCAAGGGAAGCACTTAGGAGGGCTGCTCTGACTGTTTGTGCGTCGTAGTTTCTCTTTTTGTTCTTTTTAATTGTTTAATTAGTGTAGATCAATCATGTTTTACTTTTAATGGATTGCTTATTGTGTTATGTATAATATTTTGTTTTTTTTTTTTTGTGGAATTACCTATTGTATTATAATTTTGCTCTGTTAAGGGAGAAATCTGTTGAGCAATAAAGGCTATTATTATTATTAATTAATAAAAATGTAGAAGCTCTGATAGATATGGGGTCTTCAACTTACTAAATTCGAAATTTGCGGATTCTAGTCTACTTAAACGTACCAAAACTTTCGAACCGTCCGCGTCATATTAAAATATACGTATACACTATCCTTGTTACATACTAATGTTAATTGTAATTTGTATTCTTGTTTCATAAATATTTATTAGTTTCTTAATTTGAGAGAATGAACAACAAAATATTTTGTAATGATTATCAGTACCGCGTGTCCCACGACGAACCGACGCGATCGATTTCTCAATAAGTACGCAATGGAAACTTTTGAAAATTTGGCAAAAATTATAAAAAAAAGTAAAATGTCTCCTAATTAAATAAAATAATGCTATCTTATTTAGCATTAAAAATAAGGGTAACTTTGTGTAAAGTTGCCTATTGGAAAAATGTGTAGTTTGCGAAATATTCGCAATTAAAGATTTTTTTATTATGAAAATGCTATCATTTTTAAATTTGTTAGATGACAGCAGCTGACATAACGACGTTAAAAAAATCAATCAATTTCAAAATGTCATCACCTATGATTTCTAGTTATTTGACATTAATTAATAATCATGCCCGGCGATTACACTACACACACGAAGATTATTTATAGTTATTTACGTAATTAATGGGATATGGACATTAATAACGCACGCATGCAGGATTAAGTGTGAATGGCCATTGGGTTACACTTCGCCTAATATTTATTAGGCGAAGTGTGTTATTATTTAATAAATAAACGTTTATTAATATTATATGTGAAGTGAAGATTACACGACCACGCACTGCATTCACATAAGTGCGTTAAGAATTCCTATCCCTGCTTTTTATTAGTACTTATATTAACATTAGCAGGGATAGGGATAGGAATTCTTAACGCACTTATGTGAATGCAGTGCGTGGTCGTGTAATCTTCACTTTTTATTTTATAATTAAAATTTTACAAACAAAAAATGCTAATAAGATCGGCTGAGAACTTAAGGTACCGGTGACCATAGCAACAAAGACAAACAACATTCTCTTTACCGCCCTAGTTGTGATGATCATTCTTATACTCGACCTACTATAATGGACAATTTATTAACTTACCTGGTGTAATATGTAATCTTTCAGGACTTTTTTCCACAGTTTTCAATGTATTACATTCGGCGGTAATTGAGACACCGATATATAAATCATCGTCGCGATTTTTCAAAAAACATCGGTATTTCTCATCTTTACGTGACTCTTTTGTATTTGCCACTGCAAAATAATGATTTTTGCCAACAAACCAGTCTCCCAAACAACTGTATTCAACCACTGCAATAAAATAAATATGTTCAGGTACATGAAACATTTTCTGTTCACTAAAATGTAATATTACCTCCATCAAACGTTCCCGTCATTCCTTCGCACTTCTTGTACGTGATGTTAAACTTTTGATTTGTAATTAAAAACTGTGAACCTGCAGTTTGACACGATCTGATCTGAGCGTCGGGATTGTTACATTCACCAGTGAACTTAAATCTATTCTGATAAGCAAAATTCCAAACACCCTCCAGCGATGATCTACAATTTACTGGTACGTAGTTTTCAGAAAAATATGTTATTTGGTATTGATGCGGATCCAGGGATCTACACACACGATCTACAGTAGCCATGTTATCGGATGCAAGACTAATACATGCACCTATAAGTATAAAAAAGATAGTGTGTATTATGAAGTATGGAAAAATTCAGAGGTAATTTACCTTCCATCTTTTCCAAGATATTGACTGTTCGTACCAACAATTTAACACATGTAAAACAATTATCGGCCATATTTTTGAATACCATCGTATAATTAACATGATATTCTTCTTTAATATCAACACACACGCCTCGCCCAGTCATTGTTGTTGCGTCTAATTCCGTCAAAGTGTTGCGACTTTCCCATGAAAACCATGCCCCACGAAGTATTATGGGTATTGTACAATTATACGCCTGAGATTCATGATCTAGAAAATAAGAATAATAACATTCTTTTAACTATCGATATAAATTATAATAACTCAATCGAAAACAGGAATTAATTTTTACTTGAAAATAATCAAAATATACAACTTACAGAGAGCCGTAGTTACGAATAACACAAATAAAACCTTTGTATACATTATGGTTACGGTCTCAGAAAAATATTGTTTATTTTTCTGAGGTTACGGTATTCATTAGAAATATCAAAAGAATTATAAACAAAAACTAAAATTGGTCGCACCCATTAACAGATTAACAGGCCAATGCCAAATAGCAGCATACGCAGTGCTGCCAGATGTCAAATTGAGAAAGCGGTAGATGTAGATTCGATGTATAGAAAACCATAAATTTACTGGTGATTTATGCCCGTTTGCACCACATACCGTTTAAGTCACGATTTGTTCTAAGAGGCGCTTAGCATCTATTTTTTATTGCACCGCGTTAAAACGTCACTTTAAATTTGCCTAAGTGTCACTTAAGTGCAGTGTTGAAGAATATTTTAAGTCACGATTTGTTCTAAGAGTCGCTTAGCATCTATTTTTTATTGCACCACGTTAAAACGTCACTTTAAATTTGCCTAAGTGTTCCTTAAGTTAAGACTCGAAAATTCTCTTCTTAAATGGAATTCTAACCTCAATATTGCTTTTATATTTTTCATTATTGTTTACATTGTGTGGCGATTAAAAATATGGGATTATTGGATGATGATCTTGATGTTTTCGAATTAATTGAACATGGATTTCCAAGGAGGGTGTATGAAAGGCCGAATTATTTTTAAGATATGGAAAATTTAAGTTTTTTTCAAAGATTTCGACTGACGAAGCCTACGATTCGGCCTATCCTAGACCAAATTGAGCATTTTTACTAGAATTTGATGAGATATGACAGCTTTCATTAGAAGATAAAGACCAGAAAGGGTCTTTGTGCTTAACATACCTATTACTATTATATAGAGGTATAAATTATTGAGCTAGGGTATCAACAACAATAAATTAAAACCATAACAACTATTCGCAACTATACTTATAAATTATTATTTTATATGTAGCAATAAAAATTATTGCTGTTATAAACGAGTTTGTTTTTGCTTTTTATCTAGTAACAGATTCAGTTGTTTATACTATTCAGAGCACTAGCTTATGGCGCCAAAATATTCAAACAGCAAAACCAAAGCGAAATGCACGCCACCGATCCGCGACGGCCACCCACGGAAACACGACCCAAGGGCGAACGTTCCCATTGGCTCGGTATAAAAGGAAATTAACGTATGCTTACCTACTGCCCGACCAAAAAACTCTTCTTCATTGTCGGCTACCTTAAATTTGCTATGTTGACAAATTTACCCGATACTTAACTAAGTGCTATCTACTCATGATTCGGTGCAATCAATTCCGTTCTTAAAATTTAGGTGACCCTTAACTATTCTCTACTTAAACTGAATGTGGTGCCAACGGGCATAAGTTGACTCGAGAAATCTCTTCTTAAATGGAATTCTAACCTCAATATTGCTTTTATATTTTTCATTATTGGGTTGTTGGTTGTTTACTGTGTGTGGCGATTAAAAATATGGAATTATTTGACGAGGATCTTGATGTTTTCGAATTAATTGAACATGGATTTCCAAGGAGGGTTTATGAAAGGCCGAATTATTTTTAGATATGGACAATTTAAATTTTTTTCAAAGATTTCGACTGACGAAGACTACGATTCGGTCTACCCTAGACCAAATTGAGCATTTTTACTAGAATTTGATGAGCTATGACAGCTTTCAATAGAAGATATTTTAGTAGGAAAGACCGAAAAGCGTCTTTGTGCTTAACATACCTATTATATATATATAGAGGTACTGAGGAAATAGTCGATATTAAAAAATAATAATGTATTAAAACCATAACAACTTTACGTTTACAGTTTATTTAATTATTAATCCACAAAAGAATAAATAAGCTAACAACTCTACTTATGTTCCCAGGTAAATAATAAACTAAAACTATTTTTGAATATAAATCATAAAATATGTAAGTAGTAGTAGCACTCATCTAGCTAAATCTTATAATAGAAACAGATCAAATACTATGTATATGTAATAAATACATTTCAAATATATAACAATAAGAATAGATAAATTTAACAATGGAAAATAATAACAAAAAGTTAATTTTATTAATTTGAATGATGCCACAATAACTATGATCCAACACTATCGATAGAAGAACTTCTTTCTCGTTGGAAGTGTAGTTTGGAGGTCTTCTCTTTTTTTATGTATCACTAACTTCCATCGTATTATATGTTATATTAAAAAAATGTATTAAATAATAAAATGAAAATAATTTTGTGGCATAGCGGACAAAATGACTGGTTTTTCCTACACAAGGGACTTTTGTGTAATTTAGCAGGGCCTCAGTCTAAACAAAATCCCTTGTGTAGGTAAACCCAGTCATTTTGTCCGCTATGCCATAAAATAATTTTGTTTCTATTATATTTACGGACACAATTTAACTCTAGTATTTAATAATATTCGTTCACATTCACAATCAAAATTAATGTTTACATTATGAATTATTATGAAAACAAAACTGAAGAGGTTAAAAGTTAAAATATTACCTACTGCCCGCTGCCCGACCAAAAAACTCCTCTTCATTGTCGGCTACCTTAAATTTGCTATGTTGACAAATTTACCCGATACTTAACTAAGTGCTATCTACTCATGATTCGGTGCAATCAATTCCGTTCTTAAAATTTAGATGACCCTTAACTATTCTCTACTTAAAGTGTATGTGGTGCAAACGGGCATTAGAAACTTGACGCTTGCGCTGCCGTTGTCGTTTGCCGTTACAGTTCTACCATAGAATAAGCATTGTCTTTAAAAAGACAATGGAATAAGTAAGCTAAAGCTACTAGCTTTCTTATTCTATGGTTCTACATCGTGATTTATAAACTTTGCAACGGTTGTCTCAACTCATAACCTATAATTATTTTATTTACTTTCGGTTTTAGTTCTTATTATTTAGTAATAATATATAATATCATAAATATATACATGGATTATTTAATGAGGACAGGGACCAAATAAATAATAATTTTAATTTACGGGATCATAATATTTCTTTCAAATTGGACACATGACAATTTATTGCGTTTCTATTGGTTGTGTTGCCAACGGCTGACGGAAAAAAAGAAACTTGATTTATGTTGAACGGCGGGCGACGCAAACGGTAACGGAAAACGGCAGTTTATAAGTACGCAACTTACGTATGGTGAAATCGGACGGTCGACGGCAGCGCAGAACGCAAACGGAAAGTTTATAAATCATCAGTTAGGTTTGAAAACGGTAGCCTCCGTATCGTATGATGTCACAATTTTGTTTTTGCGCATGACAAAAACACCAGCCGGTTCTGGTGACCTAGCCTGCAGCTCGAAATAACTACTTTTTTTGGATTTTTATTTTATGTAATCATTAAATAGACTATTTTGAACATAATTAGCTATGGTATTTTAACTTTTTTTTTAAGTTGATTATAAAATAGACTATATTATGCCCGTTTGCACCACATACACTTTAAGTAGAGAATAGTTAAGGGTCATCTAAATTTTAAGAACGGAATTGATTGCACCGAATCATGAGTAGATAGCACTTAGTTAAGTATCGGGTAAATTTGTCAACATAGCAAATTTAAGGTAGCCGACAATGAAGAGGAGTTTTTTGGTCGGGCAGTAGGTAATATTTTAACTTTTAACCTCTTCAGTTTTGTTTTCATAATAATTCATAATGTAAACATTAATTTTGATTGTGAATGTGAACGAAAATTATTAAATACTAGAGTTAAATTGTGTCCGTAAATATAATAGAAACAAAATTATTTTGTGGCATAGCGGACAAAATGACTGGGTTTACCTACACAAGGGACTTTGTTTAGACTGAGGCCCTGCTAAATTACACAAAAGTCCCTTGTGTAGGAAAAACCAGTCATTTTGTCCGCTATGCCACAAAATTATTTTCATTTTATTATTTAATACATTTTTTTAATATAACGTATAATACGATGGAAGTTAGTGATACATAAAAAAAGAGAAGACCTCCAAACTACACTTCCAACGAGAAAGAAGTTCTATCGATAGTGTTGGATCATAGTTATTGTGGCATCATTCAAATTAATAAAATTAACTTTTTGTTATTATTTTCCATTGTTAAATTTATCTATTCTTATTGTTATATATTTGAAATGTATTTATTACATATACATAGTATTTGATCTGTTTCTATTATAAGATTTAGCTAGATGAGTGCTACTACTACTTACATATTTTATGATTTATATTCAAAAATAGTTTTAGTTTATTATTTACCTGGGAACATAAGTAGAGTTGTTAGCTTATTTATTCTTTTGTGGATTAATAATTAAATAAACTGTAAACGTGAAGTTGTTATGGTTTTAATACATAGGTATATACCTCTATTATTATTTTTTAATATCGACTATTTCCTCAGTACCTCTATATATATATAATAGGTATGTTAAGCACAAAGACGCTTTTCGGTCTTTCCTACTAAAATATCTTCTATTGAAAGCTGTCATAGCTCATCAAATTCTAGTAAAAATGCTCAATTTGGTCTAGGATAGACCGAATCGTAGTCTTCGTCAGTCGAAATCTTTGAAAAAAATTTAAATTGTCCATATCTAAAAATAATTCGGCCTTTCATAAACCCTCCTTGGAAATCCATGTTCAATTAATTCGAAAACATCAAGATCCTCGTCAAATAATTCCATATTTTTAATTTTTTAATCGCCACACACAGTAAACAACCCAATAATGAAAAATATAAAAGCAGTATTGAGGTTAGAATTCCATTTAAGAAGAGATTTCTCGAGTCAACTTTATGCCCGTTGGCACCACATACAGTTTAAGTAGAGAATAGTTAAGGGTCACCTAAATTTTAAGAACGGAATTGATTGCACCGAATCATGAGTAGATAGCACTTAGTTAAGTATCGGGTAAATTTGTCAACATAGCAAATTTAAGGTAGCCGACAATGAAGAAGAGTTTTTTGGTCGGGCAGTAGGTAAGCATACGTTAATTTCCTTTTATACCGAGCCAATGGGAACGTTCGCCCTTGGGTCGTGTTTCCGTGGGTGGCCGTCGCGGATCGGTGGCGTGCATTTCGCTTTGTTTTTGCTGTTTGAATATTTTGGCGCCATAAGCTAGTGCTCTGAATAGTATAAACAACTGAATCTGTTACTAGATAAAAAGCAAAAACAAACTCGTTTATAACAGCAATAATTTGTATTGCTACATATAAAATAATAATTTATAAGTATAGTTGCGAATAGTTGTTATATGGTTTTAATTTATTGTTGTTGATACCCTAGCTCAATAATTTATACCTCTATATAATAGTAATAGGTATGTTAAGCACAAAGACCCTTTCTGGTCTTTATCTTCTAATGAAAGCTGTCATATCTCATCAAATTCTAGTAAAAATGCTCAATTTGGTCTAGGATAAACCGAATCGTAGGCTTCGTCAGTCGAAATCTTTGAAAAAAACTTAAATTTTCCATATCTTAAAAATAATTCGGCCTTTCATACACCCTCCTTGGAAATCCATGTTCAATTAATTCGAAAACATCAAGATCATCATCCAATAATCCCATATTTTTAATCGCCACACAATGTAAACAACCCAATAATGAAAAATATAAAAGCAATATTGAGGTTAGAATTTCATTTAAGAAGAGAATTTTCGAGTCTTAACTTAAGGAACACTTAGGCAAATTTAAAGTGACGTTTTAACGTGGTGCAATAAAAAATAGATGCTAAGCGACTCTTAGAACAAATCGTGACTTAAAATATTCTTCAACACTTCACTTAAGTGACACTTAGGCAAATTTAAAGTGACGTTTTAACGCGGTGCAATAAAAAATAGATGCTAAGCGCCTCTTAGAACAAATCGTGACTTAAACGGTATGTGGTGCAAACGGGCATTAGGTACTCACGGATATTAGGGTAGTAAACGTTACTTATATCAATTCAATTCAGTTTAATAGAAGGTCCATAGTTACATCAATCCTAGGACAATTTTGTACATATTGGACCTCGTATTGGACAATACAAATATTTATATACTTTTAATTTCAGTAATAAATATTATCATTTTCTCAATAATAAACAGTTCTTATAAAAATTGGTTATGTTTGGCATTATTATTTAATTTGAAACAAATGTCATATGTCATTATTCAATCAGTATCAATGTTGCCAGATTTTATTTTCATTCTACATAACAATTTCATATTCCATATTTTCATTTACATTTTCAAAGATTAATCTATCTTTGACATTTTTGTAGTAAAAGGAAGGCAATCTAGTTCTGTAGGCAGTTAGGTAGTTTAGCAAGGGCGAAGCCATTGCCCTGTGCCGGACGCAAGGGCGAAGTCCTTGCCAGGTGCAGGCCTGATGTACTCATGATGTTCAGGTTGCAGGTTAGTTAGATAAGTAGTTAGGTGGGTAGGTAAGTAGTTAGGTAGGTAGGTAAGTAGTTAGGTAGGTAGGTAAGTAGTTAGGTAGGTAGGTAAGTAGTTAGGTACGTTAGCAAGGGCACAGCCCTTGCCAAGTGCAGGCCTTATATGTGCGCATGAGGTTTAGGTTGCAGATTAGTTAGGTAGGTAGGTAGGTTAGCAAGGTCGAAGTCCTTGCCATGTGCAGGCCTGATGTACTCATGAGGTTCAGGTTGCTTAGTTAGGTAAGTAGGTAGGCAGTCAGGTAGGTAGGTAAGTAGTTATGTAGGTAGGTAAGTAGTTAGGTGGGTAGGTAAGTAGATATGTAGGTAGGTAAGTAGTTAGGTAGGTAGGTAGGTAAGTAGTTAGATGGGTAGGTAAGTAGTTATGTGGGTAGGTAAGTAGTTAGGTAGGTAGGTAAGTAGTTAGGTAGGTAGGTCAGTCGTTAAGTACGTTAGCAAGGGCACAGCACTTGCCAAGTGCAGGCCCGATATGTGTGCATGAGGTTTACGTTGCAGATTAGTTAGGTAAGTAGGTAGGCAGTTAGGTAGGTAGGTAAGTAGTTAGGTAGGTAGATAAGTAGTTAGGTAGGTAGGCAGTTAGGTAGGTAGGCAAGTAGTTAGGTAGGTAGGTAAGTAGTTAGATAGGTAGGTAAGTAGTTAGATAGGTAGGTAAGTAGTTAGGAAGGTAAGTAAGTAGTTAGGTAGGTAAGTAGTTAGGTAGGTAGGTAGGTAAGTAGTTCGGTAGGTAAGTAGTTAGGTAGGTAGGTAAGTAGGTAAGTAGTTAGGTAGGTAGGTAAGTAGTTAAGTACGTTAGCAAGAGCACAGCACTTGCCAAGTGCAGGCCCGATATGTACTCATAAGGTTCAGGTTAGTTAGGTAAGTAGGTAGGCAGTTAGGTAGGTAGGTAAGTAGTTAGGTAGGTAAGTAGTTAGATAGGTAGATAAGTAGTTAGGTAGGTAGGTAAGTAGTTAAGTACGTTAGCAAGGGCACAGCATTTGCCAAGTGCAGGCCCGATATGTGCGCATGAGGTTTAGGTTGCAGATTAGTTAGGTAGGTAGGTAGGTTAGCAAGGGCGAAGTCCTTGCCATGTGCAGGCCTGATGTACTCATGAGGTTCAGGTTGCAGATTGGTTAGGTAGGTTAGCAAGGGCGCAGCCCTTGCCAAGTGCTGGCCCGATATGTGCGCATGAGGTTTAGGTTGCAGATTAGTTAGGTAGGTAGGTTAGCAAGGACGAAGTCCTTGCCATGTGTAGGCCTGATGTACTCATGAGGTTCAGGTTACAGGTTAGTTAGGTAAGTAGGTAGACAGTTAGGTAGGTAGATAGGTAGGTAGTTAGGTTAGCAAGGGCTCAATCCTTGCCAAGTGCAGGCCCAATATGTGCCCATGAGGTTTAGCTAGGTAGGTAAGTAGATAGGTAGGTAGTTAGGTAGGTTACCAGAGGCGCAGCCCTTGCCAAGTGCAGGCCCGATATATGCGCATGAGGTTTAGAATGCAGATTAGTTAGGTAGGTCGGTTAGCAAGGGCGGAGCCTTGCCATGTGCAGGCCTGATATGTACCAATGAGATTTAGGTTGCAAGTTAGTTAGGTAGGTAGTAGTAATTCTTTGCATGATCGTAGAAAAATTGAATTATATTAATATAATTAGATTTAATGAAATCAGATACAATCTGGCAACATTGACTGTTAAAATTATATTTGATTCCAATGCATTGACAGAAGGGGCTCGACATCGTTTATTGATCTAACGGTCACATCTCAAGGGCTAGCAAAATACCTCTCTTCATGGACTACGATGGACTGCGAGACACTGAGCGATCATCACTACATCTGCTTTGAAATAAAAATTGGGAAATCCAACCTACAGCAGGGAAAGCAAAGATCCGGACAATTCACTATTAGTAAGGACTGCGCAACGGCGTACCTACAAGTTATATCGCGCCAGAGGGGTAGGAGCGATAACCCATTGGAAAATATGGAGATATTGAAGGAGGCAACCAAATTAAGCCAAGTCACATCAGGGGGTAAGAGTACGGCGCCATATTGGTGGTGCGAGGAGGTTAAAAATGTAAGAAATTCCTGCAACCAACTAAGACGAGAATACACAAGAGCCAGGGCAAAAAACACACCACAGGACGCAATTGACAGAATGTATAACATCTATAAGGCAGAGAAAAGGGAACTAAAGGCTTGCATAAGAAATAGGAAACGCGACTGCTGGAGGGAGGTTTGTAATAAACTGGAAACAGATATCTGGGGCGAGGGATACAAGATCGTCATGAACAAATTTAAAAGCGAATTGCCTCAGTTCGAAATGAGTGGTAATATGAAACTCAAAATCATTGACGAATTATTTCCAAGGCGAAATGACGTTTGGCGGATCGACAATTGTGTTCTGGCGCCAGCTTTCACCACAGAGGAGCTAAAAAATGCTGCAGAACAGATGAAGGAAGGAAAAGCACCCGGACCAGATGGAATCCCAACAGAGATAATTAAAATAGCAGTAAAGGAATATCCAACTTTACTACTAAGCATAACGAACGAGCTACTAAATGTGCAAGAGTTTCCAGACGACTGGAAGGCAGCGAAAATTATCCTGATTAAAAAATCAGGAAAACCTCCAGAGAGCCCTTCATCCTACCGCCCAATATGCTTGATAAACACAGCCGCAAAACTCTATGAGAGGATGATTAGGGATAGATTGCTGACCGAGTTGCGAGGGGAACAAAGTCTATCGGACAACCAGTATGGTTTTACAAAGGGCAAGTCAACCATTCATGCAGTAGAGTACGTAATAAACAAAGCTACAGAAGCTAAAAGATACAGCGGCATGACAAGGAAATGGTGTGCCTTGATAGCTGTTGATGTGCGAAACGCCTTTAACTCGGCATCATGGGGGATAATAATCAAGCAATTAGAACACAAAAACATATCGGCTTATCTAATAAATGTGATCAAACAATACTTTACGAACAGAACAATACAAGCCCGAAACATTAATAGAATGCAAGTGACGTGTGGCATCCCCCAGGGATCCGTCTTGGGACCCTTATTGTGGAATTTGTTCTACGATCCCATATTGAGAATGAGAGTGGAGGACGGAGTTCAGCTTATCGCATTCGCAGATGATCTGGGTATACTAATAACAGCAGATAACAGAAATGAGTTGATTTTCAAAGCCGAGGACACCCTGTATAAGGTCGACGCATGGATGAGGGAAAATTGCTTAGATCTGGCCCCAGAAAAAACTGAAGCAATCATTTTAGCAGGACCCAGAAAAAGAGACGTTTCATTTAGATTGGGCAACTTACAAATTATACCGGGGAAAACCCTAAACTACCTGGGCATCACGCTAGATGGACAACTATCTTTCGGACCACATGTGGAGAAAGCTGTACAGAAGGCCTCGTCGAAGGCAGCGTCGCTGGGCAGAATCTTGCCAAACATTGGTGGCCCAAGCTGGGGAAAGAGAGCGATTTTAATGGGGGTTACAAATTCCATTCTATTGTATGGGGCACCGATATGGGTCACAGCGCTAAGGATGGAAAAGTACCGGAAGATGACATTGGGCTTACAAAGGAAATCATTGCTAAGAGTAGCGAGTGGTTATCGAACGATATCAGCGGAAGCCCTGCAGGTAATTACTGGAACCCCACCCATTGATCTTACCCTGTTGAAAATACCGTATAGAATCATATTAAAACTTGATCTGGATCTATAAGTATCTATAAGTGAATGTAGGTTTTAATCTGGCTTTGACAAGCTCTATGTTATTTTAATAGTAATCTTATATGATTCAATATGGTTTGGGTTTATTTGGATATACATATAAAACACATCAATGGAATTGTATTGGTCTCTATAAGTTTTAAATATGATTAGATCTAATATGCCATTACAGATTCAAAACAAAGTGGGTTTTATACGGATTTAATAGGTTAAAATGAATAGTGTTTAATATGGAATTACTGAATAAAAATTGCCATAAAACGAATTGGTTTCAATATGGATTAATAAGAAATTCTTTATTTGGAATTTATTGGTTTCAATAAGGCATTCCAAATCAAATGTTTAATTTGGTTTTATCAGTTTGAATTAGTTTTTATGCGGCATAAAACTGCTTATTTCAATTGCGTTTAATATGGAATTACTGAATAAAAATTACCATGAAACCAATTGGTTTCAATATGGATTAATAAGAAATTCTTTATTTGGAATTTATTGGTTTCAATAAGGCATTCCAAATCAAATGTTTAATTTGGTTTTATCAGTTTGAATTAGTTTTTATGCGGCAAAAAACTGCTTATTTCAATTGCGTTTAATATGGAATTACTGAATAAAAATTACCATGAAACGAATTGGCTTCAATATGGATTAATAAGAAATTCTTTATTTGGAATTTATTGGTTTCAATAAGGCATTCCAAATCAAATGTTTAATTTGGTTTTATCAGTTTGAATTAGTTTTTATGCGGCATAAAACTGCTTATTTCAATTGCGTTTAATATGGAATTACTGAATAAAAATTACCATGAAACGAATTGGTTTCAATATGGATTAATAAGAAATTCTTTATTTGGAATTTATTGGTTTCAATAAGGCATTCCAAATCAAATGTTTAATTTGGTTTTATCAGTTTGAATTAGTTTTTATGCGGCAAAAAACTGCTTATTTCAATTGCGTTTAATATGGAATTACTGAATAAAAATTACCATGAAACGAATTGGTTTCAATATGGATTAATAAGAAATTCTTTATTTGGAATTTATTGGTTTCAATAAGGCATTCCAAATCAAATGTTTAATTTGGTTTTATCAGTTTGAATTAGTTTTTATGCGGCAAAAAACTGCTTATTTCAATTGCGTTTAATATGGAATTACTGAATAAAAATTACCATGAAACGAATTGGTTTCAATATGGATTAATAAGAAATTCTTTATTTGGAATTTATTGGTTTCAATAAGGCATTCCAAATCAAATGTTTAATTTGGTTTTATCAGTTTGAATTAGTTTTTATGCGGCATAAAACTGCTTATTTCAATTGCGTTTAATATGGAATTACTGAATAAAAATTACCATGAAACGAATTGGCTTCAATATGGATTAATAAGAAATTCTTTATTTGGAATTTATTGGTTTCAATAAGGCATTCCAAATCAAATGTTTAATTTGGTTTTATCAGTTTGAATTAGTTTTTATGCGGCATAAAACTGCTTATTTCAATTGCGTTTAATATGGAACTACTGAATAAAAATTACCATGAAACCAATTGGTTTCAATATGGATTAATAAGAAATTCTTTATTTCGAATTTATTGGTTTCAATAAGGCATTCCAAATCAAATGTTTAATTTGGTTTTATCAGTTTGAATTAGTTTTTATGCGGCATAAATCTGCTTATTTCAATTGCGTTTAATATGGAATTACTGAATAAAAATTACCATGAAACGAATTGGTTTCAATATGGATAAATAAGAAATTCTTTATTTGGAATTTATTGGTTTCAATAAGGCATTCCAAATCAAATGTTTAATTTGGTTTTATCAGTTTGAATTAGTTTTTATGCGGCATAAAACTGCTTATTTCAATTGCGTTTAATATGGAATTACTGAATAAAAATTACCATGAAACGAATTGGTTTCAATATGGATTAATAAGAAATTCTTTATTTGGAATTTATTGGTTTCAATAAGGCATTCCAAATCAAATGTTTAATTTGGTTTTATCAGTTTGAATTAGTTTTTATGCGGCAAAAAACTGCTTATTTCAATTGCGTTTAATATGGAATTACTGAATAAAAATTACCATGAAACGAATTGGCTTCAATATGGATAAATAAGAAATTCTTTATTTGGAATTTATTGGTTTCAATAAGGCATTCCAAATCAAATGTTTAATTTGGTTTTATCAGTTTGAATTAGTTTTTATGCGGCAAAAAACTGCTTATTTCAATTGCGTTTAATATGGAATTACTGAATAAAAATTACCATGAAACGAATTGGTTTCAATATGGATAAATAAGAAATTCTTTATTTGGAATTTATTGGTTTCAATAAGGCATTCCAAATCAAATGTTTAATTTGGTTTTATCAGTTTGAATTAGTTTTTATGCGGCATAAATCTGCTTATTTCAATTGCGTTTAATATGGAATTACTGAATAAAAATTACCATGAAACGAATTGGTTTCAATATGGATAAATAAGAAATTCTTTATTTGGAATTTATTGGTTTCAATAAGGCATTCCAAATCAAATGTTTAATTTGGTTTTATCAGTTTGAATTAGTTTTTATGCGGCATAAAACTGCTTATTTCAATTGCGTTTAATATGGAATTACTGAATAAAAATTACCATGAAACGAATTGGTTTCAATATGGATTAATAAGAAATTCTTTATTTGGAATTTATTGGTTTCAATAAGGCATTCCAAATCAAATGTTTAATTTGGTTTTATCAGTTTGAATTAGTTTTTATGCGGCAAAAAACTGCTTATTTCAATTGCGTTTAATATGGAATTACTGAATAAAAATTACCATGAAACGAATTGGCTTCAATATGGATAAATAAGAAATTCTTTATTTGGAATTTATTGGTTTCAATAAGGCATTCCAAATCAAATGTTTAATTTGGTTTTATCAGTTTGAATTAGTTTTTATGCGGCAAAAAACTGCTTATTTCAATTGCGTTTAATATGGAATTACTGAATAAAAATTACCATGAAACGAATTGGTTTCAATATGGATAAATAAGAAATTCTTTATTTGGAATTTATTGGTTTCAATAAGGCATTCCAAATCAAATGTTTAATTTGGTTTTATCAGTTTGAATTAGTTTTTATGCGGCATAAAACTGCTTATTTCAATTGCGTTTAATATGGAATTACTGAATAAAAATTACCATGAAACGAATTGGTTTCAATATGGATAAATAAGAAATTCTTTATTTGGAATTTATTGGTTTCAATAAGGCATTCCAAATCAAATGTTTAATTTGGTTTTATCAGTTTGAATTAGTTTTTATGCGGCATAAAACTGCTTATTTCAATTGCGTTTAATATGGAAGTACTGAATAAAAATTACCATGAAACGAATTGGTTTCTATATGGATTAATAGGAAATTCTTTATTTGGAAATTGTTGGTCTCAATAAGGCATTCCAAGTCAAATATTGAATTTGATTTTATCAGTGTGAAATAGTTTTTATGCGGCATAAAACTGTTTATTTCAATTGCGTGTAAAATGGAATTGCTGAATAAGATTTTCCATGTCAATTACGTGCTCAACCCAGTTTTTCCATAAATCAGTATGTTCAATGTTAATTATTACTTTTCTCATATGATCAACTACTACCGGGTTTTTGTTGGGGAATTGTTACATTTTCGCCAATATTTTTTTGTTGGTCTCCAAACCTTTTCTATATAGGGTTAAATATACAATAATACTGAGGTATAACCCCAAGAGTGTATGACCGTGTATCAATAACATATAATGCTTTTTTAATTTCTGTTCTTTTATTAATTTCAATAATTCGCGTGTTCTTGGAACTTTTACATTGCAGATTATTAAATATAATATTTTACCTTAAAGTAGTAAATGTCTCTAAATATCAAAAACACATTAACAAATATATATGCTTGATAATCCTCATCAGTAATTCACGCACTGCACTGGAAAGCTGTCTATAAAATATCGAGGTATTGTTGGCAGCGGATCAGTTCATTTTTCTATTTACGCCAGCGCATAGTCGTACGTGGATCATATGGGGTTTATTACATTTCCAGTGTCGGATTTAGATACACGGTTTCAACTAATACTATTGGAATGTGGATACTATATTAAACAAAGCAATATCAAGATAAATGCATACGGTGCTGTGCTTTAACATTAACCTTTGTCAATTTAAAACGCAAGGACTATACCAAATAAAAAAGGGGAATTATTGTCATATTTATCTTATGTTTTAGAATATCATGTGTAGAATAGGGTGGCCGAAAAAATGTTCATTGAATTTCAATGAGATTTGGAAATTCAGCTATGAAGCTAGTCTCCTTGCAATTAATATAAATGCATTTTGAACTAATATTACTTAAATCAGTTATTGCAAATAACAAATCGGCTCCATTTTCCAAAGAGTTAATTTGAAAAATATTTTGTGGACAATTGTCAATAATAGAGAATGAATTGCAAGATACTTTACGAACGCTTAGTTCGATTGTTGCATCAGAATTTTCTAAAATTTTCAAAATTTGACAATAAGTGCCGTTTTGCAATTTTAAATATGAGTTATCATGTTTATGGTTCCTCCGATATTCTATACTAGAGAAAACATTATGATTAATTAGGATTCTATTATAAACTTTTACACCATTTTTAATTTCAAATGCTCCTAAAAGCCTTACAGTTTGTGGCTCAATGTAAGATGTTTTTTTTTGGTATGATAATATGTTGTTACAAAAATTTTTACACGTATTAGAAGTGTTTTTACCTATACTTATAATTTCTTGTAATTTATTCAATTTCAATATTTTGAATATTATTTGTTTGTCCACACCAATTGGACCGTTAACTATTTGTTTGATCGAAAATATTCCACTTTCAAAACAAAATGTAGATGTAGCCCACAGTGGCCCTGACTGCTTAACAGTCTCAACTAAGTGATTTAACAAATGAACATTAAAATTCATTGCCGAAGGCGTGTACAATATTTCGAAATCGTTCAAAAATTTCCTCAAATATCCTTTAGCTAAATATAAATCATTATCATTAATTTTTTTTTGAAGCAGTAAAAATATAGAATTTTGTAACAAAACAAAATGGTTAAGGTATTTTGAATCTAAAATGTTGTGTAAAACAGGAACGCAGTAAAAAAGTAACCAAGATCGCCATTCTGTGGCTTTCCATTTAGCTTTTTCTTCAAAACTCCTAGGTACACGATGTACTTCGTCAGGAGGTTTAATACCTATTAATCTTTCATTAATTTCTTTCAAAATTTTCGGTGATCCTATATACATATCAGAATTTTTTGTTGTCCAAATATTCCACATTTGTTTTACTACTCCTAAGATCACGGTGTGCATGTAATCTATCGGATACCCCCAAACAGTATCAAAACCTGGCAAATTAATAAGAACAGATGCCCCCTTAACGCCCTTGATAATTTGGTGGCTTTTAACAGAGTCTTTCATGCACACCACAATACTATTGTGGTTTCTCATTGGTGGTGATGGTGACCTTTTAGGATACTTGACAACTTTTTCCACAACCTTACCAGGATGTTCACAAATGTAACAACCAAAGAAGCCATTAAATTGAATGAAATTTTGAATCATCGGTCTTGCAACAGAGTCCACTGAGCAAAATACAGGGCAAATTTTTGCTACTCTATATTCGTTTTGAAAGAAATATTTAACGCCATTCCTAAGAGTTTTGTTAACATCATCAACAAATGGTTTTAAAAATAAATTCATATTTGGTTCCTTTTTATTATACCAAATACCAGCCAATATTATATGTCGAAATCGAACTTCTGGTGGTAATTCATTTACAATAATTTGTATTGGCCATATTTGCTCTTTAGAAGAACCGAAAAAACTGGCACCATCAGTGCTGAAATTCAAAGTTAGATCAAAATTTAGTTTTTCTTTGGCAACTTTATATACCTTACTATCGCATATATCAGATATAACATCTGGCTTACTTAAACACTTATTTTTTTTGTTCAAATTAAGATTTGTTTGAATAAATGGATTTTGTAAGAAAGTCCTAAACTGATATTCTAAGTCAACAGTTAGAAAATAATTAGGTGACGATAATGAAAACTCTATAACACTTTGACAACTTATACACACAATATTTTCTTGACATGCTGTAATTTCAGATTTTAATTTTGTACCAACTGGAACTTTACAATTGGAACAATAAAAATTATATTTAACAATCGTTTCGGGAATATCTAACGCTTTTTCAATTTTGTAAGGTGTAATAGGTAAAGACTTACCAGCACAAGCTTCTAGTAATTTTATTAAATCTAAAGTTGCATTTTTGGTCAACGAATGTTTTAAATTAAATTGAGCTATCATAATTTTTAGATCATGTACAGTTACCTCAGATTCTTGAAAAATAACTGTGCTCTCAAAAGTTTTGTTATCTTGTGGCACATTATCATTTAATATTGCTTCATCTTCATCATCTTCAGCAGGATAAGAGATGACACCTGTAAGTATATAATATCATTGCAAATATATCTAGATTTACTTTAGTTTCATTATAATAACCAAGAGGTTCTTGCTGAATATCATTATTGGATGTATTTAACTCATATTGCACTGACTCCAAAGTATTGCTAGTATCACTATCATAATCGACATCATGATGTAATTGATTATCTGCTCCCTCACTATGCAGTTGGCTCAACAACATTTTTGAATTGCTAATAGCAGGCTGATCATCTGGAAAATATGCTGGTATATTCCTTGGTTGGACACTTCTTGATGTAGTTTCTATATTTGCCATTTCATCACGTTTAACGAATTGCATAGAATCATTATTTTTCTGCGTCCACCGCCACTGAGTTTGGCGACTAACTATTGGGGATTCTGGATCCAAAAGACTTTTATACAGACGTTTCCTTTTTCGTTGCGAAGCCATTTTCGTTATAATAAATACTTAATGCAGATTTCTTGAATTTTTATTTTAAGAAATTATTGCATAAAACAACTCGGCGGCGCTTTAAGTCATTAAAATAAAATTTAACATTCATATAGATAGTTTAGGTTTAGGTCATTGTCTTTATAAAGATAATGGTTAGGTATTTTGCTTTTTGTGTGTTTGTTGACATAAATGAAAGAAAACGGCTAAAACTAAAGGCAGACAGATATTCATTTAAAACGCATGCGCGTGATACAAATTTGTAAAGTAGTGATGATTTTCTTACCATATCCACTGTTGCCGAAAACATGCTTAAACCATTGTCTTTAAAAGACAATGCTTAAACATAATAATATAATGTTATAACTGCTCAGATTTTACATCAAATTATGATGACCAAGAAAAAAAGGTAGATAAAAATCATGTTCATTAGATTCATGTTACCGTACATATTTATTACCAGATTTATTCAAGTTTAGTTCAAAATTATTATGTTACAACCGGCAACACTGGTGTTTTGACCATTTACTAATACCATTGTGTTTATTATAATATAGTGTGTCAGCGCTTGGTTAGTACCTATCAACTAACAACAGATGGCGCTATCATATACCAGAAATTTATTAATGAACGACTGAAGTTGGTGACGCCGTCCGTTGTTAGATGATGATACTAACCAAGCGCTGACACACTAATATTAATACAATCATATCTAGAAGTTTGTGTCAATACAACGTGTATGTCGTCATAACTAAATTTTGGTAGCTTATTTAATACCTATACCTACTATTCTTTATCTGTAACCATAATAACGTGTATATCTATTATTATATTATAATGGCACATATTTTGTGATTGTCTCTATATAAAAAGCCCAAATATCTAAACGTAATTAAAACATCTGTTGCAATCTCTATATCGTCATTGTATGTTCCAGAAAACCATAAAAAATATCGTGAATATGATAATTCCCTATGGCAACACTGCTGCGGTGCCAAAAAGTTAAAAAAAATTAATAACTTATATAATGTAAGAAGGATGAAAACACAATTTACTATACTGAAATCAGTTTTATTTAAAATTATAACAATATACCTAAATAAATATAATTACATAGAAATAATAAAAAATATACAAATCTGCAAAAACAAACTGTTATTGACTATAACCTAAGTTTTAAAAAGCTAAGTATAACAAGACAGTTTTTTAAATATTAATTACCTTTTTAACATTGTTTCTACAGTTTTGTTCTTTCTCTTTGATGCTCACGGAGTTCCCTTTGTGAATTTTCTTTGAATTCTTTTGTATCACGTATATAAATACTTTGATGGAACAGTGACCTGAAGTGCATTTGTTTATACCCAAGTAATTCATGTCTTAGATTGCGTTTGTAATCGGTCTCACAAAAATACTTCGATTTCAAGTCTTAAAATTGTGTGACCACTTACACAAATGTATCCATTTGGATTTTAATATTATATCTAAACTAAAGAACTTCAATTCACTATTAAAGTTTTTAGAGCGATTGTCAATTTTACATACGTAAACAGCATACCTACCACATTTTAAAATCCACAATAAAACAGTCAAAAGTAAATAAAACGGATATTTTCTCTACAAATTATCTACCTATTTATATAAAATAAAAGCAGTGGATAAACAAAATTAACAAACTTGAATAATTAACAACTATATAAATAAGCACTTAGTGTATAAACAAATCAAACATCAAACGTACAGAGCATGACGTCACATATCACGTGATGACCTACGTGTTGTACCCAAGGTAGCGTTGCCAGGTCTAGTACAATTGTACTAATCTAGTACATTTTTGCTCTGTTTATACAAAATACAATTTCGCCATTTCTAGTACATTTATCATAAACGCTCCACAACCCTGTTTAATATATTTGTTCAATGTATTTTTGATTTTATTATTTTCTTTATGCCTCTTTTATAATTTAATTAATTATTTTTATTTAATAAAAACTTTTTTTTAGTGTATAGTTCTGTACAGATAGTAGTAGTCTTAAAAATACATTATATCTATTACGAACTTGTAACAATTCCATGTTTATTTAAATGCTTCAGTACAGAAAGTTGAAATCAAGTACATTTTATACTAATCGTCTAGTACAATATAAAAATGTATACTGGCAACGCTGCCTTGTTTTGTTGTACTATGGGGCAATACCATTTCGAGCTTCGCGTTTTATTATAGCGTCGGCTTGTGTTTTGTGTTTAATTATCCATATTATGTTAACTAACTCTATTTAAATTGTGTCATAAAGTGTAAGTGCTAACTAAAACCATATAGATAAAAAAGAGTGCCTAAATTTATATTATAATATTTGCTGGATCTATGAGTAAATATAACAGCATAAAATAGGTAACTAAATAAGTTTGTGTTTGTGATAAACTTGATTCCGCATAAGAAGGAGGTAAGCCAATAAAGAATATTAACTGAAATAAAATAAATATAAATAAATAAATAAATGATTTATTGTGAAATATAAGTTATTACATTTGCACAAAAAGACAGAGATTTGGCAAATGCCATTCTTCCACTCTACCTTAACAATTATGAAAAAAAAAGCGTTACTTACTTAATTAATTAGAAATTAAAACACCTACATCAATTTACAAAAAGAACAGGAAAAAAAAGAAAAGCGGGTAAACATGTAGTATAGTCAAAGACCTTAATAACACAGGAGACCACATTGTTTACATTTTCAGGGTTAGCCAACATCGTCCCTTCCTCTATTTATCCTAATACAAGCATTGCCAGACTTACAAATGTATTTGGAATATCTTTAAATTTTTGTCACAACAAAGAAAAAATGAGCGATGTAAATAATTATTTGTAACTAAGAGGTTAATAAAAATTTTTATTACTATACTTAGGTTATAAATTAGTTCATTTTAAGATTAAATTGTACAAAACGGGATAATTATTTTATTTTAGGAATTATTCTCATAGTAAAATAAAAGCGCACTACGGCAACATCGTTTACAACTTTACGCTTCTTGTACGACAGAACACGGCGTTTTGAATGAAATTATAATTTGCGACGTTGACGTTGAGAAACACTCATGTCATTAGCGCTTTTCATCGTTTTTTGAAGTATTTTCCTGTTTTGCGATATTCTTGTGTGTGTTTTTTTAAACTTTAAATATTTATTGAATAACTATGGTTCGTGGTTGTGTAGTTTGTGGAAAAGTGGATAGTTTATTTCCAGATTTAACTTTTCACAGGTAAGTGTGGTTATGTTTGGAAATTTGTTTGTGTTTGGTGTTAGTTTACACAGTGGCGGGGTTTGTTTGATATGATAAATTTCTTACATTTTTAATTTTTATTTCTATTAAATTATTAGTAACAAAAGCAAACAGATACTTTCTGAAAATAATGTTGGTTCATTTACGCCCAACAATGTAACCGCTTAGTAATTCAAAGCAGCATTAAAGAAGTAAGTGGTAAATCTAC
The DNA here is from genome assembly GCA_911728435.2 of Apoderus coryli. NCBI lineage: Eukaryota > Metazoa > Arthropoda > Insecta > Coleoptera > Attelabidae > Apoderus > Apoderus coryli. The sequence goes on along the minus strand of OU452198.1, from coordinate 28,494,561 downwards.
GTAGGATATTACCTCCCTAGCTCTGGAGTATAAGGCTGATTATAGCCTTTTTACATTAGGTACTTATATTGTATTTTTTAATTTAGGTTTCCTCAGGAACCGGAAAAACGAAAACTCTGGTTTTCTTTAGTTGGCATTGCTAAAGGACCACTTTTGCCAAAAAATCCATGGTTATGCTCGGATCATTTTTTCCCAGAGGATCTGGCAACGAAATTTAAGGGAGCAAGATTCGTTAGAAAGGGTGCAAATCCTCGACGGTGTGAAGGTGTTTTATTTTTGGATGATGCATCCACTAGGTAAAAAATATTTATAATTATATTTATTATATTATAATAATAATTTATATTCTTCTAGCTCTGACTCAACCACAGATGTTAGGTCTGTGGACTCATCTGTTTTTGGAACACCTCCAATACCGAAAGAATATCCTAAGTAGGTTCTGTTATTATTATTTTTTGGATAAAATTAAACTAGCTAAGTAGGTATGTGCATTAACCGCATTTATATCCATTTTTAGGATTGCTCAGCTATTCTTAGAAAAAACTATTATGGAGTCCACTGTTTCAACCGCTAATATGGGGTCCCTAATCAAAAGGTATCCTTTAGAAAGGCTTTTTAATATTTTGATATATTGAATTAATACATATTTTAGGTCTGAAAGTATAATTGTTAAATCTATTCCTGGTACCTCCAGAGCGAGTTTCATTAGAAGCCAACAAGGGTTCAACCAGTTCTGTGACAGAAACTGCATCAGAAGCAGGAGAACCCCATTCAGATATAATTGAAGCCCCTGTAGCTAGTGCAAAAATTGGAAGTAAAAAGAGGTAGGTATTACACCAACATGTTTCAGAAGCGGGTGATATAAAGGGGCTGAAGCTAAATGTTGGTATATTTGGTACATTATTCAAATTTACATTTTACCGTTATGAAATTTTGATATTTGTTCATAAAAAGCTCTTTTTTAGTATAATTTACCAGGGGCTTGATATTTTTTAGGAAAAGGCGTTATTCTGGTGATATGGATAGTAGTGACTTTCAACCCCTACTAAGAGAAGAAACAATATAGGAATTTAAAAAAATAAAATAACGTGCCAAAGGAAAAGAATACACACCTTACAAAATCAAGTTAGACGACTTAAAATCCGCGTAAAATCATTAAAAGATCTATTGATAGTTTTAAGGAACAAATCACAGATACCGTGAAGCTGGCGAAAAAATCAGAGGTGACTTTTATCATGGGCGATTTTAATGCCAAAGTAGGAAGTACACCACGAAAGGATATTACCGGTATATACGGATTACGTACAGCAAACGATAGAGGAGACCGGCTAGTTCAGTTCTGCCAGGAACATGATTTCATTGCCTCAAACACCTTTTTTAAACTTCCAAATAGATGGCTCTATACGTGGACCTCTAGCGCCCATACCCCTGAAAGAATTATTCGCAATCAAATAGACTTCATACTTATTAAAAAGCGATACAGAAACTGCAAAAAGTCTGCAAAAACATAATTAATTTGTATGTTCATAGTATATAATTATTATTTATTATCATTGTGTTTAATTTAATATATATAGCTAAAAATAAACTATTGAGAATAATGTGCCTTTTTTTATTTCCTGACTTCCTATTTGTAATGCATAAAATGATTTTAAAATTAGATTATCTTGAAATTATACATAAATATATTAATTTAAGTATTGTTTTTTCGATATACGAAATGAAGGTTTTGCAGCTATATCAAGAAATACCTACTACAAAGAAAGATTAACAGACTTTCTTAGCGAATACCTTATACATATTAATATTTAAATTATTTTACTGAAAAACTCATTCCAATTAAATATCGACTAAATTTCAGTTTCAAAATAAGTTGAATAGCTCGGCACGTTGGCTTTTTAATGTATGCTATTAATTATATATTATGTATTATTGTATACATAGTTCAAAAGCAGTCAGCGATCAGTACGCCACTGGCTGCAGAACGCATACCGGAGATTACAACGTTGCCAATGAGCAACTTGAAGGCGACAAGGATAAGTCTTTCTCTCTCTTACACAATACTTGTTTACAAGTAATGTTGGCTCGTGTTTGAAAGCACGTTATCAATGAAATATTTTGTCTCCTGTGTTATTAAGGTCTTTGAGTATAGTTGTACTAAAATATGGTCTGACCGCGCCGCTGCGCAGTCAGACGAATTTTATGTGAATAAGTGTCACTACTCTAACGATGTTGCCAGGTTGGTATCTATTCACTATATCGACTGATAGAATGAATAATACAATTTTATGATATTATAAATTTATACAGTGGATGTAATTATTATATCATTGCTGGGGGTGAAATGCTGAGTATGGAAGGTTAGGTAGCAGGCAGGGATGTGTTGTAAGGGTGTAATAGTGATGATCAGGAAGAGTTAGTTAATGAGGGTGAGTGTAGAAAGCAGGATTGAGATGAAATGTAGTAGGCACGTAGTTGTTATATTAGTTCGATAGCAGTCATTATTAGGACAACACATCCCTGCCTGCTACCTAACCTTCGATACTCAGCATTTTACCCCCAACATTACCTAACGATGACTGCTATCGAACTAATCCACATAAATATAACAAATAGGTGTATAACGTAGAGTAGCATTTACATTTCACGGTCAAAAATTAAGCGCCAAATATTTAACCGTTTCAACATAATGTGTTTTAAACCTGGCAACACCACACTTCGATTACAATCTGAACTCGTCTGACTGCGCAGCGGCGCGTCAAACCATAATTTAGTACAACTATACTGCATGTTTACCGAAAAGCGAAACGAAAAGCATTATACATATCAATAACTATTTTACATATTTACAAAAGAAAACATTACATAATATAATAAAGCACCTTGCATATTTACAAAAAGAAAGAAAAAAAATGAAAAGCGAAACGAAAAGCATTATACCTACATATCTAACTATTTTACACATATTTACAAAATACATCAAATTGTACAATACCCATACACATTCATAAATAATAATTATATTAATAATTGATAATTAATGATAATATTTAAGAACTTTTTACTCATTTTAGTAAGCAATGGGGTATGCTTATGTCAGATATCTGGATGATGACATACAAGAGATCGTAAATACCGAAGATATAAAAAACTTTGACGAATGCAATATACTATTTAACAAAAAATATAAAATCAAGTGGTCAGTAGACGAACAGTACTACGATGCCTGCATTTTATATATTGGAGGTATTTTTGCTAAGTTTATGAGTTTTAATTGTATAATTTTTTGTCCAAACAATATTAAATAGTGGTGGATTCTTAGGGAATAAGGAAAAATGCTAATAGCTTTTATCCATTCAAACGACGTTTGGCCATATATTTACTGGCTTCTTCAGGCTAAAAACACACTGAAGAAGCCAGTAAATATATGGCCAAACGTCGTTTGAATGGATAAAAGCTATTAGCATTTTTCAAAGTCCTTATTCCCTAAGAATCCACCACTATTTATGAGTTTTATTATTGATTACTTCTTAAATTTATATTATTCGTCTGTAAATCTAAATACATCATGTTGTTTTAGACGATATTGATGCTTTGAAAAAGCAAATAAAGGATAAACGGATTAAAATGATAAACAAAAATTTATTGCTGTCCGCTGACGATACGGAAACCGAAACGGAAGATAGCTTCATCAAAAAATTTGACCCTAAGGATAAAGCACACAGACCTTTAAAGGTAAGATAAATACAAACATGATTTTTGCGGACTTTAAAATTATTAAATTGTTAGGACAATATTTCCGTAAGGAAATCGCAATTTCCAACCGTTTATTCAATAATCGAGATTTTTAGTAATTTTAACCCTAATTACTAAAAAAAACATACTGTTCTTTTATTTTATCACATTGAAAGTATTCTTTGTACATCCGAAGGAAAACTGAATAATATCAGGTATAAGAGGAGATTTTTCAATTTACTTAATTCCCAGATTTTCTAAAATGCAAAATAATTCATGAATAATTAGTATTTACATTTATTAGAAGAAGTAATAAAAATTGAGGTAATCCATTAAAAATATATCTTACTGAGTAATTAACTGCCAATGTTTTTTTTGAAAGCTTAGGTATTTATTTATACTACACAAATTCTGTAGATACGGAAAATAATAAAAGTACCTATGAAAAGCCTCACATTGGGGTAGTTTGGTAAACAAATGAAGCAGCGGGATTTTTATTGTTCTCAACAATAATAAGCTAGGTATAGTATGTGTTATAAATACATCCACTTATTTTTTTATATACCTAGAAAACAATTAATCAAGCACTCCAACATGGAATATTGAAGGAGTTTGAAGGTACTAGTCAAAGATGTGAAACCGAAGACAAAAAAGGAGAGGAAATTCTAAAAGAAAAATTAAAGCAAGCTAATGAGATAATAAAGAGTTTGAGGGACCAACTGAAAACCACAAATGAATTAAATGTTCAGTTGCAAAAAAATGTAATCGACGTTGTTTCAAAACTAAGTAAGACAGAAATCTTATTATTTAGTTTTATCCATCTAGTACTAGTTTGCTATTTTGTAGAAACTGTTCTTGCTAAGGAGAAGGTATATCTTTGGAATTTTGAGAACCCTAGAATTTTGAGGGTTTAATTGTCATTTTTTTGACTGAAATGGAACTTTTGAGTTCTTACTTGCTACCACTTTATAGGTTTCATTATGGTCATGAGCAGAGCTGGGCATAGTAATTGGGCAAAAGTAATTGAACTGTCAATTAATTCCTTTTCATGTAATTGTATTTGGTTGCAATTCCTTTTCAAATAGATATAGTAATTGTACTTTATTTCAAGTACTTTTTTAAAATATAATTGTATTCTACCATCATCAGCACCAGTTGAAAGGCTATTTTCATTTGCCACAATTGTGAATGCTCGCAAGTGGCACGCACTATCCGATGAAAATTTTGAAATGTTGGTGATAATGAAAGCTAACAAAATTTCTTAACCATGACTTCTATTTTTCTCTCTTTAAGAATTATTTTGTTTAAATTTTATAAGTCGAAAGATTTACACAACAACTATGTTTTGATCGTTACCTACTGTATAATGATAGGTATTATACGTTGTGTTTGTGTTACTCATATGATAGTGCCTTAAACTAGGTATGTATATTATCTATTTTGATTTGTCTATTTCGTTCTCGATTTTGTTGAAATAGAAAATAAACAAAAGAAACAGTAGGTAATTAATAAAGTAATTGTTTTCATCAATTTCAAATACAAGTAATTATAATTGTAATTCAGGTACATTTGAGAATCTCAAAGGAATTGTAATTAAATCTAATTACATTTCTATAAAAGTATTTGGAATTGTACTTGGTCAATTTTAATTGTAATTTACCCAGCTCTGATCGTGAGGCAGATATTATTTATGACACAAAGTTAAAAAAACCAATTCAGGAGGTATATTTCATTTCCACACTAATAATTTAATTTATTATTCTTTGTAATATTTTTTTAGCAGATTTTGTATTCAGTGCGATACAAAGTCTGCCGTTCTTCTATGATTCTTATACCTCTGAAAATTAAGGTTTTGTTTGTGGACAAATTTTTCATGTGGAAGCTTCTTTCTATATTTCAATATTAATGTTGCAGTACATTTCTGTCTCATCCACCTAATTATAATAACTCTTATTCAGTCTGGACAATTAACAGAACTTTGATTCTAATTAATACTTTAATTATCAATCTAGATATTAGTGGGAAACTGAGCCAAACGCCGATAGACGAGATGGGTGATATACGTGGTAAACCGGAAGTTGGTGACGTAGTTGGTGATGAGGTAATATTAACAGTAATTGTTGTCATTAAAGTATTGATTCGATTATTCGGCCGTGATTGATGTGTATCTAATCAAATGGTAATCAAATAGCATATTATAATTTAGTATTGATTGTTTTTAGATTCATTTGGGACACGACATTTACATAAAGAAAATTATTTTTGACTCTGCATTTACTAGAAGTAAGACTCCCAGTCAATTCGTTAAAAATATGGCTGTGTCTGTGTTTGGGTTGAACGCGCTAAGTGTGAGTTCCGTTCAAGGGAGATCTTCTAATCGCAATAAAAACTTAGAACCTAAGCCGGCGCTGGATGCAACCAAACTGGCAGCGATACATGGTACGGCATAATGATTTTTATTATTTTCTTTTGTAATAAGGCAAAAAAACAGACGTCATCAGGACAAGTACGTATTTTATTATTATATATTATTATGACTATATAAACATGTTTACGTGATATATCACTCTCATCATCAGTCTGTAAGCAATAGACATATTGTAAATACTTACATTTTTCCATTTAATCCTTTAAATGCTCCCCAGTACAGGTTCTGCATTTAAATGTGAATGGGTAATGGTTCGGTTTTCCAGCACTAGGTTGCTGCAGGTTAATGATGAGTGTATTATAGTCTCGAAACGTGTCTCTATAAAGGCGTTAATATAAAACATATTTGTGGTGACGTTTGTTTTTTGCTTTGCTATTAAAATTGCACAACGCTCTGTGTAAGAATGGTCTATTTGTTCAAATTTTATTTCTATTTTGGAATATTTTTAGAAGGCATAGCTGAGACCAATACATGGAACTGATTCTTTTTGTATTTTCAGATATTACAAAATTCTATTTAATAAAAAAAGGGACCGATGACTTTGCCATGCTTACCCAGTTATCGAAAATAAATTCTTGGATTGGGATAAAGATATCGGATATTAATAGGGCGCCCCGGCAGAGCTGTGGTAAGTACCAATTAAATAAAAATATTGTTTATTAAGTAATGAACTGTCTAACAGTACCTTCATAACTGATATTTTAATATTCAATGTCTAACTTATCCCCAAAAAATTAGTCGTGACTTTAGATTTTTTTTAGATGGGATGAAAGCTAAAGTAAAAGGTAATATGGAAACCGATGAAGACATGAACGAAGAGGGAGAAATTGTAGACAACCAGACATGATGAACGGAAAGTTAGTATTATTCAATATCAATTTTATAGTCGACAAAAATGTTGCGTTTACATTTTATCCGTTTTATACACTTTTCACGGGGTTCTCTAAGGCACTCATTTTATATCGAGTATGTAGACCAAGTTTACTATGTGCTGTATTTGCTGTCCTCACGCACGCCTAGTAAAATTTTTAGGCAGTTATGTATTTCTTTATTTTGCCAAAAGTTCAGAACTTAGAAATGTTCAGTATAGTATGGTTTACCAAATTTTATTTATGGGCGCCACTTGACGAATATCAAAAAATTAAATAATCTTATCACGTCAAAACAACAAGACTAAAAGTAATATATTATTTTAGGGCTAAAAGTGGCTGTACTAATAATTTTATAGATATCTAAATTATATTGGAACCAGCTGCAATCAAAGAGAATGAGAGTACAAAATTCCCCAAACTAAAAATTGATTTATATCTGTATTGATAAAACAGGCCTACCTAACTTAAATCTATAAATCGTCAACACTTTCGGCAATTTCTATACAATGTGTCCACGGATAGAGTTTGGAAGAGGAAAAACTTTTTTATTTGTCGATTTAGAAGAAAAAGTCATTCTTTATCAAAACGTCTGCTTGTGTCGAAACTACAGTTTCAAATACCAAATTTACGATTACTATACAGGGTATATCAAAAATAACATTTTTAATGATTTAGATTTTTTGGTTTTTATTTTTAATTTTATGAAAATATTTTCAAAACCGTGATTTATTACACCAATTGTGCAAAAAACACTAATAAGCTTTTTTCTCAAAGTGGTTAATTTCATAGCTACTATTAAAATAATAAAATTAAAAAAACAAGAAAATCAAAATCATTAAAAATATTATTTTTAATATTCCCTGTATAGTAATCTTAAATTTGGTATTTGAATTTGTAGTTTTGACACAAGCAGACGTTTTTATAAAGAATGACTTTTTCTTCTAAATCTACAAATAAAAAAGTTTTTCCTCTTCCAAACTCTATCCCTGGACACATTGTATATCAAAAATTATCTAACATAACATTCATAAGTTACATTAAATATACAAACACGATTTGGGTAAAAAAATCAGTTGCTAAGCGTTATATCAAAATTCAACTAAACTGAAAAATACATTTTACCGCACTGCAAGCATCCAAATTCACCGTTAAACATCTACTGATTAAGTTTCGTTCTTCTGATGCGACAAGCTTCGGTAATAATGGTTGTCGTACCCATATGAGCACAAGTCGACCAGAAACACATAGGAATAGGTCGGTCAAAAATGAATAAACCATCAGCTTCAAACATCCGAAACATGACAGTATTTTCGGTACTAAACTGGCCACACCAAATCCAGTCTACTAAACCATCCAGCATCCGTAGCATAGCCAGGGTATGTAGCACCAGACTGATAACGTGTAACGTAGCAGCCCTACACACATACAAAAAATTGCATGAGAAACAGGTAGGTTGTCAAAGTTTCTCTACCCAAAATTAAATAAGGACACATTTTACTGACTCATAACTATTATTAACTACAAGTTATAGAAATAGTTGCATAATTACCTTGTAACACGACAATGATGATGGAAGCCCAGAGCATTATATGCTTCTTGCGAATGACTTCTCCAAAACCCAGAACAACATCCGCCGGTAGAATCATCAGTATATAACGACACAGATGCTGACAATGACAAAAAGTCCACAATCAGCTTTCGCTGAAGAAATCCAGCTACACCAAAAACTATTAACGCTAACAGATGGCCAATAACTAATGCCATTCAAATTGATAAATATATATATATATATATGATGATAACGACAATATCATAAAAATTGAGAATCGGTATTCTTATGCAGATAATATGATGCCATTTTTCTCTCTCACCGTACAAAAATCTTGGAGCAAGAGGATCGAGGTTGCCATATCTCCTTCGACAATTAATCGAATTGTCGATCACAAAAATCAATGAAACAAGGAAGCATAGGGAAGAGAAATCCATTGATTAGGTAATATCGAAAGAAATGCCCATTGAATTGGTTCCTAAATTTTGAAAACAATCCCTGAAATAGAAATAGACCTTCAATCACATTCCATGTATATGAAATAAAATTGGACATCCGGCAACACTACACATCACCTGTTCAACCACAACCAATAACTAATTGTAACCGCCAACGGCCAATCAAAATATATCAGGTAGGCATACCAACTAGAAACTTCACTAATTATGATCAGTTGTACCAGTCCCATATTTATCTTTATTAATACCTACTTACTAACAGTGTAAGAAAATCAGTCAAACGATGGCACCATCCATCGTATTATAAGCGTAAATTGACATTAGTGCAACACAAAATTATTATCATTTAATTAGTCTGTAAAAATGACATTAAATAAACTTGAAAAATAAAATCCATCACATACCTTCAGAGTATGCAACACAAAATGCATGAAAATATTCTGTTATTTATAATACCCAAAAATTTAATTACTATTCACTATCATGGAATAACAAACATAGAAATTGCCACTGGGACACTTCTAAGCGTTGACGAGTTACTCAAACAATAGGCGCATGAAAATATCAAGTATGCAACCGTCACAAAACATACCACAGTGTTGTTCCCAGGTGCTTTTTCGTATTTTATTTAGGTACGTTTTGAGAGACCTCATACGTTAATACGCCGGAACGATATTCTAGTAAAAAAGGTACTAGATTCTAGTAGTTCAAATCAATATTTATCCCCTATCTCAAGGAAAACCAAATATTCTACGAAATGGCTAATAGATACGAAGAAGTGAAACTTTACTGTCATCTCATCTAACCATCTTTGGCTGTCTGCTGTGTGCATCTGAATCAGCAAGGAAGAGGTCAAATAAGAGAACAAAAAAAGAAAGATCTCATTTAACCTAACAAACAATTCATCAAGCGGTTTTGGGTTTTTTTTTAGAAAAAGTGATTCATTACATTAAACAAGCAAGGTTACAATTACTCGATTACTTAGATTTAATGAAATTGTAAATCTAGTACGACAATTGTAAATCTAGTACGAAAATTGTAAATCTAGTACGAAATTGACGCGCCATCTAGTACGAAAAAAAAAAGCATCCGAACAACACTGCAACCACAAATAACATACCTAACCACAATAGGAGTGATATGATTTCTTTGACTATAGGAATTCCTATAGTCAAAGTTTGATTTAATTTTATTAACTCATTTACAAGAAATGCCATTACTATTAGTAATTATTCAGGACCGTACTCAGAATTTATCAAATAATAGCGACTTTATGATAAATCTAAACAATGAAATTTCAAGCGGTAACATTGTGAAATTTACAACACTTATTTATGATAACATTCCAAAAATAATTTTCATTGAACTATATGGAGCCCTAAAACTAAAATACTTATTTAGTTCACAATATCTATTCATATCTACCTACAAACGATAAGTTGTTGAACACCGCAGTACCTATAATTGCTTAGGATCAACCATCGCATCGCATAATTAATCACAGAGTAAACAACATAGTCCATCTGCCAATTTTCTAAAAAATTTCCATAATCAGATTATTATTGAAACCCAAGACATGACTTCTTTAAACTTCTCTACTATTTCATTAATTGTAATTATTAAACAATTAAGCACACGTCTTACCACTTCATTTCAAACCACTTTTATTTTATTTTCAAGTGATGTTGACTAAGCATTTTAGTTCTCTTTTGAAGATGCTAATATTGTTATCAAAACGCGCATATACATTTAAAAAAAAAAAAAGTTTGGTGAAGTGATAAAACGTGCTTTTGTTTGTTTCTATACTCATCGATTAAGTATTATTAACATTTTGCTAATATAAAATATTTTACATTTTGTTTTAGGTGAAGGGAATATACATATATATAGCATGAGATAAAAATGTAATATTAAAATAGAAAAAAAGTAGGTACACGTAACCGAATGCAGACTTTTTTTTGATTCCACAAATCCCAAAGTTATGGCTTTTTTTAAATCAATGACATTGTAGGTAGACATATATAAAAAATGATAAGTAATAATAAAAAATGAAAATTAATCCGACGAAGAGGTAAGTAATTCTATAATACTATAGACCTTAACGTTTTTCAACAAAATTGAATAGTTATAATTTATTTATAATAATTGAAATAAGAAAGTGGATACCAACATTCAGTAAAACCGGTAGTAGTGCTGCAAATGTCAAAATATTTAGAATATAAACCATCATAATTATACCACTCACCATTTAAGACACTCAATGTCAGATACTAAAGGTCGTTTCTAGATGTCAATTCCCTCTAACGTAAGAGAAATTGAATACTAACTATACATTGTTACAAGCAAAACTCAGGCTTTCAACTTTTCTTCAGATTTTTCATTGAAAATGATATATACAGAAGTAACTAAAGAAAATACTCCACACATTTAATTCTATAATCATGTAGTTATTAATACTAGAATAAATTTTAAAGAAATTTTATTTTAAGTTCAAACATTTTTTCACAAAATAGTGGGACTCGTGTATAGATTACAATATTTTCATAATGACTATATTAATATATTTAGCTTGTACCTATAGATGTTTAAATTCAATGGAAAACCCTATTGTTATGTTTACGTGATATTGAATGTAATGCCAATGACGATGGAATAAAGTATCCAAATCATTTAATATTAAATCTCATAAATCGTCATAGACACGCATTGATTCTAGGTGTAAATAGTTTACATTCCGCAATCCTGATTGAATCTGATAACTACAAATTAATACCAATAGCGTTTGCATTTGGATTTGCTTATAAAACCATATTAAATCCGTTCTAGATGTAAACAGGTTCTAGTCGGCAATCCTGATTGAATCTGATTACTACAAATTAATCCTAATAGCTTTTGCATTTGGATTTGCTTATAAAACCATATTAAATCCGCTCTAAATGTAAACAGATTCTAGTGGGCAATCCTGATAGAATCTGATTACTACAAATTAGTCCCAATAGCTTTTGCATTTGGATTTGCTTATAAAACCATATTAAATCCGTTCTAGATGTAAACAGGTTCTAGTGGGCAATCCTGATTGAATCTGATAACTACCAATTAATCCCAATAGCTTTTGCATTTGGATTTGCTTATAAAACCATATTAAATCCACTCTAAATGTAAACAGGTTCTAGTGGGCAATCCTGATTGAATCTGATTACTACAAATTAATCCCAATAGCTTTTGCATTTGGATTTGCTTATAAAACCATATTAAATCCGCTCTAAATGTAAACAGATTCTAGTGGGCAATCCTGATAGAATCTGATTACTACAAATTAGTCCCAATAGCTTTTGCATTTGGATTTGCTTATAAAACCATATTAAATCCGTTCTAGATGTAAACAGGTTCTAGTGGGCAATCCTGATTGAATCTGATAACTACCAATTAATCCCAATAGCTTTTGCATTTGGATTTGCTTATAAAACCATATTAAATCCACTCTAAATGTAAACAGGTTCTAGTTGGCAATCCTGATAGAATCTGATTACTACAAATTAATCCCAATAGCTTTTGCATTTGGATTTGCTTATAAAACCATATTAAATCCACTCTAAATGTAAACAGGTTCTAGTGGGCAATCCTGATTGAATCTGATTACTACAAATTAATCCCAATAGCTTTTGCATTTGGATTTGCTTATAAAACCATATTAAATCCGCTCTAAATGTAAACAGATTCTAGTGGGCAATCCTGATAGAATCTGATTACTACAAATTAGTCCCAATAGCTTTTGCATTTGGATTTGCTTATAAAACCATATTAAATCCGTTCTAGATGTAAACAGGTTCTAGTGGGCAATCCTGATTGAATCTGATAACTACCAATTAATCCCAATAGCTTTTGCATTTGGATTTGCTTATAAAACCATATTAAATCCACTCTAAATGTAAACAGGTTCTAGTTGGCAATCCTGATAGAATCTGATTACTACAAATTAATCCCAATAGCTTTTGCATTTGGATTTGCTTATAAAACCATATTAAATCCACTCTAAATGTAAACAGGTTCTAGTGGGCAATCCTGATTGAATCTGATTACTACAAATTAATCCCAATAGCTTTTGCATTTGGATTTGCTTATAAAACCATATTAAATCCGTTCTAGATGTAAACAGGTTCTAGTGGGCAATCCTGATTGAATCTGATAACTACCAATTAATCCCAATAGCTTTTGCATTTGGATTTGCTTATAAAACCATATTAAATCCGTTCTAGATGTAAACAGGTTCTAATGGGCAATCCTGATTGAATCTGATAACTACCAATTAATCCCAATAGCTTTTGCATTTGGATTTGCTTATAAAACCATATTAAATCCACTCTAAATGGAAACAGGTTCTAGTGGGCAATCCTGATAGAATCTGATTACTACAAATTAATCCCAATAGCTTTTGCATTTGGATTTGCTTATAAAACCATATTAAATCCACTCTAAATGTAAACAGGTTCTAGTGGGCAATCCTGATTGAATCTGATAACTACCAATTAATCCCAATAGCTTTTGCATTTGGATTTGCTTATAAAACCATATTAAAACCGTTCTAGATGTAAACAGGTTCTAATGGGCAATCCTGATTGAATCTGATAACTACCAATTAATCCCAATAGCTTTTGTATTTGGATTTGCTTATAAAACCATATTAAATCCACTCTAAATGGAAACAGGTTCTAGTGGGCAATCCTGATAGAATCTGATTACTACAAATTAATCCCAATAGCTTTTGCATTTGGATTTGCTTATAAAACCATATTAAATCCGTTCTAGATGTAAACAGGTTCTAGTGGGCAATCCTGATTGAATCTGATAACCACCAATTAATCCCAATAGCTTTTGCATTTGGATTTGCTTATAAAACCATATTAAATCCGCTCTAAATGTAAACAGGTTCTAGTGGGCAATCCTGATAGAATCTGATAACTACGAATTAATTCCAATAGCTTTTGCATTTGGATTTGCATATAAAACCATATTAAATCCATTTAAGATTTTATTGGATTCTTGTGGGTATTCCTGATTCATACTAATTATTTCAAATATGTTTTTAGTTTGGAATTGCTGTTTCAAATACACACTATGAACCGTATTAATCCATATTAAATTTTTTTTTATATGGTTCTATCTGGCATTTTCAACAGGGTATAGTTGAAGAGAGATCCAGGCTTTACGAGGGAAATGAAGATCGAAATAAAAAAACCGAAAGAGAAAGTACAATACAACAATGGCAACAACGCTGGAATGATGAAACAGTTAAAGCACAATGGACAAAAAACCTAATTCCTGAGCTCTCCCCGTGGATCAACTGCAAACACAAAATCGTTGACTACTATTTGACCCAGATGCTGACCGGACACGGTTGCTTCAAATCATATACATTAAAAATAAAAAGATCTACGGATGACCGTTGCGCGTACTGCCAGGAAGTGGACACAGTTACCCACACGTTATTTCAGTGCCCACGGTGGCTCATTGGAAGAACCGAAGTTGAACTAGAACTGGAAACACAAATTAACCAGGAGAATGTTATAAACTTAATGCTGGATAGCAAAGATAAATGGCAGACAATCCACAATTATGTGAGACGCGTACTAAGAAAAAAAGAAGAAGAAGAAAGAATGATACAACTGAACCCGAACCCCTAATCACAATCTGTGGAAGGGGGACCTAGGGAATATCGAGAAAAAATTGCTATGGAAGACCAGCATAACAAATTGAAGAAAAGACAGCCTGTTGAACGAAGTCATGCCTAGATTGGCGGTTCCATTCAACACAAAGGCGGTTCATTGAGGGCCTCTTGATTTTGTTAGCTTGAGCGCAAACTACGTCCTCAAAAAAAAAAAAAAAAAAAAAAAAAAAAAAAAAAAAAAAAAAAAAAAAAGGTAGGTAGGTAAGTAGTTCGGTAGGTAAGTAGTTAGGTAGGTAGGTAAGTAGTTAGGTAGGTAGGTAAGTAGTTAAGTACGTTAGCAAGGGCACAGCACTTGCCAAGTGCAGGCCCGATATGTACTCATAAGGTTCAGGTTAGTTAGGTAAGTAGGTAGGCAGTTAGGTAGGTAGGTAAGTAGTTAGGTAGGTAAGTAGTTAGATAGGTAGATAAGTAGTTAGGTAGGTAGGTAAGTAGTTAAGTACGTTAGCAAGGGCACAGCATTTGCCAAGTGCAGGCCCGATATGTGCGCATGAGGTTTAGGTTGCAGATTAGTTAGGTAGGTAGGTAGGTTAGCAAGGGCGAAGTCCTTGCCATGTGCAGGCCTGATGTACTCATGAGGTTCAGGTTGCAGATTAGTTAGGTAGGTTAGCAAGGGCGCAGCCCTTGCCAAGTGCTGGCCCGATATGTGCGCATGAGGTTTAGGTTGCAGATTAGTTAGGTAGGTAGGTTAGCAAGGACGAAGTCCTTGCCATGTGTAGGCCTGATGTACTCATGAGGTTCAGGTTACAGGTTAGTTAGGTAAGTAGGTAGACAGTTAGGTAGGTAGATAGGTAGGTAGTTAGGTTAGCAAGGGCTCAATCCTTGCCAAGTGCAGGCCCAATATGTGCCCATGAGGTTTAGCTAGGTAGGTAAGTAGATAGGTAGGTAGTTAGGTAGGTTACCAGAGGCGCAGCCCTTGCCAAGTGCAGGCCCGATATATGCGCATGAGGTTTAGAATGCAGATTAGTTAGGTAGGTCGGTTAGCAAGGGCGGAGCCTTGCCATGTGCAGGCCTGATATGTACCAATGAGATTTAGGTTGCAAGTTAGTTAGGTAGGTAGTAGTAATTCTTTGCATGATCGTAGAAAAATTGAATTATATTAATATAATTAGATTTAATGAAATCAGATACAATCTGGCAACATTGACTGTTAAAATTATATTTGATTCCAATGCATTGACATATTAATCTATTAATATGTCAATGTTCTAATATTCCCTCTCATTGTTTTTATAAATTGTTAGTAAATGAGTTGTGAATTATTAATTTCTATCATTATTTGGTGACTAATTAATTGCTTTACAAATTTTGTTATTTAAAATGTGTTAAAAGAAACCAGTTAATCATTTATATGATAATTAATAATAATGTCTTTATTTCAAATTAAAAAACAACAGGCGAAGTTGAGGCATTATGCCTCCTAGCTTAACCTACTTTAATTATAAAGCTTATATTACCTTACTGTAAGAAAAAAAAAGAAAGAAGAAAAGTAACGTAATACACGTTGCTAACCGTTCCATATCATAGACTATAGAGTGTGTTCTATAAAATTAAGATTAAATATTTTTGAATGAATTTTGAAAGAGGTATGAATATGAAATGCGGAGTAGTAGGTATATAACATTCGTAAGTACCTAATCTAGTCTATTCTATAATCACCTTAAAAAAAGTTAAAATACCATAGCTAATTATGTTCAAAATAGTCTATTTAATGATCTCATAAGAAAAAAATCCAAAAAAAGTAGTTATTTCGAGCTGCAGGCTAGGACACCAGCCCCACCCGCCAGTAATGTTATACCATAGAATAAGAAAGTTACGCTAACAGCTTACTTATTCTATGGTTATACTTGTATTTTGTATTAGTGTAATGTAATAACTAACTAATAACGCAAGAGCCGCGAACCGTGGCGGTAAAGCGGTGCCGCGTAGAAGCGCGGATGCTCTTGCGGAGGCCGCCGCGGATGTTTGGTCGTACGCTATTACAAATATGCACGTGTCCGCGGTAGGAGGTGTAGCCATTTGGCTCTTGTACAAATTTATTATTACGAAAAAACTAAAGAAACGTCGTGTCAAAAGAAGGTATTGGGTTCACCTGCTGCCACAATACGAATGGAACTTTCGTATTGTTCTACTTTTCGGTATCAAACTCCATTTTTTATAATTCTCGCACACTACGACGTCAAAAATAATAATAAAATACTTTGAAAAACAATTTCGCGGGTACGCGGTTGCCAGTGCGGTGTCTACCATTATTATTACAATAGAAATTATCATCCACGTGACCGCGTTCCGCCGCGGTTTGCGGCCAGAGATATAGAGGGGGGTAATGAGTTTGACAGATGCGCGAACTGCTAATGTAGTAGGCCGCCATGTTCCTTGTTGACAGTGGTGTATCGTTTTAAGGGGTACTATTTAAATTGAAAAAAAGTTTATATAAAATTTTTTTCGAATTGTCACTGCCAGTTTTCAGTGTGATTTTTTTAAATTTATAATACAACAAATATAGATTATTTTAAATTTTTTAGCATTTTTTATAAAAGAAATGGCTCGCGGCATATGGAACAAACGTTTTTTCGAGACACCAAATAGTTTTCACATACAACGGAAATTTAGAGGGGTCTTTCCGAGGCTTGCAGACTACGACTAAACCTTTAATATAATCTAATTGCATTCTTATGCTAAAACTAAAATCGGGTTGTAAAGTAAAGTAGGTTTGGAATGTTATTTCCATGGGTTGCAAAATAATAAAAATACTCCGAAGTTTTGAAAAAGCGATTTTATTATTATCTGTTATTTGGTACAATATCAAAACAAAATAATGTTCATGGTCAATGGAACTTCTAAACAGCATATATGGTTAGGCGCCTAAGGGCGGAATTTTGCTCATATTTGATCGACTAAAAAAAAGTAACCATCAACATAATCATCTTATCTTGTTTACTATGTGATTACAAAAACAGCCAGAGATCGATAACTTTATTGTGAAATAATTATAATGAGGAATAGATTAAATTTTTTAAGTAACCGCCGCGGCTATCTGCTGTCTTGTGTGTACTCTATATATATTTAGATACTGTTAGCAAAGATTAATACATTAATCTTTCCTATTAGGTTTTATACTTTTATTTACATCACTGTTTGAATCTTAATTAATGGTTTAATATTCATTTGGTACAAGAATTTATGGTTCCGCGTTTACTGTTAATTTTTATGATGTTAGCACTACGACGCATCGCATCGTATAGAACGGTCTTTATGTTTTTGAATATAAAGAATTTGTTTTTAAAAAATATCTTTTAATTAAATTTTATTAAAACCCAAAATATAACTTAGAAAAAGCAAGGGAATATAATATAATAATTATTAATGTTTACTTCTTCGTGTCTATGTCTATTCTAATTAAACATGTTGTTATACAGAACTAAGTAACTTTTGATACATCGCACTTTTGCTATTTTACTGGAAATGATGGATCAGCAACTTGTCGTCGTGGGAATATCTTATTATATTTATATACAGGATGAACCATACATAACTCGGACAGATAGAAAGTGACCCTTGTCCTTCCTGCCGGACGGGTATGCAACTCCCTTAGTTACTGAATTTTCTAGGAACGCTCACGCCAGTGATGTACAATTTTATGAGATTCACTTGCTTAATATCTTTATGTTATTTGAATAACCTTTATACAACAATTAGTAGAACACTAGCCCCTTCACTCTAATGAGTTATTTATAATGCCTATAATCCTAATACGTCGACCGTAATATTTTTTTTATACATTTTTAACTGAGGAAATTTTATATGAAAATGTTAAATATTAAAATCAATATTCTTACCAGTTACGCCAATTACATGCTATTTACATATTTTACGATGTTTATATATAACAACAATAAAATACATACATACTACAAAATACAATCAGACCAACAATTTAAACATTAATATCTTCGTCATCAAGATTTATGACGTAATCTCGAAACCTTTCAGGTCTTTTCGTTGACCTACGTGCTCGTTGTGATGTCAACTTTACAGATGGTGATACCGGAAAAGCTGTTCGTATTGTTGACGGCAATAATGATGCTTCGGATGTTAACGTTGTTGCTGACGTCAATGATGATGATGATGTTTCTGATGTTGGTGATGATGCTTCGCTGCTGATGTTGATGATGCTGACTCTGATATTACCTAGTGATCCTGAAGCTGGTGACACCAAAGACGTGTCTTATTCTTCAGCAGCCAACCTGTTATCAGATATATTTATTTTAGTATTCAAATAGCTATTATTAAATACCTTTTTATTAACCGTCTCCACCAAACAATCAACCACCGGCCCGATTTCAGCAGACGGCTGAGAACCGCACTGTTCTGGATCGTAGGCGATTCTAGACATATGATATGTTTTAACAAAATTCACTATCTCGCCCTTTTCCTTCCTTTATCGGCAACCTAGACAAAAAATCAGATTGGCAATTAGTTTTGGCTTTTATGCACTCAATTTTATACTGAAAATTTGCTAAATAAAGAGCCCAGAGTTGCAAACGACTAGCGTATGTTTGGGGTATACCTTTATATTCTCCAAAAATATGAACCAAATGTTTATGATCAGTTCTGAGAGTAAATTTAGTTCCCCTATAAATATTGTTCAAACATTCTTACCCCATATACGATTCCCAATGCTTCCTTGGATGCATGCGTACATCTTTTCAGCTGGCATTAATGTTCGTGAGACACACGCAATCAGTCTCTCATTTTCCACGTGTCATAGCGTTGCTGTGATAGCATTATTGTATGCGTTTGTTGTTAATACTAAAAGTAACGATGGATTGAAATTAATCAATGCAATACCGCTGGCTATTTCTTTCTTGATACTTTCAAACGAACGTTCGCATTCTTTTATCCAAAATAAACTTAGCGTTTTCCTTAAGAAGGCTGTACAACGGCTTCAATTTCATAGCGAACCTGGGGTATGAAGTTGCTATAGTAGTTTACCATACCCACAAACGACCTCAGTTGCCTTGATCTTGTTGTCTGTTTTCTCTGCATAGAGAAGCGAATCTAGGGCACACTGTATTTATAAGTATTGTTTTGTTAAACAAGCTCGTATCTTATTATTATTATACTTGTTGTGGTGTGATTTCGACTGTTTTTTGAATTTTATTGGTGATTAAATAAAATTAATTTATTTAATTCCCTGCGTACCAAAGTGCCCTGGATTTGTGATGTGTATTTCTTCGCAAGGTTGTATAATCTAATTTTGGTGTAAACATTGACGATCTCTTTTATTAGTTTAATTCTATGGTTTTCTTCATTTGGCAAGTTCTCTTCCAAGTGATCTTCTAAATCAGGAAACAAGTGTAGTATCAAATGGAAAAACTTTTGACTAACAGCTATAACAAATTTTTCCAGGAAAAATTCGCCAACGGGAATTTTATTTTCCGTTATTCTCAATAAATTTCTGATATTTATCTCGGTGTATTGAGACATATTTTTACTAAGCCTGAAGATGGTACTTGTAAACCACCTATAAGCAAGCAAGAAATATTGTAGTAGGAAATAAATAATATCGAATTAAAAAAGTACCTCTATTTTTTCTGGATATTAATTTATATTGGAAATCTTCATCCTTTGTTTCCATTGTGGTAGTACATGATGTAATGCAGTCGATACATTTAATCTTTTTTTTCAAAACTGTAATCACAAAGCCAGCTATGTATGTGGCTATATTCGCAGATACTTCGTCTAATCCCACAACAAATGGCAATACATCATAATCATGATCAGATAAATTCATGTCCTGAGGGTCAATACCGTACTTTCGACAAAATGAAACGTCCACTGTATCATTTATGAACATACTTCTCAATTCTCTATTTTGGCTTGAGCTACTAGAAATTGTTAAAACTGCCGTTGTATCTAAAACCTTACAATTGCCCCCTCTAGGTGAGATTTTGGATTGCAGTAACAATTTCCTAAAAGTACGCATAAATTGCAGTGCAGATGGATTGTTGTTCCAACCATTTCTGCACCTAAAAATTTAAAAATTCACAAAAACTAAATTTAAATTAAAACAAACCTCTCAATCAATTCTCGTGCTAGTATAAGCTCTCTGTAAATGTTGGAAATTTAGGTCACACTGCCTGCCGATCACCACTGATGAGTCGTGGATCGACGAAACGGCCGTCTGGTGGAAGCATGGTGGTGTGAAATAAATTTCCAACATAACTTAAATGTCTTGTTGCTTTATGTAACAAGCAATTATTATTAAAACAAATGTTTGGTTGCATATTTTTGTTTTTAAAAAAACCAAAGTTTCTAACTTTTAAATCAAGAAAAATTTTGTACATGTACATATAAGTCTATGAGCAAAGCAAAGCCAAAGAGGGTACTAACCTTATTATTATTATTAGGTGGCCTTAGACTTTCATTTCAAACATTAACATTCAATTTTACGTTATTTTTATGTAAATATTTCCAGTTTTGTTGAATTTTTCACGGTCCTTGTTGTTTAA
The DNA here is from genome assembly GCA_911728435.2 of Apoderus coryli. Classification (NCBI taxonomy): domain Eukaryota; kingdom Metazoa; phylum Arthropoda; class Insecta; order Coleoptera; family Attelabidae; genus Apoderus; species Apoderus coryli. Next base: position 28,473,282 of record OU452198.1, on the reverse strand, counting down.
GCTTTATATTTTATAACAATCTAACCTGTAACTGTGGATAGTTTTAATTCTTTGTACAATTCTACGTCTTGTACTGCTATCCGTGCTGGTACCAGAGCTCTGACGAGGCATTAGAGGGCTGTAACAGAAAAAAAAAAGATAATAAAAATTTACAGAAAAAAACTATAAATAAATTAGCTATAACTGGAGGCAATTCTTCGACGCTTTGTTGTCCTGTCCGTGATTGTTTTCGAGTTGTCCAGTTGGTTTTCTGAACTAAAATGAAAAACGCGGTGCGTTAATTACGTATGATTCTTTAAATAAAGCAATTATTACAATGTTAGCTTAAACAAATTATATTAACAAAACCTTTGTTTTCCAATTCTTATTTCTTCTTCAGAACGTAAGCTGGTGCTCGATGAGGATGTATTAGATGGAATAGGAGTTTTTAGTTGCCCTGGTTGCGTTCCCTTTTTTATTCCAGAAATACCTGGCATTGTTGGACAAACTTTAAGTTGTACAGGAACAGAGTTTTTCTTCAACAGACGCTTTCCAGGAAAATTTAAAAAAGCCTCAGTTTTAAAATGGTTGGAGCACACTAACTTAAATGGTTTCCATACCCAATTTTCTGGCTGAATTCCCAACATAGTAAGCCATATATGTCGTAAATTTTCATCTTTTGGAATTCTACAAAATGTATAATAGTATTTGTATAGATGGCTCATATTCATATAAAAATACAAGTCTTGGCAATTGAAATAAATTAGTATTTTGTCTTTAGGTATTAAAGTTTACTACCAATCAACCTAGATTTGAATACACGACACTGCATTTTTGGTTATGCTCACATTATTACTTACTGATGAAATGAAATTCCTTCTGGACTACGTTTTCTATAGTTTTTGCACGATTTTACAACACAAGCCATTGTTTATAGAACTTACATAAATACTAAAACGATCAAAACCAACAAATCACAAAGAAATTAACACGAAAATCTAACGAATATAATATTAAACAAACAATATAAACATAAGTCGTTTTCAGTTTTCAAACTAAAGACAGACGCTCTACTATTTGCCGCTGCCAACATAAAACAGCTGACTCTTATTGGGCGGATTTAAAAATTCCCGCTTTAATAGACGAATCATAGTTTAACAGCAGATTTGTTTTCCTACAGTTGGTACGACAACAAGGAACATGGCGGCACCCTTACCGTCCTCGAAAAATCGGATGCGCACTCGTCGAAGCGCGTTCTCCCCTCCTCTATATCTCTGTTTGCGGCTCGTGCGTTGTTCTCCTTTTAATCACGGTATACCAATAAAAACGACTATAGTTGTCGGCACTTTGAAGTGGGAAAGTGACCTTCATTCATTGAGGTGGGGGGAGACGCTCTAACGTGGCCAAAAGCGGGTGCAGGTACGCCATATTGGTATACGACCTCTATCATTTGTCGTGCTTTCAAGTTTATGGTGTTATTTACGAGTATTTTACAAGTTTACTTAAGTTTTTCGTGTTTTTTTTGGACGGTTATTTGACAATATACTATAATGGTGTCCTGTGCTGTGCGTAGTTGCAGTAGTAGAAGTGAAAACGACCAGAAAATATCAGGAATAACGTTTCATAGGTATGTACCAAATATTGTAAACATTGTACATGGACGTATTTAGGGTTTTTTAGGCGAACTTATTAAAACACATTATTATAGGAGTCTGGTAGCATTCTCTTTCTGCGCTGAACAATTGACACGTGCATTGTAGTTTATTTTTTTTTTACAAATTCTTTTACTTGATTTCTATTCTCAAACTCTCTACTTTTTCATCACTTTCTAGCAAAAAAGACCCCTAAATGTGTGTTAAAACATATTCTGGTTTTTAGATTTCCTAAAGATCCTGCTCGTAGATATATCTGGACAGAATATGTGTCTCGAATTAATTGGATACCAACGAGAAATGTCCACAAATATAATTTATCCAGATCATGATTATCTTCCTGGACCATTTTCTGAATTTTCGAAATTCATTATTGTTTATATTGCTGGATTTGTTGTTTTTAGTTTAAAGAAGCAAATTATTTGCAGAGAATGTCGAGATGCATTAATAAGTGTTATTCTTTTATAAAAATGAAGGCAAAAAACGATTTACAAATTCCTTCAAAAGATGTTTTAGACGTTTGCTTCCAATCCGAAAAGATCATAAAAAATCGTGTAGTAGCTCCTAATGAAAAGTCCGCAGGATTCATAATAAACCTTGTTTTAAAGCAATTTGTAAATAGTAATATTTTTCCTAATTTAGTTGTGCACGGTTTTGATCAATCAGTGTTTGATAACCATATACATTTACTGATCAAATCTATTGCGACTAAATATGTTAATACCAGGATGTATTATTTAAGTAAAAATAAAGTGGATAAGCATAGCGCAACATTTAAATAAAATTGTTTTGTTTAAGAGGTATTAATATATAATTTATAAAGTACTAACGTCTTTTATTCCTGTATTTAGGTATCAAATATCAATAATTACCTATATTTAAGTATTTTGTACACTGCATAATATTTCAAAATAAAGTATAAACCCAAGCTGCAAATTAAAAGCAAAAACGTCAACAAAAATAGTTAATGCGGCTCTGGAGAATCCGCCATATTGGTATACGATTACGCCCCACCCAATGCACCCGTTTGTGTACAATGTAAAATAATGCTTATAGCGACTCCTTATATCTCAATGCCTTCATTACAGCTACAGTGCCTATCTCAGAAAAATAAATAAAAATAGAAATGTCATCTAATTTCAATGTTTGTCTTCATAACATAAAGGTCAATATTTACCTTTTTAATGACACAAGGAGTGTTGTAAACAAAAGCCAGTGGCGTAGTATAATTCTTTTGAAATCGTGGTTGTAGTTTCCAATAATAAATACATACCTACGTAGGAACTGTCGCATTTTTTTCAAATATAATTTATTAAATAATATATGTCTGGGATTAAAAGGAAACACTTTCTATATTATGAAAATATTTATTATTAAATGCAAAGGTATATAATTATTATGAATTTTTAATTACATAAATTAATAGTATATTATGCGATACACCGATATCATATACAGTATGTCCACGGATGCGGTTAACAAGAGGACAAATGGACCAAAAATTGAAAGATACGAAAAAAAGTTATTCTTGATAAAAATGTTTGCTTGCCGAAAAAATAAGAACTACCATGAAAAAAAATATTTTTATTAAACAGGGCGTCTCAAAAAGTCATACATATAAAATTACAACAATTACAACAAGAGCAAACAGTCATATTTTGGTGTCTTAGCGTAAAATGATAAATAGAAAAAATGCTCCAAATTTAATCCTGACCCTGATTCCCGAGTTACAGAAGAATATTTAAATTTATGAAAAAAAATTTTTTTTCATGTGTCCATGTCCGCTTTTTAATACTTTTACTTAATTATTACCTTTACATTAGGTACCATATTGTTGTTGTAGTACTTGTCAGTGTCAAAAAAAATTTACTTGTCGAAAAAATAAGAACTACTATGAAAAAAATTATTTTTATTAAACAGGGCGTGTCAAAAAGGCATAAACATAATATTAAACAAATTAAAATGAAAATTGAAACGCAAATTAATAAACAGGAATAAACATAACGCAATCATAATCATGATTCAAACACCCCTCCCCCATATTCAACACACTTTTCCCACTGCTTCCTAATGTGATCAAAACTGGCTCGAATTTCTTGAATTGTCAATGATTCCACGGCTCGCCTGATTCTTAATTTTAAAAGTTCAATATTGGAATCCATTGGTTGCGCATAGGTAAGCTGCTTTAGACGACCCCAAAGGAAAGAATCGGCTAATGTCAGGTCGGGACTTCTTGGGGGCCATAAAATTGGCCCATTTCTTCCTATCCATCTGACACCGAATTGCTGGTTCAGCCATTCTCTAACCTCTCCAGCGCAATGTGCAGGGCATCCATCATGTTGAAAATACATTGCGTTGCGATCATCCAGGGGCAGCTCTTCGAGATGATCGCAAAAGAATGTATCTAATAGTTGCAAATAGCTTGCTCTGTTACAAGTACCATCGAAAAAATAAGGCCCAATGATACCGTAATATGAAATAGCACACCACACATTGACTTTTTTGCAGTACTGACGTCTTGCGGGAATTTTAAATTCGGGATTCTCTTTACTCCAATATCTCACATGTTGAGAAGCTACAGTTCCGTTGGTTGAAAATGTTGATTCATCAGCAAATATTATAAGCTTGTGAAAATTTCTATTGCCGTTTAAAATCTGATTTCCAACCCACAAACAAAAATCTAGCCTTTTTGCTTCATCCACAGCCTCCAAAGTTTGGTTGAAATAAGGCTTGTAAGGATAAATTTTATTTTCTTTTAAAATTTTTTGAATGGTAGATTTTCCCACCACCTCTAAATTCTTAGCCCTGTTTCTTAAAGAAAGCAATGGATTTTCATTTACTGATGCCAATATAACGTATACGCCAGGAAATTTGCGGTGGAATTCCTCTACTACATAGCGATAAGAGCAGTGATCACTTCCATAGCATTGCACTATAAAAACTCTTTGTTCTACGGTCAGCATTTTGGAGAATACTTTTAACACTGACAAGACAACTTTTTTTTGACACTGACAACCACTACAACAACAATAAGGTACCTAATGTAAAGGTAATAATTAAGTAAAAATATTAAAATGCGGACATGCACACATGAAAAAAAAAATTTTTTTTTCATAAATTTAAATATTCTTCTGTAACTCTGGAATCAGAGTCAGGATTAAATTTGGAGCATTTTTTCTATTTATCATTTTACGCTAAGACACCAAAATATGACTGTTTGCTCTGGTGTAATTTTATATTTATGCCTTTTTGAGACGCCCTTTTAATAAAAATAATTTTTTTCATGGTAGTTCTTATTTTTTCGACAAGCAAACATTTTTATCAAGAATAACTTTTTTTCGTATCTTTCAATTTTTGGTCCATTTGTCCTCTTGTTAACCGCATCCGTGGACATACTGTATATTTCCGAAATTCTGAAAAATACCGTTTTGTCGAGGGATTTCTGGAACTAGTTGTTAAATCTGTTCCATCTAAATATGATCTGGATGTGGAAGTACTAAAAATGATATAAACAATTTTACATGAATTAATTATAAGTAATTTCAGGATTATGGGCATACTTTTCTTTTTCAATTGTCAATGGTTCAGGTGTTTTCTTTCTTATCTTACTAGGCTTATTAAAACTGAAAAATTGTAAGTATATCAATCATTATAATATTTAGATATTTAAATTATGGCTCTTGGATCTGCTCGAAAAACACGTGCGGGTCAGTGGGGAACGTGTAAACTGGTAAGCAATCAGAGGTAAAATCCTTTAGAAATCTGGTTTTGAAAATGCCACATTTGTTGGTCTTTTAACTAACATACAAACCGAGTTTTCTAGAGTATTGTACTTTTAATAGCAACACATTCCTCACTGACCATGTCTCGAACAGGAGCCTTAATGTGCATACTTTTCTTTTTCAATTTCTGAGACTGATAGGGTTTCAGAGGAACTTGCGGTTAATGTGTCCATGACCTGCACAATATGCTTGGTCGCGCTGAAAAAAAAAACAACACAAATTTTAATTCATTGTTGCGGGGACCAGTATGTATGTGATAAGAATACTTTTCATCCTCAACTTCGGACGCAGACATAGTTTCTGAACAACTGGCTGTAAAATTTCATATTTTTTACAACCTCAGCTGTAGACGCTAATCCAGAGGATAATCTGTTAAAAATATTTTCAATAAATTGTAATATTTCTAATCGCACAAAAATATTAACTTACTGAACATAGCGAACAGGAATGGCTGTGTGCGATATGCATGTTTGTGTTCCAAAAATTCTAATGTCTCTTTGGTTGAAATGTTGTGAGCAAACATAAGAACTTTTAGTGACCCTTTCAAAACTTAAACCAAGAGAGGTACACAACTCTCTTCTAACGGCTTGATCACTGGGAAACCTACAAGAATTATTGTACTATACTATAAATAAAACATGAATAAGTGATACGAATAGAATATATAGGATCATAATGGCCACTTGCACCACATCCCATATCTTCTCTTTATCGTAAGGTATTTATTTAAAGGTCTGTGCATATCATTATACAGTATGCTACTATTTATTAAGAAATTATGAAATATAAAGCATTTTATGAATGTACAATTATTTTTGTTTATTATATTACTGTCTATTTTGCAACTAGGTGTATAGTATATTTAAACAACTCATGTTAACTACTATCTCTGCAAAATCCAAAATCTACGACATTGTACTTACTTGTGACACGTAACCTTACTCGGAAAATCACTCGACATGCAAACTAAGCACTTTTTTCTCCCCATTATTTAAAGGAAACCCAGTTTTACACACTACAAATGCAGTAAAGTGGAAGAGTCGTAAAATTCACCTAATTCGCGTTATAAAACTGTACGAAGCACTACTAACACTCCAGACGTCAACGTGACGTGTAAATATAAACAAATCCCTCCGCGGGGTAGCCACACATTTAAGGTAAATGTCCCAATTATAGACACTGACCCAATTATCGACATTTGTGCAATATAAATCCCAGAAATAAGAATGTCATGCTTGCTAGATCTATTGTCGTATTTTAAAAAGAAATTAGTAAGGTGTATCTTATGTTATCCAAAAAGATCTGGCTGGTAATACAGAAAACGTTTATTTTAAAAATATTTCAATTCGGTCATTTTGCAGTCACACGTGTTTGATGCAGAACCTTACGAAAAGTGCTAAGAAACATGCAAGTTCATTATGATAGTTTAAATTAGAATTAATTAAGTTACATCTTTTTGAGACATGTGTAGACATATGCAGAGTCTAAAATTTATATTATTTGGCAATAATTTGTTTTTAAATCAGTAAAAGTTTAAAAATTTGGGCTGACGATAACTAGGACACCCATTTTTTGATTTTGTCCCATTTATAGACATTCGTGTCGATAAATGGTACAATATAACTTTCTCTTTCCCTCTTAATTTTTCAGTGCTTATTAAACTTACTCCCATCGTGCCTGAATAATTTAAAACATGTTATAGTACATTCTATTCGTACCAATTATCGACACCTAATTTTGTATATAGTATAAAAGTTAGAGGATATGTATTTTGTGTGTCGATATCTGCTACAAAGAGTGTCAATAACTGGTACATACCTTTTTTCTGCAGAAAATAACATGAACAAAGCCAAAAGATTTCAATATTCGGCGGAAGCTATGGAACAAGCAGCCAGTGCTGTTAAAAAGGGAATGCCGACTGCTCAAGCTAGTAAAGTTTTTAAAGTTCCAACAACAATAATAGGGAAAGCGAAAGGAAAAGTGCCGGTGGAAAGGAAAATTGGTCCTGATACAACTCGAACCAGTGCTGAAGAGAGCTTATTGGTAAAATTGATGTTTCACATTGCTAGATGTGGATTTCCTGCGACTAAATTGCAGCTAATAGACAGTGTACAATTATTATTGAAAAGCTAAATCGGGCAAATAATTTGACAAACGGAACTTTCCCAAAGAGTGTCTCAAAATCTAACTAATGCTCGAGCTTCTAAAACTGAAATCAGAATCCGCCGTTGGTTTGAAGAAGTGAAGCAATATTTAGGTGACACAGGAAATTTTCATATAACCACTCAACCCTCTCTGATATACAACTGTGACGAAACGGCTTTCTTTTTAAGCCTTAAGAACGATAAAGTTTTGTTTAAGAAGGGGGAAAAGGCGATTTATTCTTTCATAAACAACGATGAAAAAGAATACCGAATGACACTGGTCATCTATAGCGCCTCAGGAAACATTCCTCCACCTATGGTAGTCTATAGCTACAAAAGCTGTGGTTGACAAAATTCCGTCACAATGGGGTGTAGGACGGTCTGAGAACGGATGGATGACCGGTGAAACCTTTTTTGAATATTTTCCATCCGTGGTTGGTTGTTAATAAAGTAGAACTACCTATCATCCTTTTTTTCGATGGACATACATCCCATTTAACAATGGCAGTTAGTGAATTTTGCAGCAAGAACGGGATAGTATTAATCTCATTTATAGCCAATGCCACCCATATTTTTCAGCCACTTGATGTGTACTGTACTGTGTATGTTACTGTCGATATTATGTACTAACGTATGTTGATATTTGGTACAAGAAAAAAAATCCGATGTCGATAATTGGGCCCAATGGCAGCTTTCACCTAATTTATTTTCTGGAAATATAGTCTGTATTGCTATTTAAAATTTAATTATTGTATCAAAATATATAATAGTATAACAATGCTTAGTAACAATATTAAAACTATAGCTTAAATATGTAATTTTTTATTACCATATGATCTAGCAAAAACATGTTAAGGTGTCGATAATTGGGACATTTACCTTACATCCGTAGAACTGTATTTTTGTGAATCATATTATATTTGATTGAGTTCTTGACGTTAAATATTTTATGAACATGTAATGGAAGCCGAATACAAAAAGAAATATTATAAATATTGTATAGTTCTGTGACCAACCCTTTTACACTGGGATGTCAAATACGAGTTCTGATTCTATGAATAAAACGAACAATTGGCAACAGTGTTAGATTTTATTAGTAAAAATGTAAAGGTTATATAGGCTACAAACATTTTTGTGATTAGTTTCTTTTTATGCCACTTCTATTTTTATTTATTTTGCTGAGGTGCCTATGTACCCGAAAATCCACCCGGCCGAACGGATTCATCGAGCATACATTAAAATGCCAACGTGCCGAGGAAATCGTATTAAATCCAACCAACAGTGGCAACATCTAAGCATGACATCTGACAAAACTCCAATGCAAAGTAAAGATTATAAAAAGCTCCGGCAACAGCTAAATGAGCAAAACAGGAACGGCGAAACGGATATCCGCATCAAGTATATTAAGGGATCGCCGACCATAGTCAAACAAGACAACAGACACAACTTGAATTTAAACTAAATACGATGCCTAAGACGAAAGACATGTATATAAATGTTATGTACCAAAACGTGCGAGGTCTAAACACTAAAGTGAGTGATTTTTCGGTTTTTGTTTCGGCGGGTGATCATCATGTAATCGCGATTACAGAGACATGGTTGCAATCAAATGTGAGTGATGCGGAACTCTTCGGGTATGTCTACATTGTATACCGTTCGGATAAAGATCTGGGTGCGCTTGGTGTTACTAGGGGCGGCGGAGTGTTTCTGGCGGTGAGAGTGGACCTGGCGTCTTAGCCGATGGTTGTGACACCTGCGCCTCAACTTCCTCCTTCCATTGATATTACAGGTTGCAAATTAATCTTAAATGGTTTTAATTGTATTGTCTTTTGTGTTTATATTCAACCTGGCGCCGCGGTGGATAGTTATGTGGAGCTTTGTGAATTTTTTGAATCACTTACATACAACCAAAAATCAAAAAAAGTAATAGTGGGCGATCTTAATTTTACATTTTAACGAAAATAATTCTGATACTGGTTCACGTATGTCGGCAGTAAGGGATATGATGGCCATGCTCGACCTAACTCAGCACAACAGTGTGTTGAATGGTGTGGTAATTTTGACTGTGAAGTTATCCCAAATATACCACCTGTTGTTGTCGAGGACGCTCACCACCCTGCATTACAAATTATATTTCATGCAAAAATAGATAATCATAGAGACTTTAAAATGAATAGTAGTGAAAAACGATACAACTTTCGTCGGACGAATTTTAATGTTCTGTATGAGCGAATCTACGAATTGGATTGGTCTTTCCTTGACAACATTAATGATGTGAATCAGACTGTTCGGCGGTTTTACGAAAAACTTACGGAGGTCTTTGATGCATGTGTTCCTGTTTTCACAAACCGCTCTAGAAAGTTTTCCTACCCTGCTTGCTTTTCGCAGGACATAATCCGTGATCTGGAAAATTAAAGCTAAATATCTAGAAATATGGAGAAACACTGGTTCAGTGTTCTACTATAACTTGTACAAGTCTCTAAGGCGTACAGCAAAGCACAACATAGAGCTATCATATGGCCAATATTTATTGAATATACAGAATAACATTAGGTCTGACCTCAGGCAATTCTGGACATACATACAGAGTAAAAGGGAAGGTCACGCATATCGGGTGTGATGATCCATGATGATGGAAGCACGATTGCAGATCCTAAGAGGATCGTTGATTCATTCGCGGACTTCTTCCGCAATGTCTTTGTACCCAAAAGCAGAATGTGCTTTGTGAGTATCAATTCCCCACCGTTCAAATGAATATAAAAGATTTTACGATTTCTGAGGTCATTACCTCTATGAAAGGATTGAAACCTAGAATGACGGCTGGCTGTGATGGTATCCCTGCTTTTATCGTTAGAGACTGTAGGTATGTACTGGCTGAACCCCTACAAAAGTTGTTCAATAAATCTATTAATTCAAGGAATTTTCCCGACGCTTGGAAAACATCTAAAATCTGTCCTGTCTATAAATCGGGCGGAAACAGTAAAATCTCAAATTATCGCCCCATTTCCATCATTCCCAATTTCTCAAAGGTTTTTGAGAAGGTATTGCATGATCAAATGTTTAATCACATTAGGAATTTGATCATTGACGAACAGCATGGCTTTTTTCAGAAGCGATCCACAGTCACCAATATGACCGAGCTTATGCAGACTGCTTTCCGGCTTTGGGCAAACGAATGCAAATAGACACTATTTACACGGATTTCTCTAAAGCATTCGATAGATTGGATCATACAATTTTAACAACAAAACTAGTTAATATGGGATTTAGTCAGGATGTGGGAGAATTTATGAATTCATATTTGCGCTCTCGATGATCGTCATACGTGGAGTATGGAGGGTTCAGGTCAGACGTGTTCATCGCTACCAGTGGTGCCCCACATGGGAGTATTCTGGCTCCATTGTTATTTTCAATTTACATTAATGATATCACGGCTAACCCTCAGAGTAGATGTCTATTGTTTGCTGATGACCTGAAGATATTCCGCATCATAGAGGACCGCAGCGATTGTCTCCGATTACAGGAGGACATAGATGAGTTGGATCGATGGTGTACTATCAATGGAATCCCACTCAATAAAAGCAAATATAAATCCGTAACATTTACCAGACAACGAAGTCCCATTGAATGGCATTATAACATTGGCGGTGCCGTCCTTGAAAAGTGCGAGAGTCTGCGGGATCTGGATGTTTGGGTTGATAGTGATTTATCCTTCAACCGTCACATTCAAGAAATTACTGCTGGTGCGATGCGTAGCCTGGGTTTTCTTGTGCGTTCGACCTCGGGATTCCGGAGCGTACCCTGTTTGGTATCTTTATACCAGGCACTGGTTAGGTTCAAGTTGGAGTATGCATCTGTTGTATGGTCCCCAATTTACCATGTATACATAAACCAGATTGAGAGCGTGCAGCGAAAATTTTTGAAATACCTCTATTTTAAAATTCACGGGAGGTACCCATGCAGGGGTTATGATCATCTCATTATCTCGTGTTTCGGGTTTCAGTCATTGAATTCCAGAAGAGTTTCTGCATTTCAGATATTTCTGTTCAAGATCTTGAATCGATTGTTCTCGACTGTTGATGAATGTGAGCCTGAATGTGCCTCAATTCAATGCCCGATCTGTTAATCCGTTTCGCGTCCCACAGACCCACACGAATTTTAAAGGTAGAGCTCCAATTCTGAGAGCTTGTCAGTTATGTATTGTGTATAATATTGATAAGGAAGTCAACATCTGCAATGAGAAGTTTGAATTATTTAAACGCACTCTGCATGACTATCTGCTGCAACTAAACATTTAAGATGAGTTATTCAATTGTATATTATCACTAATTAGTTTCAATTTAGGTTTTAAGTTATATATATATATATAAACAAACAAAGATATTCAACTAAATTGACAGAGTATAGTATATCACCAATATACAAAGAAAAATGAAATAAACTTACTTGTACGAATCAAAAAAATCTCGTGACACAAGCTGGATTTGAACCAACATCTCTCAATTGCCGGTCAGATGTTTTATTTTTCTTTGTATATTGGTGATATACTATATACTCTGTCAACTTAGTTGAATATCTTTGTTTATTTATATTTATTTGCGATGAGCAAAAGAGAAATAACATTGCACATTATGGCAGTGTGTAGTCTATGTTGCCTTTGAATTAAAAGGTCGAGGCGTAGCACAGCACATAGGAAGCAAGGCATGTACGAATTAAAGAAGAAGAAGAATTATAGTGAGTAGAACGCGTGAATAGAACGCGAACACCAAAAAGTTACTATTCATCTAAAAATTCATCTAAAAATTTTAAATTTTGTACTGTTGTATAGATAATTAATCAATGCGTTTTGTGGGAGTATTAGTTTTTCTTAATAGCGCGTATTTCTTTGTCAAATTACGTTATAAATCTTAGTGAAAAGACGTGCCTATCATTTTGCTGATAAGCTGCGTTCAGTTGACTGCAGTACTGTACTTTAAAAATTTGTGATTCAAAATGGGAAATAAGAAAAACTTGGTAATTTGTGGCAGCTGTAAAAGGACAGTGACAAAGATGCAGAAAAAGATACGGTGTGTTGGAACATGTCAAAAGTGGTTCCATGAGCCCTGTTGTGGACTTAATGAGGAGTCCTTCCGTATGTACACAAAGGCTAAAACTAACACTTGGCTGTGTTCCGACTGTGCATCGTCTGATGATGAGGATGATGATCAGCAGGGCGATACGGACTCCGATGTTGATGTTCAGCGTTCCACTCCCAGAAACCATGACTTGTCTTCTCGTCGTGTCTCAAGAAACTTAGACAGTATCCTGGCAATGAAAAGTCCTGGCAATCGGGAATTACTCAAAGCAGTGAAAGTCATGTTCGAAGAGCTAAAACACTCAGTGACTTATACTGGTTCTATGGTGGAAGATATGAAGGAGACAATTAACGAACTTATTAAAGAAAACAAAAAGCTAAAAAAGGAACATATAAGTCAAAGTAACCGTATAACAGAATTAGAAAAGCAAGTTTGTAATTTGCAGCGAAACTCTGTTAGTGCAGATGCTGATAACAGAAGGAAAAATATTATTCTGGTGGGACTTAATGGAGATACACGTGTCAAATCAGATATCAAGAAAGTTTTTGCGAAGCTCGATGTCCAGATTAGTGAAGATGATTATTCCGTGAAGGTGCTGCAGTCAAAACAAACGAGGAAACCAGTGCTGGTTACATTTGCGGATGAAGCTAAAAGAAAGCAGGTAATCATGCAAAACAAAGGTAAACGTTTGAACACTCAGTCCTGTGACATTTCTCCGGATCAAACTAGACCAATTTTTATTAACGAGGACTTACCCAAATTCACGCGCGATTTATTTAAGGATGCACGTAGATTAAAGTCTGTTGGCTACAAATATGTGTGGTGCAAGGACAATCAAGTATTTGTCAAAAAAAATGACTCTGATAATTTGGTAAAAGTATATTCTTCATCTCAGGTAGCAGGTTTAATTGGTTGATATTTGTAATATAAGTTCATAACATTGTATATTTTTGTATGTATATAAAAATCCAGAATTTTAAATGGCGAACCTCAAACTAATGCATCTGAATGTACGATCCATTTTGCCAAAATTTTCAGATTTTAAGGATTATGTATTAGAGAATGATCTGGATATTGTGGGTGTAACAGAAACATGGCTGACGCCTGCTATTCCTAATTTAGTAATAAATATTGACGGATATTGCATCATTCGAAGTGACAGAAATCATTCTAGAGGGGGAGGAGTTTTAATTTACATTAAAAATCATATTAAATTTCAAGAAATCTTTGATTATGATTGTCTTTACTCCGAGCAAATTTGGATACAATTTAAAATAAATAATGTGAAGAGCATAGTTGGAGTTGTTTATAGACCGCCAGATTGTGCACAGATTTCAAGTTTTAATATTGAATTTGAATCTAATATTTCTAAAGCACTTGTAAACTGTAGAAATTGTGTATGTATGGGAGATTTTAACATAAATGTTTTTAATTTTAATTGTAATTACGTCCAAAATTTCTTAACAATGCTTGGTGATTATAACTTAACGCAGATCATAGATGAACCTACTAGGCCCGGCCCTGGTTGTGGTTCGTTGATCGACCTTATCATTTGCTCGGACACTGAGTTTTTTATCAATCCCAATGTTGACCATTCACTAAATATTTCCGACCATTTACCGATACACTGTCAGCTAAAAACATCAATTTTAAAAAAACCGAAGCCATATTTACATACATACAGGGACTTAATTTCGATCAAGATATATTTTATGAAGATTTGAGGAGTGTGCCATTTTATAATATATTTTATGAACAAGATGTAAATAAAAAAGTCGCCCTATTTAATAACTATTTAGTAGATATTTTTAACCATCATGCCCCTTTAAAAACTGTTAAAATAACGAAAAATAGAGCTCCTTGGATAACCGACGAATTTAAAATTTTACAGAAAAATAGAAATAAACTTCTTCAGAAATATAAAAAAAATAAAACGCTTGAGAACTGGGAAGCTTATAAACAAATGAGAAACCGTGTGTCATCTGAAACTACGCGATTAAAAAAGCAATATTTGGAATCTCATATAAATTCTAGTAGTGCTCGTGATAACTGGAGACTATTACGAAACTTGGACGTTTATGGTAAAAACAAAAGAATTATACCAAACCAACTTAAAGATGTAGAAAAAATTAACAATTATTTCATAGATATTGCTGCTATTTCCCCTGATTTAAACTTATTGAACTTTTATAAGAGTGGTCAGATTAATAATAACTTTCCAAGATTTGAGTTCCATATGGCTACTGTTGAGGACATACAGCTTGCGCTACAGTCAATTAAAACTGGAGCGGTGGGTGATGACGGGATTAGTGTGGACATGTTGCGTCGTAGTTGCCCATTTATTTTGCCAATACTGCTGCATTTGGTAAACTGCTGTATAGAGCAAAATATTTATCCCAATCCATGGAAAGTAAGCCTTGTTATTCCTCTTCCTAAAACTCAATCCCCGATAGAAATGAAGGATCTTCGTCCGATAAGTATCTTACCCACTGTCAGCAAAATCATTGAGAGGATCCTTGATAATCAGATTAAAAGTTACGTCACTCAGTACAACTTATTGCCCACTATCCAGTCAGGCTTCAGAATGAATTACAGTTGCACCACTGCATTATCCAAAGTGACTGACGATATTTTGGTCGCAGCCGATAAGGGCGAAATGACTGCGTTGGTGCTTTTAGATTATACGAAAGCATTTGACAGGCTTAACCATGAGCTGCTTTTAGAAATTTTGAAATACTTAGGATTTTCCAGTAACGCCGCAGCTCTTATACGTAGTTATTTAAGTGATAGAACCCAAATGGTTAAGCTTGATAACCAATGTTCGTCCCCCAAAAATATTAATAATGGTGTCCCTCAAGGATCAATATTAGGCCCAATCTTGTTTTGCCTGTATACCTCTCAGTTAACAAAACAGCTGAAATACTGCGACGCGCATGTCTATGCTGATGACACACAACTGTACCGCTCTTTTGCACCAGAACAAATGGATGAAACTATCAACTTAATCAATGGTGATTTGGCCACTCTTGTAAGTTTATCCAATGCACATTGTCTCCAGATTAACCCATCCAAGTCGGAACTATTACTTTTTGGTAAGAATGTACATAGAACGCGCTTTATGAATTCTTTTAAACTACGTGTGGATAACGTGCATCTCGAATGTGGAAGATCTGCGAGAAATTTGGGGCTGATACTTGACACAGATTTGAGGTTTAGCCAACATGTAAGCCAATGTATTAAGCGTGCCTTCTTGAATTTGAAATTAATATACAGCAAAAGGCAACTGCTTAATGAACATTGCAAAAAACTTTTGTGTGATTCCCTTGTTCTCTCGCATTTTAATTTCGCCGATACAATATATGGCCCTTGTCTAACTGATCTGGATCAAAATAGAATTCAGTTAATGCAAAATTCTTGTGTTCGTCTTGTAGGCAAAATTAGAAGAGGTGTGCGAGGCGTGAGTGCTAAACTGCGTGGGATCGGTTGGCTACGGATGAACGAACGGCGTGCTCTTCATTCCCTAGTTTTCTTTAATAAGATTATTATAACGAAGACTCCTCAGTACCTCTATGAAAAAATTAAATTTCGCGGGTCTGTTCATGATGTAAATATTCGCCACAAACTTACCATATCGCCTCCAATTCACAGTAGTGCCATGTTTGAAAGATCATTCTCGTATAATATTTGTAGTATGTATAATAAAGTGCCTGATGATTTAAAATTTTTGAAAGGTTTTAGATTTAAAAATGCTATATGTAGTATTATATCAGAATTTGTTTGATCTATTTTCCTTTGTTAATTAACTACCTGAATTTGCATCAACATTTCAATCTTTTATTTTTTTTTATTTTTTTTTTTTGTCTATGTTTGTAATTGTTATCTTACCTTAGGGGTTAAGTGAGGAAGTATTAACTTCAACTTCGCCCATTGTAAACTTTTTTTTGCAATAAAGTCTTTTTATTATTATTATTAAGTTTCATTCATGTGCCACGATAGTTTAATTGGTTAAAACACCTATATATATATATAAGCTAAGGGAAAATATTCACTTAAAGTGACTCAACTAGTAGTTGAATAAATTCTATATATATTATATAGAAAAGCCAAATGAAGAAAACGAACGTTTGTAAGTTGGAAAAAACATTCGCTTCAGGTGGGAAACACGAACCCACGTCTCACGCTTTCCGGGCATTTGCTCTACACCATTGAGCTACCGAAGCACTGGTGATAGTAGTGCATAAACGCGATACTATTATACCAATGTCCCCTCCAACTCACAAACGCTATGCTGTTTTGTGGTTCTGCTATTGTCTCGAGTCTCGACCTTCAGTTCGAAGGCATCAAAGACACAGACCACGTCGCATTGTTTCTTCTATTGCAGGTCCTGCACGTCGTATTAAATAAACTAAGGGAAAATATTCACTTAAAGTAACTCAACTAGTAGTTGAATAAATTCTATATATATTATATAGAAAAGCCAAATGAAGAAAACGAACGTTTGTAAGTTGGAAAAAACATTCGCTTCAGGTGGGAAACGAACCTACGTCTCACGCTTTCCGGGCATTTGCTCTACACCATTGAGCTATATATATATATATATATATGTTAAATAATTACCGTACTTACTACATGTAATAATAAACGACTTACTATACGAAACGCGGGTTATTGTATTGTTAGAACACTACAATTATATTTTGGAATATCTAAATAAAAAACATTAAATATGTAATAAAGTAGATACGCTATACTAAATTTTCAATAAACATTTACTTATTAAAATTATAACTATGTTCCCCTAGGATCCGTAAATCGTCTTTACTTGTGTCAGTAGTGTTCAACAAATAACTGCTTCCGTCGTCACTCATTTTTCTTAAAATGTATTGTCTTATTTCTTTAAAACACAGGGATATATAGAGGGGAGAACGCGCTTCGACGAGTACGCATACGAGTTTCCGAGGACAGTACGGGTGCCGCCTCAGGAAAATAGGGAGTTAAAGTTGTTCATAAGACAAGAACGTATACGTATCTATTGACAGCTAGGCATGCGCAGATGAAATGTTCATCTCGTTTGCGGATACGTATCCCGTATCGATACGGTCTCTTGCGTGTCATTCAGACGAGAACGTATTCTACCGGAAATCCTCGATTGTATGACCGGAGGTATCCGAACGAGTTCAACAAATATAAACATAACCTAAGAGAAATGCGTTACGTTGCTAATCAAACTTTAACTCATTTTTAGTCCTAGATTTTTCATTTGACTCATCCTAAATAATTTCCGTTACGTCAGCATAGATACGTCTCGTCTCATGTACAACTTTAACTCCCTAATATTGTTTATTTTTCTGAGGGTGCCGCCTATGATTTGTCTATTAAAGGGGGAATTTTTTAATTCCGGCCAATAAGAGTCCGCTGTTTTATGTTGGCAGCTGCAAATTGTAGACTGTCGTGTATTTAGTTTGAATACTGAAAACGGTTTATATTGTTTAATATTATATTCGTGTTAATTTCTTTGTAATTTGTTGGTTTTGATCGTTTTAGTGTTTGTGTAAGTTCTATAAACAATGGCTTGTGATGTAAAATCGTGCAAAAACTATAGAAAACGTAGCCCAGAAGTAATATCATTTCATCAGTAAGTAATAATGTGAGCATAACCAAAAATTCAGTGTCATGTATTCAAATCTAGGTTGATTGGTAGTAAACTTTAATACCTAAAGACAAAATACTAATTATTTCAATTGCTAAGGCTTGTATTTTGATATGAATATGAGGCATCTAGGCAAATACTATTATACATTTTGTAGAATTCCAAAAGATGAAAATTTACGACATATATGGCTTACTACGTTGGGAATTCAGCCAGAAAATTGGGTATGGAAACCATTTAAGTTAAATGTGCTCGAACCATTTTAAAACTGAGGATTTTTTAAATTTTCCTGGAAAGCGTCTGTTGAAGAAAAACTCTGATCCTGTACAGCTTAAAGTTTGTCCGACAATGCCAGGTATTTCTGGACTAAAAAAGGTAACGCAACCAGCGCAACTAAAAACTCCGATTCCATCTGATACATCATCATCGAGCACCAGCTTACGTTCTGAAGAAGGAATAAGAATTGGAAAACAAAGGTTTTATTAATATAATTTGTTTATGCTAACATTGTAGTAATTGCTTTATTTAAAGAATTATACGTAATTAATTAACGCACCGCGTTTTTCATTTTAGTTCAGAAAACCAACTGGACAACTCGAAAACAATCACGGACAGGACAACAAAGCGTCGAAGAATTGCCTCAGGTTATAAGTAATTTATTTATAGTTTTTTTTCTTCAAATTTTATTATCTTTTTTTTTTCTGTTACAGCCCTCTAATGCCTCGTCAGAGCTCTGGTACCAGCACGGATAGCAGTACAAGGCGTAGAATTGTATAAACTATCCACAGTTACAGATTAGATTGTTATAAAATATAAAGCTTAAACAACAAGGACCGTGAAAAATTCAACAAAACTGGAAATATTTACATAAAAATAACGTAAAATTGAATGTTAATGTTTGAAAGGAAAGTCTAAGGCCACCTAAGGAGTTTAATAAAATCAGTTGTGATCAAGTATCAAGAAAGAAATAGCCAGCGGTATTGCATTGATTCATTTCAATCCATCGTTACTTTTAGTAATAACAACAAAGGCATCATAATGCTATCACAGCAACGCTATGGCACGTGGAAAATGAGAGACTGATTGCGTGTGTCTCACGAACATTAATGCCAGCTGAAAAGAAGTACGCATGCATCCAAGGACGCATTGGGAATCGCATATGGGGTAAGAATGTTTGAACAATATTTATGGGGAACTAAATTTACTCTCAGAACTGATCATAAACCTTTGGTTCATATTTTTGGAAAATATAAAGGTATAATCCAAACATACGCTAGTTGTTTGCAACTCTGGGCTCTTTATTTAGCAAATTTTCAGTATAAAATTGAGTGCATAAAAGCAAAACCTAATTTTTTGTCTAGGTTGCCGATAAAGGAAGAAAAAGGGCGAGATACTGAATTTTGTTAAAACATGTACATCATGACATATCTCTAGAATCGCCTACCATCCAGAACAGTGCGGTTCTCAGCCGTCTGCTGATTGTTTGGTGGAGACGGTTAATAAAAATGTATTTAATAATAGCTATTTGAATACTAAAATAAATATATCTGATAACAGGTTGGCTGCTGAAGAATAAGATACGCCTTTGGTGTCACCAGCTTCAGGATCATCAACATCAGCAGCGAAGCATCATATCCAACATCAGAAACATCATCATTGACGTCAGCAACAACGTTAACATCCGAAGCATCATTATTGCCGTCAACAATATGAACAGCTTTCCGGTAGCACCATCTGTAAAGTTGACATCACAACGAGCACGTAGGTCAACGAGAAGACCTGAAAGGGTTCGAGATTACGCCATAAATCTTGATGACGAAGATATTATCACTATATTTTCGTATTTTTTAACCTTCCTCTTGTATATCTTTACTGTTTTTATTTTTAGGGATGTAGGTTCGTATAATAATACAATTATCTTAGGAGATAAAAATATTTCATTTTTATTTCTATGTCCACATTTACATAACGACGTTTCGTCGCATTGTTTGCGACTTCTTCAGGTTTATTATTATTTTTTATAAATTATAATTATAATAAAAAATAATAATAAACTTGAAGAAGTCGCAAATAATGCGACGAAACGTCGTTATGTAAATGTGGACATGAAAATGAAATATTTTAATCTCCTAAGATAATTGTATTATTATACGAACCTAAAAATAAAAACAGTAAAGAAGATATTAATGTTTAAATTGTTGGTCTGATTGTATTTTGTAGTATGTATGTATTTTATTGTTGTTATATGAGCCCTCTAGATGCAAAACTCGGTAAATGCAAAAATGGTGAAAATGGAGTTAAATACTCTATCTTATAGCAAATTTTCGTCTCTATCCAAATATGCTGAGAAACATATGCAAAACTTGCTTATTCACATACAATTTTCAATTCAAAAACAGCACCTAGATGCATAACTCTCCTTATGCTTCATGCACATATGTGCAAAACTCGCTTTTTTGCTCTTTGGCCAATGACAGGCTCTCAATTCCTCACGTGACTCCCGGTGTTTTCAGTTTAGATGTTTTTATTACGATTTACGAGACTATGTTATTATTAGCGCAATATTTATTATTAGCACTGGTTCGTAAACATTTATTTCTTTTTTATATTTTTTCTTAATAAAAATTTGTTTGAATAACCTGCGAAATATACTTTCTTTGACAGAAGGTTGCAAAACTAGGTTTTTGCTAGCGTTAGGGTGCAAAACTTGGTGAATGCAATTTATTACTTGAATTTTCCGAGATTTGTTACTGTATCGAGGTTTTGGTTTATTATGAATTCAATCATGACCACTATTGCCACCTAATATCAAAATATGAAAATGTTTTAACAAGAAATAACAAGAAAAACAGTTTTTTGTTAATTCCCAAAATTCGGATGTTTGCATCTACCGAGTTTTGCATCTAGAGGGCTCATATATAAACATTGTAAAATATGTAAATAGCATGTAATTGACGTAACTGGTAAGAATATTGATTTTAATATCTAACATTTTCATATAAAATTTCCGCAGTTAAAAATGTATAAAAAAAGATTACGGTCGACGTATTAGGATTATAGGCATTATAAATAACTCATTAGAGTGAAGGGGCTAGTGTTCTACTAATTGTTCAAGATGGGGTTGTATACAGGGTATTCAAATAACATGAAGATGTTAAGCAAGTGAATCTGATGAAATTGTAAAATACAAAAGATATCACTGGTGTGGGTGTTCCTAGAGAATTCACTAATTAAGGGAGTTGCATATCCGTCCGGAACGAAGGACAAGGGTCACTTTCTATCTGACCGAGTTATGTATGGTTTATCCTGTATAAATATAATAAGATATTCCCACGACGACAAGTTGCTGATCCATCATTTCCAGTAAAATAGCAAAAGTGCGATGTATCAAAAGTTACTTAGTTCTGTATAACAACATATGTTTAATTAGAATAGACATAGACACGAACCAGTAAACATTAATAATTATTATATTATATTCCTTTCCTTTTTCTAAGTTATATTTAGAGTTTTAATAAAATTTAATTGAAAGATATTTTTTAAAAACAAATTCTTTATATTCAAAAACATAAAGACCGTTCTATACGACGCGTCGTAGTGCTAACATCATAAAAATTAAGAGTAAACGCGGAACCATAAATTCTTGTACCGAATGAATATTAAACCATTAATTAAGATTCAAACAGTGTTTGATTGAAGTAAATGTATAAAACCTAATAGTACCTAAATAGGTACATATAGGGTACACACAAGACAGCAGATAGCCGAGGCGGTTACTTAAAAAATTTAATCTATTCCTGATTACAATTACTTCACAATAAAGTTATCGATCTCTGGCTGTTTTTGTAATCACATAGTAATCAAGATAAGATAATTATGTTGATGGTTACTTTTTTTTAGTCGATCAAATAGGGGCAAAATTCCGCCCTTAGGCGCCTAACCATATGTGCTTTTTAGAAGTTCCATTGACCATGCACATTATTTTGTTTTGATATTGTACCAAACTTCGGAGTATTTTTATTATTTTGCAACCTATGGAAATATCGTAACATTCCAAACCTACTTTAGTTTACAACCCGATTTTAGTTTTAGCATAAGAATGAAATTAGAATATATTCATAGTCTGCAAGCCTCGGAAAGACCCACTCTAAATTTCCGTTGTATGTGAAAACTATTTGGTGTCTTGAAAAAACGTTTGTTCCATATGCCGCGAGCCATTTCTTTTATAAAAAAGGCTAAAAAATTTAAAATAATCTATATTTGTTTTATTTTAAATTAAAAAAACGCACACTGAAAACTGGCAGTGACAATTCGAAAAAAATTTTATATAAACTTTTTTCCCACTTAAATATCACTCCTTAAAACGATACACTACTGTCAACAAGGAACATGGCGGCCTACTACATTAGCAGTTCGCGCATCTGTCAAGCTCATTCTCCCCCCTCTATATCTGTGGTTGAACTATTATATAAATTTTAAAGAAGTAGTCCATTCTGAAGTGGAGTGAATGTATTGAAGTAGGAAATAAAACGTCAGACTCCACGAAATCATATCATCATTTCGTGGAGTCTGACGTTTTATTTCCTACTTCAATATTATATAAATGTCTTTATTATTAGGAGTTAAGGCAACGTAAACGTGAGATTTTGGTTATGTTTACACTAGATAAGCAGTCATTCAAAATAGAGTTAAGGTGCCATCCAATACGTATCGTATATGCGGAAGGTAGAGATAACACTTTACATGAGCAAAAGACTATTTTAGATTTTTCTACTTCCATTTACTATGTTGTTAATATTATTGTTTTTTTAATTAATAACCAAATACCTATATATTTTATTATGTATACCTATAAACAATAGCAGAAAAATGTTTTTAATTGTTACAAAATAAACTACTACTACTAATAATAATAATAAAATATTTATTGCAAAATAGCTTAGCTTAATTTTCAATTTAGATTGAGTTTTTAATGTTCTATTCTAGATATTCGTACAAGTTCATGTAATTCCGACAACAATCGGTTCAATACGTTTAAGTATACGATACGCGTAGAGGTACATATGAGGGAGTTAAGGCAAAACCAAGGACGTATACGGATCTCTATACGTAAACGTGAGATTTAGGTTATGTTTACACTAGATAAGCAGTCATTCAAAATAGAGTTAAGGTGCCATCCAATACGTATCGTATATGCGGAAGGTAGAGATAACACTTTACTTGAGAAAAAGACTATTTTAGATTTTTCTACTTCCATTTACTATCTTGTTAATATTATTGTTTTTTTAATTATTAACCAAATACCTTTATATTTTATTATGTATACCTATAAACAATAACAGAAAAATGTTTATAATTGTTACAAAATAAACTACTACTACTACTACTAATAATAATAAAGTATTTATTGCAAAATAGCTTAGCTTAATTTTCAATTTAGATTGAGTTTTTAATGTTCTATTCTAGATATTCGTACAAGTTCATGGAATTCCGACAACAATCGGTTCAATACGTTTAAGTATACGATACGCGTAGAGATACATATGTTTACGGCCTTCGTATCGTTAAACGTATCATAAATTTAAAGAGCGCATGCGTAGATGTCAAAAGATACGTATACGTCACTGGCTTTGCCTTAACTCCCTATGGTTACGGCCTGCGTATCGTTAAACGTATCATAAATTTAAAGAGCGCATGCGTAGTCAATAGATACGTTTAATTATACGTCACTGGCTTTGCCTTAACTCACAATATTATTAACATTAAATAGATTATGCGTATTCCCATTGTTAAAAGGCGCATGTTCAGCATTGCTGACATTCTTCATAAATACGTGGGGTGTGTTGCTTTAGTTTTTGGATGGTTATTCAAAGGATTCATAGGATTTCAGAAGTAAAATAAAATACATTTATATTGGAATTATTGTTAAGTATTGGGATCAAATTAGGAATGGCAAAAATAAAAGGCACACTGGAAAAAATTTCAAATCTAAAAAACCATATTTCTTACCAATAAAGTAAAACAATGTAATAGTATATTAAGTATAAAGGGCGGTAAAGCATTCGTTGCAGCCCGCCGCGGTATAGACGCACGAGTGAGCGAAGCGAGCGAGGGCAGCTATACAGCGAAGGGCTGCAGCGGCTTTACCGCCAGTGGTGCTTACAACTGTTTTTCGCCTGCCTCTTCATACTACAATATTAAACCAAAAGAACTTTATTTTAATAATTAATTATTACTGTTATGAACTGACAGTTTTTGACAGTAATTAATGGGAGTATTTTTTGACGTACATGATAATAGGCGTTATCCTTTGATAAACTCAGATCAGATAAACTTATGTGACAGGCTCACATGTCAATGTTGAGTATTTTAAATGTAGAAAGAAACTGTCAAATTATTATCTGAGCGTGTACGCTATAGAAATTTGATTTTAGAATCTTAGGTATATTTCGGTACTACAATAATAATTAAAAAGTGATTACTAATTAATAATGGACAATTTTAAATAATTAAATGAGTTTAAACTTTCTCAATTAATTGTCAACTTATCCTCTAGATGGAATGCACATTAAGTTAAGTGAGTGAAAACTACTGATGTTAACGTTATTATTGGAAATCTAACATTAACGCCATCTATGAAAAAAAAATAAAAAGAGCGGGCGCTAACGGGTCATTTACCGCCCGCATATGCGGGCGGTAAAACTCTGTTTAAGTGCAGGCAGGCGAAAAAAGCTATTAAACTCTCAAAAATTATATGAAAATTCCAGTTTTAAGGCAAACTATATAAAAACATAAATCAAGTGTACCAACAATTAAATATAGCGAGAGAGAATATACAGAATTCATTCACCAAAATTTCTAGGTACATTAGAATTATTCTTATTACATTATGGTTAAAGTAAATTATATTATTATTATATTATATATATTATATTCAAATACATTTATCGGGATTATTTTTTGCCATTATTTAGATCTAAAATTTATCTATTCTCCTGTGTTCTTTAGAATTCCAAAAATTTAATATTGTTCCTTTAAAGCTTACGCTATGAATATTGGCCAAATGTGTAATTCAATTAGTGTGCAGGGAAAATTTCTCTTCATTTGTACAGATAGGACACATGCTGTATTTCGTTAGCTTCTTGTCCTGAAATAATTCACAGTGGGAATTTCTCAAGTGTCTATTTTTTGTGCTACTGGTAGAAAAGCTGATTTTACACATTTGACGATGTAATTTTTCTTTCAAGCCTACCTCAATGCCACTTAAAGGTTCGGCAATGCATTCAAGACAGCAAAAACAAAGCGAAACGCACGCCACCCATCTGCGACGGCCGCCCACGGAAACACGACCCATGGCCGGGCCGAACGTTCCCGCATTGGCTCGGCACAAAAGGAAATTAATGTTTGCTTATATCACAGCTAATACACACAGCTGTGCTTATTAAAATTATATATGTATATGCAGATATAAAACATAACATAATATACAGATGTAAAACCAACAATTTCTCTTTCATAATGATATAGAACAATGTTAGATTATTCTAAGATTTTTACACTACCAAAAATATATTAATTTTATGTGTCCTTTGAACATGTTATAGTATAAAAATTTAGAACGCAATAAAAAAACTTGGCAACAAAACTACATCAAAATGGCAAACATATAAGTTTACATAATCCTTTTTATTAAAGAAACTTAACAATACCTACTTGGTAGATATTTTGTTAATTTAAAAAGTTCATACTTCTCGTCTAGTAGATTCGATAATTGTTATCGTGGCAACCTTGTGATGTCCATCACAGCACATGCGTGAAGGAAAACAGGAGCATAGGAACAAAGCCAACAACGAACGAACGGCTGAACCCCAGATAAACAGGACTTTAACTTAACTTACTTTATCTGGGGCTGAACGATGAACGGCCTTTCCTGTACCAACCGCCGCGGGAGGAAGCATTAAACAAAACAATAGAATAGATATTAGGGAGTTAAGGCAAAGCTAGTGACGTATACGTACACGTATCTTTTGACATCTACGCATGCGCTCTTTTAATTTATGATATGTTTAACGATACGAAGGTCGTAAATATATGTACCTCTACGCGTATTGTATACTTAAACCATTGTCAATGCTTAAACGTATTGAACCGATTGTTGTCGGAATTACATGAACTTGTACGAATATCTAGAATAGAACATTAAAAACTCAATCTAAATTGAAAATTAAGTTAAGCTATTTTGCAATAATATTATTATTAGTAGTAGTAGTTTATTTTGTAACAATTATAAACATTTTTCTGTTATTGTTTATAGATATACATAATAAAATATATATGTATTTGGTTAATAATTAAAAAAACAATAATATTAACAACATAGTAAATGGAAGTAGAAAAATCTAAAATAGTCTTTTTCTCAAGTAAAGTGTTATCTCTACCTTCCGCATATACGATACGTATTGGATGGCACCTTAACTCTATTTTGAATGACTGCTTATCTAGTGTAAACATAACCACAATCTCACGTTTACGTTGGAGATACGTATACGTCCTTGGTTTTGCCTTAACTCCCTATTGGTGGTAATCTTGCAGTACACATGTGTGAAATTATGGTCTGACCGCGCCGCTGCGCAGTCAGACGAATTTTGGGAGTTGAGATTGTAATCACAGATCTACCTAACAAAGCCTGCTATCGAACTAATATAACAACTATGTGCCTACTACATTTCATATTAATCCTGCTTTCTACACTCACCCTCCTTTACTAACTCTTCCTGATCATCACTATTACACCCTTACAACACATCCCTGCCTGCTACATAACCTTCCATACTCAGCATTTTACTCCCAACCCCCTGCAATGATATAATAATTACATCCACTGTATAAATTTATAATATCCTAAAATTGTATTATTTATCAGTGGATATAGTGAATAGATACCAACCTTGCAAGATCGCTAGAGTAGTGACATTTTGTCACCTAAAATTCGTCTGACTGCGCAACGGCGCGGTCAGACCATAATTTCACACATGTATACTGCAGATTACCCATACCCCCTATGTTTTGTGGTTCATGCGCCTTGAGCTTTGATCCTTCATACTGAACGACGATTACATTAGGATAATGTTGTTGGTTGGAACGAACCTATTATTTATTAGCTATATGCCACTAAACTAAGGTTAGATGTTATGTTCATTAATTATTATTAAGCTAAATAAAAATGAATTGAAATGGTATGGTTTAAAAAGAAATGATAAAAGATTGTATTTAAAAGAGCATGTGATTTGAGATGGATAAATATAATTAAATAATGTTGAATTATACAAATGAAATTTGGTCATATAGATAGACCAATTTTATAACATATAAACAGTAATAATGGAATCCAAAAACATTTGCCGCCTTTGCCTCACAGAGTGTACGAATTATTATACGTTTATTGATGATGAGAATCGATATATTCAAAATGTTGGCACGATTCGGGAAATGATACAGTTTTGTGCCCCAGAAATGGTAATACATTTTGTGATTAGTGACTTTCTGTTTTCAAGAGGTTCAGCCGGTCCTGCTGCCAGCTTATGACGCGGATTATCATTAGCAATTGGTATCGGCTGAATCTGCCCGTTGGCGTTGTACTATCTGATTTACCTGAGCGTTTTGCGATCTAGTTGCCCTATTTTGGTACGGCATAGGTACATGGTGATGAGTGTACCAAAGATGGTATTGCTTTCTGTAACGTTCGTGAGAAATGCTAGCCAATTATTTAAGAATACGCTTCCGTGCTTATCGAAATAAGATTTTTAGTTTTTTTTCTTAGGGCAGGTCTGTTTCATTTGTATATAACAGTTACATCCTATCATCCATGTTAAACCTAAGTTTTATGTTTGTTTTAGGACTTATATGTAACCAGCAAACCACTCATATGTCATCAATGTCTCCAAATCGTAGTTTCAGTGTATAATTTCAAAAATAAATGTTTACATGTTGAAACAATAATACGAAGTTATATAAACAGACACAATTTATTAGATTACAATTTTGTAAATTTAAATTGCGTTATTTTGGATGAAGCAAAAATTAAGAGACAGCTAAATGAGAACAAGCAGAGTGGTTGTGCAGACTCAACCATAAATGCAAGTAAGTTGAAAAAAATTGAATACTTATATGTACAGAGTGGCCCAAATTAGACGTTTTCTTATGGGACCTCATGTTCCTGTCGAAGATAGAAAAAAATTAACCAATGTCCTCCACTCCAGGGTCAAATTTTATGAAAAGCGGTGAAGTCACTAACTAGGTGGGGTTTCTCAATTTTGGTCGATTTCTTTTATGGCTTATAACTTTTTTGCTATTTGAGATAATTGATTTGTGCAAAAACTTTCTCATAGCACTTTTCAATGTAGAATAAGATATAGTAGCCTGTTTTATTACAGGGCCATTCGTAAAGTTACTGTAACGAAAATTAATTTTTTCTTTATGGGACAACCAAACAATATTTGATTTAAAGAAAATAATCCATACAAATCAAGTATGGCCATGCCTATTAATGCAGTTGCCAAGTTTCAACTGTTTTGCACCCTAAAAATTTAGTAAAACAATTAACCAAACTCATTTTTTAGCTCTCCATATCATATATGTAATATATGTATATATGGAGACTATTAGTTTCATGAAAAAAAATTTTTTTTTAATTTCACCGGAAATACCTACTTGTTTTTGGTCATTTTATACATAAATAAGTAGTTTTAAAAAAATGTCTGTCTGTCTGTATCCACGAAAACGCAAAAACCGCTTAACAGATTTTAACCAAATTTGGTACAAAAATACTATTGAACATGGCAAGGAGCTGATTAGATTTTGGGAATCATTGAGCGTAGGCAAAGGGTTTAAAAGAGGGTTCAAAAATTAAAAAAAATTATAGTTCTTAAACTTATCCGAAATACTGCATAATTTTTTACGCATTTAATTGAATATAACCTAAAATATGAAACATAAAATATTAGACCACATTGGCGTTCGGAAATAGTGTAAAATGGGGTAAAAAAGATTAAAAAAAAACATATTTCTTAAAAATAGCAAAAATATTAACTAGTTATTTATAGTTTTGATAGAATATAACCTATAAAATGTGTCATGAATAACTTACTTTCATAGGCGTTCGTAAATAGTGGAAAAGGGGTCAAAACATAAAAAATATATATTTCATAAACTTATTCGAAATATGGAATAATTTTGGGGTAATCAACAAAAATTTAAATATAATAAATTTCCAAACAAAAATAAAAATTCATATGAAACAAAGCCAAAATGTACACGCTGTAATCGTTTCGGACATTTTCAAAAAGACTGCAGATCTAAAATTTTGAATTCTAATACAAAAGAATCATTATTTAAAATGGAAGAATGTTTATCAACAAATATAAATTTTGAAAATAACAATTCTTGGTGTTTGGATAGTGGATGCACTTCACATATGAGTAGTATAAAAGAAAATTTTATCGAATTAAACGAAAATCATAATGGAAAATTAAAATTAGCCTCAAATGATAGTACAGCTGAAATAGAAGGTATAGGAAATATCAAATTAACAAATAATAAAAATAATCATATAATAAATTTGGCTAATACACTATATGTTCCAAATCTAAATACAAATTTACTTTCCGTGAGCAAAATTGTAAATAATGGACATACTGTAATTTTTAAAAATGAAAACGCAACTATTAAAAATAAATATGGATACACAATTTTGAAAGCAAATAAAGCAGAAAATGGTCTTTATTATTTCAAATCGAAAGAATTTCAAGACGTATCAAATCAATGTTTACAAAATGACGAAATTATGTCATGGCATAGAAAAATGGGTCATTTAAATGAAGCAGATTTAAAGCTTGCTTTAAACAAACAACTTCTAAAGGGTCTACAGTTCAATAAAAATTCCAAATTAGAAGATTGTGAAATTTGTATACAAGGAAAATTCTCACGGTTACCATTCAAAAATCGAAATGAAGATAAAAACATAGATTTGTTACGTATAATACATTCTGACATTTGCGGACCATTTCGAGTACAAACTCCAGGAGGAGCTCGATATTTTGTTTCATTCATTGATGAATATTCTCGTTATGCCAAAATATATTTTATAAATCATAAAAATAATTGATTAATGGAAATTTTCAAAACATACAAAAATGAGGTTGAAAATTTAACAGACAAGAAAATAAAATTTCTTCAATCAGATAATGGTACTGAATACTGCAATAAAGAATTTGATAGATTTTTAATGGATTGTGGTATTCAACGTCGACTTTCAACCGTTCGAACTCCACAACAAAATGGTTTGGCTGAAAGGAAAAACAGAACGCTAGTTGAAAAAGCCAGATGTCTATTAATAGCCTTAAAACTACCTCAAATGTTTTGGGCTGAAGCTGTTAATACAGCGAATTATTTAGTTAATCGGTCACCATCCCGATCAATACAAGGCGAACTACCATATTATCGTTGGACAGGAAAAATTCCTTCTGTAAGACACCTTCATGAATTTGGAGCAAAAGCATTTATTATGAATAAAAATCCTCAAAAAGGAAAATTTAATTCTAAAACTAAACAAGGTATATTCATGGGCTATTCAGAAATTTCAAAAGGATATCGAATTTGGATGCCAGAAATGAGAAAACTGATAGTCAGTCGTGATGTTAAAATATTAAACAAGTTTGACGGAAAATATAGAAGAGAAAACGAAAGTTATGAAATGTTTTTAGAGAATTCAAATATAGAAAATAATGATAAAATTGTAATTTTACCTTCAACTTCTAAAACAGTTGATCAAAGTAATATACAAGGCGATGAAGAATTCGAAGAAAATGAAATTACAAACGAAGAAATTGAAAAAATAAATGTTGAAGAAAGCAGACCTAATCGTAACAGAAAAGCTCCAATTTGGACAGAAGATTACGATATGTCTTATTTGTGTGCAGAATTCTCAAACATATGTTTTTCTGATGAAGAAAATTCCGCAGAATGGCAGGAAGCAATAAAAGAAGAAATTAAAGCACATATACGTAACGATACCTGGATTATTGTTAATAAAAATAACAATAAAAAACCAATAGGCTGTAGAATGGTTTTAAATAATAAATTAGCAGCTGATGGAAGTATCGAATGAAAGAAAGCTAGATTAGTAGCTCGAGGTTTTGCCCAGAAACCAAACATTGATTTCACAGAAACATTTGCACCTGTTGTAAAACTTAGCTGTATATGTTGATGATATATTAATTGCTTCGAAATCTATGAATGCAATTCGAGATATTAAAGAAAAATTAACTTCAACATTCAAAATGCGAGATTTGGGCGAAATTAAATATTGTTTAGGAATAGAATTCAAAAAGGAAAGTAATGGAATTTCAATAAATCAGCGAAAGTACATTGACGAAATTTTAGAAAAATTCAATATGACAAATTGTAAAATAGCAAGTACACCAATTATACCTGGAATAAAATTAACAAAAAATTCAAATAGTGGGCAAGATTTAATATATCAAAATTTAATTGGTGCACTTATGTATTTATCTGTAGGGACCAGGCCGGATATAAGTTTTGCAGTAAGCTATTTAAGTCAATTTAATTCATGTTACGGTAGTGAACATTGGATTGCTGCAAAAAGAGTTCTTCGATATTTACAAGGAACAAAAGATATTAGTTTATATTATTCAAGATGTAATGATGAAATTTATGGTTTAACTGATGCGGATTGGGCAAATTGTACAATCGACAGAAGATCATATACTGGCTATGTATTTAAGTATGCCAACGCAGCAATTAGTTGGGAAGCACGAAAGCAACAGTCGCACTCTCAACCGCAGAAAGTGAATATATGGCATTAACTGATTCTGCAAAAGAGGCCCTTCATCTGAAAAAATTAGCGAATGATTTGGGTATTAATCAAGAAAAGATTATTATCTATAACGAAAATCAAGCTGCAAAAATATTAGCTGTTAATCCAACAGTTAATTCAAAATCCAAACACATCGATATAAGACAACATTTTATCCGAGAAACTGTTGAAAGTGGTAACATAGAAATTATGTATCGGAGAACCGAAGATATGGAAGCTGATATATTTACTAAAGCTCTATCTGGACCGAAACATAAATATTTAAGTTCACTGTTAGGACTTCATCCACAGTGACGTTCGTGAGGAGGAGTGTTGGAATATGGAATCACCCAATACACTCACGTCACAATGTTACAAATACAATAATAGATTGTCAAATAAATTAATAGATTGTCAAGTTAGTTTTTTAAATAGTTCTCGTTAATAAAAGTTAATATCTAGTTTTATAGTTGTATATAATTTGTAAAATATCCATAAACAAGTCTCTGCTGCATCAGTTATTCTCTTCCTTGTCTAAGATTTCACATGTGATTATTTTATGACGAAATAATATATATATATATATGCAATATACAGGGTATTATTGAATTGTATGTATTTTTAATAGATGTAGCTAGTATCTAGCCTGTATTAAGATCAGTTTGATTTCCCACTTAGGTACGCTGTTTATCTATTGTGTACATTAATCTTTGCTTTGAGGCTGACTATCGCCTCGGGTCTATTCTCCTCAAGTTCAATTTACTGTAATATTTGTACTAGGTGTTGTGAATTGAGTACGAGACTTGGAGTGTGAACGTCAGCTAGTATAAATTTGACGCAGGGTTATCCAGAAGTATTGTTTCTATCTATTTATCTTACAAAAAAGAATCATAAAATAATATCTAATAAACAAAAAGCTTACTCTACCAAAGAATTGTTTAAGCAGTTTCAATTGTTAGATTTACTTGGTATATACATGACTTTTGTAGCAACATTTATCCATAGCAATCCAAACATGAAAAATTTAATAGGTCACACCTACGAAACACGTGCAAATAACAACGATCTTTACATTTTGCCATAATACTGCATGTTTATAGTTTGTCAACTATCTAGGAATGAAAGTTTTCATTGTCCTTTGTCACAAGAAATTACGTCAGTACATTGTACAAAAAAATGAAGATATTTTCAACAAAATAGAGAAAAGTTTGATCCTTTCTTTGTATAGTAAATTGAAGTGGAAAATTAATTGAAATATTCTACATTGTTTTATACAACAATAAAACAAGCTCTGAATAGAAAAAATTATCAGTTAATATACTGGCGCAGCCTTTTAAATAAATTTTTTGTTTCTCTCAAAAATCAATTTATAGGTAACAATGCTGAACATCCAATGAATTTAGAGGCTGAAGAAAACGTATCAACACAATCTGTTTTGTTACCAACATTGAAAACTGAAGAGGTGAAGCCTGAATTTGTTGATCCATTAAGTGATTTAGAAGACAATTCCGGTATCGAAATGGAAAATATTAGTCAATCTCCTAATAATATCAAAGAAGAAGAATTGACAGAAACGTAAGTTTTACCTTTTTATAAAAAATGTTTCTTACAAAAAATCTCATACTTTGGAACCGTGTTTTTGTTTTAAAACTTCCATCGTCAAAGGTATGTTCGAGAACCCTAGAAGGGGTTATAGGCACAGATCTAGGAAGGGGGAGATAAAACTGTTTACATTTCCAAGCGATCAAACATCATTATTTGCAGATATCGATAATGCCAAACTTCCGCTTTCATTCCCGTATTGTTTTAAAATACACTATTTTGATACGGCATTTTTTACCGTTTTAAAGCCAAATATAACTTAGGTGATGGTACTAATTTTTGTGTATTATAAAACGATATACCCAAGGTATTTTTTAGTTACTTTTTTATGAATTTTAACATATTCAAGACATATTTCACCAAATTATAATTTATTTATGAAGTACACGTGGCAACTCTGTAAAGCAGAGCAACTTGAATAGTACGCGAAGAATTTACTATTTCATTCATTTGTGTAATCAGCCGGTAGTTTGAGCTCTGTTGCCAACTATCCTTTGGTTGCGTATTTATTTGTTGTTAGTTGGTGATTTTGAGGAATTTTGAGTGTTTTCTTGTGCAAAAACTATAAAAAACAATTAACAATGGTGCGTCAGTGTATAGTGTGTAAAAATAATGAAAATTCCAACCCAAATTTGATATTTCGGAGGTAAGTAAGGTTACGACTTGTTATTGTTCATCAGTGGTGTAGTTTGCTTGCTCTACAAAATAAAAATAAATTCCTGTAAATAAATACCTAATGTAATTGTTGATTTTTGTGATGTTATAGAGATGCTAGGACTATTCAAATCAAGGTTTAATTATAAACTAAGGTTGCACTTCGTTAGATAACTAAATATGTTAATACTGAATTGGTAGGTTACAAAAGAATTAAATAATTTCATATTGTAGGTGTCCAGTAAATTCGGAAAGACTACAGCGTTTGCAAGTATGCACAAATATGCTCAAACCATTTTGATGTGAGCGACATTAAGATAACTGAGATTACTGGTAGCAAGCAAATTCGACCAGATGCTGAACCTCAATTATCATTTCTTTTTAATGAGCCTCTGTCGTACAGGTAATTATATATATATATGCTTAATAAAATGTGTCTATATAAAATTTAAGGTATAATGTTCAATAATATTGTAATAAACATATGGTGTATTTACCACACATCTAGATTCTAGATCTGTGGTATTTACCTATTGTATTTATTATAGTGTTTAAATGAAAGTCGAATCTCCACAAGATAAATTTAATAGAAACTATCGGCCATACATGTTTCGGGACTAGACCAGTCCCATCATCAGTGGCATGTCAACAATCGTACAAACACAACGCTAAGACATACAATATTCCATTAAATTTCCACTGAAATCACCATATGGAAAAATATTTGAACTATTAAAATTTAATTAAAATTACAATTAATTGTTAGTTTGTATATACTAGTTTCCCAGATAATATATAATGGTGCTACCTATTTCCTATAACCATTGTTGGCGCCAACCCTTATCTTTATAAATATATTTTTACCTAATTATTAATAATTTTATTGCACCCTTATCGGCGCCTTAGCTGTCTTGCTTTTATCTGTGGTTTTTCAAAACACTTAAAGACCAAAGATATTATTTATTGGCACGTCTCGTCTGAGTGTAAATAGGATTATTTAAGTATTTTTTAGTTAGTATAGTTTAACCATAGTCTAATAAATAATGTATTATTTATTAGACTATGGTTTAACAGCCGTTCAATCCTGATCATATAAAAAACGTTCATTAAATGTATATATTTTATTTAAATTAATTATATTAAATTTAAAAGTTATTTGATGGTGTGTTTCAATGTTATTTATTTATGAAAATACTCGCAAACCAGCAAAACCGTACGCCACTGGTACATAAAACGAAATCGAAACGACGCAATTGGTACAACGTTGCCATTTTTTCTATCTGTCCTTTTCTATCTTATATATTATCTGCCAACTTATGTCTGATTGTAAACAAATGTGAATTATGAATGAAATTTCAGATAATGTTATATCTCTCGAGTTTCTAGATCTGTGGTTATAGGCCTCTCCAAAATAAAA
Source organism: Apoderus coryli (assembly GCA_911728435.2). Classification (NCBI taxonomy): domain Eukaryota; kingdom Metazoa; phylum Arthropoda; class Insecta; order Coleoptera; family Attelabidae; genus Apoderus; species Apoderus coryli. The sequence continues at coordinate 28,437,454 of OU452198.1, read as the reverse complement.
ATCTATGAAGTTCGCGAAGTTAAATGAATTTGTGTTTTGCTAAAAACTGTTACACAAAGTTGTTTTCTTCAGACTAAATCGACTGATCCTTTGAGAACTTCAAGGTAATTTTTGGTTAGTTTTTCCATAAGAAAAATTATTTTTAATATAAAATTCACCGCTAAATCTATACAACACCCCGAGGCCTTGATTTAATTCATACCACTGACCACCTGAAGCGCTGCTATTTCTTCGAACAGTGGTTTTTTAATACCGTGTACTGCACATTTTGTTACTGAAATGTCAATATTGAAAGAGTTTTATGTATTTTTGTTTTAGCGACAATATGGAGACATTGGATGATGGCGCACAAGTACAAAACGATTCATTTCCAACTTCGAATGGTCAACTCTTCCAGTGCACACCCTGCAAATTTATCACACAAGACATGAAAAGTATCACCATGCACTATAATATGTATCACAAAAATGTGTTTCTTTGTCCTAGCTGTCCACTGGTAACAAACAAATTGGACCAGTTAACAAAACATATGGCTACTGCACATCGTTCCAATGGGAATATACATTCGCCACTCTTATGTTGCGATTCTTGTACTTTCAAAACAAACAGTTCAGATACATTAAAAAATCACAGAAAATCTGCACATTTGAAATCCACAGATTTACTACTACCATGTAAGCAGTGTCCGTACAAAGCGATAAGCGTGTTTTTGCTGTCAAAACATGTAGAAAGTAAACATAGAGAGCAACATGTTTTTACGTGTGGCCATTGCTCGTATGCTTCAAAAGATAAGAGCAACTTCAAAAAGCACGTGTTCACGCATAGCACGAAACCAATGCAATGTTTGCATTGTGAATACAAGTGCGTATCACCATATCAGATGCGGCGACATGTTAAAAAGAAACATGGAGATGTTAATTTGAAGGATTGCAAGTTGTCCGTGGACTATTTCAATAAAGTAAAAAATGATTTGGATGTGAGTGGGGAGAGTTCATACGTCTGATAATGTTAAGCTTAGAATGTTAATTAATTGCTTATCAGAGGCAGGAGGAAAAATTCTAAATACCTATTTATTCAATAATTACGTAGCGTTGGGAAAAATAAACAGTCATGCTCAAGTTAACTTAACTCTGCAATTCAAATCTACACACGTGAACTAAATATTGAACTAAGCAATCCTGTATATGACCGTTCAATGACATGTGGTGGTGGCAGCATCTTCGAAACTTCAGTGTAACGCACGCAACATCAACTATATTGGTTTGAGTTCTTGCGCTTGCGTTCTTCGGCTTAAACTAGTTGGTTTGCAGCTATTCACATAGCCATACCAGAATGCCAAACTCTATAAGGATTTGAGCAAATAATTACCTTTTAGTTCACTTAGTTTTTACGTCTTGCGGTAGTCCCGCAACTGAAGAGATGAACCGAAGTCGAAACAACAAGCATCATGTAAACCTTAGCAAAGTGCAAAACCTTACTAAAAATCTAGAACCCTTACCGGTCTCGCGTTTACTGCGATTGATAGTGTCTATGGAATTTCGTAACGATTTCGTAACGTCAAATGAGATTACTCAAAAAGTACACCTTATTCTGCCTCTGAATGAATAATGTGAATCAAAGATTAGAATAAACCAAAAGTAAATAATAATGTACAAGTTAAGTTGCCATAAATGAATTGTAATTATTTCTAGTCATTTTATTTAGGTTAGGTTTTAAGATTATATTAATTATATGTGGCTTGAGAAGTTTTTTCAAAAGAATTTTTCCGCCGTATAACAATATAATGTACTAAGTATTATATCCAAATAGGCTTAAACTATGGCTGTATATTTTCTAGTTGTTGCTTGTGTATAAATCATTTCGTAATATCTTTTATCTACAACTGTCATGTAATAGGTACGATTTGACACTATTTTCAGTGTCATAATGACGTATATTACCGCACTAGTGCGTTAATAAGAATTATCAAAAAATTAATACCAAAATTAACGATTTCTTTTAAGTTGAATGAACAAACATCTATAAAAATGAGTTCAATTATTAATTAGTTACTTAATTATATGTAATTAACTTAAATTCTCGAGACACCTTTGTTTTGGTATTTGGTATAGTAATTTGATAGCATATTCCTTGATCTTTCATATTTTCAATCAACATATTTGTTAGCTCTTCCCGCCGACAAGCGCCAGCCAAACCAAATATCAATATAACCTTAAAATAAATATTATATGAATATACCTTTTTATAATCTACACAAGAGTCTTACCTACCTTCATGCACAAATATTTCTCATCGTCCACATTTGTTAAAAATTTGGTTATATCCTCCTTTGTAAATACCTTTGACTTTTTAGGTTTGTACCCTTAATTATTATGGTCCTGGGGCATCAATGTGAACAGTTCGTTTTGAGTTCTCTTTAACTTTTATTAAATAAATGTCTAATTGTTTATGGTTAAAGTTCGAATTTGTACCAATTGAAAGTGCATAAAAAATCACGCCAGCTGGATTGTTTTGAGTTATGAAACGGTTTGCAGCGGTATAGTATTTTACATACTTGCATTATTGGCTAGTGGCGCACTGTGCTAAAAAAACATAAACATAGTTTGGACATTATTGATAAGATTGACTATCTTATCAGCTTGTGTCTGTGAGTGTGTAGAGATATTCAGGACAGTACTCAGAATATTTACTTGGCAACATTATGGCACCAAAAGATTTGTGCGGTGCATGCAACCAAATTGTTACGCGTAAACAATATGCCATCGTATGTTCTGCGTGTGATGTATGGTATCACAGTAATCATTTTACATCTCTCGGTATGAGAACCAATTACCAACTGGTTCCGCTAATATATCGCAAGCTATGTCAACTGCTGGTCAGACGACCCTGGATGACATTAAGACTCAACTCAATCGGATGGAGCGAATGTATATCGACCTTCTACAAAGATATAATACTCAAATTGATATTAACAGATCAGTAAAATCCGAACTTGAAGAGTTGAAAACTCGCGTGGTAAATCTGGAGGGTGCACCCGGAAACAGTGCAAGTCCGCAGTCTGGCAATGGTCTAGAGATATACAGAGAATATCAGGACAGGGAAAAGCGAAGAAGAAACATAATTATCTTTGGCCAGCGCGAGGCTGACAATGACGATAGGGAATGCACTAGGGATTTCCTGTAAACACTGTGTCCTTCATTTGACGTTGATGGTATCGAAGAAATAAAACGACTGGGACGAAGATTAGATGCAACCGAGAATGCAGCGCCATTAAGACCTCGTCCTTTAAGGGTTGTATTGAGAAACAACGATAGTGCTCTGAGAATTCTAAAGATGTCCAGTAAAATAAAAACAATACCGCAGTTTCACCACCTGTCCATATCGTCAGATAAAACTTTAATGCAGGGCAGGAATATAAGGACATTCGACGGGAATTCAATGCAAGAGTGCAAGCCGGGGAATCCAACATTAGGATAAAATATATAAAGGGTATACCGAAAATTATTGTTAATAATAATTTAAACTGAGCTGTTTGTGTTGGAAGTTGTTATATTGCATCATATTGTATATAGAAAAAAATAGTCATAGTTGTCAGAATATAAAAAAAAACGTATAAGAGTTGTTAAAAGTTAATATATTATTTTACTTCATAAGGTTGTTCAACCACGCTCTGCTAACAGGTTATGGGTCCGCAACTGTATTAGAAGTGTGAGTAGAAGAATTGGAAGTTAATTAATCCACAAAAACTGTAAATTTTTCCGAAATTCTGAATTTAAGAAAAAATCTGACAGTATTTGACATATATCAAAAAAGTTAAAAAAAAAAATATTAAATAATGTCTACTAACGAAGAATTGGAGGCTCAGATTGATATTTTAAGAAAGGAACTCGATAAACGAAAATCCACAACAATTATCTCAACCGCTGTAGGAGGTTTATCTGAAAATAAACACCTGGATGGTACAAATTACAATGATTGGAAGTTTTGGATGAAGAACTACTTAATAGACGCAGGTTTATGGCACTGTATTGAACCTAAAGTCGGACAAAACATTGATGAAGATGTAGATCAACGAACTTTAGCAAAAATTAACTTATCGTTAAAGCCGTGTGCAGCTGCAGAAACAAAAAAAGCCAAAACAGCCAAAGAAGCATGGGATAATCTGAAAAAAGCTTACGAAAATAGTGGTATAGTACGTTTAGTTAGTTTATATTCAAGTCTTTTCAAAACTAATTTTGATTCCTGTTCCTCAATGCAAGAATATATTGATAAAATTATTCATATTGCTGAACAACTGGAAAATATTGGTGAACCGTTTAAAGACAATGTTGTTGGTGGTATTATTCTTGGTGGTCTTCCAGATGAATACAAACCTTTGATATTAGGAATTCAAGGCTCAAAGCAGACGACTAGTACCGATTTTGTTAAAAATCTTTTACTGCAAGAAAATGTAAAAGGTTTAAGTAGCAAAAATACTACTGAAATTGCTTTCGCAAGTAAGAAATATCAAAAATTTAATAAATCTGGACCTAGATGTTACAATTGTAATGGATATAATCACAAGGCCAACGAATGTCAGAAACCTAAGAAACCAATACGAGGTAACGACAAAACCAAACGATCAAATCAAGCGTTAACATGCAATGAATTCACTGAGAATCAAGGCTGGTACATAGATTCAGGAGCAACTTCACATTTTACAGGATCAAAAGACATATTAGATCATTTTGAAGAATGTAAAAATCAGGAAATCGGAATTGCTAATGGAACGAAAATGCATTGTACTGGATATGGTAATATTGAAATTCAGCTGAAAAATGAAAATTTCATAACCATCAAAAATGTTACACATGCACCAGGCTTGGCAATGAATCTTTTGTCTGTAAGTAAAATAACCAAAAATGGTCGAACTGTTATTTTCGATTCAGAATTTGGATGTCGCATTACAAATAAGAAAATTAAGTTAGATACAGAGAATATCATTTGCACTGCCACTGAAACAAATGGTATGTACAAACTGGATGTAGCAGAATTATTAGTAAATACAGTAAGGACTTTAAAATCTCAAGAAATTTGGCATCGTCGCTTAGGTCATTTGAACAATGTATCCATGAAGCTACTGAAGAATAAATTAGCAACTGGAATTAGTTTCAATAACGACGATTTTTCCAAATGTGAAGCATGCATTAAGGGTAAAATACATCGAAAACCATTTAATAAAGCTAGTTGCCAACGCGCAAAAGAACCACTAGAATTGGTACATTCTGATGTCTGCGGTCCCTTGCAAGCTCAGTCAATCGGTGGAGCCAAGTACTTCTTGACGTTTACTGACGATTTTACCAGAAAAACTGAAGTTTATTTTCTTCAAACAAAAAACGAAGTAACTGAAAAGTTTATGGAGTATAAAGCATACGTTGAAAATGAAACCAAAAAGAAAATAAGATGCCTACATACCGATAATGGTACTGAATATGTCAACAGTCAGTTATTGGGTATACTTAAAAAAGCTGGAATAAAACATCAAAAAACTATGGCATATACTCCACAACAGAATGGTGTAGCAGAAAGGCTAAATCGTACCCTAATGGAAACTGCAAGAAGCATGTTAATAGATGCAGAGCTTGGAAACTGTTTTTGGGCTGAAGCTATATCCACAGCAGTTTACCTAAAAAATCGATCCCCAACAAAAGCTCTTGCAAATTGCACTCCAGAGGAAGCGTGGACAGGTGAGAAACCAAATTTATCACATCTACACATTTTTGGATGCAAAGCCTTGGTACACATTCCCAAAGAAAAAAGAAGAAAATTAGATAGAAAAGCTGAGGAATATATATTTGTCGGTTATACAGAACATACAAAAGGATTTCGTTTTATACATCCAATTACACGCAAAATTCTGATATCACGTGATGCTGAATTCTTCGAAAACCAATCATTAAATAAAAATACTAATGAAGAATATTACAATAATATATTTCCGGTTCCAATGTCTGAAAATCAGTGCAATGACCATCAACAGCAGTTAGAAATCACAGAAACTGTTGTTGAAGTGGGGGAGGAATTGCCTACAGAATTTGAAACAAAAAAAATAATTATTGAACCTGTGGAAGAAGTTTTTGAAGAAACATCGAACGAATTAGGCGAAGTTGAGGATATTTTAAAAGAAAACGAAAGAGATGAAAATCAAGAAAACCAGATCAGAAAATCAAATCGTGTTCATGTGCCAAACAAAAATATTTTTAACTCAGATTTTATATGTCAAGCTGCGTTCGAATCATTCTCGCTCGATCCAAATACGATGGATGAAGCTTTATTGGGGACAAATGCAAGTGAATGGCATAAAGCAATGAACGAGGAAATGGAAGCACATAAAAGGAATAACACTTGGGAAATCTGTGAACTTCCTTCCGGCAAGAAACCTGTAAAAAGTAAATGGACTTTTAAAACCAAATTTACAAAAACTGGTGAAATAGATCGCTATAAAGCACGATTGGTAGCAAAAGGTTATTCACAAGTTTCAGGCATTGATTACGAAGAAACATATTCTCCGGTAATTAGGTACAGTTCCATCAGACTTCTTCTCGCACTAGCCGCCAAATACGATTGGGAAATCGATCAGATGGACGTTGTCACCGCTTTTCTACACCCAAAGCTTGATGAAGAAATATATATGGAACTACCTGATGGAAGAATTTGTAGATTATTAAAAACTCTTTATGGCCTAAAGCAGTCAAGTCGGATGTGGAACAAAGAACTGGACTCAGCCATAAAAGAACTAGGTTTTAAGCAATCAATGTACGACCCATGTGTTTATTCTAGAAGAAAAAATGGTAAAGATATAGTTTTAGCAATATACGTAGATGACATTTTAATATTTTCAAATGATATATATGAAAAAAATAATCTTAAAATGATGTTAATGAAACGTTTTAAGATGAAAGATTTTGGAGAACCACATTATTGCCTTGGTATGAGAATCACTCGAGATAGAAGAAAAAAGACCATTACTCTTGACCAAGAAAAATATATTACGGATATTCTTACCCGTTTCAACATGTCAAATTGTAATGGAATATCCACTCCTTTGGATATAAACCAAGCATTTACCAAAGATGGACAACCTAAGACAAATGCTGAAAAGAAAGAAATGTCAAAGTTTCCCTATCAAGAGGCAATCGGATGCATTATGTACGCAGCACAATGTACTCGCCCAGACATAGCTTATTCAGTGGGGGTGCTTTCACGATTCAATCAAAATCCTGGCAAAGTTCATTGGGCAGCAGTCAAACGAATCTTCCGTTATTTAAAAAACACCGTAAATTTCAAGTTACAATTTAATCAATGTTTAGAAGATATTTGTGGTTATTGTGACTCTGATTGGGCCGGTGATCAAGATGATAGGAAGTCTACAGCGGCATATGTTTTCCTGCTTGGTGGAGGTGCCGTCAGTTGGGCGTCAAAGAAACAAACTACAGTCGCACTATCAACGACAGAAGCCGAATATATGGCTTTAAGTTTCGCTACACAGGAAGCTATATTTTTAAAGAATCTTATTAATGAAATCATACCAGATAGTTTGAATTTCATAAAAATATACTGCGATAATAAAGGAGCGATTGATTTAAGTAAAAATGCAGGATACAGACCAAGAAGCAAGCACATCGATATAAAACACCATTTTGTACGGGAGATGCAAAACCGTGGTGAAATTCAAGTTCAGAGTATTTCTACAAAAGATATGGTAGCAGATGCACTCACAAAAGGGATATCTAACGAAAAACTAAAAGAAATCTGTAGAAAGATGGGTCTTGCAGCAACATAACAAGTGGGGGTGTTGGAAGTTGTTATATTGCATCATATTGTATATAGAAAAAAATAGTCATAGTTGTCAGAATATAAAAAAAAACGTATAAGAGTTGTTAAAAGTTAATATATTATTTTACTTCATAAGGTTGTTCAACCACGCTCTGCTAACAGTTTGCCTAACTGCCAAGAATCTCATATTAGCGTAGTGTACCAAAATGCAAGAGGACTGAACACCAAAGTTGATGAGTTTTACAGGTCTATATGTGATGGGGAAAACCAGGTAATAGCTATTAGTGAGACATGGTTGCAGCCTAATGTTGTAGTGCAGAATTGTTCCAGGATATTTATGTTGTATATCGCAAGGACAGGGATGTGGCTGCCCTGGGCGTCTCCAGGGGTGGGGGAGTGCTCATAGGTGTCAGATCGGACTTAAAAAGTGAGCCCTTAAATAATCTTAATGCGGGTCTCCCTCCTTCTGTGGACGTTGTGGGTTGCAGGATTATTATCACAGATCTAGGAAGGGGGAGATAAAACTGTTTACATTTCCAAGCGATCAAACATCATTATTTGCAGATATCGATAATGCCAAACTTCCGCTTTCATTCCCGCATTGTTTTAAAATACACTATTTTGATACGGCATTTTTTACCGTTTTAAAGCAAAATATAACTTAGGTGATAGTACTAATTTTTGTGTATTATAAAACGATATACCCAAGATATTTTTTAGTTACTTTTTTATGAATTTTAACATATTCAAGACATGTTTCACCAAATCATAATTTATTTATGAAGTACACGTGGCAACTCTGTAAAGCAGAGCAACCGAATAGTACGCGAAGAATTTACGATATCCATTCATTCTTGTAATCAGCCGGTAGTTTGAGCTTTGTTGCCGAATATCCTTTGTTTGGTGTTTATTTGCTTTTAGTTGGTGATTTTGAGGAATTTTGAGTGTTTTTTTGTGCAAAAACTATAAAAAAACAATTAACAATGGTGCGTCAGTGTATAGTGTGTAAAAATAATGAAAATTCCAACCCAAATTTGATATTTCGGAGGTAAGTAAGGTTACGACTTGTTATTGTTTATCAGTGGTGTAGTTTGCTTGCTCTACAAAATAAAAATAAATACTTAATGTAATTGTTGATTTTTGTGATGTTATAGAGATGCTAGGACTATTCAAATCAAGGTTTAATTATAAACTAAGGTTGCACTTCGTTAGATAACTAAATATGTTAATACTGAATTGGTAGGTTACAAAAGAATTAAATAATTTCATATTGTAGGTGTCCAGTAAATTCGGAAAGACTACAGCGTTTGCAAGTATGCACAAATATGCTCAAACCATTTTGATGTGAGCGACATTAAGATAACTGAGATTACTGGTCGCAAGCAAATTCGACCAGATGCTGAACCTCAATTATCATTTCTTTTTAATGAGCCTCTGTCGTACAGGTAATTATATATACAGGGTGAGTCACGAGGAACTGTACATACTTCTACCATAAGTAGGGGCACATTAGGGGATCATCAAATGACCATTAAAAACTGTCTCCTTGTTTTTATTATTAATATACAGGGTGAATTATGGATATTCACCAAAACAATGTTTCGTCATATCTTTTCAATGATTAAGTCGATTTATCTCATTTTTTTATAAAAGTGTGTATTGGTGCCTGGCAACTAACTGACATATTCAGAATTGAGAAAATCCAGGTCCGTCTTCGAGAAAATGTGTGGGACTGCTTCATATTCAACACTTCACCCTGTATATGATTTTTCAAAAATCTGATATAATTTTTTCAGAGGGCATAAATAGACAGTTAGACCTGAGTATTTGAATTTTTTGTTACACTCACCTCACATTTCCAATTAAAGATTCATTTTAGAGCCTAATTGAAAACTGGCAATAATGAAGTATCTTACTGTATAATAATGTTTAGTTATTTAAAAAAAATCTTGAAAATAGACAGAAACGACACACACTGCGCTCCAGTATGGTAAATACCATAATTTGAATTGAATTACAGGGCCGGATTTAAAAATCTGGCATATCTGGTTCATCCCAATAATTCACCCTGTATGTAACTTTTTCCAACCGTAATAGACAGAAAACAGATAAAATATGTTTGTAATAACCTAGTTTTCTTATTTGTTTGAGGAAAACTCATGTGTCTAATTATTTTATTCGGAATGAAATGAACATGCCAGGGAAATGTTTATTCATAAATTAAGAAATAAAATAAAAAACAATAACCAAACAATAAAACAATTTTAACAAAGTGGAACAAAGTAAAAAACAATTTAATAAACATTACGATTATAAAAGATGTTCAAAATGAAATCCATCTGCCTTAATGCACTTTTCTTGACGAATGTTTAAATGTGTAATGGATTTTCTGATTGTCAATGGGTCATTTCTGATAATATTAACAGTGAATAATTCTGCGTTAGTGAGCTGTTGTATTTTATAATCGTAATGTTTGATAAATTGTTTTTTACTTTGTTCCACATTGTTAAAACTGTTTTATTGTTTGGTTATTGTTTTTTATTTTATTTCTTAATTTATGAATAAACACTTCTCTGGCTTGTTCATTTCATTCCGATTAAAATAATTAGACACATGAGTTTTCCTCAAACAAATAAGAAAACTAGGTTATTACAAACATTTTTTATCTGTTTTATGTATGTTACGGGGGAAAAAGTTACGTACAGGGTGAATTTTTGGGATGAACCAGATATGCCAGATTTTTAAATCCGGCTCTGTAAATCAATTCAAATTATCGTATTTACCATACTGGAGCACAGTGTGTGTCGTTTCTGTCTATTTTGACGATTTCTTTTTAATAACTAAGCATTATTGTACAGTAAGATACTTTATTATTGCCAATTTTCAATTTGGCTCTAAAATGAATCTTTAATTGGAAATGTGAGGTGAGTGTAACAAAAAATTCAAATACCCAGGTCTAACTGTCTATTTATGCCCTCTGAAAAAATTATATCAGATTTTTGAAAAATCATATACAGGGTGAAGTGTTGAATATGAAGCAGTCCCACAAATTTTCTCGAAGACGGACCTGGATTTTCTCAAATCTGAATATGTCAGTTAGTTGCCAGGCACCAATACACACTTCTATAAAAAAATTAGATAAATCGACTTAATCGTTGAAAAGATATGACGAAACATTGTTTTGGTGAATATCCATAATTCACCCTGTATATTAATAATGAAAACAAGGAGACAGTTTTTAATGGTCATTTGATGATCCCCTAATGTGCCTCTACTTATGGTAGAAGTATGTACAGTTCCTCGTGACTCACCCTGTATATGCTTAATAAAATGTGTCTATATAAAATTTAAGGTATAATGTTCAATAATATTGTAATAAACATATGGTGTATTTACCACACATCTAGATTCTAGATCTGTGGTATTTACCTATTGTATTTATTATAGTGTTTAAACGAAAGTCGAATCTCCACAAGATAAATTTAATAGAAACTATCGGCCATACATGTTTCGGGACTAGACCAGTCCCATCATCAGTGGCATGTCAACAATCGTACAAACACAACGCTAAGACATACAATATTCCATTAAATTTCCACTGAAATCACCCTATGGAAAAATATTTGAACTATTAAAATTTAATTAAAATTACAATTAATTGTTAGTTTGTATATACTAGTTTCCCAGATTATATATAATGGTGCTACCTATTTCCTATAACCATTGTTGGCGCCAACCCTTATCTTTGTAAATATATTTTTACCTAATTATTAATAATTTTATTGCACCCTTATCGGCGCCTTAGCTGTCTTGCTTTTATCTGTGGTTTTTCCAAAACACTTAAAGATCAAAGATATTATTTATTGGCACGTCTCGTCTGAGTGTAAATAGGATTATTTAAGTATTTTTTAGTTAGTATAGTTTAACCATAGTCTAATAAATAATATATTATTTATTAGACTATGGTTTAACAGCCGTTCAATCCTGATCATATAAAAAACGTTTATTAAATGTATATATTTTATTTAAATTAATTATATTAAATTTAAAAGTTATTTGATGGTGTGTTTCAATGTTAGTTATTTATGAAAATACTCGCAAACCAGCAAAACCGTACGCCACTGGTACATAAAACGAACTCGAAACGACGAAATTGGTACAACGTTGCCATTTTTTCTATCTGTCCTTTTCTATCTTATATATTATCTGCCAACTTATGTCTGATTGTAAACAATTGTGAATTATGAATGAAATTTCAGATAATGTTATATCTCTCGAGTTTCTAGATCTGTGATTATTATAAATAATTTAATTGTTTATGTGTTTTGCCTATATGTACAGCCTAATGCTAATATGGATGTTTATGAAGCTATTAGAGATTTCTTTGAAACTCAGGCTTGTATGTATGATAAGAATGTTTTAATTGTTGGGGATTTTAATGTGCGCTTTCAGCGCGGTCTCACCAGTGATCGACGCTTGCCTACGGTACATGAATTTCAGCATCTCTTTAATTTATCCCAATGTAACGCCATACCAAACAGTCAAAATAATATTTTAGATCTTATTTTATCGAATTTTAACTGTACAGTGACTAAATTATCCTCACCATTAGTTCTGGAAGACGGTTATCATCCGGCATTGCGCATCTCGTTGAAATTTACAATCACTAAAAAACGCGACAATTTCAATGTTAACCCTGATAACAAACGTTATAATTTCCGCAAAGCGAATTTTCCACTCCTGTACGAACAGATCTTGCTTGCCGATTGGTCAACTCTGAACGATATTGAGAGCATTGACGAGGCTGTTGAGGCATTCTACGGCATATTATATGATGTTTTTGACACATGCATCCCTGTCTATTTCAACAAAAACAGAAAATACACATACCCTGCTTGGTTTACACGGGAAATCATAAATAACATAAAAATTAAATCGAATACGCTTAAGGCCTGGAGGAAATCTAAATCAGAATTTTATCTTAACAAATATAGGTCGTTGAGAACACGTATAAAAAGACAAATAAAGTCAGCATATAGCAATTACATAACCGGTGTGCAAGATTCGCTGTCCACGGACCCCAGGCAATTTTGGAAATTCATTCAGCAAAAGAAGGGTAAAACGCGTATACCCGCTCGATAGTCAATGCATTCGCCACATTCTTCGAGAGTGTGTATGTTCCGTCTACGGTTGCGGACTCGACATGTGCTGGGATTGAAGACGGCAATTTTTCAGCGGGGGTTTTGCAGTTTGAAGAAGTGCTTACTGCCATTAAAGCACTGAAACCTAAAATGACAGCAGGTATCGATAATGTTCCGGCATTTATAATTCGGGACTGCGCGTACGTATTGGCTGACCCTCTATTAACTTTGTTTAACAAGTCGCTGCGTACTGCAGCATTTCCGCGATTGTGGAAACTGACGCGCATTTGCCCGGTGCATAAATCGGGAGAAAATAACATGGTCAATAATTACAGACCCATTTCAATATTGTCAAATTTTTCGAAGGTCTTCGAGAGCGTGCTTCATCAAATTATTTATAATCAAGTCAAAAATTCTATTGTTACAGAACAGCATGGCTTTTTCCGAAAGCGGTCAACAGTTACAAATTTAGCACAGTTTTTACAAACAATATATCCCGCTGTTGGGGGAGGTCTACAAGTCGACACAATATATACAGATTTCTCTAAGGCCTTCCAAAAAATGAATATTATCGGAATCACTAATGATCTGTTAAGGTTCTTTAGATCTTATCTAACTGATCGTCGACTTTTCGTGGAATACAATGGATTCAGATCTCAAGAATTTGTGGCGACCAGCGGCGCGGCGCGCCCCAAGGCAGTAATCTGGCCCCTTTGATTTTCTCGATATATGTTAACGATATTGGGGAGACTTTGTCTAGTCATTTTCTATTATTCGCGGATGATTTCAAATTGTTTCGCCCGATCCAGTGTGAGTCCGACTGCCAGGAGTTGCAGAAGGATTTAGAAACGGTTGGGAACTGGTGTACTGTAAACAGACTACCACTAAACATTAACAAATGCAAACTTATGAGTTTCAGTAAAAGGCAGGTGTCAACTCGGTACAATTATACTCTGAATGGGTCGGTGTTGGAACTGCACAATGTCGCCAGGGACCTTGGGATTGTCGTTGACAGCGATCTGACTTTTAACCGGCATATATTGGAAGTAACTCAAGAGTGCAATTCGCACTTTGGGATTCATTTTTAGAAATACATCTGAATTTCAGAACGTCAAATGTCTTAAGTCTCTGTATACAGCACTGGTAAGATCCAAATTAGAGTATGCTTCAATTTTATGGGCACCAATTTATCGCGTGGATGTCGAGAGAATCGAGAGGGTACAGAGAAAATTTTTAAAATATTTATTCTCCAAGGTTAATGGTCACTTCCCTGTGAGGGGTTTTGATCACAGTATACTTCTCCGAACCTTCGACCTACAATCGCTCCTCACTCGCAGAGTTTGCGCGGGTCAGATGTTTGTTTTCAAGTTGCTGAATGCATTAGTTGATTGTCCTCAGCTTCTGGCGGCAATAAATATTCGAGTCCCGCAATATAATTCTCGCAATAGTCACTTATTCGAGGTTCCATTTCATCGAACCAACTATGAAGGAAGGGCGCCTGTCGACGGAGCATGCCGATGGACCAACTTCTATGAGATACATAGAGAATTGAATTTTTTTGATGAAGATATTAATAATTTTAGGAACGGGTTGCGGACTTTCATGGATCGAGTTGTTGATCACTGATGGCCTTGTTTTGCTTTTCTGTTAAAAGCGTGTTTTAAGCCTGTGTTATGTATGTGTACTAAATTGTCAAATTGGGGGTACTTGAGGGTTGCTTTCATTTATCGAATTTTGTTTATATGCACCATGTATATAAAGTATTTTGGTTTTGGTATACCGACTATTAGATGTTAATAAGTATATATAGTTTATATTTAATTTTGAATATATATATATATATAGTCCATTTATTTTTTATTATGAAAATTTATAGTTAAGTTGAATTATGCTTAAGATATTGTCTTGTTATTGGGCGAAAGCCTGTTAGGCAATAAAGAATTATTATTATTCTGATTTTCGTTTTAGGAATGCTATCAAATGTAAAATCAAATTTCTCTGGCACAAGATTTAAAATTACACTGGAAGCTTCATTTTCAATATCCGAAGGGAGATTGTCTTCGCTTGAACTCATTTTTATAGATTTTTGTTCATTCAACTTTGACAATTTGATGACATAACTAATTTATTTTATTTCCACAGCTTTGTTTATCTTTGTTGCTATGATCACAAAATATGATCTACAGTACCTTATGTTTAATAACAATACGTTGAATTGAAATAAAATATTTCAATTCAACGTATACAAATATAAAAAAAAAATTTTAATAAAATTTAATGATACACTGTTAATAATACTAATAAACAGTTGTAGATAAAATTTTGTACGTAACACGTGGGATAGGAATTATTAACGCACGCATGTGAAGTTTGCACTAGTGCGGTAATATACGTCATTATGACACTGAAAATAGTGTCAAATCGTACCTATTACATGACAGTTGTAGATAAATAAATAAAAAAAAAAAATAAAAATAATTCCCGACTATGCAATAGTATTATTATAGCTGCCAGCAACACCATGTTTTTTGGAAGTTTATATGTGGGCAACGCCATTTGGTTGGAAAGGTTCGCATCACCGATCACCACTTCCATTACATTCTCGCTAGAAACTTTATTTACTATTGACACATTCGCTGCTACTTTAAAAAGTGATCAAAACTGTACAGGCCACTCCGTTTTTTTTTTATTATGAAGGAAAAATCTGTTTATCAAAGTAAAATAATACCGTGAAAAAATTTTGTTTTTTTTGTCTTAAAAAAAATCAAGAACGCACCTGGCGGGTTCATGGCACAGGGCATGTGTCTTGTTGCGTCCTGTGCCCTACAACGCGCTTAGCGCGTTTCGGTTATTTTGAACAATTTTATTACAAAATAAAATATATTTTCTTAAAAATATATAAAAGTAAAAAACTGCAAATAAAAAACAAATATCCAAAATAAAATAGCTATTTTTGGTAACTGAGTTATATAAGAAACTAATCTAGGAACGTAAAAAAGGCTTACTGGGAGTGATAAATTCTCAAACATGGTGTAAGACACAAACCAGGGATTTCTGGACACAATGGACAGCAATAAAGAGTAAGTATCTTTTCGTTGTTTATTTTGTTTCTAACACACTTGACATCGATGCTTTTTTGTTTTCCCGTTTTCTCCCTTTTCACACATTTCGGGAAAATGAGGTATTTTAACTTTTGGCACCGGTGGTTGCGGAGGGGGACCAAGTAAATCTTCAATAACTGATAACCTAAAGTTGTACAATTCCATTTTCGTATTGGTATCTTCTTTGAACAAACGATGAGAGTTTATTAGCATCATTTGGAATACGTGAATGCCAAGTTTTTTAAGCCAAATAATGGTTTTGTGCTCACATGAATAATAGGACATCATTTGATTACCATTGTCCACGCCAGCCATAAACTTGTTGTAATCGAGAATCATGAATGACCTTGCGATATTAAACTCGAAATTTCATACGAATGCTGAACTGCGTTAAGCACGTTAGAAATTGTCGGTGAATGGTCAAGATATTTATAACACAATATCAACACACTCCAGGTAACACGAATCACATCGCTAATATTGTTCCCTTTTTAATAGTCTCAAAACTGTGTATTGAAATTTCTTCATCGTTTCGCGATCTTTAATCGCTTCTTCAGGCTATATATTTACACATAATACTACTATCATTAAAATTATAGGTGTCAGAATAGAATACCCACCATCGAAACTAGTCTTTTTTTTACCTGCAGAAATCACAACATTTATTTTGATACGGTAAACCCACGCGTCTTGCTAGACTCACCCTGTATTATGGAAGCCAATAAAAATGAGATAATTATTTATACTAGTTAGAAAATCGATATCTTAATTAATATTATAAATAAGCTCCTATACTGCGCATGTGTTTTATACATAATTTTCTTATTAGTTGGTAAGAATTAGGCTAAATTCGAATATATGTATGTGTATTATTCTGCTTACCTGAATTATCCTTTTCTTATACAGGGTGGTCCAACGAAAAGTTTGCACCTAGCTTTTCTCTTTTTTTTGTAGTCGAATGCGAAAATGCTCGGACACGTCGATTTTGCTTTTGAGGGGGACACATTTTAAACATATTTTTCGATCTGCGCCTTTAACCCCCTAGCGGGGGTGAGTAACAACCCTAAAATTTTAAATGGAAAGAGGGGTCTAATGACATATCATTTGAAAGGACACAAAATTGTCTTTCTAATGATACCCTATTTGTCGAATTTTACTAAAACAGTTAATACGAAAACGACTTTAAAGACATTAAGCCGATAATTTTGGTATTAATGAGAAATACAAATAAGTTTTAATTATTACGACTGAAAACAACTACAATCATTTCTAAATTATTTACTTTGAAGAAAAACGGGATTTCAAAAACACTATCTTATTTATCAGAACTAAATTCCTCACTAATCGTTTGCGTTTTTTGTTGAAATAAAAACTGCAGATACGTGTAGGAAAAGAATTTACACCGTTTATTTTAGTCTTTTCATTGATTCAGTTTGGTTGCTTCTCAAGTTATTTTACTTTTACCGTACAAAATGATTTATTCCATTCTAGAACGAGTTGAAATTGTTAAACTTTATTTTCAAAATAATAGTAGTGCTAGACTTACGGCTCGCTTATTTAATGAGAGACATCCCGATAAAAATGTGAATGATGTGTACGTTGGCAAGTTAGTTAAAAAGTTTGTAGATACCGGATCTGTCTGTAATGTAAAACACCAGCCGCAGAAACCGATCAGAAATGAAGCTGTGGAAGTCGCTGTTTTAGGGCATGTTGAAATGGATCATAGTCAAAGTACCCGTCAACTAGCTGAAGCCTCAGGTGTCTCCCGTTCGTCCATAATACGAATTTTAAAAGCGTACAAATTTCATCCGTACAAAATCAAATTAGTACAGGAACTAAATGAGGATGATCCTGATAGAAGGCTGCAATTTTGTGAAGCAATGAGCCAGCGTTTAATTGAAGATCCGCAATTATTATTTAACATTTGTTTTTCCGACGAATGCACATTTTATTTGAATGGAGCTGTAAATAGGCACAATTGCCGTTACTGGGATGACAGTAACCCACATTTATTCCGTGAGGTTCATACCCAGTATCCTCAAAAAATAAACGTCTGGTGTGGCATATTAGGAAATCATATTATAGGACCACTTTTTATTCCTGGAAATTTAACTGGTGAAGTGTACCTAAACATGCTTGAAGACACAATTGATCCTTTAATAACACAAATAATAGAAGATGACCAAAATCATACTGCTGATCGGCTTTATTTCCAGCAAGATGGAGCACCTCCGCACTATGTGGCTCCTGTAAGACAGTTCTTAGATGACCGGTTCCCTGGACGGTGGATTGGAAGGAGGGGCCCAATTGAATGGCCTGCCAGGTCACCGGATTTATCGCCTTTAGACTTTTTTCTTTGGGGGCACTTAAAAAATAAATGTTTTGCCACGAAGCCCGAGTCCATAGAAGATCTTCGCCAACGCATTACAGAAGAGTGCAGAAACATAACACCTGATATGCTACAAAATGTTAGAAATAGATTTGAACAAAATCTGTATTATTGTATGGAATCAAATGGGTCACATTTTCAACATTTGTTAATGTAACGTTTTAATAAATCAATTTAACAGCTTGTTTACTTTTTTTACAAGGCAATGTTAAAACTAACAAACATTGGAATGTACTAACGATTGCAGGTGTTTTCACTCGCAATAATTAAAACTTATTTGTATTTCTCATTAATACCAAAATTATCAGCTTAATGTCTTTAAAGTCGTTTTCGTATTAACTGTTTTAGTAAAATTCGACAAATAGGGTATCATTAGAAAGACAATTTTGTGTCCTTTCAAATGATATGTCATTAGACCCCTCTTTCCATTTAAAATTTTAGGGTTGTTACTCACCCCCGCTAGGGGGTTAAAGGCGCAGATCGAAAAATATGTTTAAAATGTGTCCCCCTCAAAAGCAAAATCGACGTGTCCGAGCATTTTCGCATTCGACTACAAAAAAAAGAGAAAAGCTAGGTGCAAACTTTTCGTTGGACCACCCTGTATATCTTAAAATTAATCAATCAAAATAATGAAAATGAATATTTATTTGTACTTGCTGATAGCGCTACTACCAATTTTAGCTCAGGGTGATGTTTTCGTACTAACTATAACCATTTCAAACAGTCTGCAAACTGTAGCAGCCGCAACCAGAAGCAAGGAAATGGGTACTCCAAATTTTCACACATTAAAACGAGAATTCCATATACATAGAAGAAAATGCTCTATTAAAGTAATATACAATTATACCTATTAACATCAACGGTTGAGGATTGTCTTCGACCAAGTTGTTAGTCGTGTTACTAATTGCAGGGATCGTATGTTTGGTTGGAATTGATGTTCACTATAAGACCTATATTTATTTAGATAGGATTTATAAAAATTAAGTAAGTAACTAAAATACAAAAAATATGGAAGCAAAAATACTTACGCATTCTTGGAGGTGAACTGAATTCTACTCAAAGCAGATCGAAAACCAAAAATTATTACCCACTGACTAGTGTAAAATATATTCGCAAACTGGTTTTCTAACACCTCATTACCTCATAAAAACTTAATTTAAACCAAATAATTTTCGACGAACATTAAAACAACGAATCTGTCAAAGGAAAGGACGCGGAAACATTAATCTAGTTGACTATGAAAATTAAAACTTGGAACACCAACTAGGCAACCAAAAAGTTCCCACTTGTAATTATTAAAAATATCGATATATCAATTAAAATCAAATGAGAATAGAAGACAAAAATATAAATACTAAAACGTCGTTGAATTCAAATATAATTCAGATTTTTGAAAATCGACGTTGTGCAGAAACTGTGATTTTCATAGTGGTTGAATGACATTTTTTTACTGTGAGCAACAATTTGAAATTTGGTAACATGATTGTCTTTATAAGGCAATGGAAACCTCATTTTACTACACACATCAGTTAAACTGATGTAAAGCCTGTTTTAGAAGGTCATATTTTTATTAATAATGTTATTCTCAAATCAGATATGATCGTGTAATCGTCAACCTTATGTTGTCTTACCTTTCGGATTTACAGGGCGTCCTCGCTTTAAAAGTCTTCGTTGTTTGATTGTTTTGGTTAAATGATGAGGAAAATGAAAATGAGATGGCACAGCAGTTTTCTTCAATACTCTGTTACCATAGCATACATTAAAATGCCAACGAGCTGAGCCAATCAAAATCTGTATATTATGCGCATGCGGGATGCGGGCATTTCACCTGTTATTATTTTCGTTTGGCGCAATACTAAAAAAACAAACTGTTGAAAAATAAATCTGCGTAATTGAATCAAACCACTCGAAAACAATAAACTGAACGTGTAATAAAACAAATATATAAAAACTAACAATAACTTGAACTGGACTATGAATAATTGATACTAACTAATTATAAAAAAACTCAGAAAAGAAAATTCTCTAATAATGCCAACTTCAAAATTAAATTATAATATTTGACAACTGCTGTCACTGGGTGATTTTTGCCTTCTTCGCAACATACTCCCCACTGAAGTCAGTAGCAATAGTGATTTAATAACCCAGTCTTGATGGAAGTCTCACCTCTCGACCGCTTCGTGTAAACTTGGGATCGGATCTTTCTTCAAGGCATGTCACATCATTTTTGGGTGACTTCACATGTTTTAATTTATCATTTCTAACATGTGTTAATAAAGTTTCGTCTCCACTTTGGTTGGCTTCTAATAAACACGATTTTTGAACGGGTCGAATTATGCTACCAGTTGCCGTTTTTAGTCTAACCAATCGTATCTCGTTGTCTCTTCCTGGTAGTAACTCTTCAACTAAACCTAACGGCCAATCAAGTCTCTTTGAGTTATCACTAGCAATCAAAACAACATCTCCAACTTTTAATTTCTCTCTCTTAAACCGTCTTTGAGATATTTGACGCAAAGATCCCAAATATTCATTGCGAGAACGTCTTCTAAAGTGCAGGCTAATTTCTTGTGTGCTCTTAACAGCCTCGTCCAAAGCTTTGGTATCTACAACGTCACAATCCGTAACACTACCATTTCTGATATTTTGAAGAAAGTATGCAGGTGTTAACGGACACATATCCTTATTGTCGTTAGATATATATGTTAAAGGACGTGAATTTAAAACAGACTCACAATCACATAAAACAGTTTGCAATTGTTCATACGTTAATGATACTCGTCCTAACGTTTTTCTCAGCAATTGTTTCATTAAACCAATAAGCCGTTCCCACCATTCACCCCACCACGGTGCTGATGGTGGATTGAATTTCCATTCAATTTTCCACGAATTAGATTGATTTAATATTTTTAACCAATCCAATTTACTGAATGCATTTTCAGTGCCTCTGAAATTCGTTCCATTGTCACTGTAGATATACATATTCAGTGATAACTGAAGGTCTTCCTCTCCGAGCAATAAATCGTCGCAATGCTTGGATAAAATCAGTTGTACTCATTGATGTTACTAATTCCAAATGCACTGCCCGAAAAATGGCACATGTGAATAAACATATCCATGCTTTATTTCGTTTGCGCAGATAAATTGGGCCTGCCATATCTACACCCGTAATTTCAAATACCGCAGCGTCTTTTTCTCGGTTTTCTGGCAAACATGGTGTTGATGCATCTAAATGTTTAGATTCTTATCTTTTTCAAATAGCACATTTATTTATGACTGAACGAACTGATTTTCTTGCATGTGTTAGACAATATTCTTCTCGAAGTATTGTCATTAGTGTTTGAGTTCCAGCAAGACAAGAACTTTCGTGTTGTTCACGAATTAGTCGCTTAACAACTGCATGATTTCCAGGTAGAAGTACAGGATATTTAAAATCATGAAAATCATTTCTTTCTGTTAATCGCGTTTTTACTCTTAATATACCATTTTCATCAATAAATGGTCTAAGTGAAGAAATCGATCTATCATTCGAACCTCTATATGTGTCGCTTTGTACTAATTTAAGTACCGTCAAACGTGAGTCTTCAAACTCACAAAAAGATAATTCACCAAATTTTCTTTTATCTATTTTATGTCGAACATTGTGAATGAAACGCTTTATCCAACCCATCACACGACATATTTTATGAAATTTCGAAAAATATCTATAATACCAATCACATTCGTTTCCATGTTGTACAAATAATGAACAAATGCCCTTTAACTTTTCATGATTAATTTCATCTTCATTACAAGTAAATCCAGATGTTGGCCATTGACTTTTAGGTTTTCTAAGCCAAGTAGGACCTTCCCAAAATTTCGATTCGACTAATGCTTTGGGTGAACAACCTCTGCTGGGTAAATCAGCAGGATTTGAGGTTCCAGATACATGTCTCCATACAGTGGAAGGTGTCAATCTTCGTATCTCTTCAACTCTATTTCTTACGAATACTCCCCACTTGTCTGATCTTTGAATACAAGATATTACTGTACTGGAATCACTCCAACAGAAAACATCAATTTCTCTATCTAAAGATTGCATTATACTTTTTGTCAATCTTGCACCAATCAAAGCTGCCAACAGTTCCAATCTAGGCATGGTTACAACTTTAACAGGACTTACTCTAGATTTTGCTTGAATAAGGTGAACTTTGACGTCATCCATATTTTCAATTCTTAAGAAAATAACTGCTGCATATGCTAATTTACTCGCATCGCAAAACGTATGTAGACTCCAATGTTCATCTTCAATAAATCTGGCACTTACCCAACGTGGTATTCGAATATCAGCTAAATGGTATATCTCTTCAAACCAAGAGAGAAACCTTTTCTTTATATGTTGATCAACTTCTGTATCCCAACTAATTTTTGACGCCCAAGCCTCCTGTAGTAATAATTTTGGGCACAACATTGTAGGACAAGTAAAACCCATTGGATCAAATATTCTATGTGCTGTGGCCAAAATCGATCGTTTGGTAATAAGGCCTGGAGAAATGTTCTTAAAACAGTTAGAACTTAGACTTAAAACATAACTCTTCTTGCACCACTGATAACCAAGAACATTCGTTGTTGATCTATCCTCAGGTAAGTTTCTATCAGTGTATTCCCAACAACGCAAATCGAACTTTACATTTGAAAATATATTTACTGACTGACTAATAAATAAATTTAATTCTGGTATTGTGCTTACACTAGTCAGACAGTTGTCCACATAAAAACTTTTCATTAATTTGGTTACAACATTCTCAGAATATCCACGTTTTACCTGTGAATCTTCCAGCATTTTATTTAAATGGTGATTGATAACAGCACCAAGTAAAAACGGACGGCATGTTACACCAAATACTACTCTGGTATGTCGAAACACTTTTAAAATTCCAGAATCATCTAACCATAAAAATTGTAAAAAATCTGTCCTTTTCTTGTACAGCAATCTGCAAAAATGCTTTGCGAATATCCGCGCTAACACCAATTTCTTGCAATCTAAAACGACATAATATAGAAGGTATTAATTCAATTAAATTAGCACCTTTCTCTAAGCAAGCATTAAGTGATGGTGAATTTTTATCTTTCGCAGATGCATCAAACACTGGCCTTACAGGAGTCGAACTACCCTCCTTAAACACTGCTCTGTGGGGAAGATAATGGCCATGGTTTTTATGAAAATCAGGCACTTCTTCAATAATACCTTTATTTTTCCATTCAGATAAAACGTCGGCATATACCTTGTAATAACCATCCTTTTTTAACTTAGTAACAGTAGCATCCAACCGTTTACGTGACAGCTCAAAATTACTCGGTAATGGCAAGTGATCTTCCAACCATGGTAAACGAACTTCATACCGTCCGTCGTCATTTATACGTACCGTTTTATCAAAATGTTCTTGTGCTGCTAACTCTAACTCTTCTCTAGTTTTAATCTCAACAGGATCTCGTATTCCTAAAACATCTAAAGACCACAAATCACTAATTTGAGCATCTTTATACAATAGATTTGTAACTATAAGGCTAGTAGATTTTGAAGACACATCTAAAGGAGTTTTACCAAGGAATGTCCATCCTAAATATGTCTCAATCGCGACTAAACCGCACTCTAATACATAACGACGTCCCGTTAATAATTTACCAGCGATATCAGCACCGATTAACACTTCAATTGGTCCATGTTCATTATCACTAAGTTCAATACCGTTTTGACGTAATTCGCTTACCCAGGGTCCTTTCCTCACAGGCAATATAGTACCGCAAATCCTAATTTGATCTAAAACTTCAAAATTGCAAGCATAGTCCGAGTAAACGCTTTGTAACCGAACCCGAAACCGAGAATGTTCAATAAGTTCTGTTTCACTACCACCAAATAACGAGTGAATGGTTTTCTCTGTACCAAACGAAACATACTTCATTTGCTCAGAAAGTCTTTTTGTTATGTAAGAACGCTGAGACCCAGTATCTATAAGAACACGTGCGTAACAGTTGGTATTGGCACCACGCACACACACTTTTAATGTTTGCAACATAACTTCGTATGAACTTAGTATGATTTTACAGATAGAAACGGGAAGCACCTTTGTGCAATATCTGGATATTGACTAGCCATAATATATAATACGACTTAAGGATCTGTTTTTATTCCATTGGCTAAGAGCTTAGCGTTTACCAGTCTTAAAATATATTTTCGATCGAATCTGAAGTTGATTCACACTTTCTTATTTTCAAGCATAATGATTTCGTCGTTTTTATTTTCCCGCACAGGGAAAGTATTGTGCACGCGAGAAAAAAAAATTGAGATAAAGACTGATATAACCATTTTGAAGTTCCTTGAGACGATTAAGACCCGGTAACATTTAGGTTTATTACAGCATCGTCTATATTCTATATCATTGATAATAATTACTAATTAGTTACGCAATTTTGTGTCCTACTGGTATGTGTTAAAATGTATCTAAAATAATTAATCACTATCACTTATTTCAACGCATGAACTACCTGAATTGTTTTTGCTTCCGGATGGCCCACCTCTTTTATCACGAAATCAAGCTTCAACAAGACGCATTTGCTGAGTAGCAAGTTCTAGTAAACCATATTTCTTCTTCTGTAAGACGATATTGTGGTTTTCGAAATTTGCCTACAATATGATGACGATAGCGATTCCTTAAGCTATCCCACGATCTGTGAGGCAAGACACATGATTTCGTGGAGTCTGACGTTTTATTTCCTACTACAAGAATATATTTTATTATTTTTATATCTTCATTTACACTGTATTGGTTCATTTTATTGTTTATATAAAAATCTGTTTCAATATATTTGAATGTTATTCTTCTTAGAAGGTTCGAGTTCTGTTAAAAAAATAAACAAACGATATTCTAATCACAAAAAATACCCTTTTTTGTGATTCCAATCAGTCCTAACTTTCAATTCAACATACTACATCGAGCTCAAGCCAATGGGAGCTTGTCCATACAGAGCGCGCCAAATTTAAAATGATAGGTACTGTAGTCTTTCGTCTAAAGACAATGATTTTAGTAAAGGTCTATGATTAAAGTTAAGGCGAACTGTTGCTTTAGTTTTTGGATGTTGATTTAATTAACTACAAAGGATTGATAGAATTTCTGAAGTAAATTAAAATACATTTACATTGGAAGTATTACATAAAATTCTATATTGAAAGTTATGCAACCCGCAATTTTTACAACAATAGTAATTTTCTTTCAACACAAATTTTCATTCCCTGATATAAATTCATCTTCTCCTTTTTTTTTTTTGATTGTTAGTGAGATAGTTACCCTCAAAACAATAATATTTTTGACTGTTTATCGCTCAGAAAATTAAACATATTTTTCTGAGATTTATCGCCTATTTTATAACAAAAAAATACAAGTCAAGTGAGGTAAGAGGAAGAATATCTAGTCGATATTATTGATTAACGTGTAGTGATTTGTCATTATCAACTAGGTATATTCAGAGATATTTATTAACATAGCATTTCCCTACTGACTTTGACGGACTATGAATTTATGTTTCAGTAGAATCGTTAGTGATTATACGAATACAATAAAAATGATAAAACCAAAAGGAGATAAGACATACGTAGAAGGGGTGATAATAAAGACGCTAAATTATCTAGATTCAGAAACAGTTTTAATGGTTAGTCGGCCCTTAAGCTACGGTTTCCTAGAGGTTTGCGCAGCGCACAACAAGCGCACAGTGCGGCGCACTGCGCGTGTATTTCTAGGAATCCAGTAAAATTACTATTATTCAAGAAGTTGTTGTGTGTTGCGTCGATGCTGTTTTGTTTAAAGTGTACCGGGGTTTTTAGTTGTTAAATAATAGTACTATGCAAGGATCATTGACTAAATGATGGTTAATAACAATTACATGAGAGTTGCATACGCTACACCCGATAAATAATGAAGAATTATAAATATATTTATGTTGGAATTAACAAACGTCAAATGCACAACATGCTTGATTGAAAAATTATGGGTTTCTATTGGTTAAAAATCTGTATCGTTATGAAAAATCTGTATCATAATGGATCTCATTATTATGGATTTTGGGCGTATTATTATAGTACGGGTGTCGAAAAATAATCTAAAGTTTGACTCATTCTTTACTAAACACCTTTTATACTATATAAAGTGCAACACTTTCCTTATTAGAGGGAACTCAAGAAAACACCCTGTACAAGGCATTACCATAAAATGGATTTGTATAAAAAGAAACTAGTCCAAGTGGCTTATTGGCTACTGCTTGAGGAAGTATATGTTTAACAACATATATGATGAAGCCATACCTCCAGGCTCAGGCACAAGGTGACAATACAAAGGCTGTATATAATTACAGACATTCAAGAGCTCGGAGAACTTCAGAAAATGCATTTGATTTATTATTTCAAACTTTTAGAGTATTTTATACACCAATAGCAGTTTCACCTCATACGGCTGACAATGTCATTATTGCAGCATGCATAATACACAACGTCTTCCAAAAACAATATGTTATCCTTAAAATCTTCCATTCAGAGGAGAGCATCATTTGAAGCTTCTGCAGTACGAGATAAATTTAGAATCTATTTCAACACTGCTCTGCTGCTGGTTCGGTGCACTGGGAAAATAATATAATCTCCAAAACTACTTAATTTGTAATTAAATGTAAAAGTGTTTCTAAGTTCTTATTAAACAATTTCTATATTTTTGAT
This sequence comes from Apoderus coryli, assembly GCA_911728435.2. Taxonomy (NCBI): domain Eukaryota; kingdom Metazoa; phylum Arthropoda; class Insecta; order Coleoptera; family Attelabidae; genus Apoderus; species Apoderus coryli. Next base: position 28,410,271 of record OU452198.1, on the reverse strand, counting down.
TGTTTTTGTTATCTAAAAATTCGACAAGGTTAACATACTCTTAGAAGATTGATGTTGATTATAATGCTGATATTCTTTCGCAACGAAGTTAAATGTAGCATTTTAGAAAAACTCTTGTCTAGAACTTTTAGATCAAAACTGGAGAGCCTGATAAGAACATACCAGAGCCTACCGACTCTCCAAAAATAAATCGATTCGGTGGAACACGTAAAAAGTTTATTAGCGATGAAAAAGTGTGGAACTTTAATTTGGCCCACAGTGTATATATGAATAATATAATTCATTCAATTTGAGAATCGTATTATCCCCTCAGAACTTTTTCCTAGCGACGCCACTGAATACCAACATCTATAAATGTAGATAATGTTAATTATTGATTATTTCCAACCATATTTTTTTAAAAGAAACTGTGATTATGTAAAACAAAATTTAAAAAGTGTTTTCGAGATTTGCTGCTGTGTGCGCTTGTGCGCCGAAATCTATTTCAAATAGATTTGGGCGCACAGCGCACAGCGAGCGACTCTCGTGTGTATGAAGATATTATTATGAATAAAGAAACATGAAATAAACTAATATTGTATACGAAGTGAAAAAAAATTCCGTATCACAAGTTGGATTCGAACCAACAGCCCCCAATTTCCTTTCAGGTGCTCCAACCAATTGCACTACCGTGGCACATCCAAGAAATAGCTCTCAGTCCGTATACATTGACGCGTTTTCTGTGTGCAGTGCTACGTTGAGATCTTTAAATTTAAAGACGACACACTGCCACACTGCATTGTTATATCTCATTGCAAGCTGCAAACACCAGATAAATGAAAGGAATCTACTCAACATAAGTAGTTAACACTGTACGAGTATAATATAAATATAGAAACATGAAATAATCTAATATTGTATACGGACTGAAAAAAAATCTATATTATTATATAGCAAACGTACAGGGTGGTCAACTATAATTCAGTAAAATTGAATAATAATAAAAAAAAATATTAAATTTCAAATGGGTACGTCAAGCTGAAGTAACCCAAAAATGGCCACCACAAAGAAGCGAGAGAGCTGGGGCGGATTTTCATTGCGGATGTGCGAAGTTATTGTGGATATTGGTCAAGTCAGCGCCATGTTTAAACGTGTGAGAACGAATCTTACACAGGATCCCAGACTAGTTATGGACACTTAATTATGAAAATATTCTTTAAATATATCTGATGTCCAAATTAATTAAATTTGCACCACTTATGTCAGACATTTGTGTCAAACTTTACTAATTTATCTAGGTTTTATCATGATGATAAATGGTACATATTTATTAAGCTCTGTACAGACCTGGATACCCATTTCTAACAATGCTTTTGGGAATTGTATCCTGTCTGTATGAGACATAGTATCTACAGTGTGTCCAAATTTCATTGTAATTGCGGGGTAGCTCCGTTATTTTGAAAGTTAACGGGATGCGGTTTTCGCGACACTTTTTTGTATAATTAACGATACCTACCCAAATTTTGGGTAACACATGTAATTTTTGAGTTATAGGGAAGACTTCAAAAAACTTATTTTTGGGAGCCCACTCATATCTCGGACAGTATGACAGATATGGAAATATATAAACGGTTTTTGATATATATGTTTTTATGTGGAATCCTCAAAAAACGCCCTATAATTATATTGAATGGAATTAGGAAAATATGAAAAGTTATTGGATTGTGCTTCGAAGTAAACGGAGCTAATTTTGAACAGATGAGTTTTTATGAAATTAATATTAAGTAGGTATAATTATGTAGAATATGTAAGTATTTCTGTTTGCAATTAGTAGTTTAGGTTCATGTAAATACCCATAAGTTTACACGTAGTTTTTCATAAAATAAATTTCTTTTAAAACATATTTCATTTTTTGCGTTTTGTTTTTGTTGATTTTACTTATTATTTTATTCAACCTTTAATTCTATTAAAATATATTATGTGAAAATAAAAGCCTAAATCGAAATCATCAAAATTACAATTTTTATTGAACCTATATAGATTTTGGTAGGTAATTTTAACGACTAAATTAAATAACGCATAATCGCGAAAGAATTTAACAATATGTTAAAATTACAGCGCGTCCAGAAAACTAATAATAGTGAATACATTTTTCTATACCACTCTCGATTTTTGATATTTATAAAAATTAAAAAAATAAAATTTATAACTATTAAGTGTTATATATCATTTGAAAGGAAAAATAATCATTAAATATGTACAATAATCAGAGTGGTTTTGTTAATATTTTGAAACTGAGAACAAATAACAAAATTAAGAGTCAATAAGGGGACTCTGCATAAAAAATATCTATCAAACACCGTTTATACATTACCAATACCTGTCATAGTTTCCCAGATATGAGAGGGGTCCGAAAAGATACTTTTTTGAATTCGGCCCTATATCACGAAAACTACATAGTACATAATATGTTACCCAGAATTTGATTAGGGCATCGTGAGTTTCATAAAAAAGTAGCAACGTGTCGCGAAAACCGTAAAATATTTTTAATGTAGCAATTGATTCATAGGGGCCATTATGTAGTGTGCCGTCTTATGTTTGACTTAATTATATCAAGTCAAAGATCGTCGTGCCGGGTTTTCTTTAATTAAATCAATTAATTGTTGTTCTTCTTTAGGCGAAAATTTGGAACACATGTCTGTACTTAACTTAATTACACACCCTCGTAACCTTGCTTATTAACCAACAGTTTGCTCTCAACTGCGAAGTGCGTCTTGTGCCTACAAGCGTATATGGCTGTGTAGATTTTAGATTTCAGCGTAATTGCCGGCGCACTCCGACGGAGGAATCCAGACCAACTTATTTCCACAGGTTAGATTTCGGCGCAGTACGGCGCACTGTGCGCTGTGCGCTTGTTGTGCGCCGCGCACAGTTCTAGGAAACCGTAGCTTTAGTGTTAAAATAAGTCTGGTACAAATGGCTTAACTTATGTTATGTTGTTAAAATATCCTTAAAATTTTAATTTAACTGATGATGTAACACCGAAATATATCGAGGAGTGAATGAGATCTTGAATGAAACATGTCTACTCCACAAAATACTTTATACATATGTGTTAAAACTCTTTATCTTAACACTAGCCAGACATGTTTCGGACTACTCCTCCATCATCAGTGGCTTAAGGAACCTTATGTGCAATATTACATTAAATGTGAGATAGTATTGTAGCTGTAATTTTAACACTTATCCTCATTTTGGTGGAAAGGAAAGTCAAATGTTCATTAAATCAAGTTACAAATTAAAATACTGGTCATATAAATCAAAAATTAGATATAATTTTTGATTTATATGAAATCATGAAATTGTGATAACAATTTCATGATTTGAATTCTTTTTTTAATTGAAATTAGAATTTCATGTGGTGAACGACTCATTACGGACTTGAGTGTTCAATTCACAACGTAGGTACAAAGGAAAATTCTAAAGTATTTTGTGGAGTAGAAGTGTTTTTAGTCCAGATTAGTATAAGTGGTGGTTATAAAACATGTTGAATTAATTGGTGATCAAGTTAGGTAGTGAACTAGGAATATTATTTAAGAAAATCAAGGAAAAACACTCAATTTTGATTTTGAAATAAAATCGTTAGAGTTGTGTCATGAATTTATTCGGTATTGTATGAAACCCTATAATAAGTATGAAAATAATAAAAGATATATGGAAATGGGGTTCCCGGCATTTTTGTTGTGTACTGGATTAAGCATCGTCGTTAATCGACAAAACGGACGTCTGGGGTACATGCCCACTGTTCGACGAAATACATTCAATGTCAAAACAAGAAAAAACTGGGTACTTATCTCCATTTCATATGACGAAAACTTCAGAAAATAACACAGTTGCAATAGCAACTATGAAATAACATAGTTATATTAATTTACATTACCTGTTATAAAAAAAAACACATATGTTCACATTACATACATTATACAGGGTGTCCGGAAAATGGAGGTCAATCCGTTAACCACAGATTCTTTGAGCAAAAATAATATGAGTTTTAAGATGTCATTTTTCATTTTAGCCCTCCATGTTCGATATACAGGGCGTCAAAGTTGAAAATATAAACCAATATTTTTAAATAATTCTAGTATTTATTGAGATATTGGATTCAAATTTAGTGTGTTGCTTCAGCATAAAGAACTACTTATTTCCAAAAATCAAAAAATAATCAAATACTAATAATACTGGTATTATATATATGGAAAATAACTTGGATGTAATACTTTCAATGAGCTATTTTATTATGACAAATGTCAGAACTATATTTTACTGACAATTACAAATCTAACAACAATAATAATTTTTTTTTATTTGTTTAATGTCGCATCAACCCTATGGGTCATTAGCGACGCGCGGTACGATTTGTATTTATACATTACATTTAGATTACATTATACATTACATTATATATGGATTATACATTATATTTGCTTTACATTATACATTATATTATTTATTATTTTGCACTTTCACAGTTTATTTTGTGGTTCGCAATCTATCATAAATTTAAGTATCTTTTTAATATTTCGTTCTTGGCCTAATGCTTCTTCTTCCATGTTCTCTGGTATGTTCAGTTCTCTTCGTCTTTGTTGGGTTTCTTGGCATTCAGTAAGTAGGTGTTTAATTGATTGAGTTGTATTGCAGGTGTTGCATTCGGGTCTATCTGATTTGGTGATCATGTATTCATGGATGAGTTTTGTGTGGCCTATTCTGAGTCTGTTATAGCGACTTGTTGGTGTCTTTGTGTGGGTGTAAAGCTCCAAGGTTTGGTTGACTTTTTGGATTCGGATAGCTTTGATTGCGATTGGTTCCACATGTCCACTTGACTGTGCCGCGTTCCAGAGCGACTTGGATGGTTTGCAGGGTTGGTGTAATGCCAATAGACTGCAACTTAATACTGGCAAGTGTAGTATTGTTTTAAAAAACTAAAAAAGAACTCCGTGGGAAGAAATTTACGAGCGATAAAGAAGTGAAAGAAACAGTTTTCGCGTATGCTTTGACGAAAGCTAAGAGTCATATTTTATTCGACTACAACTTGGATGGTGCCTCGCTGAATAGATACGACCATATTAAGGATCTGGGTATATTGTTCCATCGAGAATTTAGCTTTTCTTTAAATATCGACGATGTTGTTAAAACGTCATCTAGGATCAGAAACTGTAACCTTTTCAAAACCCCCTCAACTTTCAGATTGCTTTACTACACATTTGTTAGAGCTAAACTGGAGTGCGGCTCGGTGATTTGGCACCCTGTATATCTGCGTCACACTAGTGCAACTGAATCTATTCAACGACGGTTTTTAACATTACTTGCCTATAGGAGGGATGGTGCTTATACGGTCCGTTGTTCACTTCTTTTACGCTTCCACATCGTAGCCTTGGAGACTCGAAGAAAAATTCTAGGCGTAAAATTTTTGTATAACCTATTGCACGGCCATTTGGATTGGATTTGGCTGGTCGGCAAAATAAATATGTGGGTGCCGAGATTGGCGACTAGGCAAAGTTGGCCGTTTTATACTGTGATCATTGAGGTGGGGGGAGACGCTATAACGTGGGCAAAAGCGGGTGCAGGTACGCCATATTGGTATACGACCTCTGTCATTTGTCGTGCTATCAAGTTGATAGTGTTATTTACTAGTATTTTACAAGTTTACTTAAGTTTTTCGTGTTTTTTTGGACGGTTATTTGACAATATACTATAATGGTGTCCTGTGCTGTGCGTAGTTGCAGTAGTAGAAGTGAAATCGACAAGAAAATATCAGGAATAACGTTTGATAGGTATGTACCAAATATTGTAAACATTGTGCATGGACGTATTTAGGGTTTATTTGTAGGCGAACTTATTAAAACACATTATTATAGGAGTCTGGTAGCATTCTATTTCTGCACTGAACAATTGACACGTGCATTGTAATTTGTAGTGTAGTTTTTTTTTACAAATTCTTTTACTTGATTTCTACTCTCAAACTCTCTACTTTTTCATAAATTTCTGGCAAAAAATACCCCTAAATGTGTATTAAAAACATATTCTTGTTTTTAGATTTCCTAAAGATCCTGCTCGTAGACATATCTGGACAGAATATGTGTCTCGAATTAATTGAATTCCAACGAGGACCAGTGTGCTTTGCTCTAAACATTTTGCACCTGCAACTTTTGACAGAACGTCACTTAGCATACGGCAACATTTAAATAAAATTGTTTTGTTTAAGGGGTATTAATATATAATTTATAAAGTACTAACGTCTTTTATTCGTGTATTTAGGTATCAAATATCAATAGTTACCTATATTTAAGTATTTTGTACACTGCTTAACATTTCAAAATAAAGTATAACCCCAAGCTGCAAATTAAAAAACAAAAACGTCAACAAAAATAGTTAGTCCGGCTCTGGAGAATCCGCCATATTGGTATGCGCTTACGCCCCACCCAATGCACCCGTTTCTGTACAATGTAAAATAATGCTTATAGCGTCTCCTTATATCTCAATGACTGTGATGTTCCAAGAACGAATCTTCTGCGTCAGAGATTTATTTTATTTGTTCAACTGTCTCTTTCGTGAATATATATGTAGTGTTTTTCATATTCTGTATGTGGTTATTTCTATTACTACTTATTATTATTATTGTTGTTTATTATTGATATTACTATTGTGATTATTGTTGTAATATCGTTATTATCACTAATGTTTGCATTTTTTTTTTCACTTGTATTGTTCTTTGTAATTACTGATAATACGTTGTATGTAAGCAATTAAGTATTGAGTTATAGAGATTTCCTGTAATTGGATTTTTTTGTGAATCTGTTGGAAATATACGCTGATTATTATACGCTTATTATTATTATTAAAATTATAATAATAACCAATAATATAGGACTACACACGAAGATGGAATATTTCTTCAAAATAAAACAAGTTTAGGTGATTTTATATTTATTAATATATATTCGTGTAATATGTATAATTATAGTCGCTGGTTGGTTCTCTGTTTCAAAACTATTTATTTACAAACATTATAACAATACTTTAGGAATACATAACAATAATAACGAAGCAAAATAATACCGATGTTGTCTTGTCGTTGAAGCGACGCGAAGTGAAGTTGTGCTGCCTACGCGGGGTAGGTAGGAATCAAAATGCAGTTTCGTGCCGTGAACAGGGACGCACTCAGGACTGAACATGCCCCCGGCCTTGGAAATCGCTACTTTCCAATAGGTAACGGACATAATCGTACCAGTGCCCTCGTGATGACACCATCAGACGTTTTCAAATGCGCCACTCTTGGAACACCATCAGAACCGCTGATGAGCTTTATGACTCGTGCCATTTTCCATCTTGATGGCGGCATATTATTGTCCTTTACCAACACTAACTGTTCGATTTGGAGAGTACCAAAACTCTTCTTCCAATGTTGCCGATTTTGAAGCTCGGTAACATACTCGTTGCTCCATCTACGCCAGAATTCTTCGTACAGCTTCTGAAGCTTTTGGTAGTTATTTAAGCGATTTGTCTGTGTGTTCGAAACTGGTAACTCCGGTACGTGTGAGGTAGGTCTTCCTATTAGGAAGTGTGCTGGGGTAAGAGGGGTTAGATCTGAAGGATCATTAGTTAAAGGAGAGAGAGGACGGGAATTTATTACTGATTCGATACGTATTAACAGTGTTTGAAAATCAAAATAAAATATATGAGAATCTCCCATCGCGCGTTTCAAATGTTTTTTCAAGGTCTTTACACCTGCCTCCCATAATCCCCCAAAATGTGGAGAATTTACAGGTATAAAGTGCCATTTTATACCGATATTTTCAGTATATTCTGAAAATTTTGATGAGTTTGACTGTAAGAAGGCAGCGAATTCTTGCATATCTTTATCTGCTTTGACGAAATAAGTGCCGTTATCAGAGAAAACTTCAATAGGCTTACCTCGTCGTGCGACAAACCGATTGAACGCTTGCAAGAAATCGCCCGTACTTAACGATGGAACGAGTTCTAAATGTATGGCTCGAGTGCTGAAGCAAACAAAAAGAGCAACCCAACCCTTTATTTTCCTACACCCCCGGCCTTGCCTATCATTCAACAGAAAAGGCCCGGCATAATCTATCCCCACGGCTGTAAAGGGTAAGGTTGGCTGCACCCGTGCCTTGGGCAAATCGCCCATAATGGGTTGAATACTGATACCACTGTATCTAGCGCATTTTACGCAATTTTTTACTATATTCCGACATAGGTTTCTACCTGAGGTAGGCCAAAATGATTCTCTAACATGTGCTAGCAATAATTGTGGACCAGCGTGAATGAGACTGAGATGCTCCGATTGGCATATGAGAATGGTCAATCTATGTTTATGACATAGTAGGATTGGGTGTTTTTTAGAATAGGAGAAATCGGAATTTGAAAGTCTCCCGCCTACTCGCAAAATGCCATCGTGATCGAGGAATGGACGCAAACTTAATATCTTGCTGCGGTTATTTATCTCACGTTGTTCAGTGAGTCTAGATAACTCTTCTGGAAAGGATTCTCTCTGAGCGAATCTCACTAAATGTTTGAGACTATTTTGAAGCTCGTCCAATCTTAAATGCTTAGAGATTCTATCGTCTGACTTAAGACGAGAGTTGCTTAGGAATCTTAACACGTATGCGAATGACCGCTTCAATTTGGTAAAGCTCGAAAATCTATCAAATTCGACAATAGGAAATGAAGTTGTGGTTGCCAACGCACTATTTCGTTTTTCGGGTATCTCGGTAATAACCTCGTTTAGAATTGGCCAATGATGTGATTCTAACAACAAAAACGGAGGTCCATGGAACCACAATGAAGAAGTTGATAACTTTTTTGGGCTTAATCCCCGCGAAACGATGTCCGCTGGATTACACAGCGTAGGAACATGCTTCCATTCATTTAATCCAGTTAGCTTCTGCAACTCAGCAACTCTATTTGCGACGAATTGCTTCAGAGTGCTCGGAGATGTGCGTAACCAGGCTAGGACGATCGTAGAGTCGGACCAGTAGTGGATTTCATTTACTTGCATATTGATTGAACTTAGAACTTTTGACATTAGCTGTGCCAGGACCAGAGCTGCGCATAACTCCAAACGTGGGATAGTCAATGATTTTAAGGGTGCGACTTTAGATTTTGCACAAAGGAGATTTGAATGAATTTCATGTTTCGCATTCTTTGAAACAACGTAAATGCATGCACCATAGCTAGCCTCAGATGCATCAGCGAAGCCATGGAGTGCGACGAATATGGGATGTTCACATGTGACCCTTCTTGGTGTTGTCACGTCATTTAAATGTTTAAGTTCATAATAGAACTGGAACCACTGTTTGACGATATGATCGGGCAAGACTTGATCCCATGTTAACTTTTCCGACCAAAGCTTCTGAAGAAGAACCTTGGCTAGAATGATGCAAGGGCTTAGAAGACCTAATGGATCGAATATGGATGAAATCTTGGACAGAAGAACCCGCTTTGTAATTTTATTCCGAGGTAGTTGTTCTGTAGAATCTACTTTATATTCTAGAACATCATTTTTGCATTGCCATAGCAAACCTAAAGTTTTAGATTCCTGAGCTTTATTTGCCGAGAATTCAACTGTATTCGATTGATCGATATTCGAATCGCGTATTATATTTTTATCGTTCGATTTCCATTTTCTCAACTCAAAGCCGTAGCTGAGTAAGATTTGCGAGAGATGGTGACGAATGTATTCGGCTTCTTCGACACTGTCAACACTAGTTAACAGATCATCGACATACATGTCATTGCGTATGACGTTAGAAATAACTGGATGATCACGTTCGCATTGGTTTGCTATTTCAAATAAGCATCGAATTGCTAGAAAGGAAGCTGCGGTTGTACCGTAGGTTACGGTATTTAATTGAAATGTTTTTAATGGCTCATTTGGACTTCTTCTCCAAACTATTTTCTGAAGATTACGATGCTCGGGTGAAATTAGTACTTGGCGGTACATCATACGTACGTCGCTTGAAAGGACAATTTGCTTCATTCTGAAGCGTAGAATGATTGATAGCAAGTCCTGCTGAATAGTTGGACCTGTCATTTGTAGGTCATTTAATGACACTCCCGTTGAAGTTGCGGAGGACGCATTGAATACGACTCGTAATTTTGTCGTGGAGCTATTCTCCTTTAACACCCCGTGGTGTGGCATGAAGTATTCGACGCCATTGTTATTTTGATCTGTAATATCTGTCATGTGCCCTAAAGACGCATATTCTGACAGAAAGTCGATATATAAACTTCTTAGCTTTTCGTTCACTAAGAGTTTGCGCTCTAATGAATAAAAACGCTTTATCGCTATGTCACGTGAATTACCAAGATGTTTAGGTGATCGTTTAAACGGGAACTTGACGATAAATCGACCCTTATCGTCACGTATAGTGCTTTTGACGAAGTGTTCTTCGCACATTTCTTCTTCGCGTGAAAATAGTGGTTTTGAATCAACCTCTTCTATCTCCCAAAACTTTGTTAACTGTTCTTGCACCGTCAGATTGAGACTAACATTGCATTGCGAGGTTGGATGTGAAGGGATACCTAAAGCGCCTGCAACAATCCAACCCAGACGGGTATTTTGCAACAACGCGTTGCCTTTTTTGAGATCTATCCGTCCGATTGTCAAGAGCTGCCAAAACGCGTCTGCTCCTATTAAGATATCAATCTTGTCTGGAAGATAGAACTCAGGATCTGCCAAACCTATGTTGACTGGAATATCTAACTGTGATGTTTCGATTGACGTATTGGGAACGTCTGATGTGATCTTATCCAAAACAAAACAGGATAGATTGAACGAATAAGAGCCGTTAATTGACCGCAAATTAAGGTCGCATTTGTGATTCGCGTATGAAATGTTTTCGCTAATACCTGCAATGGCTAGCTTTGTCTTGGATTTTTGTAACCTTAGCTTGTTACAGAGGTCGCTAGTAATGAAACTTGATTGTGAGCCACAATCTAATAAAGCTCGAGCTTTAATGAAATGTGTGTCTGTGGGCTTGGCCCGGACCTGCAGCTTTGCCGTAGATAAAACTGCGTGCTGTGAAGTTGAGACGCTACAACTCACGGTATCGATATTTGAAGGCTCAACTTGCTCATTTGTTTTGGAAAGAGTCTTATCGTTTGCCTCGTGCAGAATGGTATTATGTTTATTGCCGCATACTTTGCAACCTGACCAAGTACACTCATTTGCAGTGTGATTGGGCTGTAAGCAATTCAAGCAAAGGCGAAATGATTTTACTTTGCTTATACGGTTTTTAGATGATAGTTTCAGAAACTCTGCGCAGTAAAAAAGACGATGTTCCTTTTTACAGTTGGGACAGATAGGCTTAGGCTTGGGCTTGTAAGTATTCTCGGACACAGTAACAAGACCTCGTGAATGATGTGATGATTTATTGTTAAGCTTTCGCGTTTCTGTTTTTACTGCAAATTTACGACTGTCTTTTGCGACATTTTCGAACTTCAGCTCTAAAGTTTCCTGAACGGTAGCTCTATTCTTTAAGAACTGTCGAAATTCCGCGAGATCAATGTTTTTACGATTTGCTCGAACTCGCTCCCACTCGCGAGAGGTAGTTTCATCGAGCTTCCCTGCAATAATATAAATGATGATAGTGTCCCATGACTCGGTGGGTTCACCCAACTTTTTAAGCATTTGTAGGTGCTTAAAGAGTTTCTCATATAAATCCCGTATTTTACATGAAGATGGTTCACCTAACGGTTCCAATTCAAATATGGCGCGTAAATGATTCTGTATTAAAACATATTCGTTATTGTATCTGTCACAAAGCGCGGTCCACGCTCTATCATAATTTTCAGGCTCGAAGTCATATTCTTCGACAACCTGAAGAGCACACCCACTCAAAGAAACAAGTAAATAATGGAATTTTTTTGTATTGCTAATGCTTTCATTATTGTGAATCATGGATTCGAAAATTGTTCTGAACTTAATCCATTTATCATAAGCCCCTTCGAATTTAGGTACATTTAATTCAGGTAAATTAATATCACTTGAATTTGAATGTGTAGCTTGAGACTGACCTGCACTTTGATTGACTGAGACGTTATCGTCCGCTTTTATTTGAAATGACTCAAGCAATGATTTAGCTTTGGCTAATACTGTATAAAATCTGTTTTCAAATTCCTCTCGATCTTCAAAGTGAAGTTCAGGGTCCTCGGCTGTGCATTCAATTTCATTTTGAATATTATCAAAACTGGCGAAGATGTTTTCTGCATTAATAATGCGTTGTTCCAGCTCAATAGTTTTTGTTCTGGTTACTGTTTCTTTGGGTAAGCTTGCAAAATTTGAAATGTACTTGTCAAAATTGGTAAGTTTGACTTTGATAGAAGCACGTTTCTTCGTCAATAATTTGACTGCCTCGTTAGAGTCTGTCATCATAACTCAAAATGAAACCCAAGTATTTATTATAAATTAAATGAATAATTAATTAATTTAAAGAAATGATATAAGTAAGTACCTAGTATTAATATTAAATGTATTAAAATTAATGTTATCAAATGTAATTCTTTGCCCTACACTGTATCGTATCTCCTCAATAATAAAATAAAATATTTGTGTGTATGAAAAGGATAGACTAACCTGTGCACGTATATGTGGAGTCGCCCAGTTGTGTATAGTACAGAACGTCGCTCTCTGTCTACCACTGCTTGAATTGGCTGACTGCTGTATCGTGTGTGTAGTATGGAGTACGGCGGCTTTCTGGTATGATTTTTGATTAATTTTAATTTTTTTTTGATTTTAATGCGGCTGAGAAGGACCAATATTCGTGTAATATGTATAATTATAGTCGCTGGTTGGTTCTCTGTTTCAAAACTATTTATTTACAAACATTATAACAATACTTTAGGAATACATAACAATAATAACGAAGCAAAATAATACCGATGTTGTCTTGTCGTTGAAGCGACGCGAAGTGAAGTTGTGCTGCCTACGCGGGGTAGGTAGGAATCAAAATGCAGTTTCGTGCCGTGAACAGGGACGCACTCAGGACTGAACAATATATGTCCCGCAAAAATTTGCCATTATATTTATTTAATAAATATAGAAAGGTCTTATACCGTATTTGTCATACATTTGTTCCCAAACTGAGTAATAATCACCCTGAGGATTAGTTTCAATACTTAGGTCCACATCAATTTCCAGATATTTGAAATCGTCTGGATGTGTAATTGGCCAAGTCACATTTTGCAGGACCACATCTTTTTCTGGAGTCGGATTTCTGAAATAAAATAATTGTTGTTAAATATTTTACAGCGCTGTAAAGTTTGTATATTAGAAACGGGCTTGTTTAACAAAACAATATTTAATTGCGAGAGTTTGTCGGTCAACCACTATACTTTCACCAGACGGCCGTTTCGTCGATCCACGACTCATCAGTGGTGGTCGGGCAGCAGTTTTCTTAAACAAGCCCGTTTCTGATATAGGCGTCCCGCAAGGGAGTATCGGCGCATCTATGTGTTGGTAATTCTGCATAATGATCAGTGGCCTCTCGCGCAGTCGATATAGTGAATTGTTGTTCACTCGGCATATTACCAACAGAAATTAGATGTTGCCAAACACATTATATTACAAGTTTGTATATTAAAGATATACGTCAAATGTCTGTCACAAATAGTTACTTCTCGAATAAATATGTGTATTTTTTCAGATATTTTATTTTTTGTTTCAACATGGAATTTAGGTTAGGTTGATTTGGGAGATCCCAGGTTCGAATCCCGGTAGGTGCAATTTTATTTGTACTGTTTTTTCTCTTTAACTGGACTTTCACAAGAACTCTTTCGCCGAAACCTAATCTAGTACGCGGAGGCGTTTTTAATTCTGCGAAATTAAGAATATTTTCACCTGCAACCCTAATACACCTCCCGAACGCAATTAATTAATATAATGATAAATTTATATATACCATGACTTAATTTCGTGCCCTGTATTTTTTATAAGTAGATGGAATCGTGGGTTTGTAGGGCAATATTTTAGAATCAAACACTCGAATTTACATTCTGCGACGTTTCGCGGATTTATTTCCGCTTTTTTAAGCTTCCTCTATTTAGAGTGTATACATAATCAAATTTGTTATTATTTCCATGGAGTAGTATAATGCAGTTCTTAACAACAAACAATTAGCATGCTAATTCCTCTAAATAGAGGAAGCTTGAAAAAGCGGAAATAAATCCGCGAAACGTCGCAGAATCTAAATTCGAGTGTTTGATTCTAAATCATTGCCCTACAACCCACGATTCCATCTATTTCTTCTGTTTCTTTCACTTCTTTATCGCTCGTAAATTTCATTCCACGGCGTTCTTCTTAAAATATTTAAAACAAATAACAGGCCAGCTGTGGACTATAGTGTGGCTGATTTCGAATTTCCGATTCCACTTAGTGCAGGGCACCCCGCGCAAAACAACTCTTGTGTACTGGATTACTATCGTGCAGGAGCAAGACAACTTTCGTGTTATTTTTATTAATTGCTTCTTTTAACCCTTTTAAGATGAAGTGTTAAATTCTCCAGGTATGGAAAAACATTTACCATTATCATCGATCAATAGGAGTTTTCCGGCTGCTTGACCTTAAACTTCTGGGCTGGTGATGTTCATTTTTTTTTTCATACCATTACATGGAGTCTTGTTTGGACGAATCCTAGTTTTGATTCCGGTATCATTGCGGGACAGCACACCAATTATTTATCTTAACTATAGGGGTCCAAAAACGTACGAGAGCATTCGACGCACTGTTTCTTTTGCGGTGACGTGAGCATTCGCGACCATTTCTGCAACTGGTTTGTTCTGCAGGTATAATTTTTTTACCGGAGTAGTCACTTCAATAGCCCGAGGGTCTTCGAGGGATTCCCTAACATGCTTAAAAATAAGATGTCCATTGTAAACCAATGTTTCTCCGTAAACGGATGAAATCTCTTCCATAATGGTTTGAATAGAGTTTCTTGTCTATTCAGGCACCTTATAACGGCGCGGTGTTCAGTTTTCTCCATATCTTTACTTTTCTTCCCGATTGAGTCGCTTGATCGACAATAGTTCAAAGATTAATAACCCGAATAAGATAAAACTTGGCATTTTTATACTAATGATAAATCCTGTCGGGTCGGGTAGCCTCGACGGGATCATACACTGACGACCGTCGAAGGTCGAAGTGATGCTCTGTGGAGCGCGGCTACAAGTTGGATGGGTGACCGTTTGGGGGGTTTTATTAAAAACGGAACTGACGGTGGCCCATCTAGGTTGAAGAATGAATGTTGCGTGGTAGTTAAAATGATAGCATAGCGGTATCGTCCTGAATTGGCACTATAAGCTTTGTGTAAGGCCATTCGCACCCGCCGGGGGCTATAATTAGAGCGTACCGAGGTGTGCGAGTGGAGGACCAGAAGGATAAAAAAAATATCCATTACCACCACTCTGTCGACTTAAAAACACTCTCTCGTAGAGCTGACAAATTGCTCTACAGTATAGTATTCATATTACAGATTTTCAAAATAAGTGTTTGGTATTATGCTGTAGTTATTAATTTACTGTGTATAATAAATTAAATACCAAGCAAGCGTGTAACGTAACTAGAATATATTCTGCGTCACAATTAGGTTATGTCTTTTTTAATTGACACTGTCATATATATAGTTAATCATGGCAACGCCGCATAATGATATTATTAGTAGTTAGTATGACAGACATAGAGGTTATAAAAACATGTGCCAGATATTACACGTAATGTTTAATAATAATCAGTAACATTATAAAGTTCCAATATACCTTCTCTAATAAAACCTAACTTATAATAAAGTAAACGTCTTTCATTAAAATCAAAACATCACATGGTGACAGCGGTGAACGCGATAAGTTAGGTAAACGTAAGAGGTTAAGTTAGAAAAACGGAAAATCGTTGATTCGGATATCGAATTTGTGTAGTCTATTTAAAATTTGGACAATTTAAAAATGTCGGATCATAGTCGTGCTCCTGACCAGCTTGATTTTAAAGGTGACATAGCAAATAACTGGAAATTGTGGAAACAAGAGTTTGAACTTTATAGGTACGCTAGCGAGTGGTAAGAGTAGTAAACCGGACAATGTGAAAATTGCTGTGTTATTAAACTTGATGGGTGATGAAGGAATCAAAATATATAACACTTTTGAATACGCGGAGGGCGAGGATAAAGAAAAACTCGTTGTGATTTTGGCAAAATTTGACGCGTACTGTAATCCTACCAAAAATTTGGTATATGAACACTTTAAATTTTTTAAACGTGAGCAAATTTCGGGTGAAACGATCGACCAATTTATCACGGCGCTAAGACAGTTAGCATCTACATGTGACTTTAAAGAAAAAGACATTTTAATTCGTGATAGGATAGTTTTAGGTGTACGGGATGCTCGGATCCAGGAAAAACTATTACAATATCCTAATCTAGAATTAATTGAGGCTATTAACATATGTCTGTCGATGGAAGCGAGTGTCTTAACTCAAAAAGAAATCTCCAAAGAAGCAGTGTCTGTCAATGCAGTGAAGAGATTTGGAAGAAATTATAACAGTGCAACAGCAAGGAATTATTCGGACAAAACGAAATCGCAACATGTAGGACCAGGGGCGTCCGGATCAAGGTATTCAGGTAGTAATGGTTTCGAACAGAGTAAAGGTACTAATAATAGCTGTAATAAGTGTGGTTCCCAACATGAGCAAGGTAAGTGTCCTGCATATAATCGAGAATGTAGTCTTTGTCGAAAACTTGGACACTATCGTAGATTTTGTCGTAGTGGAAACCCAAAATTCAATCGTAATCGCGGTAATAACGCTAATGTACATGAAATAGCTGAGGAAACGGAATGTACAGAATCAAATCAAGCGGATTCTAACTTAATTGTGTGGACCATCACTACATCGAACATAAATGCAATTGACTGGATGGAACAAGTCATGATTTCGGGAGTCGCGATAAAATTTAAGGTAGATACGGGTAGTCAAGTAAACACACTGAATTTACAAGACTTTAACGCGCTTAAAATACCACTAGATAAACTTTCAAGTGTATCGTATACTGGACATAAAATTAAAGTTATTGGTCAAATTTATGTAGACTATTGTTATAAAAAAATTCGGGAAAAACTTTTATTTTACATACTTGACTCTGATAATCCGTGCTCGATACTAGGACTTTCTGCGTTTAAATGTTTAAATATAATACCTAATACAATAAATAGTGTCTGTGCAGTAAATAATACGGATAAACGTAATGTGTAGATATCGTAAATGGGTTTGAATAGGGAAACTAAACAAAGAAATTAAGATATCTCTTTCTGAAAACGCTATACCACATGTTTGTTCTCCGAGGAAAATACCACCTGCTTTGAAAAGCAAGGTTAAGGAAAAGCTTGATGAAATGGTTGCGGAAAACCTCATTGTGCCGGTAAATGAGCCCACCGATTGGATTCATCCAATAGTCATTGTTCCGAAAAATAAAGATGACATACGTATATGCATGGATCCGCGAAATTTAAATCAATACATAAAAAGAGAAATTTTCGAAATTCCTTCTCAAGATGTTTTGTTTGCACAACTACCAGGAGCTAAGGTATTTAGTTTGCTCGATGCCTCGTCAGCATTTTTACAGCTGCCATTAAACTATGAAAGTTCTTCCCTATGTACTATAACGACCTGTTTTGGAAGATATCGCTATTTACGATTGCCCTACGGAATATCGTGCGCTCCGGAAATTTTTCAAAGATGTATGTCCGAAATAGTGGAAGGTTTGGAGGGCGTGATTACATATTTTGATGATATACTCGTGTTCGGAAATTCGTTAGAAGAGCATAATAAAAATCTTATTGCGGTACTTGGTCGAATTAAAGAAAGTGGTTTAACACTAAATCGCGAGAAATCACAAATTTGCGTAAATAAAGTACGGTTCATTGGACATATAATTAGTAGTGAGGGCATCTCACCGGATGAGAGGAAAACGACTGCCATTAGGGAAATGCCATCGCCGAAAAACAAGAAAGACTTGCAGCGGTTCCTGGGCATGATAGGTTATCTGTCAAAATTCATTCCTAATTTGTCTACAGAAACTACAACGTTGAGAGGATTACTTGGCAATAGTAATGAGTGGCTGTGGACAGATGTTGAAGAACGTTCGTTTAATAGACTGAAAGATTTAGTTTCATCTGCAACTATTCTGTCCTATTTTAATCCTAAGAAACCCATAATATTATCGGTTGATGCTAGTCCTTTTGGTTTGGGTGCTGTCATTTGGCAGGATAATCACCCTATTGAATATGCTAGTGTTTCACTCACTCCTACACAACAACGTTATAATCACATTGAAAAGGAACTCTTAGCGGTAGTATTCGGGTGTGAACGGTTTAATTATTATCTTTACGGACAGGACAATTTTAAAATAGAAAGTGATCATCGTCCACTAATTGGTCTCCTTAAAAAACCTTTAGACGAAATGTCCTCGCGAATTCAAAGTTCAAAGACTTGCTCTCAAACTCTTAAAATATCGGTTTACGCTAACATACGTGCCGGGTAAACAACTTCAAATTCCAGATACTTTAAGTCGTGAACCTACTGAACAGAAAATTAATACTGATTATTTGGATTCTAATTTAAAAATATTTTCAATAATTGCTGCTACACCTGAAACTGAACAGAAAATTATAGAAGCAATAAAGAACGATCCTGTTATGCAAAAAATTCAATATTATGTTCAAAATGGTTGGCCAATGCATAAAAACAACGTACAACCTGAAGTTAAGAATTATAGGTCTCTAAGAAATGACATCTTTCTGCATGAAAATATCCTTTTTTATAACAAGAGATTAATACTACCAGAAAGTCTTAGAGATGAATTTCTACAATTAATACATAAATATCACCAAGGTGTG
Organism: Apoderus coryli; assembly: GCA_911728435.2. Classification (NCBI taxonomy): domain Eukaryota; kingdom Metazoa; phylum Arthropoda; class Insecta; order Coleoptera; family Attelabidae; genus Apoderus; species Apoderus coryli. Next base: position 28,391,335 of record OU452198.1, on the reverse strand, counting down.
GTATCATGCAAAAAGCTAGCAGAAGAATCTATTTACTATCCTGGGTGGTCTACTGATATTGAAAGAATGGTTCTGTCTTGCCAAACGTGGCAACTTTATTCAAAAACAAACCAACGTGAACCATTGCAACCACATGATGTGCCTGATTTACCATGGCAAAAAATTGGTATAGATTTTAAAACCGTAGGTGCTGAGAATTTTCTAGTTGTTGTTGATTACTTCAGCAAATTTGCTATAGTTAATAAGCTGCCTAACAAAACTGGCTCTACAGTTATATCAGTCTTAAAAAGTATTTTTCTCAGTCATGGAATTCCACAAGAAATCTTTTCTGACAACGGTCCTCCATTTGATGCCGCAGACTTCAAAAACTTTGCGAGAAGGTATGAGATTAAATTAAACACATCTAGTCCTTACTACCCTCGATCCAATGGAATGATCGAGAGAACTATACAAACAGTAAAAGCCTTATTAACCAAATCCTATGAAGATGGAGAAGATGCTTTTGCAGCAGTGCTCAATTATAACATTACATCAAAAAACAATATACCTGCACCTAGTCAACTTTTGATGGCAAGAAGGCTTCGAACCGTTTTACCAGTTAGTCAGTTGTTACTTGAGCCTAAATTTCCAATTAAAGGGATAAAAGAAACATTAGAAAACGCACAACACAAACAAGCACAGTATTTTAATGTATCAACAAACAAGTTACCAGAGTTACATCCTGGACAATCCGTTATATTACAAGAAGGGATACGTCAATGGAAGCCTGGTGTGATTGTGAATAAATCTGGGTTAAATGATTATCTTGTAAAGGTTGGTGATGCTGAATATCGGCGTAATAGACAATCCTTAAAAAGTGTTCCACAGTTGAGTGATAATGTGTCAAGGGCAATTAATAATAAAAGTGAAGCTGTGGATAATAATATTGTGCCGGGAAAAGTAGAAACTACCGATACAAGTGTTAGATCTAGTTCTGGTAAGGAAATTAAAGCCCCACAGAGACTTAACCTATAATCTTAAGTTTAAGAATGAATATCTCTTTTGTTTTTTTTTATTATTAAAAGGGGCGTGTCATATATATAGTTAATCATGGCAACGCCGCATAATGATATTATTAGTAGTTAGTATGACAGACATAGAGGTTATAAAAACATGTGCCAGATATTACACGTAATGTTTAATAATAATCAGTAACATTATAAAGTTCCAATATACCTTCTCTAATAAAACCTAACTTATAATAAAGTAAACGTCTTTCATTAAAATCAAAACATCACAGACACATTATGGCCATGTTGCGGATTGGCTACATTACATTATAACACATCTTTCCTCCTATAGGTCCATTTTTTGGAGCTCTTATATAACGCCCAGACAGTGACCGTGGAACTTGAGATGATGACACAGACGTATTTTCCTGCGGCTAAATCTCATCCATATATTTTTTTACTTAGATTTTGTTGCATGTCGTTGAATATATCAGGAGATTTACTCTCAACGGTTACTGGCTGTTCGCTAATACATATATCATCATTAGGAATAGAGTCACTGATCGATTGTTCAGACGAAGTAGGTATTCATTCATTGAATAACCGTTCGAGATCAATTCTGTTTCGCCTGACAATATTTTCAGTGCTGGCTCCCTCTTCCTCTGAACGTGGTCATACATTGTTATATTCGTTTGTTACATTATAATAATTAAGTACATATGTTATGGATGGGCTACATTACAGTATAACACAGTATTTATGAATTGGCTAAATGAAAATAAGATTTATGCTTATGGATGGTTAAATAATATTTTTAAGACTTACAAATGTTTAATAAAATTAGACCACATCTTGATCATCCGTGCACGTGTGGTGAGATCCGATTCTGGGAAATTTTCGTCTTTGGTATTATCATAGACTTTGTTGCGTTCAATGAACAAGTATTTGGTCTCTTCACCATGTCCAACATTATCAGCACCTAAATTTTTTTAATAAAACAAAAATTAAATATATATTAGTTGGAAAACTACGGGGGTATTAAGTTCATAAGACAGAGTGAGAGGTACACAATGAGAATAAGAACATATGATGTTTTAAACCGCGTCCTAACAGCACATTAGCGTATTCCGAACATAGTAAGATAAATAATAATTTTTGGACTATACTAGTTAAACTGACACAGTGTATAGATGGTACCCAACTGGATTAAAATCTACCATTCTTAATGATTGCACCTACCTCCATTAAAAAGATACTCATTTATGCCATTTTCTTTTATGCGGCATAGCTTCGGAACGATATTGTACATTGCCTTGAAAATATATCTAATATCTAAGCAACTGATGACAAGTAGAATAAAAAATCCAGGACCGGATTGAAAATTACTAGTTTTTGTGTCGACCCCGAAAGAACACCTTGTATATTATCCGAAAATTTCCAGATTCAAAAACTACATAGAAATAGGAAGTAAATAGTGTCATTTTCGTTTTCACGCAGACCATCTCATTGTAAATAAACTGTTGCCCTCGAGGCACGAATAGCTCTCCATATTTAAGTGTAAAAGTAATAATTTTATGACCTTTTTGTCATTTATCTAAATTTAATAAATTTTTGTTTTGTTTTAGACATCAGCTATTTTTTTTAAATATCGGGTTTTGTTCATTTTTCTTCTCTTTGGAGGCACTATTTATACGTACATATTTTATATTTCAGATCTTCTAGGCCAAGTTCTTGTACGCAAAATAATAGATTTTTTTTAGTTTTATTATAAAATTTATTTTGCCCCCTTTTCTACTATTTACGAACCTCTATGTAAACAAAATTGTTATGCTGCATGTTGTAGGTTATCTTATATCAAAGCTATATATAAGTAGCCAATTTTTCTGTTATCTTTGGAAAACCATTTTTTTTTTCGTTTTTGACCCTTTTTCGAACGCCTGTGTGAACCAGTTCATTTATGTAACATTTTTTAGGTTATATTCTATCACAACTACGAAAAATTATTCCGTATTCCGAATAAGTTTAGGAAGTATATATGTTTTCATTTTGTCCCCTTTTACACTATTTACGAACGCCTATGAAAACAACTTATTTATAACACATTTTTTAGGTTATATTCTATCAAAGCTATAAATAACTAGTCAATATTTCTGCTATGTTTAAGAAATTCGTTTTTTCTAAGCTTTTTACCCCATTTTACACTTTGTTCGAATGTCAATGTGGTCTAATTGTTTAGTTAAAATATTTTAGGTTATGTTTAATTAAACGCACGAACAATTATCCAATATTTGGGATAAGTTTAAGAACTATGATTTTTGAACCCTCTTTTAAACCCCTTGTCTACGCTCAATGTTAATCACCACCTATAAATATCCTGTAGTATTTTCGTACCAAATGTGGTTAAAATCCGTTAAGTGGTTTGTGAGTTATCACGGATACAAATTTTTTCTGACCGTTTTATATAATTTTCACGGACGCCTATGGTACATTAATTTTTGTCGTGTATTTTTAACACCAATTCAACGAGTTAAATATAAAATTTTTTACATTTAAATTTTTTTTATTTTACCCCTTTTTCTACTATTTACGAACGCCTATGTAAATAAAAATTTTATGCTGCATTTTTTAGGTCATCTTATATCAAAGCTAATAGCCAATTTTTCTGGTATATTTGGGAACCATTTTTTCTTCGTTTTTAACCCTTTTTTTAGACTATTTTCGAACGCCTGTGTGAACCAATTCTTTTAGATTATATTCTATCACAACTATGAAAAATTACTCAATATTTCGCATAAGTTTAAAAACTATGATTTTTTTAAATTTTGAACCCTATTTTAAACCCCTTGCCTACGCTCAATGTTAATCACCACCTATAAATATCCTGTAGTATTTTCGTACCAAATGTGGTTAAAATCGGTTAAGTGGTTTTTGAGTTCTCACGGATACAAATTTTTTCTGACCCTTTTATAGAATTTTCACGGACGCCTATGGTACATTAATTTTTGTCGCGTATTTTTAACACCAATTCAACTAGTTAAATATAAAAAAATTTACATTTTATTTTTTTTAGTTTACCCCTTTTTCTACTTTTTACGAACGCCTATGTAAATAAAAATTTTATGCTGCATTTTTTAGGTTATCTTATATCAAAGCTATATATAATTCGCCAATTTTTCTGGTATATTTGGGAAATTTTTTTTTTTGTTTTTAACCCTTTTTTTAGACCATTTTCGAACGCCTCTGGGAACCAATTCTTTTATGTAACATTTTTTAGGTTATATTCTATCACAACTATGAAAAATTATTCCATATTTCAAATAAGTTTAGGAAATATATATTTTTTATGTTTTGACCCCGTTTCCACTATTTACGACCGCCTATGAAAGGAAGTTATTTATGACATATTTTATAGGTTATGTTCTATTAAAGCTATAAATAATTAGTTAATATTTCTGCTATGTTTAAGAAGTAAGTTTTTTTTAAATATTTTTTACCCTATTTTACACTATTTTCGAACGCCAATGTGGTCTAATATTTTATATTCAATATTTTAGGTTATATTCAATTAAATTCGTAAAGAATTATGCAGTATTTCGGATAAGTTTAAGAACTATGAATTTTTTTAATTTTTGAACCCTCTTTTAAACCCCTTGCCTACGCTCAATGTTTCCCAAAATCTAATCAGCTCCTTGCCATGTCCTATAGTATTTTTGTACCAAATTTGGTTAAAATCTGTTAAGTGGTTTTTGCGTTTTCGTGCATTCAGACAGACAGACAGACTGACAGACAGACAGACATTTTTTTAAAACTACTTATTTATGTAGAAAATGGCCAAAAAGAAGTATTTCCGGTGAAATTAAAAAAAAAATTTTTCATGAAACTAATAGTCTCCATATACACATATGTTTAAGAAATGCCAATGCAGGTCCGGATCACAAGATATTTTGCAATTTTCTCATAGCTTCAAAACAACGTCTTGTATATCACAAATTTTGCAGTGCGTTTGGAGAATTGACTCAGCATTCAAATTTACATTGCCTGTGTACAGGTTAAAAAACAAGAAAAAACATAAAATTTTTAGAATATTATTTCGTAACACCAGAACAATGTTATTATAACGAAACAACATAACTAAAGCTACAAAAATTGTTCAATATGACTTCCATTGTGGGCAACACATTTTTCTGCTCTGTTAATATATCCCTTACGGCTTTTCTTATAGAATTGGGTTCGTTCTTAATTTCATCGCATGCATGATTTCACCAGTTTCAATTTCGATAAGATATCCAAATATTTATATTTTTATATTGTAATTTTAATGCTGAATCAATTCCCCAAACGCACTGCAAAATTTGTGATATACAAGGCGTTGTTTTGAAGCTATAAGAAAGTAGCAAAATCTTTTCTGATCCGGATCTGCAATCGTAATTCTTGAACATGTTATTATCTATAAAATTTTAAATTAAATACTTAATGTAATAAAACTGCTGTAGTTTTATTTGATAAAATGTTCATAGTTCGCTTAAAAGAATTAAATATTACTGCCAATAATTATTAGTCGTAAAAGTCCCAAGAAAAACATTTCGAAATTAAATTTTATACCGACAATACGCTGATGTGCGTAAAAATGAAAATGACACAATTTACTTCCGATTTTTATGTAGTTTTTGATTCTGTAAACGCTCTCGAAATTTTCGGATTATACAGGGTGTTGTTTTGGAGTCGAAACAAAAAACTAGTAATTTTTCAATCCGGTCCTGGATTTTTTATTCTACTTGTCATTAGTTGCTTAGACATGTTTAGTGTAAAATACATGTCAAATATCAAGGCAATGTACTACATCGTGCTGAAGCTGTGTCAAAATGTCAACTGTCTTTCGTTAATAGAGATAGAGAAATGTATCGATATATTCGATTCGATCTCAATCTCTCAGCCTATATTAGTAGAAATAAATAATATTACAAGCTATATTTTGATTCCAATTAATAAAGTAAAGTTTAAATATAATTTTAAAAATTGTTTTAAAATAAATCCAGCTAGGTATAAACATAGTATAAATTCAATTGATGTGAGTGGAAAAACCTCAAGCCAAATAAATAATAACAATTTGATTGGATGACATTACCGAATAAGCTGAGAAATGCCACAACAATAAAAGATAAGACTGTAAAAATATTCCTGTTCGCAGAATGCAGAACCAAAATGTCGGTTCCTCACAATTTAAAATTGACGACATAAGGTCACAGTCTAAAATAAATTACAACAACCAGAGACAGAGTGTCTAATAATCAAACATTTGGAAATATATTAAAATGTCTTTCGGGTAGAAAATTGATAATTTAATATACGAAAGTAATGAGAATTCATTTTATTTTTTAAGGTTCAGCTATGAATATTTTTAAGGTTGAACTATTTCCTCGAGGACTACAACTGAGTCTATTGGCCGCTTGTACAAATAATAAAATTCGATAGCAATAAAACTCCGCATCCACCAAATTATTTAATTTTAAAAATCTTTCGTTGGATAAGACATGTTTCGACCTTAGCTAGGGTCATCATTAGTTATAACTTAGTGGAAAGAAAACCATAACTTAAAAATTCTAATTCTTGGTTACATAATGGTTGTTAACAGACAACCATTACGATGCCTCAATAATTTTCCTCGAGGTGACTTCGACGCATTACTCTTAATATAGGTACTCCTAATAATGTAATACTTTCAAAATACAATTTCTCTACAAATTTTGCCACTGATGATGAAGCTAGTGAGCTTCGAAACATGTTTGGTAATTTAATCGACCTAACACACATGTAGTGTATAAAATTGATTTCGTGGAGTTTGACGTTTTATTTCCTATTACAATACATTCACTCCACTTCAGAATGGACTACTTCTTTAAAATAATAATAAAATATGAAAATCATATTCTACGCGTGAAAACCAAAATTGTTTACAGATAAGACATCTTCCCATTTAAATACCCGATTTTATTGCCATATAAGAATAGTTGAAGAAACAAATCGGTTGTCAGTCATGCTAATGGATTTTAAGAGAAAACTTCTGGATTATTAAAGCAAGGAAATTGGTAAAAGAAATTATTTAAAAATCTGTAAGAGATATAAAATGAATGTTTTCGAAACACCGTTTGCTCCTTTACCAAAAGTCAAAAGGTATGCGTAGTTATTTTTACTTGTGCTATATACAGACCGTGTCATTTTGAGTTAGTAGAATCATTTACCACTGAGAATTTTATTTTAGCTTTAAGAAAAACTGAATTGTCGGTACCCATACATAAAATAGAGACTTATCTGAATACTGCATTAGAGAATTTATTTTTTTTATAATAAAGAAAGACCTTTATGAATATTTGCTTAAGATCCACAGCCAATAAATTTATATTTTGCAAGAATTTACGATGCTGATAATTGCAAATTACATCTAAACACGGGGAACGTGATTGAGAAGAAGTTATTCCTTAGAAACCAGAAAATTTGAAAATCCATTTTTCCCGAACATAGGTAATTCATTCGCAAAAATTCAAATTACATTTTCATGGGGAAAATTTTCACATTTAATTCAATTTTACAAAAAAAAAATGAATGTTTTTTCTTTAAGTCACCCCTGTTTTATCGATTTCTGATTATTTTTTTAGCTTATCAAGTACGAACTAAAAAGCTCAGGCTGTAGTGGAAATGTAATTAAATTATCTTAATTTTATTAAGTTGTGGTCAAAAAACGACACTCGAAGGTGTACTTTTTACACTCTGTATCTCGAAATCAAGGTTTAATAGGGTATTCTTAATACCTTAACGAGCATAATACACTGTCAGTTTTCCCATTGAAAACTGGCCCATGCTGTATAATTCGCTATTCAAAAGTTGTTTCTACTAACCTTCAACAATTATATGAATATTTCCCATTTTCCCATCGTAATTAAATCTATAAAGGTACACATCGCTGTAGTTCGAATACATTTTCGCTTGCCTAATTACTGGTCTGATGAAAGTTGAATCACTGAAATACTAAAAAGGTTCATTAGCAGATTTTTTAGTTTTTCATGAGATATTTTTGTGTGAAGCTGGAAGTTCAAATTTAGCATATAGATAGTTTCCGTATACATACTTTCATCACCAGTGACACGCAGATTAAGTTAAATAATTATTAATTTCAAATTACTTATTAGACACATTTCTGTAATTGTGTTATTTTTTCCAATGCCAGAAGATATTTTCAGATTTATGCATAAAGAGTGGTGAAAAAAGTATACCTACTGAAAACTAAACTAAATTGACTATTCTTGAATATTACTTTGGATAATATTAATTTAGTTAGCCATGATAATAAGAGAATGCAAAGTAATTACAATATTACCAAAATATAATGTGAAAAGCTATAAAGAAAATCCAATTTGCGTGAAATATATACGCAGTGACTATGTATAAAGAACCTGGCTACGTCTCAGAATATCAAATGTTTGTTTTCAGCTATAATATCCCTAGGACATTGATAATAAACGACATAATTTTATGACAATCGAAAGCACCCTATGATAGTTTCCAGTAAAATGTTGAAATGATTGGATTAATTCTGTCACATGACAAGAAACAACAAAATTTGATTGTATGTTAGAACTATCAAACATATTTCAGCTAAGTAACACTTAGCTAGAGTAGTTTATCCGCAATCTTGAATGCATAAAATAGTGTAATGTTATTAATGAACCGGTTGTCTCGTTGATGTATAGGCATGTCACTGAATTGTATTGTTATTAAATAAAAATTGGGTGCTCTAAAATATATTTTGTTTCATTTTGATACTTAAGTTAGGGTGCTTATCCTTTGAGTAACTATATAGTTTAGAACCTCATTTTGTGCGAAACCCGCGAGTTTGCATAGTTTCGAAATTTAGTCGGTAATACCTTTAAGTATTGATTTCAGCTTTCACAACGCCTCGCCTATCTCAAGTAAATTCTGCTCGCAATACTCGCCGACACTCCGTCAGTGGCTGAAGGTATTGCGATAAGGTCAAAATTTCCATCGTGAGATGCTGGAAATATACGCTTTGATGAAGAGATAGGGACATATCTATGTCTATCCTTAATGCAATAAAGTATATTTGAATACATGTATCCGTATGCCTTTTGTCAAATACAAACTTCATAACTACAATTATGTATTATAACTGCCAAACATGAATCAAATAGATATAAAACAAGCATTTGAAATAAACGATAAACAAAATAAAATAATTAGCCCCTGCGAGGCTGACCCCAATCGAGACGGCCCTAGTACAAAGCAGCGCTCCCTCTCTCTCGCAGTTCTGTTGGTAGGCTGGGTCTGCCAAGTTGACCAACCTAGAACAGTAACGGCTCGCAGGATCAAGTCAGATGCTTGGGGCTAATCTATTGAATACTAGTCCACATCGCGCCATAGTCCGACATGTTAAAGATTTTTCGGCATCATTTGATCGAACGCGGGAGACAGGGAGCATTTAGTCTCAGATACTCGCACCGACACTTCAAATGACTAGCAACGGGTTAATCTCCACTCTACCACTCAGAATCGAGACAGACATCTACCAAAAAGACAACTACCCGTCACTACTAGCAAGCTAGAACTTACCCAATTTCCCAGAATTTATTTGGGTTCGGATGGCAGCTCGCTAGTTTGAAGGTTAAACGCCGCCTAGCAAAACGTTTATGCGCGTGTATCTTCGAATTTTTTAGAGAACATTCTCACGTTTTTGTTCTACAGCAAAACATCGATATTTTTGTAAATATGTATGTAATGAATTCAAGAATAACAGCGGAAAAAATCACAATTATATAGAGTGATATTTAAATAAAAAATATAGTTGAAAATTCATTAATAATAATTAATATTTTGCTTTAAATTTTAAGTTAAATATCACTTTGATATTTTCTGAGTTATATTTACAGTACTATACAAAAGAAGATAATCATTGGAATGGTATTCTTTCGTTAGATTATTGTGGGAAACACAAAGTGGTGGATGCTCAAATAAAATAAGGAATTCGGCAACAAATATTACATTTGGCAACAAATTGTCAAAATACTGCAAATCATTTGGATGCGTTGATCTGACCGTTATTTAAATAGGTTATAGAATAGAACAGAATAGCCCAGAGAAAGCCATTAACATTAAACTAATTGACTTAGTACTTTTAAAACAAGACAATTGTCCACCATTATGATGTCCTGTGGCCAGAGTTCTTGAATTAATGCCTGGTAAAAAAGGAAAAGTAAGGGTAGTTAAAATAAAAACTCCTAATTATTTGCACAAGACATATTACTAATATTTTTTTGTCCTTTGCCCATTAATACAATTTCATATTTTGTGTTCCTATATTTGTATAACTTGTTTTTTTTTTTTTAAAGGGTCGGTACGACTTAAGTCCCCGGTTTCACTGCAGCCTCATGGGCTTATTGTGGAATGTATAACTTGTTACTTTGTAACTTAATTTTATGCTTTAAGATTTTGTAATATTGAAGTACAGGCTTCGACCGGAGTATGTTAAGTTTACAAGGAAATTAATATGAAGTACCTATACTTTAATTTTGTCTGTAAATAAAACAATGTAAATCTTTGAAAAGTGCCACATAGGTGAAATAAAAAAAAAAGAGCTTCGCGCTAAAAAGCAATCACTTGATCCATTTCCTCTCACAAAACGTCATGCAATATTTTCTTGCGGTTTGCTTTCTCTCTCAATCTCAATCACATAATAATATATATTTGAATTAGTTAAATGTAGTTTAAGTCAATTTGTTTTAAAATAAAATGTTGTTACAAAATTATTGTATTATTATCTTTTATAACCAATATTTGTTTTTACTCACTCATCCAAATATTATAGCATCCCTTCTACAAATAAATTTTGATTCAATAACTGAGGATTTCTTATTATCGCAATTTAGTTTTCTAGAGCTCACCCTATATTAAAAAATAAATTCGACATGCCTGGTCTATTATACATCTCATTTGTCTATGCAATTTTCGTGAAAATATAATATGTTTACGTGACACTGCTGATGCTCGCATGTGTTCAGAAATTAACTGCAACTGCTGCAGATGACATGATTTATCAGAAAATCAAATTTCGTTAGCCGAAAACCTGAGTCATGTTGTAAAACGAATTTTCTCAAGTGCAAAAATAATTACTTACTCGAATTAATTTACCAGGTATATCATGAAATGTGCTATTTCCAGTGTACACATTAGCGATTGTGTCACCAATATAATCTTTGTATGTTGCATTCATCACACTTGGTACTAATAACTTATGGTTTGCATCATACTTAGAGCCGGAGGCTACTAATGATGCTAAATCTGAAAAACACAATGCAAGGCAATTTAGAAACGGCTACGTTAAGGCAATTTGATAAATTTTATTATTCTAAAAACCATTTCATAATGTTGAAACATTACCAAGGGTTAATAAAGTAAAAATAATTTAGTAGCATAGCGTACGTACATACGGACACAAGCAAACCTATCAGTGATCATCAAAACAGCAGCGATTTGGACGAAGTAAATGAATACCAGACTGTGACTGTGATTGAAGATATTTGTGATCAAAGCAATTTACAGACTGAATTTTATAGTATAAAAATTTTTCGGTAGTTAAATTTACATGAAAGTTATAAATATTATAATAATATTTCAGGAAACAGGCAGAAAATATGTATTACGTATATTTTTTGAGGAAGCAAAAATCAGAAAAGCTACCCCCAGCTTTGTAACCCCTCTTCTAAAAATCAATATGTAGTGGAGAAGACCCAAATTTATACCATTATCAAAGTTGAATAAAACCAAATTGACCGAAAATATGCTTTTCAGTGTCGTCATGTTTATATAATTCGGTCAATTATTCTTTAGATCGGATCGGTGGATCAGTACATAATTTATATGAAAGGTGCATCATAGCAACATAATTGAACCTTTCTTAGACATCACTATGCAAAACATAAACCGGCCTTAAGACTACCCTTAAATATCAGACAGCGGCTATTTTGCTTTCACAACACTAAGGCTTGGATGGATTCGATAAATTATCATTATATGTACTTTAATTATCCTTTTTTTAGAAAATGAATTGCAAGGACTACTGGAGGAAATTCCTTTAAACATCAGAATTGAAATGTATTATTAACACGACGGAACGCCGGCCCATTTGGATCGACGGATCAAGCAACATTTGGCATCCTAGATCGCCAGACTTCACGCCGTTCGACTACAATTTATAGGGTATGTTAAAAACTGAAGTTTACAAAGTAAAAGTAGATACTAGGGATCCATTAATTAGACGCATTGGAAATGCTGCGTTCAATATTAAAGAAAGGCACGAATCAATTAGACGTTCAAACGCGCGCCCTTCGTTAAAACACTTTGACTAGCCTAGACCAGATCGCCACGTGTATATTCTGGTATACACATGCGATCATGAATATTGCGCCGTGTGTATGCTAGAGAAGCACGATTTACGTGCATTTCTTATGGGATATTGTTTAGCGAGGCGTGGGGCTATGATAAAATAATTTTAGCGCCGACATTTGATAAAAGTTAAATATTTTATTGATAATTTTATTACTTAGGCACTATTTTTTTGTGAAATTAAATACATTTGGTAGATTAGGACTTATTATAATACCTAAATATAAATACATTAATCGAAATACAACAAATAATTTTAATTAGTGTCGAAGATTTATTTTACGCAAAATATTGTGTCTGGCAAAAAGCAGTCTAAGAGAGATATTTGACAACACAGATTTGGCATTTAGTGGTAAGTTTGGTTTTTATTTCGTTGGTAGTAAATAACACAACGGCTTTTTTGCTACTTAATTCAATTTGTGTACTTGTGGAGGTAGACAATCTGGTGCAGGAATATTTTTTTGCCAATGGACAGCAGCCTCAAACACAATTTCTCCTTGAAATCGATAATGCTAACTTTTTGCGATTAGTTTTTGTTGTATAGATAACATGCGTTTATTACACTTGCGCCCGTACGTAATTCGAGTGCCACTTTCTTGTACTACTTGATGTTGCACCTTACCGAGAAGGAATACGACGATAACTGGTCCGAGATGTCAAGAAAACCTTTTGTTTTATTATAATAAAGCAAAAGGTTGACTACAGTCAACCACGGCTTCCGGTTTTGTTTTGCCTTCGACTCTTCCAGGAACCTTTTCCAGATTTAAAATGTGTATATCGTCGTATACATGTGGCGCTAGGTATTTTTTCCGCTTATAGGCCACATGTATATTTTTTACACACTAGCGTTAAGGCCATAATATCAATGAAATTAACACCTAGTATATATAAGTGAGTGTTGTGTAGGCATTTAGTTCAATTTCTATATAAAAAAACGCGTGGCCTTAGCGACCCTCCAGTGAATATGACGTGGCAGTCAAAGTAGTAAATGTTTGGAAATCTAAGGCGGTATTTTTGAAATTACTAAATGATTGAATTTGAAACAATGTTAATGTTTGATATTTTGGTTTAACATCATTATTATTTTATTTAACGCTGTAACTTAAAAACAAATGAATATTGGATAACAACATTTGAGTCTTTTCTTATTATTTTGATGCATAGATTACACCCTTCGAGTCAGGCCCATTTCTCCCGACTCACTCTATATAGAGACATAATCGTAATAAAATTATTTGGGTTGATACCTATGTTGTGCAAACAAAAAAACATTATCAAGGTCTGAAATTGCCGCATAATTTGCATGTTTAGTTCTACATTCTATTACCTTTGCCTTTACTTATGTCTTCTTCTGAATTGAATCCAATAAGCAATGGTACTTTATTCACATCTCCTGAAGCAAATATTTCATAGAACGGTTTAGTAACATAGGCTTCATCATTTTCAGCTTCAACAGCTGGTAGAGGAAGTATCTGGAAAAAGTATGTTAATAAACGCCTTTTATTAAACTGCGTGTTTCAGTTTAGTAGTTGTTGCCATTCTCTGTTCAGCTGATACCTACTTGAAATCTACCGTGTACATGGGGCCGATTACTATATACTCACTACGCGCTGCTTGTAAGTTCTTGTGAAATTCCAAAGTTGTAGGAGGGCTCTGATCTAGTCGCTACACTACATTATATAAAATAGACCTACACTTCCCAAACTTATAAATTACCAATCTGACAGTTCTTTATATAATTTTTATTTGTGTTTATAGAAATACCTGTCAAGTATACACCACGTCAAGTAGCTGTTAGAAATAGCCACCTTGAGGCTAAGAGATATTTACCTAAATAATAGTGTTGATATACTATGTTTATGCAAGTACTGGTTAGACAATGTAAAATTGAATCTTTTAGCTGTAAAATAGTTCAAATTAGTGGTGTCTGCTTTCTGTAGAACTCTGTCAGGTCATCGGAGCAATATACGTCAAAGATGGATGATTGTCAGCTCGAAATTAACGTTAATCAGTTGTTTATTGAGTCGCAATTTGAGTGCTCTGCGATGTTTTTCAGGGATAGGACTTGTATTGTCAATATCTATAAACCACAGTCGAGTGAATGTGTGTTATGTGCGGTTTGGGCGTTGGTTCGTGATTATCGCAGAAATCAATTATCTTAAATAACAAAAAAGTTCTTTTTTTTTAAGTAATCCATATCTGAGACGAGTAACACATAAATATGTGAAATAAAACACGTCTACTCCACAAATTAGATCATTTATATGTTAAGACAAACTCAACAAGCGCCAGACATGTTTCGGAATCAAGCCGATTCCATCTTCAGTGGCTACTAAACTATAATCTTTCATTAAAAGTTGGTAATTTGAAATATAAGATGAAAACTTAACACATAGTTACAATTTTCTTATTTTCAAATGTTATTTAGGATTTTAAATTTTACATTAGATTTTAAATTTATACTTCAACATCCAAGACATCCACCTTGTGGTTTGTTCTTTTTTATAAAATTGTATCAATAGTATTAAGTTAAATTTATTGAAACATCAAATACATTAATTATTTAAAATCCTAAATAACATTTGAAAATAAGACGATTGTAACTATGTGTTAAGTTTTCATCTAATATTTCAAATTACCAACTTTTAATGAAAAATTATAATTTAGTAGCCACTGAAGATGGAATCAGCTTGATTCCGAAACATGTCTGGCGCTTGTTGAGTTTGTCTTAACATATAAGGGATCTAATTTGTGGAGAAGACGTGTTTTATTTCACATAAAAAAGTTATTAGTATTAGAAATCGACCAAGCTTGAGAACCGCCATCTAGCGGCTTAACCGTTACAGATAGCCACCACGAAAAAAAAAACCTCACAAACACCCGATAAAACGCAGCACGTAGTTAATACTGTGTATTTTTTGGCTATAGTAAAATGGATGAAATTACTATTATGGAAATAATAATATATTTTCTAAGAATTAAAATTTGAATGTAGATGTAAATAATAAATTAGGTAATTTGACTTTGGAATATGTTGAATAAGAAATGAATATTGTAAATTAGAAATGATTAATTATTAATAAGAACATGTAGATATATATTACTTGAGCATGAGAATAGGAAATTGGCGAAAGAAAATTAGAAAGAATAAAAAATAGAAAATTAGTTCTAATCAATACAAATCGGTTTAAATCCGATTTGAAGGACCATGTAGTATTCACGCTGGCGGTCAAGACTTGTATTGAAGAGAATATCGAACAATTGAAGATAAGAGGAGAATAAAAAAAGTAACTAGAGTTAGAATCATTTAAATAAAGTTATAGGTACTTCCAAATTATTATATCTAATTATGAAAAATAAATAAAACGGAAATAACGGGGGGCCAGAAAACCACTTTACTGTTTTACTTAAACAACATCCACAACTGACAAACTGGTCCGTAAGGTCAACTAACGCTTTAGCTTTGTTATAGTCAAGTACCACTAAAAATAACACTATTATTATCTTTCCAATTAACTATTAATTATCTTTTCTTCAACTTTGCATCCACAACTTCCTTTGCATTGCATTTCCTTGGTATCCTCAAAGTGCCCCCAAGATGAGTTTTTCTTTTGACTAATTTGTTTGGTAGATATTTACCTGTGTCCAGAATCCAAAAGTTTTTCACGGCGGTCAAATTGCGTCGGAAGTGAAATATTTTCAAAATATATTTTCATGTTCTATGTGTAAAAACGTCTTGTGAAGAATTTGAATATTTTACGGGGTATTTATGAAATTTATTAAAAATGTATTGTTTGAAAATGAGTCTATCTTGTAAGGGTATAAACCTTTCATCTATATACTAAAAGCCAGCTGGTGTAAAAGCTGTTTGACTATTGCAAACATACTTGTCAAGTACCTACATGTTGCATTTTACGAAGGAGTTTATTTGTTTATTGTTTTTGAAAATTTTTACAATAATAAACACGTTAATGTCTACAATATCCTTATGAATCAAATACATTGTCCTCTAATGCTTCTGTTAAAAACTTAAACGTTTTCTCTTTAGTAAAAACGGATGCATTTTTCGGTCTGTATCTAACTTTCTGATGATCTAAGTCATCACTGTAGTGAATTTTGAAATACAGATAGCATTATACAAATGAGTCGTAGTCTTCTGTATAGTGTGTTCTGTCTATAAACTACCAGGCGCTTTCAGTCTTTTGAACAAATTTTATCAATAGAACTCAACTCAATTATCAATTCTATGTTTTTGTTCTAACATTTTTAGACGATTCTATATCTGTTATCATAGCGGTCTCCTGATTTATCTGGAATAATGCGGGTAACATTTCGATATTCCATGCCTCTAAGTTCATTATATGACTTTTAGAATTAATCATAATATAAATAATAATTGAATAAATTGAATTTGTGTCCGTAAATATAAATGAAAAATAATTTCGTGGTATAGCGGACAAAATGATGGATTTTACATACATAAGGGATTTTGTTCAATTTAGCAGGGCCTCAGTTTAATTCAGTAGAACCAGATCGAGGCATGGGTCGACAGATGCTGACGAATTCGTTTCGCTCTTATTATGAGCTCGTCAGAGTACCATAGTCGTTGTACTATACTGTTGTATATGTCATTGTGATTAAATGCAGGCCGATATTGTAGCCAATGACTACGGTACTCTGACGAGCTCATAATGGAACAACAGGCGTCAAATCATGATTGAACGCTAAGAGGGACTGGCTTCCAGACGGGTCTAAAAGAGAAAGTGGGGAAAACATTTTGCAGACGAAAGTATTTACAATTTGCAGTATGCACAACTATAAATATTAGGAGCCTATACACATGCAACTCAATAAAGATATTTGGGGCCTATGCGGAGGCAGGGTAAACTTGATATGAGGTCCAGAGCACCCAGAAATCGATGATAATAAGAATGCAAATTGGCTGGCTATACAGCCCTCTGCGATTCCATATGATGGTCTAACGTTTTTCTAACGCTTTTCAGTAAGGACCATTGATATTAGGAACAAATTCCTTAACAGAAACATGGTAAGTAATTTATAACTACAGAAAGAACAAAGTGCACTGAAAAACTGCTATCATCAAGCCGAGATCAGCACTCCGGCCTAAGAAATCACCTAAATAACATGCGGACTAGGATCGGACATTTAAGAGATGTAATATGTGTGTATGCAGCCAACAAAGGCGACACGCGAGGGCTTATTGCGCCAGTCAAAAAAAAAAAATCAACACTAAAGCAAGATATATTAATACAGAATTTTGTTTGAAAAAGAGGTTGTACTACTTACCAATTTCGAAGAAACATTGTCAATAACGTCTGAATCAATGCTTTGTAAATATGCACTCAAAAATTCACTGGTTTCTTCGTGACTTATACTAGAGTTTATAGCACGGGCTAATGAGATCACATATGATTTTGGATTAGCACGGAATGACCAACCGCATAACGGAGAACCACTTTCAACTATAGCTCCTCGGAATAACCCTGAAACATATACCCGAAATCTTAAGCATAAAAAATATAGAACAATTAATTATTATTCGAACTTATTTCCATATGAACGTTGTGATACAAAATTAGTACATACATATACTGAGTATTGCTGATGTGAGTATAGATATTGTGTAGTATGTTTTCTGAGTTACAGTGAATAGATCTGTATGTAAAAATGAATCATTTGCAAAGTTTTTCTCGGCATAGTAGCAATACTTGCAGAGAAGAACCTGACATGCCACAAATGAGTCACTCAACGGCATAATGGGCCATTCAGCACTTCACGTAAACGTGCTTTTAAAAAAATGTAATATAAATATCAAAAAGAAGAAAACACTGCATTCAATATTGTTTAGTCAAGAGACAATATAACTGGTGCAGATGCAAATTTAGTTAATATGTTTGCGAGCGATACGAAAATTAAATGAAAAACTATTTTGCAGTTATTTTAGACAGGAAACTTCCACAGGCAACTAAACTTATAGAAACAATACTCCTCGATAAATCCTGCATCA
The DNA here is from genome assembly GCA_911728435.2 of Apoderus coryli. Taxonomy (NCBI): domain Eukaryota; kingdom Metazoa; phylum Arthropoda; class Insecta; order Coleoptera; family Attelabidae; genus Apoderus; species Apoderus coryli. Next base: position 28,372,867 of record OU452198.1, on the reverse strand, counting down.
ACTTTATAGTAGCTAACGTTTTGCTGATCATCCTGTCAGCTTCTTCAGAGCAACTTTGCGTGAGCCCGCTTAAACTGAAACTAAAGGATACTGATGTCGATACGTGGTTGATGAGTAATGTAATTGATTACTCTATGCCAAATGCATGAAAGATATAAACCCGTTTCGCGATTTAAGTTGTTTGGAAATTTTTATTTACTCCCTGATTTTATGTTGATAAAAGAAAGGTGTATTGACAATCAACTTAGAATATTAAAAAAAAATTTTGTGTGCGGTTTCTACAAGTGTTTGGCGAATGTTGATGTGGTTATTATCGCAAGTATAGCCGATCTTTCATGTTGCTTTAAACGGATTGAGACGTTTCTATCTGTTTCTCCAATATACTCTTTACCACAAGAGCATGGCACCTTATGTAAACCAGATGCATGTACGACCCTTTATTGGTCATAAATAATCGGATAATTTTGAACATGTTGATAAAAGAAGGGTGTATTAATAATCAACTTTGAAATTTCGAATAAAATCTTGTGTCCGGTTTCAATACAGAGGTGACAGCCGGTGGAATTCTTTTAATGTTGATCCCTCATTCTGAAGTGACCTGTTTCAGTTAAATTGGAGTTTAGAGTGTTGCCTAATTTATGCAATGAATATTAGTACCTCCCTTTCTTTTTTATGTTCTTGAATTATTTTTCCTTTTCCTTTTCATTTTTTATTTTTTTTTTCATATTCATATAGGCAAAATTGTTTAAACTGTATATGATTGTAAACGTGATATCCTGCGAAATAGATGTATCGTTACGTTTAAAAATGAGTTTTTATACAATGTAATTTTTTGAATTTTTATTTTATATTATTCTAAATTTTAATAACAAACTGTAAAAAAAAACCAAAAGCGAAATAGAATGACCTGAAGAAGGCGATAAACCATCGCCGAAACGTAGTCGTTGGAATAAGTTAGACAAGCAAAATTTTACTTTTGGCTAAAAAAAAAATTGTTTTCAAGAACCTGTAACCCAAAGAAAAAAAAATATAAAAAATTAAGTACCTACCGAATATTAAAATATGTTTTATTTACCAATAAATAAGCTTGCATGTTACACATATTTAGAATAGTAGCGTATGTATTATATTTTATCATGTTAAATCAAGATCTGCAGTTTCTATTTTAAATTGTTCAAGTTTATATCTTCATCGCGAAAGGGTAAGTAACCTCAGAGATATTGACCGTGTAAATCAGTGCTTATTTAGACTTCATCTTGAACTTTCGTGCCTTCTCTCATACGCTGACTGGGAAATTCTAGATCTGATAATGATTTGGTTTGACTATTTGATAACGATCATGCGGTGATTTGGAAAGAAAACCATTAGACTTGTAAATATTATGAGAAACCTTGCACAATAGACAGAAATCGTCGGCACTAATGTTAGATGAGTGTGCTAGTTTGTTTAGAAACGATATTTTTATCAGACCTATCTTCTTTGGAGATAGTAGCGGTTGATAGATTAATTACCGAATCACAAATGTTCTCTAGAAATTCAAAAAGTTCTTGATAAGTTGCGGATTGTGTTGAGTCATGTTGCAATTCAAACTGTTTTGCTGTTCCAGCGTCAACACGTTTTAACAGCGTGCGCATTAAAATGTAATCCCAACTTTTGACAGGCAAATCGAGAATTTCAAGCGCAGTTAAGTCATGGGACAAAATATACAGAATATTTTGAAGCTCAGCGGGATTGTCACGTGACATGGAAGGTGCATTTTCAAGAACATCCTAATGTGCATCAGCTATTTTGCGAGGTTCAAGAATTTTTTTACCAAACGGTCGTAAGCAGCAGTATAATTTTTATCCGATAAGATATTGAAGCGGACGGCCTCGAAGTGAACGCAAAAGAAAGTTATACTTTTGAACATCATGAAAAGATTTATTATTATGAACCAGAGAGAATCAAACATATCCTTGAATGATTGAAATTTAAGGATATCTTTGAAATATCTGAAAATGAGAGAGAGAGAGCGAGAGGAGGCTTAATTTTAAAAATAGAGGAATACGCGGATTTTAATTAATTTACGAACTTAATAAATTGAAATAAAAATAATATAAAATGATGAAAAAAATATTTCGGGACGAAACATAACAAAACACAAAGTTCAACTCGAGAAAATTACAGTCAAAGAACACCATATTCGTAAATTTGAAAAACTCATAGCCGCAAAAAGCCCCAAAACGGATATATCAAGCCTCTAGCAGGTGTAGTGGTAGATTTCTCTAACCATTCTTTACCTGACGCATAAAAAGCAGTTCTCTCGCGTAGTGAAAATTTCGTTCTTGCTCTAAGACATGTACAAAACAAGATAATATTTTGACGGTGAGAGTGTCTTTAGTTCTTAACCAACGGTTACAACCAACGAAATTCGTGTCCAAAAAACTAGAGTTCTTCTTAAAGCCAAAATACCACAAAGCAATTGCTCAAAATCAGATAAGTGGTAATGAATACTCAAAACAAAACTGGAATATACACGGTATCTACAGAAACTGGTATTATGGGTAAAACCTTTTCAAAAATATATTTTGAGAGTTTCAGAAGAAAGGCTAACTAGAGCTTTGGCATATAAAACGATTGGTGGTGAAGCACCTGTTGCTAGAGGAAGATAACCTGCAGAGAGAGTGAAATTACATAAATAAATTTGCTATATATATGTTATAATCAAACCTCGAAGCTCCGGCGCTCCTAGGTTTGAGTATTAAATCCTCAGGTCTGACTTAATAAAGTCTTAGGCAAAGCCCAAATATTTCACGTTTTTCGGCCTTTGACTAAAGAATTTTCGCATTATGACGTTTAGAATTGCGTTAGATCTTTTACATTTACAGAATTTTGAAGATCATCTTTTATTGCAGTGGCATTTTATAAAGCCTTGGCTCCTAAATTGTTCGAAGTGCAGTACAGATCGACGTTTGACAGAATCTTCCAGTCGCTTCTAGGATCGACTAGGCAAAGCCCGAAACAGATTATTTTACTTTCGACGTTTGAATGAAAAGTTAAGAAGTTCTAGGTTTGAGTAAAAATACTTCAGTCAAAGGTCGAAATTGGAATATATTTCGGGATTTGTCCGAAGGCTTCGGCCAAACCTTAGAATAAACCAGTCATTCCGGGTAGAGACTGCATATCGACCTTTGGCTATAACATATACATTAGACTATAGCAGAAATAGAAATCAATTGAGTGTATCTGTTTCCACGTCATTACAGTTCGAACTTTTCTAATATTTATGGAACAACTGAAATCCTATCCTGCAGTTTCCATTTCATGCTACAGGTTCATGTAAAAAGATGTGACAGGTAGTAAAAAAAGATCAACACTGAGAATGAAATAAAAATAAAATAGAAGGGGAACCGGAATGGTCTAGTTAGGTTACAAAAAGATTAATCTAAAAAGCATGCTGATACCACGACATGCATTGCGTATGATTTGATGAAAATGCTACCGACACCAAATAGGTTGATCCAAGTTGCTTATTAAAAACAACAACTGTGGACTGGACTGTTTTTGATTACATAATTTAACAAACAATAAAAAAAAAGAAGCGGGAAAATTGAATTACAAACCATAAAACAGGAGAACACGTGGATAAAGATACAGTGGTTGATGTTCAAGCAAGATTAATGAATCCATAGCTAAAATGGGTAGGGCTATATAGTAATATAATAAGTAATAGATAAAAAGGGCATAAAATGTGTTACATAATATTCGTAGCAAAATGTGCATTAAATTATTTCTTACCTTTAGATTTTTTGCTCAATAAATGAAACCCTACAGAAGCCCCACCGGCACTTTGTCCCGAAATTACAATTTTACTAGGATCGCCACCAAAACTATCAATATTATCATAGGTCCATTTCAGAGCCAGATGTTGATCTTTTAGACCAGCATTACCAGGTATCACTGTATCACCTGTTGATAGGAAACCAAATGGACCTAATCTGAAAATGTTTAATAATATATTGAGTTACCATCATTGCTTTAAATAAAGCTATAATTATTTATAGTAATAATTACAGACGAGGAAACACAAAGGATATTTGTCATATGTCTTCCGCTGAATATGAACTCTAAAGTCGTATCATAACTGTTCTCGAAATATACATATATTTCATAAATGTATATTTAGTATGCAACAATATATTTGATGCCTTTTTCCAACGTTAAAATCTGGAAAAATTACAATTTGAGAGAGAATAGAAGTTTTGTTTCAGAAACACTTTTTTTTAAATAGTATACATATAGAGAGTAATAGATATGATACATTATGTAAAATGTACTTCGTATTTAAGTATATGTATCATAACATACTATATTTAAAATATTATGATTCCTGTGCTGTAGCTATATGAAATGGAAAAATAAAGAATATTAAATTAAAATTATGGTGATTTTTCGTTTACTTTATTATTTATTAATATTATAGAACCCTTAGCTTTTAACACACAGTTTACTTATTCAATAAATATTCCATAATTACTTCTCGCCCAGTTTACCTTCGTTCAGAATATTACGGGTAAAGTAAAACTACATATTGAATAGTATCTCAAATATATAGTACCTACCTGTAATTGGGTGCAACAAAAACAATACCCTGTTCCAACATCCATTCTGGACCACCAGTACCATATCTAGCACTACCACTCCTAAATCCACCTCCATAGATAGAGAATTGAACAGGTAGACTTTCTGTCTTTGTCTGAAATGCATTATAAATATTTTTAGACAATTGATTTGAAGTCCTTAATATTATAGATTTTTAATTCATAGATATATATTGGATCTTTTATATGCTTTTAGTTAATGTTGTACAGGAGAAGCGATCAGTACTATGTCTTGCTAAATACAAATAAATTTAGATATTAGTTTCACCAAGAACACAAGCCCAGATGCAAAATTGGTGACTGCGACAATGAAGGCTTCACATTTGGTATCTTAACGCATGTCATTATGGTGCAGTAAAAAGTGTAGTGAATATTGGATCAGACTGTCCACTGAAAATACTGCAACCGAAATGCATCGCGTTCTATCGTTTTGGCCGATATTGTGGGTCATCCACTCGAGGCACAATAATTTCCCATCATCGTCGGAGTAACGCCAGATTCCTAAATTAGCTACATAATAATTGCAGAACCAGAATTAAAATTTTTGGAAGAAATTGAAGACATTTTGACTGACTCAGCGGCTACTAGAAAGTACGAACTACTCAAAATAGAACTTATTAAATTCTAGCAGTTCACGAGTAAAAAACTGTTGGAGAGTCAAGAGCTGGGCGACTGTACACCGTCACAATTTTTTTTGCGACAAGTCAAAGGTTTAGCTGGGTCTGGTTTTCCAGATGAATTAAAATCGTTGTGGACAACGCGTTTAAAAACACAACGATTTTTGACCGTCTCTGCCGAACAACCGATTGATAGCTGAAATCGCTCACTGCGTGCATAAGATTGGTCCAACAAGAATTGTTTCGAGATATGCTGATTGTTCCAAGAATAGTCGGAAATCATAAACGATTCCGCCTAGGTTCTGTATATGCAGCGATTGCGATTGTGACAACATTATACAACAATAGCTTGAGATTTAAATTTTCGTTTACACTGTAGATTTAAACGGAACTTTGTGCTCGCCATCGCTAAAGAACCCATAATTACACATACATATTTAGAAAAAACGTACACCTCGAGTGAGCGTAACGTTGTCATTTTCCAAATTCAAGTAGTCAAGGAGTTGCATGCGCCAGCACGAGAAAAATTCATTAGAAGACGAACTATAATAAAAGGCATAGATGATTTATGGCAATCAAATTGGGCTCAGATTACTCAGTATTCTGATGAAAACAATTATTATTACAAAAGTTTATTTTAGTTGAAATTGATTGTTTTTCTAAATTCATATGGGCTAGACCGTTAAAGAATAAATCTGCTAAAGAGGTGCTATCTTAGAGGATAATCGTAAACTGAAAAATTTACAACTATTTGTAAATTTGTAGTATTTCCCAGATCTATATCTGGGAAATACTACAACAAAGAATTCATCGGTCTTACGAAACGATATTATGTCAATGATTGTAGCACATACAGGGTGGCCCATCGAAAACGTACCGTTAGGCATAACTGTCAGAGGAAAATCCTTTCGAAATAATACAAAAATACGTCAATTTTGTTTGGCAGGGGGGCAATTTTTGACTCAAAACCTTCAACGCCCTAAGTGGGGGCGCCATTCCTCATTTTTTTTAATAGGAAAGGGAAAGGTGCTACTTCATTGAAAAGGAGTTTGATTCTCTATACACTCCTGCTTTGATTTTGAAAATCGGCCACTCGTTTAAAAAATATGAAGTCTTGAATTGTCAACATTACGTTTATTAAAAAAAATAATAAAGAAAAACTGCTTTGAAAGAATTCGCTCTTTTTGCCGGGTTGCATATTTATTTCGGATCGTTTTAGCGCGTAAACAACTCTCGAGTGTTTTTACTTGTTAAAAATTCAGATAGGTGTATTAGTTCCTTTATAGCTGTGTTGTGACTTGTGGGTGAAGTATTTCAAAATTATTCAACATTTTAAAATGGTGTAGGTACACAATTCCAGAAAGAGTGAAAATGATTGAGCTTAATTTTAAAAATAATGACTAATATGGAAATCGGGTTAAACAGCTATTTAACCACCGGAATCCTGATAAATATGTTTCTGGGAAAATTGTTCGCGAATTGGTGACGAAATTTCTCGAAACAGATTCCGTTTAGAATAAAAAGAGACACATTAAACACCGGTAATAAATGAACCAATTGAACGGCAGTATTGGGGAAATTTGCAATGGATATTATGCTGAGTACAAGGCAATTGACCAGTGCAACGGGCGTGAGACGTAGCAGTGGCCAGCGTGTATTCAAAAAATACAAGTTCAATCCGTATAAGATTCGGTTATTGCAAGAAGTCAATGAAGACCAATATGATTGTGGTTTGCATTGTTGAGAAATTATGAGTGAACGAGCAATAATTAATAATGGTAATTTCCTTTTTAATGTGTATTTCTCGGACGAGTGCATTTTCTTTTTGAATGGACACAATTGTCGTTACTGGGCCGATGCCAATCCAAGGGTGTTTCATGAGGTAGATACATAACACCCTGAAAAACTGAACGTAAGGGTTGGCATTTTTGAACATTCCCTTGTGGTAATTTTTTCCTACCTTGAAGTTTAACAGGTGATATTCACCTGGATTTGCTTGAAAATGCCATATATATAGAGAACGACCCTGCATACTTTGAAGATATTTGATATTTTAACAAGACGGAGCTCCACCACCTTACTCAAAATGTGAGAAATTGTATAAACGATAAGTTTCCAGGTCGCTGGATAGGAGGAAGGGGTGCAATTTCCGCAGTCACCCGACCTAAGTTCTTTTACTAAGTTAAGCCTCTCCCTACAAGAAAACCAATTCAAATCAAATATTAGAGGCCGCTTTATATGGAAAAATATAATTAAGTGTTGGCCTGTGAACGTCATTTTTGACGCAAAAACGATCCGAATTAGGTATAGGACATTATATATGAAATTTTTGTACAATCCAATTACGAAATAATATATAGGGTGTCTCTACTTCAAGCATAATCGGAAGTCTCACAAAGTCGCTGTTATTTTAACTCAGTCAAGCGCCATCATAAATTTTACCATGCAAATTTTCAGAATTTAAATCGCTTTATGTCCTGAGATTTTCTAATGAACGGTCACCGTGAGACACCCTGTATAAATAGGAATGAGATATCCGATGTAGAAGGCCTTTAAATATAAGGACTGTATAGGACTGTGTAGGTTTTTTTTTATCAAGAATTAAGAGGAACAATTCATAGAGCGTATTGGTAATCTGGAAATATTGAAAAGCAATGAGAGTTCCTAAGTTATTATTAAAAATGTAAGAGCAAGAAGTATCTAGAAGACACAATACTAAAACTCGTAGTTTAATGAAGACGGGAAAAAAATAGTATGAAATATTTTTGTTCAATACCTTGGATGAACATCCAAAACTGAGAACCTTTGTAAGAATTACCATCAATAAAAGGAACACACTATAGAGGTCACCACATACCAGGTAATAACAATACTGGAAACTCTAAACTGAATATAATTCATCTTATAAATCTGTGTACGGAGGAAAAGATTTGTGTTGTAGGTTCTATGAATTTGATCACTTATTGCCAAATCAGCACGAGAGCAACATCACATTTACAAGTAAGAAGATATTTTTGATTATCGAAAATTAGCTCTCCGTAATTTAAAAATGTGTAATGTCTAGACGTACCAAAAATTAAGTTTGCCAGGAAGGAATTCTTGGGAGAAGATCTATAAAAAATAACGAATTTAGCAATGAAGTAATGAGTTTCGTAGGTTTTTGCATGCTGTAAACTATCTTCTCGTTAATCAGTATTATTTGAAACTTGTATAATGCAACTCCGTGAATGTATTTATCCCGACGCGGCGCCACGGTTCAAAGAAGTTTATATTTTTGCCATTCTTATTTGAAAATAAGAACGGGAAGATTAAATATGAACTAATAGAAATATATCCAGCATATTCTCCGAGTCGATTACTAAGTTGGAACTGAGACGGAGATCAAGGTTTCTTTTTGCGATACCAGATGACCTCTTAAAGACGAACTCTAACTCAAACCGGGTGATTTTAGTACTAAATTTATGTACATAGCATTTGGATAAAGGCAAATAAGAAGATCCTTATAAAAAGTAATAATTTAGTTTCTTTTTGGCATAAAACTTTTTCCTATGAAGCTGTCTCGGTTCAATATGTAGAATAAGGTACGATTCACACTAACAATGATCATTGATCGAACTATGAAATATTTGTTAACAAATGCAATTTGAGTGGAATATAATGCAGATTGGCTTGACTAACTAAATTATAGATTCTCTGCTGTGAGATATAATATTTCTTCAAATTAAAGATTTTTCTTAAAAATTCTAGAAAAAAAAAATGTGATTTTGCTGAATTTTGTACTTCAATGATTGTGTTTATCTAAATTATTCCACATATCTTAGTTTATTCTTGCTTTATAACACTTACTGAATTCAAAATCGGAACAAAAATGTTAAGATATAAACAATCTTCAGACTCCAAGGACGATTCCGTTGTGGTGGAATAGCAAATGTTGATATCTTTGGTTGCGTTTAATAAACCATCCCATGAGCCATAAGCTTGAGGAGCCTAAGAGTAAACACAACAGTATTTTAGATTATTACTATATTTAAGTATAAAATTGTAGAATACTTGCTAGAAAAATATTAAATTTAATTAATATTTACTTGGAAACGCAATTGTCCTATTGGTGGTTTCGCAAACGGTATCCCCAAAAATGCATGAAAAGTTGTCCCATTTGGAGTTTTTAGTTCCTTTCCTTGAATTTTTCCCAGCTTCGTATCGTAAATGACATCTGCTACCTTAAATTTAATATTAAAAAATATGGTTAATTGCTTATAGTGTTTAATAAATTGAAGTATCAGTGCCTATTAATATAAGGCGCGTCGCAATTGCATCTGCGAAAATTTATCAGGAGGGGATCATAGATCGGGAAATGCTTCGGTTTAGCTTGACAGTCTGTTAAAAGTTACATCCTGTTAGTGATATTTTCACCATATATTTCCAAAACGTCTAAACATTTTTATGCTCGGGTGACTCATTATGGGGGAACTAAAAATACATTGCCCCACAGTAAGTATTGCGACTTTGCACTCAAAAATATCAAAGCCGAAACTGTTTTTCATAAAAAGGTACTAGGAGACACTGAGTTCGAGGAAATTCGATTTTCTATCTAATAAGCACCAGTATTTCAAATCCACATAATTCTCAGAAGACACATTTTTATCATATCCTATAAGTATCATAAAATTTATTTAAAATTACTTGGTATATAATTTTTCGTATGGCTTTCGTGTCACAGAAAACGCTACTACTTTACATGTAAAATATAAGCTTCCTCCAGACCTGAACGATTAAAAATAAACGGCTGCCCTTTTCACTTAATTATTTATTAATATTTTAAGATTACATTTTGTTATCTGTGGTATCCAAAAAAGGCAGCATTTTTTTTTTAATATTTGTGTTTGCGAAAATTGCTTCCTTGATCTCATATTTCACCGCACGCCACTTATAATGACCTATTTTAAAAAATGGACCGGCGCTCTATACTCACGGATTTTGAGGTTACGTGAGGTCCAGCTCCATATATTAAATTATTTTATATGAATATTTAATTTTAACACATTCTTATATTAATAAAATACAAACAACACATTTTTATACTTTAGCCCCCGTTTGGAAAACTTCGTGGACAGCTTTTGGACACTGATTTTTTTTTCTGCGATCAAGTTATGTATAGATATCTACTACTTCATATTAAAAAGTGTGTCACTACTGCCACTTATAGTTATTTATGTAATAAGTGTGCGAAGGATAATTTCGCGCATTGAGACAGAAATTTATTTTGACGATGCGCAGCTGAGTCAAAATATCTGTTGAATGCGCGAAATTTCTTCGCACACATATTACATACAACATTTTTTCTACAATTGCAGATATTTCGTTTCATCAATAATTACTATTCTAAAGAATACTCATATTATTTATAATAATTATAAATATACCTTATACCTTGTATATTTCGTTACTATGAAAATTAGAATATACCCACATACGCTTTTTTAATTTTGACCAAAAGGTGACAACTAGTTTTTATTGTAATTTCTAATAATTAAATATTAAGTATGTAAAATATGGAAAATGGAGCTATAAGTAGTGACCAAGAGGCAGTATGAAAGGACATACAGTCAATTCAAAGAGTGCTGTAAAACTAAAAAATTTAAAAAGTGAGTAAAAATGTTCTGTATTTGTACCATTAACGTGAATATTGTGAAGAATATTTAATACCTACTTAATTAAGAATGTTTGAATCAATTTATGTTTTTCATATATTATTAGTACCTACAATAAAGTTGAATTCTACGTATTTAGATCGTGTTAAATTTAGTGCACGCAGTATTTCGCAAACGCAGCCGCCGGTGCGCGAAGGAAATACTTCGCACATCGGCGTTTGCGAAATATCATTTGTCACATTAAAAGTGGTGAAAAAATGTCACTCTTTTTTGACAGTTGTAGAAAAACAACTGTTTTTATAATTTTATCGTTTTTAACCCATTATGGAAATCCTGTGCATATTAGTATTATATTGGATATCTTTCGAGCTAAATTATTTACTCTAAAATTAATATCACCTTTTTTGAGAGTGCTTTAATTTATCTGTATATTCAAAGATTTTGGTCCCTTTTTCAAAATTCGTTACATTATTATTTGTACATCGCTGCCTTTTTTAGGCCGAGATCTATTGCCAAATCAAAAATTGCTTAATTTCTCTATTTAGTTCAATAAATATGATTGTTTGACCCTCTATACGGACTGACAGACATTTGTTAAAAAACACTTAAGGTCAACTCGGGAAACCCAATTACATAGTTAAACTTAAAATGAAGACAAAAAGTATTAAATAGGTTTTTAACCTTCGAGCGGGCGCGCTGTCGTAAAATTTACGTCAAATATACAAACTATTCCCTCTTTTCTGTATTCGGCGTCAAAATTGTATATCCCTTCTTCTATTCGTAGGTTAGTATGTTCTGAACACCCGTACGAATTGGTTCATTTATTTGGTTTGTGATTTGTGTGTTACATTGTAATTTTCTCTACCTTGCCGCCTAACGTACTATTTACGACACGCGCCTGTCTGTGTAAGTTTAGGTATAAAATCATTTTATACGTATTTACTTATGTACTTTTTCATTACAGTACAATTCTGTGTTGTTTCTGTGAACATTGACACCAGATATACTTTTCATGATGTCAAGAAAATCATTATCAGATAAAGAACTGGAAGAGATAGCTCAACAATTATTGGATGAACCTACAGAAGATAAACAAGACTACATACCTTCATCTGAAAGTGAGTTCTCTGACGAGGAAGCTGAACAGAATGTTCATGATAGTGCCACAGAACAGGAAATCTCATCTGATGAATCAGAAAAAGAAGAGGTAAGCTCTGCGGATTTTTTTGTCGGAAAAAATAAAACGACAAAATGGTATAAAAACAAATGTGAGGCATCGTCAAAAACTAAAAAAATAAACGTTGTAAAAGTACCTCCTGGCATTACTGCACATTCGACAGGCTTAGAAAATGAACTAGATGCATTTTTCAAAATTATTGATATTTTCATGTTAGACGATGTATTGAAATACACAAATATGTACATTGATCTGCTGCGAATGAATCACGAATTTTCTAGAAAAAGAGATTGCAGAAATATCGAAAGGGCAGAATTTTTTGCATACTTAGGATTACTTTATTTGATCGGGGTAAATAAATCTCATCACGCGAATGTAAAGGAAATTTTCGCCAATGATGGAACCGGAATTCAACTCTCCAGGGCGGTCATGAGCTACAAGAGATTTTTATTCATCACACGTTGCCTGAGATTTGACGATAAAACTAATAGAGCCGAGAGACGGAAGTTTGATAAGCTTGCAGCTATTCGCGATTTTTTCGATGCTTCCGTTTGCAATTGTAAAAGATCCTTTAATTTAAGTGAATACACTACGATAGATGAAATGCTGCATCCATTTAGAGGTCGCTGCAGTTTTGTCCAATACATACCTAGCAAACCTGCGAGATATGGAATAAAAATGTATGCTTTGTGTGACGCCAAATACTTCTTCACTTCGAACTTGGAGATATATTGTGGGAAGCAACCGGGCCATTTGTCACGTTTAATTCCCCATCGGATATCGTGAAGCGACTTGTAGTCCCAATTGAGAAATCAAACCGAAACTTGACTGTGGATAACTATTATACCAGCGCTCAATTAGCAGACGAATTGCTTACGAAACAAATATCGCTGTTAGGCACGTTGAAGAAAAACAAAAATGAAATTCCTCCTGAGTTTCAACCTGGCAAGGAGAGAAGAGTTCAGTCCTCGTTATTTGGCTTTCAGAAAGATAAAATGATAGTATCATCGCAAAAACAAAGCCGTAATACTGCTGTCTACGTTACATGACGATGACGAGATAGATCCAGATAGTAGAAAACCAAATATCATTCTAGATTATAATGCAACAAAAGGGGGCGTTGATACTGTCGATAAAATGTGTGCAACATACTCTGTTTCTCGCATAACTAAAAGATGACCTTGTGTAATTTTTTTACACCCTGATGAACATTGGAGGTATAAATGCCCAAATTCTTTACAAATTTGCTTGTCCAACAAAGGCTCCTAAATTCCGAAGGATTTTCCTAAAGAATTTGTCACTTGGCCTGATGAAAGAATATTTGGTTTCTCGATCGAACCTCAAAACTCTTCCACGAGATATCCAAGTTTTTTTGAAAGAAAATTACTGTCCGGCTGAATAAGCAAAAAACGAAACCGAAAACCCTCCCAAACGTGGTGTTTGGTACTCATGTGTGATTGAAAAGAAGAGGACATCAGCATCAATGAAATGCAGTCGATGTGAACGATTTACATGCAAGAAACACTCAAAAACTGAGATTGTATGTCAAGACTGCATAAATGGAGATGCCGAATCAGATCCATAAATTTTTTTTTTTTATTTTTAGTAATCGTTATTTTAGAGTTAAGTATATATACATTTTAAATATTTTTATTTCATCACATGTGTTTAATTTTTTTTTTGTTCTAACTGGTTAATAAAGTTTTTTTTAATGATTTGTTCGCATTCTATTAATTTCTTCTATTCTGAGGTACACGAAAGTAGCTCAAAATTCATTCACTCTCTCGTAAACGCCAAATCGTAAAATTTACGACACGCGCCCGTTCTTCAGAAATTTTAGGGAGCGCCCGCTGAAAGGTTAAGCATGAAATATCGGTACAACCTCAGTAATGATAATACGAAAGTGTTTTTATCTGAAATAAATTTTCAATAGTGTAACGTTTTTCGGGTTCGTAGTGTGAAATAACAACGCACTTTATTTCTAATTAATTTACTTTAGAACACTTAGAATAAACACTTAAACAAACTAATAACATTAATCAACTAATATGACTGTATTTATTTCACTATTATTAAAAAAAAGAACGTAGTTCGTGGATAACAAAAGGAAACAAAATTTATATAAACAATATAAAGCTGATCTTACTAAACTAATAAACAAAACTAAGTCAGATTATTTCAAAAAGTATTTGAGAAAAGCAAAGCAGACAGTAAATCTTTATGAGATTTTGTTAACCGGTACACGGGAAAAGAGAAAAAGAAATGCAATATCCAAATAATAAATAAAAACAATAAAATTTTGAAGGACAAACTTGAAATAGCGAATTCTTTTAATATGTACTTAAACGGACTTCTAGTAAACAACAATTTTAAAGGCCATATGTCGTCTTTCGCTGACGATACGGTTGCAATATATAGCAGTTTAGCATGGACTGACATAAAAAAAACAGCACAGAAGGATTTTAAAAAATATTAAAACTTGGTTTAACGAGCTGTCTCTTACAATAAATTTTGAAAAAACAAAATATATCCCCTTTAGCTGTAATAAAAGTGGAATGCCTAACTTTAACTACCTGCTGATAAAGGAAGACGCAATGAGGCAATTATTAATTATGAAGTTCATGACATAAAATACCTTGGCGTTCATATATACAGATATCTTCGATGGGATATTAAAAATTTAATTAAAAAACTAAGAACACTTCTAACATTTGAAAAATCTGGAGATTATCCAAAAACTATATATTAGAATTATGTTAGGAAAAGATTATATGTATTAGGAGGATGAACGTAGGATACTGCTCTCTCTTGTTTTGTATAACAAAATCATTTTTTACAAAATGCCAGATTATCTCTATGAGAGGGTGTCGTTCAGGGGAGATGTACACAATATACACATACGTAATAAATATACTATACCACCGCCTATGCACTTGACTGCAATTTTTGAAAGATCTTTCTCCTATAATGTAGCTTGTAGCTATGCCAAGGTGCCCTATGATGTAAAACTATTAAAGGGATATCGTTTTAAACAAACCGTAAAGAACCTCATACACAGATTTGTATAAAGTTGATTGAAGTCAAAGATTGATGATTTTTTGGTTTGTTTTTATTTTCATTTTGAGTTACTTTTATGGCTATTACCTATTAATTAATTGATTTATTGGATTATAAATTTTGTGATTAATAATTGATACTTAGGTTAAGTTAAGAAGTATAAACTTCAACTTCGCCATTTGTAAAATGTTTATTTTTACAATAAAGCCTTTTATTATTATTATTATTATTCAACGGATCAGCTTTATATTGAGAGTCAACTTCTTGATATTAGTCAGTTATACTGCTTTAAGATTCTCATAGAACACAATTATGATACAAGAAATAAATCAGAACTGAAAACGAGAACGATTAAGGCCGAAAAATTTATTTTGATTTTGTGTTGAACTAGAAGCAACTGCAACATCGGTTGGTTGAACAACTGTAGTTTCATTTTCTACTATTTCCTCTGTTCTTGATTTTTTTAAATAATTTAAAATATTATTTCCGACTCTCTTACTCGACATATTAAAGCCGCCACTGAGCGATCTGCTATACTAAGTAAGTAGTTTTAATAGGACAACGTTCGTTTGAGATTTCTGCATTTTAACTGGAATTGTGAGCGAAAGAGATGGATACTTTGCTAATCAGCTTATATTTTAGTCTAAAATACTTACATCCCTTGTGAAGAAGCTGATCTTCAATGCTCATTTTCTTAAAGAATGCAGTACCTACTTATGTACCTATGTCAAGATACTAATACAAAATTAGGAATAATATACTTAGTAACATATCGGACAGAGTTATGTAGTATTGAGAGATGCATATGTTTGAAATCTTATTAATGATAACAATATTATACTTGTTGAAATTACAATCACAAAAACAAATAAACCAGATTCCGAAAGGCAAAAATGTAAATTTAATATTAAGTTGATATAATAGTTCACAAGTTTATTTAGGTGTACCTACATATTATTTCTATAATAATATACCAACTGAAATATTTTTTTTTGAGTGTCAGCTATCCTAACGTGTCATGTCACACTTTTTCATATTCGGTATATATCTTCTTTATGATAAGAAAAAGGATTTTTATTGTATATTTACTATTGTATGATTTTCAGTCTAAATAAAATCGTTTTAGAATACAGATACATTATTATACTTGCGTTTTACTTTCATAAAAGCCGATATAAAATAATAAATTTCAATAATTACCAGCTAGTTCAGAACTTGAGATTGATCAGAGGGGGACGAGATTTCGGTCGATTTGGTAGGTACTGCAAATAAAATTCAGAGGCTCGAGGCAGAAGTGGATTTAATGAAAATTATTATACTTAAAAACTACTTAAACTACAGTACATCAAATTTTAAAGATCTAGCTGATATTTACTACCTACCACTAATTATCAAACAATTCGTAATAATCACAGTAAATACCAAACAAATAAATTGAAAAATGAAAATGTTCAAAATACTTATTTCACCAAGAAATGTTACAGTATTTATTAGCGCTGATACAGTCGTAGGAAATTAATAACTTAGAATCATGTAGAACGGAATATTAGCTGATAATAAAATGAAAATGATAAAAAATACTTATTGCTCCAAGAAATGTTACAGTATTTATTAGCGCTGATACAGTCGAAGGAAATTAATATCTTAAATTTATGTAGAACGAAATATTAGCTGATAATAAAATGAAAATGATTAAAAATACTTATTGCGCCAAGAAATGTTACAGTATTTATTAGCGCTGATACAGTCGTAGGAAATTAATATCTTAAATTTATGTAGAACGAAATATTAGCTGGTAATAACATGAAAATGATTAAAAATACTTATTGCTCCAAGAAATGTTGCAGTATTTATTAGCGCTGATACAGTCGGAGGAAATTAATATATTAAATTTATGTAGCACGAAATATTAGCTGTTAATAAAAATAAAGTTATCTTATCTTGTACATTGTACGGATCCTTCGCTATCGGCTGCAGAAAATGTTATGTGTTTACGCGAGCGGTCAAAAAAACTTCATTCAGCCGCACAAAGCAATAGTCCAAGCCACTCTAACGGTCGCACTATAGCAGCAAAACTACTTGGTCTTAATGCCAAACACGCAGGGAAAATACCATAACCAGATAAAGGCTCCAAATTAATAAAGCCGGATAACCCTTTACAGGGCTCCGCCACCTCCAAGTTTCTGTTAAAGTTCAGGAAACTACTCCTTACATTCCACTCCTATTTAAGGCTTTATTATCTACCAACGTGCTATGTTTTCATGTTTCTTATATCGCCCCTGAAGGCCTAGGACTCCTGTCCAACAAAATTTACCGTGCACCACAACTTCTTCTCGCACCAATTATACGGACAAGTCCGATAGTTTTTTAGTTTTTCCAAATATGCAAATCCCTTTCGGATGGTTCAAGATACCATAGAAAATATATTTAGAAAATCGAAACACTAATTTGATGTCATTAAAAGCACACCAAAACAGGAAGAAAATGTCAGATAATCACCGATCAGAATTAAAAATGACACACGTCAAACGAATGTCTTTCCTCTAACTTCCTGGAAAAGTACCACCAGCGTCTCCAAGAACAAGAAAATATGTGACGTCATCAGTTGTTTCCAAAAGAATAACCGTCCAGTCTCACAACTGGTTAAATACGAATGATTATAGAAAATAATTAACATCAAATAAACGAATGGGGATCGATAAGGTAAGTAAAATAGAATTCATTCAATACTCGAAGCTACACGAGCCTAAATTAAATGGCGCTCGGTTTGTTTATATTTCTCAAGTTAATATTACGTGAATGAAAACTACCTGTTGCGACATAATAAGAATTACACAACAGAGAAAATAGAAGAGGCAACATCGTAACTTAGAATATCTATTCTGGGTAAGTATCGTATGATATTAAGTACAAAATTGTTCAGTTAGGATACACTAGTAAACAAACTGAATAGTGGTCTAGAATAACGACAACAATCAAATGCCCACCAAGAATTCAACAAATTAATAAACTTTAATCCACTTCTTACCTTTATTTTTATTTTTAGAGATAATGAACAAAGTATTTACAAGGATAAAACATATAACAAAAGACAAGTTAACGAAGAAACAGCGTAACAAAATACTGTTTATAAAGACAGACTGGGAAAATCATTAAGTATAGTTTTCTCTTTGAAAGAGAGCAGCCAAGAGGTGAGAGTACATTTCATCTGAAATTGGTTTTTACTATAAAATTTATAATAATTTGGTGTTTCTTTTCAGATATATTCAAGGATGGACATCTCAGTGTTAGAGTGAAGAAAGATGTTAATAATAGTTAGGCAAATATTGTTAGTTATCCAACCATTCGATAAGCAAATGATTATATGAACATTCTGTAAGTATTGACTTTTATTTTAGATAAACGTAGAAATAATCTTGAGTAGTAGAAAAGTCTTGTGTCAAAATTCAGACCATAACATGTTTTTATTTTAGGTAAAGTACTATCAAAAAACGAATTCTACTCCATAACAAGGGAGTATGACAAACAGCAAAGATCTCCACTGCCCGAGGAAATAGTGAGGTCTGGAGTCATATTATTTCGAGCAGAATATGCAAATTCGAAAAAAAATTGGTATATTGGCAGCGGTGTTGATGATGGAAGACCAATGTGATATTGGTGGGTGTGTTTCATTTTGAATGTGTTCATATGCAAAAAATTCCAGGCTGTCCTAAGAAAACACTATATAATATAAAAATGTGGAGATTAAATTGAAAATTAAATATGAATACACAAAAATAGTATACCTTAAATATTCTTTTTAATTATTTAAATAATATCATTTCAAATACCGATAGGTACACATGTAAAATAAAACAATCAAATAGTTTTAATTTGTTACTGTTACTGAATAAAATTATTATGTTTCTGTTTCTTCTCTTATCAGCTCAATGTTTTCTGTGAAGATCACTTTTGCGGCTCCAGTAGGTATGTCCCATATTTTGAAACTGAATCCAATCGGGATGGTTTACAGCTGTCAATTCAGCAGATTTGCCTTAGAGGACTTCAACTTGTTTAACGATTTACTTAATAATAATATAATAAATATGTTCTGCTTAAAGTTAACGAACAATGGTGTATAATGGTTTAGAGGACGGAAATAAAAAACTAGTCTAATTAGCGAGCTGATTAGATACTCAATTAATTCCACCTGTTGTAAAATGTTTACACACTTTGATATTTCAATTTCATTTCAGCGAGGCCAAAACAACTATCCATAACATTTTACAGACAAATTATTTTTATCGCGTAAAAAACACTTTACGTATACAAATAAACACTATTTTCACATTAGACACTTAATTTAAATTAAATATTTCACCCTTTTAATTTACACAAGTCATTACGCAAGCAAACAACGCCCTTCGCCAACATATTGAATTTAATTTTACATGTCGTTAGATTGCCTAATATGATTAAATTTGACATAAATTCGGGCGAATATATTTGCGGATACAAACTTTTCTACTTGTTATAAATTGATTTTAATTAATATCTGCAATACTTAATTAAAATAAATTAAGGAAAAATGTAATACGAAAAATTGCATTAAATTAACCGTAACTTTTTGGAAACTTATATTAACTTTTGTTATATACACTTAAGAAATCAAACAATTTTTCAATTTAAATATTTTCAATTTCTTTATATAATATTGTATTAGGTATACCTATCATGCTAAATTCTATTCTTCCAGTTTAAGTAATATTTTTTTTCCATTTTAATGTTTAGTTGTATACTCCAACGTCGCAAAATAAACCCTAATTTACAGAAACGCAACGTAAATTTCAAATTCGGTGGCTTTATATCAGAATCTGGCCTAAAATATTAATAACTTACCGACTTCGTGTATCCTGCACATAATAGGACGAATATTGCACAAAAATTATTCATGATAATTATTATGATTAGCACATTCAAAATAGAACTACTAATCAATTAAATTTTAAAAAAGATTTGACAATCGTATCATGGGTATCATCATGGTTATCTCAGATGATGTTTTATTGTTATAAAGAAGTACACACTTGAAAATGTAGATTGTTTTGTTTTGAACATACTTCATGATCTGATATTTATAATTAGAAAAATTCCTTTCAGGACAAATGTCCTATATTTCCTATCACTCAGCTCACTTTACCGCGGGTTGCTTTATTTTAAAAATCTAAACTCTAAGTTGGTGGTGATCAGTTCAATTAATCTGAGTTGAAGAAGGAACTTTTCCTAATAAAACATAATATATAAATAAATATAATCACACCATTTTCTAATGTATCTAAGTACAACTACTAAAGTATTTGTTGCAATGTTGAAATAAAGATTGTTATTGACAATGAGGTTAGGGAATGCCGAAGTACTACTAATCTTAGTTATATCAGATCTATTAGCTATGATAATTCTTATTATACTTTAATGTTATTTCAAACTGAAAGTTTTGAGTTTTTCGTTTTCGAGAGAGTTCAGTTTTTTTTTTCTGATTCGAAGATTAGGTTATGTTAAGTTGGGAGGTCGGTAGTCCATTTTTTTTATTTTTTTATTTAAATTAAATTTTACACTATCTATTTCGTATTTGATGGCCATTGGAGTTCCGGAAATATTGGGTGCCTACAGAGCGGCATTCAAATTTTGGGCTTGTAGAAATTAACTTGTGTAAATTGTAAAGAGCCGACAACTATACAACGTGGAGAATAGGTAAAGGCACCGGTAGCTGATTATTTAAGACAAATTTCGAATAACTATTACTGTAAATGTAACATATTTACATATTTTTTCCAAACTCTCCATAAATTATAATTTTTGGTTAAATTCGTTCTCTATTTCGTACCTAAAGATCGTTCGGAATTAGAGTTTTTGAAAAAAAAAATCAAATAAATTGTTAGTTAATTATTGTTCGAAATACTAACCCTCAAAAAATGCAATGAACTTAAAGCTGATCTGTCAGGGTCCACTAGCTCACCTGTATTAAAGTTATTGTTTTTGTATTCTGTTCGGAGAATATTTGGATAGGAACATTAAGTATTTTTAAGAAAGAAAAAGGCTAATTTAAAATTCAACTTTAATAAAAAATAGCATGTGTGTTGGGATCGGAAACCTATTAAAAACTAAACAAAGGAACATAAGTTTCTTAAATTAAAATTCTTTTACAGTCCTAAATATTAACCATGTTCATAATTCAAAACAAACAAAACAAAAAGACAAGCAAAATTAAGCTTATAAAAAAAAAACAAACTACTCAATTAGGAGAGTTCTTCCAATTATTTTACAAAGCCCTACTTCTAGAATTGGTAAAGGTTGATGGAGATATAATTCTTATTTATTATGTTTTCTCCATCATAGCAAATGATGGCTCTGATGCGGTCAATTGATTTTAATTAATATCTGCAATACTTAATTAAATTAAATTAAGTAAAAATGTAATACGAAAAATTGCATTAAATTAACCGTAACTTTTTGGAGACTTATATTAACTTTTGTTATATTCACTTAAGAAATCAAACAATTTTTCAATTTAAATATTTTCAATTTCTTTATATAATATTGTATTAGGTATAGGTACCTATCATGCTAAATTCTATTCTTCCAGTTTAAGTAATATTTTTTTCCATTTTAATGTTTAGTTGTATACTCCAACGTCGCAAAATAAACCCTAATTTACAGAAACGCAACGTAAATTTCAAATTCGGTGGCTTTATATCAGAATCTGGCCTAAAATATTAATAACTTACCGACTTCGTGTATCCTACACATAATAGGACGAATATTGCACAAAAATTATTCATGATAATTATTATGATTAGCACATTCAAAATAGAACTACTAATCAATTAAATTTTAAAAAAGATTTGACAATCGTATCATGGGTATCATCATGGTTATCTCAGATGATGTTTTATTGTTATAAAGAAGTACACACTTGAAAATGTAGATTGTTTTGTTTTGAACATACTTCATGATCTGATATTTATAATTAGAAAAATTCCTTTCAGGACAAATATCCTATATTTCCTATCACTCAGCTCACTTTACCGCGGGTTGCTTTATTTTAAAAATCTAACCTCTAAGTTGGTGGTGATCAGTTCAATTAATCTGAGTTGAAGAAGGAACTTTTCCTAATAAAACATAATATATAAATAAATATAATCACACCATTTTCTAATGTATCTAAGTACAACTACTAAAGTATTTGTTGCAATGTTGAAATAAAGATTGTTATTGACAATGAGGTTAGGGAATGCCGAAGTACTACTAATCTTAGTTATATCAGATCTATTAGCTATGATAATTCTTATTATACTTTAATGTTATTTCAAACTGAAAGTTTTGAGTTTTTCGTTTTCGAGAGAGTTCAGTTTTTTTTTTCTGATTCGAAGATTAGGTTATGTTAAGTTGGGAGGTCGGTAGTCCATTTTTTTTATTTTTTTATTTAAATTAAATTTTACACTATCTATTTCGTATTTGATGGCCATTGGAGTTCCGGAAATATTGGGTGCCTACAGAGCGGCATTCAAATTTTGGGCTTGTAGAAATTAACTTGTGTAAATTGTAAAGAGCCGACAACTATACAACGTGGAGAATAGGTAAAGGCACCGGTAGCTGATTATTTAAGACAAATTTCGAATAACTATTACTGTAAATGTAACATATTTACATATTTTTTCCAAACTCTCCATAAATTATAATTTTTGGTTAAATTCGTTCTCTATTTCGTACCTAAAGATCGTTCGGAATTAGAGTTTTTGAAAAAAAAAATCAAATAAATTGTTAGTTAATTATTGTTCGAAATACTAACCCTCAAAAAATGCAATGAACTTAAAGCTGATCTGTCAGGGTCCACTAGCTCACCTGTATTAAAGTTATTGTTTTTGTATTCTGTTCGGAGAATATTTGGATAGGAACATTAAGTATTTTTAAGAAAGAAAAAGGCTAATTTAAAATTCAACTTTAATAAAAAATAGCATGTGTGTTGGGATCCGAAACCTATTAAAAACTAAACAAAGGAACATAAGTTTCTTAAATTAAAATTCTTTTACAGTCCTAAATATTAACCATGTTCATAATTCAAAACAAACAAAACAAAAAGACAAGCAAAATTAAGCTTATAAAAAAAAAACAAACTACTCAATTAGGAGAGTTCTTCCAATTATTTTACAAAGCCCTACTTCTAGAATTGGTAAAGGTTGATGGAGATATAATTCTTATTTATTATGTTTTCTCCATCATAGCAAATGATGGCTCTGATGCGGTCAATTGATTTTAATTAATATCTGCAATACTTAATTAAATTAAATTAAGTAAAAATGTAATACGAAAAATTGCATTAAATTAACCGTAACTTTTTGGAGACTTATATTAACTTTTGTTATATTCACTTAAGAAATCAAACAATTTTTCAATTTAAATATTTTCAATTTCTTTATATAATATTGTATTAGGTATAGGTACCTATCATGCTAAATTCTATTCTTCCAGTTTAAGTAATATTTTTTTCCATTTTAATGTTTAGTTGTATACTCCAACGTCGCAAAATAAACCCTAATTTACAGAAACGCAACGTAAATTTCAAATTCGGTGGCTTTATATCAGAATCTGGCCTAAAATATTAATAACTTACCGACTTCGTGTATCCTACACATAATAGGACGAATATTGCACAAAAATTATTCATGATAATTATTATGATTAGCACATTCAAAATAGAACTACTAATCAATTAAATTTTAAAAAAGATTTGACAATCGTATCATGGGTATCATCATGGTTATCTCAGATGATGTTTTATTGTTATAAAGAAGTACACACTTGAAAATGTAGATTGTTTTGTTTTGAACATACTTCATGATCTGATATTTATAATTAGAAAAATTCCTTTCAGGACAAATATCCTATATTTCCTATCACTCAGCTCACTTTACCGCGGGTTGCTTTATTTTAAAAATCTAAACTCTAAGTTGGTGGTGATCAGTTCAATTAATCTGAGTTGAAGAAGGAACTTTTCCTAATAAAACATAATATATAAATAAATATAATCACACCATTTTCTAATGTATCTAAGTAAAACTACTAAAGTATTTGTTGCAATGTTGAAATAAAGATTGTTATTGACAATGAGGTTAGGGAATGCCGAAGTACTACTAATCTTAGTTATATCAGATCTATTAGCTATGATAATTATTATTATACTTTAATGTTATTTCAAACTGAAAGTTTGGAGTTTTTCGTTTTCGATAGAGTTCAGTTTTTTTTTCTGATTCGAAGATTAGGTTATGTTAAGTTGGGAGGTCGGTAGTCCATTTTTTTTTAATTTTTTTATTTAAATTAAATTTTACACTATCTATTTCGTATTTGATGGCAATTGGAGTTCCGGAAATATTGGGTGCCTATAGAGCGGCATTCAAATTTTGGGCTTGTAGATTGTAACTTGTGTAAATTGTACAAGAGCCGACAACTATACAACGTGGAGAATAGGTAAAGGCACCGGTAGCTGATTATTTAAGACAAATTTCGAATAACTATTACTGTAAATGTAACATATTTACATATTTTTTCCAAACTCTCCATAAATTATAATTTTTGGTTAAATTCGTTCTCTATTTCGTACCTAAAGATCGTTTGGAATTAGAGTTTTTGAAAAAAAATCAAATAAATTGTTAGTTAATTATTGTTCGAAATACTAACCCTGAAAAAATGCAATGAACTTAAAGCTGACCTGTCAGGGTCCACTAGCTCACCTGTATTAAAGTTATTGTTTTTGTATTCTGTTCGGAGAATATTTGGATAGGAACATTCAGTATTTTTAAGAAAGAAAAAGGCTAATTTAAAATTCAACTTTAATAAAAAATAGCATGTGTGTTGGGATCAGAAACCTATTAAAAACTAAACAAAGGAACATAAGTTTCTTAAATTAAAATTCTTTTACAGCCTAAATATTAACCATGTTCATAATTCAAAACAAACAAAACAAAAAGACAAGCAAAATTAAGCTTATAAAAAAAAACAAACTACTTAATTAGGAGAGTTCTTCCAATTATTTTACAAAGCCCTACTTCTAGAATTAGTAAAGGTTGATGGAGATATAATTCTTATTTATTATGTTTTCTCCATCATAGCAAATGATGGCTCTGATGCGGTCATGGTGCTGACAAAATACTAAATTGTTCCTTTGGCAGAAAGAAATTCCACGTAACCTGGAAAGTACTGGTTTTCATACCTTAGAATTAATTAATTTTTGGTTTATTTATACCTATCTGTTGCAACAGTTTGTACCGAGTTTGTACTTTCTGTTTTGTTTGGGTTATTTTCTGAATCAGTAGGCACTAAATTAGCCGTAACTTGTTGGAAACTTATATTAACTTTTGTTATATTGACTTAAGAAATCAAACAGTTTTTCAATTTAAACATTTTCAATTTATTTATATAATATTGTATTATACCTGCCATACTAAATTCTATTCTTCCATTTTAATTTATTTCTTTGCAATTTTATAGTTTACTTGTATATACCCCAACGCAACGTCGCAAAATAAACCGCGATTACGTAACGGAACGTAAATTTCAGATCGCTTAATTTTATTCCAATATCCCTCTGAAGTGCTATGTGACTGCCTATCAGTATAATATAATACAAGGTGACCCAGGTTTATCCAGCAATATTTAAAATTTAGATTCTACTGGTCAAAATGAACAAATTTTGTTCTATAAACTTCTGTCAATTCTTCACCGATTTCGAGATATTGGCAGTTACTGTTTTTTTAAGTTTTAAATATTTCTGAACACTTAACCTAAAATTATCCTAGAATTACACACAACAACAACTACTATATCCCCAATTTTGATAGAATCTGATGGATTAATCCATTTTGCACGTTTCGTTCTGCCAACGAGTCCAAAACATTTCTGATAGAATCTGCAATTTTTTCAATAACTTCTTAAATCACTCATTTCTATAACTACTTGATTTATCAAAACCCATCGAAATAAACGATCATTTTCTATACAATATTCCAGTAGTATATGGGTCAAATTATTATTATTATTATTATTATTATTAGTCGTAAAACAGTAAACGGTAAAACCGAGGAAACTGTTGCTCAGTTCCTAATTTGAGGTTTTTGAAATATTGATGTCATCCTCACTAATCTTCTATAGCGAGTAGTGGACCAACTGATCGCCATGGTCCTCCATGAAATTGTCCAGCCTGTTCTTAAAGCTGTCAACCGTTTGCGCCATTATCACCTCTTCAGGTAATGAATTCCATGCATATACAACTCTGTTTGTTATAAAATTCTTCCGAGGAAGTCTAGCACATCTCTCCTTGTCAAGTTTCTTACTATTGCCACGCAGATTAGGATTTCTAGCAGGATGAAATACATCGAGATCCACCGAGTAGTAGCCACTAAGTATCTTGTATGTTTGAATTAGATCGCCTCGTTGTCGTCGATCATAAAGACATGTCAAATTTAAAAGCCTCAATCGCTCCTCATATGGTATGAGGTAGCTTAGTGAATCTCCTCTGAACCCTTTCCAATGCCTCTATGTCCTTAATGAAGTAGGGAGACCAAACGCTGTTGGCATATTCCAATAGTGGTCTGACATACAATTTATACAATTTCAATATTAGAGAGTTTGGTCTCGATTTGAAAGCCTTTTGTATCAGATACCACAGTCTATTAGCTTTCTTCACTGTGGCGGAAATATGGGCCTCCCACTTCAAATCCGCTGTTACTATGACACCAAGATCCTTCTGCTGATTTACAGATTTAACGGCATTTCCATTGATGAAATATGGAGTCCTCGGATTATTAGCTCCGATGTGTAGTACCTGACACTTCTCCAAATTCAAGTTCATCAACCAAACCGCCGACCAGGACACTACCCCATCAATGTCGATCTGGAACTCATTTTTGTCTCGCAGTGGGTTACAAAACAATTTGGTGTCATCAGCAAAGAAGCTCATGTTTGACGTGATGGTTCTTGTTAAGTCTGATATATATGCCAGAAAAAGCAATGGCCCCAGTACAGACCCCTGCGGGACACCACTCAAGACCGGCAATTTAGCGGATAATGCACCATTCGCTCTAACCTGGAAAATTCTTTTTGTAAGAAACATCTCAATCCATCTCAGGAGTGCCCCCCGCACGCCGTAATGCTCCAATTTCAGCAACAAACGAGCAAATGGCACTCTGTCGAATGCTTTCTCAAAATCCAGATACAACACATCCGTAGGCTGACCAACATCATTATGGCTGGTCCACACATTGAGGCACTCCAGAAGATTCGACTCCACCGACCTCTTGGGCATAAACCCATGTTGTTCATTGGGAATAATATTTGATTCAACTAGAAATGAAGTCATATTTCTGGTAATGACTTTCTCCATGCATTTACAAAGTGCGCAGGTCAAACTAATAGGTCGATAATTTTCTGCAGCGAACTTGTCACCCTTTTTAAATATAGGTATCACGACAGCAGACAACCATTCCTCCGGTAGAGTGCCCATGTTGATGCATTTTTGCATTGACGTGGCCAATGGTCGTAATAATGATTCAATGCATCTCTGAAGAAACATCGGAGGAATTTCGTCCGGGCCAGGACTCGAGTCTTGCTTCAAACCCGCTACTGCCTCCTTTATATCGGCGGTTATAAAATTAACGGTTGTTAATGACTGCCTGTTTCTGGTAGACTGGGGTAATACAGGTAAATTGTCCCTCGAGTCGTCGGTAAAAACACCACTGAACTGGTTAGCGAATGCATTGGCTATGTCAATTGGCCAAGTTATTGGTTCACCCGTAGTTTTTGCTTTCAGAGAGAAACTAGAAACGTTAGAATTTAGTGACCGTTTAATATAAGCATAGAATTTCTTATTGCTACTCGCCGCCATTTCACTTTAATACCGACATCTAGCCTCCGATATCATTGTCTTTAGTTTATTGTTTTGCTGCCTATACAACAAATAGCTCGCGTCCGTTCTCAACCGTCTGTACTTGTGCCAGAGTCTCCTCTTCCTTTGTATTTCTCCGAAAATATTTCCGTTGATCCACGGCTTCTGCGTGTTTACCCTGCGGGGGCAGACTGGTACGTACTTCTGGATAGCCTCTTGAATAGCTCCGAGACATATGTGGAATGGAAACCATAGACAAATATCGAAATGCCTGAATATGTGCATCTGATTTTAACTTTTCTGTGCTATGAAAGTCCTTGGAAAACTTAAACACAAAGGAGCCGGTGCAGACTCTATTAGTGTGGTAGCTTTAAAATTATGTTGTCGTTTTGTTTTGAAGTATCTAGTTCATATCATTAATTCTATCTTACTCGAAAGTAAATTTCCTGAAGCTGGGAAAATAATATTTTACCTACACTTTATTGATTTGAGACCTATTAGCATACTCTCCAGCATATCAAAAAATGCTGAAAAATTATGGCAATACAGGTAAGGGAGTATCTTAGCTCAAATAATATTTTACCTATAGCTCAATCCGGTTTTAGGAGAGGATACAGCTGCGCCACAACACTTCTTAATATCACCGATGATATTTTTAGAGGTCTTGATCAGGGAAAAGTCACGGCAATGGTTCTGCTGGATTATAGTAAGACATTCGATACATTAACCAATAGCATTTTGTTAGCAATCTTGAAGTTGTGTGGGCTTGGTTTGTCTGCAATGCAACTGTTCGAATCATACCTGTTAGATCGTAAACAGTTGGTCAAAATTAATAATATAAATGCCGATCTGCGAGAAATTAATATCGGCGTACCACAAGGATCAATTTTATCTCCTCTACTTTTTACTCTCTACACGAGCCAATTTTCAAAACATTTAGCTATATGTAATATTGGTATGTATGCGGACGATACGCAAATTTATCATTCTTTTAAAGTAAGTGAAATTCATCATCTATGAATGACGATCTCTATAATGTATTTAGGTTATCACGCGACCATTCACTCAGTTTAAATCCCAGTAAATCTAAAGCCTCGCGTTTGGAAATAGGAAAGACAAGCGTCTTGAGGATCATCTAAAGTTGAAAATAAACGGAGAATTGCTGTCGATATCAAGCAATGGTAAAAATTTGGAAGATAACAAAATAGAGAGCCGTCAGATGGATATTTGTACGACGCGTCTTCACGATTTTCCAACATTTTTAGTTCACAATTAAAAATCTAATAAAGGGCCGTACCATACCGTAAAAGTGTACTGCCGTGTTTAGATGTTGCAAAAAGGTAAATTTTTTTATTTAGTAGTAGCATTTTAGCAGTTCTCTATTGTTGTTTTCCTTATTTCCCTCACTTTCAAATTTCGTTTTTGTAGAGGTAAATAAATTAATAAAATACATTATTTTACTGCACTGAATCAGCTTTGATAAGTATCCTTTGGTGATGTGACAAAAATAAAGTTCCCATATAGACAGAAATGTTGGCACGCCTACGGCGTGCTTTTACTTTTATTCGCAAACACTTTTGGCCTTTTTTTACCGATTTTCAACAAAGACGGACGGTCGCTTTATTATAGTTAACAAGAAACCCCTTGCGGGATTTCCCAGTCGTTTTGTGGTAGTTGTATCTATGACAAAAGTCATTGAGCGTTATAAAAAAAATTTTTTGATTTGTTTTTAAATTTTTTTGTTGATTTTTTTTCTCTAAATTTACTACAACTATATTGAATAACCATTTTATAACACTACAATATACAACATGTTGATAGGAATTGATCTTAAACATGAAAATAATGCCGAAAACTTTTAGCCTATTCATGTAAACAAAGAAAATAATAATAAACTATTTGACACAAGCAATTTGTCTGTCGTGTTAGAAAGAACATCTTACTAAAACCAAATTATGACGTGAAACTAGAAGTGTCAACTATATTGGAATTTGTCGATTTTTTTTTGAAAACCATTTTCATGACTATATTCTTAGAAAAACATATGGGAGAAGCAATTTCGTATATTTTTAGTCACAATCGTATCAAAGAATAACGTAAATTGCATTGAACAAGTAAAAATCTTTAAATATCATTTCACAACAACGAGGAGTAGCAATTTTCACTCACCTATTTTAAACGCACGTTCCTTTTACACTACAAAAAAAGTGTGTGAGGTTAGAGTCGAACAATGTGTGCCCCAAAATAGTTTACAGCTGATCTGAGTTGTAACATATGTATAGGATGACGCCACAAATTAATCTAAAATACTTACATTTAGTTTTAATCTTTTGATACCGAATCAGTTCTTTCATTACTGTTTTTGTTATAAAAATTCTAAGTAGTAGGTATATTAAAAACTTTCAATGAAACTAAATATAGATATGTGATTTTGTACCTATATTAAACAAGTAGCCACATACCTATAGGTATCCATATAAATAGAAGTAAGGAATAAGGAACTACCTATAGTAAAATTAATTTGCTACTTAGTTATCTTATACCTAGAAAATCACGTACCTATAACTACGCTTACTTGCTCAATGTTTTTATTTCAAAATACACAATAATTAAAATTCCTTAAACTACAAATACAAACAATACACTTTACAGTTTGGTGTACATAATTTAACTATATTAATAACTAAATTTGGGCTACGGGCGACTTTAAGGACAGTGGATTCTTCTGTTTTTTCACACACATTTTAAAAACATTGGTATAACCTACACACACTGAAAATATTATAATAAACCGAACGAAATTTCATAATTTCTAACACCAAATCATGATTTTGTCTATGTCGCCTGCATTCACTGTTCACAAACAAACACAGATCTTCGCGGAGCCGAGCTTCGTTGTTGGTCACTTTATAGTCCACAAAATTTTAAACAAACGCCTGTATGTCTACAGTTTGAACGCCTCTATTTTATTCATAGTGTCACTTTGGGTTATTAACAATTTCTCACTAAAATTACTTCAAATACACAATGACACCTTCTAAATTTATTACAACTATATGGAATAACCATTTTATAACAATACAATATACAAGTTGATAGGAATTGATCTTAAACATGAAAATAATGCGGAAAACTGTTAGGCTATTAATGTAAACAAAGATACTATTTGACACAAGCAACTTGTCTGTCGTGTTAGTTAAAAGTTATTACCAAAACCAAATTATGACGTGAAACTAGAGGTGTCAACTAAACTAAAAGAAGTGACATCAACGTTAGAAAAAAATATTATCAAATTATGACAAAACAACGAACAATAATAGAGAGATATGGTAGTCCTAAAAAATAACGACCGCCGCTATTAAGGTTAGCGTTAATTTAACACCAACGATTTTCAATTAGAGATATATGGTAGTTCTAAAAAATATCGTCACCTATGATGATACTCATATTATAAGCAGCCATTTTTAGGCTAACAGATTTAAAATACCTATCTAATATATTTATAGTAGGTATCTAGTATAAAATTGTATTATTTTGTTTTGTTTGTTAGAATGGTCTCATACATTTTTAGCATAAGCACTTTAAATTTATATACGCGGTGAGTCAAAAATTTATTTATTTATTTTGTTAAGGACAAAACGTAGAACGAAATAGATAGAAAAATTTTCAAATTTTTTTGTTTTTTAGATTGGTTTATGAAATTATTGCACAGGGTGGTTAAACCTGTGATCTACGGGGTAACTCAAAAATGTTTCTATTTATTTTCAATATTTTTAGGTACGATAGAACGTAATAGATAGAAAAAATTTCAGATTTTTTTTAGTTTTTTAGATTGGTTTATGAAATTATTACACAGGGTGGTTAAACATGTGATCTACGGGGAACTCAAAAATGTTTCTATTTATTTTCAATAATTTTAGGGACGATAGAACGTAATAGATAGAAAAAATTTCAGATTTTTTTAGTTTTTATATTGGTTTATGAAATTATTGCACAGGGTGGTTAAACCTGTGATCTACGGGGTAACTCAAAAATGTTTCTATTTATTTTCAATATTTTTAGGTACGATAGAACGTAATAGATAAAACAAATTTCAGATTTTTTTTAGTTTTTTAGATTGGTTTATGAAATTATTGCACAGGGTGGTTAAACATGTGATATACGGGGTAACTCAAAAATGTTTCTATTTATTTACAATATTTTTAGATACGATAGAACGTAATAGATAGAAAAAATTTCAGATTTTTTTTAGTTTTTTAGATTGGTTTATGAAATTATTGCACAGGGTGAAAATTTTAATTTGAAGTTTTTTATATATTTCTTTTGTTTCACAGTATTTTTAGGTAGAATGGAGTCATAAAATTTTTATATAGGGTGTATGTGTCCCATTTAAAATTTCACCAGTTAGGTAGTTGGAACCTATATTATTAAAATTAAAATACAATATTTGTTATCTGGTTTCTGTAGCGTCATTGGTAAGGCGTTCGCTTCGCGAAAAATTTTACTGAATTTTTTTTTAATTTTTTTTTTGAATTTTTTTTTACAACCCTCAATGACTTTTGACATAGATAAGACTACCACAAGACGACTGGGAAATTCCGCAAGGGATTTTTTGTTAATTCTTATAAAATCTGATAGTGCTGTCTTTGTCGTCAAAAATTTGCATAAAAAGGACCGCTATCTATGGGACTTAACTTAAAGCCGCAGGTCTGTCTATATAGAAAATTTGTTTTTTGCTGCAACCCAACGGGTACTTTTCAAGGGGATTTAATTTATTAATTAATTTAATTACATCTACAAAAGTTCATTTTGTGTGCGACACAGAGGGAGATATCAACTATTTCCCATCCATCTGACTTAGGTTATTGTCGAACATAAGATCACATCCATCCATCTGACGGCTCTCATGACACTGTTACTTTAGGTTATTAACACTTTTTCAGTAATATTACACAATGGCAACTTCTAAATTTACTACAACTATATGGAATAACCATTTTATAATACTACAATATACAACATGTTGATAGAAATTGATCTTAAACATAAAAATAATGCCGAAAAGTTTTAGACTATTAACGTAAGCAAAGAAAATAATAATAAACTATTTGGCACAAGCAATTTGTTAGTAAAAACATATTACCAAAACCAAATTATGACGTGAAACTAGAGGTGCAACTATATTGGAATTTGTCGATTTTTTTTAAACCCTTTTTCATGATTATATTCTTAGCAAAACATATGGGACAAGCAATTTCGTATATTTTTAGTCACAATCGTAACATTGTTTTGGTGAAGATCCATAATTCTGTATATGAATAATCAAAACAAGGAGACATTTTGTAATGGTCATTTGATAATTCCCTAACGTGCCTCCACTTATGGTAGAAGTATGTACAGTTCCTCGTGACTCACCATGTATATTATTAAAATTAAAATACAATATTTGTTATCAGGTTTCTGTAGCGTCATTGGTAGAGCGTTGGCTTCGCATGCGAAAGGTTAGCGGTTCGAATCCCAGCTCTGGCAATACTTTTGTTTATTTTATTTTTTTTTTTTTTTTTCTTATTTTTTTTTACAACCCTCGTACAACCCTCACTGACTTTTGTCATAGATAAGACTACCACAAGACGACTGGGAAATCCCGCAAGGGATTTCTTGTTAACTAATATAAACCGTGTAGCCCTTATTCATTCTAATCTTGAACGAAAACAGGATAAAGTTGGGCACGGATTTCTGACAATCAAAACTAGTGTAAAATATGCCATGTGTTTTAACATACAGTTAAATATTGAGAATAGGTGGTAGGCTACTTTTGGTAAGGCCCCTTTGAAAGGAAACATTTTAAAAATAGTTCCCAAAATCGTCACATTTTTCATTAAAGTAAAGTCAGTAGAAAAGAAACCAGATTTATGTGTTATTCTTATGGAATCTACTCGATTAAACAACATACCAACTTACAATGCAAGGCTTGGCTGTCTTTCAAATTATCTCTATCCTATAGCTCGTATCTATTATTCGAGCAATAGCTTAATTAAACTGAAACCTATTTAGACCAGACACACCCCTAGATGTTTAATTAAATATAATGTTAATTTCCCCAAGTCAATTTTATTTTACCTTTGCTAAAATAATTTCGTTGTTGAAAAAAATCCATATTATTTATGTCATTCCATTCAATTCATTCAAAATGTGACAACAACCTAGAAAAAATGCGTAAATCGCGGTTGCCACACTTTATTCAATCTATCATTATTGGCGTAAAATACCAAAATCAATCAATCCCAATTCAATTTACATACCCAACACAAGTTAATTAACCACAAACTTAAATTAGCCAATCTTTATTTTCTATTTTCTTTCACGAAAACTTTAGTTTCAAATCCACTTTTACGAAAATATTCTCCCCTATAAATATACTACATATTTATATACTAGGAAAAAATAAATCTTACAACCAAGGAACTAAAGAGCTAAAATTTGCTGTATGACAATTATGACAAGTGGCATTTTGAAAATAAAATAAGAAATTCTTTAATTTGTTTGAAAATAGAAAAAACATAATAAAATTCATTCTAATATTGGTTATTGTACACGGTAATTATATTCTATTAATACCTAATGTTTATTTCTAGCCAAAATTCGATTTTTGATGTATAATAGGTTAAACATTACACGTACGTAAACAAACACTTGAAAAGGCTATACAAGCTTTTTAACGTCAGTACTTTAAAATACAATACTTTTTATGTTTATTTAAAGGTATTTCAGCTAGATTTGTTTATGTTCCTAGGTACGTACCTACATATTATACCACATACTACTTAGGTATCTCCTAATCTCCACATTGGGAAACAAAAACGACTTACCATAGAGCACAGAATAATACATTCCTTATTCTGTGGAAAGAAGCTTTTTAACATAAGTACTTTAAAATACAATACTTTTTATTATTATTTCAAGTTATTCCTGCTAGAATTGTTTATGTTTCTAGGTACGTACCTACATATTATACCACCTACTACTTAGGTAAACAAAAACGACTTACCATAGTGAAACACAAACTAATAATACCTTCCTTATTATGTGGAAACAAGCTATAAATTATATATTGAAACAAGTAGATAAAAGCGAACAAGAAATTGTGTAGATGTCCAGAAAGCATCCGATAATATGCATTTAATCATGATCAAAATGTATAAACAAATAATAAACTACATATTTCGGTTAGTCTGCACAAATCGTTTTAAAATCGAGCACATGTCAACTACTGTTCTGGTTGGTATTTTTTATAAGTAATAAGTAACATAGAAGCAGCAGTAACATTTGAGAATATTTTGTAAAATTTCTATGTTTTCTCGATAAACATTTTTGCTTTTACCAAATCGTGTTTCTCTTTTTTTAATTAAAATAGACCAAGTTCAGTAAGTTATATAGAAAAAATTAGAACTAGGAACATCATTTTAGAGTTTAACCTACTTTTGTCTGAAAATACATTGGTCTTATTATATGTTTAAAGCGCAGGTAAATGAGAAATTTGTTCTCAAAAGCTTTATAACCCAGTGATTGAAGTGAGGCAAAGCCTATTAAATTAGCACTGCATCGCCTCTGTTCTTTCGGTCAGTGAAAAATTAAGAGGTTAACCTACTTTTGTCTGAAAATACAATGGTATTATTACATATTTCAACCACAAGTAAATGAGAAATTTATTGTCAAAAGCTTTATACCAAGTGATTGAAGTGAGGCAAAGCCTATTAAATTAGAATCGCCTCTGTTCTCTCGGTCAGTGAAAAAATTTTGGTAATAGTTAAATGTTATTCAAACTGATATAATATCAATCAAATTTGTAAAAGGAACGAGTATGACAGACAGGCGAGTGATATTTTGCATAGAATGACATATTTACCTGTTAGTTAAGCTGAGGAAAGGTGAAAGAAAATATTTTTGAATTTATCTACCGATAATGATTTCTTTTAATATTTAGTAGTAAGTGAAGTTCTATTAAAAAAGAATATTCGTTTTAACTTCAATCAAATCACTTTATGAAACAAAATATGCGTATGCGAATAAATGTTAGGCAAAGTCAAACAGAGAGAGAGAGAGAGAGAGAGAAGAATATTATTGCGTATAAAGTCGAATTCACGCAATTCACCGATTAACACCGCGGTTATGATGAGACACAGAAAAGTTGAAAATGAATATAAATATAAAATAGGATCGGAATAGAGGTTTAAATTTTCTAACGTACGAAGCAAATGGTCAAGAGTAAATCACCAAGAGCCAATAACAAAAAACAGCACCGATAATAGCGCAACTCATCGGCGAGGTTACTTTTGGTTATGTAATGTAATTCTATTTATTTGATCAGGTTTGCAACCCAAATTTTAATTTTTTTTTATATAACCCTGAATTACATTTGCCATAGATAAAACTACCACAAAACAACTAGGAAATCCTTCAAAGGATTTCTTGTAGATATATAATATAAGATTTCTGGGGGATTATCCCGCTATCAAGTGAAACGTCACGCTTCTTCACGCGTCCCGCGCTTATAATATATTGTCTCGCTTTTCATGAAAATCCCATTTGTCACCTTAAAACGTGAAAAAATATCCACCCAAATACAATTAAACAAACCCTTTTAAATGTTTTTTAAACATTACTTTCTTTCCGGCCGATTTGCAATATAAACTAACACACATTATTTAAAATTTCCTCGTATTTCACGTACGTGGGTAGACTTTAGGAAAATGAACAGTTGAAACTATATTGTAAAGTTTTATTTCTGATCTTTAGTCGCAAAGAATATTTGAAGAGAAAATTAAAAATTTAGCTAGGAAAAGCCGTATTTTAAATATTTATTTTTTATTGTCCACTTTTATATCTTCATACCTGGCAACCCTAGTAATTATATAATATACACAGATTTAAACAGTAACATTCCTAAATTTTGTGTTATGTTGGTTATTTCTGTTCCTTTTGTGAGTGAGACGAACCTGAAATTAATTTAAATTTATAAGGTTTTTTCTTAGGTCGTTTAATATTTGAAAGATGAATTTGAGTGTAACTTGAGTTGTGATTAAATGCAGGCCGATATTGTAGTAGATCGGCAACGACTATGGTACATTGACGAGTTCATAATAAGAGCGAAACGACTTCGTCAGTATTTTTTTTTTTTTTTTTTATTTATTTATTCTCCAAATGACATTACAAAATGTATAGAAGTCGTCAACGTAAAAAAAAACTCAAATTTTAAATATATACATACAATATTTACAATCTACACATATAAAATAACACATAATTGTAACTTCACAAAGACTATTAAACATTTAATGTATAAGACACATGTCAAAACACAACAGTTTCTAAATAACAGTTACTTGGGCATCCCGAGAAAAATACTCGTTAACAGAATATATCGCCTCAGATACAAGAAACGATTTTAGTAACACTGAGAACTTCTTAATTTCGTTTATAGACTTCAAGTTATCTGGCAGTTTATTATAGATCATGTATCTGTCGACCAATGCCTCGGTCTGGTTCTACTGAATTAGTCTGAGGCCGTGCTAAATTAAATAAAATTCTTTGTGTAGGTAAAACCAGTCATTTTGTCCGCTATGCCACGAAATTATTTTTCATTTTATTTAAGGACACAAATTCATTTTATAATTTGGCATTATTTGGCATCGACGACCGAACGCTTGGAGACCACCGTCGGAAGCGTTGCTGATACCCAAATATTTTGGGTGATGCTAGCAGAAGGATAATTGGTCTCCTGCTAGCGTTTTGTGTTTACACTATTTTCATTTAATTTATATTTTTACGGATGGTGTTACCTCGTTACCTATACGTTGGATCAGATCCTCGATCAGATCGGTGTCTTTATGGTGGGATGTGCATTACTATGTGTATGTAGATATGGTATATTGTAGATGGGCAACGACTATGGTACTCTGACGAGCTCATAATAAGAGCGAAATGAATTCGTCAGTATCTGTCGACCATGCCTCGGTCTGGTTCTACTGAATTAGCATGAGGCCCTGCTAAATTAAACAAAATCTCTTGTGTAAGTAAACCCAGTCATTTTGTCCGCTATGCCACGAATTTATTTTTGATTTCTAAAAATTATATGTATTTTCATTTATATTTTGCTTGCATTCACACATTTCCATATTAAACGTATGAATATCTCTTTCCTCAGAATAAGCATTTAATAAGGCTGTTTTTAAATCACTAATGTTAGATATTACACATATGAAATGTTTATTGCAGCTTCACCTTTAATTTTTGCGATGATGCTAGATATCAGATATTCATTCTGGAAGTCATTTAGATCCACGAAATTATAAAATTTATTTACAAGTTTTTGACTTATTTCTAAAATTCTATGTAATAATTCTAATCCTTCGGGAAATTCGGGAATCATATTTAAATACCTTTGTTTTAGAATAGGAATTTCTGGATTTGCCATATTTGTTGAATTTAATTTAGATTCTATATTAAGCTTTACTTCTAAAATTGGAGACCTACTTCGAGATCTAGATTTAAAAATATTTTTATTTGTGAAATCCGAGTCAGAATCCGAATTGTCAGAAGAATTTTTTCTACCTCTATAAGACATAAAATATACTTAAATGAGTAAACCATACAGTAGTTGTATGTCCTGTGATGAGCGACTCTGATATGCTTTCAGGAACTCTTCTCGCCAAGTTACTATCCCTTTCACTTAGCTGGACAACAATCTAGACCGATTTTTGAGTACCCGAGTGTGCACCAAAATTTCTACTTTTTATTTTGATAGTCTAAAGCGCTAAAACGCACCGATTTTATATTCGTTAAAATCGTTTGACTATCCTAACAACTGCGCCAATTAAACTGCCGTTTGCTGGTTTAATGTAACAACATTTATTTTTAAACAACGTAAAAAGGATGTTAGTGGATGCAAGGAGGCAAAAAATACTCAAGGTAGAAGGAAGAGGGATTATATTGCTGCGTATTTAATGTATAGTCCATGACTAGAACTTTTGGTGAAGTGGTAAAACGTGTTTTAGTTAAGCCAATTAAATGGATAATTAAAATTACATGTATGTAAATTAAACTGCCGTTTTCTGCTAAAACTTAATAAAAATTGCAACTACTGCCGTTTGCTGGTTTAATCTTTTCAAAAAATTTATTTTTAAATCTTAGAAAAAATTACAACTACAAATATAACTATAACTTAATGTTATTACTTCGACAGCTAAATACAAACTTATAGAAATAATAAACATGAATTATAAAGTAAACTAGGAAATAAATTATGACATTGCAGATCACACGGAAGATGCAAACAGGAAGTGCTGTGTTCACAGTATCTATGGGAAAACGTTCATATAACTTGTATAGTTAAATACGATATATATTGTTAAAAATATAATTACAACTATTAATTAATTAGAAAAATGGCTAGACTATGCTTGCATTAAGAAATAAATTAAATCATTTTTATAAATAATTGCAACACAGTCAAGGTTAACAATTAAAAAAGATCAACTTAAAAGTATTAGAAACCCCAAATTAATTAACTTAAAGGAAAATTAAAATTCTAATTGAAGGATCTTTACTATGTATGTATATTATATATTATAAAATAATTTCAAGTTGTTAATCACTTCTTGAAAGAATTATGAATATTCCGATTATTAATGAACCAGTGAAGGTGAAATTTAAGTTCCAAAACATGTCTGGCGTGTAACCTTCTGAGTTATATCACTCAATTAGTGGAGCTGACGTGTTTTATTTACCAATTTAATCAACACTTCTCTTTAAACTTGGATTACTTTAGAAAATTAAAAGTTTCAAAAAAATATATTTGTCAAGGTGCACATATTCTTAAAGCGCGGCTACAACGCAGATGGGTGACCGTCTGGATGTTCGTAAAACCGTACAGTCGGTGGCTCTTCTGTGTTGTCGAATCAATGATGATGTGTACTATGGAGCGCAGAATGGTCCTGAAAATGGTACATTAAGACCGGAAGTGCTGCAATACGCCAATATATGCGCTGTGTGTGCGAAAGAAAGGCCAAAAGGAGAGAAAAAAGGTCGACCTCTTGTCTCGTTTAGAAATGTTTAGCCAGTGAGAATCTACTAAGTTGAGCTCATAACTCATAAATATTCTGGCATGTTTTTAATTTTGACTAAGTATTTGCCACTTTGTTTTCTAGCGATTCTCAATATGCGCAATTATGTTGAAATTATTTGTAATCGTCTATTTCTTAGATTCGCTTCCAACATATAGAATTTGTAAATTGTGTCCGTTACGTTTTACACATTGTATATTGTGGGCATATAGTGATGTACCATTCATTCTCTCTTATATTTTATCCGGAAAACTCAAAATTTAAACAAATTTATTCAATATATTATTCTATCATAAATTAAAAACCATTGAAATGTTGTGTATCATTTAGCTTTCTGATTGTTGCTATTGTAATAGGTGCTAATTTGAATTGAATGGCTATATTAACCTTGACTTTTACGTCAGTCTGATGTCGTACCATTTTAAAAAGAAAATAAGTATTAATATAATTGATATTCTTAGTAATTAGTAGTAGAGGAGTAAACATAGATTTTTAATGAACTTTATGATCCTATAAACCCTTCAACAACTCTAAAATTTGGTTTCTGTGTTACCTGAATTCAAGTCACTATAAATAACGATTAACCGAACGGTGGCAACAAAAATTTTTCATGAGTCGAAATTAATGCATCGAATTACGTCCACCACCACCAATAAGCATCAAAAACAAAAATTCTGCTAAATCCAAATAGTTTTTTTCATATGTTCTAAAGTTGGATTTGAGGATATGTATTAATATTTAATTAAATATGTCAATAGCTCTAAGAAGATGAAATTACTTAATTTTTTAGACGTTTTTAAAAATATAAGTATTTATACCACATTAAATAAGAGGATAAGCCGTATATTTTTAAAACTTACCTGTTCTGCGTCACTAAATAAGATTTATACCAAAAAATAAAGTCGTATACAGGTACGGCTAAAATTAATAGAGATATCTCTACGTCGTCAACTGTATACTGCATAAAATATTATAAACATATAAATTTTAACTTTTTTTTTTTTGAAAAACGCATCCCTATGTTGTTTGTCCCTTATTATTAATTAATCACTGTGTATATCCTATACAAAAGTTTAAATGTAAAATACGTGATTTATAATATTTAGCAAAAACTGACAAATACTTTCGATTTCCAACATAATTTTTATTTAAATTTTGCACTATATTTGTTTAGTGAAATCATATTATTGTTGTTATATAAATTGTATATTGCGAATGTTCAAAATATACACAAAATTTATACACAAAATAAAAAATAAATTTTAAACAGTAATACGTAACACAATTATATATATTGTACACATTTTTTTGTACACAAGGAAATGTCAAAATGTACACAGGGATTTTTCTGCGTGTACCTTAGCTAAATATAGATATCTTAAAAAATTATATAAAGTTTAATAATTAATATCTAAAATATATTTACCTACTTAATACTAACTAAAAAACATTTTATAAAACTGACGATCAATAGTTTAACTTTATGTTGCCAATCATAATACGTCTCATACCAGGTATTATTAAAAGCTCTACTATTGGTTTATTTATATTTATCAAATATTTATTTGTATCTGGAACAGGTCTGTCAAATATACAGACAGATTTTTCTGTTCTTGAGAGGAGTGCTGAATAAAAAACTTAACTTTAGTTAAAAAATAAACAACTATGTATATGTACCTATATCATTTTTCATAATATCTGCGCGTACCTGATGTGTACTACTTACAGTTGCTCCTTCCATATTATTGGATATTATATATTATTAAAAAAACAATATTTTACATATTTATCTTTGCTTCAACTTACACAACAAAATATTATAAAATAAAATATTTACAAAATAACTGGTCTACATGTGCATTTTCCACGAAAACGTCAAGAGTTATCCATAGGAAAGTATTATAATATTTGACAGATAGTTTTTGACCTCATATACTGAGTGTTCCATTTGAAATAAACAAGTTATTTGAATTAAACTTTACGTTCATATAACTTATATTATTGGACACCCTGTATTCAGTATTAGGGTTTTTTTATATTTGGCGTAACAAGTGATGAGTGGCTATATTTATCAGCCCAGACTGGCTTTAAAAAGGACAAACGAATAGGTGTGAATTTTTTCATTCAAATTATGTATATATTTTTATAAAAATTAAAATATTTAAAAAACTGTCAGGTTTAGGTGAGATGCACTTTAATGAAAGTTAGGTTTATTTTGAACGGGGATCTAAAAATATATTCATATACAGGGCATTCTATTTAATAAAACACAAGTATGGTTAATTTCTTATATTTGGGACACCCTGTATAGATTCACAAAATTTTTAGAATGTAGCCATAAACCATTTTTATCGAACCCATGAATAAAACTTTCAGGAAATTAAATAGTTTACCCACACTATTCCGTGTCGTATGGCGTGAATTACCCTGTATACACTATAGCTCAGGGGTTCCCAAACTTATTTTGTCTACTGCCCACTTTGAGAATAAATTATTTTTTAGCGCCCCCCTTTTTTCACCTACTTAAAAACGATTATAACTTCAAATTACATTAATTAATTATTGTGAGCTATATTAGCGGAGATTAAACGAGACTTTTACTATAACTCACAATAAGAGTTAAGAGGGGCGTTTGAATACAATCGTTTGCAGACCTATTTTTGCGCATGTTAGACTCCACTAATACGTATCTGGTATTGAAGTATTTTGAAGTTGAAATATTGGATAGTTAGTTCAAAAACAGAGTTAGAAAATCATCATATTTCGCTTTTCAGGCATAATTTTGCGCATGGTAGTCGCCACAAAGACGTATCTGCTAGCAAAAATTTTCATAGGGTTTTAAAGACAAAAGATGAGATTAGGTAACGAAGTATTTTCAAGCGGAAAGATTAAATAGTTAACTCATAAATTGAGTTCAAACATGGGTAACATTTTCAAATTTACAGATATATTTTTGTGGATGGAAATCTCCACTAATACGTATCTGGTAGCAAAAATTTTAATAGGGTTTTAAAGACTAAGGTTTGGATTAGGTAATAAGGTATTTTGAGGCTACAACAATAAATAATTACTTAATAAATTGAGTTCAAAGTCAGCACCGTTTTCCTCATTTTGTGCTATGATTCTAATATTTAATAATGATAATATTACTTTATTGCTTAATTTATATATTTAACAATCACTTGTAATTAAAATTGTACGTGAAAACTTTCTGTATTAGACAATATCCATATATAAAAAAAACCTTAAATATCCGCC
Organism: Apoderus coryli; assembly: GCA_911728435.2. Classification (NCBI taxonomy): domain Eukaryota; kingdom Metazoa; phylum Arthropoda; class Insecta; order Coleoptera; family Attelabidae; genus Apoderus; species Apoderus coryli. The sequence goes on along the minus strand of OU452198.1, from coordinate 28,329,429 downwards.
ATTTTCTTATAATTTTTTTATAAATTTAGCCAAGGAACAATTCCAGCGTAGTTGGGACAGCATTGAAGAGATGGCGCTGTTTATACACAGTGACACAAAAATCTAATGGTTTTGTCGTACTTATATTATTATATATATGTAGTTGTATGTGGTGTGTGTTATATGTATAGGCGTGTGTACTAGGAGTAGGGATTATTAATTTTAGCCCTGTACAGTAATATCAAAGAATAAACATCTATGGTAATATTAGGTAAGTAGGTATACCTACTGTTAGAGGATAAATATAATAAGGAATAAAGTAGTTACGAGTAGTTTGTTACGTTAGTTTATTGGAAATAATACAATTAAAATAATTATTAAAATTCTGTTTCGTTACGCAGGTCATATATTTTTGATTATATTATAACTAGTCGGGAAAGTTTTGGGGTGACACAACTGATTTTTTATGATCTATAGAGAGATTACAAGAACTCCCGACTGGTAGTTATTATAAAATTATAAGATACCCTTAGTGGGGGTTTAAATAGCGTTTACAATTTCACCAGTTAGGTAGTTGGAACGTATATACAGGGTTATTCACGCCATACTACACGGAATACTGTGGCTAAACTATCTAATTTCCTTAAAGTTTTATTCATGGGTTCGATAAAAATGATTTAGGGCTACATTTTAAAAATATTGTCTATACAGGGTGTCCCAAATATAAGAACTTAACCATAGTTGTGTTTTTTAAATGGAATGCCCTGTATATGAATAAATTTTTAGATTCCCCGTTCAAAATAAACCTAACTTTCATTAAAGCATATCTTACCTACACCTGACAGTTTTTTAAATATTTAAATTTTATTAAAAATATAGACATAATTTGAATGAAAAAATTCACGCTATTTGTTTATTCTTTTTAAGCCAGTCTAGGCATCATCACTTGTTACGCCAAATATAAAAAAATCCCCAATAATAAATACAGGATGTCCAATAATATAACTTATATGAACGTAAAGTTTAATTCTAAATAACTTGTTTATTTCAAATGGAACACCCGGTATATGAGGTAAAAATTAGATGCACAGAGTAATTCGCTGTCAAATATTATAATACTTTCCTATGGATAACTCTTGACGTTTTCGTGGAAAATAAACATTTTCATAATATTATGCGAATTTTTAATTGAACCTGTTAATTTCATGTAGACCACCCTGTATTTGATGATGATGAAATTAATTATCTATTGATCACAATAAGGGTTTCCTATAGATATGTATATTTTTTAATGTATGGAAAAAGCACATGTTGGTGTAATAATAGTAGTAGCAATAGGAAGAATTTTTTAAAATTATATTTGTCAAGTCGGCCATGAGAATTTGACAAACCATAATTTAAACACTAACATAATAAATAAATACATTTTTAACTTAAATTAAATAACAAGATATACCTACATAAAAACTGATACATTTTATAATAAATGTTCAAAATGATTGGACTCTAGGCACATATGAATCCTTTTCTTAAATCCTTCAACAACTTTAACCTGGTGTAACGTTTCTAAACGCTTCATTTATTTGGTTCTTCATCTCCTCTATTAAAAAAGTTTTCATTTGCGATGATTTTGTTCCTGGCCCATGTACAAAATTCAACACGGATTAAAATCAATATTGAAAAGTTCTTGATGCAGTTGCACTGTGTTTGGGTGGTATCTTTCGTTAAACTGCCTTAACAGTATCTCGAAGACCGCTTTTTTGGGGTGATTTTGCGCCAGGAACCTTTGAGTGTAAACTCGCGATGCCAGCAAAGCGTTTTTGGACCATTCTCCCAGAATAAAAATCATGTCTATTCTTTCTCCTTTGGAATAGGTTCGCATTTTTGAATTGAATTAAATCAAATGTCACAGATAAAAAACTGTTTTATGAAAAATTCTGAGCTCTTAAGTAAGAATTTTCAACAGACTATTTGACAGTAAATAGCAAATTAAAAAAAATGTATTCTATATTCACAAATTCTCATGGCTGACTTGATAGTTATTATATTTTTGAAAATTCTTCCTCTTATTGCCAATATGTGTGCCTCTTCCATGCAAAATTAAAGATAAGTATATATATCTATAAGAAAACTTTAATTTAACTTTAATTTTTGCATCATCAAATACATGGTGGTCTACATGAAACTAAGAGATTCAATTTCAAATTCCCCTAATATCATGAATATGTGCATTTTCCACAAAAACTTCAAAAGTTATCCATAGGAAAGTATTCTAATATTTTACAGATAATTACTTTATGCATCTAATTTTGACCTCATATACTGGGTGTTCCATTTGAAATAACAAGTTATTTAGAATTAAACTTTACGTTCATATAAATTATATTCTTGGACACCCTGTATTTAGTATTCCGAGTTTTTTATATTTGACGTAACAAGTGATGAGTGGGTATATTTATCAGCCCAGACTAGCTTAAAAAGAACAAACAAATAGGTGTGAATTTGTTCATTCATATTATGTCTATATTATTATAAAAATTTTAATATTTAAAAAACTGTCAGGTTTAGGTGAGATGTACTTTAATGAAAGTTTATTTTGAACGGGGAATCTAAAAATATATTCCTATACAGGGCATTCCATTTAAAAAAACACAATTATGGTTGATTTCTTATATTTGGGACACCCTGTATAGACTCACAACACCTAATACCCTACTTAATTTTTAAAATTTTTACTGTTAAAATAATCACTGTACCAATCGTAAATCAAATAGATAGGTACTATGTTAAACCGCATATTAAACTAAAACTTAATTTTTCTCGAAATTGCAGCATTCTATCATATTGAGATAAGAATACCTCATATTTCCTAAGAATGATGTCAGAATTCTCCAAAAGTTAGTGAAAAAGAAGTTTTTATTAAAAATGTTCGTTGATACCCGTTTAGACGCCTAAGTTCGCAATTTAATTCAGCAGTGTATGGCGAACGAATGCTTCTATTTAGGGAAATATCTTTTTTCACTCCAATGGCTAAAGGCGCTTTCGCGATACCTTTAAAAAACCTATGCTACGCCGCCATCTTTTAAAACCTATAACTTCTTTCGGAAGCAATTTCGCATTAGAAGTTTGCCGTTGAATTGCCATGAAATCTGCTCTAGAATTTGTGGCTTTCGCTTGGTCCATTAGTTTCTGGACACATTGTATACTATTAGGAAAGACACTCTTTGATGCATGAAATAAGCGTCTCATGGTTTTGAAAACAACAGGGCTAACCTAATACATTTTGAAAAACACTGCAAGCATACAGGGCGGTCCAAAGAAGAGATAAGTATGTATTATCATAGTTCTGTTTTTTTTAAATAGAACACCCTGTATTGGAGTATTTTAATAGTCCCTCAAAAATAACTGGGATTCGTTTTAAGGTGTCATTTACCTATGTTTTACGGTTTTCACAAAAATCATCAATTTGTGAAAATATTTAAAAATCTTGACTATTTATCGTAAATAAAACCAGTTTTTTTACATTCATCCTTTTTATGTATAATAGTATAACTAGTCTAAGCGAAGATAAGCATCAAACGTATAAGAATACTAGCACAAAAAAGAATGTGAAAATAATTTACGCAAAATAGAAATATGACATTTTAGTGCCACTATGTATTAGTTTTTGGCGACACCTATTGAGGAGAATAATGTATTAAAATATTCTATAAAATTACTCTAAGTTAAGAAATGAATAATTTGGAATGCAATGAGATTCACTAGCGCCACCATCGCACATTTTTGTAAGTAACCATTTCGGATTCCCCTCTTAATTTGAGACCTGAGCGCAGTAGGTAGTACACAACGGCGCTCAGGTCTCAAGTTAACTCTTACGGGCTACAGCTGCCAATGAGAATGATTATTGAAACGCAACTTTATAGTGTTCAGCCAGAGTACCTATCTTTTATTCAAAGTAAAACAAACATAATCGATTCTTATATAAAAACTAATGTGAAGGATGAATCTGATGCTGTTTGATAAGTGTCTTGATATCAGATTCCAATTTACTCAAGAACAGCAAGTCGCCACGTTCGGTAACATGCCAACGATTTCTCTTTTTAGTAAGCAGCGTTGCCACAGCACTAAATCCACGTTCACGTAAATATGACGATGGGAATGCTATCAAGAATCGTTGAACGATTGACCACAATCCAGGGTACAATTGCGGGATCGGTTTTTGTAGCCAAAATTCTTGATAGCAATTTTTGAACTTGATTTTTATTTTCTCGTTTGTTGCCAATTCTATAAGTTCTTCTTCCAGCTGAGGTGACATTTCTGTGTTGACATTTGAAAACGGATCCAACACCCAGTCTGGTATTTTCAAGTTGAAAATGTCCTGGCATCGTTCGGTGAAGTCAATGTGGAGGTTTTCCAAATGTTGGCAGTAGGCAAACAGGTCGTCGTTACTGCAGGATACTGATAAATTTGGAAAATTGTGAGACTCACGTCTGCCCATATTCTTTTTGTGCAGAAGCAGTTTGGCTGCGAAAGCAGCAACATTTTTGTTTTAATTAAATTTAGTTCATCGCCTTGCAGTGGGACGTTCATGTCGTTGAACAATTTATACATGTCTGTCATGTAAGCTATATCATTCTTTGATGTAATGAGCTTATTGCGCAATTCTGTATCTTTAGTTTCCAAGAACTCTATCACAGAGTCCAACAGGTTGTAAAATCGAGTCAGACAATTGCCTCTTGATAGCCAACGAACTTCAGTATGAAGCAACAAACGGTTGAAATCTTCATCATTAGTAACACAAAGCTGATGAAATAATCTATCATTCAAAGAGCTGTTATGGATTTTATTGACTGCTTTGATGACATATTGCAGTCATTGAATTAGTCGTTCACTTAAGTTTCTAGCAACCAAATGTTGTCTATAAATAACGCAATGTACAGTAAGGACATCCGGAATTTTATTTTTTAAGTATGCTATGAAGGCTTTATGGCACCCTGTCATAGCCCGAGCGCCATCCGTAGCAACTGATATAATATTTTTCAAGGGAATCTCTTTCTCAGCACAAAACTTTTCCAATGTATTGAATATGGTTTCGCCTTTTGTATCGGTCTCTAAATTTCTAGCAAACAATAGTTCTTCACATATTTTCTCATCTTTAATAAACCTCACGTAAGGCAGCAACTACTTCATTAGTTTGTAAAGTGGACTCATCGAGCTGAATTGAGAATTGACTAGTCCTCAGATGATTGCACAATGGTCCTTCAATGTTTTCAGCCATTTCATCAATTCGTCTTTGCACAGAATTATTAGTCAAAGGAATATCTCGGATAATATCTGCGGCCGGTTTATGAAGCACTTCCTTTATTGCGGCAAAATTTACTCTTCTCCGATGTTGTGTGGTTTGCCTTTTTGAGAAATTAACAAAGAGATATTGTACAAAGCTCGAAGTCCGTCGTCATCTTGCTTAGCAGCCGCCGAAAATAGTTTTGATACACTTGGCTGAGTGTTATGCTTCTTCTCTAGATCTTGAAAATATGCTACATTCTTCTCTTTCTTATCTGGATGCATTTTATTCAAATGATCTTGCAGTCTTGAAGGCTTCATTCGAAAATGTTTTTAGACATAGAAAGCACAAAGACGACGATGGGTTTGTGCGGTTTTCAATGAATCCGAATTTAATATATTCCGCACAGTATTGCCGTCTCTTCCTTTTTCCTTCTGACATTGTTTTCTTGTGAGAAATACGTAATTAAGTGTTAAACTTAAGTAATGCTTATCTATTACGCGCGAAACCGCAAATGAGAACAGAACAAATATTACGTTGTTTATATATATACAAGAAATCCCTTTGGGATTTCCCAGTCGTTTTGTGGTAGTCTTATCTATTACAAAAGTCATCGAGGGTTATAAAAAAGAACTGAAAATATGGGTTGAAAACCTAATCACATAAACAGAATTACATTTGAGACACCCTGTATATAAATAAATTTTATGACACCGCTCTAACAAACTAAGAAAACTCCAAAGTTAAATAAATTAATAAAAAAAAGTAACCTGTCGCTGAAAATATGGTTTAAAAACCTGATCAAATAAATGGAAACAATACACATACACCCTGTATAAAAATGTATGACCCCATTCTAACTAAAAATACTGTGAAAAAATATATAAAAAAATTCTTATGAAACATTTTTGAGCCATCCTGTGCAATAATTTCATGAAAACATTCTAAAAAACTAAAAAATTAAAACGTTTTTCTGTCTATTACGTTCTACCTTGCCTGAAAATCTTGAAAATAAATATAAACATTTTTGAGTAACCCTTTATCTAAATTGTAGGCGGTTATTCTGGAAATGTAAAAGTTCTTAATATTTGTACGTTTCACTCTAAAGAATTGCTAAAAAAACGTGCTCTTAACACTAAGGCAAAAAATTTGGGACACCCTGTAATTCTAGTTATTATTTTATGTTTATATATTTGTTTATAAACTGATCTCATATAGTAAATTTGACAGTAAAATTTGAATTTTCTCTGTCATAATAATAAATAATTTTTCCTAAAAATGATTTCACCCTGTATAAAAAAATGTATGAAACCATTCTAACATACTACAAAAAATCAAAAGTTTTCTAACTTTTTTGTTTCGCCCTAAAAAATTTAAGCGTTGTAAAACTAATATATTTTTCTGTATGACCCTGTATATGGTTTTTTTAATTTATTCCACACTTAACCACAGTATATTTAATATTTACGATGACTTAACGTTTTTGCTACAGCTGATTATTTAAAGAATCAAAAACACTATCGACAGTTTTATTACCTTACACCTCTAGTTCACATGTTTTTATTTTTTGTATGTTGGTAACATTGACTTTTGTTATAAATCAAAGTCTATAGGCATTAGCATTTTTCTTCGTTGACAATTAACTGAAAAAGTTATGTTGAAAATGAGTGGCACTTACCCCTATCACATCAGTTCAAGTGAACATAGAAGTGAGGCAAAGCTGTGCTAATTTAATAGACTTTGCCTCGCCTCACAATTGTTCTACTCCCTGGTTTTCAAGAATAGCTGCCCAGCTGATCTAGGTAGTATCCTTCAACGTAAATATCAGTTAGGTTCAACTGAGCGACAGTTGAACGTACCATATCAATTCAACTGAATAGCGTTTTATTTGAAAAACAACAAACTGTAATAACTATTATGTTACGACTTATTATTACTTATTATTATTATTGTATACATTAATATTGGGTGAAATAAACACTACTACTACTACTTATAAAAAAATATATAAATGCAAAATTATAAATGGTTTTCTCTCATTGACAGAATACTTGGAATACAACGTTAATACCATCCAGTACATTATGTGCTTGTTTTCAAAACAATTTCTGCTATTTTGGGTTATTCTTCTTTGATCTAAAACACGACAAATGAATTTTTAGACTACTTATGTTAAATAAATATGTGAGACAATTATCACCTTTTCAACTCTAGCAGAATTTATCTTCAGAAACCTTTATTGATTCGAAAACTATCTTAAACCTTGTTTACCATGTCAAGTCGCTACATTAATTTGATCGTTTTGAAATAATATGAATTTTCTTTTGCAAACATTATTAGTTGTACCCATGTTTCTATTTCGTGTAGGTACCTAATTGTATAAAATATTTTATATTATGCTGCTTCTATAATAAAAATACTTTCTCTAAATAAAAGTTTCTTTCCACAGAATAAGGAATGTATTATTCTGTGCTTTATGGTAAGTCGTTTTTGTTTACCAATGTGGAGATTAGGAGATACCTAAGTAGTATGTGGTATAATATGTAGGTACGTACATAAACAAATCTAGCTGAAATACCTTTAAATAAACATAAAAAGTATTGTATTTTAAAGTACTTACGTAAGAAAGCTTGTATAGCCTTTTCTAGTGTTTGTTTACGTACGTGTAATATGTTTAACCTTTTATAGGTACATCAAAAATCGAATTTTGGCTAGAAATAAACATTAGGTATTAATAGAATATAATTACCGTGTACAATAACCAATATTAGAATGAATTTTATTATGTTTTTTATATTTTCAAACAAATTAAAAGAATTTATATTTTATTTCGAAATGACACTTGTCATAATTGTCATACAGCAAATATTAGCTCTTTAGTTCCTTGGTTGTCAGATTTATTTTTTCTTAGTATATAAAATATGTAATATATATTTATAGGGGAGAATATTTTCTTAAAAGTGTATTTGAAACTAAAGTTTTCATAAAAGAAAATTGAAAATAAAGATTGGCTGATTTAAGTTTGTGGTTAATTAACTTGTGTTGGGTATGTAAATTGAATTGGGCTTGATTGATTTTGGTATTTTACGCCAATAATGATATATTGAATAAAGTGTGGCAACCGCGATTTTCGCAATTTTTGTAGGTTGCTGTCACATTTTGAAAGAATTGAATGGAATGACATATAAATAATATGGATTTTTTTCGACAAAGAAATTATTTTAGCAAAAATAAAATAAAATAAACTTGGGGAAATTAAGAATATATTTAATTATCCATCTGGGGGTGTGTCGGATCTAAATAGGTTTCAGTTTAATTAAGCTATTGCGCGAATAATAAGTACGAGGTGTAGGATAGAGATAATTTGAATGACATTCTGGCAGCAAAGCATTGTAAGTTGGTATGTTGTTTAATTGAGTAGATTCCATAAGAATAACACACAAATCTGTTTTCTTTTCTACTGACTTTACTCACCAAAGGTAGCCTAATGCCTATTCTCAATATTTAACTGTGGATGTGAATCGTATTCAACGGGTGCAGAAGTCGTGTCTGCGTTATATCTATGGGATCAGAAAATATGAGCCGATAAGTTACAAACTTGCATGCACCAAATGGCTTTCAATGCAAAACAGAAGGTTTCTACACTCTGCAGTGTTATATAACTTCATTCTGACCAAAAAAAGAGATCCTCAATATTTGTATAACAAAATCACATTTCGATCTGATATTCATAATTTGAATGTTAGATTTAGAAATCATTTGTCACCTCCAAGCCACAGAACTGTTTCTTTGAGCGATCGTTTTCCTTTCAAGTTTACACCATCTACAATAACATCCCCAATGACCTAAAATATCTGAATACTGGCACATTCAAAAAAAAACTTCGCTATCGATTGTTGAATCCACATTAACATTAACACTTTACCTATTACTCGTTGATCGTTTAAAGCTTTTGTTTGTTATTATTTTAATTTTGTTTTTTTTCTTTTTCTTTATATTCTTATATTGCTGTTATGTTGTTCACATTTTGTGTTATTTTGTATTATGATGACTTTTTTTTGTACAATGAAATTCTGGTTTATTTTTTTTTTTTTTTTGTAGTGTAGATTAGTTAGGCATTATGGTTAAGGCGTATATGTATGATGGGGTATTATTTACTTATATTATTTAACTGTTAATTTAGGGTTAGATTTTAATATCAGTTTTTACTGCCATCTAACCCCTTTTGTAGTTCTGTTACTGTATTGTATTATATCTGGAATTGTTTTTTTTTTGTATTTTGAACTGCAAATAAACTGATTATTATTATTATTATTATATAGGAATGCATAAGTAGCACGCACCGACAGGAATAAACTCGTTTATCTCATTCGACGCTCAATCGTACTAACGAGTAAGAACAAGTATTCTATGAACAAGCCGATTGATATAGGAATGTACAAATCGAATTATTTAACAAAAACGTCTAATAACATGATTGCCCGCAGTCTGTTATCTACGAAAATTACCTACCTAGGATTACTAATAACAATAACTATTAAATTGCGAAAGTGTGTATGTTGCCTTTTTATTTGTTTGTTTGTGCCTACTTTCATTTCGAAACGGAGCGACCTATTGCCATGATTTTTATTTATTGAATAAAACAGGACAGATATATGAAGTACGCGGAGAGAAATATCGAACCGAGTTTGAGCAATCTCTTAATTAATATTAGTTGATGTTCACGAATTGTAGTCGAGAGCTCAGTGTCTAAGAGTCCGCCTGGCTAGATAAAATTACAAATCGCCCCCCAAGCCTCTACACAACGCCCCCATTTCCTTTCTGGGTCTCTTACCGCCCCCCTTTAGCCCTGCAGCGCCCACAAGGGGGCGTTATCGCCCACTTTGGGAACCGATGCTATAGCTGAACGATTAAAGGTCTATATATTATATATATATTATTACATATATATATTATTACAAATATATCTATTCTATTTTTTTATGTGCTAAAATATTGTGTTTCATACCAATGTTTTAATTTATTAAATACTTAGATAAGAATATGTAATTTTGTACTTTTTAAATTTATTTTTCTTTTATATATCTTTGTTGCATTTTTTGTTAAAAATCAAACATCGCTAATTTTGTGTAAAATAAATTAAAAAAAGCTTTCATGTACCAATGGGTTTACTTTAAAAATTATCTACTTAATTTAAATAACAACGAATATACAATTTTTAACGCCCTCGTAAGAATAATTTTTAAACATGCGTGCATAGATGCCTTGTATTATGCTTTTCGCTTATCTTCTATTGTTGCTTGTATCGATAGGCGGTATCTCTCTAACAATGCAAAACAAAGAAAGCCGCTCTGAGTGCTTATACCTATCACTTATATTTAAGTGTAGTGCAATTGGCTGTTTGATCAGACTCCAAATATAGGTATAAGGCATTCATGATTGTGAACTTATTTCTTAATCGATTTGAAAAATTCTTTTTGGATCATAGAGAGAACACTTTAACAGAGGTTTATATAGGAAGAAAAATAAAATTTCTTAAAAATTTATTTTGAAGTCAATATAAATTGCTAAGAATTTTTTTTTTATTCCTATATAAACCTCTGTTAAAGTGTTCTCTCTATGATCCAAAAATAATTTTTCAAATCGATTAAGAAATAAGTGCACAATCATGAATGCCTTATACCTATATTTGGAGTCTGATCAAACAGCCTTAAACGCTGGCAACTATGTTTATATGAAGGATGACACCCGGCCGTCAGGTAGTTACATCTCGTTGTATATTGGGTATATATGCTGGAACAATTTTACGTTTTTTTAAAGGAAGTTCCAGTTTCATGAAACGTTTTGCAAATATCGGAAACCGGGTGTCTACACAGAAGAAACACTTGTCCGACATCTGTAGTGTTCAATAATATAAATAATTACGAAAGGAAACACAATTTTTTATTATTTCGGTTTCAGGTTCTTGCAAACATTTTTTTTTTAATTTTTAGCAAAAAGTTACATTTTGTTTGTCTAACTTTATTACTATGTTTTGGAGATGGTATATCGCCTTCTTCAAGTCTTTGTAGAAAATTTCCAACATTATGTATATATACGATACGATACTTTATTCATTTCAAATAAACAAAGTGCTTACATTCGTCAGAAAACAAATACCTAGGTAATAATAATAATAACTGTCTTTCGGCCCTCCAAGTTTTCATCATAAATACAAAAAATGTATAATCCATTAATAAACAAAACACATTAAATCGAAAAATGTTTTGAAACTCTCTCGAATATTGTGTGGATTTTCAGTGCTCATGTAATGTGAAATGCGGCGGTTAAAAATATTACTTAATTTTGCCTTATCAGTACAAATATATTTTTGTCTATTTATCCCCCTGAAATTTGATCCGATCTTCTGAATCTTGAGGACAGAGCGCGTAGACTCTAGTATATTTGTAGTCGTGGTATCTTCATGTTTTTAATAATTTTTAGTCACCTGAGTCTGCAGTGGCAGAAGATATGGATGCAATTAGATTCGCGCTAAAATAACTTGAAATATTAATTTCCGTGTTTTCGTTACTTGTTATATTTCTTGATTTTGGTTAGAACATTTCGTCTTCCAAATATTATGAAATTTCCATGCATTCTTCTAAATTTCTTTGGATTTATTGCCGGTAACACAGGATGCATATTATTATTAAATTTGCTACACGTACCACTTCTTTGCACACTTCATATATTTGAAATAATTTAAAAAATCGAAATTGGAATAATTATTATACATATTTTTCAAAATAATTTATACTTTCAACACACGCTATATATTAGGGAAAAATAAATAAAAAAGACGCTATTCCATTTTAAAATTACACAGTAGGTACCTACCTCTTGTATATCCGGAAGTGCATCTTTCTTGCATTCCGTTGCTAAATTATATCGTGGTTCCCACTGCCAAAAGGTGTATATGTAAAAATTGGCTTATTTTGACTTCTGGCTTTTGGTTATAATATAATATATTAATAAAGTAGATAAGCCAAAGCAAACATTATATCTACAACCATAGACTGTGCCCCATAATTAATGGTACACAGTACAACTGCAGATTCCTTGGGGGAAAATATTGAGACTAGGCCAAACTTACCCTAGTTTAAAAGTTGATATTAACCGAGATACAGGGTTGCTTAAGTGGTAATATCGTTTTTGCTTTCCTTAAATAATCTAGTAATAATGTGCAATATTTTAAAGTACACTTGGATGATAAAAACTATTGCAATTAAACTATTTAGTAACAATAATGACAAATAAATTAAGATTGCTGGGGCTAAAGTTGCAGGCTACCAGCGGGGTCACAGGTGGCGGATAGTGAACGGCCCTCATATATGAGGGTTAGCTGCGAATATATTGAATAAGCAGTCCCCGACCAAGCAACGACGATACTAGAGGGTGTGGTGGGTATACCTTAGGAAAATATACCTTATAAAATACTACATAAGCCCAAGGACAGTATTGTGACATGGCGAGTATTGCCGCCATTAAATAAGCATATCCTAGAACACCGAGCGATTGCCGGTATAAGCAATCTCCCATTTACTGACCAACGGCTTCGGGCGGATGAGTTGGTGAGTGGTAGGGCACTCTTTTGTCCTAGGGTTGGGAAACTGGCCCTAAAGGCGGATGAACCGTGAACTAGGTCAACGGCGTAAGGATGTAGAAAGCAAGGAGAAACTACTACATTAAAGATCCATATGGATATCTCTTGTACATCTATCATGGCTACAGCTTTGAGAATGAAGACTACTGATCATGTATATCGGAGTGCAAGATCCGGCAGGGGAGGAATAACAACACAGAACCACGGGGCCTTCCAAGTCGTTATCAAGCGAAACCCCCAAGGAAAAGGAAAGTATGCGCCTAGAAAGACTAGGCAGTGTATTAAAATATGCACCTGGAACGTCAAGACCATGTACGAAGCAGGCAAAATTTATAATGCCATCCATGAAATGGAAAGACTGAATATCGATATAATGAGTATCAGTGAAATGCGATGGCCTGATGCCGGATAATGTCAAATAAAAGAGCACCAAGTATACTACTCTGGAAATACAGAAGGTCAACATATGCATGGCGTCGGAATAATTTTAAATAAACAAATACGTTACGAATTTTGTTCCAATATCCGAGAGAATCATGCTCATCCAATTGGATTTATTCCCAGCAAAAACCAACATAATCCAAATATACGCACCCACAGCAGACAAATCAGACGAAGTAATAGAGGCTTGCTAGTAAATTACTAATTTCAGAATAAATATTCCTAAAACACACAAAATAAAAAAAAGCAGAATATCTTAACTCACTTAGCTAACTGTTACTCTTTCACAAGAGAACAGTTGTAGCTGTAACACCCTGTAGGTATGCCTCTATAGTAATCTCTCGACGCATAGGATAAAAAATGTTATTAAGGTTTTGACAAATTAACTGGATTCGAAATCAAAATGAAATCCTTATCAACACTAATGCTCGGTTCGAAGTATTAAGTTAATTGCCAAAAATAAAACAATTAAATTGAAAATCATCATTTGTTCACTCAGTATCAAACGATTAATTTAGCCCAATTTTGAAATTAATATGAATTAGCTTTTCTGCTAAGTTTGATAAATTAATTATCAGCGATTAAGAAAATAAATTACCCCGTATAATAATAACGCAGATCTAATTTCAATAGAGTTCATAACTTCTCATTCGAAGTATCTATGCTCTACCTAATGATTAGTCTGTTATAACAAATTTAAACATCCAAAGTGGATATTGAAATGCCTAATTAATTGATATAATTAGACAACAAGGATGATGAAGTGTTCAGCCTGTACACATCTGTATTTAGTATGGCCTGAACTATTTTTAATCACCCTGTGTAACCTTAAAATGAATTAGAATGTTCTAATTCAATAATTGCTAATAGATATTAATTATGTACATTAATATATCTTGGAAGCATTGTCAATTACAACCAAAAAATGAAACCTGGAATTATATAATGATCAGAGAAAAGAAATGTCTAGTTTAGGAACACTAGTAAAATTCGAATACACCACACGTTACCAAATACAAAGTTATGAGAGTTATGATCACTGTCATAAACTCTTATAAAATTTGCGTAATTTACAAATCACTAACAATCGTCCGACTAATTAAAGTCAGTGACATAAGTCCTTTTATGCAATCCAAAATCACTCAACAATCGTCTGACTAATTAAAGTCAGCGGCAGAAAGCCTTTCGTAATTTACAAATCACTAACGATCGTCCGACTAATTAAAGTCAGTGGCACAGGTCCTTTTATACGATCCAAGATCACACAACGATCGTCTGACCAATTAAAGTCAGCAGCAGAAAGCCTTTCGTGATTTACAAATCACTAACGATCGTTCGACTAATTATAGTCAGCGGCACAGGTCCTTTCATGCGATCCAAGATCACACAACGATCGTCTGACTAATTAAAGTCAGCAGCAGAAAGCCTTTCGTGACTTACAAATCACTAACGATCGTCCGACTAATTATAGTCAGCGGCACAAGTCCTTTTATGCGATCCAAGATCACACAACGATCGTCTGACCAATTAAAGTCAGCAGCAGAAAGCCTTTCGTGATTCACAAATCACTAACGATCGTCCGACTAATTATAGTCAGCGTCACAGGTTCTTTTATGCGATCCAAGATCACACAACGATCGTCTGACTAATCAAAAGTCAGCAGCAGAAAGCCTTTCGTGATTCACAAATCACTAACGATCGTCCGACTAATTATAGTCAGCGTCACATGTCCTTTTATACGATCCAAGATCACAAAACGATCGTCTGACTAATTAAAGTCAGCAGCATAGTATGTCACCAAATTCGTGTAATATGAAAGACAAATAACATTATGCTGCACAATATACTCTAAAGTTATTATTATTTAACTAATAATTTACAATAGATTCTAATGAATTAATCATTAACGTTTCGAAAACTTAAATAGAGAATAATTTATCTACAGCCTCTACAAATAATGCAGATCGAACTACTGAAGGGACCACAACTTGCTCATTCGAAGTATCTGTGCTCTACCTTACGATTTAAACAAAGTCCTAAGTAAGTTGAAAACCAATGAAGTGGCGATAGTTATGGGTGACTTTAATGCCAAAATCGGCAAGGGCAGTTATGGTGAAGTAGTAGGTCCATGGGGCTTGGGAGCGCGTAATGAGAGAGGAGAACGCTTACTCACATTTGCTACGGAAGAAGAGTTGGTAATCACCAATACACTCTTCAAATTACCACACAGAAGGTTATACACATGGCGCTCACCCCGTGACACGCCAGAAAATCTCATACGAAACCAGATTGACTATATTTTAATAAACAAAAGATTCAAAAATTCAATAACATCAGTGAAAACCTACCCTGGTGCAGATATTAAGTCAGACCATAACCCACTTGTCGGTAAGTTTCGTCTGAAATTTAAAAAATCCACAAACCTAATCCTATAAGATATGATCTCAAACAACTACGAGATGATGACATAAAACAAGAAGTACGGGAATATCTGAAGAACAACATATCTAAGTCAGAAGTAGTTAATGATGTTGACACAGAAATAAACCACTTAGAAAACATTGGGAAGGAAATATTAGACCAATACCTGCGACCGAAAAATACAGAAAAGAAAAAACCATGGATGACCGACGGTATATTACAGATGATGGACAGAAGAAGATAATCCAAGCGGAAAGACTACGTTGCATATCAGTTTCTAGACAAAGAGATAAAAAAAGCTGTCAGAGAAGCTAAAAACAGACATCTGGAAGAACAGTGTGAAGAAATCGAGATATTGGAACGTAAACACGATTCCATCAACCTCCACAAAAAGATCAAAGAAGCAGCAGGCATCTATAAATCAAAAAGGCCGGGACACTTAACAGACACTCAAGGAAATCCTATAGTGGATATTGAAGAAACAAAAACAACATGGATGAATTATGTGAGAACAACATTTGATGACGATAGGAATGTCACCATCACACAAAATAAAAATGACGATACCGGACCACCTATTCTTGAAGCGGAAGTAGAAGCTGCTATAAACAACATTAAGGAGGGAAAAGCCGCAGGTCCAGACGAGTTCTACTTAGAATTCTTGAAAATTATGGATAAAGACGAAGTAAAAAGACTTACCTTGATCTTCAACAATATATACCAAAGTGGAAAAATACCCCAACGGTGGCTAAGATCAACTTTTATAACAATCCCTAAAAAACCCAATGCCAAAAAATGTGAAGATTATCGAATAATAAGCCTTATGAGCCATCTCCTGAAAACTTTTTTAAAAATTATACATAAAAGAATATATAAAAAGTGTGAAGAACACATGACAAATACACAATTTGGCTTCAGGGATGCATTGGGCACTCGTGAGGCACTTTTTGCTACACAAGTTCTCTTTCAAAGATGTAGAGACGTGAATTGTGATATATATGTGTGTTTTGTTGATTACCAGAAAGCGTTCGATAGAATAAAACATGACGAACTGATGAAAATATTAAATTCAATTGGCCTAGACAGCAGAGATCGCCGTATAATAAACAATATCTATTATGAACCAACTGCAGCTGTAAGAGTTGGGGATGAGTTAACAGACGACATAAAGATAAAAAGAGGTGTGCGACAGGGATGTATATTGTCCCCATTATTGTTCAATACATATTCAGAGCACATTATGAACCTAGCGCTAACGGACATAGACGAGGGAATACTTATAAACGGACAACGATTGAACAATATAAGATACGCTGATGATACTGTCATTTTTGCAGACAGCCTTGAAGGTCTGCAGACACTTGTCTCCAGGGTGGCAGAAGTAAGTAGCAGGTTTGGGCTTGATTTTAACATCAAAAAAACCAAATACATGGTTATAAGCAAAAATAGGATACCACCTGGTCAATTACTAGTTAACCAACAACCTATATCACGAATCACCAACTTTTGTTATTTGGGTGCAAACTTAAATGAACAGTGGGACCAATCGACGGAAATTAAGATAAGGATCGAGAAGGCAAGATCAGCTTTCGTCATAATGAAAAAAATCTTTAACAGCCACGATATAAAACTGGAAATAAAAGTTCGTTTACTAGAATGCTACGTGTTCTCCGTTCTTTTATATGGCGTGGAGACATGGACCTTAACTGAAGCGTCACTGGGAAGACTCGAGGCATTCGAAATGTGGTGCTATAGACGCATGTTGAGGATTTCCTGGACAGACAGAGTCACCAACGAAGAAGTTCTACATAGAATGGGTAAAGAGCGCGAACTAGTCGTAACCATAAAACGTCGCAAACTGGAATACCTGGGCCATATAATGCGTAATGAACAACGGTATGACCTGCTTCGGACAATACTTCAGGGTAAAGTGCATGGGAAAAGAGGTCCAGGACGAAGAAGAATATCCTGGCTGCATAACCTGCGAAAATGGTTTAACTTAACCACTACCGGACTTTTCAGGGCAGCAGTCAACAAAGTAAGAATAGCCATGTTAGTGTCCAACATCCGTAACGGATAGGCACCATAAGAAGAAGAAGAAGAAGAAATTAAGATTTTTTTTACATAAATACAAAAACTACAAGTAAAGAAAAAAAATCGGTTTTTTACAATAAATGCTCAAAGTGGTTGCCGTTAACTGCAATGCATTTGGTTACCCGCCTGATTTTAAATAAGATATTAATGTTCCGAAACGATTTCGCGGCGTTCTGAATTCTTCGCCATAGTTGTTCCCGAGTATTGATCGCCTGTCAAAAAGGGCGTTCACAGCGGAACTCCGGGCAGGCCATGACATTTAGCTTCCTTGACCGATCCAGCGGTTCAAAATTGTAGTATCCAAGTAGACTCTGACAATCCTGGAAAAATGGCTGGTGCCACATGTTTCTTCTCAGCTTTAAGGGTAAATCATCCAACGAATCTGGCAGCTGATTCTGCAGAAAATTAGATTAGAAATTGGAGCTGTCCGTTTGAATTAGGTGGTAGCTCGACAAGACCCACCATGTAATTGTCAATAAATCCACACCAACAAATAATTTTAAACTCGTTCTGAAAATGGCTTTCGTTTACTAAGTGGGGATTTCCTAAAGTCTACACATGTTTAGTTCTAAAATTGAAGACGCCAGTTCGTCTGGAAGTTGCTTCATCGACGAAAAAACTTTATTCAAAAACAGTGGGTCGGCATTTTGAAAATCCGGCTGCCTTCTATTTGGATACATTTAAAAAAATCTCTGCGTCTGTTAAAATTTTGTTGTGCATACAATCATACCATGTATCGCATTTCTTCATGGGAAAACAAATTATGTCGTGGCATTTTTAACTCAACTTTAATAACAAAGTTCTTGGGGCGGGAGATGCCCACATGTTCAAGCGCGTGTCGACGTGATCATAGTATTCAAGTACCTGGTCGCGTGGATAGTTGTTGGATTGGTGGACGGTGCTCCTGGCCGAGTCGGTAGACTTGCCAATGTCATGTAGTTATGGACTACATATTAGGTAGGTGCTGGCATCTAGCAGTCGATGACTGTGGTTCGGATTCCACGCTAAACTGTAGGGCTAAACTCACACAATTAAATTAACTAACATAAATGACTAAATTATCTTAATTGTAGAGGCCAATAATAAAAAAGAGACAGCGAGAGAGAACCAAGTTCTTCAAATAGGTACTCTTTCAAATCACACAATTTTAACAAAGCTTAAGAGACATTGACAACACAGAATGAAGCGCCAAAGCACTGTCATTGCAATAGTTTTTATCATCCAAGCCTACTTTGGAAAATTGTACATTGTTGCAATTCAAAATATAAACGGGTGTATCAGAAATTGTAATTATTTATTATTTAACATATCTCGAAAATAGTTTCTCGGAGCAACATTTGCCAGGTGTACTTTTAAACGGAAATACACTGAGGCACAAAATAGTTACACTTGTTTTTATGTAATCAGAGTGCTGCAGAGAGCGCCCTCTACAATTCACATCAAAATTATCAACAGATTTAAATTCCTGCCACCAAGTACCCCTCAACATATATGCCATTCAAAAATATTGGTTCCAAAACTAGGTTATGCAGGAAAATCGAAAACGATATGACCATTTTGGCAACCCTGTATCTTGGTTATTATCAACTTCTGAACTAAGGTAGGTTTCTCAATCCCAATATTTCCCAAGAAATCTGCAGTTTTACTGTTTACCATATACAATATACAGTTAACGGCAAAATTATGGAATAAATTCATTATTTTGAGAATGGTCGACTTTTAAGAAAACTTTTGACAAGTCGATTTTTATTTTTAAATTATATAATTTTTTGGCTATATATCAGTCATATCGACGTCATCGATTATTTTTTAAATGGGAATAAGTGTCATGTGACCTCATTTGAAAGGTGATTCAATTTCCTATTGAGTGATATATCACTTAACATAATTCTGTATCTACAAAAAATAAACTGTTGCCCTCGAGGCACGAATAGCTCTCCATATTTAAGTGTAAAAGTAATAATTTTATGACCTTTTTGTCATTTATCTAAATTTAATAAATTTTTGTTTTGTTTTAGACATCAACTATTTTTTTTTAAGTATCGGGTTTTGTGCCTTTTTCTTCTCTTTGGAGGCACTATTTATACGGAGATATTTTATATTTCAGATCTAGGCCAAGTTCTTGAACGCAAATTAATTGATTTTTTTTAGTTTTATTATAAAATTTATTTTGCCCCCTTTTCTACTATTTACGAACGCCTATGTAAACAAAATTGTTATGCTGCATGTTGTAGGTTATCCGTTAAGTGGTTTTTGAGTTATCACGGATACAAATTTTTTCTGACTCTTTTATAGAATTTTCACGGACGCCTATGGAACATTAACTTTTGTCGTGTATTTTTAACACCAATTCAACTAGTTAAATATAAAAGTTTTTACATTTTAATTTTTTTTTATTTTACCCCTTTTTTACTATTTACGAACGCCTATGTAAATAAAAATTTTATGCTGCATTTTTTAGGTTATCTTATATGAAAGCTATATATAATTAGCCAATTTTTAATACTATTTTCGAACGCCTGTGTGAACTAATTCTTTTATGTAACATTTTTTAGGTTATATTCTATCACAACTATAAAAAATTATTCAATATTTCGGATTAGTTTAAGAACTATGATTTTTTAAATTTTTGAACCCTCTTTTAAACCCCTTGCCTACGCTCAATGTTAATCACCACCTATAAATATCCTGTAGAATGTTCGTACCAAATGTGGTTAAAATCCGTTAAGTGGTTTTTGAGTTATCACGGATACAAATTTTTTCTGACCCTTTTATATGGCCTATGGTACATTAATTTTTGTCGTGTTTTTTTAACACCAATTCATCTAGTTAAATATAAAAATTTTTACATTTTAATTTTTTTTTATTTTACCCCTTTTTCTACTATTTACGAACGCCTATGTAAATAAAAATTTTATGCTGCATTTTTTAGGTTATCTTATATCAAAGCTATATGTAATTAGCCAATTTTTCTGGTATATTTGAGAAACATTTTTTTTTCGTTTTTGACCCTTTTTTTAAACTATTTTCGAACGCCTGTGTGAACCAATTCTTTTATGGAATATTTTTTAGCTTATATTGTATCACAACTATGAAAACTTATTCCATATTTCGAATAAGTTTACGAAATATATATTTTTTATGTTTTGACCCCATTTCCACTATTTACGAACGCCTATGAAAGTAAGTTATTCATGACACATTTTATAGGTTATATTCTATCAAAACTATAAATAACTAGTTAATATTTCTGCTATTTTTAAGCAATACGTTTTTTTTTAATCTTTTTTACCCCATTTTACACTATTTTCGAACGCCAATGTGGTCTAATATTTTATGTTCAATATTTTGGGTTATATTCAATTAAATGCGTAAAAAATTATGCAGCATTTCGGATAAGTTTAAGAACTATGAATTTTTTTAATTTTTGTACCCTCTTTTAAACCCTTTGCCTACGCTCAATGTTTCCCAAAATCTAATCAGCTCCTTGCCATGTCCAATAGTATTTTTGTACCAAATTTGGTTATAATCTGTTAAGCGGTTTTTGCGTTTTCGTGGATACAGACCGACAGACAGACAGACATTTTTTTAAAACTACTTATTAGCTCTCCATATCATATATGTAATATATGTATATATGGAGACTATTAGTTTCATGAAAAAAAAAATTTTTTTTAATTTCACCGGAAATACTTGTTTTTGGTCATTTTATACATAAATAAAAAAACGTTTCCCAAATATACCAGAAAAATTGGCTAATTATATATAGCTTTGATATAAGATAACCTAAAAAATGCAGCATAAAATTTTTATTCACATAGGCGTTCGTAAATAGTAGAAAAAGGGGTAAAATAAAAAAAAATTAAAATGTAAAAAATTTTATATTTAACTAGATGAATTAGTGTTAAAAATACACGACAAAAATTAATGTACCATAGGCGTCCGTGAAAATTCTATAAAAGGGTCAGACAAAGTTTGTATCCGTGATAACTCAAAAACCACTTAACGGATAACCTACAACATGCAGCATAACAATTTTGTTTACATAGGCGTTCGTAAATAGTAGAAAAGGGGGCAAAATAAATTTTATAATAAAACTAAAAAAAAATCAATTATTTTGCGTACAAGAATTTGGCGTAGATCTGAAATATAAAATATCTGCGTATAAATAGTGCCTCCAAAGAGAAGAAAAAGGCACAAAACCCGATACAAAAAAAAATAGCTGATGTCTAAAACAAAACAAAAATTTATTAAATTTAGATAAATGACAAAAAGGTCATAAAATTATTACTTTTCCACTATATGGAGAGCTATTCGTGCAACAGTTTATTTATGTATAAAATGATCAAAAACAAGTACTTCCGGTGAAATTAAAAAAAAAAATTTTTCATGAAACTAATAGTCTCCATATAACTAGTTGAATTGATGTTAAAAATACACGACAAAAATTAATGTACCAAAGGTGTCCGTGAAAATCCTATTGAAGGGCTAGAAAAAATGTGTATCCGTGATAACTCAAAAACCACTTAACGGATTTTAACCATATTTGGTACGAAAATACTACAGGATATTTATAGGTGGTGATTAACATTGAGCGTAGGCAAGGGGTTTAAAAGAGGGTTCAAAAATTAAAAAAATCATAGTTCTTAAACTTATCCGAAATGTTGATTAATTTTTTGTGCGTTTAATTAAATATAACCTAAAATATTTAACCTAAACAATTAGACCACATTGACATACAAATAAAGTGTAAAATGAGGTAAAAAGTTTAGAAAAAACATACTTCTTAGAATTAGTGAAATATTGACTAGTTTGATAGAATATAACCTATAAAATGTGTTATGCATAACTTGTTTTCATAGGCGTTCGTAAATAGTGTAAAAGAGGTCAAAATAAAAAATTATATACTGCCTAAGCTTATTCGAAATACGGAAGGATTTTTCATAGTTGTAATAGAATATAACCGAAAAAATGTTACATAAATGAACTGGTTCACACAGGCGTTCGAAAAAATGTAAAAAAGGTTCAAAAACGAAAAAAAAAAATCTAAATATAACAGAAAAATTGTATAATTTTGTTTACATGGGCCTTCGTAAATAGTAGAAAAGGAGGCAAAATAAATTTTATAATAAAAAAAATCAACTATTTTGCGTACAAGAACTTGACGTAGAAGATCTGAAATATAAAATATGTACGTATAAATAGTGCCTCCACAGAGAAGAAAAAGGAACAAAACCCGATACTTAAAAAAAAATAGCTGATGTCTATAACAAAAATTTATTAAATTTAGATAAATGACAAAAAGGTCATAAAATTATTACTTTTACACTTAAATATGGAGAGCTATTGGTGCCTCGAGGGCAACAGTTTATTTTTGTTTTAGACATCAGCTATTTTTTTTAAGTATCGGGTTTTGTTCCTTTTTGTTTTCTTTGGAGGCACTAGTTATACGTACATATTTTATATTTCAGATCTTCTACGCCAAGTTCTTTTACGGAAAATAGTTGATTTTTTGTATTATAAAATTTATTTTGCCTCCTTTTCTACTCTTTACGAACGCCTATGTAAACAAAATTGTTATGTTGCACGTTGTAGGTTATCTTATATCAAAGCTATAAATAACTAGTCAATATTTCTGCTATTTTTAAGTAGTACGTTTTTTTCTAACTTTTTACCCCATTTTACACTTTATTTGTATGTCAATGTGGTCTAATTGTTTAGGTTAAATACTTTAGGTTATATTTAATTAAATTCACAAAAAATTAATCAACATTTCGGATAAGTTTAGGAACTATGATTTTTTTAATTTTTGAACCCTCTTTTAAACCCCTTGCCTACGCTCAATGTTAATCACCACCTATAAGTATCCTGTAGTATTTTCGTACCAAATATGGTTAAAATCCGTTAAGTGGTTTTTGAGTTATCACGGATACAAGTTTTTTCTGGCCCTTCTATAGAATTTTCATGGACGCCTATGGTACATTAATTTTTGTCGTGTATTTTTAACACCAATTCAACTAGTTAATTAAATATAAAAAAAATTACATTTAATTTATTTTTTTTATTTTACCCTATTTTCTACTATTTACGAACGCCTATGTAAATAAAAATTTTATGTTGCATTTTGTAGGTTATCTTATATCAAAGCTATATATAATTAGCCAATTTTTCTGGTATATTTGGGAAACGTTTTTTTTTTTCGTTTTTGACCCTTTTTTTAAACTATTTTCGAACGCCTGTTTGAACCAATTCTTTTATGGAATATTTTTTAGCTTATATTGTATCACAACTATGAAAAATTATTCCATATTTCGAATAAGTTTAGGAAATATATATTTTTTATGTTTTGACCCCTTTTCCACTATTTACGAACGCCTATGAAAGTAAGTTATTCATGACACATTTTATAGGTTATATTCTATCAAAACTATAAATAACTAGTTAATATTTCTGCTATTTTTAAGCAATACGTTTTTTTTTAATCTTTTTTACCCCATTTTACACTATTTTCGAACGCCAATGTGGTCTAATATTTTATGTTCAATATTTTACGTTATATTCAATTAAATGCGTAAAAAATTATGCAGTATTTCGGATAAGTTTAAGAACTATGAATTTTTTTAATTTTTGAACCCTCTTTTAAACCCTTTGCCTACGCTCAATGTTTCCCAAAATCTAATCAGCTGCTTGCCATGTCCAATAGTATTTTTAGATTACCGAACGCAAAAGCTGTGTTTCTGTGATTTTGACAAAAGCCGAGTTTCACGAAGGAAAAGCTGGTTTTCTTTTCTTTGCATAAAAGCATTGGACAATAGATCAAATCGTAGAATTTGAACGACCAACGAATTTGGATGCCTTACGGCTTTTCCTTGTTGGGGTCTCGTTCTTTACGAAATTTGGATGGTCTCGCGACCTTTTCCTCTGATCTAAATACCTTTGAAAATTTACAAAACAATTTCTGAGATGAGATCAAGAAAGATCGAAAGCAGATACTGAAACTCCCTCACCTTTCAACGAAAGTGTTTCGGATTACTCCGATTCGTTTTCAAAGTTGATGAATCATAACCCAGTTCGCTGGGCAAGAGAAAACGTATGCCACAAAATTCGTGGTACACAATTTTCAGTTCTATCTGTTTCGTCTTCAATTCGACTCTTCAGTTGCAGAAAGTACTGCAAGACAGAAATTGTTTTGTAAATAGTATTTTTGTACCAAATTTGGTTAAAATCTGTTAAGCGGTTTTTGCGTTTTCGTGGATACAGATAGACAGACAGAGAGACATTTTTTTAAAACTACTTATTTATGTATAAAATGACCAAAAACAAGTATTTCTGGTGAAATTAAAAAAAAAAAATTTTTTCATGAAACTAATAGTCTCCATATATACATATATTATATGATATGGAGAGCTAATAATATAATATATTTTATTTATATCACTGAAAAGATAATTGAGTAGCCTTTTAAATGAGACACATGACCCTTATTCTCATTTAATCGGCGACGTCATCAGTCCAGGTCGATGACGTATGTGATATGATATAGCCAAAAAAATTATATAATTTAAAAATAAAAATCGACCAGTATTTTTCTTATTATTAAATAATTTTGGCACTCACAGTATAAAATAGTAAATACAGCTAAGACTATTGGTGATAAGAAAAAGACAATTAAAACAGATTCATTGATGACCTAAACTCAATTTGACAAAATTTTAAGTTAAGCTGATTGGCAACGCGAAGGACGATATTTGAAGTGGCTGTAGCTTTCCTACTTTTATCACAAAGCAGAATTAATTAAATAAATATAATTTAAAAAGTACGACAACATGCATTAACAATTTTCAAATAAAAGCAAAAACTGATTTGGATCACTCAGGAACCATCCTGCGATGTAAAAACAAATATTTCCTGTAAGCGCCTTGAGTACATTTCGACCGTTTCTTAATTAAAACGTGTATATAAGTGAATAATATAATATTCATTAATTATTTATATGTTCCCGTTCATTGACATATGTTTGTAATATTAATTATTATGAGTCAAGGACTGAACAGTGGCGTTAAGAGTCAAAATACTTTTGTGGTTATTTGTACCTACTAAAAATAAAGAACTCCAACAAGGTTTTGATTTAATGTAATATTGAAAAAAGTATCCAATGGACTTTTAGAAAATGATAGTCAAATCATTTCTCGAGATATAGTTTTAACAGTTTTAGATATCTCTCTATCTCGTATTGGAATTGTCATTGTTAAGTTTTAACGATTTTATTAATATCTTCTGTAAACTATTGCAGCAATCAAATTTTGCGACATTTTACTCTCGTTCACATGAGTGTAATATAGCAGCGTTAACATTTTGAATAAAAAGAGAAGGCTACTTGGCCATGAACTTCTGTTCTAGGCAAAAATTATTGTCCATTTTCAGAGTGAATATAATTAATGTGGATATGAATGTACAGTATTATTTCCACAAAATACATTTTAATCGAAGTCTTGACTAACGATACATATTTTGGAATGTAGACATTCCAACTTCAGTGATTTGAGCATAAATTGGAAGAAATATATTTAATTTATTATATTAGATTATATTATAACAAGCATTAAATTTTTTTACATACAGTTCTATGTCATGGTCTAAATTTGGCCACCAAAAATATTGCCTTGCCAAAGATTTCATGCGAACTATTCTGTTGTGAGCTCCATGAATTTCATTTAATAATTGCTCTTTATATTTTTCCGGAATTAGAACACGATAACGCCACATTAATAATCCATTATCAATACTAATTTCCGTGGATCTTCTAGCAAAAGGTTTTAAATCATCACAAAGTTCTCGTATACATGCGGTGAATTCGTCAGTAAGGATAATTTCTTAGGGCTTGAATGATAGGGTCCTCTACCAAACAAAAGCATTGAAATTGAAACCTGTTTCACTAATGAAGGGGTTGTGAAATTTAGGCAGGACAATGATATTATGAAGGGCTATCGGTATGCCAAACGACATGCGGGGAGTTCGTCAGTAAGGATAGTTTCTGAGAATGATAGGGTCCTCTACCAAACAAAAGCATTCAAATTGAAACCTGTGACAACAACTGGCTTTGGCTCCAAGCTCTGCTGCTACCAGTCGTCAAATTATTTTGATTGGATTTTTTTTACTTCTAATTACCATTGCTAAGGCAGTGCATTCAATAAATACATTTTTGGTGTTTAACGTTATTTTCGAATGATTTCCATTGATAATCGGTGGTAAAGATAGTACAACTCCATTAGCATCCGTGATAACCGGATATACCTCACTATCCTTGATTATTGGCAAATACTGTTTTAGTTGTGCATGAGTCTGGAACAATCAAACTAGTTATTATACCAATTTCTAGAGAAATGAACATGACTAGGGCTAGAATACACTTCCGAAATTACCACTGACGAAGTAAAGAAGGACATTCGTTTCTAATATACAGACTACATCTGCTTAAACATAAAAGACATAAAGGTTTCCAAGTATAACTTAAACCTACACACACACAACATGTAAACAGCCTAAAATCAACGAATTATATTTTAGAACACAAAATATAATTATACTATAGATACTTTTCAGAATAACAATGTTATTGAGCATGTCGTCTTTTCTAGAAATCACCCCTTTGATATTATTCCATTTGTTATTTCTTTACGATGTAAAAACGTTATGAATACTTAACACCTAATACTATAAAATACAAAGCCGTATACATTCCAAAACTTACAACTTCCCTAGTTTCTCTTCGTAAAGTTTATCAAAATTCTATCGAATTACATCAGGTAGTTAGTTGCTTTCATTCTTTCTAAATATAGTTTTTTTTTTATAATACTTATTATATAAATATATGTATATTTATATAGAGCGCACGAATTGATTGCTTACAAACAGCAGCAGATTATCTAAATTAAAGGAAGTCCCTTCATAAAAATCACCTTTACATTGCTTACCGAATATAATTCCATAAGTTGTTCACCGTCATATTCTTTATCTTGATTCAGAGTTACAAATAAAATATCTTTGGGCCTTCTCGCATCATAAGTAAAAGGACCCTTGATCGTATCCAAGTCATGGGTACCAATAGCTACTAAAGATCGTTTCCTGCATATATTTTGATGTAATCTATCTTGTAAATCAATAAAGCTATTATATGAGTCTTGAGTGAACTTAATATTACGCAAAATCGCTGCGACTGCAAAGGGTCTTATAAGAGCAGTGTCTTTTTTAATTTCGAGTACTACTAGTTCTTCAATTTTCAGCATTTTGAATATTGGTAGAGTCATTCTGTAAAATTAAACAATTAGTTCGTAAGGAATCTAATGCGTACAACAATACTTTTGTTGGAAGACCAAAAGACCCATCACTAAACCTTCTAAACATAGTAAATTGTATCTGTTGGCAGGTACTTCAATACGGTAAATTATTTCTTCAGAGGCTGCTGTTAATTGTGAATCTTCATCCTGTTCTTTGGTTATCATTTGCTTCTCTGTTCTCTGGAAGTGGGCCATGTAATTTTAAATGTAAAATTAAACATATTTACCGCATGTATTACTTACAACTTCATCTAATTCTAGTAATTGTAGACCAAACTCAAAACATAATTTTCGAAATTCTTTTTGAGTTACCCCGTAGATCACATGTTTAACCACCCTGTGCAATAGTTTCATAAACCAATCTAAAAAACTAAAAGAATCTGAAAATTTTTCTACCTTTCCATTTTTAGCGCGTTCACAATACTTTCTGTGTGCGGGAAAGTAAAATACTGGAAATGATGAATGTGCTTATATCATAATTAAATTAGACTTCATATGAAATATTTGTTTAATAAATAAATTCATTTTAGGTTTGTTGGAACCACAGAAAAATCGATACAGTTAGGTTATATCAGAGCAGTAAAAATAAAAAGTTGGAAAATAATAGGAAATATAAGGGAGGTCTCTGACTGCTGCTTTTGGTTTTCTATTATTTTCCTCTTTTACTTTCCCGCACAGGGAACGTATTGTGAACGCGCTAAAAAACTACAAAAAAAAAATTAAGATAAAGACGGACATAACCATTTTGAAGTTTCCTGAGACGATTAAGACCATTTCTAGATGGAAGTCTGTCTTTCTGTGTGTGTGTCTATATATATATGTATGTAAGAATACCTTAACGTGTCAACGGTTCATGTGACTCTTAAAGACAATTTATGACCAGACGTGTCTAACAAATATTTTTAGTTTATAGGCTGGGAATAATTATTTGTTATCTTTTCCATTATATTAAGTGAGTTACATGTTCTAGTTTTGTGTGTTTATATTATAGTAGATTTATAGATGATAGAGTAGGAAAGAAAGGACTCTTGGTAAAAAGAAAGGAACACTTATTCTTGGGCCGGCATATAGAACGGATGCCATAATTGATATTATATTCTGATTTTATTAAATGAATCTGGTTTATTGGAAAATATAAAGTTGTTATTGTAAATTTCTTGTTTTCTTACATCAGAAGTGGGATTCAACTACTAAAAGTACCACAAGTTTTAAAGTCGTCGCGTTGCAAATTAAAATAATAACTGTTACAAATCGCCAGTGTTGTGAGTTTGAATATCTCTAAAAGTGACAAAGAGGTGTGTAAAACGATTGTGACGTGAATTATACAAAGTTAAAAAAAAAAAAAAACGTTTTATTAATTAATATAGAGAAGTTGTTGATTTTGAGTGTAAATATGGAAGAATTCGCGAAAATCTTAATAGATTCTTTGAAAGCACTGAAGGATCAGAACAATAGCGCGGTATCTACTTCAATAGACATTCCAATTTTTGATCCGATTCAAAACGAGGAAGGAGCTTCAAAATGGTGTGATGAGCTGGAAGAACTTTCCCAAGTTTTCCATTAGTCAAGGAATGAACTGTCGGCTAGAGGTTCAAGTGGCTTAGTTGGAGAAGCTAAGGAGTGGTTATCAACATGGAAACCTGCACAGCGAACCTGGGACTTGATGAGAGTAGAATTATGCAGCTTTTACACGGCGAAGCGCAATCTCAACGAAAAATTGCGAAGGGCGAGTTTATACACCAGCGACGATGCAGCTTCATACTGTGAGTATGCCAGAAAAAAGTTATTTCTTTTGAATGCCCTAAACTTTAATCTATCGGATTATAATTTACTTGAAATAGTTATTGGCGACATAAAAGACATTCATGTCAAAACAGCCGCGTTTAACAGTAATATAGTTTCAGTCAGCGGTCTTTTGAATCTTCTAAGTAATTATAATAAAACAAAAGTAGAAAAAATTGCCGATAACAAAGGATTTCAAAGGGGTTTTTCAGTTCATATTAAAGACCAAAGCGAGTCTGATACACGACGCTGTTTTAATTGTTATCAACCTGGACATTTTAAGCGTAATTGCACCAGTAGTCAGGCCAAACGTTTTTGTTTTGAAAAAACAAATAGTCGTCAAGGAACCAAAGGTACTTTAAAACCTGATATTGTTTGTTCATTTTGTAAAAAACATGGTCATTACGAGTCGAATTGCTTTCAAAAATAACTTCATTAGTCGCTGGCCTCTCAAATTAACTATTTCTATGTAAATTTAGATAGTGATTTCTGTACCAAATTTGTCAAAAAAAATATTGTGATCAAAGTCTTAAATGTATCGTAAGTAAAAGCCACAGCGGGCCGAAACAGGGTTCAATGCACTCAATTAATAAAGCACCAATCCTTTTCAAACAGTACATGCCGATTGTGTTGGTCCTTTTTTCTATTTCCGAAGAGGGCTTTAAACATCTGTTACTGATTATCGATTCCTTCCCTAAATACTTGTTCCTAGTACTACTTAAAACGTTATCCGGTCCCGAAACAAGTGCGGCCTTAAAATTGTATTTAAACGTGTTTTCAGTCACAAAAACATTAATTTCCGATAGAGGTACGCACAAAAAGTTTTAAATTTGCTACGGTGCGAAATTGAAAGTAAAGCTGAATGGTCATCTCATATTTTAAAATTGCAAACCACT
This sequence comes from Apoderus coryli, assembly GCA_911728435.2. Lineage (NCBI taxonomy): Eukaryota > Metazoa > Arthropoda > Insecta > Coleoptera > Attelabidae > Apoderus > Apoderus coryli. The sequence goes on along the minus strand of OU452198.1, from coordinate 28,298,553 downwards.
TTAAATACAACTATTCAGTAGTCAACGGGGTTTACGCCGATTTATTTGTTGACTGGACTAAATGCTAGTAACCCGGATAGGAACAAGCTGACTGATTCTATACCACTTATCGATTACTCCGGTGATTATTCAAAAAAATATCTGTTTGATATGCCCAAAAGGTCTAATAAAGTAATATCCGTTGGAGATCTGATAATCCACCCATCAGGTAATAGTCATCTGGCAAAATTAGATGCAAAATACGAGGGGCCGTTCGATGTGATAACTGCACTGCCAAATGATAGGTTTGAAGTAAAAAAAAAATCTTTCGACGAACAGAACACGAGTTATTGCCAAAGATATGATTCGCCTGTGGCATGGGGAGTTTACGGAGTAGTTGTTTTTTTTTAATTTTTGTTAGCAGGTAAAAAGTTATTTACGCTTTTGTATTAACGTGTGAACGATTACGATTGTCATGTTTGTTTATTAACAGCTGTTTGCGACATTACTCCGATGCTAACTATATAGCATACGAAAATTTTATTGAAAGGCGAAACGCTTTGTAAACAATTGTCCTGTTCTCTGATAAAATAGTTTATGTTGAGTTTGTTGAAAGCCAGAACGCTTTGCAAACAAGTTTGTTTATAATAGTTGGTATGTTGCCTAGATTTAAATGTTGAGGAAAAGTTTGTTGAAAGCCGGAACGCTTTGCAAACATGTAATGTTCTACGATTAATAGTTTACGATAGTTTGTTGAAAGCCTGAACGCTTTGCAAACATGTCATGATCTCCGATTAAGTTTGTTGAAAGCCGGAATGCTTTGCAAGCATGTAATGTTCTCCGATTAATTGTTTAAGATAGTTTGTTGAAAGCCGGAACGCTTTGCAAACATGTCATGATCTCCGATTAAGTTGGTTGAAAGCCGGAACGCTTTGCAAACATGTAATGTTTTTTGATTAATTGTTTACGATAGTTTGTTGAAAGCCTGAACGCTTTGCGAACATGTCATGATCTCCGATTAAGTTTGTTGAAAGCCGGAACGCTTTGCAAACATGTAATGTTATTTGATTAATTGTTTACGATCGTTTGTTGAAAGCCTGAACGCTTTGCAAACATGTCATGATCTCCGATTAAGTTTGTTGAAAGCCGGAACGCTTTGCAAGCATGTAATGTTCTCCGATTGCTTAAGATAGGTTGTTGAAAGCCTGAACGCTTTGCGAACATGTCATGATCTCCGATTAAGTTTGTTGAAAGCCGGAACGCTTTGCAAACATGTAATGTTATTTGATTAATTGTTTACGATAGTTTGTTGAAAGCCTGAACGCTTTGCGAACATGTCATGATCTCCGATTAAGTTTGTCGAAAGCCGGAACGCTTTGCAAACATGTAATGTTATATGATTAATTGTTTACGATAGTTTGTTGAAAGCCTGAACGCTTTGTGAACATGTCATGATCTCCGATTAAGTTTGTTGAAAGCCGGAACGCTTTGCAAGCATGTAATGTTCTCCGATTAACTGTTTAAGATAGTTTGTTGAAAGCCGGAACGCTTTGCAAACATGTCATGATCTCCGATTAATTGTTTACGATAGTTTGTTGAAAGCCGGAACGCTTTGCAAACATGTCATGATCTCCGATTAATTGTTTACGATAGTTTGTTGAAAGCCGGAACGCTTTGCAAACATGTCATGATCTCCGATTAAGTTTGTTGAAAGCCGGAACGCTTTGCAAACATGTAATGTTCTTCGATTAATTGTTTATGATAGTTTGTTGAAAGCCTGAACGCTTTGCAAAACATGGATAATTATTATTTTACTACAATAAAGTAATTGACAAGCCTGTTAAAAGTCGGAATGTTTATAAGCCAGGATGCTTAAATAGTAGTCCCGCCATTTAGGAAAATTTATGAACTTTTACTAATCAAGTGACAGACAATGCCACTTGTAATGCGCTCGCACGTTTATAGTTTATCAACATAGCATGTTCTGGCAAATTTTTGGTTTGTGTTTTTTTCATTGTTGCAGATTAACGTTAAAGAAGTTCAGAAAGTTTCCAGAATAATTCGAGAGCGAATTATAGTCAGGTTGGCCGTGTAAGAATACCTTAACGTGTCAACGGTTCATGTGACTCTTAAAGACAATTTATGACCAGACGTGTCTAACAAATATTTTTAGTTTATAGGCTGGGAATAATTATTTGTTATCTTTTCCATTATATTAAGTGAGTTACATGTTCTAGTTTTGTGTGTTTATATTATAGTAGATTTATAGATGATAGAGTAGGAAAGAAAGGACTCTTGGTAAAAAGAAAGGAACACTTATTCTTGGGCCGGCATATAGAACGGATGCCATAATTGATATTATATTCTGATTTTATTAAATGAATCTGGTTTATTGGAAAATATAAAGTTGTTATTGTAAATTTCTTGTTTTCTTACATGTACATGTGTGTCTGTATGTATTCTTCCACGATAGCGACTAAACCAATCAAGCTAAATTTTAGTGTGTGAGTTTGGGGCAGTCCTAGGATCAACCCATTAGTTTTTGGTTGAAATCGCTTAAAGCCTGTGATAGGAGTGGACACAACCGCTAAATTTTCAAATAGCAGTAAGGGTCGAGGATACATCATTTTAAAGCATTTTTTATCAGCTTCAAAATGGTGGATGACATTATTAGAAGGACGGATCAGGGGAAGACGACTGTTTTGGTGTTGATCGACTTTTCTAAAGCATTTGATATGATGGACCATTCAATTCTCATGGGAGTGCTTCATTATTTGGGGTTTTCAGAGGATGCACAAAGACTTATACTTAGTTATACATTGCATCGGTCAAAGTTTGTCAAAAGGACGGTGGGTCGGTCATCTTGTGGAGATGTTCAATGTGGTGTTCCTCAAGGTTCGATTTTGGGGCCGCTATTAATCTGTACACAAGTAATTTGATTTCTTGTGTGACAAATTGTTCCGTTCAGATGGACGCAGATGTATTCTTCATTTTTTTAAGACGATTGGCGTAGCGCTGAGACTCTTATCAATGATGATTTGCGAAGACTGGTGGGTCAGTCCGAGTTGCATCATTGGTATGTTAATTCCTCAAAATCTAGTGTCTTAGTCTTTGGTAAGAATAGGAAGATGGTAGCGGCTAACATTAGAGTTACTTTTGATGGCTTTGTTTTGCCCTATGTGTGTAAAGCTCGGAACATGAGACTAATAATTGATAAGGATCTGCTTCTTGTTTGCAGAAAGTTTATCGATTATTGAAGATGTTGTATCCTCACCGAAAGCTGCTTCCACAGTCTTTGAAATTACAACTCGCGGACTCTCTGGTAGTCAGCCACTTTAACTTTTGGGATGTGACTTACGGTTTTTGCTTAGATGAAAAGAATATTCCTCGAATAGAAAAAATGCAAAAATCGTGTTTATAATTTGTTTATGTCATAAGGAAATTTGAATATGTATCATATAAACTGAAAGACGCAGGTTGGTTAAACTTGGCTGACAGAAGAAAATTGCATGCATTGGTTCTTTTTCACAGGGTTATTGCGGAGTCTCGTCCCGGTTATCTCACCCAGAAAATTCGGCACATAACAGATATTCATAATTTGAATTTGAGGCATAGAGGATTGTTGTCCTTACCACCACATAAAACAGCGCTATTTAAACGAACCTTTTCATATAATGTCTGGCGCTTGTATAATGATGTTCCTACAAATTTTAAATCTTTATCTGTGATGAAATTTAAAACCAAGATTAAAGAAAGACTCCTTAACACTTATATTTGTTTAGAAATATGGCCCATGGAAGTATGGAAACGTGCCAGGAAAGGTGGTAAGAAATAGTAAACACCTACTAAGGTCAGACTGTTTTATTTTACATTATTAAAATAGAAATTTGCATTTTTTCTTTTGTTTGTTACTTATAAGTATTAAAAATATCGATACTTGTTAAATAGTATATTTTTGAGATACTTTCGGTTTTAGTTAAGATTTTCGCATATTAAGCTTAAACTTTAATACTTTGCTACAGTGTTTAATAGTTCGGTTAATATAGACCATTTTTACAGACATTGGTACTTCTTGAGTAAACTGAACATTTATTTTTTATTAGTTAATTTAATAATTTTTAGTATATTTATATATAACGGAAGCTTTAAGGAAAAAGCGTGCTAACGTTAAAAGTTCTCTCACAAGAATAGAAACATTTGTAAATAATAATGATAATGATAATACTGTAAATATTAACGAATTTAGTACTAGGGAAACATTTTTACAGAGTGCTTGTCTAATCATAGACATTATTTAAAATAAATAATATTTTAATTTATTATTAACTAAAAATTATACTACGACGCCTATGACTAAATATTCACAATTCTTGCTAATAGTTTGCAATTTTTACTTAAAAGCATTTTTTAAACGTTCCATATTTTTACTTTTACTTTTCCCTTAGGTTGCATTTTTAATAATTTATATTGAATATTTGTACATAATAATGTAAATTAAATTAGTAATAATTTTAGCTGTTTTCAGCATTATTTTGTATATAAATAGTCGATTAATTTTTAATAAAATCAGATTCAATCAAACATTGTTTCTCAATTAAAACCACCACTGTTGCACAAGTCACCTTTATGCCTAGTAGGGGAGTGAGACTGCTCTTCCTAACAGTGGTTCCTAACTAACAAACCAACACTGTTGCACAAGTAACCTTTATGCCAAGTAGGGGAGTGAGACTGCTCTTCCTAACAGTGTTGCTTAACTATTACCGCTGCTCTCAGCCACCCAAGCGAGAGCAAAGTAATCTTCGGAGGGATAAAACTAATCACCCTTCGAACATTGGTCCTTCGAGCCGGATTCAATTTCTTGGAACTTACAACTCCTTGAAAGTTGAATCTACAAACACACATCCTTCGGTCCACAAGCGTCCAAGGAGCCACTAACAAACATCCTTCGGTCCATCAGCGTCCAGGGAAACAACCCTCGGTCCACCAGCGTCCAGGGAGCCAATTACAAACATCCTTCGGTCCATCAGCGCCCAGGGAGTCAATTACAAACAGCCCTCGGTCCATCAGCGTCCAGGGAAACAATTACAAACAACCCTCGGTCCACCAGCGTCCAGGGAGCCAACTACAAACAGCCTTTGGTCCATCAGCGTCCAGGGAAACAATTACAAACAACCCTCGGTCCACCAGAGTCCAGGGAGCCAATTACAAACAGCCTTTGGTCCATCAGCGTCCAGGGAGACAATTACAAACACCCCTCGGTCCACCAGCGTCCAGGGAGCCACTAACACAACATCCTTCGGTCCACAGCGTCCAAGGATCCACTAACAAACAGCCTTCGGTCCACCAGCGTCCAAGGTGCTACCAACCAACAAACTTCGGTTGAAAATTATTGTGAAATACAAACACAAATTGAGGATATTGAGGGATGGGCACGGGTTACATAAATGTTTTAAATTTAGGAATTGTTGTTTGAAGGATAAAATATAGTTTATTCAACAACGTAAGTTATGTTGGGTTTCGCAGTGTCAGTCAGGGGGGTGTAAAACGTGTAATGGTAAACATCATTCGTTATTACACACTGATGAAATAAATAATAGGGCTATTACAAATCCGGATAAACAAAGGGACTTAGAGGTATATACTCAGAGGAAAGATTCAAATAGGAATAGAGAGTTTACAAGTCACGGTCAGGGAAGTTCGTATGAAAGGACCAGCGGAGATTCGAAAAATCAGACTCATTGCGACGAAAATAGTCAAGTAAACAATACAGTTTTAATTTCTAGGGGTTTTAGATCACAAATATTGTATTGTATAGGTACATTTGATAGATAAAGATGGGAATTCGGTCGTAGTGCGCGCGCTTCTAGATTCGGGGTCGCAAACTACTTTTATAACAGCCAAGGTCTTAAATAAATTAAATTTGGATTATTACAGTAAGACTTTGACTATAGGAGGAATAGGTAACACAGTTTCACAGGTAAACAAAGTTGTCGATTTAATATTAGAAGCACGATATAATACACAAAAATTTAATTTGTCATGTTGTGTCTTAGACAAGATTACTTGCCCGTTACCACACTCGGCTGTGGATGTTAGTAAGATATGTTTACCGGATAATATTGTTTTAGCGGATCCGTTCTATTATAAAACATCAGAAATTGATATGTTAATAGCAGCAGACTTATATTTTGACTTGTTGCTTCCTGGGATCATTAAACTTGGCGCAAATCTACCTGTGCTACAGAACACGAAATCGGGTTGGCTAGTTTTAGTAATTTTAATGACGGAGCAGCTCATGTTGCAAATTTGAATGTTTCATTGCTATGTCAAAACTTAGATGATGTAAATCAAATCATACCAAGGTTCTGGCAACTCGAGGAAGTTTCCAATCAACAATTTTTATCGGCAGAAGACAAGACTTGTGAACAGCATTTTTGTTCTACTGTAAAGAGGTTAGGAAATGGTCAATTTCAGGGAGACTTACCGTTACGTACACCTGATGAATGTTTAAAATTAGGAGATTCACTTAGTTCTGCAATTAAAAGGTTTCACTCATTGGAAAAAAGATTTCAGAAAAATTGTCAGTTGTTCCAAGACTACAAACAGTTTATTCATGAGTACATATCATTAGGTCATGCAAATGTTGTTCCTTTCGACTTTAATAACTCTAGCTTGGACATTACTAATTTTCGAGTGTTTTTGCCACATCACTGCGTAGTTGAAGAGAGCAGTCTCACAACAAAGCTGAGAGTCGTTTTTGATGCGTCGGCAAAAACATCTACTGGAATTTCACTAAATAATATCATGTTTAAAGGGTTTACAGTTCAACCCGAACTTTTTGATATTTTGTGTCGGTTTCGTGGTTTTCTTTTTGTTCTCATCACAGATATACAAAAGATGTATAGGATGGTAATGGTAAACCCAAGTCAGAAACCTCTTCAAAACATTATTTGGCGTGATGCACCTCAAGACAGCTTTAAATGTTTGGAGTTACAAACTGTAACATATGGCACAAATTCGGCGCCATACTTGGCAACTCGATGCTTAAATCAGCTGGGGTATGACGAAGCTTCAAAGTTTCCGTTGGCTTCTAAGCCAATTCTTAATCAATGCTACATTGATATATTAGCAGGATCTAACACAAAGGAAGAAGCATTTGAATTAAGAGATCAATTAATACAAATGTTAAAAACAGCAGGGTTTTCACTCCATAAGTGGAGTTCTAATGATAGCTCACTAATATCTTCTGTACAAAGTGCTGAGTGCAAAGATAAATATATTTCGGAAGACAATATCTCTAGTAAGGTACTAGGTATTAGTTGGAGTTCTTCGGAAGACATTTTTAGGGTTTCCACACCAGATGTTAGTATCTCTGGTATTTTTGTATTTTTTTGCATTGCACAAATGTTTGACCCCTTGGGATTAGTGGGTCCGGTGGTAGTGACAGCGAAACTTCTAATGCAAGAAGGTTGGGCCAGGAAATTAGGTTGGGTGAGGAGCTACATGTTGATTTGACGGAGAAATGGTTGAGTTTTGCCAGTAAACTTACTTGTTTAAGATCGCTAAGCATTCCTCGTCATTTATTTACAAAAAAGATTTTGGTAGAGGTTCAGGGTGCATGGGTACGCAGATGCTTCAATGGCTGCTTACGGGGCTTGTATATACATTAGGAGTGTTTACTCTGATAACAGTATTGCTAGGAATTTATTATGTGCCAAGTCACGCGTTGCGCCACTGAAGACTGTTACGCTACCGAGGCTTGAATTGTGTGGTGTATTGCTCTTGTCAAGGATGGTGAACTTGGATGTCAACAAAGTTTTTCTTTACACTGACTCTAAAATTGTTTTATGTTGGCTGCATGGCTCTCCTTCAAGGTGGACCACATTCGTACTGCATGAGATTTATAGACAATTGTCGAAAAAATTCTGAGAGAATGTACGGTTCACTCTCAGTTAGTGAATTAAATAGGTCTAGGTTAAAAATTGTACAGTTAATTCAATATGAATCATTTTTTAAAGAAACTGAACTGATGGGATCTTTACCTTTAGATAGAGTTTCGATCGCGCGTCCATTTTTAAAGGTAGGAGTCGATTTCGGTGGTCCGTTGATAATTAAGCAATCACGACTCAGAAAGTCCTTACGGACCAAGGCATATATAGCATTATTTGTGTGTATGGCTACGAAATCCATATACATATTGAATTAGTTTCGAATCTCATAACAGAGGCGTTTCTTTTCGCATTAAAAAGGTTCATAGCTCGGCGTGGAAACCCAAGTATAATATACAGCGACAATGCCACGAATTTCAAAGGGGCCCGCAATCAGCTGAATGATTTGTATAAGTCTTTTAATTCTGAAATTAATAAAACGGAGATGGGAAACTTTTTGAGTTTACGAGAAATCGAATGGCGATTTATCCCACCTATCAGCCCACATGGGGGTGGATTATGGGAAGCTGGGATAAAATCGGTCAAGTCGCACTTACGTAAGGTTATTGGCGATGCGTGCATGACCTTTGAGGAAATGAGCACACTTTTGGCACATATAGAGGCTATTTTAAATTCTCGGCCACTGTGTCCAGTATCTTCGGATCCTAGTGATCTAACATGTTTAACACCAGGTCATTTTATTACAGGTGAACCGTTAACTAGTTTTCCGGAAAAAGATGTATCTAATGTACCCGAAAATAGGCTGTCTTTTTGGCAGAAGTGCTCAAGTATGCGTCAAGTATTTTGGAAACGTTGGTCCACTAAATACCTTACTCGGTTACAGAATAGACCCAAGCAGTTTAAGCATTCAAATAATATTGAAATTAATTCTATTGTTTTAGTAAAAGAGGATAATTTACCACCTCTGAAGTGACAACTGGCCAGAGTTATAGAAATACTTCCAGGTTCGGATGGTAAAGTGTTGGTAGCGCGCATTAAAACGAAGGACGGAATCTTTGTACGTTCTATAACAAGGTTATGTCCGTTACCTTATGAAGTTAGTACTTAGTTGAGGACGTTGCCTCAAGGGGGGGGAAAATGTTTAGTTTTGCCTATTATTTTGTTAAAATTATACTCAAATAACACCACCTGATTCCGCCTGTCTATAACGATAAAGTAAAGACAAAATATATTTTTATTTTCTATGTAATTCACCGCCGCTATGTACACGTGTGGCAGACAAGTTCTTTGTTTTGCACCGCCAAAAGCAGCAGTGTAGCTATTGGTTTCATTTTATTATACTTATTTTTTATTTTGAATATTCACTAAGACTTGAGCTTTTGCAAAGAAAGGATGTAAAAGCAGAAAAAGTTACATTGACAATTTTTCTTAGTCTTTTAATCACTTCACTTCATTTTAACCAATTTGTGTTTGTACCAATTATAATTGTACAAACTTACCTATTGTATGATTTGTAATTACATAATTAATGAATTTGTTTTAACCACAGAAGTTAATTTAAACTGTTAAGTTGTTTAATAAACCCATATTAAAATCAATTTCGTGTAATTTATTGTTATGGTCCTTCGAGAGGTAAATCGGAAATTTTACGGCGGATTGCCACTGTGAACTATCTTACTGTATAGTGTTGAAACTACACATCTTGTTTTTATTGTACATTACTGTTGTGATTATTTAGCTGATTCTGCAAATAAATATTATTATTATAGGTCACTTTTGATATTTGCCCCCGTTAATTCTCTAAATAGTGTTTAAAATGTTATCAGTTAAGTTGGAACATGAATCATATTTCTGACCATGGCCTTGTTAGCTGATCGCGCTTAAAATAAAGCATATCCCGAAGTATTTACTTTCAGCGATTTCAACCTTTAATTATTACGCGCCTTGATTTAAAACTTAACTAGGTCCACTCGCAATGAATTTTGGACACCATGAAGTTTAAATGCTACTATTGCCGTCAAATTCAATTAAATAAAATAGTTTGTTATAGTTAAAGTATTTATTATGAATAAACGAATATATTATTCTTCAATAACCAAACAAATAATTCAGGGGATTTCTAATGATTAACTCAAACATACATACGTGTGTCAAACTAATACTTCAAAAATAAACATATACAAATAAACTGCTATAGAAACTAAAAAATAAGTGTGTAAAAGATGTAGGCGTAAAAAATTATGTTGGTCGGTTTCATAATTCTCTTTACAGTAGAAAAGTCTTTGGGTTTACATGTGTCCATATAGTTTTTGTTACCCTAGTTTTACTCCTTCCACAAGAAAATGACCTTTTTCGAATTTTTGCTGAAGGCTACCCTCCATTTGGTCCTCCTGGGATGATTTGCATATACTGAGGAAAAGTTTGATGTCCAAGGTCAAATATCGTATTTCTGCTCGTTCGAAGAATGGCTTCTTTAAAGATAGTAACAAGTTTCTCAAATAAAGTTTTCTGTTTCTTCGACATGTGAAACGTTGTAGAGAATTCGACTGTTGATGCCTGCTAAATTGCTAAGCTGAACAAATATAACTTACCACCATCTTCTTGTCCGCCAGGATACGAAAAAATTTCTAGTAATTTTATCTACGCCACCATTACAAGAATAATACATTATAATTCAGAATAACATATGGCTTATTAATTTCTGGCTCAATACAAGCGTGCGTTGTGGAGAACATAACAACGCATCAGTTGTTCTTTTTTTATGAAATAGCAGTAATGTCCTTTTGAATCCCAAAAAGAGATGAACCACGTCTTCTGTTCTTATTTGCTAAGAAGTCTGCTAGTGTACCGGTTATCGCACGTCAAATTCTTCTTTTTGCCCTTCCAAGGATTCAGTAAACAATGAGTGATATCTGCTGCCTTGTTTGAATTTTTGCACAGTCCTTCAAGTTGTTGTCCATAGTAAAGTTCCAAACCGCCAACATAAAATGTTATGGAGTCGCACAATATTTTGCGAGCCTGCAGGCGATGTATTCGACAAAGTTACATGGTATCAACATCTCATACATCGATACTTGCTCCCCAAATAGTAATTGTTTTTGCAGTTTTCCACAAAGGAGTCCAAAGCAAATCGAATAGCAGTTTGCTTGTAGGAGGAGGAGCTTGAAGTATAGGAGATCCACGCACACATGCGATGCACTCCACCTGATAAAAAGCTGTCCCGAGTCGCATAACCCGTCGTCATGGCAACCGAGATATATAACGTAAACATAAGCATATCGGCGCGCGACTCGGTCTATTTTTCCGCTCGTCCTTCGCTTGCTATACACACAGGTTGGAGAGCCTCGCGCGCCAGTGGTTTATTTTTTATTAATGTGGTACTATCCTTTGTTAATGGAAGAAAACTGTCGCGCCAGCGGTTCATGTTCATAAATTTTAAAATGCATTTTGTCTTTTTAAAAATAAAAACTATACATTCAAAAATATTAGTATATATTTTTATGTTTTTATTATTTATTTTACACCTGAATAGCCGCCACTGGTTTAATTATTCGATTAATTGTAACGGCACGTAACACCTTAAATTTCCAGTTTCTTAAAAATTTTGCAGTTTTACGGTATGAGGACTCGAATAACTCCAAAGGTGGCAATTGCTTCGGTTCACTCCAAATAATATCCAAAAATCTGGGGATATCTTGAGCCATTGTTAAAATACACGAGCAATGTTATAAAATCCACGAATTCAAACTAAACTAATTATTCAAGTACATTGTAATATTTGTTATTCTTCAAAATTGTTACCATTATATGTAAATATTCATTATATATATAGTAAAAACATTGATTCATTAGTTACTAGTGTTTTAGTAGTCGTTTATCCACTTTAGGAAATTTAGTGAACGGTTTCATGCTATATTGTGCAACGTGTCTGTGCCTTCTGACCTGTGTTTTTAGTAGTTGTTTATCTTCTATTGTTCAGGTAATTGAATTAGTATGTAAACTGGTAGAAAAAAATGGTGTAACGGAAAGTTTGTAGTTCCTGATACACAGAACTTAAAATTTTATTATTTAAAAACAAATGAGTTACCTCAAGTTATAAGTGTTACCGTTCGATTTTGTAGAAAATAATTGTCAACGATTCTAAGACAAAAATTAAATATTGTTATTATTTAGTAACAATTATTTTAATGGTGATATTAAAGCCGCTGTGCACAGCGAGGTATGGACCGAGTTGGAGGGATGTAGCATTTACCGTTTCGTCAATTTATTGGCACTATCGCAAGCCCATTTTAATACTATAAAACGTTTTGTGTCAGCTCACTACTGAGGCCAGAATGCATGGCCTTGTAAAGGCATTATAAAACCTATCCTAAAAATGATATTCTAATTACGTGGTGTAAAAACGTGATGTAATGCCAAAAGGGACAGATATACAAATAGCAATTAAAGCACATTAAAATTATTTTATAAATAAATTGCAAACATTATATTTTCGCATTTGTGATTCTTAAAATAGGAAAATAGGACGAATTTTTGAAAGCTAATTACATATAGAACTGAAAACAGATACCCCAATAAGTTTTTAAAATTCGTGATCGCTGATCTATAGTAAATAAAAATGTACTAGTAAATATTGTGATCACGATATTAGTTGAGTAATAAATGTTATTTCGTATTAGCTTTAAATATTTGTAATGTGGTGCGACTGCTTAGGTGATGAAGTAAAAAACCAATTAAAATATGATTAGACAATAGGCACTGAGCTAGCGAGTAAAAATTATCGACCTCTATATAACTTAAACTTTAATTATGTATTATGAATATGATATTATGTTTTTTTGATGCGTATAGATATTTTACTGTTAATAAATAAAATTATTAAAATTAAGGGAATTTAGATGTTTTCGATGTGAGACCAATCTGTCTGTCTAGAATCTTATGTATAACTTTATAGAACAAGGCAAAAAACTGCTCCACTGGCTAATATCACGACTAGTCTTGAATCACAAGCACAAGTTGCAGCCTAAAAAGGCCAGAGTGCCGCAAACTTACGTTGAGCTGATTTTACACTTATCCTCATACTACAATCATTCATCATCATATATACTTTCTTAAATCAATAGGAAGTACTATTCCCAATGAGAGAAGAGATTAATACATGTAAATCTACTAAACTGTGTCACTTATACCTTAGACACATTATCTATGCTTATAGATTAAACTAATTAAAAGATATTGGACTCTTCGACTGATAATAAATTCGTTAAAGTTCACGTTACGTGAAATAAAACACCCGGGATCTACGAAATTTGTGTTGTATTAGATTAATAGTTCACACTGTAGAAAATTTTATGTTATCTAACACTACGAATAAAACTAACACGAAATAATATGAATAATATAACAATTCAAGAACAATTTTAACAGAACAACAATAATTAATAATTTTTCTGACACTTGTCAAATTCAAAAATTCAAATAACCACGACGCTTTTGTTTTTCGAGCGCGCAACTGGATTTCGCTCTTTTCGTTTTTTTCGTTGGCATGCCCGCGGCTGACTGGGTTTATACAACAGGGCATACTTTTTGTCAGGTTGTGCTACATTTTTAACATCCTCCCCCGGCGCAGAATTATCGATTTCCAGCGGGTACAATAGCTGTACTGGTCGACGTAGCACTGTACCATCTTGTGTGGCTATCTCGCAAGCTCGTACGCAAGCGTCTCGTCCTTGAAAACAACGCGTTATTCTAACTAGCTTCCAAGAGAGTCGCGGCCGATGTTGGTCGTGAAGTAAGACTACATCTCCAACCTTAAAACGTGTATTTTTAGATCTCTTCACGAAATGAGCTGATCGTAGCTGTTGTAAGTAATCGACAGTCCAAATCTTCCAAAATTTGGAAACTATACTCTGACGAAGTTTCCACGCGATGATAATATCTTCTCGACTATTTTTCAATGACTTCAAATCAGTATTTAAATTTAAGTTTTTATTTCCGATTAAAACCTTGACCGGTGATAAAATTACGAGATTCGTTGCATCTTCTTCTAGGTATGTCAGTGGTCGTGAATTTACAGACATTTAACTGTATGTAACTCATCAATATCTATCGATTTCTTGCCCAATGCTGATTTCAGCGCATTTTTCACCGTTCTGACTAACCTTTCCCAGAAACCTCCCCACCATGCGGCTCTTTCGACTATGAATTCCCATTCAATCCGATGGGATCTGGCTAGATCTTGAACCTCATCTAAGCACATTCTGAAGTTGCATTATTTCTAAAGAAGCTCTTTTAAAAGTTTTTGCATTATCGGAATAAATCACGCGAGGCACTCCACTACGCGAAATGAATCTTCTAATTGCTTGAATGCAACTTTCGGTAGTGAGATTTCGCACTAATTTTAAATGCACAGCACGTATCGAAGCGCAAGTTAATAGCAATACGTAAACTTTAATCTTTTGTGGCGTATCCGTCAAAATATACAGTGGACCAAAAAAGTCAATACCAGTCACCTCAAATGGATGCGATAAGGTTACTCGGTCTCGCGGTAGTGGCGCGAATGGTTGATCACCAGGTTTTCCCTTTAAACGCCTACATTTTAAAAATTTACTGATGTACGATTTTATTCGCTGCCTTGCTCTGATAATCCAGAAACGTTGTCGTAATATTGCCAAAGTCGCGTTGACTCCGCTATGGAAAATTTGCTCATGGGCAACATGAATTATTTTGTCAACGAGTTTGGAGTTATTCGGTAAAATAATTGGATGCTTCTCATCTTCAGATAATACCGCTTCATGAAGTCTTCCTCCTAGTCTTAGCAATCCGATCTCATCTAAAAACAGGCTTAGTTCCAACAGGACTTTGCGACGATATAGGTTTTCCGTTTTTCAGATTCCAAATTTCTTTGCTGAAATATTCCAATTGAGTAACTCGAATCCAGTATGCTTCAGCTTCGCTTATTTCGTTTACACTAAGTTTTACAGTAATTTTGACAGCTTTCTCAGTGATATTTTTTAGAAATCTTTTTATATACGCAGTAATTCTGTAAATTTTGTTTAAATTACTGAATTTGTCTAAACTGAATAACGGTTTCTGTTTAGGACCATTCTCTAAAACTTCGGTAGTACAAACGCAGGCGTTATTTTCGGTTACTTCGTATATTTCATCTTCTGGCCAAATTTCTACATTTGAAGTCAGCCACTTCGGACCATGCAACCATTCTTCTGACTTTAGTAACTGCTTTGCTGAATTTATGCCTCTTGTTATTAGGTCCGCAGGGTTTTCCTTACCAGGGCAGTATCTCCATGTCGCAGAATGTTGGAGGTTACTGATTTCTAGGACTCGATTCTTCACGTAAGGTTCCCATTGTTTATTTTTTCCTTTGATCCAATAAAGAGTAATCTTTGAGTCAGACCAAAGAAATACTTTGTCTATCGTTAGCTTAACGTTTGTTAAGAGATAATTGTATAATCGGGCTGCACAAAGAGCAGCTGTTAGCTCTAACTTCGGTAACGTAAGTAATTTTTCATTTTTCTTATTAAGTGGAGATACTTTATGTTTAGATGCTATAAAATTACATTCTCTAGTTGCTACGTTTTTTACATAAGCTACACATCCGTAAGCCCTGGGGCTTGCATCAGCAAATATGTGAAGCTCTATTTCGGATGATGAAGGATGATCTAATACGCATCGCTTTACACAATACTCTGCCAGCAATGGAAGTTCACTTTTCCATCTTATCCATTTTTCCGTTAAGTCTTCTGGTAGTAGTTCATCCCATTGCAGATTTCTTCGCCACATATCTTGTAAAAGAATCTTCGCTGTGACTGTAAAAGGACCTAACATTCCACCAGGGTCATAAACTTTGGCTACTGTCTGAAAAACGACACGCTTCGTAGGCAAGCTGTTATCGTTAGGATTCATAGTGGTCAAGTCTATTGCTAATTCATCACTAAACGGTCTCCAAATAATGCCTAACACTTTCTTAGTGGTAGGATTCGCTAACATTCCATTAGTTGGAGTTGAATTAGTTTTAAGAAAATGTTTATTTAATGATGGATTGCTACTGCACCATTTTCGCAAATGCATATTTGCCTTAGAGAATATATTTGTCGCTCTTTCATATAATTCTAAGGCCTCTGATGCTGATCCTACAGCTACAACTAAATCGTCTACGTAAAATGAATTTAAGAGAATTTCAGTTACACCACGCTCAACAGAATTTTGCAAATGTTTTTTAAGTATAACCGCTAACAGAAATGGGCTTGTCGTTACTCCGAATGTAACGCGCGTCATTCTAAAAGTTGTAAAACTTGGTAATTCAGACGTTGTTGAGATATCATTGAGAGGTTCTTTATACCACAGAAATTTATGAAAGTCTCTTTCTTTGTCATCTAGACATATCTGCAAAAAAAGCCTTCTCTATGTCGGGAATTACTGCAACTAGACCTACGCGAAAGTTTAGTAAAATTTTTAACAGATCGGGAAGTAGCTTTTCACCTGCCGACAATTTATCATTTAATGATAGTGAACCGATTGAATGTGCTGACGCGTCAAACACAATACGAATTTTTGTAGTCTCTTTATCGTTGCGATACACAGGTCTATGCGGTAAGTAATAAGATTGACCGTCGCTAGATGACGCTTCTTCGGCACACCCGGAATTCATATACTCGCGAATGGCGTTGTCATACTCGAGAAGCTTTCCGTTACGGCACAATTTATTTACAAGTCCTTTAGTACGAACATAAGCGCCCGAAAAGTTTGAGTCTAGTTTTTTATCGTCCTTCCACCGTAAAGTTACATAATATCGACCATTTTTAAAATACACATTATTTTTCATGAACTGTTCGGTATAATCATATATTAACGTTTTATTATCCGCAGTTATACCCAATGTCTCTAAATCCCAAAATTGCTTCAAGTTAAAACATGATTCTATTCACTCGACATACTCGTTAGTTGCGATTGTGTGTGAAGCACCAGAGTTTCGGTAAAGTTTATTAAACATGTTTCGTCGGCGAGATCACTAACACCGTGTAAGGTCCATCCAAATCGCGTATTAATAGCTGTTAATCCATCTGTCAATTTGACAGTTTCAGTAGACACAATCTTCCAGTAATTATCTGACCCGATTAATAAAGAAAAGCCGCTTATTAGTTGTTTTTTATTCGTAAAAATGTCCGCTAATTTATTTTTACAACTAAACTCTTTAATAACTGGATTTAGCAAAGATGGTGGTTTTAAATTATCGAAACATATTTGTGGAACCTCTACAGCACATAATTCAAGAACGGTTTCACTATGTTGACTTTTAACCTTGAACTTAACCCCATTACATAGTCTTGCAGGCACTTTATTACATTTTCCAAACCCTTGAATTGATAGTCTATGAGTACCGACTATCTGTACATCTAATTTACGGGAAACGTCCTCTCGTATAAAGGACAGCTGACTGCCTCCATCGATTAACACTCGCACAAGATGCAGTTTTCAAGTATATGTTATCAACAATGCCGCCAGCTACTAAGGCTACAGAATCATCACTAGAAGTCGTAGGCTGATTGGTACTAGAACTAGTAGCAGTACCTTGACCCTCGCACATAGAAGTCACGTGACGCCGCTTACATTTATTACACGAAATGTTCTTAGTTTTACAAAATCGAGAATTATGATTTGGTTTAAGACACCTAAAACAAAGTTTATTTTGTTTAACAATGTCCTTTTTTGCTGTAATAGTTATCAAATTGTTACAATCTGCCGTTAAATGCGATTTTGACTTACAAAAAAGACACATTTCTTTAATACCGATCGACAACCCTGCTGCCGTATATTGATTACCGCTACCGCTTTCACTTCTTTTTCCGTTAGTTTGAAAACGCGTAGGCTTCTTAAAGTCTTTTATTGCAGAGTTATTGGACGTACAGTTAGCTTGTTCTATCGAATCTAGTTCTACTTTAATGAACTGTAAAAGATTATTAATTTCGATCTCAAAATTACCGCATTTATCGTTAAACCCGCTCGCGTACGCTACTGACATATTATCGGCCTGATCACGAGAGAAGTCCGATTTTAATTTTTGTTTTTTATATGCCACGTGCATATTATACGGTAATGCTTTAGAAACAAGCGACTTTACTAATAAACCATATTGATCGGCAGAAATTCCTAGAGTACTTAATGATTTAACAATAGTAGTCACTGTATTAAACAATTTCCGTCACGCGAAAATGTCTTTCTCGTGTTTTACACTAGGAATCGATAAAAGTTTTTGTACATACGTATCGACAATTTTTTCGCTACAAGCATATTCATTTTCCAACAGTTCTATGCATTATCGTATTAAAGCTTTACCCGTTAAATACGACTTTAAATATGCAAATTTGGCGGTATTATTTAAGGACTTATTTTGGTGAATCGCGACGTTAAATTGTTCCCAAAATTCCGGCCACTGTGAAACCAAATTTAACAATATCTAATCTAGGTAATCTTACCGTACTTTCCAGATTATTTTGAATGATATCCACATTACCCGATCGGTCCTGAACATGCTGATTTTGAGCTTGTGAAGCCTCTGGGCTTTCCTCCTCCAATTCATGACGCAGTTGTTCACGAATATGCACTTCAGACGTTATTTTTCGCTATAGTTGCGCCACTGCCGGGGTAGCACTGTCTTCATATTCAACTATCTTTTGGCGCTAATTTATCGTTAATTTCTTTTAGAGACAAACTTAAAGCTTTTCTATCACTAAGCACTGCAATATTATCTAAACACACGCTATCGTTCTTTAAAACATCATCTACGCTATTTATTAGTTTTGTTAATTGTCCACGGTACGACTTTCTTAATGCTAGATCCATAACTACGCTAGTTTTCTACAACAATACAATACAACATTCCCTGGTTTCGGCACCAAAAATGATAATAAATTCGTTAAAGTTACTTACGTTGAGCTGATTTTACACTTATCCTCATACTACAATCATTCATCATCATATATACTTTCTTAAATTAATAGGAAGTACTATTCACAATGAGAGAAGAGATTAATACATGTAAATCTACTAAACTGTGTCACTTATACCTTAAACACATTATCTATGCTTATAGATTAAACTAATCAAAAGATATTGGACTCTTCGACTGATAATAAATTCGTTAAAGTTCGCGTTACGTGAAATAAAACACCCGGGATCTACAAAATTTGTGTTGTATTAGATTAATAGTTCACACTGTAGAAAATTTGATGTTATCTAACACTACGAATAAAACTAACACGAAATAATATGATTAATATAACAATTCAAGAACAATTTTAACAGAACAACAATAATTAATAATTTTTCTGACACTTGTCAAATTCAAACAACAACGACGCTTTTGTTTTTCGAGCGCGCAACTGGATTTCGCTCTCTTCGTCTTTTTCGTTGGCATGCCCGCGGCTGACTGGGTTTATACAACAGGGCATACTATTTGTCAGGTTGTGCTACATTTTTAACATCGACCTTCTCAAACCGATTTCGCTAAAATAAACCATTTCAATTTATACTTGAATGCAATCCCTGACAGGGATTTAAAATATATATTTAGGGCATATATGTATATGTATTTGCTATATTATATGTAAAGGACCTCTCGCGGTTCTATGAGTAGGTGCTGCCAGCTGCCATTTAAAGCGTAAGTTTGTTTAAGTTATGTACATTTGTACAAAATTGAATCTTACGATACAAATAAGCGGGTCGTCTGCTAATTCAAACATTGCAATAAAGAGAGCACCTATGAAGATACCATCTATTTTCATATCCAACTAAGGTACTTCTTTTAACTTATAGCTAACGGGACATCCCATTCTTATGCCATATTATGAATCATAAACAACACTTCTGTATCTTCTAGATCCTCTGGGAAGTAGCGTCAGTAATGCAGGGACTATACACAACATCGCAATGATTGAAAATAGACAATCCCAACGGTTGACATAATAATACGTTTAGCTTAACATTAAGACTGTGTCCCAACCTATATAACATTCTTAAATTACCGAATGCTCTCTTAAGTCAATGGAAAAAGTGTTCATCAAATTGTAAACTTGAATCGATATATATATTTCTAAAGCCTTTGTGCTCTGCTTTATGGGAAGCAATTCGTTTCAAATTTTTATTTTAGGAAAGGAAAGTTTAGAAATACTTGCTTGTCCACCAATAACATTGCCACGCTTTTATTGTTACAGTGTTAAAGAGTGTCTTTCTGTAACTGTAGCGAAAACTTCCAAATCGTTATTAACAGATTGACATCTGACTTGAAACAGACTATGATGAGAGGCGTATAGAAGCGTTGTGTCATCGGCATACGCCTTAACTGTATAAAATGGGTACGAGTATTGTGCCTTAAAGCACACCTCTAATCATATCTAATTTCTCCGACAGAGTACCATTAAATTGTATAACTTGTTTTCTATTATTCCAATAATTGGATAAAAAAGTTATTGCACTCTCGCCCAACCCCATATATCCCAAAATAGTTGTAGGTAAGTATTTCATGGTCCAGTGAGTCAAACGCATTGGTAAAGTCAAGGAACACTGCAATTGTACAGTTTCCCTGGTCGATCTCTTTAAATATCTGATCCAGATAGCACAACCATAGCCCCCTGAAAACCCGATTGAGTATCTCGAAAAATATCATTATGATCGATATTAGTAACTAACTGTAGATTTACCAGGCATTCTAGCATTTTGGATAATACGGACAGAATGCTTATGGGTCGCAAGTCTTTAAATCTGATTGGATTTTTGTTCTTTGGAAGAGGCACTAGATGCGCCAACTGCCACTCTCTTAGAAAAACTGAATTGCTATTGCAGATATTTATGTGTATCAAATATTCTAGTATAAATGGACAGCAAAAGATTAAAAAGTCAACGTGAATTGCAACGGCTCCCATAGCCTTGGACTTTATTCCACACAAAATTATGGCATTTTTAGTTACACTGACTTCTTGAATTGAAGGGACAGTATTTTTGACCCCAATATAGTAGTTTGAAACATTAAATTGTGATCGATTATCTAGGTACCAAAATATTTATTTGTATCATCAGCAGTACCGATGCTCCTCGGAATATCTTTAGTGTTATTCATTACATTTAATTTTTTAATGTGACTTCCATATCACAGTATTGCCTTTTCGACACATAAAATAAGCTTTTTTCTTCTTTTTATAGTTTAATCACGTAGTTCCGGAGATCTCCGTAGTACCGATAATGTTCCTGTCTGTTAGACGTTTTAAACCTATAAATATATTTTGCCTTATCACCTAGTTTTATAAAGAATTTTATGTTCCTAGTAATCCATGGCTTGTGTGGTTTTTGATACGAATTGTGAACAATGTATATCAATTAAATTCACAATATTTGTGTTAAATATTGACACTTTCGAGGCAATATCATCGTTATGATATAAATTACGCTAAGTAATTGTCTGTAAATGTTCAAATAGAACATCTAAATCAACGTTTTTGAAATCCCTGTATGAACAAGAATTTGGAGGTTCATCAAATCTATCAAAATCAAATTGCGCATACACTAACTCATGGTCCGGTATATCTACACTGATTGTACCAGCGTTCAACATCCATTTTCTAAATTATCAATAAAAATGTTGTGGTTGGACCATGGTGGATTATATAATCACCCCACTAAAACTCTTACTTTATTCAACCACAAACTTTCCTAAATACTCTCAATACCCTCGTCACTGCACTGCACGGTGACGAATGATAATGTTTCCTTTACGTATAAGCTCACACCTTCGCCGCTGTCGTGTCTTTTCCGAAGAAGACATCCATCCATTCAGTTTCAATAGATCACCAGGCTATACTTGGTTTTAACCAGGTTTCGCTGACACTTATAATATTATATTCACCAGCTTGAAAATAGTCAAAGAATCCATCAAAATGTGCCATCAAGGACCTTACATGCAAATGACAGATCATAAGTTTATTAGCCATGAAAAAAATTACCTTTTCTACAAAATTAAATTGACGAAGATAATATCTACAAAAAAGAAATGATAATCAATATTGTTTAACCTCTTCAATGTCTTTTAAGTCCTTAATTTTAATTGCATTCGCTCCCTCCCTCTCTCTAACATAAACACTATTATTCCTATACCATGCTAATTTGAAACCTTTGTCTCTTACACATTTGGACCATTAAATAACTGGTTTCTCTGCCCAGTGCTTCACTAATGTAGATTATTGTCCTCTCATTTCCAATGCCACACCCCACCGCAGTTATTGTGCCCTTTTTACGTTTTTCTAGGACTTCGTTTCTTTTTCACTTGACTTGAATGATATTAGAAGAGATTTACAAGGCTTTTTAGATTCTTGCTTGAAAGTCAGACTCATGTACACTAATATCCAAGATTCCGACGACTTTTAAAGCTGTTTATACCAGATCCAAAGATAACAATAATTTTATTTTCTTCATCACGCGCGTCATTATGCAGCTTATAGCTTTAATAATTTCAACAGCACGCTCTAGACGGTGAAATTTGTCTTTCAATTCATTATTCTCCTTACGCATTAAATTGTTTTCCTTTTGAATATCGTCGATCGTTGACCATTTGTAACTCAAGGACTTTCCAAATTCTGAAAATTTTTTATTGAAAATACTAACAATATCACCCACTTCCAGTACTTTCCTTGGACTAGAGTGTGAGGTTATTGGTAGTTCATTATCTTCTGTATCGTAGTCAACATCCATTGCAACAATACAGACTTTACATATCTACTTTTTGTCCGTCTTCATTTTTTCATATGTTGTAAAGTCTTCGTTAGACAGTGCAGAGCACGATTTATGATAAGATTTACCGCACTTTCCTTTACATTTAATATTATATTGTGATTTACTAACACAGGCTGGACACACAAATATTTTCTTCCGGGTCATGTTTCAATCTTATTCGCTTCTTTGAATTTAAAACCAATTTTTTTTTCTAATAAATTTATTACTGATTTTTTTCTTTTAACACAAAAATCACTGGCGCAATAGCGACACTCCTGCACATACCCGTATTTAACGTGTTTTTCTTAACACAATGTACTGATAACGCAATATCACGATCGGATCTAGTGTCTTACTCAAACAAATCAAACCAATACATTCAGTAAAATTTTATGAACATTTCTATATAAATTTAAAATATTATCGGTTGGTATTAGTTACAAAAATATAAATAATTTACGGAGACAAAGAAGGTAATAAAACATTATTGCATCTAAAAAAACTTTTTTTTGTGTGTATTTGGCTTTAGAAACTAGTCTATTAGCCACAGATTTTTTGAAAAGCTTAGATTTTGCTTTTAGATGCCCTTATATGTTCAATTTGCATGTCCTAAAGAAATCTTCTAATTTATCGTTATTTTTATAAACCGACTACAAAAAAGGAGGACGATCTATGTTCGACTGGTATGTATTTTTTTTATGATGTATGTTCACCGATTTCTCCGTCAATTGTCACCGATATTTTTTTTTTTGATTGAAAGGGTATACCATCCAGGTTGTCCTATTGTCATGAAGTCAGAATCTGATCTGAACTCAAATATTCTAGGCATGTACAAATAATGTACAATGCGTGTGTTTAACCCTCTTAAATCAATTAATGGAATAAATAAATCATTACACCATACATGTTTCGATATTCCAGGATCTCATCTTCAGTGGTAAAATATTAAGTTAAATACAGAAAGCTTGATTACATAAATTCTAGAAACATATAAATTCTGATCAGTATCCGAAGATTAAAAATTTCTTCGGTTTCAACTTACCATTTGATGAAAAAAAAAAATGAAAAAGAAATATCAAGCGCACATTGAAAACAACAACATTACATTAAATTACAACTACTATTATTCTGGAACACATAATTTAGTTTAGTGAAAAAAATATATATTTTTTCACGTCTTTTTCGCATAATCGTAATGATTAAACTATTGAAAATTTTAACGAAGGATTATCTGACAATCTCAAGAAGTCAAGAATAATAAAGTTAGTATTAGCTAAGGGTAGCGCAATGCGTAGCAAAATGTGCCTGCTGCCTCATAAATGCAAAAAAAAGTATCAGCCGAGACTCAATCTGAGGGTGAAGGTTCTCAAAATGCTCAACAAAAAAAAGTATATCAAATTGGCTCAGCTGATATCTCAGAGTGCCACTGACTTAACAGCGCGGCCAAAAGTCAGAAACCTACTGATATCGTGTATACCCTTCGCTAATAATTATCCAAAGAATTTACCTATATTTTCTGCAAGGAAAGTGAGAAAAAATATTAACGCAAAAAAAAGAAACATGATATTTTTTAAAATTAAATAATAGTTAAATTTAAAATATTTACAAACATTATTGTTGCGAATAAAGTTGGATTAAATAAATGTTACAGCTTGAAAACGTTATCGACCTGAAATTCAACTGTAAATCTAAATTTATAAAATAAACAATTATAGAACCAAATATAACCCAAATGTAATCACGGTGTACACTATTACATATTTAGCACACTCTGTATATATTACCTGTAAATTTGTACATTTATTTGTACATAAAACAATTTATTAAATTCCGTTTTATTTCCTTTTGTTAATTTCCCAATAAGAACCTATATTTATTTTAGTTTATGTAAATAGTTATGAATCGGAAACCCGAAGAGTTTATAGTTATTATATATAAATTATTAGTCGATATCCAAAACTATTCACTTTATATTTTAAACTATAGAAATTTTTTAGAACTTAACGAAATGACATTGTTTATGTGTGCGGATTGTTTTACGTTTTAAATACTCTAATCTGTAAGCGTTTCTTTTGTTTCTTATGTGTTTTGCAGTTAACATAATAGTGTAATTATTGTATTAAGGCTAATTTATAATTTTTTTAGTTTACTCCTGATGATGACGGAAATAAACGTGGAAATATTGAGTTAACAAAGAAAAAAGTGTTACATATTAGGTGAACACAGACCTAAGACCGTATATTCCCGTTTCCAGTTAAATACTGTAAGGTCGATAATACTAGCAAGATTTATATATATCTACAGGGTTATTCACTCCATATGACACGGATTTAGTGTGGCTAAACTATTTAATTTCCTAAAAGTTTAATTCATGGGTCGATAAAAATGATTTATGGCTACTTTTTAAAAATATTGCGAATCTATACAGGGTGTCCCAAATATAAGAAATGAACCATAGTTGTGTTTTTTTAATGGAATGCCCTGTATATGAATACATTTTTAGACCTATTCGTTTGTTCTTTTTACGCCAGTCTGTGCTGATAAATATACCCACTCATCACTTGTTACGCCAAATATAAAAAAACCCCAATGCTAAATACAGGGTCCAATAATATAAGTTATAGGAACGGAAAGTTTAATTCTAAATAACTTGTTGATTTCAAACGAAACACTCGGTATATGAGGTCAAAATTAGATACACAAAGTGATTATCTGGCAAATATTATAATACTTTCCCATGGATAACTCTTGACGTGTTCGTGGAAAATGCACATATTCATAATATTAGGCGAATTTCTAATTGAATCCCTTAGTTTCAAGTAGACCACCCTGTATTTGATGATGCAAAAATTGAAGTTAAACTAAAGTTTTCTTATAGATATGTATGTATATCTTTAATTTTGCATAGAAAAGTAATTATCTGTCAAATATTATAAGAGTTTCCTATGGATAACTCTTGACGTTTTCGTGGAAAATGCACATATTCATAATATTAGCCGAATTTTTAATTGAAGCTGTTAATTTCATGTAGACCACCCTGTATTTGATGATGATGAAAGTAATTATCTATTAATAACTATATGGTTTTCCTATAGATATGTATATTTTTAATTTTGCATGGAAAAAGCACATATTGGTAGTAATAGGAAGAATTTTCAGAATTATAATATTTATCAAGTCAGGCATGAGGATTTGAGAAGAGAGAATACATTTTTTAATTTGATATTTACTGTCAAATAGGCTGTTGAAAATTCTTACCTAAGAGTTAGGAATTTTTCAAAAAACAGTTTTTTATCTCTAACATTTGATTTAATTCAATTAATCAAAAATGCGAACCTATTCCAAAGAAGAAAGAATAGACATGATTTTTATTCTGGGAGAATGGTCCAAAAACGCTTTACTGGCATCGCGAGTTTACGCTCAAATGTTCCTCGCGCAAAATCATCCCAAAAAAGCGGTCTTCGAGAGACTGTTAAGGCAGTTTAACGAAAGATACCACCCAAACACAGTTGCATCAGGAACTTTTCAATATTGATTTTAAATCTTGTTGAATTTTGTACATGGACAGGAACAAAATGATCGAAAATGAAAACTTTTTTAATAGAGGAGATGAAGGAGCAAATAAACGAAGCGTTTAGAAGCGTTACACCAGGTTAAAGTTGTTGAAGGATTTAAGAAAAGGATTCAAATGTGCCTAGAGTCCAATAATTTTGAACATTTATTAAAAAATGTATCAGTATTTATGTATATCTTGTTATTTAATTTCAGTTAAAAATGTTTTTATTTATTATGTTATTGTTTAAATATATGGTTTGTCAAATTCTCATGGCTGAGTTTGACAATTATTATAATTTTGAAAAATTCTTCCTATTACTACCAATATGCTTTTTCCATGCAAAATTAAAAATATATACAGCGTGTTAGTAAATTAGTGCGACAAACTTCAGGCGGTAATTCTGCATGAAAAAATAATGACAGTTTGCTATATAAACACATGTCCGCAAATGCTTCGTTTTCTGCTGAGATACAGTTAAAGTTTTTCTTAAAAACTGAAGATTTATTGATTGCTCTGAAACCGATAGAGATATGCAAATGAAATTGAGTGGGTTTTAAGAGGTGGTTATTGCGCATTTTTT
The DNA here is from genome assembly GCA_911728435.2 of Apoderus coryli. Classification (NCBI taxonomy): domain Eukaryota; kingdom Metazoa; phylum Arthropoda; class Insecta; order Coleoptera; family Attelabidae; genus Apoderus; species Apoderus coryli. Next base: position 28,271,771 of record OU452198.1, on the reverse strand, counting down.
GATATGCAATTAAGAATTTTATGTTCATCAGTGGCGCGCATACGGGTAATGATTCAAAAAAGGTCCGCCACTGGAATTTCTCAAGTTAAAAATCATTTTGGAATTCCTCGTTCAATTTGTGATAAAAAATCTCTCTTGCTTTTTTAGCGTAGGGGGCATTTGTGCAAAAAAATAAAACATCTCGCGGCGACGCTAGTAGGCTACTGTCAACATTCTGTTAAATACGAATATTTCATTGAAATGTAAAATTAGCGTTTCTATATTATTAGTGTTATTTTCTCTTATTGTTTTGGTTTAATGTTTATTGTATTAGATAGTTCTTGATAATGTATTAAAGAAACGAAAGATACGGGGTAAGATATTTTATTTTTTTGCACAAAGACGATGCCCCCGACGATAAAACAGGAAGAGAGATTTTTTATCACAAATTGAACGAGGAATTGCAAAATGATTTTTTATTACAAAAATTCCAGTGACGTACCATTTTTTTCCTTAAAAATATTGAGAGCATTACGTATGAGCGCCACTGATGAACATAAAATTCTTAATTGCTTGCCAAAAAATGCGTAATAACTACCTCTTAAAACTCACTAAATTTCTTTTGCATATCTCCACCGGTTTCAGAGCAATCAATAAATCTTCAGTTTTTAAGCAAAACTTTAATATCTAACTTTAGTATCTCAGAAAACGAAGCATTCGCGGACATGTGTTTATATAGCAAACTGTCATTATTTTTTGATGCAGAATTACCCCCTGAAATTTGTCGCACTTATTTACTAACACCCTGTATATCTATAGGAAAATCTTAAAGTGATTAATAGATAATTATTTTCATCATCAAATACAGGGTGGTCTACATGAAATTAACAAGTTCAATTAAAAATTCGCCTAATATTATGAATATTTTGTGCATTTTCCACGAAAACGTTAAGAGTTATCCATAGGAAAGTATTATAATATTTGACAGATAATTACTTTGAGCATCTAATTTTGACGTCATATACTGGGTGTTCCGTTTGAAATAAACAAGTTATTTAGCATTAAACTTTACGTCTATATAACTTATATTATTGGACACCCTGTATTTAGTATTGGGGGTTTTTTATATTTGGCGTAACAAGTAATGAGTGAATATGATTATCAGCCCATGCTGGCTTAAAAAGAACAAACGAATAGGTGTGAATTTTTTCATTCAACTTATGTCTATATTTTTAGAAAAATTAAAATATTTAAAAAACTGTCAGGTTTAGGTGAGATGTACTTAAATGAAAGTTAGGTTTATTTTGAACGGGGAATCTAAAAATATATTCACATACAGGGCATTCCATTTAAAAAAACACAAGTATGGTTCATTTCTTATATTTGGGACACCCTGTATAGATTCACAATATTTTAAAATGTAGTTATAAATAATTTTTATCGAACCCATCATTAAAACTTTTAGGAAATTAAATAGTTTAGCCACACTATTCAGTGTCGTATGGTGTGAATAACCCTGTATATATTATATGTCTATATTCTAATTGCTTTTTCATCTAAAAAACATAATTTAACAACAGATGTACACTTATGTCGAGTGGTTCATGTACATTTCATTTAGATGATAGAGTTCTAGGACACTCATATTTCACTATCCATGATGGTTGTGTTGAGATACATTTAAACATGAATACACGTTGGTATTTGGCTTTGATATAGCACCTGATAGAGAATCTAGTTAATATGGAGTACTGCTTTATGAAATTGGCCATGCGTTAGGTTTAGGCCATACCTAGTACTGTGCAGTATTCTATAATGTTCCCATGGAATAATAATGAATGATTTCAAATACTAGTACTACTGCTACTGCTGCTAACTATAATGATGTTGGGGAACTTGCAGAGCCAGATATGTGTAAAATTATACCAGATAATTTTCTTGTAACGGACACACATCATATGTACATTTTTTACAACGACTGAGATTGGGTATTTAAATTGGGCGAAAAGCTAATTATGAAACCGAAACGTATTAGTGAATTAATTTCAATTCCTGGCGGTATTGCACATATACTATTTCAGTCTACTGAATTATTGTAATTAGGGAAGCTATACTTTTGGTATTATATCAGAAAAATTTCCTAATACCCCATTAAACGCGTATAACAAGACATTTCATTATACCAATGGTAACTTATGTTTCTTCAATAAAGACACATACTATTTTGAATTTAATGAATTCCAAAACAAACTCGTTAGTGCTAAATATGGAGCCGTCGTCGTTGTCAGAATTAAATATAATTATTAAAAAAAAATTTAGTTGGGATACTACTACTACTACTTATCGGCTAATATTGTTTCCATAGATGTAACGCACACACGATTTCTGCACCCGTTGAATGCGATTCATATCTACAGGCAAGAGCTATAAACGACATCATAGAAATTAAAATGACACAGAACTAATTGAATTAATTTCATCTGGTCCCAATGCAGTTGATTTGATTTCTAACAAGAAATCTTTAACGTTTTATTATCCACCGTTGCAAATTCTAATAAATATTGAAAGTGAAAGTATTTGGTAATGTTATTGTAGAATGAAATTCAATTTTGATCTGGCGCATTATAGGTGGAGTTTTGGAGAAAGTAATCATTTATTTTAGATTGGTCGTTCAATTCGATAGGTATTTCAGATGTTGAGGGTTTACTATGTATTCCATATCACACGACTATTATTTTTGTAAATTATAGAATGAATTTGTGTCCGAAAATATAAATGAAAAATAATTTTGTGGGGAACGCACAAAATGACTGGTTTTACCTACACAGGGGATTTTGTTTAATTTAGCAGGGCCTTAGTCTAATTCAGTAAAACCAGATATGGGTCGACATATACTGACGAATTCGTTTCGCTCTTATTATGAGCTCGTCAGAGTACCATAGTCGTTGCCCATCTTTTTTTTTTGATTAGGCCAAGGCAGAGAAATCATCATGACACCTAGGGAGTTCCTTACCACACTGTTAAAACAGAATAGTAAATTTACGTAAAATATAACTGTAATTTTTATTCAACCATTCCCTCACGTAATTTTCCAGCTTGACTGTACAACTACAATATTAGTCGAAATATTACAATTTAAAATTACACCACATTTAGTGTGAAAATACAATATTAAGGTAAAATTACAAATTAAAGTTACACTTAATTTGGTGTACAATTACACCATATCGTAAAATTACAAATGAAAATTACGCCGCATGTCATGTAAAAATACACTTGTGAGATTAAAATTTCAACATAAAAGTACGCTTAGTTACGTGTACTTTTACACAATCGCTGTCTAAATAATACCCATATTTTAACGTATTTTTGCGGTAAGGCCTGAAAATATACAATGCTCGTAAAACAATAGTGGAATTTGCTTAAAATTTACAGTATTCTTACATAAAAAATGGGGGAAAAATACCATTTTTGTACAGTAAGAACGTAATTATACGTAATTTTTTTGTACTTTGATGAATATTTATGTGAATTTACTTAACTTTGCCTGAATATTTCATTATACTTACCGTATTTGTACAACATTTTTAGGTGATCTATGTACCCAGATAGTTTTGTGTAGACCTGAAAAATTGTCCATACTGAAAAGGAGTCAGATCTTTTGTGTGTGAAATGAAAGTCCACACCACGAAATAAATTTAATAATCGCTCTATGCGTCAATAGTAAAACCAGATATGTTTTAAGGCTCCAAGCCTCATCATCATAAACTGGAAAAAGTAAAGAAAAATTAAAAACAACTTTTTAAGTTTTATCTAAAAACCACTGCAGCCTAAAAAATATTTCTCCTTTTAGGTTACAGTGGTTTTCACAACTTAAAAATTTTTCTTTACTTTCCCAGTTTATATTTGATTTAAAGAGTGGTGAAAAACTCAATAAATGCATGTTAATTCTTTACCCTCTATGATGAATATAAACACAGAATTACTAGTTTTCCCAATGTTTAATATTTAACGAAAATATAAATGCTATAAACTTGCTCAACTAAAAACTAAAATTTCTTGCCATATTTTCCTAATAATAGGTACCGCATACTTAACAAACAAACACGTAAATTCAGTCTTAGAAGTTTCTTACATTAAGCTGGAAAACATATCAAATGCGAATTTTAACAAATGTACTTACTACAAACGTTATACAAAAAATGCAATTAAAAATTAAGGAAGAAATGATTTACATAATTTTTTAACTTTCCCAAGTTTTAGGCAGTTACAATTTAAAATTTGTTGATTTTGAGCTACCATATTTTCCTAATGTTATGTATCTACTATATTATACTTTGCAAACAAAAACGTAAATATTCAGTCTTAGAAGTTTCTTACATTAGGCACGAAAACATATACAATGCGAATTTTAACAAATGTACTAGAAATGTTATACAAAAAAAAATCAATTTAAAATTAAGGAAGAAATTATTTAACATAATTTTTTAACATTTTCCATATCCAACATGAACAAATCATTTTTACTTACCTCGTGACTATAAGCACAGCTAATGTATGTAGACGCGCTTATTAGAACCTCAAAAGAAAGCCATTCACTATTTCTCTGCAACCGTAAACACCACTAATATTTTGTTAACTTTTTGTGTTTTAGGTTTATTAAATCACTTGTTAAATAATAAATGTGAATTGTTTGTTTGATAATGTTGAATTGTAAAGGGTAAATGGCTGCTGTATATATTCGCATGCCTGCTGCGCTTGCGCTGTAAGGATGTTTTTACGAAAGTGTCGTAAAATTACTAGGAGCCACTGAATAGTACTAAAAGTAATGTGTAGATTTGCAGGGAAAACGAAAATTTTCGATGCGATTTGAATCCACACAAATTATATCGTGAAAACACATTTCGGTAATGCGTTTTTACGATATTACTAAGGAAAAATACGTGATCTGGGTAAATTATCGGCAATATTCGCGAATATTTAAGATTTACCTAATATTACATAAAAAGCCATGTATGTTTACTACAAACCTTACGTATTTCTCACCCGATTTTTAACAGTGCACTTCCCTAGGTAGTGTGGGACTTTAACCCAAACTAAAACTCTGCCTTATCTTTGAAGTATGGCTCGGGAACCCTCCCTTTTCCATGTCCTCGCTTTATTGTCCTCTGTTGCTGTTGTCTTCTGATGTTGATTGTCGTCTGTTGAGTTGCCCATCTACAATATCGGCCTGCATTTAATCACAATGAGATATACAACAGTAGATATATGTAAACTAGTACCATCTACATATACACATAGTAATCCATATCCCACCATAAACTAAATTGCTAAATTAAACAAAATCCCCTCTGTAGGTAAAACCAGTAATTTTGTCCGCTACGCCACAAAATTATTTTTCATTATTTTTGTATTTGCTAGAACCATATTGTAAATATGACCTTTTCTCTTGATTAATACAATTTGTACTATAGTTTTTAATTTGCTTATTTCTTTCCCAGTTCTGACGTAAGCGTGACTTTTTATATTTCCTGAATGCTTTATTCTTGGTCTGAATCAATTTTTTAATAGTATGGGTAAACCACAGTCATCTTTTGTGAATGACTCTAATCTAGAGATCTCCCCGTTGTACGTACTTGTTCTTTAAAGACAACTCTAAAGTGTAGATTTGTATAAGTATTTACTTGTGCCATATACAGGGTGTTTCATTAAAAATGGAACAACCGTTAACTGGAGATACTATACAGGTCAAATAATGATGATTGAGCCAAACTTGCCTTATCCAAATTTTGATGGTTTAGGAAATACAGGGTGATCAAAGTTATTATTTTATTTGATTTTTTTACCAGTGTTATCGTGCTTCTTTGGCTATCGTCTTCAAAATTGGGAGGTTTCCGTTTTTTGGTATCAGCAAAATAAATATTTTAGTTTTTTACGTTGGTCATAGGGGGTAGTACTTACATCCTATTCCTATGATAAATTTATCATACATTTCCAGCTTGTCTCTCTAATGCTAAATAGATTTAAAATCTGAAAGAGCAGCCTTTTTTCTCGTGAAAATTTAATTCTTGTTCATTCTCGGTATTTTAATCCATTTTCAAGAAAAAACGATTTAATGCAGATTATGTGCTTCCCACCCCCTCTAACCGGTCCACTTTATTTGAATTTTAATCAGCGAAATTCAGTGCTTTAAGAAGTACCACTTAATTTAAGGGAAAATATGTGGTTTATGCATGACGGCGCACAAGTACTTTGTGCTCGGCCAGAGCGTGATAATTTAGACAAAATATTTCCTTATCGTTGGTTTGGTCAAGGGAGGAGAAAATACCTACATATCAATTTAATTTATTTGAAAAATAACAAAAATCTAGGTATAGAGTTACAGAGAAACATCAGTTTACATTTGAAAAATTTGATGTGTTCCATAGAACTAACACCCTTAATTTTAATTAGATGTAATATAAATATAAAAAAAACTCAAATTATTTATTTTTCTTAAATTCCGAAAAGAAAATTTCGGTACATCAATGGCGACCAGACACTAAACATACCTTGAGAAACTTCATTTAAAGAAAATGAAATTACCCAAAATATAGCCTCGGCCGTGATTCGAACTCAAACTTCCAACTCAACATAACAACATAACCTAAACTCTCAATTGAACAGAAACATCTCGAGAATGAAGAAATATATCAAAAAAAATGTTTAAATTTAAAATATGCGTCTCTTTAAGATCTATAATATGGATTTTATACATAATGAACATGTAATGTAATGTAACATATAACATATTATAATACGACTCTGTATTCCGCGTACCACGCACCACGCTTAGACCAGAGCAGAGACCAGACATGACGTGAGAGCTACGCGGCATCAGAAAGGGTAAAAAGACTACGCTTGCGATTTCACGTATCAACAAGCAACAAGTGAGCTTTACCGCGTTGTGCTTTAAGACAATATTTAAAATATAAATAATACAACATACTTACTTATTTTATTGCTATACTTATTTTGTGCTATAAAAAATCTAAAATATTCTGTTACATACTTTAATTGAAGGTAAACATGCAGTATAGTTGTACTAAATTATGGTCTGACCGCGCCGCTGGGGGGAGACTCAACTCCCTACGCCACTCATTATATTAAGACAGGCGATCATCCTCCGATAGCGATGCCTCCATATCGTATGTCACCTGCGCGTCAACAAATACTTAAAGCTGAAATCGATCGATTATTAGCAGAAAACGTAAATGAGGAATGCGAAAGTCCATGGGCAGCACCAGTGGTTATGGTACCCAAGGGTTCAGACATTAAATCGGGTATTCGTTTATGTGTCAACTATCAACGTCTTAATAACATTACGGTAAGCGACAAATATCCGTTGCCGCGAATGGATGATTTGTTACATAGTACCCAACGAACATTTTGTATGACAACTATCGATTTACGTGCAGCATATCATCAGGTTCAAGTTCATGAGCTGCGTTCGTAAGACCATTTGGGACATTCAGATACAATCGTATGCCATTCGGGTTAAAGAATGCACCTAGATGGATGGTTATTGGATCAGTTTCGCCGTGGTTTAGGTCAGGTGCTAGTGCTCGCGTATCTTGATGACTTAATCATCTTATCTGCTTCGTTCGATGAACATGTTGAGGACTTAAAACTTGTGTTTTCTCGTCTACGACAATTCAAACTACGAGCTAAACGTGAAAAGTGTGTTTTTGCGTGCTCACGCGTAAAATACCTAGGACACTTAATCACTTCAGATGGAATTTCTGCAGATCCCGAAAAGACTTCCGCCATCTCGAATCGTCCACCTTCGCGCAACGTTAAACAAGTGCTTTCGTTCTTACAAACATGCCGTTGGTATCGTCGATTTGTGAAAGATTTCGCCGAAATTTCGCGTCCGTTAAGTGAGTTAACAAGAAAGAACGTTACTTGGGAATGGACATCCGATCAACAAAACGCTTTTGATAAGCTAAAGCAAGTATTGACCAGTGCGCCTTTCCTTCAACAAAACGATCCATCAAAGATGTATATCCTTAGAACCGATGCGAGTGGTTACGCGCTCGGGGTAGTCCTACTTCAAGGTCATGGAGAAGAAGAACACCCGATCGAATATGCGAATCGCCTGCTTACATCTACGGAAAGGAACTATTGTACATCCGAGCGCGAAGCTCTTGCTGTTGTTTGGGCCCTTGACAAGTTCCGCGGTTACATAGAGGGAGCCCCAATCATAGTACAAACGGATCATCAACCCTTAAAATGGTTATTAAATCTAAAGTCTCCCACCGGAAGATTAGCCCGATGGAGCCTACAAGTTCAAAGCTATGACCTAAAAATAGAATACTTACCTGGTAAACGAAACGTCGCGTCGTAGCAGATACCTTATCTAGGCCACCATGTGAACACAATGAAAGCCAATCATGCGATTTATGCACGGTAAGCATCGAGCTACCAAGGAGATCTTCTGAAGACATTCGACAAGAACAACTCAAAGATTCTGATCTACAAAAGATCATCACCAGTTTGAAAACTCAACTGATGACTTCTCTAAATGGACGGATCGTGGATATTTAAAGACGAATGGTGTACTTTATCGTTATTCCAGCGAAGATGAAGATAATGAAGAGGCACAACAAGTCGTCCCGACTCACGAACGCAGCCGAGTCCTCCAGGAATACCACGATGCTCCTAGCGCAGTCCACTACGGAGCTGAACAAACATTACAACGAATTGTGAAACGATATTACTTTACAGACATGCGAAGATACATCACAGATTATGTCAGTAAATGTGCGGAATGTCAGCGTTATAAGGCAAGCAACCAAAAACCATCAGGCTTGGTACAAACGCCAATATATGCACAACGTTTCGAAACCATATATTGATTTATTCGGACCACTGCCGAAAGATAAAGATGGAAACTCCTGGATATTCATCATTGAAGATTCAGCAACCAAATGGGTTGAGCTTTTCGCACTAAAAGAAGCCACAGCCCAAGAATGTGCAAATGAATTAGTAAACGAAGTATTCTTTCGCTACGGATTACCTCGAAAAATAATAAGTGACAATGGTGTGCAGTTTGTATCAGCTGTTATGCAACAACTCTGCTATATACTCGACATCAAAGAAACTTGTATCCCATTGTATCATCCAGCAGCTAACATGGTAGAACGAAAAAATAGAGATCTCAAGCCAAGACTAGCAATCCTTGTTGGTAACGACCACACCACATGGGCTGAGAAACTTTCAGTTATACGATTTGCCATGAACAGCGCTAAAAGTGAAACTACTGGCCAGACCGCTTCGTATCTTCACTACGGTCGAGAAATGAGGACTTTGGATGACATTCGACACGATATTCGAACAATTGTCGATAATGAGAACTTCATTCCCCAAATCACACCATATCTCAAAAGAATGACCAGAACGTGGATAGAAGCCAGAGATACTCATGAACATAAGCAAGATATGCGTTATATCTATGCTGATCAACTAGGACGACATGAAAGTTTTAGTATTGGTGACCAAGTATGGGTAGATACACACACCCGAAGCAACTCCACTAACCGTAAAACTACCAAATTTGACCCTAAGCGTGATGGACCTTACAAGGTAATTAAAAGGATTTCACCAGTCAGCTACGAGATATCCAACAATCAATATCCCGACGTACCACTAGGTGTATACCATGTTTCTAATTTACATCGTGTAAAAGGTGAAAACGCTTCCGAGCCAATTGTTGAGCTAAAAAGAAGAGGAAGACCTCGAAAGTCCAAGACGACCAAACGAGCTGGTCCTTCCTCGAGGCGAGTTCGAGACCAGGGGGGGAGCCTGTAACATATCACATATTATAATACGCCCCTGTATTCCGCGTACCACGCACCACGCTTAGACCAGACATGACGTCAGAGCTACGCGGCATCAGAAAGGGTAAAAGACGACGCTTGCGGATTCACGTATCAACAAGCAACAAATGAGCTTTACCGCGTTGTGCAATTTAAAATATAAATAGTATAACCATTGTCTTTAAAAGGATAGTCTGTCAGCGCTATGCACCGGCAGGTGCTGGACTCTGGTGGCCAAACTTTGAAGTACGATTTATGAATGAAAATCAAAATTCTCCTCTTTTACATATTTTGGTAGAGGGGAGCAGGCGCGGGTGAACGACCTTTTCAAACACTGAAAAGTTCCCCTCTGTTAGTTTATTTCACTCGAACTAGGGTTGTCAGACCAGAAAATTTGATGTAGATGTTTCTCTACAACTAAGGTTGCCAGACCATACAATATTGAGGAAGGACAAACAAAAATATTCGTACATAAAATTTGTTTGAAAAAGTATTCCGTACTTGGTCTACAAAATCTGCTTTAAAAAGTTGATGAGCATAATAACGGGGATACTGTAAAAAATGAGTAGTGAAAAATAGTATTTATTTAAGTAGATGTAGATACAGTACAGGGTGTTCATGAAATGACTACAACGCTGAACCACAAATTCCTCAACTAAAAATAAGCCAATCGAGGCAAATAGACATGTCATGTTGCTTCGATGTGCCTCTACAGGGCGCTAAAATTCTCAAATTAATATCGTTTTTTCTGAATAATTTCTAAACGCCTTTATCGATTTAATTTTGGAATTAAGATTTACTACTATAATTGATGTGTTTTGACGAAAATGTGATCTTTTGTTAATGCCTAGAAATTTAAAAATGGCTTGTGGTTCGTAAATAAAAGTTTGCATTTTTGTTGTCCCTTGTACAAATGACTTTACTTATTTCTCTGACACTAAGCGTTATTATGCACATTAACTTTATATAGCAGATTTTGTAGACCAAGTACGGAATACTTTTTAAAAACAAATTTTCGCTTTGAGTTTGGTCTAAAATATCTGCGATATAAAATTAATGTAGTGCCCATTTTTTATAAGGCTGTAAAAAGGGCAAAAAAACAAAAATATCTATATTTACATGGAGAGCTATTCTTTTCTCAAGAGGGTCAGTTTTTTAACATTTATTCCTTGTCTTATTAAGTATCGGTTTAAAAAAAAAAACAAACAACTTTGTAATTACTAAAGAACATTGTTTATTCCATAAACAGTAGAAATTAATAAGGATGTTAGAAAACATACAAAAATAGAGGTATAAATAACAAATAATGTGCATCAGCTAATATATTTTAATGGAGCGTATTACAAAATCTTTCAGCGACTTTTCTTTTCCATTTCCTACCATTATTCATAATCTCCAACCATAGAGCACTATAATTGAAAACAAATTTCCACACCACTCATGACGTATTGCTAATGGCGCGTTACCTTTTTTCAGTCGGTGGTTCGCCAGTAGCCCTATTTCCCACAACTTCAACAAAATTCTATAACAGAAAAAAAAAATATAGTGACAAAGAGTTGTTTTCGGCGACATCTAGCGTTGGAAACTTGCGTCACACTGCCTGCCGATCACCACTGGTGAGTTGTGAATCAACGAAACGGCCCGTCTGGTAAAGTCTGAAACAAATTTCCAACATAACTAAAAGACTTGTTACTTATGTAACAAGAAATTCGGAAAAATAATATAGCTGAAGTATAAATAACAATTACATTTTTTTTTCAACTATATTTTAGATTATTTTATGGGCCTCTGGTGACGTCACTACAGTATCGCAGATAGCAAGACACAACCTGGTCATTGTCTTTATAAAAATAAAGACCTGATCTATTATACTGGTCTTGCGGGGGTGGCTATTCTCGTCTTTATACGTCTCAGTCTCAAACACAATTAGATATAAAAGATTACCTACTTAATCGTTCCAGGAGTGTTCCATCTAGAATGTGCACAAGCGAAGTACGAACACTTCTGTCCAGACATCTATAACAATACATGTTTTTTGTAAAAATATAAAAACTAAAAACATGAATATAATGGTACCAACTTTTTTACGCAAACACGATATTTTTAGTTTCGTTTTTAGCCAATGAGGCAGACTTATTTATTTTTAAAAATAAATCTACATGCTCTTATTACAAAAAATAATATCTGAATACAGGTGTCACGGAAATTATGGGAAATCTCTCAGATATATTTGATAGAACATAAAAAAATAAGATGACAATGTGTTTACAACATTTATATTTATTGAAATACCAGAGAGATATTCCTTAAAAATGTACCTATAGTTGAAAATTTCTATTACTTAGGTAGGTAGGTAGGTATAGAAATTTGAAATCAAATTATAATGAAAATAGATACAAACTCCAGAAAATCCTATCGCTCTTTGAAAACTCATTTGATTATCATTGTAAATTATTTTTTGTGCTATTAAGTATTTTATAAAAAAAAATGGATCAGAACTTACCTTTCGGCTTTGTATCTCGTAAAGGGAAATTGCCTATAATCAACACAAAAAATTAGCACTATTGTTTTTACTCTTACAATAAGTAACACTGAATTTAAATTTCCACTAAAAAATATTTTTTAACTTTAAAATTTAAAATCACGCTAAATATTATTTCATAGAGAAAAAGGATACATAATAATGATAATATATATATAGCTATCTCTGTTAGGTATAAAACTTCGTATATTTTTTTATGTACGAGTAGGACCTACCTTATATCTTATATATTATGTATTTATTTCTTATTTTATTATTAATAGATACAGTGTTGCGACTATGACGACTGAATATTATGTGATCGCCTAAATAATGAAGTCAAAGAAACTTTTTTATAATAGATATCGTTAAAACTAAGTTAATAAATGTGGAAAACTCAGATCAAGCAAAATAACATTTAATTATATTTTTGAATTATTCGTCACAAAAAAAATAATGTTGGAACCATTTATAAAATGAAAAAGAAGGTAGCATCTGATAATTAAGTTACCGCAGGCAACATTGTCTATGGCTGGAAGCGAAAGAAAAATACGTGAACTTATTATAAAAGTCCATGTTCAAATCACGACCTGATTGGTCTAAAAACATGGCTCCCCCACTTTTCCACTAAGATTGCTACACATTTACTATAAACCCAAATTAATGAATGAACGACATTTTGCGACAACGCCGTCTGGTTTTTTCAGACAGGTACTAATCAAGCGCTGACAGACTATGTTTATAAAGACAATGGTATAACCATCGAAAATATACTACGACTAGAAGGGTCACATTGAGTCCCCGCCCATTGACCTCCCTTATTGCTTCTCCACCGCTCTCATAAGTCTGGTATAGATGATATATACCGCCTGTCCTTTGTTATACACGCTTTGATGATATACCGTTTGAATATTTTGTTGTATATTAAATAATTATTAAGATTTCGATTTTTTATATAGTTATAAGTTTATCTTTGCACAATAATAACAAAGTATTATTTGAACTGGAAATTGCGGCTTATTACTTGGATATAATTATACTTAAAATTAAGAATTTAAACGATAAATGATTGAAAATAATCGCAATAACATTATAACAAAAAAAATCAAAGCATTTATAATAAACCTCGTTAAACACTTTTTTTTTATTCTCGCGGTTTAGCCATCCATTTTGATTATCTCCAGAATACACTAATATTATTAACGAAAAGCGCATCGATACTTGATGCTTTGCGACATAATATTTGCGGACCCTGTATTACATTACGTTACAACATTGTTCTCCTTGAAGTGCCTTCTCCATTCCATAAAGATCAGTAACAATCTTGGCAAATTCATCTCTGTCTGGGGCTCTTCTTAGCAGGGCGTTTGAGTCTAAGCCTGTCCAATCCCTTATGTTTTTCAGCCAAGAGCACTGTCTACGTCCAGGACCACGTTTTCCCTCAATCTTGCCCTCCATAATCAGTTGCAGGAATCTGCACTTGTCCTGTCTCATGACATGGCCAAGGTAAGCAGTCTTTCTCTTTTTTATGGTCTCGAGAATAGTTTGATCCCTGTTCATCCGATGTAAGACCTCGTGATTGGTGATATGATCGATCCATGGAATACGCAGCATTCTGCGATACACCCACATCTCAAATGCTTCCAGCTTGTTAATACTTCTGACTTTTAGCGTCCAGGCCTCGACTCCATACAGTAACGTGGAATACACATAACATCTAAGGAAGTTAAATCTGATGTTTAAATTGAGTGTTCTGTCAGTTAATAGATTCCGCATTTTAATAAATATGGCTCTTGCTTGCTCTATGCGGGATTACAACATTAGGGAAATGTTACAATATGTATTTTGTTTGCACTTATTCTTTCCCTAACGTTACGTGCTGTCTAAAATTGTTGCCATTTCAGTACAAGGACTAACTATCATATGAGCTAAGTATTGGTTTTGCTAAAAAGGCTGTTTATTACATAATGTAATTTATTTAGCATCATAAATCGACAAAAGACAGCTTATTCGGACACACTGTATAATTATTATTATAATATAGGCATTACTGTATATTTATTCTAGTCTGGTATTATTAATTGCTTTTAAGGTAGTTAAAAATAGAGCCTAGTACTGCTTTTAATATTGTGTTTATTCTGTATGAATGCTGTTCTTTTTAAACTATGATTTTAAATGTGAAATCGTTAATTAATATTTTAAATATTCCCATTACTCTTTTTTAATATTAGTAGCACTGTTTAAAAATATTTGATTAATACATAATTTTAATTAATTAATAATAATAATTAATAAAAAAAGTAAGTATTTTATTAACGTAAAATAAAATTACAGCTCAAATTAAAATGTTCAAGCATTTTTTTTTGTAGACCCCGTAGTATATCATCGCCGTGTAACGTAAACATTTTGCGATATGTGACCTCGTACATGTCACTCCCAGCACGTTCGTCGGCAAGCGCTTTGTAACCGTAAGATGAAACGGCCGACAGCCTGTGACACTACTTATTTTTATATCTACGGTGGTATAACATACTTACCTTACCTGTTATTTTATGCTATAAAAAATCTAAAATATTCTGTTATATACTTTAATTTAACTTCTTATGTACCTACTTTCAATAAATGATATTATAAAAATCACTACAATACGTATTTTTATTTAGAAATTATGACTTTTTTTATTTTCAACCTTTTAAAAAATACTTTCGATATGCCGATGACCACCAAAACCAATAAGAACTGAGTATTTTTGAAACCTGATTTTTGAGTCTACAACAACGATGCAACTAGAAAATCGTATATTGTGCAACGAACATGAAATGTCATGCAGCATCAGCCGCAGGCGAGTTTTTTTCATGCCCGCCGCTACTTTTGTCATTACCAGGAAATTACAACAGAATTACAATGTACTATATTTTCAAATCATGATTGAACATATAATAAAGGCATTTAAAGACAGTAGTAGAAAAAAAAATATTAACGTATCTATTACGTACTTTGCTACCTGTGCAAGTTGCTGTAATCTATGAGGATTTCAATAAATATAATAATAAACGATACTTTCTTATTTTTTTTACCTGTGTAAAGTTAGACGCCTTAAATGAAATTGGTTAATATTACTAAGCTTAATCAAAGATTAGCTAATAATATATCACGTATATTCCAATAAGTGAGTATCTAAATTATATCTTCTTTATTTCAGTTATACCATGCAGTCTGAAGAGGAAATTGTAATTTCCGGTATATCAGGGCGATACCCAGAATGTGACAACTATAACGAATTGGTGGAAGCTTTAGTTAATGGTGTTGATGTGATAACGGTAGATGATAGAAGATTTCCACCAGGTAATTTAAAAATTGAAATTGATATTTGATATTCTATGACTTTTGTTATTAAAGGAATACACGGCACACCTGAACGTGTAGGAAAAATTAATGATGTAGAATACTTTGACAATGCATTCTTCAACATTAGCCCTAAACAAGCGGGTTTAATGGATCCCAGGCATAGAATTCTATTGGAAAATGCGTTTGAAGCTATTGTCGATTCCGGATTTAATCCAGCTGAAGTCAGAGGATCGAATACAGGTAAAGCAAATAATAATCTAATTATCAACTATTTGTAGATACTCACATAAGTAACAATTTGTGATAGGAAATTTATTGATGGGATTTTTTTTCTGGCTTAACTGGCAAAGAAAAAAACTTTTATGCGACAGTTTAGTACTATCACATTTTAATTCTGGCGATGTTATATATAGTCCTTGTTTAACTAAAATTGATGGAAACATGATGCAGTTGATGCAGAATTCATGCACACAGTTTTTATTTAAGAGCGCTGTTAGACACGTAATATTAATTTGTAAGAAAAAACTACTACTACTACCATAAAAATTGTTAATAATTATCTATTTTTCCAACATTGTGGTGTTATCTGATCATTCATTCTCTTTTGTAGACGTTTTTACAATTAATTTTAAACAATTTGGTAAGCATGTCAATGTACTGAGATACGATATGTTGGGAGACTAATCATGGAAATATACAGGGTGTTTCATAATATGTGGGACGCATTTACAGAGGGGATAAGGGATATTTTAAACTGTAATACCTACTTAATAAAATTTTCCTATCTGAGCCTACTTGTGAAAAAACTATTTTTAAAAAGAGCTAGAAATAAAAAAGTTCTAAATTGAATGGGAAATAAAAATTGCTTATTAATAAAGATCAGAGGTGTTCCACAAAAAATTTGGGAGGAATAAAGAGCATTCATCCCCCGAAATGTGTCTGCCTGTAGGTATTAATTAACATTAAATTGGTCTTAATATTGAGTTTTTCACGTGGGGGATTTTTTGACTAGTACTCGTACAATTCTATCCTGTACTAGTATGGTGTGTGGGAAGAAAAAAAATCGTTTACTTGGCTAATATTGCTTTTTAATTATTTTAAAGGTGTTTATGTTGCCATGAGTGTATTGGACAACATGGAAGCATATAAAAATCTAGACCAAACGAATGGCTACAGCGTGACTGGCACAGCCGCTAGTAAAGCACCAAATAGAGTATCGTATTGTTTTGATTTTAAAGGACCAAGTTATACTATGGACACTGCATGTTCAAGTGGAATGTATGCATTCGTAAATGCAGTCGACGCAATGCGACAGGGACAGATAGATAGCGCAATTGTAGCAGGTAATTTGGATTGATCTAGCTATTTTAATACCTAAAATACAACTAAAAATATGATTCTGTCTAAAATGACACTCTAAAGATTTACGCGTATATATGGTTTTTATAAAAATTTATTTGCAAGTTGGCATGGTAACTATGTAACAAAATCCATACTACTACTAAAACCCTTAAAAGTTTGTCTTTTTAGTAAATTTTATAAATAAACGCTATAACTCGAAAACTTGGAGAGTTAAGTATACACCTAATGTTATTACAATTCATGCATAAATTACATAGGCTTAAATCTAGTTTTATAAGTTTTTCAAATCTGTACTATTATACATGCTGTCCCACCGGGAAACAAATGGATCTGTATATAGAAAACTATATATATGAGAAATTTAAAAATTTGGCAGTTTAACTATATCGATGGGGGCAGATAGTTATAAGTTATTGACACTTCCGGTTATTCCGGGGGGTGACAACTTGCTTACACTTTTAGATTCTACCTAAAATTTCAGATAGACTTTGTGTATTATGTCCTATACCTAAGTCTTACCGTTCCTGGCTTATTTAAGGTTTTATGTCAAAAATGTCGACTGCGGGTTCTAAAATAATGATAAAATTTTCCTATAAAGAAACCTTCATTAATTGATACAGATACTATTTCTATCTCAAAAATACTCATTTTATGAGAACTTTGAACTGTTTTGGTAAATATTAATATGTACAGGGAGTGCAAAATATGACAACAAACATGAAAATGAGAAAACTGTCAAAAGTCAGCATTTTTAAATAGAACCCTAATATTTTATACTTTTATCTTATCAAGCAATCAAAATAAGGGTAAATTTGTATAAAGTTGTATACAGGGTGTTTGGAAGATCGATAGAAAGCCTTGAGGAGGTGATAGGGTAGATCATTTAGAATCTTTTAAGCCAAACATACCCTTGTACAAAGTCTTACGGTTTTCGACTTATTGGAGATTTTCGATTTTTAGTATGAAAATATGCGTTTTTTTCCTGTTATCACTAAAAGAACAACTATATGCAATAGTTTTTAAATACCTAAAAGCGTTTTTTTTTTTATTTAGAGAACACACACAACAACAAATTGACTGCAAACAAATAATAAATAAATGTTTTCGTTTTTTTGTGATACTGACAAGAAAGAACTTTTGCATTAAAAATAAATTCAAAGCATTCTTGCCTTATTCCTACTGAAGAAATCGTATCAAGAAACCATTTAATACGACAAATTCGAGAAGCTTTTCAAGTAATGCAGCAAGACAACTACCGAAGTAAGACGTAGAGCTCGAGCATGTATTAGAAACAATGTTTCTCACTTTGAACACCAATAAAGCATGTTTCAATAGTTTATTTTGTTTCATTTACAAATTTATGATTTAAATTTCAAAATCCGAATATCTCCGAAACCGTAAAACTTTGTATTAAGGTATGTTTGGCTTAAAAGATTCTACATGGTCTGCCCTATCACCTCCCCAAGACTTTCTATCGAACTTCCAAACACACTGTATATCTCTAAAATATTTAATTTTTGAAATATTGCCAAAGGAGTAATTTGCATACGGTAATTTTATTGCAAGTCTTAAGATTAAATATATCTAGGTAGTTATGACGGCAATAAAAACCAAAACTGTCATTATGAAGCTGTCACTTAACAGTTGAAAACTATTAATAACAATGCCGGGGCGTTTAAATTATACACATGAATATTATTTACATTGATATATTATTTATAAACAATTTTATAAAGTAATATCAAGAACATGTGATACTTTTGCCAATCGCTTTCATAAGAAACGGAATCCGTGTCAACATGCTGTTAAACAAAATAAATAAATTTATTTAATATTTATGTGTATAATTTAAATGCCCCGGCATTGTTATTAATAATTTGAAACTGGTAAATGACAAAGTCATAACGACAGTTTTGATTTTTATTGTCATCATACCTACCTAGATGTATTTAAACTTAAAACTTGTAATAAAATTACGGTATGCAATGTACTCATTTGGTTATATTTCAAAAACTAAATATTTTGGAGATATATACAACTTAATACAAATTATTTTTATTGCTGTTAAGCATAGAAATACAAGAGGAATTAAAACCTAACTAACTGGAATAACTATAAACAGTTAAGAAATTTTGCACTGACATCCGGCAGACGGGCAAAGGCAGCATACTTGAAATATGTAAGTTGCCAGGATTCTGTCGCCATCTGGAGAAGAGTTCGAGCTGCTGACGTATTAATGAAACCCAAACCTTGTGTTCCTGAATTTCTATAGGACCCTAATTTGATTAATGCCCATTTTTTATCAGCCTACTCTGGTAGCCATGTAGACCCTGAACAGGTCCATCATTTTCAAAATCATAGGTATGGTTGTGAACGTCTTTCCTTTCAACTTCTTTCTATTAAGGATGTTAAAAGAATCATATTATCTTTTAAATCCAATGCTGGTGGAATTGACCAAATTTCACTTATTATGATTAAACTTAGCTTGCCGTTTATATTAAACCCTGTAACATATATTGTCAATTGTTGCATTGAGATAGGCTACTTTCCTGCGAGCTGGAGCACGGCAGTGATCTGCCCTGTTCCAAAAACTAGCTCACCTTCAGCAGTGAATGATTTAAGACCAATAAGCTTACTTCCCATTTTTAGTAAAGTATTGGAAAGGGCCTTGTATGAACAGTTATATGAATTTACAAATCGTTCCGGATGGTTGCCTGAAAATCAATCTCGTTTCCAGCTGGTCACAGCATAACTTCATTGTTATTGCATATCAACGATTTGATAGTGCGAGGCTTGGATGATAAGATAGCGGTGGTCCATATATTGCTGGATTCTTCCAGGGCCTTCGACTGTGTTGATCATAAGTTGTTGTGTGCCAAATTGCACTATTTTGGTCTTGATGATCATGATATTTTAGTGTTTTGCTCGTACTTGAATAACAGAAGGCAATGTGTGAGATTAAATGGTGAATTATCTAATTGTGGCGATGTTCTTTCGGGTGTACCTCAGGGATCAATCCTGGGACCACTCTTGTATCTATTATATACATTCGACTTGGATGACACAGAACTGTTAAACACCTTTAATCCCTGTGATTATATTGATGTCGAGGCTGACAGCAATGAAGACCTAAATAATATGTGTACCTATAGTGCGAGGCATAACTTGAAAATTAATGCCAAAAAAACTCAATTACTTTTGTATGCATCCGAAACAATCGTTGAATTTCTGAAGGACTACATTTCATTAAATTTAAATGGTGCTCTTTTGACATTTTCCTCTACTGCTGGAAACTTGGGTGTGGTTTTTGAGTGTAATGTTAGATTTAGGCAACATATTGATAATATATGTAAAAAAAATTACCTAGCATTGAGAACTCTTTATAATAATAAACATATTTTAAATTTCAAAGTCAGAAAAAATTGTGTGAATCCTATGTGATGTCAACTTTATCTTATTCTCTAATAGTATTTTTCCGGCATTGACTAAAGATGATGTATATCGTTTGCAGAAAATTCAGAATAATTGTTGCCGTTTTCTGTTTGCTTTGCGAAAGTTTGACCATGTATCCCGTAAGATAGAAGGGTTGAATTGGCTTAACTTGAATAATCTGTTTGTTTACCTTCTCCTTGTTTTGACCTATAAACTTCTAAAATGTAATGTGCCCAGATATTTAAGAAACAAGTTAATATTTCGTAATCAAATACATCAAACACAATTAGATTCAACCTTCTTACAATGCCGCAGCACAGGACTATGCTCTTACACGCTGTTTTTCTTACAAGGTAGTACAATATTTTAATGCATTTCATGAAAGTTTTTCGCGTACTTCTGTGGCGGTCTTTCGTAAAGATGTTCGTAATGCTTTGCTAAATAATCAATTAGTTTCTTCCTCATCCGTTTTCAATCATAAATTACTTTTTTTTTGTTAATAATTTAGTGTATCTGATTGACAATTGTTTATCACTCTCTGTTTTGTTTTTCTTCCTCCTCTGTGGGGATTGTTGTTTTCATTTTGTTAACCATTAGGTTTAGTATATATTTAATTTTATTGTATTTACTTAATATTGGTTATTTATAGTGTTAGTAATTAGGGTTATGTTGAGTAGCAGTTTCAATTCTTGAAATCAGCATGCCTTTTAAGAATATAACTGTTGCTTCCTAATAAAGACTATTATTATTATTATTGCTTAATAAGATAAAACTATGAAATATTGGGGTTTCTATATAGAAATATTGACGTTTGACAGTTTGTTTTTTTATTTTCAAGTTTGTTGTGACATTTTGCACATCCTGATTAATATTTACCAAAACAGTTCAAAGTTCCTATAAAATGACTATTTTTGAGATAGAAATAGTATCTCAATCAATTAATGCAGGTTTCCCTATAGGAACATTTTATAATGGACGAATATTTTTCAAATAACAATAATAATTTCAATCCTAGTCATGTAATATAATGTAAATCTGTGCCTCTTATAACTCTATTGTAAAATTCTAATTTTTATAAGTTGTGTAGCGACTGTATTTGTCTTTGATGCAATTTATTGTTAAATGTTATAATTTAAGCTATAACACATTCTATGTACAGGGTGGGTACTTTAATAGGGGACAGTACCTAACAACTATCTTATCGAATTTTGTGTAATTTAGACAGAAATTAAATATATGTATATTTAAAGGAACATTTAATGATATTCTATATAGACAAAGGCCTACCACAGTAAATGACATGCAGAGACAAATCAGAGAAGATCTAGCCTACCTAAATGAAACAAATTTGCTGAACAATGCTTAGGATAAAAAATAATATCTTGTTATCGTTAACCACTCTACAATGTTGTATTGAAACTTAACGTAATTAGCAACGTTATTAAAGAACAAAGATTTCAAACAAACCATGCGTATGTA
Source organism: Apoderus coryli (assembly GCA_911728435.2). Classification (NCBI taxonomy): domain Eukaryota; kingdom Metazoa; phylum Arthropoda; class Insecta; order Coleoptera; family Attelabidae; genus Apoderus; species Apoderus coryli. The sequence continues at coordinate 28,249,793 of OU452198.1, read as the reverse complement.
ATTGTAAATTTGTATATGATTTTAGGAGTACATATAAATTTTCATCCTCATCAGGCTCTGGAGTTTCTTAGATTAAATATGTTGGCTCCTGATGGTAAATGCAAAGTATATTCTACAGACAGAGATGGATACGCACGATCAGAATCAGCTGTATGTTTATTTTTACAAAAGAAAAGTTATTGTCGAAGGTCATACGCTACTGTTAGAGGTTTGTATGATTCAGAATATTGATAAATATAGGATATGCTGTTTAAAAATTTTAAGATCTATATTGAACAACAAGCACAAAGCATATTGTTTTTGTCAGACAACACACCATTTTTCTCGATATATTTATGTAAACTATTAACACTATTTTACTTTTGATATTTGCCATATCTATCTGTTTAGTCATTTATTGCTAAAGTTAGATATTATTTATTGCAAAAAATTTTCGTAAATACCGAGAAAACTAAACTAACATGAGTATAAAAAGATGTTGAACCTAGTTCAAACATCAAAGGCAACTCCGGGAAATATCTGGTTTGCAATAAATTACAAACAGAACTAGCTGTCAGACAATCAAAGTTCTAGCGAATAAATAACATTCAGGATAAAATCGAAAATGCTAAGTCGCATCTAGCTAATTCACGGGAAGAGAAATATATTATAAGAACAAAGTCGACTTACAAATCTATGTAATCTTGGACACCCTATATGTATTTCATATATTTAAATATTTCTATATATAACTGAACATTTAAATGAAAATACCTGAAAGGGACTGTATTATATACTGTATGTATATACCACAAATCGAAATAATATAATTTGGAAGATACGAAACGATAATTATTTTTCTTCAATCTAGAAAAATACAATACGGAAATTTTTCTTAGAATATTCCGGAATATTCGCTACGCTACGATAATTCTCAATCTTCCCAGAAGATTAAGTGCGGAAAGATAATTTCTTTTAAAATCCTTCTTTTAAATTTGAATTTACAATGCTTTCATTGTTATCACTTAATCAAAAGATACCAACAACAAAGTCGCGTATTCTGATGTGTTTTAGTGTTTCATTAAATTCTTGATATATGGCATCAATAAAAGGGAGAAGATCAAGAATATCAATATACTTTAAAACGTCTATAATTATAGCGTCGTTATAGGCATTCGGTAACTTAATATTAAACACAGAAACTGGCTTGCCCCTATACTCATCATTAAGAAAAAACGAAATTGTTCATCAGAATTCAATTTTAAAGTCAACAGCAGTAGATCTTTTGTAATTCAACCAAAAGATCTTCCAGGCAAATGGTGATTTATCTGGAGCGATATGTTGTTTTATGAAATATGCTGTAAATATTTTAGAGTATAAAAAAAATCAGTTTTAAATAAAACGAATGCTGGTAATTTTGACTAAAGAACCCAATCTTGGGAATTTTTAATTGTGGTGTTCCATCCTTTCACGAACCTTTCGAGGGCAGCATCTGTGGTCTGTGTCACACTCTAAATGGATATTATGTCGGAGAACTTGTAATCAATTTCCTTAAGAGTTCTCTTATCGCCGAGGGCTTTCAAAAACTTAACTGTTAATACGTTATTTCTGTTCGGTCCAGAAATACAGAATTTAGTCTTTCTCCGTGCTATGGCAAGTCCTTAACGAATTGAAATAAGCAAACACAATCTCGTCCGCACCTCTTTGAGCTCTCCATCATGTTACAAGTAGTAACACGTTGTTCGTTTTGTGGTGATATTTCGGATCATTAAATTAAATATCCACAATTGCCTTTTCTAAAAGGACTTGATTTCAAATTTGGCCAGACATTTCTGTAAATCAAAGGCAGCAATAACAACCTTCCTTCAATTCTGTTTAGATTTTTCTTATCATCTCGTTTTGTTTAATAATGAAAGAAGGATGGAGTTTTAGTTGGGCTTTCAGTTGTTGTATTTCTTTTTCACAAACACTGCATTTTAATTTTAGAGACAGCGAATCACAGGTTTCAAAAGTATTGTTGCTTCACTTTTTTTAAATTTTAAATTTAAGGTTTGAAAAACATTTCTAAAAACAGTTACTGAAAGGCTTGGCATTGGCATCAATTTTTACGTTATCAAATTTATTTTTCTAAAGTGTGTGCAGATTCAAGTCCTGTCCTAAATACCGTTTTGTAGTAGGTATGTCGCCCAGAGTAATGTGTTTCATAAACCGAAAGATTATTTATTTGGTATAGATATTATGATATTAAATTTACAGGTATTCTTTTTGCGTAAAATGTTGCCACAAATCAAATTCATTTGATACAAATATGTTATGTGGTATATACCAGAAACGACGGATCACAGTAATCGGTGTAATATTTGATCAAAAATATATTTACAACTTAAAACATCAAATCTTATGGTTTTGCTTATTTTCCACGAATATGATCATGATCATCATGATTTTAGCAAACAAATATATTCAAATAATAACTATTTACAGTCTCTTCTAGAAGGACTTATAACAACTGTGATAAGTCTAACTAGACCAAATGAAAATAAAATGTTTGTAAGGTCGATTAGTGGAGTTAACTAAAAAACCCTATTTTTGCAGTTATCATGTTTCTCTCAAAGATCACAGATATATTTGAGTGCTAAAAAATGTATACCCTCAAAAATATATATTGATTGGTCATCATCTTAACAGAATCAACGTATCCTCGTATAAAAACTCATCACCTAACGGGTCATGGATGTCATTATCCTTTTGAGAGATCACAGGGAGTCCTAGATCCCTCATTATTTTCATTAAAATACGAGCATTCCGATTCAGATTCTATTCACCCAGAAAACGACTTTTATGGGTTCTGCCTCATCTAGATCCTGACCAAGTAGTGCTTCTTTCCCATCACCAATTCTGGCTTGCTGCGGATGCCAATTTTAAACGTCTACATACAAGCTGCTCACTACTTCACTTAGAGCGACTGTGCCTACCATCTCTTGTCTCTGAAGTCGTCACACTAAGTCTAATCCGAGAATATAGAATAATGGCCACTAACAGATACAAAAGCCATCATTTTATCTGTGTCGTAATTATTCAGCCGTTTGGATCACTAACATCAGGTACTTGACTACCGTGATCGCACCGAGAGGTGTTTGAACATGGGGGCATATTTTAAAACTTAAATTAAAATATGTAGGTAACCAAATAAAAAGAACCAATTTTTAATTAAAATATCAAAACTTTAAGCCTACCGATACGTAAATAATTAAATAAAGAATAATAGCATAGCTCTCGAAATTTGTGACTGTGTGATTGAGATACAGATAATCAAATTAATAATTATAATATACAATATACATATATATGTAGTATACTCTTAATTTCCATTAAACCTGTGCTGCATCGATATGAAGCGTGCTTCTTATTCTGTTTTTTAAATGGCAAGATTCGTATGTTATGCTTAGTGCAATTAAACACTGGTAACTATGTTTATATGAAGGACGACAGCCGGCCGTCAGGTGGTTATATCTCGTTGTAAATTGGATATATGCAGCGTTGCCGATTGTTGAATGCTGAATTATAAATTAAAACGCTTTGAAGCACGCTTCATCTGCATAAGAACATGTATTATAATAGGCGCTATTGGTCTGACAGACGACACAAGTACTAGCAATTGTGTCAAATGCTGTGCACAGCGAAGGGAGAGAGGGAGCAAAATATAAAAGAGGGAAATGTATGTACATTATGGATGATAGTTAAATATAATATATACGATACTTCAGACAAAATTACAGTTTTATGGTAAAACTGTGTTTACCCCAGGTTGAAAATTGTATAAATTAATTTATGAATTAAATTTTATTCGGAGAAAAATAATTACACAATAAAATAAAATTAAATGCTTAAATAATTATTCATTTTCCTGATTATTTAGATAAAGCGTTGCTTCACCTGCTTCAAATGACAAGCCGCCACTTGCTTAAATATTATTCATTTTACTGATTATTTAGATAAAGCGTTGCTCCACCTGCTTCAACTGACAAGCCGCCACTTGCTTTAAGAATTTTTTAAGAATATAAAACGAATGCTTGCTGCTACTTACAGGTGGACGAACCAACTGCGATGGATATAAAGTAGAAGGTATAACGTGGCCATCTGCTGCTGCCCAAACACAACTTATAAAAGAGGTTTATTCTCAAGCTAATATTGATCCTAACAGTTTGGAATATGTCGAAATGCATGGAACCGGTAAGTCTAGTACCTAACCTGTTATAAAAATTGTGGAAACAGTACAATATTTAACAACAACAAATTATTCTTGTATGGCTGCAAAAGTCGAATTTAAGCATTTCCTAAATTGCATTTATTATTCCTGGATTAAATGTTTGAAGCAACGATTTATTGAATAATGCGTTAATATTCTAGTGTTTTCATTACAAATGATTCGAGATATTTGTGTGTACAGCATTTTGACTTGCCGGTAATTAATATTACTTGCGGTTTTGTTTTCCATTGCCATGAAATAGTCTAGTAATGCATCTCATTCAGCAGAAATAATTAATATTCCACTTAAATAAGAATAACCAGGAGAAATTTGAAAAGTTACACTACAAAAAATTGAGTTACAAGTTACAACAAATTTGCTATGTTGATTCTTAGCTCTATGGACTAGAGAAATACAGTAAGATTCTAAGCTTTATTTAATTTGTTATATAACCGGCATCCACTTTTTTCTTAATTGCGTCCACTGGCTACGTCTTAAGGCATATATTTTTATTTGTATTTTTATATACCGCACCTACTCAGAAACATGAATCAAAAAATAAGCTGTGGCTAAACTATTTAATTTCACAAAAGTTTTATTAATGGGTTCGATATAAATAGCAATTTTCTTATTGTTGTTAGTCCATATTTTTAAATTTTGTTTAGCTTCAAATCCGAATTGGTCTTGAATGCGTTGGTAAAAACCCATACCTATAATTAAGTCTTTGAAGAACAGAAAGATATTTTTGTTAACTTGCAAACATAATGGACTGACTCCAAACCACATCAATAACTCCACGAAAAATGTAATTTCCAATTTTAGTTTTCACAATGGAGACACTGGACAAAAAATATGTCAACTTAATGATAACCCCGAGGAAGATATAAAAATATATCGAAAGCTTGGCATAACGTAAAAGAGTTTTATTCAAAAATATTTGCTGATCAACCCAAGACACAAAGTTATCTATTAACTAGTCAGCAAAGACTACCACTCAACTTAATTATATATTATATATATATATTATATATTATAATTTTGAAAAATTCTTCCTATTACTACCAATATGTGCTTTTTCCATGCAAAATTAAAAATATACATATCTATAGTTCTAGTTATTAATAGATAATTACTTTCATTATCATCAAATACAGGGTGGTCTACATGAAATTAACAGCTTCAATTAAAAATTCGGCTAATATTATGAATATGTGCATTTTCCACGAAAACGTCAAGAGTTATCCATAGGAAACTCTTATAATATTTGACAGATAATTACTTTGTGCATCCAATTTTTACATCATATACCAGGTGTTCCATTTTAAAGAAACAAGTTATTTAGAATTAAACTTTACGTTCATATAACTTTTATTACTGGACACCCTGTATTTGTATTAGGGGTTTTTTATATTTGGCGTAACAACTGATGAGTGGGTATATTTATCAACCCAGACTGGCTATATTTTTATAAAAATTAAAATATTGAAAAAACTGTCAGGTATAGGTGAGATGTGCTTTAATGAAAGTTATGTTGATTTTGAACGTTGAATCTAAAAATATATTCATATACAGGGCATTCCATTTAAAAAAACACAACTATGGTTTATTTCTTATATTTGGGACACCCCGTATAGATTCACAATTTTTGAAAATGTAGCCATAAATCATATTTATCGAACCCACGATTAAAACTTTCAAAATAATCCAATTCGTCTAGAAACTTGTTTTTATTTCAGAAACCTAAAAGTTTAGGTAATCATGTTCGACATATCATTTGAACAAAAAATGGATTGCCTTTAAAAAAATGTGCCTATTTTTAGTATCTGTCAAGATATTTAATTTCCGTAAGATGTTGAAGTTAGGCATAGCAACAAAATACTCCAAAACAGATAAGGAATCCAGAAATATAATAATATGTAGGGTGCTCCATTTGAAATATGCAAGCTGGTGTCAATTTCCGGTATAACTGAAAGCCGTATAAATATTTCAATAAAATTGCTTAGTTAGCTTAGTCCAAGTCTATTACAAGTATATATCTTTTACAGGCACGCCGGCAGGGGATTATGAAGAATGTAAGTCAGTTTCGAGTATGTTTTGCAACAATCGAAAAAGTGCGCTTCATGTTGGTGCAGTAAAGTCTAACATTGGTCATTCTGAGGTAGGATCTGGATTCTGCTCAATCAGTAAAGTAGTAGCCGCCATGGAAATTGGAATGATACCGGCTAATTTACATTGCGAGAAATTAGATTATAACCTTCCAGGCATTAAAGAAGGTACTATGAAGGTAAGGATGAATTTTTTTAAATATATCGGCACGTCACTTAAATATTTTGCATTTTAAAATTAAAGGTAGTCATGGAGTCGCAGATGTTGGTGATAGATACATTAATATATAGGTTTGGAAAACCCAAAAAAGAGTAAAACTGTTTTATTCTCTTGATTTATATGACCTATTAAATATTTAAATTAGCAATATATGTTATTGTATTAAGTCAGAAAACACAATATTTACTACTTTTTTTTATTATTCTTTTCTTTTCTTGGGATTTAAGGTTTTTATAAGCGAATTTTTTTTTCCTTCTGAAATATGTTTATTTCATGTCAATGTACAACGTTTCGGCTTATTCGCCTTCCTCAGGTACATCTCCTTTCTAAAAAATTTTTTGTAAACAGAATTAAAAATAAACAAGTAAGTGGTACATTTACACTACATCACAACAACATTCAGTGCAAAAAGGTAATATATATAACACACACAATTACATATAATATTCTTAATTATTTTCTATTTTGAATTTTTTTTTGTATTTGTTTTTACCTTACCAACATCGCATGATTCTGTGGAATTTTTTGTTGTATACCACTTTTAGTGGGTATTTTGTTTGAATGAAAATTTTTATTCATTGATGTGTATACACACATAGGTATCAGTTGGAAGTTTTTTCTTTTATATATTTATTTTACTACTTTATCAGCCAACTACCACATCGTTTACGAGGTATGTATTAGAAGTTTTTTTTTTATGGATAGTGATGTTTTTTACTTATTAACTTAGAGGCCATACATTTACATTTTTTATTAGTTTTTGGTTGCCGGTGTGCCATGTTATATGATATTATTATAAATTTCGCTAAGAAATTGTATGTCTGTTCTATCATTAATGCTGTTCGTGTTTTTTTTTATGTGAATTATCTTCAATATTTCTATTTTTTGTCTGTCATGTTCTTTTGTTAGTATTGTGGTACTGTCAAAGTCAAATTGATGGTTGTGTGATTGGGAATGTTTCTTCAGTGCTGTTTGTCCTGAGTTAGGGTTTTTGTGATTAGTCAACCTTTTTTCTAAGTATTGTTTTGTTTGTCCGATGTATGTAGCAATACAGTCTTTGCATGGTATGTTGTATACTACATGGGTATTCTTCAATATTGGTGTTTTAGATTTCAGCTTTGTGTATATTGAAGTCTTCAATGTATTTGTGTTTTTGTGACAGACTGTTATGTTATGTTTTTTTAATTTATTGCTGAGGTTTTCTGATAGACCATGTATATACGGTAGTGAAGCATACTTTTTGGCTATGTTAGTTTTATTATGGTCGGTGATATTGTCATTGTAGAATTTGTGAATGCGTTTTTTGACTATTTTTTGAACTAATTGTTTTGGGTAGTTGTTCTTATATAATGCAGACTTGGCTTTGTTTAGTGTTTCTGTTCTATACTCAGAATCGGTAAGTTTAATAGCCCTGCCAGCCAATCCTATTACAACACTTTTTTTTTTATTAAAAGGGTGGTTTGAGAGAAAATTTGTGTAACGCTCAGACCAGGTCGGTTTAGTATACCATTTTGTTTTTATTTTGTTTTCAGTTTTAATTAGGGTAAGGTCTAGAAAATTTATAGTGTTGTTAATTTCTACTTTTATTGTGAATTTTAAACTCGGATGGTATGAATTAAATGCATTTTTTATATGTTCTATTTGATTGGTTGGTACTAGGGCTATTCAATCATCTACATATCGGTAGAAAATTACCGGTTTGATTTTTAATGAGTTTATTATTTTAGTTTCAAGGTCTTCCATGACTATTTGGGCTACTACACTTGAAATTGATGCACCCATGGCTACACCATTAATTTGTTTGTACAATTTTTGTTTGAAATCAAAGTATGTTGAGGTGAGAGTAAAACGTAGAGCTTCCTTGAATTCATTGAGAGGGATATCAGTAAATTTACATATTTCAGGCCATTTTTCTTCAATTATTGTTGTGGCTATATCGATTGGTATGTTTGTGTACAGTGACACGACATCTAACGAGATTAGTGAGTGGTCTTTTGGGATTATTATGTTGTTAAGTTTGTTTTTGAAATCAAAGGAATTTTTGATATAATAATAATAATAATAAAAGACTTTATTGTAATAACGAAAACTACAATAGGCGAAGTTGAAGCATAATGCTTCCTAACTTAACCCTACTTCTCTCTCTCTCTCTCTCTCTCTCTATATATATATATATATATATTATTGGCCTCTACAACTAGGTAATTTATCCATTTCTTTAGTTATATATATTTGTGAGAATTCTTGGACCTACAGTTTATCGTGGAATCCGAACCACGGTCATCGACTGCCAGATGCCAGCACCTACGACTATGTAGTCCATAACTACATGACATTGGCAAGTCTACCGACTCGACCGGGAGCGCCGTCCACCCATCCAACCACCATCCACGCGACCAGATACTGCGGTATCATAATCACGCCGATGCGCGCTTGCACATGTGGGCATCTCCCGGCCCTTAACCCTACTTCACATAAGCAACTTATATTCTAACCTAAAGAAAAGAAAAAGGAATCACGTAATTCGTAAACATACACATATAATTTATACGGTGTAACATTGTTTCTTAACACTATTGACATATTAGAGAAGGAATCAAGCGACGAACGGTGGATTTAAATCTCATGCCCGACAAAATCTTGACATCTTCCGGCAACTGATTATATAGTTTCGCGATATTGTCTGAAAATGACCGTTCGTACATCGCCGATCGATGAACCGGCGGGGTTATTGTTAACTTATATCTAACATGAACGGCATGGGCAGTGCCCCTAAACTGAACCTTATCAAATAAATACCTAGGACTTTTATTAATTATTATTTTATTAAAAAGCATTAAATAATGAAGTGTTCGTCTCTCATTCATTCTATGCCACCCTATATCCCTAGTTTTAGCAGTTATACCACGTTCTCTACCTCTAATACCTGATATAAGACGCACACATGAATTCTGAATCAGTTGTATTCGCCGTTGGTCCACAGACAGCAAACAAGGACCGTAAACAGCATCGCAAAAGTTGAAGTGTGACAACACCATTGAATCACACAAGAGTTTCTTGATCTCAGTTGTAAGAAATTTACGCTGACTATAAAAGAGTTTCAAATTGGAAAAACCTTTTTTAATACAGGAGCTGACGTGCTTATGAAATCTCAAATTCGTATCCATAATAATACCAAGATTTTTCGCCGTATCCACACACTCAAGTCGCTGGTTTTCAATGTCAATTTTAATCTTATCGCGAAAGCGTTGTTGTAGATGCGGCTTACCAAAAATAAGTAGTTGAGATTTACCAGGGTTTATATCCAGGCAATGATCACGCGATGCCTTTAACAAATCGTCAAGTTCTTTATTAATATCCATGACAGCGTGAATAGCAGAGCTCGCATCAAACGACCTATATATTTGGGTGTCATCTGCATACAAATGAACAGAACAATTACTAATTTTCATCACAAGCTGAGGCGTATATAGTGCAAATAAAATTGGACCCAGTATTGATCCCTGAGGAACTCCACACTTTACTTGACAAATATCGGATTTCTTTCCATTTAAGACAACAGCATGTCCTCTCCCAATTAAAACTCTGGCTGAATCACCAGATCCCAGATACCCTAGCATAGCCAACATAAGTTGATGGTTAATACGGTCGAATGCTTTAGTGTAATCCAAGAGTATGAGGGCAGTCAGTTCACCACGATGCATGGCACGAAAAATGTCATCGGTAACCTTTAAAAGAGCAGTGCAACAACTGTGGTTCTTTCGAAATCCGGATTGCACACAAGCCCAAACTCCTCTATATAATCCTTCATTTGATTGTAAAGAACTCTCTCTAAAATCTTAGACATTGCAGGTAAAATGCTGATTGGCCGCAAGTCCTTAAACTCCCTCGGATCACCTACCTTTGGAATCGGAATGATGTTTGCATAACGCCAACATCTCGGATAGATATTTTGTTCTATGCAGGAGTTTATTATATGTAAAATAAATGGAAGTATATAAGGACAGCAACGCCTCAGCATCTCCGCACTAACACAATCGGTTCCCACAGCTTTTGTTTTAATGTCAAATAAAGCCTTACAAACATCATCAAACAAAACCATTTTAAACATGAACACTTCACCATCAGTCTTTCTATTATTACTATAAAAATTCAACAAATTGACATCAGGGTCGACCCAGGGTATGCTTGCGAAATACTTATTTATTTCATCAAAATTCCCTAGATTCGAAGGCACACCAGCACTTTTCTTTCCATAAACATCCAAGTCGCGCAACAATTTCCAATTATCCTTAGAACTACTATTTCTTATTCGATTCATTAAGAATGTTTTCTTAGCTTTGCGAATTTCGGAAGATACCAAGTTACGAACATTCCTATAGGAGCCCCAGTTTTCGCCAGATCTATTACCTCTATATTTTGTAAGAGCTTTTTGTCGTAGTTTTTGAAGCCTCTTAATATCTTCATTTATCCACGGCGCCCTTTTTTTAGATATCCGAACGGTCCTCACAGGAGCATGTGTCTCAAAAATATCCAATATGTAACGATTAAATAGTTCACACTTTTCATCAATACCACACTGATAAAGTACATTTTGAAATGGCACATCTACTAATTCCGAATAAAAGCGCTCCTGGTCGAAGCGTAGAAAATCCCTAAAAGTATAAAAGAACGGCTTTGGCTTTACAAGTTTAAACTTTAGATTATAAGACACTGGCCAATGATCGGAGAAATCCGCCGAATAATCAATCCTAATATTTGTAAGATATTCAGGGTGCGAACATATAATCAACTCCAGGATAGACGAGCTTCCAGGCCCATGCCTGGTTGGCTCATCAATCATCTGATGAAGGTCATAATCATCCAATACAGACACAAATCTTTCCGTATTTGCACAATTTCGACAAGACACATCAATGTTAAATCTCCAATACAATTCAGATTCTGACACTTAACCAAACCGCGATTTATATTTTCTTCAAATTCTAAACAAAATTCAGTAAAATTTACAGAACCTGGGGGTCTATATATAAGAGCCAAGATGTTTGATATCTTATTAACCTTAAAGGATATCCATATTTGCTCCACAAAAGTAAAATTATAATCAATTAGCTCTTCAACTTGGATGTGATCTTTTACATAGTACATAACTCCACCACCCAGTCGCTCGATCCCGTCTCAATATCTGATAACCCCTAATTTGTATTACGTCGTTCGATACATTATCTGAAAGCCAAGTTTCCGTAATACCTATAATATCCAAGTCATTATTTATCACATATTGTCTAAAATTGAAAAACTTAGGTACAAGAGACCTAATGTTAAAGTGAGTAATTTTTAGTAAATCCATTAATAATATACAACCAGCTTACTTTAATACTAAGAACTAGCTTACTTTACTACTAAGAACTAGCTGACTTAACCATGCTAGAACCCCAATTCTACCCCAGTCTATTGCGTTATCAGGCGATCAACGATATCAATACTGGTCACTTCCACAATCCTTGAGCCTTCAGATTTTCGGCAGAAAACCCTATTATCACGGTGCCAAATAAATTTATAACCATGATTCCTCAATATCCTCGCCCTATCAAACAATGTTTTAGCTTCTTTGCTGATGTCTTCATTAATATATATATTTCTTGATGGTCCGCTCAATCCCAGGTCAACTGATTTCAGTGCGCCTTTCAATTTACGTTCTTGTTATCATTCCTAACCCTCATTGACTCAAATGTTACAAGTAAAGGCTTACTGTTTGGAGATTTACCAGGCAACTTCTTTATTTTAATTCCTCTCTGGAGATCAGGTTGAATTCCAAGAGATGAGAACAGACTCATAACCTGTTCCTCAGGAGACGATTCACCGTCCCATTATCACAACGTTATGAGACCTCCTCTCGACTTCCATTCTGCTAGAAATATCTTTCCTTATAGCACCTACTTCTTTCTCCAAATTATTTATCTTTAATTTCATTGCTTCATTTTCCTTTCTTAAAGATCGATTTTCGCTTAATATTTCCTTAAACGTTGAACGTATGTCTTCCATACACTGATTGCTAAATCGAAGGCTTTCTTCAAATACGTCCATCTTCCTTGACAAATTGGTAATCAATTCCTCTAATCCCAGACGCGCATCCTGGTGCATCGATGGTATGCCCATACTTGCAGAAGTAGAGGGTGGTGTCTTCTTCTTGGGTGGTAAAACAATAGATCTTCTCCCAGAATTTCTTTGTACATACTCTTCTTCTTCTTCACTATTATCGTCGTTACTTTCGACCACATTGTTTACAATCTGACTAACCTCTAAACGGCAAGATCTACAAACCCATGATATTTTTGGTTTTCCGGGAGGTTTTAATTCGTCTTTTTTTATGCCAACACACGCAACATGTGCCCATGAACCACAAGAACCTGCACACTGGACACGATAACTTTATTTACCCAAATTACCTTCACAAACTTTACACACAACTTTACCACTCATCTTTTCTCTTCTATATAGTAATCGTTTTTATTTATAATGTTATTTAAGATGGATTTTAGGTAATCGGAAAGTGGTTTCGTGGGTGCCTGGGTACATGATACAATGGGCCTTAACCGTATGTTAGTTTTATGTAGTTTTGGGAGTCCATATATTTTTGGTGGTAGTGCATTATATATTTTTAGTTTGGACGCTGTTGTTGGTGATATATAACCCTTGTCTTCCCATTTTTTTATAATACTGTTGTGTTTGTTTTGGTACCTGTTTGTTGGGTCATTGCTAATGTGTGTAATGTATGTATGTGTGTAATGTATGTCGAGTCATAATGACAGTTTTAGTTGACTTGTCTGGTAATAGGATCACAATATCACGATGGTCTTTTAGAAAGGTTCTCGTTTTTTTTAAATTGTTTTGTAGTTGTGTATTAGTTTTACTAACACAGCCAAAAAGGATGCTTCACTACCGTATATACATGGTCTATCAGAAAACCTCAGCAATAAATTAAAAAAACATAACATAACAGTCTGTCACAAAAACACAAATACATTGAAGACTTCAATATACACAAATCTGAAATCTAAAACACCAATATTGAAAAATACCCATGTAGTATACAACATACCATGCAAAGACTGTAATGCTACATACATCGGACAAACAAAACAATACTTAGAAAAAAGGTTGACTAATCACAAAAACCCTAACTCAGGACAAACAGCACTGAAGAAACATTCCCAATCACACAACCATCAATTTGACTTTGACAGTACCCAATACTAACAAAAGAACATGACAGACGAAAAAGAGAAATATTGGAGATGATTCACATAAAAAAAAAACACGAACAGCATTAATGATAGAACAGACATACAATTTCTTAGCCAAATTTATAATAATATCATATAACATGGCACACCGGCAATCAAAAACTAATAAAAAAGGTAAATGTATGTCTTCTAAGTTAATAAGTAAAAAACATCACTATCCATAAAAAAAAAACTTCTAATACATCCCTCGTAAACGATGTGGTAGTTTGCTGATAAAGTAGTAAAATAAATATATAAAAGAAAAAAACTTCCAACTGATACCTATGTGTGTATCCACATCAATGAATAACAATTTTCATTCAACAAAATACCCACTAAAAGTGGTATACAACAAAAAATTCCACAGAATCATGCGATGTTGGTAAGGTAAAAACAAATTCAAAATAGAAAATAATTAAGAATATTATATGTAATTGTGTGTGTGTTATATATATTAACTTTTTTGCACTGAATGTTGTTGTGATGTAGTGTAAAGGTACTTGTTTATTTTTAATTCTGTTTACAACAAATTTTTTAGAAAGGAGATTTACCTGAGGAAGGCGAATAAGCCGAAACGTTGTAAATTGACATGAAATAAACATATTTCAGAAGGAAACAAAAAAAAATCGCTTATAAGAACCTTAAATCCCAAGAAAAGAAAAGAATAATAAAAAAAACCGTAACAAGGTTCAAGAAAAATACATTACCAAAATATTTACTACATTTTCGCTAGAAAATCTTTGTGAGTTTTTTTGCGAACAATGTGATCTACTTATTTTTCTTCGTTTATGTATAGCATCATACTCGTATAGCACAGATCGTTCTCAGGTGCAACCTCCAGGGGAACTTCTACACTTGTTAAGCATCACACTCACTCTCATTTTTTGTACTTTTCGCAATTTTAATTTTCAAAAAAGGTGTTTAAAAAAATGCGACAAATGTTCAACACAAGGATATATTACCATCGGTCAGAGTTTCGTATTCCGAGGAACATTATAGCTTGCACAGATTTCGTCAACACCTTTGGTTGCTTGGTGAATATTTTAACCTAGTGATTTTCTCGATCGTGATGCTTATCAAATATCTTGCATAGGTGTATATGCATGGTTATATCATCGTTCTAATATATTTCCATTTCTTGACTTTTACAATTTTTGTGACCATCCAAATTCCATAATATCTCTTGGGTAAAATCCTCCAATAAAAGGTAATATCATAAACAATGAACGAATGCTGTTACAAGCTAAATTGGTATAATATGTGACATAAAATTGTTATATCGTAATATTAAACCATTTTGCATGATTGCTTGATTTGGAGCGGAACAATTTATTGCCAATTGTATTGACGAATACGAGAACTACCGATATTTTAGTTGAATTCAGATATATAAATATCTGTCCTGCTGGTTGATTTGATCTTACGGTAACAATAGAAATAATCGAATGGTTTTAAATAGAAGATTACACTGCTTTGAATTGTTAGATGAGTAGTTGTAGTAGTAGTATGATCTACCTCAAGTGATTGCTTTTTTGATTTTTACAGCACAAATATGTTATGTACCTACCTTTCTTGATATTTTTGGCAAAGCGTTCTTAGAGATACGCTTTGGTTTTACAAGATATTTTCTAGCGATTTGTTATTAAATTGTAGTATTGTTGTTATTATAGTAAACATAATATTATACAGGGTGTCCCAAAAAAAAATCCCACCCTTTGGGAGTAGAATCTACGAGCCAAAATAAGACGAAAATCACTTATGTCAAAATTTCGAAAAATGTCACCTTATGAAATAATGACCATTTTAAATATTGAAATCAGACAAATCTTTCACTTATTAATTTAATTATTAATTCAAATCTGGTCATCCTTGATAAAAACAGAATAGTAAATCTCGTTTATCAAAATCTAGTTGTCACATAAACCTGGAGTAAAATGTTGAAAAGTGCGATTCAAGTATGGCAAGAAGGTACAGTAATCAATAATATTTATGCATGATTAAACTATTTGGAGTTTGTACCAATAATGCCCGTGCCGCAGAACTTCTGTACCGCGAACATAGGCGACCCCATATCATAAGACAAAGTGCTGTTGAAAATCGCCTTCGCGAAACTGGGTGCTTTGCACCACGGTAGAATAATTCAGGTTGCCCTAGAAAACTTAGATGGCAACAGGAATACAGGAATACCAATTACTTCACCACATTGCATTGTAACGCTTACTTCAAGCGTTCTATTGGGGGTTACACTCGTATGCCAGGCTAGTCAATCTTCTAAGGTTCGCCTCTACTAAGGTCTAAGGGCGCCAGTACATTTTTACTAATAAAAATGGACAAAAATAATATTGATAGTAAAAACTTTCAAAATTATATAACTCAATCCTGTAATAAAATTAGCCTTAGCAGAACCTTCCCTTTTTAGAAATTACATCAAAATTATGTCACTCATCAAAAGTCTGAGGATGATGAAATCAAAACACAAGAGAGTTATTTTTTTATAAAATCATCTATTCTAAGTCCGCCCTTAATCGATATCACAAATTATCACAGATATAATATAAGCAAATTAAATTAAATTCTCGATCTTACAGAGCATTACATGTGGTCTTCTGTCCCAGATCTCAATGTTTGTAGCGTCGATGACACTCTAATGTTTTTGAACCTTTTTACTTGCGTCTTCAACACTCGTTACTTTGCTTATTGTTCTTCCTTTGGATTGAATACTATGAAGTTTCAGGTTGCTGCTTGATTTATATTATAACCAACTGTTGTTATAATCAGATAATTTGCTAATTTGTTTGGATTACTGGCAACACCAAATATTTGTCATTCAGCTTCAAGTTTCGTCAATGTTTAGCATGCCAAAGGAAAACGGTATTAGTTTTAAAAGGTCATTACATCTTGAGTATGATCAGTCGAGCTCTACACATCGTTAGTGAGACTAATTTATAACAAAATGTTCTTCCCGTTACTCTGTATTCTCCTTAGTTATAAAAATAAAAAAAAAAACAAGAATTTTGCTGATGGCAGACTGTCAAATTACAAAGAAATTGATATTCTATATCAATTTAATATTCTATAATAATTAGATAATTAAAATGAAGGAAAGTATATAAAAAGAAGAATTTAATAACAATTAGCATTATTCATATTTCAATCAAAATAATTTATTGAGAATGTCATAAAGTATTACGGTTCTAATTTTCTCCTACAAGGACAAAGCTCCGACTGAACACAGTTTTCAAAATACAAGTTGGAACCAAAGAAATCACTAGTTTCTTCATCAAATGAGTAGAGTGAACTTAATTCTTTTTGAAATGAAAGAATCAAAATTTTAACAAAAAAAAATATTAAATTATTCTTTAGTTCCAGACCGTATCCTTATTTAATTTCTGAAATGAAAAATAGATTAAGAACAAATTATACTCAATGTACACAGAAAATTCACAAGTCTGTTTAAAAATAATAGTATGCTCGCCGTAAACTCCGTAGCTTGTAAGAAAAAACAAGGCCGCTATCAATCTTAAATCAAAACTTATGATTCCTGAGAGTTACAGGATGTGTTTATAATAAAAGTAAAATAGTTATACAAAATAACATATGATCTGTGCACACTTGATAATTGCTTATTCTTTAAGAGAATCTCTTATTACAAGAATGAAATATTGATAAATTCAAATTGACAAGTTTTAACTATAGAAGTAATAAAAAAGAAAATCGGCAGTAGATAAATGTCAGCCAAAACGGTTAAGCGTCTGCAGAAGCATGAAGGTTTATCAAACTATCTTTTTCATAAAACCTTCCAATAGACTTGCAAAAATTCACTAACAATGAAATTCACCAACATACCTCTGCATTCAATGAACCTTGTCAGCAGCCTCCATTCATCCACCTCCGTGCTCACCTTGATTGGATACTGTGTGATTGTACATCAACTTCTTGTCAGTATATATTTACTTGCTAGTAAATTACAAATTTCAGAATAAATATTCCTAAAACACACAAATTAAAAAAAGCAGAATCTCTTAACTCACTTAGCTAACTGTTACTCTTTGACAAGAGAACAGTTGCAGCTGTAACACCCTGTAGGTATGCCTTTATAGTAATCTCTCAATGTGTAGGATAAAAAAATTTAGTAACGCTTTGACAAATTAGCTGAATTCGAAATCAAAATGAAATCCTTATCAACACTAATGCTCGGTTCGAAGTATTAAGTTAATTGCCAAAAATGAAATTGAAAATCAAAATTTGTTCACTCAGTATCAAACGATTAATTCAGCCCAATTTTGAAATTAATATGAATTAGCTTTTCTGCTAAATTTGATAAATTCATTATCAGCGATAAAGAAAATAAATTACCCCGTATAATAATAACGCAGATCTAATTTGAATAGGGTTCATAACTTCTCATTCGAAGTATCTATGCTCTACCTAATGATTAGTCTGTTATAACAAATTTAAATATCCAAAGAGGATATTGAAATGCCTAACTAGTTGATATAATTAGACAATAAGGATGATGAAGTGTTCAGCCTGTACACATCTGTATCTATTATGGCCCGAATTATTTTTAATCACCCTGTATGACAAAAATGTAACATTAAAATGAATTTTAATGTTCTTATTCAATAATTGCTAATAAATATTAATTATGTACATTAATATATCTTGGAAGCATTGTCAATTACAACCAAAAATGAAACCTGGAACTATATAATGATCAGATAAAAGAAATATCTAGTTTAGGGACACTAGTAAAATTCCGACACATTACACGTTACCAAATACTAAGTTATGCGAGTTATGATTACTGTCATATACTCTTATAAAATTTGCGTAATTCAAAAATCACTCAACAATCGTCTGACTAATTAAAGTCAGCGGCAGAAAGCCTTTCGTGATTTACAAATCACTAACGATCGTCCGACTAATTATAGTCAGCGGCACAGGTCCTTTTAATCGATCCAAGATCACACAACGATCGTCTGACTAATTAAAGTCAGCAGCAGAAAGCCTTTCGTGATTCACAAATCACTAACGATCGTCCGACCAATTATAGTCAGCGGCACAGGTCCTTTTATGCGATCCAAGATCACACAACGATCGTCTGACTAATTAAAGTCAGCAGCAGAAAGCCTTTCGTGATTCACAAATCATTAACGATCGTCCGACCAATTCTAGTCAGCGCCACAGGTCCTTTTATGCGATCCAAGATCACACAACGATCGTCTGACTAATTAAAGTCAGCAGCAGAAAGCATTTCGTGATTCACAAATCACTAACGATCGTCCGACTAATTATAGTCAACGGCACAGGTCCTTTTATGCAATCCAAAATCACACAACGATCGTCTGACTAATTAAAGTCCACTATAAAAATATCCTATGATAAAAGCATCATAGTATGTCACTAAAATACCTCTACAGAACATGTTGTTTGTGACGCTCGTGCGCTTCTTTCGCAACTACCGTATAAACTTTCTGATCAAGCTCAAATTGATATGATCTACGGACTTTAACATAAACGTATTCGTGAGCGGTTAATACGTGAAAATATTGCCTCATTCGATGATCTGTTAAAACTGTCGCGTATTATTGAACTTTCACTCGAAGAATCCCATTTTAGTGAATCGAAATCAGAAAAATACGATAAAACTGCCGTTAAACGTATTCGTTGCGCTTATTGTCGAAATGTCGGTCATGAAATTGCAAATTGTGCTACTTTAAAGCGTAAAAATGTTAAAGACAATGACAAAACCACTAAAAACCCTGTTACAATTTCCATAACTTAGTTGTTAAATAATTAAATTTTAATGCTTTATTACACCAAAAAGTCTTTAAGGCTATTATAACTAATTCTGTTAATGCTTTATAGTGGTCTTTTAGGCTATTATAACTTATATTTTAAGTTCAGATTAAACCAAACAAGGATATTTCCTTAGATTTGATAAGTATCATAGTTATTTATGAATCGTTCCGTAAACTTGGGTGACTTTGACTCACTTTTGAAATTCAAATCCATATATACCTACCTCAGCCAAACAAAAATGATATTTATTATACATAGAAGTTTGAGTCTGGGGATGTTCTTTCAGAATCATGATGCGAATTTACTATTTAGTTTTTCTTTTTATTAACAATGTGCCAAAAACAGGATCCGCCGTTTTCGTGTGTCTTTGCCCCACACCATTATTTTGTACTGTTTTATATATTCTATTGCTTGGTGGGTTAAAGTGACCCGACAGGCCTTCTAAAAACACGTTTTTTTCCATGTGAATTTTTTTTATTTTAATTTTTACAATGAAAATCTACAAAAAAAACTTCCAAATCAAAGACATCTCGAATTCGATATCTTCCCTGGTGTAAATATGTGATTTTAGTATGTTTGGAGAAAAGTACGTGTACGTGCGTCAGATTAACACTTTATGATGAAAAAATATCCTTTGTCGCAAATATTATATCATTTTTGATTAACAGTAAGTTGACTGATTTTAATTTAGATATACAACTTTTTCCCAAAATGAGCTAAAGTCACCCTGCCGGGCCAAAGTCACTCGAGTTTACAGTTCTATAAGATTTTTGTGTTATAAGCAATGTTTTATACCTATGTCGTGGAATATTGTAAAATGTTTTCTTACTCCACAACGGCACCGTTGGTTATAGTTTTTCTGACATACATTGTTGATATTGCGCTTGTTATTATTGGCTGATGATGGCTTAAGTACATGCTTCAGTTGCTTTTATGGAATCCATCGATAAACGTGGAAAGTGTGCTTATCCCACTATATTTTGCACCTTCCCATGAATGATTTTGGAGATTTATAAACTTTTTTAATTTTTAACGATTACTACTTAATAAACAAGCTCTGTTTCAGGTCGTTACGAAAAATATCCCATGGAACGGTGGCATAGTTGGTCTCAATTGTTTTGGATTTGGTGGTTCAAATGCACACATTATTTTAGAATCTAATAAACAAATAAAGAGAAATTACCCGAAACGCCATGATTGTCGTTTAGTTACAGTCTCAGGTAGAACGGAAGAAAGTGTAAAATATTATTTGGAAGAAATTAAAAAACATCAGGATGATGATGAATTTTTAGCACTAATTGATGAAATTCACAAATTAGATATAGACGGTCACTCTTACAGAGGGTAAGAATGATTAATTTTCAACTACTAAACTTCTAATAAGTAAATTAATATCAAGTAATTTTAATACATATTTTGTTACGGTAATAACTCAGACCAGAATAGAACCTCGGTAATCGCTGTGGAGGGTCCGGTGGAGACCCATTCATTTTAAACCTAAGGTAATAACAGTGCAATTTGATATCAACAACCATTGTTCATCTATTATTTCAATAATGTGATCAAAAGGGATATTCGTAAAGAAAGATATTACATTCAAAGAGACTAGGTTGAAATTCAAGGGTAATAATAATTTATTATATTTTGAGTTGACAAATAATGCAAAAGTATCTGCTACATTATATTTTGTTATATATGACATGAAGCTTCACTGAGAATTGTCGATAAGAATTTAGAGAAATTATGTTATGCTGTTGACACAACTAACTGACAATCGGACTAAAACTTTATTTATATATTTTTGGTAAACAGGAAAGCTTTCCTGACCCTGCATTATACACATATATTCCCGGAACATCCCACATTTAAATTATGATTCAATTTTTCAATTAAGCCACTTCTGGAAGTCAGTTTGTAATTTTATTACAATAAATTATTTTTTTGCTACAAGATATTTGTAACTTAAACTAAATAACAAGATATACATAAATACTGATAAATTTTTTAATAACTGTTCAAAATTATTGGATTCTAAGCACATTTGAATTCTTTTCTTAAATCCTTCAACAACTTAAGCCAATACATCTCGTCTAACGCTTCTAAACGCTTCGTTTATTTGCTTCCTCATCTCCTCAGCTGATGCTGGAGTACTATTGTAGACGATCGCTCTAATGGATCACCACAAAAAGAAAATCCGGTGGCGTCAGATCCGGGGATCTAGCAGGCCGTTAAAAAATCACGAAGAGTACGATAAAAATGTGCTGGCACTCCATCAATTTAGAACCACATAATTTCTCTAATATTTAGACTAATTTTCTCCAAGAAAATAAGACTATAACATTTCAACAAAATAGGGTCATATTAAATATGGACCTAGGGTTCCTCCTCATACATTAACTAACTGTTAAAATTTATTTGCTTTGTACATAAATATAACTTTAACTTGTTCTTGTATAAGAAAATTGTGACGACTTATTTTACTTTTGACAATTCTATTTATTTATTGACAACCGACAAAAATGAAATCTAATAACTTGATTTATATACAATAAAATTAAATTTTAAAAATTATTCCCGGCCAAATAAAATGGAATAATAAACCACTAAGAATCTATTTCTATTTCTTCTCAGTCTTCATTAAGAGGAAAAGGGCAAATCTTCGATAAGCATCGTTTTACCTCTCCAAGTACTTGTTTTAATTAGCGCAACTCGGGCCAACCCATCCGGACCAACAAAAGTGCCGATATTCTTCCCAGTTTCCATAACATGGAAGTGCAAATTTTTAACTGAGGTTGTTTTTCTTTCCATTCTAAACGTTTCTGAAGTTCGGTAATATATTTCTTTGACCATCTACTCGAAAAATGTTGTATGATTTGTTGCAAATATTGGAACCGACTCAAACGATTCATCGGTATTATCGTGAAGTCCTTGGCAGGTAACGATGTAAGTGACCGTCGAACAAGGAAATGAGCAGGAGTTAAAGCAGACATATCATTAGGATCAGAAGAAATAACAGATAAAGGTCTAAAGTTCAAAATAGCTTCAATTTCAACTATAACAGTATAAAATTCATCATAGGTTAATAATGTATTTGTTAACACACGATAGTTTCCACATACGGACCCATCCCCTTTCTTAAATATAGCATTTTAGCAGGCACGGTTTCGGTGTTCCATATTTTGGTTATTAGAGCATGAAAATGTTCCAATATCACTCCTTCTTTAAAAAGCTCAGGAGATATGCCATCAGATACTGCTGCTTTGTTGTTTTTAAGTTGTCAAACAGCTTTATCAACTTCTTGCAGAGAAGGTACATCTCCCAGGTGTTGTTGGGTTGGTCTATGTGGCAACCGATCGAGTGTTGCATTATCAACATTCATGACCCTGTTTAGTAGTTCCTGAAAATGTTCGTTCCACCGGGACTCAATTGACGTGTAATCTCTTAGAAGTCGAGAGCATGGTTTGTAGTGGATTAAGACTCTGTGCAGAGGGGCCGTAAATAGTCTTAGTGGATTGGAAGAAGGCTCTGGTGTTGTTGCTGGCGGCTAGCTGTTGCATTTCGATCGATTTAGCCGTTCATCACTGATTCTTCAGATATCGAGTTCTTCGTTGTACTTCAGATTTCGCCATTTGAAAGATACGCCTTTTAGATGTTGAGTTGCGGTCATTTTGCCAGGTGATGAATGCTTTACGCTTAGTGTCTATTAGTTTTTGTATCTCTTCATCATTTTCGTCGAACCAATCCAGGTGTTTTCGTCGCACATAGCGTCTCCTCACCAGCAGAGAGCACGGTGGATAATATATAGGATGTTACATTTAAAATAAGAAACTTAAGCATTAAAAACCTACTTGATAGAATAAGTTTCGTATACTCACGTCGCAGCTTTAATCGTGTCGTATGCTTGCTGGCCAGCACTTTCTCCACTTCGACCTCTAACACCACACGCCAAATCACATACACATAAATATAGCACAATTTGCGATTATAAACAATTCAATAAGAATTTTCGAATAGGTAATTAGAAAAGTAAACCAATGCAGCGGCTTGTAAACGGTTCAGCGGTTATTTTAATAGTACAAAATGACCAGAAATGTCTCTCACAGTGCGCGTGCGCGATAAGTAAGGTTCTTAAGGCATATTTACACTACACGACAACACATTAAGAAATTCAATTAATTAACACAGACGGACAAGAGCATTCAGTAATGGGAATACTTAATTAGAAAATATAATAATAATTAAATACGTATTAATATTAAAAACTAAAGGAACAAAACAATAACTACACAAAAATAGCTGTGGACGCGACAAATATAATAATAATAATAATAAATGACTTCTTCTCCATTTAAGTACAAGAAACTACACAAAGAAATCAAGTACAAGTAATATTATTCTCAAAATTGCAAAACCAGGGGAGGTTCACCATAAGGTGCTTTACTACTTAACATTGAGAATAACACATTACAGTAATAACAACTTTAATAGCATTTTCACAATATTACACATACATTTTCTCATTATCTAATACAAATAAACTTACAATCCAATTAATAGAAATGCATATTAATAATTTCCAACTGCAAAAGCCACTATAAAGTATATTACATTATGGGCGCTACAACGAGCAAAAGTACTTAAACTATGTACTCTGGCCTTGGTATAGGTACTGACAAACAGAATACCGAAACTTGCCCAAACGCATAATATTGTTAACTGTCTGGCTTTTTTGGCTTCACATCTCCACTGCAATTGTCTTTACTACTTTGAGCCTGCTTTGTTTTGTCATGCTATTACAAATTGACCTAAATAATTTTAGTATGTAGTGATCTTGAGCATTGCTCTTTGTCTGACGACTCCTGTCACATGGAAACGTGCTGTATCACGTACCAATATATAAACTACCCTGTCCAGCTGCTGACGAGACCAATTGTGGTCGAAACAGGAGGAGCCAATTGCCCGTTTTTACTCGTGCGATTGCCCACACATGCGTCCATCCATCGTTTTAGAGCTCATGGTGATCTCATCAGTGCGGTAAGGAATCCACATAACGTAGGAAAACAGTCCATTCGGACTGTGAGACAGGTGTGTTCTTGCACATGTGTGCCAGCTATCAGGGTATCTTTTGTATTGGTACGTGATACGGGACGCTTCCATTTGACACGAGTCGTAAGACAAACGTGTAATGGTCGTGCGAGACCAATGCTCACGATCACTACATACTAAAATTATTTAGGTCAATTTGTAATACCTAGCATGACAAAACAAAGCAGGCTCAAATAATACCACGTATAACTACTGAATTGATAGTTTGTTGGGATATGAATAATTTTTATTTTATTTTAATTTCATTTAGTACTGACAAAATTTAGTTTGATTGCAATAGACGGACCACGATACCTAATTAATAATTAGATAAATAATACTGAAATTTCTCAATAAGGAATAAGAATAATCCAGGATGTATTTTTTGTTGTTTCGTGTTTTACCACTGCTAGTTGAAGTATGTACTAACATTTTATATTTGTTTTTTTTGTATCTTATGTATAAAAATTTTACGGTTCTAATTAAACGAAAAGTTGGTTAAAATCTAGTGATGTAATGTATGTCCATTACCGAGAACTACAAACTAATCATAGTAATTTTGTTGTTTTCTTTTAATAAATACAGTTTTATTTGTATTACGATTATAATATACAAGAAGAAAAAAACAAATCATAGGCAGCTATAGCATTTATATTATGCATTAATTTCTTGAAAAAAGTTTTCAGATAAAAATTTTCTAGAAGGGACATTAATATTGTACCCAGGAGAGAGTGGATATTAACTATCTAGCCCAACCCATGCGTACATTAGAATTTACGAAAATTATTGCCGCTATTAAAATATGTGTAGCAAAATGCATTCAATATAGGTAGATAAATATTTGTGGAGTTGGTAATTTAATTTCAGTAAAATATTAGCTTATCAGTCTAATAAATGCCATTTATACTATAATTTTAATACTCGTAACTTTTGTAATATTACAATTTTAGGTATGCCATCTTGGGTGATAAACCAAAAATTGAAATTGACCGAATTTCTCGAGGAAAACGGCCAATATTCTTTGTTTATGCCGGAATGGGCAGCCAATGGGTTGGTATGGGTAAGGATTTAATGAAAATTGAAGTATTTAGAAACACAATACGCAAATGTGCTATAGCCTTAAAGCCATACAACGTAGATTTGGAGAATGTTATTCTAAGCGATGATCCTACAATATTCGATAACATGGAAAACAGCTTTGCTGCTGTTATTGCTACTGAAATTGCGCTGACCGATGTGTTACGTTCTATGGGTATTGAACCTGATGGTGTAGCTGGTCATTCGTTGGGAGAAGCTGGTAAGTAAGGTATTAAACCATATCTGGAAAAGCAAACATTTGATTCGTAAACAGTTTGAACAGGGTTGATAAAATATTTATATTTATATTATTATTTTGCCATGCAAAACTATATTGATATGTTATATATTTATGTAGGTTGCGCCTATGCGAATGGAGATCTTACCGCAGAGCAAGCATGCCTCATTGGTTTTGGTAAAGGTTATGCTACAGTTCGAGCAAAGACCATTCCTGGCGGAATGGCAGCAGTTGGGTTGAGTCGCGATTTATGTGAACAATATCTACCTGAAGGTGTTTATATTGCTTGTGAGAATTCAAGTACCAGTGTTACAGTTAGCGGTCCACAAAAAATAGTAAATATGTTTGTGCAAGGACTTACAGAAAAAGGAGTATATGCTAGGCTTGTAAAAACCGGTGGTAAGTATATCCCTTATTTGGTTACTGAAATATGATATACTAAACTAAGGTAAATGGCCCAATATACCATTTTTTTGTAGAATTTCGTCCCAACGTTTCGCCAACACGAGTGATCACCTCCATCACGATCATCGCTGAAAACACACTCGTATTCGCGAAAAGTTGAAAACAATTTTATAAGACGGCGATTGTTACTCAGTAGACGGTTGAGAAATCGTTACAAAATTTATCTTTTTACACGAAGAAATAAAATCTATGAAATTCTTGGCGTAGAAATTAGAAGCATGAATATCCTAAATTCATATTTTGCATATTAACGACAGTGAAAAAATGTGGATAGCTTATATGTTTGACAGTTTTTATGTTTGCTTTTGTTTAAGAAATATTAGAACCACTTTTTAAAATACAACTTTAACTGAAATAGGATAATATTGTTGAAATTCATACTACAAATTAAAATTAGAAACTTAAATACATATTTCTTCAATACCATATGTCAGGATATATTTTGATCTTTATCATACGATAAAATATCTTGTTTTGTTGCCAACTCAATCCCTTATTTTCTACTGGAGAGTTTACATATTATGGAGTCCATGTCCATATTCAATACAAGAACCATTTGTTATTATAACTTACAAAAAAGTAATCAGTATTCCAAAATAATTTTCTGTTATTATTGATATATTTTCTAACAAATTCTCATTCGAATTTGTTTAAACAATTTTCCAGCACATGTTATGTAATATACTATTATACGTTTGTTTATGTTTCATATTTTGTTGCATAGGATTTCTTTTCTTTTTTTGTTTCACTTTTTCTCTTTTTTCTTTTACGATCGACACTGAAAATCATGAGTTGAAAAATGATGTGATGGTGGTGGAATATATAACGCCACCAGACAAAATACAAATTAATTTATTGATATTTTGCATCTAGTAATGTCCTTCAGAGACACCATGTCAGCAATGTCTATACTATACGTATTAAGTGACACATTTTTAACATATGATGCGTATTTAAAGATGCATCAGCGCAAAATAACATGTCACATCTTGTTAATACAACCAAAGATTAATCTACACAATAGATAGTCAGCCCAATGCATTAAAATCAGAACATCTCTAAGTACGCCTGCCACTACGTGGCGTATACTAGCGTGCACAGCATAGAGCAGTATTGTCACAGCCAGAAACCGTTTTGTAGTTTATTAATATCAGAAACAAAACGCAACGTATAACAATTATTTACATCATTTGTAACAGATATGCACCGGCAATGCTGTATTGTCAGAGAGAGAGATTGATGAAATTCTGTTTTAATCTGGAGGGGATACGTAGGGAGGGTAGAAAAAAAAGCAAGCGAATGTGGTGTGTGTCGTGCTGTTGCCGATTCGTCGGTAAAAGAAACACACAGGGTGATTTATTACAAGTACAGTATTGAAATAAAAGTCTAATCTCTATGAATTAAATTTAATATAATAATATTTAATCCATGTCATACATGTTTCAAGACTAGACCAGTCCCATCAGTGGCGAACAATCATTAAATGAAAAGCTTTTAGATAGAAACATACTTTTGACTCCATTCATTTATTTATTTATGTAATTATTTATGTATTTATTTATGTATTTATTTATTTATCTATTTTTTATACATAAATAAATAAATAAGTAAATACATAAATAAATAAATAAATACATAAATAAATAATTTTAACCACATTTGGTACGAAAATACTACAGGATATTTATAGGTTGTGATTAACATTGAGCGTAGGCAAGGGGTTTATACGAGGGTTCAAAAATTTAAAAAATCATAGTTCTTAAATTTATCCGAAATATTAAATAATTTTTCATAGTTTTGATAAAATATAACCTAAAAAATGTTACATAAAAGAATTGGTTCACACAGGCGTTCGAAAATAGTCTTAAAAAAAGGGTCAAAAACGAGAAAAAAAATACATAAATACATAAATAAATAAATAAATAAATAAATAAATAAATAAATAAATAAATAAATAAATAAATAAATAAATAAATAAATAAATAAATAAATAAATAAATAAATAAATAAATAAATAAATAAATAAATAAATAAATAAATAAATAAATAAATAAATAAATAAATAAATAAATAAATAATTAATTAAATAAATAAATAAATAAATATTTATTTATTTATTTATTAATAAATAAATAAATATTTATTTATTTATGTATTTTTTTTCTCGTTTTTGACCCTTTTTTTAAGACTATTTTCGAACGCCGATTTTTTAACTTTTTGAACCCTCGTATAAACCCCTTGCCTACGCTCAATGTTAATCACCACCTATAAATATCCTGTAGTATTTTCGTACCAAATGTGGTTAAAATCCGTTAAATGGTTTTTGAGTTATCAGGGATACAAATTTTTTCTGACCCTTTTATAGAATTTTCACGGACGCCTATGGTACATTAATTTTTGTCGTGTATTTTTAACACCAATGCAACTAGTTAAATACAAAAATTTTTACATTTTAATTTTTTTTTATTTTACTCCTTTTTCTACTATTTACGAACGCCTATGTAAATAAAAATTTTATGCTGCATTTTTTAGGTTATCTTATATCAAAGCTTTATATAATTAGCCAATTTTTCTGGTATATTTGAGAAACATTTTTTTTCGTTTTTGACCCTCCTTTTTGACTATTTTCGAACGCCTCTGTGAACCAATTCTTTTATGTAACATTTTTTAGGTTATATTCTATCACAACAATGAAAAATTATTCCATATTTCGAATAAGTTTAGAAAATATATATTTTTTATATTTTGACCCCTTTTCCACTATTTACGAACGCCTATGAAAGTAAGTTATTTATGACA
This sequence comes from Apoderus coryli, assembly GCA_911728435.2. Taxonomy (NCBI): domain Eukaryota; kingdom Metazoa; phylum Arthropoda; class Insecta; order Coleoptera; family Attelabidae; genus Apoderus; species Apoderus coryli. Next base: position 28,220,485 of record OU452198.1, on the reverse strand, counting down.
CATTTTATAGGTTATATTCTATTAAAGCTATAAATAACTTTACTACTAACGTTAATATTTTTGCTATGTTTAAGAAATACTTTTTTTTTTAAATATTTTTTACCCCATTTTACACTATTTTCGAACGCCAATGTGCTCTAATATTTTATGTTCAATATTTTAGGTTATATTCAATTAAATGCCTAAAAAATTATGCAGTATTTCGGATAAGTTTAAGAACTATGAATTTTTTTAATTTTTGAACCTTCTTTTATTCCCCTTGCCTACGCTCAATGTTAATCACTACCTATAAATATCCTGTAGTATTTTCGTACCAAATATGGTTAAAATCCGTTAAGTGGTTTTTGAGTTATCACGGATACAAGTTTTTTCTAGCCCTTTTATAGAATTTTCACGGACGCCTATGGTACATTAATTTTTGTCGTGTATTTTTAACACCAATTCAACTAGTTAATTAAATATAAAAAAATTTACATTTTAATTATTTTTTCTATTTTACCCTATTTTCTACTATTTACAAACGCCTATGAAAGTAAGTTATTCATGACACATTTTATAGGTTATATTCTATCAAAACTATGAATAACTAGTTAATATTTCTGCTATTTTTAAGAAATACGTTTTTTTTTTAAATCCGTTTTACCCCATTTTACAGTATCTTCGAACGCCAATGTGGTCTAATATTTTTTGTTCAATATTTTTGGGTTATATTCAATTAAATGCGTAAAAAATTATGCAGTATTTCGGATAAGTTTATGAACTATGAATTTTTTTAATTTTTGAACCCTCTTTTAAACCCTTTGCCTACGCTCAATGTTTCCCAAAATCTAATCAGCTCCTTGCCATGTCCAATAGTATTTTTGTACCAAATTTGGTTAAAATCTGTTAAGCGGTTTTTGCGTTTTCGTGGATACAGACAGACACGTAAATAGTAAAAAAAGGGGTAAAATAAAAAAAAATTAAAATGTAAAAAAATTTATATTTAACCAGTTGAATTGGTGTTAAAAATACACGACAAAAATTAATGTTCCATAGGCGTCCGTGAAAATTCTATAAAAGGGTCAGAAAAAATTTGTATCCGTGATAACTCAAAAACCACTTAACGGATAACCTGCAACATGCAGCATAACAATTTTGTATACATAGGCGTTCGTAAATAGTAGATAATTGTGTTATTTTACTAGTATAGATATTTTTGAGTAAATTAATTCGGTTATAATCGATGAGTAGAATCTTTGGAGTAAAATACATTTCACAAAAACCTTGAACCATATTTCTCAATAGATTTAAATTTTAATTAAAAACAGATTAAAAATTCTAATTTTTTTACATCCTGCATTTCGAAACCGTATTTTTTTAAATAATTATTGTCATGCTGGAAATTTCAAACCTTATTTACTTCAGCAACTTGTAAAAAGCACAGCCTTTTTAATAGTAATGACTAAAATAATATTATTTTAGTCATTTAAAATTATTGTCTAAAACATTTAATGAACCAGCCCTGTATATTTATACTATTATAGTAATTTTTTTTATTTTCGTACATACACATTAATCTTTGCGTAGATAGGTATACCATATAATTTTATATTACCCGACAAAAAACACTGCTGCACAGTAGTACATATATGATACCTATAATATAAAAACAAACTCCCACCTCGTAGGGGAAAGTATACTCGTCCTTGTCTAACATTGCCCATATGATTATTTTATTACAACACAATACATATAACGCCATCTACAATTTCCATGGTTGCATGTTTTTCTAATAGATGTAGCTCGTGTCGAGACAGTTTCAATTTTTGTTTTATTTCCCATATACGGTGACTATCTATTGTGTACATTAATCTTTGATACAACCCTGCATTTTTATTTATTTTATGAATTCATTCACCGTGTGGCATCACTGTAATGCAAGCTGTAATGTGTTTAGGCAAAATAAGTGAGCGCGCGATAGACAGAGAAAAAGCTTCGACTGCCGCCTTTCGTTAAAAACAGACGCGTTTATTATACTCCGCAAAATTTGTATTTGTTATTCTTTTAATTGATATATGTTTTTAATAATAATTACTAAATTAAATAATTTAACTAAATAACATCTTTGTGTTATGATTTCATTTACAAAGAGAAAAGTTACTTATGTGTTGTGTATAGTCCATGAAAGGAAACTTTCAAACAACAGCAAAAGAAATTTTGTTATTTTGTTAATAATTAACTAATGTTATTAACACATCTAGTGCACTCGCCTAGAGGAATGCAAGTTTTCAACTTTAATAGCGATCATAAATAAATACGTATTTCGTAAGTATAATAGCGAAACGATTTTTTTAATGAATAATTATTCCATACGTTGATTAACTCAGGAACAAGTTAGTAGTATGCCAGGATAATGAATGTTTCAAGCAATATAACGGATATTTAAATTTAATTCCGAAAAATCGCCGAACTTGGAATAATCAAATCTTCGGTCAATAAAGACGCGCATTATGTGCTTCCTCACAATTTATTTGCTTTACAAATAGCAAATAGTGAAATTTTCCAAGACTTTTTCTATGAGTAAATAAAAATATTATAGAATTCATCTATTGTACAATTTTAATTTGTTTTTAATTTTTTACAGGATATGCATTTCATTCAAAATATGCCATAGACGCTGTTCCGCTACTGTTAGATTTTGCTAAAAAAGTGATACCAAATCCGAAACCTCGATCAAGCAAATGGATTTCAACTTCTTGGCCTGAAAATCAATGGCACGAAAAACAGACACAATTCAATTCAGCTGAATACCATACACATAACTATCAAAATATGGTACTTTTCAATCAGGTATACCAAATTTTATATTATTTGAAAAATGTATAGGTACTTATTTGTTAATCAGTTATTTATAACGAATATAGGTGAAAACAAGGCGTCTTGTTTATATAGACTTTTGATCAATATTAAATATTTTGAATAGAAGGCCCAACATTTAATAGATTTGTATACTTATCTTTATTTGGTAGCAAAAACTACATTGATCATAATACAATATAACATTGCACCCCAGAAAGTGCAGAGTGCAGCTAACTCTATGGTATAACTCCACAAACATATTTTGCCAATAGTGTAAATTTTCGCGGGCATAAAATTAGTTTTTTTTTTCAGCGATAAATGAAAGTCGATTCTCCACAATAATAAATTTAAGAGATATTTTTTTTTTTGTCTATCGAACGGCATAGTCGAATATATGCCATTCGATTTAAAAAAATTGACTTTTCCTAGTAAACACGTGGTAAAAGTTTAACTTCAATTAAATCTTGTTCTGCCACTGCCTGACGACCTAGGACTATATCATTTATATACTCAGTATTCCCTCTAATCTATCCTAAATTTCTCGCTTGCTTGAATGAAATAATCATAAAAATATTGATTTTTTTGTAGTCAAGTCGAAAAACGTCAATTTATTCGCAAAAAAAAATTGTAGGAAAAAGTCTGTTAGGTTTTGGTATAGGGAATACTTAACAAGTGGCCTTTAAATTTTATAGGGAATATGAAAAAAAATGGGGTCCTTCTATTTAAAATAACAAAGTAGGTGGTTACTTCCGGTATAACCGGAAGTAATATAAACCCGGAAATAGAACATCAATATAGAACCTTTCCGATATTACCGAGCCCCAAAGTTTGGGCATCTTTTGTAGTTCCCGAGAACTTTGAATAGGCCACTCAGCATGAATCACCCTGTATATTATGAACTTTTCCACCATGGCTGCCTGTATAATATAAGTAATGGTAGTTTGCATAAGTAGATAGCAACTTGTGGCATTTAAAAATAAGAATAATAATTGTCGATAGGGCATTTTATAATAATATCACTGCAAGTTTTATATTGTAGACAGTGTTATTTATAATTTTAATTTGTATAAGTGAGTTTTGTTTAGCGTCATTGGAGACCAATATCTGATTTTTTTATCAAAAATGCACTTGAGCCATTTTCTGTTAACTCAACAGTACAACATCGCTATCCTAGATTAGAATATATTCAGAATTTAATTCTGCACTAATAATAAGTAATCTGTGCAACATATATTACGAAAAGAAGTTTCAAGTTTAAGTTAAACATAAAAAAATAAAATGGACAAATTTATGGTCTATTCTAACGGTCAAATAAATCTATAATAACATGAAACGGGAATAGGCACTAGGACATTAAAATATTATTGTTTTAGGTATATAAACATATTCCTAAAAATGCCATTGTAATAGAAGTAGCACCTCAAGGTTTCCTATTGTCAATATTGAAAAAAGAACTTGGCACGGAAAACACACTTTTGGCATTAGTGAATCGCAATAGTATAGATAACGTGGAATATCTTTTATCAAGTATTGGAAAGTAGGTTATTAATTTTTTTTTTATTAAAAAAGAAATTTATTCGTTGTATTATCATATCTCTTGTAACTTTTAGGATTTACATTAGTGGAGGTCAAACAAATCTAAGAAAATATTATGAATCAACTGCATCACTTCCAGTTTCCAGAGGGACACCAAATATTGCTTCACTTATAAAGTGGGATCATAATACCAAATGGTATGTTTTGTACTATGTATACTCAACCAAAATGCAAGTTGTTAAAATTTTGTCACCACTTTTAGAATCAGATTAGTGTGTCAAGTTTTCTAATCAGTAGTTTACAGGCATTTTGAACAAATTCGGGAAAATTAATTTCTTGTGTTTCAGGTTTTGTCCATATGTTAAACATAAAGACAATTTTGGCAAAATTGTGGAAGTCAATTTATCAAACGAAAAATATTCGCATTTGAGTGGGCACAATATAGATGAAAGAATTTTGATGCCAGCTACAGGATATTTGGTAAGCAAATACAAATTATGTCGAATTTTTGTTCTCGGTTGGTTGAAATAATTACATAAAAAATGAGGAGGTTGTTGCGTAGTAGAGCGTGGTCGGTCAATATTCGACCGACCACGCTCTACTACGCTCCCCATGATTGATGAATTTGGATATATTATGCAGCCAATTTGTTCGCATAAGGGTCTTTAGCGGGAAAGTTGTAAGGTAGTTTTGATTTATTTCGTCCGATATTATGTTACCTATTTGGAGTGCTGAATCCGATTCTAAGGTTTGCCAGTAAAATTTCGGGATGCAACATTCATACAAATTTTAAAAAATCAAAATTTTGTACGGTTGTTTTTTTATAACATGGGAACTATCATTTTTTTCGTAACTAACCTTCCTATACAAAATTAGATAAAATATTGTACAACACTCGAAATTAGCTTTTTTTCTCTGAAATTCTGTTCGTCCTCAAGCGCTAGTTGGACAGCGTATTCGTAACAAAAACCCATCTTTTTTACTCCAAAACTCTAAGGCTCCGTAAATGAATTTCTCCCAGTTTTCTGGCATTACCTTGTTTAGGTCGTATTTGTAAAGGTACAATTATTTGTCAAGCTATTTAATGACATCCGCAATCTCTATATCTGGCTCTGGATATTTTCTACAATCATTGCGGCAGCCGTCTTACCAGTACCAAGTCCTTGTTCATTTTCTAACGCCTGCTGGTACCAAGCATCCTTAAAACTTGTATATGCTGTGTTTTTGAAACAAACTACCAACTTTTTATTTGGTGAAAATATAACATCGCATCCATATTTTTTTCAGTAGATGAGCTTTGACTGTCTTTTTGTCAGGACGGTTGCCACCCGTGATTTAGTTCATCAACTCGTCGAGCGAAAACTGGCACTCTATTCTTAAGAGAAGTGTAGACATCTTCCATGGTTCCTTTGAGGTAATTGGCGAATGGGCCGCCTTTTCCCATCTCTTGAGTTTTTGAGCGATTTTACCCACAATTTTCTCATAAATAAACTATGTTACTTGAATCAGAGGCCGCCAAGTCTGAGATAGGTAAAAGACGATTAATAATGTGGTTTCCATACTCATCACCACGTTCTTCTGCGCCATTTATGATGGTTTCGTTGACTTTTAAAACTCGCACCTGATAGACATCATGAGTTTTGAAATTTAATAATCTTTAGTAGAACGTCATCTGACTTGCTTCTCAACTTCCTTTAAATGATCTACAATCAATCTTTCATTAGTGTCGTTTTTACGACATTGCGTCGATCGCTTATCTTTTATTTCTAGGTATCTACAAGTTTTATAGCAGTAGAGGTTCATGTCTACTGCTATAAAACTTGTAGATACCTAGAAATAAAAGATAAGCGATCGACGCACATCCAATAAAGACGCGCGGAAAACACAAGAAATATGTTATGTTAACATAATCAGTATTCAATAAATACAGAATAGCTTTCTACAATACACTTACAGTTTCGCAGTTGACTGACTAGTTTTTTTTTTTTAATTTTCAACTATACGCTTGATCTCGAAGAAACATAATTAAATAACGAATTTTGTAACAAATTTCTTGTACTTTAATCTATTTACGAAAAATTATAGATTTCACCTTTCAAGCAAAAAAAAACGCAAACATCTATGTTTTTTTTTTACTTTTTGTGCGTTTCCTCGAAATTTTGTTGGCAAACCTTAGAATCGGATCCAGCACTCCAAAAAACATATAGGGTGGAAAAAACCAGAACTACCCCGCAGTAAGGATATGAACCCTTATAGTGCGTTGATACAAAAGTTTAAATTTGGAATTCAAAGTTTGCTATAATTCAAATACGGCTTTAAATATTCCTGACAAATTTGGTGGATAATATGCTTCTTAAAAAGTAATATATTGGCAAGAACAAAATAATAAGATATTAACCAGTGGCGCGCTATCGGGGTTAGTGGCAACTTTTATCCTTATTTTTTACTATTAGTTAGAGATAAAGCTGGAAGCCACGAAGAACAAGAGTTGTATGAATGGAAAAGGCTATATTGAATAATATTTCTGAAAGGCTGTCTTTACGTACGCGAATAATAGGCCATGTAGCTTGAAGAGTGGACAATTTGACTGTACAGAAAGTTTTAAAAGAATAAACGTTACATCCTTATAAATTCACTAATGTTCAGGCATTGAAACCTAGAGATTTTCGGATACGTTTGGAATTTTCAAATTGGTATGTTCAAAAATCTCATAAAAACCGAAATTTCCCGTATTATGTAGGTATACCGATGAGATTTACTAGAGATGATATTTCTATATCTAGAAATCCAGAAATCGTCACATTTAAAAATTCAATGGGTCAAATTATTGCACAAAATGAAGAATTACAAGATATGTGTGTAAACGTAAATAATTTAATTGATTTTGAAAAATGGATGTCATCTATGCTGAGGTTTGTCGTAAATATCCACCAAAGATGTGTTGTATTTCAAATATACCAATGAGAAAACCGTCATGGTAATGTCCACATGTCATAAGAAGTAAAATGTCTTGTTTGTTGAAAGTGACTATTCACAAAATTTTTGAATTTCGAAAATTGTTAGCTGATAGTGTACATGAGAGATGGCAAGTTATAATATACAAAATTGAAATTTGCTTCATCCGAAATGTAACCATGATGTATATATCAAGTCAAGTTCAACAAGTAAATAAAAATATGAAAGTCCTGTTGATAAATAACATGAATTGCATGTTGCGATTTTGACGGAAATTGAATACCCTTGATTACGAATATAATGTTTTTGGAAAAGTTTGGGTGCGACTGTAGGTGTGTGTGTGTGTTTGTATGTGTCTGTACTTACTATACATCAAAAACACGTTAGGCCATTTGGACGATTTTCTTTAGAAAAATCTGATTTCACAAATACGCTATTTTATCATTCTTAATGCATTAAAATGTAAAAAAATACGAATTTGCTTGTTTTGGTAACATTATTTTTTTAACGTAAACTAGATGTTATTTGTATGTGACATCAAATTTTTAGGAACTCGTATGGATTGTTCAAGCAGACTTGTTATTAACAACAATCGACAAATTACCTGTGGTATTTGAAAATGTTGAATTCCTGAGAACTACTGTGATACCAGAAAATCAAGATGTTCAGTTTCTCGTAAATATTGCTAAAGTATCTGGATCATTTGAAATATTTGAAAGCGGAACTGTAGTATGCAAGGGCAAGATTTTAATTCCAAAGAATATATCTAATGAATACATTAATATGCCACCAAATGAAAGAGTTAAAAACGATTACCTAACAATGAAAACAAGTGATATTTATAAATTGTTCCGACTTCGCCGATATCTCTACAGTGGTAAATTCCGTGGCATATCTGAAACTGATGTATATGGTATGAATGGAAAATTAAATTGGGATGGCTGGTTCACCAGCTTCTTAGATACAATGGCACAGATATCGTTGATCAATGCACAAGGGTCTGATTTGTTGTTACCTACAAAATTGAGGAAATTGGTAATAGATCCCAAAGCACATTTAGATATAGCTAAGAAAATGGAAAATGGTAAGCGTTCAGTTTGTTTTTTTTTTTAAGTAGCAATATATTTTCCTAAAATGTTGTTAGCTTTGAAAGTAGCATCTGACTTTTAAAAATAATTATATCCTAACCTTCCAAACAGTAGTGTACCCAAAACTAAACAATCGCCTGCTTGCTAAATAAGAAAAACACTACTGCTTGTAGTACTAAGCGAACGCTAGAGAATTTCAGGACCATATCATTTAGTTGTCATATCTGCTAAAGCTATTGGATTCATAATGTAGGTAAATATTCTTTAATTTTTAGAATAATTGGGAGGGTTCTAGAAAGCTAGTATCTAGTCGTTCCTCTCCCCCTCCCTACTTTCTCCTCTTAACCCTCATTGCCTCTTATGAGCAAACTGCATTCTAGCTCCAGAGCCTTAAATATGCAACTGCTTACATCATTATACTCAGCTACGCTATAACCATTTTGACTCATATGAAGCCACAATAATTCTGCTTAGTTGTGAAATAAATTATAATTATTGTTTCAGAGATACCGGTTTTATATGATAAAGATCTAAATGTAATTCAATCAGGTGGAGTTCAATTGATCGACTTACAAGTTTCCAGGGCTCCAAGGAGACAACAAACTCAACAAGAACCTGTAATTGAAAAACATGTTTTTGTTCCATATTTTACGGAATCAACAAGAGATATTGACATAGACCAAACATTAAGAATTATCTTCCAGATTGTCCTAGAAAATTGTGCTGTTCGAGATCAGATACGCGTCGTTGACTATACCAGTAATGGTACTACAAATAATGTACAGTTAGCTGAAATATTAAAAAACCATGCCAAGAAGGAACCGTTCGTCAATTTGAATATGGTAGATTCGTCAGTGGCAAATGAAAATAATTATGATCTATTGCTAGTAGACAGCAAATCTTTTAACGAGGCTAATAGAGAAAAAGTCCGTGTTAATGGTTTTCTGTTGTTTTATGGTCCAAAAGATGATGCAGAAAGTTTTGGGTTTAATATGGTTTTCAGTAATTCCTACACAAATAATGGTAAGTGGAAAATCGCGTAAAGTATTTTTAGATCTAATGTATAATATAAAGTTTAAATCAAAATTGTTATGAAAATTATAATTTCAGTTCGAACCGAATAAAAATAAAAGCACTGCCACGATATTCAAAAATAGTGCCATTGTATTGAATAATAATTATATTTAAGGCTGTTCTCCCGAGTATAAAATACAAGGGTCTGGCTCGAAGCTGTTTATAATTTTGCTATTGAATATTTAAAAAAAAAATCACAAGTTTATAGGCAAAGCTTGGTACAATGTTTTTATCGCAATAAATTTTTGACAGTTATCAAATTCTGTAAAATATTTCTTAAAAATATGTGTTGTTCAATTGAGCTTTTTTCCGTTACAAGTTCGAAACTTGAAAAACTAAATATTAACAATTTTAGTTTTTTAAATGTACTTTAACAAAAAAATAATTTGCGTTTTATGCGGTTCAGAAGTTTAAATTTTGGTGCTAGTTTGGACAGACCTATTTACAGAGGTAAAATTACTATTAATTCCATTATTCGTAGAAGTAGTTAAAAATTCGTTGTTGCAATTGGAGCACCTCGAGATTACTGCATACATTTAAACACGAAGAAAAACGCTTTTAGATGAAATGATTATACCTTAATCATCAAGTTTTTATCATAAGACTGCTATTTTGAAAAATTATTTTTGAAACTATGTAGTTTTAAGTAACGATGGAAATATCATGTATTACTAGGAATGGAAGTTTTTGTATAATATCGAATATGCTATTATGTTCTCTTCATATTCTTCTTGCTGATTTAGGTATCTGGACATCATTCCATCTTAAAGCATTATTTTATCGTCTTTCAATTTATGGATTAATATAAGAGAGTTTTTACCTCTTGAAGTTATCGATAACGAAGAGGAGTGCGATATAGGTATTTCTCTTAGTTCGTTTTTATCGGAAAACCTCTTTTATGTATATCGGTAATAATTATTGTCATAATAGCACGCCCTATATGATAGGAGTCGATTTCTTGCCGTAAAATACGAGTACTATCACAAAAATTTAAATTTTTGCGTGAATTGAGATCAATAATTTACTTGTTTACTAGGGCCATGTTTTCGGCCGTGTTCATCACTTTTTTTTATAATATAGGGTAAACCGCACCCAGTTATTGGACACTTAAGGAATTTTCTACGCAAATACTGTCACGTGAGTACGTTAGAGAGTAGGTCTGTGATTCTGGTATCAAATGAAACGTATGTTTGTATGACATGTATATCAACATGTAATTTTCTTGTTATTTTGACGAATTTTTGATAAAACATGAATATATCGTTTTGTTTGGAAAATCTTAGTAATTGGGCATTTTTCTTAATTATTGGACAGCATAAAATTTAATTATTGGACATCAAATAGAAGTGCTTTTAAGAACTAATATTATGAAGATTAGTTAAATATTATTTTATTCTGGCAGTTCAAACAATAAAGAACCACAGTTTCTTGTAAAATATTTTATTGGGTACTACAAATGTAATATCTAATACCCATATTTAAAAGATTCATTTTTATACATAGCAAAAAGGTCATCTCTCTTCAGTAGCACCACTAGTGTTTTCCATTTGCGATAAGTATGCCGAAATAATTTTGATTTCTGTGCTACCTATACTGCTGCTTTCTAATTACATTTTCAATAATGTGCCTGTTTCTTATATCTTAGATATCAGGTGAGTCCGGTGGATTGATGACTTCCTTTTGGGTAAAATCAACATTAGTTTGACTCGTGTGTTCCAAATGTCTTGGAGGATGTGTCTCTTTTTCATTAGTTGTTTCGTATTCTAAGGAAAAACTATTTTCTTCGCGCTGTACAACATGTTTTAGATAAGCGCTTGAATCCGTTGATAAATGACCGTCTATTTCTTTGCAAATTTTGGTACGTTTATTCTCCAGAGAATTATTATGGGTCACTAATTCATATGAATTCGTGGCGAAATACGCATAAAATGAGTTATAATTTTATATCGTTTTTTGTCATAAAACTTACTTCACTAATTCCAGCTCTGCTAATGCAGTATGAATGGACGAGGGACCGCAAGTATCCTTATGTCCAGGATTTTTTAATTTGAACTCCAGCGTTAATTTTGGAACGCCATGTTTTTGCCGCTGGCGCAAATAAAGATTATTGCTCCTTATATCATTGACTGCATCGTCTATATTACGCCTGTCATTTACGCTTCTTTTAGGCATGATTTTATTGAAAAGGTTCTTCCAAACTAGGGCATAAAATGAAATTTAGTTATTGGACAACTGTCTAATAACTATATAATAATAATAATCCTTTATTGTTTCTGAAGGTTACAAACCTTATAACAAGAGTATGGTTTAAAAAAAAAATACATTCTAATAATAAATATACAAGAAAAAAAAATAATAAAAGCGAGCTAATGACATCACAATAGGTCAGTGGTACAATTATATATATTATATATATAAAAAAACTGTCTAATAACTAGTTATAACAAAGATAGAATAATGGAATTCATATTCAGAGAAAGAGAGTGAAATATGCTGCAAATGTGAAAAAAAAGAACAAAAATATTGTCTATATTAGTAATTGGACAGATGTCCAATCACTGATTTTTGGCTTTTTTATTTACCTAGTTATTGGACACCCCCTAAAAACCCACCCTTAATGATTTATATTTCTAAAATCTTCATTATTTATCGCATTATTTTCAAATATACAAACCACTGAACATACTTTAGAACTTTATTAAAAATACACCATTCACAATACATGAATGAACAAAAGCACAGTTCCCACTAAAACAACGTTTGATGTTAAGGCGGCGTGGGTTCTGATCAACTCTCTAACCAATAGAGTCGCCATGTATGGGGTTTCACATGACGTAATACTCTTAAAAATCTTATTTCAGCTTAATAAACACACCTTGTCAAATAACTCCCACGCCACGCCATCTTGTTAAATGGAACGTATGGTGTATCGATAGAGTATTCATTTTTTTAAATGCTGCTATATGTCTACATTTTTCTTTGCAAGTTTTCTTTTAAACTGAAATTGAATAAACAAATGCGTTTTAACTTTTAGGAGGGGAACATTAAATGATTAATTGAAATTTTTGGATTTTTTATATTGTTATGAAAAACAAGAATCAAAATTGATTTCCATAAAAGTTATCTACTATCAAAAACTTATTTATGTACCTACGTAAAGTTAACATACATTATTTATTTGGAGTACATCTACCCAGACAGAAACAAATCCAATTACAGGGAAGGTACATTACAAAACGATAAAATTAACATAAATACACGTTTCAAAATTATAAATAATACAAATATTACAATCGGAAAAATTATCAACACATATTATTATCATCATCATCAGCATTCACTAGCTAACGAGTATGAATTACTCCAAATCAGGGATATCTGTTGTGAACCTTAAAATGGCTAAACAGACAAACCCAATCACCACCATTTACCGGCTGTTGTAGGTGCGCTACCCCATCGATGCGGTCTTTCTCCTTTCGATGCTGTCTCTTTCCATCCTCATGTCGTCGAACACTGCTCTTCAAAAACTTGATCGTGAATAGTACGGCTCCATATCGGTCGGTCGGTCGTTCGCGATCTGCCAGTTACTATTAACAAACCTCGCCTTTCAATCCACCTGTCTGTAAATTGTTCCTAGATATGTGCCCTGATGTTTTGGCTGAAGTCAGCTGGTGCGCCTTCTACCTGAACACACATCTGCTGGCTTACAGAGTCGGGAAGATGGTCGATTAAGCGGGGAAAATCTTGGCGTAAGAAATTAAAAAACCTGCATTTGAGAAAAACCCCAACACAATCCCACTTTTGTGTTGATAACTATTAATATGCAGTCTATGGGGTCCTAAAAAAGAAAATTGTGCTTGTTCACAACACCATTTCTGTGAAATGTAAACTCGTCTGGAAATAGTACAAATTAAACAATGATCTCGTTTCTAGCTGCTTGTTCTTGTGCCTATCGGCAAAAGGTCATTCGATTTTCAAAATCGTTTCCAGTAAGTTCTTGAAGCAACGGAACTTATTTTGCCGAAGACAATTTACCACGGATGATTTCTTTAATTCTAACACTTACCTGATTGAGAGATGTTTTTGGCGACACCTAGCGTGAACAGGCAATATGCCGGGTGAAACACAGTTCACAAACGATGGCCGGACAAGAAGTAACAACTCCATTATATCCTATTGCCAACACTAGATGCGCCCGAATCCCCTAGCAGGGAGGCTTTATTTAAGAATTGCTTGGTACATAAAGCAACAAGACTTTAAGTTAGATGGTTTCATGTTCGCTCTGTATGTAATGCTTCTGATTGTGCTTCTCGCGGTTTGTCGTTACTTAAGGGCTTAGATTAGAAACAGTGGTGGATGGTCCTGAATTACCCCAGCTGCATGAAACAGAATGGCCTCATTCATCGTTTATTTTTGACACTTGTAACCTCTTCATTGGAAAAAGAGAGAAAAATAGTACTTTTCTATAATGCTCCTTCCAAGAGTGAATGCGAATATTTAAACATTTTATAGATGATACAAAAAAATTATTAAAAGCTATTCTTATTTGAAAACCGATGGTTCCAATAGGTTTTAAACTATAACTAGGCATCTTGTTATTAACCTGAATGTGTTGTTGCTGCGTTATCTTATTTTCTATTTTTTCAAGATGAGCTAGATACTGTTGTATAAATTAAATAGAGAGTCGGTAATATTTATTATAAGTTTGTAAGAAAAACATTTGTTGAAATGGTTCGAGTTGGAGCTTACATTATGTTTATTTGTTTTATAGGGTTATTCCTTCTAAGAAACACTGAAAAGCTCTCATCGTATGCCGTTGTAAACGTTCGAAACACTGATTTTGCATGGTTAAGCAAAATACAAGATCAGGCAAATGACAAAGACGTTATTTATCTATTCAGTCAAAATGAAGAGTTATCAGGAATTCTGGGACTCATGAAGTGTTTAGTCCTAGAACCAGAACAGAAAAGTACCTTCAAGTGCGTGTTTATAATGGATAATGATGCTGAAATATTTTCCGTTGATTCGGAATTTTATAGTGATCAACTTGAGAAGAATTTAAGCTTTAATATATTACGCAAAGGTGTGTGGGGTAGTTATAGATTTTTACCACTATATCCAATGCAAAATATCGAAGTCAATCATGCCAGCAACGTTATTCGATCACTGGGAGATTTTTCTTCACTGACTTGGGTAGAACGTCCATCTTCTTATTACACGTAAGTAATATTGGAGACAAGTGGTGTCTTGAAATTAATTATCTTTTAGAAAAGTTTTTAAAACATCGGTAAATAAATATTGCTGTACACAAAAGAAAAATTGAAAATGTATTTGTATTCCCTAATATCAATAATTGCATAACTTATAGTGTTAATCATAGGTTAACCAACAATGCCGAAGTATCATACGTATTCTATTCAGCACTAAACTTCCGAGATGTAATGACAGCTGCTGGCAAAGTATCCGCTGTTAAAAATACGGATCCAACTGCACCTGAATATGTGTTGGGATTCGAATTTTCTGGCACAACAGAAACAAATAAAAGAATCATGGGTATTGTACGTGGACTTGGAATAGCACTGCAGGTGTCAACTGATCCTTCTTTTACGTGGGAAGTACCAGACACCTGGACTCTAGAGGATGCTGCTACTGTACCTTTAGTATATGCAACGGTGAGTAAAATATATTTTCCAATCATCTTTAATTGCTCCCTGCAAATGCAGTAAGAGTCTTGCCTGCCTTCCAAAGCCGTGTAAACTAGAGTAAAATCGCAACTAAAGTTAAATATAATATGTATCTAATATAGATGTACCATATTTAAATAACAAAACTTTTATAAGTAGAAAATATATACTTTTGACTAAAAGAAACATCATAACCTTTAATTTTTCTTCTAGTTCTTGTTTTCTTTCGATCACTTTTTTCACCATTTCTTCTTGCAATTCGAGTTGCATTAGTGCATGTGGTCTTATTGCTTTTTTATTTTCTTCCATTTTGGTAGAGTTATGTCGAATTTTTATATTATCTTCCTTATCTCTCTCGGCGTCGCGTTGTCTTCGTTTTTTTTCGCCTCGTTTTAGTTAATTTTCTTCTTCGACTTCACGATTTCTCTTTCCTCTGCGCTTCGTTTTAGTTCTTATTCTTTCTCGATTTAACGTTATTTTCTTTTTTCTTAGCCTCATGCTGTTTGTTCTGTTTTTCTCTATCCGCGTCTAATTTTTGCATCATTCATTCTTGTTCAGCTTCACGTTGTCTTCATTCTACTTGATTCTCAATTTCACATTGTTGTATTTCTTCATAAATTTCTTGCATACATTGTTCCTTCATAATTTTGATTGGCTCATACATATTGACTTTGTTACTTTTCTTCAACACTATATAGCAAAAAAAATGTGTTTTCTCACCCAGTACCTATTCCATTCCATTTTTTTGCCACTTCCGACACCAAATTGTTACGTAGTTCGAGCTCACAGTTTATAAATACATGCACTTCCAAACTCACACACTATATACTACCTACGTCTTTCAATGATACCACCATTAAAAATCACGTCAACAAGACTTTTCTGTCACTGTCACATTAAATTCTTAAAGGCGAGAATGCGGCTGAAAAGGTATTCAGTGTTCTCGAATTATACAGGAAAATGTTAAGTTAAATGTCCTAGTCGTAGTTAAACCCAGAATAAGTCAGGGGTCTACTTTTAACTATGTTTACTATTGTTAAAACGACTTCTGCTATTCTGTTTATGACAAAAGATGGTAGTTTTATTTGAACTGATATTAATAATAATAATCTTTATTAACCATAAGGTAACACATCAGTTTACATAGGGGTCGTCAAATATATAAAATACAGTACAAATAGAGTAGGTACAAAGAAAAAATAAACAGAAACAAACAAACAATTAAGTAACAGAGTAAACGAAATCATTAAAGCTAAAAAAAATCAGTGAGACTATAAATAACATATATAACCAAAGTTATATTTGGCAAATTTTTTATTTGATGTGGAAGATTGTTATAAAATCGAATTCCCTGTAACATAGGTGAATTATGATTTACATTGAGACGGTGGTTGGGAGTACAGAAATCAAATGCCCATTTTTTTAAATTTCTTGCTGATTCTTCCGGATACATTCAGTAAGGGTGACGGCATATAGCCCATAGACAGTTAACAAATTATATTTCAGAAAAAGTGGGCGACAACTGTTTTTTTGGTAATTAATATTAACTAATTGAGAACA
Source organism: Apoderus coryli (assembly GCA_911728435.2). Taxonomy (NCBI): domain Eukaryota; kingdom Metazoa; phylum Arthropoda; class Insecta; order Coleoptera; family Attelabidae; genus Apoderus; species Apoderus coryli. The sequence continues at coordinate 28,203,750 of OU452198.1, read as the reverse complement.
GTAGTAGAGTTTGACCAAAAACAGATTTATTTATTTTCAAGGTATGCCCTTTTTGGATTATTTTTTCACGACGACTTGCAAGTACTGCTGCCTGGAGCTCTAAACTGGTATCGTGTGAACTTTAAGGGGGCATATTTGATTGCTAGACATAAACTAATACAGAAATATCAAATTTCCACTTCATATCAAAAATTAGCGTTTTAATTATAAAATAGTCAGAAACAGCATGTTCGAATTTTGTGTGATATTTCTTCTAAGCCACTAAGCCAAACTTGTTATTTTCTTTTGAGTTTCAGATCCAATCATCCTATTTTTTTTATTATAATTTCAATATAAAATAAACTGTTGCCCTCGAGGCACGAATAGCTCTCCGTATTCAAGAGTAAAAGTAATAATTTTATGACCTTTTTGTCATTTATCTAAATTTAATAAATTTTTGTTTTGTTTAGACATCAGCAATTTTTTTAAGTATCGGGTTTTGTTCATTTTTCTTCTCTTTGGAGGCACTATTTATACGTACATATTTTATATTTCAGATCTTCTAGGCCAAGTTCTTGTACGCAAAAGAATTGATTTTGTTTAGTTTTATTATAAAATTTATTTTGCCCTCTTTCCTACTATTTACTAACCCCTAGGTAAACAAAATTGTTATGCTGCATGTTGTAGGTTATATTATATCAAAGCTAAAATATAAGTAGCCAATTTTTCTGTTATATTTGGAAAAACATTTTTTTTTCGTTTTTGACCCTTTTTCGAACGCCTGTGTGAACCAGTTCATTTATGGAACAATTTTTAGGTTATATTCTATCACAACTACGAAAAATTATTCCGTATTCCAAATAAGTTTAGAATGTATATGTTTTTATTTTGACCCCTTTTAAACTATTTACGAACGCCCATGAAAACAAGTTATTTATAACACATTTTTTAGGTTATATTCTATCAAAGCTATAAACAACTAGTCAATATTTCTGCTATGTTTAAGAAATTCGTTTTTTCTAACCTTTTTACCCCATTTTACACTTTTTTCGAATGTCAATGTGGTCTAATTGTTTAAGTTAAATATTTTAGGTTATGTTTAATTAAACGCACAAAAAATTATTCAATATTTCGGATAAGTTTATGAACTATGATTTTTTAAAATTTTGAACCCTCTTTTAAACCCCTTGCCTACGCTCAATGTTAATCACCACCTAAATATCTTGTAGTATTTTCGTACCAAATGTGGTTAAAATCCGTTAAGTGGTTTTTGAGTTATCTATCAAGGATACAAATTTTTTCTGACCCTTTTATAGAATTTTCATGGACGCCTATGGTACATTAATTTTTGTCGTGTATTTTTAACACCAATTCAACTAGTTAAATATAAAAAATTTTACATTTATTTTTTTTTTATTTTACCCCTTTTTGTACTATTTACGAACGCCTATGTAAATAAAAATTTTATGCTGCATTTTTTTAGGTTATCTTATATCAAACCTATATATAATTAACCAATTTTTCTGGTATATTTGGGAAACATTTTTTTTCGTGTTTGACCCTTTTTTTAGACTATTTTCGAACGCCTGTGTGAACCAATTCTTTTATGTAACATTTTTTAGGTTATATTCTATCACAACTATGAAAAATTATTCAATATTTCGAATAAGTTTGGGAAATATATATTTTTTGTTTTGACTCCTTTTCCACTATTTACGAACGCCTATGACACATTTTATAGGTTATATTCTATTAAAGCTATAAATAATTAGTTAATATTTCTGCTATGTTTAAGAAGTACGTTTTTTTCAAATATTTTTTACCCCATTTTACACTATTTTCGAACGCCAATTTGGTCTAATATTTTATGTTCAATATTTTAGGTTATATTCAATTAAATGCGTAAAAAATTATGCAGTATTGCGGATAAGTTTAAGAACTATGAATTTTTTTAATTTTTGAACTCTACTTTAAACCCTTTGCCTACGCTCAATGTTTCGCAAAATCTAATCAGCTCCTTGCCATGTTCTCTAGTATTTTTGTACCAAACTTGGTTAAAATCTGTTAAGTGGTTTTTGCGTTTTCGTGCATACATGGAGACAGACAGACATTTTTTTTTTAAACTACTTATTTATCTAAAAAATTACCAAAAACAAGTATTTCCGGTAAAAAAAAAATTCATGAAACTAATAGTCTCCATATGCTACATATACTCGTATTACATAATATATGATATGGAGAGCTAAAAATTAAATAAACTAATATGTACGAACTAAAGAAAAAAAAAACCCGTGACACAAATGAGATTCGATTGCTGGTCATATGTCTGTGTTCAACCAATTGATCTACCGTGGCACATATTGGTTTCCCTTGTATCCAGGACATTTTTTATTCTTTTTTTGTTGCTTGTTACTACCACAGTTATTTTAAAATGCTTTGAACATTTGACAGATCTTTGTGATGACATGAATGAACTTAACTGGCTGCATCGGCTTTATCCTTTATACATTTCTTGAAATCTATAATTATCTACCTTGATTATAAGCAACCTCCATGATAACTCCATACCGAATGAAGGGGCTCAGTGGAGAGAGTGGATTAAATACACTTTATTTGTAGTTTTCTGGTTTTAATTTCAATAACTATTTTAACGAATATAACAAACAGTATTTTAACGTGTTTACTTGATGGAGGTTTATCATTGAATGCTAATACTAAAACAAAAAAGGCGCTGTTGCCAGTTATAAAACTTTGATGGCAGTATTGCCAAGAGTAATAATATTAAAGAAAAATACATAAAAATGCGTGAAGCATAGACATACCGCCGCCCTTGAAATATTACAGTTATTTCAACAACAACAAAATATAATATAAGTATAATAAAATATAAATTCAAAATATTAAGGATTAATAGTCAATTTTTCTATTCATTGTTCACATTGACCGAATTGTCTGATTCAATCGGTAAGACACACAAGTTTCTAATCGACCGTGGCGACACATGACCGTTAGCAAACTTCACTGTCACTACACGGATAGTTTTATCGTGTCCGGGATGTAACTCCTCGATTCGGGCAAGCTTCCAATACAAAGGTGGAACCTTGTCTTCTTTTACAAGTACCATATCGCCAATGTTGATAGTCGTATTTATATTCTTAAACCATTTGGTGCGGACTTGCAACTCGGAAAAATATTCGTTCTTCCATCTTTGCCAGAACAACTGGACTATTTTTTGAATTTGACGGAAGTGTTTAAGTCTATTTTCAGGTAGTTCGATATAAGAGGGTTCGGGAATAGAGGTAAGGGGTCGTCCAATAAGGAAATGTGATGGAGTCAAAGGATTGAAGTCATCAGGACTGGAAGACAAGGGGCTAAGTGGTCTTGAATTTAAGACGGCTTCAATTTGATTCAAACACGTACAGAAATCTTCATAATTTAAGGTTTTAATACCAACTGTTTTCTTTAAATGTTTTTTAATACTTTTAACGCCGGCTTCCCAAAGACCACCAAAGTTCGGGGAGTATGTGGGAATGAAATGCCAACAAATATTATCATTAGCTAAGTTACTTGAAATTGTATCAGATTCATTACGTAAAAATTTTATCATATCGGAATTTGCACCTACAAATGTAGTGCCATTGTCAGAATAAACGTTTAGCGGTTTACCTCGTCTTGCAATAAATCGTTTGAAACATGCCAAGAATGCTTGAGTAGATAAATCAGTAACAAGTTCGAGATGAACAGCCTTAACAGCCATACACACAAATATACATATCCAAGCCTTAATTAATTTTGGTTGCCTTGTTTTTCTATCATATAACAAAAAAGGACCAGCATAGTCACAGCCGGTATTTATAAAAGGAAAGAATCCAGTCACTCTAGAACTAGGCAAATTACCCATTTTATATTTACAAAATCTAGGTTTAGCTTTAAAACATTTTACGCATTTATGAACTATATTTCTACATGCACTACGTCCTGAGATGATCCAATATTTTTCACGAAGAGAATATAAAAGTTGTTGGGGACCGCAATGTAATAGACGCTCATGCTCATGTCTGATAATGAGAATTGTCAATGTATGTTTACTATGAAGAATAATAGGGTGTTTTTTATTATATGTAATATCTGCATTTTGGATTCTGCCACCTACTCTAATGAATCCATTTACATCAATGAATGGACTTAAATATATGCCTCTAGCTAATTGTCCGTTTTTCTCTAACAACTGATGCTCATTAGAAAATGAGTGCATTTGTGATTTTTTGATTAAAAAGTCTAGTGAACTGTTTAGTTCATTTGTACTCAAAGGACCAGAAACGCGACTTACTCTTTTGCGTTTCACATTAAATATAAATCTTTGACAATAGGCAAAAACTCTACATAATTTATTTAACGTGGAGTATTTTGAAAATAAATCAAAATCGGGTTTTAGTTCAACATGAACAGCTGCTGTAACCTTTTGCTCGGGAATAATATCTATCTGTAAATTATGTTTCGAGAAATTCCAGCTATTACTATCAAACGTTAAAAATTGTGGTCCGTACCACCAAACTTTATTATTTAGTAACTCTGATATTGTACAACCACGTGATATTATGTCTGCCGCATTATTTTCAGAATTAATGTGATGCCAATCACCAATGTCAGTTAATGTCTGAATTAAGCCTACACGATTCGCAACGAATGTTTTCCAACGTTCTGGAAAGCTTTGAATCCAATTTAAAGTTATTGTAGAATCAGACCAGTAATAAATTTTACTGAAAGTTAAATTAAGTGAAGTTTTTATTCTAGCACCTAAGGTTGCTGCAATAACTGCTGCGCACAATTCAAGGCGTGGAAGTGTAACTTGCTTAATTGGCGCAACTCTTGATTTTGCACAAAGCAACCTACACTGATATGTTTCTTTTAATTTACATCGTATGTATGCGCAAGCACCATATCCTTTTTCTGAGGCGTCTGCAAATACGTGAAGTTCAACATCGTCACTTCTTTCGATTAAAACATGTCTATTAATACTTAAATTGTTTAAATATTTTAAACCACTACAAAAATCTAACCATTTCTTGCTGAGAGATTCTGAAACAGGTTGATCCCATGTTAAGGTTTCTCGCCATAATTCTTGAAGTATAAATTTAGCTACTAGTACAACTGGTCCTAGAAAGCCCAAAGGATCAAATATTTGACTTATTGCTGATAAAATATGCCTTTTAGTAATTGGTGAGCCAATGTTTAATTCTTTAAATTTATACCTAATTGTGTCAGAACTCGCGTGCCAGTATATTCCTAATGTTTTGTTTGGTTGATCAGCACCAATATACAAAAAACTAGAATCGGTATCATTATTCAATTCAAATTTTTTACATAGATCACTACAGTTAGAAAGCCATTTTCTAAGTTCAAATCCTGCAGTGCCTAATATCATTGTAATATTGCTTTGAAGAGTTAATATTTCACTTTTACAATTGGATCCAACCAACAAATCGTCAACATAAAAACTATGCCTTATAGCTTCAGAAGCTACTGGATATTCATGTTCATATTCTAACGCTAGTTGAACTAGACATCGAGTTGCCAAAAATGGGGATGCTGCTACCCCGTAGGTAACTGTTTGTAATTCATAACATTTAATGTCCTCTTGAGGACTTTGTTTCCAAAATATGCGATGATAGTGCCTTTGACTATCTGATATTAATATTTGTCGGTACATCTTTGAGATGTCTGCATTTATTACATACGCGTACTGTCGAAACCTTAACAATATATCAAACAACTCAGACTGAATTGTTGGCCCAGGAAAATGTATATCATTTAACGATAAGTGATTGTCTGACTTAGCTGATGCGTCAAACACCACTCTGCATTTAGTTGTTAAACTAGAGTCTTTTATGACGGCATGATGAGGTATATAATAACTTTCATCATCAATTAGTTGTTCAGTACATTTCGGAATTTCAACCATGTGCCCTAGTGCCTCATATTCTGCCATAAAATCACCATACTGTTGCCTTAAATCATCGTTTTTAGCTAATCTTTTTTCAAGTAGATTAAAACGTTTTAATGCCATATTTCTTGAATCGCCTAATCGCGCATGATTTGGTTTAAATGGAAGCTGAACAATAAAACGTCCTGTTTTATCGCGTATGAAAGTATTTTTAAAATGTTTTTCGCAAAAGTCATCTTTTCTTGGAAAATCTGTATTATCTTCTAGTTCCCAAAATTTTCTTAAATTGTCATTAATTTCGTCATTAGAATTATCAAGTGCCAGAAAAGAAACAAAATTATTTGTTATTGCCATAGGTTGTGGTATTTCTCCACCTAAAATCCAACCTAATCTTGTGTTCTGCAACCTAAGCTTGTCGCCTATTTTTATTTGACTCATTAGTAACAATTCATAATAAATTCCTACTCCAAGTAAAATGTCGATGTCACCTCTAATGTTGAATGACGGATCTGCTAAGTCAATATTAGGTAAATTTATTTCCCTAGCATCAAAAGAAAATGCCGGTAATGATTGTGTAATTTTTTGTAACACTAAACATGAGACATTCTGTTTATAATTGCCAAACCTTGAAAGTAATTTAATATTACACATGTGTTTTATTTGTATAGAACTACTATTGCCTACTCCTGATACCGCAAAATTGACATTAGTCTTGAGAAGACCCAATTTGTCACACAAATCTTTTGAAACAAAATTGCTTTGTGATCCAGGATCTAGTAATACTCGTGCTTCATATTGTGTATTATTTATTTCATTTTTTACTAATACCACCGCTGTCGATAATACCGCATATATATTTTTATTATCGATAGTCGAGCTACTAGCGGTTGTCAATTCACTTGTCGGTATTATAATTGAATTTGTTGCATCCCTAATATTTTCGTTTTCCCGCGTATATGCCATGCAAGCTTGGCGCTGTGCTTGCTGTTCATCAACCCCCGCGTGTGGCGTCGGCCTACTATGCGTATGTTCAACCGTAGACTGGTTGTGTTCTTTATGCAAGAATGTATTGTGCATTTTCTTACCTTTTTTGCAAGAACTTTTACGACAATCCTGCACAGAATGATTAGGATTGAAGCAATTAAGACAGAGACGTAATTTTCTGACTTCTTTATTTCGATCGTCGATATTTAAATTTAAGAAACTGGTACATTTAAAAATGGAATGACTAGCTTTGCAAAAATAGCAAGAAAACATATTCTCAGATTGATTGACATGAGAATACAGCCTTGAACTTGATTTTGTGTTACTTGTAGTTTTAGTTTGACTATTATTTGCCTTAGTTTCATTTTTCGTGACTTCTAACTTTTCTAAAAGCTCACACTTTTCTCTAAGAAATTTATTGATATCTATCATCTTTGGCTGACTGCCTGTACACCTAAAAGATTCCCAATCTCTACGGGTTCTATAATCTAACTTAGAAGTAATTAAGTGAATGAGAAGAGTGTCCCAATGGTCCGTGGGTTCACCTAATATTTTTAAAGACCTCACATTTTTATTGAAATTGTCGTACATTTTTCTTAACTCCGAATAAGATTCTTTTGTCAATTGAGGCATGTCAAATAAGGCTTGACATAATTGTAAATAATTAAGTTTTTATTTTCATATCGTTCAATTAACATAGTCCATGCTAGTTCATAGTTGTCTGATGTCACATTTATTGAATTAATTAGTTCTGCTGCATCTCCTTCAAGAGATAATCTTAAGTAATAAAACTTTTGTATCTTGTCAATATTTGGATATTTGTCAACTAACGATATGAAAGCGTCTTTGAATTCTAGCCATGCATCAAACTTGCCACTAAACTTGGGTAACTGCAACGTCGGCAGTTTCGAAAATGATTGATTATTTTGAATGAAGCTAAATGGAGAACTAACAGCATTGTCTCAGCTGCCTGAATCTGACTGTCTGTCATTACTACTACTACTTTCAAAACTTGAAATTAAGGTCGTCGCCTGGGAAGTCACGTCATAGTATATTTTTTCAAAGTTGTCCCTTTCATTGTATTCTTTATTTTTGTCACTTTCTAAATTAGTGCTTGTTTCAATTAAACATTCAACCTCTGATTGTAATTGATTAAAATCATCAAATACTGTCTCTAGCTTACTTAATCTAATTTTTAATTCTGAAATAACTTTAGAAGTTAAATTACTTGTGTCAATGTTATTGAGAAAAGTTTGGAATCTTGTCAAAATTCCTTTATTTTGACCTCTCTTTAATTTTAACTGATTGAAATCTGCCATTTTTAATTTAATAAAAACCTCAAGACCACTACGCTACTTATCTACTAGAATAAAAATAATATTAAGGAAATAAGGAACGAACTCACATATAGACGTCGCTACACTCCGGCCGTTCTTCATACAACGTAGGTCCACGCTCGCTGTTTGTCTTTGTCTTCTATTCGTAAATTTTATGGCTGCCAAATAATGCCGCCAATTGAACTTTTAATTATTGAATATTACTTGAAATCCGACTCGAATTCGACCATGAAGGGGCTCAGTGGAGAGAGTGGATTAAATACACTTTATTTGTAGTTTTCTGGTTTTAATTTCAATAACTATTTTAACGAATATAACAAACAGTATTTTAACGTGTTTACTTGATGGAGGTTTATCATTGAATGCTAATAATACTAAAACAAAAAAGGCGCTGTTGCTAGTTATAAAACTTTGATGGCAGTATTGCCAAGAGTAATAATATTAAAGAAAAATACATAAAAATGCGTGAAGCATAAACACCGAATGGAAGTTTTTGTATTAAATCTTCCATTAACTGTAAGCATAATAGAAAGTTGCATGCTAAAGAATTCCAAAATTTAGACGAGGATCGAGACAGTTTCGGAAAATTGTGTATGTGCAACAATGTCGTTGGTTTTCACAATAGGTAATATTTCTTACATACCATGTTTCTAACAATGATATCAGGTCTACAATATTTATTTCGTAGAATTTCCATTATGGCGTTAGCCAACACTGATGGAAATTAATAGACCTTTTTTCATCAAGATGCATTCCCTTTAAAACTTTTTCTAAATCTGCAAATATTTTCTCTATCCGACAAGTGTGCATGGTTCTTGTTGCGTAAGTATAACTATACATCTATAAAAACTGGACCCTTCTGTACTGTTTCCAGAAAAAAATGGTAGTGCATATATAATATATATATTTATAATATGTTGCAATAAGCCTTTATGGTTAATCTTTTCCATTTTAAAATCTTTTTGATTTTAATGAAATAAACTTGAATAGTTACCATGATTATTTTCTGTTTGAAAGTCTTAAACATTAATTTTGAACTTCTAACCAATTTATCACTTTTTGTATGTATGTATTTGCTCTTCTTTATTGGCCGCAGCTACCAGGGCTATTTGGCCAGGGGTGATTGAACACCTTTATACTCGTTCGGATAACACTTACTTACTTTTTTGTTTTGAGACGACACATCTAAAGGAAATTATTCTGTAAGCAAAACTAAATTTACTAAAGTTACCAAGGCCTACTTGCGGCAGATTCCCATAAATAAGCACTGCATCTTCCAAAAGATTTTGCAATATTTCATTACATGACTTGTTGGTATTATTTGTTAAAAATAATAAAAATACAATCTAAGTTAAAAAAACAACGTTATTGACTTACTCAAATCATTGGCTTCTTCATTTTCTTGTTTGCTTAACAAATAACATGATCTACTGGTCCCGTTTTTGACGTTCCTTAAATAAATCACAAGCTTGTGGCTCTAAATCTTCGAAAGATAAATACCATGAATTTATTCCATACTGCACTTTCATTTATTAATTATTAATGCTTGAGTTGCAAGTTACCTAGAATTGAAACATGCGTAAACTTGCCATTAGACATAGGTAGTAAGTAGTATAAGATGGTATTATGTTATTCTTTATAACGTAACTTTTGCTTATAAAGAAAGTACCTACTAAATATAAAGAAGGCAATTCTAGGCTCTGCTTGAATACCAATATTGCAAGTTGTGTTTTTAAATCAACCAAAACATCAAGAGACTAAACATGTTTTTAGTGACTACTTCAGGTAATATACTGAGTAAATATTGTTCTAGGTATATTATGCCCTTGTTATTCGAGGTAATTTACAACCTGGCGAAAAAGTACTAATTCACGCAGGAACAGGTGGGATTGGTATAGCAGCAATTTCAGTTGCTTTAAGTTTGAATTGCAAAGTGTTTACAACAGTTAGTTCCAAGGAAAAAAGAGATTTTATAAAAACAACTTTCCCACAAATTAAAGAAGATCAAATTGGTAAGTAGATATATTTCTTATATATTTATTTATTTAAAATACACTGCTCGTACAGAGTAATACTACACTTACTGAGCAGGAATATAAACAATCAATTGTATGCACAATATAATATACAAATATCAAATTTACAATTTAACTTATCTTAACTACTAATTAAGTATCATGTTTATCAATTTATACAATTTAAAAAATAGTGCCGTATTTGAGCAGTAGTGCCGCTGAATATGTCAACCCTGTCCGACACAGATGAACAAATTGAACACATGACATAATATATGGGTGAGTGTAATGGAACGTTTGTGCGAGCAGTTGTTAAATACAATAGATCATGACGTAGACGGGTTGATAAGTTTGGGACGTGAAAATTCAAACTATTAAATAACTCAGAGCAATTCAATTTGTTTTTAATCAACTTGAATATAAACAAAAATGAAAATAATCACGACGAATGGAAAGAGGCAAAGCGTTATACCTTCGCAATAACACGTCATGGGGAAAGCAAACTGTCGGATAAGTTCCGTCAATAACCACAATAGCATATATATATATATATACAGGGTTATTCACGCCATACCAATACGACACGGAAGAGTGTGGCTTAACTATTTAATTTCCTAAAAGTTTTATTCATGGGTTCGGCAAAAATAATGTATGGCTACTTTTTAAAAATATTGTGAATCTATACAGGGTGCCCCAATATAAGAAATGAACCATAGTTGTGTTTTTTAAATGGAATGCCTTGCATATGAATATATTTTTAGATTCCCCGTTCAAAATAAACCTAAGTTTCATTAAAGTACATCTCATCTAAACCTGACAGTTTTTTAAATATTTTAATTTTTATAATAGTAATAATAAAAGGATTTATTATGCAAAAAAGAAAAATACAAATCAACTCAAAAACAATACATTGTACATTTTACATAAAGGGTAAGAGATTTGGCTTAATGCCATACTTTTACCACAGCATTAATAAGTACAGCATTCCGTCTCCACGTTCGCACTTTGAAAAAAAGTGTGACGTAAGATGCCGCCATTTTGGGTTACAAAACAGGTCCTGACTAAGAATTATTATAGTTTTTGGTTTCTAACCACAGTACTGTATTTTTATTTTTGTAAAAATATTTAAGTACATAATAATATCGCTGTCAATTTCAGAAATATTTGTGGTGTGTCATAGTGATTGAAAACAACCTTGAGTGGTGTTATCAGTTAAATGTTGACATGATTGGGTGATTTTTAATAACAATAATAATAACTATTGGAAAAAGTTGTTATTGTCAAAAAAGAATTAAGATTGCCAGATTTTTGATTAGTTTTCAATTTCTATATTATATTGGTCAGTTAAAATCGTTTCAGTTTTGTATTTAGTTTGTTATTTTTCTTTATTAATAAATCGCGTTTATTTCAATTTTCGTGGTTTATTATGAATATCGTTGTAGTGAGTTAAACGGGTAGTTTAATTCACAAATTACAACAACAGCAACTTTAAAGGCAAATTTTGGCAAAAACTTCTTGAAACTTTATAATGATATTGTCAATAAAATAACAACTAGCCACGCGACAACTTGTGTTTATGTTTCACTTGTATTTAGTTTAAAAACATATTAGATACTGTCATTTCGTAATATAAATTTTACGGTTATACAAATAGTTGTTATAAACGTAAAATTATCTAGTATTTATCTTAATTTTTACTTATTACTCACCTAACAGGATCTTTGGGGAAGCGAAAAAAATGTTTAGAGCAAGTGTACCGCTTATTGGGACAACATTTTGCAACACACACATGTCCTCCGTGATTATTCATTGTATGAATCCCAAGACACGTTAATAAAAATAAAATCCTTTTAATTCTCACGAACACTATACCAAAAACACAAAACACAGATTTAGATTTAAACACAACATTTATTTATTTCGTACACGCCGACAATGAACTATATATTGAACACAGTAGTGAACTAAATGGGATTATTTTGACGTTGTAACCCATAATGGCGGCATGCGCGACGATATGCGCAGGACGGCTTGCAAACGTGAAATGGTGAAAGACAGAATACTGTATTATTTATTATACTGTGCTTTTACCTTTATAAAAATATAGACATAATTTGAATGAAAAAAATCACACCTATTCGTTTGTTCTTTTTAAACCAGTCTGGGCTGATAAATATACCCACTCATCACTTGTTACGCTAAATATAAAAAACCGCTAATACTAAATACAGGGTGTCCAATAATATAAGTTATTTGAACGAAAATGTTAATTCTAAATAACTTGTTTATTTCAAATGGAACACCCGGTATATGAGATCAAAATGAGATGCACAAAGTAATTATCTGTCAAATATAATACTTTCCTATGAATAACTCTTGAAGTTTTCGTGGATAATGTACATATTCATAATATTAGACGAATTTTTAATTGAATCTGTTAATTTCATGTAGACGATTGATGATCATGAAATAAATTATCTATTAATCACTATAAGATTTTCCTATAGATATGTATATTTTTAATTTTGCATGGAAAAAGCACATATTGGTGTAGTAATAAATATGAATAATTTTTTAAAAATATAATATTTGTCAAGTCAGCCATGAGAAGTTTTAATTTCCGGTGATTTTGTTTCTGCCCATGTACAAAATTCAACACAATTTAAAATCAATATTGAAAAGATCTTCATGCAGTTGCACTGTGTTTGGGTGGTATCTTTCGTTGAACTGCCTTAACAGTCTCTCAAAGACCGCTTTTTTGGGACGATTTTGCGTCGGGAACCTTTGAGCGCAAACTCCGATGCCAGTAAAGCGTTTTTGGACCAATCTCCCAGAATAAAAATCATGTCTATTCTTTCTCCTTTGCAATAAGTTTGCATTTTTGATTAATTGAATTAAATCAAATGTCACAGATAAAAAACTGTTTTATGAAAAATTCCCTATTTGACAGTAAATATCAAATTAAAAAAAATGTATTCTGTCTTCTCAAATTCTCATGGCTGACTTGATAAATATTATATTTTTGAAAATTCTTCCTATTGTTACCAATATGTGTGCCTCTTCCATGCAAAATTAAAGATATCTATAGGAAAACTTTACTTTAACTTTAATTTTTGCATCATCAAATACAGGGTGTATTGCATTGCCATCAGCGAGTCCATAAATGAATTGCATGTCGGTCATTTCGGCATCTGCATATTGATTCATGTTAAGGGACTTAAACAAATTTGACAGATTCAAAATGATTGGCGCAATCAAATAACATCAACGTTATTGATGTTTAGTCGAATTATTCGCAAATATTCTTGGTATGTTGAAAAATGCGATTGTTTACTTCATACTCTGTAATTGCAACTAAATACTACTTTGGTCTTATCATTTTCTCCCCTAGTGCTTTTTTCCACTGTTTCTTATTTTCTCACGAATATTCCTTTTCCATTTCACGTCGTTTTTCTACCCACTATCTTTTGCAAGTATAATTTAAATCAAATAAATGAAGTAGTAATTCATAGATTCATATGATTCTGGATTATAACTTGAACCAGAATCTTAAAGTGAATCATTCCTGCTATCAGACTCTATTTTTACATGATCAATATTGTTTACTTGTCCACCCTTAAAAAAATGTAATCACTAATGCCGTTGCATAATAAAGGATAATTAATATAATATTGTTTAGAAAGGGTGGAAATCTTTAGGATAGGCCACACTTGCTGTAAACGCCTTAAGTAGTTTTATTAAAAATACTGCTGTTTATGAAAATATAATAATTTTCAGGAAACTCGAGAAATGCATCTTTTGAACAGCTAATTAAGAAACACACAAGAGGTTATGGTGTGGATGTTATACTCAATTCGCTATCAGGAGAATTATTCCAAGCATCGCTACGATGTTTAGCAACAAGAGGTCGATTTCTGGAAATTGGAAAAGTAGATTTGGAATCAGGAACATCTATTAGTACTAAAATATTTTCGGAGAATACCAGCTTTCATGGTGTGTTTATTGACGATTTATTTGGGTGTGATATTCCAGTTAAAGAGAAGATACGTAGGATGTTATCTGACGGTAAATGTTTTATTAATAAAGTAATAAGACTGTGGTGGGTATCTGCAATAAGGACAATTTTAAATGGAAAAATATACTATTTAAGTAACATATCGGAGCACGTTTTTAGAGTAAAACAAAACATAGTGACAAGACGGTATTTGTTCTAAGATAAAAAAACAAAACAACAGAAACATTTGGTCCACTCTCCACTCACCTACTTGGTGGTGACCAAAGAAGAAATATTTTCATTGAAAGTGTCGTGAACTTTGCGCTGTTATATATTTACAATTTCATTACTTGATACAAAGAAAAAATACAAGTGTCAGGCTTCTGCTTGCGATTTGCATAAATAGTTTTTATTTTGCTAATTTTTTTAAAACTTCAGTCGGTATCTCATTGTAGCGACCCTTAATAAAGAAACGGTATAAATATCCAAATAACTCAACACAATGAACGTCGCAAATAGCCATTACTATTTTAGTTGGTCAACATTAGAAGAGTCTGTGCTTAGACAAGGAACTAAGGGTCTGTACATATATAACATATTAGGCATAATATACGCTGTTCCCCGCAAACACCTCACCAATCGTTAAAGAATACAGTTTTATAATGTATGTTTCAGCTGCATTTGAACAGCTCATTTGTATTATTTTCTTACCTTTTATGTATGTGATGTTAAAATGTCAAAATGAAACCGTTAAATTTAAGAGAAAATCACGAAATATCTTTTTATTTACAAATAATCTAGCTATCAAGAATATATTTTTAAATGTTGTTATATAAATCAGGAACAAAGATATACAAAACAAATTTTAGCGATGGCTATTTCTACCCCTTGCAACCACAGGGCAACACCACCAAAATTTTTATTGAGTACCCTCAATTAAATTATAAACTGCTTTTTTTGGCGCATTATTTTATTATTATATTTTTATAAAAAGACCTCTATCTTACAAACACATCTTCAATTTTCTCGCATTTATTTATTTACACCCTGTATATAAATTACGTTTAGAATTGTACGTAAAAGCCGAAAATGAAATAATATACGGGATTCCATTTAAAATAACGAAGTTGGTCTCAATTTCTGGTATAACCGGTAGTTTTACGCAGACGCGACTAAGTTATTTGAGCACGACATACCTACTCGAAAACACTGTTTTACCTAAATTATCATAGTTCAAATCGCAGTAGTTCCACCGTGTATACGAAAATGTATACCCTGTCCGCTATGCCACGAAATTATTTTTCATTCGTATACCAAAATATTGCAATATTTTTATTTCGCTCAAACATGGTAACATGTGCTTCACATGTGCCAGATTTGAAATAATTACTCAATGTATTTTTTATACGTGCACATTCATATTAAATATGTATTAATTTATTTCAAGGTATTTGCAATGGAGTTGTCCGTCCGCTACCTCGAACAGTATTTAAAGAAACTGAAGTCGAAGACGCTTATCGGTATCTTGCAGCAGGTAAACACAAAGGCAAAGTACTCATAAAAATCAGAGATGAAACACCAGCAATTCTAAACATTCCCGAAAGAACGATATCTGCTGAGCCGAAAATCTATTTTGACCCCAAAAATTCCTACATACTCATTGGTGGGTTGGGTGGATTTGGATTGGCATTAGTTGATTTCCTTATTGCACGACATGCTAAAAAGATAATTTTAAATAGCAGAAATGGTGTTACGCAAGGATATCAGTCGTTCTGTTTAAAGAAATGGTCTCGTATCACTGGAGTTAGTGTGAGAGTGAATACAGACAATACAGACACAATACAAGGCGCTGAAAAGTTGGTGAAATTTGCTGAACAACAGGGGCCAGTAGGAGGTAAATATTACTTTTTAGATTGATAAATTGTGTTAAAGTTTTATTTAAATTTTATTATTAGTAATTTCTATATATATTTATTAATTGTAGTGGGTCTAAAGTAAACCATTTTTGTGATGTGATTATTTTAAAGTAGTACAAGATATTGTAAGTAAATAATAGCATGTGAACAATTAGGATTATAATAATAATAATAATCATTATTGTCTAACAGGTTAATACCCAATTACAAGACAATGTTACAAAAATATATCTATAAAAATAAGTGTAATATTCACTAATTAGATTAAATTATAATCAACATGGAATTCTATAGCTATAACAATAATATAACAAAGATTAATGACGATAACAATTCATCATAAAAAGTAGCAAGGATCACAAATTTTTTCACTATTCATACATACAAAAATACAGTTTATAAGCCGAACGGATCATAAGGTAGGTCGAGGGCCTGTAGCGTTAAAGGCGCGGAGGCAGCTCAGAAGATTATTTTTAAAAGTCGCGAGTGAATCGCCAAAATAGTTGACCATCACATGCAGTTTGTCTTTATTACATTGGTGACAAGATTGATACAGGGGAGCCTTGGTTTCATAATTTGTGCGCACATAAGGCAGTCTGAATAAATTATGATGTCGTGCGGAGTATTGAGGTAGATGAAAATTAATTTGCTCTAACAAAGACGAACAGTCGATCATACCATTCAATAATTTAAACAAAAATGTTTGGCCTGCCAAGATTCTGCGAACAGCAAGTGAGTCACTATGAAATCGTGACAATAGGTATTGATGATCAACACCTCGAGCTGGAAAATGACCAACACTCTTAAACATCAAAAACTTTAAGAACTTTCGTTGCACGCACTCTATTCTATTTATGTGTATTTGATAGATAGGAGACCAGATAAGTGACGCATACTCCAGTTTGGATCGCACGAACGTGTAGTACAGATTGAGCAAACAATTAACATCATGGAAATCCCCTCCTGTGCGCAGTACAAAACCCAAACTCTTTAGGGAGTTCTGGGTTATGTGTTGGATATGATGGTTAAATGACAAATCACTGTCAATGAGAACCCCCAGATCCTTAACTATAACTTGCCTCTCCATAGTTATGTTCTTCAGTTTGTAATTGAAATGTATTGGACTGTGACGTTTCTATATAGTTAACTGCTTGCATTTTTCAATGTTTAAGGATAGTCCATTCGTGATACACCATTGCTCAAGTTTGAGCAAATCACTTTGGAGGTTAAGACAGTCATCATAGTTATCAACAATTCCATAGAGTTTCAGATCGTCGGCAAACAGTAAAGATGGGTTATGCATGTTATTTACAACATCATTTATATATATAGACAAAATTAATGGGGCTAATATGCTACCCTGTGGTGCTCCACTAGTCGCAGCGAATCTGTGAGAATGGAAGCCGTTATATTCGACAAATTGATACCGGTCCGAGAAATACGAATCAAAAAACTTTATTAGGTCTAAATGAAACCCAATATCTGACATCTTCTGTTTAGTGATGGAATGACCGATCTTATCAAAAGCTTTTGATAGATCGGTATAAATTACATCAACTTGGGAGCCAACGCCAACCGCTCTGTAGACATCCTGCATGAAACACATCAAGTTTGTAATAGTTGATCTATTCTGGAAAAAACCATGCTGTTGCGGTGCAATGCGATGTTTAACTTGGCTGAATATTTTTTCGTGGAGAATGGTTTCAAAAACTTTAGCGAAATTGGACGATAACGAAATAGGGCGATAGTCACTTATGCGGTCTGTTTGAAGGGACTTGTGAATTGGACAAACTCGGGCCGTCTTCCAGCTATGTGGAAACTTCTGTGACTGTAGGGACTTATTGAATAATATAAGTAGGGGTTTGGAAAGAGAATATGCACAATCACGTAGGAGAAATGAGGGAATGTTATCCGGTCCTGAAGTCATTTTGTTTTTGAGCTTTTTTAACGCCCTTAGGACATCATCTTCCTCCAGCATTCCAATTGAAACAGTATTATTAAAGTTTTCAGACTCAACAAACTCAGTATTTCCAGACGCATTATGATAAAAGTCCTCACTAAATTAGATATACAGTATGTCCACGGATGCGGTTCACAAGAGGACAAATGGACGAAAAATTGAAAGATACGAAAAAAAGTTATTCTGGATAAAAAAATGTTGATTGTCGAAAAAATAAGGCAAAAACATAAAATTAAACAAATTAAAATGAAAACTAAACGAAAATTAATTAACATAACGCAATCATAATCATAGTTCCAAAACCCCTCCTCCATATTCACACACTTTTCCAACTGATTCTTAATGTGATCAAAACTGGCTCGAATCTTTTGATTTGTCACTGATTCCACGGCTCGCATAATTCTTAATATTAAAAGTTCAACATTGGTATCCAGTGGTTGTGCATATATGTCAGCTGGTTTAGACGGCCCCAAATGAAAGAATCGGCTAATGTCAGGTCGGAAATTCTCGGGGCGATAAAACTGGTCCATTTCTTCCTATCCATTTGACACCGAATTTCTGGTTTAGCCGCTATTCTCTAATCTCTCCAGCGCAATGTGCAGGGCACATATCGTGTTGAAAATACATTGCGTGGCGATAATCCCCGGGCAGCTCATCGAGATGAAAAGAATGTATCTAATAGTTGCAAATAGCTCGCTCTGTTACACGTAGTACCTGCGAAAAAATACGGCGCAATGATACCGTAATATGAAGTAGAACACCACACATTGACTTTTTTGCGGGATCCTCTTTACTCCAATATCTGACAGTTCCGTTGGTTGAAAATGTTGATTCATCATAAAATATTATAAGCTTATGAAAATTTCTATTGCCGTTTAAAATTTTATTTCCCACCCACAAACAGAAATCTAGCCTTTTTGCTTCATCCCCTGCCTCCAAAATTTGGTTGAAATGAGGCTTGTATGGATAAATTTTATTTTGTTTTAAAACTTTTTGAATTGTATATTTTCCCACCAGCTCTAAATTCTTAGGCCTGTTTCTTAAAGAAAGCCATGGATCTTCATTTACAGATTCCAATATCAAAACTGTACGGACATCGTCCTCATTATGTTGTTTCTTTCTTTTTAATATCAAAAACTGCTCCTGTTCTTTACGCTAGGAAAATTGCGGTGGGATTCCTCCACTACATAGCGATAAGAGCAGCGACTACATCCATAGCATTGCACTATAAAAACACTTTGTGCTAGTGTCAGCATTTTGGGGTATACTTTGAGCATTGACAAGACAACTTTTTTTTGTCGACTACTACAAAAACAAGAAGGTATCTATTGAAAAGGTAATAATTAAGTCACAGTAGTAAATTGCGGACATGCACAGATGAAAAAAAATATTTTCATAAATTCCAATATTCTAAACTCTGAAATCAGGGTTAGGATTAAATTTGAAGCATTTTATCATTTTACGATAAGAGAAAAAATGACTATGATGAAGACGCTTTGTTTATTAAAAATAATTTTTTTCATAGTAGTTCTTATTTTTTCGACAAGCAAAATGTTTCATCAAGAATAACTTTTTTTCGTATCCATTTGTCCCCTTGTTCACCGCATGGCCATACTGTTTAATAAGTCTTCAACCATTACGAAAGTTAAATGAATTTGCTATAAAATCAACACTTGCTATTAAAGATTTAAATTTGTTAATGCATACACACGGTTTTTTTTTTGTGACATTTGATCATTTAAAGCAGTCATTCCCAAAGCGATGCGACAGGGGTGTACGTTGGCGTGAAAAAGAGAATATGGCTCCACGAAAATGTATCTGGTTTCGATAGTAAAGACCAAAAATGTTGGCCCTATCAATGTCCGCAGATAATAAAATACTCAAAAAAATTAATGCAGTCTTCCTGAGTTCTGCGTCGGAGTTCCCTTGGAATCTGGGTTTATGTGACCTTTCCGACGTAATTGTGGTTTCAATATTTCTTAACCTGCAATTTAAATAAACTTCGTTCTAATTATTCCGTTTTCTATGTTATTGTTTATTCGAAATATTTATAATAGAAACGTTTAGGAGATTATAGAATACAACCATGGGTCCAATTTAAGTCTTGTGTTTCTCGAGAAGTCAATTTTTTGGATAAGCTGTTCTACCAAATTGACCCCAATCTTTGTACGGTTGTAAAAAGTGATTATCTATGGCTTCTGCTTTTCTCCTGTATCTTGATCTAACGTATCATCGTTGTGCATTTTAGAAACCACCAAGACAGCTTTATTTTATTTTTTTGACAATAAGATACTAAGGTACACTTCTCCTGAAAACCGTTCTTGTTTTTCCGTAAAGTTCCTACATATTATGTTAGCTTTTTTTCATTTAGTAATCCGTTGACCAACGGAATACTGGTAAACCAGTTATGCCCAGTAATGTTTCGGTTTGTGCCCTGAATAGATTTCACCTTTCGAATTATCGCACAACAAACTAATATTTTTGCGAGAAGATCTCATGGTACCTATAAGATATAGGAGACCACTAAATGCCTTAATTTCTATATCGTCTCTACTTCTTGCATCTTACGAAATTTTGACGCACATTCTGGATATAAATATTGATGTTTGAAGTAATAACTGATAATATTTTATCGCCAATGAAAAATTCCAAAGCTATTATATCTGTTTTAGCTTTTCGTGCATCACACCTAGCCCCAGGTCGATGACTAAAAATGTTGTGTGACCGTGTTTGGACATTCTTAGGAAGACGCATCTTCTGCCACCTATAGTCTGGCGAATTGATCTATACCAGCGCGGCGTCCGTAAGGGGAATGTAGTTGTAATAAAACATGGCTGATTTCATTCATAAAATTTCCAGCGGCGTGCGTTTAGTAATAATAAACATTTATGTGTCACTAAAAAATTAATATTAATGAAAAGTTCTTCACGTGTTTGGTAAAAGCACCTACTACTATCTCTTAAAGAATAGCACCCAAGAAGTATTTTATTTATTTATTTTAAATATGTACTTAATAAGTTCAAAAAGTTGCATACCAAAAATAAAAACAATAAATAAAACGAACTTCTAACGAAAAACAAAAACATTCTATAACAACTTAACGAAATAAATTAAATACTTTGGTAATGTTGCCGGATTTAAACAAAAAATAAATAATTCTAAAACAACTTCACACCTATTCAAAATAAATAAAGTAGGTATCTTGAATCTCTTTGTTGATTTGAGTCATGTTTAGGAACTATAATTATTAACTGTTTTAAACATTTTGATTAAATATACCGAACATAATTTGATTTATTTTAGATAACGTGACGATCTGTTAAGTTTCGTCAATTTCACCATCTTCATTATCCTCGTCACTGTTATCATCAGTCTCGCTGTCGTGATCTTGTTCTACAGGTATTATAATAGGTTCAATTTCCTCCAAAACTTTGTCACTTTTCCAAAAGTTTTCTTCCAAATCCTTAACATGTCGGCAAAAACTATTCCAATCATCACTGGATATTAAGCACATGGCTTCTTGAGTAACTTCGTTTAATGTAGATATGTTAAAATTTCCGGTGGTATTGCGGTTTCTTATATTAAATTTAAGTTTTGCCCAAGCTAACTCTATTGGGTTTAACTCGCACATATAAGGAGGCGTTCTAAGAGGAGTATGTCAATGTGATCTGATAATTCGATCTACTACATAATTTTTTTGGTCATCAGGGGGTCTATGAAGTATTCCAAGATCAAACAGCTCAAACTTTCTGGCAGTTGCGTCATGATTTATACCTAAAAAATATATTATTTTAAAGTTTAATATGTATGTGTTCTGAGACATAAACAAACCTTTCTTTGTTAACCAATCCACAATATCTTTTTTCGAAGAAGACTTTGTAGGCGTTTTATCTTCCTGGACGGAATGATAAGGTGCATTGTCAAATACAATAACTGAATTGGCCGGTATATTCGGAAGGAGCTTTTCAGTAAGCCAACGGGTGAAATTTTCTTGATTCATTTGACCATGGTAATCGCCTGTAGTTAATCCCGCCTTAAATATCAAACAAGCATTGTCAACAAATCCACTTTCTGAACCTGCGTGCACAATAATAAGTCTACCTAAAATATATAATACAATTATATAAATACAACGTGCAGGACATGCAATAGAAGAAACACTGCGACGTGGTCTGTGTCTGTGATGCCTTCGAACTGAAGGTCGATACAGCAGCAGAACCACAAAACAGCATAGCGTTTGTGAGTTGGAGGGGACATTGGTGTTAAGTACGCGTTTATGCACTACTGTCACCAGTGCTTCGGTAGCTTAATGGTAGAGCAAATGCCCGGGAAGCGTAAGAAGTGGGTTCGATTCCCACCTGAAGCGAATGTTTTTTCCAACTCACAGACGTTGGTTTTCTTCATTGGATTTTCTATATAAATATATATAGATAATATATGTAATATTTTAAAAATCAGAATTTCATTCAAAATAATACTACTTTGCTTACCTGTAGAACCTATATTGCTTATTACACCAGAAACAGTGTCGCTTTGCCAGCATTTCTTAAAGGTCAAATCATCGTCTACCCAGGTTTCGTCCAAATAAACAATATTTCGCCCCTCTTGCCGATATCCGTATATCACGGAGGTATTTATACCTCCAATGTACTATAGTAGGCCGCTCTACCAAAATCTTCCTGTTATTTTGGCATTTACGCCAAAAAAAACCGTTGGATTTTAGTAATTTCCTGAGTGTTTCCCTAGAATAGGGCCTCTTCCTTCAATTTTTGTAACAACTTCCTAGTTGTCGGGACAACTTTAAACTCCAGATAAAATCTATTTATCAAATGTCTAATGATTTGAAAATCAAAATCGTCCTTTTCGACAAGAGACTGACGCGGTCTTTTTTTTCCGGGGCTGGATAACATTTTATCGGGGTTATTTTCAAGCCTTTCTTTATCTTCTTTATTAATTTTCCTTATAGTTGATACAGAGACTGCGGTGTAAAGGGACACCCGATTAAGCTTATCTTTCACCGGTAGCTTTAGGGAATTGTTTGCGGCTTCTTCATCGCAAACCCTAAAAACATAAAAAAAACAACAACATATAAAACAGGCATATAGGTAAGTAAATCAATGCCGTCAAACGAGGCGACTTTGACACTATATGCTCATTTTTTTTTGTTTTTTTTTTGTTTGGATATATTTTTACTTCTACATGAATGCAATATTTGTACAATATTATTACCTACCTATAAACATTCGCTATCACTTCTCTTGTTTGTCCGTGGAGAGTTTTTCCGCGAGTAAATTTATTCATTTTAAAAAATACTAACAAACAACGACAAAGTAGCAAAACAGCAAACTGTTTAATCTCATAAAACACTAAAGTAACAGAACACTAAATATACAATAATAATTTGATATAATATTTGATAATACACGACAAAGCAGAAATATAAATATCACCACTCTGCCACTGGATGATATTCAATATTACTCGATATTCCAAGACGGGCGGCAACAATTGCGACGAAGTACTCAGTTTCCATGGCGACAAAACGTGCAAGCGTCGACGCACCAATTAGGATCGTTCAGGCGGCGTCTAAATACCCATTTCGCATGGTATTGCCGATTTTACAGAAGATCATAATTTCTTTTCCCTATTTTAATATTCAGTGGTACAAATTTTAGGTGTTAAATAGAAATAAAACTAACAATTACTTAAAAATTCTGATCTTTTTTCGTTATTATTATTTGTAATTGTAAAAAAATCGATTTTCAAATTAATACTACTTCTTGCTTAGAACTAATGCTTTTTTGTAGTTAAATTTGGCAATATCGGATTTTTTTGCCCGAATTCCTTTCGCTGTTATAGATTAGTTTGCCAAGCAATACTTTGCCCGTCTTTACTAGTCTAAAATTAGAATGAATGATTTCAATTTCATTTCTCTTTTTTAGGTCTGTCATATTTACTCAAGACTCATTTACACGTCTGTGCACCTACAACAATAAATATAAGTATAACATTACAAAAACATGGGCTACTTTAATTGAATTTACCTTAGTAAGTTCAAATATTTGCAGTGAAAAAATACCATCAAAAGTGTCACGGCGGAAAATTGTCACCCAAACACACTTTATACGGCTGTAAACACCCGATGAAGCGCTACCGGAATACTACCTACTATACAAAATACGTTTTCTCTCTTTGTTAGTCGAGAGGTACTGGGAGCGGTATTACCGTATTTATCCAAATATCACAACCGATAACTATTTTAATATAGTGGGTGACATAATATGCCACCCGCGCGACTAAGCTATGGTTAAAAGAAAGAGAAGAACACCTTTTGTAGCAAGCAGTGACATGTGTGGGCTGGAATTTCAAAGCAAATCCGTATAGACTTTCTTTTAATCGCTTTAGCAGCAAACCGTTATATTGAACAAGGTTTAGCGCTTGTCTTTGGTAATAATGGTAATGCACGGCCATACCTTATGTCGCAAGAGTCACTGACTTTTGGCTGAAATGGACATTTAAAGTTTACGAGTAGATTGAGCTCCAATACCCGATCTACAGCATGTGTGGGATATGTAAAGGAGGCTGTTTGCTTGTTCACAAAGGATCACGGATTTTCCGGCGACTTTTCTAGAAGAGCCCACGCGTTATATATATATATAAGGAAAGGTCAAGATCGAGATCAAAAATGTTATTATATTATATTGTTCCACAGAGAGTTTAGTACCCTGTAATCCCATTCGCATCTTTTGCATAATCACTATTACATAAAATATTCACCAGTTTGACACAGTATTACCTTACATGACAGTTTTTCCTTTTGTTCAAATGTGTATATGACAGACTCCAAGAACAAAAACCTTCATTGAGCGAAAAAATAGCGCACTGACGTTCTTGCTTCTTTAAAACATATATATCGGGAATAATTTAGATCGTGCTGTGGGCTATTTTTTCGCCTAATGAGCGTTTTCGGTCTTTAAGTCTAACATATAATATAATAAAATTTATAGTCTTTCAATGATTTAGTGTTGTACATATTCAGTTAGTTTGATGTGCAAAAACCAACCAATTCATACATATCAATTTCGGTACCGTGGACAGATTGAGTTCATATTGAAGAAAATTAAAACTCACTATCTATCCTATTTCCTTATTTTTGCCTCTAAAAGTAAACCGAACTATTCTGTTCTCTCAGGGATCTTTAACATGGCACTTGTTCTGGAAGACAATTTATTCATGAGCCAAACACCAGCATCTTTCAAAAAAGTGTTCGCTTCTAAATTATATTCTGGGTCAAATATGGACATCGTCACACGCAACAAATGTTCACATTTAGAATATTTTGTGGTATTCAGTTCTTTGGCATGCGGCCGAGGTAATATAGGTCAAACTAATTATGGTATGGCCAACTCTACTCTAGAACGATTATGTGAGAAAAGGAGAACTGATGGTTTGCCAGCACTTGCAATCCAATGGGGACCAGTCGGAGATGTGGGTACATTAGCTAATGATGAGAAAATTTTGAAGGTAAGATTCTGATGAGATGATTATTACATATAATATAATTGAAATGGTAATATTTTCAGCAACTATCGGCGTATAAATTAGTTCCTCAAAGTATTAGATCATGTTTGGAGACATTAGAAATATTCATGTTGCATCCGTATACAGTTGGTGCAAGTAATGTTGTTAATGAACAACAATGGGTTGCCAGTTCAAAACTATCAGAGAAAACACCCTCAGAAGTTGTGGCTCATATAGTAGGCATTAAAAATTTAGGTAACTCTACTACAAGCTTAACTGAATTCTTGAACTTCTTCAGCTAACCTCACCTAAACTACGTTTTTGGTTTAGAAGCATTTTTTTTTAAGATTTCCAGCGATGTATTTTGTGTTACAGATAGTGTAGAAGAAAGTCAAAATTTAAGCGAACTGGGACTTGATTCCCTCATGATTTCAGAAATAAAACAGACGCTTTACAGAAATTTCAGCCTAGAGCTGGATGTTGAAGATATTCGAAATTTAACCATTGGTGCTTTAAAAAATATGAGCCCGAACGCAAACAATCCGAAAAATATAAATAAAACTGTACAAGTTATTGGCGACACTGTGGTAACTGGAACTCCAATGTTGAAGAAAGAATTGGTAGTTGAATTCAAAAATATCAAAGTAAAAAAAACGGTGAGTATGGCGAAAAAAAAATTAATGAAACTAAGTATATTAAAATCTCTGTGGATTTTATTATGACGTATCATCAGTATTGTTTGGTCTAGTCTCACTCACACACATTAGAAATTTTTAATTTTATTTTCCTTAACTTAAGATTTTTGGTATAAATCATATTATGCTACTTTAAGGGGAAATAAACCACTGCTTGTTAGAATGATTAGTTCATGAACTGAAATCAAAAATAAAGATTACATAAATATGTCACAACTGGTAACCAAAAATAAATAAATCCTAAATAGCCGAAATCCCCGTCTTGCTCTCTCCACATACGGGGCTGGATGAGGTAAGACGGCATAATAAAACCACTCGGTTGGGTCACTCCAAACCTTTACCGAAAAGATATAATATAATCTAAAATATGTAATCTGGGTAACGAAATGATTTCAGTCATCTCAGGGGACTCAACATCAAAATAGTTTACATTAGTCTTTATATCATTCTTTTTAGCGCGTTCCCAATAATTTCCCTGGGTCGGGAAAGTAAAAATAAAAATGTACCATGATTTCGCACGGTGCTAAATGTTAACACAACTGAAACGGCAACAAAGCGACAAAATTGTATATCCTTTTTGAATTCCATACATAATAATAATTATTGTTGCAAATGTATTATTTTTATTATTTCCAAAAAACTGACCAAAAAAACTAACTACTTCATTCAAAAATTAGATATAAAAAAAATTCCAAGAAGAGCTGGGATTTGAACCTAGGATTTTCCACATGCAAAGCCAGCATTCTGCCACTGAACATATACATATAATTACCAACTACCTAACTGATGAAATTTAAAACCAAATTTCTTCAAGAACTATGGAGGTCAATTTCAAAAGCAATCTAATGCTGTAAAGAGCATAAAAAGTGCTTTCATATGATGTACCTCTACTACTATTTAAAAATTTGGGAGTTGTTTGCACCGCTATCACACAATTAGCTGTGCGGCTATCACTGATTAAAAACGATTTCAACCAAAAACGAATCCATAAATCCTACGATTTCCCTGAAACTCATAATATACCAAAATTTAGCTCAATAATTGGTTGACGCATTTAGTCGCTATCGTGGAAGAATACATACCGAAAATTGTTCGCCATCTTGTACCTGAATAGAAAGAATTTAGAAATTTTGATGGTAATTGAAGAATAATTAAGATAAATCAATAATTGATTTATCTTAATTATTATAGATGAGATTGGGTACTCACCTAATATTGTATATTTAATTGCTATGTCTATTTTTATTAGTAGATCACACTACAGTAGTTGATAATCCGTCAATATAATTATTATATTGACAGATTATCCCATAAGTTTACAGAGTGGTTACAACCTACTTTAGTGTGATCTACTAATAAAAATAGACAGCTTAATTAAATATACAATATTAGGTGAGTATCCAAAATCTTAAAACGAACCAGACATGTTTCATCTATCTGGTATACATAATCAGTGGTATTACATAGAATAATTTTAGAGCCTTGTTGAAAATAGTATAAGTTAAGAAATGCACTGGACATCGTAAAACCAATCAAAATGTATTAGGGTATTTTAATGTATACAGGGATATTCACGCCATACGACACGGAATAGTGTGGCTAAACTATTTAATTTCCTAAAAGTTTTATTCATGGGTTCGATAAAACTGATTTATGGCTACATTTTAAAAATATAGTGAATCTAGACAGAGTGTCCAAAATATATGAAATGACCTATAGTTTTGTTTTTTTAAATGGTATGCCCTGTATGTGAATATATTTTTAGATTCTTCGTTCAAAATAAACCTAACTTTCATTAAACCTGACGGTTTTTTAAATATTTTAATTTTTATAAAAATATAGACATAATTTGAATGAAAAAATTCACACCTATTCGTTTGTTCTTTTGATAAATAATATACCCATTCATCAGTTGTTACGCCAAATATAAAAAAATTCCCAATACTAAATACAGGGTGTCAAATAATTTAGTTATATAAACGAAATGTTTAATTCTAAATATCTTGTTTATTTCAAATGAAACACCCAGTATATATGGTCAAAATTAGATGCACAATAGTATATGTAATTAATTTCACACAATAAAGTCATTATTATTATTATTATTATATTGTGCAACGAACATGAAATGACATATATTTGCTACGACGTATGATCGTACGAGTAGGAAATGGTCATTTTATGTGAGTTTCACACTATACTTTTTCTCCGATTGTTTCAATGCTTTTGAATAAATTAAACATAATTTTTAGGAAACGAAACTTACCGCTGTTGTCGTAAGTCTAAATACGATAAGTTAGAAGTATTAAATTGATTAGGTGGTGTTAACTATATACACTATCACTGTTTTTGTGTTTTGAAATTAGCGAAATAATTAATTATAGATATGTATATCTATGGAAGAGGCACACATATTGGTAATAATAGGAAGAATTTTCAAAATTATAATATATTTATCAAGTCAGCCATGACAATTTGAGAAGACAGATAACATTTTGTTAATTTGATATTTAATAATAATAATAATTTACTGCCAAATAGTCTGTTGAAAATTCTTACCTAAGAGTTGGGAATTTTTCATAAGACAGTTTTTTATGTGTGACATTTGATTAATTAAATTAATCAAAACTGCGAATTCCAAAGAGAAAGAATAAACATGATTTTTATTCTGGGAGAATGGTCCAAAAACGCTTTACTGGCATCGCGAGTTTACGCTCAAAGGTTCCTGGCGCAAAATCACCCCAAAAAAGCGGTCTTCGAGATACTGTTAAGGCAGTTTAACGAAAGATACCACCCAAACACAGTGCAAGTGCATGACGAACTTTGCAATATTGATTTTAAATCGTGTTGAATTTTGTACATGGGCAGGAACAAAATCATCGAAAATGGAAACTTTTTTAATAGAGGAGATGAAGGAGCAAATAAACGAACCGTTTAGAAGCGTTACACCAGGTTAAAGTTGTTGAAGGATTTAAGAAATGGATTCAAATGTGCCTAGAGTCCAATCATTTCTAACATTTATTATAAAATTTATCAGTATTTATGTATATCTTGTTATTTAATTTAAGTTAAAAATGTATTTATTTATTATGTTATTGTTTAAATATTATATGGTTTGTCAAATTCTCATGGCTGACTTGACAAATACTATAATTTTGAAAAATTCTTCCTATTTCTACCAATATGTGCTTCTTCCATGCAAAATAAAAAATATACATATCTATAGGGAAACCTTATAGTGATTAATAGATAATTAATATCATCATCATCAAATACAGGGTGGTCTACATGAAATTAACAGGTTCAATTAAAAATTCGCCTAATATGTAAATTTTTCACGAAAACGGCAACAGTTATCCATAGGTAAGTATTATAGTATTTGACAGGCAATTACTTTGTGCATCTAATTTTCACCTCATATTCTGGGTGTTCTATTTGAAATAAACAAGTTATTTCGAATTAAACTTTACGTTCATATAACTTATATTATTGGACACCCTGTATTTAGTATTGGGGGTTTTTTAAATTTAGCGTAAGAAGTGATGAGTGGGAACTTTTCAGCCAAGACTGGTTTAAAAAGAACAAACGAATAGGTGTGAATTTATTCATTCAAATTATGTCTATATTTTTATGAAAATTAAAATATTCAGTCAGGTTTAGGTGAGATGTACTTTAATGAAAGTTAGGTTTATTTTGAAATATATTCATATACAGGGCATTCCATTTAAAAAAAAACACAACTAGGGTTCATTTCTCATGTTTGGAACACCCTGTAGGAAATCACAATATTTTTAAAATATTGCCATAAATCATTTTTATCGAACCCATGAATAAAACTTTTAGGAAATTTAATAGTTTAGCCACACTATTCCGTGTCGTATGGCGTGAATAACCCTGTATAAACAACCGTTTAAAATTTGTTTACTAATTTTATTAAAAACATGTGTATTTCATTTAAGTACTTATTTGCTTCCATTTTAATTATTTTCAAGACACTTTTGTTAATAAACAACAGGACGATACTTGTCTGTGCTACTACCATCCAGTTGACCTAACAAATTTCTAGAAGATTTATGGGTACATATATATAACCCAACTCAGAATTACATGTAATTGCATATTCTTGACTAGGCAGAAAGTTAGCTGAAGTTATTAAACGAAATGAAAATGATTTCAATATTAAATAAGTATACAAGAGTGCAGGGAGAATCTTATAGTCGCCTTGATTACATTTTCATTCTGAAAAAAGCAAAATAATATGGAAATTCAATCAATTTTTGGCATACATCTATTACTGACCATTAGACTATAATGTGTAAATTTAAAATTTCAGAGATGTCGAAATGTGCAAAATACAAAATAAAATTATAATAAAAACGCTTATGACAGTGACTATCTTAGTTTAGTTGCTGGCAGGACTAGAGCAAGAGGATGTTGAGTTTCAAGCATACGCTGATGATCTGGTCATATTATCCAGATTAAGTTCTGAAAGGATTGTTTCTTGCAAATCTTAAGCTTCTCTGACTATGGTCAGGGATGGTGTGAGCAGGAGCAGATAACTACAAATCCCAGCAAAACCATAATTGTATGCTTCATTCGAACACCGAAGCTCGACGGCCACTTTCTTTTGACGGAAAGAATCCATATGAGACATAGGTACGCGAAATATTTAGGTTGCGTACTAGAGACAACGCTTAACTGGAAGGCTCATCCGGAAACGGATTATTGCATTTTTACGTAGGACACACCATTTTCAAATAATCTTAAACAACTCTAATATTGCTCTATTGGGAACACCTACTACTTGGTACCGACCCAATCTTTTTTAATGTTATTAAATATTTTTTTAATGAATAACATATATTTTGTTGTATTAGCGTCCTATGATGTCCTTAACTTTATGTTTCGTTTTAGTTAAGTGTGTATTTTGTTACAGATATTTTTCTTGCACCCCATTGAAGGTCATATTGACTACATGACTCCACTTGCGAAAAAATTACAAGCTAACGTTTATGGTCTTCAGTGCATTAGCAGTCTTCAATTTGATGAGATGAAAGATTTTGCAAGTTACTACTTAACTATAATTAGGAATATTCAGGAACAGGGTCCATATCACATCTGCGGATATTCTTACGGTGCTGCACTATCATTTGAAATTGGTGTACAATTGGAGAAACTTGATGAAAAAGCAAACTTGTATCTCTTAGATGGATCTCCGGCATGTTTGAAAAAAGTTTTGGAAGGGTATCATGAGAAATCTACGAAATCAATTTCTAAATCTAGAGCCAATACTTTAAAGACGTTTTTGGCATATTTTGAAATGGATCCAGCAAAAGTATGTATTATTGTTCATTTTTGCTTCAGAAAAAGTTAAATGTTAAAGATTTTTAATTTGCAATTTTTACTCGAGTTTTGTATTGATGCGTATTAAAAGCATATAATATTAGCATCATTACTCTAGGGTCAAAAACACAATCCATTTGTAAAAAATTTAAATTCATTGGAAACAATTAAGATAATATATAAAATGTGAATATTAAAAATTAGCATTAAACAAACTTTAAATATCGGATTGATTTCTAACGTCGTAAAATAAAATGAAAATCCAAAACTGTTTTCTTGAATACAAATAGGTACCTAATATACCTTGCGGGATTTTCTGTCGTCTTGTGGTAGTTTTATCTATGAAAAAAGTCATTGAGGGTTGTAAAAAAAATTAAAAAAAAATTAAAGAACTGAAAATATTGAAAATAAATAGAAACATTTTTGCGTTGCCCCTTAGATCACCTCTAGGAGCTTATAGTTTAACTTTCAAAGAAATCTTTAATTAAAATCAAAAAATTACTGAAAATATTACTTTTTTGTCATTAACAAAATAAATAAATAAATTTTTGACTCACCGCGTATGCTAAAAATATATGAGACCATTCTAACAAACTAAAAAAATTAAAATTTTTTCTATTTATTAGGTCCTGCCGTGTCTAAAAGTCTTGAGAAATAAATAGAAACATTTTTGAGTTACCTCGTATATAACCTCAATGAGCTTATAGTTTCACCTCTAAAAAATCTTGAATTGAAATCTAAAAAAATTAAAAAAATACTGAAAATATTACTTTTCTGTCCTTAAAAAAATAAACAAATACATTTTTGACTCCCCCGTATATAAATTTAAAGTGTATGCTAAAAATTTCTAAACATTTAAAATTTATTTGATTGCAATCTGGAAAATTTGTTAAATGTCGGCAAATTAATGTTTTTTTTTGCATCACCCTGTACATGCTGCTTATGAATTAATGTTGTTATAATCTGATAAATACTTAATTTAAATAATAAATCCACTTGTCAATTTCAATAACCTTATACAATTTTATACTAAATACCTACTATAAATATATTAGATAGGTATTTTAAATCTGCTAGCCTAAAAATGGCTGCCTATATGATTATCATCATAGGTGACGTTATTTTTTAGAACTACCATATCTCTCTATTTGAAAATCGTTGGTGTTAAATTAACGTTAACGTTAATAGCGGCGGAAGTTACTTTTAGGACTACCATATCTCTCTATCGTTCGTTGGTTTGTCATAATTTGGTAGTATTTTTTTTTAACGTTGGTGTCACTTATTTTAGTTTAGTTGACACTTCTAGTTCACGTCATAATTTGGTTTTGGTAGGTGTTTTTTCTAACGACAGACAAATTGCTTGTGTCAAATAGTTTATTATTATTTTCTTTGTTTACATTAATAGCCTACGAGTTTTCGGCATTATTTTCATGTTTAAGATCAATTTTTATCAACCTGTTGTATATTGTAGTGTTATAAAATGGTTATTCCATATAGTTGTAGTCAATTTAGAAGTTGTCATTGTGTATTTGAAGTAATATTACTGAAAAAGTGATAATAACCTAAAGTGACAGTGTCATGAGAGCCATCAGATGGATGGATGTGATCATATACTTTTCAATAACCTAAGTCTGATGGATGGGAAATAGTTGATATCTCCCTCTGCGTCGCACACAAAATGAACTTTTGCAGATGAAATTAAATTAATTAATAAAATAGTGCGGCCGCATTAAATCCCCTTGAAAAGTACTCATTGGGATGCAGCAAAAAACAAATTTTCCATATAGATAGACCTGCGGCTGCACCTTCGGTGCAGCTTTAAGTTAAGTCACATAGATAGCGGCCATTTTTTTGCAGATTTTCGACGACAAAGACAGCACGATCAGAAATTATAAGGATTAATATGCTCTACTCAAATAATATAATAGCAACGGCATAGCACTTCCGGTTATACCGGAAGTTGATGGCAACTTTGTTATTTTAAATGGAACGCCCTATATATTATAACATTTTTGGATTCTGCATAAGATAAGATTTCAGACATATTTCGTGTATCATGTCCTATACCTAACGTCAGTCGTTTTTTACTTATATCAAGATTTATGTCAAAGTTGACAGTTTAGGGCTCCATAAGAATTCCGTTTTTTCCTTGTAAATCAGTATTTAATAATTATTTTGCAGGTATTTGCTTATCAGGTGGGATCTTCTTTTTCGAATCGACAAGACATTTTCTGATTAGTTTATACAGGGTGGTCAAAAAATTATATTGAAAACGGTTCAAACAGTTGAAAGTCAATTTTTTCAAATGGAATGGGTATATTATTATTATTTTATCTTCCTTAGCATTAAAAAATAATACAATTTTGTAATAGGTTATCATTTTCTAAAATGCATAGTTTTCCAAATATCGTCATTTTAAATTTTTCTGCAGCGCCTACCGTTGTCGTCTCTCTGGAAGCTAGCTAATTAATTTAGTTAGCCATGAAAATAATGACATTTCTCTGAATTAGCATAAACGTCAATATGAAATTTGTTGTTGCTATCCAACCAGTCGTTATTTATCAATATTTGTGACCATTATATATTACAATAACTATTACAAAATGGAAAATATTTATTCATATGCTGATATTGTAAATGTATTTTTCTACAACTGTCAAAAAAGAGTGACATTTTTTCACCACTTTTAATGTGACAAATGATATTTCGCAAACGCCGGTGCGCGAAGAAAATACTTCGCACATCGGCGTTTGCGAAATACTGCGTGCACTAACTTTAAAACGATCTAAGTACGTATAATTCAACTTTATTGTAGGTACTAATAATATATGAAATACATAAATTGATTCAAACATTCTTAATTAAGTAGGTATTAAATATTCTTCACAATATTAACGTTAATGGTACAAATATCCTAACAGAACATTTTCACTCACTTTTTCAAATTTTTAGTTTTACAGCACTCTTTGAATTGACTGTATGTCCTTTCATACTGCCTCTTGGTCACTGCTTATATCTGCATTTTCTATATTTTACATACTTAATATTTAATTAGAAATTACAATAAAAACTAGTTGTCACCTTTTTGTCAAAATTAAAAACGCGTACCTATGTGGGTATTATTCTACTTTCCATAGTAACGAAATATACAAGGTATGAGGTATATTTATAATTATTATAAATAATATGAGTATTCTTTAGAATAGTAATTATTGATGAAACGAAATATCTGCAGTTGTAGAAAAAATGTTGTATGTAATATGTGTGCGAAGAAATTTCGCGCATTCAACAGATATTTTGACTCAGGTGCGCATCGTCAAAATAAATTTCCGTCTCAATGCGCGAAATTATCCTTCGCACACTTATTACATAAATAACTATATTAATCCATGGAGAATGTAACAAAGTGATTAATAGAACCTTTAGAGTATTTAACGAGAGAAACCCGCATTTGCCAATAATGACTAGAGAAAAATTAAGAAGAATTTTGAGAAATCAAATACGGTGGGGGCAGTGTCATGCAAATCGAGTACTACAAAAACCTGTAACTACAAATGAGGTGGTAAATGTTTTGGCATATTTTAAGACATATCCTTAATCATCAGTGCGTGCTGCTGAACAAGATCTAGGAATTTCAAAATCCTGTCCAAAAAATATTAAAAAGTAGTGGTTTACATCCATTTAAATTCAAATATCTTTGTGCTCTGGAAGCAGGTGATGCCGAACGACGTGTACGGTTCTGCGAAACCATTTTATCACGAACGCAAGAAGATCCTGGGTTTCTGCAAAAAGTGATTTGGACAGATGAGTCGAAATTTTCGAGAGATGGAATCGTTAATAGACAAAATAGTTTTTGGGCTTGTGAGAATCCGCACGCTATTCGTGAACGAAATTTTTAAAATAAATTTAGTGTGAACGTTTTTGTATGGTGAAAGACACACATGTTGAATATTTTATTTACGAGCATATTTATATATTTATTTATTTATTAAATACGGAAGGTTATCTTTATATTTTCCAAATGTTGTGGCGCATTTTTTGGATGCTCTACCATTAAATGAATTAAGAAGTTGTTGGTACCAGTTAGATGGAGCACCACCTCACTGTGGAAATAGAATCACACAACAGCTTAATGAAATGTTTGAAGATCGATGGATCAGACGTTTAGGGCCTTGGGATTGGCCAGCGAGGTCTCCAGATCTACCACCGCTGGATTTTTATGTTTGGGGTGCAATTAAACAAACGGTGTATTCCACCCCAATTAATTCAAAAGAAAAATTAGTAGGACGCATCCGAACGTCATTCGAAGCGTTACCTGGAGTCCAAATTGCACGAGCTGTCACGAGTGAATTTATTGAACGGGTAAATAAGTGTTTAAGACTAAATAGGGGTCATATCGAACAATTAAATTAGTTTTGTTATCGTTAGTTGATTAACTTTTTTTAGTTGAACATTTATTTAGTTTAGTCTTTTGTTTATTTCTGCTGTATTATGTTAAATTTTGGTCTTAGTTCGTTGTAATACTTGATTTATATACCTCCCAACCTGCTCTAAATGATTTCTCAAAATTCTTCCTAATTTCTCTAGTCATCGTTAGCAAATGGGGGTTTCTCTCGTTAAATACTCTACGGTGATATTAATCACTTTATTTTATTCTCCATGAATTAATAATAAATTTATAATATCAATAAGTATTTTTCATTTTTATTAATTTGACGTTTAGTTTGACGTTAAAATGACAATAATTTCATGGATAACTAAATTAATTAGCTAGCTTCCAGAGATGCAACGGTAGGCGCTGCAGAAAAATTTAAAATGACGATATTTCGAAAACTATGCATTTTAGAAAATGATAACCTATTACAAGATTGCATTATTTTTTAATTCTAAGGAAGATAAAATAATAATAATATACCCATTCCATTTGAAAAAATTGACTTTCAACTGTTTTTCTTGAACCGTTTTCAATATAATTTTTTGACCACCCTGTATAAACTAATCAGAAAATGTCTTGTCGATTCGAAAAAGAAGATCCCATCTGATAAGAAAATACCTGCAAAATAATTATTAAATACATATTTACAAGGAAAAAACGGAATTCGTATGGAGCCCTAAACTGTCAATTTTGACATAAATCTTGATATAAGTCAAAAACGACTGACGTTAGGTATAGGACATGATACATGAAATATGTCTGAAATCTTATCTTATGTAGAATCCAAAAATGTTATAATATATAGGGCGTTCCATTTAAAATAACAAAGTTGCCATCAACTTCCGGTATAACCGGAAGTGCTATGCCGTTGCTATTATATTATTTGAGTAGAGCATATTAATCCTTATAATTTCTGATCGTGCTGTCTTTGTCGTCGAAAATCTGCAAAAAAATGGCCGCTATCTATGTGACTTAACTTAAAGCTGCACCGAAGGTGCAGCCGCATATATTATTTGAGTAGAGCATATTTGACAATATAGACACTGAAATTTTCAAAATTCAATTCGAAGTAGTTTCTGAAATAATCTAATGGGTTGCCACCGTAGGACACCCTGTAGATAGTCTTAAAATAAATGCGTAGTTATTAACGTCTTTATTTTAGTACGAAATTACACAAATAAATGTGGCATAATATGCTCTTCTAATAAACAACGCGTTTTCCAAAGCGAAGAACCGTGTGATACGTTTCTTGGCATTTAAGAAAGACATTTTGAGACCTGACAATTTATGAAAATGTGACCAGCACCTAAGTAATTTACACAAAAATTGTTTTTTGACAAATTGATAGCGATCTGGCGGTGATTGAGGCAAAAAACCTGAACAATTGTAAAAAGACAACAAGATGTTTTGTTTTCACGCTGCCTGTCAATCACCACTGATCAGGTGTGGATCAACGATATGGTCTGTCTGGTGAATGCATGGTTGTGTGAACCAAATTTCCAACATAACTAAAAGTCTTGATACTTTATGTGACAAGCAATTCACACTTGTAAAAAGTATGAGACCCTTACAGATTGTACAAGATGCTTCTGAATTGTTATCAGAAGAATGAAATCAGACGGCTTTATTTGATATGGGTTTTTGGTGTTACTATTTTGAAACAATGGCTCTTTAATAATCTTCCAGATTGTTTTCGATTCGATACATAAAACTATAAACTATTGCATTATATGAGCATACAATAAAAAGCCAAGGTGCCGAGCCAATCAGAGCGTTTGGGGCGGGGCTTTCCTTGGCGCGCTATTTGAATTTGAATTTAACCGCTCTTCAAGTTATTTTGAAACTGAAATTTAGTGGATATTTAAGTGGAATGAGTTTTTCAGTAAAATAATTTAAATATTAATATGTATATAAGGTATTCGCTAAGAGAGTCTCTTAAAGTTTCCTTTGTAGTAGGTATTTCTTGATATAGCTCAAAAACCTTCAATTCGTATATCGAAAAATCGATACTTAAATTAATATATGTATGTATAATTTGAAGATAATCTAATTTTAAAATCATTTTATGCATTATAAATAGGAAGTCAGGAAATAAAAAAACCCACCAAACCAAATAATCGATGTAACAATTTAAATGATATACGTATATTATTAAATATTAAATTATATTATTATTATTAAACCTAATTGGATTGAAAAAGGTAGTTCCTGGGCCGAAAAAAATTTCCATTCTTGATCTGTTCGCGATGGTTGGTTTCATTCAAATTAACTTTATTTGGGTCAGGATAATGTTTCGGAAAAGTTGAAATAAACTTTGTATGAAGGTTCCGACCCAATAAATTTTCAAGTCTTCAAAGAAGTAAAGTCTGGTTATTGTCAATTACAATTAAATTATTCTATAGGGCTCTTACATTTACTTACATTCGGTTCATTAATGGCACATTGCGTTGATACATCCATTAAATTGTCAACCCGATCCATCCGTATAACTTTATCAAGGGTGTAAATCATAAAAAAGAAAGAATACGGTTACTGTTATATATCGACCTATATTTAGGACTATTTTTTACAGTGTATAGGCTATATACTCTATATTCAGAATAACTAAAGGGCGGAATATGTGCACGTGAATTCAGTTAAAATATGCGCATATATATGCATAGTTTTTCTTTGAAATATGCAACAATATGCATTTATTTGTCAAAATATGCAATTGTATGCCTTGAATATAACATGGAAAAATGGAAATAAAGAAACGCCGACTCTTACAAAAATTTTTTATTTTAAGTAATATTAAAAGAAAAATATAATAAGTACAATTTTTAACCTGAAATAGTATAAAATGCATTTATAACGATATTTTTCAAAATTTTCCGATAAAAGTGTTTGCCTTCTGTCTGTAAAAATATGTTTGTACAAAGAAAAAGTTCTTTCAACATCTACCGATGTGATCTGGCATTATTTTAATTTGGGTAGTAAGTTATAAGGCCAAGGTATTACTTCGTTGGATGGCTTAGTATCAAAAATATTTTGACTTCCATTAAATACTTAAACCCTTCATTCTTTCCCACAATAACTTCGAGTTTACTTCTTATTTGATTTCCTACATCACCGGGAACTTTTTTGCATTTGTCGGAAAAAGTTTCAACAATTTTAATTGATTGTCTTAAACTTATATTCCTACTTTCTAACGAAGTTATTATATCTGGTATAAAACTAAAATTAACCTTAATAAAAACAAGTTCCTTAGCTAAATTTACATTTTTTAATACTGCTTGACTTTGCACTACACACTGTTGTCTTCTAAATCTAAAACTATGTCTTTAATGGCTTCAAAATGGTCTGCGTAGAATATCGCGGCCTTAATCCATGTTCCCCATCGAGTAATTACGGGCTCTGGAGGTAAACTAACTCCTGCCAATTTCTCTCATGCATTTTGTTAGTTATTCTGAATAAGTAACAAAATGCATGAGATTTATTTGACGTTACCGAAATGATGACTTTTGACAAAAAAAAACAATCAACAATTGTGTAGGTATGTAACTTTTTTCTTGGCCAAGGTGTTATTTAAAGAGAAGAAACATCAAGTCATAGAATCAGTTACATTTTTCCCCATTTTTTTACTTACATTTTTCTTCAACAATGACAACTCAATTGTCCCGTTATGTAAAAAACACCCATATATGTATATGCACATTTCTCTTAGATTCTAAATCTTCTGCGTATTAGTACACGAGATAATTTACTTAAAATAATAATAACTAAGTTTGATATCTGAACATCATGTACATTTACATTACTATAAAATGCTAAACGTAGATCTTAATTAGAAATTAAACTATATCACTTAAAAACAATTACCTCTTACCGGGTTGCGTAAATACATTGTTTACGCCTCATTAATTGAACCATTCTTTACTATACTACAGCAAAAGTTGCATCTGAACCATAGTAAGCAATCTAAATGAAATATCGCCATAAAGAAATACTCATATTATATTACTGCGGTGCAGCAGTTATTGAATTTTAATACATATTAAAGGAAGCAACACTAAAACAGATATATACATATTTCTTTTTAAGGAGAAGCTGGTTTTAATTAGTAGAGATACAACCAAATTAAAAACAAAGCCACTATTTAAACTAGCAATATTGTATACTGTCAGCTGCAAAATTAATGCATAAATTTAATAAAAATTAAACGAAAACTTTTTTTGGAAAAAAGCTCTAATCCATAATATTTGACTGCGTATTTTTAAACCTTACATTCATTTATACAGGGTTTCCCATGTAGGCTGACGTCATCGACAATTTTTTTCAATAGAAGGCTCCATTTTCTTACTGCGTTTTCTAATTTCTTATGTTACATCGGAGATGTAAGAGAAGTGCCACAGATCAGAGAAGAGGCAGAATTGAGTAGGGGTGCTTGGACAATAAAAACTCGTTGATGACGTCAAACTATAAAACTAAAAAATAATTATTAATGTGATTTGGCATTTGGATTAGGTTTACTATTTATTTATTAAGTTTATCATTGCTTGCAAACATCTTTGCCTTTTTTTTCTGAGAAATGGACTCATGTTTTGAAGGTCTGCCTACTTGAACACTTTTTGCTCCTGATGTAAGGCCCGGTCGATTTTTTTTTCTAGAAATGGAAGACGGTTGAACACCTATTTGCCTTTTTCTGAGTGAGTATCTTATTAAAGAAATTTAATACATTAGCAGGAGTTTCTATGCACTTCAATGCTCTTGTTAATTTTGTCACTGTATTTGTCATGTCAACTGAATTACAGCTATATTTGTAATTATCTGAAACTGCTATTCAATCCAGCAACTGCAGTTGAATGTTTCGCGTCATTCAAGTTAACTTTTTTATCCAATCGTCACACCATTCACTATATTCCACCTCTTCATGTGCGGATAGTAGCAAAATACTTATTATTATCTTTATAATGCGTAGTCGATAATTAAATCTTCTGGATTATGAACTGATTAACGCTTTCTTTCGATATTGTTGTACAAAAAAGCACGCGATAACTAAGTAGATCCTAACTCATATACTAATCATATAATACAATAGTACCAAATGAGAGCAAAGAAATAAAAAGACGGCAAACCTGCGAAAGCTTGCAAGCGGGCGTCGCAGCTGAGTAAATTATGTACGCTGGCTAATACGTTAAGAAACCTAACTACATTGCAGCAGAGCGTTCTGTTATTATATCTGGTATAAAACTAAAATTAACCTTAATAAAAACAAGTTCCTTAGCTAAATTTACATTTTTTAATACTGCTTGACTTTGCACTACACACTGTTGTCTTCTAAATCTAAAACTATGTCTTTAATGGCTTCAAAATGGTCTGCGTAGAATATCGCGGCCTTAATCCATGTTCCCCATCGAGTAATTACGGGCTCTGGAGGTAAACTAACTCCTGGCAATTTCTCTCATGCATTTTGTTAGTTATTCTGAATAAGTAACAAAATGCATGAGATTTATTTGACGTTACCGAAATGATGACTTTTGACAAAAAAAAACAATCAACAATTGTGTAGGTATGTAACTTTTTTCTTGGCCAAGGTGTTATTTAAAGAGAAGAAACATCAAGTCATAGAATCAGTTACATTTTTCCCCATTTTTTTACTTACATTTTTCTTCAACAATGACAACTCAATTGTCCCGTTATGTAAAAAACACCCATATATGTATATGCACATTTCTCTTAGATTCTAAATCTTCTGCGTATTAGTACACGAGATAATTTACTTAAAATAATAATAACTAAGTTTGATATCTGAACATCATGTACATTTACATTACTATAAAATGCTAAACGTAGATCTTAATTAGAAATTAAACTATATCACTTAAAAACAATTACCTCTTACCGGGTTGCGTAAATACATTGTTTACGCCTCATTAATTGAACCATTCTTTACTATACTACAGCAAAAGTTGCATCTGAACCATAGTAAGCAATCTAAATGAAATATCGCCATAAAGAAATACTCATATTATATTACTGCGGTGCAGCAGTTATTGAATTTTAATACATATTAAAGGAAGCAACACTAAAACAGATATATACATATTTCTTTTTAAGGAGAAGCTGGTTTTAATTAGTAGAGATACAACCAAATTAAAAACAAAGCCACTATTTAAACTAGCAATATTGTATACTGTCAGCTGCAAAATTAATGCATAAATTTAATAAAAATTAAACGAAAACTTTTTTTGGAAAAAAGCTCTAATCCATAATATTTGACTGCGTATTTTTAAACCTTACATTCATTTATACAGGGTTTCCCATGTAGGCTGACGTCATCGACAATTTTTTTCAATAGAAGGCTCCATTTTCTTACTGCGTTTTCTAATTTCTTATGTTACATCGGAGATGTAAGAGAAGTGCCACAGATCAGAGAAGAGGCAGAATTGAGTAGGGGTGCTTGGACAATAAAAACTCGTTGATGACGTCAAACTATAAAACTAAAAAATAATTATTAATGTGATTTGGCATTTGGATTAGGTTTACTATTTATTTATTAAGTTTATCATTGCTTGCAAACATCTTTGCCTTTTTTTTCTGAGAAATGGACTCATGTTTTGAAGGTCTGCCTACTTGAACACTTTTTGCTCCTGATGTAAGGCCCGGTCGATTTTTTTTTTCTAGAAATGGAAGACGGTTGAACACCTATTTGCCTTTTTCTGAGTGAGTATCTTATTAAAGAAATTTAATACATTAGCAGGAGTTTCTATGCACTTCAATGCTCTTGTTAATTTTGTCACTGTATTTGTCATGTCAACTGAATTACAGCTATATTTGTAATTATCTGAAACTGCTATTCAATCCAGCAACTGCAGTTGAATGTTTCGCGTCATTCAAGTTAACTTTTTTATCCAATCGTCACACCATTCACTATATTCCACCTCTTCATGTGCGGATAGTAGCAAAATACTTATTATTATCTTTATAATGCGTAGTCGATAATTAAATCTTCTGGATTATGAACTTATTAACGCTTTCTTTCGATATTGTTGTACAAAAAAGCACGCGATAACTAAGTAGATCCTAACTCATATACTAATCATATAATACAATAGTACCAAATGAGAGCAAAGAAATAAAAAGACGGCAAACCTGCGAAAGCTTGCAAGCGGGCGTCGCAGCTGAGTAAATTATGTACGCTGGCTAATACGTTAAGAAACCTAACTACATTGCAGCAGAGCGTTCTGCTGTACCGCAGGAAGAAATGAATCGTTAAAATAAGCTTATGAAAGTTACATAATTTACAGCAGCTCACTTAGCTGCACCGTGGTAAACAATGTATTTACGCTACCGGGTTCACTGGCAATTACAATTACATGAAAAAGCAAATAAAAATAATACGTATTTACTTTTATTTCAGGTGCAAGAACTAGCGGACCCTTCAATATCATGGGAAAAACAACTAGAAATTGTAAGCAATCATATTGCAAAGGAAATGGGATATGATGCAAACGCTGTGTCTATATCAGCTGATAGATATTTTAGGAGAATTGCTGCTGGGTATTACTATGAACCTAAGGATGTTTTCAAGGGAGACGCCATACTAGTACGATCAACAGACGATTTCATAGAGTTTGCAGAAGATTTTAACTTACAAGAGGTATATTTCTAAATAAATTAAATTACACTTTCGAAGCACAAATATTTAATTAGAATATTAGCCCAACAAGCTAAGGATGATTCTGTTTAATGCAAGTTTGTTGAAACAACCTATAACGAAAATTATTTATGAGATAATGGATATTGAGATGATGCTGTCTTGCTAGTCTATGAGATTTAAGTATCCAAGTAGCCCTTGGTTCTTTTCGGATATCTGTGGTGACTCGATTATCTTTTATAAGTATTTGAACCAAGAATAATGGTAAAAACAGATATGCAAACGCTAAAATTTTTAACAAACAAACTTACTGAACATTTATTCATGGTATTAAAAAGTAGAAATTAACAGCTAGTAAGCAAATTTCATGACATTAAAAAAATTGCCATGTAATCTCTGTGTTAACGTATGCAGGTTGTCCCACGGTGACCGCCCAGAATATTCCTAAAACTTGCGATTTGAATTTTGAAAATTGAACACTCTGTATAAGAGTTTTCGGATTTGACTTGATATTATACAAGGTGTTTCTAAAAAAGCTGACCAAAATTTGTGAGCGTATTATTCGCACAGGGTGTTAAAGATGAGTGCCTGAGGACGATTATTTTGAAATATTTTCGAAACGAGTAAAGATGAATTAACCAAATGTAGCATATTTATTCATCTAGTTAAATGTCGTAAACTGACGTAAAACTGAAGAAAAAAGGATGACCATACGCGGTAAAACTAAATAATTTTGTGAGGATTTTTTTAATTTTTTGCATCTTTAAATATTGAATACACATACTGATAGCATAAATAACAAGCGTACGAATAAACAGTACCTACATAGTTTTCAGTTCTACTATGAAGCAGTTCGTGTACATAGTTGATTCTTGATGCATAAGAACAGATATTCTACATAAACTATATCGTTTTTTGTTTTACTTTTAACTTTATATCTTAAAATTTGGGATTGTCATTTATAGTTATGCCCAGAAATTGACATTAACGAAACTTTGCATAAAATTAAAATGCTTTTGTATAAATAACAACATATTACAATAGCAATTAAGTTGGATCAAGAGGAATATTCTTATAAATAAATAGTAATAATACCTGATCATATTATATTCTTACGAGTATCTGAACTTTTC
Organism: Apoderus coryli; assembly: GCA_911728435.2. Classification (NCBI taxonomy): domain Eukaryota; kingdom Metazoa; phylum Arthropoda; class Insecta; order Coleoptera; family Attelabidae; genus Apoderus; species Apoderus coryli. Next base: position 28,158,855 of record OU452198.1, on the reverse strand, counting down.
TCATTAAGAGTGTATACAGGGTGTCCCTCGGACCGCGCATTAGAAAGTTCTGAAACTACTGTGATTACAATTTCGAGAACAGTATTTTCACGTATGCCCTTCTCAAGTAAGTTAGTGGCATAAGTGTAGTACTTCCGTCTATACCGGACGTTGAAATGAAATAAACTTCGTTATTTCAAATAGAACACCATGTATATAATTTCATTTCTAAATTCTATATTATAAAGTCCTATATTTATAATGTCTTATTTTAAAAGGTGTATATAATAGTTTTTTCTTTTTTTTTAATTTTCATAGATTGTTAATTTTATGACTTGCCAATGTACAAATTTCTGTATTTATAACGACAGAATAAATGATTATTATAATTATTAGTTGATTTAATGTAGTTAAGTTATTTTTTCTTTGAGCGTTTATTTAAATAACTTGAGCTTGTATTTTAATGCCAATTTAGGTTTTAGCCACTGCAGATGTTTTTTAGCTTTATTGTATAAATATACAGGGTGACATAGAAAAAAGTACATTGCATACTGCCACACAATAGAGGACACTAAAATAATAAAAAAAGTTCCCATGAACACGGGTCCGGAAGGCCTTCGGTTGAAAGATACGTGGTGTTGAATTTTAATTTTTTTTTTGGGTTTTTTTGAATATCTTTTGCCAGAGACGCAAGAAATGGATAAAATGTGGTATACAGGGGTTTTTTATCACGCTAAATTCAAATATGATCTTAGTTTTGTGATTACTGATAGAGGGCGCTACATACAAGGTTTCATCCCTATTGAATGGGTCGTAATTTGTTTGCTATACACTGTATGTTATTTTCGACTGAAAAAAATTGTTATCCCTTCTTTTATACTTAAGAAAGGTATACTTTGTCCAAGTCGCTAGAAGCAATGGTTCCAGTACAAATGCATCTAAAAGCCGACAATGCACGCAAATTATTCAAAAAGCGCCAAAGTAACCTTTGCAAAAACAATGATAAATAAAAATTAAATAATGTGTCATAATGACACTTGTCAAACTAATGTAATAATTGTTAAAGGTATAAAAAGTTACGACCGATTCAATAGGGATGGAACCCTGTATGTAGCGCCCTCTATCAGTAATCACAAAACTAAGATCATATTTGAATTTAGCATAATAAAAAACCCCTGTATACCCCATTTTATCCATTTCTTGCGTCTCTGGCTAAAGATATTCAAAAAACTAAAAAATTAAAATTCAACACCCCGTAACTTTTAACCGAAGGCCTTGCGGACCCGTGTTCATGGGAACTTTTAATCTTATTTTAGTGGCCTCTATTGTGTGGCACTAGGCAATGTACTTTTTTCTATGTCACCCTGTATATTTCCAATTTCGGGTTGGATTCATAAAAACTCAGAGATGTCTGCTCCATGAAATATCAAATCATAAAAAGTCAGACATGTTTCGGAATTATAATTCCATCTTCAGGGGCATTAGCAAAATCATGGAATTTAAACATTTGTATACACTAAATTTATAAGTAGAAAATGAAAAGTTACTTATTGTTACACAATATAGAAAAGCGACTTAGATTTTGTGAAAATTCTGTTTTTTTTTTAAACAACTCAAATTATAATTCATTTAAAAATTTATCATCATTGACTAAAACTACATAAAAAGTCTGTTGCGGTTAACATAGGGATTATATTTTTATTTTTGTAAATTACTTCAATGGAAATAAAGATTTTTTCGTTCGATACAAATGTTAAACAGAATAGAAATGCGTATTAAGAATTACATTACATTTTTAATATACCTAACTACGAAACTCTGAAAATTATTTGTTAATGCTACTGAAGATGGAATTATAATTCCGAAACATTTCTAGCTTTTTGTGATTTCAACATAATATGCATAAAGATATTTAGTGGAACAGAAATTTACGATTTATGAATGAATATATTTGTTTCATATGAAAGAACAAATATTATTTTTGCGGTTTAAGGGCTTGCTCTGTTACATAATATATGTTATTCGGGCTTGTTTAAGAATACAAGACTTTTTAAAACAAAACTAGACTTTTGTAATTAGGTTAAACACTAGATGTACGTTTTCTGATCAATTATTTATAAATACTTGCAGATTTGCCAAAAACCATTAAGGATAGAAAAACTAAAAGGAAACCATTCACAGGTGCTTCTTGGAGAAAATTTAAATATAGTGGCAAACATAATAAATAAATCGTTATAATTACTATATTAATGATAATAGTTACTAAATAAATTATTGATTATTAACTAATTATAATTTATATTGGTGGAATTGTATGTTTTCATGTTATAATAAAAAGTAATGTAAAAAGGTACCGTAGTTTTAATATTAATGAAGGTAAATGACTTAAATTACAATAACACGTCATCAAATTTACTCAATATTGGAAGCTATCTATCAAAGATATTACTCGAGGGCAATCCAATTTTCCATTCAAGATCGAATACATGACAATCTTGCGAATGCAATGCATTCTGAGACTGACAAAACGTGGTATATTCTTTTTTTTTGTGTAATATTTTCAAAGCTTAGTTTTTCACCCACATTTACGAATGATACACTTTAAAGTTTGTGTTTGAACTTTTATGTATAATACAAAATCATATAAAATCATTGTTAACTCTTTATATTATTTTAGGTTGTTGTTATACATCAAGTTCAAACAAAGACTTTGGCATCATCATAAATTCCGTTCGCATTCTTTAAGTGTATAATTCTTAAATGTGTCGGACTATAGGTACTGTGTGGAATTTGAGACAGAAGACATATTTTTGACAAATAACCACGATAAAATAGAGTACGTAAATTATGTTGTGTATATCTATATGATTATTTGTTCAAGATGGGGCTCTATCGAAATTAGAAACTTTTTCACAAAACATGCCAATTGATATTTAACCCTCATTTTCATATTCATCCATCTCAGCTCACGCAATTTATGGCTTGCATGATCCCGAAATTTTAAATTAAAAATAAAGCGCACACAAACGTTTTGGATTTTTTGAACTGGGTTCTGAGACTTAGAATCAAGACACATGCCGTATATCCAATCACCAAAGTTTGAGCTCAACACTAGTGACTCCGAGAGCAGAATTTTAGTTTTTCTATTAATGATTTTCCTATTTTTGTAAAGACTTCTGAGAGCTGAATAACGAGACTGAACAATTTTTTTGATATGTGACGGAAACCTTAGTTTAGAATAAAAAATTAGTCCAAGATTTTTACATTCATAAACATAGGAAATTTCAGTGTTATTAATCATTAAACGAACCGTGTCATGTGCCCACTCACATTTTCCAATAAACATTAAAGCACATTTTTGTTCATTCAAATACAGACCATTATGAGCTGAATATTTCGAAATTGTGGCTAGATCCTCATTTATTATTGAAATTTATTATTTTATATCGGCTTTTATGCAAGTAAAACGCAGGTATAATAATGTATCTGTATTCTATAACGATTTTATTTAGACTGAAAATCATACAATAGTAAATATACAACAAAAATCCTTTTTCTTATCTTAAAGAAGATATATACCTAATATGAAAAAGTGTGACATGACACGTTAGGATAGCTGACAGTCAAAAAAAAATATTTGAGTTGGTATATTATTATAAAAATAATATGTAGGTACACCTAAATAAACTTGTGAACAACTTAATATTAAATTTACATTTTTGCCTTTCGGAATCTGGTTTATTTGTTTTTGTAATTGTAATTTCAACACTCCCACTCAAAAACAAAATCAACCAATATAATATGTATTTCTATTCCTAAGACCCCAAAAAAAAATTATCATTTATTATCTCTAAGGATATAAACAGGTATAATAATTAAGATTATATATTTATAGACAAACAATTTTTTTTTTTTTATAGTAAACCAATCTCAGACCTTATTTTGAGAAATTTGACTGCTGGAAGTGGCTTCGTGAACGCATCAGCCAATTGTTCACCTGTTGAAATATATTTTAATACTATGGTATTCAATAAAATTTGTTCACGTGTAAAATGATATTTTATGTCAATATGTTTGGTTCTTTTATGATTTATGGGGTTCTTTGCTATATTTATGCAACCATTATTATCTTCAAAAATAATTATTGGTAATTGTATTTTGAAATTAATACTCTGTAATAAGTTTCTTAGCCATATAGCTTCTCTAACACATTCAAAAAGAGCCATGTATTCTGCTTCCGTTGAAGAAGCAGCTACTGAGGACTGTTGTTTGGAGTTCCACGATATTGTACAATTTCCAAAGATTTTAAATAAATAGCCTGTTGTACTTTTCCTGTTTAACTCATTATTTGCCCAATCTGAGTCAACATAGCCCTCAATCATATTGACATAATTATCGTTACGTGTATATGTTAATTTAATATCTACAGATCCCTTCACATATTTTAAAACTCTTTTCAAGCATATCCAAAGTTCTTTATTAGTTTTACTTTGAAATCTGCTTAGAATACTTATTGCAATACAAAGATCGGGTCTTGTACAAATCATGGCATACATAAGACACCCAATTAAATTTCTGCATGGAACATTCAAATTCTGATCCCTATTCAGTTCCTCATAATTTAATTTATTTTCTAATGGTGTATTTACAGATTTGCTTTCAGACATGTTAAATTTATTTAGAACTGTTTTTAAATAATAACTCTGATCTAAAACTATAGTGTTTTCTGTTCTCATGACCCGGATTCCCAAAAAATGTGAAACTTTGTGTAAGTCTTTCATTTGAAATTCGCTCATGAGATAATTCTTAAAGGCTGACATTGTATTTTCTTTAGCTGTACAAATTAAAATATCATCAACATATAAAATCACATAAATATTTTTACTTATGTTCCCTTTATCTAAAAAATATAAACATGGATCAACTGATGAATTTTTAAAATTACATTTCTTAATTGTTTGATCAAAATGCTCAAACCAACATCTAGAAGATTGTTTTAGACCATAAATTGATTTATTTAATTTGCAAACTTTATTAATGTCTGCTTTTATACCCTCAGGAATTTTCATATAGATTTCCTCATCTAAACTACCATGTAAAAATGTCGTTTTTACATCCATATGATGAACAAGTAAATTATGTTGATTTGAAAAAGCCAGTATCAGTCTAAATGTTGTGATACGTGCAACTGGTGCAAAAGTTTCATTAAAATCGATCAAATATTTCTGACTAAATCCTTTTGCTACCAATCTTGCCTTATATTTTGTAGGATTTCCTTGTTCATCAGTTTTGACAGCAAATACCCACTTACAGTCTACAATATTTTTGCCCATGGGTTTATTTACAATTGTCCAGGTGTTATTTAAATTAAGTGGATCAATTTCATCCTTAATAGCAGCCTCCCACTGACAACAATCATCCCTTGTTTTAATATCATGGTAAAATTTTGGAATTGATTTTACAAGGGTTTGTGCGCATAATATATGACTGATATAAATGTCATTATTGATATCTTGATCATTGTCGTCAGTGTACAGAGGTAATGGATGATTTTTGATTCTCTCACTTCGTCTTATGTTAGAAGTTTCTGATTCATTTAATGTTTGGTGGTCCAATGGCATATTTTTATGTTCAGAATCTATTAATTTTTCCGAGTTTAAGTCGGTTTTACTAGTTTTGGGCAGGGATATTGATTCGGTGTCACTTTTAACGGGCCTAGTGACTTTGTAATTTACCTCATCAAATATTACGTCTCGAGCTATGATAAACTGCTCTTTTTCGACATCCCAAATTTTATACCCGTTAGGAACATACCCCATTAAAATACCTTTCATTGATTTTTCCTCGAATTTGGTTTTTCGATTTTTAATATGGACATAAACGGTGGAACCGAAAATTCTTAAATTGTCTAATCTGGGCTTTTTATTATGCCACAGTTCATATGGTGTTTTGTTAACATGCAGAGCGGTGGTTGGTAAAATATTTATTAGGTAACTAGCTGTCAAGACAGCTTCACCCCAAAAAGATTTATCCAACCCCGATGTATAAATCATCGTTCTCGCCTTTTCAGTAATAGTACGATTCATCCGCTCTGCTACACCATTTTGTTGAGGAGTATGAGGTACTGTTAGATGATAAGAAATGCCCTTCTGAACAAAATAGCCTTTCATTTCATTTGATAAGTATTCTCCTCCATTGTCACAATAGATGTTAACTATTTTATAATTACAGTGTGTTTCTGCTTTTGCAACAAAGTCTTTAAAAACTTTTATGACTTCTGATTTTAGTTCAATCAAATATACTACAGTATAATGCGTGAAGTCATCTATAAACGTTACGAAATAATTTTTATTGTCGACAGTAGGAGGAGTTATTGGTCCACAAACATCCGAATGAACGATAAACAACTGTCTTTGGATATATGTTTTTGGTTTGGACTTTGCAAACGGTAGTCTAGATTGTTTCCCATTTATACATGCTTCACACAATGTATTAGTTACAGGAACAATATTATTTATATGACTGACATCTTCTACCATTTTAAAATGTTTTAATTTAAAAAATGATTGAGCACTTGGGTGCCCCAAACGTTCATGCCATTTTTGGTAGTTTCTGTTGTCAATTATATTAATTTTATTCTCATGATCTTTAGGTATTTTAAATTTTATACCTATTAAACCATTAATTGGCTCACCTGTGGCTATTGTTTCTTGGTTATGTTGAATCTTCACACCATATTCGTCGAAAATCACAACCATTCCTTTGTTCTGTAGGCGCTACACTGAAATCAAATTGTATGGAACTTCAGGTATGAATAAGACATCCTCCAGCGTTCCCTTCACTCCAAGATTCGTCATTACTTCCATTGATCCTCCCTTTGTGGCTTCGACTGTTGTATTATTTTTAGCTACTGCTATTGGTATTGGTTTTGGTAAGACATGTTTCGATGAAAGGAGTTCTTCTTGGTTAACAATATGATCTGTTGCGCCGGAGTCAAGCAGAAACCATACTTCTTTAGCTGCTTGATCAGTCTGCTCCCATGTTATTGCGAGATTATTTCTGAGCATGAAAGCAAAACCATTTCCTTCTGATTGCGTGCGTGTAACAGTTTGAATGGTGCGTTGTTTTTCCAGCATTTGTTTGTGGAAGTAGCAATCTTTTATTAAATGGTTGTTTCTACCACAATGCTCGCATTTCATATTAGATAATTTAGAGGCATCTTTTATTGCCCTTTTAAATTTTCCTTTTTGTTTATTGTGAGGAAATTTCTTTCTTTTATTTTGTTTTTGACCAAATGCTGAGGAATCATGTTTGGATGAGGAGCCTCTGAATGTGTTTAGCACTTTAAAGCATGTGGTAGTATTGTCGTTTTTGAGCTTTACTTCTTGATCTAGTAATCGTGTTTTCACAAATGACAAATTTAAATTGTCTTCTCCTAAGGTTTCCAATGCAGTGATTACACCTTCATAAGCGGATGGCATTGTTAGAAGGACATGTGAAATTTTGTCCATCTCATCTAATTTAGCTCCCGCTGCCAGTAATTCCGTGATGATGTCATCAAAAATTATAAAGTGTTGTACCAACTGCTGATCTCCACGGAACTTAAGGTTGAGAAGTTTTTTACGTAATGCCAATTGCGTAGCTAAACTTCTCCTTTCATAAATTGCATCTATATCAGCAAAAACATCACGAGCAGTCGGTTTGTCCTTAACAAAGTTCAGGAATGAGTCACTGAGATATTCTGTGATAATTCCCTTTGCATACACGTCATGCCTTTTCCATCTACTGTCGGGTTCAGCAGGAGGTGCTTCCTCAACTACATAAAGTACTTGCGCTTCTGCTAGTAATAGCTTAACACGAAATTTCCAAATACTATATTTTTCTCCGTTAAACGGTTGAACGTTTCTTGGTTTTGTTTTCTCCATTATAGGAAGTTAAACGGCACTGAGCACTTGAATAATACACGTTCGCGGCACTGGCTAATGTTAATTAATTAATTAATAATTATCACCAATTTAAACAAACGTATACAATCCACTATTTACTATACGCGAATACTGAGCTCATAACCTATTGAAATTTATTATTTTATATCGGCTTTTATGCAAGTAAAACGCAGGTATAATAATGTATCTGTATTCTATAACGATTTTATTTAGACTAAAAATCATACAATAGTAAATATACAACAAAAATCCTTTTTCTTATCTTAAAGAAGATATATACCTAATATGAAAAAGTGTGACATGACACGTTAGGATAGCTGACAAAAAAAATATTTCAGTTGGTATATTATTATAAAAATAATATGTAGGTACACCTAAATAAACTTGTGAACTATTATATCAACTTAATATTAAATTTACATTTTTGCCTTTCGGAATCTGGTTTATTTGTTTTTGTAATTGTAATTTCAACAATGTTGATAGATAGGGTCCTTGTTTTCAATGCCCTGATGTTGTTGATAAATTAAAAAAAAATAATGAATTGCTTGTTTCATAATGTAACCAGACTTTAAGTTTTGTTGGAAATTTGTTTCACACTACCATACTTTAACCAAACGGGCCGTTTCGTTTATCCGCAACTCATCAGTGGTGATTGGCAAGCAATGGGACCCAAATTCCCAACATTTACGGAGAGCTTATACTAGCACGAGAGTTGAAATACAACAAGATGTTTTTGGCGATATCTAGTGTGAGCAGCAATGCAATCTCAAATTGTTTGAATTAATTTATTCAGTCACTATTTTTTTATTCCCCAAACCAGACACGTTTTGAGGGCTTTAGCTGTCACCATGAGAGTAGTTCTCATACCAAGCGCAATTCTACAACTTAACTAGGTACTTTCGCCCATTTGGAAAAAATTAAATTAAATTTCCAAAAATATTAAAACAAAATCATATAAATTATCTTTTCTTCTTATTTATTGTGGTAAATAATGATGATAAATATGAAAGAATAAGAATGTTTATAAACATTGTTTAATAGTCCAACGAAGTTGTAGTTGGCTTATATTGGTCGCAAAAAAAATTCTAAACAGAATGATATTTTCAGGGTTACTTGGGGACTGCCTTCTAAGTATGAAACCAAAAAATCATGAACCTCTGGTAGGCTATAGCGGTGGATTCATAAATATTTTTGTAGAGCAAAATGGCATTCATAACCGAGAATTGAAAGCTGAACTAAGCTGCTAATAAGCATAAGTCATTTTTATTAACCCATTAAAGCCCATTGGCACATAAATGTACCAGCGTTATTTTCTTTTATTTTTTCAAAACTCCCCAAACTGAGCTGTTCTAGATACATACTGAACTGTTCCTTGCGTAGTTATTTACAGGTCATAATTTTTTTTTTAGATTTTACAGTGCTTGATTTTTGAGAAATTAATGAAAACCTAACCCACTCTGAAGCATCTTACTACACCTGTCTGCACTGATGTAAATATACATTTTTTTTGTACTTTTAATTACTTTACTAGTTGTTACATTTTTAGCTCTCCATATCATATATGTAATATATGTTATATGGAGACTATTAGTTTCATGAAAAAAAATTTTTTTTTAATTTCACCGGAAATACTTGTTTTTGGTCATTTTATACATAAATAAGTAGTTTTAAAAAAATGTCTGTCTGTCTGTCTGTCTGTATGCACGATAACGCAAAAACCGCTTAACAGATTCTAACCAAATTTGGTACAAAAATACTATTGGACATGGCAAGGAGCTGATTAGATTTTGGGAAACATTGAGCGTAGTCAAGGGGTTTAAAAGAGGGTTCAAAAATTAAAAAAATTCATAGTTCTGAAACTTATCCGAAATACTGCATAATTTTTTACGCATTTAATTGAATATAACCTCAAATATTGAACATAAAATATTAGACCACATTGGCGTTCGAAAATAGTGTAAAATGGGGTAAAAAAGATTAAAAAAAAACGTATTTCTTAAAAATAGCAGAAATAGGAACTAGTTATTTATAGTTTTGATAGAATATAACCTATAAAATGTGTCATGAATAACTTACTTTCATAGGCGTTCGTAAATAGTCAAAAAGGGGTCAGAACATAAAAAATATATATTTCCTAAACTTATAAATATGGAATAATTTTTCATAGTTGTGATACAATATAAGCTAAAAAATATTCCATAAAAGAATTGGTTCACACAGGCGTTCGAAAATAGTTTAAAAAAAGGGTCAAAAACGAAAAAAAAATGTTTCTCAAATATACCAGAAAAATTGGCTAATTATATATAGCTTTGATATAAGATAACCTAAAAAATGCAGCATCAAATTTTTGTTTACATAGGCGTTCGTAAATAGTAGAAAAAGGGGTAAAATAAAAAAAAATTAAAATGTAAAAAATTTTATATTTAACTAGATGAAATGGTGTTAAAAATACACGACAAAAATTAATGTACCACAGGCGTCCGTGAAAATTCTATAAAAGGGTCAGAAATTTTTTTTATCCGTGATAACTCAAAAACCACTTAACGGATTTTAACCACATTTGGTACGAAAATACTACAGGATATTTATAGGTGATGATTAACAATGAGCGTAGGCAAGGGGTTTAAAAAAGGGTTCAAAAATTTAAAAAATCGTAGTTCTTAAACTTATCCGAAATATTGAATAATTTTTTATAGTTGTGATAGAATATAACCTAAACAATGTTACATAAAAAAGTTAGGTCACACAGGCGTTCGAAAATAGTCTTAAAAAAGGGTCAAAAACGAAAAAAAAATGTTTCCCAAATATACCAGAAAAATTGGCTAATTATATATAGCTTTCATATAAGATAACCTAAAAAATGCAGCATAAAATTTTTATTTACATAGGCGTTTGTAAATAGTAAAAAAAGGGGTAAAATAAAAAAAATTAAAATGTAAGAAATTTTATATTTAACTAGTTGAATTGGTGTTAAAAATACACGACAAAAATTAATGTTCCATAGGCGTCCGTGAAAATTCTATAAAAGGGTCAGAAAAAATTTGTATCCGTGATAACTCAAAAACTACTTAACGGTTAACCTACAACATGCAGCATAACAATTTTGTTTACATAGGCGTTCGTAAATAGTAGAAAAGGGGGCAAAATAAATTTTATAATAAAACTAAAAAAAATCAATTAATTTGCGTTCAAGAACTTGGCCTAGATTTGAAATATAAAATATCTGCGTATAAATAGTGCCTCCAAAGAGAAGAAAAAGGCACAAAACCCGATACTTAAAAAAAAATAGCTGATGTCTAAAACAAAACAAAAATTTACTAAATTTAGATAAATGACAAAAAGGTCATAAAATTATAACTTTTACACTTAAATATGGAGAGCTATTCGTGCCTCGAGGGCAACAGTTTATTCATTTTGTATTGATAAATGTTCATTCTAACGATATTCAACAAAACCATAAGTTTTTTTATAACATAAATTTTATTATGAAGGAAAAAAAAACCATTGGCACATAAACGTGCCAGTGGGCAGACATGATGTCTATGTCAAAGATATGCATGCGCAGTTGGCCTTGTTCTATTTTTAGTATTTGAACTGTCAAACACGCACCAGTAGGTATTTATTACGTTCAGTACGCAATTTAGAAATTATTACTGGTACTTTACGGAAAAATAGAGTTTCAAAAGAATCAAATATGTCTGAGTATAATTTGTTCCTAAAACAAGCCGAGGAACAATGGAACTCAAAACCGATGGAAATTTAGTACTTGTGCGGGGGAATGATAATTCCATTGTAACTGTATTATCAAACTGCTGTAATCATATGCTTCCTTTGAAAAATGTAGAGATATTCTATAACTAAAAAAAGTAAAATTCATATTCAAATGCCGCTTATAACAAAAATATGGGAGGCGTCGATTTTGAATGATCAGGTCTGTCTAGCTATGGAATTTCAATAAGGACTAAACAGTAGTGGTGGTCTTTCTTCAGTTGTTTAATTGATCAACCTAATCTACAAGTTTGGCTATTATGGAGAAGGTGTGAAAACAATAATATGCCGCTACTCGAATTCATTAATGCTTTATATTTATGGGCACCCTTCAATGAAGCCAGGGCCATCATCAAGCGCATTATCACCAATTGTCAATTAGTTACGTTTGAATGAACAAAATCACTTGATAGTCCAAAGTAGTGAAACATAGACAAAATGTAAAACATGTTCTAACCGCACCAGTTTTGAGTGTAATACCTGCAAAGTAGCCCTGCACCCAAAAACATACTTTAGAAATTTCCATAGAACATACCTTTTTATTATATTTATCAATAACTGATGTAATTATTCAAAAAATATTTAGTTTTAAATATTTATGTAATGTTTCTCTTATGTTATTGGATGTGCCTGGTGGCACATTTATGTGCCACTATTTTTTTGGTACTTTTATTATAAATAAATTTTAAATTTTGCGTATACAATGTTATTTCACATATATAAACAGCAACTAACGTGTTTTTGTTCTAATTAAAACAGACAAAAATTACGGGCACTAATGGGTTAAATGGAACTCCCTGTATATTATTAAATATTCGGAAAGACAATCATATTCTCTTTCAAATAAATTGTCATATTCTTATGCCAATATCTTAAGTTTTCCAAAACAAAAATTAATTTTCTAGAGACATTGGTTAATTTGGCATATTTTAAGTAAATGATACGTCTTTGAACGTCACAAAATGTTATAATTAATTTTACAATTCCTTATTAGCATCATCTAAATAATAATATTAGTAAAAATGGAAGCTAGGAAACTATTCCAATGCGGTATTCATGAATTTATTTATTTTACTAGGCCAGTGTAATAAAGTTGTGAATCGCGCTTGCAGACATTTTAACGAAATGTATCCTGAGTTACAACGAAATTTTCCGAAGAGAGCTTCTCATGAGGACATTCATGCGTATCCAAAATCTTCTATTAGAAAAGCTTCATAAAACCTTCAAATAATACTAGAAAAACACTGCCCTCATAGAGCGCAATTTTGTGAAAATGTATTAATTCGTTTTTAGGAAATTCCACATTTTTGTGCAAAAAATTATCTGGACTGATTAATCCAAATTTTCAAGAGAAGGGGTTTTTCCCTGTCATAATATTCACTTATGGGCAAATGAAAATCCTCATATTTATTACCAGAGATTGTGCATTCCAAGAAAAATTTATTTTATGATGCAGGTATGCTGGTATGCCGGTCCTAATCAACTTATGATAAAAGCAACATCGATTCAGATATCGCCTGCTTTTCATATCCAACCATCTAGCATCTCTTAGTTTATGACTTACTGGGAGAACTCTCCTACCACCATATGAAAAACGAAGACAGTATTTCTGTATTTTTTGAATGGAATTGGAAATAACTGACGTTCAACAGGGACCATAGACAACATTACAATGATCAAATTTTGACAAGACCAATGAATCACACAAGATCAATTTCAATCTGGAGTTCAGAATATGCCTTCAGGTATATAAAACTTTCAGACATCCCACTGTTTTTTTAATACATTCTGAAACATGATTTTCGATTCTCAATTTATTGTCAACTATAATGCCCTATAAACTCTTGTCTTCGGTTTTAACTTGAAATTAGTTATTATATTTAAGACCACAAGTTCAGGTTCACGCTAGCCCCGACCGGTGGAATTTTCTTGCCAAAATGCTAGCACACATAAAAGACACCTAGCACAACCTAGCACACCAAAGTTTAGAGCTACCACACCAACAGTTTAGATCCGAAATGAGTTTGAATTCCAGATTTCAAAATCATTTTCGTTCTAACCATTTGATGTGCTAGCACAAAAATTTGAAGTACTTTTTGATAACACTTCCCTATACCTACCTTCAACTGGTTTTGACATAATAATTTTTTTCGTTAACTTTTGCCAAAACGAGGTCTTCGAAACGTTAGTCATGTTGCCTTTTAAATGAATAAAATCCTGAAATTTTTAATTTCTCTTAGGAATACCTTGCTACAAAAAGATCTATAAAGAAGGTGGTACACCAAGATACAGGGTGGTCACAAATCACTATAGTATGATTTAATAGTATAAATAGGCATAAGTGAATTTTCTTATATGCAACACATTGTATATTATGAAATACCAAAAACAGGTCTTCGAAAAGTTAAAGTCATATTGCCTTTTAAATGAATAGAATCCTGAAATTTCTAATTTCTCTTAGGAATACCTTGCACAAAAAGATCTATAAAGAAGGTGGCACACCAAGTTACAGGGTGGTCACAAATCACTATAGTATGATCTAATAGTAAAAATAGGCATAGGTGAATTTTCTTAGATGCATTATCAAATATTCAAATGAATAAAAGAAAGTTTAATCTAATTCAAAATAAGTTTGTTAATTATGGATCTAAACTGAAGATATTTGTACTATTAGATCATACTATAGTGATTTGTGACCACCCTGTATCTTGGTGTGTCACCTTCTTTATAGATCTTTTTGTAGCAAAGTATTCCTAAGAGAAATTAACAAATTCAGGATTCTATTCATTTAAAAGGCCAAATGACGAAGACCTGTTTTTGGCAAAAAATGAACGAAAAAAATTATTATGTCAAAATCAGTTGAAGATAGGTATAGGGACGTGTTAACAAAAAGTACTTCAAATCGAATGGGAAATCCAAAAATATAATAATACTATATATTATACATACGGGGCCACCTCTTCCAATCCATCGATCAGGTTATTCATGATCCAACACTTCACGGGAAATTCTGACATAATGTGCAGGACAGCCATCATGTTGAAACCACATATTGGAAAAGTTTCTGTTTAATCAAATTTGTTATCGTGCCCACTGACAAAATCTGACTCGATTCTCAAAATCATCACCATGAGGTTCTTGCTGCAAAGCAATGTGATAGGGTGAAATTTATGCCGCTATAATATCCTAAGAATGCTTGATTTAGAAATTCCAGAGTCTCGAGAAATTCTTAGACAAAAAACATGCGGATTCACACCAATAGCCGCCAATACTGCGATTTCAATATTTTCCCCACTGACTGTAGCTCGCTGAGTTCGTTTTTCGACTGTACATTTCCGGTGTCTCTAAAATCCTTCACAACACGGTAAAATGTATGGCGGGATATAGGATTTCTTTCTGGAAAACGTTGCATATACAATGCTACGGCATTATCGACATTTCTGTGACATTCTCCATAGAGCAATATCATCTCAACATTTTGTGCTACAGAAAGATGTTCCATATTTTCTCAAAACTAACTTATTGTTTATTGTCACTCACAAGTGTAAAGATATTATGAGTGATTTCTTTGCTATAAATGTGCAAAAATGTTTACTAGATGAAAAATTAACTACTTTTTTCTTAGAGTATAAAAAAATAAAAATTAAATATTTGGTATGAGGAATTATTAACTTTTACTTCCGAATGACGATAAGTAGGTACGTTCGCTAGTCTGTTATCAATTTTGCTATTTTTAACAAAATATGGAATATCTTTCTATCTCAGAAAAAGTTTTGTTGATATTACCTGTGGTTTTGCAGATAAAAATGCTATATCCCATGCATTTTATAACTGTGTTGCGAAGAAGTTTACGAGAACGTATTTTGCTAAATTCCTGATGAAGACAGGTGGTCCTGTCGAAACGTTGAAACAAAGAAAAAATAAATAATGGCATTTAAATAACTATCCAAAATCAAATGATCAGTCGATGATTTTTAAATTGTTGAACCTCGGTTCAACAAACAGAGAAATGAGCCCAAATTGTTATCGGAATCAAAAAAAAATTATTAACAAAAGTTATTTGTTTTTTTATGTAAAATCCGATTCGGTAATGAAAAATATATGTTTCTATTATGAAAAAACGAGTTGACCTTGAAACGGTTGACAAACTCGCCAATGGGTACCACGATTTTTTTACCCCACAATAGTAAACAACTTTTATTTTAAATTTTTTTCCGGAAAATGTGCCGTTTTTAAGATATAGGGCTGTCTCAAGATAAATGGACCACCCGGTATATTTATGGTAGGTATTTTCATTTTAAGCATTCTGTCATTTTCTGTAATATTGATATAGAATTTCATTATTTAATAAATTTGGTTAATGGTAAAATGTAAAAAAAATTATTCATAATTTACCCATATTAGTTTGTTTAATTTTGTGAGCAAATTCGTGATTACGTTTATTGTAGCTTCTGAGTGTTTTTGTTTATCATTTGCATTACTCTATCTATTTAAAATTTACATTTTTTGTTAAACTATTGGTCATAAAATTGTATATGTATACAGATAATTTACATGTAATTGAATTAAAAAATAGTATATTGTGCAACGAACATGAAATGACATATATTTCCTACGAGGCGCATGCTGCAAATCATACGAGTAGGAAATGGTCATTTCATGTGAGTTTCACACTATACTTTTTCGACGACTGTTTTAATGCTTTTGAATAAATTTAACATAATTTTTAGGAAAATATTTGTTTTTCGAAACTTACCCTTGTTAGCGTATAAGCGTAAATACGATAAATTAGAAGTATTAAATTGACTAGGTGGTGTTAAACTAGACTCAATATCACTGCTTATGTGTTTTGAAATTAGCGAAATACTTAATTATAATTATTATTAATTATAAATACCAAAACTGTCAATTTGGTGTTGGTATATTTCGGCGTTGCTATGGTAATTTTTCATGCCCGCCGCTACTTTTGTCATTACAAGGAAATTTTATCCGTGAGTAATAAACAGCATTACAATGTACTACATTTTCAAATCATGATTGAACATATAATAAAGGCATTTAAAGACAGTCGTAGAAAAAATTTATTTATTATCTAATCGAGATTTTTTCGTGGCTGATGTGTACGTGAGAAGCAGTAGGTTTCTGACTTAAACCGCTATTTATTTGTTACGTTTTTTTTGGCCCACCTCTGACTACCTCGCCTCGATCTCTGCCTAATACTGATGGTGATTTAAAGTTTCAGCGAATCCAGAAAAACATGTGCAGTGGTTTACATACTTCCCCATTTTATTTTTCGTTAAATTAAAAGCGTAGCACATTCTACCAGTATCAGCCACATATTGAGGGATCAGCAACGCTTCAGATCGTGCATATCAGGCAAAATCAAATATACAATAAACGAGCCAAAATCATGCCATGATGGCATATCAGGTGAGCTGACACTTTTTTTATTTATATGTTGCTCATGTTATAATAAAATAAAAGTATTCTGTTGGGATTTCAACATTTAAGAGTTGTTTCGTCGATGAAATTTGTGCAAATGCTGCATTCTTTGGATTGGAGTGAATAAATCAATTTGTTGTTGAACACAAAACTTATATTTATTTCACTAAGTTAACAAGCACATTTAACGGGGTCCAATAATTATTTACAATAGTTTAAATCTAATAATAATAACTATAGGTTACAAAATATTTACATCATTCTATATTGTTGAATATTATAATTTTGAGCGCACGAACGGGCTATTTAAATGTGAACAGAATCAATAATAAAATGACTACTGAAAAATATAGCCGCGTACCGCGTACTCTTTGTGGCTTTTTCCGACGCCGCCGATAGGTGTGCGCAGAACGCTATTACGTAGATTGCGCCGCTTCGGCATTATTGGAAAGAAAGTACATTTTGTGATTGCAGCAGTGGCGGGTTGAAATCATACTCCCCCCCTTTGAAGCATTTGCTTCAAAAGACGGTGGATTGAGAAAAACGAGTCGAAGAACCATCACTCATTGCCTAATGGCAAAGGACAAACCTTTGCAATTGAGCGAGTGAACTCGGAGTCTTTTGTTTTTAACTTGACAATACGAACTTTATTGTCCGAGCTCGGAATGATTTCCGTTACTCGGGCTCTAGGCCATTCAAGGGAGGAACATTGTCCTCTTTGATGAGCACGAGGTCGTTTATCTTTATGTTGTCCTTTGGAATTAGCCATTTTGGTTTGTTTTGGAGCTGATTTAGATATTCAACCGACAACCTTTTCCAGAAAACCTGTTGAATTTTCGTCATATTTTTCCTCATAGAAAGTCTATTTGAGTTTGTATTTTGCACAGATTTCTCTGGAAAAGTAGTCAAGCTCGAGCCGATGAGGAAGTGACCTGGGGTGAAGACGTCCAAAGCTAATGGATCGTTTGAGAGGGCGCAAAGCGGTCTGGAATTAAGAATTGCCTCAATTTGAGACAGAATAGTACTTAGTACTTCAAAAGTGAAGTGTGAGTCACCAATCACTCTTTTTAAGTGGTATTTTGTGCTCTTGACTGAGCTCTCCCACAGGCCGCCCCAATGTGGTGAGCGGGGAGGTATGAATACCCATTGAATTTCTCTAAGAGAAATTCTTTAATGTTTTTATTGTGTCATTTTTAAAGAAGTTGTAAAGTTCCTTGATTTCATTTCTTGATCCCTGGAAGTTTGTGGCGTTGTCAGTGAAAATCACAGATGGATTGCCTCTTCGGAATATGAAACGTTTAAGCGTGCGAATGAACGCGTCCGTTGTAAGATCTGAAACTGCTTCAATATGCGTAGCCTTCGTAACCATGCACACAAACACAGCGAAGTAGCATTTTACAAGCTTAGCTTGCCTTAATGAGGAAGATTTGACAAGCATCGGGCCACCAAAGTCGACGCCGACCTTTGTAAATGGTTTTGAGAAATTTACTCGTAATTTTGGTAGGTCTGCCATTATTTGTTGAGCAGTTTGTGCCCGTAAGCGAAAACAAACTATACATTTCCTTGTAAGGTTTTTAATTTCACGTAGGCCATTAAGCGGCCAGTAGCGGAGCCTAGTGTGTGACAGGACGGTTTGTGGACCTGCATGATATAGGTCAAGATGCTGTTTTCTAAGGATCAAGTTTACTACGTGATCCTTGGCGGGTAGCAGAATAGGAAATTTTTGTTCAAATGGTATGACTGCCTTTGATAGACGACCGCCAACTCTCAGAATGCATTCTTGATCCAAAAAAGGGCTCAGAGACAAAATTGTTTTGTTAGAAGTAAGTTTGTTGGCCTTTAAACAGTTTATTTCCTTGGAGAAATATTTTTCCTGAATAATCTTTATGATGAAATTGTGTGAATCGTATAGCTCGTCAACAGTTAAAGGGCCTTCGCGAATAACTTTGTCGAGACTGGGTTTTGAATTATTTATGAACCTAAGGATAAAGGCGAAAGATCTCTGCAGGCGATTAAAACTGGAGAATTTCAGAAAGATCGAGTGCCAATACTCATTTGTTGTGGAAACGTGCAACGAAATTCCTTTTAACCTGCGTTCTTCTTTGAATGGCTCACTATTTTGTGAGATTTTGGAAATGACTTTACGGGGGACAAAGGGAGGATCTTGTAAGAATCCTGGTCCTTTCCACCATAGTTTGTAGTGTTTCAACTTGTCGGGAGGAATCCCGCGGGATAGAGGGTCGGCGGCATTTTCATCAGAAGGCACATGTCGCCATGTGAAGGTTTCTGTCAACCGTTGTATTTCAGCGGTGCGATTAGCCACAAAGGTTGACCATTTGGAAGGATGTGCTGATAACCAGCATATGACGATTTCCGAATCCGTCCATAGATTGACAGATTCAAATGTAAGGACGTCATTGAAAATTATCACTATTTTTTCAACTAGGCGGGCCAATAACAATGCGCCACACAGTTCGAGTCTAGGCAAGCTAATTGTTTTGACAGGGCTAACTCGAGATTTAGCGCAAATTAGACGGCTTGAACTAGTTTGATCGAAGTAAGTCGCGCGTAGGTAAGAGCAGCAAGCAGAATAGGCAAGTAAACTTGCGTCTGCAAACCCGTGAAGCTCAATTTTTGTGACTTTCTTTTCAAGCAATAAGCACCGCGGGACTTGCACGTCCTCTAGGCAAGAAAGTTTTACCAGTGTGAAAACAGCAGTTAAAATTCTAGCAGTTAATTCCGAACATTGCCGAATGGAGTATACCGGGGTGATTGATGATTTACATCAAATTGATGCAATGCAAATGCAAACTACATGTAGTATCATTAATATAAGTTAATTTACTTATATGGTAATAATTATTTGTCAATAAATAAATATTTCGACAGACATATTTGAGGTTAGAATATCAATTAATTCAAATGTTGTGTTCAGAGTGGTTATATACTACTAATATCAAGAAATTCATATATAAATAACATATATATTTCAGTGATATAATTATCAGAGCCGTATTATTAATTTTTAAGCCCCCAACAACATTATAGCTGCTGACCTTATAGCTCAAAACTCGCAAGGCGTGCCACTTTGAAATTTATAGCATAGATAGTCCTCTACATGTCCTTTGAACTCATATATGTTAGAATGACTTACACCCCGTCAGAGCCGTACTATATGATTTTTTTATTCCGGGATAATATTTTAACTGCTGACCCCATATCTCAAAACTGGCAAGGCGTGCCACCTTGGAATTTATAGCATAGAGAGTCCTCAACATACCCTTTGAACTCATATATGTCAGAATGACTTACACCCCGTCAGAGCCAGACTATCTGATTTTTTTGTTCCGCGACAGGTTTTAACTGCTGAACTCATAGCTCAAAACTGGCAAGGCGTGCCACTTTGAAATTTATAGCATAGATAGTCCTCAAAATGTCCTTTGAACTCATATATGTCAGAATGACTTACACCCCGTCAGAGCCGTACTATATGATTTTTTTATTCCGGGATAATATTTTAACTGCTGACCCTATATCTCAAAACTGGCAAGGCGTGCCACCTTGGAATTTATAGCATAGAGAGTCCTCAACATACCCTTTGAACTCATAAATGTCAGAATGACTTACACCCCGTCAGAGCCGGACTATCTGATTTTTTTATTCCGCGACAGGTTTTAACTGCTGAACTCATAGCTCAAAACTGGCAAGGTGTGCCACTTTGAAATTTATAGCATAGATAGTCCTCAAAATGTCCTTTGAACCCATATATGTCAGAATGACTTACACCCCGTCAGAGCCGGACTATCTGACTTTTTATTCCGCGACAGGTTTTAACTGCTGAACTCATAGCTCAAAACTGGCAAGGTGTGCCACTTTGAAATTTATAGCATAGATAGTCCTCAAAATGTCCTTTGAACTCATATATGTGAGAATGACTTACACCCCGTCAGAGCCGTACTATATGATTTTTTTATTCCGGGATAATATTTTAACTGCTGACCCCATATCTCAAAACTAGCAAGGCATGCCACCTTGGAATTTAAAGCATAGAGAGTCCTCAACATACCCTTTGAACTCATAAATGTCAGAATGACTTACACCCCGTCAGAGCCGGACTATCTGATTTTGTTATTCCGCGACAGGTTTTAACTGCTGAACTCATAGCTCAAAACTGGCAAGGTGTGCCACTTTGAAATTTATAGCATAGATAGTCCTCAAAATGTCCTTTGAACTCATATATGTGAGAATGACTTACACCCCGTCAGAGCCGGACTATCTGATTTTTTTATTCCGCGACAGGTTTTAACTGCTGAACTCATAGCTCAAAACTGGCAAGGTGTGCCCACTTTGAAATTTATAGCATAGATAGTCCTCAAAATGTCCTTTGAACTCATATATGTGAGAATGACTTACACCCCGTCAGAGCCGTACTATATGATTTTTTTATTCCGGGATAATATTTTAACTGCTGACCCCATATCTCAAAACTAGCAAGGCATGCCACCTTGGAATTTAAAGCATAGAGAGTCCTCAACATACCCTTTGAACTCATAAATGTCAGAATGACTTACACCCCGTCAGAGCCGGACTATCTGATTTTTTTATTCCGCGACAGGTTTTAACTGCTGAACTCATAGCTCAAAACTGGCAAGGTGTGCCACTTTGAAATTTATAGCATAGATAGTCCTCAAAATGTCCTTTGAACTCATATATGTGAGAATGACTTACACCCCGTCGGAGCCGTACTATATGATTTTTTTATTCCGGGATAATATTTTAACTGCTGACCCCATATCTCAAAACTAGCAAGGCATGCCACCTTGGAATTTAAAGCATAGAGAGTCCTCAACATACCCTTTGAACTCATAAATGTCAGAATGACTTACACCCCGTCAGAGCCGGACTATCTGATTTTTTTATTCCGCGACAGGTTTTAACTGCTGAACTCATAGCTCAAAACTGGCAAGGTGTGCCACTTTGAAATTTATAGCATAGATAGTCCTCAAAATGTCCTTTGAACCCATATATGTCAGAATGACTTACACCCCGTCAGAGCCGGACTATCTGACTTTTTATTCCGCGACAGGTTTTAACTGCTGAACTCATAGCTCAAAACTGGCAAGGTGTGCCACTTTGAAATTTATAGCATAGATAGTCCTCAAAATGTCCTTTGAACTCATATATGTGAGAATGACTTACACCCCGTCAGAGCCGTACTATATGATTTTTTTATTCCGGGATAATATTTTAACTGCTGACCCCATATCTCAAAACTAGCAAGGCATGCCACCTTGGAATTTAAAGCATAGAGAGTCCTCAACATACCCTTTGAACTCATAAATGTCAGAATGACTTACACCCCGTCAGAGCCGGACTATCTGATTTTTTTATTCCGCGACAGGTTTTAACTGCTGAACTCATAGCTCAAAACTGGCAAGGTGTGCCACTTTGAAATTTATAGCATAGATAGTCCTCAAAATGTCCTTTGAACTCATATATGTGAGAATGACTTACACCCCGTCGGAGCCGTACTATATGATTTTTTTATTCCGGGATAATATTTTAACTGCTGACCCCATATCTCAAAACTAGCAAGGCATGCCACCTTGGAATTTAAAGCATAGAGAGTCCTCAACATACCCTTTGAACTCATAAATGTCAGAATGACTTACACCCCGTCAGAGCCGGACTATCTGATTTTTTTATTCCGCGACAGGTTTTAACTGCTGAACTCATAGCTCAAAACTGGCCAGGTGTGCCACTTTGAAATTTATAGCATAGATAGTCCTCAAAATGTCCTTTGAACTCATATATGTGAGAATGACTTACACCCCGTCAGAGCCGGACTATCTGATTTTTTTATTCCGCGACAGGTTTTAACTGCTGAACTCATAGCTCAAAACTGGCAAGGTGTGCCACTTTGAAATTTATAGCATAGATAGTCCTCAAAATGTCCTTTGAACTCATATATGTGAGAATGACTTACACCCCGTCAGAGCCGTACTATATGATTTTTTTATTCCGGGATAATATTTTAACTGCTGACCCCATATCTCAAAACTGGCAAGGCGTGCCACCTTGGAATTTATAGCATAGAGAGTCCTCAACATACCCTTTGAACTCATAAATGTCAGAATGACTTACACCCCGTCAGAGCCGGACTATCTGATTTTTTTATTCCGCGACAGGTTTTAACTGCTGAACTCATAGCTCAAAACTGGCAAGGCGTGCCACTTTGAAATTTATAGCATAGATAGTCCTCAAAATGTCCTTTGAACTCATATATGTCAGAATGACTTACACCCCGTCGGAGCCGGACTATCTGATTTTTTTATTCCGCGACAGGTTTTAACTGCTGAACTCATAGCTCAAAACTGGCAAGGCGTGCCACTTTGAAATTTATAGCATATATAGTCCTCAAAATGTCCTTTGAACCCATATATGTCAGAATGACTTACACCCCGTCAGAGCCGTACTATTTATTTTCTTCATTAAGCGACAATGGTTTAACTATAAATATCTACGTCATAAGCAAAATAATAAATAAGGAATGTTTGAATTAAAAATAAAGTAGATATAATTTTAAATTAGATTATTAAGTTAACTTGTTTTTTATCATGCTTTTTTTTAAGGAAAGCTCTACTTCGTCAATTGAGTAAACCCAAATATGGTCGTTTGCAGTATAAAAATGATGTTGACTTTATTTGAGGATGAATGACATGTTCTCAGAAATTTTCAAAAGTTTGGTCGCACTCTATTAAACGTCTGTACTGTATGGTTCCAACTGTAGCTTTTAGCACGAGATATCAAATGACAACAAGATGTAAGGGACGACATCTAGTGTGAGCAGGCAATATGCCCGGTAAAACAAAATTTACAAGCGATGGCCGGTCAAGAAGTAAGAACTCCATTAAATCCTATTGCCAACACTAAATACGCCTGAATTCCCTAGTGGGAGGCTTTATTTACGAAATGTTTGTTACACAATCTAACAAGACTTTAAGTAAGTTTGAAATGTGTTTCACACTATGACGCTTTCACTTTGAGCATATTATTACATTATGTAACAAGCATTCGTAAATAAAGTCTTTCGTCAGGGATTTCGGGCGCATCTAGTGTTGGAAATAGGATTTATTGGAGGTGTTTACTTTTTGTCCGTCCAACGTTTGTAAACTTTTTTCACCAAGCACATTGCCATCTCACACTAGTTGTCGCCACATACATTTTGTTGTCATTTACTATATTTATTTTTTCACCATGCAAAATAGTTTGCTAGAAGGAACACCAAATGAAAGCAAAAGATTTTGAAGGCCAATAATTATGTGTTTAATAGTTATTATTATTTAATCGAATGTATTTTTATCTGGTTTACGCAACCGTCCAGCAAGAACCAACGAGGAGGTGTAGAGCGCTCTTGCCTGAAGGGGTAGATATTAAGACATTTTTCGGTAATAAGATAATAATTTTAATTAAAAATCTTTAAAAAAATAGTACAACTAGAACATACCTTGGCTAACTAAGCGTTACTTGAGTGTTACTACTTATACCGAAAAGTGACCTATTTAAAAGGAATAGGAAGGATTCTTTGGAATGGAATTTGGTTTAGAACCGGTTAGTAAGAAAACAAAAATATTATTTTAAATATAAAAATTAAAAATAATAAGAATAAAAATTATAAAACGTAACGTAATAAAAAAATCGCATAACGTTTCTTCATGGACGTTCGACCTGTCAAATAAACTAAACTGATGTCACATCGATCAATCACATCATCGAAAACTAACAAAACGTATATTCTAAAAACAACATAATAAGTACAAATAATATAACAAACAAAATAAAATCCATGTCTCTATGAGTCAACAAAAATAAACTTAAAAACAATCGGTTAATCGATGATCCAAACAGCTGTACTATCGAAGGTCAAAAACAAAACCAAATTAAAAATATATTCTAAAAATTTATAACAATAAATACGTGTTTCATGTCTTTGGCAAAAAATGTAATTTCACTGGTCATTTTTAGTTAATACTAGCGTTTCGAGAATTATTCACTCATTATTTATTTAATTGAAAATAGCTTTATTGGTGGACAGAAAGAACACAAAATTGTTGTTAGTATTTTCGGCACAAAGAACACATGTTGCATTCAATAAAATTTGAATTATCATTCAGGGATTTATTGCATAAAGAATGAATATTTCTATGGCAAAATTGACATTCTAAGGAAGTTGATTTATCAACAACATTACGTCCACATAATAAACATTTGTCGCCCATGTCCGACGATCTCCCTAAGATAATCCGTTTTATGGTATCTCTATAAGAATCAATACCACACGATTCATCAAGAGGCTTACCTTCTAAAATGTTATTAAAAAAATAAATGATATATGGACCGCAATTATATTGATCTGTTTGAATAAGATGATTGAGGGAAAGAATTGAAAAATCGGTATAATCGATCGGTTTGTCCAAAATTGCCTGATATTGATTCCAAAAATGTTTGAAATTTTTGTAATATATGTCCGCCATTTTACGAGTTGAACCCATGGGATCTAAATATATAAAAGTAAAAATAAAATACGCGCCAAAACAAACACGCTCAAAAAGATCGAGATAGATTAGGTATGGTATCTAATATGAGGGTGATATTATTTTACAGGGTTTTAAATAAAACCTATTTTTAAATATATTTATTCGTATTATTTTGGACATATTAGCTCATATTTATCGTAAGTATTATTTTTTCCTCTATGTATACCTATATAATTGAAAAATAATTTTGTGGCGTATATTATTATATTTATCACCTCTCTGAAAATGACTATAAAATTGGGATTTTTTTCAGAAGTCAACTAAATTGAATCAATGTGACAATATCAAAGTTTTAACAAAACTTTGGACAAAATCACCTCCCAATTGCTTGCAGTATAATTTCGTTCTACAAGTAACTTTGGCAAAAGGAACTCGCAATAGGATGAGGTGATGGTAATCATCTGATATTTTCTGATATTTCAAATGAGAGCATAATTGCTACTATAGTTTATTGTTATAGTCACAGCTAACATACACATAGCTGTGTTATAGTCGTCAAAATCCAATCTAAATCATAATCGCACCAAGATCTGCCAAGGTTTCTATTTGCTAATCGATAAATTGTATTAATTGCATTTAGGGGCCAAGACATTTTTCGTCGTAATATCCATTAATGAATAGACAAGTTTACTATTTCAGAACTTATTTCAATATAATATAATAATATTCTTAAATAAAAAGCAAAGTCACATAGTTATATGTCTTTTACATAATATAAATTTATTTGTTGGTACACTTAATAGGTAAGTAAAATATATATGATATTTTACATCAATACATAACACAGGCCAACACACATTTTGGTGCCTGCGATTTTTTAACTGTTCCTGAGTAATTTTTGGATGCAGAATGTAAAAAGGTTCTCAGATTTTGTCTATCAGATCTAGTTTTTGAGATTTTTTAAAAAATTGTGTATATAATTTACGTTATAACTGTTATAATATATAATATTACTATTGACAGTTAAAAAAAACAAAGACACATGGATTTAAGTATTTATTGCAAAAACTTAATTTACATAATTACATTAGTCACTAATCACATAAAAATTTTCTTTTATACGATTTTCTAGAATGGAGTTTACTAGGGCAGTCTCGCTGAAGGCTCCAGCAGTAGTCCGCCATCATGTGGCTATCCCATCGTCCTTGATAACGATCTTCCATAGTTTTAATATCCTGGTGGAATCTTTCCCCCTGTTCTTCACTACAATCACCTAAGTTTTCTGGAAAACGATCTAGGTGGCTGTGGAGGTAGTGAACTTTTATACTCATGTTACAGCCGAGAATATTAAAATTTGAAAGCATAGTTTCCACTAATTCTACGTAATTGTCTGCTTTATGATTGCCAAGAAAATTTTGTACTACTTGAACAAATGAACTCCAAGCGTTAGATTCAGTCTCGTTCATTGATGTGGTGAATTGTGGATCTTTAACAAGTTGCCTTATTTGAGGACCATCAAATATACCAGCTTTTAGTTTTTCCGTGCTAATGCCAGGAAATTTACGTGACAAATACCCAAAACAATTTCCATCTCGATTTAAGGCCTTCACAAATTGCTTCATTAGGCCTAGCTTGATATGCAAGGGCGGAAGTAAGATTTTTTCTCTTGAAACCAAAGGTTCGTTGATCACGTTTTGTATTCCTTGAATCATGACATCTCTTGAAGGCCAATTTTTGTTAACCCAGTGCTCATTTTTAGCTCTGCTGTCCCAAAGGCACAAAAAACAAGGATATTTTGTATAACCACTCTGCTGTCCAAGGAGGAAGTTAATCATTTTTAAATCAACACAAATTGACCACTGATGTTCTTCGTATTTAATTTTTCTCAAAACTAATGCTATTGTTTCATATTCTTCCTTCATGGTAGTAGAATGACCAATAGGAATTGAGCCATATTTGTTACCGTTATGTAAAAGAACACATTTTAAACTACGTTTTGAACTGTCAATAAAAAGGCGCCAATCATCTGGAGTGTATTCAGGCAAACCCATTTTTTCTAAGAGCCCTTTTATATTGTTACAGAATACCAAGTCATTTTCCTGAGTGAAAAAAGGCAGCAGATCCTTATCTCTTTTACGATAAAATGTAATATTAGTACCTCGACAAAGTAGATTTTTTTCTTTTAATCTGGATGCAAGTAATTCAGCGGATTCCTTTGAGAGATTCAGGTCTCTTATAAGATCGTTTAGTTCTTCTTGATTGAAACACTGCGGAGTTGCTAAATCTGCTTCAAAATCGCTGTCGTTTTCTGATTGAATTCTTTTAACTTCGTCAGACGTTGATGTTTCTGTATCATCTTCTGTCAGTTTGGGTAGACTGCTGAATGATGGAACGGGTATTTCTTCCGAATGCACTACAGGCCTTCTTGCAGAATCTAGATCAGGATATGTCCATTTGTGTCTATTGTTTCTATTTATGCCTTTAATATTAACGAGACAAAAATAGCAGTCGTCATGATGGTTCCGCGGTTCTCTCCAAACCATTGGTACACCAAACTTTAGGCACTTCCTCTTTCCAGTTGTCCACTGTCGCAAATGTTCAACACATGTTTTACATATGAAATGTGGGGCCCAAGATTTATCTTGATCTCCTAAATGAACGCCAAAATAGGCAAGATAAGCTCTTTTCACAAAGTCAGAAATCCTTTTTCTGCTCTCTTTCAAAGTGTATTCACCACACACATAACAAAAAACATCGGGATGATTTACACAGGTACGTCTGCTTGTGGATGCCATTGTTTCAGTTTAGTGTCTTGATACTACAAAACGACCAAAATTTACACAAAATGATAGCACAACTTTACTTGGGAAAACTCAGTAATATACTAAATCAAGTACAGCCAAGCAGGTATAGAAGGATCGGGTCATAGGCAATTACAGGTATAAAAGTAAGTAAGAGCATTGTATTGAGTAGTTCCTAGTATAGGAACATTGGGTCAGGGACAATTCCAGGTATCCATTTGGCTAATTAGATTCTGGGAAATTCCTATTTTGACGATTAAGTACATATTTATCTCTTTATTTGTTGTCCTTTATCAGAAAAAAATATATCATTTAACCTGTAACGTGTATCTCAAAAACTAGAGCTGATAGAAAAAATCTGGTGGCATTTTTGGAATCAGCACATTAAAAACATCTAAAATCAGATGTTAGATTTCTGGCACCAAATTTTTTTTTTCATTTTGTTGGCCTGTGTAATCGGCGTTATACGCATCTGAATATTTTTATTCTGTGGTTCTGACATACCCTACATAATAAAGCATATGATATTTAATTTTAAAATGGTTTTAATGGGACGGATTACTTTTGACATAAGCGGACCACAACTAATAGATTAGTTTCAACAACAAGGGGGTAGCAAAAACAAAAAAAATCTGTAAATAATTTTATGTTATAAATTATTGAATATTGTGTAAATCATTGTAACATATTATTGTATTACGTTATATTATATAGCCATATATTATACGCATTTATATTCGTTATAAATTTAAATATAGCAGGTCAGGAGTGAAAGTCATTCTGACATATATGAGTTCAAAGGGCATGTTGAGGACTATCTATGCTATAAATTTCAAAGTGGCACGCCTTGCCAGTTTTGAGCTATGAGTTCAGCAGTTAAAACCTGTCGCGGAATAAAAAATCAGATAGTCCGGCTCTGACGGGGTGTAAGTCATTCTCACATATATGAGTTCAAAGGACATTTTGAGGACTATCTATGCTATAAATTTCAAAGTGGCACACCTTGCCAGTTTTGAGCTATGAGTTCAGCAGTTAAAACCTGTCGCGGAATAAAAAAATCAGATAGTCCGGCTCTGACGGGGTGTAAGTCATTCTGACATTTATGAGTTCAAAGGGTATGTTGAGGACTCTCTATGCTTTAAATTCCAAGGTGGCATGCCTTGCTAGTTTTGAGATATGGGGTCAGCAGTTAAAATATTATCCCGGAATAAAAAAATCATATAGTACGGCTCTGACGGGGTGTAAGTCATTCTCACATATATGAGTTCAAAGGACATTTTGAGGACTATCTATGCTATAAATTTCAAAGTGGCACACCTTGCCAGTTTTGAGCTATGAGTTCAGCAGTTAAAACCTGTCGCGGAATAAAAAAATCAGATAGTCCGGCTCTGACGGGGTGTAAGTCATTCTCACATATATGAGTTCAAAGGACATTTTGAGGACTATCTATGCTATAAATTTCAAAGTGGCACACCTGGCCAGTTTTGAGCTATGAGTTCAGCAGTTAAAACCTGTCGCGGAATAAAAAAATCAGATAGTCCGGCTCTGACGGGGTGTAAGTCATTCTGACATTTATGAGTTCAAAGGGTATGTTGAGGACTCTCTATGCTTTAAATTCCAAGGTGGCATGCCTTGCTAGTTTTGAGATATGGGGTCAGCAGTTAAAATATTATCCCGGAATAAAAAAATCATATAGTACGGCTCTGACGGGGTGTAAGTCATTCTCACATATATGAGTTCAAAGGACATTTTGAGGACTATCTATGCTATAAATTTCAAAGTGGCACACCTTGCCAGTTTTGAGCTATGAGTTCAGCAGTTAAAACCTGTCGCGGAATAAAAAAATCAGATAGTCCGGCTCTGACGGGGTGTAAGTCATTCTGACATTTATGAGTTCAAAGGGTATGTTGAGGACTCTCTATGCTTTAAATTCCAAGGTGGCATGCCTTGCTAGTTTTGAGATATGGGGTCAGCAGTTAAAATATTATCCCGGAATAAAAAAATCATATAGTACGGCTCTGACGGGGTGTAAGTCATTCTGACATATATGAGTTCAAAGGACATTTTGAGGACTATCTATGCTATAAATTTCAAAGTGGCACACCTTGCCAGTTTTGAGCTATGAGTTCAGCAGTTAAAACCTGTCGCGGAATAAAAAGTCAGATAGTCCGGCTCTGACGGGGTGTAAGTCATTCTGACATATATGGGTTCAAAGGACATTTTGAGGACTATCTATGCTATAAATTTCAAAGTGGCACACCTTGCCAGTTTTGAGCTATGAGTTCAGCAGTTAAAACCTGTCGCGGAATAAAAAAATCAGATAGTCCGGCTCTGACGGGGTGTAAGTCATTCTGACATTTATGAGTTCAAAGGGTATGTTGAGGACTCTCTATGCTATAAATTCCAAGGTGGCACGCCTTGCCAGTTTTGAGATATAGGGTCAGCAGTTAAAATATTATCCCGGAATAAAAAAATCATATAGTACGGCTCTGACGGGGTGTAAGTCATTCTGACATATATGAGTTCAAAGGACATTTTGAGGACTATCTATGCTATAAATTTCAAAGTGGCACGCCTTGCCAGTTTTGAGCTATGAGTTCAGCAGTTAAAACCTGTCGCGGAACAAAAAAATCAGATAGTCCGGCTCTGACGGGGTGTAAGTCATTCTGACATATATGAGTTCAAAGGGTATGTTGAGGACTCTCTATGCTATAAATTCCAAGGTGGCACGCCTTGCCAGTTTTGAGATATGGGGTCAGCAGTTAAAATATTATCCCGGAATAAAAAAATCATATAGTACGGCTCTGACGGGGTGTAAGTCATTCTAACATATATGAGTTCAAAGGACATGTAGAGGACTATCTATGCTATAAATTTCAAAGTGGCACGCCTTGCGAGTTTTGAGCTATAAGGTCAGCAGCTATAATGTTGTTGGGGGCTTAAAAATTAATAATACGGCTCTGATAATTATATCACTGAAATATATATGTTATTTATATATGAATTTCTTGATATTAGTAGTATATAACCACTCTGAACACAACATTTGAATTAATTGATATTCTAACCTCAAATATGTCTGTCGAAATATTTATTTATTGACAAATAATTATTACCATATAAGTAAATTAACTTATATTAATGATACTACATGTAGTTTGCATTTGCATTGCATCAATTTGATGTAAATCATCAATCACCCCGGTATACTCCATTCGGCAATGTTCGGAATTAACTGCTAGAATTTTAACTGCTGTTTTCACACTGGTGAAAGTTTTAGGGAATAATTTGACCATTCAATCAACAAGTTAGGCGGAAGTTTGTCATTCCAATCCAACTTACTGGTGCAGATATTTTGTATGAAGATTTTTGCGATTACAATGACTGGGGCGAAGTAACCACACAGATCAAACATTTTTGCAATGATTGACAATACCTCACGCTTTGTAAAGTGTTTTCCACTTTCTACGGGAGGCACAGAAACACGAAATTGATCTTGTCAGGGATCCCATTTTAAACCGAGAACCTTATTGGACACTTGCTCCATTTTAATGTCAAGCGTCTGAGGGGTTAGTTGAGAATTGGATTTGAGAAACCTTTCGGTAAATTATTTTGAATTTGAAGCGAACTTATGAAGCTTAAACCCAGCTGAGTAGTATTTAATTCGACGTAGAGTTTGAGGAGATCGTTCAATGAATCTTGAGACGCTAAAATGTCGTCAACGTACGTTTGTGTTAGCAAAGCTTCCGAAGCTCACGGGAAGTTTGACTTGTTAGACTCAGCAAGTTCATTTAAGGAGCGAGTAGCCAAATTACTTGAGCTATTTAATCCATATGTTATGGAAGTGAGTTCTATGCATTTGAGATCTTCTGAGGGATGATTTCTCCACAAAATGTTTTGGAGGAACGTTTGATTTGGATTAACTTGAATGTTTCGATACATTTTCTGAATGTCAGCTGTGAGGACATATTTGTGCACTCTAAATCTGAGCAAAATATCAAACAAATCAGGTTGCACGGGGAAACATTTGAGAGTTATGTTATTCAGAGAGACACCTAAAGATGACGCCATAGAACCGTCAAAAACGACTCTTAATTTTGTTGAAGAACTCTCTGGCTTTAAAATTGGATGATGTGGAAGGAAGAATTTGTTTTCGTTGTGTTCGTTTCTTATAATAAGAGGAACTTTTTAGCGTGATTTAATGCTATGTATTCGACAATGAATGACTTGTATTGAATAAACAAATCAGGATTTCTTTCAAACCTTTTTTCAAGGAAAATGAATCGCTTTTTAGTTTGAGTAAAACTGTCACCAAGCTTCAAATGTTCATTTGGTCTCTTGAGTGGAAGATTTACTTGATATTGACCATTGGGAAGCCTTATAGTCGTATCTATGAATATTTGTTCGCAAAGTTGGTTCTCTGGAGTGAGATTAGATGTTTGATTAATTTCTTCAAGAGACCAAAATTTTTCTAGAATGTCACTAGTTTGAGAAGTTTTTGAAACCATGCAAATATTGTTAGAAATGGCTGAAATGAACGACAATGTCTGCGTGTGATCTTGAATGAGACCAATTTTGCCTCCGACTATATATCCTAAGTGAGTATTAAATAATATTGGCTTGTTCTTGCTCAAGTGTATCATACCTGGCAATAAAAGATTGTAATAAATATCTGCTCCACAGAGCATGTCAATTTTTGAACTTTGATAGAATTGAGGGTCTGCTAAAACGATGTCCTCAAGAATGTTGAAGTCTTTAGTGTTGAGTGTAAGTTGTGGGAGGTTGACAGTGATTTTGTTTAAGATTGGACATGTTACCTTAAATTGTTCGACAGAATCTGAGTTAGAGTGAATGTTTAAGTTAATCATTTGTATGGAGCTGATCTCGAACTGTAAGACACTCCAGAGATATGTAAAGATTTGGAGAAGACCTTCAGACCAAGTTTTTCAACTAATTCTTGGGTACAGAATGATGTTTGAGAACCATTGTCTAACAGACACCGCACTTTGATGGGCTCTCCGTTATGGTTGTAAATTGTGACAACAGCTGTCGATAAAAGAACGTAAAATTGTTGGCTTGAACATGCGGAAAGACTTGTTGCATTTCCAACTCTTGGGTTTCTTGAATTTCTATTATTCGTGGCGCCCGGGACAGAATTTTGATTTGGGCGGTTAGGCTGATCACGAGAATTGTCGCTACGATGTTGTGATCTATTTGAGTTGTATTGAGTTGAAGTATTGCAATCATTCCGAGAATTGTTGGACATGCGAGTGTTTTCATTGTTCGAACGAGAACTCGAATTATTGGCCGCGTTATAATTCGAATTTGAGGCTTGCTGATTTGAATGTGGAGAAGTAGAGAATATGTGACAATCATGTAGCATGGTGTGGTGTGAGGCCCCGCACACAACGCACCGATTTTTTGATTGACAGTTGTTGGTACTGTGTCTGTTCAAACAATTTTGACACAGATTATTGTTTAGTACAAACTGTACTTTGTTATTGTTTCAAGTGCCTTTAAATTTTAGACACTTATATATGTTGTGATTTTCCAGTTTACAGTAGGAACATTGTCCAGTCGTGTACGCTACTGGCTTATTGCTGTCAGAAACACTTGACGAACTTGAGTGGTACGACAATTTTTTGACTGCTTTTGGGCTTAATTTTGAATTAGAAATGGTCGAAGTTAAGTCTTCTAAAACGCGGCAA
The DNA here is from genome assembly GCA_911728435.2 of Apoderus coryli. Classification (NCBI taxonomy): domain Eukaryota; kingdom Metazoa; phylum Arthropoda; class Insecta; order Coleoptera; family Attelabidae; genus Apoderus; species Apoderus coryli. The sequence goes on along the minus strand of OU452198.1, from coordinate 28,124,674 downwards.
TGTTTTTCTAAGAAGGATAGGAAATCTTCTAAGGTTGGCAGGGTTTTAATATCGCGATGTAATCTATAAGCTTTTCGTATATTGAAATCTAATTTTCTGGAAAAAATATGCACTAATATTAAATCGCTTTGTTCGCAAAAATTTTTAAAGCGCTAATGTTTTGTTTTATAGTGGTCAGAAAATCACGTAAATTATTCTTATCTACTTTAGTCAGAGTTGGTAAATTTTCAAATAAATTTGTTAGTTGAGATTCAATGATAGTGTACTTGCATTCGTATCGTTCTCTCAATGCTGTAGCTTGTCTACGAGTTTGAGAGCGTCGTCTCTTAAATAACTTTTGAGATAAATGAGTTTTTGCAGGTTATCAAGTTGACAATTGTTGATAACTAACTTTTCGAATATGTCGTAAAACGACTGCCATTCTGAGGATAAGCCACTAAAGGGTTTTATTGATATGTCAGGAAGTTTGACATTTATCTGTGGTAGTAGAATGTTTTTAGGTGTATTATGAGTTGAGTCGTGCAACTGTAAAGCTTTGAGATTAGTGTTAATAAGAGATATAGCGTCTAAAATCAACCCTTCTACATCCTCGTCCTCAGGGACTTGCAAATGCATGTCTTCAGGTTTGTTACTATGCACACTCTATATAGAGTGTGCATAGTAACAAACATGGAAGCACTGATAAGAAAAAGAGGGCATTGTAAGGGCTGCTGGCTTACAAAAATTACAAATCGGCTAAAAATTAATGAAAATTTAGACGATGCTGAAAAACTCGAACTTCGTAAAACCGCGTTAAGCGAAATTTTACAAAGTTACAATGCAATCACCGAAGAAATCCCGGTACTCGATCCTGAAGACATGCATTTGCAAGTCCCTATATTGTAAGACTGTTTGTAGAAAATAAAGAAGTTTTCTTAAATTATTATAATACAGGTACTTAAGTGTATAGTTAATTATTTTAACAATAATTAGCAAATGAATAAGTAACTCAGAGAATAAAGTTTATGTTAACACAATAAACGACAAAAAAACAAGACACAAATCAGTTCTTGAATTGTCCTAAGGCGTACCAATTGAGAACGGTGTGTAGGTAGCGCTATTTTTCTAGTAATAATTGTGAAAAAACGTATAACGTATAAAGTTTGTCTTAAAAGTTTTTGTTGATGTAGAAATGTAGTAGGTATTCGTATTGTCACGATAAAAGTTTATCATGTAAATTTTAAAGTGTAATTGGAATTTTCTCATCCAATTTTAATAAGGTGTACGATGTTTCTTGATGCGAAATGTTGTGGTTCAAATCCGGCTCGAAGGACCAATTTAAATGTTGGGATTTCAACATTTAAGAGTTGTTTCGGCGATGAAATTTGTGCCAATGCTGCATTCTTTGGATTGGAGTGAATAAATAAATTTGTTGTTGAACACAAAACATATTTATTTCACTAATGTTAACAAACACACATTTAACGGGGTCCAATAATTATTTACAATAGTTTAAATCTAATAATAATAACTATAGGTTACAAAATATTTAAATCATTCTATATTGTTGAATATTATAATTTTGAGCGCACGAACGGGCTATTTAAATGTAAACAGTATCAATAATAAAATGACTACTGAAAAATATAGCCGCGTATTGCGTACCCTTTGTTGCTTTTTCCGACGCCACCGATAGGGGTGCGCAGAACGCTATTACGTAGATTGTGCCGCTTCGGCATTATTGGAAAGAAAGTACATTTTGTGATTGCAGCAGTGGCGGGTTGAAATGAAATTTCAACATATCCTAATTTCAAGGAAAAGTATGAAACAAAATTTTTGGAAAGCAAATAAAACAAAATTTTAGACTTAATTTTTATTTGATAACAATGAATCAACATGAATATAATAAATTAGATTAATATAGGAAACAACATCAACCTAAACTAAGTCACAGAAAGAAAATCACAAATTTTAATTTACTACAATACCTAATTATTGCTATAACTAAAAGGCTTGCTGTGATTTTATATCACACTATTAATAGTGAGCTTATAGTCAAATTATACAAGAGGCCTTAATTATAACAAATTTGTTCGATTATCTTAATTTTGTTTATCGGTACATTTGTTGTGCTAAAAATTAGACTTCGCGACAATTATATCATAATAAGTAGGTAATTCATCTAATTTTTATATAGTATATGTATATCTAAACTAAATTTATTTTAATTGGTTAGAAAAAAATATATTTTTTCCGTAAATAAAGATATCTTTTGATCTAGGGTTATTCTGTAACAAACACTGTTGTACAAATGATAAATTAATAATAACTGTAAGTCTTACTTCACAAGAATAGCTTTAATGAAATTAATTAACATTCAAATATTTAATAAAGATTATGATATTAATAAAGTCGCAACTATGAATTAGGACAAATAATGGTTACAGTTCCATATTTACTATTTTGTCCATTATTTTACTCGTAATATAGGCGATTAATAACTTGTGGTAGTAATACTAGACTATCTTTTGTTCATTTTTCAATATTTCTAAAGCACCCTGTATATTATTTAAAGAAAAAATATTATTTAAGTTTTATATAAATTATTATTATATTATTATTTTGGTAAATATGCCGGGTGACACACGAGGTTTGTAGGTTAGACGTTTTGGGAAAACTAACCAAACGATTCTTTTGAAAGTTTATGAACCTCTAAGATTGGGATACTTGATTATTAGTTATACCGGAAGTTGATATCAACTTTCATATTTCAAAAGGAACACGCCGCATGTAATGATATTTTTGGATTCCTTATCTGTTTTCGAGTATTTTGTCGTAGGGTATTTCATTTGAAATTGACTTATATCTATTTTTATTATTTATTATTAGATCGCACTACAGTAATATGCGACCCTCCTCACATGATATTTTTTAACTACTAACAAAATTTCAAAAGTCTATCTATTCAAGTGACGAATTGGCGAATATTTTCCGGCGAGGTGTTTTGAGGAAAAAAATACGAAAATAATAAGTTCTACAAATATCCCAATATTATAGGTTGATAGATTAGATTAACCTCAGTAACCTCCAAACTTTCAAAATTATCATAATATGGTTGGTTTTCCCAAAAGGCCTAACCACCAACCTTGTGAATCACCCGGTATATTCGTGGATGTCTCTCTAAGTTAATGTGTATGCCAATAAAACGAGGTTATTGCACATTTTTACACGTCGCACAGTGGGGTATTTGAGCAATCTGGCCGGCCAGAAATCGATTTCGTAAACTTTATCCCAGGTAGAAAATACGTGTATTTTATAAGCATAGATAGTTTACGCATATAATAAACCCATTCTCCACCTTATAGTACAAAGTTCACAATCGTACGATCAGTTCAAATTCGGCTATCCTTAAGCAGACATATTAATTTCCGCCGTAGTTAGCAGATGTGTAGTTAAAGAGTGTTGTGATTTGTATTGTTTATTTAGACTGATAAAATAATAAATTATGGATTGTGGAGAACCACGTAAGTGTATTCAGTTTTCACAAATCTTTGTTATATAATGAATTTTAGTAATTTTAAAATTAGCTTTTTCTATTGATAGTAGTTTTCATGATTTTTTTTCAATCTAGTTTTACTTTGTAGGAACAAAGTTGTACTTCCTGATATTTCCCGGAATCGATGTCAGTTTGTTTTCAAAGTTTAGGCTTTGTTCTTCAAAAAATGTATTTTTTTTTTGCGAAAAAATGTACGAGTACTGACTAGAAAACATTTATTTTCTATTATGCAGCGACAAAATTTGAATACCATGGACGAAAAGTTGGAATTTCTAGAAAACCATCTTCTCGAATCGAAAGATTTTTCAACGGAGCAAATTAGTACACTAAAGCACGATTTGTCACATTTTAAGTCAGAAGTAAAGAGCAGGTGGTCTAAAGCGTTAAGAAAAGAAGAATACTTCTTAAAGAAAAATAACGAATGGCTCCAAGGAACATTTCATATTCCAAAGGTTGTAAAGAGACCCGGTCGACCCGCAAAGTTGTTTGAGGCATCAAGTGAGAGGACTAAAAGAAGAAAAACCGAAGGGCTTCGCAAAACAACTAAGTTAGAGGTGCTCACTTACGCGACGCAGTCTAAGCTAGTAGAAAGTGGCAAAAGAGATGCTTCCTTAGTTCTAAAAGAAATTACCCCAAAACGAGCAACAAAATATAAGAAAGCCTTTTCTCGTACTCAGTTAGAAAGTGTCAGCTCTCAATTGTCGCCGAAGAAGGCTATTGCCATGTTTGTTGAAGCAGGACTTTCCAGGAGGCAGTACGAAATAATAAGAAGCACTCAGAAAAAGTTATTTCCTTGTTATAGTCTTCTACAAAAAGCTAACCTAGAGTGCTACCCTGATAAGGCAGCATTCTTAGTAACCGAAACTTGTGCTGAAGTAAAACTGCAAAGCTTAATGGACCATACCGCTACTCGATTATTGACCCATTTAGAAGAAGTTTTAAAACTGCATACCGAAAGAAGCGATACGTTTGTTTTGATGTGCAAGTGGAGTTGTGATGGAGCACAACAAGTTCAATTCAAACAAAGATTTGGTAACGAAGCTGCTTCTGACGCCAACTTATTTCAAAGTTCTTTTGTACCCCTTCAGCTAAAAAGGTCCAAAAGCAATGAGGTTATATGGCAGAATCCTACTCCGTCATCTCCCCGTTATTGCCGCCCCATACGAATTAGGTTTGTTAAAGAAACCACAGATATAACAATGCAAGAAATAGATTACGTGAAAGCTGCCATAAATAATTTACAACAGACAAAAGTCACGATAGATAATAACTGTTACAGTGTTGACTATAGTATGATGTTCACCATGATTGACGGAAAAGTCTGCAATGCTGCCACAAATACTACATCAGCAATGAGATGCTATATCTGTGGTTTAACATCCAAAGATTTTAATAATTTAAACGTAAAAAGAGACGCTAATCCAGAGGCACTAAACTTCGGACTGTCTATTTTACATGCGCGAATCCGATTTTTTTAAACAATTTTACATTTATCCTACAAGTTACATATAAAAAAGTGGCAACTGAGGACAGACACAGAAAAAGCTGCAGTGAAGCAAAGAAAAATACAAATACAGGATGATTTTCGACGAAAACTGGGCTTAATAGTAGATGTACCTAAACCTGGATTTGGTAACACAAACGATGGCAATACCAGTCGAAGATTTTTTGAGAACCACGAATTGTCGGCAGAAATTACTGGGATTGACAAGCACTTTATATACAGATTAAAAATAATTTTAGAAGTATTATCGTGTGGACATAAAATTAACATAGAAAAATTTTCGGCTTATGCAAAGGAAACTGCAGAAATCTACATCCAGCTCTTCCCGTGGCATCCAATGACTCCCACTATGCACAAAATATTAATTCATGGCCCAATGGTTATCGAAAATGCGCTGCTTCCGATAGGTCAATTATCAGAAGAGGCATCAGAAGCATAGGCATTTCAGGATCTATCGCCAAAATTTTGCAAGGAAGTTTTCAAGAGAATCTTGCAATTTGGATGTGTTGAATAGGCTGTTGCTTACTTCCGATCCTATTATAACTGGAATGAGACCAATACCTAAAAAGCATAGTAAACCGTTCTCCAAAGAAACTCTAACTTTGTTACTTTCGGTTTCACCTAATGTGAAAACATAGTCGCAGTCGGAATCATTAAGGATGATGAAGAAGAGACTGTTGATTCAGACGAGGAAGGATGGGATTCATCCAGTTAAAACATTTTTTATTCGAATTTTTTTATAATATGTTTGTAAAATTAATAATAAAGTTACCCAAATGTAGATTACTAGTGGACACACTGTACATACGTGTCTATTTTTTTGGTTTTACTATAAATTATACTTACAAATATCCTAAATTTACTCAATTCTTCCTGAAGTATAACTTATTTAATTTATATATTTTTGGCCGCCCAGATTGCTCAAATACCCCACTGTGCGTAGTTTAGTACCACGAAATTTGTATTTCATTCTTGTTTAGACTATATCTCGAAACAATATTATGATTTCACTAGATAGATATTTGTAGATGACTGCTGAAACTGTTTTTATTAGGAAACAACATTATGTTTAATACATAAAAATATTTGTGTTTCTAGCGAAAAGCTGCATTATACTGTGACCCATATTATGTAAAAAATATTCCGCGAGAGAACAGTTAGTGGCCGTTCAAACGTGCAATGTCAATCTATATTACCTGTACTCGAAGTAACATAAGATCTGTCATATTATTAGATATACATATTTATTATTATGAATATTGCTTAAATTCATAATGTTTTTAATTAAGTTGCCCGAATATTTAATATACTTTACTATTATAAAACTTAACAAACACATTTAGGAAATGATAATGTATTGTTCTTTAAGTGTTAATGAAGAATTGTGATATAAGATTTAGGCCACCAATCGCAATTATGCAGGAATGAAAAAATATTCTCGTAGTGGTCAGTTCATTGTCCTTTCGTAAACTCGCCATTTTTAATAAGTTTGGTAACATAAAAATATATACCATTCCACTCATAGCTCCTGTGTACCTATAACAGACCATAAAAGTGCATACTTTGAAAATGTTTAAGAATGTATTGATTTTATAACAGAGCATATTATGATTAAAAACAATTAATGCTGTGGCATATTGGAAAAATTATTGTTTAAATCACATTGGAATGAGTGACAAGCTATGTAATTAAAGCATCTATGAAATTTAGAGACAAGATTTACAACTGGAGTTGAGCATACCAATTGTTTTGTAAAAGGCTGCATTAATCAACTTGTATCACCGTTACCTTAACTTAATCCTCAAAACTGGTGTTTTGAGACTTGGAAAATTGCAAAGGTTATTAACTATTTATTATTTTTTAAATAAGGACCATTCATCCATTATTAGCAACTATAGCATAGATAGAGAGATTTTTTGCGAAATCATCAACAAGACATATATGTGAGACATTGGACATCCGAGGTCTAGTGGACGCAGTTTACACCGACTTTCAAAATGCATTTGATCATTGTATCTTGCATTCCTCAGAAATTTGTTGACCCTATTATTTAAGTCTTAGTTATCTCAGATGGTGCAGTTAGGGCAGATTGAGGATGTTCGGTCACGAAACTTCACACCAATTTGAGGTATTCCATAGTGTTCAAATTTGGGAACTTTTCTATTCCTAATATTTATTAAGTTACAGTTGATTCCATTCACTCTGGTAGGCTACTTTTTGCTAATGACCTAAAAGATTCTTAAAATATTTGGCATTTCGAGAACATATTATACCCTCTGTTATAAACTGTTTACTATGACTTATTAGCCAGATTTAACGCAGCCTCTTTAGAATCTATGAGAATCGTCCTATCTATTCGATTTATTACTTAATAACATTGATTGTTTGTTGCTGCTATCAAAAATCAACTTGTATACTTATCTCTCGCCCATTCAGTAGTTACAGGCCCACATTTTACATAGATTCATGTTGAACAAACATATTAACAAATTATTGTATGTGCAGAAATTTTTATAGGGTATATATATATATATATATGCAAAACGTTAAAGTGGCCTCCAAAATATATATACGCTAAGCGCACTGGGCTCCAAAACGGAGGCGACTGCGTTTTTTCGGAGGCCACTACGTACCCCCGTGTATATAGTGTTTTTTCAGGTCTACAGGGTATACCCACCCATCTGGCAAATTTTAGGGTGGAGCCCACTGGGTAGTATACACACATACAGATATACAACCGGGTTTGAAAAAATTCCACCAGGTGGCGCGTTAGACATACACAGATATACACATTTACTTGTGCGCTAGTTGCACTGGGCTCCACGTGTAAGTACACATATTAGCCTCCTAAATTTGGCAACGTTACTGGTGGCTAATGATACCAGCTAACATATATCGTAAACCTTCATGTGTATATTTCGTCGGTAGAATTATTTATTTTAGGTATTGTAAAGTATATTTGATTTCTCAACCTGTCATAGCAACACACGTACTTGTCCGCTAGTTGCACTGGGCTCCACGTACTAGTTGGCCAATAATAAACACATGGTTTTTTCAGTTTTATTTTAAAATTTGCTTGGCGCAAGAATCTATTTGTTACTTAACAGTAGCTAATTACCAAGGTCGAAAATAGTATTTTGTTCATAAACCAAATTTTATAATATATTTGTCTTTTTATGGGAGTGACTTCGAATTTCTTTTATGTCTTGAAATATAATTTCCCATAATCATAGATAATTCTTAATTGGTACTTTTCTCGGATTCTTTGACTCACAATTTTTTCCGGGACAACAACTTTATAGCCATATTTTAGTCGAACAAATATAGTTTCTTTCGCACATTTTTACTCCATTCATTTCATCCTGTTCTTACATATATTGTTCTTGTTTATTTATTTTTCTTTGGTTTGAGTTCATTACAAAAAATACTTTTTTTTTTTAAATCAATGCCACATCTATTATAACTAAATAAATAACTCCAAATTGATCACTCCTATAATACAAAAATTCTGAGTATATTGTTTCGGTTTAAAACTACTACTACTTCTGAAAATAATTTTAAGGAAAGAGCAATTGCGTTAAAAGGTGTGCAGGATTTAATATATCGACTATGACATGACTTTGACTTAAATTAAGTATATTAATAAAGGCTCTCATAAGCAGCTGAAATGGACTTAGTAAGTCTCGGGTCAATTTTGTAAGATGTACTAATGTTAACCGTAACTATTTGGCTTTAAAACCAGAAGGCATGAATAAAATAAAAAAATAACAAAAGTAAAAACACCGTAAACACGTAAATGTAACATATGGTAAGAGAGAATACATGAAGTTAGAAAAATGTGTAGAGTCAACCATTTAAACTTTTAAAATTCGACCGAATGAACTGACCACTGTTTCCGTTGATCTTCTGTCACGATGTTGGTTGACTCTAGTAAACAAGGATTCCTTATAATAGAGTACCTACCTTACAATAGATTATTGTCAAATAAAATTATCGGCGAGGAAAATATACGAGTAGTTACCGTGTTATTTCAATGTTTAATATTTGTACTAATTGAGTAATATGAATATGAATATTAATTTTATATTGTGTTGAAATTCCAAACTTAAAATTTGCTTGTTTTCAATCATTTTTTAATTACTAATAACTAAGAAAACAATACTTTATTTTTTATGAAAAATAAAGGCCAATAAGTTAAATGCACATAAATTATCTATATACAAAGCGCCTGTGAATAATAACATCAATGAAGAAGAATTTCAGTATGAAAAATAGCGAGAGATTGTAAAAAATGGAGACCAATAAGATGAATGTAAATAATTCATTGATTTACAACTCGTCGACAAAACAATAATTGTTTCGTCGACGAGTTGCATTTATTGCAATAATGGAGTCGTATTTACTCGTAGTTATAAAAATATGACAGCGGAGGCGATTAAAACGTCTGTTTGTATAAATAATATACACAGCGGAGGCTAGTAAGTTTGTTGTGTATATGTTCTGATTATATACACTAAATGTAAATTTTGTCTTGCTATTAACAAAATGTAGATGCCACTAAGATAGATGTACATAAATGTTTATACAGGGTGGTCCAACGAAAAGTTTGCACCTAGCTTTTCTCTTTTTTTTGTAGTCGAATGCGAAAATGCTCGGACACGTCGATTTTGCTTTTGAGGGGGACACATTTTAAACATATTTTTCGATCTGCGCCTTTAACCCCCTAGCGGGGGTGAGTAACAACCCTAAAATTTTAAATGGAAAGAGGGGTCTAATGACATATCATTTGAAAGGACACAAAATTGTCTTTCTAATGATACCCTATTTGTCGAATTTTACTAAAACAGTTAATACGAAAACGACTTTAAAGACATTAAGCCGATAATTTTGGTATTAATGAGAAATACAAATAAGTTTTAATTATTGCGAGTGAAAACACCTGCAATCGTTAGTACATTCCAATGTTTGTTAGTTTTAACATTGCTTTGTAAAAAAAGTAAACAAGCTGTTAAATTGATTTATTAAAACGTTACATTAACAAATGTTGAAAATGTGACCCATTTGATTCCATACAATAATACAGATTTTGTTCAAATCTATTTCTAACATTTTGTAGCATATCAGGTGTTATGTTTCTGCACTCTTCTGTAATGCGTTGGCGAAGATCTTCTATGGACTCGGGCTTCGTGGCAAAACATTTATTTTTTAAGTGCCCCCAAAGAAAAAAGTCTAAAGGCGATAAATCCGGTGACCTGGCAGGCCATTCAATTGGGCCCCTCCTTCCAATCCACCGTCCAGGGAACCGGTCATCTAAGAACTGTCTTACAGGAGCCACATAGTGCGGAGGTGCTCCATCTTGCTGGAAATAAATCCGATCAGCAGTATGATTTTGGTCATCTTCTATTATTTGTGTTATTAAAGGATCAATTGTGTCTTCAAGCATGTTTAGGTACACTTCACCAGTTAAATTTCCAGGAATAAAAAGTGGTCCTATAATATGATTTCCTAATATGCCACACCAGACGTTTATTTTTTGAGGATACTGGGTATGAACCTCACGGAATAAATGTGGGTTACTGTCATCCCAGTAACGGCAATTGTGCCTATTTACAGCTCCATTCAAATAAAATGTGCATTCGTCGGAAAAACAAATGTTAAATAATAATTGCGGATCTTCAATTAAACGCTGGCTCATTGCTTCACAAAATTGCAGCCTTCTATCAGGATCATCCTCATTTAGTTCCTGTACTAATTTGATTTTGTACGGATGAAATTTGTACGCTTTTAAAATTCGTATTATGGACGAACGGGAGACACCTGAGGCTTCAGCTAGTTGACGGGTACTTTGACTATGATCCATTTCAACATGCCCTAAAACAGCGACTTCCACAGCTTCATTTCTGATCGGTTTCTGCGGCTGGTGTTTTACATTACAGACAGATCCGGTATCTACAAACTTTTTAACTAACTTGCCAACGTACACATCATTCACATTTTTATCGGGATGTCTCTCATTAAATAAGCGAGCCGTAAGTCTAGCACTACTATTATTTTGAAAATAAAGTTTAACAATTTCAACTCGTTCTAGAATGGAATAAATCATTTTGTACGGTAAAAGTAAAATAACTTGAGAAGCAACCAAACTGAATCAATGAAAAGACTAAAATAAACGGTGTAAATTCTTTTCCTACACGTATCTGCAGTTTTTATTTCAACAAAAAACGCAAACGATTAGTGAGGAATTTAGTTCTGATAAATAAGATAGTGTTTTTGAAATCCCGTTTTTCTTCAAAGTAAATAATTTAGAAATGATTGTAGTTGTTTTCAGTCGTAATAATTAAAACTTATTTGTATTTCTCATTAATACCAAAATTATCGGCTTAATGTCTTTAAAGTCGTTTTCGTATTAACTGTTTTAGTAAAATTCGACAAATAGGGTATCATTAGAAAGACAATTTTGTGTCCTTTCAAATGATATGTCATTAGACCCCTCTTTCCATTTAAAATTTTAGGGTTGTTACTCACCCCCGCTAGGGGGTTAAAGGCGCAGATCGAAAAATATGTTTAACATGTGTCCCCCTCAAAAGCAAAATCGACGTGTCCGAGCATTTTCGCATTCGACTACAAAAAAAAGAGAAAAGCTAGGTGCAAACTTTTCGTTGGACCACCCTGTATATATAGAACACGTGTTCCGGCAATGGAGGCCTATAATATAGATGCACATATATTGTTTAGATATACAGCTAGTGTAAATTTGACGCACGACTTATCCATAAGTATTGATTCAATTATTTAAACAAAGATCTACAAAGATTTTAAGCCTAAGGAATAATGTAGTATCATCATTCATCGCACCCGTCAGACTTCAATTTCAGTTAAAGTATTACCTACCACTTGAAACATTTTAACAAACCCAACGAATTTGAGTAACTTAAACAGTATTTGTTAGTTTGTTTCTTTAGTTATCTATTATACAGGGTGTCCATGAAATTACTGTACAACGCTTAACCACAAATTTCTCAACTAAAAATATCTAGGCGAATATACCAAATATCCAAAGTCCAGAGGCGTTAAGTTGGGTGACCTTGCTGGCCGATTTCCGATCCATCTATTAGGATATGTTTCATTTGAAAATCTGCGAACGCTGGTACTAAAGAAGGATGGCGCTCCGTCGTGCACAAACCACATTTCAGCACGAATATGTGGTATTCTTATTGGCTTGATGAGATGGTAAAACGTCAGTCGACTTTCAGGGTCCTTTGGTAAAACATTTCGCACCTGTTAGACATGATACGGATGGAGTAACTGCTCTCGTAGAATGTTATTAATTGTACTTTTGGAAATCTCCAATCCCGAACCCCTAGCGTATACGACTTAACTTGGGATCATCTTCAATTCTGTTTAAAACTACCTCTTCAAACTCAGCAGTCCTAATTGTAAGTTGGCGTCCTGGCTTAACATTATTTCCATGGTATTGTAAATAATCTTTTTGTAGATAAACTGTATGTCTAGCGCAAATTTTACGGGAGACAGAAACTTTTCTTTACGAATCACGCACCATTTTTAAATTTCTAGGCATTAAGAAAAAATCGGTTAGTTTCAAAATTAGTGAAAATTGATAAAGGCGTTTAGAAAATAATTATTCTAAAAAAAACGATATTAATTTAAGAACTTTAGCGCCCTAAAAGGCAAAACGGCTAGATCGGCTTATTTTTAGTTGAGGAATTTGTAGTTAAGCGTTTTACAGTCATTTCATGGATATATTATACCTACTGTATTATGTCTTATTTTATTCGTTTAAGTAGCTATTATTTATCTATAACTTGAATTTGTTATTTATTTTATTTAACGTTATTTTATTGTTTATTGTAGAGAGTATATTTTATATTTCTTTCAAAATAATTTTTAGAATTACACGATACATTTTTTTAATCCATTCATTTCGTTCTGTTCTTGCATACAATGTGCTTATTTATTTATATTTCTTTGGGTTTTGGTTCATTACAAAAATACTGTTTTTTTTTTAAATCAATATACCTAACTAGATAAAAACTTCATAAATAAGTTCAAATTTACTGGAGGGTTAATATCTGGCATTTTAACTTAAATTAATTTGTATTAATAAAGACTCTTATAAGCCTAGCCTCGGAGCAATTTTGTTAGATGTACTAATATTAACCATAAATGTGGCTTTAAAACCAGAAGGCATAAATAAAATAAAAAAGTACCAAAAGTAAACACAACGTAGATATGTGGTAAGAATACATGAAGGTCGAAAAATGTGTAGAGGCAAACATTTAAATTTTTACAATTCGATCGAAAGAAATTAACACTGTTTCCGCTGATCTTCTGATGTTGGTTGCCTCTGGTGAAGGAATAAATAAGGATTCCTTATAATATAGTACCTACCTTATAAGAACAAAATATTCAGCAAAAGAATCTCACTAGTTACCGTGTTATTTCAATGTTTCATAATTGTACTAATTGAGTAAGTTGTAAGTTGAAATTCCAAATATAAATTTTCTCAATTTGCTTGGTTTTAATCATTTTTTGTCTACCAGTAACGAAGGAGACAATACTTTCTTTGTATGTAAAATAGAGGCTGATCAGTTATATGCACATAACATTATTTATATACAACCCGTCTGCAAAACCAGAAAACCAATCAAGAGGAATTTAGGTCAGAAAACGACCGCGAAGTTCGTTATAAAAAATGGAGCCCAATAAGATGAATGTAAGTAATTGATATACAACTCCTCAACAAAACAAGTTCAATAACGAAGTGGAATTTAGTTATAAAAAGACGGAGGCGATTAAAACGTGCCTGCGTTTATATAAATGATATACACAGCGGAGGCTAGTCAAAGTAGAGGCCATAAAGATACATTTACATATATTGTTTAGATATACAATATGCCTCGATATGGCAACATCGTCGGTGACCATTAGGTCGAGATAACAGATCCAATTATATGCACCGGAGGAGAGTTTGCCATGTCCTATGCGGAGCCCGGTTTCTATCTTGAGTCTATACTTTTTTCGTATATATTTTTTTTACGAATTTTCTTCCCCTCTCAAGTTGCCTTTGTTTATTTTTTTCCGGGGAATTCAAATATGCAATGTATACACGCGTAAATAACGTGGTTCTGGTGGAGGCCAGGGCGCCTTATCCACGTATGGAGCCCACTAAGATAGATGTGCACGTATATATATATATATATATATATATATCTATAAACTGTCATTGTCACCTCCGAAATAGATATTATATATTCGTTGTCACTTCATATATAACGATTTCACCTCCGATTTCGGAAGTCACAAGGTTTTGCCTTGTTTTCGCGTTTTTCGGTGTGTATGGGGGGTAGGGGGCCTAAATCCGAAAATTGTGTTGGAGGTGACAACGCTATTCGCGTACATAGAAAATTTTTCGTTAGTTCGAGTATATATGACTGGCGCTAGTGTCGCGTCCAATATTGTCATCAAGGGTACCATGTCACTTCCATTATATATAGACATGAAATAGATATGCGTAGTATGTTGTCGCTTCCGAAATTTGGCAATAGCGCCTTGCAACAATCTTATGCACAAAATAAAATAAAAAAATAACTAAGTATATTTCGTTTTCGCGTCACTACTTTGAGATAGATAAGCAGTAGACTTGGTGACGTCCGGTGAGGTACTAAACAAATATTATCACTAGCTCTAACTGTGGATAATTGAGGCAAGGAAAATAATTTTTCTTTAAGTTATAAGAATATAGGTAAAGGTTGTAAGGTAGGATGCTAGAAAGAAATTCTAAATGCGAAAACATGTGTTGAAATACTTTCAAATAACATTCAATATACAGGATAGCATATATAAACAGTGCATCTCAAACTTATATTTTGAAAAAGTTGTAGAATATTGATTTTATAATATTCTATTATTAGTGTCCTTATTTTTAATTTTATTAGAAAAGATTCGTAAGGTAGACAACTCCACAATAGCAACTTCAACTATTTAATAAATGCGGAACGTTTGACAGCTTGATTGTCGCTTTCTCAAGTACTAAGTCAGTCAGAGTGTGTATATCACAGGTACTAGAGACTATCATTGAAACAATCGAAATTCAAACAGTAAATACATATGTAATGTACATTTTTTGGTTGTTCCAATGAAATTCTGTAAGACCTGTGATACACAAAACATTTTGACTGACTTAATTACCTGGGGAAGCGGCAATAAAGTGCGAAAGGTTGCGCATTTATTTAATAGATGAAGTTTCTATTGTCAAATCATCTACACTACGAAATTTCCCAAATAAAATTAATATTTTTCCTACCGAATTTATAATTTTAAGACATTATTAACAATGTCAAATATTTCAAACAACTTTAAGCACTCGTTATATATCTACATAAGTATAAAGTTTACGTAAATAAATTCTTACAGAAGGAAATTCACAAAGAACACATGATAAAAAAAGTAAAAAAAAAATAGGCCTTTATCTCCATTGGAATCAATCAGCTATGGCACAAATTTTCAAAATAAAGAATAAATAAATAATATTGAGCCTAAAACTGGGCCTGATCAGAATTTTACGCACACCAAAGTACTAGTAGGTATATCTGTTACAATAGAAGAGTGTGTGTGACAAAGATAATGCGGTTACCCAATAACTTTCATTAATTTTTACAGATATTTACATCATCAGTTTGATATTTACATCATCATAATGCATTTTTGCATTTTTAATCTATACACCGGTAATATAATACATTTTTTTAGGAAGTTTGTTACCCAAAAATATAAAAAGATAAAATATTTTCAAGTGATTTTCCAAGTTGTTATAAATTTTTAATTATAATTAGATGTACGGAGGCGCTCAATTTTGCACTTGTTTATAATGTACGTTTCAGTACCCTGAGAGGCTTAAGTGACCAAATCGTCGTCGAAATTCTGTTACTATCTCCCGATCTAACAGTAGGACAATATATTCTCATTGTGGGAGGATAGATAATATTTGTATGTACTCGTATATTCCAAATAAAGTCTTCTAACTTTTAACGCTAAAAAAAAAAATTTTTTTTTAAAGAAAAATCACATAACAAAAGTATCTCACAATTAATTAATTAAAATTTAGGTCATAAGAGAGAGATGATGATGAGAGATGAATCTCGAAACATGTTTGGCATTATGGTTATGATTTGGACATAAATATGACTTTTTGTGGAGTAGACGTGATTTTATTTTCCTGCAAAATTATTTATTTTGTTTTGTTTAATTTTACTTAATATTTATCTTATAGCTCCAGATGACCTTTCCATAGAGCAGGAATCTATTAATATCAGACGAAAATCTGGTCGCCGAATAGATAATGGTTTAATTAACACATATTATTCATATCAACTCCTTTATTTATTTATTTATATTAGCCACCTGAAAATTTTCATCCAATCATCAGATATTCTGATATTCAAAACAATGGTTTTACGATAATAATTACGATTCTCTAAGACAATGCATTTTCCTTAAGTTAACGTATTTTTTAAAGGAATGTTTTACATTTCTGTCTGTGGCATCAAAATTTTTAAAATCTAGTTTACGAGCGTTGGGTATCTTAGTCACCATTTCCATCCAATCTAACATAGTGCTATAATAATTGGTACTATTTGTACTGTAAATTATTTTACATCAGGGGGAATGAATATCCACCCACAGATGAAATTAAGTAATTTCTAGTGAAATATAACATAGACCGATCGGTCATTGTTGTAAAATCGAAAATCCAACATTTGAAAAAACAACGTAACTAAAAAAGATTGTTGTATTAGAATTTATTTTTTCTTTAATATGAGTGTTACAAAATAATGTATTTTTTTTATTTTTTACGTCTGCTCATTACGATTTATTTTTGTAATACATATTATGTAATGCGAAAATTCCATAATTTATTCTGGATTCTACAAGAGCGTAGTATAATGTTTTTAAATATTGTACTGTTAGTACAGCTTTGGAGCGTTTAAATATATGGAATAGGGATCTTATAGTTTGAGTAAATTTGTCTATATGAGTGTCCCGGCGAAGATGGGGATCAAAGAAAATGCCAAGGTACTTGACTGAGCTGACCGGGTGCAAAACCAGTTCATTGTGAGGTGTCCGGGCACAAATTCTATCGAAGTCAGGCAAACCCAGCCTATTGCATGAGAAGGGCAGATAGTGTGTTTTTTCAAAATTGATTGTGAGTAATCTAGAATTAAACCAATCCTTCAACAGAACCAAATCCTCCTCAACCTCATCCTTCAAAGCACACCAAGAGGCGTTTTGGTAATATACAGGGTGAATCACGAGGAACTGTACATACTTCTACCATAAATAGAGGCACGTTAGGGGATTATCAAATGACCATTAAAAAATGTCTCCTTGTTTTGATTATTAATATACAGGGTGAATTATGGATCTTCACCAAAACAATGTTTCGTCATATTTTTTCAATGATTAAGTCGATTTATCTCATATTTTTTATAAAAGTGTATATTGGTGTCTGGCAACTAACTGTCATATTCAGAATTGAAAAAAATCCAGGTCCGTCTTCGAGAAAATTTGTGGGGCTGCTTCATATTCAACACTTCACCCGGCATATGATTTTTCAAAAATCTGATATAATTTTTTCAGAGTGCATAAATAGACAGTTAGACCTGGGTATTTGAATTTTTTGTTACACTCACCTCACATTTCCAATTAAAGATTCATTTTAGAGCCAAATTGAAAATTGGCAATAATGAAGTATCTTACTGTATAATAATGCTTAGTTATTAACAAGAAATCTTTCAAAATAAACAGAAACGACACACACTGTGCTCCAGTATGGTAAATATCATAATTTGAATTGATTCACAGGCCAAATTTAAAAATCTGGCATATCTGGATCATCCCAATAATTCACCCTGTATGTAACTTTTTCTCCCGTAATAGACAGAAAACAGACAAAAAATGTTTGTAATAAACTAATTTTCTTATTTGTTTGAGGAAAACTCATATGTCTAATTCTTTTAATCGGAATGAAATGAACAAGCCAGGGAAATGTTTACCTACTCATAAATTAAGAAATAAAATAACCAAACAATAAAACAGTTTTAACAATGTGGAAAAAAGTAAAAAACAATTTAATAAACATTACGATTATAAAACACAACAGCTCAATAACAGAAATTATTCACTGTTGTAATATTATCAGAAATGACGCCCTGACAATCAGAAAGTCCATTACACATTTAAACATCCGTCAAGAAAAGTGTATTGAGGCAGATGGATTTCATTTGGAACATCTTTTATAATCGTAATGTTTATTAAATTGTTTTTTACTTTGTTTTATTGTTTGGTTATTGTTTTTTAAATAATTTTTTTAATTTATGAATAAACATTTTCCAGGCTTGTTCATTTCATTCCGATTAAAATAATTAGACACATGAGTTTTCCTCAAACGTCGTTTCTGTCTATTTTGAAGATTTATTTTTAATAACTAAACATTATTATACAGTAAGATACTTCATTATTGCCAATTTTCAATTTGGCTCTAAAATTAAATCTTTAATTGGAAATGTCAGGTGAGTGAAACAAAAAATTCAAATACCCAGGCCTAACTGTCTATTTATGCCCTCTGAAAAAATTATATCAGATTTTTGAAAAATCATATACAGGGTGAAGTGGTGGATATGAAGCAGTCCCATAAATTTTCTCGAAGACGGACCTGGATTTTTTCAATTCTGAATATGTCAGTTAGTTGCCAGGCACCAATACACACTTCTATAAAAAAATGAGATAAATCGATTTAATCATTGAAAAGATATGACGAAACATTGTTTTGGTTAATATCCATAATTCACCCTGTATATTAACAATGAAAACAAGGAGACAGTTTTTAATGGTCATTTGATAATCCCCTAATGTGCCTCTACTTATGGTAGAAGTATGTACAGTTCCTCGTGACTCACCCTGTATAGGAGTATCATCCTTACTTACAATCTTAATAATTTTCAGATTTGTCAATTTTAACCTAGTTATACACACACATCTCTACCATGATACTTTTCGAACACAAAAAACGACATGTAAATAAAATAAAAAAAGACACACACATTTAAAATATTAGTCGATGTATTATGATAAAAACTAACAAGATACAGTTTATACGATTTCTTTGAGCTACTTATTAAAATGAGCAAAGTTTGTTTTCTCATACTAAATTCATATTATGTTATATTTTTAAGATGTGTCTGAAGACGGGCGCTAGCTGGCGCTTGACATGACTCACATAATAAATCTGTGCGAAAAAAAGGCTTTATTATTTTAAAGATACCTCACAGTGACCTACTTATAACGCTAATGTAGATCAGCGTTGCGTGCATAATTAGAATAATATTTGCAATAAGACCTAAAAGACAGTAAAACTGAAAAAACAACAAGGTTAAATCATTAATTATATTAATTACTCCTTATTATTCAGTTACATATTTACTGTAAGTTTTCGTATTAAAAATTAAGCGGTAACATCATTTAACACCATCAAAATACAATAGTAAATTGTGCACAATAAATTTATATTGTATAATATAGGTATATAAAATAGACGGCAACGTCGTTGGAAGTGACAATGTTTCTCTATGAATAGTGGTAAAAATATATATGGAAGTGACTACGTACCCCCTGTCCATATTAAGGTATATATATATATGAGAAAAAAAAACTATGGAAATCTTTACCCCTCTTTTGAAATTCCTTATATAGAAGTTCCCCTCATCCCAAAATGGTTTTTAAAATGACTAAATTCCTATTCCTTTTGGTGGAAGTTAGGTCGCCCTGCTACGGTACGGAAGTCACAGCTTATTACCTATCGATATATATAAACAAACAAAGATATTCAACTAAGTTGACAGAGTATAGTATATCACCGATATACAAAGAAAAATGAAATAAACTAACTTGTACGAATCAAAAAAATCTCGTGACACAAGCTGGATTTGAACCAACATCTCCCAATTGCCGGTCAGGTGTTTTAACCAATTAAACTATCGTGGCACATGAATGAAACTTCTTTAATTCGTACATGCCTTGCTTCCTATGTGCTGTGCTACGCCTCGACCTTTTAATTCAAAGGCAACATAGACTACACACTGCTATAATGCAATGTTATTTCTCTTTTGCTCATCGCAAATAAATATCAATAAACAAACAAAGATATTCAACTAAGTTGACAGAGTATAGTATATCACCGATATACAAAGAAAAATGAAATAAACTAACTTGTACGAATCAAAAAAATCTCGTGACACAAGCTGGATTTGAACCAACATCTTTAAAATTAAAACACCTGACCGGCAATTGGGAAATGTTGGTTCAAATCCAGCTTGTGTCACGAGATTTTTTTGATTCGTACAAGTTAGTTTATTTCATTTTTCTTTGTATATATATATATATATATAGAATCTTCGAAATTATTGGGACGTCGGTCATAGGGCTTTTGATAAAAAGAAAACTCTTTTTTCGCTACGCCAAGCTTTCGGGTCTAACTTTATTCCCTTCTTCAAAGGCTACAAAATTAACACAAACAAATGTACATTTTTAATACTCACAATAATCTTTATAAAGTTATACAAATCATAATTACCTAGTGTGCAAAGTGAGTATCTTACAATTTAGAAAAAATAGCATCGATATCAAACGGATCTTAATATATATTAAAAGGTACTACATTTAAACACAAATATTTCTGTATAAATATTTACTTGGTCCCCAAATATTATTGAAAGAAATATACAAATAATAGACCTGCCATCTATCCTATATCCTCGTCACTCAACATTAATAAACCATAGGAAAAGACTATCACTACAGCACTGTCACCTACTGCAGTATGCCAAAACCAACAAAAAGCAAAACTATTTGTTTATAGAGTTCGATATTATAATCAATGTTAAGAGAAGAAGATTAACCATGTTTTAAGTAGACACCGAATAAAGGCAACTGTTTTGGTATGAATAAAGTAATTACCGGGGTGGATCAATACCTGTCACATATTTTTCCCTTCCCCGGCATCACGCACCTCAGATTTTTTTGATTCCTTGTGGTACACGCAATACTTATGCCGAAGTGCCACTCATCCGACAATAAGGAGAACGAAAGACAAAACAAAAAACAACATACAAACATATATATATTTAGAAGTATACATTATTTTTTTCCCGAAATCGAAAAAATTGAAGTTGATGAACTCCACACCCTTTCAACTTTAGAATTCGCATTTATCTAGAGTTAAGATGTACGAATAGATGGTACTCAACTCATCGATATCCGTTCTTTTGTTCATAACATTCGTTGTAGAAGCCGTCTCAACCATCTCAAGAAAAAGTCTCTTGCCCATGTTATTTTCGACAAATAAAGTGTCAATTGCATTATAATTAGGTAAATGTCCTAAATCCATATTGTGCTCTGCTAAAGCACATGATCTTTTCCCCAACCTACAGTCACTTTTGTGAGATGTCACCCTTTCCCTTAATACCCTCGAAGTTTGGCCAACATATACCTTATCACACTCTGTACATGGAATACGATAAACAACGTTTGACTGTTCTAATGTTTTCGTTTTATCTTTTAGGCTGCTGAACAAATTTCCTACTGTTTTCGTGAATTTGGGAGCAATAAAAGTAGATGGTTCATTTTTAAATATCGCCTGAATTTTGTTAGTTACCCCCGTAATATGCGGAATAGAATAGTAGTATTTCTGTGTAGGTTCACCCGGCTGTTGTGGATTGTTGTTTTGGTTGTTTGTTGTATTATGCGTTATTGCAGTCTGGGTGTTATAGATAAGTTTCTTTAACATTTTTGGTGGGTATGAGTTGTCCAATAAAAAGTTATAAAGAATATTGAAGTTCTTCTCCTTGAAGGTCTGCTGACTTATACGTTCTATTCTAAGTTTTAATGCCAATATTAGATTGATTTTCATTTTTGTTGAGTGACTTGATTTAAAGTTCATGTACCTTCCCGAATTTGTAGGTTTTATGTACCAGTCGACAATTATGGTGTTATTTGTTGTTCTAACCAGTCTCGTATCTAAGAAAGGAACACTCCTTTCACTATTTTCCTCCTCCATTGTGAACTGGACACACGGATTATAGTTGTTGAATATGGTTAAAATCTCTTGTTTTTTAGTGGCGGGTACCATACAAATTATATCATCCACATACTTTTTTATAAAAGGAAGTACGAAACTAAGTTTAGGAATGCAAGCATTTAGTAAGTCATCCATGACATACTGCGAGATAATTGGGGATATTGTAGCACCCATTGGAGTTCCCAATATTTGTTTGTAATACTTGCCTTCAAACTGGCAATATGTTGAGTCGAAAATAAATCTCACAGTATGCAAAAACGAATCCAAGGGAATTTGCGTGTGTTGAGAAATATTATCCCAATGTCTCTCTATACTTTCAATCATTAAACCTTGCGGAATGCTGCTGAAAAGTGAGATTACATCTAAGCTCACCAATTCGAAATTTTCGGGAATTGTTCGATCCTTCATACAATCTGCAAGTTCAAAGCTATCATGAACAAAATATTCATTGTTGCTATTGTAAGAAGCCGTTAAAATTTCAGTAATTAAGTTTGCCAATTTACTGTTAGGGGCACTGATTGAGGAAATTATAGGTCTGAGAGACATTGTGGGTTTGTGCACCTTTGGTAGGCCATAAAATTTTGGTGAAGTCTGGTTGTAAATCGTTAGTCGTTTGGCTTGTTCATTGGTTATGTACTTTTTTGTTTTTAGCGAACTTACTATTTTATTTGCTTTTTGTTGGTATGTGGAAGTTGGATCTCTAGGAAGTAAGTAGTAGTTAGTTTCGTTATTAAGAATCTCTCTTGATTTTTCTAGGTAAGTATTTTTATGTAAAAGTACCGTGACATTGCCCTTATCTGCCCTAGTTATTATTAGGTCAGGGTGATCTTTTAAAAAATTCTTTGTTTTTTTATATAACGTGTGTAGGAAATTTGTAGTAAAAGGGGTCTTATAGTAATTAGTTAACACATTTGTAAACTTAGCCCTAAATATGTTTTTCTTTTCGATAGGAAATCGATAAATTGAATTTTCTAAATCTGCTAAGAGCCTTTTGACCGAAATATCTTTAATGTTTGGAGAAAGAGCAAATTTGTGTCCCAATGCTAGAAATCATCAGTGCCCCTAACAGTAAATTGGCAAACTTAATTACTGAAATTTTAACGGCTTCTTACAATAGCAACAATGAATATTTTGTTCATGATAGCTTTGAACTTGCAGATTGTATGAAGGATCGAACAATTCCCGAAAATTTCGAATTGGTGAGCTTAGATGTAATCTCACTTTTCAGCAGCATTCCGCAAGGTTTAATGATTGAAAGTATAGAGAGACATTGGGATAATATTTCTCAACACACGCAAATTCCCTTGGATTCGTTTTTGCATACTGTGAGATTTATTTTCGACTCAACATATTGCCAGTTTGAAGGCAAGTATTACAAACAAATATTGGGAACTCCAATGGGTGCTACAATATCCCCAATTATCTCGCAGTATGTCATGGATGACTTACTAAATGCTTGCATTCCTAAACTTAGTTTCGTACTTCCTTTTATAAAAAAGTATGTGGATGATATAATTTGTATGGTACCCGCCACTAAAAAACAAGAGATTTTAACCATATTCAACAACTATAATCCGTGTGTCCAGTTCACAATGGAGGAGGAAAATAGTGAAAGGAGTGTTCCTTTCTTAGATACGAGACTGGTTAGAACAACAAATAACACCATAATTGTCGACTGGTACATAAAACCTACAAATTCGGGAAGGTACATGAACTTTAAATCAAGTCACTCAACAAAAATGAAAATCAATCTAATATTGGCATTAAAACTTAGAATAGAACGTATAAGTCAGCAGACCTTCAAGGAGAAGAACTTCAATATTCTTTATAACTTTTTATTGGACAACTCATACCCACCAAAAATGTTAAAGAAACTTATCTATAACACCCAGACTGCAATAACGCATAATACAACAAACAACCAAAACAACAATCCACAACAGCCGGGTGAACCTACACAGAAATACTACTATTCTATTCCGCATATTACGGGGGTAACTAACAAAATTCAGGCGATATTTAAAAATGAACCATCTACTTTTATTGCTCCCAAATTCACGAAAACAGTAGGAAATTTGTTCAGCAGCCTAAAAGATAAAACGAAAACATTAGAACAGTCAAACGTTGTTTATCGTATTCCATGTACAGAGTGTGATAAGGTATATGTTGGCCAAACTTCGAGGGTATTAAGGGAAAGGGTGACATCTCACAAAAGTGACTGTAGGTTGGGGAAAAGATCATGTGCTTTAGCAGAGCACAATATGGATTTAGGACATTTACCTAATTATAATGCAATTGACACTTTATTTGTCGAAAATAACATGGGCAAGAGACTTTTTCTTGAGATGGTTGAGACGGCTTCTACAACGAATGTTATGAACAAAAGAACGGATATCGATGAGTTGAGTACCATCTATTCGTACATCTTAACTCTAGATAAATGCGAATTCTAAAGTTGAAAGGGTGTGGAGTTCATCAACTTCAATTTTTTCGATTTCGGGAAAAAAATAATGTATACTTCTAAATATATATATGTTTGTATGTTGTTTTTTGTTTTGTCTTTCGTTCTCCTTATTGTCGGATGAGTGGCACTTCGGCATAAGTATTGCGTGTACCACAAGGAATCAAAAAAATCTGAGGTGCGTGATGCCGGGGAAGGGAAAAATATGTGACAGGTATTGATCCACCCCGGTAATTACTTTATTCATACCAAAACAGTTGCCTTTATTCGGTGTCTACTTAAAACATGGTTAATCTTCTTCTCTTAACATTGATTATAATATCGAACTCTATAAACAAATAGTTTTGCTTTTTGTTGGTTTTGGCATACTGCAGTAGGTGACAGTGCTGTAGTGATAGTCTTTTCCTATGGTTTATTAATGTTGAGTGACGAGGATATAGGATAGATGGCAGGTCTATTATTTGTATATTTCTTTCAATAATATTTGGGGACCAAGTAAATATTTATACAGAAATATTTGTGTTTAAATGTAGTACCTTTTAATATATATTAAGATCCGTTTGATATCGATGCTATTTTTTCTAAATTGTAAGATACTCACTTTGCACACTAGGTAATTATGATTTGTATAACTTTATAAAGATTATTGTGAGTATTAAAAATGTACATTTGTTTGTGTTAATTTTGTAGCCTTTGAAGAAGGGAATAAAGTTAGACCCGAAAGCTTGGCGTAGCGAAAAAAGAGTTTTCTTTTTATCAAAAGCCCTATGACCGACGTCCCAATAATTTCGAAGATTCTATAATCTGACCGGTCAAAACAAAAAACAATTAAAAATTATATATATATATATAGATTACTCTGTAAAGCAAGATTTATATGACTCTGTAAATATATATATAACATAATATAAATGCTATTATTATTATTATGATTATATAGAGGAAAAATAAAAAAAAAACATGAAAATGTGAAAATAATACAAATACAAAAATCTATGTGGAATGCATGGTAATTTTAAAAAAAATATCTGTTTAGCCAGCCAGTCAATTTTTCCAAAACACAATCATTAGAATTATATATATACTAACTATCAAACTTGTGAAATTTAAACGCAATTTTCTCGAGGACTATGGTAAATTTCAAAAGTAAGCTATTGCTGTAAAAAGTAGAAAACAGTGCTCTCAAATGTCCCACCACTCGACCTTTACTGCTATTTAAGTATTTAACGGTTGCATGCAACCTTATCACAGCGTTAAAGCGATTTTAAAAGTAATGGGTCAATCCTATAATTTCCCCAAAATCATGCACCAAAATTTAGCTCAATTGGTTGAGGCATACGAGTAGGAAATGGTCATTTCATGTGAGTTTCACACTATACTTTTTATACGACTGTTTTAATGCTTTTGAATAAATTAAACAGCATAATTTTTAGGAAAATATTTGTTTTTCGAAACTTACCTATACTCGCCTAGCTGGTGTTAAACTATATTCACTATCACTGTCTTTCATTAGGTATATAAATTGCTTTGAAACATTCAAAATTAGCGAAATTATTTGAGCTGTCAATTTGGTTTAATTGTATTTTCGGCGTTGCTATGGTGAATTTTCATAACCGATGCTACTTTTGTCATTACCAGGAAATTTCCCCGTGCATTTTTAAATATTTCCCACTAGCTGCTGGGCTGGCAAACAGCATTACAATGTACTACATTTTCAAATTATGATTGAACATATAATAAAGACATTTAAAGACAGTCGTAGAAAAAATATTTTAAATTCTTACTTCTACGATAATTCTTACCTAATTAGTGTTCCAATCTTCGGTAGGTAACACGCAAATAAAATACATATAAGAACAATAGCTGAGTTAAGTGTTATTACTCTTCCATAAGTAAAATCACCCAAATGGTAATTTTTAAACATCAAGTTAAAACTTGCCAAAATATCATTTCTTAACATAAACGATATTAGCGGGAATACTGTGAACAGTTGGAACATGAGTAGTAGACGTGCTATTACAGACATGATATCCTGGTTGCTGAAGTTGTTAAGTAGATTCTAAAAAAAAAATAAAGCTTACTTTTTATTCCACCATATCATATAATTATATAAACCTATGAAGATTATAATTAGATGTGTACATGATTTTTACGATATTGAATGTAATACAAAATGATGTATAATATACTTAGGTAGAGAAGTAAGCCATTATTGACCGAGCACGCGTAGCGCCGAATGATATACCTAAGTGCGAGGTCAATAATGGCCTTCTCAACCGAGGATATTTTTTTACTGCGAGTAAGCTAAGTATAAGTACTTCAATATGTTGTCACTTTTGTATACTTTTATAATTTTCTCTTTGTGACCCTTTGAATGAACACCTTACGCCTTTATGAATACCTACTAATTTTAATTAGATATGCAAACCAAATGCTTTACCTAAATTAGTTGGAATTTTTTGAGAGTTGAATTTTATATTTTTTTTTAGATTGTTGCTCCCTTTTTCACATTACTCGCGCACACCCTGTATACATTAGTTGTATATCACATAACAAGTTCCATAGAAAAAATAAAAATTAAGTAATTTTTTCCATTTAGTATAGCAAATATGATTTTTTTAAGTTTTACCTTCTTTTTATACTGCTGCAGAAACCATATGTGTTCGTCGCTATGCCGATTAGTATTTTATTTTACCGCACAGGGAATGTATTGTGAACACGCTAAAAAAAATGAGATAAAGACGGATATACCTAATCATTTTAAAGTCCCCTGAGACGATTAAGACCATTTCCAGATGGAAGTCTGTCTGTGTGTATGTATATATATATATATATGAAATAATACTACACCACAAATGAATCGCGATATAATTATGTGTTCAAACACATCAAAGTCATAACATACATGATTCACGAACCTTGGTTTACAACATCAGTAGTGGTTACAAAATAGTTGATCAATATCATCTTTTTAATAAAAGGCGCTTTTAATTACATGGATTCTAAAATATTTATATAATTGTCATACAGTGTTTTTTTTTTTCTAATTCGGTATCCCCAACTCACTATTCCACTAACAAAAAGAAAATTATGAGAACAAAAAGACGAATACTTAGGCTATAACACTATGATTATTTACACAATGCAAATCGCTTATCTGTAAAAGTTAAACTACTGGTGATGAAGCAGTAGCTTCGAAACATGTTTGGTCGTCTTTAAGAATTTTTAAAACTCACATACTATACGCACATGTTATAATAGTTTTTCACTTTTCATAATTATTATATTTACCTATTAATTTTACGTTGGAAACTTAGAACCTTATGTAACTTTTGAATATAATTAGAAAAATTATAGGTAGTATACCAAAATATACGTAGATAGATAGAAACGAAGAAAATAAACTAAAATAATCCAGTACCGTGTTAAGCGTCTAGAAGTTATCAAATATTTTTTTTAATCCTCACTTTGAAAGTCATTAAGTCGGTAACGAAGCTTGCTAAACAAAAATTCATATATTATAATATATATTATGCTATTATGGATTATTTTAGAAACAAAATAGTATCTCTTACCGTTTACGAAATCGCTATGTACCTAGTTACTTTTATTTGGGACATATGGTAAAGACTGAAAAATTGATATAATTCCAGAATGACAAAGACGTTTTGTAAAAAATGCTTATTTTAAATGATGTAAAACACGTACTTCCGGTGAAATACTTTTTTGCATGAAATTGCAATAGCAATAACAGCAATTTGTATATTGCATATATTATGGTGTGAGCTGAACGAATTTTCATTATTTTATACAAAATTATACGCCGAAACATATGTTGTGTATAGTATGTAATTATTTTGATACAAATATTTATTAAAACATATTTTAATAAATATTTATAAACTTGGAGAGGACTGTAAAAAAATAATTGCTCAATTATTGTAAACTTTACAAATAAGAAATACTTACATCTTCTATACAAGACTTTGCCAATGGAAAACAAATGTAGAATGTGACTCCTATGAACAGGTACGTAAATGTTACAAGACCAAATGCAATGGTCAAATCTCGCCCCTAAAATATATTTACAAATCTACAAAATGTACCAGCTTTGTTTTGCAAATACAAAATTTTAATACGGGCTTGTTTAACCAAACTAGACTTAATTTCGAGAGTGTGTCGATCCACGACTAATGTGATCGGGCAGTAGTTGAGTGCAAAATCTCTAAATGCTGAGGTATATAGTCCACATGCTACAGAAATTTAAAATAATGCGTTTGGCGACATCTAGTTTACGGTAAATGAACATAAATTCACTATATGGACTGCGCGAGTGGCCCTGACCTTATCATGCACAATTGTGCGAGTGTCCACCGACCCTATCATGCACAATTACAAACAATTCTGATACATCCTTTGCGGGGCCCCTATATAAGATACGGAGATTGTTCAACAATGTTATTAACTTTTTGAAGTAATCCTATACGAACAGGAGCGGGATTTATTTAAAAATCAGACGTCAGCTCCACTTTTTTTTCTCTACCCAGGTCCATTACAAACACACTTATACCTACCGAGAGCTCAACAACAAATACATGCGGAAATATCATTTCACGCGGCTGAAGGATAGAAGATAATATTAGGTACATAAAAACTATTTTGAACATATCTTAAATACTAAATACTGCAAAACTGTTAACTATTTAAACGCATGAAAATTTCGCATGCGACATAATAATATGTCGCACATATTAATTATGTCGAACGATTAACTAATACCGTATTTTTAAAGATCACGCGAATCTTTTTCATGCATGCGACTTATTCTCATATAAAAGCATAATTTTTCTTGGAATACAGAGAGGAGGGAAACTGCAAAATATCTGGGAATTATAGTGGACAGACATCTTAAATGGGACATACATATACAAAACCTGACAAAGAAATTGCGATCCTTGATATATATTTTAAAAAAAACCTCTAAGAGTCTTGATCCAAAACAAAATTTAACACTTCACTATGCATTGGTGCAATCTCTTCTGTCTTATGGTATAATTGGATGGGGCGAAGCGTACAGCTATCATTTAAAACCTCTAACACATACACAGGAAAGGATATTAAAGATAATATTTGGTTTGGATACCCGATTTCCTACAGCTGAACTGTATAAATATTGCGATGTTTTAAATATTAGGGAAATATTTTACAAAACCTCTGCAATGCAGATTCATAAAGATAACCCTATTACAAGTATCCCAGACCATGGAAATTTGACAAGACAAAGAGCTGATAATGACGTACGAGTTCCTCGAGCTCAAAGGACTATTGGACAGAGAACGTTTGTTGTTCTAAGGCATAAACTTTTCAATCTATTACCGAATCAACTAAGAATGACTATCTCCAGCAATGCATTCAAATACAAAATAACCATTTGGCTAAAGGAAAATACTCCACTATTAATGAACTGAATTAAATTCATTAAAGTTGAAGAGATGAAATTATGTATTTGTTTTCAATTTTTTTTTCCAATTTTTAGGATTATTTTCATTTTCATTTTATAAATACTTATTCTGTTTTTGAATTAAAAAAATAATACCTACATTTTTCTTTTTTTTTCTTTATATACATACATCTATGAGTGAGGAATAATAATAATTATACTTTACTATTAACAAAGATCTTGCTCATGTTTTGCGGACAAGTGCATTGCTGCATTTTTCCCGACCATGATCAATGATTCACTATGTGTATTTATATCTATATACACATTTATCTCTAATATTGATTTTGTATTATGAATATATTGTAATGTTCTTTTTTTGTGATTTGCTAAGAGAAATAAATATCAGAGAATCAAAATTGACATTGTGTCGTAATTTTTTATAATGCCACAAACGAAATCCTATAATATAATATATAAAAATAACTTTGAGTTGTATAATCAAGCATTCACAACAATGGACTTTTGCTCCTAAAACATTGTTAAGACGAAACTAATGAAGATTTATTAGTATTTGATACAGGTAAATGCTGAAAAATCAAGTTTTGTGTAATATGGATTTAAGTTAAAAATTCACTACCTACCTAATTAATTTTAATAGCAATGAATCTAAAATCGTTACATACAATTACATTTTTACCGCTCTTGCAAGAATAATTTTTATACACGCTCGTATTCGTATTGTTGCATTCCCTGACATACCCGTCATACAAAGAAAGCCGACAAGAGTTGGCATACGGTCTCTTACTTAGACAAGAAACATTCCTTGTCTAAGGTCTCTTATATCTACGATGGCATCGAATATTAACTATATACAAGAAGGTTCACTTGACGCTGAAAACGGCATCGACTCGTCGCATTCCCAGCTCGTTTCTG
Organism: Apoderus coryli; assembly: GCA_911728435.2. NCBI lineage: Eukaryota > Metazoa > Arthropoda > Insecta > Coleoptera > Attelabidae > Apoderus > Apoderus coryli. Next base: position 28,093,646 of record OU452198.1, on the reverse strand, counting down.
GTCTCGCTACTATATATACTATATCTATATATACTATAAGGTACTATAGCTATAAGCGCGGCGAATTATATATGAAACAAAGGTGGAGTTTTAATGTTCCAAATAAGGGACAAAATGCAAATTTCCATTATGGATAAAATTAAGTCGAATATGAACTACCAGGGGGAACTAAACAGACATCGGCATGAAGTGGGAGTGAGAGCGACGATTCGTCAAACTTTGAATCCAATAATGATGGACCGTTGCCGTTGGCTAATTTGGCTAAGAACACTTTACCTGAGTGGTCGCTAGTACGAGACGATGAAAGTCAACCTTTACCAAACCTCCCCAAAGATCGTAATGACCCAAATCGGCTACGGCGTTTTTAGACCATTTCCGATTCAAAATCGGTGATTAAGGGACGACGGCACTATACTTCGCCTAATTTCCGGACGATTACGAGGCAACGCTCGTTAATGGTATGACATAACGTGGAGTGTGATTCAAGTTGGACATTAAGAGTTTAAGTTTAGTAATAAATAACTTTCATTAAGAAATTCAGAATGAATTCTGATAAGTTTGTTTGCAAAATTCGATATTTTACTACTACTTACATTATGTTCCTGGTGCTTGTTGTTTCTCATAATAGATACAATTATACTGTGAATAAAATAACTTAAAGATAACATTCCGCTTAATGCACAAAATGATGGTTTTATTTGGAGTTCTTCTGTCCAGTCTTGTATGTTTATGCCCCAACCAGCTGATTTTACGGCTATGAAAATCATCAAGTATCCCACGCTGATTGTTCCTAGAAAATATTTTATAGTATACAAGTTAACTTAAAAGCGATATTTATCTTGTTCAGGGGAAAAGCGATAATGTGTCACTTGTAAAAAGGCCAAACGAATATTTAATATTTATACTTAGATAAAAAATAATTAATTTATACAAACAATTGTATGAAACTAAATCACGCAAAAACTAACATGACTTTTTTTTTTATCAGAAATGACCTCCCGTATCACCCCCTTTATTTAGATCATGACACTTAGTAAGTATACAAGTTTTGAAGCAGCATCATATTTTTAAGGTTATATTTAAATATAAAAATAAAATTTGATGCATAAAAGGTACCTTGAATCAACAATGCTCAGCGCTATCCGTAATGTTAATGGAATGATGATTATAAATCATGATAATAATAATAGAATGAGTGATAAAATACACCATAGCGGAGCCGCACGAACTTGACGTGAAGACGCGAAAGATGATGATATTGCACCGAAGTTATCATCCTATGGTATCCGTTCCAAAGCTTTAGTGGTAGAGATCCGTATCTCCCCATGGTACTAGATCATGAGCGAGCGGGGATTGGAGCGTTTCTTTTTTGGGCGGCAGAACAAGCGGCAAATGAACTATCCTTGAAACTTGACCGGCGAGCGCGTGAAGCCTCAATCACTGAGTTAGATCGCGCAAACCGGAAGGCCCGCATAAAGGAGGCAGAGGTCAGTAGGCTATTCTTTCTTCATAAGGAGAAAACCCTTCTTCTTCTATAACATCATTGAGACACATGGACATGGACATATTGAAGCCGCTGGCCTTCTCGTTTGCAAGATCCGGCGGGCTAAAGTCAGAGATGGATGGTTGAAGTGTTTTATTATTCACTGTCAGGATGGGCTACGAAACACCTTAGCATACCGTAGTGGTCTTGAGGTCCCTACAATCCAATGTAGGGCTTCCCATTCTTCGGCAGATACATTAATGCATTTGTGATTGGCTTGTCCGGCATATGCTGCCTCTGGTTATACTCATCGCTATGATGCAGCACTACGGGTTGTGTATTTCCATCTACGGCACTCGTACGGTATTAATCAAATCCCGCTACTGTCGTACGCTCCTGCAGATCTTCGGTATGTAATAGATAATGAGGCATGTACCATTTATTGGAACTGTCCGTTGCCTACGCTCAGGCTTGGAAAACCGAATAAGCCTCACGTCGTTCTCCTTGACAAGGCGAACACCATGATCTTCGTCATAGAGTTCTTGGCTCCAGCCGATACTAATATTAGTGTTAAGGATCTCCTCTATGACGTTTGTAGGATGTACCCACGACACACTGTGGTCCTTGTGTTGTTTGATCATAGGGTCATTGGGGGGCATGCGACATGCGCTGACCTCAAATCTACAGAAGATCCCTGTTTGCCATAATATGGCAGAAAACTTAGCAAGCAGGTTGCAGAAGGAAGTCATTCTCGGGTCTTTACGTCTGCTTAGGGCACATGCGTCTGGAATTCTCACTCACCAACCATGCGGAGTATGGAGTGGATGAGAACTAAACGATCGGCCATGCTCCCCTTTTACCAGACGGCCGTTTCATCGATCCACGACCCTCTTAATTCTGTGGTGTATACCCCACATGCTACAGAGATGTAAAAGAATGTGTCTGGCGACGAAACGGCCGTCTGGTAAAAGTATAGTGGTTGACAGACAAACTCTCGGAATTAAGTCTTGTTTTATTAAACAAGCCCATTTCTAATATAGCCGTCCAGCTAAAGGGAGTATCGGCGCATCTATGTGTTGCTAATTATGCATTATGGGGTCAGTGGCCTCCATGCAGTCGATATAGTGAATTATTGTTCACTCGACATATTACCAACAGAGACGAGATGTCGCCAAACACATTCTTTTGCATCTCGGTACCGTGGGGGGTATATACCACATAATTTAGAGGGTTTGGATGTCAGCTACTGACCGATCATCACTGATGAGTCGTGGATCGACGAAACGGCCATGTGGTGAAAGTATAGTGGTTCACAGAGAAGCTCTCGGAATTAGGTCTTGCTTGTTGAACAAGCCCATTTCTAATATAGGCGCCCCGCTAAAGGGGGTATCTGCGCATCTATGTGTTGGTAATTATACAATATAGGGTCACTGCCGTCCCTTACAGTTGATATACTGAATTGGCGTATTACCAACAGAAACTAGATTACGCCAAACACATTATCTTACATCGCTGTACCGTGTGGGGTATAGACCACATAATTTAAAGGGTCTGGCTGTCAACTACTGACCGATCACCACTGATGAGTCCTGGACCGACGATACAGCCGTCTGGTGAAAGTATAGTAGTTGACAAACAAACTCTCGGAATTAAGTCTTGCTTTATTAAACCCATTTCACACATTATATTGTTGGATATTAAGGAATTATAAATACTTACCTAAGCAATTGAATTTTGTAAAGAAGGTCGGAGACTTGAAATTAAGAAACGGGAACATTAAAGCGGCTAGAAGAATTGGTACGGTGCTGTAAAGGTCCCATAATTTCACGAAAAAATCTGAAGTGGTTATATTGGCTGTTGATGCAAATAACTCTTCCGTTGCTTTCATTTCTTTAGGGCATAATACACTATAATTTTGAAAAAAAGGTTCATCTGAGTTGAAGGTAAGAGTATCTGGAATTCAATATTAAACACTCATTAATTATATAATAGTATATAAAACATAGGTTTGTTTTGAGATATATAAATTCTTATAGTTCTAAAACTTTTGATTTTCTAGGTTGGTAAGCGATAATGAGAGGCATAAGCTAAGCACCTTATAAAATTGTTCTAGGTAGTAATAATTATAAGTGAGTAAAGGCGCAGACAGACTATTATCACGTCACGTGAGGTAACGTGTTATTACATCGGCATAATTACGTATGCTATTACGCCTTAGAAACAGACAATGTAACACCGCAGGTCATTCTTATTGCATATTTTGACTGACTGACCCAGTGTTGCCGCCAGGAATTATCTGTTCGCTTCTCCCAAATTATTGATTTCGCCTAAACTCGACTTTGTATAGCATAAATAAAGGCAATGGTATAAGCATAATCATAAAAGTTAAACACATTGTAATCATAAATTTAAAAAATTCGTTGTGAATGTGAAATTAGAACAAATATCCATTATCATACAAAACACAAAATTTACGTTAAGAAAATCAGCTGTGCTCTATCTAAAACTCAAAATTAGAGAGATACACTTATTTATCATTGTTTCAACTAATTAATTTATGCTTATAACATAATAATATAGCAGCAGTATAAACCGGAAAAATATGTTAACACAACTACTAAAACAAACTTCGTTTAATGGAATTTATCATTTCGCTTTAATCAAATCTTATGTTAAATAAGATTTTATTAGCAAATCTATTTAATCTTATTATCAAATCTATGACAAAATTATGGTAAAATTCGATAATTATGTGTAAAAGGGCAACGCTGCTCTCATGCGTGATATAGTAGCCGTGCTGAAAATGTAAATTTGCAAGAACAAAATTATGCAGTCGAGTATAACTTGCCATGAGTTGCATGAGGTGACCGTAGTCTAATTCTAAATCCATTTATAAGCACGCATAAATTGTATAGTGGATTATTCGGACGTGTCGTGACCTTGCATACTAGCATGTGATCTCACGTGACGTGACAATAGTCTGCCTCTGCTTTCAGAGTTGATGTAAGTACTCAGCAATATTCCGATTTTTTCTTTAAGCCAAGTCTAGTTTAGAATTTGTTCTGAAGAATGCTCACAGTTTAGAAATACAATATGAAACCTATCAAGTTTGTTCATTTTTGAAATAAAATTCGCGTACTTACCGCTAACGAAATACACAAATTTATACAGAAAGTTTGACATCAAGATCCAATAAACTATATTAGCTCCTAATAGAACGACGAACGAAAATATTTTTGCAAGCACTTCAGCCCATTTGCCGAGCAACATTCGACAAAGATCGCTTACTTCAATTTTTTGTCCAGGCATACCTATAATACAAATAGTTCAAATTATATATTTTTTACTATGACACGGCGTATTATTGGGGCAAGGAATAATAGGATTTTTGTTGAAATATACTCTCTTTGAATTTGAAATGAACTAGTGGGTACTCTTAAGAAAAATATGAATGTTTTTCTCTTCGAAGAAATTTCAATAATATAGTAATTCAAAATTTACATCATTTCCAAACATAGTTTTAGTCTTAGGGATTCTTTTTTGACTGTCAAATATTTTTCGCGGGGCAAATATACTTAAATTATAAAATTATTTTTATTTTACCATCATTTATTTAGAACTCTACAAATACCACATAAGTTTAATATCTAAAACATAAATCACACATCCAAGCTATGAGAGTGTAGACGGGCGAGCTGTGCCTGTGTTTTTTTTTTTTTATTCAAAAGTTAGTACCTACATTTTCTATCATATGTACATTTATTTGTATATCTAAACCTATAATAGAATATATTTTCATACCCGTAAATAAATACATATTTTACTGTGTAATATATATTTATTTTGCCATAATGGGGCCTCGTAATTGATATGGAAGTGATGATGATATTGAAAGGCTTATTACGAAAGTATGTACAAAATTTGTTGAAAAATTACAGCAAAAAATATCAGTGCTTGATATAAAAATATCTGATGTTTGGGAACACCATAAGCAATTAGATAAAACCACTACTCTTAATGTTCAGGCAGTCAGAGAGCTGGAGGTTAAATGCGATAAAATGGAGCAGTATTCAAAACGGGATACCCTGTGTATTAGTGGTTTGGATGAAGCTGATCCGGATAATGATATGAGTCTAAACCAGTGGGTTGTTTTATACATATATGAGTGTTTTATATATGAGTTGGTTTTTGTACAGCGACTGGGTAGAACCAGGAAGAATAGGTCCGGAATACAATCTGCATCACCGTCAACTGTGTTGGTGACATTTTCCACGAATGAGAGGAAGAATGAAATATTTGGTGCGAACAAGTTACTTAAACGTACACGTGTAGTTATATATGAGAATCTTACTAACCACAGATACAAACTTATACAAGCAGCGAAAAAAAGTATGGACACAAATGTGTTTGGTCATCAAACGGGAGACTATTTTACTGGAATGATAATGGAGGTAAAGCGCAAGAAATACCAATTTGAATTAAGTGTTTAGTGTTAATATTACATACATACTATTAACACTGAACACTTAATTCAAATTGTAAAATTTATAATTTATTGAATATCGAGTAGTTCTGTTCGGGGGAAATGGATAATGTAGGAAAAACTTTACTTTTATGTTTTAAGAGAAGAATGTTATTGTTTTTTTATTGTCACCTCTGATTCTGATTAATATTGTGGTGATAGTTTTTCTCATTTCTATATGAAAAAAGAAAAAAAGGGCAATGAATATGTGTTTGTTTGAATATTCGTGTTCCATTCAGGCATGATATAGTGTTTCCAATCTTAGTATATAATGCTATAAAAAACCACAACCCCATATTCCTTTGTAAAGTCAATGCCGACCTCCGCCGTCCATAGGCGCACCATTTCAACTTTTCATAACAATACCTACATGCCCTACGATATTTTCAAAATCCTTTATGCTGAATAATAAGGGTCTATAGCCGGAAAAATGTGATCCAACGATTTTTTCCATATGTCAGTTTTGTCTAAATCAGATATAACGGTTCTTATATTCTCTAGGATTACAGCGCTTAAAGTCGGATTCTGATTGCATTTTCTCAACTGTTCTTTTAGACTGCCCCAAACCAATTCTATCGGATTGAATATGCAGTAATATGGAGGTAAACGTAAATATACTATGACCGTGTGTTTCGCAGATATGGTCTATAACGTATTCTTTTTTAAAATTGTATCATAAACTTTAATATTATCCTCCTTTTTTGTATTATTATTAGGTATTTTATTTAACATTCGCGAATGATAAGACGCATTATCCATAAGGATAACTGAACTTGGGGGAATATTAGGTACTAGCTGTTCACCAAACCATTTTTCACACAAATTTGCGGTCATGTCTTCGTGGTAGTTCGCAGAAGACTGTCTTATGTTTTTGGCGGACAAGAGCAGTGCGTTGGGTCCGAACCCATTTTCACTTCCCGCATGTAAAATTATTATAATCCATTTTCCCTTTGAACATGGAGCATTTAAAGTACAATTTTGAGTCTACCCAACCGTACTTCTCAGTACCATGCGTATCAACCCCCGTCTCGTCAATATACATGCCCTACGATATTTTCAAAATCCTTTATGCTGAATAATAAGGGTCTATAGCCGGAAAAATGTGATCCAACGATTTTTTCCATATGTCAGTTTTGTCTAAATCAGATATAACGGTTCTTATATTCTCTAGGATTACAGCGCTTAAAGTCGGATTCTGATTGCATTTTCTCAACTGTTCTTTTAGACTGCCCCAAACCAATTCTATCGGATTGAATATGCAGTAATATGGAGGTAAACGTAAATATACTATGACCGTGTGTTTCGCAGATATAGTCTATAACGTATTCTTTTTTAAAATTGTATCATAAACTTTAATATTATCCTCCTTTTTTGTATTATTATTAGGTATTTTATTTAACATTCGCGAATGATAAGACGCATTATCCATAAGGATAACTGAACTTGGGGGAATATTAGGTACTAGCTGTTCACCAAACCATTTTTCACACAAATTTGCGGTCATGTCTTCGTGGTAGTTCGCAGAAGACTGTCTTATGTTTTTGGCGGACAAGAGCAGTGCGTTGGGTCCGAACCCATTTTCACTTCCCGCATGTAAAATTATTATAATCCATTTTCCCTTTGAACATGGAGCATTTAAAGTACAATTTTGAGTCTACCCAACCGTACTTCACAGTACCATGCGTATCAACCCCCGTCTCGTCAATATACATATATTAACATTCTGTTTGACTCGCGGTACTCTTTTATTTTACGCAAATATTCCTCGCGCATTTCCACAACACGGCGTGATTCCATTATTAATAAACGGTTATTAATTTTCTTATATTTAAATCCGCACTCTAATAAAATACCTCTTAAAGTTTCCAAAGATCGATAATCATAATTAGGGTATTCGCTCAGGCTATTCGAAATCATTTCCAAAGTGGGGACTTTATTTTCTTTATAAAAATTATGAATTGTTCTTCGAATACATTCCATCCAGGCATCGTCAATATTTTTAAATTTTCTATTTTTCCGTTTTCTTTTAACATCTACAAGAACCCCTTTTCTAATAACTAGATTAATAGTGGAAACCGGAATCGTAGTTAATTCAAACATTCTTTTTATAATAAGGGTATTTGTAACTTCATTATTTTCAGACCTTAACTGATGATAAATATTTTTGCTCATATAAATATTGATGCTTAAACTCCCAACGTGTTCCGCTCGTGTCGTATACCATCATAATGTAACGCGTGGCCGTGTCACTGTATACAGTGACGGAAAAAGTTTCATCCACTTGAGGTTTTATTAAAAATTATTATGTAATTTGATAGATCTTCTTACATTTTATTAATCTAAGAAAAACTATTGAACAGATCATGGTTACAATATTCTGCCACCGTGTTTTACTGTCGGACAAAAATTTCCTTCGTAAATTCCACATTAAGTCTTCGCCATACCATATGATGTCCATCCGATTATATTTAGATTAATCTGAGAAAATAACACGTTGCCAAAAATTATTTGTTTCATTCATATTATATTTATTTGCGAACTCTAATCATTAAACCAATAGTTTTGCCAGTCCCTGTAGTTACTTTTCTTATAAGGCGGCTTCCTTTGACAAGCATGATTTATTATACGTCTTATATACGAGGGAGAAATATATCAAAAAAACGCTGAATTCGATGCCCATTTCTAATGTAAAGAGGCATGGGAACGGATAGCCCCGGTAGACAATACCTATATACAATATTTTAATTATCTTTCTTCTTTGCCGAGATATAGGTACAATCAATAAAAACACCAGGTTTCATTTTTAGTATAATATGTGTTTTATTTAAAACCAGAATCAGGATGTGGATAAAATATTATCTCTTGTAGGTACTTACATGCTGGAAAAATTATTAGTACCAGAGTAGGTATATGATAATAGGTAGTGTCTACATTTTTTACATTACAGGCAGAAATGTACTCGTATTCAGTTGGACTTTAGTAAATCTGATTTTATAATTTTAGAATAGAAAATATTAAATAGTTGCTACCTACTTAAAGGTAATGTTTGTACAAATAAAATACAAAGCAGCAGAGACACAGCATATCTATGAATAATGGAAGTTACTTAAGTTTCTCTCATTTAAATATTAGATCAATTTAAGAATTGCTTGTTACATAGAGCAACAAGACTTTTAAGTTATGTTGGAAATTTATTTCACACTACCATGCTTCCACCAGACCGCCGTTTCGTCGATCCACGACTCATCAGTGGTGATCGGCAGGCAGTGTGACCCAAATTTCCAACATTTACAGAGAGCTTATACTAGCACGAGAATTGATTGAGAGAAAGATGTTTGTGGCGACACCTAGCGTGAACAGGCAATATGCCGGGAGTTTCACCCGGCATATTGCCTGTTCACGCTAGGTGCCGCCACAAACATCTTTCTCTTAGATCAATTTGTTCAAAACTTGATATTTTTACAAAGTTTGTTTTAGAGCAGCAGTTTGATATCCTGGGTTTATCTGAGACGTGGTTGAGTTCAAACATATTCGATTATTACCTATAGGTATTGAGGATTATAACATTTTTAGAAGTGACCGTGATGGTCGCGGAAGGGGTGTGGCGTTTTATGCTAAGCAATCTTCACATGCTAAGGTTACCTACTGATTTACCTCCAGCGGTTAGCCAACTGGAACAGATTTGGTTAAGTGTGAAAATAAGGAGTAGGCGACTGTGTGTGGGTTCTTTGTATAGACCCTCTCATGCTAACATATCTGAGTGTATAGATGATCTTGAAAACGTAATGAGTGGCTTTGTTACTGAGTTCGATGATATTGTGTTCGGAGGTGATTTTAATATTAATTATCTTAGTTCGGACAATGGCGTTACTTTCTTTAAGAATTTTTTAAGCAAATATGGATTTATTCAGTTGGTGCAAGAAGCTACGCGTATAACGAATGTATCAGCTACTTTGATTGTCCTGTTAATTACTACTAATCTTGATATAATTTCGGATACAAGTGGACTTAGGGTTGACGACTTGTCTGACCATTGATTGGTCAACACTGGTCTTAAAATTTGTAAACCTCGGACCGAAATTAAGTTTCACTTTCCGTGATTATTCTAATTTTGATTAGGTTTGATTTTTTCAAATTGAAGTTGAAAGACCTGAATGGGAGAATATATACAGTTTAAATAATGTTGATGATATGGTCGAATTCCTTAATGGTCAAATTACTCGTATTTTTGATATACATGCCCCGCTAAAGACTGCTAGAGTATCTAAGCCTCGAGCTCAATGGTTGACGGAGAATATTAAGTTTATGATTAAACTTAAAAAGAAAGCTTTCGTGAAATATAAAAGGTGTAAAACTGAACAAGCTTGGAAAGACTATAAGAATACTAGAAATTTTGTTACTTCAGCAATTAGAAATGACATGAAAACTTACTTGATAAGTAAATTTAGAACTGAACCTAAAAATTTTGGAAAACTCTTATATCTTTCAATATTAATCCACTGTAAGTAACTTCATTTCCTATTTTTTGAATAGTGTGCCGAACAATGACTCTAGGTAGATGATTTTATTAGTAAAAATTATGTAAATAAATTCTACAAGGCTGATGTGGCTAACTTTGATTTCACATAGGTAATTGTTAGTGATGTTGATAAAATTATTAACCGGTTAAAGAGTAAGGCGAAAGGTTTAGCTGATGAATGTAATAAAATTTGTGGAGTAGGCGTGATTTATTCACTACATGCATAGTATATAATATGTATATATTTTAGCGTTGACATTTTAAATTCTACCAATCACTACATAATTCGTAGATATTAGGTAACTTTTTGCTTTTGCTGTTATTGTTTGCTGACGATCTTAAGATTTTTCCGGTCTGTGGCAGGTTTCACTGTCTGAAAAACTTAAAAAAAAAACAACGAACAAATTTTTGTAATGTCATTGTGCATCCATAATATGTGATAAGTTTTCGATTTTTTTTTAGTTAATTTTTATGCTAAGTAGTACCTAGCTATATTCAAAACTCACCGTGTTTTTCATTAATATACAATAGCAAATACGCTGTATATAAAAATATAGCTGCAACAGCTATATTGACACCTATACCAGCAAAGAGTCCAGATTTTTCTAAGCCCCATGCCATTGCTAGTAATGACGAACCCATTGTGGTGTTCCATACGGCAAATCTTTAAGGAAAGAAGGAAATGTAGCATAATTAATTAGAAGTAAATTATCTAAATAAAAAGAATTATTTTTCCAAAGGAATGACCTATTTATAAACTTGTTGTCCATATTTTCAATTTTAAGAAGAGAATTTCGCTTTCTTCTGGATTCTGTATTGAATTGTAAGACCACAATGTACCTGGCCCACTTATCACCAGCTTAAATTAAAAATAATTATTTCAATGAGGTATGATGTCCTAATATCTTACCTATGTATTCATAATATTACTTAAATCATTCTTTTAGTAAACTACGTTGAAATGTACGCAGTTTTAAGATATTAGCACTGAACCTTAGAGAATTGAAACATGTCTGCTTTTGTTTGTTACATATCACTTGCAATTTAATAAACTAAATTTGACTGGATGAATGACAGTATCATTTCAGATCATTATTTAAACAAAAGTTATACATTGGTAATTTTGTGATATACCTATATTAAATAATATTCCCCAACTGTGATATGCATGATTTGGTCCTTTTGGTTAATTATGGTATGTGGTTGCTACGTTATAAAAACAACTCAGCTACTCTTGATGGATACGATGAAGTATCCGCATGTAAGAAAGATAACGAAGTTTTTTCGTTTCTGACTACTTGCAAAACATTCCTGAAAACGCTAAAAATACTTTCCCAGTCTTTCTTGTGTAGAAAATGTCCATATACAAAAACAAGACTTAATTTATTTTACATCTCTGTACCATGTAATATACCACATAATTTAGGGAGTTTGGCTGTCAACTACTGACGGATCACCACTGATGAGTCCTGGATTGATGAAACGGCCGTCTACTGAAAGTATAGTGGTTAACACACAAATTCTCGAATTATGCCTTGTTTTGTGAAACAAGCCCCTTTTTAATATAGACGTCCCGCTAAGGGAGTATCGACGCATCTATATGTTGGTAATTGTGCATGTGGGGGTCAATGGGATCTCGCGTAGTTGATATGGTGAATTGTTGTTCACTCAGCATATTGTCAACCGAAACTAGATATCGCCAAACACATTCTTTTATAAAAGTCAATTTATTCGTAGGAAATAAAAGTCTATACCTACCTCCACGAAATGGAGGTCAGACTTTTATCTCCTATGTATAACATTCAATCCCACTTAAATATGGACTACTTCTTTAAACTGTAAAATAATTTTTTGTCTTTCTCAAAAGATTTCAATCTACAAAATAAATCGTCATATATATAATAGAATAAAACTACATTTGCTATAATTTTTTTTAGTTATTTTTTGTGAAACATTATAGGTAATATTATATTTTGCAGTGTTTATGTGGTAACATGTGGTAATACACCAGATAGAGACAAGTCCGGATTTATTTTGTAGAATTGGTTCAAATAGGCTAAATTAATACATTGTATGAGTGGCTCAAGATTGTCTCATAAATTTTCCGATATTGTTAATGTGTATATTTTTATCAGACCAGTATCTATAAATTTGATCTAAAGGTTCTAAACTAAATATATTCGGTACAAGACTCCAACAATAAATGTATCTACAAATTACTTATTACATAATGTCGCAAGACTTTCATTATATTGGAAATTTGACTCATACTGCCATGTTCTCAGTAGATGCCCATTTTGTTGATTCACAACTCATCAGTGGTGATTGGCAGGCTATATGATCCAAACTTCCAATACTTATGAAGCGAGCTTATAGTAACACGAACTATTAAATATCAAGAAGATGTATATAGCGACATCTAGTGTAGTGTAATGTAGTATAAATAATAAAGATTAATGCTTAGGGAATTCGTGCGTAGCTAGTGTGGGCAATAGGATTTAATTGAGTTCTACTTCTTATACGGACGCATTTTTGTAGCAGCGTCAAGTAAACCGCATTTGGAACGCCCGAACTCGGCAGGTATCGAGCGCACGGTAGTCCGACAATCAGTCGGACCACCGTAAGCTCCATTGGGTTGGATTTTCGGTCTCTATATCGTTTTACAAATGACGACGTATAGCTCAAAATAGAATTTATATGTGAAAAAAAAAACAAAAAAATAGTAAATCACGGGATCCGTAGGTACAATAACTAAGAAACTCCACTTTTTAATGAACTGAACAAAAATATTTTTATAATACAAAATAATAAGTAATAATTAATATTATACATATATAATAACTGAAAAATACTTCACTGTTTAGTGAACTGACCTAAACATATTTATAATAGATACGGCAGACATTTAAAAAATTAACCCTTATCTTCAGGTATTATAGCACCAGATATCGAAAGAGTCATACAGACCTTCAGTATTTCGTATCTCTATAATATAATATAATAATAAATATGCACTTATTTTTCAAAAAATATTTAATATACATTACAACCAAATGGGCAACTCTCATGATATTTTTGCTATGTTAGTTTGTTGGGTTATACAGGATGTTATTCAATGATAGACCGTAAATAATAAATGTCGTAAATAATACATGTCGTAAATAAGAATTGCCCCGCAGATCTAACATGAATTTTAGAACATTAGTACTAACATGGGTATGTAAGACGGATTTATAAGATCATTAGTTTTAAATCTTTTCCGTTTCATTTAAAAACTAAATAAAATCGTTGTTTATAAACAAATATGTTTTAAAAATATTATAGCATTTTACTAAAACATAACAGAAATATTGTTCATAAACATATAAGTACCTAATACCTATAACATTCTAATATCTACAACTAAGTAATAAACTTCAATCAATTGCACGCCTTTTTAGATGTTATCAATTCAAACGAAAGTTTTTTGAGAAAAGTACGACCAAGTATATTTAAATCAGTGATTTTTGAAAATAACAAAACTTGAAATCCGAGAGTTTGTCTGTTAACCACTATACTTTCACCAGACGGCCGTTTCGTCGATCCACGACTCATCAGTGGTGATCGGTCAGTAGTTGACAGCCAAACTCTCGTAAATAATGTGGTATATACCACACACGGTACAGAGATGTAAAAGGATGTGTTTGGCGACATCTAGTTTTATCGTTGGTAGTACGCCGAGTGAACAACAGTTCCTATTTCGGCTGCCCGGGAGGTCTCTGACCCCATAAAGCAACTACCAACACATAGACGCGCCGATACTCCCTTAAGCGGGATCGCATATATTTGAAATGGGCTTGTTTAACAAAACAACAGAGACCTCCCGGGCAGCCGAAATAGGAACTGTTGTTCACTCGGCGTACTACCAACGATAAAACTAGATGTCGCCAAACACATCCTTTTACATCTCTGTACCGTGTGTGGTATATACCACATTATTTACGAGAGTTTGGCTGTCAACTACTGACCGATCACCACTGATGAGTCGTGGATCGACGAAACGGCCGTCTGGTGAAAGTATAGTGGTTAACAGACAAACTCTCGGATTTTAAGTCTTGTTTTGTTAAACAAGCCCATTTCAAATATATGCGATCCCGCTTAAGGGAGTATCGGCGCGTCTATGTGTTGGTAGTTGCTTTATGGGGTCAGAGACCTCCCGGGCAGCCGAAATAGGAACTGTTGTTCACTCGGCGTACTACCAACGATAAAACTAGATGTCGCCAAACACATCCTTTTACATCTCTGTACCGTGTGTGGTATATACCACATTATTTACGAGAGTTTGACTGTCAACTACTGACCGATCACCACTGATGAGTCGTGGATCGACGAAACGGCCGTCTGGTGAAAGTATAGTGGTTAACAGACAAACTCTCGGATTTTAAGTCTTGTTTTGTTAAACAAGCCCATTTCAATAACAAATGCGTTTATCGCAGCTATATTTAATATGCGATAGACAATGACCATAGGTCATATTCGTGTAGTCCTGGCAAAGTTCTCATTTCCACAATTGGTTTGTAGAAGACGTTCGACCACTGCTTTTCCAGTATTATTAAAGGTATAATATCTCCTAACATTCACAAGAGCAAGAATTTTAATACCGTATTTATTCAGTTTGCTCAGAATATTGGTTAAAACTATTATTTTATAAGAAGAAGAAGAAATTTAGTTTTGTTTGTTGTTGTTTATTGGCCTCTACCTTTTTAGGTAATACAGCCATCTTTGTAATTCTTGGACATACAGTTTAGCGTGGAATCCGAACCACGGTCCTCGACCGCCAGATGCCAGCACCCACGACTATATAGTCAATAACTACTTGGCATAGGCAAATCTACCGACTCGACCGGGAGCGCTGTCCACTTATCCAACCACCATCCACACGACCAGGTACTGTAATACCATAATCATGTCGATGCGCGCTTGCACATGTGGGCATCTCCCGGCCCAAATTTTGTTTTGTTTTGTCTTTTTTTTTTCTAACCTAAAATAAGTCTGTCATTATTCATTCATAATTTTTAATTCAACGGTTAAACATCATACTGGATTATACCAAGTTATAATATAAGGAAATGTATTAAATCAAGAAATATTATTAAAAATAAAAGTCATCATCACAAAATAAAAATTGTTTGGATTCAATGCCATCAAATGCTACCAGTACGCTCCATATTTTTGGTCCAGCGAGCCAAATATTTGCAATAATTGGGTCCAATACAAATAACATACAAATAAGGGATTTCGTCAAAGACAACGAGTTCCACACATAATAAAAAGACTAAAAGCGTATTTAACGTTCAATACGATTTGCCAAAGCAAGCACTTCGTACCTGTAACAATTAGTCAATCAAACACAAATGGCAGAACACGCGGAACAAATTAAGATCCTCAAAAATAGAAGAGCCTTTTGTAAAGGAACCGTAACCAGAATTCTAAACAGTTTGGAGAAGTATGGTGCAAGAATATCGACAGAAGCACAGTTGTATGCGAAAAAAGATTTACTGGCAAGTACTTACGAGGAGTATGTTCTCATCCAATGCAAAAGAGACGATGATAACAACACTGAAGGGGAGTTCCAAGATAAGTATACAGATAGTTTAGCTAAGTTAAATTTTAAGCTAAAATTAAATGTCAACCCTAGTCAGCGGTCTGTAAGTCCTAAAGCAAGTTTACCACCTCCAATTTTAGAACATTATAATAGTGTTATGGAAGTACCACAGAGACGGAACAATACGAAGCTGCCCTCAATAGAGGTGCCGTCATTTGATGGTAAATGTATTGGTCTATTTAAACCGTTCTATGATATTTTTATAGCAGTCATTGACAAAAACGAAAATATTTCTGTTGTAGAAAAATTATTTTATTTAAAAAGCTATTTAAAAAATGAAGCTTTATCATTAGTTAACAACCTTCCGTTAATTAACCAAAGCTACGCGGAAGCTAAGGAAATATTAACAAGGCGTTATTCTAACGAATTCTTAATAATTAGTTCGCACATTTTTGCTATTATTGACATGCCAAATATTCAAAAAGGCACCGCGGCTAATTTAAGGGAATTAGTTGCCAAGCTTAGGCAACAGCTGAGCGCACTAAAAAATCTTGACCAACCTGTAGACAGTTGGAACATGTTATTAATATGCCTCATTGTTAAAAAAGTTGATCAATTCACTAATAAATCATTTCATTTTGACAGAGATCTTACAAAGTTGCCCACTGTAGAAGAGTTACTGGGGTTCTCAGAAAACAGAGCATCGGCACTCGAAGTAACCTCCTTCCCTGACAAAGCAAAGACGCCCAGTAAACACATATACGTAAATGAAACGTGGATTCAACGTGTCAGTCGTTGATAATTGGTCTTACGTTAGAAAAGTGACGGTTTATTTTAAGTTTAATTTTACACCTTTCAGTTTAAACGTTATAGAAACGTGTTTTTATTATCTAAATACAACTACGTGCATTTATTATGTTTAAGTAACGTTGTATATGCATTATAAATAAACCATAAAATAAAAACGTTTGTTTTATGTGTTATTTAAACGCGTGTCAAACATTGTCAAAATTAAAAACGTTTCTAAAACGTTCTTTATGTAATTTATAATAATCCCATATTTATAGCTAAAATAACGTTATAAATTGTTCATTAGAAGCGCATAATTTTAAGAGGCGACAATGAAAACGTTAAAATTACGTTTTTTAAGAATTTTATGATAATCCGAAAATTACAGTTAAGGTAACGTGTAAAATATCCCATAAAAATGCGTATTGCTTAATATGGGAAAATTCAAAACGTTTATATAATATTTATAAAGTATGTATCACAATTCCAAATGTACCTAATTAGAAGGACGTGTGAATTTGTTCTTAAAACGAGGAATATTTAAAGTGGGAAATTTTAAAACGTTGATATGTATTACCAAAGATTAATGTACACAATAGATAGTCAGCGTATATGGGAAATAAAACAAAAATTGAAACTGTCTCGACACGAGCTACATCTATTAGAAAAACATGCAACCATGGAAATTGTAGATGGCGTTATATGTATTGTGTTGAAATAAAATAATCATATGGGCAATGTTAGACAAGGACGAGTATACTTTCCCCTACGAGGTGGGAGTTTGTTTTTATATTATAGGTATCATATATGTACTACTGTGCAGCAGTGTTTTTTGTCGGGTGATATAAAATTATATGGTATGCCTATCTACGCAAAGATTAATGTGTATGTACGAAAATAAAAAAAATTACTATAATAGTATAAATATACAGGGCTGGTTCATTAAATGTTTTAGACAATAATTTTAAATGACTAAAATAATTATTATTTAGTCATTTATATTATATATCCACGAAATAAATTTAATATAATAATCATTAATTCAAGCCATACAACATGTTTCAAGACTAGACCAGTCCCATAATCAGTGGCGAGCAATAATTAAATCAAAAGCTTTTAGCTTTTAGATATTTAGATTTTTTTATATTCATCAACAAATTATTACAATGGACTCAAAAGTATGTTTGTATCTAAAAGCTTTTCTAGCTAACTACTTTATAAATAAATAAATAAATAAGCCAAACCAAACCAAACCCTACCCTATACTTAAAAACCAACCCAAACCAATCTTGTTACATCTTTGCCACATTGTCTACGTGAAATATTTAAAATATATGTAATACATTGAAAAAGTACCTAGTCCATCCTTAAGTGGAGTTATAATTTTGACAAAGAATAATGTACATTAATACCTATTTGATTTCGGTATTGGAATAAAAGTCTAATATCCACGAAATAAATTTAATATAATAATTATTAATCCATGACATACAACATGTTTCAAGACTAGACCAGTCCCATAATCAGTGGCGAGCAATAATTAAATCAAAAGCTTTTAGCTTTTAGATATTTAGATTTTTTTATATTCATCAACAAATTATTACAATGGACTCAAAAGTATGTTTGTATCTAAAAGCTTTTCTAGCTAACTACTTTATAAATACATAAATAATAAATAAATAAATAAATACATAAATAAATAAATAAATACATAAATAAATAAGTAAATAAATAAATAAATAAATAAATAATAAGCTCTACAACAATCTTGTTACATCTTTGCCACATTGTCTACGTGAAATATTTAAAATATATGTAATAAATTGAAAAAGTACCTAGTCCATTTTTAAGTGGAGTTATAATTTTGACAAAGAATAATGTACATTAATACCTATTTGATTTCGGTATTGGTATAAAAGTCTAATATCCACGAAATAAATTTAATATAATAATCATTAATCCATGCCATACAACATGTTTCAAGACTAGACCAGTCCCAAAATCAGTGGCGAGCAATAATTAAATCAAAAGCTTTTAGCTTTTAGATATTTAGAGTTTTTTATATTCATCAACAAATTATTACAATGGAGTCAAAAGTATGTTTCTATCTAAAAGCTTTTCTAGCTAACTACTTTATAAATACATAAATAATAAATAAATAAATAACTAAATAAATAAATAAATACATAAATAATTACATAAATAAATAAATACATAAATAAATAAATACATAAATAAATAAATACATAAATAAATAAATACATAAATAAATAAATGAATGGAGTCAAAAGTATGTTTCTATCTAAAAGCTTTTCATTTAATGATTGTTCGCCACTGATGGGACTGGTCTAGTCTTGAAACATGTATGACATGGATTAAATATTATTATATTAAATTTAATTCATAGAGATTAAACTTTTATTTCAATACTGTACTTGTAATAAATCACCCTGTGTGTTTCTTTTACCGACGAATCGGCAACAGCACGACACACACCACATTCGCTTGCTTTTTTTTCTACCCTCCTTACGTATCCCCTCCAGATTAATACAGAATTTCATCAATCTCTCTCTCTGACAATACAGCATTGCCGGTGCATATCTGTTACAAATGATGTAAATAATTGTTATACGTTGCGTTTTGTTTCTGATATTAATAAACTACAAAACGGTTTCTGGCTGTGACAATACTGCTCTATGCTGTGCGTAGTGGCAGGCGTACTTAGAGATGTTCTGATTTTAATGCATTGGGCTGACTATCTATTGTGTAGATTAATCTTTGGTATTACGATTCCAAATACTTTTAAAAAATGTATCAAAGAATCGTTTGATATAAATGTAGAATTATTGAAATAACAACGAATACCTATTACGTCCTAAATGTATTTTCAAAAATCTCGAATATATAAAGGTTTAACCTTAATTTGCCTACGTAGGTACCAGTTGAAACAGTAAAACAAACACTTTCTATGTAAGTAAATCCCTTATATACCTTTTAGTTAGTTTACTTTTGAAAACACCATTTAAAAGGTGTGTTCAATTGTACAACTTTTCTCTAATTTAACCGACATTGTAAGTCCTAACGTTTCCTAGATTCCAATGCTATCCCATTCTTATCTTGGACATAGTGTACATAACAAATTGAAAAAAAAAGTGTTCTCAAAAACTTCCTACTACAACTAGCTATACCTATCGGTATTCTAAATTTACAAGAGTATAATGCCAAATATGTGTTAATATGTTTATTAAATCTTATAAAGATTTGTTGGGATTTTTTCTATTTTTTTTAATCAAATATGTTAGTTTCAGAATAGTTTTACAACATATTTTTTCCAATCTTGAATAAGAAGTTATAAATAAGTGGTATTATACCTAGTTAAATACCTAGTAACCGCCCCAAGCATTCACAAAAAATGTTTTTGTTTTTGCTATATGAACACCTGTTTGTGTAGTTTCAACACATTTCATCCGTTTATTAAACGTTGAAGGCAGGCCGTTGTTACACCATTAAATTTTAAAGCATATGATTGGCCGAAAACGTATGTGAAGGTTGTAATGTTTGTTTGTGAATTAAATCACAATATAGTTTTTTTTAACAGTGATGCCAAAGTGAGAATTTCTTCTCATACTATAGGAGATATAAAGATATATAATATAATGTAATTATTATTTTTTATAATAGCTACGTATATTTTCGGGGTTTCAAGAAATTTATAAATTTTAACACACACTTTTTTGAATTTGATTACAGTCAAACAACATAAGTGTATTTTGAAGAATTTTTCTTTATTGAAATGATTTACAAAACGAAACATTCCACATTAAATGGTGTATTACAGAAATTTGCTATTTACATAATAAGTAGTACCTATAACCAATTTGTTTTCGAAAAATTTTATCGACTGACCTCATGTTTTTTGCTATTAAATAAAACATTTTCCACAAAGTGTATGTATACATGCTTGAATCCATATTATAACTTAAAATGATATTTAAATTTCATTAAGAACCTAAAAAAGTATTAATAAAAATATGTTTATTGTATTTAAAATAACAAAGTTGATGTTTACATCCGGTACAACCGGAAGTTTCAGCGAACTGAAAATGTTACTTTGTACCTATAACGAGGGCTACCTCAATTCGCAACAATGGTTTTAGGTAAAATCGCGGGTATAAGATTTATTAGAATTATATTTTATACCTATTTATTACGTTACATCAAAGCAGTGGAAGCATGCAAGCTAAATAATGTGTTAGCAAAGAAGAATAATTTCGTATCATTGTTGATATTGCGATTATTATAAAAATAAAGTGCTACAATTAGTTAAAAAAGATATAAGAAGTTTAATATTATTAAAAATTAAGTGAGTTTCGGTATTGATTTATTCTAGAAGAATTATGAAGACAGTGCGTATGTAATAAAAATAAAGTGCTACGATTAGTTTAAAAAGATTTAGGAAGTTTAATATTATTAAAAATTAAGTGATGTTCGGTATTGAGGTATTCTAGAAGAATTATGAAGATAGTGCGCATATAATAAAAATAAAGTGCTACAATTAGTTAAAAAAGATTTAAGAAATTTATTACAATTAGAAATTAAGTGAGGAAGTTTCTAGAAGAATTATGGCATTTTTAATCACCAACCAATGGAATTCATTTCAACTGTAAAGATCGCTTCAACAAAATTGACACCTATGAGCACTATTTTAGGTAAGTAATAAGTACGTAGGTGTCAATAAGATAGAAAACGGAAAAATTTTGTTAAGATACTAAAACGGCTTAAACATATTTGATATTTACACAGGGTATAAAATTAGTCCATTTACGCATTATTTGCCACCATATTTGCAGAAAAATGTTATAAATAAATATTATGCGTCCTATTAAAGTACATATTTTTTAAAATAAGTATACAGGGTATACCATAAAAACAACGCGTACCAAACTTATTTTAATTTTTTAAATAGCACATTTGATTTACTTACTAGTTGGATTCTGATCATTATTATTAACACTTTTAAAGTATTTAAGAGAAAAAAATAAAACACACTTTACTTACTAGTGAATTATTGAAGTTTCTTGTTTCAAAATATCAAGTAGAGACTACTATATGCGCATATTTCGTACTCGTTTGTACTCATCAGCCAGCCACACCACTCGATCTTTTGCTTTTAGAACACTAATAAAAATTAGAATATACCTAAAATTTGAAAAAAATCACAGGAAATAAACTTATTTAAAATTGTAAAATTACAATGCAATTAATTTACTGGGTGTTTGGTTTTTTGCACTCAGAAAATATAATTTTAGATTAAAAGTAAAAATCTTTTACTTTTGCTTAAAAATGTATAAAATATCTATACGCATCTAGCAAAAATAACATTACATTCTCAATATTTATAATTATATTATGCTAAGACCTATGTATGCATTTTCATTTCAGAAGCAGCCAAATTGAACTTTCCCGTACACCAGAAAAATGATTTGCAAGCATTATTTATGTATTAGATGTATTAGATTTAAGATTTATTGATTTTTTAAAGTAATTAAAATTCGTAAGCGGTTAAGAAGCAGTTAAAATTTAAGCATAATTCTGTATTTTATTCTTCTTAATATATGAACGAATTATTTGTTGCTTAATTTAACTTTCTATTTGTTATTACAAAAATGTTCCTATGTTTAGAATAAATTACATATTTATAGACAATTTGTTATCTTACATTTTACAATAGTGATAACTCTAAAACATTTTGTTATAATTATATACAACAAAAAATGTAAATTGTTTTTATCCTAATAAAGTAACGGACAAGGTTCGATGCTAAAAGTATGTCTCCAATATCCTAAATCGTTAAATCAAAAAGTTGGATTGTTGGTTGTAAATATATTAAAAACAAATCAAAACTCCGTTTGTTTTTTTGTGTTATTCAATATTTTTATATAAAATATTGTCAAAAAGAAATTACAAAATTATTCGATTCGAAGTTTCGGCGACAGAAAGCGGCATAGTTCGCCGAAACGTGTATTATTGTATCGTATAATTGTGTAAGTTATATTTGACCACAATATTTAATATCAAAAAACACCAAAAACACCCAAATGTTTATATTTTTTGGTTTAACTATTTAACAAAAAGGGCATTATTTTTTCATCAAACTTTTGTACCAACCTAACAATGGAAATCTGGTAGTTTTATTGATTTATTCCATACATTTTATCAACGTATATTTCACGTTACAAAAAGATATAAAAGCAACATTAAATAACGTGAACTCAAACGTTACTAAAATGCTTAATTAATTAAGCATTTTAGTAAGATTGATTGAATTGAAGATTGAATTAACGTTTGTGTAATCGTATTAATACGATTACACAAACGTTAATTCTTAGCTTTTAAAAAACGATAAATGCATGTATATCTAATACATATAAAACATATATATAACATATAAAAGTAAAATGTACGTATTTAATGTACCTTTTTTTGGAAAGGTGTTTTGTAATGATAAACGTTAAATAAACGTATGTGTTTACTGGGCGGCAGGAACGTTGCACGCAGCTATTAACAAGGTGGGAGGACAGAGGGAGAGAGCATGTAAGTATTGTACAGATACGAGTCATAATTTGTACAAATGTCCAAAATTCAAGCAAATTAATGTCAGTGAACGAATTAATTTTGTTAAGTCTAAAGATTTATGTAAAATTTGTCTTAATGCTCACAATAATAAATGTAGAAATAATTTCACTTGCACCACTTGTAAAAGTCGACAACATAATTCATTATTGCATGAAATGCAATGTAATGTGTCATAATTATACATCTAATAATAGTACGGTCATTTTGCCACTTATCAAAGTTCGTATTCTAAGCAAATTTAATAAATACATTTACGCCAGAGCTTTAGTCGATACAGGTAGCCAAACAAATTTTTGTACCAATCGATTAATAAATTCTTTAAAAATCAAACCGTTTGATCAAAGCCTATTCCCAGTAAACACACATACGTTTATTTAACGTTTGCCATTACAAAACACCTTTCCAAAAAAAGATACATTAAATACGTACATTTTACTATTATATGTCGCGCTTTTTCACGTTACAGAACACTAATAACGAAACGTTAGTTAAATGCTATATAAAAAAGTGTATTGAACGTATTTATGTATATATATTCAACGGTGAAATCAAACGTTATTTAAACGGTTCTAAAATACGTTAATAATACGATTACAGAAACGTTAATTCTTAGCTTTTAAAAAACGACAAATGCATGTATTACATATACATGCATTTATCGTTTTTTAAAAGCTAATAATTAACGTTTGTGTAATCGTATTAATTACGCATTTTAGGAATGTTTAAATAACGTTTGATTTCACGTTATTTAATGTGGCTTTTATATATTTTTGTAACGTGAAATATACGTTGATAAAATGTATGGAATAAATCAATAAAACTACCAGATTTCCATTGTTGGGTTGGTACAAAAGTTTGATGAAAAAATAATGCCCTTCTTTTTGTTAAATAGTTAAACCAAAAAATATAAACATTTGGGTGTTTTTGGTGTTTTTTAATGTTGAATATTGTGGTCAAATATAACTTACAAAATTATACGATACAATAATGCACGTTTCGGCGAACGCTTTCTGTCGCCGAAACTTACGTTGTATCGAATAATTTTGTAATTTCTTTTTGACAATATTTTATATAAAAATATTGAATAACACAAAAAAACAAACGGATTTTTTATTGGTTTTTAATATATTTACAACCAACAATCCAACTTTTTGATTTAACGATTTAGGATATTGGAGACATACTTTTAGCATCGAACCTTGTCCGTTATTTTATTAGAATAAAAACACTTTACATTTTTTGTTGTATATAATTATAACAAAATGTTCTAGAATCATCACTAGTGTAAAATGTAAGATAACAAATTGTCTATAAATATGTAATATATTCTAAACATAGGAACATTTTTTTTAATAACAAATAGAAAGTTAAATTAAGGAACAAATAATTTTTTCACATATTAAGAAGAATAAAATATAGAATTATGCTTAAATTTTGACTGCTTCTTAACCGCTTATGATAGGGAATTTTAATTAATTTAAAAAATCAATAATCTAATACATAAATAATGCTTGCAAATCATTTTTCTGGTGCACGGGAAAGTTCAATTTGGCTGCTTCTGAAATGAAAAATGTATACATAGGTATTAGCATAATATAATTATAAATATTTAGAATGTAATGTTATTTTTGCTAGAAGCGTATAGATACCCTATACATTTTTAGGCAAAAGTAAAAGATATTTACTTTTAATCTAAAATTATATTTTCTGAGTGCAATAAACCAAACACCCAGTAAATTCATTGCATTAATTTGTCAATTTTAAATTTTTTTCCTGTGAATTTTTTCAAATTTTATAATCTAATTTTTATTAGTGTTCTAAAAGCAAAATATCGAGTGGTGTGGCTGGCTGATGAGTACAAACGAGTACGAAATATACTTATTTTAAAAAATATGTACATTAATAGGGCGCATAATTTTTATTTATAACATTTTTCTGCAAATATGGTGGTAAATAATGCGTAAATGGATCTTAACGCACTAATTTTATACCCTGTGTAAATATCAAATATGTTTAACCCGTTTTAGTATCATAATAAAATCTTGTGTTCTATCTTATTGACACCTATTACTTACCTAAAATAGTGCCCAAAAGTGTTGTCTTTTCAAAACCATTTTGTTGAATCGACCTTTACAGTTGAACTGTATTCCTAATTGGTTGGCCATTAAAAATTTCATAATCCTTCTAGAAACTCAATACCGAACATCACTTAATTTTTAATAATATTAAACTACTTAAATATTTTTTAACTAATTGTAGCACTTGATTTTTATTATATTCGCACAATTTACAATCATAATTATTATTCTTTGCTACTTCTTTAATTCTTCTAGAAAGTCCCTCAATACCGAATCTCACTTAATTTTTAATACTATTACACTTATTAAATCTTTTTGAACTAATTGTAGCACTTTCTTTTTATTATATTCGCACTATCTTCATAATTCTTTTAGAAAGGCCCTCAATACCGAACGTCACTTAATCTTTAATAAGCATTTAACTACTTAAATCTTTTTTAACTATTTGTAGCACTATCAAAATGATACCTAACTATTATTCTTTGCTACCACATTAATTATTTTGCTTGAACCCTTCCAGTGCTTGGATAGGTATAACGTAATAAATATAAAATATAATCTAAATTCTAATTCTAATACCTACCCGCGATTTATCTAAAACCATTGTTGCCAAGTCGGGTAGCCTTTTAATTAAATTTAAATGTCATTTTAAGTCTGTCTTATTATACCTAAACAAAGCTTTAAATTTTATAAATCAAAGGCGTCTACTACAGAAAATATTTTTATCTATATGTTCGAATCAGCCAAACATGTTTCGGAACTTTACTGTTCCTTCTTCAGTGGCATTAATAAATCTTACAAATAATTCTTACGTAGTGTCTTAAGGTATAATATGGATTCAAACATGTATACCTACATACACTTTGTGGAAAAACTTTTATTTAATAGCAAAAAACATGAGGTTTATATAAAATTTTTCGAAAACTTAAATTTGGTTATACCTACTACTTATTATGTAAATAGCAAATTTCTGTAATACATCATTTAATGTGGAATGTTTCTTTTTGTAAATCATTTCAATAAAGAAGAATTGTTGAACATACACTTATGTTGTTTGACTTTAATCAAATTCAAAAAAGTGTGTGTTAAAATTAATAAATTTCTGGAAACCCCGAAAGTATACGTATCTATTATAAAAAATAATAATTAGATTATATATATCTTTATATCTCCTATTGTATGAGAAGAAATTCTCTCTTTGGCATCACTGTTAAAAAACAACTGTATAATTTTAGTCACTAACAAACATTACGACCTTCACATACGTTTTCGGCCAATCATATGCTTTATAATTTAATGGTTTAACAACGGCCTGCCTTCAACGTTCAGCAACGTTTGAAATGTGTGAAACTACACAAACAGGTGTTCATATAGCAAAAACAAAAACATTTTTTTGTGATTGCTTGGGCCGGTTACTAGGTATTTAAGTAGGTATAATACCACTTATTTTTAACTTCTTATTCAAGATTGGAAAAAATATGTTGTAAAACTATTCTGAAACTTATATTTTTGCATAAAAAAAAAGAAAAACCCAACAAATCATTATAAGATTTAATTAACTTGTTAACAAATATTTCGCATTACTCTTGTAAACTTAGAGTACCGATAGGTATAGCTAGTTGTAGTAGGAAGTTTTTGATAAACACTTTTTGTTCAATTTGTTATGTACACTATGTCCGAGATAAGAATGGGATAGCATTGGAAACTAGGAAACGTTAGGACTTACAAGGTCGTTTAAATTAGTGTAAAGTTATACAATTTTTACAACATTTAAAATGGTGTTTTCAAAAGTAACTAACTAAATAGGTATATTAGGGATTTACTTACATATTATAAAGTCTTTGTTTTACTGTTTCAACTGGTAGGTAAATTAAGGTTAAACCTTTATATATTCTAGATTTTTGAAAATACATTTAGGACGTAATATTCGTTCTTATTTCAATAATTCTAGTTTTACATCAAACGATTTATTGACACATTTTTTAAAAGTATTTGGAACCGTAATAATCAACGTTTTAAAATTTCCCACTTTAAATATTGCTCATTTTAAAAATAATTTCACACGTTCTTCTAATTGTAGCTACATTTGGAATTGTGATCTCATACTTTATAAACATTATATAAACGTTTTGAATTTTCCCATATTAAGCAATAAGAATTTTTATGGGATATTTTACACGTTACCTTAACTGTAATTTTAGAATTATTATAAAATACTTAAAAAACGTCATTTTAACGTTTTCATTGTCGCCTCTAAAAATTATGCGCTTCTAATGAACATTTTCTAACGTTATTTTAGCTATAAATATCGGTTTAATATAAATTACATAAAGAACGTTTTATAAACGTTTTTAATTTTGACAATGTTTGACACGCGTTTAAAAAACACCTAAAACAAACGTTTTTATTTTATGGTTTATTTATAATACATATACAACGTTACTTAAACATAATAAATGTAGGTAGTTGTATTTAGATAATAACACCACGTGTCTATAACGTTTAAATTGACCGGTGTAAAATTAAACTTAAAATAAACCGTCACTTTTCTAACGTAAGACCAATTATCAACGATTGACACGTTAAATCAACGTTTAATTTACGTATATGTGTTTACTGGGTTGGTAAGCGGAATTTCTGAAAATTTGACTAACACAACAAAGGCCGATAATTTAAGACTGTCTTCTTGCCTCAATGACTTTAAATTGGACATTACGTGTGCCATTGTTGAAAAGATTACTACGGATTTACCGCAACATCAATAGGGAGTTAAGGCAAAACCAAGGACGTATACGTATCTCCATACGTAAACGTGAGATTTTGGTTATGTTTACACTAGATAAGCAGTCATTCAAAATAGAGTTAAGGTGCCATCCAATACGTATCGTATATGCGGAAGGTGGAGATAACACTTTACTTGAGAAAAAGACTATTTTAGATTTTTCTACTTCCATTTACTATGTTGTTAATATTATTGTTTCTTTAATTGTTAACCAAATACATATATATTTTATTATGTATATCTATAAACAATAACAGAAAAATGTTTATAATTGCTACAAAATCAACTACTACTACTAATTATAATAATAAAGTATTTATTGCAAAATAGCTTAGCTTAATTTTCAATTTAGATTGAGTTTTTAACGTTCTATTCTAGATATTCGTACAAGTTCATGTAATTCCGACAACAATTGGTTCAATACGTTTAAGTATACGATACGCGTAGAGGTACATATGTTTACGGCCTTCGTATCGTTAAACGTATCATAAATTTAAAGAGCGCATGCGTAGATGTCAAAAGATACGTATACGTATACGTCACTGGCTTTGCCTTAACTCCCTATTATCATGTTTCAAAAAAGGATATTCCTTATAATATTACCTTATCTGACGACAAGTTTAGTGCAGAAGTATTTTTCAACATTCTTTTAGAAAATT
The DNA here is from genome assembly GCA_911728435.2 of Apoderus coryli. Lineage (NCBI taxonomy): Eukaryota > Metazoa > Arthropoda > Insecta > Coleoptera > Attelabidae > Apoderus > Apoderus coryli. The sequence goes on along the minus strand of OU452198.1, from coordinate 28,064,594 downwards.
CACAATTCACAATTTGGTTATATGGTTAGTGGCACCATTGCCAGTAGCTCAAGTTATCATGTGTTAAGTGACTTGGTACACAATAATGTAGTGTAATGCCATGCAATAAAACATGAAAATACTCAATTAGAAAAGATATTAACAAGATTCTGGCAAACACAACAAGTACCGCTTTTCTACCCTGAGTTTACAAGTGAGCATGAAGCTTGTGAAACGATCTTTAAAAGCTTTCAATTAAAAAATAATAAATTTCAACTTAGATTACCTTTTAAGCCTAGCTTGACGAAGGAAACCTTAGGCGAATCTTATAAGTTGGCCTTAAAACGATTTGAAAATTTAGAGAAAAGATTTGACCATGACAAACATCTGTTTGACTCCTATTCTAAGTTCATACAGGAATATATCGATCTAGGTCATGCTAAGTTAGTGGAAATATCTTCTTACAATCTTGAAAAAGATCTTGTTTATTTCGTTCCAAGTAGAGTGTATTAGCCGATCTTGGAATAGTCCCCCCACTCTTGTTTGTCACGTACGTGACAAACAAGAGTGGGGGGACTATTCCAAGATCGGCTTATATGTACATATGTCAAAAGCAACCCTTTCCCCTAATCATTTGAGAAACCCGTCCATTACGTAAGCCAATGGGTGTATCAAACAAATCATGAATAAAGATGAGAGATCGTGACAAACAATCAAGAGTGGGGGGACTATTCCAAGATCGGCTTATATGTACATATGTCAAAAGCAACCCTTTCCCCTAATCATTTGAGAAACCCGTCCATTACGTAAGCCAATGGGTGTATCAAACAAATCATGAATAAAGATGAGAGATCTAGAAACGGCTTATACTAGAATATGTGAAAACTACACAGCATGAATAGAAATTGGGAGATCTAGAAACGGCTAATATATACAGATGCGTGTGTGTGTGTGTGTCAACTATATAAAGAAGAAAGAGAGGGTTGTAACAAATCATGAATAGAGATAGGAGATCTAGAAACGGCTTATACTAGCATATGTCAAAAACTAATCCTTTCCACATCATTTTGAGAAACCCCCACATATTCTTTTTTTCTAATAATATATATATATATATATATATATATATATGTATACACTCGGTATTATATAAAATGCTCAGCATTTATTCCCTCTAGATCATTCAATTATTAAAAATCATGTGGATGGTGTATTCATCAGAAAACTGGCCGGCTGCAACAGATCTGCCGTCTGCAGTGAATCGAATGGCAGCGCAATTTCACGATCTTGAATTCGATCGTTCACATGCTGCAAATTATGATTATAATGTGTGTTTTGATGATAAGATAATGAATAAAGTGTTACAACAAGCAGAAGACTTCAGTACGGGGTGTGATTTATGTCATAAATACCGAGATGGATTTATCACATTGGAAACATTTTGTGTGGAAATTATTCAGTTGGGTTTAGAACGGTATTTAATTGATGCGATTCAATATATGCCGACAGATATAGTTGTTAGATATCACCTAGACGATCTTATTGAAGGAAATAAAAATTATGATGAAGATGATGATAACGATGAAGAAGAAGAAGATAATAATACAGTATAATAATTATTTTATGTATATATAATTTTGCTTTTATTGTGTTTATATAAATATATGCTGGGTTTACTGTGATAACTGAAAAAGGTGTTTTTTTTTTTTTGTAGTTAGTATTGCAACAATAGGTGTTTATCACCACCCACAAAATTATTTCTATACATTTTATTACACATTCTATTGTATTCTATTATACCCAAAAATAATTTTAATCTATTGGATGTATCTGTGAACACCAAATACTACCTACTACTACTATAAAAGCTTGTTTTTTTCCTATCTTCTTGACACAGCAATAAAAATAGATATATATGTGAGATGTCATTCTCCAGAATTTAAATTGATTTAATTTACTAAAATTCACATGTATATTATATGCTTTTCAAAACATAATAGGAAAAAATGAAAAGAGAGGTTTTTTTATGGTTAATATGGGAACAATAGGTAAATTGACTTTATTACCTGTTACAAATTTTTGTCTAGACTTTTTCCGTAGGAATGTATTAGCACACCAATAAACATAGATATTTTATGTGTGATGTCATTCTCAAGAATTTAAATTGATTTAATTTACTAAAATTCACATGTGTATTATATGCTTTTCAAAACATAATAGGAAAACTGAAAAGATAGATTCTTTTATAGATAATATGGGAACAATAGGTAAGCTGTGTGTTTATTGCACAGCAACAAAATAAAGATATACGTTATTTGTTGGGTTTTTGGATGTAAAATGATATATTTTACCTTTATATCTAATCAATTGATAGAATAGAATACATTTATTGTCTGTTACAAATTTTTGTCTAGACTTTTTTCTTTTTTTTTTTTTGGAAATCGATAATAATATGATTATTTTCATATAACACATTTACATTATAAATTTTTTTATTCTAATAGATATATAAAAAAAATAAAACAAATCATTTTACTATATAATATATTTTATTTATAATTTTTTAGTGATACAATGCCTACATTCCATAATCAAATATTTAATTTATAAACTTAATTTCGTGTTTACTACACCGTCTGAAATATTATACATCATATAAGAATCATGAATGATAATTGCATATACTTTTACATTTGCAGGAAACTGCGATTCGCGTGTTTCAAATTCTAATTTGATATCAACGCTAGAATGTTTGATTGCCTCTGGTTGACAAGAACAATCGATAATGAAAACCGGGTTGTTTGGAAATTGACCCAAGCTTAATATTGGGTCGGAATGTTCTGTGTTATAATATTTTTGTTGAATATTCTGATATGTATGATATACTGCTCCGTAAAGTTTTTTAGAGAAATCTAAATTCCATTTCTCATATGGATACACTGTTGAGTTTAAATATGTTCTTATATTGGAAATGTTTGCGTGTATAAATTGCGTGGCATCCATATTGATGTTTTCATAATTTGAAATATTTTGAAAGCCAATTATAATATAACGTGGTTTTTCGAGACTAGTAGTTGTTCTAATCGACCATATATCTGAGCTAGTTTCACGTAATTTCGGTAGTTCATATAAGTCCCAAGACCGAAATGCAATATTAATTCGAGAATTTAGTCCTCCTTTATTAATTTTCATCATCAGTTTCAACTTCTGACTATCTTCGGGAACTATGTGATTAATTTTCCATTCAATTTTATTTATTTTTAAAATAGCACTTCCGTCACCAATATAACTATTATTATAGTTTCTAGCAATTATTAATATAAGTTCGTGTCGTACATTAATGAAAGCGCCCTTATAGTCTTCAGCAATGCCAAATAAGTATTTCAATGGCAATTTACCGCTGAAAACATGACTAATTGGATCCAGGATATCTTGTAAATCTTCGGACAAGCCCCAGCCACTACTACAAAGCCCTCTTTCTTGACTATATGGACATAATGCCATAGTTTTCAGGGAAGTTGTAATCCCCGGTTTCCTAATCATAGCGACTTGCTCATTCCCAATCTCATATCTTATTTCTTCGAAAAGAAACGCTAATGAATTGTTTGATAAATAACAGGATTTCTTATCATCCTCAGCTTGAAATGTTCCTTCAATATAAATATAACTCTCAGAAATGTCTAATATTAAGTCTTGGAAATTAACCGGAATTCGAACTTCATCGGAATTATTATATACGGGGCTGCCGTATGGTTTATATGTATATTCTTGAACGTTAGACAATGCATTGTCAAACACAGGCTCTCCAAATATGTTTAATTTATTAGATAAGGATGACATGTTTAATATTTTCGAATTTTTAAACCAATGGATTGAAGGAATATTTGATTTTTTTTAGTAATAACACAACCGGAACCGTTGCTGTTGTAATTAGTACTGTTGCTTAACATCTCTTTCTTCCTCTTTTTTATATAAACATCATTCTTTGCAGGTGTATTGTGGTGTTTAATCACATTATTGTAAACAAACCCCATTGATGTTATTATGTATTATTATTATTGTTAATCGAGCACTTTAAGTTCTAATTTTACAATAATTTTTTCACCACGAAAATTTAATAGCCTGCCTGTATCATCTAAAATTCTTATTGTAATATTTTCAATTGACTGACGTCCCAATGGTTTAACTGGCATATATATAATATGTTGCGGTTCCTTTGTTAATCTATATCCTGGTTCGACGTCAATATCAAAATCAAACAGTGCATGTGATTCAATATCGTTAAAAAATGCACCACTGATTACATTGCAATGTACTGATATGATACGGACTCTCATAATATCAACCGGTAAAGTTGATTCGACCAACGTATTCGATGGTAAAATTGTTTTTCCAAATCCTAATAGTGAACCAATAGAATTGTCGGCTGTGAAATCGATATCGTAAATAGACCATAATTCACATTTCAAAGTGTTTGAATTGGGATACAAAAGAAATATTTGTTTATAATCGTCCTCGCTGAAATTGTGTAAACCCATTAACATTATCAATTTTTTATATATTTCACCGATCTCATACGTCCCAGGTGGTACGAATACATTAATATAATCAACATCACTTTTATGCTTCTTATAAGTGAATTTATTATTTTTTTCGTCTATGTTTAAAATAGAGTTATATGAATAAAAAGCAATTAATCCTAATCCATAACGTCTAGAGGTATCCAATTCAATTGGTGGATAATAATCTGCAGACAACACACTAGATGTTCCAGACAACAGAAACGTTCTCGACATGACTGGGCAATAAATCAAACTGAAATATTGCTTTTACCGGCGCCAGCAACACAATAGATGTAGTTTTTTTTCTTTTTTATGTGTCACTTTCTTTGATTCTTTTTTTTTTTCTGTTATGCACTCAATTTCTCTAATATTACAAGAAACACAAAATATTTTTCTAGGAAATGGGCCGTCTATTTCGTCACCGCTAGCGTTATTCGTCAGATAATGTTCCGTGCAATAAAAATATTTATTAATATCATTGTCTTCACGTAAATGTTTAGGAAGTTTGTCCCAAACCAATGCGATTTCCTTTGAAGCATATGTAATCAAAACCTCTTTAGGCACATCAGCAAGTTGTTTTTCATTCATTTTTATCAAACTACCCAATTGTGAGTAAGTACGTAAAGACTGAGCCATTTTTTTTATGTCATTACGACTCATTTCCTGTATAGAATCCATCGTGATTGAGAAACGTTAAACATAAATGCCCACACCACACCGTATTAAAATCTTGATGAGAATTGTAATTATAATATATTTTAAGAAGAGTATTTGGAATATTTTTTGTAAAATAATGTATTAACTCTTGAGGTGGTGGTAAATTACCAAAACTATCATAATAATTTACTATATTAGCACGTTTTTTATATGCTACCCAATGTGTACCTCTACCACTAGTACTATCTAGATTTACAATTGCACATTCTTTATATAGTGGTCCTGCTATATTCAAATTATTGCGACTATAAACACCACGAAAATTTTTTATATTTAATGTATTAACATATTTTATAATGTCGAGATTTGATAGCGGTCTTTGTGGTAGAGTGTTTACTAGTTTTTTTGATTTTTTAAATATAATCCAAATCCATTGCGGTGTTTTTTGAGTAGTAATCCACTTCCAACGATTGTCGGAGCATTTGATTTATTTCGATGTTTGTTGTTTGTTATCTGCTCCTTTGAATTTTTTGTAGCATTCACAGCTCTCACAATTCCTGCAGCACCACCAGCCAAACTACCTAATGCAGACAATCCTGCAAAAATGGGGATCAATGGCAAAACACCTCCAATTTTTGGTACAGGTATAATGCGTGGTGTCTTAATTTTTTCTTTTCCACCTATGTCTTTAACATATTTTCGAGCACATTTTAACGCTATTTTTGCAACCGATAAAGCATTATTCTTTTTATTTTTCACACAAGTCGTTTTTTTAATAGATTGTCGAACATTTTTTAAAACACCACCAACAAATGTTATACGTTTTTTATTATTTTTACGTTTATTACAACGGTTTCTTTTACATCCACTCGTTTTTTTAGTAGTACCACACAGAGTCCTCATACCTAATCCGAGCTTTCTTTTTGTTTTAATAATGTTTGTTACTAACCACGAATGTGCTCTCTCATTCACAGGTATCTGCTTTGATTTAGTTAATTCCCAAGCACGATCTTCCAGGATTTTATCTGCTCTATGACGTTCACTTAAATGATTACTATTTGCATATGCTATGTCATGTGTTTTACATAGTTTATCTAGAGAATTAACTCCTGAATCACCTCTTAACAGTCTTTTGCGTAATTTCGTTCCGACTCCGCAATAATCATATCCAGGTATATGGAGTTCGATTGGGGTATTATTAATTAATGAGTTTATAATACCTGCGCCAGTTTTTCGTTGACTTTGTTTGATAACACGTCTATCTAGCGCAACAGTGGCCATAAAAATAACATAAACCAGTTAATAATTTACATTCTTATATGTGATAATGAGGCTCATTAAACAAGATCAAAATTTCAAAGTAGAAAATTTTGATTTTTCAAATAATAATACGGAAAATAAAATTAAACGCCACGGACCATTACTACCGAATACAATACGGGGTTTGATCATTGGTAGGAGCAACACCGGGAAAACAGCTGTCATGATTTCTTTATTAATACACCCCAACGGTTTACATTTTAAGAATATCTACATATATACGAAAACATTATTCCAGAGCAAATACAGGTATTTGGCTGAAGTCGTTGCACCAATAAACGGTCTTGGTTATTACACTTTTAATAATAATGAATCTATAATTCCACCATTAGAAGCAAAAGTAGATTCTGTATTTATATTTGACGATGTTATATGTGAGAAACAAAATGTAATTAGAGAATACTTTTGTATTTCGCGTCATAAGAATATTGATGTTTTTTTTCTATCCCAAGGCTATTCTAAAGTGTCGAAACAATTAATTCGGGAAAATTCCAACTTTCTAATAATCTTCACACAGGATGAAACAAATCTCCGACATATATATAGTGATCACGTCAATCCAGACATGGAATTTACACAATTCGCGCAAATATGCAAACTTTGCTGGAATGAAGATTTTGGATTCCTTGTAATCGATAAAGATAGTCCATTAAATCAGGGCCGATATCGAAAAGGATTGGATAATTATATATGCCTGCAATAAATTCAAAATGTTCATTATTCAATCAACCATCGAATAAAAAACTTTATTATTGTTATATTTACTTATTCATGAATGTTGTGTTATAATGTCTGAGGATATTCGAAGTAAGATTGATTTAAAACAGAAATTAATTGATGCTACTGAATCAGTTCGAAAAAAGTATAAATCTTTACATAACAATCAAGTGGAGCAGACGAGAATTCTAGAGGAGTTGTATGAGCCAATTACAAAGCCGCTTAATACAATCGGTTCAACGGCACCAAATGCGACAACACCCAAAATAAACGTTGAACAAGTTGAACAATCGGATAATAGAATCGGTGAACTATTACCAAAACATTTAAAAAGCGTTATAAGCAACAGTGGGGAATATGATTATATATATGGGGTTTATACGGATGATATAAACAAGAAATTCTTCATGGGTAATTGCGAAGTGACATTCCCTCAGATGAAACATATTTCTGTATGGATGAATCGTAAAAAAATAGCAACTTTTGACGGTGGTGATGAGTTTTTTAACGTTCTATTTTTAAAATACCCATACCTAGAATTGGGTCAGGGTTTGAATAATATAACAAAAAATACTTATCGTGAATTATTAGAATTAACCCAGGCTCCATATAAAGATTATAACCGCGAACTCGGACTGAATATAACGAGGAGTCGAAAGTTTCGGGAAATTATAGAACCGTTAGTAAGACAAAAAAGAGATGGTCTTCGCAGTAAAAAAATTTTAGAACCAATCGCATATACATCTGGTGGTTCACTGTTGCCATCACAAAAGTGCTTCAATACAAAACGAATAGATTACGTATATTGGAACAACCCAAATGAACTTATTACACGTTTACAATTGCTTTATAGTTCAAAATTAGCGGGAAACACGGGTTTAGATAATGAAATATTATCAATAATTGAAGAGCTAAGGGAGGATGGTATTATTCATTGAATTTACGTTAAAAGTGTTCGTTAAAAAACAATTTAATATATAATTAGTAGTTGTCATGGAGAGAAGTGTTGATAAATTTGGTCGAAAAAAAATAAAAAATTTTACAATACAACGGGGTCGACCGGGTGTTGGATTTAAATTGACTAATGATCAACATTTCGATCTTGAAAACAGACGTATATGCAATATTGCCGAACCGTTTAATGATAGTGATGCAGCAAGTCGAAGATATGTTGACAAGCACATAACAACAGCGATTACTGGTATTTTAAATATATTAAAGACGTCTGAAGATATCACGTTGGATAATACAAAAAAATATGTTGGTGAACACATTCACCAACGTATTGGTGAATTAGTCATTCAAATGAAGACATATATTGATAATGAGATTAAGACAATCAAAGAAATGAATCCGAAAATATTAGATGAATCCATTATAAATAGATTAGATGCATTGGAAAATTATATTAATTCCGCTCGTGTTAGAGTTGATAAAACAAATAAAAAAAATAAATGTATTGAATAATAATAAAAAAAAAATTGTGTTGATTTAGTTAAAAAATAATTGAAAAAAAAAATAAAACATAATTATATATTTAATAAATATTGTTTTGATTTATAAATTTAATTGTTTCATTTATTTATTTATTTATTATATCGGTAAAATCATATTATATAGACGCATAGTTATATATAAACAAACAGAATGTATATGGGCAAGATAGTATTGCAATGATTCTTAATTAGTAATGAGCACCAAATTGAGTATTGTAAATGAAATTCATAGGGGTGCTCGTCGAAATTTTCGACGTAGAAGAATAAATATTGTTGGTTTTGCAGATCTTTGGCAGCTTGATTTAGCAGACATTCAGCAATACTCTAGTATGAATAATGGATATAGGTATATTCTTGTAGTTATCAATTGTTTTTCAAAATTTGTGTGGGTGAAAGCATTAAAAAATAAAACAGGTGTTGAAGTAAGCAATAAAATGAGAGAAATTTTAAACGGTGTGCATAAGAAGGAATTACCTAAGTACATACAGACAGACAATGGCACAGAATTTTACAATAAATACTTCTCGCAATTAATGAAATCAAATAAAATACATCATTATTCAGTCTTTAGTACAAAGAAGGCAGCCATTGTTGAACGTGTCATTAGAACATTGAAAAATTGGTTGTATAAACAATTCTCGTTCAGGGGAAAATATGTATGGACTGATATATTGGATGATATTGTACAAACATATAATAATCGAATACATAGAACAACTGGTTTCGCCCCCGCCTCTGTTCTACCCTCAACGAAAATTCCAGCTTATATCCAACGACGTGAACGTGTAAAAAAACCAAAATTTAAAACAAATGACATCGTGCGAATTTCGAAATATAAACATATTTTTGAGAAGGGTTATTTTTTTAATTGGACTGTAGAACTTTTTAAAATTGTAAAAGTGCGGAAGTCTATACCAACCACTTATTATTTACATGATATGAATGGGGTTCCAATACAAGGTTGTTTTTATGAATATGAACTATTGAAAACAAAAAATCCAGACAATTATTTAATCGAAAAAGTTGTGAGAAAACGTGGTGACAGAATCCTAGTAAAATGGTTTGGTTTTAATAGCACACACAACAGTTGGATACATAAAAATGACGTGCTCCAATAACTATGTATTTATATATATATATATATATATATATAAAAAAAAAAAAAAAAAAAAAAAAAAACCTATGTAGTATTCACAAAATATATTTTTAATAAAAATAAAAAAAAAAGAAAACAAATGTTGAACGAATAAATAAAAATATTTAAATAAAATTACAAACATTATGTATACAATTTTCTTAAGTTTATTATAATATTTAGTATTTAAATATATTACATTAAAATTAAATAAATACATGTATTACTATAAAATTTAATCTAATTACTAATCTAACTATTATTCTAAATCTAACTACAAATGCACCATACTATTGCTAATTAAACACTCATTACACACTCAGCTATTATGTTTTGGTGTGCAAGTTAAACAAATGTTTATATCACGAGAAGTCCACAATCTCGAATCACAAACGTCACAAAAAGCCCTATGTCTAAGCGGATACTGCTCGATATGCATGTCGTAGTGAATATGTTTTGCATACCGCCGCCACATCCCAGCAGGATCATCTGTATCAGTATATTCTGCTAGATACACCTGATAACATTCGTAACACATGTTGAAAGATCTAATTGGAGGATATGTAGCTTCATTAAATCCATTTTTCGTAAATATTTTTGTGTAGGAATAGCTCCTACAACTTCGAAGATTGTTCGTACTAGGTGTCAGAACTTTCTCACGACACTCCAACACTACATTATGCTCGTCTACAATACCCTCGTCAGTGTCACTATCCACGACTTCTTCATCAACAGGGTTGGGGTTATTTTCAATACCACCCTCCTGAGGATTGACATCATCATCATCACTATCGCTTGTTTCGGACTATAACAACAAAATTTTCAAACTTATTAGTGATATGATAATTATTACTAGACAAAAACAAAAAAAAAAAAAAAACACACATTTGAGAACCGTAATGTGCGAAAATAAATTGTATTTACTTACATGTAAAAGCATTGTTTCCCATGCACAAATTCTAGTCAATCTGCGAATATGTTTCGAATTCATTTCAAATTATTTTTTAATTCTATACACACTGTGCTAAACTTAAGTTGAAATTTTCAAGTTGTTAATATTAGCAAAAACATGTAACTGACCACAAATATATTTGAAATACGACACTAGAATTGTAAAAAATACGCCCACATATCGACATAAAGAGCCTAGAAAAACATGAAAGAAAAAAATGAAGGAGCAGAAACACGTCATTGGTTGGATGTAGAATATAATAAAATAAATGTAAATATCCCTACCATCGTGTTGTCGGAATTATCGAATTCGGGGAAAGAGATTGGTTGTGAGAAATGACAAAGCTTTTAAGATTCTAAAAAACAAAAACCCACCCCCCTGTGGCTTTGAAAATCGTATTTATATCAACACAAAGACCTACTATTCAACATAATATTGAGTCTATTGTTTAAGTAAACCATATTTTACATTATTAGTTATTCAGTATTAAAAACGTATCTATTTTAATAGATATATTTTCCAATTTTTTTTTTCAAAAGTTTTGCAACTACAGAAATTAAATTATGTATTGTGAATTGAGTGATTTAGAAATAAACGCGGTGTTAGATGATATTCTGAAAGATACACCTACGACTTCATCTTCATCAGTCGACATAGAGCTAATACAACCTCAAGTTGTTGAAAAGAAAAAAGTCAGTGTAAATCGTAAAATTGCTCCAAGACCGTCAAGCAGTCGCCAAAAGAAACACAATACAACACAGAATCCCCCGAATCTACGAATATTGCAGGATGTGCAAGTAATAGCACCAATACCGATCCCTCATCCGCTGAGTCATTCGAGCCCCATTCAGCACACACAACAATCATATGGGAAAAAAATGAAATTGTTGGAGCCCATTGAAGTAGAGGATACGTGTTCACAAAGTTTTCGCAATAACATGGGTATGTTTAAAAAAATGATTATAGACCTAAACAAAAAGCACTCAGATGTAATGATGGAGCTAGTTGAGGAAGAAAACAAAATATCTTCAATAACAACGGAATTGGAGGCATTAAACAAGGAGTCAGCAGCTTTAGAGGCCCAATTTCGAGCTAGTCAGCAAAAAGTGCGTTCTAAATCAGAGCTGTTGGAGGATGTGCGGGGTAATGTTGAAAAACTGCGTTATAATGCACATCAATTGGAGCTTCGCGATTTGGAAATGGTTGCTGTTTGGGATACTCGCACCATTGCATCGAGGGGGGTCAATAATTAGATTATTTCAAGTTTTTATTTTTTTTATTTTTTTATGTATTCTTTTTATTTTTATTTTGAATAAATATAATGTGTACACGTTTATATAGTTAAATAATTCGTTTTTTTCTTTAAAATAAATTATCGATATTAATTGGTAGTATCTTTTCAATATTATCTATTACATGTGTGGAACTATACATTATTTAGAGCAATCAATAAAAAAAACTATATATTACATAATACAGCACAAAAAAAAAATCAATAAAGTCAGTCTGTATGTTCGAGTGTGTTCTTTCACGAGTTCCACACATAGATAAAATTTATTACTACAAATATATTTTTGTTTTTTTTTTTTTTTGAATTCCCCACCACAAACATTATTCCACTATATTAATGAGGAATACTTTTGAAAATTCATTATTTTTACTCAAAAGTTCATAGCGTGCGTTGTAGAACAACTGTTTTAATTTCGAAAAAAAAATGTATTTATGCAACGGTTGCAATATGGAATTCACTCATATGTCGAATTTAAATAGGCATATGAGACAATCATGTAAACACACATTAAATATTGAAAATAGTGTGAAAAGACAAAAGCTTAATAGTGAAAAAGATGTAAAAATTATGTGTTCGTCATGTGAAATCGAAATAGATTCAAATAAAATTAGCGGGCATTATAGAAGTATGTTGCATAAAAGAAATGCGGATTGTGCAACCGTATCGGACAATGTTAAAATTGTGTATACAGCCTTTAAAGATAGAATTACAACTTTTCGAGTGACACCGCTAAATAAATATGGGGACTATAGCGCGTTTTTTAGTGAATTAAAACCAACAATTTCAAAGTTAATTTCCGATATGTTAAACACACACACAGTCGTTAAAGTTAATTTAGAAGTTTTTAGTATATATAGTCTGTCAATTCAAGAAACTATTGAAACTAAATCATTTATTACAAATAACAAAATTATTGATTTTGGAAGTGATGTTAGTGAAATATATGATTCTTTTATTGAAACTCTTAAAACTAAATCCGAGGAGTTTTTAGATAGAGAATCTGGTGAGTTTTTATTTGATTATATCTAAATTACGTTTTATTTATTTTATTTTTTCCACGTATTTCCAGGATGGACGCTCGTGGAAAATCTGTTTATTGAAGCAAACATTAATAAATACAAACCAATTCGAGGGTCGTCATTTATTAAATTACCGAAATATATTCAAAATAAAAAAGCTGTGATTAACGTGCAAAATGATGATCAGCATTGCTTCGTATGGTCAATTCTAGCCGGCTTGTACCCCACATCACAAAATTCTCAATACACGACATCATATCCACATTACAGCGGAGTTCTTAATTTATTAGGTTTAGATTTCCCCATGAAATTAAAGGACATTACTAAATTCGAAAAACTTAATAATATTTCAATAAATGTTTATGGTTTAGAGAGAGTAATTAACAATAATAAAATGGAATACGATATTGTCGGCCCATTGAGGTTTGCTTCTAGGAGATTTTTCCACCATATTAATCTGTTACTTATTAGTGATGATGCTAATGAACGTTATCATTACTGTTTGATAAAAAATCTTTCAAGATTGTTATCGAAACAAGTATCAACACATCAACACGGAATTAATTTATGTGACGGTTGTTTATCATTTTTTAGCTCAAATGAATTATTAAAATCGCATCAAATGTATGATTGCAATCATATTAGTGTATGCACACCGTCGAAAAATTTGAAAATCGATAAGTTTGGTAAAAGCGTACCGGAAAATATATTAAAATTCGAAAATTTTGAGAAGCAATTACCCGTACCATTCATAGTTTATGCCGATTTCGAATCAATATTAAAACCAATCACAACGTGTGAACCTAATCCAAAAAATTCATATATGCAGCAGACTTTCAAACATGAGCCATACGCCTTTTCATACTACATTAAATGTCGTCATGATGATTCCAAATCTAAATTGGTATTATATCGCGGAGAAAATGTTGCTGAAGAATTTGTAAATAGATTGGAGACCGATTTAAAAGTAATTTATAATCGCTATTTAAGCGTAGTTGTACCAATGTTACCTTTGAATGGCGATGAAATGTTGGAATTCCAGAATGCTAAGATATGTGCCATATGTAATAGAGAATTTGTAGATACTGATATAAAAGTAATGGATCATGATCATATCACAGGGGTTAAACGATCTGGAGCCGCACATTCAATTTGTAATTTAAATTTTAAAATACAGCATTATATTCCAATAGTCTTTCATAATATGTCATACGATAGTCATCTTTTCATTAAACAATTGGTCGATAACGATAGTAAATTAGATGTTATCGCACAGACTAAGGAGAAGTATATGTTGATAACAAAACGAGTTCCTATGAATTCATACATTGATAAAAATGGACATTGTAAAACAAGATACATGCAAATGCGATTTATTGATAGTTTTAATTTCCTACAATCATCATTACAAAACCTTAGTGATAGTTTACACACTGATCAGTTTAATGCCACACGTAAATATTTTGGGAGAACTGAAAAATTTAAATTAATGAGACAAAAAGGTGTGTTCCCATATAATTTTTTAGATGATTTGCAAAAATTAAACACCCCATATTTACCAACAAAAGACGATTTTTTTGATAAGTTAAATGATGAAGCGGTTAGCGAAGTTGATTATAATAGAGCGCAAGAAGTGTGGAAAATATTTGAATGTGAAACCCTAGGACAATATGCAGATATATATTTACAATCTGATGTACTCTTACTATGTGACGTATTTGAAAGCTTTAGAGACAAAAGCTTAGAGACATATCAATTAGATCCTGGTCACTATATAAGTTTACCATCATTAAGCTGGGACAGTATGCTCCGTTTAACTAAAATTGAACTTGAATTATTGACCGACATAGACATGATACATTTTTTCAAGGCAGGTATTCGCGGCGGAATTAGCCAGTGTTCTGATAGAATGCATGTGGCAAATAATCCATTAATACCTGGTTTTGATGAAAGCAAACCAGAGAGTTATATTATGTATTTGGATGCAACCAATTTGTATGGTCATTCGATGTCACAATCACTACCTGAAAACGACTTTTCTTGGCTATCGAAAGAGGAAATTAGCGAATTAGAGTTGTTAAATATAGCCGAACATAATCGACGCGGTTTCATATACGAGGTTGACGTTGAATATCCCACATATCTCCACGACGAACATTCGGATTTGCCGTTCCTAGTTGAAAGTCTAATACCACCTCTTTCTAAAAGCGTTACGCCCAAGTTAATCCCAAATTTACTCAATAAAGAGAAATATGTTGTGCATTATCGTACGTTACAACAGGCTGTGAGACATGGTTTAATAATAAAAAATATTCACAGAGTTTTGGGTTTTAATCAATCTCGCTGGTTGAAAAAATATATTGATTTAAATACATCGTTGCGTAATAAAACATCTAATAAATTTGAAAAATCGTTTTATAAAATTTTAAATAATTCGATTTACGGAAAATCCGTCGAGAATGTAGATAATAGAAAAGATATTAAATTAGTAACGAGTTGGGAAAATAAAGGGAAACATTTAGGAGCTCGCGCATTGATTGCGAAACCACATTACAAAACATCTTCGATTTTTACGGAAAACCTGGTAGCAATTCACATGGGCAAATTAAAGATTTTATATGATAAACCAATATATCTAGGATTTTCTATATTAGATCTATCCAAAACGGTTGTGTATGGTTTCTTCTACGACGTCTTAAAAAAAAATTTTGGTGAGAAAATTAATTTATTATATACCGACACAGACTCTCTTGTATTCAAAGCGGAAGAAAACTTTTACGATTTCATGAAAGAGAATACACACCATTTCGATACATCCAATTATAATACACAAAACTCTTTAAATATGCCAGTCACAGAATCAATCATAGGGAGATTTAAAGATGAATATCCCAATGACCCAATCCTATCTTTTTTCGGAACTGGGGCTAAAGCATACTGTATTAAAACTCAGAACACGGAATTGAAACGAGCGAAAGGGGTTAAAAAATCTATTGTAAATAAAACATTGTCTATTGAAGACTATAATAAAATAGTCACCACAGGTGGGTATATATTTCGCAAAATGAATTCATTTAAGAGTACGTTACACGATGTATATTCCGAAACCACAAACAAAATTGCGTTATCACATAAAGATGATAAAAGATTTTTAATTCCGAATAGCACAAAATCAATTCCGTGGGGGCATAAAGATATAGCTTTTTATAGTATAAATCCAGAAGAGAGATTAAAAATATTATTAAATATGGTGGAAGAAATGTCTTGATTAGTTCATAATTAGTTTTATTTTTCAATTCTAATTTAATTATATGTGTATGTATGTATATATTGTAAATTAAACCATTTTAACACATTTACTATTTAGTTTAAAGTAATTTTAAGAGATGTTTGAATAATCAATATTTATGTCTACTAATTTGTATGTGTATTTATTAACAATATCTGACGTTGTGTTTTATACTTAACTAATATTGTGTTATTTCATTTTTTTTTTCATTAATGTTTTCATAATAAATTTTAATAATGAATTTTAGATAAAATAGTGTCTGTTAGTAACTATGTATTTATTAGCATTTAGCAATAGTTGATTGTTTTTTTTTTTTTTTAATTTATGTTTTCGATTTCAATTATGTGAATAAATTGTTTCATTTTATTTGAATTTACCTCTCATTATTTGCGTCATAATACAAACAAAAATCAATAAATCTGACGTATATTACCCACTAGGTACCTATATCTCTATACGAAAAACGATTTCTTCAAACATTCACCCAACAGATGGCTCTAAAAATAATTTCCAAGAAAAAAACGGGTACTTCTAATACTTCACACCACATCTGATATAATCTAGGTAGATGGCACATAAAAAATAAATTTATTGATTTGTTTTGCGAATATTTTTTTTTTTTGAAGGAAACATTTTTCGAATGATGGACACATTTTAAGTATACATTAACCCCAACAGATGGCTCTAAAATGTTTTTTTAAAATGATATAGGTACTATCATGAAGATGGAGATATATATTCTATTTGATAATTGGTAGTTTTGATAGCATTAAATACAAGTTCAATTATTTTTCATTATATGTGTTTTTATTTTTGTTATATATTTTTACTCAATACAATTAAATCATAATTATGATTTATTTATTATAGTTAATTATTATTATCCATTTACAAAAATACAATAAGCAATACATATACGATAATATGACATATGAGAGGAGTCATGTAAACCTAAATACATTAAAAAAAGACTAAATTAAAACTAAAACTATTCAATTATAGTTATGATTAAATATTCCACTATGCATTTATATCAAACATAAATAATGATTGTAGTCTATTGCCAGCACAATTTCGTTGTCCTAAGTAACTCAAAATATACTTTTCTGATTGACACATCTCCTCCAGAATATGATCACTCAATTGTTCCACACAGCGTTTTGGTAGCCATACTTTTACCCAAGAATTCTCAATATCATCAAAAATAATCGCTGAGATCGCCTGACCGTATTTTGTCTGCGACTTTGAAATTTTCTTCATTGGGTAACGTTTATTTATCTCCAACGATGTCAACATTTTCACTGGAGTTTGGTTATTTAGTAATGCATTTATACTATCCAAATCAGATCTTGCTAGCGCCATTTTAATTATGTGAACAAAAAAAATTTATATCACTTAATATTATTAAACAAATTAAAATAGTTGATAATCTAAGATTTGCTTCTAACTTGAGAATAATCAAGAGAAATCCACACACTCTTTTATATACCAACGTATTCATTCACCTGTGTTATTGAAAAAAAGAAGGAATCACATTAGCAACCCTCTCTTTCTTCTTTATATAGTTGTCACACACGCACACGCATACGTATATATTAGCCGTTTCTAGATCTCTCATCTTTATTCATGATTTGTTTGATACACCCATTGGCTTACGTAATGGACGGGTTTCTCAAATGATTAGGGGAAAGGGTTGCTTTTGACATATGTACATATAAGCCGATCTTGGAATAGTCCCCCCACTCTTGTTTGTCACGTACGTGACAAACAAGAGTGGGGGGACTATTCCAAGATCGGCTAATACACTCTACTGTTCCACACCATCCTATCATTCGCACGGATAAACGTACGACCAAGCTAAGGGTAGTATTTGACTTTTCTAGGAAGACGAATAAAAGACACTCCCTTAATGATTTTCTATATAACGGATCTGTAGTCCAAAATGAATTATTTAATATCTTAATACTGTTTAGAACAGTAAAGTACACGTTGGCATGTGATATAACCCATATGTTGTAACGGTAAAATTCGGGTAGATACAAGAATTCACTAAACCCTATTCAAGACAGCCAATTCGTGTTATAATTCAACCTAGAACCACTCTATTTCCACCGAGTTAAATACTTACCTTTAGACATATTTTCCTATGTTCTGTCTTGCCATAATAAAACACCTTTTTATACTAATTTTTGTATCATATTTATTCATCTAGTGTACAGACCATCATCATACTTTATTTCATGCTAGGTGTCACTGTAGCCCTATTATTTCCGCCCCATATCCTGGTTCGGTGTTCCTGAAACATGCCAAGTTTCTTTAGAAAGTTGAAATGGTGATATTGTAAATAAATTTAGGTACTTACCAGCTGAATGTGTCCTAGGCTATTCTCTGTATTGTTTTTGGGTATTTGATAGAGTTCATGCGGATTTAATGTTGAATTCTATACCGGGTGGGAGCTTTTGAATGGTATCTTATCTAGGAATGATGTTACCAGTAGTTGCAGCCTAACATCAGATCTGTAACAATATTGCTAACGTTAAAAATTGACTATCTGAACATCTTGGTAGGCGTTATGCATTTTAAGTCATTATGACTTACCTTTTTCTTTGTGTTTGTTGTCATACTTCCGTTTTAGTTCGTTTTGTTTAGTTGGTAGTCTGCTAGCCTTGTTCATTCTCCCCTTTTTGAACGGCTTGCGACTCGATGGGTGCCACGGGGTTTTTGACAGCTGCTTTGAATGGCGAGATTCTTCGGAAGGGTGGTTGACGGGGGGCAGTGCTTGGCGAGTCGTTGAGGGAGTGGTTCCAGTTTATTGGACCGGACGATGACGCTGGGGGCTGCTACTGCGATTCACCTGAGCTCCGCTGAATCGTTGGCAAGGAGATCTGTGGCAGTATCATTCGCAGGAACAACCGCTACTTGTTTTTGTTTCGGAACAAGCGACTAGAGGCTCCATATCTTCGTTTTCTTTCCTATCTTGTGTCGTACGTTTTGGTTTCATTATTTTTCAGTTCTCTTGTTCGTTGGAACGGTGCTACCGTGGGGAAATGTGTGGTTTCGGATTGGGGTTGTCCCTGTGAAGGTCTTCCTGGGGCACTATAACTGGAGGGTATGTGAACGAGGCCTCCCGCTGCTGAACCCGGGGCGCGCAACGCATACCTGTCTTTTTACATCCTCTTATACAAGACCGTTACCTGGTTATAGGCCTCTGAGTGGCTGGAAGTCGAGTTCGGCACTCTTGGGGAAGTTCCGAATCATACATCTCCATTCTGGGAGCATACGACGGCGGTGGTATCGTTGTAGCGAAACTTTATGTTAGGTTAAGGTTTTAGTTTGGCATATGCTATAATTATGCTGGGTTCTCTTCGTGTTGGATCCCAGGACTTTGTTCCTAAAAACCACACAATTGTATAGGTTACCTATACGTTATTTAACTCCCGGCTATGACACAAAACGGTGGCACTGTAGTTAGTGTTGCTGTTTTCTTTCCCGATTTTGACAAATATATTCAGTGTTTGGTTTTCGTTTGCTATTGTTTAGTGGTAGAATTCGTGAAGGCCTAATTTCGGCGTTATTATTGTTTACCGTGACGTGTAGGTCATATATTTTCACTTTGACTTATTTGAACTAATTTACGACAGACAGCTGATTTCTGTCACCTTGAATATTTCATATAACAACTTGAGTATTTCATATCACTTGCTCGATAGTCCGTTCCTTTTACAGGAGGTAGCTCACTGTTGCTATTTATTGGTGTTCGTACTGCAGTCTGTTCTCGCAGTGGACATGATGCTTCGGTGGCCCGGCTTGGTTGCTGTTTATGCCGTGCATGTGATAGCTATTTCGATCTGACAGCGCAGTGTAATTACTGTGGAGATGTTCTTCTACCTACTCGCAGGCTGTGTTGAGTGACAGTTTGTTTGGCATTGTCAACTTACCGCCTGTTTGATGAGATTTTATTGGATGGAAATGACTTTTGGCGGTAAGAATAGTGAAGATCGCACGTTATTGGTGATTTAAGACTTTTGCGAATTTAGTTGTTGAAAATTAGTCCTACTGTGTGCATCTGCCATTGGCGATTGAAATTATAATTGAAAAATAGAACAGCTGTTTTCTAACCATTATGTATATGGGATCATAATTGTAATTTCGATATACGCGGATTGTGTTGGTGAATGTGTGGAGAGATTTTACGGTGCTGATGTTGGAGTTTCATTAGCTTCCGTGGTTTTTTTATCAATCTGCAACTACTTCATGTAGGATAATACGCCATTTTGGTTCGCTGTACGACTGGGGCTAGGTAAGCGATGATTGAACCTGAATATCCTGATTTTGACTGGTATTTTGTTGATTTCTAGTCTTCAATACCTCAAGAGAATCGTTGCACAATAGCAGTTGTGTTTGGATTGTGCGGTGTAACGATTGTGTTGTATATAGATATTTGCTGAGGCCACGCCTCATTTAAGAATTGAAGTTACCCTTCTAGAAGGTATGTTAATGTTTATTTGATAAATTTTTAAGTGGTTTTTTTGGTGTACTATCATTTCTTTGTTAAGGCACTTATTATTCTTATTATTAACTATGGGATTTATTTTCTCCTGTAGGGTTTTTGGTACGGGTTAAAAAATTGAGTATTAATGAGAATGGACAGACTTGTGTGAGTTGATTTGAATCAGAGGCTATGTACTAACCGGGTACATATGTAAACGGATTTAGCTTACGAATTTCACCTACAGAAGTCGGACGAATTCCTGAACTGCCCCTGGATTTTCCAGCTAAGTGGAACATTACATTTAATAATTTTCTTCTATAAATTACGATTTATTTATGAATATTTCTTTACCAATTTTGATCGATGCATTGATGGTCTGATGTGTGAGCCAGTGCGCAAGATTCTGTTTGTTTGATCCTGATCTTTTTTTTTAAGGATTATGTAAATAATCAATTTAAGTCGAATGCGTGCTGACTCCGATCATGTCCTCAGTGTGATCTGATATTTCATTTTTCTTTGGTTATACCTCTTGCTAGTTGTAATTTCATCCCAGGTATAATATTGATATATCTCTAATTTAATTCCACGTATAATATTGCTACATTTTAAAGTTTTTCGCTTACAATATAATGTGTCGATATAGTTACTGAGATGTAAACTCAGTGGTACCACAGAGGTGACTCAGGTTTTTGAACGGTAGGTAGATAATTCATACAGAATATGATTGCGAATTAATGTTAACGATCCGAAATTTCTAGTCGTCATTTCTGTATGTGAGACATAGAATTTTTATCACTTCCTTTGTATTTATATTTATATTTTTTTTTTAATTGTCATTTTCAATAGAGGACACCAATGATTTTATAAACCTAAGTGTTTTATTCTCAGAGTCGATCCCCGAATTATTTACTATTAAATAGGTTCTTGCTTTTTGGAATTCGACCGATGCCCGCGGTGAAGATTAAGCAAGTGGCGCCAGGCAAAAGATCGTTAATTAGGTTGGATTAAAGGTAATCGTATATCGACCCCCCCTTTTCCTCCACTGTTTCAAAGCTAGTCCGTAGGCCACCGCCGCATCAGACAAACTAATTAATAATTCGAGCGATCCTTTTGTATTGAAAATTTATACGTCACAATGTGTAGATGTGTTGAAGTTGCTCCGGAGCATAGACCACTCCAAAACATATTGTGCCTTCAATTACAAACGGTCACATATGGTCAAAAAAGTTCAAGTTTTAATGCCACCCGTAGCTTGCCGGAATTCGCTCAATTGTATCAAAACCAGTTGCCCTTAGCTGCCCAAACGTTGCTGAAAAATACCTATGTCGACGAAATTCTTAGTGGATCAGATTCTGAAGGAGTATGCATTAAATTAAAACATGAATTAATTGAATTGCTTAAAAAAGGCTCATTTAATCTCCATAGATGGAGCTCTAATAGTCCAAACGTGGTGCACGACATTCCCAAAAATAAACAATATTTCGAAGAAATAAATTTCGAAAAGGACCTTACTTTAAAACTGTTAGGCCTTAAATACGATATCAAATCTGATAGCTTCATCTTAGCCTGTCCTAATTCTGATAGTAGTCACCTAGTAACTAAAAGGCAAGTTCTAAGTTTTATCGCACGGTTCTATGATCCGCTAGGTCTGGTAGGATGTCTGTTTGTCAAAGCCATGTTATTAATGCAAAAATTGTGGGTAATAAAGCTAGGTTGGGACGATATCTTGCCTGATGATATTCTACGGGAATGGCAAGGTTTTTCTAAATCTTTATTTAATATGAAACCTATCATAATACCAAGATTTTTACAATTTAGTGATGATTCGCGAATAGAGCTAATTGGATTTTGCGACAGCTCACAGTTCTGCTATGGTGCTGTGTTATATACTAGAGTAATTGGATTAAACACTATCCATAGTAATCTCATTTGTTCAAAATCTACAATTTCTCCCCTTAGTAAAAAATTAACCATTCCCAGATTAGAACTCAATGCAGCGCTTTTGCTCAGTAACATAACTGCAAAAATATTAGAAAGCATTGGAAAGGAAATTTAGAAGGTAATACTTTATTCAGATTCTAAAATCGTCTTATATTGGATATTGGATTCAAACAAATCCTAATAAGTTGACACCATATGTCGCCAATAGAATTAAGCACATCCAAGAGAATTCCACTAAATTTCAATATATTTGGTCTTACGTTCGTTCAGAACAAAATCCTGCAGACATAATTAGTCGCGGAATAAACGCTCAAGAACTGATAAACAATAATATTGTAGTAGGAAATAAAACGTCAGACTCCACGAAATCAGTTTAATACATTACACTTAATGTGTGATGTCGATTAAAGCACCAAACATGTTTCGAAGCTCACTAGCTTCATCATCAGTGGTAACATTTAGTAGAGAAACTGTATTTTGTAAGTATTACATTAGTATGATTATATTAAGAGTAATGTGTTGAAGTCTGAAAAAGGATACTTTTTTATAATACGATCGAATTGTTGTAATTAAATAACTCACCATTTCGAGGAAAATTCTTATTATTACTAATGAAATTAAATTTTACGTTATTGCATATTGCTGTTTTTCTTTTTTGATCATTTTAAAGAGATTGAATTTTATAAAATTTATTTTAATTTATATGGTTGGTTTCTACGCAGCAACTAATCTTTTGACTAAACAAAATGGTTGATATTTCTGATTGTTAACAAAAATATTCGAAATTGGTGGTATGTATATTGTTCCCTCTAGTGGATAGAAGTGTAATTAACTGAAACGGATAAATTATAGGAATCCCTTTTCTTGAGCGCGGTCTCATTTTGCAGACTTCAAACATTGACAATATGTGTCTTATTACTATACATTATCTAGAGATCTATAAAACGACATGAGAACTACAAATACATATATGTTATTACAGTTATCTTACAGTATTAAAGTGAACAATTAGTGTTGTAATACACTCATAGATGTCATTTAACAATAGTTAGGCAACCATTATATTCATACAATGTTAATATGTTAATATATTTATAGATGAAGATATGCAACCCAACTAACATCTCTAAGTAGGCATTTGTTAAAGTTTAAACGCTGATCCACGTGACTATAAAATCATCGTTACGCTGTAATCTATCTTAGAGGATGTTATATTATTATATTACATTCTTATAATTGTTTAATATCTTACATGTTGTTCTAATATTATAGTGATGGAGGTTTGATTAAGGTGTATAAGTTTGATTATCTATGATAGAAAGAGACTTGAAGAATTTAGTAGATGTAAAATCAGTCTGTTCGTTGAGGCAAATAATTGAAGGTGTGTTATTCTTTATAGTTATCTCCATAATCTCAAGGGTGTTTAATAACGTGCCTTTATTACATATGTGTAAAAGTTTAACATTGTTTGTTGGGTCGAAGCTATGATTAGAATTTACGATGTGGTTAGCGAATGATGATTTGCTATCTATATTGGTATTGTTCAGTGATTTTGCTTTAGTGATTATTTTATGATGTTCGTCAATTCTAGTTTTTAGTGCTTGACCTGACTGACCAACATACTCAGCCGCACAATTAGGGTCACCACATGTGAGAGAATACACACCTGATTTTGATGACCAGTGGGACTTGTCTTTGCTATTATTAAGAGAGAGATTGATAGTATTATTTGTCCGAAAGCATATGTTTATATTATACTGGTCGAAAATCTTTCTGAGTTGTATGCAAAATGGGTGTATATACGTAATTGGGTAGAATTTAGGTAATGTTCTAGGTAAGGTGTCTCTTAGATTTTTATGTATAAATTTATTCATGTATTTGTAGTAAATTCTATTAATTGTTGCAGCTGGATATCCGTTGGTTTTTGCCAGATGGAATATGATGGAAAGTTCCTCGTTAAAATGTTGAGGTGACATTTCTATACTGAACAATCTATGAAAAAGTGAATTGAAAGCAGCAAATTTTTGAGAATATGGGTGGTTCGATGTAAATGGTATAGTGACGTCCGTACTTGTGTTCTTGTGGTATATTGAATATGACAATTGGTTGGAGTTTCGATGAATTCTTACGTCTAAAAAAGGTAGGCTATAATTGTTTTCTATCTCTACGGTAAATTGTATACGGTTATGTATGGTATTCATGAATGCAAGAGTGTTATTTAAGTCTTCATTCGAGCCTTGGAAGACAGCTAGAATATCATCAACATATCGGAAATATGTAATGAAGTGGTTTCCATAAATAGGATGACTAAGTATTTTTTGTTCTAGGTTGGTCATGAATACTTCTGCTAATAGTGACGAAGTGGAAGCTCCCATTGCCAGACCATCATTCTGTTTATATATCGTGTTATTAAACTGGAAGAAATTTTGTTCTAAGGTGACATTCAGCAGATTAATGCTGTCTCGAACACAGTTATTACTGAGGGAAGAATGTGTGGAAAGAAGCTCATGGACTAAAGTTATGCTTTCATTGAGTGGGACACTTGGAAAAAGGTTTTTAACGTCAAACGAAACCAGGAACGCGCTGTTCGGGCATTGTACGTTTTTAAGGTTTTGGCATAATTCAATCGAGTTGTTTATCGAGTATGGTGGTTTAAACTCGGTGTGTTTTTTAATTATGTAATTTAGCCATTTTGACAGTTTTGCTGCTGGGGAAGTAGAGTAGTAAACTACTGGCCGAACAGGCATATTTAATTTGTGAGTTTTAATTTGTGCTCTCAACATAGGTATCTGTGGATTCATATTAATCAATTTATATTTGTTAGTATGTAATTCAGACAATGTATCTTTCGCCGTCTCAAGTGTTTTTCTAAGTTTCGTCTGATTATTATTTAAAATCAACAATAATAGTTTATGGTTTCATGGTTCCCAATTTTTAAATGACATTCAGTTTGAACACTCGCCATTTCACAACGTTGTAATTGAAAATTTGCCTGAAAGAAAAACTGTCCTAACACAGACAAAAATTGAGTATAATAAATTGTTTACTAAATATTCTTCAATTTTGAAATTGCAACGAGTTATAGCATACATTTTCAGATTCTATAACAATTTAAAAAACTTCAGCAATCCCAAATTAGGCAATTTGTCAATTGAAGAGTTGGAGTTCGCACTACAAATCATTATCACACATGAACAAAAATTCAATTTTTTGTCTGAAATTAAAGCTATTTAGTAACAAAAACAAATTTCCAGTCATTTGAAATATTTATGCCCGTTTCTGGACAGCATTCTCTTGAAGGTTGCAAAATGCAGACATTTCTTATGACCAGAGGCACCCTATAATTTTAGCAAACAACAGTTTCATTACAGATCTAATTATTAAAAGGGAACACAGGTTGTTACATGCTGGTCAAAAGCTTGTAATGGCTAACCTACGATTAAAATACTGGGTAATTAACGGTAATAGAGAAGTTAAACGAAATATTTACAAATGTGTAACTTGCAGCCGATTAAGAGCGCAAACTGCACAACAGCTAATGGGTTCGTTACCTGAGACGCGAGTTAAGGTTCATAAAATATTCAACATTACTGGCATTGACTTTTGTGGCCCGTTCTATTAACGGCACTCTCATTTGAGAAAAGCAGTCATTACTAAAGCATATATTCTACTATTTGTTTGCTTTACAGTAAAGGCGATTCACATGGAAGTTCTTTCAGACATGACAACTGATAACTTCCTTGCAGCCCTAAAAAGACTTATATCAAGGCGTGGTAAGCCTAGTCAAATCCATTGCGGTAATGGTGGAACCTTTATCGGTGGAAATCACGCATTAAAAGAGCTTAAGTCACAATTCTCTAAGGAATGGAGTAATAAAATAATAAATTTTTCTGCCAATGAAGGCATCCATTTTATATTCACTCCCGCCTACTCTCCTGTATTCGGAGGGATCTGGGAATCCCAGATAAAAAGAGTTGTAGGGAATAATATTTTAACATATGAACAATTTAACACCGTTACAATTGAAATCGAAGGAATATTAAAGAGTGGTGGAAGTAAAGACTCAATTTCGAACTTACACAAGATCTGTCACTAAAATATGTATACTACCCATTGAAACTGACAGTAATTAACTTGAATTTTGTTTTACAATTCTCTCACTGGTCTCCTATCAGGGAAGATATGTAATTCGGTTTTTTGCAACTAAATAGTTATATTTAATATTCGTTTTTATAATTTTCTTATTGTATTCCATTCAGTTTGATAAAAATCGATTTTGGTAAGGTTTTTAGAATTAAACTTTTTATTTAAATGTCTTAAACTAATTGTTATTATTGATATCCGAAATTTGATATGTGTACTTCTTAATTTATAGTATATGAACTTTAAATAGTGCTTATTTTTAAGAACTGTCGAGTAGTATTAAGAAAAGTGTTAGCAGTGTTTCTTGTTTTTAAAAAAGACTTACATTTTTTTTTGTTGGAACTGAAATTTCTTGTAAACTCTATTTTTTCAATTGTTATAATTCTCCACTGTTGGTAATTAAGTCTTAATTTGCTTCTATGAGTGACCATTCCTATATAATTCTATACAGTCGACTAATTTCTTTCTTTATTAGTTCACTCCTGGAAACAATTTTTGAACTCTGTTCTGATTGAAGTTCGTGTTTGTAACTTTTTACATTACTCTTTAAGAAATAACCTTTTTGCCTTTGGGGCGCAGTATGGTTAAAACCATTATTTTATAAAAAGAAGAAATTTAGTTTTGTTTTGTCTTTTTTTTTCTAACCTAAAATAAGTGACATTATTCATTCATAATTTTTAATTCAACGGTTAAACATAATACTGATTATACCAAGTTATAATATAAGGAAATGTATTAAATCAAGATATATTATTAAAAATAAAAGGCATCATCACAAAATAAATAATTGTTTGGATTCAATGCCATCAAATGCTACCAGTATGCTCCAAATATACTGTCGAAAATTACATTTGCCAGAGAAACCTGGTAGCAGTTCATCGACAGTAACGAATTCTGAAGGTGTGTAATTTTCTTTACAGTTCCAAATAAACGATTCGAACAGTTTTCGTATTGTCGTCAATTTATCGGTTTTTTGCCTATCAAGCAGTGTGTTCTTGTTAAAACGTTCTGGAAACATCGTTAGCCCAAACATTTCACTTGATGTTGTCTTCCACATATCCTCTGCATTCAAATTATTGGTTTTGCGCACGGCGGAAAGGTATAAGAGATCTAAGATATCTGTAGTAGTTGCTGTTATATATTCAGAAGAAGTACGAGTTAGTATTCTCAACAATTTTGTGTATCATTTCATCTTTGAGAAAACATGACTAAATATACCAACAAAGACTGGATTCAGTAGCCCAGATTTTTTTTTTGGATTATCCGATCGTTGTTTAGAGTATAATGTGCTTTTAACCACTGGTTCTTATTCTTGTTCTGACTCAGAATTTTCATCGCGTTTTTTCACATGGTCTTATTCACAGGAGTCTTCTTGGTCATCCGGAACATCTTGATTATCATCTTGCTGTTCCCATAACCACCGCAGTCGCTCTTGTTCTTTTTCGAATAATTTAATAGTCAAATATACCTACATATTATATAAATATATATACTTCTGGGATGGATTTGCAGGCTACCGGTATGCAGCCTTATAGACGAAAAGGACAAATTAGAAATGTCGCACTACATTCTAATAACTGTAAGCAACACTATCATTCCTGATCAAAAAGCTTGCTATAGTACTTTGGTGGGTTGTCTGACAAGCTCGATAATTGCTGTATATTCGACGCAGCTAGAGGCTTGATATTGAACTGGCCCTAATTGTACAAATTATATAATGGAGATCGAAGGTATTTATGATGTCGTATATTGATGTTGACATAATATTTCATTATATTGATTATCAACATGATAATTTTTCTAATAATAAAACTCTTAAAAAGGAACACACTAACATAAATTTATTGTGCATCGCTATCTTATCATTGTTTTGGAGGCAATTACGTGTTGTGTTGTGTACTATTATTATTGTTACGAATAATAAAAAGAATTGGGGACCATGGCCACTTACACGCAGAGTTCTGGAATTTCTGATGAAATATAGGAACTTGTTGAATCATAGTGTCAATATTTATAAATAAATACATAATTATAAAAAAATAATTGTTTTGTTTTTGTTTATTTGAACCGTTATAGCTATTTGTGTACCAAGGTAGTAAAGTTGATCTTTTAAGGCTATATATTATGACATTTCACCGAGTCTGCAAATTGCACGTGATGCCCAAAAGTATCATTCAGTGGATCTGTACATGTAAATAATAATCTATACGTGTTTCTTTGATTTTGATAAAAACTCACTAAATTCCCTCATGAAATTAACAATTTTCGTATACAAATATTTTAAAACCGTTGCATTACTGCTGTATCAGTAAGGAAAATGCGTGTATTGTGTTGGCGATTTACGCCTGTGTTATATTATTTTTTGTACGACCGACCTTTTTGGATTGTTTACCGTGTCTGTCTTTATGATAGTAAGTGACATTTACTGGCTGACAACCCAAACACGATGGTAAGTAACTCACTTACCGTTCAGAGAACGGTAAGTAAATTCACGACGGTATGTCATTTCCCATTTATGCTGACGTCATTATTTTGATTTTTAAAATTCTATATTAAACGGCATTAGGTATGAACTTTTATAAGTATTTTCATACCGTTCTCGGGAATTATAGCGGCTATTCCAACATTCCATGCTTCATCAAGAGATTCACATTCAAAGTCACTCAATAAGTTCTGACAAATACATGACATAAAAAATACGAAAACAATCATAACAATAATAATTAGTTCCATGCCAACGTTCAACTGCAACTTTGTAGAGGGTAGGGTATTCAGCTAACCTGAATTTGTATTTAATTGAAAATAATAATTATTAAAAATAATAAAATTGCACTTTACACTTACTGTTCTCAATACTTAATATACTATTTGTACGACCGACCTTTTTTGCTTGTTTACCGTGTCTGTCTTTATGACAGCAAGTGACATTTACTGGCTGTCAACCCAAAGACGACGGTAAGTCACTCATTTGTGTATGTCATTGCCAATTTATGCTGACGTCATTAAATAAGTATTATTATTGAAAATGAGTGACTCTGAATGTAAATCTCTTGGTGAAGCATGGAATGTTGGAACGTACGCTATAATTCCAGAAAAATCCAGAGAACTGTATGAAAATACTTTTTCATTGATACTCGTTCTGTGTTTGCTATGTAAGTAATTCTTAAATATTTTATAGGTATTTTCATACCATTCTCTGGATTTACCTGGAATTATAGCGGCTATTCCAAGATAGCATGCGTCAAAAGATTCACATTCAATAATAATACTTATTTCTGACAAATACATGACATAAAAAATACTAAATACGATAACAATCGTAACAATAATAATTAGTTCCATGGCAACGTTCAACTGCAACTTAGTAGAGGGTATTGAGCTAACCTGCATTTCGTCGCCTGAATGCAGAACTATTGTAAGTCCATATTTCTCAAAAATCGGTTTATGATGGAATTAGATACTTAATAGTGTGCTTCGTTCGATGCAGAAATATTATAAGTCCAAGGGCTCAGTTCTCCCTCCACTAAAATTTAATAAAATATCACGTCATAGCCGCTAGTACATCAGTTGAGTGCAGAACTATGACATGACAGGTGGTTGCTGTATGTGTAAGCATTAAAGTGGACATAGCATAGTTCTGATTTGTGTGACACGCACATGATTTAGTAAGTGGCGGACATACACTTTTTCTGTTTTATTTAAAATATTTGAATTTGACATGATGGCATCCAGCAGAGGCAAAAAAATTCTAAATTTATTGCTACATACAGATGCTTCACAAGGTATGTATATTTTGCTTATAAATAAATAAAACTAAAAATCTAATTTTAAAAATATTTTTTTAGTCACAGCACGTATAAATAGTCCTATCGAGGATATTGAGAAGCAGGACGAAAGGGAACATACAGAAGGTAATGGCAAAAAGCAACATATTTCCTTAAACGCTAAATTAATGTGCCAAAATATACTTTTTTGCCACTGAATAAATGTTTTTTGATATTGATATTTTTTGTTTCAGGTGCACTGAAGCATGTTGTAACTGAGTTACCAAAAATTGGCAAACTGCTAATTAATAACAAAGAAAAGTACTGTGAACGACTAATGTCAATATCCAGTAATCTAGAACCTCCAGAGTACTTAATAACTAACGAAACCTCAACTTTAATTACTAGCGTTTACTTTGATTCCAGTTTTGAAAGGTTAAAATTGAACATACGTGATTTCTTTCGTAATCAACCTATCCGATCGACTTTGACCACTTTAAATAACGTGGACTTCAACGATCTGTTAATTAATCAACAGATGCCAACGACCTCGGCTATCATGAATACTGACGGTGGCACAACTGATGACTGTCTTCTCTCACCAGAACCCGATCCATATGCAACAGACTATGACAGCGATGACCCGGATTTTGTCCTAGATGAACATCGAAATAAAAACGTTCCAGAAATCGAAAGTGCTACGGAAAATGAAAATGATGAAGATCCAAAAGAAAAGAAGAAAACCAGGAAAAGAAAAAGGAATACCCAGAATTGGAAAAGAAACTATATTAAAAGTTCTAGGAACAGCGGAAAAGAATACGTCAACTGGAAAGGTAATACTCAGACAGAAAGAAAATTAAAAGCTCCCTGTGAAAATTGCAGGAACAAATGTAGCGAAAAATTTTCAGAGGAAGAAAGAAATTCAATATTTTTAAACTTTTGGGCATTACGAGATATAAATAGACAACGCGACTTTATTTCAAAGTTTGTTTGTGTTGAAGAGAAAAAAAGATGTCGTAAACGTTCTAAATCAGAAGTTGACAATGATATGCAGAGTCGTAGAAAGAATACGTTCACATATTTCTTGTCAAACGGAAGCAAAAGAAAATCTGTTTGCAAAAAGTTTTTCCTTAATACTTTAAGCATAAGTGGACAAATGGTACTTACGGTCTTTTCGAAAATGGGTAGCTCCGGTACGATTCTAGAAGACCGAAGAGGCAAGGCTTGCAAAAATTCTGCATTAGATGAATCGGTAAAAAACTCAGTTCGAACTCATATCAACGCTTTTGATACAATTGAAAGTCATTATTGCAGAAATTCGACTCAACGAAAATATTTGCCGGGTACCCTTAACGTTTCAAAAATGTATTCGCTGTACATCGAATATTGCCAAGATAATAATATGACAAACATTAGCACCGAAAGTATCTACCGTCAGATCTTTAATACTGAATTTAATATTTCGTTTTTTGTGCCTAAAAAGGACTTGTGTGATACATGCCACAATTTTGAAAATATGCCAGCTGAAAACAAAATGGAGATGGAAGAAGAATACAAAAAACATTTGAAAAATAAAGAAATATCGCGGCAAATTAAAAATAATGACAAGGATTTGGCACGAAACAACACCCTGCTAATTTCTGCAGTTTTTGATTTGCAACAGGTTCTTCCTGTGCCGAAATCTAACGTTGGTGTATCATACTACAAACTAAAGCTGTCAACGTATAATTTTACCATATATAATTTGTCAAGTAAGGACTGTCAATGCTTTATGTGGAATGAATGTATCGCAAGAAGAGGTTCTTCGGAAATAGGAAGTTGCCTTCTGAAGTTTGTAGAATACCATGTAAAAAATGGCGTCAAAGAGTTTTCTTTTTTTTCGGATAACTGTTCGGGTCAAAACCGTAACAAATACCTCTTTGCATTGTATAGTTATTTATCACAGAAATTCGTTATCAAAATACGCCATACTTTTCTAGAACCCGGTCACACGCAAAATGAAGGAGATTGTGTGCACAGTGTGATCGAGAGAGCTGCTAGAAACATTCCTATTTATACACCAGAACAATGGTACTCAGTAGTACGAACAGCAAAAAGGAAGGCACCATTCTACACAGTTTATGAATTGTCACAAAATGACGTGTTTGATTTAAAAAAACTCCAAAGCCAGATTGCTATAAATTTTGATAAAGACGAAGAGAACAGAAAAGTTTTTGTAAGCAAGTTTAAAATACTTCAGTTTGATCCAGAATTTCCAAATTTTCTATTCTTTAAAATAAACTATGAAGATAACCAATTTACAAAACTAAATTTAATTCAACGAGGTAGGAAGTCTCTAAATGAGTTTAATATTAACATAGAGCTTAAACCTCTTTATACAAAGAAAATACCAATTCCGAAAAAAAAGTACGATCACCTGCAGTTTCTCTGTGACAAAGGTGCAATTACTTCTCATTATCACGATTATTTCAAACAGTTGCCATTTACAAATAAAAGTTCAAATGAAGATGATGACGACTAATTTCTTATTTTTATTTTATTAATATTTTAGAATTTCTTATATATATTTTTTTTGTATTTAAAAATAGATATTTTAATTTGTTTAAAAAACGATTTCATGATATTTTGATGAGACTGTTATTTTATTAGACTATTAACTAAAAAGTTACCTGCCATGACAACATGTTCCTACTGATAGTGATAAGAATTAATAAATAATATAGTTGATATATCCTTGTTCCTAGTTTGTGTTGTTTGTTTTGGAATAAAATTCGAATATAGTATACAGATAACTTGTTTAATTATGTTCTTAAAATTGCGATGGATCAGAACTATTTTAAGTCCATCTCTTTTAATCTTGCAAGTCCACTGTTGTGGACTTATAATAGTTTAGAGTCGCATAACTATTCTATGTCCTTATTTTAAAGAAAACAACATACCATAATTTCCCACGCAAACCAGTTAATCACATGTATTTTTTTAAGTACAAAATCGGTTTTAGACTATAAAATATTAAAATAGTTTGCGCGTAAATAAAAAAAAACGTCTCCTGAAAAATTTACTTTTTGGACATACTATACTTCTGCATTCAGGCGACGATTTGTATTTAATTGAAAATAATAATTATTAAAAATAATAAAATTGCAATTTCAGCTATTTCGATCGTACAAAAAATAGTATAAGCATCTCAAACAATACCTAAGTAATTTACCGATCTCCTCCAATTTCGACCCCAAACATTGTCGTCGATCGGTAAACTACACTTACTGTTCTCAATACTTACTTGTGAACTAAAAAATGTAAGGTCAAAGAGTATGTCAAGCAAAGTTAAATATTGTTATGTTTTTCAAAAAGTCTTTGTTTTTTTTTTCACCAATACTTAAAAACGTTTCGTGATTTAACTATATGAAATCCAGGTGTAAATAGCTATACACTTCTGCATCATGCACTAATACGAATAGTAAGTAAAATTTAACATATATACGTACATTGTTACTACAGAATTATTTGTAGGATTTTCCTCGATAAAATATTCGGAGAATATCTCGTAGCTCTGTTGAAATGGAGGGTATGAGTCCTCAGACAATTTGTTTTCCAAACGTATCTGGAAAAAGAAATATTTTGTTTTACACCAGAAAACAATAAACAAAAGTTTGTCATTATAAACTGGTCTGTTTTGTAGAGGTTAGTTTCTTTCACCCACCATCAGCCAATACTTTCGTAGCATACGCTGATTAGTTATCCCAAAATGTTTTAATTTAAGGCATGGAGAGGCCAATATAATTTTTTCACACATAACTGGCGATCGGCAGGCAATGTGATTCAAATTTCCAACATTTGCGACCAATTTGAGTCACACTAGGCAGTGACCGATCACCAGTCATGAGTTGTGGATCAACGAACGGCCCGTCTGATGGAAGCATTAGTGTAAAGCAAATTTTCGACATAACTTAAAGTCTTGTTACATTTTGTAACAAGAAATTTTGTGAATAAAGCCTCCCGCCAGGGCATTCGGGCGTATCTAGTGTTGCCAATCGGATTTAATGGAGTTGTTACTCTTGTCCGGCCATCGTTTGTGAACGTTGTTTTACCGGGCATATTGCCTCTTAACACTAGATGTCACCACAGACATCTTGTTGTCATTATTATACAATTGCATAAAATTTTTGACATGGTAGTAAACAGAGTAGGTATATACCATGAACATTTTAAATATTTTTTTGTTATTTCAAATTGCGATCTGGCGGAGATTTTGTGAAAATACAAGTTTTAAGGTCCCTGATTATGAATATAGTGTTTTTGAAAAAGTGC
The DNA here is from genome assembly GCA_911728435.2 of Apoderus coryli. Lineage (NCBI taxonomy): Eukaryota > Metazoa > Arthropoda > Insecta > Coleoptera > Attelabidae > Apoderus > Apoderus coryli. The sequence continues at coordinate 28,029,526 of OU452198.1, read as the reverse complement.
ATGTGCGTCAACTGTGTTTGTGTGTTTCGTGGTCATTGACGTACCGGAACCAGTTTTTTAAGGACATAAGTGTTAAAGAAATACTTTCATTTATTTTCATATAAAATATTTTTAAAACGTACGAAACTATATGCGAATATTATATTGTGTAACGAACATGAAATGATATACAAGGTGTTTCTAAAATAGGTGGTAAAAATTTGTGTGCGAATTGGGGACGTCTAATCATGAAAAAAATCTAAATTGTAATTTTTCGAAAAGTCTTTATTTATAAAGATACAGGGTGTTAAATATGCCTGCTTGAGGACGATTTTTTTGAAATATTTTCGAAACGAGTAAAGATGAATTAATTAACTGTAGCATATTTATTCACCTAGTTAAATGTCGTAAAGTGACATGAAATTGAATAAAAAAGGATTCTCATAAACGTGTAAACATGGGGGACCCTTGCCTTAATTATAACCTAACTTTTTTTATTTAGACTGTTATTCCATTTGTGTCAAAAATGTGATAAAATAAAGTTTTCTACATAAAAAAGGCATACTTGTTTTTTCTCGAAGAACTTAGAGGTTTTCGAGTAATTCGAGTTTGAAAATTTCAGTATATACACGGTGAGGCACGAGGAACTGTACATACTTCTACCATAAGTAGAGGCACGTTAGGGGATTATCAAATGACCATTAAAAAATGTCTCCTTGTTTTGATTATTAATATACAGGGTGAATTATGGATCTTCACCAAAACAATGTTTCGTCATATCTTTTCAATGATTAAGTCGATTTATCTCATTTTTTTATAAAAGTGTGTATTGGTGTCTGGCAACTAACTGACATATTCAGAATTGAAAAAATGCAGGTCCGTCTTGGAGAAAATTTGTGGGACTGCTTCATATTCAACACTTCACCGTGTATATGATTTTTCAAAAATCTGATATATTTTTTTCAGAGGGCATAAACAGACAGTTAGACCTCGGTATTTGAATTTTTTGTTACACTCACCTCACATTTCCAATTAAAGATTCATTTTAGAGCCAAATGGAAAATTGACAATAATAAAGTATCTTTCTGTATAATAATGTTTAGTTATTAAAAAAAATCTTCAAAATAAACTGAAACGACACACACTGTGCTCCAGTATGGTAAATATCAAAATTTGAATTGATTTACAGGGCCGGATTTAAAAATCTGGCAGATCTGGTTCATCCCAACAATTCACCCTGTATGTAACTTTTTCCACTTGTAATAGACAGAAAACAGATAAAAAATGTTTGTAATAACCTAGTTTTCTTATTTGTTTGAGGAAAACTCATGTGTCTATTGATTTTAATCGGAATGAAATGAACAAGCCAGGGAAATGTTTATTCATAAATATAAATAAACAAAAAACCAAACCAAACAATAAAACAGTTTTAACAATGTGGAAAAAAGTAAAAGCAATTTAATAAACATTACGATTATAAATCACAACAGCTCATTAACAGAATTATTCACTGTTGCAATATTATCAGAAATGACCCACTAACAATCAGAAAGTCCATTACACATTTAAACATTCGTCATGAAAAGTGCATTGAGGCAGATGGATTTCATTTTGAACATCTTTTATAATCGTAATGTTTATTAAATTGTTTTTTACTTTGTTCCACATTGTTCAAACTGTTTTATTATTTGGTTATTGTGTTTTATTTTATTTCTTAATTTATGAATAAACATTTTCCTGGCTTGTTCATATCATTCCGATTAAAATAATGAGACATGAGTTTTTCTCAAACAAATAAGAAAACTAGGTTATTTCAAACATTTTTTATCTGTTTTCTGTCTATTACGGGTGGAAAAAGTTACATACAGGGTGAATTATTGGGATGAACCTGATATGCCAGATTTTTAAATTCGGCCCTGTAAATCAATTCAAATTATGGTATTTACCATACTGGAGCACAGTGTGTGTCGTTTCTGTTTATTTTGAAGATTTGTTTTAATAACAAAACATTATTATACAGTAAGATAGGTACTTCATTATTGCCAATGTTCAATTTGGCTCTAAAATGAATCTTTAATTGGAAATGTGAGGTGAGTGTAACAAAAAATTAAAATACCCAGGTCTAACTGTCTATTTATGCCCTATGAAAAAATTATATCAGATTTTTGAAAAATCATACACAGGATGAAGTGTTGAATATGAAGCAGTCCAACAATTTTCTCGAAGACGGACCTAGATTTTTTCAATTCTGAATATGTCAGTTAGTTGCCAGACACCAATACACACTTTTATAAAAAAAAAATAGATAAATCGACCAAATCAATGAAAAGATATGACGAAACATTGTTTTGCTGAAGATTCATAATTCACCCTGTATATTAATAATCAAAACAAGGAGACAATTTTTAATGGTCATTTGATAATCCCCTAACGTGCCTCTACTTATGGTAGAAGTATGTACAGTTCCTCGTGACTCACCCTGTATGCAGTATCCATCTATCATTTTGATATTGAAATACAGTTTGCTAACGGAAAATTTTCTAAAATTTTATTAATGCTGTGTACTAAGGACCAATTTTGTTATAGAATTTTCAAACTCAAATTTCTCGAAAATCTTTAAGTATGCGTTTTTTATGTAGAAAACTTTATTTTATCACAACTTTGACTCAAATGGAATAAAAGTCACAAGAAAAAAATGGTAGGTTATAATTAAGGCAAGGGTCTCCCTGTTTACCCGCCTATGGCCATCCTTTTTTATCCAATTTCATGTCAGTTTAAGACATTTAACTAGGTAAATAAATATGCGGTATTTGATTAATTCATCTTTACTCGTTTCGAAAATATTTCAAAAAATATTCCTCAGGCAGTCATTTTTAACACCCTGTATCTTTGTAAATAGGGACTTTCCGAAAAATTACAATTTAGGTTTTCTTCATGATTAGACGTCCCCAATTCGCTTACAAATTTTGACCACCTATTTTAGAAACACCTTGTATATTCCCTAGGTTTGTTTCACTCTATACTTTTTCTACGACTCCTTTATATTAAGGTGTCGTAGAAAGCATCCTGTATATTACAGGATGCCTGAATAGTGTGTTTTTGAATAAAGTAAACATCATAGTTTTCAGGAAAATATTTGATTTGCCAAACTTATCTATACTGGCTCTGTTGGCGTAAGCTTAAATACGATGAGTTAAAAGTATTAAATTGACTAGCTGGTGTTAAGCTATATTCACAATCCTTATTTTTCATTATATAAATAGCTTTGAGACATTCGAAATTAGCAAAATAATTTAAACTATCAATTTGTTTTGTCCGTATTGTCGGCGTTGCTATGGTGATTTTTTATAACTGGCGCTACTTTTGCCATTACCAGGAAATTTACCCGTGCGTTTTTAAATATTTCCCACTAGTTGCTGGGCAACTAGTTGGGTTGAAATGAACAACAGCATTACAATAGACTTCACTCTAGTAGGTACTTTAAATTAGATACATTAATTGGTGATCTCGCAGGCCGGATAAATGCATCATTTAAGAAATTCTTACAATATACAAGGTTACAAGGAAGAAGCTACTTAGTTGTGAAATGCAATTTTATTACAATGCAGATGCAAATTTTCATTTAACATAAATGTTCTGATTTTGTCTTCGAAATTACTTAATATGTTGAATATAAAGATGGCAAATTCTCAAATGAGTGATGTGCCAATTGAAAGACTTGCATTACAAAGTCTTCAACCCAGAATATAAAAAGAAATTAATATGAAAAAAATTAAATATTAAATACAAATTCCTTTATTCATGGGGTTATCTATAGCCCACACAACCCGCATGGTGTAGTTACATTTTGAGGAAGCATTACTTTAATAAGAAATAGGTATGCTTCGGTGTGACAAAGGTGTATAGATAATGCGTAGTCTTTTTTGTTTGATATTTTGAAGCAATAAATAATAGTTAAATGGTTGTAATTGTGCATAATGGTGCCCGTGGACCCTCACGCATTCAGTATAGTGAATTGCTGTTCACTTGGCAGATTAGGTACGTAAACGGAAACTAGATGTCGCCAAACACATTCATTTACATATTATATGTTTATGTTTCACCACATACTGGCTTTCTCGGATGTTGAGTAATATCTAGACTACTTCTACAATTTTTTTACCTAAGCTAAAGATATTATAGTCAAGTACACGTGATGGGAAATTCCCAATGCCTATGCCCGATCAATATCATATGAAGCATGTTTTTAAATTAAGTACCGTTTTGAAATTCCGCCGTTATACCGAAATCACCCAGTGACAGCAGATGTCAAATGTTAATATAACTATTAATGAAGTTGTCAGTATTAGAGAATATTATTTTTCGACAACTGTTTTAGAATATAGGTATTCTGATGTCAATAACTGTTACAGAATATTGAATATTCCGTAATAGTGTTACAGACTGACGTATTAAAGGTTGCCTATAACTTTAGGGAAATTTATAATTATACACAGCGGTGTTTTAGCGTAATTTATTATTATTCGTATCCCTAGAAATGGGTCAGATATATTTAAAATCTACATAACAAATGTTTCACTTTTCAATATAATATCTTATTGAAATTTTTTTAAGTGTTTACATTTAAGTTTTGACAGAGGGACAAATTGTGGAATTTTTTTGACATATATGTCATTATTTGAAAGTCTCTTATGTGTAATTCTTTATTAGCTCTCCATATCATATATGCATATATGGAGACTATTAGTTTCATGAAAAAAAAAATTTTTTAATTTCACCGGAAATACTTGTTTTTGGTCATTTTATACATAAATAAGTAGTTTTAAAAAAATGTCTGTCTGTCTGTCAGTCTGTCTGTCTGTCTGTCTGTCTGTCTGTCTGTCTGTATGCACGAAAACGCAAAAACCGCTTAACAGATTTTAACCAAATTTGGTACAAAAATACTATTGGACATGGCAAGGAGCTGATTAGATTTTGAGAAACATGGAGCGTAGGCAAGGGGTTTAAAAGAGGGTTCAAAAATTAAAAAAAATCGTAGTTCTTAAACTTATCCGAAATACTGCATAATTTTTTACGTATTTAATTGAATATAACCTAAAATATTTAACATAAAATATTAGACCACATTGGCGTTCGAAAATAGTGTAAAATGGGGTAAAAAATATTTTAAAAAAACGTACTTCTTAAACATAGCAGAAATATTAACTAATTATTTATAGCTTTAATAGAATATAACCTATAAAATGTGTCATAAATAACTTACTTTCATAGGCGTTCGTAAATAGTGGAAAAGGGGTCAAAACATAAAAAATATATATTTCCTAAACTTATTCGAAATATGGAATAATTTTTTATAGTTGTGATAGAATATAACCTAAAAAATGTTACATAAAAGAATTGGTTCACACAGGCGTTCGAAAATAGTCTAAAAAAGGGTCAAAAACGAAAAAAAAAATGTTTTCCAAATATACCAGAAAAATTGGCTAATTATATACAGCTTTGATATAAGATAACCTAAAAATGCAGCCTAAAATTTGTATTTACATAGGCGTTCGTAAATAGTAGAAAAAGGGGTAAAATAAAAAAAAAATAAAATGTAAAATTTTTTATATTTAACTAGTTGAATTGGTGTTAAAAATACACGACAAAAATTAATGTACCATAGGCGTCCGTGAAAATTCTATAAAAGGGTCAGAAAAAATTTGAATCCGTGATAACTCAAAAACCACTTAACGGATTTTAACCACATTTGGTACGAAAATAGTACAGGATATTTATAGGTGGTGATTAACATTGAGCGTAGGCAAGGGGTTTAAAAGAGGGTTCAAAAATTTAAAAAACCATAGTTCTTAAACTTATCCGAAATATTGAATCATATAGTTCATAGTTGTGATAGGATATAACCGAAAAAATGTTACATAAAAGAATTGGTTCACACAGTGGTTCGAAAATAGTCTAAAAAATGTTGCCCACGAGGCACGAATAGCTCTCCATATTTAAGTGTAAAAGTAATAATTTTATGACCTTTTTGTCATTTATCTAAATTTAATAAATTTTTGTTTTGTTTTAGACATCAGCTATTTTTTTTCAGTATCGGGTTTTGTGCCTTTTTCTTCTCTTTGGAGGCACTATTTATACGCAGATATTTTATATTTCAGATCTAGGCCAAGTTCTTGAACGCAAATTAATTGATTTTTTTTAGTTTTATTATAAAATTTATTTTGCCCCCTTTTCTACTATTTACGAACGCCTATGTAAACAAAATTGTTATGCTGCATGTTGTAGGTTATCTGTTAAGTGGTTTTTGAGTTATCACGGATACAAATTTTTTCTGACCCTTTTATAGAATTTTCACGGACGCCTATGGAACATTAATTTTTGTCGTGTATTTTTAACACCAATTCAACTAGTTAAATATAAAATTTTTTACATTTTAATTTTTTTTATTTTACCCCTTTTTTACTATTTACGAACGCCTATGTAAATAAAAATTTTATGCTGCATTTTTTAGGTTATCTTATATGAAAGCTATATATAATTAGCCAATTTTTCTGGTATATTTGGGAAACATTTTTTTTTCGTTTTGACCCTTTTTAAGACTATTTTCGAACGTCTGTGTGAACTAATTCTTTTACGTAACATTTTTTAGGTTATATTCTATCACAACTATAAAAAATTATTCAATATTTCGGATAAGTTTAGGAACTATGATTTTTTAAATTTTTGAACCCTCTTTTAAACCTCTTGCCTACGCTCAATGTTCATCACCACCTATAAATATCCTGTAGTATTTTCGTACCAACTATGGTTAAAATCCGTTAAGTGGTTTTTGAGTTATCACGGATACAAATTCTGACCTTTTTATAGAATTTTTACGGACGCCTATGGAACATTAATTTTTGTCGTGTATTTTTAACACCAATTCAACTAGTTAAATATAAAATTTTTTACATTTTAATTTTTTTTTTTACCCCCTTTTTTTTACTATTTTCGAACGCCTATGTAACTAAAAATTTTATGCTGCATTTTTTAGGTTATCTTCTATCAAAGCTATATATAATTAACCAATTTTTCTGGTGTATTTGGAAAACATTTTTTTTCAGTTTTTGACCCTTTTTTAAGACTATTTTCGAACGCCTGTGTGAACTAATTCTTTTATGTAACATTTTTTAGGTTATATTCTATTACAACTATAAAAAATTATTCAATATTTCGGATAAGTTTAAGAACTATGATTTTTTAAATTTTTGAACCCTCTTTTAAACCCCTTGCCTACGCTCAATGTTAATCACCACCTATAAATATCCTGTAGTATTTTCGTACCAAATGTGGTTAAAATCCGTTAAGTGGTTTTTGAGTTATCACGGATACAAATTCTGACCCTTTTATAGAATTTTCACGGACGCCTATGGAACATTAATTTTTGTCGTGTATTTTTAACACCAATTCAACTAGTTAAATATAAAATTTTTTACATTTTAATTTTTTTTTATTTTACCCCTTTTTTTTACTATTTACGAACGCCTATGTAACTAAAAATTTTATGCTGCATATTTTAGATTATCTTCTATCAAAGCTGTATATAATTAGCCAATTTTTCTGGTGTATTTGAAAAACATTTTTTTTTCGTTTTTGACCCTTTTTTAAGACTATTTTCGAACGCCTGTGTGAACTAATTCTTTTATGTAACATTTTTTAGGTTATATTCTATCACAACTATAAAAAATTATTCAATATTTCGGATAAGTTTAGGAACTATGATTTTTTAAATTTTTGAACCCTCTTTTAAACCTCTTGCCTACGCTCAATGTTCATCACCACCTATAAATATCCTGTAGTATTTTCGTACCAACTATGGTTAAAATCCGTTAAGTGGTTTTTGAGTTATCACGGATACAAATTCTGACCTTTTTATAGAATTTTTACGGACGCCTATGGAACATTAATTTTTGTCGTGTATTTTTAACACCAATTCAACTAGTTAAATATAAAATTTTTTACATTTTAATTTTTTTTTTTACCCCCTTTTTTTTACTATTTTCGAACGCCTATGTAACTAAAAATTTTATGCTGCATTTTTTAGGTTATCTTCTATCAAAGCTATATATAATTAACCAATTTTTCTGGTGTATTTGGAAAACATTTTTTTTCAGTTTTTGACCCTTTTTTAAGACTATTTTCGAACGCCTGTGTGAACTAATTCTTTTATGTAACATTTTTTAGGTTATATTCTATTACAACTATAAAAAATTATTCAATATTTCGGATAAGTTTAAGAACTATGATTTTTTAAATTTTTGAACCCTCTTTTAAACCCCTTGCCTACGCTCAATGTTAATCACCACCTATAAATATCCTGTAGTATTTTCGTACCAAATGTGGTTAAAATCCGTTAAGTGGTTTTTGAGTTATCACGGATACAAATTCTGACCCTTTTATAGAATTTTCACGGACGCCTATGGAACATTAATTTTTGTCGTGTATTTTTAACACCAATTCAACTAGTTAAATATAAAATTTTTTACATTTTAATTTTTTTTTATTTTACCCCTTTTTTTTACTATTTACGAACGCCTATGTAACTAAAAATTTTATGCTGCATATTTTAGATTATCTTCTATCAAAGCTGTATATAATTAGCCAATTTTTCTGGTGTATTTGAAAAACATTTTTTTTTCGTTTTTGACCCTTTTTTAAGACTATTTTCGAACGCCTGTGTGAACTAATTCTTTTATGTAACATTTTTTAGGTTATATTCTATCACAACTATAAAAAATTATTCAATATTTCGGATAAGTTTAGGAACTATGATTTTTTAAATTTTTGAACCCTCTTTTAAACCTCTTGCCTACGCTCAATGTTCATCACCACCTATAAATATCCTGTAGTATTTTCGTACCAAATATGGTTAAAATCCGTTAAGTGGTTTTTGAGTTATCACGGATACAAATTCTGACCTTTTTATAGAATTTTCACGGACGCCTATGGAACATTAATTTTTGTCGTGTATTTTTAACACCAATTCAACTAGTTAAATATAAATTTTTTTACATTTTAATTTTTTTTTATTTTACCCCTTTTTTTTACTATTACGAACGCCTATGTAACTAAAAATTTTATGCTGCATATTTTAGGTTATCTTATATCAAAGCTATATATAATTAGCCAATTTTTCTGGTGTATTTGAAAAACATTTTTTTTTTCGTTTTTGACCCTTTTTTAAGACTATTTTCGAACGCCTGTGTGAACTAATTCTTTTATGTAACATTTTTTAGGTTATATTCTATCACAACTATAAAAAATTATTCCATATTTCGAATAAGTTTAGGAAATATGTATTTTTTACATTTTGACCCCTTTTCCACTATTTACGAACGCCTATGAAAGTAAGTTATTTATGACACATTTTATAGGTTATATTATATTAAAGCTATAAATAATTAGTTAATATTTCTGCTATGTTTAAGAAATACGTTTTTTTTAAATATTTTTTACCCCATTTTACACTATTTTCGAACGCCAATGTGGTCTAATATTTTATGTTAAATATTTTAGGTTATATTCAATTAAATGCGTAAAAAATTATGCAGTATTTCGGATAAGTTTAAGAACTATGAATTTTTTTAATTTTTGAACCCTATTTTAAACCCCTTGCCTACGCTCAATGTTTCCCAAAATCTAATCAGCTCCTTGCCATGTCCAATAGTATTTTTGTACCAAATTTGGTTAAAATCTGTTAAGCGGTTTTTGCGTTTTCGTGCATACAGACAGACAGACAGACAGACAGACAGACAGACAGACAGACTGACAGACAGACAGACATTTTTTTAAAACTACTTATTTATGTATAAAATGACCAAAAACAAGTATTTCCGGTGAAATTAAAAAAAATTTTTTTTTCATGAAACTAATAGTCTCCATATATACATATATTACATATTATATGATATGGAGAGCTAAAAAAGTGTCAAAAACGAAAAAAAAAAATGTTTCCCAAATATACCAGATAAATTGGCTAATTATATATAGCTTTGATATATAAAATATAAATATAAAATAACCTAAAAAATGCAGCATAAAATTTTTATTTACATAGGCGTTCGTAAATAGTAGAAAAAGGGGTAAAATAAAAAAAAATTAAATGTAATTTTTTCTTATATTAACTAGTTGAATTGGTGTTAAAAATACACGACAAAAATTAATGTACCATAGGCGTCCGTGAAAATTCTATAAAAGGGTCAGAAAAAATTTGTATCCGTGATAACTCAAAAATCACTTTTTAACGGATCTTAACCACATTTGGTACGAAAATACTACAGGATATTTATAGGTGGTGAACACTGAGCGTAGGCAAGGGGTTTAAAAGAGGGGTCAAAAATTTAAAAAATCATAGTTCTTAAACTTATCCGAAATATTGAATAATTTTTTCTGCGTTTAATTAAATATAACCTAAAATAAATATTAAATATTAATATAACCTAAAATAAATATTTTAGGTTATATTTAATTAAACGCAGAAAAAATTATTCAATATTTCGGATAAGTTTAAGAACTATGATTTTTTAAATTTTTGACCCCTCTTTTAAACCCCTTGCCTACGCTCAGTGTTCACCACCTATAAATATCCTGTAGTATTTTCGTACCAAATGTGGTTAAGATCCATTAAAAAGTGATTTTTGAGTTATCACGGATACAAATTTTTTCTGACCCTTTTATAGAATTTTCACGGACGCCTATGGTACATTAATTTTTGTCGTGTATTTTTAACACCAATTCAACTAGTTAATATAAGAAAAAATTACATTTAATTTTTTTTTATTTTACCCCTTTTTCTACTATTTACGAACGCCTATGTAAATAAAAATTTTATGCTGCATTTTTTAGGTTATTTTATATTTATATTTTATATATCAAAGCTATATATAATTAGCCAATTTATCTGGTATATTTGGGAATTAGGTTAAATAACCTAAACAATTAGACCACATTGACATGCGAAAAAAGTGTAAAATGGGGTAAAAAGTTAGAAAAAACGTATTTCTTAAACATAGCAGAAATATTGACTAGTTATTTATAGCTTTGATAGAATATAACCTAAAAAATGTGTTATAAATAACTTGTTTTCATAGGCGTTCGTAAATAGTGTAAAAGGGGTCAAAATAAAAACATATATACTTCCTAAACTTATTCGGAATACGGAATAATTTTTCGTAGTTGTGATAGAATATAACCTAAAAAATGTGCCATAAATGAACTGGTTCACACAGGCGTTCGAAAAAGGGTCAAAACGAAAAAAAAAAATGTTTTTCCAAATATAACAGAAAAATTGGCTACTTATATATAGCTTTGATATAAGATAACCTACAACATACAGCATAACAATTTTGTTTACATAGGGGTTCGTAAATAGTAGAAAAGGGGGCAAAATAAATTTTATAATAAAACTAAAAAAATCAATTATTTTGCATACCAGAACTTGGCCTAGAAGATCTGAAATTAAAATATGTACGTATAAATAGTGCCTCCAAAGAGGGGAGAAATTAACAAAACCCGATATTTCAAAAAAATAGCTGATGTCTCAAATAAAACAAAAATTTATTAAATTTAGATAAATGACAAAAAGGTCATAAAATTATTACTTTTACACTTAAATATGGAGAGCTATTCGTGCCTCGAGGGCAACAGTTTATTTATATTATTTATCAGGTATCTACTTATACACATTGAGGTAAGTTATTCATTATATTATCTTGGTTTTGAAGTTTTAAAAGTACCTATCTATATAAATTGTTATAGAACTTTTTCAATACAATGTCGAGCGAAGAAGAGCTAATTTCTATCCCGCCTGAGATTAGGGAATTCAGTTGCAGTCGTAGAAAAAGTATACTTAGTCTGTAACACGTGAGGAATCAGCTATTCTGAATTCGTGGACCGTCACTCTCGCCTATCGGCTCGGGTGACAAATTTCCACTCGTTCAGAATATGCCACATTCCTCACTTGTTACAGAATATACTATTTTGAGTTTTTTTTTGTAATTTATTAGTTTTAATTCATAGTCCAGTTCAAGTTATTGTTAATTTTTATACATATATTTGTTTTATTGCACGTTCAGTTTATTGGTTTCGAGTGGTTTGATTCAATTACGCAAATTTACTTTTCAACACCAATACTATTAAATATATCTTTCGAACAAAAACTGGTTACATGTATTTTAATATTGATAAACCCGTACTATTTAAAGTATATGTCGTGTCTGCGCTCAGAGTTCTAAAATTGAGTTTGTTCAATCTAGCACAAAAAATTAATATATCCATGTTGTTGCCATGGAAAAAAAATCATTGTAATATTCAAAACAACTTTCAAATTATTCATTCAGTCAATCAATTAGTTCTTTATTAAAACATAAAATTTTAAATCACAATCTAATTTATTTAACACATTGAACCAGTAAAGTAATCGTAAATCAAGTGAAATAGAGGCTGAGTTGGGAGGAATGGGCCTAACTCTAAGGGTGTAATCTATGCATCAAAATAATATGAAAAAACTCAAATTTTGTTATCCAATATTCATTTGTTTTCAAGCTACAGCGTTAAATAAAATGATAATATTGTTAAACCAAAATATCAAACAGTAACATTGTTTTAAATAAATCATTGGTTTAGTAATATCCAAACATTTACTGAACTTCTAATTGAATTGTGTGTCTTTAATATTGAGTGCAGCGTTTCGCATGCGTCTAATTAATGCCTCCCTAGTATCTACTTTTACTTTGTAAACCTCAGTTTTTAACCAACCCCATAAATTGCAGTTCAACGGCGTAAGGTTTTGGCGATCTAGAAGGCTAACTAATAGGACCACCGCACGCAATCTCACGCCCTGGAATCCTTTCGTCTAAATGTTGCTTGATACGACGAAATGGGCAGACGCTCCGTCGTGTTGAAGCACATTTCAATTTTGATGTTTACAGGAATTCCCAGTATTTTTGCAATTCATTTTCCAAAAGAAAAGGACCAATGAAATTATTATCGATCATACCGCACTCGATGAACCGGTTAATGAATGGAGTACAATTTTAATCTATATTGTCAACAAAACTGGATGAGTTGACAAAATCTGAGTGGGAAATTCAAACTCGAGCCCTTTATAGCGTTCTTAAAAAACAGATGTAAGATTTTGGAATCTATCGATACGACAAAATCAGCTTCAACTTCGAAACAGGTTCAACAGTTTCAAACTAAAAATTCACACAAATAAAACCACAAGCTCATGTTTCTACCCGTCAAGGTAAGCTATTATGTATTTTTTGTAATAAAGACCCTCTTATATATCACTGCAAAGATTTTCTAAATCTGAGCATTCCTGAGAGATTTAACATAACGACATAGTATATTGGGCAACGAACATGAAATGACATATATTTCCTACGAGTATGATCGTTTGCAGCATGAGCCGCAGGCGAGTGCTGCAAATCATACGAGTAGGAAATGGTCATTTCATGTGAGTTTCACACTATACTTTTTCTACGACTGATTTAATACTTTTGAATAAATTTAACATAATTTTTAGGCAAATATTTGTTTTTCGAAACTTACCCTTGTTAGCATATAAGCCTAAATACTATAAATTAGAAGTATTAAATTGACTAGGTGGTGTTAAACTATATTCACTATCACTGTTTATGTGTTTTGAAATTAGCGAAATACTTAATTATAATTATTATTAATTATTAACTGTCAATTTGGTGTTTGTATTTTCGGCGTTGCTATGGTGATTTTTCATGCCCGCCGCTACTTTTGTCATTACAATTGATTACACAATGAAATTTTATCCGTGCGTAATAATATTTCCCCCTAGTTGCCTAGCAACTAGTGGGAATATTGGATAAATGATAAACAGCATTACAATGTACTACATTGTCAAATCATGATTGAACATATAATAAAGGCATTTAAAGACAGTCGTAGAAAAAATATTAAGGCATGTACAAATTGCTTAAAATTAGGTCATTCTAATTTTGAGTGTACATCTACTTCAAGCCGAATTTGTACGAAGAGACACAACACATTATTACATATGTCGTCAAGAAATAATCAGAACACATACATACGAGTTAACGTTGTAATGTACTGGTGTACTTTAAATAATAAGAATTTTTTTACTTATAAAAATATATTGAGAAGTTAGAAATTTTAATATAAAAAATTCTGACATTCCAATTTTTATTATTATAGTAACCACAGATATATCGATATTTTAACTACTCTACAGTACTTATCAATTTACAATAACTAACTACATCACAAACACAAATGTACAATCTACGAATAACACACCGTTAAACAACACACATTCATTCAATGATAAACAATGTACAAACACACCATCTACAAGCAAAACAAATATGCACTCTACTAACATGCAAGGATCTAATACACAAGCAAATATTCTTACAAACAATAACAAATACAACAAGCTAATACAACTATAATCACACATTCATAATATGCTAGCACTGGACCAAATATTGGATAGTCAAAATAATCCTATGATTTGCCGAGCTTTGTTAGACGAAGGTTCACAATCGAATTTTAATACAACTAGATTGTTCAGTAAATTAGAATTAACTTCAAGGTATATAAATATACCCCTGTAGCGCTATTTTGTACACTGTATCGACAATCGTCGGTATCGGTATGTTACCGACATCCAACGGTTGCGCGACCGATTTAATCAAAACGACGGTATTCTGTATGCCACGGTTACCGACAGTCGGAAATGCAACCGTCAAGTGTCGGCTTGCAAGTGACACCAATCGAATCGGTACGTTCAGCCAATGAACGGTGAGATAATTGTAAACAAATAACAAATTGGTTTGTAAATTAGAATGTGTTTTAAACAATACGGCAATAAAGCACTGTCAATTAAAATACCTAACATGTAATGGCGTTTTAAGAAGAATCAAAAAAATATTATAATATATTGACACTGAAACTTCATAGGTATCTAATAATTCTTATCTAGACACTACACTGTAAAATCACCCTATAGTCCAAATACACTTAAATAATAATCCGCAATTCCAAACAAAACATCAATAATGATCCAATAATCGCTCAATAAATATCGGTAACGTCCAGCGTGAGGTGAACGAGGGCACGGTGAGATACCGATCTTTGTCGACTCAAATTACCGATATCGGTCGGTATTAGAGCATACAGAATGCCGCACGAAGCGACTTGCCGATGGCTGTCGGTAAGTGAGAATTACCGATACCGACGGCTCTCGGAAACGTGTACAGAATAGCGCTACTGATAGGTATTAATGCTGCAGAAACAAATCTATCGCAAATCACAAAAACAACACTTGTCTCAAATTGTTCAGATAATTATTTTAATCTGCAATTTCTGGTACTTGATAAAATCAGGAATCAAATTCCACAATCTACATTCGACTCTTCTTTATTAAATATTCCTCAACATATACATCTAGCTGATCGAACTTTCAATCTGCCGATATAGATTTGTTGTTAGGAGCAGGAATATTTTATAACTTACCTACTTTTGCCAAACCAAATTAAGTTGGGTATTAATTTATCAATTTTACAACATACCAAATTAGGTTGGGTGATTGCAGGCCCATTTCAAGTTAAATCACAACATAATTCATTCTATTTAAGAATTTTATATTTCTTGGGGTTTTAGGTTCTCAAAACACAAACATTTTAATAACGCATGTTTTTTATGCTGTCAAAATAAACTATTCTTTTCACACACTACGACGTTTCGGTGCCATTAATTGCGCCTTCATCAGGCTTTCCAACTAGAAAAATTTTTTTTTGTTATCGAAAATCAATATTTTATACAATTACATACAGGGAGCTAACACACTATTAACATTACTCGGCATATCTACATTTGAAAGATTCTCAATAAAATTCGAAGAGAACATGATCATTTTTAACAAAAATGTATCGAATTTTATTGAGAATCTTTCAAATGTAGATATACCGAGTAATGTGAATAGTGTGTTAGCTCTAGGTCCAAACTATGCTGAGGTTACCGACAAAATATCAGATCAAACATTCCATCAAATAACAACCAGTATTGAAAATGCTAGAACAGGCTTTAATAATGATAAAAAATATGAAATACGCTTATTGACTAACAACACTATCACAAACTTTAAAACCAAAAATCAAAAACGTCAATCAAAGCACGAAAAGTCATCGAAACGTAACATAACTCAAACTAAGGTTTTCTTAAATGAATATCCGGAGTTACTCGTATTAAAGCCGGATAAATCAAACAAAACTGTTGTAATGGAAAAAAACACATATAATTCCAAGATAAATATTTTACTGAGCGCAGATTCGACGTACCAATTACTAAAAAAATACCCTACTAGTAGCTACCAATTAAAAAATAATGCACTTAGAAACAAATGGAAGGAAAAAGGATTTATTTCACCAGCTAATGCTAAAAAATTAAAACTTTATAACCCACTACCACCAAAAATTTACGGGCTCCCAAAGTTGCATAAACCTGGGGTCCCATGGCGACCGATTGTTTCTTGTGTTCAATCTCCTAATAAACCTCTTTCCGATTTCCTTAAAACAATACTTACCAACATAATCAACCAAAACGACTATGACATAAAAGACTCTTGGCATTATAAAGAAAAAAATAAAAACATGTATATTCCACAGAACCACAACCTTGTTTCTTTTGATGTTGTTTCACTATATACAAACATACCGATTAACTTCGCAAAGGACATTATCAGCAAAAAATGGTATGAAATCAGACTTTTTACTGACATACCACTCAGTGACTTCTTAAATGGTGTGGAACTAGCGTTGACATCTACAGTTTGAAAATAATTTTTATCAACAAATAGATGGTGTTGCAATGGGTGCCTCTATCTCAAACGCCCAGATTGTACTGGAAGATTTGGAAACTACCATCATAACAGGTTTGCCATTTAAACCAATTTTCTTCTACCGATATGTTGACGATTGCATTGCAGTAATTGCAGAAACCGAAACACATAATATGCAAATGGCCCTAAACTTTTACCATAATAAACTCAAATTCACTACCGAAATTGAGTCTAATAATGAAAAAAACTTCCTGGACATGACCTTAATAAATAAAAATCAGAAACTGCTAACAAAATGGTTCACCAAACCAACCTAATCTGGAAGATATACCGATTTTAATTCTAACCATCCAATGTCACAAAACAAAAGTGTAATAATTGGTCTAGCAGACAAGCCAATAAAATTAGCGACCCGATTTTTAGAGCAGAAAGTATTAGTAAAGCTAAAGATACTTTAAAAACATCAACTTCCCCAAAAAACTAATAGATCGCATCTTCAAATCAAGCATTCATAAATTTTACAACGAACACACTACAAAAAGAGAACAAGGTATGGTTTGTTCTCTTTTTGTAAGAGGAATCTCAGAAATATTACAACGTAAAATAATAAAATATGACCTTACCATATGTCACAAAAGCGAAAACTTATTAAAAACAAAATTTTTCACTCATCTTAAGACCAAAACACCTTTGATGAAAAAAACACATGTAATATAATATGAGATCTCTTGTAATGACCTAGAAAAGCGCCTAAATAACCACAAAACTCCAAATTCTAACAAGACAGCTCTAAAAAAACATAGTGAGGACAACAATCACACTTTAGTTTTTGGGAAAACCAAAATTTTAGGTACTGAACACCATACTAAAAAACGCGAGCTATTGGAAATGTTTAACATCAAGGGAAATAGAAATAGCGTAAATGATAAAACAGATATACATCCATAATAATATCTACTATAAGCTAATAAAATAATGTTTCTTATTGAACACATCTTGTATATATCTACTATACTCTATTTCTTATACATATGCCAACAAAAAACAAATTGACGTGTATCTAAAAAATGAAAAAAATAATTTTTGATACTATCAAACACTTTTTGGTTTGAATTTCTTTAAATTACTTTCTAATTTTATTTCGCTTGGTAAGGAATTAAAATTTTTTATACAATTGTAAGTACAATTTTTTTCAGACAGAGTTAATCTGAGTTGTGGAATATTGTACTCGTTAATAACATTTCCTCTCGTACTATACTCTGAAAATTTGTCTTTATGCTTAAAATTAAATATTAAACATTCATATATGTACAATGCTGGTATAGTTAGAAAATGTTTGTCTCTAAATTTACCTCTGCAGGATCTCGAAATTTCATACTATTTACAATCCTAAATATAGCAGAAATATCTTTAGGCAATATGAAGAGGCACCCCAACAAAGGATTCCATATTTGGCTCTGCTGATAAAGCATGCGTAATATATTGTGCTTAGTGTAATGTATCACACATATTTCTTTATAATACAGATAATATAGGTATATTTAACTTTTTTCATAGGTCATAAATATGAAGTGACCAATTTAGTTTGGAGTCATGCTTGACGCCAAGGAAGTCAATCTCTTCAGACAGATCAAAGTCCTCTTGAAAATAATAAATTTTTAAATTTCTGTAACCATTATCATTACTAGATTTAAATAACATAAACTTTGTTTTCTTTTGATTTAGTATCATATTATTATTCTCCAATCAGTTCTTAATACTGCTTAATACACCGTTGTCTTCTGTGACAAGTTCCTCATAACACGTTGCGATGATCAATAGTGAGGTGTCATCAGCGTAATTCTCCATTATATGTTCGATATTGTCCAACACTGTACACAAATCATTTATGAAGATGTTGAACAGAAGCGGACCCATTATACTTCCTTGAGGAACACCTCTTTTAATGGCTCTGGGCGGTGAATATACAGTTTTTTCGTTAGATTTTAATTTTACTATTTGTTTTTTCAAGTATGACTTAAACCATTGTAATGCCGATTCTTGTAATCCGTACTTTTCCTGTCGTGATCGATACAGTCATAGGCTTTTGGAAGATCTAAAAATATTCCGATATTCTGAAATATTTGAACTCATGAATTTTAATTTATGTTTTATTTCGACATAAATTGAGTCGTAGGTTTTAAACTGATTATTGTCGTTCGTCGTTCTCTTAAATATTTTGTGTATTGTTCTTATTGATGTTACGTATGCATCAATATTCAAATTCATTGAGACGGTGAGCCCCGGCATTAGTAGTATGTTTTAAGTGGTGCAAAGGTTCTTGAATCAGATTTGGAATAAGGAGTTGGTGTTGGGTTGTTTTAAAATTACCTTATTATTACAAGTGTTGACGTAGAAAGAAGTCTCTCTAATTTTTAGTAATACTTACTATTGCTGTGGAGATCTATTTATATACAGGGTGACATTGAAAAAAGTACATTGCATAGTGCCACACAATAGAAGACACTAAAATAAGAAAAAAAGTTCCCATGAACACGGGTCCGCAAGGCCTAAGGTTAAAAGATACGGGGTGTTGAATTTGAATTTTTGCGTTTTTTTGAATATCTTTAGCCAGAGTCGCAAGAAATGGATAAAATGTGGTATACAGGGGTTTTTAATCATGCTAAATGCAAATATGATCTTAGTTTTGTGATTACTGTAAATCGAAGTCACCAATATGGGTTTTCTTTTAATGTGTGGGCAAGTATAATCGACAATTACTTAATTGGCCAATTTCGATTGCCCAATCGATTGACAGGGGTACTGTATCGAAATTTCTTGGAGAATGATTTAAACACATTATTAGAGGATGTCCCATTGGCCATTATTGGAAGAATGTATTGCATGCATGATGGATTACCAGCTCACTTTTCTCGAGTGGCAAGGGAATATTTGGACAGGAGATTTGGAAATACGTGGTTTGGTCGAGGGGGGCATGTACCCTGGCCAGCTCGTAGTCCCGACCTTAATCCCCTCGATTTTTCATTTTGGGGATTTATGAAAAATGAAGTTTATGCAGTAGAAATACATAATGAAGAACAATTATGGATAAGAATTATGGAATCGGCAGATAGATTTCGTAATAACCCAGGAATATTTCAAAGATGCCGTCAATCATTAAGAAGGAGAATGGAAAAATGTATTGAAGTATAAGGGCAAAAATTTGAACATCTTCTAAAAACTTAATGTTTTGTTTTAAATAATCATATTTTTCATCATACCATTAAAATGTAATTGTTGAAGTATTATCATTGTTTTTGTAAAGGTTACTTTGGCGCTTTTTGAATAATTTGCGTGGATTGTCGGCTTTTAGATGCATTTGTACTGGAATCATTGCTTCTAGCGACTTGGACAAAGTATACCTCTCTTAAGTATAAAAAAAGGGATAACAATTTTTTTCAGTCGAAAGTGACATACAGTGTATAGCAAAAAAGTAACGACCGATTCAATAGGGATGGAACCCTGTATGTAGCGCCCTCTATCAGTAATCACAAAACTAAGATCATATTTGAATTTAGCATGATAAAAAACCCTTGTATACCACATTTTATCAATTTTTTGCGTCTCTGGCTAAAAATATTCAAAAAAACCCACAAAAAAAATTAAAAGTCAACACCCCGTAACTTTTAACCGAAGGCCTTGCGGAACCATGTTTATGGGAACTTTTTTTCTTATTTTAGTGTCCTCTATTGTGCGGCACTATGCAATGTACTTTTTTCTATGTCACCCTGTATATATAGATATATGAAAGAAATCTATTCAACATAAGTAGTTGACACTGTATAGTATAAAAGAAAAATGAAATAAACTAATATTGTATAAGAACTGAAAAAAAAATCCGTGTCACAAGTTGTGACGTATACAATATTAGTTTATTTGATTTTTCTTTTATATATAGATATATATATATATATATATATTAACTAAGGGAAAATATTCACTTAAAGTGACTCAACTAGTAGTTGAATAAATTCTATATATATTATATAGAAAAGCCATATATATTATATATATATATCGCGCAGTGACTAATAAATAGTTTAGCGTATTTAAAAGTTTGTTTGCATCATATCTTTTTAGTCAGATTTCATATACGTGTTTATTGTAACAGTGTATAATGTATTAATTTCTTGATTTTAAATCTTCTTACCGATTGCGATTCATCATTTATGAATCCACTAATTTTAGAATAGTTTTTGCGATAGTCGTAAACCTTCTCTTCGTCAGCTAAAATATCCAATTCCGGTGGTTCGAAGCTTGGAGGAAAAATTGATTGCCTGAAATACAGAACTTTAGTAAATATCAATAAAATAGTAATTTATTCAGCTTTTAACAAAACTTGAATGGGAAATGAATCAAACGTGCAAATGCAAATTTCACTTTCTCTGAATTTTGTGAATTGGTTTTTATTCAAAGATGTCGTTCAATTTCCGTATTTTAACTATTTAAACTAATATCTAGCGCATGTTTGCGTGGAAGAACGTATCCTTATGTCAAAAATAGATTATTTTAGTGCCTGCGAACTTCATCTTTCCACATAAAAACAATAATATTTATCAAAAACAGTAAGACTGAGATATAGGCAATAATTACACATTTGCATTATCTATAGCTTAACAAATTCGGCAGCCTCATTTTGCGATCAACACGAAACCGAACTAGTACTTCAGACCACCACTAATAAAAACCCTAAAATAATCGTTTATTTTAAGTTTTGAGAATGACCAATAGAAAATAAGGCCACATACATCTTAAAAGGGTTTTTCAATTCTTTGCTTAGTTTTCATTCTTCTTTGTGAGTAGAACTATACTGATAGAAATGACTGGCTTCAATGAAAAGTGTGGTGTATTTGATGCTATAATTTGAAGCAAGGTAATGTAGGAACAGTACCAAGAGAAAATATACTTGTGCATACATTAAGGCGATAATATCCTGCCCGATCATATAGAACATTTCAACTTATGTCAATATTGCCTACTAAATTACTCCCGAAAAACGAAAAAATTATTATTCAATATTTTTTAACTACTTTAGTTCGACAACTTTCACGTCAATAATGTAGATCGATAGAGCATAAGTATAGCAACACCCAGTTTTCTTTTTCCAGCAAAATACCGAATATTATTTCAGTACAATTGCATATAATGTCTTTTTCCAATACATTCAAATCCGATAGAAAATTTTTTGGGGAGATAGAGCAGCACCTTACAGTTCACCAACTGACTAATCACGAAAATACCAATTCTTATCAATGGCAACCTGATATCAGTGTGTTATACATTTGAAACTTCGTACATGTCCGGAGTATCCTCAACTTAGACGATAATGTTAACCAGAATAAAACAAAGAATTCACAAAGCTGAGTATATATAATTTATTGGATCTATTTAAAAGGAATAATTGTCACTTGAATCATTACAATAATTTATTTACCATTGCTTTCCCTCAGTTACTATTCTCAGAGCATTCGAATAATCGGTTCATCTAGTTCCAGTAGGTCCAATGCAATTAACTATGTGTCAAGAGAAAAGGACAGCTTTTTTATCTATTCTAAAGAGTGACCATATTATAGTGGATTCGTATATATCATACACAAATAAAAGTCAAATCTCCACAAAACGAGTTTAATCAATCACTCTATGAGTATTAAAAAGTCATAAGAAACCGTACTTGCTTCGAAGCTAATACTTCATCTTCAGTGGTTAGGAGTATAAAAACCGACTTACGTAGTGTAGTAACACAACATGTTAACATAAATATATATTTATTTACTTCTGAACATGCAGCAATCGTTAGTTATATGAATAAAAAGTCAGCTACTCCGTCGTCGTTAGTTATTTTTTTCAGTCACCCCTTCCAGCAGAATGATAGCCCAGGTATGATGATATATTAGAAGAAAAACAAAAAAAAAAGATGAAGTAACTGTGGCCGGCAAGAAAGTATAAGTGATGTCAGAATTTTGAGTTAAAACCGGGCAAGGGCGCACTGAGAAATTTTATTATTATATGAAAAATCTACAACTACAATACCTCCGCTCTATCATTTCAAGGGCGAGCTCAAACACAATATTAGGGAGGTGCATTTTGCACGCAAATTGGGCAGCGCAAATCATGGACTCTAGACACCCACATAAGAAAACGCGTGGGCTGCTTTAGTAACTGGGCGCAGTTTGTCTCAAAACGAGAAAAGTGGCAAATTGCGAATGGACATAGAGGAGGAGCACTGTATTGAAAATGTTACTTTGTTAGTTTTTCACTAGGCTCTAAATAAAATAGGTTAGGACATTAATTATATTTCAGGAAAGGAAACAAGAAACAAACCATCACTAGAAACCACAGGAAAACAAATGTATGGTGGTTAAAAACATCGAGGTTAAAATGAAACTAACGGCAGCTAATTCGAGAAAGTCTGTAGTGGTACAAGCTTCAATCCGCGTTTAAAATAGTAGAGTAGTAGAGTAGAGTGGCACCTTTAAAAGCAATCTCATTACCTCGTATGAAATTATGCAGACTTTTAATTGTAGCTAAGCTTATTAAAAAGGTTTTATCCGCTATACTATTGGTGGTAATTTCTTTTGAACAAGACTTCGTACTTTCAAGGGCAGCGGTGTGTTCACTTACTAGATTTTTTTATATTTGTATTTAACCTGCTTATTTTATAATATTATTTATTGTTGTCATATTTTCTTCTTTTCATGTACTTCAGGATAGTTTGAATAGGATTTAGATGATGAGAAAATCTTTTAGTTTTAGTCATCTGGATTGGAATTAGATATCAGCTTTGCTGCCTTCGAACACTTTTCGTAATCCTTACATATATGATTATTATTTTTACATTGCAATTTCTTTTATATTGTCGTTTTGTATTGTACTGATTGCGAATAAATAGATTATTATTATGCTACATGAATCGACTGGAGCGGCCTTTCTCCAGTGGTGTCGATTCTCCGTCTGTCTGTACCCCCCAGCTCGGAAAAAAAAATAAGTGTGTCTGAGGCGTATAGACACAGACGGCCACCATCATCCTTACCGTCTCTGACCCGAGGGGAGCATGGCCGATCGTTTAGTTCTCATCCACTCAATACTCCGTGTGGTTAGTGAGTGAGAACTCCCTCATGTGCCCTAAGCAGACGCAACGACCCGAGTATGACTTCCTTATGCATCCTGCCTGCTAAGTTGTCTGCCATATTATGGCAAGCAGGGTTCTTCTTTAGATTTGACGTCAGTGTATGTCGTATGCCCCCTAATGACCCTATGATCAAAACCACAAGAACCACAGGGTGTCGTGGGTACATCCTCCATAGAGGAGGTCCTGATACTTCGTCCGTTTCTCGCTCTCCTTAACAATAACGTTCGTCTCGGCCGGAGCCTAGAACTCTATGACGATGATCTTTTTTTTCGGCTTGTCAGGGAGAACGATGTCAGGCTTATTGGGTATTCTAAGCCTGAGCGTAGATAACGCACAGTTCCAATAAATGGTACATGCCTCATTACCTATTACGGACGGAAGATCTGCAAGGGCGTACGGCAGCACCGGGGTTTGATCAATACCATACGAGTGCCGTAGATGGAAATGCAGCACCCGTAATGCCGCATCATGACGATGAATATAACCAGAGACAGCATATGTCGGACAAGCCGATAACAAATGCATTAGTGCCTCTGGCGAGGAATGGTAGCCCTACATTGAATTGTAGGGACCTCAAGACCCATAATGCGACTACGGTATGCCGCGGTGTTTAGTACCCCATCCTGACAGGCAATAATGAAACCGTCCGTCTCTGAGTTTAGCCCGCTGGATCTTAGAAAGGAGAAGGTCAGCGGCTTCGACAAACCCATGTCCTCAATGGTGTTATAGAAGACACCGTGAAGGGGCTTGTCCTTATGAAGGTTAAAGAGCCTACTGACCTCTGCCTCCTTTATGCGGGCCTTCCGGTTTGAGTAATCTTACTCAGTGATTGAGCATTCACGCGCTCGCCGGTCGTCAAGTATCAAGGAGAGCTCATTTGCCACTCGTTGTGCCGCCGAAAAAAGAAACGCTCCAATCCCCGCAAGCTCTTGATCTAGGACCATGCGGATCTCTACCACGAACCTCGCAGGCTGCGCCCAGTATCACTCTGCCATACATACACTCCAAACTTAAAATTTCTCGGCCCCCTCCATGTCGTGGGAGGTAAAGCCTTGGAACGGACGCCTTAGGATGATGACTTCGGTGCAATGTCATCATCTTTCGCGTCAAGTTCGCGGAGCTCCGCTATGGTGTATTTTAACACCTCAAAGTAGTAAAGGAGGACTGGAACAGCGAGCATATTTGTTGCAGCGACTTTATTCTTTCCCGACAACTCTGATGAATAGATTTGTCGGAGCCGCCGCACATACTCACTGCGAAGGGCTTGTTTCACCAGGGCGGATTCTTGTATGTGGCTTTGACTGCTTCCATCCACCAACTGCACGTCCTCTCCGTGTTCCGCTAGGCTTCCTTTCTTAAGGTGGACAATCGCACATTTGTCGATCCCAAACTCCATACCAACGTCATGAGTATACTGCGGCACTACCCTTTCATATCATATTCTCGATAGCGTGACATACTTGTTAGCCCGGTTAAATATTGTTAATACCTAACTACTTACAAATTAGTAATAAGAACTTATTGTTACAGCTTTCAACACAACAAAGCTAAACATTATATATTTTTGTTTACTTAATGCAGGCAGTTGATATCGCTAATATTCTTCATAAAAACAACAAATTCATTAAATATAAAAAATACTTTTTTTATAAGTAGTTCAATACCATAAATAAAATATTATTTCTTAAATATATATAATATTTAGTTAAAAACAATAACAATTCCATTAGTGTTAACCTTTAATCCTATGATTTTAGTGAGACTTCCTTAAATGATAAATATTCTAAAATTAGTATTCAAATATTCAAATTTCGTCACTATTCTGTATTTTATATGTATGTAAGAAAACAAGAAATTTTCAATAACAACTTTATATTTTCCAATAAACAAGAATCAGTTAATAAAATCAGAATATAATATCAATTATGGCATCTGTTCTATATGCCGGCCCAAGAATAAGTGTTCCTTTCTTTTTACCAAGAGTCCTTTCTTTCCTACTCTATCATCTATAAATCTACTATAATATAAACACACAAAAGTAGAACATGTAACTCACTTAACATTATGGAAAAGATAACAAATAATTATTCCCAGCCTATAAACTAAAAATATTTGTTAGACACGTCTGGTAATAAATTGTCTTTAAGAGTCACATGAACCGTTGACACGTTAAGGTATTCTTACACGGCCAACCTGACCATAATTCGCTCTCGAATTATTCTGGAAACTTTCTGAACTTCTTTAACGTTAATCTGCAACAATGAAAAAAAAAAACACAAACCAAAAATTTGCCAGAAAATGCTATGTTGATAAACTATAAACGTGCGAGCGCATTATAAGTGGCATTGTCTGGTCATTACTAATCCTTCCACTTGATTAGTGAAAGTTCATAAATTTTCCTAAATGGCGGGACTACTATTTAAGCATCCTGGCTTATAAACATTCCGACTTTTAACAAGCTTGTCAATTACTTTATTGTAGTAAAATAATAATTATCCATGTTTTGCAAAGCGTTCCGGCTTTCAACAAACTATCGTAAACAATTAATCGAAGAACATTACATGTTTGCAAAGCGTTCCGGCTTTCAACAAACTTAATCGGAGATCATCACATGTTTGCAAAGCGTTCCGGCTTTCAACAAACTATCGTAAACAATTAATCGGAGATCATGACATGTTTGCAAAGCGTTCCGGCTTTCAACAAACTATCTTAAACAGTTAATCGGAGAACATTACATGCTTGCAAAGCGTTCCGGCTT
This sequence comes from Apoderus coryli, assembly GCA_911728435.2. Lineage (NCBI taxonomy): Eukaryota > Metazoa > Arthropoda > Insecta > Coleoptera > Attelabidae > Apoderus > Apoderus coryli. The sequence goes on along the minus strand of OU452198.1, from coordinate 28,002,742 downwards.
TCAACAAACTTAATCGGAGATCATGACATGTTTGCAAAGCGTTCCGGCTTTCAACAAACTATCTTAAACAATTCATCGGAGATCATCACATGTTTGCAAAGCGTTCCAGCTTTCAACAAACTATCTTAAACAGTTAATCGGAGATCATGACATGTTTGCAAAGCGTTCCGGCTTTCAACAAAATATCTTAAACAATTCATCGGAGATCATGACATGTTTGCAAAGCGTTCCGGCTTTCAACAAGCTATCGTAAACAATTAATCGGAGATCATGACACGTTTGCAAAGCGTTCCGGCTTTCAACAAACTATCTTAAACAGTTAATCGGAGATCATGACATGTTTGCAAATCGTCCCGGCTTTCAACAAACTATCTTAAACAATTCATCGGAGATCATGACATGTTTGCAAAGCGTTCCAGCTTTCAACAAACTATCGTAAACTATTATTCGGAGAACATTACATGTTTGCAAAGCGTTCCGGCTTTCAACAAACTGTTCCTCAACATTTAAATCTAGGCAACATACCAACTATTATAAACAAACTTGTTTGCAAAGCGTTCTGGCTTTCAACAAACTCAACATAAACTATTTTATTGGAGAATAGGACAATTGTTATGATACAAGTTTACAAAGCGTTTCGCCTTTCAATAAAATTTTCGTATGCTATATAGTTAGCATCGGAGTAATGTCACAAACAGCTGTTAATAAACAAACATGACAATCGTAATCGTTCACACGTTAATACAAAAACGTAAATAACTTTTTACCTGCTAACAAAAATTTAAAAAAAAACAACTACTCCGTAAACTCCCCATGCCACAGGCGAATCATATATTTGGCAATAACTCGTGTTCTGTTCGTCGAAAGATTTTTTTTTACTTCAAACCTATCATTCGGCAGTGCAGTTATCACTTCGAACGGCCCCTCGTATTTTGCATCTAATTTTGCCAGATGACTATTACCTGATGGGTGAATTATCAGGTCTCCAACGGATATTACTTTATTAGATCTTTTGGTCATATCAAACAGATATTTTTTGAATAATCACCGGAGTAATCGATAAGTGGTATAGAATCAGTCAGCTTGTTCCTATCTGGGTTACTAGAATTTAGTCCAGTCAACAAATAAATCGGCGTAAACCCCGTTGACTACTGAACAGTTGTATTTAAAGTGGTTTGCAATTTTAAAATATGAGATGACCATTCAGCTTTACTTTCAATTTCGCACCGTAGCAAATTTAAAACTGTCCGTACGTATCTCTATTGGAAATTAATGTTTTTGTGACTGAAAACATGCTTAAATACAATTTTAGGGCCGCACTTGTTTCGGGGACGGATAACGTTTTAAGTAGTACTAGGAACAAGTATTTAGTGAAGGAATCGATAATCAGCAACAGATGTTTAAAGCCCTCTTCGGAAATAGAAAAAAGGACCAACACAATCGGCATGTACTGTTTGAAAAGGATTGGTGCTTTATTAATTGAGTGCATTGAACCCTGTTTCGGCCCGCTGTGGCTTTTACTTACGATACATTTAAGACATTGATCACAATATTTTTTTTTTCACAAATTTGGTACAAAAGTCACTATCTAAATTTACAGAGAAATAGAGAATTTGAGAGGCTGTCGACTAATGACGTTGTTTTTGAAAGCAATTCGACTCGTAATGACCATGTTTTTTTACAAAATCAGGTTTTAAAGTACCTTTGGTTCCTTGACGACTATTTATTTTTTCAAAACAAAAACGTTTGGCCTGACTACTGGTGCAATTACGCTTAAAATGTCCATGTTGATGACAATTAAAACAGCGTCGTGTATCAGACTCGCTTTGGTCTTTAATATCAACTGAAAAACCCCTTTGAAATCCTTTGTTATCGGCAATTTTTTCTACTTTTGTTTTATTATAATTAGGTACTTAGAAGATTCAAAAGACCGCTGACTGAAACTATATTACTGTTTTTACATGAATATCTTTTATATCGCCAATAAGTATTTCAAGTAAATGATTTTCAGATAGGTTAAAGCAGTATGAAGCTGCATCGTCGCTGGTGTACAAACTCGCCCTTCGCAATTTTTCGTTGAGATTGCGCTTTGCTGGGTAAAGGCTGCACAACTCTATTCTCATCAAATCCCAGGTTCGCTGTGCAGGTTTCCATGTTGATAACCACTCCTTAGCTTCTCCAACTAAGCCACTTGAACCTCTAGCCAACAGTTCATTCCTTGACCAATGGAAAACTTGGGAAAGTTCTTCCAGCTCATCACACCATTTTGAAGCTCCTTCCTCGTTTTGAATCGGATCAAAAATTGGAATGTCTATTGAAGTAGATACCGCGCTATTGTTCTGATCCTTCAGTGCTTTCAAAGAATCTGTTAAGATTTTCGCGAATTCTTCCATATTTACATTCAAAATCAACAACTTCTCTATATTAACTAATAAAACGTTTTTTTTTTTTTTTTAACTTTGTATAATTCACGTCACAATCGTTTTACACACCTCTTTGTCACTTCTAGAGATATTCAAACTCACAACACTGGCTATTTGTAACAGTTATTATTTTAATTTACAACGGAGGATAGCTCGCGTCGCGACGACTTTAAAACTTGTGGTACTTTTAGTAGTTGAATCCCACTTCTGATGTAAGAAAACAAGAAATTTTCAATAACAACTTTATATTTTCCAATAAACAAGAATCATTTAATAAAATCAGAATATAATATCAATTATGGCATCTGTTCTATATGCCGGCCCAAGAATAAGTGTTCCTTTCTTTTTACCAAGAGTCCTTTCTTTCCTACTCTATCATCTATAAATCTACTATAATATAAACACACAAAAGTAGAACATGTAACTCACTTAACATTATGGAAAAGATAACAAATAATTATTCCCAGCCTATAAACTAAAAATATTTGTTAGACACGTCTGGTAATAAATTGTCTTTAAGAGTCACATGAACCGTTGACACGTTAAGGTATTCTTACATGTAGGTATAATTCTCAAATCAGATTTTGCTTTTGTTATAACACTTTGATGTTAATATACTATGCTATGCTATTATATGTCCACTTTGCGAGATAAGAAATAGTTTGTTTAAATACATGACCCTAATTACCTAAACACAAGAAAAGTAGTAGGTATTCTCTCTCTCTCTCTCTCTCTCTCTCTCTCAAGAAATGTTGATATTTTTGGTGGTAATGTGGACAGATCATGTGCATTACATTTACGAGAAAGCAAATCCATATCATATAGTGCGTGCTGAAATTACAACTACAACTTTTTCCGACTAAATAAGAAGTTTGGTGCCTATGTTATTGTTCTAGTATAAGTATGTAATGTGTTTTTTATTTCAAATTATAAAATATAATTTTGCTATACAGGGTGATTCACGAGGTTTATAGGATAGGCGTTTTGCGAAAACTAACTCTACAATGTCTGGAAAATTTAGGTGGTTACTGAGGTCAATCTAAGCTATCAACTTATAATATTCTTATTTTTGTAACACTTCCGGTTATACCGGAAGTTGATATCAACTTGCTTGTTTCAAATGCAGCACTCTATATATGTTGCTTTAACACATACAGAATGTAGAAAAAAATTTGTGAGGAGTAGGTAGTTACTTACGGTATAATTGGATGTAATATAAACCAGGAAATAGCACATCAATATAGAACTTTGTTATGTTATTATCGGTAATACGCAACCCTGAAGTTTCAGAAACATACCTTTTGTAGTTCCCGAGAACTTTGAATAGGCCTTTCAGGATGAATCACCTATTCAAAGTTAGGTATATGGTATATTTCTTGGTACTACCAACGACTTCAGATTTATAGCAACCTAATTAGAAATCAGGGTGATATAATTTACCTGTCGATTCTCTTTTTAATAGCTAAAGTTGTAAGGTGTTTGGAGCATTGCGAACAATTTTGAGAATACTCGTACTCCACATCCGTACTCGAGTCGAACTGTTGCTGCATATTTGAATCTGACACAGTTCTGAAACAATAAGTAACTTTAAATAAATAGAAAAAGAAACTAATTTGGGTGGGAACAAGCATATATAAATAACTTTTGCTGTTGCAAGTTTTATGGCCGATCTGGTCAATTTATAATAAACGGATAATATATGTCTTATAATGTAATTAATTACATTATGGCAACATATCTTGAAGGGGTTCGGAGGGCTCGGCGAGAAGTTTTACAAAAAAAGTGTAAAAGTACCAAAATAATGCTCCTTTCAGCATTCCATAAATATTTTCGAGTAGAATTTAAGGTGAACGTGGCAATATTAACTTGCGCTATTTGGCTGCGTCAGGCACACATACACACAAAAAAATCTATGGTCGTATTGAACCTATTAGAGTCAATCTGAACCTTGCTTAGTCATGAATAGGAGCCAACCAAAGATAGTGTCAAACTAAACACAAGCTTTCAGATCAAACCTATCATTATAATCAATTTTAAAATACTGATTTTATTTATAGCTTTAATTTGACATAAACGTATGCTCAAATTGCTGATTCTGATATCATCTGTTTAAAACTCAATAAATTCAAATTGAGAAAAAAATATTAGTTCCAATTTGATTTTAACTTATAATCATTTTCAACTAATATAAAAGGTGATAGCTCTTCTTCACTCTAATCTTTACCAAAAACAGGGTAAAGCCTATGCGCAGATTTCTGACAAAACAATAGTCAGCGCAACGCAACGTTTACTTTTGTTGAGGCTTCTTTGAAGGAAACATTTTTAAAATAGTTAGTTAAAATCCTCACTTTTTTCCTTAAAGTAAAGCCATTGGAAAAGAAAACAGATTTGTGTGTTACTATTATAGAATCTACTCGCTTAAACAGCATATTACCTTACAATGGTCTGCTGCTAGAATGTCTAAGAAATTATCTATATCCTACACCTCAACTCATTTTCCCCTAGTATATTTTATTTTATTCTTGCTAAAATTTCATATTATTTTTATCTCATTCAATTCAATTCAGTCAAGATCTGGCAAAAACTAAATAAAATTACGAGAATCGCCGTTGACCACTTAATTTGGAAAATTCTATCTTTCCATTATTTCCGTAATACCAAAATACAGGACCATTCGCAAAAAATGATTTTTATTCATGGCGCAAGCTCAAATGCAATAAATGTGTTTTTACAGGGTGTGTAAATTAAATAAAGAAAATACACAACAGGTGGAACACACCCAATTACAAGACAATTATCTGCAAAAATAACAATTATTCTTATAATAGACTTTTAGTAAAACACTAATATTATGGTTATCAACTTAGATATATCAAATCGCTACAAGACGGAAAATAGAATACAATAGAGCCACAATTCAGATAATAGGCTTAATAGCAAATGAGGCTAAACACTACGTCCAACAGCAATAACACATCGATACAAAACACACATCAGATATTGAGATCTCGCAGGAATCGGAACAAACAAGCGCCAAACGATCTTATAGGCTGATTGAAATAGTTAACTTCACTGCTTATTTTGTATATGTTACAAGTTTGGCATGACCTCAAAAGAGGTGCCTTGGTCTCATAATTCGTACGAAGGGCGGGAACAGAAAAGCCTAGTATTTCTAGCAAAAATTCGAGGAAGATAAAAATTAATTTGGCGGAGCCGTTCTGAGCAATCTATGAAATTATTGATAATTTTAAAAAATAAACAGTTGACCTGCATAAATCCGACGCGTTTCCAGTGAAAACACATGGAAACGGTCAAGCAGTGTCTTATGATCAAACCCTCTGTGTGGAAATCTACCATCAAGCTTAAATGCCAAATATTTGAGGAATCTGCGCTGTATGTATTCAATGTGACCAATATGGGATTTATATATGGGAGACCTTATAATTGATGCATATTCAAGCCTGGATCTCACAAGAGCACCGAACAAATTCATTACACATTGAATATCCGTGAAGTCTGTGTCAACATAGATTCCCAGATCCCTCAACACTTCGCAACGTTCAAGAGCCGTATCATTCAGTTGGTAATGGAATTAAAATATATTTTGCGATCTAGAAAACACGGCCAATTTACGTTTTTGAACGTTCAAAGGCAGTTTGTTAGAATCACACCATTTCGCAAGCGTAAACAAGGCATCCTGCAGCAAAGTGCAATCATCGCCATCCTGAACCACACGATAAATTTTCAGGTCATCAGCAAACAATAAATATTTGCTAGATATTCCAGTTGATTTCTTGTTAATAAAAACCGAGAATATTAACGGCGCCAAACAGCTGCCCTGCGGTGCTCCACTGGTCGGCGTAAAAGTCAAGTCTTGTGACCGTTGTATTCGACGTAGTCCTGACGGTCGCAAAGGTAAGAAGCAAAAAACGATAGAAGGTCGCCATCAAAACCAATAAGGGACATTTTCCGAAGTATCACCGCATGATCCAACCTATCGAAGGCCTTCGAGAAATCGGTATAGACATCATCGACTCTGAGTCCCTCCCCGAGTGCGCGATATATATCCTCCAAGAAGCATGTCAAGTTAGTTACTGTAGATCGCCCCCGAAAAAAGCCATGCTGCTGCGTCAACGTCAACGTCAATTTGCTGTTTCACCTGGCTAAATATTTTTCTATGAAGTGTTGTCTCAAATACCTTCGAAAAGTTAGCGAGAAGAGATATGGGTCTATAGTTCTCAACACGATCATTCTCCGCAGATTTATGTATTCGACATACACGGTAAACTTTCCAAGCATCAGGGAATACATTGGAGCTCAGTGATTTGTTGAATAAAGCTCGTAGGGGTGATGCAAAGACAATCGCACAGTCTCTCAGGATGAAGGCTGGAATGTTATCTGGTCCCGATGTCATTTTTGGTTTTAGTTGTTTAAGTGGCGTAAGGACATCATCAATATCAAAGAGACCTACCGATATGTGAGGTGAGGGCTGTCAGGTGGCCTTTCATCTTGACGAGGTGTACTATTTACGAACACACTGTTGAAATGTTGAAATATTTTGGATGATATATACCATGTCATCAGGCATGGAGTACTCAATGCCATCCACATCAACATCATACATTACCCATGGAAGCCTGGACTTCTATTAAATACCTATTATATGCCATGCTGATTTTGTTCTTGATTCTAGTCCTTAATTGCCGAAACATGTTGCGGTATCTTACACAATGTGTCGACTTCCACTTTTTTAAAATCTTAGTATTTTCCTGTATGTCGTGTATCAGGTGGGAAATTTAGGAGGGAAATTTATAGAGGTAAATATTTTATCAAGAATCTCATAAAATTCCGACACAGATTGATTCACATCACTGATATGATCAAGGGAAGACCAGTCCTGAAGGAGAAGTTGCTGATAGCCTTTCGGAAATTGAACCTTTTACAGTGAGTATTGATCGGAAACATTTTTTATGAGTTAGCCTTGGCTTTAAACCAGATACTCAACAACAGATGATGATGGTCCTCATCCACCAACGGCGGAACACACGGTGTCACCACGGATTGAAAGTTTGAGAGAACCAGATCCAGTATATGATTATTATAATTCTGAGTCTGAGTTATACTGCTCCAAGCCGATCACCGACATGAAATTCCGTACCGCTTTTAAAGGATTATTATTAGTGTGCAGACGATTCGAGTAGTGAACATTGAAATGTCTAAAAATGATTATGTGTGCATCATGTAAACATGATAAGTGCTCAAAGAATTCAAACAGCTGAATATAGTGATCGACATTTAGATTTGGGGGGACATACATACAGAAGCAGACAAATGAAAAATAACACACGCATATTTTACATCCAACCAAATTTATTGATGGATTCAGTGAAGAAAAGTCTGATTTTTGAATTTTTTTGAGTTCAAGTCAAGTCAGATCTGACTCCCAGCAGCACGCCTCCTCCCCTAGTCACACCAAGCGCATCGTTGTCACGGCCCCAGCGCTAAACGATAGAACTATCCTCAAACAGTTCAGAACTCAAAATGCCCTACTGAATCCAAGTCTCAGTGTTCCCGATTATATTGTATTCAGCTGATGATGCAGTTGCGTAAAATGCATTAGTCTTTGTATTTAAACCTCTTACATTTTAGAAGGTAGAACGTCATAGATAGAATTTTTTTTTGATTTTTTAGTTTTTTAGAATGATTTCATGAAATTATTGCACAGGGTGGCTCAAAAATGTTTCATAAGAATTTTAATTTGAATTTTTTTACATATTTTTTTTAAGTTTCACAGTATTTTTAGTAAGAATGGGGTCATACATTTTTTATACAGGGTGTATGTGTATTGTTTCCATTTATTTGATTAGGTTTTCTAACCATATTTTCAGCGATAGGTTACTTTTTTTTTATTTATTTTTGAATTTTTTTGCATTTGCAGAGTACTTTGAACTTAAAATTTATTTTTAGGATAAGAACCTATTGATAGTAGATAGGCAACTTCAATTTGCACTTTCGGAGTGACTATATATCAAGTTAAAAACTCCATTATTACAGAGCAGCATATGTTTTTTCGGAAAAGGCCTACAGTAACAAATTTACAAACAGTTTATCCCGCTATTGAAAAACACACAAGTGCAGACAATCTACACGAATTTTTTGAAGGCCTTCGACAAGCTGAATTATTCTACCGTCATCCCAGTATGAGTAACATTGATTTTTATAGATACTGATTTGTTGAACTTCTTTCTATCCTACTTATGTGACACTATATTTATTGTTTGTTGATTATAATGGATTTAGGTCTCGGCAGTTTTTTGCAACTAGAGCATCCCAAAAAAGTAATGTGGCTCCTTTGATCTTCGCTATATACATCAAACGATATAGGAGTGAGATTGTCTAGCAAATTTCTATTAGTTGCTGAGAATTTTAAGTTGTTGAAGGATCTTGTCGTGCTTGTTGATTATGGTCTCAACTTTAACCAACATATATTGGATCTCAGGCAAAGTACACTGCATTCATTGGGATTTATATTTCGAAATACATCTAAATTTCATAACATAACATCTCTTAAGGCTGTTCTCCCGAGTATAAAATACAAGGATCTGGCTCGTAGCTGTTTATAATTTTACTATTGAATATTTCTAAAAAATATTTAAGAAATTTTTTTTTGCAAGTTTATTGGCAATGCTTGGTACCTTGTTTCTATCGCAATAACTTTTTGACAGGTGCCAAATTGTGTAAAATATTTTATGTTAAACATGGGTGTTTTTCAAATGAGCTGTATTCCGTTACAATTTCGAAAGTTGAAAAACTAAATCGATACAAACGTGTCGATATCCTTCAATTATACAATCGGAAAAAAAATCCAAAAAATTTTGAGAAATAATCAAACAAATAGCTCAGACGTAGAACCTGTAATCATATATAACACACCCGTAAAGCAAACGGATTTTGTATTAACGGTGATAGAGGCGTTACGTTTACGTATTCAGAACATTCTGATTTTCTCTTCTATATCATGCAGTAATATTATTTTTATGAGATTTCATGTTCTCAAGATATACTAACACAGGGTCAAAATAGTTAATTATTATATAGGTAGGCTTATGGCTCAATGAATTACATTAGTTTTAACATATTATATGTAAGTTCGTAATAGTTATTTATGTAATTAGTGGGATATGGACATTATTAACGCACGCATAAGTGCGTTGATAATTCCTGTCCCACGTGTTACATACAAAATTTTATCTACAACTGTTTATTAGTATTATTAACAGTATATCATAAAATTAAAAAAAAAATATTCCAATTCAACGTATTTTTATTAAACATAAGGTACTGTAAATCATATTTTGGGATCATAGCAACAAAGAGAAACAAAGCTGTGGAAATAAAATAAATTAGTTATGGTATCAATTGTCAAAGGTATTTACAAAGGAGGAAATAACCAGATTTTTAACAAAAGCGGACGATGAGAAATATTTGTGTAGATTATAAAAAGGTGTATTCATATAATATTTACTTTAAGGTTATATTGATATTTGGTTTGGCTGGCGTTTGTCGGCGGGAAGAGCTAACAAATATGTTGATTGAAAATATGAAAGATCAAGGAATATGCTATCAAATTACTATACCAAATACCAAAACAAAGGTGTCTCGAGAATTTTTTATAACATCTGGAAATATTGACGGCGTGAATCTAGTTGAAGTCGTCAGAGATTACGTTTAAATGAGAAATTGCGAACATAAGCGATTTTTTGTTGTACCGGGCTGGAAAATGCACAAAACAACCAATTGGTATGAATACTATTGGTATTGTGCCGAAATTAATTGTCCAATTTCTTGAATTGCCTAATCCAAGAGAATATATCTGCTTTCGCAGATCTTCAACAACACTTTTGGCTGATTCTGGGGCAGATCTTTTGAATATAAAAAGACATGGTGGCTGGAAAAGTAATTCTGTCGCTAGGCTATATCGAAATTTCTGCTGAAAATAGAAAACGAACAGCAATGAAAATTTTGGGACAAATTGAAAATAGTCCTTCGAGATCAGGAAATATTCAAAATCAAAATATAAGTAATTATTCTAGTAAAGCGTTGGGCATGTCAGCATCTGGAATTAATGTATATAATTGTAAAGAGTGCACTGTCAATATATATATAATAAATAAGTTAATTACATATAATTAAGTAACTACATATTATAAAATAAATAGTTAATTATTAATTTTTTGATCATTCTTATTATCGCACTAGTGCGGTAATATACGTCATTATGACACTGAAAATAGTGTCAAATCGTACCCGTTACATGACAGTTGTAGATAAAGTATTATATTCTGGAAATTTCAATTTGTTGCGTGTGTTCTCCCATCTATATAATACAATGTTATAGCTGAATCCTGTTTATAATCTTACTATTGAATATGTTTTAATTTTTTTTTATTTAAGCTTATACCTTTATACCTATTCACTGAGAATTTAATTATACAGGGTAACTCTAGCTAGGCGCATCGGTTTACTGTATCAACACTGTAGCAAATTTGATTTTTTTTTCAAAGTAGAATTAACACCGCCACATTTTGGAAAACACTGCAAGTATACAGGGTGGTCCAAAAAAGACATGCAGATCAAAGTTATGTTTTTGTAAATAGAACACCCTATATTTAAGAAGTTTTTGGATAGTTCCCTAAAGATAAAGAATATATCGTGTTCTTAAGACCCTGTGCAAAGACTCCCATTTAAATATGATAGTAATAGTCACAATATTTCTCCAAATTATATTTAAATAAGTCCATACATTTCTTTGCTTTGCTTCCATACTAGCCGAAGAGCCACTCCAATGTTTATAGCATTTGTGGTCCTTCATTGATTGCCATATGACATATAGTACATAATTTATTTCGGACTACAACTTTTTTTGAACAGTAACCAACAATTGGTTCCGCCTCAGCTAGAGTATTATAATTATTCCCGTAGGATCGTTTTGCCCAACTTCCATCTGTAAGAACGCTTATCATAGAAGAACCGTCTTTATTTACATTACCATTGAGTATAGTAACGATTTTTCCTCTGCTGCTGCTTCTTTCATACTCTTTAAACAAGACTCCTCCCAAAGATTTCATCATGAACTGAGTCGTACCTATTTTTAGATATACGTGGAATATCCAAAGAAGCAGAAAATGCTTCTAGATGGAAAAATCCTGAACCAATAGTCCTTATTCCCAAAACAGCACATTTATTGAGGCTGTCATGGGATTCATCTGACGTTGAAATTTGAAATGTGTCGTTACACATTTCGCACAGGAAATGTAAAATTGAGACAAAACCTATTCTCTCCTCTTTTTGTAATTGTAAATTGTCCAACGAATTTAAAACAGTGTTTACTGATTTGCGGCCATCAATGGCTCGTTCAATAGTCTTAAAAGGACAAATTGAAATTTATTGGTTAAGAAAATATATTAGAACATTACAACGAACTCACAGTATTTTCAGCGGAACATGTAGGGGTATCATTAATTAATAGTTTTACATTCAGGTGTGCTATTTTCCGGATAGGTACTGCTACCATCCAACACTAATATCTCACAGGAAGATTCGTGAAGGCTACTGCCTCTTAATAATGGAGACTGACATACTATATCATCTATTGATGGGAAAATATTTACATACCACGAATAGCAAGTCTATACTAAACCTATTGCCGAAGTACCTATTTAAGTTATAGTTTATGTTTAATTTTATGTACCTACTTAATAGCTTATTACTGCTGTGCTCTATACAAAATACTTATTTTTTAATCGAATGTATTTTTAAATAGGTACACATATAAATGCCTTGTCGTGGTCTGATTTTATTAAGACAATATCACAATATATTATCTATATTTATTCTTCCAAAATTGCGCTAGGTAAAACCTGCGCCAGCTCGTGTACTATTTCCCACAGACTGATTCTAACGCGCATACCTAGCCGCTATGTCGTTTACAACGATGGAATACAGTAATACTATCACCAAAGATTAATCTACACAATAGATAGTCAGCCCAATGCATTAAAATCAGAACATCTCTAAGTATGCCTGCCACTACGTGGCGTAGACTAGCGTGTAAAGCATAGAGCAGTATTGTCACAGCCAGAAACCGTTTTGTAGTTTATTAATATCAAAAACAAAACGCAACGTATAACAATTATTTAGATCATTTGCAACAGATATGCACCGGCAATGCTGTATTGTCAGAGAGAGAAATTGATGAAATTCTGTATTAATCTGGAGGGGATACGCAGGGAGGGTAGAAAAAAAAACAAGCGAATGTGGTGTGTGTCGTGCTGTTGCCAATTCGTCGGTAAAAGAAACACACAGGGTGATTTATTACAAGTACAGTATTGAAATAAAAGCCTAATCTCTATGAATTAAATTTAATATAATAATATTTAATCCATGTCATACATGTTTCAAGACTAGACCAGTCCCATGATCAGTGGCGAACAATCGTTAAATGAAAAGCTTTTAGATAGAAACATACTTTTGACTAAATATTTCACGTAGACAATGTGGCAAAGATGTAACAAGATTGTTGTAGATCTTATAATACCTATAATAAAAAAATTATCAGTGCTACCTATATTATATTAGGTATACCTATTATAATAGTCTGTCTCTTCTTCAGGTATAAGTTCCACTTTATCGGTTTAGGTACTTAAATTTTACTTCTTTTTAATGTTTCTTCGGGTAAATAATAAGTTCGGTAGGAATAGGGCTTTGGGTATGAAACAAAAAAGATAGAAAATAGAAATTTGATATAGGGGTAGTTCTAAGCATTTACAAGTTTGTGACGTGTAGCGATTTTCGATGCCGCCCCCGGAGGTATACATGAGGGCGGCGCAATGCCGTTTTAAATATCTCGTTTCGCTTTCTTGGAAAATAAAAAATTATAACTGATAACTGAAACTTAGTACTTAATACGTGGGCGTAAGAGGTAATGAAAGAAAGTTAACATTTTGAGCATCTGCGTAAAATTAAATGTATCCGTTTGGTGGGTAGTTTTGATTACAATAAGTCGGTGCCAAGCCCAAGCCCGAAACAAAATAAATCTATATTTACCTACTACCTATTTGGCTTGGTACCGACTATTATGTGCATTGTTGTCTTTTGAATGATATTTGTATTTTGTTATTTTTCGTATTTTTTATTAGTTCTTTTGACAGCTCTGGTGTCATCAATACACCTGTATCCCGAATTGCACCAAATTGCGATGCTATTGAACAAGCATATAATCCTAAATATAATATTCTTTTTGAACTACCTGTATCTCGAAAACCAAGCCGTAGCGGACCCATGTACATATGAAATTTGTATCTTAAAATTAGTCAAAGAATCACCCTTTAAAGTTTGTACAAGTACTTATGCAACACCCTGTATACATAGATACTTTGATTTGCAATTTGCAAATCTGTCAAACTAGGTAATGCTGTTTTTTTTTTATTTACTTTCAAATATGGTGTTATGTAATTGTATTCAAATTAAATGTTTGGGGATGATATTTACGAGTTTTATTTTTTTATATAGAGAAACTGTTATTCAGTTTTTAAGGATCAATCTGAAGCAGACCATTGTACTTGTTAAAACATGAAAAAAGTTATTGTCGTGATACTTTTAACACCCTGTTGGTGGGTTTTTAAAGCTTTTTACGAAACGTGTTAACAATACAATCTACATAAATCGTTAGTTTTTTAAAGTTTTATGATCATTGCACAAAAACTAATATTAGGGAGACTGTAAGTTTTTTTTCAATTCGGCGTTGCAGAATTTGAACCTAATTGTGATAATTGTGTTATTTTACTAGTATAGATATTTTTGAGTAAATTAATTCGGTTATAATCGATGAGTAGAATCTTTGGAGTAAAATACATTTCACAAAAACCCTGAACCATATTTCTCAATAGATTTAAATTTTCATGAAAAACAGATTAAAAATTCTAATTTTTTACATCCTGCATTTCGAAACCGTATTTTTTTAAATAATTATTGTCATGCTGGAAATTTCAAACCTTATTTACTTCAGCAACTTGTAAAAAGCACAGCCTTTTTAATATTAACATTTCTTAAAATCGATATTACGCGATAACGATGACTTTCTATCAATATCACAGAAGGATACATTTATTACGTATATAATTTGTTAGATTTTACATCTCCGAATTGAAACACACGCAAAAAATGTGCATAAAAAAGTTAGGGTAGCATTTCACGCCTGTATGCCCCTTTAATTTACCCGCCTCTGAGATTTATTTTTTCATAATGTTAACGACAAGTTGAATCTGCTGTTTGAGTTTGATCCTTAAAACTGAATCAGGTAATAACCGGAAGTCCTATCTATAACGCCAAATTTCGTTAATTTAAATATAACTTTTTGATGCATCCTTATATCCGAAATTTAAAATTAAATGACTAAAATAATATTATTTTAGTCATTTAAAATTATTGTCTAAAACATTTAATAAACCAGCCCTGTATATTTATACTATTATAGTAATTTCTTTTATTTTCGTCCATACACATTAATCTTTGCGTAGATAGGTATACGTATACCATATAATTTTAAACAAAAAACACTGCTGCACAGTAGTACATATATGATACCTATAATATAAAAACAAACTCCCACCTCGTAGGGGAAAGTATACTCGTCCTTGTCTAACATTGCCCATATGATTATTTTATTTCAACACAATACATATAACGCCATCTACAATTTCCATGGTTGCATGTTTTTCTAATAGATGTAGCTCGTGTCGAGACAGTTTCAATTTTTGTTTTATTTCCCATATACGCTGACTATCTATTGTGTAGATTAATCTTTGCTATCACACAGTGTGACAATGAATAAACTGCACATAGGTAGACCCGACAAAAGCTCAGAGGGTAGAAAATATCTGTTCTGGAGTATGACTAACGAAGGTATTAGAGCAGCTTTGCTTTGTAAAAAAAAGTACCTACTGAATAAGTTGGCGGTAAGGTTGGTGTAGCTGTAACTGTGTAAACAAGAGGTCAAATCCAAATACCTACGTGTAAACTTTTTCGTCCTTTTTGCACCTATTCACCTTAATAAATACACAATACTAGTCTATACACAAAAACAAAATAAAACAGTTTATTAATAAAAATCATTAAATGTCAATACAGAAAAGTAAAACAAATAAAAAAAAAAGATCATCAAATGTTTTTTTAAATAAAACAATAATATATTTATAACAGTAAAATAAAGTCTTGCAAGTAAATACCCAATATTAATTATTTTTATAAAATACGCAATACACAACATGCCGTTGCAATGACAACAAAGGTCAAACGTATAATGCATAAGAATTGATAACAAAAATTCCGTTGGCTGATGATCTATATATCCATCTAATAATGCTATCTAAATAATATTTTGGTCCTGTATTATTAGAACGAGTTAGTAGGTTATTAGAAAGCGTTAGTTACTAGTTTCGGTCCGTCCTCTTTATATGTACTCCCTTTGCGCCCCTACTGACTTGTAGGCTTTGCTTAGATCAAGGCTGGAATATGCATTTACTTTGTCGACACCTATATATCGCGTTCACAAGAATAGAATTGAACCGGATCAAAGAACATTTTTTAAATATCTATATTTTAAAGTGCATGGTAGTTTTCCTGTGAGGTGTTATGTTCATGATGTGCTGCTCCAGAATTTTACTAGTATTAGTAAAATATATTCTTTTTGAGTGAATTTTGAATTAAAAATAGTATTGTATTAAAATTATAATTAGCAATATCAAACTGTTAAATTTTTATTGGTATTAGTTTTAACCAGTTGAGCTAAATTTTGGTAAATAAATTAGATTTTGGTTGAAATCGCTTAAGTCCTGTGACAGGGATGGACACAACCACTAATTTTTCCTATATCAGTAGTAGTATCATGTAAAAGCATTTTTTATCTGCTTTACAGCGACAGGCCCCCATAATTCTCAAGAAAATCGTGTTTAAAATGTCACCAGTGAGTTAGAACGTATAATATATAACAAATAAAATACAATATCTATTACCGGTTAGGTCATTGGTACGGCGTTCGCTTCACATTTGAAGCAGGTTTTTTCAGTCGATTTTTCCCGCATATCCTACAGAGAAAATTAAAATAACTCAACGCATCTATTGCATAATACTTTCACGTTGCCGCATGAGAAACACGCTTAACGGTCGGAAAAGATTATCAGGGGCCGAACCCTTACCAAATATAGTATAAAACTATCAGCGGCTAAATGAAGAGGCTCAAGATCATGCCCACCCTCAGGGTCGTCAGAGGATATACCTGAGGATCATCATCATGATCCGACATATTATATCATTAACTTTAGAACGTTCTTACATATGTATATATTGTAAATAGCTATATATAAAGATATATAATATGTTACTGACTTCTTGAATTTAAAAAATGTTTTTGAATTTGAATTTGTTCGCTACACATGCGGAAGGTTACGGGTTCGAGTCCTAGCTCTGGCAAAACTTTTTTTTCTAATTTTTGGCGGTTTATTTTAAAAATTGAAAAAATAGTCCATTCTTAAGTGGTGTTGCAATTTTAGTGTTTAAATGAAAGTCGAATCTCCACAAAATAAATTTAATAGAAACTATCGGCCATACATGTTTCGGGACTAGACCAGTCCCATCATCAGTGGCATGTCAACAATTGAACAAACACAACGCTAAGACATACAATGTTCCATTAAATTTCTATTGAAGTCTGGAAAACACACCTCATTCTTAGTTCGTTCATTATGTGATATGATATGTGCAATTATCGTTTAACTCACCATTTCATGGAAAAATATTTGAATTAATTAATTTATTTTAAGTTTTATTTTACACCGTTCAGTTTAAACGTTATAGAGAAGTGTTTTTCTTATTTAAATACAACTACGTGCATTTATTATGTTTAAGTATATGTATACTATAAATAAACTATAAAATTAAAATGTTTCTTTTGTGTATTTTTTAAACGTGTGTCAAACATTGTCAAAATTAAAAACGTTTATAAAACGTTCTTTATGTAATTTATAATAAACCGATATTTATAGCTAAAATAACGTTAGAAAATGTTCATTAGAAGCGCATAATTTTTATAGGCGACAATAAAAACGTTAAAATGACGTTTTTTAAGTATTTTATAATAATTCGAAAATTACAGTTAAGATAACGTAGAGAATATCCCATAAAAATGCGTATTGCTTAATATGGAAAAATCAAAACATTTATATAAAGTATGTTATCACAATTCCAAATGTACCTACAAATTACAGCAATATTTGATAGGTATTACGATTCCAAATACTTTTAAAAAATATGTCAACGAAACGTTTTATGTAAAATTAGAATTATTGAAATAACAACGAATATTACGTCCTAAACGTATTTTCAAAAATCTAGAATATTTAAAGATTTATCCTTAATTTACCTACCAGTAGAAACAGTAAAAGAAACACTTTCTATGTAAGTAAATCTTTTCAATATTTAGTTAGTTTACTTTTGAAAACACCATTTAAAAGGTGTTTAAATTGTACAACTTTTCTCTAATTTAACCGACATTGTAAGTTCTAACGTTTCCAAGATTCTAATGCTATCCCATTCTTATCATATGGAAGTGTTCTCAAAAACTTCCTACTACAACTAGCTATACCTATAGGTATTCTAAGTTTACAAGAGTAATGCCAAATATTTCTTAACATTTTTATTAAATCTAATAATGATTTGTTGGGTTTTCTTTTTTTTTGTTAATCAAATAGGTATATAACTTGCAGAATAGTTTTACAACATATTTTTTCCAATCTTGAACTTAAATACCTCGTAACCGGCTCAAGCATACGCAAAAAATGTTTTTTTTTTTTTGCTATATGAACACCTGACAAAACTAGTTTCACACACTTCACACGTTTATTAAACGTTGATGGCAGGACTTTGATACACAATTAAATTATAAAGCATCTGATTGGCCGCAAACGTACGTGAAGGTCGTAATGTTTGTTAGTGAACACAATCATATAGTTTTTTTAAACAGTGATGCCAAAGTGAGAATTTCTTCTCATACTATAGGAGATATAAAAATATATATATATATATATATATAAATAAACAAACAAAGATATTCAACTAAGTTGACAGAGTATAGTATATCACCGATATACAAAGAAAAATGAAATAAACTAACTTGTACGAATCAAAAAAATCTCGTGACACAAGCTGGATTTGAACCAACATCTCCCAATTGCCGGTCAGGTGTTTTAACCAATTAAACTATCGTGGCACATGAATGAAACTTCTTTAATTCGTACATGCCTTGCTTCCTATGTGCTGTGCTACGCCTCGACCTTTTAATTCAAAGGCAACATAGACTACACACTGCCATAATGCAATGTTATTTCTCTTTTGCTCATCGCAAATAAATATAAATATAAATAAACAAACAAAGATATTCAACTAAGTTGACAGAGTATAGTATATCACCGATATACAAAGAAAAATGAAATAAACTAACTTGTACGAATCAAAAAAATCTCGTGACACAAGCTGGATTTGAACCAACATCTCCCAATTGCCGGTCAGGTGTTTTAACCAATTAAACTATCGTGGCACATGAATGAAACTTCTTTAATTCGTACATGCCTTGCTTCCTATGTGCTGTGCTACGCCTCGACCTTTTAATTCAAAGGCAACATAGACTACACACTGCCATAATGCAATGTTATTTCTCTTTTGCTCATCGCAAATAAATATAAATATAAATAAACAAACAAAGATATTCAACTAAGTTGACAGAGTATAGTATATCACCGATATACAAAGAAAAATGAAATAAACTAACTTGTACGAATCAAAAAAATCTCGTGACACAAGCTGGATTTGAACCAACATCTCCCAATTGCCGGTCAGGTGTTTTATATATATATATCCTGCTATCAATGCTACGTCCGTATTACGCCCTTTTACGGTTAATATTGCGTCCAATGAATTGCTGCGTCCGTATATAGGACGCACTAAAGTCACGGCCTTATATCTTCGCTCTGTGAGCAGATACGACTATGATTTTTAGGTGGACTCGTCGGATTGCTACTCAGCTTGAATATATTTGATATTACATTTTCCGGTAGATCTGCAGAAGACTGTAAAATTGGAACAAAAAGGGACGCAGCATCATACAAAAATTCCTATGAAGGTTCAGCGTGTTGCCGTAGAGGGCTCTGATGTTATATACATTTAAAGAATTATATATGGGAAAGTATACATTAGTGCGTCCCTGATGTGGCAACATTGTTTGCTTATTTTCTTTTGACCCTTTTGCATTTTAACATTTATTTCATTCGAACAAGTTTGATATGATATTTACATTATTTACTAGTATTTTTTAGGGGAATCGTGTTAGACAGACAAAAAAAAATTATTTTGATATTGATTAGGAAGGATTAATTAAATATAAGTGTTTTACAAAATATAAAACCCAATCAAGATTTCTGTTCAAATATAAAAAACATAAACTGGCACGACATTGTTTCACATAACAATATTAACACCAAATGAAATGTTTATACAAACCAAAAATGACAACATAAACCGAGCTACTTCAGAAATTAAAATAAAACTAAAACCTTGGATTACATCTGAAATTATTGAATTAATAGGAAAGCGGTGATAAATGTTCTTTCGTGTCCTTTTTGAGATCAAGACAGGCTAGTATTTTCGATTACTCACTGAACCAAACAACCCTTAAATAACTAAACTAGATATGGGAGTTGCTTGATAATGGTTGGATTTTTGTATTCCACATATAACATAATTGAATTAAACGCTGGTCACGGGGGTTTACGCTTCTCTGAAGCTTCTTTACACAAGTTTGGTCAGACCATGCCTTGAGTATGCCTCAGAGTTTGGTCTCCACATTATGCTGTATAACTAGTGAAAATTGTGCTTGTTCAGCACAAATTTCTCAGATACCTTGCCTACAAACTGCATATTGACTTGGTATTTGATGATCGTTTTGAATTATATACTGACTTAGAGTCCTATCTTGGCATTGACACGCTGAGTGGTCAACGTCATTATTTGATTTAATTCTATCTTATCAATGGAAGGTTGACTTGTCCTGATCTTTTAACCAAATTGAAATTCGTGTTTCATATCGTTCAACGCTTGCGAGCCGTGGTGTCATCAAACCCATTCCAGAAAAAATTATGGTTGCAATTCGTTCTTGGCGCGCTCGGTTCGTCTTGCCAATGACAGTGAGTCTCCGGATAACTGAGTAACGGTGTACATCTGTGGGGCTGAGCATAAATTCAGCAAAACCGCAATATAACATTCACTAGAACTCTAAATATCAGACAAATTAGCCTGAATTGTGAGCTCATTGAACAGAATTTGGAAGTAAAATATCTAGGAATCACCCTTGATATTAAACTTCTTTGTAATAAGCATGTTGAAATAACGGTTAGTATAAAGCAACAAAAGCCCTGATGGTGTTCAGAAATCTGGGAGACTTGGGGTTGTTACCCCAAAATACTGCGGTGGATGTACATCGTGATTGTGATACCTATCATAACATATGCGGCAATAGTCTGGGTTCTAAGGCAGAACAAAGTACAACAAGGAGAAAACTTGATAGGGTACAAAGACTAGGAGGCATATGCATTAGTGGGGCTATGATAAACGTGTCCAACTAGAGCACTGTAGACTATTATTACGAATTTCACACTTTTTTTCTTGTATAGACATTCAGTCATATGTTCGTAAAGATTTTCTTAGCAATGACTGCATGTATAGACATTCAGTCATATGTTCGTAAAGATTTTCTTAACAATTTCTATCTTCCTTGTGAGTATTTCTGGTGGATTCCGCTTCTAATTCATTTGAGGGGTTTGATCTACTACCTGAGTCTCAAGGAGTAGGATGGCTCGCTCCTCTCCCCCTTCCGTATTGATCCCATCTGGTTTCTTAAGTACCACCGTTGGGTTTCTTCGCCCCTGTAGAACTGGAAGCGATATTTTCAAAAAAGGTCTTTTGACCTTCCTGATTTTTTTTATTATTCAAAGTTAACCGGTTAGTGTACCCTGTGAATTTCCGTCACGTTTGGCTTTATTAAAAAGCCAACGGACCTCAAGCCTGAGGTTTGACAGTTTGTCATTCCACAAAGGAGCGTCCTTACTTGCTTTAACAGCTTGCAGTGTGAGTGGGCAATTGGAGTCAAAAGCTTCCATTATTGCTTCACTGACTTGGTTTACTCTCCACTCAAGAACGTGGTTAGCTAAACCTAACATAAAAATTTTTAATTGGATGCAAGACTGTATGGAGGTGGAACATGCTAAATGCACACCAAACTCAAATTTAATTGTATAGTAGGGATAGTTGCAGTTTAATAAAGAAAAAACTTGATAAAAAAACTATTCTATTAGAACGGATAGTATACAATATATCTAACAAATGGATGCAACAAAGTATGCAAATAATTAAATAACTCTAACCCAAGCTAAACCCAACCTAAGAATTTTTATTTGGACGCAAGAGTGTATGCAGGTGGAACATGTTAAAGGCAGACTAATCGCAAATTTCAAAGTATGGTACGGATTGTTGTAGTTTAGTAAGAAAAAAATTGATAAAAAACTATTCTATTTTTAGAACGGATGCAGTATTATATGTAGAATATGTTATGTTGGTTATAGTATACACTATATATAACAAATGGATGCAGCAAAGTATGCAAATAATTAAATAAGTCTAACCCAAGCTAAACCTAACCTAAGAATTTTTAATTGGACGCAAGAGTGTATGGAGCTGGCACATGTTAAATTGACACCACACTCAAATTTAAATGTATAGTAGGGATTGTTGCAGTTTAATAAGAAAAAACTTGATAAAAAAACTATTCAATTAGAACGGATGCAGTATCATATGTAGAATATTTTATGTTCGTTATAGTATACAATATATCTAACAAATGGATGCAACAAAGTATGCAAACAATTAAATAACTCTAACCCAAGCTAAACCCAACCTAAGAATTTTTATTTGGACGCAAGAGTGTATGCAGGTGGAACATGTTAAATGCAGACTAATCGCAAACTTAAAAGTATGGTAGGGTGTTGCAGTTTAGTAAGAAAATACTTCATAAAAACTATTCTAGTTTTAGAATGGATGCAGTAGTATATGTAGAATATGTTATGTTGGTTATAGTATACACCATATATAACAAATGGATGCAACAAAGTATGCAAATAATGTAATAACTCTAACCCTAGCTAAACCCAACCTAAGAATTTTTAATCGGACGCAAGAGTGTATGCAGTCGGAACATGTTAAATGCAGAGTAATCGCAAATTTAAAAGTATGGTAGGGATTGTTGCAGTTTAATAAGAAAAAACTTGTTGAAAAAACTATTCTATTTTTAGAACGGATGCAGCATTATATGTAGAATATGTTATGTTGGTTATAGTATACAGTATATATAACAAATGGATGCAGCAAAGTATGCAAATAATTAAATAACTCTAACCCAAGCTAAACCTAACCTAAGAATGTTTAATTGGACGCAAGAGTGTATGAAGGTGGAACATGCTAAATGCACACTAAACTCAAATTTAAAAGTATAGTAGGGATTGTTGCAGTTTAATAAAAAAAACTTGATCAAAAACTATTCTATTTTTAGAATGGATGCAGTATTATATGTAGAATATGTTATGTTGGTTATAGTATACACTATATATAACAAATGGATGCAACAAAGTATGCAAATAATGTAATAACTTTAACCCTAGCTAAACCCAACCTAAGAATTTTTAATCGGACGCAAGAGTGTATGCTGTCGGAACATGTTAAATGCAGAGTAATCGCAAATTTAAAAGTATGGTAGCCCTGTTGAAAATGCCAGATAGAACCATATAAAAAAAAATTTAATATGGATTAATACGGTTCATAGTGTGTATTTGAAACAGCAATTCCAAATTAAAAACATATTTGAAATAATTAGTATGAATCAGGATTGCCCACTAGAACCTGTTTACATCTAGAACGGATTTAATATGGTTTTATAAGCAAATCCAAATGCAAAAGCTATTGGGATTAATTTGTAGTTATCAGTTTCTATCAGGATTGCCCAATAGAACCTGTTTACATTTAGAACGGATTTAATATGGTTTTATAAGCAAATCCAAATGCAAAAGCTATTGGGATTAATTTGTAGTTATCAGTTTCTATCAGGATTGCCCAATAGAACCTATTTACATTTAGAACGGATTTAATATGGTTTTATAAGCAAATCCAAATGCAAAAGCTATTGGGATTAATTTGTATTTATCAGATTCTATCAGGATTGCCCAATAGAACCTGTTTACATTTAGAACGGATTTAATATGGTTTTATAAGCAAATCCAAATGCAAAAGCTATTGGGATTAATTTGTAGTTATCAGTTTCTATCAGGATTGCCCACTAGAACCTGTTTACATTTAGAACGTTTTAATATGGTTTTATAAGCAAATCCAAATGCAAAAGCTATAGGGATTAATTTGTATTTATCAGATTCTATCAGGATTGCCCAATAGAACCTGTTTACATTTAGAACGGATTTAATATGGTTTTATAAGCAAATCCAAATGCAAAAGCTATTGGGATTAATTTGTATTTATCAGATTCTATCAGGATTGCCCAATAGAACCTGTTTACATTTAGAACGGATTTAATATGGTTTTATAAGCAAATCCAAATACAAAAGCCATTGGGATTAAGTTGTAGTTATCAGTTTCTATCAGGATTGCCCAATAGAACCTGTTTACATTTAGAACGTTTTAATATGGTTTTATAAGCAAATCCAAATGCAAAAGCTATAGGGATTAATTTGTATTTATCAGATTCTATCAGGATTGCCCAATAGAACCTGTTTACATTTAGAACGTATTTAATATGGTTTTATAAGCAAATCCAAAAGCTATTGGGATTAATTTGTATTTATCACTTTCTATCAGGATTGCCCAATAGAACCTGTTTACATTTAGAACGGATTTAATATGGTTTTATAAGCAAATCCAAATGCAAAAGCTATTGGGATTAATTTGTAGTTATCAGTTTCTATCAGGATTGCCCACTAGAACCTGTTTACATTTAGAACGTTTTAATATGGTTTTATAAGCAAATCCAAATGCAACAGCTATAGGGATTAATTTGTATTTATCAGATTCTATCAGGATTGCCCAATAGAACCTGTTTACATTTAGAACGGATTTAATATGGTTTTATAAGCAAATCCAAATGCAAAAGCTATTGGGATTAATTTGTATTTATCAGATTCTATCAGGATTGCCCAATAGAACCTGTTTACATTTAGAACGGATTTAATATGGTTTTATAAGCAAATCCAAATACAAAAGCCATTGGGATTAAGTTGTAGTTATCAGTTTCTATCAGGATTGCCCAATAGAACCTGTTTACATTTAGAACGGATTTAATATGGTTTTATAAGCAAATCCAAAAGCTATTGGGATTAATTTGTATTTATCAGATTCTAGCAGGATTGCCAAATAAAACCTGTTTACATTTAGAACGGATTTAATATGGTTTTATAAGCAAATCCAAATGCAAAAGCTATTGGGATTAATTTGTAGTTATCAGTTTCTATCAGGATTGCCCAATAGAACCTGTTTACATTTAGAACGGATTTAATATGGTTTTATAAGCAAATCCAAATGCAAAAGCTATTGGGATTCATTTGTAGTTATCAGATTCAATCAGGATTGCCCACTAGAACCTGTTTAAATCTAGAACGGATTTAAATGTAAATCCCTGTATATTATTATAAATAAATTATAACTCTTCAATTTTGTTGAAAAACGTTAAGGTCTATAGTATTATAGAATTACTTACCTCTTCGTCGAATTAATTTTCATTTATTATTATTATTTTTTATATATGTCTAGAATTATTGTTTTAAAAAACCATAACTTTGGGATTTGTGGAAGCAAAAAACAGTCTGCACTCGGTTACATGTACTTTTTTTCTATTTTAAAATTACATGTCAATATTTATCTCAATGTTCACCTAAAACAAAATATAAAATATTAATAATACTTAATCGATGAGTAGAAACCAACCCAAAGATATCAAAATCATAATTCAATTATGTTTTATTTAGAACATATTAATAGTTCTTTGAGCTAACATATATTTTTTGTCATACATATATTATGTAAAATGATGAATACTAAATTTTTACGCGAAATTAATAATCATAATATACCTAATTATTTAATTTATATCAGGCAAGTGTCTAATCTTTTAAAATCACCACACTGGCGTAGGCGTAAAGAAGTTTAAAGACGTCTTGTCTTGGGTTTCAATAATAATCTGATTATGGAAATGTTTTAGAAGATATATATTGTGAACTAAATAAGTAGCTATTAAAGTTTTAGGGCTCCATAATATATTGCGCGGCTAAGTTTAATGAAAATTATTTTTGGAATGTTATCATAAATAAGTGTTTTAGGTCATTTTATACGTAAATAAGTACTTGTTGAACCAAATTTGGTAAACCATACTACTGAACATTTCTAAGTTCTGAACTTTTGGCAAAATAAAAAAAAACATAACTACCTAAAAATCTTACTGGGCTTGCCTGAAGACAGCAGATACACCACATAGCCACATAGTAAACTTGGTCTACATACGCGATATAAAATGAGTGCCTTAGAGAATCCCGTGAAAAGTGTATAAAACGGATAAAAAGTAAACCCAATATTTTTGTCGACTATAAAATACTAATAAAAAAAAAAGATGTTAGGACTTTTTTTATAGAAAAAATTATAACATAAAATTGTTATTGAATAATACTAACTTTCCGTTCCTCATGTCTTATTGTCTAAAATATCTTCACTCTCTACGTTTATTTCTTCAGAGGTTTCCGTATTCTCTTTGAATTATTTTTCATCCCATCTAAAAAAAATTTCAAGTCCATGACTAACTTTTTGTGGAAAAGTTAGACATTGGAATATTAAAATATCAGTTATGAAAATACTGTTAAGCAGTTCATTACATAAACAATCCTTTTATTTAATTGGTACTTACCACAGCTCTGCCGGGGCGCCCTATTAATATCGGATACCTTTATCCCAATCCAGGTATTTACTTTTGATAACTGGGTACGCATGGCGAATTCATCAGTCCCTTTTTTAATTAAATAAAATGTTGTAATATCTGAAAATGCAAAACGAATCAGTTCCATGTATTGGCTTCAGATATGCCATCTAAATATGCCCAAACAGAAATAAAATTTGAATAAATAGGCCATTCTTACAGCGAGCGGTGTACAATTTTAATAGCAAAGTAAAAAACAAATGTCACCACAAATATGTTTTATATTAACGCCTTTATAGAGACACGTTTCGAGAGTATAATACACTCATCATTGGCCTGCAGCAACCTAATGCTGGAAAACCTAACAATTAAACATTCACATTTCAATGCAGAACCTGTACTGGGGAGCATTTCAGAGTTTAAATGGTAAAACGTAAGTATTTACAATACAAACATTGTAATGTCCTCGGACAGGGTTCTTGTTAATTTTCCAGACCGAATAAAAGATATTATAATTAGGTGGATGAGACAGAAATGTACTTGAAGATTAATATTGAAATATAGAAAGAACAACAAATAAGTCCACAAACAAAACCTTAAATTGCAAACGTATAAGAATCATAGAACGGCAGACTTCTTATCGCACTGAATACAAAATTTGTTTAAAAACATTGCAAATAATAATAAATTAAATTATTGGTGTGGAAATAAAATAAACTTCCTGAATTGGTTTTTTTAACTTTGTGTCATAAGGAAAATCTGCCTCATGATCATAATGAAACCTATAAAACGGTAGCAAGTGAGAACCCAAAAGTTCTATTTTAGTCATGATATCAATGATACTTGAACGTTCAAAATTATACGGTTTTCAAAATACCAAAGCTACCTTCTAAGGAGAAACTGTGTTCTTGGTAAGGACCAAGAACACAGTTTCTACAAAAATAGCAAGCAAACATTTTATAAACTACTAAGTACTAGATGGATAAAGCTAAATAATATGATTTCACTCTTACTTAGTTTTGAAACAACGTCGAAGACATTTTTTGCAACCATTGAACATTTAATAACTCATTTGTTGCTTTCAGTTGTTCCCTCAAATTATTTAGTCTCATTGGCTTTCGTGAATTTTCTTTCAGAATTTCCTCTGGGTTTAACATTTTAATTTTTTAATTAATCCTAGAATGGGCCAAAACTGAATATTTGAACTATTAAACAACGGAATTCCGTCAATGTTAAAAGAAACTTCTATAAGATTTTCCAAATTTCCAATATATGTTTCCAACAACCGATTTTTTATGTTCGATTCTAATCCCAAGTAACAAAATTCTCCATTATTTAAAACATTTACAACTCTATTTCTAGGAGTCTTTAATATTGTCCTACTATCTAAGGGTAAGTTGGGGTGATGTTTAGATAAAAACTTTAGCATATCAGTAACAGCACATTTTGGAATGTTATGGTTTATAGTCCAGGGTATAACCCAAGATTTGAAATCAGTAAGAAAATCTGTATTTATTTCATTAAAGTCATTTATGGTATCCCTAACACCTGATATTATACTCAACTCATCTTCATCATAAATTGTATCTGTATCTACCTGATTAATTACATTTTTTTCTATTACACAATTGTTAGTATTATTAAAGCTGCTTCGAACAGTTTCTATATCATGTTGAGATTCCAAGCAAGAATTCGATCGAATTATCAAATTACAGACAGTATTATTATTATTTCTTACTTCAGCTAAAATATTATTTATGTCCTCCCGCACTCTTCGCTGCAATTGTCTTCGACCGACCACATTTTTAACTTTTCTTCCACTACTGTTTGGTTGCATTCTTAAGTCTTTGCGGTGCATGTTTTAACCAGACTTTTATTATGTTTTCTATGTCCTTTTGGGAACAGTCAGCGCAGTTTATTTTTATAGCTTCTGCAAAAGAGGGAAATTGAGAAATTTGTCAACATTCTCTAAATTAATGAATTCACTAGATATTTAAGAAGTAAAATTCTTGTTGATAAATGATTTAATTTAATTCATTTTATAATTTCAAATAAATTAAAAAAACGTACCAACAGCTACGTCCTTAAGTAGACTATCGTTAAAAACTTTTTTGTTGAGACGTTTTCCATAAAAGCTGTAATGGCTGGCAATATCGTCACGAAGCAGTGTTTTTAACACGTTGTTAGTTTTATTCGTCAAATCTCTCCCTCCTATACTTGCTAAGTAACTAGCCTGAAAAAAGTAACCTATACCTCATGATAGCATATAAAGATTTAAATCTTACCAATGCACTGAAATTGTCGTTGTTTTTTAAAAAATCTTCTAAGAGACAAATTTCTTCTTCGTTCGTGCACGGAAAGTTGATCGGTAAATTTTCAGGAAGGCTTCTCTTGGGTATTTTTTGATCCTTGCTTAAATTTTCCACAAGGCTTAATATTTGTTTATTTTGTTGTTTTATGTGAATGACTGTATCAAGCAATTTCTTTAAAATGTCTAATGTACAAAAAAAAAATACATAAATAAAAACAACCTAGGTAGGTATCTAAAATTATACGCATTTTACCATTATCTTTTAATTGGTCGCTTCTCACATTTATGTTCTGGTTTTCACTAAAAAGTGAACATATGGTTTCAGAGTCGTCAACAGTATTGAATCGTAGTTTAGGTGTAGACCGCGGTGTAGACTGCAGTAAAACTTCCTTTACCTTTGCTAAAACAGTATAGCAAAAAATAAATTAATTCAATAACCTTATAGAGCATAAGTAGTTAGGTAGATATATATTTTTTAATTATAAGTCGTAGATAATAATAATTGACATTAAGTATAGATACCTGTAGATTTAAAATGTAGCTAATTAAATTCTCCCTACCTTTTACTGGATCTAAATTGGGTCTTTTTATTTTGCTTATTGTGGGCGAACATTCTACTTCTTCATCTGATTCGTTCAAATATCTTGCGGGACGCACTATTCGCCTCTGCATCGGTTTATAAAAAAGTTCATCTTCGTTATCACTTGGAAGTTCTGATGCTGAATTATATTCAAGCGCTTTTATTTTTTCTTTAGCCTTCAAATAAGTATCTAAAAACACAACAAGAAAAAAATTAAATTTAGTAGGTAGTTTACTATTTCAAAACCCGGAAAACTTAATTAAATTAGTACAACACAACAAGTATAGTAATGAAAAATTATTACGAGTAGTAGTAATTGCTGGTACCTACCGAATTCAAAATAATATTTATTAATTTCATATGTCTTCCAATCATACGAAGGTGACAACAATTCTTTGGCCGCCTTATCCAATTCCCATTGATGTTTATACGGCGGCCAAAAACATCTTGTTTTTTGTGGTGTTAACCATGTTTTACTTATGACGGCAATGCTTTCGTCGATTTTAAATTGTACACCAATATAAGGCATTTAGCTTAAAAATTAAATCTTTAATTTTAATTAGTGGAGTAACCTTCAGATAACCTCTACAATTTAGACGCGCAATTTCACTTCAGAGCTTTATCACCATTATTTAAAAGAAATGGAAAATACGTAGCACCTCCAACCATGTTATAATATTGTATTGCTCCAACCACCAAACCCGCAGTAAATAAAATACATTAAGTAAATATAAAATATAAAAACAAATGTAGGTATTCTCTATAAGAAACTTAACCACAAAATTTGCGAATAAACAAGAACAAAACAACGCATGCCGACGAAACGTAAAACTTTATCAACCAGTGTTGCCAGATCGAATTATAGCCTGATTTTCTAAAAAATTTTAACAAATGTGGAGAGAACCATTGTCTTAAAGACAATGACAGAACTCTTGATAAAATACGATAATCTAAACTAAACGTAGCTCATTGGCAACAATGCGGACTATAGAAAAGAAATGATAAATTTCAGCAATTTTGACTCAAATATTAGAGAAAGGTAATATAGTAGAATCGGTAATTCTAAATGTAGTAATAAATACTCGTTATGATTATCATATCATAAATGGCGGATGTATGTGATGTGTGATTTTTATGACACAAAAATGACGTGAAAAACACGTTTTATTTAAACGCAAAAAATGCCGTCATGAATATCACGTGATTAATTACGTCACTTTTTGGTCTATGACGTCGACGACGAGTTACGACCTTAAAAGAACGTCATTTTCACGTTAGTGTGTTAACTGGGTTATCATGTCATAGGCAAAACCAGGAGCAAATGTATGTTCATGCCAACGCAATTGTGACTCTTTGGATATACTTTGCCATCTTTTCTTATGTAAAAAATGTAATTAAATTTTGAATACCTATCTGTGCGTTAGTAAAAATTACTATGTATATAATTATGTATATAGGTAGGTAATATCAAAGATTAATGTCTTTGGTAATAGTGAAGACTATACCTCGGCAACACTGAGTATTAGTAAATGGTCAGCGTTGCCGGTTGTAACATAATAATTATTATTATTACAATTTTGCACTAAATCTGGTACTAAATTTGTACTGTAAGATGAATTTAATGAATCTGTACTAGGATTTTTTATATACTAAATTGGCCAACAATTGACCTTTTTTTCTTGGTGACGTAACATAATATGTTGTAAAATCTGAGCAGCTATAACATTATAATATTATGTTTAAGCATGTTATCGGCAACAGTGGATACGGTAAGAAAATCATAACTATTTTTTCAAAACACAAAAAACAAAGTAGTAGTTGTCTTTATAAAGACAATGACCTCACCTATCTATAGGGTTATTCTTTCGTAGTGATTGGTCTGAACAAGTGAGTGTGATTAAACTGAATGTGATTATACTGAACTGAATATTTGGCGAAACCGAAAGATCATCTTTTTTATGATTGTCTTTCACTTAACCTCGAAAACAACCAAATCTGCTCTGAAAACTGGAAAATTATTTCTTCCATGATATTATTATCCATGTTTTAAACTTTTACAATTTATTGGTTTGATTCGAAATCATATGCCAATTATTATCTCTCAATACTTTTAGAGGTTGACTGTTAACTGAACGAACTAACCGGTACCTAGAGGTTGATCAGTAAGCGGCAACGGGGGTAGGAATTTTAATCAGTTTGTTAGAAGTGACCGATGTCGAAACAATACGCACAATCGTGAATGAACTGACAATTTTCAGATTGTTCACTTAGTTCAGTACGAAAGAATAACCCTTACATTATTAATGTTTAGGTATATATTTTATTTTAATAACTTAAGACGCCGTGTTGTTTTATGCAATAATTTCTTAAAATAAGGAGCTCAAGAAATCTGCATTATTTAGGATAACGGACATGAATGAAATTTTTTATTGAATCCGTATTGAAACCAATCGCATCGTGGAAATTCTTATTCAGCAATTCTATATTAAACGCAATTGAAATAAGCAGTTTTATGCCGCATAAAAACTAATTCAAACTGATAAAACCAAATTAAACATTTGATTTGGAATACCTTATTGAAACCAATAAATTCCAATTAAAGAATTTCTTATTAATCCATATTGAAACCAATTCGTTCCATGGTAATTTTTATTCAGTACTTCCATATTAAACGCAATTGAAATAAGCAGTTTTATGCCGCAGAAAAGCTAATTCAAACTGATAAAACCAAATTAAACATTTGATTTAGAATACCTTATTGAAACCAATAAATTCCCAATAAAGAATTTCTTATTAATCCATATTGAAACCAATTCGTTCCATGGTAATTTTTATTCAGTACTTCCATATTAAACGCAATTGAAATAAGCAGTTTTATGCCGCATAAAAACTAATTCAAACTGATAAAACCAAATTAAACATTTGATTTGGAATACCTTATTGAAACTAATAAATTCCAAATAAAGAATTTCTTATTAATCCATATTGAAACCAATTCGTTCCATGGTAATTTTAATTTAGTACTTCCATATTAAACGCAATTGAAATAAGCAGTTTTATGCCGCATAAAAACTAATTCAAACTGATAAAACCAAATTAAACATTTGATTTGGAATACCTTATTGAAACCAATAAATTCCAAATAAAGAATTTCTTATTAATCCATATTGAAACCAATTCGTTCCATGGTAATTTTTATTCAGTACTTCCATATTAAACGCAATTGAAATAAGCAGTTTTATGCCGCATAAAAACGAATTCAAACTGATAAAACCAAATTAAACATTTGATTTGGAATACCTTATTGAAACCAATAAATTCCAAATAAAGAATTTCTTATTAATCCATATTGAAACCAATTCGTTCCATGGTAATTTTTATTCAGTACTTCCATATTAAACGCAATTGAAATAAGCAGTTTTATGCCGCATAAAAACTAATTCAAACTGATAAAACCAAATTAAACATTTGATTTGGAATACCTTATTGAAACCAATAAATTCCAAATAAAGAATTTCTTATTAATCCATATTGAAACCAATTCGTTCCATGGTAATTTTTATTCAGTACTTCCATATTAAACGCAATTGAAATAAGCAGTTTTATGCCGCATAAAAACTAATTCAAACTGATAAAACCAAATTAAACATTTGATTTGGAATACCTTATTGAAACTAATAAATTCCAAATAAAGAATTTCTTATTAATCCATATTGAAACCAATTCGTTCCATGGTAATTTTTATTCAGTACTTCCATATTAAACGCAATTGAAATAAGCAGTTTTATGCCGCATAAAAACGAATTCAAACTGATAAAACCAAATTAAACATTTGATTTGGAATACCTTATTGAAACCAATAAATTCCAAATAAAGAATTTCTTATTAATCCATATTGAAACCAATTCGTTCCATGGTAATTTTTATTCAGTACTTCCATATTAAACGCAATTGAAATAAGCAGTTTTATGCCGCATAAAAACTAATTCAAACTGATAAAACCAAATTAAACATTTGATTTGGAATGCCTTATTGAAACCAACAATTCCCAAATAAAGAATTTCTTATTAATCCATATTGAAACCAATTCGTTTTATGGTAATTTTTATTCAGTAATTCCATATTAAACACTATTCATTTTAACCTATTAAATCCGTATAAAACCCACTTTGTTTTGAATCTGTAATGCCATATTAGATCTAATCATATTTAAAACTTATAGAGACCAATACAATTCCATTGATGTGTTTTATATGTATATCCAAATAAACCCAAACCATATTGAATCATATAAGATTACTATTAAAATAACATAGAGCTTGTCAAAGCCAGATTAAAACCTACATTCACTTATAGATACTTATAGATCCAGATCAAGTTTTAATATGATTCTATACGGTATTTTCAACAGGGAGGGATTGTTGCAGTTTAATAAAAAAAAACTTGATAAAAAACTAATCTATTTTTAGAACGGATGCAGTATTATATGTAGAATATGTTATGTTGGTTATAGTATACACTATATATAACAAATGGATGCAACAAAGTGTGCAAATAATTTAATAACTCTAACCCAACCTAAGAATTTTTAATCGGACGCAAGAGTGTATGCAATCAGAGCATGTTAAATGCAGATTAATCGCAAATTTAAAAGTATAGAAGGGATTGTTGCAGTTTAATAAGAAAAACTTGTTGAAAAAACTATTCTATTTTTAGAACGGATGCAGTATTATATGTAGAATATGTTATGTTGGTTATAGTATATAGTATATATAACAAATGGATGCAACAAAGTATGCAAATAATTAAATAAATCTAACCCAAGCTAAACCTAACCTAAGAATTTTTAATTGCTGCAGTTTAGTAACAAAAAAAATGTTATAAAAACTATTCTATTTTTAGAACGGATGCAGTATTATATGTAGAATATGATATTTGGTTATAGTATACAATATATCTAAGAAAAAGACGCAGCAAAGTATGCCAATAATTAAATCACTTTAACCCATGCTAAACCTAATCTATCAATTTTTATTTGGACGCAAGAGTGTATGTGGCTGGAACATGCTAAATACAACTAATTTCAAATTTAAGAGTATAGTAGGGATTGTTGCAGTTTAATAAAAAAAAACCCTATAAAAACTATTCTATTTTTAGAACGGATGTAGTATTATATGTAGAATATGTTATGTTGGTTATAATATATAATATATTTAACAAATTGATGCAGCAAAGTATGTAAGTAAATAATTAAATGAGGCTAACCTAGACTAAACATAACCTCAATTTAAATATATATTTTTGGGGCGCCGTAACATATCAGCAAAAAATAACTTAGAAAAAACGTTGTTCATTGACATGTCGAAACATGAACGGATGCAATATTGTATGCGTGTTATGTAGGTTTTCATTATATATAATATATTTTCTTGAAGGACGCAGTATTATATACAATCGTGGTAATTTATAGGTCTACTAATTTAAAATCCCTCGAAAAAGAGAGAAAATAACGATGCGGCAGCACTGTGGGACGCTGCAATATCCGTAAAAACGAGGAAAAAATATATTTTGGAGTTGATAAAGATAGCAAGATGAAAGGAGCTAGTAATGATAGCACGACGTAAAAATTTGTATATTAAAAGTTGCTCCAATCAATACGAAAATCCGTTTCCCCCGATAAAAAAATTCGCTGATTAATATACTTGAATCAGATTTGCTCTAACTATAGCCCTTCCAGGGGACGCCATAAGGTTGGAATATGTAAAGACGCAGTAAAGTCTCAAGATGTATATATATATATAAATTCAGTATTTTCAGGATTGCCGAACAAAGAAATACACAATATATTATATTTTAATATATCCACCTCATTGATCTCGCGGTTATTCGGGGAGAAGAGTGACAGCTTTTCCTTCAAAATTAGCGAGAACTATTTATAGGTCCGCCCATGTTACCATCTATGAAAAAAATGAAACGCTCGCCGTTTATACTTTTTATATTTGATACCTATCACTATAAGTTTTTGCAAATCGTTCTCTTGATCAAATTGTAGATTAGATCTTGGAATAGGCACCACGTTTTCTGCTTAATAATATTATTAATTCTCACATTTTAAACATTATTTTGGTTGTTTTCCTACAATTATATACAACTATATACAATAAAAAAAAAAAAAAAAAAAATATGTCAGTTTTAACATTAATGTAACTCACCTTTACATACCAAAGGTAATATTACTTGCGAATTGTACTTTTTTTATATAAAACATAAACCGTTGTTCTTGTAATTTGCAGCCCTGAAGAAGAAATTAAAAAATTTCGAAAGCTTGGCATAGTAAAAAAGAGTTTTTTTACACTACACCACATTAGCCTATACCCCAATATATTGAACATATTAACATATTATATATATATATATACAGGGTGTTAAATAAGTGCGACAAACTCCAGGAGATAATTCTGCATGAAAAAAGAATGACAGTTTGCTATATAAACATATCAAATGCTTTGTTTTCTAAGA
Source organism: Apoderus coryli (assembly GCA_911728435.2). Classification (NCBI taxonomy): domain Eukaryota; kingdom Metazoa; phylum Arthropoda; class Insecta; order Coleoptera; family Attelabidae; genus Apoderus; species Apoderus coryli. Next base: position 27,966,785 of record OU452198.1, on the reverse strand, counting down.
TACGGGATGTTAAAGTTTTTCTTAAAAACTGAAGATTTATTGATTGCTCTGAAACCGGTGAAGATATGCAAACGAAATTTAGTGGGTTTTAAGAGGTAATTATTGCGCATTTTGTGGCATGCAATTAAGAATTTTATGTTCATCAGTGGCGCGCATACGGGTAATGATCTAAATTTTTTTAAAGAACAAAATGGTACGCCACCGGAATTCATTCATTTTGGAATTCCTCGTTGAATTTGTGATAAAAAACCTCTCTTGCTTTTTTATCGTAGGGGGCATCGATGTTGTGCAAAAAACTAAAATATCTTACCCCGTATTTTTAATACATTATCAAGAACTATCTAATACAATAAACATTAAACCAAAACAATAAGAGAAAATATCACTAATAATAAAGAAACGCTAATTTGATATTTCGTTGATATATTCGTATTTAACAGAATTTTGACAGTAGCCTACTAGCGTCGCCACGAGATGTTTTTTTTTTTGCATTGTGACGCTATTTCTTAGTTGGTTGATGAATTACGCGTTTTGCTCGTGCGCTAACTAACTAACAACCTTTAATGAACAACTTTACGTCGGGTTTCCTCGGGCGCCAGCCAGTTTATCGTGATGGTCGCACACGGTTACCAGGATAGCGGCAGTGGAGATCGGTTGAACCAGGGAACACGTTTGTTATCAACTTCCACGAGAATATCCAGTAATGCTGAAAGGGGCTTCTTCGGCAAAAGCAGTTTTTAGCAATAAAATAAAACAACTCAACTGGATTTTATAGTTTATTTCATAATAAAAATATACTTACACTTAACAACAAGCCAAATATGTACATGTCAACAAGCAGATTTAAATCAATAGGTACACAAGTACAATAGGAAACAATAAAGGTTTTGTTAAGCCTATCGGATCTATTCGGAACTAGCTAATTGTAAAATGTCCCTGACCTTCCTGACTAAAGAAAATAATTCTGTCTTCTATATTCTAATAGAACAGCCGACGCATACGCATCAATGTACTGGTAACCTGCCTGACGTTCAGCTTGTTTTGTATTGAATATGTGTGGACTGTATATTATACTTTTTACTTTTTTATTTAACATAAATTCTTACATCATTGACATTAAAAAAATTATTAATTGTCACTTGACTTAAATTTGTTTTAACAATGCAAAAATATTTAGAGGATGTCAAGAATTATAATAACTAAAACATATCAACTTAATTTAAATAATATTAACTAAACATACCGCCCGCCTTGATTGTCTCTAGTACATCAAAAAAACAAACATCTAAAAGTATTAATCAAATTGTTAAAATGTTATTCAATGGGCAACGCACACACTCTGTTTAACGCGCGAGTTACAACACCAGTGTTAACCTTCACGTCTATCACACGAGTTACACCGTCCTTTCCTGGATGACAAGCAATAACTCTGCCTAACTGCCATTTCATTGGAGGAATATTGTCATTTTTAATCAAAACTAATGTTCCAATGTTTAACAGTTTTTCGGAATGTTGTTTCCATTTCATTCGAGTTTGTAATTCACACAGATATTCCTTTTGCCATCGCTGCCAAAAATGTTGTGATATAGCTTGCAGATGTTGCCATTTTTTTAATCTATTTTCAGGAATATCTTTATAATCTAATTCCGGAAAACTAGTAATCGGTTTTCCAATTAAAAAATGTCCAGGCGTTAAAGCCGCAATATCATCAGGGTCTTGAGTAAGTGGACAAAGAGGTCGCGAATTTAAAATACACTCAATTTGTGTCAACACAGTGGCAAATTCTTCAAAAGTTAATCGAGTTTCACCCATTACGCGTTTAACATGAACCTTTGCTGATTTAATTCCAGCTTCCCATATGCCTCCAAATCTAGGTGAAGAAGCTGGTATAAAATGCCATTTAATTAACTCTGAAGTTAATTCATTAGAAATAATTTCAGAATTTTCCTTTAAAAAATTATAAATATTAGTAATTTCAGTACTAGCACCTTTATAATTTGAACCATTATCAGAATACACATTGCTTGGTCTACCACGTCGACTGATAAACCTTTTAAATGCTGCTAAAAACGCTTGTGCAGTTAATTCTGAAACTAGTTCGATGTGTATAGCCTTAGTACTCATACAAATAAATAAACACATATATGATTTAATTAGTTTTGCTCGTTTAGTTTGCCTATCCTTGAGCAGAAAAGGTCCACAAAAATCAGTGCCTACATTTACAAATACTCCATAAGGATTAACACGTATATTAGGTAATTCTCCCATTAAATATTGAGAATCTCTTGGAGAAACTCTAAAGCATATCATGCAACTACGAACTATGTTTTTGCATGAATTTCTGCAGGATATAGGCCAATATCTTTCACGAATAGAATATATAAAAGTCTGTATTCCACAGTGAAGTAAACGTTCATGTTCATCCTTTAATATACGATTTGTTAAAACATGATTATTTGGTAATATAATAGGATGCTTCTTTTCAAAAGATTGGCATGATTTTTTTAGTCGGCCACCTACTCGTATAATTCCGATTTGCATAATGAGTTTTGCAATAATTATTATTGGACCCAATATACCCAAAGGATCAAATATTTGACTAATTAAAGATAAAATACTTCGTTTTGTTAACTTGAAATTTATTTATTAATTCTTTATTATTGCACAAAAACTTTCTAAGTTCAAATCCATAACCTGCTAATAAATTTACGAGATCCTTTTGTATTTGCAATAATTCTGTGACTGAATTGCAACCGGTTAAAACATCATCCATATAAAAATCTCTCCTAATAATTTTGCTAACTTGGGGAAAATTCATTTCATTTTCTAATGCAATTTGTACTAAACACCTGACTGCCAAAAATGGAGCAGAAGATGTGCCATACGTGACAGTATTTAGTTCATATATTTTAATATCATCATTCTGGTTTGATCGCCACAATATTTTTTGATAATTTCTGTCCTTCGGATTTATAAGTATCTGTCGATACATTTTTGATATGTCTCCTGTAAAAACATACTTATAGCTCCGAAATCTTACTAAAATAGAAAAAATATCTTGTTGCAATCTAGGTCCACAATATTGAACATCGTTTAGTGATAAACCAGACGTTGTTTTGGCAGACGCGTCAAAAACAACTCTACATTTAGTAGTAATGCTTTCCTTAAATACAGCATGATGTGGAAGATAATATCCATTATCCATATTACCAGTATTATTTATTAAAGTCATATGTCCTAAGCTTTCATATTCTGACATAAAAGATTCATACTCTAATTTGAATGATAAATTATTTTTTAATCTTTTTTCAAGTAAATGAAACCTATTTAAAGCCATATTATATGAATCTCCTAATAAAATTAAATTTTCTTTAAAAGGAATATTTACTATAAATCTACCAACATTATTTTTTGTTGTAGTTTCAGAAAAATAACGTTCACAGAATATTTCAGATTCTGACATACAGCGGTTTTTATTATTCACCTCCTCAATTTCCCAAAATTTAACAATTTGATCATCAATATTCGCATTAGAATTTAATAAATTAACACAATTTATTGAATTATTAAATGAACTTAGATTCAAAGTTAAGTTTCCTGCTATTATATAACCAAATTTACTTTCTTGTAAAACTGGCATATTATGCCCAAGATGAATTTGATTTGAACCTATAATCGACCAAAATATTTCTGAACCTAATAACATTTCAATTTCACCAGTTATATTAAAATTTGGATCGGCTAACTGTAAACCATATGGAATCCTTATTACATTTTTATTAAATGTAATTGATGGTAAATTTCCCGTAATATGCGGAAGAACTAAACACGGAATCTGAGAAATAAAATTACTTGTTAATGAATTTATTTTTACATTAACTTGACCAGTTATGTTAGTTAGTGTTTGTGCAACACCTCTTACTACATGCTTTATTTTTGTGGGTTCTAGAATCAGCCTTTTGCAAACGTTTTTGGTTACAAAATTACTTTGAGATCCACTGTCCAATAAAGCTCTAACAATCACGGAATTTCCATTGTATGTTACTTTAACCATTGCTATTGAAAGTAAAATCTGACTTTGTGTTGATTCCGTATTTAGATTTATTACATTATTATCTATAACATGAGAACTTGATGCTTGATTTAAATTATCAGAATTATTAATATTCTGATTATTTATCAATGCTGAATTAACAGGAACGGAATTCATAGATTGATTACTATTATTTGTATTATCATTAGTTCTATCAGATGTATTTTTAATATTATTATAATCATTGGAATGTAAAAGAAAATTATGTGCCTTATTGCACTTAGAACATTTTGGTTTAGTACAATTCCATGAAAGATGAGATTTGTTTAAACAATTTAAACATAATTTGAGTCGTTTAACTGCTGCAATACGATCATTAATTGATAAATTCAAAAATGCAGGACAATTAAAAATACCATGAGACTGATTACAAAAGTAGCATTTAAATTTAGAATCCTAAACAGCTGAACAACTAATTCCTCCCTTATTATGTAATTTAACAGTACTCTTGTATTTACCAGATTCTACATTTTTACTGACTTCCAATTTCTCTAAAATTTCACATTTTAATTTTAGAAAGTTATTAAGATCCTTCATTGTTGGAAGATCATTTTCGTATTTATACATTTCCCAATCTCTTCGAGTGGTGGAATCAAATTTGCTACACATAATATATATTATTAATCTATCCCAAGAATCTGTAATTTCACCAAGAGTTTTTAATGCACGCAAATGTTTAGTTACCGAATCATACAAATTACGTAACTCAACATAAGATTCCTTTAATATACTCGGATGTTGAAAAATGGCATTAATGTGATTGTGAATAATAAGTTTTTTATTTTCAAATCTATCCTTATGAAATTGCCATGCAACATCATAATTCAAATTAGAAACCTCCAATGATTTAATTATTTCCAACACTTCTTTGCTCAAGAATGACCTTAAATAATAAAACTTTTGTATATTACTCCATGACTTATCACTGTCTACTAAGGCTACAAATGAATCTTTAAACTCCAACCAATTGCTATAATTTCCATCAAAAGTAGGCAATTTAATTGGTGGAAGCTTAACAAGAGACTGAACTGAATTTACATTATTATGCATAGCTGAATTATTTGCAAAATTAGTTACTGAATTAAATTCATTTACTATATTACAAGTTTTATTACAGTTTTCTATTAAACCTTTTACTTCTCCAATTACTTTAAAATAAGCTCTTTCAAATGATTCTCTCTCAATTTCATCAGCGACATATTCATCAGTATCACTGATTTTTGTCTCAATTTGATATTGCAAGTCATCAAATTCCTCACAAATCGGTTCGATTTTACTTAAACGCGTTTGTATTTCATTAATTATATTATTATTTAAATTATTTTTATCAATCGCATTAAAGTAATTACTAAAACGCGTAAGCTTGCTCTTAATTGCAGCTCTTTTTGATTTCAAATTATTAATTTCAATTTCGGATGCCATGTTATTGACACAAATCTAGAATATTATTATTAATTTTTAATAGAACGGACTTACTCAATTAATAGCAAAAAAGACCCTTAATGAACTTCAAAAGTTATTTCGTGAATTACTATTCTCTTCTTTCGTACTATTCTTTCTTATCTGTGTATTGAAGTCTTCATCAGTCTTATTAATTCTTGCTTACTTGCATTACACCAAGTCTTCATCAATATTTAATAATTCAAGATCCGGTTCGAATGGACCAATGATTTGTATTGAATATGTGTGGACTGTATATTATACTTTTTACTTTTTTATTTAACATAAATTCTTACATCATTGACATTAAAAAAATTATTAATTGTCACTTGACTTAAATTTGTTTTAACAATGCAAAAATATTTACAGGATGTCAAGAATTATAATAACTAAAACATATCAACTTAATTTAAATAATATTAACTAAACACAGCTGCCGCATACGCAACATATACTGACCTAACTATCTCAAGTTATGCCGGCGCATACGCACCCTGTACACAGCAAATTAATGTCAGCTGGCGCTAATACGCACCGTATACTGATTTTTCCTAATCTAGTAAAACGGCCGATGCATACGCACCAATGTACCGGTTACCTGTCTAATTTCAGCTGTCGCATACGCAACATATACTGACCTAACCTTAACAAAACGGCCGATGCATACGCACCAATGTACCGGTTACCTGCCTAATTTTCAGCTGTCGCATACGCAACATATACTGACCTAACCTTAATAAAACGGCCGATGCATACGCACCAATGTACCGGTTACCTGACTAATTTTCAGCTGTCGCATACGCAACATATACTGACCTAACCTTAATAAACCGGCCGATGCATACGCACCAATGTACCGGTTACCTGTCTAATTTCAGCTGTAGCATACGCAACATATACTGACCTAACCTTAATAAAACGGCCGATGCATACGCACCAATGTACCGGTTACCTGCCTAATTTTCAGCTGTCGCATACGCAACATATACTGACCTAACCTTAATAAACCGGCCGATGCATACGCACCAATGTACCGGTTACCTGTCTAATTTCAGCTGTAGCATACGCAACATATACTGACCTAACCTTAATAAAACGGCCGATGCATACGCACCAATGTACAGGTTACGTGCCCAATTTTCAGCAGTAAAGTTCCGAAACATGTTTGGCTGATACGAACATCTATATAAAAGTATTTTCTGGAGTAGGCGCCTTTGATTTATAAAATTTAAATCTTTGTTTAGGTATAATAAGACAGACTTAAAATGACATTTAAATTTCATTAAGAACCTGAAAAAGTAATAATAAAAATATGATTATTGTATTTAAAATAACAAAGTTGATGTTTACATCCGGTACAACCGGAAGTTTCAGCGAACTGAAAATGTTACTTTATTGTATAGCGAAGGCTACCCCAGTTACCCGACTTGGCAACAATGGTTTTAGGTAAAGTGCCGGTATAAGAATTTTATATTTATTATTTTATCATTATGTTTGAATAGTTAGTTGCCTTTTATGCATATACAAACTATGGTGTGTTCGAGGTCCTCTCGGATGCTCTACCATGTGTTCGTTTGTATCTATCACGAATGAAATTTAAACAAAACGTTGTCTTGCGGTAGGTATTCCGCAACTGAAGAGACGAATCGACCTTAACCTCAACGTGTGACACCATAGTCACACGTAACAGAAAATTGTTTTGGAGATTGTCCAATACGTTTTCTAATACACCAACTAATAATAACTAGTCAGTCAAAGTTTTGCACTTTCTGCTGGTGAAGATAGAGATTCTACTGTTTCGACTTCGATTCGTCTTTAGTTGCGGAATACCGCAAGACAGCGTTTTGATTGAATTTTATTCGTGATAGATACAAACGAACACATGGTAGAGCATCCGAGAGGATCTCGAACACACCATAGTTTTTATATGCATAAAATGCAACTATCCAAACATAATGATATTTGAGCATGGCACCAGAAGGGAATATAGTCGCGAGACTAACTCAACCAACCTTGTGGAAAGCCTAGCACATCTGTGCAATAACGACGCATGTTTTCACGATTCACTTCTCCGCTACTTGCTTGGAAATCAGTGATCAAGGACGTCTTTCGACGCGTGAAAACGCATGTTCGAAGGAACCACTACTCTTATGAATTTACACCCATAAGCCCGAAGTAATTACACCAATGCTATATGGCTTCCTAGCCATACTGATGAGAAGTGTCCGAGTTCGAAAGCAGTTAGAATATCCAACCTCAATGCGAATTTACTAAAGTTATTAACACTTTTAAAATATTTAAGAGAAAAAAATAAACTACACTTTACTTACTATTGAAGTTTGTTGTTTCAAAATATCGAGTACTCGTTTGTACTCATCAGGCAGTCACGTTACTCGATATTTTGGTTTTAGAATACTAATAAAAATTAGAATATAAAATTTTAAAAAATACACAGGAAATAAACTTATTTAAAATTGACAAATTACAATGCAGTGAATTTACTGGGTGTTAGGTTTATTGCACTTATAGTCTCAGAAAATATAATTTTAGATTAAAAGTAAAAATCTTTTACTTTTGCTTAAAAATGTATAAAATATCTAGGTATACGCATCTAACAAAAATAACATCGCATTCTAAATATTTATAATTATATTATGCTAATACGTAAGTATGCATTTTTCATTGTAGAAGCAGCCAAATTGAACTTTCCCGTAGACGAGAAAAAATGTGGCGAAATATGGTAATACTTAGTTTTTAATAAGGACAGGGTCATTAAATTAAATTTGACTATCACATTAAGTTTTTTTTAACATACATTACAAAAATAAGTAGGTATTATATATTTTGTTTGTTCTTATAATGGACCCTCTTTGAATGAATAAACACACTATATTTAAAATAGTTCATTGGCTAGGTACCTTAAATATTTTGTAAAACTATACGGTTAATGTGAAATTCGAGTTAAATTATGTTAAAAACTATTGGAACTTGCACAAGTTAATAACCACTTTTTTGTGTTTTCTTCTGAATATATCCCGTTGATTAAAAAAAATAATTATCGTTTAATTAAAATTCCCTATGGTAAGCTTTTAAGAAGCAGTCAAATTTAGGCATAATCCTGGCATTTTATTCTCCTTAATATATGAAAGAAATATTTGTTCCTTAATTTAACTTTTTAGTTGTTATTACAAAAATGTTCCTATGTTTAGAATAAATTACATATTTATAGACAATTTACACTGGTGATGATTCCAGTACATTTTGTTATGATACAACAAAAAATGTAAAGTGTTTTTATCCTTATAAAATAACGGACAAGGTTCGATGCTAAAAGTACCTATGTATCCAATATCCTAAATCGTTAAACCAAAAAGTTGGATTGTTAGTTCTAGTATATTAAAATCCATTTGTTTTTTTTGTGTTATTCAATATTTTTATATAAAATATTGTCAAAAAGAAATTACAAAATTATTAGATACAACGTAAGTTTCGGAGACAGAAAGCTGCATACTTCGCCGGAACGTGCATTATTGTATCGTATAATATAATAAGTATATTTGACCACAATATTTAATATTAAAAAACACCAAAAACACCCAAATGTTTCTATTTTTTGGTTTAACTATTTAACAAAAAGTGCATTATTTTTTCATCAAACTTTTGTACCAACCCAACAATGGAAATATGGTAGTTTTATTGATTTATTCGATACATTTTATCAACGTATATTTCACGTTACAAAAATATATAAAAACAACTTTAAATTTCGTGCAATCAAACGTTATTTAAACGTTTCTAAAATGCATAATTAATGCAATGTATTAGATATACATGCATTTGTCGTTTTTTAAAAGCTAATAATTAACTTTTGTGTAATCGTATTATTAACGTATTTTAGAAATGTTTAAATAACGTTTGGTTTCACCGTTGAATATATATATATATAAACCTAAATACGTTCAATACACGTTTTTTTAAAGCATTAAACTAACGTTTCGTTATTCGTGTTCTGTAACGTGAAAAAGCGCGACATATCAGAGTCAAATGTACGTATTTAATGTACCTTTTTCTGGAATGGTGTTTTGTAATGGTAAACGTTAAATTAACGTATGTGTCTTTACTGGGTGATATCAAATTTCAACATACCAAAGAATCCGAATTTTCTGCGGAAGTCTTATTCTTACGCCAACATAAGAAACCAATTCATTTAACAAATTTTCGTTTTAGTCTTGGAGATTATCCGGCGTAATATCATTCTGCTTGTTGGAATTCTGTTTATTTTTATTTTATTAAAAATAGGCAACTTTATATTCCCTCTAAATATTGCAGCTGCACGAAAGATTGCTTAGCCTTGAGCGCTTTCTTCTTTGACAGACCGCCGGCTCCGACCGTTTTTAGTGGTTGAAATATACCGCCCCGGGGCGCTGAAGTTCAGTTGGCATGTAGAATAGGAAGAGAGTAGTGCACACGGCCGTCTCTTCTTTTGTAAATGAAAACTCACTTTCTAATAGTTTCCTATTCCAAATAAATGTGTTCGCGTTGTACGTAACGCATAATATAATTTTTTAGTTTCTTTTCATATAATTCTTTCGCGTATTACATAGTAATTACGCATAATATAATAAGTCCGTGTGTTTAGTACTATTAAACTTTCTCGGTATATTGCGTTGTACCTACTTGTACTGTAATTACCAAAAACGTTGTTTTTAGTTATATCTAAAAGTTGTTTTGAACAATTCTTCTTTTTGTGTTTTTGTTGATTGTGTGTGGTGACGTAGTCACAGATTGTATACATTGTAAATAAATTAGCTATAAGTAAAATAAAACATAAAATCGTTTTATTTAAATTCATAATAAATTGTGAATGTGGAAGATGGACAACGCCAAGAATAACCTCTGCAAATGAACCTCCCTCTATTTCTACACTGTTAAAAAAAAAACAACTATATTTACAAGGTGTTCACAGCTGAATGGACCCCATTACATTCGCAATTTGATGAAGATAGCGGTTACAAATTTTCACTACGACGTTTCGTTTTTGAAACATCAACTTGGTCTTTTTCAATACGGCCCTGGATTTTTTATTGTTAAATTTAAAGCCGTTTCCAAATCAAAAATAGGTGCTATGTCACACGTAATGGTTTCAACAAGTTTTCAGTGTTTTTAGCTGTTATTTAAAATGATTCAAGAAAAATCGCCATAGTTTGGCACTTAACGGACTGAAGTAGTAGGTTTTACAAAATCATTTTTTCGTCGTTACTCACAATTATTTATTATTATTGATGACAATTTATTTCTATCTCAGTACAACATTTTATTCTATTCGCGGTTTTTTAGATTTAGTGCAAATTTTTATGCTTTTTCAAGTTACTAAAAAAACGCCTTTTTAAGATGAATGTTTTACGGAAAATAAGTGCCAAACTATGGCGATTTTTTGGAAATAATTTTAAATAACACTAAAAACACTGAAAACTTATTTAAACCATTACATGTCATATAAAATCTATTTTTTAATTGAAAATGGCGTTAAATTTAACAATAAAAAATCCAGGGCCGTATTGAAAAAAGACCAAGTTGATGATGGGTTTGCAAAAACGAAACGTTGTAGTGAAAATTTTTAAACGCTATCCTTTACTGGGGAAAAGGATAGCGTTTAAAAATGAGAACAATGAGAAAGTCCTTTGAATTTTTTATATCTGTAAAAATTATGTCAACAAATGGTTTTTTTCAAAAATGCTCGAAAACGGCTAAACTTAGTTTAATTTTGAAAAGACTATTGAAAAAGTGTTAAATTGTACAACTTTTCTCTAATTTAACCGACATTGTAACTACTACCGTTTCCAATGTTCCCATCCTATCCCATTCTATTATACACGTTATAATCTTAAGGTTGGAGTTTGCTATTTAAAAAAATATACTTTATTAATTGAAACACATAAAACTTTATTTTTGAACTTTGGTTGTTACAGAATGAATTATTACTAAGACCGACTAAGTTAATAACAATTTTATTTATTATCAAAACCGCCTGAACTATAATAATAATTTTATGATTATCAAGACCGCCTGAATTATAATAATACCTAATTAATAATTAAATCTCCCTTATACTATCTATTTATACTATTTTAAAGGGCTGAATCAGATAGCTTCTAAAATTTGTATTGTTTATGAAAATCGTAGATTTTCATATAATTATCAAATTACTTATAAACAATAATTCGTGCTTAATTTGTAAATATTATTGTCTTTGAAAATGAAAAACAAAGGGTTTGAATTACTGGGAAATTGCGTATTAAAATTAGGAATATAATATGATAATTCAAAAATAAGACGTAATAGTACTTATTGATCTAATATAACAACTCCCTCTTATTAAAAAAAGTTAAAGCTACACAATGCTTTGACTTTTAATAAAAATAATAAAACTTGAAATTTCTACTTTCTTTAATAAAGGAAATTGTGAACAAAATCTTAGATAAAATATAGAATAATATAATATAAAACAAACTTATTTCTAAAACATTATGCAAATGATTTATTTTCGTTCATTTAAAAACCTTCTTCAATTGGTTCATTAATTCTGATTGAAGGTCGTCTTTTAGGTAAAATTATTGTAAAATTTTCTTTAAATTGAAAAAGTCTTGTATTTGGAGGTTGAGGAGGATTATCTGATGAAGTTGTGATTCCAATACGAATTTTTCTTTTCTTTCGACATTTGCAAAATGTGTAAACAATAATAACAATAATAATTAATGTAATACTTATATAGGTAAACCAAGGTGTGTATTTTTTAATAAATGGTTCATGAATAATGTCAGCAATGTCTTTGGAATATTGATCTAAATTATGTTTAGCTATATCTAATTCATCAAAATTAATATTATTTAATTTTAAAGGTTTTAGCTTAGATAATTTAATTTTATCTGGAATATTTTTACAACACTCATATGGAATAATTATTGAATGAGGTTTATAAAGAAAATCAGAATTTTTAGTTTTACTTGCTTGAATTTTTGTTGTGCCTACAAAAGCATAACAATCTGGTTGTAGAGTTAAAATTGAATTAGTTTTAATTATTTCAGAATAAGCTTCTTTTGTAACACATTTAATATTAACTAGAAGTTGTTCACTTACTGCAATTAAACATTTATTTGTTTCTAGTAAATGAATTTTATATTCTTTAGCAAAAACAAAAGATATTTGGCAACTTTCTGGAAGTTTAACTAAACCTCTCAATAATTGAACTTCACATATAGCATTATTATAGGATATTGATAAATATTTCTACAAAGCATAGTTTTAAAATATAATTCCTTATTCGAAAGAAGTAGTCCATACTGAAGTGGAGTAGAATAGTTAAATATTCTTGAAATAAAAGTCGACCTCCACACAATAAATTTAATAAAAATCCTCAACAAATGTTACCATACATGTTTCACAGCTCCGGGCTGCATCATCAGTGGTTATAAGAGAAAATTGACGAAAAGCTATGTTATTTAACTAAATTAGTACATATTATTTTGGGAATTTTATTTATTAACTCTAGAAACAAGAATGTATATATTATTTTCAATTGCACCAAAATGATTTGAACTTTAAACTTACCATTGTGTGAAAAAATAAAAATTTATTGTTAAATTAATTGTCGTTGTTAAACATTTAAAACTAAAACTAATGAACTTAAAAAGTTCACATTATTACTAATGTAAGCTTTGTAATATTTTTTCTTCTTATAAATCATCGAAAATCTAAAAATTTTTCTCCACGAAAACACTTGATTGCAATTTCACACAACAATGGCGTTTCAAATTTCTCAAAAAAATAGATTTTGTATATGTAGGATAGATGCAATTGTAATGTTGTTTTTAGAATTCTAATAAATATATTAACAATGATATTGTGGTGACATCTATTTCCTAGAGCCAATATCACTTCCGTACATGTGATCTACAATGTTAGATTTCTTTTTTATCTTTTATAATTCCTTACATTTACTTAAATCATTTACAGGAATAAAAACGTCATTTTCTTCACTTTTAGCTATATATTTTTGATTTGTTGATAGAATGTGATGTAGACCAGTTCGATTGTCATAAATAGGAATTGGGAATAATCGAAATATTGTATATAGTTCCGGTTCTACTAATGGTATTTCTAGAATAAATATTATTTTTGAATCTGTTTGAAATGCTTTTAATTCGATTATATTAAGATAATAGTTCCGGTTCTACTAATGGTATTTCTAGAATAAATATTATTTTTGAATCTGTTTGAAATGCTTTTAATTCGATTATATTAAGATAAGAAGCAATTGAATTTGTTGAAATAGGTAAAGGTAAATTATTTTTTTCTAAGGATTCAGATATTGATTTTAAATTTTTAATTAAATCTTTTGGTGTTATAATTGATGTATGAATGATATTTAATCTAGCAAATGTTATTGAATTTAACAAATCATTTAAAATATTTTCAATATATGAATATGATTCTGTTAACTTCTGTGCAATTTCAATAACTTCTAATTTTGAATTAAACCATTTTAAATTATCTGAAATATCATAAATTGATTGTTCTATATTTACGATATCTTCATTAAAAGTGTTCTCATCGACTTGTAATTTTCTTAAAGTTTCATTGAAGTTTTTTATTACCGAAGTAGTTACTGATATTTGTTTTTTAAATAGTTCTTCTAATTCATGTTCATCTCTAGTTATTTTATTTATACAATTATTATAATATTCTCCATCGGAAGCATCAAGATTACCTGTTAAATATTTCCAAACTGAACCCATTTATAAGTCCTCTTTTATATCAATTATTAATATCAAAAGCTAATTCTTGAAATTTTGAGTTAATACTTTGAGATACCTGAGTTAATAAATCAATATGAGATTTTACTTCTGAAAGAAAACTTAACATTCTATCATTTACTGGATTTAAATAATTATACAGACTATTCAAAATATTATTATTATTTTCAAACGCTACCTGTAATGCTTCAATATCATGATAAACTAATAATGTCCATTTGTCATTTGATACACGAAGATAATCACTTTCTTGATAATAAATACCAACTGTATTCTGAATGGGTTTAAGTGAAAATTGTGTTCTAGCAACTGCACTTAGCAGTGTAAACCTGTAATTAATAATATTTTATCAGAAAATCAAATTATTTCACTTCTCTTTCTTCAAATAGTTTTAAACGATCAAAATTTATTCGTGAAGTATTATCAGAAATAGGATTGTAAATTAATGCTGAATTGTTATCAAATATTTTCAAAATATCAAAAGGACCATTAAATTTATTTGTTAATTTATTTTTTATTTGAGATTCTTTGACATATACTTTGTCTCCTACCTTAAAATTATTATTAGATTTATTTATATTTTTATCAAAGTATTCCTTGGTTTTTGTTTCTTAAGATTAGTTCTTTGCCTTGCCATATTATAAAAATGTTTAATCTTATTATTTAAATCTAAAATATACTTAGAAATTAATTCTTTTTCATTATAAAGAGTTTCGGGTGGTCGTCCTGAAGTATGACCAAATATTAACTCATATGGAGTGAATCCATGTGTTTGATTTACTGAATTATTATAACATATACAAGCGAAAGGTAAAATAGTTAATGGGTGATCATTAGGATTTTCTACTTTGTTTATTCTAACCATTTCTAATAATGTTGCATGAAACCTTTCATTTCAAGAGATCCGTTTGATTGTGGATGAGTAACGCTAGAAAATGTTAATTTAATGTCATATAATAAACATAAATCATTAAATATTTTATTATTAAATTCTTTTCCTCTATCTCAATGTATTCTTAATGGTGTACCGTAATGCTGGAAAAATATGAGTACAGTACTAGCAACTGAAATAGCTGATTTATTTTGTAAAGCATAAGCTTGTGTAAATTTTGTTAGTTCGTCTCTAATTGTTAAAACATAGTTTTTGGTTGGAAGTTCTAAAATATCGATATTGATTCTTTAAAAAGGAATTTTCGGAGTTTCAGTAATAACCAGACGATTTTCTAAATAAATTTTGCCTATAAATTTTAGCCTTATGACAAATTTCACATTTTTTAATAAACATTTCGACATCTTTAGTTAATTCATTCCAGTCGTATTTTTCTTTAATTCTACGAATTGTTTCATTGATTCCTCTGTGTAGATTTGCTTTTCCTGAATGGTAATTATCTATTATTACTTGAATTTCATCTTTATCAGGAGTTATAAGAATATTTTGACAAATTACTAATTTTAAATCTTTTTCTGCAAAAATAAAAGAAAACATTTCCAATATCGGGAGTTCAATATTATTTTCAACATAATATGTTTTTGATTCATTTATATCATTAGCACATTTGTATAAAGTGACGAAAAGTCTTTTTACAGCTTCTTTAAAATGAAATGGTAGTGGAATAATATAATAACTTCGTTTATTTACTGTTTTGCTTGAAAGAATATTAATTTTATTGTGACGAAAATCTGCTTCTTCTTCAAAAATATCTTCGATTATTTTATTATGTAAATCTTGAAGTCTATCTTGTTGAAAAAAGGTAATAATATTTTTATGATCTTTATCTCATAATTGTTTATTTGTAAATCTAATTTTTGTGTAGTCAATTAATGATTTAGTTTTCTATAATTCTATAAAACGATAAAATTCATTAGTAATTGTTTCTAATTCAATGTCATTAGAACTTGTCTCAGCTGTGGTTTCATTTTCACTTTCAATTTCTACTATATCATCTTGCTTTGTTGTACCGGGTTGATTAAGTTTATTATGAAAAATAACAGAATTTTTCAAATGATTAATTTTAATTCTGGAAAGAGCATCAGCATTCTTATTAAATTTACCAGGTTATTATTATTATTATTTCATAATCGTATTCCTCTAACTTTAACCTCCATCTAGCTAATCTGCTACCGGGATATTTGACTGAAAATAACCATGTCAATGGTCGATGATCGGTTACTAGTTTAAATTTTCTACCATAAAGATAAGGACGAAAGTTTTTAACTGACCAAACAATAGATAATAATTCTCTTTCAATAACACTATACTTAGTTTCTGCTTCACAAAGAGTTCTTGAAGCATAAGCAATGGGAAGATCTCTACCAATAGGACCTTGAGATAAAACTAAGCCAATTGCAAAAGCACTTGCATCTGTAGTTAAAATAAAAGGTTCTTCAAAATTAGGATATCTTAATACTGGATCTGAAGTTAAATAATTTTTAAGAAGATTGAATGCTTCTTGACATTCTTTATTAAATATAAATGAAACATCTTTTTGTAAAAGTCTAGTTAATGGTTTCGAAGTTTTTGCAAAATCTGGTATGAACCGACGATAATAACCTGCTAGTCCTAAGAAAGATTTTGTATCCTTTGAATTTTCCGGAATAGGGAAACTCTTTAATGCAATAATTTTCTTTGGATCTGGTTTTTCACCATCTTTAGTTACTAAATGACCTAAATAAGCTACTTCCTTTCTGAGAAATTCACACTTATCAGGTTGTATTTTAAAATTTGCATTTTGTAATCTTTTAAAAACTTCTTTTAATCTTGCAATATGTTCATGAATTGTAGGTGAATAAATTATTATATCGTCCATATAAACTAAACATTTTTCATTTTGAATTCCAACTAAAATATGATCCATAACTCTTTGAAAAGTTGATGGAGCATTTTTAAGACCGAATGGCATTCGCTTAAATTCGAAATGACCATTTTCAACTGAAAACGCAGTTTTAGAAATATCTGAAGTATCGATTTCTATTTGATGAAACCCTGAAGCTAAATCTAATGTTGTAAAATATTGGCATCTGCCTAATTGATCAAGTAAATCATTGATATTTGGTAAAGGATATTTTTTATCATCTACAGTCACTTCATTTAATTTTCTATAATCAATTACTACTCTCCATTTTTGTTTTCCTGATGCATCTAATTTTGTAGGGACTACCCATACTGGAGAAGACCATGGAGATATTGAGGGTTGAATAATATTTTGATTTAACATTTTTAAAACCTGTTCTTTAACTTCCTGTTTATGTACTTGAGGGTAACGATAACTTTTTGTGTAAATTAGTTTAGCATTATTGGTATCAATTGTGTGTTTTATTTTATTTTTAAAAGTTAAATTATCTCCTTCGAAATAAAATAAATTTGGAAATTCTAAACAAAGATTTATTATTAATTCAGCTTCTTCCTCATTAAGATGTTCTAGACGTAGTTGAGATAAAATTAGTTCTCTCCTATCTTCATTTTGATTTATATTAAAATTTTAAATTTGACTTGACTCTGTAGTTTCTAATTTTTCAAATTCAAATTCATTTTCAAAAATTTTAATTTCTTTTTCTGTTTCATTCGCATTTAAAACACTTGTTAAAAATTCACCATTCTGATTAATTTTAACAATAGAATTTGGAATGAATGGATTATTTTCAATTTTCTTTGCTAATAAGACACACTCTGTATTGAAATATTTATTTGTTTTAAACTTACAAATCTTTTCTGTACGTCCTTCTATATTTTGCTTATTAAGAAAAATTTGATATTCCTCTTGGAATGTTTTAGGTCTATTACGAGTTATTGTACTAAACAATGGTACTGTTTTAAAATTAGTTATCAGCTGTTTATTTTTTATGTCTATTTTACATTCGTAAAATTTTAAAAAGTCTGCACCTATTAAACCATCAAAATCAATATCTAGATCACAAATATAAACTTTAAGTGGTATATCGCAAAAATAAATAAAAACTGATTCTGTTATAATAACATTTTCATTTGTAATTCCTTTAATAGAAAGGTATTCTTTATTACTTTTGGTTTAAAATTTGTTACACATGCTCCTGTGTCGATTAAATAATTATAAGTTTTTGTAATGTCTTTATGTAATAGTAAGTATTTGAAAGCGCATATAAAGTTACATGTGATGGTTGGTGGTTGGGTTGTTTCCGAGGCATTTAACCGAAAATTTTCATCTTCCTCATTTTCATCATCATGATTATTTACAAGATGTGCTCGAGAAGAACTCGGATTCGAATAATTATTGTTATTATTAAAATTTGGTCTAGAATTACTTGGATTTTGTGTTCTGAAATTTGAATTTTGTTGCTGTTGTTGATTTCTGAAATTAGTATTTTGTGGTTGATTTCTTAAATTTGAGTTTTGTTGCTGTTGAGTTCTGTTTTCAAATTGTTGTCTTGAGTTAGGATTTTGAAAATTGTTAGAGTTATTGTTATATTGCCTTTTACGACATTCTTGAACAGTATGTCCAGGTTTTTTACAATAATTACAAATTTTTACATTATTTGTGAAATTATTTGGTTTTCGTGATTGTGCTTGAGTATTGTTGGTATTATTAGAACGTATGCGAGATTTCTGTTGTTCAAAATAAGATAATTGCAATTCACTTTTTATTCTATTTGTCACTTCTAGCATAGAAAGAGGATTACTTGCCCTAATAATATAACTTATTTTAGGATCCAATCCTGTTAATAAGGTATTAAGACACATTTCTTCAACTAACGAAACTTGAGCGTTCTTTTGTTCTCTTGGTAAATTTTGTTTGTTAATAGCTGCATGTAATTTTGATAAATGAGTTTGTAGTCGAGAATCAAAATTTAATGCATTTTCATTAGGACTTTGCACTATTTTCTGCAAGTCTTGGATTAAAGATGTTAAATCTCTTGGATCAGCAAACGAACATTTAATAATTGTTGAATTTCTACCTAATGATGTGAATCTCTAGAATTTATTAATTTGGCTGCTTTGCCTCTTAATTGATTTTTAATTTTCGTTGTAACTAACGGTATTTGATTTTCTGTGCACATTTGAATTGCACAACTCCAAGAATTGATAAACGTATTAAGAGCGATCTGGTCTCCATCATATTCAGGAATTAATGAGAATATTTCTGAAAGTCTAAATGCTTCAATTTCACCTTCATTTGGTATTTTGAGCTATTGTAAATTAATTTATATTTTCTTAATAATAAATGAAATAAAAATCTTAATTATTACAAAAATATTTTTAAAATTACTCACATATAAAGTGTCACAAACATTTGATGTTGACTTTGTCTTGGATCGTTTTTCTTCGTTTCTTGGAAACACGTTTTTTCTTTGGCGGTCTGGAAATCTTCAGGAAAAACACGTTTTTCTTTGTCGGTGTCGAAATCTTCGGGATTAGTTTTCTCCTTCAGAGTTTCCAATGAACTTCAGATTTTGAGCTACCACGAGCTTTGGATTAGGAGCTTCAACGAGCTTTGAATTATGAGCCTCAACGAGCTTTGAATTATGAGCTGCAACGAGCTTTGAATTATGAGCTGCAACGAGCTTTGAAATAGGAATGAGCCTTAGCTCGAGCTTCTTGGAGCTGACAAGTGGCTGATTCCACCGATATAGTGTCCTGATCTGAGCGGGGCGACTATACGATCTTGTACGGCGGCGACGAATGCAGGGTCCTGATCTGAGCGGGGCACAAGCACAAGTCCTAATCTGACAAGACCAATGGAGTTTCACTCACTTGTTTTAAATTATTTTATTCGTGTTCTCCTTTTTAGAGATTATACTGACTGCGCCAATTTGTTATAATCTTAAGGTTGGAGTTTGCTTTTTAAAAAAATATACTTATTAATTTAAACACATAAAACTTTATTTTTGAACTTTGGTTGTTACAGAATGAATTATTACTAAGACCGACTTTGTTAATAACAATTTTATTTATTATCAAAACCGCCTGAACTATAATAATAATTTTATGATTATCAAGACCGCCTGAATTATAATAATAATTATTAATTAAATCTCCCTTATACTATTATACTATTTTAAAGTGCTGAGTCAGATAGCTTCTAGAATTTGTATTGTTTATGAAAATCGCAAATTTTCATATAATTATCAAATTACTTATAAACATAATTCGTGCTTAATTTGTAAATATTATTGTCTTTGAATTGTCTTTGAAAATGCAAAACAAAGGGTTTGAATTACTGGGAAATTGCGTATTAAAATTAGGAATATAATATGATAATTCAAAAATAAGACGTAATAGTACTTATTGATCTAATATAACATACATAAGTCAGGGCATGGCCCTACTTTCTTATTTAAAATTACAGCCCTATTTTTCCATTTGATTTTGAAAAGATATTAACATCAGATATTTCTTCGAGCATGTTTTAAAATTTTACGCTGAATTACGTTCAATACCTATGGTATTATTCAAGAATCAATTTGATACCAACATGCCCTTTTATTATTCAGTATATCAAAAATTATTTAGAAAAAGAAATCGTATTGTAGGTACTTACCGATCTGGAGATTTTTCTTCTGAACAATTCCATGCTTTAAGAAGTTCCTCCATAAGGAGGATATGGTTAATTAATTTATTAGAATAATAAAAATCAACACAAACCTTAGCACTTTTGTACACAATATAAGTCATAATAAAATATATAATTGTTAGAAAAGTTAATATTCGTATACAAATTTCGCCCTACAACCTATTAAATAGACCTGTGACTGCGAAATGAAACACTAAAAGCCAAAGCCACCAAAATCACAAGATGGTAAAGTCCCGAAAATAACGTCACTGCATTAGTTTAGATCTGAAAATAGCAATGGTGATTGTGACAAAAAATACTTTTGTTTTGGTCAGATTGAACACAATTTTTTATTTTATAATTGAATTGATTTTATTTTTTAATAAAAACCGTATTTATTTATTTAATTTGAGCATTTAATATTTTCATTAAAATGGGATTGAAATGAACTTAATATATCATTGATCTGTGAAACATTTGTGGCTAATAGAGTAATCTAAGGCCATCCCCCTCCAAAAAAAAAAAAAAAAAAAAAGATCTCTGAACATAACGCTGTGTTTGTTCAGATAATATCTAAGCTGCAAAATGAATCTTTGTGGCGTCTATTTGAAGATATTTTCTTGACCATAATACTGGTATTATCGTTTTTGACTACAGAATTTTTGTGTGTAGATTTACTAACATCGAGTGTGTGAGAAACGTCAGTAGAGCTCAAGTTACTGTTACCCTTCTACTAGCGAGTTTAAAAGAAAGTTCCCCAGCAAAATAAGCAAAATTTCCGTAGGTAGTAGTTATTGTATAATTTATAGTTAGGCCTTAGCCGCTTAATATGCGCCTATTAATAATTTTGGGCAACAATATGGGAATCTCTCATAATCCTTTAGATACTATATTTGACACTGAAATTCGATGGTTATCTCCGACTAAAAATACTACGATTGTTCGGGTTGAGAACTTAAATTCACGCTATTTTATTGACCATTCCTTGGATTTAAAAAGTAGCTCAATTAATTAAACTGGTAATTTAGATTTGTATAACCGAAATATTCTCTAAACTTACTAAAGTTAATTTATCACTTCAAAGAAAACACATCACTGTGTTTGTTGAACCATTTATCAAGTACTGAACTTGATTTATAAAAATAAATTAATTTATAATATGTGTAAAAGAAATTTATTACTAACCCAAAGCTATTAGATGTTGAGCTACATGAGGTTAGCAGTGGCTGAGATTCCGCATCTGATTCACCATCTCGATTCTTTCCACCAATGACGCGTTTGTAGTTTCGTATTAGATCTGAAAATGTAATAGTCTACTTAAACTTCAATTTATGAAAATATAAAACACCTTCCCAATTTTATTCTTAAAATATAGTAAAAGGAGACCCTCATTTTTGGTTAATTTAAGCAGAACATCTTATATATATTGTTCTGTCAGTCTATGTATATTGAAAAGAGCTGGCAACTCCGCTCATGTAATATTATTGTAGAAGATGGCCGTTAGCCAGCATATCGAAGAGTTTGTCTTAATAAAGCTAACAGTTATTCCATTCTAATTAATTAGTTGTGTTTAACTACAAGAAGAAGAAATGACTAATAACAGAACATGGTGGCAGCGCCGGTGTAGGTAGTTATATTAAAAGTAATTTATTCATTATCGTTGAAGTCACACGCAAATAAGATTGGTAACATGAAAACCACTCCTAGCACAGCAATCAACGTTACACCGTCCGATAAATTTAATTTTGGCACTTCAAATTACTTGCCTCAATGGAGGAAAAGGTTTGAAAGATTTATATCAGTGTCTAGTCAAAATAGTAAAACTGACTCTGATAAAATTAACGTGCTCATATATGTAATGGGAGAAGAGTCTGACGAGATATTATTACAATGGTCCAAAGTACCTGTCCTCCGCAAGGTTCTGTAGTATCCGAAGACAAGAACGATTTGGTAGCTATGGACATTTATGGACCCTTGGTGAAGAGTAGGGGAGGCGTTACATATATTTTCGTTGTTATAAATGTATTTACTAAATATGTTACTTTATATTTTTTAAAGAAAAGAACTGCTCGCTCAATGCTACATTGTTTGATTAATGATTATTTTCCTAAATATCGTACTCCTCGTAGAATCCTTCATGACCAGGTACTCAGTTTACCTCGAATGTTTGGAGACGTACCATGGAAATGGCTGGTGTAAGGGTAATCTACACCTGAGTTGGACATCCAGCCTCAACTCCATCTGAAAGGTGGATGCGAGAGTTTGGTAGATTGTTCCTTACTTATTGTTCGGAGCAACACTCAAGGTGGGCCTGTGAGGTTGCGTGATTTGCTGATTTTTTGAACGAAGTCGTTCATGAATTCACGGTTTTGCACCTAGTGAATTGCAGCTGGATCATGACAGATTCTGCTGGACTCGCTGCAGATACGGGATCTTTCGAGGGATGTCATGTTGTCTGAGCAAAAGCTAATACTTGCTGCTGAAACTGTGCATAGTTGTGCAGCTCGTCGAGCCCTACGACACCCTGGTAGGCCTTATCCGCCATTTACTGTGGAAGACTTGGTCCTGTTGCAAGCTAATAATCAGTTCTCCAGCATACGAGCAGAGACAAAGAAGTTTCTCCTTTTATTTGAGGGTCCATATAGAATTAAAAAGAAGTTGCACGATCATATTTATGTTTTAGCGTCGCCGCACGATGATCAAACTGAGTGTGGTACTTGTCATGTCACCCACATGAAACGGAATATGCCCGCCTGTGGGGTTTAATTTCTATTTGTTAGAGTATCTGGTCTTTGTTATGATTTATTTGGTCCACAAATATATTTCCTGGACCAAAAACTTGGGGGCATAATGAACTGTGACAGTGGTTGTGCGACCCGGTATACTTCAATTCCGTATAATGTGTTCATACCTCTGCTCTATATCGTTTGATTTTCTACAAATCACTTTACGTTAATAATACTCCTCGTGAATAAATGGCATAGATCGCAGCACTAGTATCTGAATTGTACTTTATTCTGAATACAAGAATACAGCATAACATATGACATTTATCTATAAATACAAGAAATCCCTTGAGGGATTTCCCAGTTGTTTTGTTGTAGTCTTATCTATGACAAAAGTCATGAAGGGTTATATAGAAAAAACTGAAAATATGGGTTGAAAACCTAATCAAATAAATAGAATTACATTTGAGAGTATAGAAATAAATTTGATGCGACGATTATAACAAACTAAGAAAACTCAAAAGTTTTACTATTAATTAGATTTTGTCGTGCCCGAAAATCTTAAAAAATAAATTACAACGTTTTTTAGTTCCCTTGTATCTAAGTGGTATAACTACAAAACTTAAAAGGCCCCTCTGGTATACAGGGTTATTCACGCTTTATGGCGCGGAATATTGTGGCGAAACTACGTGACTTTCAATAAGTTTCATTTATTGGACATATAGGCATCTACTATGGCTACTTTTTAAAATTGTTTTCATATTATAAAGTGTGTCCCAAATAACCTAAAAGTATCAAAGTTGTATTTTTTTAAATGGAATGCCCTGTATATGATTGCACTTTTAGATCCTCTGATCAAATTAAGTGTCGGTTTCATTAAGGTTTATAATACGTATACCTTAAGATTGTTTAAATAAATTTTCTGAAAATCTAGCCTAAGTTTTATCTTTCAAATACTTGGGAAGTATTTAAGTCATGTTGACGAAATTAACTCTAAAGTGTAATAAATAGATCATGTTTGGTATTCCAATTGCAATAAACTTGCAATCTTATACAGGGTGTCCAAAAATTAAAACTACTTAAATAAGAACTTTAAGTTGCTATAACCTCATTAATTTAAATGTAACGTCATATTTCTGAACTTAGCTAGCAATGTACTTACTAATTACCTCTGGAATGGTGTTAGGGTGTACTATAGCTAAGTCTGCGCGTTTTGGCAGAAAACGCCAAATAATTGTATTGTACACCATTTGCTGTTTTTTAAATAAACGTTTTAATGGTTCTAGTAGCCTATGGAATGAATAATGTCAAATAAATGATTTTATCTATCAAAAAATTATTTATTATTATTATTAAATAATAATAATAAAACGGACTTTATGGGTACAAAACCCCAAAAGGCCATTGCCCGAAGTCCTTCGGCCTATAATTATTTATCAATTTAATTTGCTGTTCATGCTTTACTAAATGTTATTGATTTACAATTGTTAGTTTAGGTGTTGCTTTGTTAAAATGAAGATTAGTTACTCAAAAGAAGAACGTATTGATATCATATTGATCCATGGAGAAGGCCATCAAAATTCTTTATTGGCTTCTCGAGTTTAAGCTCAAAGGTTTCCCATACGAAATCATCTAAGACCAGCTGCTTTTCAGACACTTTTGAATCAGTGTAAGGAAACTGAAAGTGTTAGCTATAAGAACTACGTATCACCGAAAATGGAAAAACTATTTTTGCTATAGTTGGTCCAGTAATCGAAAATCCCCATATTAGTCAAAATCAGATATTCAAAAACACCAATATTAGTCAGGCAAGTATTTCACGAGTGATTAAAAAACATAGATTTCATGCTTATAAAATTCAGCTTTGTCAAGAGCTTTATGGAAATGATTTTGACAATAGAATTGAATTTTGCAAGTGGGTGTTAGATAAAGTAGCAGCAAATGAAGCAGTTTCTGATAATGTGTTATTTAGCGACGAATATACATTTGCTGCTGTTATCAGCAGGTATAAAAAAGGATGACAAATATCAGTAACTGTATAATAAAGAAAGAAAGAAAAACACTACTATTAAGGTCCTTTATATAGTTCACTGCAGATGGCAGCATCTCCCGAACACGAATTATTATAGTAAGTAAATAAGCGACGTTGTCACGTACGCCTGCATTTCAGTTAATTAAATTTTTATTAAATTGAAACTGAACATAGGCGCCGGCCTTGAAAGTCCTTACTTTCAAAATAACCACGACTAATCCGCAGGTTGATTAGGCAAAACACACAATTCTGTTATAGCGCGTTTATATTCACCATCTTTAGTCTTAACAGTCACTACTCGCACAAATCCGTCTCTACCGGGATGTAGGGCACTGATTCTCCCAATCCTCCAACAAAGAGGGGGTGAATTTTCTTCACGCACAACTACTAGCTGTCCGATCTTCATATTGTCTTCAGCAACTTGTCATTTGGATCGCTGCTGCAACGTAGTTAAGTAGTCACGAGACCATTTTTTCCACAACTGTTGAAATAGTAATTTCATGTGTCTGTATTTTGACACGTATGTGTGAGCACAATCTTCAACTGGAATTTCCGGCAAAGCTTGCAACGAAGTCCCGATTGAAAAATGTCCTGGGGTGAGAACTTCGCAATCTTCAGGATTTTCGGTGAGGGGGATCAAAGGACGAGAATTTATTAAGGCTTCCACTTGTGTCAACAGAGTATTTAGATCCTCGTAAGAGAATAATACATTTTGCAACGTTCGTTTTAAATGATACTTAGCGAGTCGAACCGCTGATTCCCATAAACCACCGACGTGGGGCGATCGCGCAGGGAGGAATTGCCACTTAATTTGTTTTTCTAAAAGAAAATTTTGAAAATTTGTCTCCTTTATTTGTTTAAAAATATTATCCGCGCCGGTAAAATTAGTAGCGTTATCAGAATGAATCTCCGAACAGAGACCTCTTCGAGAGATGATTCTTTTGAGATGAGATGAGATGATTCCTTGAGAAAACTATCAGTGGATAGCTCAGTCACTAGTTCTAAATGCACAGCTTTAGTGGCTAGGCATATAAAAATGCATATTCAACATTTAATCGATTTTGTGTTACGCAAATAGCTGTTCTTAATGAGATAAGGGCCAGAATAATCTACCCCGCATCGCAAAAAGGGTCTTGCAGGTGTAACTCTACCCGTGGGTAAATTACCCATTTTTTGATTTCTAATAGGAGGGGATACGCGAAAACAAACTAAACATTTTCTTAAAATGCCCCTTACCGTCCGCCTGCCACAAAGGGGCCAATAAGTTTGTCTGATGATAGACAGTAAGGTTTGAGGACCCGCATGGAGATTTTTAAAATGCTCATGGCGTATTAAGAGAGTCGTAAAATGATGATGAGATGGAAGTAGAATAGGATGTTTAGCTTCATAATTTAGATTTGAGTTTTCTAAACGACCACCTACACGCATTATGTTATTTTCGTCCAAGAATGGATCTAATGAAGCTAACTTACTATTTTTCGACACCGATTTTGATTTTTTGAGGCAGTGAATTTCTGCGGAAAATGCCTCGCTTTGTACGATTTTGACTATAGTTCGGGTAGCTGTATTAATTTCATTAAACGTAAGTTGTTCAAGAATTCTATTTTGTTGAGGCTGGAGTAGATTAGATTTAAACCTTAGTATATAAGCGACCACATGAACTAATTTGTTAAAAGAAGAGTATTTGTTTATAATTTCATTTGGATGAGAAATATTGGCAATTCCAACGTTTTTAGTTAAAGGCTTTAACTCGGGTAATTCACACTCGTATACATTAGATTTTAGTACTGGCCAATGCTCTTCCGATTCGTATAACCAATCAGGACCACAGAACCATAGGCTTAGATTTTTTATTTGAACTGGATTAATACCCCGAGAGATAAAATCAGCTGGATTTGGGTTTGTTGGCACATGGCGCCATTGAGAGGGTTTGGACAAGCTTTGAATTTTAGCAATTCGATTGGAAACAAAGGTTTTTAGATGAGAAGGTTCGAATAAAATCCAAGCCAAAACAATAGTGCTATCACACCAAAAATATATATTATCGACTCTAATTTTAATGGAATTAAGAACGGTTTTAGCTAACTGAGCTGCCAAGAGTGCTCCACAGAGCTCCAATCGAGGAAGCGATACTACCTTTAAAGGGGCCACGCGAGATTTAGAACAGGCTAGACGAACACGTATTTGATTGAAGTTTGCGGATTTAAGATAAATACAACTTCCGTAGGCAATTTGGGAAGCATCCGAAAACACATGCATTTCGACTCCAGTTGTATTATTGATTAGGATATGACGAGGAATTTCCAAATCGTTTAAACAGTTAATTCTGTTATAAAACTGTAGAAAATTATCAAGAAAATCTTGAGGAACTGGTTCGTCCCAACCGATTTTGAGTTGCCATAAATTTTGCATCAACAATTTAGCCTTTACTACAACAGGACCAAGTGGGTCGAAAATCTGACTAATTATAGATAATACTATACGCTTTGTAAGAACCTTGTGTAGATTTGAGCCCGTAGTATATTTTAAGACATCATTAGATGAATTCCATAAGGTGTCCAACGTTTTAGATCTCTGATTATCTTTTATAATATACTCGGTAGTGTTCTGCGACATTTTGACATGATCTAGAATTCTCTTGTCATTTGACGACCACTGGCGAAGATTAAAACCAGCTGAACTTAGAATAGTATCAACATCGTCAATAAGTTTAAATGCTGATTCGATGTCATTTGTGCCCGTTAACCAGTCATCCATATAAAAATCCTCAGAAATGGATTGAGACGGCTTCGGATGAGAAGACGAATGGTCTAAGGCTAGCTGTTTAAGACATCTAGTGGCAATGAAGGAAGCAGGACTTGTTCCGTATGTCAAAGTGTTCAAAGTATATTGAATTAGTGGCTCCGTTGGATTTGAACGCCATAGAATTTGTTGGTATTTTTTATCATCTGGATGTAAATTTACACAGCGATACACTTTTGCTATATCAGCAGTAAATACGATATCATGTATTCTAAACCGAAGAAAGATTGAAAAGATTGGTTCTTGTATACAAGGACCTACCTTCAGTACATCATTTAACGACAAATTAGTGGTAGTTTTGGCGGAAGCGTCGAATACGACACGCAGCTTGGTAGTTTCAGATGAGTTTTTTGTAACTGAATGATGAGGTAAGAAATAATTTGGTTGAATTTTAAGACTTTCAAACTTTGCTACTGGAGACATGTGTCCCATTTGAATGTATTCATTAATGAACTTGCAATATTGCTCATTTAATGAATGAGACTTTGACAGCCTTTGTGATAAAGCTTGGAATCGTTTTACAGCCATTTCATAGGAATCTCCTAATTGTTTATAATTTTCTTTAAACGGTAAACGAACGATAAAATTTCCCGCTGAACTTCTTTGGTAGGTATTTTTGAAATGTTCCTCAACCTCGGATTCCTCGGTTGAATAGATAACTTCCTTGGTTTGACACTCCTCTATTAACCAAAATTTTTCAATTTGGTTCTCCAAGTTTTGAGTTGTAGACAAATTGCAATAAGTATTGCTTTGTATTAGAAAGTTTTGAAATGGACCGGCAACGATCCAGCGGAGTTTTGTATTTTGTAGAATAGGTGCGTTTTTACCTAGTTCAATTTGACCATCGGCCAATAACTTGTAAAAGACACCAGCTCCTAATAATATATCAACTTTATCGGATAGGTTAAAATTTGGATCTCCCAGCTTTACGTTAGTTGGAAAATTTAGCCTTGAAGTGTCAAAACTAATTTGCGGTGTATTACCAGTGATTTGCTTAGTAACTAAAAACTGGAGGTCGAATTGATGGGTGGAATTCAAGGATTTTATTTTGGTTCGAGCCATCGACGAAATATTACTGGGATGTCCATTAATACCAATTACTTCGATATTTACTCTGGATGAAGGAATATTAAGCCTTTGAAACAATTCGTTTGATATAAAGTTAGACTGGGAACCCCCGTCAAGCAACGCTCGACAAATAATTGGCCTATTTTATTTATCCAAAATATGTACTAGAGCAGTACTCAAAATTACAAATGAACTGTTGGCACAATGTGCTGAGGTTGTATTAACGTTTTGGAACAAGAAACGATACTTGCATTAGAATTAATCGGACTTGGATTAGGATTGTTTTGGTTAGAAGATGTACTAAGATTAATATTTGTCTGATTAGAACTTTCAGAATTATTTTGATTGGACAAGCTTGAATTTTGATTCTTTTGTTGAGGACGAATCTTGCTTTCCTAAATGTAGGAGTGTATTATGTTTATTTTTGCAAATACGGCAAGGACCTGAGTTGCACTCAGCGCTAGTATGCCGTAGACGCAAACAGTTGGTGCAGGCCTTCAACTTTCGTATAGCTTGTAGCCTGGAAGCAATAGATAATTTTTGGAAATCTTGGCAAAAATAAATACTATGTTCTCCTTGGCAAAAGAGGCAAGGAACTTTGTTAGTGGCTACATTTGAATGAGTAGTTTTGTTCCAATTTGGATTAGAACAATTCCTTTTATTGAAAGAAACATTTTGAGTGACAGATTTGTTGTCGATAGATTCAAGGACATGACATCTTTCGGATAAAAAGGTCATAAAATTGTCAATTTTTGGCGAAATTTCATCTTTGCTATGAATTTCCCATTCTTTTTTTGTATTTATATCTAATTTTGACAACAACAAGTGGATAAGAATCGTACTCCAAGTATCAACAGGCTCCTTCATATTTTGAATGCTCTAAAATGTTTCTGAAAACTGTCCAAAAAAGACCTTAAGAACTAAAAGAGTCCTTGTTGACGCTAGGTAAATCAAAAAGTAATTTGACGTGATTTTTTATAATTAGTTTTTTGTTTTCGTACCTATCCTGTAGTCGACCCCACGCCACTGTATAATTGGCATCAGATTCGATAATATGTGCGGCTTCGCCCTTGAGTGAAGCCTGGAGATAATAGTATTTTTGAATACTAGACAAGTTCGTATTATTATGTATTAGTGCCATAAAGGAATCATAAAAATTTGACCACCTTTCGTACTGACCATTAAATTCAGGCAACACTATAGGTGGAAGCTGCACATTTTGTCTTTGTATAGTTGGATGTACATTTGAAACAGTAGACTGTGTTTGAGATTGCAAAGAAATCGCAGTTTGCTTTTGATAATGTTGTTCGACAAGATCTTTTGCCTTAGAAATATGTAAATAAAATTCATCCTCGTAAGAAGCTCCTTCGGCAGTTTGTTGGTTATCCTTATCAAGGATCTCAATTTCGGATTGCACCGTGTTAAATTCGTCAAACGTTTGTTCGAGTTTTTGTATTCGAGTACATATTTCGGAAATTTTGTCATGATTTTTTGTATCCGAAATGAACTTTTTGAATCTAGTAAGACTAGTTTTAAGTTGCCCACGACGACTAATTAATCGCGATAATTTTTGCTGGTCTTCAGCTGAAACTTCGTCCTCTAACATTATTATTTTGTTATTAATTAGTAATAGTACCTATCTATTTGGTATTTAGTGTAGTAATTACTTTGTATGAAATTCTCTTCTATTACTTAAAAATACGAAAAAAAAACTTAGCTTAGTTAGCAGTCAAGCAATCTAGAATCTTTGAAATAAGAAACAAAATAAACTGTTGACCTAAGAAAGAAACTACAAAATAAATTAAAATGGATTTGTTTATGAACACAGGATGTTAAAACTAGGAATAAATTGGAATGGACTTACAGTTGGCTTGGTTGTGATGAATTTTGTCTTGATTTCCAACTAAACTCCATAAACCGGCTCGAAGGACCAATGTGTGATCTCGTGGTTTTCCGGCATTTGCTTGAAATAGCCACTTAATCGTTTTTGTGCTGGTTCGGTTAATACCTTGATTCGTTTGGTTTCGTTTCACAACAAATATTATTTGTTGTATATTAATAATAAATTAAAACTTCTTTATTTTCATAAATAACTCTATTTCAAAATCTAAATTATAATTTTTGGGGGTTAAACCACACCCTATGCTCTTTATAAAAAAAAAATACAAGTTCAAAGCTATATCGTTACGAGAAGAATGAATTTTGAATAACAACAACAGTATAACAGCAGGTATAAAAAAGGATGACAAATATCAGTAACTGTATAATAAAGAAAGAAAGAAAAACACTACTATTAAGGTCCTTTATATAGTTCACTGCAGATGGCAGCATCTCCCGAACACGAATTATTATAGTAAGTAAATAAGCGACGTTGTCACGTACGCCTGCATTTCAGTTAATTAAATTTATATTAAATTGAAAGTGAACAAGCCTCGTGAACAGACACAACGACCATTAATATTCTGCCTCGAATCTCCATGAATATAAAATCATCTGCAATCCGAATAGGTGGTCCATTGATGTGTGGAGTGGAACATTGGGCCGATATTTAATACTATCGTAATTTTTGAGGGATCGTTGAATGGTATGATGGTACTGGATTTCCTTCTACACCAACTTCATGTATTATTAGAAGAAATTCCTTTAAACAGGAGAACAATCATGTTGTTTCAATTGGATGGAGCTCCGCCTCATTATCATCACAGGTGAATTGGAAGAAAAAATTGACCTCCCATATCTCCGGATATCTTTTTATCGGAATACGTGAAATAAATTGTCTACAAGACGCCTCCAACAACACCACACGATATGACAATACGCATAAGAGATGGTTTTCAAACTGGTACCCCGCAAATGTTGACCAGAGTTAGCCGTAGTTTTCAAAAAAGAATATCGAAGTGTCTCGAAATGGACGGTCATCATTTCGAACACATGTTATGAATATTTTGGTAGACATTTGTCTGTGATTTTTATTATGATCAATGCTGTTTATGCATAATTTGTATAATTCATAATGACTTTTATAATTCTAGATCATTTGACATTTCTGATACCATAGGCTACTACATAACTTTCGCCAAACAACATTAAAACATTTATTTAAAAAACACCAAATGGTGTACAAAACAATTATTTGGCTTTTTCTGCCAATACCCGCAGACTAAGCTATAGTAAACCCTAATACCATTCGACAGGTAATTAGTAAGTACATTGCTAGGTAAGTTCAGAAATATGACGTTCCATTTAAATTAATGAGGTTATAGCAACTTAAAGTTCTTATTTGAGTAGTTTTAATTTTTGGACCCCCTCTATGAGATTCCAAGTTTATTGCAATTGGAATACCAAATATCTATTATTACACTTTAGAGTTAATTTAAATAATAAATAGAAACATTTTTGAGTTACCTCCTTCAAAGAAATCTTGAAATGCAATCTAAAAAAATTAATCAAAATATTACTTTTTTGTCCTTAACAAAATAAAGGAATACATTTTTGACTGACCTCGGTATAAATTTAAAGTGTATGCTAAAAATTTCTAAACATTTAAAAGTTATTTAAACTGAGCTCATATATTAATTTTGAGCTAAACTACAAAATTAGTTACCAAATAATTATAAAATTCTGAAGGGACTTGGATTTAAGGTAAATGTTCCAGCACTTATCCTTCACTCTCAATACTACTCATTCTTGATGTGTGTAGAACTCTCTTATGTATTGTATTTAATCTTAAGTTTATAGAACATACTCTATAGTCTATGATATGGAACGGTTATCAACTTGTATTACGTTACTTTTCTTCATTCTTTTTTTTTTATTACAGTAAGGTAATATAAGCTTTATAATTAAAGTAAGTTATTGTAATATTTTCGAACGCCAATGTGGTCTAATATTTTATGTTAAATATTTTAGGTTATATTCAATTCAATGCGTAAAAAATTATGCAGTATTTCGGATAAGTTTAAGAACTATGAATTTTTTTAATTTTTGAACCCTCTTTTACACCCCTTGCCTACGCTCAATATTTAAAAAAAACGTACTTCTTAAACATAGCAGAAATAGTAACTAATTATTTATAGCTTTAATAGAATATAACCTGTAAAATGTGTCATAAATAACTTACTTTCATAGGCGTTCGTAAATAGTGGAACAGGGGTCAAAACATAAAAAATATATATTTCCTAAACTTAGTCCAAATATGGAATAATTTTTCATAGTTGTGATAGAATATAACCTAAAAAATGTTACGTAAAAGAATTGGTTCACACAGGTGTTCGAAAATAGTCTAAAAAAGGGTCGAAAACGAAAAAAAAATGTTTTCCAAATATACCAGAAAAATTGGCTAATTATATATAGCTTTGATCTAAGATAACCTAAAAAATGCAGCATAAAATTTTTATTTACATAGGCGTTCGTAAATAGTAGAAAAAGGGGTAAAATAAAAAAAAAATAATGTATTTTTTTTTTATAATTAACTAGTTGAATTGGTGTTAAAAATACACGACAAAAATTAATGTACCATAGGCGTCCGTGAAAATTCTATGAAAGGGTCAGAAAAAATTTGTATCCGTGATAACTCAAAAACCACTTTTTAACGGATTTTAACCACATTTGGTACGAAAATACTACAGGATATTTATAGGTGGTGATTAACATTGAGCGTAGGCAAGGGGTTTAAAAGAGGGGTCAAAAATTTAAAAAATCATAGTTCTTAAACTTATCCGAAATATTGAATAATTTTTTGTGTGTTTAATTAAATATAACCTAAAATATTTAAGCTAAACAATTAGACCACATTGACATGCGAAAACAGTGTAAAATGGGGTAAAAAGGTTAGAAAAAACGTATTTCTTAAACATAGTAGAATTATTGACTAGTTATTTATAGCTTTGATAGAATATATCCTAAAAAATGTGTTATAAATAACTTGTTTTCATAGGCGTTCGTAAATAGTGTAAAAGGGGTCAAAATAAAAACATATATACTTCCTAAACTTATTCGGAATACGGAATAATTTTTCGTAGTTGTGATAATATAACCTAAAAAATGTTACATAAATGGAGGTTCACACAGGCGTTCGAAAAAGAGCCAAAAACGAAAAAAAAATGTTTTTCCAAATATAACAGAAAAATTGGCTATTTATATATAGCTTTGATATAAGATAACCTACAACATACAGCATAATAATTTTGTTTACATATGGGTTCGTAAATAGTAGAAAAGGGGGCAAAATAAATTATATAATAAATCTAAAAAAATCAATTATTTTGCGTCCAAGAACTTGACCTAGAAGATCTGAAATATAAAATATGTACGTATAAATAGTGCCTCCAAAGAGAAGAAAAATGAACAAAACCCGATACTTCAAAAAAATAGCTGATGTCTAAAACAAAACAAAAATGTATTAAATTTAGATAAATGACAAAAAGGTCATAAAATTATTAGTTTTACACTTAAATATGGAGAGCTATTCGTGCCTCGAGGGCAACAGTTTATTTATTTTGCAATATAGACATTATTATTATTAAAATTTGAATTTTCTTAGTAACTAAAATAAATTAATAATAACTTGAAAAAGTGGATAGTGTATATAAACTTAACAGATTTTTATATTTGAGCTCTCTTTTAAACTGCCATAAACTAAACTACTTTTTGCTTTTACAGTGAAATTAAAACACATAAGATAATGAGATATTAAAATTAATAATAATAAGATATTAAAATTAATAATTTAAAGGTGATTGATTGGTCGTTACAGGGATGTCCTGAAAATGTAGAAGTTCTTACTATTTCTACGTTTCACTCTCAAGAATTGCAAAAAAACTAAAACTAAACTATTATTATTATTAAGGGCATTAATAAATGAGATAAAATCTAGGAACTATATAGTTTCACCTTAATGTATTCTTCATTTAAAATATAAAAAAAGCAAAATAAAAGTTCAATGACCCCGTTTTCAATAATAAGAAAAAAAGTTCCATGACCCTGTTTTGAACTGGCAACCTTACGATTACCAGAGTAAACGTTTACACAATTGGATAACAGGTATGCCATGGTTGGTTTTTTAAAATGGTCTTTAAATGCAGACGCCCGGAACGTAGATGGTGAAGTCGGTAAAAAATCAATATTCGAATGCCAAATGTGTCAACATGTGTGATTTAAAAACAATTCTGCCAGAAGACTCATACATTAGGAGTTTTTTTAGAGATAATGTTTTAAATTTGTTACATTATTGTGGTAGTTGAGTAAATTAAATTTGTTGGAAAATCAAGCATCTAATGATGTTCCATGTGTAAATATATTGCGTAATGTGTGGATTTGTTGACGAACCTATGCTGGAATATGTTTATGGTGAAAATGTTCAAATAAAGTCTGGCATCCGCCAATTTCCCATCTTTTCTTTATTGTTGCCGGAATTTGAATGAATTGAATGGAATGACATATAAATAATATGGATTTTTTTCAACAACGAAATTATTTTACCTTTGCTAAAATAAAATAAACTTGAGGAAATCCATCTAATTAATTAAGCATCTGGGAGTGTGTCGTGTGTAAATAGGTTTCAGTTTAATGAAGCTCTTGCGCGAATAATAAGTACGAGGTGTAGGAAGAGATAATTTGAAAAACATTTTGGCAGCAAAGCATTGCAAGTTGGTATGTTGTTTAAGCGAGTAGATTCCATAAGAATAACACACAAATCTGTTTTCTTTTCTAATGACATTACTTAACATAAATATATAAACACACGCATATACACTTATCAGAAAATATGATATTCATTATTAGGGGACCACAAAACGTGTATTTTCATCAAAATCACCATAATCGAATGACTTCATCGCAATACCTCCCTTCTATACTACACTATTATTAGTGAATACTAACTACTGCTCTACTCTATGTCCACCTCTATACACGCCAGCAACAAATAAAGAAATTTGCTGGAAAATCTTGAGAAAATTGATATTTTCTCTGAAAAACAATCTTGTATTGATGACGATTCCATAGGCAATTAAGTTTTGTGTTTAGATTCATTCAACCAGTCCTTATTTCATTATGTGTTTATTAACTAATGGAGTTAATAAGTACCTATATTTATAGTTTTGGCATAGTAAAACAGCTTTTGGATTATTTTATTATCTAATATTTTTAATAGCCCAATACCTATCATGAGTTTAAATATAGGAGAGATACCTAAGTATTATTCAGGATTCAGGAATTATTAGCACCTGAAATGGTAAAAATGTGTAACGTCAATGGCGATGGAGGTAAATGTATGATCAATAAGAAAATAAACTTACTAGGAGAGAAAATATATGCATTAATAGTATTATTCTTAATTCATATAGACTAAAATACTTATAATTTTTCAAATCACTTACCTCTCATTTTGAAGATTTGATTTATACTAACTATAACTCTCCACAAAAAAATTAATTTTTTTGGTTACCTTTGTCGGATATAAATTAAAACTTATAGTAAATAATATATCTATTAAAAAATAGTATCGGAACCAATAAAAAGTTAATTCTACAAGAATGTTTGTTTTTTAATTTTACAGCACTATTTTTTAATCTTATAAAAATAGTCATTATCACAATAAAAACTGTTTAATTAAAAAATGACCCGAGGTAAGTCAATCACAATACTTGCGTAAACTCTGTTTATTTGTGACGGTATATGGTCAGCTCGCATACTATTATTATTGTGATAATTTCGAACTTGCTCTGGTTTATATCATATATCAGTTGCCATAAATAAAAAATATGTATTTGTAAGTTCCTACAAAATGCACTGGCAAACAATATTAAAAGTACCATTTGGAAAATTTTTACAAAAGTTTGTATATCACAGCGGCATACGAAAACATATTATATAGGTACTTCTGATTCTGAAGTTATTTACCCCTAGGAAGTTCTGTGAAATTGAAAGGGAATGGAATGATTTATTTTTTCATCATTAATGCAAAAATGTACAATAAATTCGAGTGTTGGCCCAAAAAAAAAATTACAGCGGGCTCTAGCTGGCCTTGACGATCGTTGAGACAGCATGTCCAAAATCGCAAATAAGCATTAAGAGGGGCGTTTGAAATCAATCGTTTGCAGACCTATTTTTGCGCATGGTAGTCTCCACTAATACGTATCTGGTAACAAAGATTTTGATAGGGAGTTAAAGAGTAAAGATGGGATTAGGTATTGAAGTATTTTGAAGTTGAAATATTGGATAGTTAGTTCAAAAACAGAGTTAGAAAATCATCATATTTCGCTTTGCAGGCATAATTTTGCGCATGGTAGTCTCCACTA
The DNA here is from genome assembly GCA_911728435.2 of Apoderus coryli. NCBI lineage: Eukaryota > Metazoa > Arthropoda > Insecta > Coleoptera > Attelabidae > Apoderus > Apoderus coryli. The sequence goes on along the minus strand of OU452198.1, from coordinate 27,928,987 downwards.
AGACGTATCTGCTAGCAAAATTTTCATAGGGTTTTAAAGACAAAAGAGGGATTAGGTAATGAAGTATTTTCAAGCGGAAAGATTAATTAGTTAAGTCATAAATTGAGTTGAAACATGGGTAATTTTTTCAAATTTACAGATATATTTTTGTGGATGAAAATCTCCACTAATACGTATCTGGTAGCAACAATTTTAATAGGGTTCTAAAAGCTAAGGTTTGGATTAGGTAATAAGGTAATTTAAGGCTACAACAATAGATAATTACTTAATAAATAGAGTTCAAAGTCAGCAACTTTTTCCTCATTTTGTGCTATGATTCTAATATTTAATAATGATAATATTATTTATTACCTAATATATATATTTAACAATCACTTCTAATTAAAATTGTACGTGAATATTTCCCTCATGTGTAAAAAATCCTATGAGAGGAGTGCAATTATCGATTTATTACAGCGGTAACTACACTCTAGAAACCGAAAGAGCACTGACAATTAAAAATAAATCAGTTTGACCAGTAAAGTCAAAAAATATTTTTAAAAATGTCTCGTTTCGGATGTGATTTATTGGGAATTATAGAAAATAAAGTGATGGAAAGCGAACCAAAGAACACCAAACACAATAGGTATTTGTATTCGGGAAATATTCCCCCGAATTACACTCGTGCATCAAAATAACCAGATAATTTTGCATTCGAGCGTGTTGTCTTGGAAAAACTACATTCGGGCATTTTCATATTTTGTTAAAAGACTCCTCCACCTTCGGTGTCGGACTCTTTCTCCAAAATATGAAAATGCACTCATGCAGTTTTTAGACAACACGCTCTCATGTAAAATTATCGGTAATTTCTGAAAACTTTCTGTATTAGACAATATCCATATATAAAAGAATCCCTCATATTTCCCTTCAACTATCCGCTATTTTCTTATATTTTTTTTATAAAGTTAGCCAACGAACAATTCATGCGTAGTTGGGAGAGCATTTATTTATTTCTGTGTTAATACATAAAAACTGGTCATAAAAAAATAAAATGGTGAAAATATAGCATCACAAATCATTTACAAAAACAAACAAATACACAATATGTAAGAAACAAATTCATGTAAAAAATAAAATTTACAAGTACACACAAAACATATAAATATAAATAAAAAAGTTTAGATCACGTTTCTATCTGAGAAGTCAAATTCGAAATATTTTTTCATAGAATAAAATGACTCCCTGACAAAAACTGATTTCGTTTTCTCGAGAAACAATTTAGGCGAAAGCTCTCTCACATGTCGAGGCAAAGCATTAAATAATTTAGGTGCGTGGTGGTTAAGAGAAAATCTTGCTTTATCTACTCGATGTCTGTCCAGTACGAAGTTCTCATTATTCCTAGTGGAATACTGATGAACAGCCAAATGTGGCGTGTACATATTGGAGTGTAGTTTAAAATATTTCAGACATTCAAGCATATATATACAGGGCTGGGTCAAAACTCCAAGCACATGAAACGAACTCCTACAGTCGGCCCGATACGACAAACCAGCAACAACTCTCAAAGCTCGCCGTTGGAGCGCAAAAATACGAGATGAGACAGGTGCGGGTCCCCAGGCAAGCACGCCATAAGAGACATGGCTCTGTATCAGAGCATGAAATGTCATCAATAAAACAGATCTTGACAATTTTGTGGACAAACCCCGCAATACGTATGTGTTTGACGATAACTTACCAGAAACATAGTCGACATGAGCATGCCATGTCAGTCTCTGGTCAAGATAAACATCCAAGAACCTCACCGAATGATTATCAATGAAATCAGAGCCATTTCTCAACGAAAACACAATTCCTTCAGTTTTTGATTGATTCAGACGAAGACCATTCGCAGTGAACCAGTCTGAAGCCCTTTCCCGTGTCCCATCAAGAGCGTGGAGTAGGTGGTTTACATCCACATCCGCTCTTACCACAGTGGTATCATCGGCATAAAGTAGGAAGTCAACGTTGGGTTCACACACTGGTAAATTATTGACGAACATTATGAATAGAAGTGGTCCCAGCACAGATCCCTGTGGAACGCCGAACACATTACCCAGCAAGGTTGATCGCTTGCGAGCATACTCAACAAACTGCGTTCGATCCGTAAGATACGATTTTATCAGATTCAGAAACGTTCTAGTCAGATTATAATATTTTAATTTAGCGATAAGTATTTCTGGATCAACGCACTCGAAAGCTCTCGATAGGTCCAGCATGAGCGCCGCACAATTTTTGCCACTATTGAAAGCATCCGTAACCACTGAAATCAGTTTGTTTATCGCCACGGCTGTAGACCATCCATTTCGAAAACCGAACTGCTGTCCGTTTAACAAATTGTTGCGCTCAAAATGATCGCAAAGCCTTACCTTAAGGGCCTTCTCAAAAACCTTGCCCAACAGGGGTACAATGGAAATTGGGCGATAACTTCATAATTAATATCCCCCTATTTGAAAATTGGTGTCACACGGGAGACCTTAAACGCTGCAGGATGTTATATATTTGATTTATATATTTAATTTAATATACCTACTTGTAAATAAATACGAAATTTATATATCGGTTTAACTAAACATTTATTCATTTCTATTCTAAATACAACTGAAAAACTAAATCACATTTTGGTATATTAAAAGCCTGGACAAAAGGAGATAAGGTATTTAAACTAAACAATATATACGAGGGATAATTCAATACATATATACAACACTTTCCTCCCTTATACTTAATATGTATTCTATGTTTTACATTATTTACATTGAAATCATTTTCTGTTCCTTAATCGAGCATTGTTTTTTGAATTTTCGCTATCAAAACCTACAACTACAAAACATAATTTTTAATATTGCTTTTTTCGGGTGTTAAAAATCGTTCACCAGAATCGGAAGTCTCTGATAGTTCAGAATCACTGACATTACTTTTATCATTTTTTATATTTTCGTCATCATTAGTACGCATGAAACTTCCTGATAACCTTCCCGATTGACGAATTTGATTTGAATGACGTCTCAAATCTCTGCCATCTTTAGTTTTAACGTCAAAAATTACAGATCCCTCTTTATTAATTATTTCAGCCTCAGTCCAACTTGGCTTAGAGGGGTTTTGATAATCTTTAACGAAAACTTGCTCACCAACCTTACAAATCTTTTCCTTCCCTCCGTAATTATTTACTAAAGTTTCATTTTTATTAGCCATGCAAGCAACAAAATTGGGTTAAAGTAAATCAAATCTAGATCTCAATGTTCTGTTAAACATTTTGTAGGCTGGACTACCTGTAGTTGAATGAGGACAATTCCTATAATCAAATAAAAACATTTCCAAAAATGAATAGATATTTTTATTTTCCAAAATAGCCTTTTTTAAAGTATTTTTAAAAGTTTTTGCATAATTCTCCGCTTGACCATTACTTGAAGGATGATAAGGGTTTGCAAATAGATGCCTGATACCGTTTAATTTAAGGAAAGTTTCGAAATCTGAACATGTAAATGGGGGTCCATTATCTGAAATCAATTTAACGGGTAACCCAAACCGGGAAAATAATGATTTTAAAATACGAATGACACTATCACTATCAGTGTTACTCATTTTAAAAACTTCGGGCCATTTTGTAGAAGAATCATAATGATAAAATATTTAGCACCGAATATCGGCCCAAAAAAATCTATGTGTAAACGAGTCCAAGCCAAAGTTTCATAAGGCCATGGGTGAAGCTTAGTCTTTGGTGGGTCGCACTGTACAGTATTACAATCTTTGCAATTTATACAAATGTTTTCTATGTCATTATTCATTTTGGGCCACCATGTATATGACCTAGCTAGAGATTTGCATTTAGAAATGCCCATATGCGTTAAATGTACCTGATTTAAGATTTCAGATTGCAACAGTTTTGGTATTACGATCCTAAGTCCCCACAGAATACTTCCCTGTTCCAAATTAAGCTGATCTTGTTTATTAAAATAATCCTTATATTTTTTTTTACATTTGATGGCCAGCCAGGTAAACAAAATCCAAAATCTTTGCTTAAAACAGGATCGTTTTTTGTATAAACAGCAATTTTTTTATAATCAATGCAAAAATTTTCTTGAACAAAAAAAATATGGGCTAAATCATTTTCTTTTTTAATTTTGACTGATAATGGTAGCCTAGAAAGTGCATCTGAATGATTTTTTTCTGATTTAATAAATTTAATTTGATAATTATAAGAATTTAAAATTATACTCCAACGTTGTAATTTACTAGCTGCATATACTGGTATGCCTAAAATTTTAATTAGTGCTTGGTGATCACATAAAAGTGTGAAAAATCTACCAAATAAATAGTCGTGAAATTTTTTTACACAAAATATTATCGCTAACCCTTCCTTATCGATCTAGCTATAATGCTTTTCAGCCTCCGATAAAGAACGTGAAGCAAATGCTATCGGTCGTGCATCACCATTCGGCATGGTGTGTGATATAACGCCACCAACAGCATAAGCACTCGCATCACAAGCTAACATCAGGAAATTTCATTTGTAACATTTTTGGAACTTCAGCTATATTAAATTTCTCAATTTTATTTAAAAATAATAATTTATCAATAGAAATATTTAATTCTTTTATCCATTTACGCCCAATTAATGGAGGGCCACCGTTTTTAATGACAAATAATTTTAAAATTTTACTTTGTTTTTTTATAGGAAACAATGACGTCAGTGAAACCTAAAGTTTCAAGCGAATCTCCTACCTATGACCTTAAATTTAATGTAGACTTATTTAGTGTATATTGAGAAAATTTATCAAAATACAATTTTTCTGAAATTACAGTAACTGGAGAATCTGTATCACATTCCATCAGTAAATCAATATTGTTAATTTAAACATGTATTTTAATAGAATTATTTTCTAGAGAAGTAATATTAAAAATATCAAGGTCGTCAGACTCAGAATCGCTATTTGTAGTAGCTAAAAATTTATTGTATTTAAAATTATTATTTTTATCAAATACAATTTTGTCACTTTTTTTACAAACCGCACTAATATGTCCTTTACCGTCGCATTTATGACAACGAGCTTCTCGAAAATAGAACTGCGCACTATCATGATTATTTTTACCACTTACTGCACTTACTTTTTTTAGAACATCCCATACTCGGTTTTTTTTGTTTCCAAACCTTCAATTTGTGAATTCCTGAAGGTCCAATTAGTCCTGAATTTATCTCAGCTGCTTCTAGGTTTATGGCTAAATCGTACGCTTTGGAATACGTAAGCTTCTTCTCTGCGAACAAATGCTGTCTAATTGTTTCGTTTTTTAAGCCAAAAACGAGTTGATCACGAAGTTGTTCTTCCAAAATTTGCACCGTAATTACACGATTTAGCTAATTTTTTTAATGCTGCAACATAGTTTGATATGAACTCACCGACTTCCTGTTTCCTTTGGCGGAATAAATAACGTTCCGCAATTTCTGAAGGTGTTGGTTGAAGATGCTGTGCAACTACTTTTACCAATGCCTCATATTCCATTTCCTCCGGCTTATTTGGACTGCACAAATCAACCATTAGCTCAAATGTTTCATCTCCGACGACAGTAATGAGGTTTGCTGTTTTTAGATCATCTTTAATACCATTCGCTTTGAAATACTGGTTAAGGCGTGTTATATAAGTTGACCAATTTTTTTCTTTCGAAAAAACTTCTAATTTACCCACTGACATTTTTATGCACTAATTACGCAATTACCGACTGCGCCAGTGTTATATATTTGATTTATATATTTAATTTAATGCTTATGTACCGGTCAAAAGAGGTCACCGAGGCGGGCAGATTATGTACCAGCCTCAGGGCTACATTAACAAAGAACTCATTAAATTCACCCGGGGTTATTGCGGATCTAGCTGAATGGTCCGACCTGTGACCACCCCGCAGATTACTGATTAGTTGCCACGAAGCTCTAGAAGGATTACTAGATCTTTTTATATGTCGATCATGGGCAGCTATCCTGGCATTCTTTATGTTTAGACCGTATACATCCCTAAACTCAGTAATAGTTTTCTTCAGTTGCGGAGATTGTGTGCTCTTGTACGCTTCATGCATTAAAGCCAAAGTATCTCTTTGCTCTCCCAAGCCATTATCAAACGATGAGATATTCAAAGCTGTAGTTCGGACATTGATGGATTTTTCTGGAAATGATTTGATAATACATTTATAGATCCTACTCATAAATATCTCAGCCTTTCGCTGAACATCAACCAAGCTACTCAGGAAGTCCCAGTATAAGTCACCGACCATATTGTACAAACTGTTTAACCCTTTGGCAGTAACGCGCCTGATAACACACCTGTCGATGTTAGATTTTATATAATTATTAACAGAGAGGTTAATAATCACTCCCAAGTGATCTGACACCCCCAGTCAAAAACATCAGACCTGTAATTTTCGCAATCGAGATTGGTCAGTATGTTATCAAGGCAAGCGTTTTTACGTGTATTGGATTTTATTGTATGATGCAAGCCGTAGGAGTGTGCTAAGTCAAGAAATTGTTCAGCTTATTATCATTTGTATTAAATTTTAAGTTAAAGTCCCCATTTATTATAAGTATCTTTTTTTTTGTGTAGCAATATGTCCAAAACTTTAGAAAATGTTTCCAAAAATATTTGAAAGATATACAGAAACCCCACAATTTCCAAGCAGGGTCTGTAAAAACCTGATTCTGATGCCTTTACAAATATTGCAACACCACCATGTGAGTTAGTCAGCCTACAATATGAACTAATCATTTTAAAACTTCATCATTCATCATACTGAACGTGGGATATTTCACATTCCGTCATCCAATGCTCGGTAAATGAAATCACATTGTTAACGTTTTCTTGACATTCAAGCTCTACTATTTTATTCCGGAGTGAGTGAACATTAAGATGGCTAATACTAAAGTTAAAATGAGTATTGTTTGTTAACTTTTTTATTTTTTATCACTGCCGTCGGCAGCTTGGTTAAGTCTAAAAAATCTGACTCAGCTGACTGTCAAACATGATTCGAGTTTTGAGGGGACTGATTGGCAGAAGCCTCAGCCTCTTTGTCATTATGCACGAGCACCGACCCCGCAACGCCTGTACTCAATGAAACGTCGACATTATTCATCGGTCTGTCAGAGCCAAGATAAACTACCTCACCTTCTTCATCCCCACTGTCAAGACCCACTACCTGGCCCTTTTTAGTTTCAACGATTATTAGCGTCTTATGTAATGAGGCCCCAGTTTTGAAACCAAGAACCAATCTGTTTAGATATTTCTATTTTTGAAAGCATAGTGCCTTTTTTCGAGTTTAACTCAATATATTGACATACACCTCGTACACAGTTATTGAATCTTAGAATAAAATTATGGAGCTTACTATCATACCGATATATTAAATCGTTAATCTTGTTATTATTTTTAACAAAAGGTATTGAAGAAACAAGAATATTCGTATTAGTACATTGCCGCAGTTTAAACAAGAACATTTTAAAAGAAGGGACATTTCCCCCAAGCACATTATTTAAACCTCCTATTATTAACACGAAGTCTTTATAATTAAAATCTCTTACCAACATGTTAACATCCTGCATAATAGCACTCATACCTGCACCAGGTTTAAAAAAGTATAAAATTTCATATTTATCACAGTCCAGTCCCAGAGACTTCGTAATTAATGCAGGAAGTTGTCTGCAGATTTCATCCCCCAGTACCAAAATTTTGGGTTTCCTTTCGCGGTACCCCGTAGATGCAGATTCAGTATTGCCCGCCTTATTAGTGCAATTACCAGCACTCTCATTCACAGAGTCATTCATCATAGTAACCGATCCTGAAATACCTGGAGTTGACCTCAGATGTTTAGTCGCGCATTGTGTCGAGGCATCCGCCATACTTCTCTGTACAGAACATTGAGCAGACGAATCCATTCTAAAAACCCTACTTGTCTGGGAAGAAGCACAAGCCAAAATAGGTACTTTGCGAAGAGCAATAATCTCTCGTTGCAATTGCTCTACCAAAAGTTTAGTAGCAGAGATTTCCTTTTCCTGTCAGTTCAGATATTGTCTGTTCCAAGATGCTACTATCATCAGCTCTCTCAGCGTCCTTTTCGCAGCAAATCAATGTGTTATCACCACTAATCGATATTTTTTTTATGTTTCTGAACGCAACCACTATGCAATATACTGTGACAGCTGATACACACGTAATACATGTGTGTCCTGCGGTACTCCTTGTGGAGCAGCAATGAAAATGGCCCAGTTTTATATATTTAAGTGAACCGAAAATATAGGCTCAACTTGAATACGCCAATCATTAGTAAGCACCACCGATAGGTATTATTGTTCTTATCAACGGTTACGGTACTATTTGTTGATATTCACTGTACACGACAGATATACAAAACCAAAAACATTGAACAGTTTTAGGCTTATACTGTAATTAGCCAACATGAAACATTCACTTAAGCACTACTAATGAATTCCTCAAAATGTTAGCTGCAATTTAATACAACACTCAGCCACAATCAATCACAAAACCCGCCAAAAACCACAACTTTCCAGAGAGCTCGAAATTTGCGTGTCTATCCTAATAATGCAACGGTTATTTATTGAAGAGATGGCGCTGTTTATACACAGTGACACAAAAATCTAATGGTTTTGTCGTACTTATATTATTAATAATTATAAAGTTGTATGTGGTATAGTAGACTATGTTCTATGTATATGCTTATGTACTAGGAGTAGGGTTTATGAACTTTAGCCATATAATAATAATAATATAAATAAACATCTATGGTAATATCAAAGATTAATGTACACAATGGATAGTCAGCGTATATGGGAAATAAAACAAAAATTGAAACTGTCTCGAATAAATAAATAAATACATAAATAAATACATAAATAAATAAATATATAAATAAATAAATAAATAAGTAAATAAATAAATAATAAGATCTACAACAATCTTGTTACATCTTTGCCACATTGTCTACGTGAAATATTTAAAATATATGTAATAAATTGAAAAAGTACCTAGTCCATTCTTAAGTGGAGTTATAATTTTGACAAAGAATAATAGTAGAAGAGCAATGCCGGTTCCCGACCAGGAAGTGACGTCATCCTGGTGTGACGTCACAAGCACAGCTGGCGATAAGGAGTATGTGACAGGTGACGGGTGTTGGGAGTCAGGAGGGGGGCGCATGCGTCGGGTGTTGGGAGTCAGGAGGGGGGCGCCTGAAGTAAGGAGGAGGAGCCTGAAGTTAGAAGGTTAAAAAAAGTAGTGATGTGTTGGGTTTGAACCTGTGTTTCATGTGGTATGATTGGGTAGGTTCATGCGTCTATGTTATGCTGCTATTGAGGCTTGCCGATAATAAATGATAAATGTAGGTAAATAAATGGTTATCTGTGTGTGGTGACATGAAAACAACATATGGGTAATTAAGTGATAATGTGTGTTTGCGGTAGATGACACGAGCCATGTTTGTACAGGGTGTCCACAAATACAACAAATTATGCGTTGTACTGACTATCCACAAATAAAACAATTTAAAGTACATAAATAAATTTATTGATAATATAAGAAGATTGCTAAACAAATAACTTTTGAAAAGATAATAGTAATACGTGTATAGAGTTAAAATTTACCACCAAAACAAATTAAAAGATTTAAATAAATCTGGATAACATAAGATGATACGTAGCATGTATATACAGGATATCTACAAATAGCACAAACTAAAGTAATTAAATCAATTTAATTACAGTTTAGTGTGTAAGACTTGCAATAATTACAAAAATCAGTACTCTTATGATTTCTACATATAACGCAAAATTTATATAAAAACTCCTTACAAATTAAATTTATTGAATATTGTCTAATTCTTCTTCTATTGTTCCCTTTGCTTTGTATCCATTCCTTCTCTTGATTTGTCCATAGCATTGCTCCTTCCAATTCTATGTTCTGTTTTACCCACTGATTCATCTTTGTTAATACCTGTACTTCTGCAGTTATCATCCCAGTGTTGCAGCTCCAACAAGAGCGCACAGAATTCGCAGCTGCAATTACCCAGTACATAAGAGGAGGTGTTTCCTTCGTTATGAAGATCCATAATCGTTCATAAGTACTACATAAATTACATCGTCTGAAAACACTGTATTTCATTTGATGGGTATTAGTATGAAATGTTTCTAAATAACCACTATCATTATCATCATCATCATCATTTTCGCTATTACTGTCGCTTATAGAGATAATATCTAACAAGTCTAGAACGGAGTTATTTTCACAGTCAATTTCACTATTCTCACCTTCTATTAGCATATTTTCTGAGAAGTCTTGAAGATCAATATCACTTAATCATTTTGACTATTAGACATTATGTAAATTTTTAACACTATACACGTATTAGTATTATCTTTCAGGACTTAAATAAAAAATAGTTGCTGGTTTGCTTGCTTATATAGAACATTGACGAAGTAAATAATACACGTAAATAAATTGATTAGCTTGGGAACAAAATATATTTATTGGTTTGAAACATAGCTTGTTATCGAAAATATTATTATAGTAAAGACAAAAACAACTTTTTCAAAATATTTTTTTGTGGTTAGCTTATTGTGTGTGTGTTGAATAAATTTCTGGAATATTAGCAAAATAGAACCCATGGGAAGATATTATTATTTTTGTTTAGTTTATCATCGTGTTACATACTATTAAAGTTAACTGGCAGAGTAGTGGTTAATGTAATAAGCACAAGAAAATTAAAGGGTTCAAATAAAAGAAACACGATGTTTTCATCTTGAGTAATCTACACCAACTAAACTTTATTCAAAGAAATACAAAACTAATATTACAGTGTTGCCACACATAATGAAACAGGATAGTATGGCGGGAATTTTAAATAATGGTTTGATCATAACAACACCCCCACTATCAAAACATTATTTCGCTACCATAATAACATAAGGTCGTACGTAGAAATTTTTAGTTTTGAGAAAACGATGATGCAAATTATGAAACTTAATTTCGTAATATTATTAATGTCGTAATTAATGAAAGGCTGATATTAAGATTGATATGCCTTAGTTATATATCTAAAAACTAGACTTGCTTATAAAATTTTGAAATGTTTCCATATTTTCGAAAATATACAGCACATACGACCTTTTTATTTAAAAAAAAATCAAAAAGGATACATACGACTTTAGGGCAACAACAATTCTGTGGTAATTAAATGACTTTAACTCCCTAAAAAGACCTGGAAAATGTATTAAACAATATAGATACTCAAAATAAAAGTTTAAGTCATTTAATGAGGAAATTGCTCCTGGTTCTGGCATACTTATTCACTTGTGAAGTACCTAGTAGTATTGGCTAACGAATTTGCAGAATAATATACACAAAATTCTATGAAAAAAACAAAATTTATATTGTTAAAATAAAACTAAAACATTTAAAATATTCTCTTAACAAACTAACGGTATTGTTTTAAAAATATGTTGTAGCACAGTTATTAGGCCGCTAGTTATTAGGTCTCCTCTTCCTCTTCTTGAACGATGCCATCTTCAGTCAACTCATTATTCGAGCGTCCAGTGGTGAAAAGGGTCTTATAAAAATCATGGTAAATATCCGGAATGATTCGTTGGTTACATAGGGATAAAATACTTTTCTTTTTTTTTTCATCAACTGCTAGAGGTTTATTAAATTTTTTTTTTAGTACTATGTTATCAGGCAGCACTGTGGGCAGCTTCCTATTCTTGTTTCTAGTTTCTTTTTGAAACAAATTAATCTCTTTATACTCCTCCAGGTAATATGTTTTATAATAGATTTTGTTGGACCTAAATTTAAGAGCTTTAATTTTCAACCATGATATTTTTTTATTTTCAGTGTCCACGTCCAAATTTCCATATGGTAATAAAATCTGCTTAAGAACTTTCAAATCGATCATATCTTTGTAACTTAAATTCTTTATTATTAAAGGATATTTCTTACTAGCAGACTTTATGACTGTTGGCCATTCAAGTGGCGAATGGATGGAGATTCCTTTCTTGGCTCGTTCTATTAGGCTATGTATACAATCTACTTCCATTTCCGTGTGACCGGTTTCCAAGAATTTTAGGTGGATTTCTTCTATTGGTAAATTGTTCACCGCATAGTGCAATAGAGCTGCAATGTATCTATTACGGTTTTGTCCGCCACACGAGTCGGATGTTAGACATACATTTTTTATTTCTAATGGTAGGGATTTCAATAGCGTGAAGATTGCAGTCCCAATTTCGTCGGAACCTCTTTTACCATCTGTTTCGTTCCAGATAAAACACCATCCTTTTTTCTCAGCTTGGTCATTAACAGTCAAATTGTAAGTACACATCTTGTGTGTGTAGTAATAGGATGACACATTTGAGCAAGGGCTGTAAAGAACAGCTTGCAAGTCAAAGGTAAACGATTTATAGGTGGCATCGTTCTTAGCTTTGGTTTTATCAGTTTCTTTTTCCAGTCTTGCTAAATCCTTGTTCTTTATGTGGAGTTGATATTCGTGTTCTTCACTGGTTTTTTCTTCTTCAGTCAAGTTCTTGTATTTTTCACATATACGGCACGTATCCTTTTTCGGTTTGAAGAAGCTAAGATTATACTGTGTGTTGAATATTTTGCTATAGCTACCAAATTTTACATCAATCGGTTGTTTATTTTCTTCACAGTATTCTCTATAGAGCTCATACATCTTACTTATCGACAAATCGGCATGTAAAAATTGTCTACGGGTTCTTTTCCGACAGTAATGGCTCTCGATTCGGGGAAATGAGTCAATATGTGTTTTGACTCTCTGTAGAGCTATTTCTGATATTTTGTGTTTTGGTGGATGTTTTCCACGCATATCTTCTGCAATAAATGGAGATTGCTCATCGATTTGTTTTTTCTTTGCTACAAAAACTGTTCTCTCACCAATATCTAACGTTTTTAAAAAAAAGTTTTTGCAGACTTTTACATTTTCAGAAGTTCCTTTTTTAGAAAAATGGTAAATATAAGTAAATTGTCTTTTACTGTTTTCTGAAGATGTTTTGCGTCTCCTTGTCACTGGTACGCATTTGACCATTTGGCATATGAAATCACGCTGTCTTGAATAGGAACCCAGAGACCAGTAATTTTCATGCAAAAGCTTTCTTTCCTCGTCACCTAAATTTTCGGCGCATTTCATTTTACATTTACTGCAGTCAATTTGCTTTACGGCTCTATTAAGCACAATATTCCCAACAGAATTAACATACTGTTTTCCTGTATTCCGAAGATGTTTTATTTTATTATTTTTATAATTTTCTGATTGGTGCTTTCTTTTACGAGTACCTCGTTCGACAAGGTCTTCGATATTATTAATTTCATTAGCTGGGAAGTTGTCATCCGATTCGCTACTACTCACTTCATTTTCAATAATAAAATCAGGATCATCTTTGTCATTGGGACTACCAACATTATGAAAGTCAAAACTACCGCTTGGTTGATCTCCATTATATGAGTAATTTTTATCATGGTAGCTGTCTCCACCATTTGTATCATCTTTATCGCTGTATGTGTCGCGCCGTTCATAGGGATAAGTTTTCTCTTCAGGGTCAATAATGTCTCCAGGTTTAGGGGTAAAATCAGGTATACTGTTGATCATATCACTCATAATATTCGGTTCTATGCTACTGGGCAAAGATAGATTATTTTCTGGAAATAACACCTCGGAAATGGGTTCTAGCTGAAGAGGAACCACATGAATCTGATCTTCAGTAAGCTGTAATATATCATGAAATTCTCGTTGTTCGAGTTGGACTACGTCAAAGGCTTGAATTTCCCCTTGCAAAATAATGGGTGTGTTTTCATCTATAACGTTAGGTTTGTTGGTCATTTCAAGTTCATTGGATATCAAAAAAAAAAACGCCATTACTTGTAATGCTTTTAGAATAAAAGATAATAAAACTGTCCCAGCTAAAAAATACCACCTGGTGTCTGGCAACTGTCAAATGACGTAACCGTTTCAGCTTGCGCTTGGATAAACTGGTTAACCACAAAACAAAATAATGTTTATTGGTTTACATAATTTAATTTTGACAGTATTATTCTTAATAATAATAATACCCTGAACACGACAGAAAATAATAAGTAAATAGGTACATGAATGCAAGTAAACTCGCTAACACTAAATAACCGGTAATATACTTTCAGGTTAGGAGAATAAAGCGAATAAAATATTATTTCGGTAATCTATGTTCCAGGTTATGAAATTTTAACTAACTTACCTTAGGGTTTTACACACACTATTACTTCACAAGTGTTCATTGATATTTATGAAAAACACAGAGGGCAACAAAAACAACGTGTAATATTCTAACAAGTTCTGCGACAAAATGTCATATGTGTGAAACATGCGGCAGTTTAGCAACAGCCGAAGTGAAAATATTTACAACAGAAAGTCGTATGTGAGTACATACGACCTTCTTTCGAATAATGTGAGTTTGGTTTTAAAAAGCTTTATGAAATAACATCGTACGTAAGCACATATGACTTTGTGTTGACGAATGTTTACAATTTAAGAGTGGTAGTATGTTACACTGGTGCACATGCGACTTTCTGTGATTTTGATATGAATGAAATTTACCTAATAGTACACTGTTCGTGTAACTGGTATACACATACGACCTGCTTTCATATTTGAAAAAGTATCTTTGCACATGCGTATTTTTATTTCCCGCATTTTTAAAATATTTGCCGTTAAATGTCACGTACGATGTTTTGCCATATTAAAGAATAATCTGTCTCACATACGTTTTTGTCAAAATGTCAATATGCAGAAAATTTCACATACGACCTTATGCTATTATGGTAGCGATTTTTGTGTAACACCTATATATTCTAATAAACAATAATGTTTTTTCGCACATAAACCCTTAGTTAATACATCCGCTGGCATTAAATCTGTCTCTAAATATTCTACTCTAACACTCTTTTTATTAATACATTCTCTTATAAAATGATGTCGTACATCAATATGCTTGGTTCTATTATGATGTACTGGATTATTAGACAAATTCAAAGCACTTTGGTTATCGTTAAACAAGGTAACACAAAATGAACTGTTAATTAATTCAATAAATAAATGCCTTAAATATATAACCTCTTTTGAAGCCTCAGAGATTGCCATATATTCGGCTTCTGTGCTTGATAAAGCAATTGTCTTTTGTTTTACACTAGACCAAGAGATAGCGGAACCACAAAGTTTAAAAACATAGCCAGTGTACGACTTTCTGTCTTTTAAATCATTTGCCCAATCAGCATCAAAAAAACCTTGTAATTCTGTACCTGTTTCGAAAAATTTTAAGCAATAATTTTTGGTAGCTTTTAAATAACGTAGTATACGTTTAGCACATTGCCAGTGAACCTCACTGTAGCAATTGTTGAACTGGCTTAACACACTAACACTAAATGATATATTAGGCCTAGTAAGTACCGACAAATACATAAGACTACCGATTAACTTTTGATATGGAACATTAACTTGTTTACCCCCTTTTTCATAAAGAAAATCTAACTTAGTTTCTATTGGGGTCTTGATAGGCTTACAATCTAACATATTAAATGTTTGTAATAACTGATCAATATAATGTTCTTGACTAACTGTTATATAATCTTTTTCAAAATTAATTTTCATGCCTAATATATTCTTAACTCTTCCTAAATCTTTTATCTTAAATTTTGAACTAAGCTCTTGCTTAATAAAATTCATTTCATTTGTACTGTTCGAAAAAACAAAAAAATCATCAACGTATAATGTTACGAGGGTCATATGATTTTTATCTCGTTTAATAAACAAACATGGTTCAAATTCAGATTGAATATATCCTAGATTAATTAAAACATCGAAAACTCTTTCATTCCATGCCCTGGAAGACTGTTTTAATCCATATATAGCCTTTTTTAAAAATAAAACTTTGTTTTTATCATTACAATCTAAACCTATAGGGTGAAACATAAAAACTTTTTCTTTCAAAATACCATTTAAAAAGGCAGTTTTCACATCTAAATGTACAATATCTAATTTATATTTTACTGAGAGAGCCAATAATAATCTTAAAGTAGAGTGTCTTACCACAGGAGAGAAGGTTTCGTCATAATCTATACCTTGTTTTTGAGTAAACCCCTTAGCCACTAAGCGCGCACGATATTTCACTTCACCATTTGTATCGCACTTCTTTTTAAACACCCACTTGTTAGATACAATCGTAGCACCACTGGGTTTATCCACAACTTCCCATGCGTTGTTTTCGTCGAAGGCTTGCAATTCTTCAGACATTGCTCTGCGCCACATATCCGCATCCGGTCGGGACATCGCCTCTTCCACGCTGGTCGGATCATCTTCAGAATGTACGCTTTGTCCACACATATATACATAGTCGTCATGTTGAGTTGTTTTCGGTCGTCTTTCACAACGTCTGACAGTGTCTGCCATCATGCTGTCTTCTTCTACCATACTGCTAGATGAGTCACTTTCATCTTCAGGTACATATTCATCATCGTTGCTATCATCTTTGATAGTACTAGTGGTTTCTGATAAATCAGGCACTTCTTCCCCCACTGAAGCAATATCTTCCTCAATTTGTGTTTCACTTGTATCACAAGACGGGTTTAAAGAAATTATTACTTCTTTTTCTTGTTCAAAAACACAAATATCTCGTCGAATAACTACTTCATGTATAGCGGGATCATATAGTCTGTATGCTTTAGCTGTGTCACTATATCCAACTAAAATCATACCTTGAGACTTTTTATCCCATTTTAAACGTTTTTCCTTTGGGATATGAGCCATTACCTTACTCCCGAAGACTCGTAGATGGCTAATATCAAGCTTCTTGCCGGTCCATACTTCAAATGGAGTTTTTCCGTTAAGACCCGTAGCTACTGTTCTATTTCGAACGTAAACAGCCGTGTTTACAGCCTCAGCCCAAAATTTCTTATCGAGATTTGCGTCAGCTAGTAAACACCTTGCTTTTTCGACAACAACTCTTACCATTCGTTCTGCTGAACCATTTTGTTCAGGCGTATATGGTGTAGACGTCTGATGCAAAATACCAAACTTTTGTAAATACTTCTCAAAATTGTTATTACAAAATTCTTTGCCATTGTCACTTCTAAAGATCTTGATTTTCTTCTCCGTTTGATTTTCAACCAAACTTTTAAACTGTTGAAATTTTTCAAGAGATTCATCTTTTGTTTTTAAGAAGTAAACAAAACACATTTTGCTGAAGTCATCTTTTAAAATGAGAAAATACTTCGATTTACCGATTGACTGTACTTCCATAGGTCCACACAGGTCAGCATGAACAAGTTCTAGCAAGTCACTTGCTCGTGAACCTTGACTTGGAAATGGTAATCTGGCTTGTTTGCCTTCATTACACGCAACACATTTATCTAAGTTTATGTCACTTGTACATAACATACCTTCAACAGCACCATTCTTCATTAATAGAAGATCCTTTTGGTTTAAATGACTTAATCTTCTATGCCAAATATCTCCAGAAACTGCTGGAGCCGCCACTAAATTATATTGTTTAGTTTTTAATTTATATACATTGTCCACTAAATCAGCCACACCAACTAATTGTCCATAGCTATTGTAAATCTTACAACTATCGGCCATGAATATTACTTTGTTACCGTTCTTGATTAATTGACTAACAGATAACAAATTAGTTGCAAGTGTTGGCACGCACAAAATGTTTTTAACAGTAATTTCAAACGAATTATTACCTACGACTGTAGTAATGTCCACATTACCCGCACATTCTACTGCTATTTCAGTCTTATCTGCTGTTATAATAGTGTCACTTTGCTTGTTTGGTTTCACATCATTTAACCAGTGTTTATTCGCGGTTAAATGAAAACTAGCACCCGAATCAATGTACCATTGATCTGTAGTAAACCTTTGCCCGTTTAGAAATATCGCACTAAACGCTGATTTTTGACCCGAATTGGGGCATTTATTCTGAAAATGTCCCATTTGTTTACATTTATAACAACGTATGTTTTTGACATTCGTGGATGACACTGTTGACCGTTCTGACTGACAGTTATCGGCTGTAGCACCGTTGCCAAATTTCGTTCCAACATTTTTCTTTTTCTTGTGGAACTTACCGACGAGAGCGCTGCCTGTCGCGACATCTACCATGTCCAACAACTTGGTTTTTATGGAGTCTGCGGTTATGGCAATGCCAGAATGCTCTATTGCCATAATCATCGGCGCGTATCTGTCAGGTAGACCCGCCAATAACAAAGATCCTATCCAAACGTCATCGACTTTAAAACCGGTTCCTCGGAGACGCTGCGCGGTATCCACAATTTGGTTTATATATGCCGCCATATTATCACAATCTTCAAGCCTCGTGGAAATTAATAACCGAAGCAAACTTATTTTTCTGGAAAAGCCATTGTCATCGAACATTTCTTTTAGCTTTGTCCATAGATCAACCGCTGTCGATGTATCTTTTATGTGAATATATAGCTTAGGATCGATCGTTAATATTAGTTTAGCCCTGGCTTGGCCAATTTTTGTGGCATCCGTTTCCGTTCCATCTATACATGGTTTTAGGCCATCAAGAATCAGGAAATTCTCGGCTGCGAATGTCCACTCGTTGTAGTTTTCACGTCCACTTAATTTAGGAACTGACGCTATCAAACTATTCGCCATTGTGCACTCGCGAACTTGTAAAAAACACACACTCGTTAACTTTTACGCCTTTCTACTATTTCCTTATACTCATTAACATTCGTTCTGGGCTCCCATAACCTATTAAAGTTAACTGGCAGAGTAGTGGTTAATGTAATAAGCACAAGAAAATTAAAGGGTTCAAATAAAAGAAACACGATGTTTTCATCTTGAGTAATCTACACCAACTAAACTTTATTCAAAGAAATACAAAACTAATATTACAGTGTTGCCACACATAATGAAACAGGATAGTATGGCGGGAACTTTAAATAATGGTTTGATCATAACAACACATACAGTGTGTACCCTACGATGCCCACTCATTAGAATATTTCAGAGACTACTTTAAATTGAATTCTAAAAAAATTTCAATATTTGTATTGTAACACATAACAAATCATATCATCCTACAATACAAATATTCTATCAAGATAATGCGACAGCTCATATCCTACAATTCAATTTAAAGTAGTTTCTGAAATATTCTAATGTGTGATCACCGCAGGACACACTGTATATTATTCGAATATGGTGAGCGTGAGAAATTCCAGAGGTAAAAATAGAGTATAAATACAGGAGTTTGCTTGATTCATTTATTAAAGATACACATCAATCGACCTGAGTAAGTATTTTATTTATTAATTATTTCTTTATTTATTTTTATTTTTTTATTGACATCATTTATGTGAGAATTTATGATTCTAAAAATATTTTAGAATCATGGATTTTAAAACAATTAATGCTACTGCTTTGGCAGAATTACCAGATACAAGCAAATTAAGCGATCTTGAAATAAACCGACCGTATCAAATAAAAAAGGCAGCATTAAGGAACACAAAATTTGGAGACACTGTTCTGCTTGAGTTAGAAGATGAGATTTACGTATTTTTACCCAAACGCATGACTCCACTCTTGACCAACAAAATAAAAGAATTCGAAAAGAAGAAGTATAAACTCGTGTACAAGGGAGAAAAAGACGTGGGTATGCCCAATACAGCGGCAATATTCGAAATAATTCAATAAAAGGTAAATTAAACATCGTAAAAGTTTATATTTAAAATGTTAATTTAGAACGGTTTTATTTTAGTATACCACTACAATCAACATCTACATTAGTAACAATTAAATATGGAATGTATTATTAGTAAACAAAAAGTGTTCGATATGATGCTACCAAAATTATTAAATGCAGATGATCAAATAAAATTGAAATGGATAAATCATGCCAAATTTTAGATGGGAAGAAGTGCAATGTGCATTTAACAGTCGTATTAGAAATGGAGTGGTTATTAATTTGAAGCATAAAGATATATTAAAATTTTTGCAAGATGCATTTTTTCCCATTAAAAGTAGACTTAATAAGGTTTTAAAAGAACACGAAATGTTAAAGGTTAATACAACATTCTGCGGCGAATACATAAAACAAACCAGAACTGAAGAAGTATTAGATTTTAAATATTTTCACACAAAAAACTCTCTTATTAACAATAGTACAGATCTTCAGACGTGGTTTAGGGAAAATTGCATAGATAAAATTTTAAATTAAAGTGAGGAATTTCAAGAAAAACTGAGCGGATGGTCATTGCATAAAATCATATTTTTAGAAGTAAATATGAACAAATTTACAATAAGAACTAATGCTTCTTCATTTATTAAATTACCTAAAATTATTGCAAATAAAAGTGCTTGTATTAACGTTAAAAACACAGATTCTGCTTGTTTTGCATGGTCAGTCATTTCGGCCTTACATCCAGTAGCCAAACATTCTGATCGTGTTTCTTCATATGCTCATTATTCTACGATTTTAGATTTCACTAACATTGAATTTCCTGTTAAAATGAAAGACATTCCGAGGTTTGAAAAATTAAATACCATCTCTATTAATGTGTATGGTTTAGAAATGTCGGCAAATGGTTTTTTTAATACAATACCTATTCATTTAACAAAAGCTAAATTGGAGAAACATGTAAATTTATTAATAGTACAAAATAAATATTTTCCCAAATCAAAAAATCATGAAGGTGATGAATGTAATGATGAAGATAATGAACCTATTAATTATCATTATGTTTGGATTAAGAATTTATCGCGGCTTATATCCTCTCGACTAAATAAGAATAACCATAAAAAGTTTATTTGTGACCGATGTCTTTGTTATTTTCACGATAAGAATAAATTTGAAATGCACTCAATTGATTGTGAAAAATTAAACCATTGTAAGATTTCTTTTCCAAAAGATTCTATACTTAAATTTAAAAAAAATGTTTTTAAACAAAAAGTGCCGTTTATCATTTACAGTGACATTGAATCAATTTTAACACCATATAACGATACAAAATTGCAGACAAGCACGCGACGTTATCAAAAGCATAACGCATATAGTATTGGTTTTTATTTAAAATGTGCATATGATGATACATTATCACATTACAAGTCATATACAGGTGTAGATTGTGTGCAATGGTTTGTAAATGAATTAGAATTATTGTCGGAATTTATTTTTTCAAAAATCAAAAATATTATACCAATGATTGAAAATGTTTCGACTCTAAATATTAAAGAATGTCATATTTGTGAGGAAAATTTCAAAGAAAAAGATATTGTTGTTCGTGACCATGATCATTTTACGGGGGTGTTTCGCGGATATGCTCATCAGGTTTGCAATTTAAATTTTAAAAAGCAATTCATGATACCTATAGTCTATCATAATGGTAGTAGATATGACTTAAAATTTATAATTGAAAAACTAGCTGAAAAGAGTCGAAAGCTCACAGTATTACCAGTGAACAAGGAGAGATACATTTCTTTCACACAATACAATAAAAATAATGATATTAAATTTAGATTTATAGATTCATTTAGATTTTTAGCAGCATCTCTCGATGAACTTGCCTCAACTCTAAGTGTAAACGAACTTTCAAATTTAAAGAAAGAATTTTCACATTTGTCACATGACGAATTTTTGCTATTAACAAAGAAAAGTGTTTTTCCTTACGATTATATGGATTCTATGGATAGGCTTAAAGAAACATCATTACCACCAATCAATCAATTCTATAACAAATTAAATGATTGTAATATAAGTGAAGATAAATATAGACATGCGCAGACTGTTTGGAAAGTATTTAATATTCAGAATTTAGAACAATACTCAAACATATATTTAAAGACAGATATTTTACTTTTAGCCGATATATTTGAAAATTTTCGACTATTAGGGCTTAAGACATATGGTTTAGATCAGGCATGGTACGTTACTCTTCCAAGCTACACATGGAGTTGCATGCTTAAACATACGCGGTGTAGTCTTGAGTTACTGCAAGATGTTGACATTCTGCTATTTATAGAGCGTGGAATTAAAGGTGGAATAAGCCAGACTTGTAATAGGTATTCCAAAGCGAATAACAAATACATGTCTAATTATAACCCATTATTACCATCAAAGTATATAATGTATTTTGATGTTAATAACTTGTATGGATGGGCGATGAGTCAATTTCTTCCCTATGGTGGTTTTAAATGGGTAGACACAAATATTGATGTAACCGATATTGCTGACGATTCACCAATCGGATATATGTTAGAGGTTGATTTAGAATATCCAGAACATTTACATGATATACATAAAGACTTTCCATTGTGTTCTGAACATTTAGTACCACCACAATCGAAACTACCTAAACTTTTAACAACGTTATATGACAAGACCCGGTATAATATTCATTACAGAAATTTAAAACAAGCAATAGAAAATGGTTGATACTGAAAAAGGTGCATCGCGTTCTCGAAATCAAACAGTCTGCGTGGCTTAAAGTCTATATGGATTTAAATACACAATTACGAATGAAAGCAACAACTCCTTTTGCTAAAGCGTTGTTTAAAATGATGAACAACTCAGTATTTGGGAAATTTATCCAAAATATTCGCAAGCAACGAAACGTTCATTTGCTTACAAAATGGGAGGGTCGATATGGAGCAGCTAACTATATTGCTGCACCTAATTTTCATAGTCGAACCATATTCAACGAAAATTTAATTGCGATTGAAATGTTGAAAACCGAATTGCTTTTCAATAAACCACTCTATATTGGTATGGCAATCTTGGAAATTTCAAAGACATGTGTATACGACTTTCACTATAATTATATGTTAAAAAAATTCGATTTATCTGACTGTAAACTATTGTACACAGACACTGATAGTCTAATTTATGAATTGTTCTGTGATGATGTATATGAATATGTAATTAAACAAGATATTCATAAATTTGATACTAGTGACTATCCTTTAAATAACGTTTGTAATATTCCTCATGAAAATAACAAAGTAGTAGGTCTAATGAAAGATGAAAATAATGGAGAAATTATGTCTGAGTTTGTAGGTTTAAGATCAAAAATGTACTCCTTTTTGATAGCAGATGGGTTGGGTGGTTTAAAGTGTACAAAAAAATCAAAAGGAGTGAAGAAAAATGTTGTAAAAAATAAAATAACATTTGAGGACTATTTAGCTTGCTTAAATGATAAAAAAGAAAAATGTGAAATACAGAGAACTATCACTTCTTTCAACAATGATGTATTTAGTATAGAACAGAATAAATTATGTTTAAGTCATTTCGATGATAAGCGATATATATTAACTAATTCACACGATACTCTCCCGTGGGGACATTATTCAATTATAGAATAACACCACACACTTTAGGTTTTAAGCTACTCTACTCAGTATAGTAATTAGGTATTGTATAAATTTAAGCAACTCTGTATAGCAAATAATTGTATAAATTTATGCTACTCTGTATTGTTAGTGTTGTGTTTGTTGTTGGTTGTAATAATAATAATAATTAAATAAATAAAAAAAATTACAAATAAAGTATATTTATTCTTTTATTTATTATAATAAACTTAAGTGATTAAACAATTTTTCTTTGAAATACAACAAATCTTCTTTTGAGATATTAACTATATTACAAAATAACACAAAAACCTTCTCAAAATCCGAATCTAATTTAAACATCGTTAAAAAACTATGATAAAAATTATTAAAATTATAAGACTGTAATTCAAGTTTACAACATCAGAGTCATTAGTTGGTGACAATACATTACATAATTTTACATTGTTAAAATCAATGTTACCATCAACTGTATAGACAAGGGTACGTGATGTATCAAAAAAAAGGTCTTAATACTCGGTGGTTTTAATGATTGTTCGAACTTGTTGAGACTCATCTTGAAACTGACATTCAAACAATAGCGTCAGCTTCTTTTAATTCATTAATAATAGCAATGATTTCATTGTTATGTGAAGGAAAATATAATATCTACATAAAATATTTTACAAAGGTAATAATGAATGCATCCAGTTACTCAAATCCATACAATATTTTAATGCACATGCTCGTTTTTGTTCCATAATAATACAAACATAAGGGTTGTCCTCTTTCGAATTTGGGTACTACTACCATATTGTTACCATCAAAACACACAAAACTGTGTGGTAGTAATGTCATTTGATTAATTTTTTAGATTACAGATTATTTGTATCCTACCTGATATGATGGTATATGAAGTTCAAATGGTAATTTATTGATTAGAGTTGTATAACAATACACCACTTAGTTAAATTAAAATGAAGACTAGTACAAAAATAATAATATCTTCCCATGGGTTCTATTTTGCTAATATTCTAGAAATTTATTCAACACACACACACACACACACACCCACAATAAGCTAACCACAAAAAAAATATTTTGAAAAAATTTGTTTTTTTGTTTTTACTATAATAATATTTTCGATAACAAGCTATGCTAATTTTTTTATCTATCATTGTTTCAAACCAATAAATATATTTTGTTCCCAAGCTAATCAATTTATTTACGTGTATTATTTACTTCGCCAATGTTCTATATAAGCAAGCAAAGCAGCAACTATTTTTATTAAGTCCAGAACTATAGTTGGTGAATTTTAACGCATCAGAAGTTAAATAAGTTTTAAAAAAAGATAATAGTAATACGCGTATAGTGTTAGAATTTTAACGCATCAGAAGTTAAATAAGTTTTTTAAAGGTAATAGTGCGTAAGCAGATATTTGAAATTAATTAATAAAATGATCCTGTATATTTTGTTATAGATTGCATAGACACAAAAAATTAAAGCTTTATAAACTACAGGATTAGTTAGATGATATAATAGTTTATCCAACATGATGAAAATGAGATATTTAATTGATGTTGATGGTTTTGAAATCCATCGCAAATTTCTAGTAAAAGAACTGGCTATTGGTAACTTTGAAACATCAAATATTAAAATTACAAGCTTCAGAGTTGGAACATTTCACCATCTTGATTCGAAATCGAAACGGTATGTGTCTTGGGTAACACGTAACATACATGGCTTATGGTTCGATGCTAAACCAGAAGAGTTACCTCAAAATCGTGTACATGATCTTGTATTAGATATATGTTGTGATGCTCAAAAACATAACCAACTCGTTGGATATAAAGGTGGTCATTATGAATTAGATTTAATAACGTCTGTAGGATATTGACATCTGGCTTATAACATTGAATCATTAGGATGTCCAAAACTAGAAGTCCTTTTGAAATCCTATCCAGAAGCACGTGATTATAAATGTGATAATCATAGGAATTTAATAACAAATGTTAAAAATATACCTATACCACATTGTCCTAAAATGGAAGTATACTGTTTCATGAAGTTTATCAATGATTTATAAAGACGTGGGTATGTCCAATACAGCGACAATATTCGAAATAATTCAATAAAAGGTAAATTAAACATTATAAAAGTTTATATTTAAAATGTTAATTTAGAACGGTTTTATTTTAGTATAGCACTACAATCAACATCTACATTAGTAACAATTAAATATGGAATGTATTATTAGTAAACAAAAAAAGTATTCGATATGATGCTGCCAAAATTATTAAATGCAGATGATCAAATAAAATTGAGATGGATAAATCATGCCAAATTTTTTTGTTATCAAGATTTATTTAAATCTTTTAATTTGTTTTGGTGGTAAATTTTAACTCTATACACGTATTACTATTATCTTTTTTTCAAAATTTATTTGTTTATTTATTATCAATAAATTTATTTATTTATTTATGTACTTTAAATTGTTTTATTTCTGGATAGTCAGTACAACGCATAATTTGTTGTATTTGTGGACACTCTGTACAAACATGACTCGTGTCATCTACCGCAAACACACATTATCACTTATATGTGGTTTTCGTGTCACCACACAGATAGCCATTTATTTACCTACATTTTTCATTTATTATCTGCAAGTCTCCATAACAGCATAACATATACACATGAACCTACCCAATTAGCTCATATCCTACAATTCAATTTAAAGTAGTTTCTGAAATATTCTAATGTGTGATCATCGCAGGATGCACTGTATATTATTCGAATATGGTGAGCGTGAGAAATTCCAGAAAGTCCAGATGTAAAAATTGTATAAATACAGGGTTTGCTTGATTAATTTATTTTTCAACGCTACCATGTCTTAACATTAAATATAGCAAAGGGGGCCCCTCAAAAGTACGCTCAAGGAGCCCGATAGCATAATTTTATCTTATAGTTCTACTCTACTATATCTCCACTTATACCTGTTAGAAAATATTTAATATAAGTATGCTAAAGGAGCCTGAGACTTCGCTGTTACTAAAAATCTAACATCAGAGTCTGCAGTATAATAGGGTCATGCCTCTTTTAAAACGCCCTCTTCCGCTTGTTAAGATGCCAGTTAGAAAATATTTAATATAAAGGAGCCTCAGACTTCACTACAGCAGAATAAAGAAGTCAGAACCTTCGCTGTATATCAATTTTAGGACTACGGTACCCTCTTCTACTTTTTCAATACATTGTTTGAAGTATACATATGTCAATGACCTTATGTTCAACGCTACCATGCCTTAACATTAAATATAGTAAAGGGGCCCCTCAAAAGTACGCTTAAGGAGTCCGATATTAAAAATCTAACATCAAAGCCTGCAGTAGAATAAAGAAGTCAGAGCCTTCGCTGTATAACAATTTTAGGACTACGGTACCCTCTTCCGCTTTTTCAATACATTGTTTGAAGTATACGTCTTTAAGAACGACCTCTTCCGCTTGTTCTATACATTAAAGGTGTCAATGACCTAACACTAGAAAATATTTAATATAAAGGAGTCTCAGACTTCACTACAGCAGAATAAAGAAGTCAGAACCTTCGCTGTATATCAATTTTAGGACTACGGTACCCTCTTCTACTTTTTCAATACATTGTTTGAAGTATACATATATCAATGACCTTATGTTCAACGCTATCATGTCTTAACATTAAATATAGTAAAGGGGCCCCTCAAAAGTACGCTCAAGGAGTCTGATATTAAAAATCTAACATCAGAGCCTGCAGTAGAATAAAGAAGTCAGAGCCTTCGCTGTATAACAATTTTAGGACTACGGTACCCTCTTCCACTTTTTCAATACATTGTTTGAAGTATACATCTTTTAGAACGACCTCTTCCGCTTGTTCTATACATTAAAGGTGTCAATGACCTAACACTAATGGGTACCCTGTACGCTCAAGGAGCTCAATATTAAAAATCTAACATCAGAGCCTGCAGTAGAATAATTTCAACCTTATAGTTACACTCTACTATATCAGTTAGAAAATATTTAATAAAAGTATGTTATTTTCCAGAAGAAATAAGCATTATTCTCCAACTTAATACCCCCTCCACTTTCTTTTTTGAGGTCTTCCCTTGTGATGATTTTCCATAAGATATGAACATTAATCTCCAACTTAATACCTTGTATATTGATATGTCGTCACAACCCCGCATGTTTCGACTCACCATGTATAGCGTCCTGTTTATTTACCCCCACCACTTTTATTTTCCCATAAAAGTATGTTTAGTACCACCCTGTATATTGGTATGACATCCTACTGCTGCTAGATGTTTGTGTACCCTCGCCACTTTGTTATTTCCCATAAGAAATTCGTTTTTTGAGACCTTCCCTTGTTGATTTGAGTAACTGGATACATTCATTATTACCTTTGTAAAATATTTTATGTTGATATTATATTTGTTTGAAATAAATAACAATTAAAATTTTTCAAATTGTGTATTTTTTATGTGTACATATATATCAATAAATAATCTACACATATAGTTCAACCCAGTTTTAACTAAATACCTACTATAAATATATTAGATAGGTATTTTAAATCTGCTAGCCCAAAAATGGCTGATTTGTGGACACCCTGTACAACATGGCTCGTGTCATCTACCGCAAACACACATTATCACTTAATTACCCATATGTTGTTTTCATGTCACCACACACAGATAACCATTTATTTATCTACATTTATCATTTATTATCGGCAAGCCTCAATAGCAGCATAACATAGGCGCATGAACCTACCCAATCATACCACATGAAACACAGGTTCAAACCCAACACATCACTACTTTTTTTAACCTTCTAACTTCAGGCTCCTCCTCCTTACTTCAGGCGCCCCCCTCCTGACTCCCAACACCCGACGCATGCGCCCCCCTCCTGACTCCCAACACCCGTCACCTGTCACATACTCCTTATCGCCAGCTGTGCTTGTGACGTCACACCAGGATGACGTCACTTCCTGGTCGGGAACCGGCATTGCTCTTCTACTAATAATGTACATTAATACCTATTTGATTTCGGTATTGGTATAAAAGTCTAATATCCACGAAATAAATTTAATATAATAATCATTAATCCATGCCATACAACATGTTTCAAGACTAGACCAGTCCCATAATCAGTGGCGAGCAATAATTAAATCAAAAGCTTTTAGATATTTAGATTTTTTTATATTCATCAACAAATTATTACAATGGAGTCAAAAGTATGTCTATCTAAAAGCTTTTCTAGCTAACTACTTTATAAATACATAAATAATAATAAATAAAAAAATAAATAACTAAATAACTAAATAAATAATTACATAAATAAATAAATAAATAAATACATAAATAAATAAATAAATACATAAATAAATAAATAAATAAATACATAAATAAATAAATAAATACATAAATAAATAAATAAATACATAAATAAATACATAAATAAATAAATGAATGGAGTCAAAAGTATGTTTCTATCTAAAAGCTTTTCCCATTTAAGGATTGTTCGCCACTGATGGGACTGGTCTAGTCTTGAAACATGTATGACATGGATTAAATATTATTATATTAAATTTAATTCATAGAGATTAGACTTTTATTTCAATACTGTACTTGTAATAAATCACCCTGTGTGTTTCTTTTACCGACGAATCGGCAACAGCACGACACACACCACATTCGCTTGCTTTTTTTTCTACCCTCCCTACGTATCCCCTCCAGATTAATACAGAATTTCATCAATCTCTCTCTCTCTGACAATACAGCATTGCCGGTGCATATCTGTTACAAATGATGTAAATAATTGTTATACGTTGCGTTTTGTTTCTGATATTAATAAACTACAAAACGGTTTCTGGCTGTGACAATACTGCTCTATGCTGTGCACGCTAGTATACGCCACGTAGTGGCAGGCGTACTTAGAGATGTTCTGATTTTAATGCATTGGGCTGACTATCTATTGTGTAGATTAATCTTTGGTAATACTACTACTACTACTGTTAGAGCAGGGGTTCCCAAACTTATTTTGTTTACTGCCCACTTTGAGAATAAATTATTTTTGAGCGCCCCCCCTTTTCACCTACTTAAAGACCACTATAACTTCAAATTAAATTAATTAATTATTGTGAGCTATATTAGCATATATTAAAAATTCATTCTAAACGAGACTTTAACTGTAATCCACAATATTAGTACACAACGGCGTACAGGTCTCAAGTTAACTCTTACGGGCTACACCTGCCAATCAGAATGATTATTGAAACGCAACTTTATAGTATTCAGACAGAGTATCTTTTATTCAAAATAAAACAAACATAATCGATTTTTATATAAAAACTAATGTGAAGGATGAGTATGATGCTGTTTAATAAGTTTGTTGATATCAGGTTCCAATTTACTCAAGAACAGCCGCAAGTCGCCACGTTCGGTAAGCTGCAAACGGTTTCTCTTTTTAGTAAGCAGCGTTGCGACAGCACTAAAACCACGTTCACACAAATATGACGATGGGAATGCTATCAAGAATCGTTGAACGATTGACCACAATCCAGGGTACAATTGCGGGATCGGTTTTTGTAGCCAAAATTCTTGATAGCAATTGTTGAACTTGATTTTTATTTCCTCGTTTGTTGTCATAAGTTCTTCTTCCAGCTGAGGTGACATCGCTGTGTTGGCATTTGAAAACGGATCCAACACCCAGTCTGGTATTTCCATGTTCAAAATGTCCTGGTATCGGAGCGACCGATTGACATGATTTTTCTTTTATTTATTGAATAAGACAGGACAGATATATGAACTACGCGGAGAGAAATATCGAACCGAGTTTGAGCTCTTAACTACTCTTAATTAATATTAGTTGATGTTCACAAGTTGTCGTCGAGAGCTCAGTCGGTGTATGAGTACTCCTAGCTTGATAAAATTACAAATCGCCCCCCAAGCTTCTACACAACACCCCCATTCTTTCTGGATCTCTTACCCCCCTTTAGGCCTGCAACGCCCACAAGGGGGCGTTATCGCCCACTTTGGGAACCCCTGTGTTAGAGGATAAATATAACAAGGAATAAAGTAGTTAGTTTATTACGTTAGTTTATTGGAAATAATACAATTATAATAATTATTAAAATTCTGTTTCGTTACGCAGTTCATATATTTTGATTATATTATAACTAGTCGGGAAAGTTTTGGGGTGACACAACCGATTTTTTATGATCTATAGAGAGATTACAAGAACTCCCGACTGGTAGTTATTATAAAATTATAAGATACCCTTGGTGAGGGTTTAAATAGCGTTTAAATTTTCTCCAGTTAGGTAGTTGGAACGTATATACAGGGTTATTCACGCCATAGGACACGGAATACTGTGGCTAAACTATTTAATTTCCTTAAAGTTTTATTCATGGGTTCGATAAAAATGATGATGGCTACATTTTAAAAATATTGTGAGTCTATACAGGGTGTCCCAAATATAATAAATTAACCATAATTGTGTTTTTTAAATGGAATGCGCTGTATATGAATAAATTTTTAGATTCCCCGTTCAAAATAAACCTAACTTTCATTAAAGCACATCTCACCTAAACCTGACAGTTTTTTAAATATTTAAATAAAAATATAGACATAATTTGAATGAAAAAATTCACACCTATTTGTTTGTTCTTTTTAAGCCAGTCTAGGCTGATAAATATCTCATCACTCGTTACGCCAAAGATAAAAAATCCGCAATACTAAATACAGGGTGTCCAATAATATAATATATATAATAATAAATATAATAATATAATTCTAAATAACTTGTTTATTTCAAATGGAACACCCGGTATATGAGGTAAAAATTATCTGTCAAATATTATAATACTTTCCTATGGATAACTCTTGTCGTTTTCGTGAAAAATGCACATATTCATAATATTTTGCGAATTTTTAATTGAACCTGTTAATTTCATGTAGACCACCCTGTATTTGATGATGATGAAATTAGTTATCTATTAATCACTCTAAGGTTTTCCTGTAGATATGTATATTTTTTTAATGTATGGAAAAAGCACATATTGGTAGTAATAGGAAGAATTTTTCAAAATTATATTTGTCAAGACAGGCATGAGAATTTGACAAACCATAATTTAAACAATAACATAATAAATAAATACATTTTTAACTCAAATTAAATAACAAGATATACCTACATAAAAACTGATAAATTTTATAATAAATGTTCAAAATGATTGGACTCTAGGCACATTTGAATCCTTTTCTTAAATCCTTCAACAACTTTAACTACACCAGGTTCGAAACGCTTCGTTTATTTGCTCCTTCATCTCCTCTATTAAAAAAGTTTTCATTTGCGATGATTTTGTTCCTGGCCCATTGGAGTGAAATGTGACAAAATTCAACACGATTTAAAATCAATATTGAAAAGTTCTTGATGCAGTTGCACTGTTTTTGGGTGGTATCTTTCGTTAAACTGCCTTAACAGTCTCTCGAAGACCGCTTTTTTGGGGTGATTTTGCGCCAGGAACCTTTGAGCGTAAACTCGCGATGCCAGTAAAGCGTTTTTGGACCATTCTCCTAGAATAAAAATCATGTCTATTCTTTCTCCTTTGGAATAGGTTCGCATTTTTGATTAATTGAATTAAATCAAATGTCACAGATAAATAACTGTTTTATGAAAAATTCTCAACTCTGACTGACTTGATAAATATTATATTTTTGAAAATTCGTCCTCTTATTGCCAATATGTGTGCCTCTCCCATGCAAAATTAAAGATAAGTATACATATCTGGAGAAAACTTTAATTTAGCTTTAATTTTTGCATCATCAAATACAGGGTGGTCTACATGAAACTAAGAGATTCAGTTTCAAATCCGCCTAATATCATGAATATGTGCATTTTCCACAAAAACGTCAATAGTTATCCGTAGGAAAGTATTATAATATTTGAGAGATAATTACTTTATGCATCTAATTTTGACCTCATATACTGGGTGTTCCATTTGAAATAAACAAGTTATTTAGAATTAAACTTTACGTTCATATAAGTTATATTATTGGATACCCTGTATTTAGTATTGGGTTTTTTTTTATATTTGGCGTAACAAGTGATGAGTTGAGATGAGATGAATTTTTTCATTCTATATTTTTATAAAAATTTAAAAAACTGTCAGGTTTAGGTGAGATGTACTTTAATGAAAGTTAGGTTTATTTTGAACGGGGAATCTAAAAATATATTCATATACAGGGCACTTCATTTAAAGAAACACAACTATGGTTCATTTCTTATATTTGGGACACCCTGTATAGACTTACAATACCTAATACCCTACTTAATTTTTAAAATTTTTACTGTTAAAATAAGTACCGTACCAATCGTAAATCAAATAGATAGGTACTATGTTAAACCGCATATTAAACTAAAACTTAATTTTTCTCGAAAATGCAGCATTCTATATTTCTTAAGAATAATCTCAGAATTCTCGAAAAGTTAGTGAAAAAGAAGAATTTATTAAAAATGTCCGTTGATACCCCCGTTTGGATGCCGATGTTTGCAATTTCATTCAGCAGTGTATGGCTAATGAATGCTTCTATTTAGGGAAATAACTATGTCACATTTCACTCCAATGGCTAAAAGCGCTTTCGCGATACTTTTAAAAAACCTATGCTAAGCCGCCATCTTTTAAGAACTATTACTCTTTTCGGAAGCAATTTTGCATTAGAAGTTTGACGTCGAATTGCCATGAAATCTACTCTAAAATTTGTGGCTTTTGTTTGGTCCATTAGTTTCTGGACACCCTGTATACTATTAGGAAAGATACAAGGGAGTATTTTAATAGTCCCTCAAAAATAACTGGATTTGTAACTAGTCTAAGCGAAGATAGCATTATAAAACGTATACGAACATAAGCACAAAAAAGAATGTGAAATAATTGACGCGCAAAATAGAATTATTACATTTTAGTGCCACTGTATTAGTTTTTGGCGACACCTACTGAGTAGAAGACTATATTCAAATATTCAAGAAAAATATTCGAAGTTAGGTAATTGTAAATACAGCAAGGACAACAGCCACCATCGGATATTTTTGGAAGTAACCATTTCAGATTCCCCTCTTAAGCGGCTGATGCGCGTTGGTCGCAAAATTGAAGGCACACTGAAGCTCGTGTTGGACTCACCCTCTGATGCTCTCAGGCAAGTAATACGCAATAAAACGTTAAAGTGTCATGAACAATTTCGGAATGTGTTTGTTAACCTTGACAGGCTGCCAAACGGTTGAAGGAATACAGGGAGGTGCGTGAAGCTATAAGATTAAGACTGACCTAAGGTGAAACCAACCTTGCGATCAAATATATAAATGATAATCCTAAAATCGTGACTTTAAACGTGTCAGACCCAACAGTTTCAATAGCACAACTTGTGGTTATCAAAATATTCTACTTAATACCAAATTAGATCAGTTGCTAATTCTCATTTCGATATTATTATGTTGACAGATACACGGCTCCATCAGTGCTGAGTGGTAAGCTTTTTGATTTAGGCTCTTCTCGTTGCTCACGAAGTTTCTAGGCAACTGGGCTTCGGCGCGGGGTGGTGTTTTGCTACCGGTAAACACTACAGTTAACTCTGAATTTTTAGATGTACCGCATATTTCTTTTCAGTGTCCCAATGTCTATATTCCAGCGTGTAAGTGTATTCTTAATTTTGTTCAATTGATTGTTGTTTTTATATATGTCCACCTCGAGTGGATCTTGTACAATGTGAGAGACTGCTGGAGGCAGTCGAGATCATGGAGATACTCTAGCGTAATTATTTCTTCGGGTGAGAGTCTGACTGAGGATGAGAGAGTGGCGTTACTACAATTTTAACAAAGTTGATTCATTTTACCTTTATGGTTCATTGTGTGAAGTGGATTGGTCATAAGTGTATAATTCTGAAGATGCTGTTGTAGCTCCGGGTCGACTTTACAACTGCCTATATGAAAACTTTAACAGATTTGTTCCACTGTATAAAAAGCATAAGCGCACTGGTTTTCATATACAATTATAAAAAATATTAAACTCAATTAAGCATCCCGCAGAAAGTATAAGGCTACTGAGTCCAAGGTGCACTATGATCAGCTTAAAATGCATAGGAAACTGTGTTAAGAGCATCAAACCACAGCTTATAACACCTATATCTTTAGAAAGATTGACCGTAGAACGAACCCCAGGCAATTTTGGTCTCATTTCTACAATAAGACATGGTCTTACCTACTTTAATTACAAGGGGTTATGTATCGTTATCAGATCCCCAAAATATTGCTGATTGGTTTGCTTCAGTTTTCAGTAGTGTTTTTTTTAATCATGTTTACCAATTTCAGCATTTTCTTGGCAAGCTGCTGAACTCGTTAGTATGGAATCAGTGTCAGAGCTTGATATTATAAACGCGTCTAAAAAACTAAAAAATTACGTAACATCTGGAATCTATAACATTCCCTCACTCTTAGTAAAAGATTGCATACCAGTTCTTGTACAGCCTCTCCAACATATTTTTAACTTGATTATAAGAACTAAAAAGTTTCCAACAAGGTGGAAACAAGCTAAGAGCATACCGATTTTAAAATCAGGTAATATATCATTAATATCAAAATTATTTGAGTGCATTAGATATAAAAACATTTATTCGTCAATCAAAAATCGTATTTCGGCAGCTCAACATGATTTTGTAAGGGAAAGATCCATACTGACAAATCTGTCGGTTGTTTCTCACGAGAACGCGTGAGCCTTGGACTGTAGGACTCAGATTGACGTTATTTATACGTACTACTACACAACTAGAGGAATTTGATAGGGATTTGTTCGCACTTTGTTCTAATTATTTTAGTCGCAGAGTTCAGTACCTACATATACTACAATGGATTTAGTTGGATCCAACACTTAGCTATTTCAGGTGTCCCGCAGGGGTCCAATCTTGGATCCTTGCTCTTTCTAATCTTCATAAATGATCTTGAGGGCAGCCTTCGCGCGGAGGGATTGCTGTTTGCAGACGCAGTTCTTTACTACGATAAACAACGAATAACTGTGAAAAAATGCAGCGGCATTTAAGGTCTGTGGAGCTCTGGTGTTAGCAGAATAAAGTTCATCTAAATGTCGGCAAACACTTAGTTGTTAGTTTTGCTAGATTGAAGAATGTGGTGACGTATAGGTATGATCTCGGTGGAGAGACGCTCAATCGATCCGAAAGTGTTTGTGACTTAGGTCGATAAAAAATGTTCTTTTTGGGATCATGTTGAGGATATAGTTTCCTGCGCAAACAGAGCCTTCAATGAAATCAACGCACTGAAGTATTACACATATATCTGGTCCAAGCTTGAATACTGCGCGCTAATTTGGTATCCACTTTGTAACGTGATTTTATTTAGATAAAATGTAATTGCGGATAAAGTGACAAAACACTAGAGCACCGGCAGCTGTTCATCAGCTGGCACTGAGCCCTAGGTTTTGATAACTCCTTGGTAAAGGAATGCTAAAAACTAAAGTTGATCGCCACTTATTTTGATAGAGTAAAACAAAAAACCCCAAACGAAATTTCTATATAGTTGTTAAGAAAACAAATAATGTGTATACGTTTAAGTTTATTGAAACTCCTCAAAAAGAAAAATTTAGTCTAAATATTGAACTACAATAGTTCACGTATCTCATAAAAAAATCTGAATAATTTTAGCTGTTAATAAATTACTCAATTAATGAAGAACTTACATTGTCGAATTACCACACACATCGTTCAAGGTAAAATTCATGCATTTTGTAATACCGTTATAATTAACTAATTCAAATGTTATTAGATATTATTACTATATATATATATATATATATATATATATATATATATATATATAAATAAACAAACAAAGATATTCAACTAAG
The DNA here is from genome assembly GCA_911728435.2 of Apoderus coryli. Lineage (NCBI taxonomy): Eukaryota > Metazoa > Arthropoda > Insecta > Coleoptera > Attelabidae > Apoderus > Apoderus coryli. Next base: position 27,892,659 of record OU452198.1, on the reverse strand, counting down.
TTGACAGAGTATAGTATATCATCGATATACAAAAAACAATGAAATAAACTAACTTGTACGAATCAAAAAAATCTCGTGACACAAGCTGGATTTGAACCAACATCTCCCAATTGCCGGTCAGGTGTTTTAACCAATTAAACTATCGTGGCACATGAAAGAAACTTCTTTAATTCGTACATGCCTTGCTTCCTATGTGCTGTGCTACGTTTCGACCTTTTAATTCAAAGGTAACATAGACTACACACTGCCATAATGCAATGTTATTTCTCTTTTGCTCATCGCAAATAAATATAAATATAAATAAACGCAAATAAATATTTATATTTATATTTATTTGCGATGAGCAAAAGAGAAATAACATTGCATTATGGCAGTGTGTAGTCTATGTTACCTTTGAATTAAAAGGTCGAGGCGTAGCACAGCACATAGGAAGCAAGGCATGTACGAATTAAAGAAGTTTCTTTCATGTGCCACGATAGTTTAATTGGTTAAAACACCTGACCGGCAATTGGGAGATGTTGGTTCAAATCCAGCTTGTGTCACGAGATTTTTTTGATTCGTACAAGTTAGTTTATTTCATTTTTCTATATATATATATATATATTGGCCTACCTATCTTACTTGCCTCCACACATATAACAGACGCACATGCCTCCACCCTTTCCGCTAATGCTACAGCTGTATATTATATACCAGACGATTCGCATTTGCCATCTTATTAAGGGCACGGTGAGAGGGGTAAGGAAATACAAAATAAAACTTATACAAATAAAAATGAAACACAAGATAGCAAATGGCCTCCATACACGTAGCTACAAATTGGCCTCCAGTGTGTATATAAAACAACACGGATGCGACGCAATGGCCTCCAGCGCTGTTGCACGCTTTCCCCTCTTATTTATTTGATTGTTTTTACGTCGCCGAAATAGTTCAGTGAAATATGTGAGCTTATGTATGTGACGATGAATAAAAAAGTGTTTAATACCTTACTTAATACTATACTATAATACCTAGTATATAGATACGATTACGTGGTATTGGTGCGAAAGATACAGAATTATCTCGAGTTTTAATTAGGTTATTAACTTCATTAAGGGTGATCCAAAAAAATATAATAATAATATTTTGTACTTGCATTGTAACTTTTTTAAACGTGTACCAATTCTTGTAAATATTGGCTTGTCTGAAGAACTAACTGCAGATTTAGTCAAAAAACTTTCGGTTTCGGCGATCGCTACAGCAGGTAAATATGCATATTTTTCGAGCAGATATCCTGTAAGAATTTGTGGTACGAAAGTAATTAAATTTTTAGAATCATAACTGGCCGAAGCAAAAGATTGGTCGCAATGGCAACAAACAGGCCGAAAAAGGTAAATGAAAATTAAATAACAAAACTTAAAAATATATACAAGGACCTTAGCTGAGGTAGCGTAGATTTTTTTTAAGTGATCTAAGATTGACAGGAACTAATAGTTATGCTTTGCATAACCAAATATATAACTGAAATTTCACTTTCTCCAAAATCTAAACCAAAAGTTTTACAGCAACTTAAATGAAAAGATGGCTTTTTCCTCTTTTTTTTCAAGATTAAGTAGACCTCGTATATGACAAAATTCAAATTGCTTGGATATCTTATTAGTAAAGCAAATTACTGCGATTCCTTTACATAATATTAATATTTTATTGCATTTAAATAGATTGATTTATGGATTATAGTCAAATTATGATTATACTTATAGATTTGTACCTATGCAAAAAATTTAGCGAATTATCTTAAGAAACAACCAAACGAGCTATTTCAAATGATATAAAGATTGCGTATCCTAGTTCAACATATTTTTGAAGTTTTTTTAAATTTTTCATTTATCGGTTTAAGAAATATTTTTTAAACAGCGTGAGTCATTTGTACAAACTTAATGAATTAGTCGTGGCAGCTAAACAGTAATCGAAGTTAACAAGGAAAGGGATCATAAACAACTACATAAACAATATGCACATATCGTACGGACGGACAGTTAACATCAATATTCAAGCATTCAATAAAAAAAAATTACACGGATAAATAAGAGAGTTGAAAGAGGTGATGAATTAGGCTGCTCAAGGGTTGGTTATAGCGCAGCTAATCTTCAACTTTCATAAGAAAGAAACATATTAGTCTGAGATAAACAACAGTTTGTACAAGTTCTGATGTTTGACCTCGACTGTTGCGTGAAGAAACCTGCACAACAAAAAAATAATCGCATGTGTAGGAGTGAAACTTTGTGATTTTTTTACCCACTTCAATTGTCTATTATTCAATTTCAAATGTCAGTGTGTGAAAATCTTTTAAATATTTCCGGAGCCTGAATGTTACTTGGATGTTAACATAACGGGTAGAAATCCATTAAAAAGGTATAATATGGAAAGTAAAAATTATTTTAACTAAAATTATATACACGGTGAGTTATTAGTGCGTTGAACCTCAAAGACCAAAAATTTCACGCATAACTAAGCAGCCAGTGTTTAGGCAGTCATAAAGTACGTATTTTAAAATTATTGATATTTGTCCAGGGTGGCTCATCTCATCAGGATGAACCAAACTTACGTTTTTTTTAAATGGAAAGCCCTATTTGTTATTCCACAATTTCATTGGTTTAGACTTGACAAGTCAAATATTTTAATAACCAGAAGAGATACGGACATGTGATTTTCAGGAGATTAAAGACAAACCATTATGTGACTAGAGCCATGACTGTAGATTTTTTAAATTTAATCGATACTGAAATTTACAGGCTGTAAACAAAACTACTGATTTTTTCTCGAACTTAAAGATCCGAGATTTCCGTTAAAATTTGATTATTTTTTTATAAACACTGAAATGAAAAAAAAAATTTTAGCCTAATTAAAATTATAAAATAATAACAATGATCTGTTAGATAATTATTTATTAAATGTTGATTTTTGGTTAAATATAAATAAATTTCTTGAAAAAGTAGTTCATTCTTAAGTGGAGTTATAATTTCAGTAATGAAAAATAAAATAAAAATAATTTCGTTGAGATTGGACTTCTATTTTTCAATACTGAACATTAAATTTGTCTAAATTCGGATTATTTTTGCAGTAGTGCTGTAAATTCATCGCTTAAATGCTGTAAATTCATCGTTAAAATATTGCATCATAATCACCTTTTATACGGACTATAATAGACTTTTTATGGAGAAAAGGAAAAACCTGTTTCAGCTTATTGGCCAATAGGTTTTACGGAAAATGTTTAAATACCTTTTAACATAAACATATAGATACTTCATAATTTCGCACTTATAACCGGTAATATTAACTCGAAATTGAAACTCAAAGTCCAATCTACTATTTTAATTCAAAACGTTCTATCAAACACACCAATGGGCAAAAGTACATTTCGAGAACACTGGTTCTCATCATCAACTTTTAACGATACAAAGCAATAAAATCAATATACAAAGTCAATATTGAAAATGGTTTGAAAAGCCTCCATTGGCTGGTGGAACGCTCACAACTGTGGATTGCAAAACCGGCACTCACTCGCAAAATCGGCATTCACTCGCTAATGAGTATGAATTATTCCATCTCAGGGATTTCTGTTGTGAACTCTAAGATGGCTAAACAGACCTCGAGCCACAAACCTTATCACAAAATTGACACACCCAATCGCCAACATTTACCGGCTGTTGTAGGTGTGCTGCCCCATCGATGCGTTCTCTCTCTTTTCGATGCTGTTTCTTTGCACCCTCATGTCGCCGACGCTGCTCTTCAAAAACTTGATGACCCTAGTAAATGGTACGCCTCCATCTCGGTCGGTCGTTCCCGATCTGCTCCCAGTTGCTCTTTACATCTAAGCCATACTTCTTTATGTTGGTCTTAGGAACATCCTTGTACCTCTTTTGCTGCCCTCCTTGATTTCGTGAGCCGGCCTTAAGTTGTGAACAAAGGATTCTCTTTGAAAGGCGTTCCGTTGGCATGCAGATTACGTGGCAGCTGGTGGCTCACAATCATCGCCTCAATGCCAGTTGTTTTGTCTTCCTCTAGAACGCTGATGTCTGTTCGTCGGTCCTGCCATTTGATTCCAAGAACTCTTCTAAGACATCGTTGATGGTACTTCTCTAAGGGTTTTAAATGCCTCCGATAAGTGGTCCAAGACTCACAGCTGTACGTAAGGGTAGGAACTACAATAGCATTATACACTCGCAATTTATTTCGAACGTCGATGTTATGATTATGGAAGCCTCTCGGCCTCAGTCGGCCAAAAGATGCGCTATATGCGATATCGATGATGAAATTTAGCATCGCAGAAGATGGCTTCTGCGATGCTAAATTTCATCATCGATATTTGCGTACGCCGCGAGAATACTGCCGAGGTAAGAGACACTCTCGATGTTCTGAAGTCTGTCTCCGTTAACTTGAATATGTGGTGGGACAGCCCTATTGTTTGGTGCAGGCTGGCAGAGAATCTGTGTTTTCTTTATATTTAGTTCATGCGCGATCCCCTGTATGCGCTGTTAAATGCATTTAGTATATATTGAAGATCCCCTTCTGTATCAGCTAGTACAACGTTGTCATCCTCGCATTGAAGCTCAATGATGTGGATACGATCTTTGTCTCAGCTTGCAGTCTAGGAAGCTTGAAGAGTCCGCCGCCATCAAATCTGTAGACGATCTCTATTCCCCCCGGTAGTTCATCCTTAACAAGTTGAGTGACCGTTTCCACAAACATCGAAAACAAAATCGGTGCAATGACACAACCCAGTTTTACGCCAGTGTTATGGGAAAGGGCTCTCCCGGTCCGTTGCTGATTAGAACTGCTGCTGCAAACTTTGTAATAAACGAAAGAAAACTAGCAGTGCCATTAATTACTTGTGAGCGTTTCGAGAGGTTTTCAAACATTTTTATTTTACTTTTATTAATTTTATCGCTTTGGACCGTTTAAAGCTGATGATGAGAACCACTGTTCTCGAAACGTGTACTTTTGTCCGTCGGTTTGTTGGATAGGGTGTTTTCAATAATTGAAATAGTGATTTGGATTTTGAGTTCCATTTCCGATTTATTGATTCCACTTTGAGTAAAGATTACATGTTTTGGTTAATTTTAAACTTTTTGTATCATGAGTCTCTTTTATTTTAGCATCAAAACAAACACTAACACACAAAATTCTATTGTCGGCAGAGCAATCTAAATTAGTAAAACGATACTTAAGAGCCATATTCAAAAGAAAAATGAAGAATTGATTAGGAAACATTCTAATTTATTGAGCAATAAGGGCTGGGTTAGAATGAAGACATACGATACTTACCTTACATAATGTAACAGTTTATTATGTTTAGCCTAAATAATAGTAACCAAAATATTACCATTTGATTGCTAGAATTTATTTGAATTTGACGATATTTGTTTTTATGTTAATTACCTTTTTTAAAAAACTTTCTAATTTTTAGTTCAAAGAGAAAACATATACAGCTTCTTAATGTTTCAAGTTGTTTCATTTTACGTACAAAACCTGAATTTCCAACCCTTATCATATTTTTCCGAATCACCAACGGTGTTATTAAATTATTAGACTGTTCAAATATCGTAACTGCCTCCACCACCTATCTTACACTTGTAATGCAAGTATATTAATACCACTATTGTTTCAAATGCGTGATTGCCAAATCTCAGAGGCCAGTAGGTCCATTAGATGTATGGAGGCAACTTCGTTCAGCTCACATATAATTTGTATATGTGTATATGTCCAAGGCGCCACCTGAACTTTTTTTCTCGAACTAAACTGTATAACTGTATATGTGTAAGTGGCGAACTGGCCTCCACCACAATTTTCGGCAGTGGCCTCCTGGGGTCTATTCTAATCATTTAAACTACTTATACACGGGGGTACTGAGTTGCCTCCGAAATTTCGCAGTTGCCTCCGTTTTGGAGGCAAGTTCGTTCAGCGAATGTACTGATACGGAGGCCAATTTGACACTATGTATATATATATATGTATATATAAATAAACAAACAAAGATATTCAACTAAGTTGACAGAGTATAGTATATCACCGATATACACATATATATATATATATATATATATATAGCGAATGTTTTTTCCAGCTTACAAACGTTCGTTTTCTTCATTTGGCTTTTCTATATAATATATATAGAATTTATTCAACTTCTAGTTGAGTCACTTTAAGTGAATATTTTCCCTTAGCTTATATATATATATATATATATATATATATATATATATATATATATATATATATATATATATATATAATAGTGAATTTGTATTATCAGGAATAGCGGTCTGTAATTATTATTAAGGTCAATGAAAACTCATTTATCCAAAAATCCTCTATATTTCGTCAACTATCAGTGACTTCATCAGGAGGCAAAGCTACAAAGTATTCTTAAATTACACATACATTTAAAAAGAAAAAAAAAAACAAACTTACATCAGAGTTAATTACACTAACCAAAAAACGTCAACAGAAAACATGAAAACGAATAAATATATAAAATCAACACAAATTTCGTTCACATACACAGTTAAAATCTAATAAAAATTTTGTGAAGTGCATTATCCTAGTTAGGTACAAAAATTTCCGATATTGAAAGGGAAAAAAAAATTTTCTAACTACCGTACTATTTACCTATATTGTCTCTCGTCTATTAAATATACGAGGGAGAGTTGTTCAGTTAAGTAAGTTGGAGTAAATTATGCTTAGCTGGCTAATGTCAGAGTTAGCGTTTATAGTATTATTGGTACCGTTAATATGGGTCATTTCCAAAAACAAGCGTTTAGTTAAATTCTTCTCAAAATCTAATTCTTGATGAAAAAATGGTCATCTCTCAATACGAAGCTAGCCAGAAATGTTAATAGAAAGAGCTTTTTAATACGATGTAGAAGATGCAAGATTTTACCTCGACATTTACAGGACAGTACCAGAAAAATGTTCACGTTAATCCAGACAGACAATTTGATGATAGTTCAACAGATGCAGACACATTTGAGTAGGTTAAGTAAGAGAAATTTGAATTTGGAGATTAAAGCTTGCTACCATTATATAAAAAAGATTACTATTTCTATTTCTAATATCAAAAAACAAGTTAAGGATTCGATCCCAATTGATATGTATAATGAGTATTCACGTAGGTTAGAATTAGCATACGACAAGCAATTTGGTAAAATTAGGAAGTTACATTTGGATAAGTTTGACAATTTAAGTAAACACAATAACAATAAAATGTTCATAGACAATACAAAATGGTTTAGAAACATATCAGACATAGTAATACCAGAGGATGTTCAAGAATTTTTGTCTTTGGGTCCTAAGTTTGGTATTGAACCATCAAATAAATTATTTAATATGAGAGGCTTTCTGGCTGATGTTGAGGATGTTATAGTCGATACACCGGACGAGCGTAGGGATATTTTGAGAGCACGAGTAACCAATAATTTAACTAATTTTAAAGCGTTTTCACAGGGCAAGAAATTGTCTCACCTTCAAAAGTGTTACTTAAAAACAAATAAGTTTCTTAAAGATAATCCTGATTTGTACATCTCACAGGCGGATAAGGGTGGATGTACAGTTGCCTTAAATAAAGATGAATATATCGCTAAGACCAATGAATTACTGAGCCATGACGACACTTATACAAAAATCAATAAGGACCCTACATTAACTGTACAACAAAAATTAAACCAATTGATAAAATCTTTGAGGTCTGCAAATGAAATTGATGATAGGGTTGCTCGCGACTTAACAGTTTATAACTCGGTTATAGCCAAACTATATTGTTTACCCAAAATTCATAAGATTAATGTCCCTTTTCGACCAATTGTTAGCTGCATTGGTGGCGCTACGTATAACTTGGCTAAATATTTATCAAATATATTAAAAATAGCCTTGGCAGATAGAACACCATATAACACACCTGATACTTTTACATTTGTGAATTTCATGCAGAGACGGAAGTTGCCGAAGGGTTTTATACTAGTGTCATTAGACGTTGTGTCTCTGTTTACAAATATCCCTTATGATCTTGTTATTGAAACCATTGAATCACATTGGGAAAAGATTACAAATCACACAACACTATCAAAACTCAATTTTAAAAAACTTTTAACTTTTGTGTGGGACAATTGTCATTTTTCCTTCAATAACAACGTTTACAAACAAATTTTCGGCACACCTATGGGTTCACCAATCAGTCCGATTTTGGCATTGATTGTCACGGATTCACTAATAGACATAATAATTGAGAGATTGCCCTTTTCGATACCGTTTCTTTTCAAGTATGTTGATGATATAGTAACCTCTGTTCCTGCTGATAGTTTAGACATTACACTTAATACTTTCAACTCGGTTAATGAACACGTCCAGTTTACCATGGAAGTTGAAGTTGATGGCAAATTGCCATTTTTGGATACACTGTTAGTGAGAATGGAGAATGACATAATTCTAAATTGGTATCAGAAACCTACATCATCAGGGAGGTATATTAATTATTTTTCCAATCACCCTATGAGCCAGAAATATAATACTGTTTTGGCAATGAGAAATCGCGTCACTTGTATTTCCGACAATACATTTTTGAAACAGAACTTGGATAAGTTATTTCAAATTTTCCTAAACAATGGTTATCCTCGAAAACTGTTGCGTCGGCTTATTTACAACACCAGTTATTTTGATGGTCCAACGGAAGATCGAGCTCCGAATCAATGTAAATATAAAAAATTACCGTATGTTGAAGGTCTGACTAATAATATTGTAAAACATTTCAAAGAATTTAATAACATAAAAATCGCCAAGTACAACACCCTAACAATTAATAATTTGTTCACTAAACTCAAAGATAAAACCCCTTTAATGGACAATAGTGGGTTGGTTTATAAAATTCCATGCAGCAATTGTCAAAGTTGCTACATTGGTCAGACTTCTCAAACGTTAAAAAGAAGGATCGTACAACATAAGAGTGATACGAGAATTGGAAAACGGTCCTGTGCCTTGACAAATCATTGCCTAAACCTAGATCATAACTTCGATTATACGAATTCCACCATCTTAGATTTTGAGAAGAATTTAACTAAACGCTTGTTTTTGGAAATGACCCATATTAACGGTACCAATAATACTATAAACGCTAACTCTGACATTAGCCAGCTAAGCATAATTTACTCCAACTTACTTAACTGAACAACTCTCCCTCGTATATTTAATAGACGAGAGACAATATAGGTAAATAGTACGGTAGTTAGAAAATTTTTTAAGACTGTTTTTTTTTTTTTCCCTTTCAATATCGGAAATTTTTGTACCTAACTAGGATAATGCACTTCACAAAATTTTTATTAGATTTTAACTGTGTATGTGAACGAAATTTGTGTTGATTTTATATATTTATTCGTTTTCATGTTTTCTGTTGACGTTTTTTGGTTAGTGTAATTAACTCTGATGTAAGTTTGTTTTTTTTTTTCTTTTTAAATGTATGTGTAATTTAAGAATACTTTGTAGCTTTGCCTCCTGATGAAGTCACTGATAGTTGACGAAATATAGAGGATTTTTGGATAAATGTGTTTTCATTGACCTTAATAATAATCACAGACCGCTATTCCTGATAATACAAATTCACTATATTGTATAGTACGGTCGATATAGATTATAATATATATATATATATATATATATATATATATATACATATATATGTATATATATGATGTATATATATATATATGCATAGTGTCAAATTGGCCTCCGTATCAGTACATTCGCTGAACGAACTTGCCTCCAAAACGGAGGCAACTGCGAAATTTCGGAGGCAACTCAGTACCCCCGTGTATAAGTAGTTTAAATGATTAGAATAGACCCCAGGAGGCCACTGCCGAAAATTGTGGTGGAGGCCAGTTCGCCACTTACACATATACAGTTATACAGTTTAGTTCGAGAAAAAAAGTTCAGGTGGCGCCTTGGACATATACACATATACAAATTATATGTGAGCTGAACGAAGTTGCCTCCATACATCTAATGGACCTACTGGCCTCTGAGATTTGGCAATCACGCATTTGAAACAATAGTGATATTAATATACTTGCATTACAAGTGTAAGATAGGTGGTGGAGGCAGTTATTATCTAATAATTTAATAACACCGTTAGTGATTCGGAAAAATAGGATAAGGGTTAGAAATTCAGGTTTTGTACGTAAAATGAAACAACTTGAAACATTAAGAAGCTGTATATGTTTTCTCTTTGAACTAAAAATTAGAAAGTTTTTTAAAAAAGGTAATTAACATAAAAACAAATATCGTCAAATTCAAATAAATTCTAGCAATCAAATGGTAATATTTTGGTTACTATTATTTAGGCTAAACATAATAAACTGTTACATTATGAAAGGTAAGTATCGTATGTCTTCATTCTAACCCAGCCCTTATTGCTCAATAAATTAGGATGTTTCCTAATCAATTCTTCATTTTTCTTTTGAATATGGCTCTTAAAGTATCGTTTTACTAATTTAGATTGCTCTGCCGACAATAGAATTTTGTGTGTTAGTGTTTGTTTTGATGCTAAAATAAAAGAGACTCATGATACAAAAAGTTTAAAATTAACCACAACATGTAATCTTTACTCAAAGTGGAATCAATAAATCGGAAATGGAACCCAAAATCCAAATCACTATTTTAATTATTGAAAACACCCTATCCAACAAACCGACGGACAAAAGTACACGTTTCGAGAACAGTGGTTCTCATCATCAGCTTTAAACGGTCCAAAGCGATAAAATTAATAAAAGTAAAATAAAAATGTTTGAAAACCTCTCGAAACGCTCACAAGTAATTAATGGCACTGCTAGTTTTCTTTCGTTTATTACAAAGTTTGCAGCAGCAGTTCTAATCAGCAACGGACCGGGAGAGCCCTTTCCCATAACGCTGGCGTAAAACAGGGTTGTGTCATTGCACCGATTTTGTTTTCGATGTTTGGTGAAACAGTCACTCAACTTGTTAAGGATGAACTACCGGGGGGAATAGAGATCGTCTACAGATTTGATGGCGGCGGACTCTTCAAGCTTCCTAGACTGCAAGTTGAGACAAAGATCGTATCCACATCATTGAGCTTCAATGCGAGGATGACAACGTTGTACTAGCTGATACAGAAGGGGATCTTCAATATATACTAAATGCATTTAACAGCGCATACAGAGAAAACACACATTCTCTGCCAGCCTGCACCAAACAAAAACAATAGGGCTGTCCCACCACATATTCAAGTTAACGGAGACAGACTTCAGAACATCGAGAGTGTCTCTTACCTCGGCAGTATTCTCGCGGCGTACGCAAATATCGATGATGAAATTCAGCATCATATAAGATGGGCAAGTACATCGTTTGGCCGACTGAGGACGAGAGTCTTCGATAATCATAACATCGACGTTCGAAATAAATTGCGAGTGTATAATGCTATTGTAGTTCCTACCCTTACGTACAGCTGTGAGTCTTGGACCACTTATCGGAGGCATTTAAAACCCTTAGAGAAGTACCATCAACGATGTCTTAGAAGAGTTCTTGGAATCAAATGGCAGGACCGACGAACAGACATCAGCGTTCTAGAGGAAGACAAAACAACTGGCATTGAGGCGATGATTGTGAGCCACCAGCTGCCACGTAATCTGCATGCCAACGGAACGCCTTTCAAAGAGAATCCTTTGTTCACAACTTAAGGTCGGCTCACGAAATCAAGGAGGGTAGCAAAAGAGGCACAAGGATGTTCCTAAGACCAACATAAAGAAGTATGGCTTAGATGTAAAGAGCAACTGGGAGCAGATTGGGAACGACCGACCGAGATGGAGGCGTACCATTTACTAGGCTCATCAAGTTTTTGAAGAGCAGCGTCGGCGACATGAGGGTGCAAAGAAACAGCATCGAAAAGAGTGAGAACGCATCGATGGGGCAGCACACCTACAACAGCCGGTAAATGTTGGCGATTGGGTGTGTTAATTTTGTGATAAGGTTTGTGGCTCGAGGATCGGTCTGTTTAGCCATCTTAGAGTTCACAACAGAAATCCCTGAGATGGAATAATTCATACTCATTAGCGAGTGAATGCCGATTTTGCGAGTGAGTGCCGGTTTTGCAATCCACAGTTGTGAGCGTTCCACCAGCCAATGGAGGCTTTTCAAACCATTTTCAATATTGACTTTATATATTGATTTTATTGCTTTGCATCGTTAAAAGTTGATGATGAGAACCAGTGTTCTCGAAATGTACTTTTGCCCATTGGTGTGTTTGATAGAACGTTTTGAATTAAAATAGTAGATTGGACTTTGAGTTAATATTACCGGTTATAAGTGCGAAATTATGAAGTATCTATATGTTTAGGTTAAAAGGTATTTAAACATTTTCCGTAAAAACTATTGGCCAATAAGCTGAAACAGGTTTTTCCTTTTCTCCATAAAAAGTGTATTATAGTCCGTATAAAAGGTGATTATGATGCAATATTTTAACGATGAATTTACAGCATTTTAGCGATGAATTTACAGCACTACTGTAAAAATAATCCGAATTTAGACAAATTTAATGTTCAGTATTGAAAAATAAAAGTCTAATCTCAACGAAATTATTTTTATTTTATTTTTCATTACTGAAATTATAACTCCACTTAAGAATGAACTACTTTTTCAAGAAATTTATTTATATTTAACCAAAAATCAACATTTAATAAATAATTATCTAACAGATCATTGTTATTATTTTATAATTTTAATTAGGCTAACATTTTTTTTTTTTTTCATTTCAGTGTTTATAAAAAAATAATCAAATTTTAACGGAAATCTCGGATCTTTAAGTTCGAGAAAAAATCAGTAGTTTTGTTTACAGCCTGTAAATTTCAGTATCGATTAAATTTAAAAAATCTACAGTCATGGCTCTAATCACATAATGGTTTGTCATTAATCTCCTGAAAATCACATGTCCGTATCTCTTCTGGTTATTAAAATATTTGACTTGTCAGTCTAAACCAATTAAATTGTGGAATAACAAATAGGGCTTTCCATTTAAAAAAAGTTTGATTCATCCTGATGAGATGAGCCACCCTGTACAAATATCAATAATTTTAAAATACGTACTTTATGTCTGCCTAAACACTGGCTGCTTAGTTATGCGTGAAATTTTTGGTCTTTGAGGTTCAACGCACTAATAACTCACCGTGTATATAATTTTAGTTAAAATCATTTTTACTTTCCATATTATACCTTTTTAATGGATTTCTACCCGTTATGTTAACATCCAAGTAACATTCAGGCTCCGGAAATATTTAAAAGATTTTCACACACTGACATTTGAAATTGAATAATAGACAATTGAAGTGGGTAAAAAAATCACAAAGTTTCACTCCTACACATGCGATTCTTTTTTTGTTGTGCAGGTTTCGTCACGCAACAGTCGAGGTCAAACATCAGAACTTGTACAAATAATCTCAGACTAATATGTTTCTTTCTTATGAAAGTTGAAGATTAGCTGCGCTATAACCAACCCTTGAGTAGCCTAATTCATCACCTCTTTCAACTCTCTTATTTATCCGTGTATTTTTTTTTTTTTATTGAATGCTTGCAATATTGATGTTAACTGTCCGTCCGTACGATATGTGCATATTGTTTATGTAGTTGTTTATGATCCCTTTCCTTGTTAACTTCGATTACTGTTTAGCTGCCACGCCTAATTCATTAAGTTTGTACAAATGACTCACGCTGTTTGCGTCAACGAACAAAAATTTTAAAAAATATTTCTTAAACCGATAAATGAAAAATTTAAAAAAAACTTCAAAAATATGTTGAACTAGGATACGCAATCTTTTTATCATTTGAAATAGCTCGTTTGGTTGTTTCTTAAGATAATTCGCTAAATTTTTTGCATAGGTACAAATCTATAAGTATAATCATAATTTGACTATAATCCTTATATCAATCTATTTAAATGCAATAAAATATTAATATTATGTAAAGGAATCGCAGTAATTTGCTTTACTAATAAGATATCGAAGCAATTTGAATTTTGTCATATACGAGGCCTACTTAATCTTGAAAAAAAGAGGAAAAAGCCATCTTTTCATTTAAGTTACTGTAAAACTTTCTTTTGGTTTAGATTTTGGAGAAAATGAAATTTCAGTTACATATTAGTTCCTGTCAATCTTAGATCAATTAAAAAAAATCTACGCTACCTCAGCTAAGGTCCTTGTATATATTTTTAAGTTTTGTTATTTAATTTTCATTTACCTTTTTCGGCCTTGTTTGTTGCCATTGCGACCAATCTTTTGCTTCGGCCAGTTATGATTCTAAAAATTCAATTACTTTCGTACCACAAATTCTTACAGGATATCTGCTCGAAAAATATGCATATTTACCTGCTGTAGCGATCGCCGAAACCGAAAGTTTTTTGACTAAATCTGCAGTTGGTTCTTCAGACAAGCCAATATTTACAAGAATTGGTACACGTTTAAAAAAGTTACAATGCAAGTACAAAATATTATTATTATATTTTTTTTTGATCACCCTTAATGAAGTTAATAACATAATTAAAACTCGAAATAATTCTGTATCTTTCGCACCAATACCACGTAATCGTATCTATATACTAGGTATTATAGTATAGTATTAAGTAAGGTATTAAACACTTTTTTATTCATCGTCACATACATAAGCTCAAATATGTCACTGAACTATTTCGGCGACGTAAAAACAATCAAATAAATAAGAGGGGAAAGCGTGCAACAGCGCTGAAGGCCACTGCGTCGCATCCGTGTTGTTTTATATACACACTGGAGGCCAATTTGTCGCTACGTGTATGGAGGCCATTTGGTATCTTGTGTTTCATTTTTATTTGTATAAGTTTTATTTTGTATTTCCTTACCCCTCTCACCGTGCCCTTAATAAGTCGGCAAATGCGAATCGTCTGGTATATAATATACACCTGTAGCATTAGCGGAAAGGGTGGAGGCATGTGCGTCTGTTATATGTGTGGAGGCAAGTAAGATAGGTAGGCCAATATATATATATATATCCTGCTATCAATGCTACGTCCGTATTACGCCCTTTTACGGTTAATATTGCATCCGAAGAATTGCTGCGTCCGTATATAGGACGCACTAAAGTCACGGCCTTATATCTTCGCTCTGTGAGCAGATACGACTATGATTTTTAGATGGACTCATCGGATTGCTACTCAGCTTGAATATATTTGATATTATATTTTCCGGTAGATCTCCAGAAGACTGTAAAATTGGAACAAAAAGGGACGCAGCATCATACAAAAATTCCTATGAAGGTTCAGCGTGTTGCCGTAGAGGGCTCTGATGTTATATACATTTAAAGAATTATATATGGGAAAGTATACATTAGTGCGTCCCTGATGTGGCAACATTGTTTGCTTATTTTCTTTTCACCCTCTCCCATTTTAACATTTATTTCATTCGAACAAGTTTGATATGATAGGTATTTACATTATTTACCAGTATTTTTTGGGGGAATCGTGTTAGACAGACAAAAAAAATAATTATTTTGATATTCATTAGGAAGGATTAATTAAATATAAATGTTTTACAAAATATAAAACCCAATCAAGATATCTGTTCATTTAAAAAACTAAACAAAAATATTTTATAAACAAATATAAAAAACATAAACTGGCACGACATTCTTTCACATAACAATATTAACACGATAACTGAAATGTTTATACCAACCAAAAATGACAACATAAACCGAGCTACTTCAGAAATTCAAATAAAACAAATATATGGGAATTATGCTTAATAATAGTTTGATTTTTGTATTCCACATATAACTTCAATAGTCAAGGTTGCTGGCATTAAACGCTGGTCACGGGGGTTTATGCATGTTAATTCTCTGAACCTTCTTTACACAAGTTTGGTCAGACCATGCCTTGAGTATGCCTCAGCGTTTGGTCTCCACATTATGCTGTACACCGAGTGTAAATTGAGCGTGTGCAGCACAAATTTCTCAGATACCTTGCCTACAAACTGCATATTGACTTGGTGGTATTTGATGATCGTTTTGAATTATATGCTAACTTAAAGTCCCATCTTGGCATTGACACGCTGAGTGGTGAACGCCATTATTTGATTTAATTCTACTATCTTATCAATGGAAGGTTGACTTGTCCTGATCTTTTAAGCAAATTGTAATTCGTGTTTTATATCGTTCAACACTTGCGAGCCCTGGTGTCATCAAACACATTCCAGAAAAAAATATGATTGCAATTCGTTCTTGGCGCGCTCGGTTCGTCTTGCCAATGACAGTGAGGTGACGCTTTTTTAAATTTTGTTGTCCCGAGAAGAACCTTTTTGGGCTCAGTAAGGCACCTATTTGATAGGTACCTAATTGATGTATTGTCTTATATTGCTTTGTAATAGTGTAGAATGTTATGATATTGTTATCCAATTTATGCGTAATTAATTTGTATGTTGATTGTGTACTTCTTTTGAATTATTTTAAACTCAAGTAACGTGGCGGTTTTTAGGGACAACACGTCTCCAGCTTGCACGATTTCATGCCCCAAGTATTTCTTGTGTTGGCTTCTGAAAGCGGTGTATTCTGGTACTAGGTGTATTCTGGTACTAGGTGAAAAGTTTCTTTAGCCTCCCTACAGAATCTGTAGTCATCAATCTCTTCAAGGCCTAACTTTGCCTAAGGCGACAATGTCCTGTAAGAATACGTAGCCTGATATCCAAACAGATCTTCGATCTTTCTTGGTTGCAGTTTCCAAGGAATTTCTTGGAGTGTGTCAATCCAGGTAGATTTTGCCTGAGTATTACTCTGTCTGTTCCTTCTTAATTCTGAACTTCTCCTTGAAGGTGTGTTTCCATAAATCGCAGAACGGTTCAGACCTAACAAAAGGCATTGTCACATCCTGTTTTGCTAACTTATTGGCGGCATCGTTTCCCCTGATACTAGAATTTCCGGTATCCAAACAAGGGAAACTCTGTTATTCTTGCTAAGTTAGAAGACCGGCTAAGCATTCCCATTTTTGAGCTAATGACATATGAACTCAGCGATAATGTTGTCGGTTGTGTGGACAATGTCGCATCGTAAAGGTTAATTTGTACGCATCTACCGATTGCATGAATTTCCGCTTGGAAAACGCTGGAGTATATTCCCATTGATTCTGAGTATTTGGTGCCAGGCCCGAATACTTTGCTATTGTCCCTTTAATGGTTTTGGAGCCGTCTGTAAACTATTTGATAGTAACTTCTCTAAGTTTTCCGGTGTGTAAGTTCCTTTCCCAGTCCCTCTGGTGACTTAAGGTTGTAGTGAAGTTCTTCTGAAAGTTATATTTTTTCTTAGTTTCGTCACTAGCGAGGTTTAGAGACGTAATTTGTTTGATCAGAGATTAATTTATTTACTGCTTTTTCGATCACCAAGTGCAAAAGTCTGAAATTCGTAATAATCTCTAGTGCCCTAGTTGGACACGTTTATCATAGCCCCACTAATGCATATGCCTCCTAGTCTTTGTACCCTATCAAGTGCCAGACTATTGCCCCATATGTTATGATAGGTATCACAATCATGATGTACATCCACCGCAGTATTTTGGGATAACAGCCCAAGTCTCCCAGATTTCTGAACACCATCAGAGCTTTTGTTGCTTTATACTAACCGCTATTTCAACATGCTTATTACAAAGAAGTTTAATATCAAGGGTGATTCCTAGATATTTTACTTCCGACTTCTGTTCAATGACCTCATAATTCAGGCTAATTCGTCTGATATTTAGAGTTTCCTCGTTCTAGTAAATGTTATAATTGCGGTTTTTGCTGAATTTATGCTCAACCCCACAGATGTACACTGTTACTCAGTTATCCGGAGACACTTTTGTATTATGTTACCCACCCAAAGTCCTTTCAATTTGCCACTGGCTACTATGACAATATCGTCAGCATATTCTATACATTCTATGCCTTGATCTGTCAGTTTATACAGTAGTTCGTGTACTACCAGGCTCCACATAAAAGGGGAGGTTACTACTCCTTCAGGACACTGTGAGTTGCTCTGATCGTAGTGTTTTGGTCTCCCACTTTTTTCTCAGCTCTTCTTGTAGTAAGCATCTCTTGCATCCTCGTGATGGTTTTGTTCACCCCTCTTCCCTCCACAGACGCATGTGGTGTGTTACCTATCGAACGCTCCATAGATGTTCAAGAAGGCGCAGATTGCTGCTTCTTTGTTATCCAAAAACCTTCGGACGATGTCTGTGAGTTGATACAGAATAGTCTCTGTAAATCTGCATGCTCTACACGCATGTTGGCTGCCCTGCAAGGGAGCGTGCTGCAGAGTATCCGTTCTGATATTGTTATCTAATACTTCTTCTATTGTTTTTAGAAAACACGATGTGAGAGATCTCGAGGTCGAAAAGACTTGGTGTCAGTCCAGTATTATTTTCCTATTTTTGGTATGAAAGTGACTTTTGCCCTTCGCGTCAATTTCCCGGTATGTATCCCAAAGCCAAACTGGTTTTTGTTATATTAGGTGTGGCAGGATTTGCTCTATTCCTCTTTGTAAGAGAACAGGGCAAATCTCATCAACTCCTGGCGCATGTTATGGTTGTAAAGTGTTCATGGCCCACTCCAGTCGTGTGTTCGTAAAGATTTTCTTAGCAATGTCTTCCTTGTGAGGATTTCTGGTTTATTCCGCTTCTAATTCATTTGAGGGGTTTGATCTACTACCCGAGTCTCAAGGAATAGGATGGCTCGCTCCTCTCCCCCTTCCGTATTGATCCCATCTGGTTTCTTAAGTACCACCGTTGGGTTTCTTCGTCCCTGTAGAAATGGAAGCGATATTTTCAAAGAAGGTTTGAAAGGCAGTCTTTTAACCATCCTGATTTTTTTTATTATTCGAAGTTAACCAATTAATGTACCCTGTCAATTTCCGTCACGTTTGGCTTTATTAAAAAGTCAAGGGACCTCAAGCCTGAGTTTTGACAGTTTGCCATTCCACCAAGGAGCGTCCTTACTTGCTTTAACAGCTTGCAGTGTGAGTGGGCAATTGGAGTCAAAAGCTTCCATTATTGCTTCACTGACTTGGTTTACTCTCCACTCAAGATCGTGGTTAGCTAAACCTAACCTAAACATTTAATTGGACGTAAGAGTGTATGGAGGTGGAACATGCTAAATGCACACTAAACTCAAATTTAAAAGTATAGTAGGGATTGTTGCAGTTTAATAAGAAAAAACTTGATAAAAAAACTATTCTATTAGAACGGATGCAGTATCATATGTAGAATATTTTATGTTGGTTATAGTATACAATATATCTAACAAATGGATGCAACAAAGTATGCAAATAGTTAAATAACTCTAACCCAAGCTAAACCCAACCTAAGAATTTTTATTTGGACGCAAGAGTGTATGCAGGTGGAACATGTTAAATGCAGACTAATCGCAAATTTAAAAGTATGGTAGGGATTGTTGCAGTTTAGTAAGAAAAAACTTCATAAAAAACTATTCTATTTTTAGAATGGATGCAGTATTATATGTAGAATATGTTATGTTGGTTATAGTATACACTATATATAACAAATGGATGCAACAAAGTATGCAAATAATTTAATAACTCTAACCCAAGCTAAACCCAACCCAAGAATTTTTAATCGGACGCAAGAGTGTATGCAGTCGGAACATCTTCAATGCAGAGTAATCGCAAATTTAAAAGTATGGTAGAGATTGTTGCAGTTTCATAAGAAAAAACTATTATATTTTTAGAACGGATGCAGTATTGTATGTAGAATATGTTATGTTGGTTATAGTATACAGTATATATAACAAATGGATGCAGCAAAGTATGCAAATAATTAAATAACTCTAACCCAAGCTAAACCTAACCTAAGAATTTTTAATTGGACGCAAGAGTGTATGGAGGTGGAACATGCTAAATGCACACTAAACTCAAATTTAAAAGTATAGTAGGGATCGTTGCAGTTTAATAAGAAAAAACATTATAAAAAGCTAATCTATTTTTAGAACCGATGCAGTATTATATGTAGAATATGTTATGTTGGTTATAGTATCTACTATATATAACAAATGGATGCAACAAAGTATGCAAATAACTCTAACCCAAGCTAAACCCAACCTAAGAATTTTTAATCGGACGCAAGAGTGTACGCAGGTGGAACATGTTAAATGCAGACTAATCGAAAAATTAAAAGTGTGGTAGGAATTGTTGCAGTTTAGTAAGAAAAAACTTACTAAAAAATTTTTTTTTTTAAAACGGATGCAGCATCATACTACTAAAAAACTATTCTATTTTTAGAACGGATGCAGCATCATACTTATGTAGAATATTTTATGTTGGTTATAGTACACAATATATCTAACAAATGGATGCAACAAAGTATGCAAATAATTAAATAACTCTAACCCAAGCTAAACCTAACCTAAGAATTTTTAATTGCTGCAGTTTAGTAACAAAAAAAAAATGATATAAAAACTATTCTATTTTTAGAACGGATGCAGCAAAGTATGCAAATAATTAAATAACTTTAACCCATGCTAAACCTAATCTATGAATTTTTATTTGGACGCAAGAGTGTATGTAGCTGGAACATGCTAAATACAACTAATTTCAAATTTAAAAGTATAGTAGGGATTGTTGCAGTTTAATAAAAAAAAAACCCTTATAAAAACTATTCTATTTTTAGAACGGATGTAGTATTATATGTAGAATATGTTATGTTGGTTATAATATATAATATATTTAACAATTTGATGCAGCAAAGTATGTAAGTAAATAATTGAATGAGGCTAACCTCGACTAAACATAACCTCAATTTAAATATATATTTTTGGGGCGCCGTAACATATCAGCAAAAAATAACTTAGAAAAAACGTTGTTCATTGACATGTCGAAACATGAACGGATGCAATATTGTATGCGTGTTATGTATGTTTTTATTATATATAATATATTTTCTTGAGGGACGCAGTATTATATGCAATCGTGTTAATTTATAGGTCTACTAATTTAAAATCCCTCGAAAAAGAGAGAAAATAACGATGCGGCAGCACTGTCGGACGCTGCAATATCCGTAAAAACGAGGAAAAAATATATTTTGGAGTTGATAATGATAGCAAGATGAAAGGAGCTAGTAATGATAGCACGACCTAAAAATTTGTATATTAAAAGTTGCTCCAATCAATACGAAAATCCGTTTCCCCCGATAAAAAAATTCGCTGATTAATATACTTGAATCAGATTTGCTCTAACTATAGCCCTTCCAGGGGACGCCATAAGGTTGGAATATGTAAAGACGCAGTAAAGTCTCAAGATGTATATATATATATATATATATATATATATATGCATAGTGTCAAATTGGCCTCCGTATCAGTACATTCGCTGAACGAACTTGCCTCCAAAACGGAGGCAACTGCGAAATTTCGGAGGCAACTCAGTACCCCCGTGTATAAGTAGTTTAAATGATTAGAATAGACCCCAGGAGGCCACTGCCGAAAATTGTGGTGGAGGCCAGTTCGCCACTTACACATATACAGTTATACAGTTTAGTTCGAGAAAAAAAGTTCAGGTGGCGCCTTGGACATATACACATATACAAATTATATGTGAGCTGAACGAAGTTGCCTCCATACATCTAATGGACCTACTGGCCTCTGAGATTTGGCAATCACGCATTTGAAACAATAGTGGTATTAATATACTTGCATTACAAGTGTAAGATAGGTGGTGGAGGCAGTTACGATCTAATAATTTAATAACACCGTTAGTGATTCGGAAAAATAGGATAAGGGTTAGAAATTCAGGTTTTGTACGTAAAATGAAACAACTTGAAACATTAAGAAGCCGTATATGTTTTCTCTTTGAACTAAAAATTAGAAAGTTTTTTAAAAAAGGTAATTAACATAAAAACACATATCGTCAAATTCAAATAAATTCTAGCAATCAAATGGTAATATTTTGGTTACTATTATTTAGGCTAAACATAATAAACTGTTACATTATGTAAGGTAAGTATCGTATGTCTTCATTCTAACCCAGCCCTTATTGCTCAATAAATTAGGATGTTTCCTAATCAATTCTTCATTTTTATTTTGAATATGGCTCTTAAAGTATAGTTTTACTAATTTAGATTGCTCTGCCGACAATAGAATTTTGTGTGTTAGTGTTTGTTTTGATGCTAAAATAAAAGAGACTCATGATACAAAAAGTTTAAAATTAACCAAAACATGTAATCTTTACTCAAAGTGGAATCAATAAATCGGAAATGGAACTCAAAATCCAAATCACTATTTTAATTATTGAAAACACCCTATCCAACAAACCGACGGACAAAAGTACACGTTTCGAGAACAGTGGTTCTCATCATCAGCTTTAAACGGTCCAAAGCGATAAAATTAATAAAAGTAAAATAAAAATGTTTGAAAACCTCTCGAAACGCTCACAAGTAATTAATGGCACTGCTAGTTTTCTTTCGTTTATTACAAAGTTTGCAGCAGCAGTTCTAATCAGCAACGGACCGGGAGAGCCCTTTCCCATAACACTGGCGTAAAACAGGGTTGTGTCATTGCACCGATTTTGTTTTCGATGTTTGTGGAAACGGTCACTCAACTTGTTAAGGATGAACTACCGGGGGGAATAGAGATCGTCTACAGATTTGATGGCGGCGGACTCTTCAAGCTTCCTAGACTGCAAACTGAGACAAAGATCGTATGCACATCATTGAGCTTCAATGCGAGGATGACAACGTTGTACTAGCTGATACAGAAGGGGATCTTCAATATATACTAAATGCATTTAACAGCGCATACAGAGAAAACACATATTCTCTGCCAGCCTGCACCAAACAAAAACAATAGGGCTGTCCCACCACATATTCAAGTTAACGGAGACAGACTTCAGAACATCGAGAGTGTCTCTTACCTCGGCAGTATTCTCGCGGCGTACGCAAATATCGATAATGAAATTCAGCATCGCAGAAGATGGGCAAGCGCATCTTTTGGCCGACTGAGGCCGAGAGGCTTCCATAATCATAACATCGACGTTCGAAATAAATTGCGAGTGTATAATGCTATTGTAGTTCCTACCCTTACGTACAGCTGTGAGTCTTGGACCACTTATCGGAGGCATTTAAAACCCTTAGAGAAGTACCATCAACGATGTCTTAGAAGAGTTCTTGGAATCAAATGGCAGGACCGACGAACAGACATCAGCGTTCTAGAGGAAGACAAAACAACTGGCATTGAGGCGATGATTGTGAGCCACCAGCTGCCACGTAATCTGCATGCCAACGGAACGCCTTTCAAAGAGAATCCTTTGTTCACAACTTAAGGTCGGCTCACGAAATCAAGGAGGGTAGCAAAAGAGGCACAAGGATGTTCCTAAGACCAACATAAAGAAGTATGGCTTAGATGTAAAGAGCAACTGGGAGCAGATTGGGAACGACCGACCGAGATGGAGGCGTACCATTTACTAGGCTCATCAAGTTTTTGAAGAGCAGCGTCGGCGACATGAGGGTGCAAAGAAACAGCATCGAAAAGAGTGAGAACGCATCGATGGGGCAGCACACCTACAACAGCCGGTAAATGTTGGCGATTGGGTGTGTTAATTTTGTGATAAGGTTTGTGGCTCGAGGATCGGTCTGTTTAGCCATCTTAGAGTTCACAACAGAAATCCCTGAGATGGAATAATTCATACTCATTAGCGAGTGAATGCCGATTTTGCGAGTGAGTGCCGGTTTTGCAATCCACAGTTGTGAGCGTTCCACCAGCCAATGGAGGCTTTTCAAACCATTTTCAATATTGACTTTATATATTGATTTTATTGCTTTGCATCGTTAAAAGTTGATGATGAGAACCAGTGTTCTCGAAATGTACTTTTGCCCATTGGTGTGTTTGATAGAACGTTTTGAATTAAAATAGTAGATTGGACTTTGAGTTAATATTACCGGTTATAAGTGCGAAATTATGAAGTATCTATATGTTTAGGTTAAAAGGTATTTAAACATTTTCCGTAAAAACTATTGGCCAATAAGCTGAAACAGGTTTTTCCTTTTCTCCATAAAAAGTGTATTATAGTCCGTATAAAAGGTGATTATGATGCAATATTTTAACGATGAATTTACAGCATTTTAGCGATGAATTTACAGCACTACTGTAAAAATAATCCGAATTTAGACAAATTTAATGTTCAGTATTGAAAAATAAAAGTCTAATCTCAACGAAATTATTTTTATTTTATTTTTCATTACTGAAATTATAACTCCACTTAAGAATGAACTACTTTTTCAAGAAATTTATTTATATTTAACCAAAAATCAACATTTAATAAATAATTATCTAACAGATCATTGTTATTATTTTATAATTTTAATTAGGCTAACATTTTTTTTTTTCATTTCAGTGTTTATAAAAAAATAATCAAATTTTAACGGAAATCTCGGATCTTTAAGTTCGAGAAAAAATCAGTAGTTTTGTTTACAGCCTGTAAATTTCAGTATCGATTAAATTTAAAAAATCTACAGTCATGGCTCTAATCACATAATGGTTTGTCATTAATCTCCTGAAAATCACATGTCCGTATCTCTTCTGGTTATTAAAATATTTGACTTGTCAAGTCTAAACCAATTAAATTGTGGAATAACAAATAGGGCTTTCCATTTAAAAAAAGTTTGATTCATCCTGATGAGATGAGCCACCCTGTACAAATATCAATAATTTTAAAATACGTACTTTATGTCTGCCTAAACACTGGCTGCTTAGTTATGCGTGAAATTTTTGGTCTTTGAGGTTCAACGCACTAATAACTCACCGTGTATATAATTTTAGTTAAAATCATTTTTACTTTCCATATTATACCTTTTTAATGGATTTCTACCCGTTATGTTAACATCCAAGTAACATTCAGGCTCCGGAAATATTTAAAAGATTTTCACACACTGACATTTGAAATTGAATAATAGACAATTGAAGTGGGTAAAAAAATCACAAAGTTTCACTCCTACACATGCGATTCTTTTTTTGTTGTGCAGGTTTCGTCACGCAACAGTCGAGGTCAAACATCAGAACTTGTACAAATAATCTCAGACTAATATGTTTCTTTCTTATGAAAGTTGAAGATTAGCTGCGCTATAACCAACCCTTGAGTAGCCTAATTCATCACCTCTTTCAACTCTCTTATTTATCCGTGTATTTTTTTTTTTTATTGAATGCTTGCAATATTGATGTTAACTGTCCGTCCGTACGATATGTGCATATTGTTTATGTAGTTGTTTATGATCCCTTTCCTTGTTAACTTCGATTACTGTTTAGCTGCCACGACTAATTCATTAAGTTTGTACAAATGACTCACGCTGTTTGCGTCAACGAACAAAAATTTTAAAAAATATTTCTTAAACCGATAAATGAAAAATTTAAAAAAAACTTCAAAAATATGTTGAACTAGGATACGCAATCTTTTTATCATTTGAATGAAATAGCTCGTTTGGTTGTTTCTTAAGATAATTCGCTAAATTTTTTGCATAGGTACAAATCTATAAGTATAATCATAATTTGGCTATAATCCTTATATCAATCTATTTAAATGCAATAAAATATTAATATTATGTAAAGGAATCGCAGTAATTTGCTTTACTAATAAGATATCGAAGCAATTTGAATTTTGTCATATACGAGGCCTACTTAATCTTGAAAAAAAGAGGAAAAAGCCATCTTTTCATTTAAGTTCCTGTAAAACTTTCTTTTGGTTTAGATTTTGGAGAAAATGAAATTTCAGTTACATATTAGTTCCTGTCAATCTTAGATCAATTAAAAAAAATCTACGCTACCTCAGCTAAGGTCCTTGTATATATTTTTAAGTTTTGTTATTTAATTTTCATTTACCTTTTTCGGCCTTGTTTGTTGCCATTGCGACCAATCTTTTGCTTCGGCCAGTTATGATTCTAAAAATTCAATTACTTTCGTACCACAAATTCTTACAGGATATCTGCTCGAAAAATATGCATATTTACCTGCTGTAGCGATCGCCGAAACCGAAAGTTTTTTGACTAAATCTGCAGTTGGTTCTTCAGACAAGCCAATATTTACAAGAATTGGTACACGTTTAAAAAAGTTACAATGCAAGTACAAAATATTATTATTATATTTTTTTTTGATCACCCTTAATGAAGTTAATAACATAATTAAAACTCGAAATAATTCTGTATCTTTCGCACCAATACCACGTAATCGTATCTATATACTAGGTATTATAGTATAGTATTAAGTAAGGTATTAAACACTTTTTTATTCATCGTCACATACATAAGCTCAAATATGTCACTGAACTATTTCGGCGACGTAAAAACAATCAAATAAATAAGAGGGGAAAGCGTGCAACAGCGCTGAAGGCCACTGCGTCGCATCCGTGTTGTTTTATATACACACTGGAGGCCAATTTGTCGCTACGTGTATGGAGGCCATTTGGTATCTTGTGTTTCATTTTTATTTGTATAAGTTTTATTTTGTATTTCCTTACCCCTCTCACCGTGCCCTTAATAAGTCGGCAAATGCGAATCGTCTGGTATATAATATACACCTGTAGCATTAGCGGAAAGGGTGGAGGCATGTGCGTCTGTTATATGTGTGGAGGCAAGTAAGATAGGTAGGCCAATATATATATATATATATATATATATATATATATATATACATCTTGAGACTTTACTGCGTCTTTACATATTCCAACCTTATGGCGTCCCCTGGAAGGGCTATAGTTAGAGCAAATCTGATTCAAGTATATTAATCAGCGAATTTTTTTATCGGGGGAAACGGATTTTCGTATTGATTGGAGCAACTTTTAATATACAAATTTTTAGGTCGTGCTATCATTACTAGCTCCTTTCATCTTGCTATCATTATAAACTCCAAAATATATTTTTTCCTCGTTTTTACGGATATTGCAGCGTCCCACAGTGCTGCCGCATCGTTATTTTCTCTCTTTTTCGAGGGATTTTAAATTAGTAGGCCTATAAATTAACATGATTGTATATAATACTGCGTCCCTCAAGAAAATATATTATATATAATGAAAACATACATAACACGCATACAATATTGCATCCGTTCATGTTTCGACATGTCAATGAACAACGTTTTTTCTAAGTTATTTTTTGCTGATTAAATTATTTGCATACTTTGTTGCATCCATTTGTTATGTATATATAGTGTATACTATAACCAACATAACATATTCTACATATAATACTGCATCCATTCCAAAAATATAATAGTTTTTTATCAAGTTTTTCTTACTAAACTGCAACAATCCCTACCATACTTTTAAATTTGCGATTAGTCTGCATTTAACATGTTCCACCTGCATACATTCTTGCGTCCAAATAAAAATTCTTAGGTTGGGTTTAGCTTGGGTTAGAGTTATTTAATTATTTGCATACTTTGTTGCATCCATTTGTTAGATATATTGTATACTATAACCAACATAAAATATTCTACATATGATATTGCATCCGTTCTAATAGAATAGTTTTTTTTAACAATCGCTACTATACTTTTAAATTTGAGTTTAGTGTGCATTTAGCATGTTCCACCTCCATACACTCTTGCGTCCAATTAAAAATGTTTAGGTTAGGTTTAGCTAACCACGATCTTGAGTGGAGAGTAAACCAAGTCAGTGAAGCAATAATGGAAGCTTTTGACTCCAATTGCCCACTCGCACTGCAGCTGTTAAAGCAAGTAAGGACGCTCCTTGGTGGAATGACAAACTGTCAAAACTCAGGCTGGAGGTCCATTGACTTTTTAATAAAGCCAAACGTGACGGAAATTGACAGGGTACACTAATGGGTTAACTTCGAATAATAAAAAAAATCAGGATGGTCAAAAGACTGCCTTTCAAACCTTTTTTGAAAATATCGCTTCCATTTCTACAGGGGCGAAGAAACCCAACGGTGGTACTTAAGAATCCAGATGGGATCAATACGGAAGGGGGGAGGAGCGAGCCATCCTACTCCTTGAGACTCGGGTAGTAGATCAAACCCCTCAAATGAATTAGAAGCGGAATCCACCAGAAATCCTCACAAGGAAGACTGAGACATTGCTAAGAAAATATTTACGAGCACACGACTGGAGTGGGCCATGAACACTTTACAACCATCAAATGCGCCAGGAGTTGATGAGATTTGCCCTGTTCTCTTACAAAGAGGAATAGAGCAAATCCTGCCACACCTAATATAACAAAAAACAGTTTGGATTTGGGATACATACCGGGAAGTTGACGCGAAGGGCAAAAGTCACTTTCATACCAAAAATAGGAAAATAATACTGGACTGACATCAAGTCTTTTCGACCTCGAGATCTCTCACATCGTGTTTTCTAAAAACAATAGAAGAAGTATTAGATAACAATATCAGAACGGATACTCTGCAGCACGCTCCCTTGCAGGGCAGGGCAGCCAGCATGCGTATAGAGCATGCAGATTTACAGAGACTATTCTGTATCAGCTCACAGACATCGTCCGAAGGTCTTTGGATATCAAAGAAGCAGCAATCTGCGCCTTTTTGAACATCTATGGAGCGTTCGATAACACACCACATGCGTCTGTGAACAAAACCATCACTAGGATGCAAGAGATGCTTACTACAAGAAGAGCTGAGACAAAAGTGGGAGACCAAAACACTACCATCAGAGCAACTCCCAGTGTTCTGAAGGAGTAGTAACCTGCCATTTTATGTGGAGCCTGGTAGTACACGAACTACTGTATAAACTGACAGATCAAGGCATAGAATGTATAGAATATGCTGACGACATTGTCATAGTAGCCAGGGGCAAATTGAAGGCACTTTGGGTGGGTAACATAATACAAAAGTGTCTCCGGATAACTGAGTAACGGTGTACATCTGTGGGGTTGAGCATAAATTCAGCAAAAACCGCAATTATAACATTCACTAGAACGAGGAAACTCTAAATATCAGAGGAATTAGCCTGAATTATGAGGTCATTGAACAGAAGTCTGAAGTAAAATATCTAGGAATCACCCTTGATATTAAACTTCTTTGTAATAAGCATGTTGAAATAGCGGTTAGTATAAAGCAACAAAAGCTCTGATGGTGTTCAGAAATCTGGGAGACTTGGGCTGTTATCTCAAAATACTGCGGTGGATGTACGTCATGATTGTGATACCTATCATAACATATGGGGCAATAGTCTGGCACTTGATAGGGTACAAAGACTAGGAGGCATATGCATTAGTGGGGCGATGATAAACGTGTCCAACTAGAGATTATTACGAATTTCACACTTTTGCACTTGGTGATAGAAAGATCAGTAAATAAATGAATGGACATATCTGATCAAACAAATCACGTCTCTAAACCTCGCTAGTGACGAAACTAAGAAAAAATATAACTTTCAGAAGAACTTCACTACAACGTTAAGTCACCAGAGGGACTGGGAAAGGAACTTACACACCGGAAAACTTAGAGAAAACACTATCAAATGGTTTACAGACGGCTCCAAAACCATTAAAGGGACAAAAGCAAAGTATTCGGGCCTG
This sequence comes from Apoderus coryli, assembly GCA_911728435.2. Lineage (NCBI taxonomy): Eukaryota > Metazoa > Arthropoda > Insecta > Coleoptera > Attelabidae > Apoderus > Apoderus coryli. Next base: position 27,863,097 of record OU452198.1, on the reverse strand, counting down.
GCACCAAATACTCAGAATCAATGGGAATATACTCCAGCGTTTTCCAAGCGGAAATTCATGCAATCGGTAGATGCGTACAAATTAACCTTTACGGTGCGACATTGTGATCCACACAACCGACAACATTATCGCTGAGTTCACATGTCATTAGCTCAAAAATGGGAATGCTTAAGAGGTCTTCTAACTTAGCAAGAATAACAGAGTTTTCCTTGTTTGGATACCGGAAATTCTAGTATCAGGGGAAACGATACCGCCAATAAGTTTGCAAAACAGGGTGTGTCAATCCCTTTTGTTAGGTCTGAACCGTTCTGCGACTTATGGAAACACACCTTCAAGGAGAAGTTCAGAATTAAGAAGGAACAGACAGAGTAATACTCAGGCAAAATCTACCTGGATTGATATACTCCAAGAAATTCCTTGGGTAGTGCTGTTCATGATCGTTTTTTAGGCTTTTTTACCATGTATGCAAAAACATAATTATTTTATTTTATTATTTATATGCTATTATGGTGGTTGTTGGGAATGGAACCTGTCACTAGTTTCACTACCAACCTCCACGGTGAACCTACAAAGCCTTTTATCTACTAGTTATTTTTGACGATCTGGTTGTTTGATTCTAGGGAGTTACCCAGAGATTGAACCAAGGGTTGCCACATTCCCAGATCCAACCCCACAAGGAGACCCACCAAAACCACATTCTTTCATATTATACCACACTCCCCCATTGCCATTCAAAGGTGGAAGTTGAAATTAATTAATATTGCTAAAGTTGAAAAGATTTGCTATTACAACCAATTAAATGATGCTTGATTGCTCGCTTAAGAGATTGGAGTATATGATGTTAATATCTTCAATGTCTTTTCTTTTATTCATGGCCTTTTTATTTGTGTTGGTTTCTACCATTTCTAGAAAGAGTCTTTTGCGTAAGTTCCTCTCCATAAAAACTATTTCCGAATCTTCGTAGTTTGGTGTGTGACCTGTGTCCAAATAATGTTCAGACAACGCACACGACCGTTTATGGAGTCTGCAGTCACTTCTGTGTGCGGTTATTCTGTCTTTTAGGACTCTAGAAGTTTGTCCTATGTATACTTGTTCACAAGAAGAGCAGGGGATTGAATATACTACCTCCGATGATTTTGAAGGTAGATCTCTATCTTTAGTTTTAGAGAATAGGTTGCCAATTGTTTTTACACTTTTTTGAGCTATTCGTATTGATGGTTCATTTTTCAAAATTTTTATAATTTTTTGTGTAACACCATCAATTGCCGGCAAAGAATAATAAGTGAAGTTGTTAATTGTAGGAGGGTCATTAATATCTCTGTTGATTTGATTAGTGATATGCGGGCGATCTGAGGAGGTGTTAAAGATTAATTTGTTGAGAAGGTGTTTTGGATATGAATTTTCTAACAAGATATTGAAAAGCTTTCTTTTATTAATTTGAATGAGGCTAGAGTGACAGATTCTTTCGATTCTGGTTTTTAGACCCTGTACTAAATTGATTTTGATCTTTTCAGAGTGATGGGACATATAGTTTAAATACCTACCAGAATTCGTAGGTTTTAAATACCAGTCCAAAATTATTTTGTTTTCACTAGTTCTTATTAGTTTTGTGTCTAGAAATGGCACTGAGCAATTGTGTTCTTCTTCTATTGTAAATTTAATGTGATCATTATAGTTATTGAATATTGTAAGGATTTCGTTGCCTTTATCGAATGGAACTGAGCAAATGATGTCGTCAACGTATTTTTTTAAGAAGGGTAATTGAAAGGAAAGCCTGGGGATACAGTCCTCGAGTAAATCGTCCATCACTATTTGGGCAACGATTGGTGAAATGGTTGCTCCCATCGGAGTTCCTAATACCTGTTTATAATATTTGTTATTAAATTTGAAATATGTATTGTTGAAGATAAAACCTATTATTTCGAGAAATTCTTTTTTTGGTATTTTAGTGTTGTTCGCAATAACAGACCATCTTTTATTTATACTGTTTAAAACTAGTTCTAGGGGTATGTTGCTATATAGAGACACTACATCTAAACTGATCAGTACGTAGTGTTGAGGTAACTGTCTGTCATTTGTTATATTCGCGAATTCAAAAGAGTCGTTAATGTAGAAGTCGTTGTTTTTTGAGTATGTTGCTGTGAGAATATCAGTAATTAATAATATATATATATATTCAAAACAAAATATTTGGGGTATAGGCTGTTGTGATATTGACAGAGAAACTCTTTTCTGCTTATACCAAGCTTTCGAAAATCATTTTATTTCCTTCCTCAGGGCTAGAAAAACAACAGTAATCAGTAGGTCTTAAGTATTTAGCTACAATTTAAATTTCTTTCTCTATGTATTCTCCTTACTTATTTCTACATAAACAAATTTATATAAACTATAAACTCATCTCGATATGCAAAGTGAGTTATATCTCAAAAAATATTACTGGAAACATTGGAACATTACACTTTTACACATTAAAAAACCTATTATTATTATAATTTTAAAGCAACACAAACGACATTAATAGTTCTCTCAATTGAATGGTATGTTATTTCTATCTTACTTTTTTTTTTAAAGCTGACTATATTTATTGTATTTAATTTTATTTTAAATTAATATTAAACCTAGTGGAGACATCTCACTCAAACACAGCAATTATGCCTAAAATGCACAGTTAGAAATCTACTAATTTGTGTGTGGTATTGGACTATTATTAAATAAACGTAAATTATTTGAATATCAATCGAGGAATACCAGGGACTTTGATAAGTGTCTGAATACGGAGCAGAATGTAGCGCGCATCTGTGTCTGTCACCCACAGAAAGCGCCGCCACGTTTCGGAAACATGTTCCACTCCGCTATCATCACTGTGACCTTTACCTCAAAGCTGGTTAAGATGCTGTCTGCAGCTGTCACCTACAGAGATCATCCCGCCAGTTTGTTGATATGACTCACGCTGTTTGCTTCAACGAACAAAAATTCTCAAAAATATTTCTTAAACCGATAAATGAAAAAATTAAAAAAACATCAAAAATATGTTGAACTAGGATACAAAATCATTTTTTTTCATTTGAAATAGCTCGTTTGGTGGTTTCTTAAGATAATTCGCTAAATTTTTTTGCATATGTACAAATCTATAGGTATTGTCACACCCGGTATATTGTAATAAAAATATTGCATCCGGTCGAACTAGCTATTTTATGCTGATTTAATAATTTATAAAAGTTCATCAAAGTTTATATACAAGTTCATGACTTTAGCATCGGTATTGTATCTACTAGATAAAATTAGCTGACGGACATTTTTTCAAAAAAACGGTACGACCGACGCTAAGAGTAGACAATTGCATTGGTCGATATTCGTAAGAGTGGTAAAAAGTAATGTTATAAATATTATTGCAACAGGAAGTTACAGGGGATTTTGATTTCCACTTCGGTGTAGTAAAGGTTGAAGAGAGTGATTGGACACTTGGCGGCTCGGACCATGAAGTCTCCCCGCGTTGGAGCATATATGTGTCCGAATGCTCCGCCAGGTTCTCTAACCACAAAACTCCCTTTTTTGGGGTTCTTGAGTAGTGTCTTAAAGTTTTACGGTTTGTCGACGCGAGTTTATAGTACTGTCACACCCGGTATATTGTAATAAAAATACTGCATCCGGTCGAACTAGCTATTTTATGCTGATTAATAATTATTAAAAAGTTCATCAAAGTTTATACAAGTCATGACTTTAGCATCGGTATTGTACCTAATAGACAAATTGCAAAGTCAACAAAGTAAAGTTATAAATATTGTTGTAACAGGAAGTTACAGGGGATTTTGATTTCCACTTTGGTGTAGTAAAGATTGAAGAGAGTGGTTGGAGACTTGGCGGCTCGGGCCATGAAGTCTCCCCGCGTTGGAGCACATATGTGTCCGAATGCTCCGCCAAGTTCTCTAACCACAAAACTCTCTTTTTTGGGGTTTTTGAGTAGTGTCTTTTAAGTTTATTTAACGTGTACCTATATAGCATTAATTTTAATTATAAATTTGAAATATTCTTTGAAAGTGAAATTACGGAAAAAAGATCAGCTGTGTCTTCAAAAATGATTGTAATGTGAGTACTAATTTTTATATATTATAATTGATGATTTTATTTTGAAACTTATTCTTTTTCCATTAAATTAATTTTTAATATTTCATCAAAGTTTATTTATTTGTGACATGGTGGAAGCGCTAAACCACTACATTTTATGACGGCTTGTGGGACGTGAAGTTTCTCAGTTTGTTAGTTATTATTTATTAATTTTTTGGGACAGTACTAGTATAATTATTATAATTCTGAACGTTTCTTTTTAAACTAAAAAAAAAAAAAAAGATCAACTGTGTCGGCAATGAAGATAATTGTAATGTAAGTACGAACTTTTGATTATTATAATTGTTATTGTTGATTTTTAAACTTGTCCTTTTTTTTTAGTAAATTGATTTTTGTACATTTTTTAAATAATTAAATAAATAATAGTTAGTAATATTCATCTGACTTTCCTTTTATTTTTAATATAGTTTTTTTCAATTTAATCAAATAACTATTAACTGAGAGACGCCGCTCAAATACAGATCCTCACTCGTTTACGAGGGAGAATCAATAAGATCCTCTTTCGTGAGCGTGATGTAAGTGCGCGATTCTCGAGTAGCTCAACAAGCCAAGCGAGTTAATTTTTAATTATTATAATTATTAATAGTTTTTAATACTTATTCTTTTTCCATTAAATTGATACTTCTTATCTGATTTAATTATATCTTTTTCGTTACATGGTGGAGGCGCTAAACCACTACATTTTATGACGGCTTGTTGGACGTTAAGTTTCTCAGTTTGGTAGTTATTATTTATTAATTTTCTGGAAAAAGGACATGTTATTACACAACATACGATTTGTTATATATTTTTTTTACTATTTAATTATTAAGTTTTTAATTTACAAAGTATTATCTGATATTTACCTGTGCAGTTTAAAATTTTAATTTGTACTAGGGTATTGATTTTTATTTACTTTGCTAGTATTGACTTTGTTTTTATCTTTCATGCGAGGTGATTCAATATAATATATATACATATATTACATAATATATGATATGGAGAGCTAAAAATGTCAATTAAAGAAATTACCAAAAATAATAATAATTAGTGTAGATCTGACCTTATTTTGCTGGGCTAGCGTAAATATTTGTTGTCATTTCACATAAACATTCTTCTAACAGGAAACGATCGTTCATCATACCTAGGCATATGGTATATGGAATAGGTACTGCAAAACACTCGGGACTTCTGCAATTGTTAATCAAAGTGGTTGTTTCGTTTGTCTATGGGCGAGACAATACCTCTTCGTTCTTCAGGGTAAACACATACATTTTAGTCTTACTTAATTTCAATGTAGGTTTAATCGTTTAAGTTTATTCACAAATTTTACTCTTAAATATTTTTAAATCCGGCTCGAAGAACCACATTTTATGTTGGAGAATTTCACGTTTTTCACCACCATAAATTCGTATAAATAATGGACTGTATTTTTAATTATTGAACGGTTTAATATCAATAGATTATTATAAATATTCATGTACAGGTTTTACAAAGTAGAATCAAATATGACATTAATCTTTAGGGGTAGTAATTTAACAATCTGTGGGGTTTATTCAGAGTTCAATTTTCAATTGTTTTTTCAATACTAACACCGATGCAATTAAATTTTACATAAGTTTTTAACACACTTTTTAACTACTTTTTACACTATCAAACTAGTACCCTTACAAACCAATTTTGGGGGGTTTTGAGTGCAAAACTTCATAAATATATACAAAAACAAGAGAGCGAGGGGTTTGTGTCTTGTTCAATCTAACATCTTTCTAAATTTAACTCTAACAAAGAGAAAAAAGCCAATGCCTTGTTTTTCAGACAGATTATTAAAAATAAACTGTTGCCCTCGAGTCACGAATAGCTCTCCATATTTAAGTGTAAAAGTAATAATTTTATGAACTTTTTGTCAATTATCTAAATTTAATAAATTTTTGTTTTGTTTTAGACATCATCTATTTTTTTAAGTATCGGGTTTTGTTCATTTTTCTTCTCTTTTGAGGCACTATTTATACATACATATTTTATATTTCAGATCTTTTAGGAAGTATATATGTTTTTATTTTAACCCCTTTTACACTATTATAATATACTCGTATATAACACATTTTTTATGTTATATTCTATCAAAGCTATAAATAACTCAATATTTCTGCTATATTTAAGAAATTCGTTTTTTCTAACCTTTGTACCCCATTTTACACTTTTTTCGAATGTCAATGTGGTCTAATTGTTTAGGTTAAATATTTTAGGTTATGTTTAGTTAAGGGTATATGTTTCTATATATCAAAATACATGAAATAGCGAGAGCTTTCTGTGATAGAGCGTTGACGGTCGAATATAGAAACCGTATATTTTCAAAACTAATTATATGCCTCAATCTGAAAGCATAATGCAGTATTTGTCATATTATTCACTGTGGTGAATAATGCGAACTATCCTTTTCTTTTTGATTATGATAAATGCGAATAATAAGTAGCCATTATTATATATGCTTGTTGAATAATATTATATTATTGGAAATGAAGTAGGATATAAAATAACTGCCAAACCATTATTTATAGGGGGCTTGATTCAGTTAGTTTTAGCATGTGATTGCTTTTCTTTTAATTCATCTGAGCTGAAACAAAGAGTATGACTAAAAACTTTAACAACGTAAAGTTGTAGTTTCCATTCATACTTTCCACACTTAACCCATATAATGAACTACAGTTTGTTGAATTCTGTTTGTCCAATGCAATGGAAGGAAGGCCTTGTTGTTCCGCTTGCTAAGGTGAACTCACCACAAGAACTTAAACAACTTCGCCCTATAACTCTGCTACCCACATTTTCGAAAGTTTTGGAAAGAATTATTGAACGTCAAATTCGTACGCATATAAAAAAATTCAATAATACTTCCTGAAACTCAGTCAGGATTTCGGGCTGGTTATAGCTGTGGAACTACACTACTCAACATAACAGATGGACTGGATATCAGTAAAGCTTTTGACATTATTAATCACAATATACTATTATCATTGTATAAATTTGCAGGATTCGATGTATCATCAGTGCTTCTACTAAGTGACTATCTGAGTGGTAGATCGCAAAGAGTCACTTATTCTGGACAATTGTCTTTCGCGACATCTGTAAACAAGGGCGTTCCACAAGGATCAATCCTGGGCCCACTTTTTTTTACCTTTACACTAGTCATTTCTCCTCCGTCTTGAAAGAATGTAAAATGCACATGTACGCGGATGACACGCAGTTGTATTGTTTTTTCCCAAAAGATAAACACATGAAGTATTTACATTTAATCAACTCTGAACTCAATCGGTTGGTGGATCTTTCGAATTCACATAATCTGTTCATAAATCATGAGAAGTCTAGTGTGATTTACTTTGGTGATTTAACAAATATACATTTCCCACTAAAATTACAAAATAACTGTTTAACTTTATCTACTAAGTCAAAAAATCTTGGTGTCTTGGTCGATAAAGAGCTCAAATTTGTTGATCACGTCTCTAGCTTGCTTCAGAAAAGTTATTCTAAATTAAAATTAATATATTCAAATCGCCATATACTAAGTTGTAATATTAAAAGTTTACTGTGTGAAACACTTGTTTTATCTCAATTTAATAATTGCGAATTTGTCTATGGCCCATATCTGCTACAAAAAGAGTGCTCTAGAATACAAAAAGTACAAAATTTTTGTTTGAGACTAATGTATGGCATGAGAAAATATGAACGAATAAGCCATGCACTGAAAACTTCAAAATGGCTTAATATGGTTAATCGAAGACGATTACATGAATTATGTATATTTCATAAAGTAATTACTAAAAGGATTCTCCCATACCTGTTTAATAAGACTAAATTTAGAACCGATGTCCATAATTTAAATGTTAGACAAAAAGATATGATTGATATACCTACCGCCCCACAGAACCACATTATTTGAATATAATAAACTGCCTCACGATTTTAGGTCTTTCTCGATATCCAAGTTTCAGTCAAAAATATGCGACAAGTTATTCAACGAGCAATGTTCTCTTCTCAATAATTAATCTACATTTTTTTCTCTTCTCTCTAACTTTTATCCTTCCTACCACATAGTCCTTGCGAATTTGTAAATAATTAAGTTAGTTGGTTTGTAAATAATCAAATTAGTTAAGATGAAATTTTCAATAGTTTTTTTTTTTGTTGTGTTCATTGATGTTCTTACCTAACATATTTTTTTTTTCTCTTAGGTTCATGTAGAATATCAGCTATGCTGAACATGCGCCTTTCAGCAATTTTTTTTTTCTTAAGTATGTATTACCGAATGTGTTTTTTTTACTTGTATTAATTGCTAATAAAGATTATTATTATTATTATATTTCTGTTCTAGCGGAGATTTACATACTGAACATTTATTATTTTCTTTATTTTAACGATTTGACATCAGGTAGTCGTGTTTCAACTCATTTCTTAATCCTTTTATGACCCTTATGATGATGCACAGTTATATTTGCTTAATCCGTCTGAACAAAGTAGAATAGTATATACACGCTAAAAAGAGTTTGGTTAATTTAACAAAAATATTGTGAATCCAACAAAAGCATTTGTTTCTATATCCACGATTGAATATCTGTTTGCACTAACAAAATCATTTAGTTAGATGCCAACTGAGTCCTAATTACCATAAATAAAGCTAAGGTTGAGAGAAATAAATATTTGGTGAATTCAACAAAATATTTTTTGAAGGCAACTTACATCTGCATTAACTTGTTTAATAAGCTACTTAATATAACAAAAATCTTTTGTTAAATCAAAGTAACCAATATTTCTCTTAATTAATATATTCTGTTAGGATAAACACTATACTGACGTTGATTTGAAAATCCGTTTTTTTTATTCTAATACAATTTATGTTTAATCAAAATAAGTATTTTTAGTATATTTGATTCTAGATTTACTTACTTGAATTTACACACTTTATCACTCTAACTAAATAATCACTTTTTTTTTCGTATTTAAAGTTTGAAATAAGAATCCAATATTTATTAGATAAAAACATTTATTTGTATTTTGGCTTTATTCTCTAACAATAAAATTAAAAGTAAAAAAAATTTAAGACATTGTAGGGTTTAAAAAAACTAACGAAATAGACATTTAGCTTAATCAAATGTGCATAAAATGAGAACAAACTTAAAATCAGAAGAAAATTAGATAATTCTATAAACTAAACATAAGTAGTATATTAAAAAACTCAAAATTAATACACAAATTTCATAAGTAGAAACAAAGTCTAAATATTTGTTAAATAGCATTATTGCCCTAACCTAAAAAATGTGGGTAAAGAAAATTACTAAATTATTTACCTGAATTATAACTGTAAGGTACTTAATTATTTTAGTATATTAAAAACACCCCACAACCAATCCATAAATTTCGCACGACTCTCTTGTTGAAAAGTTGAAAACTTCGAGTGCTTATTTTTGCCACTTTTCACTCTTCTCAAACTGTAAATCAATCTATAACAAAAATGCTCAATGTAGGGAAATAGTAAAAACATATTAACTGTTTGCAAAAAAATACATGGAGCACACTTATTAGAATTTTAAAAGTCTTGATGAAAGAAACTGGTATATTTTATTAAAAGCGTTATCGATTTTATCAAAATTGGGAGAATTAGGTAGGTATACCTACTAATGTTTACCAAACTAGTTTTCAGTGGCTAGCGGTACATCAAAATTGTTCTACTACCTACCTAATTACCTATATAATAATAAATATATTATATTTTATTTTATTATTTATTATTATTATAATATTTATTGTTGTTACTACATATTACGTATAATAATTAATAACATAAACAAAATGGTACTTACCAACTCAACAATATTCATAGATATCACTAACTGACACAACAAACAAACACCCATCAGTTCTTGGTAATTTATAATTATAATAGTAACTAAAACCACAGTTTTTACCACTAAAACTAACTCTAACTTAAATAAAATGCAAGGACAGAAGCAAATGCAACAAAAAGCGTCCAAACATCACTGCCATAGAATGATATTGGAAATCCCCGCTTTCAAGGTTGCTGTCGGCTTTTGGGTTTTGAGACAATCAAAAATCAAAGCTACTTAGAACCAAAACACAGCCAGCAGACGTTGTTGCCAGAGATTCCAGCAATTGCCATTCATAGGAAATAAATAATGTTGAAGTTTTAGGGAAATTAAAGTACCTAATCTAAAATATCAATAATATCTAAATATCTCAGATCGTACATTTACATTTTGACAATAAATTTAAGTACAAGGAGATGTCTATTATAAGTATAGGGAGATACCGATAAACCAAACTTAACGAATTAAGTAATATTAATATAATATTTATTGGCAAATGATTGTGTAAAGATTTATATTTTATTATATGCATTTATAGTGTAGCAGTAAAATACACAGGAATATACCTAGGTGTCTATCATATTGCTATTTTGCAGATTAGGTAGCTAGGCCCTATAGGAAGTGACAACACTGCGCGTAATTACCTTGCAGGTACGACAAAATATTTATTTGCCGGAAAAATCTGATTTCTTGACAAGTTTATAATTTTACAAATATATATTTTGTCAAATAAACAAAAATGATATTATCCAGATGATTAGTTTCTATTAATTTTAACCCAGATCTTTGTTTAATTTAACTAAATATCTCTTGTTTATTTCAATTCATTAAAATGACTAATGTAAGTACATATATCTTATTTTTAACAAAAAAATTACTTCAATCTGCAAAATAAAGGACAAAATATTTTGATTGAAATAAAAAAGCCTGTTTATTACTTTAAAATCCATATTGCTATTACAAGTATATATAGTGTTACCTTAAACAAAATTTTGGAAATAAATATATTCTGTAAATTTAACCAAACAGTTTTTAGTGTGTACCGAAATTTATATAGTTGTTTAAATAGAATATTCAATTACCACAACAACCCATGGCCAAAATTATCCTTTATAGGTAAAAATTAGTGTATAACGGATAATGTTGACCATGGGTTGTTGTGGTAATTGAATATTCTATTTAAACAACTATAGAAATTTCGGTAGATACTATTCTACTTTGTTCAGACGGGTTAAGCATATTTGCTTAAATTATATTTAAATGTGCATCATCATAAGGGCATAGGGGTCATAAAAGGATTAAGAAATGAGTTGAAACACGGCTACCTGTTGCCAAATCGTTAAAATAAAGAAAATAATAATTGTTTGGCATTTTGGTTAATGAGGTTCTTTTATCTGGTAGTGTAGGTTATAAGGGTCCTCTTTTTATTTAATTTTACATTGCTGTATTGTAAAAAATATTGGGAAATTAGTTGAAAGTTGAATATAAATAGGTACCTACCTATCATTGGCTAATAAATAGGTCGTGTTATGATTGGTATATAATAGAATGCTTGGAACTTTCTTTATTATAAAATATTTTTGTGTACTCAAATATACTACAATTTGCTGCTGCTCTCGTCACAGGTTTTTCGAATGAACAAATAGCTTAATTCGGGTTCGTATAAGAACAAGAACTTTTATCTCAAGAAAAAGAAACAAAACAAATTTTTATCATTACAGAGAAGACCTGTCTTTGGAAATCATTAGCATAAACAATAAAAAATGTTGTGTCTACCTAACAAATTCGAATCACTTATCACTCGAGTGATTCAAATTTGTTTTAATCATTTCCAATTTTACAATTTAAGTTTAAGAATATACAAATTTATTTGACTCTAAACATAAAACCAAAAGAAAAATTTTGCACGTAGTGGAATTCATGCATTTCTCATAAAATAAGATAACAACTAATAATAATTATAATATATATAATTGATGATGGAGCATGGTGCTCCGAAACATGTATGGTTAAAAAATAATATGTAGAGAAATCTATTAAATTTATTTCGTGCAAGTAGACTTCTATTTCCTGAATTACTTACACCATTCAACTCCATTTTATCATGGACTACTTCTTTAAAATAAATAAATACCTATTACATTATGAAAGTTGTAGTACTAAAGTTAGTGCTTGTTTGATGATGATTCGGATAGTGGAAAAAAATAAATGCATATCAAAATCCCATTTTTCGAAATTTGGACAATTTTAGATTATTAAATAATGTATATTTCTATGACATAATATGGCATTTTCTGCGAAAATGAAAACCATAGTCATTTTTATATTAAGTGGGCAAAATGAGTCTTGAAAATTATACATTCATTCGAATGCGGCATAAACCACGAATTTTAACACGAAATTGAAACAATATTTTTTCAAGAATTGTTATAGGTATAGGTATTTGATTTTTGTTTAAAGTTTAATAATTCCAATGAATCGTGCCCCGTATTTCCTAAATGTTGCAACATAAAAATCGTATCTATGGAGACATCACGTTTAACAATGCAATTTATTTTGCGCCCTAGTGTTCAAAAGGTTTTGCGCGCGTTCCCATAGGCAACGTGAAAAAATGGTTTTCTATTAGAATTCCTGATTCCGAAGTGCTTGTGATATGTTTATATAGATCAACAGCAGGTCATTATGGTGTATTTCTGAGTCAATTTGAAGAGCTTTTAGATAATATATTTCTTAAATTTAGACATATTGTTATTGTGGGTGATTTTAATTACCATTTGGAAAAAACATCTGCTGCTTTGACGGATCTCATCTGCTTGATAGATAGTTTTGGTTTGAGGGTTACCATAACTGATTTTACTAGATCAGTCGCATCACAGGCGAGTTGCATCGATAATATACTAACAAACCTTGACGATAGTGTTTACTGTACATCTGTAATTGATCCACTAATATCGGATCATGCTGGACAGCTTATCGAAATACAAACTCTTCTAAATATCAGAGTTAATACGCCTCTCCGAAGAGCGATCACTGATCGAGGTATTGAGAGTATGGCACGCGATTTGCGGGGAGTAAACTGGAATGATTTTTTCCAATCTAATGACGTTGATTATTTGGCAACTTTTATAACGGAGTCATTTCGAATGCTGATTCATAAATACTTTCCTTTAAAAAAAATTAGGTCAGAAAATCGCCTACAAAATTGGTACAGTATGGATCTTAAGATCCAGCGCGATAAGTTGGCGGCAATAAAAACTATTTCTACTGTAAGTGCTGATCCTGTACACAAGAGATTGTATAACGCGCTACATAAAAATTACAAACTTAATATAGATAGACATAAGAGAAACAGCTGTGACCGCTTTATTAATAATTCAAGTAATAAAGGCAAAGACGTGTGGAAACTAATAAATTCCGAACGTAATAAGACAACAATTCAAAACATGAGTGAAATATCTTCTCAAGAATTTAATAATTTTTTCCTGGATATAGTTGGTGAAATTGCTGAGTCCCTCTCTGTTGATAGCGAATTACAGTGCACCTTGTTGCAGAAAATTCCATCGGTTTCGGATAGCTTTTATCTAGCGCCCATTTCAGAGGACGATGTTCTGTTTGCTATCGGTGCGCTAAAAAATTCTGCCGCGGTAGATATGTATGATAATAACAGTTTTTTTATCAAGAGATTTAAAAATATTATTTCGGGTCCATTGACGCATGTTTATAATGTGTGCATTAGCAGCGGCACTTTTCCCAAAATATTTAAGTTAAGCAGGGTGATTCCTGTTTTTAAAAAAGGTGACAAGGATTTGCCTAAAAATTATCGTTCAATCTCGATTATTCCAATTTTCGGAAAGATTTTTGAATTTGTTCTCAAAAGGAGTTTGACCAGTTATCTGGAGGCCAGAGAGTTGTTGTGTCCGGCACAGTTTGGCTTTAGAGGTGGTCGTTCGGCTGTACAGGCACTTGTTGAAATCGTGTCTGGGGTGGTTGATGGCCTTGAGAAAGGGGATGTAGTGGGAGCTACGCTTTTGGATTTAAGTAGGGCTTTTGACTCGGTATCCCATGAACTGTTGCTGGCGAAGCTGCATAGATATGGCATTAGGGGAATCACATGGCAACTATTCTCATCCTACCTGATGGACAGGGGGCAGTGTGTGGTCATGGGTACGGACGTGTCAGATGTGCGTGAGGTACTTAGTGGGGTTCCACAGGGCTCAATCCTTGGACCCACGCTTTTTATCTTGTATATTAACGATCTATACATTCATTTGTTTCCCAGAAAGTGTACATTGTATGCTGACGATGTGAATGTTTTGGATAGCGCTGAGGATGTCGGGTCTTTGGAATTGAGGGTCACGGGGACCGGGGTTCTGGCTGACTCCTGGTTTGCCGGCAACTCTCTGAAGTTGAATGTGGATAAAACCCAACATATGGTTTTCTCCAGCAATAATTTGGTCTGCAGGGGGGATTCGGTAAGGCTGCTTGGTGTAACCCTTGATGACTCATTGTCTTGGAGTAGCCATATTGCCGAGCTTATCGGGAGACTATCCACGAGTATTTATGTGATAAGAAAACTGAAGCCATTGTTGAGTGGTGGGACTCTGATGTCGGTGTACTTCTCGCTCTTTCACTCACATTTGAGTTATGCCGTGATCTTGTGGGGAAATTCTTCTAGGTCCAAGGAGGTTTTTCTGCTTCAGAAACGAGTGGTTAGAGTCCTGGCTGGGGCTGGTTTTAGAGACCATTGCAAGCCATTATTTTTGAAACTAGGTATAATGCCTTTGCCAACAGTATACATTTTCTACCATCTAATTGAAATCCATAAGTCACGTGACAAAATTTGTAGAAATGGCGATTTTCATGACTATCCGACGAGTAGATCTGGATGTTTACGTCCTCGGAAATTGAAATTAACGAAATCGGCAAAGAACTCGCTGCAGATTGTCTTGTATAACGCACTCCCTCCTGAATATCGGAATTTAAGTGATGTTGTATTCAAGAGAGTTATAACAGCATATCTTCTGGAGCATGCCTTTTATAGCGCGGATGAGTATGTGCACGCATGTGCCGATATGAGTCCTTTAAATCTTTAATTTGAGATTTTGTTTTATATATATATATATTGTCACACCCGGTATATTGTAATAAAAATATTGCATCCGGTCAAACTAGCTATTTTACGCTGATTTAATAATTTATAAAAGTTCATCAAAGTTTATACAAGTCATGACTTTAGCATCGGTATTGTACCTAATAGACAAATTGCAAAGTCAACAAAGTAAAGTTATAAATATTGTTGTAACAGGAAGTTACAGGGGATTTTGATTTCCACTTCGGTGTAGTAAAGATTGAAGAGAGTGGTTGGAGACTTGGCGGCTCGGACCATGAAGTCTCCCCGCGTTGGAGCATATATGTGTCCGAATGCTCCGCCAGGTTCTCTAACCACAAAACTCTCTTTTTAGGGGTTCTTGGGTAGTGTCATTTAAGTTTTACGGTTTATCAACGCGAAGTTATAATTTAATATTAATATTAATAATTCTCAACGTTTCTTTTTAAACTAAAAAAAAAGATCAGCTGTGTCGAGGATGATGTTTGAAATGTAAGTACCAATTTTTATATATTATAATTGATGATTTTATTTTGAAACTTGTCCTTTTTCATTAAATTGATTTTCATTTTTTTTTGTGACATGGTGGAGGCGCTAAACCACTACATTTTATGACGGCTTGTGGGACGTGAAATTTCTCAGTCTGTTAGTTATTATTTAATTAATTTTCTGGAAAAAGGACATGTTGTGTATAATAATAAGATTTGTTTTACATTTTTTTTATTAGTTATTGAGTGTTTAATTTACAGTAAGTGTTTTCTGATATTTACCTGTGCGATTTAAAAATTTAATTTGTGCTAGGGTATTGATTTTTTTACTTTGCTAGTATTGACTTTTTTTTATCTTTCATGCGAGGTGATTCAATATTTTAAGATTTTAAAAGAAAATATATATTTTTTTTTACATGGATATTTTTAATGAAGTTGACGACCTGAGCATAGGCTCAAATTAACCAATAAACGACAATAAAATATTTAATTATTATGACTTGAGAAATTAAGGACTATAGGTATTTAGGAATTGCGATGAGAGGCAGATTAAAATATTTAAAAATATAGACAGTGCAATTGTAAAAGCGCGTGATGTCGCGAGAAATAAGCGTAGTTAGCTGTAAAATTGTTTACAAAATGTAGGTCAGGATCTATAAGTCAAGTAACTATAAGGTCAAGGACAATAATTGTAGACGTTTTATTGCAGCTAATGACTGTTAAATATGGTATAGTTTTTTTTTATGTTATTTAGAAGGATGGGACGGATAGTTTCCCTGATAGAATACGTACATAGGTAGTACGAAAGTATAAAAAGGCAGTGATTATGTAGGTTAAAAATATTAGAAGGATGGGACGGATAGTTCCCTGATAGAATACGTACGTAGGTAGTACGAAAATATAAAAAGGCAGTGAATGTGTAGGTTTAAATGAAAATAAAAGTGAGATTTTCATGAGGAATACCAATATGACGACACGTTGGTCGGGCATAGAATGTGGCAATAGTGAATAATTGTCTATAAATAAGGAACTAGAAGAATACATTTAAATTACGTCTATTAATCTGATCGTGAGCTACAAAAAGTTACTTTTTAATGATTTTTAAAAATTTATGTAAAATTAATATTGAATTACCTTGTATAGAGAGATATATAGAGTCGAATATAGCGTATTTATATAATGATACTTAGTAGCTAAGATAAGTTAGTATAGAAAAATACTATTATTCCGATACATAATTTTCGAACTTTTAGAACAAAGCAGGTTAGACTATACACACCCCATTTATTAACGTGAGCTCTTCACAAGAGTATCATTAAAGAGATATCCAAAGCAATTGATAATATCCCGTCGTTTGCAAGTTATGGGGACGCCTATGGCTTTCACAGCGACTCAATATTAATCATTTGGAAGACAGTCATATCAATAGTACTATTTTTGCTAAAAGTTTTATTTTTGTTTTTTTTTTTTCTCTTTTGATATATTTGGAATCTAGGCTTAGATGAATTAAAATTATAAAATTTATTTACTCAACACAGAATATTTAGAGGATGTTCTAGTAATAGATAATGAAGAGGACATTATAAATCTTCAAGATAGAAGACGCGTGAACTGTTTACTTACAGAGGTGAACACTTAGTAATATACGAATAATAACCCTAATAATAAGTAATATGTGTGGAAACAATATTCAAAAAGCTTAGATTGTTAATTTTTAATGTAAAATGGTAGATTATAATATAATAGTTAAATCGGGAATTAATTTTAGGTGTACAGTACGAATTAAGATTAATATTTAAGACATTTTTATAAAAATAATTTGAATACGAGGGACAGTTAGATATTAAGCTATTCAAACAAAAAACAGATGAATATCAGAAAAATTACTTTGATAATTTCAGAGCAGAGTACAACGTTATTAATATTTTTTTCTTTTTACTAGGAATTATGAGAAAATATAATTTTAAAAAACAAAATGTATTATCAATAAAAGAGTTGCTCAGTTCCAGAATAATATATTATAATATTATAATGAAACATAATATAATATATATTTATTTACTTACTTTTAACTTAAAACAAGTTTTAATTTGACAAACTTTAATTTTACAACTCTGGAGTTGAGTAATATACTACCATTGATAATATATGCAAGAATATGAAGTTCAAAAAATATGCTGTCGACCAAGACAACGACTTTTCGGACAGCATTTCCAAAACAATCTAAAAAATATAATATTTCAAAACTTATCTTTAAAAAAGGGAATCCTGATCTCAGCTATATCCTAAAATGGCTTTCACACTTCACAATTTCCACGCTAAACTACAACTTCAAGACTACAATAATTCCACACCATTTTTTTTAATCGACTAATAACTTTTATTTTTCACAAAACCCTCGTCAACATAATGTTGAGAGGGAATACCGAATTATCAGGACCAAAGTTAAATCCAAGATTCAAAATGTCAATTGGAACTAACGTCTTATTCCTTAAGATATTCATTATCCGACAGACCGACAAAAACTGAGGTTTTAGTTCCAAAAACCGTTAAATTCATAAAACTGCAAATGCAGCAAAACAAGAAAAATCGTTACCTCGAGACAAAATTCAACGAACGCTGAGAAGTCCCGATAATTTTCCAAAGAAAATTGTAGCAAAAAGTATAATAACAAACGTGGGAACTGGCCAAACGCTAAAGCGACATTTAATACTTAATACCATTAAGATAAGAATTAAGTATTATTTTTCTTTACAATGTTATACTCATGATAACATACTAGTACATATACGTGCCAAAAATGGGCACACGGGAGTCCTAAAAATAATTAATTTAATATGAAAATGAAAATGAAAATCATTTAATTTTAACAGTTTATTTTAAATCAGATATTTAAATAAGAGCATATATTAATATTTTTCTTTTTCTTTTTTGCATGATCTACTGTATCAAACGCCCATTACGACATGAGCCGCAAGACAACCAGCAACCATCACTAAATCACTGAGGAAAGCGGAGACGGGAGTTACGAAATGAGAACAAAGACTATGACGATTGATACGAAAAAGTTTGCTCAAGCAACGATGAGACAATTCCACATCTCCAGAACACTCAAACTTCAACCAGACAACAACCACGAGGAACGTAAATCTCGTATAATGATGTTCCTCCTTCAGTCGAGCTGAATAGATGCAAGTGAAAAACGAACGATTAGGTGTACACACTACACACCTAAACGATTCGATACAATTTTATCAACCTATGAGATGCAATAAAGAGGACGCCTATGGTCAAGCATAACGAGTAAGCAGAACCATCCAATTTGGCGCCTTACAACAATTGGAGATGTCAGCAAATTCCAACCAAATGATGGCAAACTCCCTCCCCGCAAGTACCAGTGATATGATGGTAGAATTTCTAGCTACAACGGACAAAAAGCATAAGATGGTTCAAGGACAACCAACTCCAGGGCAAACATTGTATTTTATATTATTTTACGATTTTTGTAAAGACATGCAAAAAACAGTAATAATTTCTTTTAACTAATATAATTTTTTTTTATTTTTACAACTTTTTACAACTTTATACACTTTTGAATAATATTTTTATTTATATATATATATAAGATATACTATTGTATGCGGCACAGTTGATCTTTACGAATACATTTTTTATTTTTTTTAAACTTTAAACATTAGCGTCCCGGCAAAGGCAAAAATGGGGGCCATTTTTTCGTGAGTCCGGGGATGTCACACCCGGTATATTGTAATAAAAATATTGCATCCGGTCAAACTAGCTATTTTACGCTGATTTAATAATTTATAAAAGTTCATCAAAGTTTATACAAGTCATGACTTTAGCATCGGTATTGTACCTAATAGACAAATTGCAAAGTCAACAAAGTAAAGTTATAAATATTGTTGTAACAGGAAGTTACAGGGGATTTTGATTTCCACTTCGGTGTAGTAAAGATTGAAGAGAGTGGTTGGAGACTTGGCGGCTCGGACCATGAAGTCTCCCCGCGTTGGAGCATATATGTGTCCGAATGCTCCGCCAGGTTCTCTAACCACAAAACTCTCTTTTTTGGGGTTCTTGGGTAGTGTCATTTAAGTTTTACGGTTTATCAACGCGAAGTTATAATTTAATATTAATATTAATAATTCTGAACGTTTCTTTTTAAACTAAAAAAAAGATCAGCTGTGTCGAGGATGATGTTTGAAATGTAAGTACCAATTTTTATATATTGTAATTGCTGAATTTATTTGTTCTTTTTCCATTGAATTGATTTTCTTATATTTTAAATAGTTGATTTAATAAATAATAGTAAAATATATTTGACTTTCCTTTTTATTTTAATATAGTTTTCTATATCAAATTAAGTAACTATTAACTGAAAGACGCCGCTCTAATACAGACCGTCACTCGTTTACGAGGGAGAATCAATAAGATCCTCTTTCGTGAGCGTGATGTAAGTGGGCGATTCCCGAGTAGCTAAACATGCCAAGCGAGTTAATTTTTAATTATTATAATTATTAATAGTTTTTAATACTTATTCTTTTTCCATTAAATTGATTTTTTTTATTCTTAAAAGTTTATTATTTTGTGTGACAATATATATATATATATAGATAACTTAGTGTCTTGGGTTGATCAGCAAATATTTTTGATTAAAACTCTTTTACGTTATGCCAAGCTTTCGATATATTTTTATATCTTCCTCGGGGCTACAAATATAAAAGTAAGCTAAGTATAAATATATATAAAATTTATATTATTTTTACTAATGTAAAACTTACCGCGTATACTAAGGTAAACATATTTTTAAATTTTATATATATTTATACTTAGCTTACTTTTATATTTGTAGCCCCGAGGAAGATATAAAAATATATCGAAAGCTTGGCATAACGTAAAAGAGTTTTAATCAAAAATATTTGCTGATCAACCCAAGACACTAAGTTATCTATTAACTAGTCAGCAAAGACTACCACTCAACTTATATATATATATATATATATATATATATACGTACCTATCTACCTTTAGGAAGCCCAGTACACACTATGGGCACTCAGACGCCCGGCACTTCTAGAGGGCCAGGGGCATTGTATTTTGTATATAACGGTTTGATTTAATTTGTTTAGTCGAGGCAACCTGGGAGGGGTAGCTTTAAACAATATACAAAATTTTGATATTTTCCAGTTTTCCAAACGCCCGCTATGTATGTACAACTATATGAAGCCCGTTTGTATATATTGTATATATATTACATATTCAATAACGCCCGACAATGTTGCCTTTATCACATTTTAGTGACAACATTAACGGGCATCATTAAAGCGGTAGAATCTATATTATACAACATACACACATGGGCATCATATAGTACTCCTAATATAACGGGAGTCCTTTAACTTGCGAAACAACAAAAATATTATGTAATTGTGTTTTTAAAGGAAATAATCTGCTTCCATGCAGAAATATCATTTTAATCATACAAGTTTTATTAAAGTCACATAAATAAATTATAAGAGATTTACTCTTTTCCCTCCATTACAGATTGGATGTTCAGTGAACCTCTATTATATTATGTCATGAAAGATTCTTGTATTGTTTTCGTTTCTCTATTTGCTTTGAAATCTATTTTTCAAATTATTTTCGAATAATTTATTTCATTCAAAATTCTTCATTTTTAAGACACACTGCACCGTCAATTCACTCATTCGTTCTACAAATTTTCAAATTTATCCTCGATAACTACTTTCGTTTATAGAAATTTGGTTTCCTTCAATTACTTAAAAAAAATCTCAAGAAAGTAATATAGATGATGTCCTGTGTTCTTTTTGGGTTAAACTTATAATTGAAAGATCAAAATTTGATCTCGCAGAGATACGGGGGAAAATAAAAAAAATGTGGTATATAAGAGATATAGAAAAATGTTTTATATAAAAGTTTGTTTATAATGATTGTTGAATAATCTGCGCATTTCAGAATGAGTATACGGGGTCAGTTAAAATTGGAATTTAAAAATCTAAGGTGCAAAGAATTTTGAGGTCCAATAAATATTTACCTTATGATGTTTGTATTACCCAATATTTGATGATGTGGGATGATAGAATTTTGTAACTGGTTTGAAGAAAATTTAAATGCTAGGCTGAAAGACTTCGGTCAATGGCCTTTTGGGGTTTTGTACCAATAAATTACGTTTCATTATTATTATTTATTTAAATGCAGATAGATATCTGGATATAATCTAATCAAACTTTTTCAATATCCTTGATTATGTTCCCTTAAATGAAGTACGAGAGATTTACTTTCACCGATGACGCCTCGACCCATAACGCTCTTCGAATAAGAGAGTAATTAAATACTCACTTTAGAAACCGTTGGATAAGAACACACGGACCTATAAGGTGGCCAGCACAATCTCCACATGTAACACCTCCAGATTTTTTTCTTTGGGGAGTGTTGGAAAATAAAATTTATAAAGAAGTCATCTTAACTTGTGAGCAACTTGATCATCATGAATGCCTTAAAATCCCAATACCTCAATAGCTTTATCTGAATCTTTTACTTCGTTTTAATATCAACATAGTTTTGTTTCTAGGATATTAGCTTTTGTTTCATTGACTACTAACTGGTTTAAAATAATACAGTTGAAATAAATCGCATAGAAAACCAATATCATGGGGTTCTATTTTTTTGAAAAGATAACTTAAAATTATATCTTCTTAGAATCAAATATACAGGTTGGCCCAGTTCAAAAAAAACGGGGTTAGGTCCGATAACTTTTTTACCTGACACACTATACTCACTCTGATATCGGCAGATAATTCAACATTCGTTGTAAAGAAATTTTTGCATAAAACATTTTCCTTTGTCTCTTTTAACTAAGATAATATAGGGTTATTTTGAAATTCACACTTTTATTTTCCGCCGATCTCTTGCGGGCGAAAATTGTCACAATAATAAAAAGATAAGAGAAGAGGTTTACTTTGGGTTTTATTTATTTGCTTCTTTTCTTAATTTTTAAATTCAAATCATTTACTGCTATTTAATAGAAATTATATTTTTGGTTTTAATTATTCACTATTAAAAAACTAAACAACTAAATGTCAATCAGCCAATTTTGTATATTTCGTACAATACCGATGGTAGAGTGTTGAAATTTTATAAATTAGGAATCAGTAGAAAGACTGAATTTGACCTGTGATGGAATATTTTTGTTAAAATATGATTGTGACAAAATTTTCAAATTTTAATTTACCATTTTAAGTATGACTCAAAGAGAGCAAGCACATCTATATTATATTTTGGTAGCACTAACAATTACGGAGATATCCAATAAAAGTTTCGAAATGGGATACCCTGAACTTTATCTAATTCAGTAGGCCATTAAAAGTCGTTTTTAAGAAATATTTTCACTTTATTGTTTATGTTTTTATCTGCAAAAATAAATGATTCTCCAGCATTATGTATCTTCAGGACATATTTATCAGATCTTCGGATTCCTTCAAAAAAAGTGGCATATGAATGTTGTGTTTTAGTATACATACAGGGTAGGTCTAGTAAGACACGTCGTTTTACTGTATTAAAAATGATTTTTTCTTTAATGGTAGATCTAATACGCCACATATTCTGCAAAAACTATATGCAAGTATACAGATTCACAATTAGTAACCAAAGTTTATTGCCAGTTAAATGAGTGCAACCTGATTTTCTCAAATAAAACAATACTATTAGCAGCTATAGACCTGATTTTTTGATATTTCTTTCAAATGAGTGAAATCATGTTAAATATTTTAATAAACAAAACATTGTTAGTTAAATTCAGACTTCACAAAATTAACCAAAATATAAATAAATACTTTTTACTGAACTAATTAACCAAATTAAAAATATCCGCTCCCAAACTAACCAAATCGTGTTTTGTTTATTAAAAACCATTTTTGATATGAGCCTTCTAGGTTTTTAAACTAATATCAAAAAATCAGGTCTGAGTAATAGAAAATCGTATTTTGAGCCAAAAATAAAATAATTTGAGTACTGACAACCCTTAATAAAATTGAGGCAAAATTAAGATCTGCAGCTTCTCAAAGCAACATGTACAGACGCCGTCTAGAGACAAGATCAGAGAAAACACCTTTTTGTTTTAAATCATTTGTACCAATTAGGCTCATTTAAGTAGTATACATACCAGAAACTAATCACCCTATAGGGTGATTTGCATTATTTGCAATTTTTTTTCTTAGATATTTTCTTTAAAAATAGTTTTAATAAAAGTTAGGGGGGACTTATACGTAGAGTACAGTAGCGTACTCAGAAAAATTTTAGTTATCACTATAAACTTTGTTTGTTTATTTAACGGGACACCCCGGAATATTGCAGAATTGAAAGCAAATTTTAGACATTGTATCAATTCCGTTTCTAATACTCATATTTATAATGCTGTTAACATTATCCATAAAAGATATGACTTGTGTATGAGAAGTATTAGCCAACATTTTGAAGATTTGTTTTGTTTTGTTAATCGTCAAGATTCGTTTTTAAACACCTTTTAAATGGTTTTTTCAAAAGTAAACTTTAACTTTAGCCGTTTTCGAGAACTATTTTTTGCGATTTTAGTTTTTATTTATTTCTGACATTATTTTTACCGATATCAAAAAATAAAAAGCACTTTCTCATTGTTAATTTTTGAGATGAATAAGATAGCGTTTACAAATTTGCAATACGACTTTTCGATTTTGAAAAACCATCGTCAACTTCGTTTTTTTAAATACGCCCCAGGATTTTTTATTGTCAAATTGAATTTATTTGAATTGAAAATGGTTTCAATTCAAATATGGGTGGTATTTCACACGTAATGATGTAAACACGTAGTAGTATTTTTAGCTGTTATTTAAACTTTTTCAAGAAAAATCGCCATGGTTTGCCACGGCTGACTGAATGCAGAGTAGTATGTTTACCAAAAACATTGTTTTGTCGTTCCTCACAATTATTTATTATTATTTTACAATTTATTTCTGTCTCAGTACAATATTTTATTCTGTACGCGGCTTTTTAAATTTAAGTGAAATTTTTGTGCTTTTTGTGGTTATTAAAAAAACGCCTTTCTCAGATGAATGTTTTACGCAAATTGAGTGCCAGACGATGGCGATTTTTCTTGAATAACTTTAAATAACAGCTAACAATACTGAAAACTTGTTTAAACCATTACGTGTGATATACCACCTATTTTTGAATTGAAAATGGCTTTAAATTTAACAATAAAAAATCCAGGGCCGTATTTTAAAAAACGAAGTTAATGATGGTTTTTCGAAAACGAAACGTCGTAGTGACAATTTGTAAACGCTAACTTATTCTCCTCAAAAAGTAACAATGACGAAGTGCTTTCGATTTTTTTATATCTGTAAAAATAATGGCTTTAATAAATAAAAATCGCAAAAAATAGTTTTTTCAAAGTTCTCGAAAACGGCTAAAGTCACTTTACTTTTAAGAACACCATTTAAACTGTGTTTAAATTGTACAAGTTTTCTCTAATTTAACCGATATTGTAACTCCTACCGTTTCCAAGATTCCAATGCTATCCCATTCTTATCTTGGACACAGTGTATATTTATTGAATAGAAGTAACATTTTAAAATTGCTAACCTATTTTATCTTTGTCCGCCAAGTTCATAATAAATTTAGTTCGATCTCCCATATTATAATCATAAACATGGATTGTTTGAAATAGCAATCGTAAAATATGCGTAATATAATATAATAAAACGAGCTGCGTATAGTTGTTCTTCTCAAATCATGGGAATCACATAAACTAGTATTTCCCCACTGTAGTAACAAAAACGTTCCTGTCAAAAATGTATTCTCCTAATCCTTCTAGGCGCACAAGTCGGGCCTTGGAAGCTCTTTAGAGTGTATGGGGGTCGCGTCGTGTCGTATAGGTAGCTGAATTTCGCCTTCTGTGATGTAATAATTTATTTTTCGATACGACAAAAGTTTTTTGGAATTCAAAAGTTAAAACAAAAATGTCGATTATTTGACAATAGGTAATGTTTCAGAATCATTTCCAGAAATCTATCAAATTTAATTTGAAGTGGAGCATAGGATATTAATTACATTTTTATATTTATAGGATCATTTTGTTTGGGATTATTATAATTGTGGATTTTATGAATGTTTATTTAAATATCAAGTCCTTTATTTGACAAGACGTTACTCAACTGATCTTTTTTATTCTTCATATTATTCTGTCTATTTTTTCACGACATAGATTAAAAGTTTTGGGAAAAGTAATAAGATCAGCCTATAATATTGTCATATTTGTACGACTTCCGGTTATATCGGAAGTCGAACCGAACTTTCTTATTGCAAATAGAACACCCTATATATTATTATACGTTTGGATTGCCCCTCCTTTTTGGAGTATTTAGTATTAACCCATTCCCTCAACTCTTTTTGAATAAATTATTTATTTTGAATTTTTTTTTGGTCCAAAACAGGTCTCCGGAAAATTTTATCCATTTCATGACTGGGATAAACAGACTCTTGAAATTTTGAATGTAGTTCAGGAATACTGAGTGGGCTGTTTTCATAATGACAGCTTTTTATAATTAAAAGTATTTCAACATTTTACTGAGTGTCAAATTTTTAGAAGAACTGCCCTTTATAAATTATATGTGTGCATTTAAAAAACCATGAAAGAATTGATACGAATTTAGCTTTGTTAATGGCTATTAAAATTCTTAAAATTATAATTTGCCTTAAATCAGAATTTGGATGAATAGTGAAAGAAAGCTTTTAATTTTATTCGAAGTTTATATATTTTCCATACAAACTAGTTAAAACATTGCATTTTTTATCATATATCAAACCCGTCAATTCTAAATTTAGGTATTAAAAGTTGCTGTATAGTACCCTAAATGATTCGTACAATGTAAAAATCTTACTTGAACCAGGCGTATCATTTAAAAGTCTAATTTCGATAGCATTTCTGATAACTTAGATGCTATGTCGATTAATAATTTTTCTGGAAAACGGAATATTTAAGTTTCAAATATCTATCTTCTTGTTTCAACTTTCTGTCGTAACCCGGTATGTTGAATATAAGCAAATAAATGTACAAATACGATTTAATTTCTTTATTCAAATAATAAAAGTTATGCCTTACGTTGTTGCCAGGCTTTCGGGCGTCGCATCATACGCAATATGATGTGGGCTTCCTATCATGCGGTGCGTATAAAACACTATATACGTATTTAACGACGCGCCACCTACACGTTTTTCTCTTGAACTATTTCCATATATAATGTCCATGTGTATATGACTATACGACGCCCACACTAAAATTCGTCTATGGGTTGGTAGGGGCCTATAGAACAACATATCAAGAATATACACGTGAATTTTTCCAACGCCCGAGGTCGGGCGTCGTATCTCCAAAATGGCGTCGTATCATCCGAGCAATGTAGCGCTCTGGGCGTCGTATCATACGATTGGTATGTATATATATATATATACGTGCACATCTATCTTAGTGGGCTCCATACGTGGATAAGGCGCCCTGGCCTCCACCAGAACCACGTTATTTACGCGTGTATACATTGCATATTTGAATTCCCCGGAAAAAAATAAACAAAGGCAACTTGAGAGGGGAAGAAAATTCGTAAAAAAAATATATACGAAAAAAGTATAGACTCAAGATAGAAACCGGGCTCCGCATATGACATGACAAACTCTCCTCCGGTGCATATAATTGGATATGTTATCTCGACCTAATGGTCACCGACGATGTTGCCATATCGAGGCATATTGTATATCTAAACAATATATGTAAATGTATCTTTATGGCCTCTACTTTGACTAGCCTCCGCTGTGTATATCATTTATATGAACGCAGGCACGTTTTAATCGCCTCCGTCTTTTTATAACTAAATTCCATTTCGTTATTGAACTTGTTTTGTTGAGGAGTTGTATATCAATTACTTACATTCATCTTATTGAGCTCCGTTTTTTATAACGAACTTCGCGGTCGTTTTTTGATCTAAATTCCTCTTGATGGGTTTTCTGGTTTTGCAGACGGGTTGTATATAAATAATGTTATGTGCATATAACTGATCAGCCTCTATTTTACATACAAAGAAAGTATTGTCTCCTTCGTTACTGGTAGACAAAAAATGATTAAAACCAAGCAAATTGAGAAAACTTATATTTGGAATTTCAACTTACAACTTACTCAATTAGTACAATTATGAAACATTGAAATAACACCGTAACTAGTGAGATTCTTTTGCTGAATATTTTGATCTTATAAGGTAGGTACTATATTATAAGGAATCCTTATTTATTCCTTCACCAGAGGCAACCAACATCAGAAGATCAGCGGAAACAGTGTTCATTTCTTTCGATCGAATTGTAAAAATTTAAATGAGAGAGAGATGTTTTAAAAATTTAAATGTTTGCCTCTAGACATTTTTCGACCTTCATGTATTCTTACCACATATCTACGTTGTGTTTACTTTTGGTACTTTTTTATTTTATTTATGCCTTCTGGTTTTAAAGCCACATTTATGGTTAATATTAGTACATCTAACAAAATTGCTCCGAGGCTAGGCTTATAAGAGTCTTTATTAATACAAATTAATTTAAGTTAAAATGCCAGATATTAACCCTCCAGTAAATTTGAACTTATTTATGAAGTTTTTATCTAGTTAGGTATATTGATTTAAAAAAAAAAACAGTATTTTTGTAATGAACCAAAACCCAAAGAAAGATAAATAAATAAGCACATTGTATGCAAGAACAGAACGAAATGAATGGATTAAAAAAATGTATCGTGTAATTCTAAAAATTATTTTGAAAGAAATATAAAATATACTCTATAATATAAACAATAAAATAACGTTAAATAAAATAAATAACAAATTCAAGTTATAGATAAATAATAGCTACTTAAACGAATAAAATAAGACATAATACAGTAGGTATAATATATCCATGAAATGACTGTAAAACGCTTAACTACAAATTCCTCAACTAAAAATAAGCCGATCTAGCCGTTTTGCCTTTTAGGGCGCTAAAGTTCTTAAATTAATATCGTTTTTTCAGAATAATTATTTTCTAAACGCCTTTATCAATTTTCACTAATTTTGAAACTAACCGATTTTTTGTTAATGCCTAGAAATTTAAAAATGGTGCGTTATCTGTAAAGAAAAGTTTCTGTCTCCCGTAAAATTTGCGCTAGACATACAGTTTATCTACAAAAAGATTATTTACAATACCATGGAAATAATGTTAAGCCAGGACGCCAACTTACAATTAGGACTGCTGAGTTTGAAGAGGTAGTTTTAAAGAGAATTGAAGATGATCCCAAGTTAAGTCGTATACGCTAGGGGTTCGGATTGGAGATTTCCAAAAGTACAATTAATAACATTCTACGAGAGCAGTTACTCCATCCGTATCATGTCTAACAGGTGCGAAATGTTTTTCCAAAGGACCCTGAAAGTCGGCTGATGTTTTACCATCTCATCAAGCCAATAAGAATACTACATATTCGTGCTGAAATATGGTTTGTGCACGACGAAGCGCCATCCTTCTTTAGTACCAGCGTTCGCAGATTTTCAAATGAAACATATCCTAATAGATAGATCGGAAATCGGCCAGCAAGGTCACCCAACTTAACGCCTCTGGACTTTGGATATTTGGTATATTCGCCTAGATATTTTTAGTTGAGAAATTTGTGGTTAAGCGTTGTACAGTAATTTCATGGACACCCTGTATAATAGATAACTAAAGAAACAAACTAACAAATACTGTTTAAGTTACTCAAATTCGTTGGGTTTGTTAAAATGTTTCAAGTGGTAGGTAATACTTTAACTGAAATTGAAGTCTGACGGGTGCGATGAATGATGATACTACATTATTCCTTAGGCTTAAAATCTTTGTAGATCTTTGTTTAAATAATTGAATCAATACTTATGGATAAGTCGTGCGTCAAATTTACACTAGCTGTATATCTAAACAATATATGTGCATCTATATTATAGGCCTCCATTGCCGGAACACGTGTTCTATATATATAAACTATTTATGTACATCTATCTTAGTGGCATCTACTTTTTGTTAATAGCAAGACAAAATTTACATTTAGTGTATATAATCAGAACATATACACAACAAACTTACTAGCCTCCGCTGTGTATATTATTTATACAAACAGACGTTTTAATCGCCTCCGCTGTCATATTTTTATAACTACGAGTAAATACGACTCCATTATTGCAATAATTGCAACTCGTCGACAAAACAATTATTGTTTTGTCGACGAGTTGTATATCAATGAATTATTTACATTCATCTTATTGGCCTCAATTTTTTACAATCTCTCGCTATTTTTTATACTGAAATTCTTCTTCATTGATTTTATTATTCACAGGCGCTTTGTATATAGATAATTTATGTGCATTTAACTTATTGGCCTTTATTTTTACATAAAAAATAAAGTATTGTTTTCTTAGTTATTAGTAATTAAAAAATGATTGAAAACAAGCAAATTTTAAATTTGGAATTTCAACACAATATAAAATTAATATTCATATTACTCAATTAGTACAAATATTAAACATTGAAATAACACGGTAACTACTCGTATATTTTCCTCGCCGATAATTTTATTTGACAGTAATCTATTGTAAGGTAGGTACTCTATTATAAGGAATCCTTGTTTACTAGAGTCAACCAACATCGTGACAGAAGATCAACGGAAACAGTGGTCAGTTCATTCGGTCGAATTATAAAAGTTTAAATGGTTGACTCTAGACATATTTCTAATTTCAGGTATTCTCTCTTACCATATGTTACATTTACGTGTTTACGGTGTTTTTACTTTTGTTATTTTTTTATTTTATTCATGCCTTCTGGTTTTAAAGCCAAATAGTTACAGTTAACATTAGTACATCTTACAAAATTGACCCGAGACTTACTAAGTCCATTTCAGCTGCTTATGAGAGCCTTTATTAATATACTTAATTTAAGTCAAAGTCATGTCAAAGTCGATATATTAAATCCTGCACACCTTTTAACGCAATTGCTCTTTCCTTAAAATTATTTTCAGAAGTAGTAGTAGTTTTAAACCGAAACAATATACTCAGAATTTTTGTATTATAGTGATCAATTTGGAGTTATTTATTTAGTTATAATAGATGTGGCATTGATTTAAAAAAAAAAAAGTATTTTTTGTAATGAACTCAAACCCAAAGAAAAATAAATAAACAAGAACAATATATGTAAGAACAGGATGAAATGAATGGAGTAAAAATGTGCGAAAGAAACTATATTTGTTCGACTAAAATATGGCTATAAAGTTGTTGTCCCGGAAAAAATTGTGAGTCAAAGAATCCGAGAAAAGTACCAATTAAGAGTTATCTATGATTATGGGAAATTATATTTCAAGACATAAAAGAAATTCGAAGTCACTCCCATAAAAAGACAAATATATTATAAAATTTGGTTTATGAACAAAATACTATTTTCGACCTTGGTAATTAGCTACTGTTAAGTAACAAATAGATTCTTGCGCCAAGCAAATTTTAAAATAAAACTGAAAAAACCATGTGTTTATTATTGGCCAACTAGTACGTGGAGCCCAGTGCAACTAGCGGACAAGTACGTGTGTTGTTATGACAGGTTGAGAAATCAAATATACTTTACAATACCTGAAATAAATAATTCTACCGACGAAATATACACATGAAGGTTTACGATATATGCTAGCTGGTATCATTAGCCACCAGTAACGTTGCCAAATTTAGGAGGCTAATATGTGTACTTACACGTGGAGCCCAGTGCAACTAGCGCACAAGTAAATGTGTATATCTGTGTATGTCTAACGCGCCACCTGGTGGAATTTTTTCAAACCCGGTTGTATATCTGTATGTGTGTATACTACCCAGTGGGCTCCACCCTAAAATTTGCCAGATGGGTGGGTATACCCTGTAGACCTGAAAAAACACTATATACACGGGGGTACGTAGTGGCCTCCGAAAAAACGCAGTCGCCTCCGTTTTGGAGCCCAGTGCGCTTAGCGTATATATATTTTGGAGGCCACTTTAACGTTTTGCATATATATATATATATACATACCAATCGTATGATACGACGCCCAGAGCGCTACATTGCTCGGATGATACGACGCCATTTTGGAGATACGACGCCCGACCGCGGGCGTTGGAAAAATTCACGTGTATATTCTTGATATGTTGTTCTATAGGCCCCTACCAACCCATAGACGAATTTTAGTGTGGGCGTCGTATAGTCATATACACATGGACATTATATATGGAAATAGTTCAAGAGAAAAACGTGTAGGTGGCGCGTCGTTAAATACGTATATAGCGTTTTATACGCACCGCATGATAGGAAGCCCACATCATATTGCGTATGATGCGACGCCCGAAAGCCTGGCAACAACGTAAGGCATAACTTTTATTATTTGAATAAAGAAATTAAATCGTATTTGTACATTTATTTGCTTATATTCACCATACCGGGTTACGACAGAAAGTTGAAACAAGAAGATAGATATTTGAAACTTAAATATTCCGTTTTCCAGAAAAATTATTAATCGACATAGCATTTAAGTTATCAGAAATGCTATCGAAATTAGACTTTTAAATGATACGCCTGGTACAAGTACGATTTTTACATTGTACGAATCATTTAGGGTACTATACAGCAACTTTTAATACCTAAATTTAGAACTGACGGGTTTGATATATGAGAAAAAATGCAATGTTTTAACTAGTTTGTATAGAAAATATATAAACTTCGAATAAAATTAAAAGCTTTCTTTCACTATTCATCCAAATTCTTAAGGCAAATTATATTTTTAAGAATTTTAGTAGCCAATAACAAAGCTAAATTCGTATCAATTCTTTCATGGTTTTTTAAATGCACACATATAATTTATAAAGGGCAGTTCTTCTAAAATTTTGACACACAGTAAAAAGTTGAAATACTTTTAATTATAAAAAGCTGTCATTATGAAAACAGCTCACTCAGTATTCCTGAACTACATTCAAAATTTCAAGAGTCTGTTTATTCCAGTCATGAAATGGATAAAATTTTCCGGAGGCCAAAAAAAAATTCAAAATAAATAATTTATTCAAAAAGAGTTGAGGGAATGGGTTAATACAAAATACTCCAAAAAGGAGGGGCAATCCAAATGTATAATAATATATAGGGTATTCCATTTGCAATAAGAAAGTTCGTTTCAACTTCCGGTATAACCGGAAGTCGTACAAATATGACAATATTATAGGCTGATATTATTACTTTTCCCAAAACTTCTAATCTACCAGCAATCACCCTGTATATATCATGTCGTAAAAAATAAACAGAATAATATGAAGAATAAAAAAGATCAGTTGAGTAACGTCTTGCCAAATAAAGGACTTGATATTTAAATAAACATTCATAAAATCCACAATTATAATAATCCCAAACAAAATGATCCTATAAATATAAAAATGTAATTAGTATCCTATGCTCCACTTCAAATTAAATTTGATAGATTTCTGGAAATGATTCTGAAACATTACCTATTGTCAAAAAATCGACATTTTTGTTTTAGCTTTTGAATTCCAAAAAACTTTTGTCGTATCGAAAAATAAATTATTATGTCACAGAAAGCGAAATTCGGCTACCTATACGACACGACGCGACGCCCATACACCCTAAAGAGCTTCCAAGGCCCGACTTGTGCGCCTAGAAGGATTAGGAGAATACATTTTTGACAGGAACGTTTATTTGTTTTTGTTACTACAGTGGGGAAATACCAGTTTATGTGATTCCCATGATTTGAGAACAACAACTATATGCAGCCCGTTTTATTATATTATATTACACATATTTTACGATTGCTATTTCAAACAATCCATGTTTATGATTATAATATGGGAGATCGAACTAAATTTATTTTGAACTTGGTGGACAAAGATAAAATAGGTTAGCAATTTTAAAATGTTACTTCTATTCAATAAATATACACTGTGTCCAAGATAAGAATGGGATAGCATTGGAATCTTGGAAACGGTAGGAGTTACAATATCGGTTAAATCAGGGAAAACTTGTACAATTTAAACACAGTTTAAATGGTGTTCTTAAAAGTAAAGTGACTTTAGCCGTTTTCGAGAATTTTTGAAAAAACAATTTTTTGCGATTTTTATTTATTTCAGCCATTATTTTTACAGATATAAAAAAATCGAAAGCACTTCCTCATTGTTACTTTTTGAGGAGAATAAGTTAGCGTTTACAAATTGTCACTACGACGTTTCGTTTTCGAAAAACCATCATTAACTTCGTTTTTTAAAATACGGCCCTGAATTTTTTATTGTTAAATTTAAAGCCATTTTCAATTCAAAAATAGGTGGTATATCACACGTAATGGTTTAAACAAGTTTTCAGTATTTTTAGCTGTTATTTAAAATTATTCAAGCAAAATCGCCATCGTTTGGCACTCAATTTGCGTAAGACACTGATCTGAGAAAGGCGTTTTTTTAATAACCTCAAAAACACAAAAATTTCAACTAAATTTAAAAAGCCGCGTACAGAATAAAATATTGTACTGAGACAGAAATAAATTGTAAAATAATAATAAATAATTGTGAGTAACGACGAAACAATGTTTTTGTTAAACCTACTACTCTGCATTCAGTCAGCAGTGGCAAACCATGGCGATTTTTCTTGAAGAAGTTTAAATAACAGCTAAAAATACTACTACGTTTTTACATCATTACGTGTGATATACCACCTATATTTGAATTGAAACCATTTTCAATTCAAATAAATTAAATTTGACAATAAAAAATCCAGGGGCGTATTTAAAAAAACGAAGTTGACGATGGTTTTTCAAAATCGAAAAGTCGTATTGCAAATTTGTAAACGCTATCTTATTCGTCTCAAAAATTAACAATGGGAAACTGCTTTTAATTTTTTGATATCGGTAAAAATAATGTCAGAAATAAATAAAAACTAAAATCGCAAAAAATAGTTTATTCAAAAATTCTCGAAAACGGCTAAACTTAGTTTACTTTTGACAAAACCATTTAAGAGGTGTTGAAAAACGAATATTGACGATTAACAAAACAAAACAAATCTTCAAAATGTTGGCTAATACTTCTCATACACAAGTCATATCTTTTCTGGATAATGTTAACAGCATTATAAATATGAGTATTAGAAACGGAATTGATACAATGTCTAAAATTTGCTTTCAATTCTGCAATATTCCGCAAGGGTATAAATTATTCGAAATAACATGTTCATTGACAAAATGGTTCTAATTAATACTAGTAAGGAATTCTTCAAATATTGCATAGTGTAAAATTCCACTAGAATTTCAAGCGCATCAAACATTACATGCAATTCGGCCTTGATGAATCGATAAATTATATACCTATAAAATTTTTCATAATTTTCAGGCATTTAAAAGTTGTAACAATGTTATAATATAAACAAGTCTTATTTAATCTTAAATTTATTAAACGTAGGAAATAAAAGTCATACGTTTAACAATCTACTCCACTTGGATATGAGCTACTTCTTAAAATTAAATTTATTACATAAAATTTCAGAAGTAATAATGTATTGACTGTCATTGTTCGTTTTCCATGACACAAACCTACCTAGTGAACATTAAAATTAAATTTGTAGGTAAAAATATGAGTTTTCTACATTTCGACTAAATGATAAGCCTTTCTAATACGCACTTGTAAAGAGAAAAAAAAAGGGAAACAATCCATTCCATAATATACGGGTGTCCCGTTAAATAAACAAAGTTTATAGTGATAACTAACATTTTTCTGAGTACGCTACTGTACTCTACGTATAAGTCCCCCCTAACTTTTATTAAAACTATTTTTAAAGAAAATATCTAAGAAAAAAAATGGCAAATAATGAAAATCACTCTATAGGGTGATTAGTGTCTGGTATGTATACTACTTATATGAGCCTGATTGGTACAAAAAATTTAAAACAAAAAGGTATTTTCTCTGATCTTGTCTCTAGACGGCGTCTGTACATGTTGCTTTGACAAGATGCAGATTTTAATTTTGCCTGAATTTTATTAAGGGTTGTCAGTACTCAAATTACTATATTTTTGGCTCCAAATACGTTTTTCTATTACTCAGACCTGATTTTTTGATATTTGTTTCAAAACCTAGAAAGCTCATATCAAAAATGGTTTTTAATAAACAAAACACGATTTGGTTAGTTTGGGAGCGAATATTTTTAATTTGGTTAATTAGTTCAGTAAAAAGTATTTATTTTTATTTTGGTTAATTTTGTGAAGTCTGAATTTAACTAACAGTGTTTTGTTTATTAAAATATTTAACATGATTTCACTCATTTGAAAGAAATATCAAAAAATCAGGTATATTGCTGCTAATAGTATTGTTTCATTTGAGAAAATCAGGTTGCACTCATATAACTGGCAATAAACTTTGGTTACTAATTGTGAATCTGTATACTTGCATATAGTTTTTGCAGAATATGTGGCGTATTAGATCTACCATTAAACAAAAAATCAGTTTTAATGCAGTAAGACGACGTGTCCTGCTAGACTCACCCTGTATGTATATTAAAACACAACATTCATATGCCACTTATTTGAAGGAACCCGAAGATCTGATAGATATGTCCTGAAGATACATAATGCTGGAGATTCATTTATTTTTGCAGATAAAAACACAAACAATAAAGTGAAAATATTTCTTAAAAACGACTTTTAATGGCCTACTGAATTAGATAAAGTACAGGGTATCCCATTTCGAAACTTTTATTGGATATCTCCGTAATTGTTAGTGCTACCAAAATATAATATAGATGTCATGTGCTTGCTCTCTTTGAGTCATACTTAAAATGGTAAATTAAAATTTGAAAATTTTGTCACATTCATATTTTAACAAAAATATTCCATCACAGGTCAAATTCAGTATTTCCACTGATTCCTAATTTATAAAATTTCAACATTCTACCATCGGTATTGTACGAAATATACAAAATTGGCTGATTGATATTTAGTTGTTTAGTTTTTTAATTGTGAATAATTAAAACCAAAAATATAATTTCTATTAAATAGCAGTAATTGATTTGAATTTAAAAATTACGAAAAGAAGCAAATGAATAAAGCCCAAAGTAAACCTCTTCTCTTATCTTTTTATTATTGTGACAATTTTCGCCCGCAAGAGATCGGCGGAAAATAAAAGTGTGAATTTCAAAATAACCCTATATTATCTTAGTTAAAAGAGACACAGGAAAATGTTTTATGCAAAAATTTCTTTACAACGAATGTTGAATTATCTGCCGATATCAGATTGAGTATAGTGGGTCAGGTAAAAAAGTTATCGGACCTAACCCCGTTTTTTTGAACTGGGACAACATGTATATTTGATTCTAAGAAGATATAATTTTAAGTTATCTTTTCAAAAATATAACACCCCATGATATTGGTTTTCTATGCCATTTATTTCAACTGTATTATTTTAAACCACAGTTAGTAGTCAATGAAACAAAAGCTAATATCCTAGAAACAAAACTATGTTGATATTAAAACGAAATAAAAGATTCAGATAAAGCTATTGAGGTATTGGGATTTTAAGGAAAAAAATCTGGAGGTGTTAGATGTGGAGATTGTGCTGGCCACCTTATAGGTCCGTGTGTTCTTATCCAACGGTTTCTAAAGTGAGTATTTAATTACTCTCTTATTCGAAGACCGTTATGGGTCGAGGCGTCATCGTTGAAAGTAAATCTCTCTTACTTCATTTAAGGGAACATAATCAAGGATATTGAAAAAGTTTGATTAGACTATATCCAGATATCTATCTGCATTTAAATAAATAATAATAATGAAACGTAATTTATTGGTACAAAACCCCAAAAGGCCATTGACCGAAGTCTTTCAGCCTAGCATTTAAATTTTCTTCAAACCAGCAATAGTTTATTTTGAAACAAAAAAACATCTGTGAAAAAAACGATCCTCGCCAGATTGACTTAAAAACCAGTTACAAAATTCCATCATCCCACATCATCAAATATTGGGTAATACAAACATCATAAGGTAAATATTTATTGGACCTCAAAATTCTTTGCACCTTAGATTTTTAAATTCCAATTTTAACTGACCCCGTATACTCATTCTGAAATGCGCAGATTATTCAACAATCATTATAAACAAACTTTTATATAAAACATTTTTCTATATCTCTTTTAGCTAACACATTTTTTATTTTCCCCCGTATCTCTGCGAGATCAAATTTTGATCTTTCAATTATAAGTTTAACCCAAAAAGAACACAGGACATCATCTATCTTACTTTCTTAATAGCACTAGCAATTACAGAGATACCCTGCTAAAGATTCGAAAAATAACAAGTAAATTTAAATATGTAGATTTTTTTAAGTAATTGAAGGAAATCAAATTTCTATAAACGAAAGTAGTTCTCGAGGATAAATTTGAAAATTTGTAGAACGAATGAGTGAATTGAAGGTGCAGTGTGTCTTAAAAATGAAGAATTTTGAATGAAATATATTATTCGAAAATAATTTGAAAAATAGATTTCAAAGCAAATAGAGAAACCAAAACAATACCAGAATCTTTCATGACATAATATAATAGAGGTTCACTGAACATCCAATCTGTAATGGAGAGAAAAGAGTAAATCTCTTATAATTTATTTATGTGACTTTAATAAAACTTGTATGATTAAAATGATATTTCTGCATGGAAGCAGATTATTTCCTTTAAAAACACTTACAATGACATAATATTTTTGTTGTTTCGCAAGTTAAAGGACTCCCGTTATATTAGGAGTACTATATGATGCCCATGTGTGTATGTTGTATAATATAGATTCTACCGCTTTAATGATGCCCGTTAATGTTGTCACTAAAATGTGATAGAGGCAACGTTGTCGGGCGTTATTAAATATGTAATATATATACAATATATACAAACGGGCTTCATATAGTTGTACACTCATAGCGGGCGTTTGAAAAACTGGAAAATATCAAAATTTTGTATATTGTTTAAAGCTACCCCTCCCAGGTTGCCTCGACTAAACAAATTAAATCAAACCGTTATATACAAAAAACAATGCCCCTGGCCCTCTAGAAGTGCCGGGCGTCTGAGTGCCCATTGTGTGTACTGGGCTTCCTAAAGGTAGATAGGTACGTATATATATATATATATATATGTTTGTATATTTTATGTACTATGTTTGTATTTATTTGTTTTATATTTTATATCTATTTATTTTGACTTACTACAATTGTAATTTTCAAGACGTAGTCAATAAAGCTATCTATCTATCTATTAAAAAAAACTGACAGTTTGTTCACTGACATTGGTATAAAAATATTGGCAAGTAGGTATGTAATATAAATACTTATTTTTTTCGTTTACTTTAATTACAAAGGTTTTTAAAATGGGGTTTTCAGATCAAGAAAAATTGTTGTGACATTGACAGTGTAACTTATGCCTATTTTTACTGGTAGATAACAGTACAGTAGTTGGCGACCACCCTGTAACCTTATGAGTTTTATCAAGATAGTTAATTTATGTAAGATATTCTTCATCTACCATCAACATTTCCATCAGAGACTTGTTTCTGGCCAAAAAAATTCAAAATAAATTATTTACTCAAAAAAAGTTGAAGATAGGTATAGGCAAGTGCATAGACAAAATACTCCAAAGTTATAATTATACACAAGGTGTTCCATTTGAAATTAGCAGGTGGACGTCAATTTTGATATAACCGGAAGTCTGCTCATGTTGAAAATATTTTAGCGATGTGGTCTCTATATCGACTCTAGTGTACCCTTAAATTGTGATAATTGTTGTAATTACTTATATAGTTTTTCAAATTAAAAATAAATAAAACCATATTATTTCTAGAGACATTTTATCTCATTTTTAATAAAAGCATTAACAATTTGATTTTAAAGACCCGTGTTTTATAAAATAAATATTTCTGACGAGATCATATTATATTGAGAGCGAAACGCATTTATCCGTATTTGTTTTCTAAACCTGCGAGTAAATTATAAATAAAATCTTTTCTTTGGGTACGTAACTAATTATTAATTTTGTACAAAATCACAGTTCTTTCTAACTTTAAGTTATATTTTGTTTAAAACTAAAAGCGAAATTAAAACAAATAGGTAAATAAAAATAGAGAAAAAGCACTGTTCCATTTTCAGTGCCAATAATGGGATACTGAATTTCCCAACTTATTTTTATACCTATTCGTTCCCAAATCTTTCATTAATTAACATAATATTAACTATTGACAATTAAAATTATTAAATCATTAAGCAAACTAATAACAATTAATACGCCATCCGACCATGATTCAATGTCTAAATGACGATCGTATTAGAAAATTCTGATTGGCTATTAAGTATAATATTCAACAGCCAATACTATCCGTTGGACTCGCATCTACCTGTGTCCTAACTTCTATATATATACGGTGTTTTTTGTTCCTGTTCTTCAGTGCGGACCTAGCAGTCTTGTTTCCAACTAAGTTAACATTGTGATATAGGTAACACGGATTCTCGTGAAAGTGAAATTTGTGTTTAAAGAAGTTTTATTCTAATTGTACCATAGTTAATACTGTGAAATGTTTAAACGGAAAAGAACTTCAAATTTAATAAGTCCGGAAATGAAACTGGCGGCAATTGATCGTGTTCTGAATGGTGAAACGAAAGCTTCTGTGGCACGCGATATTGACGTACCTGAATCAACACTACGCGGGTGGTGTAAAAATCCTATTAAAATTCAAAATTTAGTAGGTATTCATAAATCAAGTGCTGATGTAGACAATTCTGTGGGTGAACCTAAAATTAAACGTGCTAAAACTGACATACACGAAAAAATGGGTTTTGCAAATGGCAGTTTTGGTGTCAGCAGTGATTGTAGCGGTTCTTTGCCAGACAATGTGTTAGTCGATTTTCAAGGTAGTAAATTATCTCAAGGCTTTTCAAATGCTCCATTATCCGTTGTCTACATGAACATACTTCGAGAAGCAAAGCTACAGCAACACCACTACTGGCATCTATTGTTGACGACAATGCGTAGTGAAATTTTGCATAGTGATAATGACTCATCCATACCAGGGTGCTCTGTAAGTAGTGTTCAAACTACTACCACAAATTCTGATTTGTTGACTGGAGGTGATGTGTCAACACTTCCTCAACAAGACCAATAATTTCTTGTTGTTACTTGAATGAATTATTTTATTATGATTTTTTTTTTCAATATAATATATCTTTCTATTTTATATTGTTGTTTTATTTCTTTTTCGTTGTTTATCAAATTAAATTTATAGGTAAAGTTAAACATGTTA
Source organism: Apoderus coryli (assembly GCA_911728435.2). Lineage (NCBI taxonomy): Eukaryota > Metazoa > Arthropoda > Insecta > Coleoptera > Attelabidae > Apoderus > Apoderus coryli. The sequence goes on along the minus strand of OU452198.1, from coordinate 27,822,123 downwards.
GTGCGTAAGAGGAATATGCTCCCTATTGTATGCCAAAACAACTATATGCGGATCTCTACTTGGTGACCTATACTGGTTTTACTAGCAACTCATTTGACCGCATGTATACCCTGATAGATTTTATGGACCAATATTTTGGGGTATACCCCTTTTAGTAGGTATTATTTTTGTTGGCATGGAAGTTTTATTTAGGTCTATCATCAATGAATAAAACTTTCATTCCAACAAAATAATACATACTAAAAGTGGAATACACCAAAATATTTGTATATAAAAACATGCGATGTTGGTAATGTAAAAAAACTGTATGTTGTTATATTTAATATCACCTATTCACACTGCTGAATGTTGTTGTAATGTTGTGTAAATGTACCAATTACTTGTTTAGTTTAAATCTAATTTTAGGAAAGAGATGTACCTGAGGAAGGATAATGAGCCGAAACGTTGTACGTTGACTTGAAAAAAAAATATTTCAAAGAAAAAAAATCGCTTTTAAAATGAAACCTTTTATCACAAGAAAGAGAAAGAATTTGTAAACAAATATTATAACAAGGTTCAAGAAAAATAAAATATTAAAATTTTGTTTTTTTTCGAATGACATTAAAAGTGGACTTATATACTGACAATTGATAGGCACAGAAGTTGTACTTTTGCCGCCAGCGCGGCAGTAATAGTATATTAAGTATTGAGAACAGTAAGTGTAGTTTACCGATCGACGACAATGTTTGGCGACTTATCGAAGCGAAGTCGCCAAAATTGGAGGAGATCGGTAAACTACTTACTGTTTGAGATGCTTATACTATTTTTTGTACGATCGAAATAGCTGAAATTGCAATTTTATTATTTTTAACAAGAAATCCCTTTGGGATTTCCCAGTCGGTTTGTGGTAGTTTTATCTATGAAAAAAGTCATTGAGGGTTGCAAAAAAAAAAAAAGTTTTTCCTACAAATAATGGTTAGTTAAGTCGTTGCGGCATGTCAACAAATAATTTCATCAAAGTGTATGGTGGTAACCCTATTTTATATGATTGTACACTTATCTTCCGGTATATATTCTTTATCAATTTCCATTCTGTCTTTTACAGTAATATTTTTGCACATTTTTGGAAATTATTGTATTTACGTTGTTTTACTATAGACGGTATAGTACATGTTAATTATTATGACAGATGGATTTATGTTATAATTTGACACTATGGAAAACCTCTACTTCTTTGGTGGTGGAGTTCAGTGTATTTGCATTATTTTTTAGATAAGTAAGCATCATTTTTGACTGGAAATTTTCATATAAGGTTTGTTAGCTAGGTGCTTCCAATACAAACAATTATTTATTGATATCGAAATATTTTTGTGTGGGGTAGTTGTCACAATTTATATGACATTTGGAATAGTGATATTTATAAAAGGAACGTAGTATGTGTGAAGTGAGTCATATTTTTAAAGATTAATACTTTTTCGGTAGAATTTACGAATGTGTACGTCATTCTTTGACACGATTGCGACTAAAAATATACGAAATTGCTTCTCCCATATGTTTTTCTAAGAGTATAGTCATGAAAATGGTTTTCAAAGAAAAATCGACAAATTCCAATAAAGTTGCGCCTCTAGTTTCACGTCATAATTTGCTAATATTTCTAACGTTGGTGTCACTTATTTTAGTTTCGTTGACACTTCTAGTTTCACGTCATAATTTGGTTTTGGTAAGATGTTTTTTACTAACGACAGACACATTGCTTGTGTCAAATAGTTTATTATTATTTTCTTTGTTTACATTAATAGTATAAAAGTTTTCGGCATTATTTTCATGTTTAAGATCAATTTCTATCAACATGTTGTATATTGTAGTGTTATAAATGGTTATTCGATATAGTTGTAGTAAATTTAGAAGTTGTCATTGTGTATTTGAAGTAATATTACTGAAAAAGTGATAATAACCTAAAGTGACAGTGTCATGAGAGCCGTCAGATGGGTGGATGTGATCATATATTTTTCAATAACTGCTGATATCTCCCTCTGCGTCGCACACTTAAATTAACTGTGTAGATGTAATTAAATTAATTAATTAAAATAGTGTGGCTGCATTAAATCCCCTTGAAAAGTACCCGTTGGGATGCTGCAAAAAACAAATTTTCCATATAGACAGACCTGTGGCTGCACCTTCGGTGCAGATTTAAGGTAAGTCACATAGATAGCGGTCATTTTTTGCAGGTTTTCGACGACAAAGGCAGCACAGAATTTATTATTATTAACAAGAAATCCCTGCGGGATTTCCCAGTCGTTGTGTGGTAGTTTTATCTATGAAAAAAGTCATTGAGGGTTAAAAAAAAAAATGAAAAAAAAATCAAGAAAAAAAATTTCAAGGAAAAAAAATGTTTCTATTATTAAAAAAAAATGTAAAAAAAAAAATTAAAAAAAAAAACTTTTTAAAAAAAAATTTCAAAAAAAAAATTTCAAAAAAAAAAATTTCCAAAAAAAAATTTAAAAAAAAAATAAAAAAAAAAATTAAAAAAAAAAAATTCAAAAACAAAATTCAAAAATTAAATAAAAAAAAAGCATTGCCAGAGCTGAAAATCTGAAAATGTTTCTATCTATTATCAAAAATAAATAGAAACATTTTTGAGTTACCCCGTAGATAACCTCTAGCAGCTTATAGTTTAACTTTTAAAGAAATCTTGAATTGAAACCCAAAGAAATCAAAAAATTCTTCAAAATGTTACTTTTTTGTCCAAAATAATGAAATACATTTTTGACTCACCCCGCATATAAATTTAAAGTGTATGCTAAAAATTTCTCTTTTAAAGAAAATAAAAAGTCACCTATCGCTGATAAGTTCTGTCGTGTTTAAAAGTCTTAAATAATAAATAACATTAATAAACATTTTTGAGTTACTTCGTAGATAACCTCTAGGAGCTTATAGTTTAACTTTCAAAGAAATATTGAATTGAAACCCAAAGAAATCAAAAAAATTATTCAAAATATTACTTTTTTGTCCAAAATAATGAAATACAAGGTGTATTTATTATATCCAAATAAAATATTTATTTTATATTAGACATGAGGCACTATTTATAGGTACATATAGGTATTTTATTCTATATCAAATAAATAAAACAAATAGTTATAGAATTTATTTATTATGAAATCATTCTCACTACAATCAATTACAATGATAGTAACAATCTCAACAAAAGGTAAGAGTTTGGCTGGAAGCCATTCTTTCACTCTCCCTAAGAAAAATAACACACTACAAATAATAATAACACACACTAACACTACAAATAATAACACATTACAGTGTGTCCTCGGATAGGTGAAATGACTCATGTAAAAGACAAAAAATCTTCGAGTTTAAATTTGATCTAGCCCTGCTTGGTGTGAAACTAATTTAAGACAATCAGTTAAAATTACGACAAAATGTGATTAAGAAAAGTTATTCCGAATGAAAAACTGAGTAACTGTGCGAATATCTTACACCTACTTTGAATTTTTGCTTTTTTCTCTTTTTTTTCCTTTCTGGTAGCAGATAGTACAAAATGTTTTGAAGAAAGTTGTTCAGAAAGAGAAAATGAATAAAACACTATTTATTATAAATGGGTATTTAAATTAAACATGAAATATTCAAGGATTTTTTTTCAAACAAGAAAACAGAAAAGGTTAAAATTCAAAATATGGACAGACGGCTTTAAAATTTTACTTTGAAATTTCGTACTGTTACTCAGTTTTTCATTTTGAATAACTTTTCTTAATAACATAACATAATGTTGTCGTAACCGAAAGAACACCAGCTCAATTAAAACAAACTGTTGCCCTCGAGGCACGAATACCTGTCCATATTTCAATGTAAAAGTAATATTTCTGTGAGCTTTTTGTCAATAGTTGTTCTCTCTACAAGCTTTATTTGTAAATAAAATATTATTTTTTTTTATTGCAGACCTCAGCTATGTTTTTTTTTTCACGGACGCCCATGGTACATACATTTTTTGTTGTGTATTTTTAACACCAATTCAACTACTTAAAAGGCTGAATATATCATTATTGCAATCTAATTTTTTTGACTCTTTTATTACTATTTATGAACGTCTATGTTAACAATATTTTGTATGCTGGATTTTGCAGATTTTATTATATCAAAACTATATATAATTAGCCAATTTGTGTGGATTGTTTTTTTTTTCATTTTTGACCTTGAACTAATTCTTCTATATGACATTTTTGAAAGTCATTAAACAGCACCTACAAATTTTGTGTAATCTTATATTTGTGTTAAATTTGGCTAACATATCTGATTAATAATATTTGAGTTGTCATGATTACAGAAATTTCTGAGACATATTTTAAACTTCTCACCGACGCCTATGGTACATACATTTTTTTAGTATAGTAGAAAAATAAGAACCGATTATTTGTGAAAACTGATTTTTCTAAAAAAATCATCCAACTGTTTTAGAATTATAGTGACTAAAGACAGACAGGCACAAACACACACACACACACACCATCACACACAAACACTTTTCCAAAAACATTATATTCGCAATAACGTTAGAAAGGTTTCGCGAGTTCTTCTTTTTTTTGACTTTGTGCTTCTATTATTACCAAATAAAATTCTGGGTCAATACATCGTTTCGCTTTTCCAATTCTGTCTCTATCTCAGGAGCTATACAATCACCATAGAATGTTTTTAATTTTGGCAACATCTTCTCTTTCCAAAAATACTCATCTCGGAAAATTTCTTCAATAAAGAGGTCTATTGTATCATTTATATATACAATGAAATAACATTTATTTTTGTTGGTAATATTTAACTGACCCTGAATCTAAAACGACATTTTAATACAAAACACTGTCAGCTAAATAGATATTTTTTCTTATATACTTGAAACTAATACTGATATTCTATTTAGCTGAATTTTACCATTTTTATTTTTTCGTAAATAACATTTTCCTTTCAGCACCCAACTACTTCTTCAATATTATTTTCCCTAAGGTTTAATTTTGAAGCTGAAAACATGCTTTTAACTTCAATAATAGCATCTTCATCCAAAATCAAACCTAAAATGAAAAACAAACTCGTAACTATCAAGGGAAATTGGTAGAAAACTAAGCTACCATCTGGTGAAGCTCCTAGGAATCCATTTTCGAAATCTATCCACAATACCGAGTCAATTACGAGTTTGTTTTGGGTTTTTTGAAACAAAGCAACTGCCAACTTTTCCTTCGCGATTCCATAATCAGTGGCTTCTGACCAGAATGACGAGGATCTTAGACACTGTTTTACAATATTATGACAAGGTGTATACGGCTTTCGTTTTATAACCCTGCCAAACATTGATGCAGTATTCATATAGAATTCGTTGCCAAATTATCCTTGAGTTTGGATTTGTATACCATCCCTCTCTTTTTCTGTTACCTATGTTGTCTAATCTACCGAATGTACATTAATCGTTCTCACAGATTTAATTAACAAGTCATTCCAAAATGGAATTTTTCCACAATGCCTTAAGACATCTATAATAATTCCTCTGCACAAGGGCGGCGATAAGGATCAAGCTTCAAACTATCGTGCAATTGCACTTCTATCCACTCTATTCAAGATCATTGAAAGACTGGTTAAAAGGAGACTTCTATCATTTCTGCACAAATATGAAGTATTAACTAGCCATCAATTTGGATTTTTAGCTAAAAAATGCACTAATGATGCTATATTCTCCGTCTTCAACAATGTTTACTCCAACTTGAACAATGTCCACTTTACAGCATCAATTTTCTGTGATTTCTCCAAAGCATTCGACTGTGTAAGTCATAACATCCTAATTAACAAGATACAGCACTACGGAATTCGGGGGGTTTCACTGGGATGGTTGTTTTTGATCTGCTATCATGCAGTTTTCAAATATAATTTCATATTCGTAATCAGCTACCACAAAAACCCCCAAATTATTGAGGCGGTAGTTAAACCTGCGAAGAAGTTTTTTTGGGTAACATAACCGATTTTTTATATAGTACTAGTCTACCTACGAGTATTTTAAAAAAGTGTATCTTAGATTGTCCATATTTGATACCTACCTACCCTAGTATGTGGAATATTGCATATCATATTATAGGTACTTATGGAGATATAAAAAAAATCGGTTGTGTCACCCCAAAACTTTGCCGACAAATTATAATATAATTAACAATATATGACCTGCGTAACGAATCAGAATTTTAATATTCTGAAGTAATCTATTTAGCGACAATTCAAACCAAGAATTTTAATAATTATTATAATTGTATTATTTTCATTATTTCCAATAAACTAAGGTAACAAACTAACTAATTTATTCCTTTTATATTTTTATCCTCTAACAGTAGGTATACCTACATAATATTACTGTACATGGCTAATATGTATGTATGTACTCCTAGTACATACGCATATACATAATATAACATAGTCTACTACACCACATACAACTTTATTATACTAATGTACAACAAAACCATTAGATTTTTGTCTTGCTATGTGTAAATTTAAAAAACAGTGAACTATAAGCGGCGCCCATAGCGGCATCTCTTCAATACTGTCCCAACTACAATTATTTTGTTCGGTGGCGAAATTTATAAAAAAATTATAAGAAAATGGCGGATATTTGAAGGGAAATATGAGGGTTTTTTTATATATGGATATTGTCTAATACAGAAAGTTTTCACGTACAATTTTAATTACAAGTGATTGTTAAATATATAAATTAGGTAATAAAGTAATATTATCGTTATTAAATAGTAGAATCATATCACAAAATGAGGAAAAAGTTGCTGACTTTGAACTCAATTTATTAAGTAATTATTTATTGTTGTAGCCTCAAAATACCTTATTACCTAATCCAAACCTTACTCTTTAAAACCCTATTAAAATTTTTGCTACCAGATACGTATTAGTGGAGATTTCCATCCACAAAAATATATCTGTAAAGTTGAAAAAATTACCCATGTTTGAACTCAATTTATGAGTTAACTATTTAATCTTTCCGCTTGAAAATACTTCATTACCTAATCCCATCTTTTCTGTTTAAAACCCTATAAAAAATTTTGCTAGCAGATACGTCTTAGTGGCGACTACCATGCGCAAAATTATGCCTGCAAAGCGAAATATGATGATTTTCTAACTCTGTTTTTGAAATAACTATCCAATATTTCAACTTCAAAATACTTCAATACCTAATCCCATCTTTACTCTTTAACTCCCTATCAAAATTTTTGCTACCAGATACGTATTAGTGGAGTCTACCATGCGCAAAAATAGGTCTGCAAACGATTGTATTCAAATGCCCCTCTTAACCACTACGTTAATCATTAATTGTACCTATTTAATATTGTACATTGCAGATACCTACTACAAGCTCAGCTCAGTCGGGCTAATAGACATGATCACCTACCGCTAACTTCACTCGCCAAAATTAACATATTATGCTATAAACCATTATGAGGTTAATTTCTCAGTTCACTGAGTCTACAATTTTTAAAAGGAAAAAGTGAGTGAAAATACATTTAATTTGACACGGATGCTTGAAATGTCAACTTTCTGTCACTAATAGAGATGTAGAAATATATCGATATATTCTTTCATTAATAGAGATGAAACATGTATCGATATACCCTTAATAATAATAGTTTAGTTTTTGTTTTTTTTGCAATTCTTTAGAGTGAAACGTAGAAATATTAAGAACTTCGACATTTCAGGATATCCCTGTAACGACCAATCAATCACCTTTAAATTATTAATTTTAATATCTTATGCTTATGCAACCTCCAACACATCATTATGGTATTGATGCTTGCATAACCTCTTCTATGTAATACGACACTTTTTGATGCTCTTAATAATTTTGTCTAAAGTAAAAGTTTGATTTTTATGATGAGTTTCAGTATATACAGGGGTGTTTTTTTTAGGTCTGTAGTTATACACAGTTCATTTTTGAATGTGTTATTGATTGTGCACATTTAACATTTTTTTCAGATTGCAATTGAATAACTTTAAAATGTTTAGAAATTTTTATCATAAGCACTTTAAATTTATATACGGCGTGAGTCAGAATTGTATTTCTTTATTTTGTTAAGGAATGGACAAAAAAGTAATATTTTGAATAATTTTTTTTGATTTTTTTATATTGCAATTCAAGATTTCTTTGAAGGAGAAACTATAAGCTCCCAGAGGTTATCTAAGGGGTAACTCAAAAATTAATAGTTATCGATGTAGGAAGTAAAAAATTGATTTCTTTGATATTTTTTAGAGTTTCACTATATACAGAGGAGATTTTTAAGTTTTGTAGTTATACAATTTAGATACAAGGGAACTTAAAAATATTTTAATTTATTTTTTATGCTTTTTGGGCACCGCAAAATCTAAGTAATAGTAACACTTTTGAGTTTTCTTAGTTTGTTAGAATGGTCTCATAAAATTTATATACAGGGTGTCTCAAATGTAATTCTATTTATTTGATTAGGTGGTTTTCAACCCATATTTTCAGTTTGGTTAATAACCCTCAATGACTTTTATCACAGATAAAACTACCACAAAACGACTGGGAAATCCCTCAAGGGATTTCTTGTAATAATAATAATTCAAAAACGCCTATGAATATTTTTTGTCATAGCTTGACCGATATGTTCTTTAAAAAAGACATATTTTGACATACACAGTATTCTTAAAAAAATTAGTGGCAATTTTTATCCCCCTATTTTTTGTATATCGTATGGTATACCGTACATACGCACCCTTTACTTGCAGACTTTTGTTTACAGGAATATTCCTGCAAACGCGTTCACTTTAGACTCATAAAATGTTATTACTTTTTTAATCATAAATGAACAGGGAATTAAAAAAAAACATATATTTATATCAGTGGCGTAAAAAACAGGGGAATAAAAAGTGGATATTTCTTTAAAATGATTGTTTATGTCATAATCATCATAAAGGAGTTTTTGAATTATGGCAAATTTTCGATTTTAAATTTGAACATTTGACACCCTGTATCTAGAGAACTATGCCCTGTAAGGGAATGTGTTTCTATATATTAAAATACATGAATTAGCGAGAGCTTTCTGTGGTAGAGCGTGGACGGTCGAATACAGAAACACCCTGTATATTCAAAACTAGTTATATGCCTCAGTCTAAAAACATAATGCATCTGTCATATTATTCACTGTGGTGAGTTAATAATGAGACCTATCTTTTTTTTTATTATGATAAATGCGAATAATAAGTAGCCATTATTATATATTATGCTTGTTGAATAATATTATTTATTGGAAATGAAGTAGGATATAAAATAACTCAAATAAAAGAAAACAAACAAAACCTTTCAAAGTCAACTCCACAAAATTTTTAATTTAGTTATGAAAAAGGAAACTAGTTTCGGCTCAACAAGCCATCATCAGTCCTACAATAAAGATTAAAACGAACGCATAAGAGTAAAAATAAATAAATAAATAAAACGTACAACGGGCAACAAATCTATACATAAGTTCATAAGGTAAAAAACTTACCATTCTTACAAAACATATGTGTAGAAAAAATATCAAACATGAATATGAATAACATTACACGAAAATAAACACCTGTGTTGAGTAAATAAATAAAATAAGAACATAAAAATAATACCGAAAACTTTTAGACTATGAATGTAAACAAAGAAAATAATAAACTATTTGACACAAGCAATTTGTTTGACGTGTTAGAAAAAACATTTTACCAAAACCAAATTATGACGTGAACTAGAGGTGCAACTATATTGGAATTTGTCGATTTTTTTTGAAAACCTTTTTCATGACTATATCCTTAGAAAAACATATGGGAGAAGCAATTTCTTATATTTTTAGTCACAATCCTATCAATGAATGACGTACACATTCGTAAATTCTATTGAAAAAGTATTAATCTTTAAAAATATGACTCACTTCACACATACTACGTTCCTTTTATAAATATCACTATTCCAAATGTCATATAAATTGTGACAGCTACTCCACACAAAAATATTTCGATATCAATAAATAATTAACAACACCTTATATGAAAATTTCGAGTCAAAACTGATACTTACTTATCTAAAAAATAATGCAAATATACTGAGCCCTACCTCCAAAGAAGTAGAGAATGTCCATAGTGTCAAATTATAACATAAATCCATCTGTCATTATAATTATGGTGTACTAAACTGTCTATAGTAAAACAACGTAAATACAATAATTTCCAAAAATATTACTGTAAAAGACAGAATGGAAATTGACAAAGAATATATACCGGAAGGTAAGTGTACAATTATATAAAATAGGGTTCACCGTACACTTTGATGAAATTATTTGTTGACATTCCGCAACGACTTAACTTACCATTATTTGTAGGAAAAACTCAAAATACGATACCAAGAGAGAGGATACAGAAAATAAATAACATGGCTCATTTAGTTTTACAACATATATGCAAACATTGGGGTCATAAAAGGAGAGGTTTTAGTTCATGTGTTACCAGTTACGAATGACGTGAATCTTTCACCTACATGCTAGGTAAAATATTTACAACATATTATCACAATTAAATCTTACCATATACACATTTTCAGCATACGAAGGCACTCCTAAAACTACCAGATAGACGTCTGAATCTCTAACCACCACTGAAAAGCATCTATACTCAATAAAAACTTTCCAAGAACCATAACAAGAATTTAATACCTATCGACTTTAAACTATTCTTACTCAATGGACATTAGATTTATTCCAATAACAATATCTAAGTGTTTTATTTCTTACTTTAGAGCAAACTTGAATCAATTTTTCAAGTTATACCTACTGTACCGAGGAAAAGGTATCTAATTAAAATTTCTATTACGAGGGCAACATCGGTAGGTAGGTACATTATTATTATTAGCTATTATTATTATTTAGATTTGCTTGAAACTAAACTAAAGGTTACTTCAGGTGAACCTATTGGTTGTAGGTACTTTCACATATTACTAGGTGCCTAATACCTACTTATGTCTGTTTTTGTTCGAAAAGTAATTACAGACATCCCAGATGTACCAAAAACATTCAATGAAACAAAATAGGTACGTAATTTTGTAAAAACTTATCTAAGTATAGCCACTATGTATTCATATCAATAGTAAGTACTTATTTACACTAAAATAAAGTTGCTATACTTATTGTTTCGATACAAAACTACCTTACCTATTCATAGTAAGTATCTCCAATAATTTTATTTAAATACACGTACGTAAATACAATAAATCAATAGATTGATAGAAATTAATCTTAAACATGAAAATAATGGCTCGACTATTAATATAAACAAACTATTTTGACAAAAGGAACTGGGAACTGTCAAGCAAACTATTAGAAAAATAAGTGACACCAACGTTAGAAAAAAATATTATCAAATTATGACAAAACAACGAACCATAATAGAAAGATATAAATATAAATAACGTCCGCCGCTATTAACGTTAACGTTAATTTAACACCAACGATTTTCAAATAGAGAGATATAATATTAAAAATAACGTCACCTATGATGATACAGCCATTTTTAGGCTAGGAGATTTAAATATTTATAGTAGGTATTTAGTATAAAATTTTATAAGGTTATTGAATTTGACAAGTGGATTTATTATTTAAATTAAGTATTTATCAGATTATAACAACATTAATTAATAAGCAGCATGTACAGGGTGATGCAAAAAAAAAACATTACTTAGCCGACATTTAACAAATTTTCCAGATTGCAATCAAATAAATTTTAAATGTTTAGAAATCTTTACCATACACTTTACAAATTTATATACGGGGTGAGTCAAAAATGTATTTGTTTATTTTTTTAAGGACAGAAAAGTAATATTTTCAGTATTTTTTTGATTTTTTTAGATTTCAATTCAACATTTTTTAGAGGTAAAACTATAAGCTCATAGAGGTTATATACGAGGTAACTCAAAAATGTTTCTATTTATTTCTCAAGACTTTTAGCCACGGCAGGACCTAATAAATAGAAATTTTTTTTTTTTTTAATTTGTTAGAATGGTCTCATACATTTTTAGCATAAGCACTTTAAATTTATATACGCGGTGAGTCAAAAATGTATTTATTTATTTTGTTAAGAACAAAAAAGTAATATTTTCAGTAATTTTTTGATTTCAATTCAAGATTTCTTTAAAAGTTAAACTATAAGCTCCTAGAGGTGATCTACGGGGTAACTCAAAAATGTTTCTATTTATTTTCAATATTTTTAGTTTTTTAATTTTTTTTTTTATTTTTTTTTTGCAACCCTCAATGACTTTTTTCATAGATAAAACTACCACAAAACGACTGAGAAATCCCAAAGGGATTTCTTGTATATATAATATAATATAAGATTTCTGTGCTTTACCGGCGGCAAAGTAACGTATATGGACTCTGACTATCCTGACTAGCTTTAGGGGTAGTATTACTTAAGATGATTTGAACTATAGCTGTAATCGCGTATGCTAATAAAGCTTTTAAAGCACCGCGTTTTCGTACTAACTTTTTGAGGTCATCCTGTACCTCTGGTTCAGTTTCGTTTTCACTCATTTTAAATAATGTTATTTATATACCCACTTTGAAAACTCAGAACCTAAATGCTTGTTCAAATAGAAGCACCGTAAATTAAGGAAATGACATAAAATGGAACGAAATTGAACGGTCTCACCTCAGTTTTTACTATCTTGTCAAAAATAAGGATCGAATTCGTTTTTCAGAATGTTAAACTTTAAGATTACCTTTAAAAATAAAAAGAGTTGGTAACTGCCATTTGCAAAAAAATGGACTTGGGCCCATTTTCTATTTTCAAAATTGGGTTTACATTATACAATGGTAATTTTAATAATAGTTCAAAGAAGCGATAATCAGCAAATAAGAAACTATATTACCTTATAATGATTAATTAATTACATACATTTTACTGCATAAAACTAATTTTCATCTGAACTAGTATCGGTTTCGCTAATATCTGGCTCTATCAGGCGGTAAGTACCTCATTTTAGAATTCGAAGGAAAGTATTTAAATTATTCATGGAATTCTTCTGGAATAACATTTTCAACACAGTTTTTTTAAAGGCGGTTCTTCTCTTTTTCAGATGTTGGTAACTGGCGTGAATAAAGAGATTGTAGTACTTATTTTGATTTTTTTAATAGGCTTATCTCTTTTGACATTTTTTGATCAGGGAAATACTTTGCACTGACTATCAACAGTAAAGAGTTTTAATTTTTCTGATTAAAGAGACCATTTTTCGTAAAGTTTCCGTCGCGTCGCCTGACCAAATAATCGTTTTTATGTGACCAAGTTAAAATAAACCCACAGGATGTTACTCTTCTAAAAATGTCAGTCCCTTAAAAATTGTATTCGTTCCGATATATTTCATTTATTAACATATTAACTTTTCCACTATTGACAATTAAAATTATTAAGCAAACTAATAACAATTATTAATACGCCATCCGACCATAATTCAAATGTCTAAATCATAGAATAAATAAACAGAGAATGTGATCTTGCTGGTGAGGGAAGAGATTGCGCATATTATTGCGAACTCAAAATCGCCATGTTTTCTTATACACTCATTGTTGTCGGGATATTTTATTTGTGCTTTGCCATTTCAAGTGATTTGTTTTCCAGTGCCGTAGTATTCTGTGTGTTATATAGTTATATTGTGTGTTTTTGGTTTATAAACTTTTGAGAGTGATATTGTGTATTTTGAAATGCAAAAAAGCATAGGCGGAATGATTTGTGCTGCGAAGAATTGCAGGAATAATTATTATAACTGCAATTTATCATTCTTTAGTTTCCCGATGGATAGCAAAAGGCAAGATATTTATGTAGTATGTGAATTAGATGCATATAAAAATAGAATAAAATAATATCACATAGGCATTTTGGTTAATGAGATTCTTTTATCTGGTAGTGTAGGTTATTAATATGGGTATTAAGGGTCCTCGTTTTATTTAATTTTGCATTGCTGTCTTGTAAAAAATTTTAGGAAATTAGTTGAAATTTGAATATAAATAGGTACCTACCTATCTTTGGCTAATAAATAGGTCGTGTTATGATTGGTATATAATAGAATGCTTGGAACTTTCTTTAATTTAAAATATTTTTGTGTACTCAAATATACTACAATTTGCTGCTGCTCTCGTCACAGGTTTTTCGAATGAATAAATAGCTTAATTCGGGTTCGTATAAGAACAAGAACTTTTATCTGAAGAAAAAGAAACAAAACAAATTTTTATCATTACAGAGCAGACCTGTCTTTGGAAATCATTAGCATAAACAATAAAAAATGTTGTGTCTACCTAACAAATTTGAATCACTTATCACTCGAGTGATTCAAATTTGTTTTAATAATTTCCAATTTTACAATTTAAGTTTAAGAATATACAAATTTATTTGACTCTAAACATAAAAACAAAAGAAAAATTTTGCACGTAGTGGAATTCATGCATTTCTCATAAAATAAGATAACAACTAATAATAATTATAATATATATAATTGATGATGGAGCATGGTGCTCCGAAACATGTGTGGTTAAAAAATAATATGTACAGAAATCTATTAAATTTATTTCGTGGAAGTAGACTTCTATTTCCTGAATAACTTACACCATTCAACTCCATTTTATCATGGACTACTTCTTTAAAATAAATAAATAACTATTACATTATGAAAGTTGAAGTACTAAAGTTAGTGCTTGTTTGATGATGATTCGGATAGTGGAAAAAAATAAATGCATATCAAAATCCCATTTTTCGAAATTTGGACAATTTTAGATTATTAAATAATGTATATTTCTATGACATAATATGGCATTTTCTGCGAAAATGAAAACCATGGTCATTTTTATATTAAGTGGGCAAAATGAGTCTTTTGTAAATGATACATTCATTCGAATGCGTCATAAACCACGAATTTTAACACGAAATTGAAACAATATTTTTTCAAGAATTGTTATAGGTATTTGATTCTTTTTTAAAGTTTAATAATTCCAATGAATCGTGCCCCATATGTCCTAAATGTTGCAACTTAAAAATCGTATCTATGGAGACCTCACGTTTAACAATGCAATTTATTTTGCGCCCTAGTGTTCAAAAGGTTTTGCGCGCGTTCCCATAGGCAACGTGAAAAAATGGTTTTCTATTAAAAAAACTGACAGTTTGTTCACTGACATTGGTATAAAAATATTGGCAAGTGGGTATGTAATAGAAATACTTATTTTTTTCGTTTACTTTAATTACAAAGGTTTTTAAAATGAGGTTTTCAGATCAAGAAAAATTGTTGTGACATTGACATTGTGACTTATGCCTATTTTTACTGGTAGATAACAGTACAGTAGTTGGCGACCACCCTGTATCCTTATGAATTTTATCAAGATAGTTAATTTATGTAAGATATTCTTCATCTACCATCAACATTTCCATCAGAAACTTGTTTCTGGCCAAAAAAATTCAAAATAAATTATTTACTAAAAGTTGAAGATAGGTATAGGCAAGTGCATAGACAAAATACTCCAAAGTTATAATTATACACAAGGTGTTCCATTTGAAATTAGCAGGTGGACATCAATTTTGGTATAACCGGAAGTCTGCTCATGTTGAAAATATTTTAGCGATGTGGTCTCTATATCGACTCTAGTATACCCTTAAATTGTGATAATTGTTGTAATTACTTATATAGTTTTTCAAATTAAAAATAAATAAAACCATATTATTTCGAGAGACATTTTATCTAATTTTTAATAAAAGCATTACCAATTTGATTTTAAAGCCCCTGTTTTATAAAATAAATATTTCTGACGAGATCATTTTATATTGAGAGCGAAACGCATTTATCCGTATTTCTTTTCTAAACCTGCGAGTAAATTATAAATTAAATCTTTTCTTTGGGTACGTAACTAATTATTAATTTTGTACAAAATCACAGTTCTTTCTAACTTTAAGTTATATTTTGTTTAAAACTAAAAGCGAAATTAAAAGAAATAGCTAAATAAAAATATAGAAAAAGCACTGTCCCATTTTCAGTGCCAATAATGGGATACTGAATTTCCCAAATTATTTTTATACCAATTCGTTCCCAAATTTTTCATTAATTAACATAATATTAACTATTGACAATTAAAATTATTAAATCATTAAGCAAACTAATAACAATTAATACGCCATCCGACCATGATTCAATGTCTAAATGACGATCGTATTAGAAAATTCTGATTGGCTATTAAGTATAATATTCAACAGCCAATACTATCGGTTGGAGTCACATCTACCTGTGTCCTAACTTCAATATAAATACGGTGTTTTTTGTTCCTCTTCTTCAGTGCGGACCTAGCAGTCTTGTTTCCAACTAAGTTAACATTGTGATATAGGTAACACAGATTCTCGTGAAAGTGAAATTTGTGTTTAAAGAAGTTTTATTCTAATTGTACCATAGTTAATACTGTGAAATGTATAAACGGAAAAGAACTTCAAATCTAATAAGTCCGGAAATGAAACTGGCGGCAATTGATCGTGTTCTGAATGGTGAAACGAAAGCTTCTGTGGCACGCGATATTGACGTACCTGAATCAACACTACGCGGGTGGTGTAAAAATCCTATTACAATTCATAATTTAGTAGGTAGTCGTAAATCAAGTGCTGATGTAGACAATTCTGTGGGTGAACCTAAAATTAAACGTGCTAAAACTGACATACACGAAAAAATGGGTTTTGCAAATGGCAGTTTTGGTGTCAGCAGTGATTGTAGCGGTTCTTTGCCAGACAATGTGTTAGTCGATTTTCAAGGTAGTAAATTATCTCAAGGCTTTTCAAATGCTCCATTATCCGTTGTCTACATGAACATGCTTCGAGAAGCAAAGCTACAGCAACACCACTACTGGCATCTATTGTTGACGACAATGCGTAGTGAAATTTTGCATAGTGATAATGACTCATCCATACCAGGGTGCTCTGTAAGTAATGTTCAAACTACTACCACAAATTCTGATTTGTTGACTGGAGGTGATGTGTCAACACTTCCTCAACAAGACCAATAATTTCTTGTTGTTACTTGAATGAATTATATTTTTATGATTTTTTTTTTCAATATAATATTTCTTTCTATTTTATATTGTTGTTTTATTTCTTTTTCGTTGTTTATCAAATTAAATTTATAGGTAAAGTTAAACATGTTAGTGCGTAAGAGGAATATGCTCCCTATTGTATGCCAAAACAACTATATGCGGATCTCTACTTGGTGACCTATACTGGTTTTACTAGCAACTCATTTGACCGCATGTATACCCTGATAGATTTTATGGACCAATATGGTTTTTTTAAATACGGCCCTGGATTTCTTATTGTTAAGTTTAATGCCATTTTCAATTAAAAAATAGGTGGTAAGTATATAGGTATCAGATGTAATAGTTTAAATAAGTTTTCAGTGTTTTTAGCTGTTATTTAATATTATTCAAGAAAAATAGTCATGAGATTTTAATAACTAGTTCATAATTATTGAAGAGTAAAAAATAAATAAATTATACAACATTTTTGGAATAACAAAAACCTTATAAGCCTTGTAAAATATCTATTTTTCTTTTCTTAGGTACCGCTTTTTTACAAAAGGTTGTCTGAAAACAACTTTATTTATTTATTAATTCATCTTCAACATGCCCATTTACACGTTATGATGTGGTCATACATAAAATATAACATGTTCATAAAACAATAAACAACATACGTCAAAACAAACATAATTTACATAATTGTTAGTACTAGTGTCAAATAATTAATAATAATAATTTTTTTATAATTATTTTTTTTTTAATTATTTGTCTAACAAGTGTAAAAAATATATTATCACTTCAACGCTTCTTTCATCTTTCAACCAGATGGACGAAATAAATTAATATTCGTAACCTTGACAGGGAACAACAACTACCCTCATAGATAAAAAAAACATTTCACTACGTATTACCGTGTACAAATTTTATTCATGCCGTGTACTTTCTCTATGTCTTGCTTTATCGAGTACAGCACGCGGTTGCTATCGAGTACATTACATTATTTTAATTTATAGACAGGCTTCGCGCATCTATGTTTGTTTATCTATGACCTAAGTATCAAATGTCAAGTTTTGGCGCCTTGTGCCCTTGAATGCTCCTAACTTCCTAGATAGTATCGTCCGCGGATATTTACTAGATTACGCTTATTATAGTATTTATTTCTCAAATTCTCGAAATGCATCAAAAATTATTTGCGGCACATTGCAGATAGTTCACGACTGGTTGGTCACTTCTAAATTATGTGCATATTTAAAACAATATATCCCAGTTGATGTTAAATGTATGCTGAATACATTACAGTATGCACATTTTACACTGTAAAATCAATGCTGCTCAATCATTTGAGGCAGTGGTGTAACAGATTAAAAAATTAAATAGCCAACATTGTATTAGATTTATTTGAGGGCAGTGAATTAACACAATTTTACACTTGAAGACTTCAAAGGAGTGTTTGGGTATATTCAATCGCAATCCAAACGAGTTTTTGGGCCGTTTCGTTACCGTGGATGAAGATCTGTGTGCTCAGGAGGTCGAGCAGGAGCACTGTGCGCGAAAGTCAATAAAAATTTTCTCTGATAACCAAGCGGCTATAATTGCCCTAAGCGGATCAAGATCCACAGCAAGAACAGTGTGGAATTGTCAAAACAGACTCTCTAATATCGGGAGAAATATTAACCTGACTCTGGTCTGGATCCCTGACCATTTTGGTTTAATTCATCGGACCAGAACCCGCAACTAGCATAGCGTTTAGCATACTTAATACCTGAATGACGACAAAAGTTCAGAACTTTTAGCAAAATCATCCAAGTTTGGTACATTCGAAGGAGTCTGAGTATATCTCATCTGCGCTGCCTGGTTGGACTATATACTGGTCACTGTCGTTTGAATCATCATCTCTCCAGGTTGGGTGTCTTGGAAAATTCCGACTGCCGTCGGTGTCTGGAGGATGATGAGACGGCGGAACATGTACTTACTGTGTCTTGCCCAGCTGTAGCTAGAACAAGATTCACAATATTTGGTGAAGTAACTCTTCGACCAGCGAGTCTAAAAGAAAGCTGACCCAGAAAAATAATCGACTTCATTAAGAAGATGGAGCTGCGGTTTTGAAACCGCTTTTAGCGAAGAAAAAAGTGTTGTTTCATCCGGACATTGCACGGATGCATACGTTGTAATCACCACAGCAAAAATTTATCAAATAGGCTACGAAATTCGACTCCATGCCCATTTTCTCCAGGATTAGCCCCATTCCGACTATTTCCTGTTTCGAAACTTGATGAAATGGTTGGGAGGTAGGTGATTCGGGTCGAATTGTAACAAGACACCACGCCACTGGTATTATGTATACTAGTTGGGTGATTTTATAGATATTTTCTCTTAGTTTGGGAAATATAATATTTTTGTGAATATTATTTTAAGTAGATTGTTAACAAATGTTCCTAAACTCGCCTTTTAGTCATAACCTAACCCCATAAGGGTCTGTTTTCTATCTATCTTATCGTTTATTGATATGGGTTTTACGAAAAGTAATAAACACATCTGAAAGTAGGTACATGAATAACAAAAATATATAATTTTGGTCTCTTTTCTTTGTTCAACTTTTACTTGTTCGAAGAATGACATGTTTTAAATACAGAGTGGTCTCACTTTGGAACATCGAAACGCCTTCATGTAAATTAAATGTCGGACTTTTATTATTATATACAGAAGGAAATTGGAATTGTCACGGTTTCCCATATAAATTAATATATATTTTCTGAAGTAATCCATCTATCGAGGAGTGAATGTTACTATTTGAATAAAACGACGTCTACTCCACAAAATGATCTTTCTATATATACGTTGAAATTCTTATATTAGTTGCCAGACATGTTTAGGACTACACGTCCATCATCAGTGGCTAAGGAACCTTGTATAATGTAGTTAAATGTGAGGGTTACACTTCGTACGCAATTAACATAGATATTTTATATGGATTTTTGATTTGAACGTTTATACAATATCTATAATATAAGTGAGGTGAGGTGAGGTGAGGAAGTCAAATGAGGTGAGTAGATGAGGGTTGTTTAATTTATAATGTATTAAGTGAGTGAATTTTGGTAAGATATTGAGAGAAGTTATTTGTTACATGTAAAGTCCATGATTTTAATGTATTTTATATTTGTTATCTAAGGGTATATTAATCTTAATGTTCGATCAAATGTAATGGTGTCTGTGGATTAATGACTCTATTGTTTGTGTCTAAGAAGAAATGAAATGTTATGTAATGACCTAACATTTGCTGATTTATTTATATTTGTAGGTTATGGGGCTTATTTATGGGAGGCTTGGGGTGGTGGGTTCTATTGAGTTGAATTTAAGGGAATTGAAGAATGGGAGGCAGTTGAATTCGAGTTGGTCATTTACGCAAGTGTACTTGGTGTTCTTTTTATATGAATTAATTTCCATGGCTTCCAAGACATTCAGCATTGTGCTTTTAAGACAGGAATGGAGCATTTCAGCGTTTTGATCGATGGAAAAGGAGTGGTGTTCATTACAGATGTGGTTGGCAAAGGCGGAGTTACTGTTTATTTCCTCAGCGTTTTCTTGAGTGGCCTTTTCAATGATTTTATTGTGTTCTTTAATACGAGTTCCAAAGTTGCGACCAGTTTGACCAATGTAGATGGTATTGCAGGTTATGGTGCCACATTTCAATAAGTACACTCCGGTTTTTGGAAGCCAGTTGACTGGGGATTTGCTGTTATCAAGGTAATTGCCTATGGTATTTCTAGTTCTGAAGCAGATGTTAATGTTGTTGTTATTAAATAGTTTTTTAATGGAATGCATAAATGGACCATTGTATGTGACGGGGTGGAAGCTCTTGTTTGTGGAATTTTCGAAAGTGGTAAGTCCGTTAAATGTGTACTTTATTAGGTGTTTATAATATATTTTATTGAGATGTAAAAGGATGTGTTTGGCGACATCTAGTTTTATTGTTGGTAGTACGCCGAGTGAACACAGTTCCTATATCGA
Source organism: Apoderus coryli (assembly GCA_911728435.2). Lineage (NCBI taxonomy): Eukaryota > Metazoa > Arthropoda > Insecta > Coleoptera > Attelabidae > Apoderus > Apoderus coryli. Next base: position 27,801,031 of record OU452198.1, on the reverse strand, counting down.
CTGCCTGGGAGGTCTCTGACCCCATAAAGCAACTACCAACACATAGACGCGCCGATACTCCCTTAAGCGGGATCGCATATATTTGGGATGGGCTTGTTTAACAAAACAAGACTTAAAATCCGAGAGTTTGTCTGTCAACCACTATACTTTCACCAGACGGCCGTTTCGTCGATCCACGACTCATCAGTGGTGATCGGTCAGTAGTTGACAGCCAAACTCTCGTAAATAATGTGGTATATACCACAAACGGTACAGAGATGTAAAAGGATGTGTTTGGCGACATCTAGTTTTATTGTTGGTAGTACGCCGAGTGAACACAGTTCCTATATCGACTGCCTGGGAGGTCTCTGACCCCATAAAGCAACTACCAACACATAGACGCGCCGATACTCCCTTAAGCGGGATCGCATATATTTTGGATGGGCTTGTTTAACAAAACAAGACTTAAAATCCGAGAGTTTGTCTGTCAACCACTATACTTTCACCAGACGGCCGTTTCGTCGATCCACGACTCATCAGTGGTGATCGGTCAGTAGTTGTTTTACATCTCTGTACCGTTTGTGGTATATACCACATTATTTACGAGAGTTTGGCTGTCAACTACTGACCGATCACCACTGATGAGTCGTGGATCGACGAAACGGCCGTCTGGTGAAAGTATAGTGGTTGACAGACAAACTCTCGGATTTTAAGTCTTGTTTTGTTAAACAAGCCCATCCCAAATATATTTTATTGATCGTAGATACTGGATAGTGGTTTACTTTAGCTATATGGTAAATTATTGACAATTCATTATTGAAGTCTTCATGTGACATAGGCACGTGGAAGAGTCTGTGGAAGTAAGATTCGAATGTTGAGAATTGTGTGCGGACGGATGGTTGGAGTGGTAGTCGATAATAGCATCTGACGAAGTGGGTTTATGATGTATGGTTAAGTCAAGATATGCTAATGAGTTATTTGTTTCAGATTCATGTGTGAATTGAATTCGTTCATGTATGGAGTTCATGAAGTTAAGCATTTGGACAACTTCGTCAGTGGTTCCTATGTATATGGCGAAGATGTCATCCACGTATCTTTTTAGGCAAATGAATTTTGGACCATGAATGTTATTTGATAGAATGGTTTGGTCTATTTTTGACATGAAGATTTCAGCTAGCAGGGACGAGATGCCATTTCCCATGCTCAAGCCATCCATTTGTTTATAATATTTATTGTTAAAGTGAAAAAAGTTTTGTTCGAGATTAATTTTCAGTAAATTGTGTACGGCATTAATATCTGACATGTTTAAGTTGGTGTTATTTATTAGCAAATCTTTAACTATATCTAAAGTCTCATTGACAGGGACACTACTATAAAGGTTTTTGACATCAAAGGATATGAGTTGTGCGTTCTCAGGACATTGAATATGTTTAATTTTGCTTATTAAATCGATGGAGTTTTTTACTGAATGTATGGATGTGAAATTGGGTTTATCTCTGAGGATGTAGTTTAGCCAGTTAGAGAGTTTTGATGCTGGGGTTCCTGAGAAACAGACAATGGGACGAGCGGGAATCTCTCTTTTATGTATCTTAAGGAGTGCACGTAGTTCGGGTGTTTTAATGTTCATGCATGAAAGTTTGAATTTGTTGGTGCCTAGGGATTCGAGTGTATTTTTGTGGGAGGTAAGGGTCTTGTTGAGTTTTGTGTGGTATTGTTTGGTGGGGTTGTTTGGGATTTCACGGAAATCAGGATTATTGAGGAACTCTTCAACTTTCCTAACGTATAACTGCCTTTCGCATATTACGATGGTGTTACCTTTATCAGCGCGGGATAATGTGAGGTTATTCTCTATTATTTTCTGTTTTATCGATTTCAATGTATTCATTTCCAGGATATTACCTTTGTTGGCATATTGTTTGTAGTAGTCATATGCGTGATTTAGATATTGAGAGATATTAGATCTTAGGAATTCTTTGTTGGTAGGGTTAACTTTTTCTATTATGGATTCGCATTCAGCGGCAGTGATGTTTAGGCTTTTGTTTGTGATAGGAAAGAAGCTATTGAACTTGAAGCTACGGTTTAGATAATTGGATTCAGACACCGTGAAGTTGACGTTAGAAAGATTCGTAACTGTGTCGTGAAACTGGAAGGTATGTGTGTTGATGTCGCTAGGGAATTCAGTGTTGAAGTTGTCGTTGTCGAATGTTTCATGGTCGGAGTCATTGGGTGTTGTGTTGAGAAAGTTGTTATTAGGTGTGTTGATGTTTTTGTGTGAGAGTTGGGTGAATGTTGTGTGGATGTTGGTGTGGTTATTAGTGGGTGAGTTATTATGTGTGTTTGGTAGGGGGTTTGTGTTCTGTGTGTTATTGGGGACGTGATTGCTGGTGACTGTGTTGTTGTATGTGGTGGATAGGGGATTTGTATGTTTGTGTGACTGGGAAAGTTGTTGTAGTTTGGATTGTAGTCTGTATCAATTACTCATTGAAAAGGCCACGCAAGAAAACGCTGAGGAAATAAAAAGTAACTTCGCCTTTGCCAACCACATCTATAATGAACACCACTCCTAAATAAATCAGCAAATGTTAGGTTATAACATAACATTTCATTTCTTCTTAGACACAAACAATAGAGTCATTAATCCACAGACACCATTACATTTGATCGAACATTAAGATTAATATACCCTTAGATAACAAATATAAAAGACATTAAAATCATGGACTTTACATGTAACAAATAACTTCTCTCAATATCTTACCAAAATTCACTCACTTAATACATTATAAATTAAACAACCCTCATCTACTCACCTCATTTGACTTCCTCACCTCACCTCACCTCACCTAAAACACCAAATGTGTAGCTTTGGCTGAAACCTTAATATATATACAACTCTCTTCATCCTCACCACTCGACATTTTGTTTTTCTGATTTGTGATCCTTAAACAACTGTACTGGTGGGCTCTTACCAGTTCAATTTGAAATTTAACTTGTTTCCTCAAAGATGAGGAAAAGGAAGAAAAAACTAATGATACAAGTAGAAATAATCTACAAATGTTCAATAATATAATTTAACTTCATTTTCCAAAAAATGGTAAGATTCATACAAGTATAATAATATTACATCACATCCTAATTGAGTGATTATTTTATAGATATTGTATAAACGTTCAAATCAAAAATCCATATAAAATCTCTATGTTAATTTCGTACGAAGTGTAACCCTCACATTTAACTACATTATACAAGGTTCCTTAGCCACTGATGATGGACGTGTAATCCGAAACATGTCTGGCAACTAATATAAGAATTTCAACGTATATATAAAGATCATTTTGTGGAGTAGACGTCGTTTTATTCAAATAGAAATAATAAGTATCAACAATCATTATTACAGTCGACATAAAAATGTATTTTATTTCTAAGACGTAAACTACTATTCACCCTGTAGGTGTATTTGCATAGGAATATATTTAAAAATGCTATCTTATTGGCCATTTTTCATTCTGTAGTACCTACTTGTCATTTTTATGAGGCACTTTTGGAAAGGCAATAGGACTTTCAATTTAGATTCGTTTTAGCCTTGGTAGAGTCTAGATGTGATTTCTAATTTCTAATAATAATCGAAGTTCAAGTTCAGTAAGTTCTTTGTTAATTCTTTTAATTGAAAACCATTTCAATCAATTTTTATAAAGATTAAAGTTGTTTATTTTAGTAATTGAAATAAATTCAGTTTTCAATTGTAATTAAAGTTTCGTATAGGAATAATATAATTATTCGTAATTATATTAATTTACTGATTCTAAGTTGTACATTAATGCATAAGATGTTCTTCTAAATTTTCATTATCGTTTAATTATTTTATCATTTTTTTATTTATACATATTTATTTCTTTGTTGTTATTCATTTTCTTTATTAGTTTTAATTATTAAATTAGTTGTTTTGAGGCCAAACTTTTGCGTTTTATTTTTAATAAAGTTTTCGTTATGTTGGTGAACAGATAGGTCATTTAATTAATAATTTTCTTTTAAATACAAAGTGGGTGACCGACAGAGATCTAGAATTATAAAAGGTGAGTAATTTTACATTACTTTAATACAGATTAATAAAGTTGATATTCTTTGTTTGTTCTTCTTTAATTAAAACTTGAATTACAAGCAGCTCGTAAAACTTGAATCGAACCAGTAACAATTTGAATAGCATATTGGGATTCATTTGGATTGAGCTATAAAATTAGTATTATTTCTGAATGTAAATAAGACCCGCTAATTCAAAATGGTTACAGAACGAAGACGTCATCGTTGAAACAAATGCTTATTTCGAGCGCTTGGAGTAAATTTATTATTTAGAAAGAATACAAAAAATAGAAACACGTTGTACTAAAAGGAGATCATGTAGAATCATAAAATGATTTTTTGCCGAAATCTTTTTTTTTATGTCACGGACTCATCAAAGCAGTTTTACGGCTTGTCGCTAAAGACCTGTACTCATACAAAACAAAATGTCGATAGTAGAAACTTTTGACCATGAACTCTTTATCGTGGGATAAATATTTGAACTCGTTGTTTAGTAAATATATTAACACATAAACCTAAATTCCACCATTTTTTAAGCATAGAGTTGCAACAATATCTACATTTTAATTGAATAATCGATATTCAGTAAAAGTAAAGCTTTAGCAAAACTCACTTTCGTTTTATTTTATTATGTTTTTTTTACGATTTTATCAAAGAAATCGTGAATAAATGGTTACTGTGAAATTTATTTTGCATGCGCATGTTATTTACATATTTGCATTTCATAGAAAACATTTTTTTTATTTTAAGTAAATATTTTAAATAATTGGTCATAATTTACATTTAGCGAATGTTCGAAATGTTTGGCATATACCTAGAGATAATACAATTTGATATATTTTGACGCCACAAAACGTGTTTTTCCAGTTTTTTATGTTGTTTCGGGGCGCATTTTTCCGTTTCCTCTCGAAGTAGGGCTAGGGGAGCGCTAATGGCATAGGATACGCCGGGTACCTATGCGAATAACGCACACGCTGTGCCATTAATTGAGAAAAATAAATTGTTTTAACTAAAGGGATTTCCAGTACAAAAAATGCAAGTTTGGGTTATTACACAAAAACAGTTGAATGTAGAAAAAACTCACTTTCTCAAAATATTCTAGTTGACAATATGATAAACACAATTTACAGCTATAAGTTACCGGATAACCGAGATACGAGGAGGGTCCCAAAAAGTTTTCAAAAACGCGCCCCGTATCACAAAATCTTAAGTTTGATAAAAAAAGTAGCAAAGTGCTCCGAAAAGCGTTTCCTTCTATCGTTATTAACAACCGAGGTAACCTACAACACATTCGAGTTTGGGACACCTTGTACAATAACATATTTTATAAGGCCTCATACGTGAGGGGATGTCGCAGAAGATCGGCGAAAACAATGCCCTGTACATATATTTGGTAAATTTAAATATTTGGCAATAATTTGAGGCATTTTACCAAACTGAGAAATTCTTACCACTTGTTTACAGCATTTCCGTTTTGGTATTTAAAGAAAAAATGAAAATATTATAGAAATAGTTAGTAGAATTATAGAAATAGTAGTAGCAGTTGTTTAAAAATTCAAAAATTTTTATGAAATCAAAAATGAAGCGCAAAGATAAGTACGAAATAACTAAACGTTATAATATCTTTAAGTTTATTATAATATTAAATCAATAATTTTCATAATGATTACAAACCTCTAAGTTGATACAAAATTAATTATAAAATTTTTCTACAAATGCTGAGTTGACTGACATTCATTAATAGATTTATACTTATAAAGATGTTATTTCCAGAATCCTATCAATCCTATAATTAACAACTAAAATAACTTCTGTATTCAATACCCCCTGCTCCCCACCCCCCAAATGTTAACCACTGATCATGAGAATATTACGTCTCGAAATATGTATGGTTTATTGACACAATTTTAACAACAATTTTAACAAAATAGTGATTTATTTGTGGAGAAGACGAAGTTTGATTTATCATTGAAAAATTAGAATTTTTGAGGTTTTTTGGCCATAATGTGGAATATTACTTAATTGAATTAATGAGATTTAGTTTTCTTCTAAGAATATTCTTGTTGTACGTGAATGTTCCCAAATACTGTTTCACTTATAAAAGAAAAATAAACCCTCAATACCGCTCGTGATCACGATCAGTTCACAATTATCTAACTATTATAACTTAATAGTAAAATGTATAAAAATTAAAATTATGAGAGAATACTAGAATTGATACTTATTCAATATACATATCAATATACGTCGGTACCGACCGGAAATCGGTGACACCAGCAATCAAATGAGCACAGCCAAAATCCAACATATCCAAAGGCTAAACGGGCATCCAAACATTACATAATGCTACAGAACAGCATATCTATAGGTAGTACAAACACGGTCCAACACAAAACATAACCACTCTTCGCAACAACTACATGTAACTCACATACAAGTGAACTGGACGTTACATACAGATAAGACGGGAACAAAATTAGCCCTAAAATATCATGAAAAAGTATTAAAAATCGATCGACATGATTTGGAGATTAATAAAATGTGAAATACATCAAATACCTATGTGCCATCATCCTATAACTAAATTAAATTAATAACCAAATAAATTATTAACAACTAGCTAGGAATGTTTTTTTCAAATGAAACTTACAAAAACATATGCATTCAACTTACTCTGATTGTATGGAGGCGATATAGTAGGAACTTCCAAAATTAATTCGGAAAAGAAAGACTGTGGCCGTTTTAGGTAATATATTAGTAAATCCGAATAACACGAAAATTTCACAAACTAACGTTCCACCAAATATTTAATATTAAAAAGCCTCTAAATTCCCGCTACTGCTTTCAAATGCAAGTTTTGCAGCGGCTTTTCTGCCGTACGGTCCACAAATCAGTAACGAACCCCGCTCCAACAATATCCTGCTAACGGTCCTTTCCGGAACTCATGCGACTATACGTCACTGCAAATTCAAATTGCAAGTCATTTTCATAATCGGGGAAATAAGTCAAATTCGGGAAAAATAGGTCATAATCGTGTATCAAAATCATATAAATAGATCCTATCGGAAAATTGTATAATCTGGAAATGCAAAATACATAATATGTATTCATACAGTTTATACTGAACCATCATCACCTAATGAATTCATCGAGCCACAAATTGAAATACGCGCCCTAATCAAACAGTACTTTCATATAAACATTGACAACAAAATGGCCTAATTCAACACATTAAACAAATAGTCAAATTTATAAAGGTGAGAATATCGCAAACAAGTGTTAGAAAGAGATGGTCAAAATCAATGCGCATTCAATCAGATAAAGCCAACTTAATACTTCACATCGTTAGTGTTAAATTTCTAAACAACAACAAATGATATCAATGTTTTAAGAATCGCTAATATTTTACTTTACTTTACGTTTATTAACATTTATTTTTTTTTATTTGTGTAATCTAACTGTTTTGGCATATAGTTATTATATAGTGTTTGTGGTTCAATTTAATTATGATGTTCAAAAATTAATCAGAATCAAAACAACCAAAAGGTGTAAAATTCAACAGCATTTTTAGGGATAACAATTTCATCTACAAACAGATTCAGATTCAGCAATATTTTATAGTAAGTCTTTGTGGCAAAATTGAAACGTAACAAAATATTAAAGCAATATAAAAGTAGTAACAAACAGCTGTATCTGTTCTGTATTCTGTGATAGTTGTGGTGAGGGTTGATGATATGGACAACCTGTACATAAATGTACTCTAACTATGTTTTGGCTATGTATTAACGAAGGTCCGCGAAATTACTTTCCTCGAAGAGTTTATAGAAAAAGAAACCGTCATGGTATATAAAAAGTTCCGCTCGTTTATAGAATGGACTGGACTGTCCATTTCCTGAGAAAATGCAAATCGATATTTTTATATTATCTCTAAAGTAAATGGAGTAAGGGGTTAGGAGTTTAACGGGAAAGCGCTACTTTGAAAGTGGAAATTCACTTTCATTATTGTGTAGAATGTAAACAATTAAACTTGAAATTCCTTTTCAAAGGTTAAGTGTACATACAAATCGTATTTATTTTATAACACAGTAGTAAGTAAAACGCAAGTTTTTCTGGGAAATTCAATTTTTAATAAATTAATAGGTATCAAAACCTATTTCTGAGGAGCTTATTATACTGAGTATATCTCCAAGTGTATTCAGTTTGAGTACCTACACGAGTATGAGTCTGCAAATAGCAAAGTTATGTGATTCTGACCATTTATTCGCCTTGGCTGTCTTCGTTTAATATTTGATATTCGTAAATTTCAGATAATTTATTAGACATTATAATATTACAAATGGAACCTACTGTATTGTATTCCATTTTTAGATTCCTGATCCCTTTGGACGTATTTTGGCTTTCCTATTTTTTCAAGGGTTTTTGAATAAAAAATGTATTTTCAGTATTTTTTATCAAAAACGGATCTGCGGAAAAAATTGTAAATTCGTTGTTTGAAAAGACAAAATGTTGAAATTTTTTCAGTGATTTAAGGATGCGAAAATTTCACCGCGTTAACCGGATTGGTCATAATTAACTAGTAAAGATAGGCATAACTCATTTTTCTCAAATTCTCAAATGGACACCTTGTATATTACTTTATAATTTGACGAAGTAAAATGCTTTAAGTTGACATAATATCAGGTCCCTAGACCTAAATCATCATGTTTAATAAATAAAGCGGTTCTTGTGGACATTTGTTTATTTTTTTGGGATATAGGGATATAGCTCGCAACGTTTCGTGATTTTATTATCACTTTTTCAAGCTAAAACAGTTTCGAAAAATGTATCAAACATCATCAGAACATGACTAGCATTTAGTTAAACTTATACAGTTTGAAAATAAGAAGTTTTTACACAAGAAAAAGTCAATATATATATACCATTCACTAACGAAAGTAGAAATAACATAAATATACAATAGAATCATTTACCTCTCTCATATTTATTTGTTAAAATTCTTAAAAACCAGAAGGAATAGTATCTAAATAATAGCTTAGGTATCAACGATAATAAAAAAAACTGATAAAAAATAAATTTAGGAACAGAAACTGAAATACGTATACATTTTTTGCACAAAAGCACCCTTAGGGTCGATAATTTTAAAAATTGTAAAAAGTAAAAAAATATATAGTAGGATGATACCCATGGGAAAAGGTAGAGAATATAACAAAAATGAAAGGAAAAATAAATTACGGGCGATCTGAGGTCGGGAAGGGGGCGGGGGGGTTAGTTTTTAAACGTAAAAAACGGTTAATCACGGTTTCCGGTAAAACTGGAAGTCCTATGAAAAAAGTTAAATGGCAAAGTTGTAGGTAATAAGAAGGTCTACAACTTTTGTATCAACACTTTTTTCACATAACCTCAAAATTTATGTGAAAAATTCGAATAACCGAGTTTTTGGTTTTTTATTTTTATCTTTTGCAAAAAAATTTATTTTTTCACGAAATTTGGTGAAAACTTTGTATGTCTCAAACATACAGTAATTTTTTTGATTTAAATTATTCATTTTTTCACCTTACTTTGACTTAATATCGAAAAAGCACCCTAATTTTCAATCGAAAATTCTCACGTCAAAATATCTGCTTTTTTAAAAAAGTTGGTGTTTTTTGTTGGTTGAAATCTCTACTGTCTGATGGTATAAAAAAATATACTCTTTTATGGTAAATCTTCTCAGAAAATGCAAATAATGAAAAAAACTCGATTCCGAATTTTTTTTTAATCATTATGTATAATTTTGAGCTATTTATTAAAATTTGCACTTTAATTACTCGAAAAACGTAAGATTTCATGTTATATTGATAAACAAAAAAATTACAAATCCATAAAACATCAAGATTGCAAAAGACATGCGAAAATGGTTGTTCTAAATGGGTTTCATCCTACTATAAGTTTTTTTGACCTCAAAAATTATCGAATCTGGTCAAGTATATTGAAATCCGATATTTATATTAATTTAGTCAATCCAAATATATATTACTTAACTATTGTGTGTTTTCTAATTTAATATGCCATCCAACAAGACCGTTAATCGCCAAAAAATCTGTCGGCGGCATACATGACACTGTATCAGTTTGGAGGAATGGGCTTATCATTGTTTTAGCGAAAATAAAAGCAAATTTAGGTATACAATGTGTCTATAAGATAAGAATTTAGGTAGGGACTTCATTAGGAATATTGTATATGGTTTTTATAAACAAAATAAAGCTTTTGTTTATACAATGGTATTCTAGCATCCATAGTAACGACTCTAGATGGGTGTCAAAATTTAATGATTGATCCTGTACATATTAATCGACATTTTATTCGAGTAATTATGTAGCTCTATATTGTTAATTTTCTGAAACATTCGACGCCACTAAGTTGAAGTTCATTAAAACGCACTTTTTATATAATTATTTGGTATTTATTAAATTCATTTATAATCAGATATATACTTCATATCTTAACAATATATATATATAAAAACATTTCTTTGGTGCAAAAAAAATTAAGCTAGGTGACTAAAATAAATAGAATATTCTATTCATAGAATACAATATAATAATTTAATTTTTCTAAAAGTACATACTACATATGTTCTGCCTATCTATGTCCTTATTTGTATAATCCGCTTACCTCTCACTAATTGGCATATTTATAATGGTAGGGACTATCATAAAATGAATTGAAAAAAACACTCAACAAACCATAGGGTGGACTACTGTGATTAATTTAATTAATAAATAATAATTAATATTCTATCCTGGTGCGTGTATGAAAATAAAATATCATTAAATAAAAATGAGTTTTATTATATTTAAATGTTGTATTTGTAATTATAAAGAAGACGTGATGGAATTTGTGTTAGGTAATACACAAAAAAAATTAAATATACCTATATATATTATATATAAAAAATTATCTTAAATTATTTATATGTCTATGTAATTTCAGAAAAATGTGTTCAACCTGAAGAAGTTACAAATTAGTAACGAAACGTCGTTGTCATTTTATTTAATTAATTTATTTGACGAAAATAAAGATGGACGATATCTTTATCTAGAAAAGTTTTGCACTCTGGGCGTATTACCATTTTTATTATCCCGACTTAATATTTTATTATTATTATCTCTTGGATTGTGGTAGTTGTCGAGAGATAAATTTATTTCCAATGTCGCAGTTAAAGAAGTATTATTAGTAAGTAATATATGATAACTATTTTCTATTTTGTTTATATATTTAATGTTTTTAACTGTTGCAATATGGCGTTTTGGAGACCATTGAACATGATAATTTAAACTGTAGTGTATATAATTTAAAAATAAAGATTTACATGTACAGTGCCAACGAATAATTTTAAATATGTGTGAGTGCCTTAAAATCGAACATGACGAAGAATATGATATAAATATCTGTAAAAAAATAACAAGCTGACTATATTATCAGTGTCAACAATTTATCGAGTGATTAGAGAGGAAAATGTAATTGACCTAGTGTAAAAAGAAAATGCATTAGTTAAAAATTTAAACAAAATAAAGCTTTTGTTTATACAATGGTATTCTAGCATCCATAGTAACGATTCTAGATGGGTGTCAAAATTTAATGATTGATCCTGTACATATTAATCGACATTTTATTTGAGTAATTATTATGTAGCTCTATATTGTTAATTTTCTGAAACATTCGACGCCACTAAGTTGAAGTTCATTGAAACGCACTTTTCATATAATTATATGGTATTTATTAAATTCATTTATAATCAGATATATAATTCATATCTTAACAATATATATATTGAGATTATAAAGATGGCGGCTGACACACAGTTGTGTGGAATTTGTGCAGATAATTTTCTTGTGAGTTCGAAGTTTATTAAATGTAATATTTGTGATTTCAAGTTTCATTTGATGTGTGTGTCTATTAAGGACAGTTGGCAGAAGATATTTAATGAGAGTGATAATATAAAGTGGTTCTGTGACCAATGTAAACTGATCAAAGATCCCATTGTTGGTGAAAATTATATACTTAAAAAAGACATTGAATGTTTAAAAAGGGAACAAGTTTTAACTAACAAATTGTTAGCCGAGGTTGAATACTCAAATAGCTTGCAAAAAACAGTTATTGAATCTTTGCAAAGCAAATTGCAATCTCATAATAACAAACATTACCAACAGCGCTGTGACCTTGAAAGCAGAGGTGACCGGCATGTGCTGAATGAGCGGCAGGCCTCGGCGGGTGAGCCAGTTGTTGCTAAAAATAAACCTCCTCTTTCTACAGTAATGTATAGCACTGTTGTTGCTAATACTAGTGATGGGCAAATCGAGAATAGTAACAGGATTGATATTGGCAACAATGTGAAAAATAACTCTGAGCGAAATGTAAACAAGTCAAATAATGGCATTGGTGGTGATAATAAACAACCTTTAACTGAAATGGTTAATAAAACTAAAGAAGGATTGAACAGAAGATACAAGCAGAGAAATGGTGATGCACGGAAAAACGATATGCGCGTTGTACGGTCAGGTGATGTAAGTGCTGCAGTACATAATGCAGTTGCAGCAAATGTGATGAGCGACATTATAAACCTAACATCAGATGACCCACCCCAAAATAACGAAAGTTGGCGGTTCCAAAAAGGTAAACGTAATAGGCGTTTCATGGTTGGAGGTAACGATAGTATTGGCACTGTTAAATCTATTCCAAAGTTTGTTGCCCCCCAACTAACAATTTAACTTTTTTAATTGCTGTAAGAACGTTTATAAAATATATTTTATAAAACACCCATTGTTTTATAAACATTTTCACAACGTTCTTACGCGCCTTATAAACACGAAAAAGGCGCAGATTTATAAAACAAATCGACTCGTTAACGGTTCTATAAATGTTGCTTGTTGCTATTATACAATAGTTTTTAGAACGTTTATAAATATCTAATAAAACTCAAATAAAACTGTTATAAAACAGTTTTATTATAGCTCTGTTACTAGAACAAAACGACATATTTGTAGAACTACTATAAAACTGTTAAAGGATATAAACGTTTTTTAAAATACCTTTTTACACAAAATTATTTTATAATTATTATGCATTGTTGTTGGTACACATTAATAAAATCTGAACAATCATGGAGGTAAAAATAATATAAAACGCTATAATACCTACCCAATAATGAATAATAAAATAAGTCAGATAAAATTCATCCATGAGCAGATTTGGCTGCGAAACAAAATTTACTGTTAAATATATTGTATATTATTACTAAAATTTTAATGCGCCTCGCGAATTATGTAAATTAATGAATTTAGATTTTATAAATTATATAAAATTTTTTTTTTATTGTCACTTATTGTTGAAAATAATCTTTTGGGAGATCCTTCATTATGTAATGACTGATTCTGCATACCTTATTAGCTAAGATAATTTTACAAATTATAAAAAATATTAATTTTAAAAGTTTGGTCAACATGGCTAACAATTTAAAGAAACCAAAAATGGCTTCTTCCTTATACGATGCTTATAAAACAAAATTATCTCAGCCCAGACGAGTATGCTCTTTAGATAGCTATTACAAAATAACAGCAGAATTGTTTTATACAGGGGCGTATTCGTTAAAAAAACATAAATCTCATAATATTTTAAGTGCAAATAAAATGTAATATAAAATTAATATTACCTGAAACCCCTTTGATAGCAGAAGAATGATATGATTCTTTTATATCTATCATAATATGGATACTAGCCAAAATATATAGTACAGTTAAGAATGATACACTTTTATATGGATAGCCCATTTAAAAGCGTATATTAACTGCGTCGTACTATAGGTACCTATGTTTTATGTAAACGTGAAGAATTTTTTATAAACCAGTTATGGAGTAAAAAAAAAGATATTTCACTAAGCTTGATAATGAATAATGAAGCTAATTACAAGTATTTTTTTTGAAGTTTTATGTATTTAGTAATCATTTGCCGTTAATTTAAAATAAATTAATAGTAAAACAAACTAAAACAAGCTTGGAGATAAATGCTCTAAAAAATCAAAATTTAATTAAAAGGTGCTGCAAAAAATATATAAGATAAAATGTATAGAAATTAATCAAGTCTAGTCCTGTCTAATTGAAGTATTCGTGCTTGATACTTTGATGCTTGTCTGAGTCGCCGCCGTGTGTCGCATCGTCTCAATATTGGAATAATAATAAAATAGTAAAGAGAGTTTTACAAAACAAATTTTAACATATGTTTTATAAAAGCTTTTGATGGGTTCTTATAAAACAAAATGCTTTTATAGTTACTCTCTTATTAGATTTTACGGGAGTAATTTAAACATAACCTAAATTGAGCCCTTTGTTTATGTTATGTATGTTATAACTTATAACTGCCGTTATTAAAACGGTTTGTTGAGTGTCTTTAAGAGAGTTCGAGGATCTTGAGGTAGAAAATTTGGCATGTGTTTATTGAGTATAGCAAAAAGCTTCTTTTGGGAAAAATGCAGAACATTATTTGATACTGCCCATGTTCGCATGTTTTCTCTTAGTTTTGCATTTTTTTCTAGCTCACTTGTGCTTGAAGCATGATATTGATCACCAATTCTCTATTTCGGCTACCCGCTCACCATCTAGTAATAATTCCTCCTGAGAATTTATCAGTCTTCAAAATATTTGATGTCTTATAAATTGTCATTAATTTGATTAGATTCCATTACAGTTTGCTACTTTTTATTATAGTCACTAATGTTTTCCCTTTGATAATTTATAATATTGTAATTAATTTTCTATTAAATGCACAACTGCTTTTCGTTTGGACATTTTAAACCTGTGTATGATATAACAATAAATATCAGTTGAAAATAAATAAGACTATGTTATATATTCGTTCTAGGTAATGTTTATGACAGCATCTTAATTTTATGAAATATGCATTGGCAACATATTTATTTTTTTATTGTTTTTAATAAAATAACTAAAAAACAATTTCGTAATTATTAATTTGCGCACAAATTTGCTGCAGCAAACAAATCGCTCTTAATAACGACAATAAAAAAACTATTTTATTATTACGAAACGTACTTTAACAGAATAATTTTATAATTGTTTTTAAAGGAACAAGTTAATCCAGACTAGTACTTTTACAAAATGCTTTTAAAACCAATTATCATTCGGAACAAATTCGTCCTATAAAAAATATTTTATAAACGTTTATAAAACTGTTACGATATCATATTTTATAACTATTTTATTATTTTGCTGTAAAAACGTTCTTAAAACAGTTTTTTTCACAGAAAAGTTTAACACAGCAGTTTTATCACCAAACGAACCTTTAAAGAACAAAAAAGTTTTTACTAAGCGGCAATAAAATAATTATAAAATATATTAGTTCTTTAAGAATGTCGAATTGCTAGTTGGGCCTGCATGTGTCTCGCTTGCATCCCAACACTACTACGACTGATCTTGAGATGATTCTTAGACAACACTTTCCGGAAGTTAAGTGCGAACTGCATGCCTCGAAACATCCTGACCTTTACTGTTCTATGAAGGTTACTATAAACCAGATTAATCTTAAAGGCGCATGGCAGAGGGATATATGGCCTACTGGTGTCATAGTATCTAAGTTTTTTATGAAACCGAGGGTGCTACCGAAGGCCAATGTGGATCCTCCAATAACGAAGGTTTGAAGAGTGTTCCCACCAATAAACGATCTGTGAACTGTACCTCATTGAGACGGAGCTCAGGTGTCGTGACTTTTTCAGTGCTTCATGCGAACGTTCAGTGTTTAAGAAATAAAATTTTGGATTTTGAAATGGTTCTCAAAGACCAACTATTTGATTGCTTGTGTATAAACGAGCACTGGTTGAATGTAAATGAATTTTCTATTACAGGTTGTGGGGATTACAGGGCTGTCGCGGGTTTCTGTAGAACTGCAAAGTATCATGGAGGTGTAGGAATATACCTAAAAAACAATATTGAGTACCGAGTTCTGAATATCTCCGGAAATTCGGAAGAGGTGAACTGTGAGGCTGCGGGAATTTTCCTAAAAACCTTTTCTACCCACACTGTCACTATTTATAGATCGCCAAATGGAGATCTCTGTCGGTTTTTTGAGATTATGGCTAAGATACTGGAGAGTATAAATTTGTCCCAGAGTGTCATTGTCACGGGAGACTTTAATGTCCATTTTGAAACGGCTGATCTAAGAGCGGCCGACCTGTGTGATTTTTTTCGGGCTTATGGCTTGCATGGCTCTGTGTCTTTTCCAACTCGAGGTAGTGCGTGTCTGGATAATGTATTCACAAATATAAATGTTAACCCCACAACATTCAAACCTTTTAATTTACATCATCTGTCCGATCACGACGGCATTTCTTTCACCTTTGAAGGGCGCACTTCCCCGACGGAGCCTTTTGCAAAAATTAGTTACAGACCCATAACTCAATACGGACTTTTTAACTTGTACAATCGAATCGAGAATATTAATTGGGACTTTATCGATGATAAAAATATAAGCATTGATAGTAGATTTCTAATGTTTACTAATGTCATTGCAAATACAGCTGAAAGTTGTTTTCCTCTTAAATCTAAAACATTCACTGCTGGATCAGCGCTGGGTCGCATAAATTGGTTCAGCGATGATTTGCGCAGGATGAGAGATCTGCTATGCACCATGCATTTGATTCATAAATCGGATTCTCAGTCTGTATCTAAAGTCGCCTTGAGACACTATAAAAAACAATATCGAGCTGAACTTTCTAAGGCCAAAAGAAGGGCTTATGAGGAGTATATTGCATCCGCTATTAATAGGCCTGCTGCTGTGTGGAGACTGGTCAAGGATTGGGAATCAACTCCAAATCTCGGGACAGCTGAGAACTTGACTGCGCATATTTTAAATGACTACTTTACAACTGCGGCTGATGATATCATAAAACAGCTACCAGCCACATCGGTCACTTTTGAGAAATATATGTCTCCCACTAGAGCTGCTGGATTTAGTTTGAGAACGGTAACCTTTAATGAAGTACGTGAAAAACACAAAAAGCTCGGATTGTTATGAGCTTAATGTTAGGATTATTGGGACTTTAAAGAATCTGCTAGTGGTGCCGCTTACTAAGTTGATAAACCATTGCATTGGTGACGCTGTATTTCCGGCGGTCTTGAAGGAGGCAAGGGTTATTCCAATCTACAAAAATAAAGGATCGGTTGATGATCCCAGTAACTATCGACCAATATCGATCTTGCCAATTTTTTCGAAAATCT
The DNA here is from genome assembly GCA_911728435.2 of Apoderus coryli. Taxonomy (NCBI): domain Eukaryota; kingdom Metazoa; phylum Arthropoda; class Insecta; order Coleoptera; family Attelabidae; genus Apoderus; species Apoderus coryli. The sequence goes on along the minus strand of OU452198.1, from coordinate 27,783,710 downwards.
TTGAGTCTATTATTAAAAATCAAATAACTGAATATTTTGAAGCAAATAATCTCTTTATGCAAGGTCAATATGGCTTTCGTAATAAGAGATCTACTACTCTTGCAATTAATAACCTTTTGGAATATGTTTCCGATGGCATGGAGCGGGGCTGTGACATCTTTGCTTCCTTTTATGACCTCACTAAGGCTTTTGACTGTGTCTCACACGAGATACTTCTTCAGAAACTCTCTTACTATAACTTTGATGTTGACAGTGTTGCCTTGGTTGGCTCTTATCTTAACGATCGTTTTCAGCACGTTTTGTATGGGGGACGATACTCGGAGAGACGAAGGGTTGGACGGGGTGTGCCCCAGGGGTCGGTTTTGGGACCTTTATTGTTTTTAATATACGTAAATGATTTATACAAATTTCAAGAAGAGTCAAATATAATCCTCTTTGCTGACGACACAACTAGTCTGATTAGATATCGACCAAACGATCCTTTAGGGGAGTTGGTTGATGCTGTTGAGACTGGCATAGGCAATTGGTTTCTGGCAAATGAACTGAGCTTGAATCAGGCTAAAACTCAGAGCATGAACTTTACATTGCGTTCTGCGCCTATCGATCTTCAGAGCGATGTTCGCGTGAAGTTCCTTGGGGTTCATCTTGATCCTAAATTAACCTGGGAGAGTCATGTTCCAGAACTTGGGTGCTCGCTGTCCAGGGTCATATATCTGATCAGAAGGCTTGCGCAGACTGTTTCAATCGCCAGTCTGTTGACGGTATATCATGGTTATTTTGTTTCCCGTATGTCGTATGGTATTTTGAACTGGGGACATAGTTCCCATGCAATGAAAATCTTCAAGCTACAGAGGAGATGTTTACGTACAATGTTGGGGCTCGGTTGGCGTGACTGCTGTAAAAAGCATTTTGTTGAACATGGACTACTTACTTTGCCTTCCTTGTACATCTTAAACTGTCTTGGCTACATTCGAACCAATGCCTCGCATTTCACTCTACACTCTGATATGCATAATTATGGTACGCGAAATCGCAATGACATATTGCCTGAGTTTCACCGCCTGTTGAGGACTAGGAAAGGTTCTGACTATTATTGTGTCAAATTTTATAATAAGCTGCCGTCTCACATAAAGAACCTTGGTGAAGTCCAATTTACCAAATGTATTAAATCATTTTTGATATCTCAAGCTTTTTATACCTTTGAGGACTATTTCAGAAGCGATATTGTAAGATTTTTTTAGATTTTAGTTTGTTTTATGTGCTATTTTAATTTGTTTGTAAGCCTTTCTTTGTTGCTGTAACTGATTAATTTTTGTTATTTTTTGACGTACTATACATGTTTTGTAACATAAGATGGTGAATAAATATATCTATATCTATATCTATATCTATCTATATATATATAAATACATTTCTTTGGTGCAAAAAAAAATTAAACTAGGTGACTAAAATAAATAGAATATTCATAGAATACAATATAATAATTTAATTTTTCTAAAAGTACATACTACATAGAACACGTTAATACAAGAAATGTAAACAACTTAATTATAACACACATAACAAAAATATAAATAAAAATGTCTGTACAAAAAAAAATCCAAAAATATGATACCTACTAGTTGAACTCTCACAAGATTCAGCTAATGTGAAATCTTCAACAATTCAAATGCGCGTGTTAAATTATCAATTTCACACATTATATCACACTTTTTTTGCCCATAATCACCCTCACTAGAATTCTTCGTCTTCTTTATTGGTTTACTATCTTCAGCCTCCTCCATTGTACCCCTTCGTCGTTTTCCGTTTGATGACATCTTGTCATCAGTCACAATTTGAGACTCATCGAATGTATTGTACAAATTGTACATAACACATTCTATGTCTGTATCCGTGTGTCCCATATTATGCCAATTTTTACAACAGACGTCGAGACCAAATATTTCGGCGTCCAATTCACATTCCCAATCATTGTTGTCTTTCGATTTATTTAATGTACACATCTTGACTTTTAAAGTGAATATACTAACTGGTTGTACAAAAAGCAAAACTTTATAAAATATAAACACCAAGTAAGCCTTCAATACGTAGAATGAAAACCTTTTCCATCCGCTGAGGTTTATATGCAAAATATTTTCAGTCATAAAACAGGTATAAACAGATTAGCGGCCCATATTAAGAACAGGTAGATGATAGGTTCTAGGTATTGGCATTGTTATTGTCTTTTTACTAAATAGATTTGCTGAAATGTTCTGCCTATCTATGTCCTTATTTGTATAATCCGCTTACCTCTCACTAATTGGCATATTTATAATGGTAGGGACTATCATAAAATGAATTGAAAAAAACACTCAACAAACCTTAGGGTGGACTACTGTGATTAATTTAATTAATAAATAATAATTAATATTCTATCCTGGTGCGTGTATGAAAATAAATAAATGTTGTATTTGTAATTATAAAGAAAATTGTTTGTTATTTTTGATATTGACGTGATGGAATTTGTGTTAGGTAATACACAAAAAAAAAATGAAATATAGATATGTGTATTATATTATATAAACAATTATCTTAAATAATTTGTATGTGTATGTAATTTCAGAAAAATGTGTTCAACCTGAAGAAGTTACTAATTAGTAACGAAACGTCGTTGTCATTTTATTTAATTTATTTGCCGAAATTAAAGATGGATGTTGTCTTTATCTAGAAAAGTTTTAAACTCTGAGTGCCTTAAAATCGAACATGACGAAGAATGTGTAAAAAAAATAACAGGGTGACTATATTATCAGTGCCAACCATTTATCGAGAGGAAAATGTAATTGGCGTAAAAAAGAAAACGTATTGGATAAAAAATTTAAACAAATTGATGACTTAGGTAGGCACTTCATTTGGAATATTTTGTATAGTTTTTATAAACAAAGCATGGAGAATATATAATTACAATTGCTTGGCCATATTACGGGAAATTTGCCTAACTTAAGGACATACTGTTCTCAGTTTTGACGCCTGTAATTTCAATCCGATCGACATAATTTGAGGATCATAAAACCCGTGGATAGTTTTGACTTCTACTTGATGAAAATTAATATTTAATTAATTTAAGTTGTTGAAATATGGTTGGGTGGATAATAAAAAAATGAAGATTAGGCACTCATCTTCTAGAGGTAAACGCGTCATCATATTTCATGCATGTGGCAAAAATGGTATGCTTTGTTATTATCTGCTAAAAATATAACCGAACTGAACAACTGCTACCAAACAATCCGAGTAATTATATTATTGTTATGGACAACGCATCTTATCATTCCATCAGATTGTCCATTAAAATTCCTAAGACCAATACCACAAAACAAGATATTATTATTTTTATGACGGAGAAACAATTCCTAAAACAAAGTCGACACCGAAAGAATTACTTGATACAATAAAATCATTTAATTTCAAAAAAATAAATACCATAGAAATTTGCTTAACTCAAGGACATACTGTTCTTAGTTTTGGCGCCTTACTACTCTTACTACTGTAATTTCAATCCGATCGAGATGATTTGAGGATCATAAAACCCGTGGATAGTTTTGACTTTTACTTGATGAAAATTCATATTTAACTTTTTCAAGAAAACAACAAATGTTTTAAGTAATTTTTACAAAATTTATTACACATACATCTGAAGAAGCCATTGTGTTAATGATACAATTATTGTGATGTGTGTAATAAAAAATTTTGTGAAAATGATTTAAAAAATCATAAATCCCGATTACAAAAAAAATATATGTATATACACTGTGTGTCTTATTCTTCTCAAAAAGTAACAATAAGAAAGTGCTTTTCATTTTTTTTAAATCTGTAAAAATAATGTTAGAAATACATATAAAATCGCAAAAAATCGTTTTTTCAAAAATTTTCCAAAACGACTAAAGTAAAGTTAGTTTACTTTTGAAAACACCATTTAAAAGGTGTTTTAATTAAACAAGGGATTTATGATTTTTTAAATCATTTTCACAAAATTTATTATTACACACATCACAATAATTGTATCATTAACACAATGGCTTCTTCAGATGTATGTGTAATAAATGTTGTGAATATTACTTAAAACATTTGTTGTTTTCTTGAAAAAGTTAAATATCAATTTTCATCAAGTAAAAGTCAAAACTATCCACGGGTTTTATGATCCACAAATCATCTCGATCGGATTGAAACTACAGTAGTAAGGCGCCAAAACTGAGAACAGTATGTCCTTGAGTTAAGCAAATTTCTATGGCATTTATTTTTTTGAAATTAAATGATTTCATTTGATCAAGTAATTCTTTCGTTGTCGACTTTGCTTTAGGAATTGTTTCTCCGTCATAAAAATAATAATATCTTGTTTTGTGGTATTGGTCTTAGGAATTTTAATGGACAATCTGATGGAATGATAAGATGCGTTGTCCATAACAATAATATAATTACTCGGAATGTTTGGTAGCAGTTGTTCAGTTCGGTTATATTTTTAGCAGATAATAACAAAGCATACCATTTTTGCCACATGCATGAAATATGATAACGCGTTTACCTCTAGAAGATGAGTGCCTAATCTGCATTTTTTTATTATCCACCCAACCATATTTCAACAACTTAAATTAATTAAATATTAATTTTCATCAAGTAGAAGTCAAAACTATCCACGGGTTTTATGATCCTCAAATTATGTCGATCGGATTGAAAAATTACAGGCGCCAAAACTGAGAACAGTATGTCCTTGAGTTAGGCAAATTTCCCGTAATATGGCCAAGCAATTGTAATTATATATTCTCCATGTTTTGTTTATAAAAACTATACAAAATATTCCAAATGAAGTGCCTACCTAAGTCATCAATTTGTTTAAATTTTTTATCCAATACGTTTTCTTTTTTACGCCCATTACATTTTCCTCTCGATAAATGGTTGACACTGATAATATAGTTATTTTATTACAGATATTTAAATCACATTCTTCGTCATGTTCGATTTTAAGGCACTCAGATCTAGATAAAGACAACATCCATCTTTAATTTCGGCAAATAAATTAAATAAAATGACAAAGACGTTTCGTTACTAATTAGTAACTTCTTCAGGTTGAACACATTTTTCTGAAATTACATACACATACAAATTATTTAAGATAATTGTTTATATAATATAATATACATATATATATATTTCATTTTTTTTGTGTATTACCTAACACAAATTCCATCCGTCAATTTTAAAAATAACAAACAATTTTCTTTATAATTACAAATACAACATTTAAAACATTCAAATATAATAAAACTCATTTTAATTTAATGATATTTTATTTTCATACACGCACCAGGATAGAATATTAATTATTATTTTCTGAAGTAATCCATCTATCGAGGAATGTTATTATTTGAATGTGTGAATGTTGTGAATGTTATTATTTGAATAAAAGGCGTCTACTCCACAAAATGATTTATATATATACGTTAAAATTTTCTTGATTTTAGCTGCCAGACATGTTTCGGACTACACGTCCATCATCAGTGGCTTAAAGAACTTGTACAATGTTGTTAAATGTGAGGGTCATACTTCATACAGAATTAACAGATAGATTTTTACATGGATTTTTGATTTAAACGTCTATACATATCTGTAAAATAATCACTTATTTAGGATGTGATGTAATATTATTATACGTGTAGGAATCTTACCATTTTGATGGAAAATTTGGTTGTTAAATTGATAAAATAAAAATTAAAATATAATCAAATTGTTGAACATTTGTTAATTTTTGTGGCTAGTAATCTTAGTTTTCCTTTTCTTTCTTTTTTCTCATCTTCAATGAAAAACAATTTAAGATTGATTAAATTGGTAAGAGCCCACAACAATACGGCCGTTTAAGAATTACAGATAAGACAAACAAAATGTCGAGTGGTGAGGATGAAGATAGTTATATAAATATCAAGGTCTCAGTCAAAGCTATACATATGGTGTTTGAGGTGAGGTGAGTGAGTCAAGTGAGGTGAGTAGATGAGGGTTGTTTAATCTGTAATATATTAAGTGAATGAATTTTGGTAAGATGTAGATAGAAGTTATTGTTATTTGTAAAGTCCATGATTTTAGTGTATTTTATATTTGTTATCTATGGGTATATTAACCTTAATGTTCGATTAAAACGAGTGGTGTCTGTGGAATAATGATTCTATTGTTTGTGTCTAAGAGAAAGTGAAATGTCATGTTATAACCTAATATTTGTTGATATGTCTAAATTTGTAGGTTATGGGGCTTATTTATGGGAGGCTTGGGGTGGTGGGTTCTATTGAGTTGAATTTAAGGGAATTGAAGAATGGGAGGCAGTCGAATTCGAGTTGGTCATTTACGCAAGTGTACTAAGTGTTCTTTTTGTATGAATTAATTTCCATGGCTTCCAAGACATTTAACATTGTGCTTTTGAGACAAGAATGGAGAATTTCAGCATTTTGATCGATGGAGAAGGAGTGATGTTCATTATAGATGTTGTTGGCAAAGGCAGAGTTGCTGTTTATTTCTTCAGCGTTTTCTTGAGTGGCTTTTTCAATGATTTTATTGTGTTCTTTAATACGAGTTTCAAAGTTGCGACCAGTTTGACCAATGTAGATGGTATTGCAGTTTATGGTGCGACATTTCAATAAGTATACTCCAGATTTCTGAAGCCAGTTGACTGGGGATTTGCTGTTGTTAAGGTAATTGCCAATGGTATTTCTAGTTCTGAAGCAGATGTTAATGTTGTTGTTATTAAATAGTTTTTTAATGGAATGCATAAATGGACCGATGTATGTAATGGGGTGGAAACTCTTGTTTGTGGAATTTTCGAAAGTAGTAAGTCCGTTAAATGTGTGTTTTATTAGGTGTTATATAATATATTTTATTGATCGTAGATATTGGATAGTGGTTTACTTTAGCTATATGGTAAATTATTGACAATTCATTATTGAAGTCTTCATCATCTTCATCATTGGCACGTGGAAGAGTCTGTGGAAGTAAGATTCGAATGTTGAGAATTTGTGTGCGGACGGGTGGTTGGAATGGTAGTCGATAATAGCATCTGACGAAGTGGGTTTATGATATATTGAGAAAGTATAGTTATTTATGTAATAAGTGTGCGAAGGATAATTTCGCGCATTGAGACAGAAATTTATTTTGACGATGCGCAGCTGAGTCAAAATATCTGTTGAATGCGCGAAATTTCTTCGCACACATATTACATACAACATTTTTTCTACAACTGCAGATATTTCGTTTCATCAATAATTACTATTCTAAAGAATACTCATATTATTTATAATAATTATAAATATACCTTATACCTTGTATATTTCGTAACTATGAAAAGTAGAATATACCCACATACGCTTTTTTAATTTTGACAAAAAGGTGACAACTAGTTTTGATTGTAATTTCTAATAATTAAATATTAAGTATGTGAAATATGGAAAATGGAGCTATAAGCAGTGACCAAGAGGCAGTATGAAAGGAAATACAGTCAATTCAAAGAGTGCTGTAAAACTAAAAAATTTGAAAAAGTGAGTGAAAATGTTGTGTTATGATATTTGTACCATTAACGTGAATATTGTGAAGAATATTTAATACCTACTTAATTAAGAATGTTTGAATCAATTTATGTTTTTCATATATTATTAGTACCTAAAATAAAGTTGAATTCTACGTACTTAGATAGTGTTAAAGTTAGTGCACGCAGTATTTCGCAAACGCCGGTGCGCGAAGAAAATACTTCGCACATCGGCGTTTGCGAAATATCATTTGTCACATTAAAACTTGTGAAAAAATGTCACTCTTTTTTGACAGTTGTAGAAAAAGTTGGTTGTTGTGTCTGTGTATGGTTAAGTCAAGATACACTAATGAGTTGTTTGTTTCAGACTCATGTGTGAATTGAATTCGTTCATGTATGGAGTTCATAAAGTTAAGCGTTTGTACGACTTCGTCAGCGTTCCATTGTATATGGCAAAGATGTCATCCACGTATCTTTTTAGGCAAATGAATTTTAGACCATGAATGTTATTTGATAGAATGGTTTGGTCTATTTTTGACATGAAGATTTCAGCTAGCAGGGACGAGATGCCATTTCCCATGCTCAAGCCATCCATTTGTTTATAATATTTATTGTTAAAGTGAAAGAAGTTTTGTTCGAGATTAATTTTAAGTAAATTGTGTATGGCATTGATATCTGACATGTTTAAGTTAGAGTTATTTATTAGCAAGTTTTTAACTATATCTAAAGTCTCATTGACAGGGACACTACTATATAGATTTTTGACATCAAAGGATATGAGTTGTGCGTTCTCAGGACATTGAATGTGTTTAATTTGGCTTATTAAATCGATGGAGTTTCTTACTGAATGTATGGATGTGAAATTGGTTTTATCTCTGAGGATGTAGTTTAGCCAATTGGAGAGTTTTGATGCTGGAGTTCCTGAGAAACAGACAATGGGACGAGCGGGAATCGCTCTCTTATGTATCTTAAGAAGTGCACGTAGTTCAGGTGTTTTAATGTTCATGCATGAAAGTTTGAATTTGTTGATGCCTAGGGATTCGAGTGTATTTTTGTGGGAGGTAAGGGTCTTGTTGAGTTTTGTGTGGTATTGTTTGGTGGGGTTGTTTGGGATTTCATGGAAATCAGGATTATTGAGGAATTCTTCAACCTTCCTAACGTATAACTGCCTTTCGCATATTACGATGGTGTTACCTTTATCAGCGCGGGATAATTGAGGTTATTCTCTATTATTTTCTGTTTTATTGATTTCAATGTATTCATTTCTACGATATTGTTTTTGTTCGCATATTGTTTGTAGTAGTCGTATGCGTGATTTAGATGTTGAGAGATATTAGATCTTAGGAATTCTTTATTGGTGGGATTAACATTTTCTATTATGGATTCGCATTCAGCGGCAGTGATGTTTAGGCTTTTGTTTGTGATAGGAAAGAAGCTATTGAACTTGAAGCTACGGTTTAGGTAATTGGCTTGATATTTATATAACTATCTTCATCCTCACCACTCGACATTTTGTTTGTCTTATCTGTAATTCTTAAACGGCCGTATTGTTGTGGGCTCTTACCAATTTATTCAATCTTAAATTGTTTTTCATTGAAGATGAGAAAAAAGAAAAAAAAGGAAAAAAAGGAAAACTAAGATTACTAGCCACAAAAATTAACAAATGTTCAACAATTTGATTATATTTTAATTTTTATTTTATCAATTTAACAACCAAATTTTCCATCAAAATGGTAAGATTCCTACACGTATAATAATATTACATCACATCCTAAATAAGTGATTATTTTACAGATATGTATAGACGTTTAAATCAAAAATCCATGTAAAAATCTATCTGTTAATTCTGTATGAAGTATGACCCTCACATTTAACAACATTGTACAAGTTCTTTAAGTCACTGATGATGGACGTGTAGTCCTAAACATGTCTGGCAGCTAAAATCAAGAAAATTTTGACGTATATATATAAATCATTTTGTGGAGTAGACGCCTTTTATTCAAATAATATTATTTATTAATTAAATTAATCACAGTAGTCCACCCTAAGGTTTGTTGAGTGTTTTTTTCAATTCATTTTAGGATAGTCCCTACCATTATAAATATGCCAATTAGTGAGAGGTAAGCGGATTATACAAATAAGAACATAGATAGGCAGAACATTTCAGCAAATCTATTTAGTAAACAGACAATAACAATGCCAATACCTAGAACCTATCATCTACCTGTTCTTTATATGGGCCGCTAATCTGTTTATACCTGTTTTATGGCTGAAAATATTTTGCATATAAACCTCAGCGGAAGGAAAAGGTTTTCATTCTACGTATTGGAGGCTTACTTGGTGTTTATATTTTATAAAGTTTTGCTTTTTGTACAACCAGTTAGTATATTCACTTTAAAAGTCCAAGATGTGTACATTAAATAAATCGAAAGACAACAATGATTGGGAATGTGAATTGGACGCCGAAATATTTGGTCTCGACGTCCGTTGTAAAAATTTTCATAATATGGGACACACGGATACAGACATAGAATGTTTTATGTACAATTTGTACAATACATTCGATGAGTCTGAAATTGTGACTGATGAGAAGATGTCATCAAACGGAAAACGACGAAGGGGTACAATGGAGGAGGCTGAAGATAGTAAACCAATAAAGAAGACGAATAATTCTAGTGAGGGTGATAATGTGCAAAAAAAGTGTGATATAATGTGTGAAATTGATAATTTAACACGTGCATTTGAATTGTTGAAGATTTCACATTAGCTGAATCTTGTGAGAGTTCAACTAGTAGGTATCATATTTTTGGATTTTTTTTTGTACAGACATTTTTATTTATATTCTTGTTATGTGTGTTATAATTAAGTTGTTTACATTTCTTGTATTGACGTGTTCTATGTAGTATGTTATGTACTTTTAGAAAAATTAAATTATTATATTGTATTCTATGAATATTCTATTTATTTTAGTCACCTAGCTTAATTTTTTTTGCACCAAAGAAATGTTTTTATATATATATATATATATATAGATAACTTTGTGTCTTGGGTTGATCAGCAAATATTTTTGATTAAAACTCTTTTACGTTATGTCAAGCTTTAGATATATTTTTATATCTTCCTCGGGGCTACAAATATAAGAGTAAGCTAAGTATATACACATGGACATTATATATGGAAATAGTTCAAGAAAAAATCATATAGGTGGCGCGCCGTTATATACGTATATAGTGTTTTATACTCACCGCATGATAGGAAGCCCACATCATATTGCGCATTATGCGACGCCCGAACGCCTGGCAACAACGTAAGGCATAACTTTTATTATTTGAATAAAGAAATGAAATCGTATTTGTACATTTATTTGCTTATATTCAATATACCGGGTTTCGACAGAAAGTTGAAACAAGAAGATAGATATTTGAAACTTAAATATTCCGTTTCCCAGAAAAATTATTAATCGACATAGCATTTTAGTTATGAGAAATGCTATCGAAATTAGCCTTTTAAATGATACGCCTGGTACAAATAAGATTTTTACATTGTACGAATCATTTAGGGTACTATACAGCAACTTTTAATACCTAAATTTAGAATTAACGGGTTCGATATATGATAAATAATGCACTGTTTTAACTAGTTTGTATAGAAAATATATAAACTTCGAATAAAATTAAAAGCTTTCTTTCACTATTCATCCAAATTCAGATTTAAAGCAAATTATATTTTTAAGAATTTTAATAGCCAATAGCAAAGCTAAATTCGTATCAATTCTTTCATAGTTTTTTAAATGCACACATATAATTTATAACGGGCAGTTCCTCTAAAAATTTGACACTCAGTAAAGAGTTGAAATACTTTTAATTATAAAAAGCTGTCATTATGAAAACGGTCCACTCAGTATTCCTGAACTACATTCAAAATTTCAAGAGTCTGTTTATTCCAGTCATAAAATGGATAAAATTTTCCGGAGACCTGTTTTGGAGCAAAAAAAATTCAAAATAAATCATTTATTCAAAAAGAGTTGAGGGAATGGGTTAACACAAAATACTCCAAAGAGGAGAGGCAATCCAAACGTATAATAATATATAGGGTGTTCTATTTACAATAAGAAAGTTCGGTTCAACTTCCGATATAACCGGAAGTCGTACAAATATGACAATATTATAGGCTGATATTATTACTTTTCCCAAAACTTCTAATGTACCAGCAATCACCCTGTATATATCATGTTGTAAAAAAATAAACAGAATAATATGAAGAATAAAAAAGATCAGTTGAGTAACGTCTTGTCAAAGAATGGACTTGATATTTAAATAAACATTCATAAAATCCACAATTATAATAATCCCAAACAAAATGATCCTATAAATAAATAAAATGTAATTAATATCCTATGCTCCACTTCAAATTAAATTTGACTGATTTCTGGAAATGATTCTGAAACATTACCTATTGTCAAAAAATCGACATTTTTGGTTTAACTTTTGAATTCCAAAAAACTTATGTCGTAAGAAAAATAAATTATTACATCGCAGAAAGCGAAATTTAGCTACCTATACGACACGACGCCCTAAAGAGCTTCCAAATCCCGACTTGTGCGCCTAGAAGGACTAGGAGAATACATTTTTACGTTTATTTGTTTTTGTTAGTACAGTGGGGAAATACAAGTTTATGTGATTCCCATGATTTGAGAAGAACAACTATACGCAACCCGTTTTATTATCATATATTATTTTACACATATTATACGATTGCTATTTGTTGCATTGGAACCTTGGAAACGGTAGGAGTTACAATGTCCGTTAAATTAGAGAAAACTTCTACAATTTAAACACCTTTTACACGATGGTTGAAAAGTAAAGTAACTTTAGCCGTTTTCGAGAATTTTTGAAAAAACAATTTTTTGCGATTTTAGTGTTTATTTATTTCTGCCATTGTCTTTCAGATATAAAAAAATCAAAAGCAATTCCTCATTGTTACTTTTTGAGGAGAAAAGGATAGTCTTTACAAATTGTCATTACGACGGTTTGTTTTTGAAAAACCATCATAAACTTTGATTTTTTAAATACGGCCCTGGATTTTTTATTGTTAAATTTAAAGCCGTTTTCAATTCAAAAATAGGTGGTTATCCCACGTAATAGTGTAAACAAGTTTTCAAATTTTTAATTGTGAGTAACGACGAAAGAATATTTTTGCTAAACCTACTACTCGGCATTCAGTCAGTTAAATACCAAATCATGGCGATTTTTCTTGAAGAAGTTTAAATAACAGCTAAAAATACTGAAAACTTGTTTACACCATTACGTGTGATATACCACCTATATTTGAATTGAAAATGGCTTTATGAAAAGTCGAATATCGCAAAAAATAGTTTATTCACAAATTCTCGAAAACGGCTAAAGTTAGTCTACTTTTGAAAAAACCATTTAAAAGGTGTTTAGATTGTACAACTTTTCTTTAATTTAACGGACATTGTAACTCCTACCGTTTTTAATAGAATAATTATGAGTTCAATTTTTACCTACGCTATTTCGCTTATCATCAAATAAGTTCAGTTTTCGGTTGTTCATAGAGGGTATTCACAATAATTGTATTTAATTTGAAGAAGTAGTCCATACTCTCAGTGGAGTGCTAAGTTAATACAAAGCAAACACAATCGTCACCTCCACAAATTCTTTTTCTTTTTTTTTTTATTTGTAAAATATATTTAAAATACAACATACATGTTTCGAGGATTTAGATCCTCATCATCAGTGTTAACCTACAATTAGTACAAACAAAAGATATTACAAAGTGTCGAGTTGTGTAATATAATAGTTGACCTACCCAGTGTATCAACATTATCATTCTCCTTTATTAAGGTGTTCAATATAAAAAATCATAGTTAAAATGACTATAAACGGACACACACAAGACACATATATTTAAAATAATATTCTGAATGAAATGCATAATAATATTTCTTATTTTCAACAAATACATTTGGCGATATCTATACAAAGATAAGAGATTAGAGAAAAAAACGGTGTAGCAAAGTTTAATAGATACTCGTATTCTTATTGACAATACCAATTTGCACACAAGTAGGTGTTGTATTAAAATATTGCGAAGGAAATATTTAAAAGCAGAACTCTAATAAGAATTGAGGAAGAGTAAAGAGTTAAAAAAATCAAAAGAATCAAAATTAATTTGATCATTCAAGCAAACCTGGTTCCCATCTTTTACGGCTTTGTATATCTCCAGAATTTCCAAAATGTTCAATCTCGTTCCCTTGTTAGAGATGTGGAGAGCCTTAAAATCTATGTCTATATTAAATGGGTGTTTAGTATTCAGAATATGATCAGAAAAGGCGGATGCGGTATTATGTGTTGGGACATTTATGTTTTTATTTTTCTCGATTATTTTAATATGTTCGGAGATTCTTACAGAGAACTTTCTACCTGTTTGGCCTACATAACAACAATTGCAATTGGCCCCTGAACATGTTAGTTTGTATACGCCGGATTTTTCCGAGACCGCAGTCTTGTCTTTAGAGTTTGCTAGAAAGGATCCCAATTTGTGGGTAGTTCTAAAAGAAATTTGGATATTAAAGTTTTTCTGTAGGTATCTTTGAATTTTATAAGATATATCACCTATAAATGGAAATGAAAAGTATACTTGGGGTCCGGTTTGATTAGGAGTATATAGGGGTCTGTTAAGATGTTTTCGTAAGTGTTTAAAATAAATTTTATTAATAGATTGAGATGGAAAGTTGTTATTTTTGGCTAGAGATTTAATATATGTAAGTTCTGCGTTGAAATTATCTTCGCTGAGTGGTATGGAGAACAGTCTATGGAAAAAATTGTGGAAGGAGGCGAATTTTTGTGAGTATGGATGGTTAGAGTCATAGGGAATGATGGAATCTGTGCTTGTGGGTTTATGGAATATGCTGAACGATGCGAGATTAGAGTGTCTTTCAATTGTTAGATCAAGGAAATTGAGCTTTCTCTCTACCTCGACTTCCATTGTGAATTCTATCGATGGGTGGAGAGTGTTGAAACAATTCAATAAGATTTGCAGTTCAGATTGATTGCCAGTAAAAATTAGGAAGATATCATCAACATACCTTTTATAGAAGATGACTTTTTCAAATAGTGGAATATCTTTTAATTCCATTTCCAAATTGGCCATGAAGATTTCTGCGAGAAGGGGAGAAAGATTTGAACCCATTGCCAAGCCTGTATTTTGGGTGTAGAATTTACCATTATGTTGGAAGAAGTTCTGTTTTAACACTAGATCAGTTAAGGATAATATGTTGAGAATGTGAAAGGTCGGTAAAGTAGAATTGGAGAATAGTAGATCTCTGACGCATTTGAGGCAATCCTCAGGAGGTATGCTGGGATATAAATTCTTGACATCAAAAGAGACCAGTATTGCATTATCAGGGATGAAAAGACTTTTTAATGCATTAATCAGAGAAAGTGAATTTTTAACAGAATATAAACTATGAAAGTCAGTTAAATTAGGGATTAATTTACCGAGCCATGCAGCTAGATTGGATGAGGGAGAATTTGTGTATGCTACAACAGGTCTTATAGGAATGTCGAGTTTGTGTATTTTAGGAAGGCCATAAAGAAGGGGAGTTGAAGGGTTCATAATGGTTAATTTGTGTTTATTACTGTCAAAAAATCTTATCGTGTCATCATTAAATTTTAATGTATTCTTAAAAAGGGTTAAAAAAGGTTGTAAAGGATTAAACGTTGTATGTGTGAAGCCTTGGGTTTCGATAAAATTCTGAACCTTGAGAAGATAAGTGTCTTTGTTTAATATGACTATACAGTTACTTTTGTCCGATTTAGTGACTATTAAATTATTGTTAGTTATCTTTTTTTTGAGATTAATAACATCTAAATTTGTTCTAGGAGTTTTGTAGTTATTATTTGTTTTATAGAACTTATTAAAGTAATAACCTACATTGGATCTAATCAGTGGTTTATTGTTAGATAGATTTTTATGTTCAATTACTCTTTCAAAATCAACCGCCAATATTTCCAAATCCTTGTTTAAGGAAAATGGCTGTAAATTGAACTTAAGACCTTTATTAAATAAATTAAGTTCAGAAGGATTGAACTGATAGTCACTCAAGTTAAGAATTCTATTATGAAAATTGGAAAGTGTGGATGTCTGGACATGAAAACCAAATTCACCCAACAATGAATCATTATAAAGAGAAGAGGAAAAACATTCGTCATTATGAGAAGAAGCGATAGCGGTAGAGTTGAAGATGTTATTCTTGTAATGATCAGAATTAGAATCATTCCTCAAATCTGAAGAATGAAAATTATATGAATTAAAAGAGTTATTTCGATATGTGTGCAAATAAGTATCAATATTGTTAAGCTTACGTTTAAGTCTTTGGTATTTATCATGACTTTTGACCTGTAATGTATCCAATGTTCTGGAGAAAAGTGAGTCCATCTCCAAAGGATGTAGATGTTGTGCGAGTTTCAAGTGTAGCCATTTCAATTTTAAATCCAACAATGAAAGTCTGAAATAATGCTTCTTAATTTCCTCTCTTATCCATGCAGCCCTGCCAATATTTAAAGCTTTTTTAGCTTGGCTGGATTTATTGTTGGTTTTCAAATTTATATATTTAGGAACTAAATTTTTCTTTATGCATTGTGTGTTAAACCAAATATCCAACTGGGTCATCTTTCTTGCAAGAAAGATGACCCAGTTGGATATTTGGTTTAACACACAATGCATAAAGAAAAATTTAGTTCCTAAATATATAAATTTGAAAACCAACAATAAATCCAGCCAAGCTAAAAAAGCTTTAAATATTGGCAGGGCTGCATGGATAAGAGAGGAAATTAAGAAGCATTATTTCAGACTTTCATTGTTGGATTTAAAATTGAAATGGCTACACTTGAAACTCGCACAACATCTACATCCTTTGGAGATGGACTCACTTTTCTCCAGAACATTGGATACATTACAGGTCAAAAGTCATGATAAATACCAAAGACTTAAACGTAAGCTTAACAATATTGATACTTATTTGCACACATATCGAAATAACTCTTTTAATTCATATAATTTTCATTCTTCAGATTTGAGGAATGATTCTAATTCTGATCATTACAAGAATAACATCTTCAACTCTACCGCTATCGCTTCTTCTCATAATGACGAATGTTTTTCCTCTTCTCTTTATAATGATTCATTGTTGGGTGAATTTGGTTTTCATGTCCAGACATCCACACTTTCCAATTTTCATAATAGAATTCTTAACTTGAGTGACTATCAGTTCAATCCTTCTGAACTTAATTTATTTAATAAAGGTCTTAAGTTCAATTTACAGCCATTTTCCTTAAACAAGGATTTGGAAATATTGGCGGTTGATTTTGAAAGAGTAATTGAACATAAAAATCTATCTAACAATAAACCACTGATTAGATCCAATGTAGGTTATTACTTTAATAAGTTCTATAAAACAAATAATAACTACAAAACTCCTAGAACAAATTTAGATGTTATTAATCTCAAAAAAAAGATAACTAACAATAATTTAATAGTCACTAAATCGGACAAAAGTAACTGTATAGTCATATTAAACAAAGACACTTATCTTCTCAAGGTTCAGAATTTTATCGAAACCCAAGGCTTCACACATACAACGTTTAATCCTTTACAACCTTTTTTAACCCTTTTTAAGAATACATTAAAATTTAATGATGACACGATAAGATTTTTTGACAGTAATAAACACAAATTAACCATTATGAACCCTTCAACTCCCCTTCTTTATGGCCTTCCTAAAATACACAAACTCGACATTCCTATAAGACCTGTTGTAGCATACACAAATTCTCCCTCATCCAATCTAGCTGCATGGCTCGGTAAATTAATCCCTAATTTAACTGACTTTCATAGTTTATATTCTGTTAAAAATTCACTTTCTCTGATTAATGCATTAAAAAGTCTTTTCATCCCTGATAATGCAATACTGGTCTCTTTTGATGTCAAGAATTTATATCCCAGCATACCTCCTGAGGATTGCCTCAAATGCGTCAGAGATCTACTATTCTCCAATTCTACTTTACCGACCTTTCACATTCTCAACATATTATCCTTAACTGATCTAGTGTTAAAACAGAACTTCTTCCAACATAATGGTAAATTCTACACCCAAAATACAGGCTTGGCAATGGGTTCAAATCTTTCTCCCCTTCTCGCAGAAATCTTCATGGCCAATTTGGAAATGGAATTAAAAGATATTCCACTATTTGAAAAAGTCATCTTCTATAAAAGGTATGTTGATGATATCTTCCTAATTTTTACTGGCAATCAATCTGAACTGCAAATCTTATTGAATTGTTTCAACACTCTCCACCCATCGATAGAATTCACAATGGAAGTCGAGGTAGAGAGAAAGCTCAATTTCCTTGATCTAACAATTGAAAGACACTCTAATCTCGCATCGTTCAGCATATTCCATAAACCCACAAGCACAGATTCCATCATTCCCTATGACTCTAACCATCCATACTCACAAAAATTCGCCTCCTTCCACAATTTTTTCCATAGACTGTTCTCCATACCACTCAGCGAAGATAATTTCAACGCAGAACTTACATATATTAAATCTCTAGCCAAAAATAACAACTTTCCATCTCAATCTATTAATAAAATTTATTTTAAACACTTACGAAAACATCTTAACAGACCCCTATATACTCCTAATCAAACCGGACCCCAAGTATACTTTTCATTTCCATTTATAGGTGATATATCTTATAAAATTCAAAGATACCTACAGAAAAACTTTAATATCCAAATTTCTTTTAGAACTACCCACAAATTGGGATCCTTTCTAGCAAACTCTAAAGACAAGACTGCGGTCTCGGAAAAATCCGGCGTATACAAACTAACATGTTCAGGGGCCAATTGCAATTGTTGTTATGTAGGCCAAACAGGTAGAAAGTTCTCTGTAAGAATCTCCGAACATATTAAAATAATCGAGAAAAATAAAAACATAAATGTCCCAACACATAATACCGCATCCGCCTTTTCTGATCATATTCTGAATACTAAACACCCATTTAATATAGACATAGATTTTAAGGCTCTCCACATCTCTAACAAGGGAACGAGATTGAACATTTTGGAAATTCTGGAGATATACAAAGCCGTAAAAGATGGGAACCAGGTTTGCTTGAATGATCAAATTAATTTTGATTCTTTTGATTTTTTTAACTCTTTACTCTTCCTCAATTCTTATTAGAGTTCTGCTTTTAAATATTTCCTTCGCAATATTTTAATACAACACCTACTTGTGTGCAAATTGGTATTGTCAATAAGAATACGAGTATCTATTAAACTTTGCTACACCGTTTTTTTCTCTAATCTCTTATCTTTGTATAGATATCGCCAAATGTATTTGTTGAAAATAAGAAATATTATTATGCATTTCATTCAGAATATTATTTTAAATATATGTGTCTTGTGTGTGTCCGTTTATAGTCATTTTAACTATGATTTTTTATATTGAACACCTTAATAAAGGAGAATGATAATGTTGATACACTGGGTAGGTCAACTATTATATTACACAACTCGACACTTTGTAATATCTTTTGTTTGTACTAATTGTAGGTTAACACTGATGATGAGGATCTAAATCCTCGAAACATGTATGTTGTATTTTAAATATATTTTACAAATAAAAAAAAAAGAAAAAGAATTTGTGGAGGTGACGATTGTGTTTGCTTTGTAATAATTGTATTTCAAAAATATAGGAACTATTACAATTTTCAGTTAAGTTATAGTTTAAAATATTCTAGTATTAAGCGCGTAAATTTACCTACTTCTGTTTATAAGAAATTATTCTAGACACAATAATATGGAAATTAATCTGCATTTGTAGGAAATCTATTTAAAAACATACATTAAGTGCTATAAAATTATTAATAAATAACGTTTAAAACCCCTAAAAAGTTAAAAATGATCTACAGTAACAGTCAGTCCATACTGTTTCATGTTTCTAAGCATATATGTACAGGGTGGCCAATTTCCGATGGTTTTGTTAGGTAGAGCCTAAACTATTTTAAGTAACACTTCTACCAGCGAGTCTAAAAGAAAGCTCACCCAGAAAAATAATCGACTTCATTAAGAAGATTGAGCTGCTGGGTGAAATATGAATAGGTATGAGGCACAATAGATTCGCGGTGGTCGCAGTGGAGGGTCCAGCGCAGACCCACTCATTTTGAACCTACCTATCTACCTACTCCAATTACTTTAATACGTTTTTCTATTACTGAGACCTGATTTTTGATATTAGTTTAAAAACCTACAAGGCTCATATCAAAAATGTTAGTTGGATGATGTGTTTTTAATAAACAAAACCCAGTAATCTCAGATTAAGTAAAATACAACAACATGCAGAAAAAGTGAAAATAAACCAAAAAAAAAAAACAAGAGCAATTCTGTTTGTCCCAGAATAACATGGAAATTATTTGGAACATCTAATTCTAATTATTTATTTTATGGCAAGTTTGAATAGATATTTATTGTATGATATTGGCCTTAGTTTCAATTGGTTTTGGATATTATTATTATGATTTAGTAGTTAGTATTAGCATTTATCAACGATTTGGTTAGTTTGGTAGCGGGTATTTTTAATTTCGTTAATTAGTTCAGTAAAAAGTATTTATTTATATTTTGTGGTCTCAATTTAACAGTGTTTTGTTTATTAAAATATTATAATTTACTAGGTATACACAGAAATATTAACTTTTTACCAAGGCTCTAAATTTTCAATTGATGATTTTTGTGAAACCCATAAGGTATAAGTATATTTATGACACCCTATACCAAATCTCATTTATTTTAAAGGGAATATGAAAATTCTCCCTCAAATATTGGATGTCCTATTAAAAAAATAAATATTAATACAGTAAAGCGACGCGTCTTGCTAGACTCACCCTGTATGTATATTAAAACACAACTTCATATGCCGCTTATTTGAATGAACCCGAAGATCTGCTAAAAATGTCCTGAAGATACATAATGCTGGAGATTCATTTATTTTTGCAGATAAAAAAATTAACCATAAAGTGAAAATATTTCTTAAAAAGACCTTTTAATGGCCTACTCAATTAGATAGGGGTGTCCCATTTCGACACTTTTATTGGATATCTCCGTAATAGTTAGTAGTGTTATGTTCCATCACAGGTCAAATTCAGTATTTCTACTGATTCCTAATTTGTAAAATTTCAACATTCTACCATCGGTATTGCACGAAATATACAATATTGGCTGATTAACATTTAGTTGTTAAGTTTTTTAGTAGTGAATAATTAAAACCAAACATAGAATTTCTATTAACTAACAGTAATTGATTTAAATATTAAGAAAAGAAGCAATTAAATAAAGCCCAAAGTAAACCTCTTCTTTTATCTTTTTATTATTGTGACAATTTTCACCCGCAAGAAAAAAGTGTGAATTTTAAATAACCCTATATTCTCACTAAAATTTCTTTATAACGAATGTTGAATTATCTGCCGACATCAGAGTATAGTGGGTCATGTAAAAAAGTTATCGTACCTAACCAAATTTTTCTGAACTGGGACAACCTGTACATTTGATTCTAAAAAGATATAATTTTAAGTTATCTTTTCAAAAATATAATACCCCCCTGATATTGGTTTTCTGTGCGATATATTTCAACTTTATTACTTTAAACCCCAGTTAGTAGTCAATGAAACAAAAGCTAATATCCTAGAAACAAAACTATGTTGATATTAAAACGGTATAAAAGATTCAGATTAAGTTATTGAGGTATGGGGATGTTAAGGCATTCATGATGATCAAGTTGCTCAGAAGTTAAGATGACTTCTTTATAAATTTTATTATCCAACACTCCCCAAAGACAAAATTCTGGATGTGTTAGATGTGAAGATTGTGCTGGCCACCTTATAGGTCTGTGTGTTCTTATCCAACGGTTTCTAAAGTGAGTATTTAATTACTCTCTTATTCGAAGAGCGTTGTGGGTCGGGGCGTCATCGTTGAAAGTAAATCTCTCTTACTTCATTTAAAGGAACATAATCAAAGATATTGAAAAAGTTTGATTAGACTATAACCAGATATCTATCGCCATTTAAATAAATAATAATAATAAAACGTAATTTATTGGTACAAAACCCCAAAAGCCATTGACCGAAGTCTTTCAGCCTAGCATTTAAATTTTCTTCAAAACAGCGATAAACTAGTTTATTTTGAAACAAAAGAAACATCTGTGAAAAAAAAAACGATGCTCGCTAGATTGATTTAAAAACCAGTGACAAAATTCCATCATCCCACATCATCAAATATGGGTAATATGAACAACATAAGGAAAATATTTATTGGACCTCAAAAGTCTTTGCACCTTACATATTTAAATTCCAATTTTAACTGACCCCGTATACTCATTCTGAAATGCGTAGATTATTCAACAATCATTATAAACAAACTTTTATATAAAACACAAGAAATCCCTTTGGGATTTCCCAGTCGTTTTGTGGTAGTCTTATCTATGACAAAAGTCATCGAGGGTTATAAAAAAAAACTGAAAATATGGGTTGAAAACCTAATAACATAAACAGAATTACATTTGAGACACCCTGTATATAAATAAATTTTATGACACCGCTCTAACAAACTAAGAAAACTCAAAAGTTAAATAAATTAATAAAAAAAAAGTAACCTGTTGCTGAAAATATGGTTTAAAAACCTGATCAAATAAATGGAAACAGTATTGTATACATACACCCTGTATAAAAATCTATGACCCCATTCTAACTAAAAATACTGTGAAAAAATATATAAAAAAATTCTTATGAAACATTTTTGAGCCATTCTGTGCAATAATTTCATGAAACCATTCTAAAAAACTAAAAAATTAAAAAGTTTTTCTGTCTATTACGTTCTACCTTGCCTGAAAATCTTGAAAATAAATATAAAAATTTTTGATTATCCCTTTATCTAAATTGTAGGCGGTTATTCTGGAAATGTAAAAGTTCTTAATATTTGTACGTTTCACTCTAAAGAATTGCTAAAAAAACGTGCTCTTAACACTAAGGCAAAAAATTTGGGACACCCTGTAATTATAGTTATTATTTTATGTTTATATATTTGTTTATAAACTGATCTCATATAGTAAATTTGACTGTAAAATTTGAATTTTCTCTGTCATAATAATAAATAATTTTTCCTAAAAATGATTTCACCCTGTATAAAAAAATGTATGAAACCATTCCAACATACTACAAAAAAGCAAAAGTTTTCTAACTTTTTTGTTTCGCTCTAAAAAATTTAAGCGTTGTAAAACTAATATATTTTTCTGTATGACCCTGTATATGGTTTTTTTAATTTATTCTACACTTAACCACAGTATATTTAATATTTACGATGACTTAACGTTTTTGCTACAGCTGATTATTTAAAGAATCAAAAACACTATCGACAGTTTTATTACCTTACACCTCTAGTTCACATGTTTTTATTTTTTGTATGTTGGTAACATTGACTTTTGTTATCTATCAAGCATTTTGCTTCGTTGACAATTAACTGAAAAAGTTATATTGAAAATGAGTGGCAATTACCCCTATCACATCAGTTCAAGTGAACATAGAAGTGAGGCAAAACTGTGCTAATTTAATAGACTTTGCCTCGCCTCACAATTGTTCTACTCCCTGGTTTTCAAGAATAGCTGTCCAGCTGATCGTTAAGTGAATATTTATTTGAAAAACAACAAACTGTAATAACTTTTATGTTACGACTTATTATTACTTATTATATTATTGTATACATTAATATTGGGTGAAATAAACACTACTACTTATAAAAAAATATATAAATGCAAAATTATAAATGGTTTTATCTCATTGACTGAATACTTGGAATACCACGTTAATACCATCCAGTACATTATGTGCTTGATTTCAAAACAATTTCTGCTATTTTGGGTTATTCTTCTTTGACCTAAAACACGACAAATGAATTTTTAGGCTACTTATGTTAAATAAATATGTTAGACAATTATCACCTTTTCAACTCTAGCAGAATATAACTTCAGAAACCTTTATTGATTCGAAAGCTATCTTAAACCTTGTTTACCATTTCAAGTCGCTTGCTTCCGATTACATAATATTCATTTTCTTTTGGAAACATTATTAGTTGTACCCATGTTTCTATTTCGTGTACGTACCTAATTGATTAGTTAGTATAAAATATTTTATATTATGCTGCTTCTATGATAAAAATACTTACATTTGATCGGGTAATGCTTAATTTATGTAGGTGTTTATAGGCAGCAACCACTAATAGATGTTTACAATATAAACTAAGATGTTCGGTAGGTAGAAATAATATGTATTAGGTATTAACAGAATATAGTTATCGTACAATAACTAATGTTAGAATGATTTTAAGCAAATTTTTTTATTTTAATACACATTTTTTAATTAATTAGGTAAAATTTATTTTTTAATTTCAAAATGCCACTTGTCATAATTGTCACTGCAATAATAGTTCATCTATATTGTTGCTTTGTTGTCAGATTGATTTTGACCTAGTATGTAAAATATGTAATAATATTTATCGGGAAGAATATTTTCGTGAAAGTGAATTGAAAGTAAAGTTTTTGTGAAAGAAATTTGAAAATAAAGTTTGGATAATTTAAGTTTGTGGTTAAATGGGTATTTGAAGTTGTTTTGAGTGTATAAATTGAATGCGGATTGATTACGCTATTGCGGAAAGAATTAGTAGATTGAATTTTTCAAATAAAGTGTGGCAACGGCGCTTTTCGTAATTTTCCTTAGATGTTGCCAGATTTTGAATAAATTGAATTGAATGAAATATCATTAATATTGATTTTTTTCGACAAAGAAATTATTTTAACAAAAATAAAATAAAATAAACTTGGGGAAATTGAGTTTATGTTTAAATTAGCATATTCACGTGTTTCGGTTGTAAACAGATTTCGGATTAATTACGCTATTGCAGAAATAATAAGTACGAGGTGTAGGATAGAGATAATTTGAATGACATTCTGGCAGCAAAGCATTGTAAGTTGGTATGTTGTTTAAGCGAGTAGATTCCATAAGAATAACACACAAATCTGTTTTCTTTTCTACTGACTTTACTTTAATGAAAATGTGACGATTTGGAAACTATTTTAAAAATGTTTCGCTTCAAAGGAGCCTCACCAAAAGTAGCCTACCGCACATTCTCAATATTTAACTGTATGTAAAAACACATGACATATTTTACAATTGTTTTTCTTCGGAGGAGATACGTACGAACTTTTACGCGTTTTCGTTGAAGATTAGAGTGAGTAAGGGCTTACACAGTTTATTATAGTTAACAAGAAATCCCTTTGGGATTTCCCAGTCGTTTTGTGGTAGTCTTATCTATGACAAAAGTCATCGAGGGTTATAAAAAAAAACTGAAAATATGGGTTGAAAACCTAATCACATAAACAGAATTACATTTGAGACACTCTGTATATAAATAAATTTTATGACACCGCTCTAACAAACTAAGAAAACTCAAAAGTTAAATAAATTAATAAAAAAAAAGTAACCTGTCGCTGAAAATATGGTTTAAAAACCTGATCAAATAAATGGAAACAATACAAATACACCCTGTATAAAAATGTATGACCCCATTCTAACTAAAAATACTGTGAAAAAATATATAAAAAAATTCTTATGAAACATTTTTGAGCCATTCTGTGCAATAATTTCATGAAACCATTCTAAAAAATTAAAAAGTTTTTCTGTCTATTACGTTCAACCTTGCCTGAAAATCTTGAAAATAAATATAAACATTTTTGAGTATCCCTTTATCTAAATTAGGCGGTTATTCTGGAAATGTAAAAGTTCTTAATATTTGTACGTTTCACTCTTAAGAATTGCTAAAAAAACGTGCTCTTAACACTAAGGCAAAAAATTTGGGACACCCTGTAATTCTAGTTATTATTTTATGTTTATATATTTGTTTATAAACTGATCTCATATAGTAAATTTGACAGTAAAATTTGAATTTTCTCTGTCATAATAATAAGTAATTTTTCCTAAAAATGATTTCACCCTGTATAAAAAAATGTATGAAACCATTCTAACATACTACAAAATATCAAAAGTTTTCTAACTTTTTTGTTTCGCTCTAAAAAATTTAAGCGTTGTAAAACTAATATATTTTTCTGTATGACCCTGTATATGGTTTTTTTAATTTATTCTACACTTAACCACAGTATATTTAATATTTACGATGACTTAACGTTTTTGCTACAGCTGATTATTTAAAGAATCAAAAACACTATCGACAGTTTTATTACCTTACACCTCTAGTTCACATGTTTTTATTTTTTGTATGTTGGTAACATTGACTTTTGTTATCTATCAAGCATTTTGCTTCGTTGACAATTAACTGAAAAAGTTATATTGAAAATGAGTGGCAATTACCCCTATCACATCAGTTCAAGTGAACATAGAAGTGAGGCAAAACTGTGCTAATTTAATAGACTTTGCCTCGCCTCACAATTGTTCTACTCCCTGGTTTTCAAGAATAGCTGTCCAGCTGATCGTTAAGTGAATATTTATTTGAAAAACAACAAACTGTAATAACTTTTATGTTACGACTTATTATTACTTATTATTGTATACATTAATATTGGGTGAAATAAACACTACTACTACCACTACTTATAAAAAAATATATAAATGCAAAATTATAAATGGTTTTCTCAATGCAAAATTATAAATGGTTTTCTCTCATTAACTGAATACTTGGAATACCACGTTAATACCATCCAGTACATTATGTGCTTGATTTCAAAACAATTTCTGCTATTTTGGGTTATTCTTCTTTGATCTAAAACACGACAAATGAATTTTTAGACTACTTATGTTAAATAAATATGTTAGACAATTATCACCTTTTCAACTCTAGCAGAATATAACTTCAGAAACCTTTATTGATTCGAAAGCTATCTTAAACCTTGTTTACCATTTCAAGTCGCTTGCTTCCGATTACATAATATTCATTTTCTTTTGGAAACATTATTAGTTGTACCCATGTTTCTATTTCGTGTACGTACCTAATTGATTAGTTAGTATAAAATATTTTATATTATGCTGCTTCTATGATAAAAATACTTACATTTGATCCGGTAATGCTTAATTTATGTAGGTGTTTATAGGCAGCAACCACTAATAGATGTTTACAATATAAACTAAGATGTTCGGTAGGTAGAAATAATATGTATTAGGTATTAACAGAATATAGTTATCGTACAATTACTAATGTTAGAATGATTTTAAGCAAATGTTTCTATTTTAATACACATTTTTTAATTAATTAGATATAATTTATTTTTTAATTTCAAAATGCCACATGTCATAATTGTCACTGACTGCAATAATAGTTCATCTATATTGTTGCTTTGTTGTCAGATTGATTTTGACCTAGTATATAAAATATGTAATAATATTTATCGGGAAGAATATTTTCGTGAAAGTGAATTGAAAGTAAAGTTTTTGTGAAAGAAATTTGAAAATAAAGTTTGGATAATTTAAGTTTGTGGTTAAATAGGTATTTGAAGTTGTTTTGAGTGTATAAATTGAATTCGGATTGATTACGCTATTGCGGAAAGAATTAGTAGATTGAATTTTTCAAATAAAGTGTGGCAACGGCGCTTTTCGTAATTTTCCTTAGATGTTGCCAGATTTTGAATAAATTGAATTGAATGAAATATCATTAATATTGATTTTTTTCGACAAAGAAATTATTTTAACAAAAATAAAATAAAATAAACTTGGGGAAATTGAGTTTATGTTTAAATTAGCATATTTACGTGTTTCGGTTGTAACAGATTTCGGATTAATTACGTTATTGCGCGAATAATAAGTACGAGGTGTAGGATAGAGATAATTTGAATGACATTCTGGCAGCAAAGCATTGTAAGTTGGTATGTTGTTTAATCGAGTAGATTCCATAAGAATAACACACAAATCTGTTTTCTTTTCTACTGACTTTACTTTAATGGAAAATGTGACGATTTGGAAACTATTTTAAAAATGTTTCCCTTCAAAGGAGCCTCACCAAAGGTGGCCTAATGCCTATTCTCAATATTTAACTGTATGTTAAAACACATGACATATTTTACAATTGTTTTTCTTCGGAGGAGATACGTATGAACTTTTACTCGTTTTCGTTGAAGATTAGAGTGAGTAAGGGCTTCATAGTTTATATTAGTTGACAAGAAATCCCTTTGGGATTTCCCAGTCGTTTTGTGGTAGTCTTATCTATGATAAAAGTCATCGAGGGTTATAAAAAAAAAACTGAAAATATGGGTTGAAAACCTAATCAGATAAACAGAATTACATTTGAGACACCCTGTATATAAATACATTTTATGACACCGCTCTAACAAACTAAGAAAACTCAAAAGTTAAATAAATTAATAAAAAAAAGTAACCTGTCGCTGAAAATATGGTTTAAAAAGCTGATCAAATAAATGGAAACAATACACATACACCCTAAATAAAAATTTATGACCCCATTCTAACTAAAAATACTGTGAAAAAATATATAAAAAAATTCTTATGAAACATTTTTGAGCCATCCTCTGCAATAATTTCATGAAACCATTCTAAAAAACTAAAAAATTAAAAAGTTTTTCTGTCTATTACGTTCTACCTTGCCTGAAAATCTTGAAAATAAATATAAACATTTTTGAGTAACCCTTTATCTAAATTGTAGGCGGTTATTCTGGAAATGTAAAAGTTCTCAATATTTGTACGTTTCACTCTAAAGAATTGCTAAAAAAACGTGCTCTTAACACTAAGGCAAAAAATTTGGGACACCCTGTAATTCTAGTTATTATTTTATGTTTATATATTTGTTTATAAACTGATCTCATATAGTAAATTTGACAGTAAAATTTGAATTTTCTCTGTCATAATAATAAATAATTTTTCCTAAAAATGATTTCACCCTGTATAAAAAAATGTATGAAACCATTCTAACATACTACAAAAAATCAAAAGTTTTCTAACTTTTTTGTTTCGCTCTAAAAAATTTAAGCGTTGTAAAACTAATATATTTTTCTGTATGACCCTGTATATGGTTTTTTTAATTTATTCTACACTTAACCACAGTATATTTAATATTTACGATGACTTAACGTTTTTGCTACAGCTGATTATTTAAAGAATCAAAAACACTATCGACAGTTTTATTACCTTACACCTCTAGTTCACATGTTTTTATTTTTTGTATGTTGGTAACATTGACTTTTGTTATCTATCAAAGTCTATAGGCATCAGCATTTTTCTTCGTTGACAATTAACTGAAAACGTTATGTTGAAAATGAGTGGCAATTACCCTTATCACATCAGTTCAAGTGAACATAGAAGTGAGGCAAAGCTGTGCTAATTTAATAGACTTTGCCTCGTCTCACAATTGTTCTACTCCCTGGTTTTCAAGAATAGCTGCCCAGCTGATCGTTAAGTGAATATTTATTTGAAAAACAACAAACTGTAATAACTTTTATGTTACGACTTATTATTACTTATTATTGTATACATTAATATTGGGTGAAATAAACACTACTACTACCACTACTTATAAAAAAATATATAAATGCAAAATTATAAATGGTTTTCTCTCATTGACTGAATACTTGGAATACCACGTTAATACCATCCAGTACATTATGTGCTTGATTTCAAAACAATTTCTGCTATTTTGGGTTATTCTTCTTTGATCTAAAACACGACAAATGAATTTTTAGACTACCTATGTTAAATAAATATGTTAGACAATTATCACCTTTTCAACTCTAGCAGAATATAACTTCAGAAACCTTTATTGATTCGAAAGCTATCTTAAACCTTGTTTACCATTTCAAGTCGCTTGCTTCCGATTACATTCATTTTCTTTTGGAAACATTATTAGTTGTACCCATGTTTCTATTTCGTGTACGTACCTAATTGATTAGTTAGTATAAAATATTTTATATTATGCTGCTCTATGATAAAAATACTTACATTTGATCGGGTAATGCTTAATTTATGTAGGTGTTTATAGGCAGCAACCACTAATAGATGTTTACAATATAAACTAAGATGTTCGGTAGGTAGAAATAATATGTATTAGGTATTAACAGAATATAGTTATCGTACAATAACTAATGTTATAATGATTTTAAGCAAATTTTTTTATTTTAATACACATTTTTTAATTAATTAGGTAAAATTTATTTTTTAATTTCAAAATGCCACTTGTCATAATTGTCACTGCAAGATTTTGAATAAATTGAATTGAATGAAATATCATTAATATTGATTTTTTTCGACAAAGAAATTATTTTAACAAAAATAAAATAAAATAAACTTGGGGAAATTGAGTTTATGTTTAAATTAGCATATTCACGTGTTTCGGTTGTAAAAAGATTTCGGATTAATTACGCTATTGCTGAAATAATAAGTACGAGGTGTAGGATAGAGATAATTTGAATGACATTCTGGCAGCAAAGCATTGTAAGTTGGTATGTTGTTTAAGCGAGTAGATTCCATAAGAATAACACACAAATCTGTTTACTTTTCTAATGACTTTACTTTGTTTGTTGGTTTGTGGTAGTTTTATCTATGAAAAAAGTCATTGAGGGTTATAAAAAAAAATTAAAAAAAAATCAAGAAAAAAAATTTCAAAGAAAAAAATGTTTCTATTAAAAAAAAAAGTCAAAAAAAAATTTAAAAAAAAAAAATTCAAAAAAAAAAATTAAAAAAAAAAAAAAAAATAAAAAAAAAAAATTAAAAAAAAAAAAAATTCATAAACAAAATTCAAAAATTAATTAAAAAAAAGTATTGGCAGAGCTGAAAATCTGAAAATGTTTCTATTAAAATAAGGAAATACATTTTTGATTCACCCTGTATATAAATTTGAGCTTATAGTTTAACTTTTAAAAAAATCTTGATTTGAAATCTAAAGAAATCAAACAATTATTCAAAATATTACTTTTTTGCCCAAAATAATGAAATACATTTTTGATTCACCCTGTATATAAATTTGAGCTTATAGTTTAACTTTTAAAGAAAATCTTGATTTGAAATCTAAAGAAATCAAACAATTATTCAAAATATTACTTTTTTGACGAAAGAAATACATTTTTGATTCACCCTGTATATAACTTTGAGCTTATAGTTTAACTTTTAAAAAAAATCTTGATTTGAAATCTAAAGAAATCAAACAATTATTCAAAATATTACTTTTTTGACGATAGGAAATACATTTTTGATTCACCCTGTATATAAATTTGAGCTTATAGTTTAACTTTCAAAAAAATCTTGATTTGAAATCTAAAGAAATCAAAAAATTCTTCAAAATATTACTTTTTTGCCCAAAATAATGAAATACATTTTTGATTCACCCTGTATATAAATTTGAGCTTATAGTTTAACTTTCAAAAAAATCTTGATTTGAAATCTAAAGAAATCAAAAAATTCTTCAAAATATTACTTTTTTGCCCAAAATAATGAAATGCATTTTTGATTCACCCTGTATATAAATTTGAGCTTATAGTTTAACTTTCAAAAAAATCTTGATTTGAAATCTAAAGAAATCAAAAAATTCTTCAAAATATTACTTTTTTGCCCAAAATAATGAAATGCATTTTTGATTCACCCTGTATATAAATTTGAGCTTATAGTTTAACTTTTAAAAAAAATCTTGATTTGAAATCTAAAGAAATCAAACAATTATTCAAAATATTACTTTTTTGACGATAGGAAATACATTTTTGATTCACCCTGTATATAAATTTGAGCTTATAGTTTAACTTTCACAGAAAACTTGAATTGAAATCTAAAGAAATCAAAAAATTCTTCAAAATATTACTTTTTTGTCCAAAATAATGAAATACATTTTTAACTCACCCCGTATATAAATCTAAAGCCTATGCTAAAAATTTCTCTTTTAAAGAAAATTTTACTTTTTTGTCCTTAAAAAATTTTATACTAAATACCTACTATAAATATATTAGTTAGGTATTTTAAATATGCTAGCCTAAAAATGGCTGCCTATAATATGATTATCATCAATTTATGAACCTACCACATCTGTCTATTTGAAAATCGTTGGTGTTAAATTAACGTTAACGTTAATAGCGGCGGACGTTAATTTTAGGACTATCTGTCTATCTATTTTGGCTTCGTTGGTTTGTCATAATTTGGCAGAATTTTGTTCTGACGTTGGTGTCCCTTATTTTTGTTTGGTTGACACTTCTAGTTTCACGTCATAAATAAATAGGTTATATTATGGGGCTTGGAGGTTAAAAGTAAACAGTAGTAGTATGCATTGTAACTATATTTGATAAAAATAAACTGTGCTGGCTGTATCCTACTGAGAAAGGGCAAGAGGCCAATAATAGTTAGTACTCGCTTAGGCGGTAACTTAAAAAAAAAACGAAATAACTTGAAGCATTCAAAATATGGACCTACAGGCAAGAGACAGAAATCAATTTGGAAATGGAAATTTGGTGGCCAACATCCGCTAATAATAATAATACGTGGTGTATAAAATAAAAAGTGTAGTTAAGTCTATATTGATTTGTTGTTTTTACGATTTATAATTTTTGTGTATTTAAATAAAAACATGATAAGTATATGCAGCTGGTTTTCTATCGAAAAATAAGTATAGTAACTTTATTTTAAGTTAGTTAACTACCTACTATTTACACAGAATATTACTTATTCTGTGCTATTTATTACTTATTATTATTTACGTACCTATTTTGTTTCATTGAATGTTTTTGGTACATCCAGGATGTCTGTAATTACTTTTTGAACAAAAACAGACATAAGTAGGTATTCGGCACCTAGTAATATGTGAAAGTAGGTACCTACAACCAATAGGTTCACCTGAAGTAACGTTTAATTTAGTTTCAAGCAAATCTAAATAATAATAATAGGTAATAATAATAATGTACCTACCTACCGATGTTGCCCTCATAATAGAAAATTTAATTAGATAGCTTTTCCTCGGTACAGTAGGTATAACTTGAAAAATTGATTCAAGTTTGCTCTAAAGTAAGAAATAAAACACTTAGATATTGTTATTGAAATAAATCTAATGTCCATTGAGTAAGAATAGTTTAAAGTCGATAGGTATTAAAGTTTTTATTGAGTATAGATGCTTTTCAGTGGTTGTTAGAGATTCAGACGTCTATCTGGTAGTTTGAGGAGTGCCTTCGTATGCTGAAAAGGTGTATATGGTAAGATTTAATTGTGATAATATTATAAGTATTTTATATAATTGTACACTTACCTGCCAGTATATATTCTTTTTCAATTTCCATTCTGTCTTTTACAGTAATATTTTTGGAAATTATTGTATTTACGTTGTTTTATGGATGTTTATGGTTATGATATGTTGTGCGGATTTTTGCAAAACTATTCAGGTCGGGTGACTGATGACGGAGTATAGCGGCGTTGCCATATTATTGCTCCAGATTTTGTTCAATCTTCAATCGGTACCAAAAGACGTCATCCTATCCATAGGTTACAACTCAGGCACATATTGTTCGACGCTAACTTCACACACTTTTTTATTCTGTAAAAGGAACGTGCGTTTAAAATAGGTGAGTGAAAATTGCTACTCCTCGTTGTTGTGAAATGAGATTTAAAGATTAATACTTGTTCAATGCAATTTACGTAATTCTTTTTATAGGATTGTTATTAAAAATATACGAAATTGCATGTCCCATATGCTTTTCTAAGAATATAGTCATGAAAATGGCTTTTAAAATAAATCGACAAATTCCAATATAGTTGCACCTCTAGTTTCACGTCATAATTTGGCAGAATTTTTTTCTGACGTTAGTGTCACTTATTTTTGTTTGGTTGACATTTCTAGGTCACGTCATAATTTGGTTTTATTTGTGTACATTAATAGCCTAACAGTTTTCAATTCCTATCAACATGTTGTTAAATTGTATTGATATAAAATACTTATTAAAAGTATTTGTAGTAAATTTAGAAGGTGCCATTGTATATTTGAAGTAATTTTAGTGAGAAATTGTTAATACCTAACCCAAACTGACACTATCAACAAAATAGGCGTTCAAAATGTGGACATACAGCCGTTTGTTAAAATTATGTGGACTATAAAGTGACCAACGAAGCTCTGCTCAGGCGACATAAACAAAATCATGATTTGGTGTTTAAAAATTATGAAATTTCGTTCGGTTTATTATAATATTTTCAGTGTGTGTAGGTTATACCTATTAATATACCAATGTTTTTAAAATGTGTGTGATGATGTCGCCCGTAGTCCAAATTTAGTTTATTTATATAGTTAAATTACCTATGCACCTAACACAAAACTGTGTTGTATTTGTAGTTTAAGGAATTTTAATTATTGTGTATTTTGAAATAAAAACATTCAGCAAGTAAGTGTAGTTATAAGTACGTGATTTTCTAGGTATAAGATAAATAAGTAGCAGTTTAATTTTACTATAGGTAGTTTTTTATTCCTTACTTCTATTTATAATGGATACCTATTATTGGCTACTTATTTAATATCGCTACAAAATCACATATCTATATTTAGTTTCATTGAAAGTTTTTAGTATACCTACTACTTGGAATTAACAAAAACAGTAATGACAGAACTGAATCGGTACTTACTTGCATAGGTATATTTCTGTTTATATCACTTTGTTGTTTAATATAACCTTCATTACGTATTTGAAGTAGGTAGTTACATTTATTAGGTATTCTACCTATGTCTGTGTTTGCAAAAGGTACGATTTCACTGTAATTAGATATTGTTGTTGTTTTGATCATAATATAGGTAGGTAAGAACAACAACGAATGTATTACATTGTGTAGTAGTAGCACCGTAGATATAAAAATCGTAGTTGTAGTATATTTTCGATGGTAGTAGGATGGTAGTTAGTAGCCTAAAATAAAGAATTTATGTACAATACTTACTGTGCAATGTTTACTCATAATTTGTGTTCATTGTTGTTATTCTCTGCGGAAGTTTATGAGTGGCAGTTTAATTTTACTACAGGTAGTTTTTTATTCCTTACTTCTATTTATATGGATACCTGTTATGGCTACTTATTATAATCACATATCTATATTTAGTTTCATTGAAAGTTTTTGTAACAAAAACAGTAATGACAGAATTGAATCGGTACCAAAAGACGTCAGGTTACAACAATACATAACAATCATTTATGTCAGATTGATGGATGTACGAAGTCTCGGAAGATTTTCCAACATTTTTAGTTTACAATTAAAAATGTAATAAAGGGCCGTATCATACCGTAAAAGTGCACTCCCGTGTTTAGAACAGTGCCTAGTATAAATAGAAATGCTTTTATTGTATGTGTGGATGCTGCAAAAAGGTAAATTTATTGATTTAGTAGTAGCATTTTTTGCAGTTTTGTGTTGTTGTTTTCTTAAATTTTCTCGTAGAAAAAGTTATTCACCTCCTTCTCACACTTTAATTCCGTTTGTGCAGAGGTATATAAATGATTAAAATACGTAATTTTAATGCATCCAATCCGCTTTAATATATAGCCTATACCAGTCTTAAAAAACTAAAGTTTCGATATAAATACAGCTGGGGCCATGCCTTCGGCATGGCGAGATGCCAACTTGCACGCAAATCATGCGTTTTTTTCCCAATTTTAGATAGAGACGGACTGTACGGATTTTATAAGTATTTTCTCGTAGAAAAAGTTATTCACCTCCTTCTCACACTTTAATTCCGTTTATGCAGAGGTATATAAATGATTAAAATACATAATTTTAATGCATCCAATCCGCTTTAATATATAGCCTATACCAGTCTTAAAAAACTAAAGTTTCGATATAAATACAGCTGGGGCCATGCCTTCGGCATGGCGAGATGCCAACTTGCACGCAAATCATGCGTTTTTTTCCCAATTTTAGATAGAGACGGACTGTACGGATTTTATAAGTATTAATTTTTCTGTATTTCTTTTAGCTAATAAAATGGTAGATTTTTGAAATTGACACTTTTTTGATTTTCCCCCGTATCTCTTAAGCCAGATCAAATTTTGATCTTGCAATTTTAAGTTTGACCCAAAAAGAACACAAGACATCTATATTACTTTCTTGAAGGCACTAATAATAATTACGGAGATACCCTGTTAAAGTATCGAAAAACAACAACAAGCAAATTTAAATATATAGATTTCTTTTTTTAAGTAATTGAATGAAAGCAAATTTCTATAAACGAAAGTTATCGAGGATAAATTTGAAAATTTGTAAAACGAATGAGTGAATTGTAGATGCGGTGTGTCTTAATAACAATGAAGAATTTTAAATGAAATAAATTATTCGAAAATAATTTGAAAAATAGATTTCAAAGTCAAAGCAAATAGAGAAACGAAAACAATATAAGTATCCTTTCATGACTATAATATTATAATAGAGGTTCAGTGAACATCGAATCTGTAATGGAGAGAAAAGAGTAAATCTCTTATAATTTATTTATGTGACTTTAATAAAACTTGTATGATTAAAATTGCATTATTTTAATATTATTATTATTATTTAAATTTCTGCATGGAAGCAGATTATTTCCTTTAAAAACACTTACAATTACATAATATTTTTGTTGTTTCGCAAGTTAAAGGACTCCCGTTATATTAGGAGTACTATATGATGCCCATGTTTGTATGTATAATATAGATTCTACCGTTTTAATGATGCCCGGTAATGTCGTCACTAAAATGTGATAGAGGCAACGTTGTCGGGCGTCATTATATATATATAGTATATATACAATATATACAAACGGGCTTCATATAGTTGTACACACATAGCGGGAGTTGGGAAAACTGGAAAATATCAAAATTTTGTATATTGTTTAAAGCTACCCCTCTCGGGTTGCCTCGACTAAACAAATTATATCAAGCCGTTATATGCAAAATACAATGCCCCTGGCCCTTTAGAAGTGCCGGGCGTCTGAGTGCCCATTGTGTGTACTGGGCTTCCTAAAGGTAGATAGGTACGTATATATATATATATATCCTGCTATCAATGCTACGTCCGTATTACGCCCTTTTACGGTTAATACTGCATCCAAAGAATTGCTGCGTCCGTATATAGGACGCACTAAAGTCACGGCCTTATATCTTCGCTCTGTGAGTAGATACGACTATGATTTTTAGATGGACTCGTCGGATTGCTACTCAGCTTGAATATATTTAATATTACATTTTCCGGTAGATCTCCAGAAGACTGTAAAATCGGAACAAAAAAGGACGCAGCATCATACAAAAATTCCTATGAAGGTTCAGCGTGTTGCCGTAGAGGGCTCTGATGTTATATACATTTAAAGAATTATATATGGGAAAGTATACATTAGTGCGTCCCTGATGTGGCAACATTGTTTGCTTATTTTCTTTTCACCCTCTCGCATTTTAACATTTATTTCATACGAACAAGTTTGATATGATAGGTATTTACATTATTTACTAGTATTTTTTGGGGGAATCGTGTTAGACAGACAAAAAAAAATTATTTTAATATGGATTAAGAAGGATTAATTAAATATAAATGTTTTACAAAATATAAAACCCAATCAAGATATCTGTTCATTTAAAAAACTAAACAAAAATATTTTATAATCAAATATTAAAAACACAAACTGGCACGACATTCTTTCACATAACAATATTAACACCAAAACTGAAATGTTTATACCAACCAAAAATGACAAACATAAACCGAGCTACTTCAGAAATTAAAATAAAACGAAAACCTTGGATTACATCTGAAATTATTGAATTAATAGGAAAGCGTTGATAAATATACTTTCATGTCCTTTTTGAGATCAAGACTATTTCTGAACACCATCAGAGCTTTTGTTGCTTTATATTAACCGCTATTTCAACATGCTTCTTACAAAGAAGTTTAATATCAAGGGTGATTCCTAGATATTTTACTTCCAACTTCTGTTTAATGACTTCATAATTCAGGCTAATTCGTCTGATATTTAGAGTTTCCTCGTTCTAGTGAATGTTATAATTGCGGTTTTTGCTGAATTTATGCTCAACCCCACAGGTGTACACCGTTATTCAGTTATCCGGAGACACTTTTGTATTATGTTACCCACCCAAAGTGCTTTCAATTTGCTCCTTGCTTACTATGACAATATCGTCAGCATATTCTATACATTCTATGCCTTGATCTGTCAGTTTATACAGTAGTTCGTGTACTACCAGGCTCCACATAAAAGGGGAGGTTACTACTCCTTCAGGACACTGTGAGTTGCTCTGATTGTAGTGTTTTGGTCTCCCACTTTTGTCTCAGCTCATCTTGTAGTAAGCATCTCTTGCATCCTAGTGATGCTTTTGTTCACCCCTCTTCCCTCCACAGACGCATGTGGTGTGTTATCGAACGCTCCATAGATGTTCAAGAAGCCGCAGATTGCTGCTTCTTTGTTATCCAAAGACCTTCGGACGATGTCTGTGAGCTGATACAGAATAGTCTCTGTAAATCTGCATGCTCCATACGCATGCTGGCTGCCCTGCAATGGAGCGTGCTCCAGAGTATCCGTTCTGATATTGTTATCTAATACTTCTTCTATTGGTTTTAGAAAACACGATGTGAGAGATCTCGAGGTCGAAAAGACTTGGTGTCAGTCCAGTATTATTTTCCTATTTTTGGTATGAAAGTGACTTTTGCCCTTCGCGTCAATTTCCCGGTATGTATCCCAAAGCCAAACTGGTTTTTGTTATATTAGGTGTGGCAGGATTTGCTCTATTCCTCTTTGTAAGAGAACAGGGCAAATCTCATCAACTCCTGGCGCATTTTATGGTTGTAAAGTGTTCATGGCCCACTCCAGTCGTGTGTTCGTAAAGATTTTCTTAGCAATGTCTCAGTCTTCCTTGTGAGGATTTCTGGTGGATTCCGCTTCTAATTCATTTGAGGGGTTTGATCTACTACCCGAGTCTCAAGGAGTAGGATGTCTCGCTCCTCTCCCCCTTCCGTATTGATCCCATCTGGTTTCTTAAGTACCACCGTTGGGTTTCTTCGCCCCTGTAGAAATGGAAGCGATATTTTCAAAAAAGGTTTGAAAGGCAGTCTCTTGAACATCCTGATTTTTATTATTATTCGAGGTTAACCCGTTAGTGTACCCTGTCAATTTCCGTCACGTTTGGCTTTATTAAAAAGTCAACGGACCTCAAGCCTGAGTTTTGACAGTTTGTCATTCCACGAAGGAGCGTCCTTACTTGCTTTAACAGCTTGCAGTGTGAGTGGGCAATTGGAGTCAAAAGCTTCCATTATTGCTTCACTGACTTGGTTTACTCTTGACTCAAGATCGTGGTTAGTTAAACCTAACATAAACATTTTTAATTGGACGCAAGAGTGTATGGAGGTGGAACATGCTAAATGCACATTAAACTCAAATTTAAAAGTATAGTAGGGATTGTTGCAGTTTAATAAGAAAAAACTTGATAAAAAACTATTGTATTAGAACGGATGCAGTATCATATGTAAAATATTTTATGTTGGTTATAGTATACAATATATTTAACAAATGGATGCAACAAAGTATGCAAATAATTAAACAACTCTAACCCAAGCTAAACCCAACCTAAGAATTTTTATTTGGACGCAAGAGTGTATGCAGGTGGAACATGTTAAAAGCAGACTAATCGCAAATTTAAAAGTATGGTAGGAATTGTTGCAGTTTAGTAAGAAAAAACTTGATAAAAAACTATTCTATTTTTATAATGGATGCAGTATTATATGTAGAATATGTTATGTTGGTTATAGTATACACTATATATAACAAATGGATGCAACAAAGTATACAAATAATTTAATAACTCTAACCCAAGCTAAACCCAACCTAAGAATTTTTAATCGGACGCAAGAGTATATGCAGTCGGAACATGTTAAATGCAGAGTAATCGCAAATTTAAAAGTATGGTAGGGATTGTTGCAGTTTAATAAGAAAAAACTTCTTGAAAAAACTATTCTATATTTAGAACGGATGCAGTATTATATGTAGAATATGTTATGTTGGATATAGTATACAATATATCTAACAAATGGATGTAGCAAAGTATGCAAATAATTAAATAACTCTAACTCAAGCTAAACCTAACCTAAGAATTTTTAATTGGACGCAAGAGTGTATGGAGGTGGAACATGCTAAACGCACACTAAACTCAAATTTAAAAGTATAGTAGGGATTGTTGCAGTTTAATAAGAAAAAACTTGATAAAAAACTAATCTATTTTTAGAACGGATGCAGTATTATATGTAGAATATGTTATGTTGGTTATAGTATGCACTATATATAACAAATGGATGCAACAAAGTATGCAAATAATTAAATACCTCTAACCCAAGCTAAACCTAAAGTAACACAAAAAAAATGATATAAAAACTATTCTATTTTTAGAACGGATGCCGTATTACATGTAGAATATGATATTTTGGTAATAGTATACAATATATCTAAGAAAATGACGCAGCAAAGTATGCAAATAATTAAATAACTTTAACCCATGCTAAACCTAATCTATCAATTTTTATTTGGACGCAAGAGTGTATGTGGCTGGAACATGCTAATTTCAAATTTAAAAGTATAGTAGGGATTGTTGCAGTTTAATAAAAAAAAACCCTTATAAAAACTATTCTATTTTTAGAACGGATGTAGTATTATATGTAGAATATGTTATGTTGGTTATAATATATAATATATTTAACAAATTGATGCAGCAGAAGTATGTAACTAAATAATTGAATGAGGCTAACCTAGACTAAACATAACCTCAATTTAAATATATATTTTTGGGGCGCCGTAACATATCAGCAAAAAATAACTTAGAAAAACCGTTGTTCATTGACATGTCGAAACATGAACGGATGCAATATTGTATGCGTGTTATGTAGGTTTTCATTATATATAATATATTTTCTTGAAGGACGCAGTATTATATACAATCGTGTTAATTTATAGGTCTACTAATTTGAAATCCCTCGAAAAAGAGAGAAAATAACGATGCGGCAGCACTGTGGGACGCTGCAATATCCGTAAAAACGAGGAAAAAATATATTTTGGAGTTGATAATGATAGCAAGATGAAAGGAGCTAGTAATGATAGCACGACCTAAAAATTTGTATATTAAAAGTTGCTCCAATCAATACGAAAATCCGTTTCCCCCGATAAAAAAATTCGCTGATTAATATATTTGAATCAGATTTGCTCTAACTATAGCCCTTCCAGGGGACGCCATAAGGTTGGAATATGTAAAGACGCAGTAAAGTCTCAAGATGTATGAAATGAATTTAATAGTTCTTAGCCTTTTTGTTGTATAACAACTCTCGGAAATTTTTTTTTTTTTTTTGGGTATAGGCTATAAGGTTTGATAGTGAAACTCTTGTTTGCTATGCCAAGCTTTCGAGAATATTTATTCCCTTCATCGGGGCTAAAACAAATATGGAACAACGGTGTTATACAATGGGCATTTTGATAATGATAAAATACAATAATCCACATCCACATATAACTAACTAACCTTAGGTATGCTAAGTTGAGTTAAAAAATTTTTTATTGAAAGGCATCGCATTGAAACAGTACTTAGTATTAATTATTAAGTGCTTAGCACTACATTCCAATAGCAAGTGAATACTGGGAATAAAATAAAATAAAAAGACAAACACACATCCTCTATTAATCAACCAGCTATCTTTTCTATACATACAAAAAACACTTTTTGTTAATTTTACTATATATATATATATATATATATATATATAGTAAACTATTGTGTGTAAGGTTTTGGGGTGTCAGCCTATATAAGTTAAAACTCTTTTTACTTTCCAAGCTTTCGGAACACTTTAATTCCTTCTTCAGGGCTAAAAAATACAACGACAATATGAAACTACACTTGTAAGAAAAATTTTAGCCCTGAAGAAGGAATTAAAGTGTTCCGAAAGCTTGGAAAGTAAAAAGAGTTTTAACTTATATAGGCTGACACCCCAAAACCTTACACACAATAGTTTAAATATATTTAGCCGAAATATTATAAAATAAAATTTATATATATATATATATATATATATATATATATATATATATATAGAAAAGCCAATGAAGAAAACGAACGTCTGTAAGTTGGAAAAAACATTCGCTTCAGGTGGAAATCGAACCCACTTCTCACGCTTCCCGGGCATTTGCTCTACCATTGAGCTGCCGAAGCACTGGTGATAGTAGTGCATAAACGCGATACTATTATACCAATGTCCGCTCCAACTCACAAACGCTATGCTATTTTGTGGTTCTGCTGCTGTCTCGACCTTCAGTTCGAAGGCATCAAAGACACAGACCACGTCGCAATGTTTCTTCTATTGCAAGTCCTGCACGTCGTATAAAATACAAAGAAAGTAAATATTCACTTAAAGTGAGTCAACTATGTAGTCGAATATAACTATATATATTATATAGAAAAGCCAATGAAGAAAACGAGCGTCTGTAAGTTGGAAAAAACATTCGCTTCAGGTGGGAATCGAACCCACTTCTCACGCTTTCCGGGCATTTGCTCTACCATTGAGCTACCAAAGCACTGGTGATAGTAGTGCATAAACGCGATACTATTATACCAATGTCCCCTCCAACTCACAAACGCTATGCTATTTTGTGGTTCTGCTGCTGTCTCGACCTTCAGTTCGAAGGCATCAAAGATGTAGTGCCGCCTTTATTGTAGTTCATCCTTCTTCATCAAAACAACTTATAGTTGGACCAACGTTTTATTTTTCTTAATAATCAACAATTTACACTTATGATAATTTCGATGATACATGTTTATATACAATGAATACATGGTATTTACATCTTTTTCGTTTATTAACTAATTAATTCTGATTATAAAGGTGTCTGTATTTATATGGCAATGTACGTGCTAGGTCTAGGTCAGCGTCAAGTGTGGCGCCTTGAATTATGTTATTATAAACACACTTGTTAATGGTTTTGTTTAATGTTTTGAATTATGTTATTATAATACGATTGTTTTGTTATGTGTTTTTGGATTCTATTATCATAACACAATTGTAGATTTGTTATGCTATGTTTGTTTATGTAAGACTAATATTACTTATTTTAATAGGGTGAAATCTTGGTTAATACAGGGTGCAAACCGAGTGCACCACAAAGACACAGACCACGTCGCAATGTTTCTTCAATTGCAAGTCCTGCACGTCGTATAAAATACAAAGAAAGAAAATATTCACTTAAAGTGAGTCAACTATGTAGTCGAATATAACTATATATATTATATAGAAAAGCCAATGAAGAAAACGAACGTCTGTAAGTTGGAAAAAACATTCGCTTCAGGTGGGAATCGAACCCACTTCTCACGCTTTCCGGGCATTTGCTCTACCATTGAGCTACCGAAGCACTGGTGATAGTAGTGCATAAACGCGATACTATTATACCA
The DNA here is from genome assembly GCA_911728435.2 of Apoderus coryli. Taxonomy (NCBI): domain Eukaryota; kingdom Metazoa; phylum Arthropoda; class Insecta; order Coleoptera; family Attelabidae; genus Apoderus; species Apoderus coryli. Next base: position 27,740,646 of record OU452198.1, on the reverse strand, counting down.
ATGTCCTCTCCAGTGTGTGTTTAATCAGAAATGAGATAATTTTTTTCCACTAGCCAAGCTTTCGGAAATGTTTATTTCCTTCTTCAGGGCTAAAAAAAATATACAAAACTTTTATAAATACATACGTACAAAAATTCACTGACGAACAAACACATTATATGCACAACACACCATGGCTGTTGCGTGCTTACTTGAATAGAAAATATATTATTTTATATATGAACCTCACCTTGTAACTACGAAGTGAGTTAATGTATAATGTATAGCCATGTGTATGGTGATCACAAAGTAATATCTCAACCTGACTGATGACATATTTAAAAAACAATCTATTGCAATTCAATTTTAATATTTACAATATAGATGGATAGGTATATAAAATTACTAAAACATATATTGCAGGTACATAGAAAAATCACATTTGAGTAAAATAGAAAAATAGCAGTATACTTAATACGATACGAATACGAATCAATCAAGGCGAGAAAAAAAAACCCAATCTATTATCAGTAAAAAGAAAATAAGTACAATAAAGTACATTACGGGGAAGCTTTGCATTTTATGTGCTACAAAACAATCTGTCACCTGGTTTCGCATTTATTTAGCCACTGTACAATAAAGTAAAGGAATCACAGATATTGTGCCTCGGACTGTCACTCCGCTGTCACAACATTCATGCCCATAAGTGACGATGTACTTGTGGTGGTTATGAGGTTTTATATGTTAAAAGGTGAGTATACATAATACTTGCGTCATCGATATCTCTTCGTTTGTTATATATATATATAGATATATATGTGGTAGTCTTTGCTGACTAGTTAATAGATAACTTTGTGTCTTGGGTTGATCAGCAATATTTTTGATTAAAACTCTTTTACGTTATGCCAAGCTTTCGATATATTTTTATATCTTCCTCGGGGCTAAAAATATAAGTGTAAGCTAAGTATAAATATATATAAAATTTAAAAATATGTTTACCTTAGTATACGCGGCAAGTTTTACATTGGTAAAAATAATATAAATTGTAAATTAAAGAACATTAATATAAAAAATTTTTTCAACTTTGCAAAATAATGATTAACATTAAACATTTTTAAGTTAATTGAATTTTTTTGTGATTGACACTGACATGTTTATTCAAAAATATTTTGTTTAGTTTATTTGTGGTAAATTGTTTTTTAAGTGAAATGTAAAGTTTTTTAATTAGGTTAGAAAGTAGATTCAAAAAAAATATTACTGTCATCATGGGTGTTATTATTAATAGTAAATAAATATGAATATATATTACTGATTTCATTCGAGTCTTTCTTTTTGTTTAACGTATTTTCGGTATTATACGTTTCAAACATTTCAATGAAAAGTCTTTTATTTTGATTTTGTTCACAGGCAAGGATTTTTACATTATTTAAGTCTGGAAAATGATTTGTATTGATACAATGTTCAGCCAATGCACAAGTTTTTTTATTATAAACTACGTTAGATTTTCTTAAAATGGAGTCTTGATCTTTAGTTTTTGTACATAAATTATTATTCATACCACACACAAAAAATGAAAATAAATTTGGTATTAGGGTTAAAAAACAGAATTAACAAAATTTGTCATCCTCAATTCAAAGAAGAGAACTACAAAAAATTGTTTAATATTCTACTTGATAATTCATATCCACGAAAACTACTACAAAAATTATTATATAATACACCAGAAAATCAGAATACAAATGTTCAAGTTAGAAACAACCATGATTCTAATATTAATAACGAAATTTCTTATATTTCTTTTCCAAATATAAAATTTATAACCCCAAAAATGACTAAAATTATAAAAAAAGATCTTCCAAATTTAAAAACTGTCAGCAAGTCATCAAAAACGATTAACAATTTATATACAAAAACTAAAGATCAAGACTCCATTTTAAGAAAATCTAACGTAGTTTATAATATACCATGTTCAGACTGTAACCAAGTATATATCGGACAAACTTCCCGAGTTTTTAAAGATAGAATTACCCAACATAAAAGTGATATTCGACTTAACAAAAAAACTTGTGCATTGGCTGAACATTGTATCAATACAAATCATTTTCCAGACTTAAATAATGTAAAAATCCTTGCCTGTGAACAAAATCAAAATAAAAGACTTTTCATTGAAATGTTTGAAACGTATAATACCGAAAATACGTTAAACAAAAAGAAAGACTCGAATGAAATCAGTAATATATATTCATATTTATTTACTATTAATAATAACACCCATGATGACAGTAATATTTTTTTTTTAATCTACTTTCTAACCTAATTAAAAAACTTGACATTTCACTTAAAAAACAATTTACCACAAATAAACTAAACAAAATATTTTTGAATAAACATGTCAGTGTCAATCACAAAAAAATTCAATTAACTTAAAAATGTTTAATGTTAATCATTATTTTGCAAAGTTGAAAAAATTTTTTATATTAATGTTCTTTAATTTACAATTTATATTATTTTTACCAATGTAAAACTTGCCGCGTATACTAAGGTAAACATATTTTTAAATTTTATACATATTTATACTTAGCTTACACTTATATTTGTAGCCCCGAGGAAGATATAAAAATATATCGGAAGCTTGGCATAACGTAAAAGAGTTTTAATCAAAAATATTGCTGATCAACCCAAGACATAAAGTTATCTATATATATATATATATATATATATATGTACAAACAAAGATATTCAACTAAGTTGACAAAGTATAGTATATCACCGATATACAAAGAAAAATGAAATAAACTAACTTGTACGCATTAAAAAAATCTCGTGACACAAGCTGGATTTGAACCAACATCTCCCAATTGCCGGTCAGGTGTTTTAACCATATATATATATATATGGGATATAGAAAACTTTGCGTCACGGTCTAGGCCGCATTTTTTGACCAATGGAAACAAAATTTGGTTAAAAAATTGGCTAGGTCATGGAATCGCGTGAGTTCGTTGGCGATTGAAATCGGCGAGCTAATTTCGAAATGGCGGCCTGTCAAAGTTTTAAAAAAATCATATTTTTTTCATTGTTAATAGAAAATACCAATGTTACGTATCAAATGATAGAGCACTTAAATCTCTACAATATTTATTTGGAGAGTTTTTTCATCGCTGGCATATTTAAGTAAATGTAAGTCAATATAAAGTAACAAAAAATAAAAAAAATATCATCACTCGCTACACCTGTAATTATTTTGACAAATAAACACCTGTGACATAACAATAAGACCGTACTTACGTATGTGTTATAGTATAATGGGTATTTCAGTTAAAATAACTGTAAATATGACAGTTTTGTTATATTTGGCGAATTTCAGAATATTCCATTATTTGTTTATTAATAGTGGGTGTCAGTGGTAGACTAAGTATAAATAAAAAATACATAAATCAAAAATCTACTTTTCCGACTGGCTGCCATCGGGATTTTTTTTTTGTAATTATATTAAATTTTGAAGGTTTGCAGTTTATGTAAAGCAATGAAAAAAATTAATGGTATACCTTATAATTTGTTGTTGGAATTGGGTTCAATTTGTTTGTTATTTAAATGCAAAATATATAAATAACAGAATAATCATAGAATTATTGTGCTATCATTGTCATAGTCATTCAATGTTTGGCATCCTAAAATTAAGAAGTATGTCAATTGGTAAAATTTAATATCGTACAGAACGTAGTGATTGTTTTGAAAATTTAAATGATTACTACTACTACTAAAAATAGGCATAAGGCAAATTCTTAAATAATAGCAAGTGTTTAGAAAAATTGGTTTATATCTGTATATTTATTTGTGATTTTTTAATGATAGAATATAATTTTATGTAACGTGGTATAATTGAAATGAGAAAGTAGGTATTAATTTCCGGTATAACTGGAGGTGGCTGAAGTCTCATAATATCATAGAATGTTAAAAATTGGATTGCTTTAAGTAAGTATTTAAATTTTCAAAACAATTGTATGTTTAGTGGTGCCAAAAATTTCAAATGTAGCATTGATCAACATGTATAATGTGTTGTACCTTATTAAATGTTGTTTCATTAATGTTTGTTTGGTAGCTGAAAATACATAAATGAATTAATTGTAAGTTATACAGAATTAATCGAGGAACTCTGGAATTTTAACTGTACATACATTTTTGAATTGTGTAGCATGCACAGAGAAGAATTTTTGTATTATATCTGTGATCATATATTGTGTTTTGTCGTGGATATCTTTTTCATTGAATATACTACGAGTTAACTAAAAACAAATATTTTGAGTATGTTGTGAAAAATCAACAAATCTATTTACCTTGGAATTTTAACTGCTGATAAATTTTGCCATAGTATAATATTTATACAGAATAACATATTGTATTGTTTCTATGACGACATGTATTTGTAGTCGATATCTTCTTCATTGAATTTGCTTTGTGTGGTATGGTTAATTTTGGGAAAAATTGTTGAATACTACTAAAAAACAATATATATTATGAATATGTTGAAAAAAAATTAAGAAATTTATTACCTTGGAATTTCAACTGTTCATACATTTTGGAAGGATGTATTACTACATGGAACATGGAATAACTTATTGTATTATTTCTATGATTACATATGATGTCGAGGATATCTTCTTCATTGAATTTGCTTTGTATAGGTATTGATCAAGTTTTGGAAATATTGCCGAATACTATTAAAAAGCTATATTATATGTATGTTGGAAAAATTGTGTATATTTAGTAAAATATTATTACCATATATTATTATGTACTATCCTTTGAAGTCCATTTTACAAATATGTGATTGAATAAGTTGAGTGAAATTAATGAATATATTTTGAAAGAACCATACTATATTATTCGTATGTGAATGTAAATTTCGTTTGTTGAATATAATTGTATTTAGATGGTTTTTTACAATATAATAAAATTTAAAACTAAATCTAATGTTATAGAATAATTTAATTAACAAATATTGAAAATTTAAGAATCATGTGAAGGTTAAAAATAGTTTTACAAAGATTAAGAATTTTTTTATTAACTTTTTTGCATTTCAATTAATTCATTATTGAAATAGAAGAAAAAAATAAAAATTATGGTTGGATGGCAACATTATCAATGTTGATTTTTTGGTACTTTGAAGCGCCAAAACAGTTGTACAAAACAAATACAATTTTGAAATAATTATGCTTGGAACATTATATTGAAATACAAAAATACATCCATTTGGTTTTGTCATTTTGTAGATTTTATTTTTTCAAAATAAATATTTTTAATTAGGATCGTCATTCAAGCATAGAATTATAATTTCGAAGTTTATAATATAATATGAAACAATTATTTGAGGAGAACACAAAAGCACAACTCAATAATGACAACATAATGTATATTAATCAATAGAGGCCCAACTTAATGCTCAACTCAATATTGATATCAAAATGTCAAATGTCAGAAGAGGCTCTAAGTATTTTTTCTGTTAATAAGAGACTGTAAAAAATTTCAATTATTAGCAGAAAATTATCTGAGGAGGATTAATGTAAGAGCTCACTCAATAATGGCAACATAATGTAAATTAATCAATGGAGGCCCAACTTAATGCTCAACTCAATATTGATATCAAAATGGCAATATACCAAAAGAGGTGCTTATTATTTTTTTTAATAAGAGATTGTAGAAAAATCTCAATTATTAGCACGTTTAAGGTATCCTCAACTCAGATTTCATGAAAAAAGTATCCTCAACTCAAATTTTTACTGTTTCATTTATTCAAATGGTTAAGTCAGTATTGACAACCAAATGTAAACATATCAATAGACGTGCAAACATATTAATGTTGCCAATAAGAGACTAAAAAATCTCAATTATTAGCTAAATTTATGTAATTCTCAAGCTGAAATATTGATAAAAAGAGTATTTCTAAATATCAACAGCGAGATTGCATGTTATTAATGTGATATTACTGGAAATATATACTTAACGTACAATTTCCGTAAAAACAATGTTTTTAGTGTAGATCTCATCAGAAGTAGGGCGTAATTTACCTTGTGAGCTGGTGTTCTCTACACAAACATGTACACAATCGAAACCTTTCGTACGACTGAACGCAGTGTACATCATCCCATGGGTAAATACAGGATAAGGTAAATAAATACCTATCTTGTCAAATGTTTGACCTTGATTTATTAATTTTCATAGTGTATGCAACTTTAACTGGAAATTGTCGACGTCGCAACTTGAAAGGAAGAGAGGCGACAGTCTCAGTTAAATCAATACGCGGAATCAAGACAGTATGATCAGTTAAGGTTCCTGTCATATCGATTTGTCTCGCTTCAATGCTATGTTGGTACAATTGAGTAATTAGTAATCGAGTGCCATTGCATAAGCTAAGATCGCAATTCATGTTGCGTAAAAGCATAACTACAACTCCAACTTTCAAAATCAATTTATGTTCTGGCATGCCATTTGGTTGGAGTGAGTCAAGCGATTCAACAGGATAGTTGGCTGCCTCAATTTCTTCATCGTTTTCATATAAAATTTTGTCCGCACTATAATAGGTAGTCGCAGGACCTTCCATATTTTGAACGATTCCAAAATTTATGGCATTGCAATGTTCGTTTAATGGTGCTAGAATGGCACACTTAGGAACAGTTCCTGGTTGCAAATTTGGAAAACAAATTGTCAAAAGTTCTTCTTTGGAAGCCACCAAACATTGTGCTGGAACCACGAATAAACTTGGTATGGAAGGAATATTGACAGAAGGTAAAGTGTTGTTTCCCAAGTGTAGCAACCATTCGGAAAATTCTCGTTCTTCTGGACGTGCTCGCACGTTAGTAACTAATTGCAATTTGGTAAATGATTGCCACAGAAAGCTGTATTGCAGAGTTTCGGCGACAATATGTGACCGATATGCGTTAGGCATGACAGGTAATGTTTGACGAAAGTCACCAGAAAGTAGGATAACTTTTCCGCCGAATAATTTGTCATTGCCGCACAGATCTTTTAAAACTCTGTTGATGAGTTCTAACGCTAATCGAGGTATCATTGACATTTCATCAAAAATGATGAGCTTTGTTTCATTAAGCTGCCACTAATGCCAGTCCAAGATACAGGTATTACGGGAAGTTCTCTACCATTCAAATACGTAATTAAAGCGTTAAAAACAAAAGTTTTTCCCGCTCCAGCGCAACCAGTGACAGCGAATAGGCGTGGTTCCACATCGTCATTTTCAACAGCAGTTATAACTCTGAAACGGAAAAAAAAAGTATATGTAAAAGGTTGTTGTTCCATAACTGTTAGGTGACTGAATTTAAAGTGTAATTGCAAAAGTACAGAGTAGCTATTTATTTACCATCTAGTAATGCCTGTGGTGTATACCGTGCTTGTAATTTTTTTATATTTGGAAAAATAATGTCAGAGTCAGAAATAAATAAAAACTAAAATCGCCAAAAATTGTATTTTAAAAATTTCTTGAAAACGGCTAAAGTTACTTTACTTTTGAAAATTTCATTTGAAAGGTATTTAAATTGTACAACTTTTTTTTTTTAATTTAACCGACATTGTAAATTTCACCGTTTCCAAGATTCCAATGCTATGCCATTCTTATTTTGGACACAGTATACAATGCTCCTAAAGAATATCGACTGTTGTTATGGATATGTTAATGCATGTCATTTACAATACAGTATGAAGCAATAATACAAAAGTTGAAAATAAATGAAAAAGTAATGTAATTTGTTGAAACTGTATTCGGTAGCATTCAATTATTTATAACATTTAAAAAAACGTAAATTAAAGAAATTTACCTGTCGAAAACGTTGCGCTGATCTTCATTTAATTGATCTCGCATTTGAATTCCTGCGAGGAGTTCATCTTGAGGATTTATAGGAACCTCATTTAATTCCAATCTTTCCTGTGGTTCTGGAAGATTGAAATCAGATAAACGTTTGTTGTTTCTCAACATAATGCTCTGTATAAATGCAAGCGTTTGTTGTTCCGCCCTGTTGTTATTGTAACCGCGATGAATGTAATCTTTCATCATACAGTCACGAAAAACTTCCCACAATTCCAATGGATTAGTTACTTCTCCGAAGATCAAGATGTGAGCAAAAAGTCTTCTAATAACTTTAGGGACTTGTGCTCTCGAGCTTCTTGTAATGCTCGGTTCCATTCTTGATCATCGTCAAGAAGTAAACGTGCACGGCAGGCATCCAGGAAAGTATCGTACAAAGTTTCTGCAAGTATGTATAAAAAAAGTTTAGTAGAATGAAATACTTGAAAGAAAGAATTTCTTACCATCAACAGTGCGAAGATCTTCGTATGATGTGGCTCCTCTAACATGTAATAACAATACTCGGAGATAGTATTGTTCTGTGTTGCGAATGGACACATTGTACATTCTAGCAATCATTTTTTCAACGCCTCGTTGCCGTTGTTGCCAACGTTTTTGAAGCGTTTTCCAGACATAATGTTGGGGAATGTCTGGGTAATGATGTTGGCGAGCGCCAACATCTTCTCGATTCAGTCTAAACCAATCTGTAAGCTGTGTTGTTTGATTTCTCTCAACAGCTTGACGTTCATTGCCCCTTTCAAAATGAACAATATTCCTGTGTGGTAAATGCACTGGAAGACGATAAACAGTATGTGTTATATCATGAATTTTAAATTGATTAATATGATATGCAGCCTCAGGTGCAGTTAGATATCTGCCAGCTAAATATGTTTCAGTCTCGTTATAATTTAGTACGTTCCGTACTTCCAAATGAAGAAGAGCACGGTCAACACCTTTGAAAACATATTTGTGGAGATATTTCACGACGCTAGTATTAGCACAAACATCAATATTAATATGTGTTTGATACCTAAATAAAAGATATCGATTATACGGAACAATCCATTTGTAATCAACAACATGAATGTTCCTAATGAATGCTTCCTTACCATTGTTTGGTCTTTTGAAAGTCACTCTACCATGAGGATCAATAGTAGTTTCATCACAAAAGTTGTGGGGATACTTTCGTTTGCAGCGGCCGTCCTCCATGCAAGAAGCATTAGGATTTTCGGGGCCACATGGAGAGTGTATCATGTGTTTTACAACCAAGCTAAATAGTTCTGGTTCTAAATCACGATCTGGAAGTTCAGCAGAAACAGCTTGGTCTATTCGATTTGTATCCATCATTTTGTCTTCTGCTCTTAGAGTGTAACGATATGGGCATGTGGTAGACCACGCTTTTGAAATTCTATAGTATAGAACTGACATACTGGTACGCCAAAAATATAGTCATCTAAAATTTCTTTTAGTGACTGATTTAATTTGGTATTGAAAACTCTTGCTACCAACATAGGATGATTATTAGGATCATCATTTGGAGGAATGTTCTCCACAATCTCTCGCCAATTAGGATTGCAAGTGACTGTAATGAATAATGTTGGAGTCCCAAATTTACTATTTAGACAGAGACTGTCCTGAAACAATTGATGCATATATCTAGGACTACCCACGAATGTGGAAGGCAAAATCATCATTCGGCCGACTTGTTCCGCTTCGTTGTCAACAGGTACTCGATGGAGATAGTCCATGAGTCCCTGGTAATATCCAGCCCGAAGGCGACCCTGATTTTGTTTGATGTATTCAATATTATTTGCTTCTATGCAAATATATGCAGAAACAATATATTGTTGGGTCAACTGAGCAGCGTGTTTAAATCGGTCAAATGAATTTTCGTCATTTTCACGCCTGTATGCTAATCGAAATGCATAATACTGACACAATGTCACTCTTCTATTGGCATTCCTGTGAGTTAGTTCAAGAGACCACCCAAATTCACCATTTGGAAATAATAATGGAAAAGATAAAGGATCTAACCTTGAAACCAAGTGAGATAGCTGGTGAAATAATTCACGCCTTTCTGGACCTTCAATTTGATTACGAACGAAAATTCTGAGATTTGATGTAGGAGGAAGTTCATTGTTAAACGGATATACAGCGGCTACTTCGTTTACAGTAGGTAAATCGAAACGTCTGTCTCTTCTAACAGCTAACAATTCTAACACTACATTTGGAATTTCGTTATTGCGTTGTTGTTCTCGTTCGAAAACTTCGCGTAGCATCATATATCCATTAGCATATGGAGTAAATGTACGCATGACATTTTCCAGGATTTGAATCAAATTGATATTTAGATTATAACGTGGTTGATTGCCTATGCGCTGATTTATTGCGGCATTAGCATCCAAATAATAAATTGGACCACGATTGGGCTATGGATTTGCTATATTAACATTTGAATAATGATAATATACTTTCCCTTGCACAGAATATGTGAATGGGCCTGGGTTTCGAAATTCCCTAAGATTTGCCATCATGCTAGCAAATTGAAAAGCATTGTTATAGCGAATGGAATTTCTTTTAAATTCTCTAGATAATGCATGACGACCTGTAAATAACTGTTGCAAGACTGGTGAAAAAGGCTGTAGGGCCCGCAGATTATCAACATGAACTTTACCACCTTTACAACATTTATTATAATCTAGTTAATCTAGTCGAGCGGTACGCTCCATGGAGAAATACAAAGCACCACAAAAGATGCATTCTCTATCCATAGCTCGAAGATGTAGAGGTTCTGCGTTCCTTTCAAAACCACGCAAATAACCTGGATGAAGTTGTCTTAAATTTCTCAGGCGAACCAGGTCAGCCATAAGAACATCGCCTTCTTCTTGATATTCAGCCAATCTGTCAGCCAAGTTATTTTGATTTGGATTGTGAGGATTGTCATTATTGACAATTTCCAAATCAGCAACAACTTTTAATGGAACATTAGGTAAACTGTCGTTGTTCACATTCTGCAATTGTTCAATTTCCATGTCGACATCTTCCAGTGGAACATTTTGAATTTGAAGGTTGTCGTCATTGGCATTGTGTAATTCCTCAATTTCCATAGGAATTATTTGTTGACTTTGAATCTCTTCTTCGTCATTACCGTGAACTGAAATAAAATAATATTAAAAATATGTACAAAAAATATCCATATAGGTAAATTATTAAAATTGTTATACTATGAAAATGTGTATGATGCAATTCATGTTGAATGTTTGATATTTAAAGAACATAGAGTATGAACAAATGGTTTTTTTAAATTAGTACAGGGATGTAATAGGAAAAAAAATTGAGGAATATTTTCGTTAATACACTTTTAATAATTTTTTTAATTTCTTTAAATTCCTTGTGAATTTTTGCTTCAAAAAGTAATAATTTATTAGGGATCTAATGTGAACAGTTTTGCAGGAATTTGTAAACAAAAGTTAACTCTGTGTATTTTATTAATACGTAGTCTTTACTTACTTGTTAACATTTGTTTAGAGGCAAATTTCTGCAAAACTGTTCATTTTAGACACATAGACTTTTTTAAGCAAAAATAAACAGGGAATTTAAAAAAATATATTTATTCAAGGGGCGTAGGTAAAAGTGTCACGAACCTTTATAGCATGTCATTGGTTAATTTTTTAAAAAGATGATTTCTGTTAAAATATGACATTTTTAAACAACATATCGGTTACTAAATTTGAAAAAAATATTTAAAAGACTTTTTGAATTATGGCCAAATTTTCGATTTTAAATTAACACCCTGTATCTAGACTACTAAGCTCTTTAAGGGTATAAATATATCCCTATATCAAAATTCATGAATTAGCGAGAGTTTTCTGTGGTAGAGCGTTGTCGGTCGAATTTAGAAACACTCTTAAAGTGATTAGTTGTTTAGAAACACGATGTCAAAGGTTCACAAAAAGTAATAATTTATTAGGGATCTAATGTGAACAGTTTTGCAGGAATTTGTAAACAAAAGTTAACTCTGTGTATTTTATTAATACGTAGTCTTTACTTACTTGTTAACATTTGTTTAGAGACAAATTTCTGCAAAACTGTTCATTTTAGACACATAGACTTTTTTAAGCAAAAATAAACAGGGAATTTAAAAAAATATATTTATTCAAGTGGCGTAGGTAAAAGTGTCACGAACCTTTATAGCATGTCATTGGTTAATTTTTTAAAAAGATGATTTATGTTAAAATTTGGCATTTTTAAACAACATATCGGTTACTAAATTTGAAAAAAATATTTAAAAGACTTTTTGAATTATGGCCAAATTTTCGATTTTAAATTAACACCTTGTATCTAGACTACTAAGCTCTTTAAGGGTATAAATGTATCCCTATATCAAAATTCATGAATTAGCGAGAGTTTTCTGTGGTAGAGCGTTGTCGGTCGAATTTAGAAACACTCTTAAAGTGATTAGTTGTTTAGAAACACGATGTCAAAGGTTCACATTTAAAATAAAAAATTTGCCATAATTCAAAAACTCGTTTAAATATTTTTTTTCAAATTTAGTGACTGATATGTTTTTAAAAAAGTCATTTTGACATAAATAATCTGTTTAAAAAAGTAACATGCAAATTTTTTTTGCCACTGGAATAAATATATATTTTTTTGTTATTTTTCTGTTAATTTTTGCTTAAAAAACTAATACATTTTTATGTTTTTAAAGTGAAGAGTTTTGCAGGAATTTGCCTCTAAACAAAAGTTTGTAAGTAAAGGTTGCTACTTTCAACTGTGTGTACTTTATTAATAAGCATTCTTTACTTGCAGACATTTGTGTAGAGGCAATCCCTGCAAAACCGTTCATTTTAGATTCATAAAAAGTGATAACTTTTTTCAGCAAAAATGAACAGGGAATAAAAAAAAAGATATATTTATTCCAGTGGCGTAAAAAATAGGGAGATAAAGTGTTATTGATCACTATAGCATGCCACTGGTTAATTTTTTAAAAAGATTATTTATGTCAAAATAAGACTTTTTTAAAGTAAAGTAAAGTCGGTTACTAAATTTGAAAAATCGGTTGTGTCACCACAAAAGTTTCCCGGCAAGTTATAATATAATCAAGAATATATGACCTGCGTTACGAAACGGAGTTTTAATATTAATTATTATTACAATTGTATTATTTTCCTTAAAATAACCTAACAAACTAACTACTTTATTCAAATATTATATAAAAAAAAGTATTGGCAGAGCTAGGACTCGAACCTGTAACCTTCCGAATGCGAAGCGAACGCCATACCAATAATCAACAGAGACTTTGAATAAAAATCTTATTTTCTTTAATATACATATACCTTTCAAGTAGGTAACTGTGGTGACATTTTAACGTTATTTTCTCGAGAATAATGAGGGCAAATATCAAAAGTGACCTATCGCTGTAAATCAGATAAAAAATGCTTTGTAATGATGTATCAGTCGACCCCTACTGATATATGAAAATTTAGTGGTTGTGTCTACCTCTATAAGAGGGTTTAAGCGATTTCAATCAAAACCTAGTGGCTTCATCCTAGAACTGCCTAAAACTCATATACCAAAATTTAGCTCAATTGGTTAAAGCGTGCGAGCACTATCGTGGTAGAATACATACAGACACATACATACAAACACACACACACACACACACCATGACAGACTTCCATCTGGAAATGGTCTTAATCGTCTCAGGGAACTTCAAAATGCTTATATCCGTTTTTATCTCAATTTTTTAGCGCGTTCAGAATACTTTCCCTGTACGGGAAAGTAAAAAATATTTAAAAGACTTTTTGAATTATTGCAAATTTTCGATTTTAAATTAAAATCTTTGATACCCTGTATCTAGACAACTAAGCTGTTTAAGGGTATAAAATTTCTGAAGTAATCCATCTATCAAGGAGTGAATAGTATGATTTGAATAAATATGTCTCTATATCAAAATACATTAATTAGCGAGAGCTTTGTGTGGTAGAGCGTTGTCGGTGGAATTTAGAAACACCCGTAAAGGGATTAGTTGGCTAGACGCAGGGTGCAAATTTAAAATACAAAATTTGTCATAATTCAAAAAGGAGTTTGAATAGTGACAGTATTTATCTTCCTATTTTTTATGCCAGTGGAATAAATATACTTTTTTATTATTAAATTCTCTGTTTAAGTTTGCTTGAAATTATGGGTCTAAAGTGAACAGTTTTGTCGGAATTTGCCTGTAAACAAAAATCTGCAAGTAAAGGTTTCAACTGTGTGTACCTTATCAATACGCACCCTTTAATAGTAGACATTTGTTTAGAGGCAAATTTCTGCAAAACTGTTCACTTTAGAGCCATAAAAAGTTATAACTTTTTTAAGCAAAATGAACAGTGAATAAACGCAGTGACTATTTTTTAATTGAATAGTTATTACCTGGTTGGGATGATGCTATGTTAGTTGATGTTAAATTAATTACAGCATCATCTTCTTCAACATGTTCAGCGGTTTGCTGTTCCAAAACAATATTTTGCGAAGTAGAGATTCGTCGGAGCCGTTTATTCCCAGGTAGAGGATTAGCTAAAAATTAAGTAAAAATTATTCTCAAGCATAACATATTTGTATATAGCTAAGATAATAAATAGAAAAGGTATATCGAAAAGGTAATTTATTTTAAAAAAATTGTAGAAATTATTTGGATTGTGTTTATTTTGAGGGTTGCAATTTCATGTCTATCTTTCCTATCCATAGGCCAATATGGCCTACGCATATGTCAATATAATACCTATTTCTTATTAAAACAACTATTTTGTATCATTTACATGTGTAAGATAAGTACGTCGAAAATCATTTTATGTACTGGGTGTTTATTTATAAACGCACACCCCCTTTTAACTGTGTTCTTTCACCCTGGAGAAGAAAATGTTAAATTAGAAAGTTTTGGGGTTTAAAGTAAATTATTTACAGCATCAATAAATGTAGTTTAAAGTAAACAAAAGTAATTTACACAAAACTAAGAAATAAATCCGAAATATTTACAATTATTATTTGGTACTGCACTGACTAAAAATCAGGATCTATCTGACCATAAAATTTCATCAGAAAACTGTGGATTTTCGTTCATTCTTTGCAGCATTTGGTAGCAAAATTGAACTCGTTTTTGTTTCTGTTCAGGAACATTTTCTTCTACAGGGTTAAACAACAAAATGAAAGTGGGTGTGCGTTTATAAATGATCATCTAGTATTTTCACAAATAGTTTTTTCAATTTGTTTTTAAAAATTATATTTACAAATCAACTGTAGAATAAGTAAATTAGTAATGTTAATCGAAAAAATATTTATTGAAATTTAAAAAAAAAATGCATAACATTAAAGTTAAATATATTATTAAGGAAATAGTCCATATTACTGTGGATGTCCAATAGTTAGGAAATAAAATGCTGTCGCATCCACTAAATCGTTTATTAACAGGTTTCTCCAACGAACCAGTCATTCAATACATGTTTCGGCCCTAGTAAGGGTCATCATCAGTTGAAACTATTATAACAACTATAAAGGGAAAAATATTTGAATGTATCAATATTACACAATATGTTGTAGCTATAATCTTACCTTAGTGGAAAGAAAAAACAAAAAAATATAAAAATTTTTAAACGAAAATCAAACTACATTTTATGAGGAGTTGTACATGTTAGTTTATAGACTCCCGACTTATTTAGTGATGTCATATTATTATTGTTATGGTTGGAGTTGAAGAAGGATCGAAGAGTGTTATTGATTTTAAATGAGATATCCAAGCCATAACTTTCAAATGCTCTCTTAATATTATAAGTGAACGGTGCTATGTAAGTGATTGTATTGTATTTGCATTTCTTATCTCGTGGCGTAATTAAATTCTTATTTATATTCTTATTTAAGTGTTTATAATAAATTTTATTAATAGTACTAATAGGGTAGTTGTTATTATTTGCCATTGTGAAGATATTAGATAGTTCCTTGTTGAAGTTATCTACTGACATAGGAATATTAAATAGTCTGTGGAACAAAGAGTTGAATGCTGCATATTTGTGGTTATATGGGTGGTTAGAAGTAAAAGGGATAATTGTATCTGTTGCAGTCGGTTTTCTATATATGCTGAAGTCTAGTTTGTAGTTAATTTTTGTTATATATAGGTCAAGGAATGGTATCCGAATATTGTGGGCAATTTCCATAGTGAAGGTTATGCGGGGGTGTATGGAATTAATGAAACTAAGAAATTGGTCGAGCTGCGCATGCGTACCATTAAACAGAACAAAGGTATCATCCCCATAACGTGCGTAAGCCAGTATATGTTGGGAAATGGGGTTATTGAAAATTGTTTTTTCTAAGCTATTCATAAATATCTCAGCCAATAATGGCGACAAGTTAGAGTTGCTAGTCCATTTATTTGTCTGTAAAACGACGAGTTAAATTCAAAAAAGTTTTGTTGAAGTGTGATGTTCAATAATTCGATAAGGTGGTCAATTTGTGTCATGTTTAATAATGGGTTAGCCATTAGTAGATTTTTGACTAAGGTAGAGCATTCGTCTGGGGGAATTGACGGAAACAGGTTGACTACGTCAAAGGACACCAATATAGTTCCATCATTGCACACACTGTCTTTGAATTTTTGGGTTAATTGGTAAGAGTTTTTTATGGCATATTGATAATCGAAATTCGTTTTACTTTTTAAAACCATGTTAAGCCATTTTGCAAGCTTTGATGCTGGCGAGTTGCAGTAGGAAACTATAGGACGAATAGGCATATTGGGTTTATGAATTTTGAGTTGCCCTCTAAGCTTCGGTGTGCTAGGGTTCATAATACCAAGTTTGTATTTAGAAGTGTTGAGTTCAAGTAGTGTATCATTAGTATTGTTAAGTAATGTTTTTAGGGTTTTGTTAAATCTGTTAGTTGGGTTAGAGTTGATGGTTATGAAGTCTGGTGTTGACAGGAATTGGTTGGTTTTATCGATGTAGTTTTGGTTATTACATATCACCATGCAGTTACCCTTGTCTGCTTTAGTCACAATAAGGTCATTGTCTGTAAGTTTCTTTTTGATGTTATTCAGGATGGTCTTATGAGGGTCTTTGTAAAAGAATTCTTTATTAGAGAATGCATCATTCAGAATGTTGGTAATTTCGGGTCGTATCTTATTTTTGTGTGGTGTATTAGTTGACTCAAGTATAGTTTCACTTTCGACTGCTAGGTATTGAAATTGTTTGGTAGTAGGGTTATTGTGTATGTTGTAGTTGAAACCTAAACAAAGGGCATTATTTTCTTCTTCAGTAAATATCACATCACTGGTATTCAGCACACGTTGGTGGAAGGGATGATTGTCAGTATGTGTGGTTGGGAATTGATTTTGGAAGATATTGTTGTCGAACTCAAGGTTAGAATTTTCGTCATTGGGGTCATAATATTCTGTGTGTGGTATTTCTGTGTTGTGGTTTGACTGTTGGAGTGAATATTGTTTATATGGTTTAGATTGTAATAGCCTGTATAGTTTTGATTGTATTATATTGTACTTGACCTTACCTTTATCATATACAAATCCTGCGATGCTATTTTGTAGAACTTCAAATTCTAGTGGGTGTAACAAAATTGTGAGCTGCATGTGTATGAATTTCAATTTGAGGTCAATAAGGTTGAGTTTGAAATAATGTTTTTTAACTTCTCGCTTGATCCATGTTCTTCTAGCTATCTGCAGTGCACACAAGGCTGAGTGTGAGTGTGTTGATGTACGTATGTTAACATATCTCGGTGTTAGATCGTGTTTGATCCATTGGTTGTTGAAGTAGATGTCCAATAATGTTTGTTTTCTTTTCAATTTAAGCTGCTTATACTCGCGGACTATGGAAGCCTGACTGGCGTTTTTAATTTTAAGGAAATAGTCCATAGTACTGTGGATGTCCAATAGTTAGGAAATAAAATGCTGTCGCATCCACTAAATTGTTTATTAACAGATTTCTCCAACGAACCAGTCATTCAATACATGTTTCGGCCCTAGTAGGGGTCATCATCAGTTGAAACTATTATAACAACTATAAAGGGAAAAGTATTTGAATGTATCAATATTACACAATATGTTGTAGCTATAATCTTACCTTAGTGGAAAGAAAAAACAAAAAATATAAAAAATTTTAAACGAAAATCAATCTACATTTTATGAGAAATCTTAATTAGTTAGTCTGAGGGTTTCTGAAGGAAACCGATCAGTTACATTGTACATATTATTTGATTTCTTTTTATAAATCATGGATGAATTATTAATTTTTATTTCTAAACGTGTTATTATGAACACACAACAAATAGAAATGAGAGGGAAGGTCAAGTACTGTCAATCATTCAATTGTTTGAAGTTAGTGATATCAGTCAAACCAGCCACAGCCATGTATGAGAAGAAGAGTTGTTGTTCGACAAATTGCGCAAGTCTGGTATTTAGTGTGTTTGAAAATTTCGAGACATTCGAGGTTATTTAATTTTATACCCTTATTGCAGATATGTAATGTGTGCACTGCAGATAGCTAGAAGAACATGGATCAACCGAGAAGTTAAAACACATTATTTCAACCTCAACCTTATTGACCTCAAATTGAAATTCATACACATGCAGCTCACAATTTTGTTACACCCACTAGAATTTGAAGTTCTACAAAATAGCATCGCAGGATTTGTATATGATAAAGGTAAGGTCAAGTACAATATAATACAATCAAAACTATACAGGCTATTACAATCTAAACCATATAAACAATATTCACTACAACAGTCAAACCACAACACAGAAATACCACACACAGAATATTATGACCCCAATGACGAAAATTCTAACCTTGAGTTCGACAACAATATCTTCCAAAATCAATTCCCAACCACACATACTGACAATCATCCCTTCCACCAACGTGTGCTGAATACCAGTGATGTGATATTTACTGAAGAAGAAAATAATGCCCTTTGTTTAGGTTTCAACTACAACATACATAATAACCCTACTACCAAACAATTTCAATACCTAGCAGTCGAAAGTGAAACTATGCTTGAGTCAACTAATACACCACACAAAAATAAGATACGACCCGAAATTACCAACATTCTGAATGATGCATTCTCTAATAAAGAATTCTTTTACAAAGACCCTCATAAGACCATCCTGAATAACATCAAAAAGAAACTTACAGACAATGACCTTATTGTGACTAAAGCAGACAAGGGTAACTGCATGGTGATATGTAATAACCAAAACTACATCGATAAAACCAACCAATTCCTGTCAACACCAGACTTCGTAACCATCAACTCTAACCCAACTAACAGATTTAACAAAACCCTAAAAACATTACTTAACAATACTAATGATACACTACTTGAACTCAACACTTCTAAATACAAACTTGGTATTATGAACCCTAGCACACCGAAGCTTAGAGGGCAACTCAAAATTCATAAACCCAATATGCCTATTCGTCCTATAGTTTCCTACTGCAACTCGCCAGCATCAAAGCTTGCAAAATGGCTTAAGATGGTTTTAAAAAGTAAAACGAATTTCGATAATCAATATGCCATAAAAAACTCTTACCAATTAACCCAAAAATTCAAAGACAGTGTGTGCAATGATGGAACTATATTGGTGTCCTTTGACGTAGTCAATCTGTTTCCGTCAATTCCCCCAGACGAATGCTCTACCTTAGTCAAAAATCTACTAATGGCTAACCCATTATTAAACATGACACAAATTGACCACCTTATCGAATTATTGAACATCACACTTCAACAAAACTTTTTTGAATTTAACTCGTCGTTTTACAGACAAATAAATGGACTAGCAATGGGCTCTAACTTGTCGCCATTATTGGCTGAGATATTTATGAATAGCTTAGAAAAAACAATTTTCAATAACCCCATTTCCCAACATATACTGGCTTACGCACGTTATGTGGATGATACCTTTGTTCTGTTTAATGGTACGCATGCGCAGCTCGACCAATTTCTTAGTTTCATTAATTCCATACACCCCCGCATAACCTTCACTATGGAAATTGCCCACAATATTCGGATACCATTCCTTGACCTATATATAACAAAAATTAACGACAAACTAGACTTCAGCATATATAGAAAACCGACTGCAACAGATACAATTATCCCTTTTACTTCTAACCACC
This sequence comes from Apoderus coryli, assembly GCA_911728435.2. Lineage (NCBI taxonomy): Eukaryota > Metazoa > Arthropoda > Insecta > Coleoptera > Attelabidae > Apoderus > Apoderus coryli. Next base: position 27,720,651 of record OU452198.1, on the reverse strand, counting down.
CATATAACCACAAATATGCAGCATTCAACTCTTTGTTCCACAGACTATTTAATATTCCTATGTCAGTAGATAACTTCAACAAGGAACTATCTAATATCTTCACAATGGCAAATAATAACAACTACCCTATTAGTACTATTAATAAAATTTATTATAAACACTTAAATAAGAATATAAATAAGAATTTAATTACGCCACGAGATAAGAAATGCAAATACAATACAATCACCTACATAGCACCGTTCACTTATAATATTAAGAGAGCATTTGAAAGTTATGGCTTGGATATCTCATTTAAAATCAATAACACTCTTCGATCCTTCTTCAACTCCAACCATAACAATAATAATATGACATCACTAAATAAGTCGGGAGTCCATAAACTAACATGTACAACTCCCCAATGTTCGGCTACCTATATCGGACAAACCGGCAGAACTTTCAATACTCGCATCTCTGAACACACCAAGATCATTGATAACTCTACTAATAGACATTTAACTGATATTAATAGTAACTCATCCTTCGCTAACCATATAGTCAATAATGGACATAATTTTGATCTCCTTACAGGGTTTACCCCTCTACATATCTGCAATAAGGGTATAAAATTAAATAACCTCGAATGTCTCGAAATTTTCAAACACACTAAATACCACAAGGATGACTGCCTCAATGAGCAAATTGAATTTGATTGCTTCCCGTTTTACAGCTCTCTGAAATTTGTCTAATTCATACCAGATGTAAGAAATTCTAACCTCAAAATAAAAATAAATACCTTCCTCTTGTCCCTTTATTTTAACACCAACATAACTGTCTAGACGTTATAATAACCAACAGGACGCTATTGACACAATTCCAGACTTGCGCAATTTGTCGAACAACAACTCTTCTTCCCATACATGGCTGTGGCTGGTTTGACTGATATCACTAACTTCAAACAATTGAATGATTGACAGTACTTGACCTTCCCTCTCATTTCTATTTGTTGTGTGTTCATAATAACACGTTTAGAAATAAAATTAATAATTCATCCATGATTTATAAAAAGAAATCAAATAATATGTACAATGTAACTGATCGGTTTCCTTCAGAAACCCTCAGACTAACTAATTAAGATTGCTCATAAAATGTAGTTTGATTTTCGTTTAAAAATTTTTATATTTTTTTATGTTTTTTCTTTCCACTAAGGTAAGATTATAGCTACAACATATTGTGTAATATTGATACATTCAAATATTTTTCCCTTTATAGTTGTTTAATAGTTTCAACTGATGATGACCCTTACTAGGGCCGAAACATGTATTGAATGACTGGTTCGTTGGAGAAACCTGTTAATAAACAATTTAGTGGATGCGACAGCATTTTATTTCCTAATTAAATATATTAGTAATTTTATTTAACATTTGTATTATTGGTAAAATCATCAGTTGTTAATCTACTCGGACCTGGGTTTTGGCTAAAATGTTCACCATTTCTATTGTGCCGTTGATTTCCATTTAAAGTGGAAGTAGCTATAAAAGAAATAAAAAATAAATTAATATTATTGTTTTTCGTAGTATACATTGTGTTTAAGATAAGAATGGAATAGCATTGGAATCTTGGCAACGGTAAAAGTGACAATGTTGATTAAATTAGAGAAAAGTTGTACACTAAATACGGCTTTCGATTTTTAGTGTTAAATTTAAAGCTATTTTCAATCCAAAAATAGGTGGTATATCACACGTAATGGTTTACGAAACGTCGTAGCAAAAAATTGTAAACGCTATCTATATCTTCACAAAGAATAAGAAAGTGTTATTAATGTTTTTATACATGTAAAAATAATGTCAGAAATAAATAAAAACTAAAATCCCAAAAAATCGTTTTTTAAAAAATTCCCGAACATGCTTAAATTAGTTTAATTCTAAAGACACCATTTAAAAGGTGGTTAATTTCACATTCCAATGAGGAAGTGCTTTCCATTTTTTATATCTGCAAAAATAATGCCAGAAAAAAATAAAAATTGTAAAAAATTGTTTTTTCAAAAACTCTCGAAAACAGCTAAAGTTAGTTTAATTTTGAAAACACCATTTAAAGGGTGTTTAAATTGTACAACTTTTCTCTAATTGAACCGACATTGTAACTCAACAATAAAAAATTCAGGGCTGTATTTAAAAAAATCTATTCGATGATGCTTTTTAAAAACACAAAACATCGTAGTGAAAATTGGTAAACGTTATCTTTTGCTCCTCAAAAAGCAACAGTGAGAAAGTGCTTTCCATTTTTTATATCTGCAAATATAATGCCAGAAAAAAATAAAAATTGCAAAAAATTGTTTTTTCAAAAACTCTCGAAAACAGCTAAAGTTAGTTTAATTTTGAAAACACCATTTAAAGGGTGTTTAAATTGTACAACTTTTCTTTAATTTAACCGACATTGTAACTCAACAATAAAAAATTCAGGGCTGTATTTAAAAAAATCAATTTGATGATGCTTATTCAAAAACGAAACGTCGTAGTGAAAATTGCTAAATGTTACCTTTTTCTCTTCAAAAAGTATCAATGAGGAAGTGCTTTCCATTTTTTTATATCTACAATAATAATGTCAGAAAAAAGTAAAAATTACAAACAAATTTTTTTCAAAAACTCTCGAAAACAACTTAAATTAGTTTAATTTTGAAACACCATTTAAAGGGTGTTTAAATTGTACAACTTTTCTTTAATTTAACCGACATTGTAACTCAACAATAAAAAATTCAGGGCTGTATTTAAAAAAATCAATTTGATGATGCTTATTCAAAAACGAAACGTCGTAGTGAAAATTGCTAAATGTTACCTTTTTCTCTTCAAAAAGTATCAATGAGGAAGTGCTTTCCATTTTTTTATATCTACAATAATAATGTCAGAAAAAAGTAAAAATTACAAACAAATTTTTTTCAAAAACTCTCGAAAACAACTTAAATTAGTTTAATTTTGAAACACCATTTAAAGGGTGTTTAAATTGTACAACTTTTCTTTAATTTAACCGACATTGTAACTCAACGATAAAAAATTCAGGGCTGTATTTAAAAAAATCAATTTGATGATGCTTATTCAAAAACGAAACGTCGTAGTGAAAATTGCTAAATGTTACCTTTTTCTCTTCAAAAAGTAACAATGAGGAAGTGGTTTCCATTTTTTATATCTGCAAAAATAATGCCAGAAACAAATAAAAATTGTAAAAAATTGTTTTTTCAAAAACTCTCGAAAACAGCTTAAGTTAGTTTAATTTGGAAAATACCATTTAAAGAGTGTTTAAATAAGTTAGTTTAATTTTGCAAACACCAATTCAAAGGTGTTTAAATTATACAACTTTTCTCTAATTTAACCGACATTGTAACTCAACAATAAAAAATTCAGGGCGGTATTTAAAAAAATCTATTCGATGATGATTTTGAAACACAAAACGTCGTAGTGAAATTTGGTAAACGTTATCTTTTGCTCCTCAAAAAGCAACTATGAGAAAGTGCTTTCCATTTTTTATATCTGCAAAAATAATGCCAGAAAAAAATAAAAATTGCAAAAAATTGTTTTTTCAAAAACTCTCGAAAACAGCTTAAGTTAGTTTAATTTGGAAAATACCATTTAAAGAGTGTTTAAATAAGTTAGTTTAATTTTGCAAACACCAATTCAAAGGTGTTTAAATTATACAACTTTTCTCTAATTTAACCGACATTGTAACTCAACAATAAAAAATTCAGGGCGGTATTTAAAAAAATCTATTCGATGATGATTTTGAAACACAAAACGTCGTAGTGAAAGTTGGTAAACGTTATCTTTTGCTCCTCAAAAAGCAACTATGAGAAAGTGCTTTCCATTTTTTATATCTGCAAAAATAATGCCAGAAAAAAATAAAAATTGCAAAAAATTGTTTTTTCAAAAACTCTCGAAAACAGCTAAAGTTAGTTTAATTTTGAAAACACCATTTAAAGGGTGTTTAAATTGTACAACTTTTCTCTAATTTAACCGACATTGTAACTCAACAACAAAAAATTCAGGGCTGTATTTAAAAAAATCTATTCGATGATGCTTTTTAAAAACACGAAACGTCGTAGTGAAAACTGGTAAACGTTATCTTTTTCTCCTCAAAAAGTAACAATGAGGAACTGCTTTTTATTTTTTTATATCTACAAAAATAATGTCAGAAATAAATAAAACCTAAAACCACTTAAAATTGTTTTTTCCAAAAATTCGAAAAGGGCTAAAGGTAGTTTACTTTCAAAAACACCATTTCAAAGATGATTAAATTGTTCAACTTTTCTCTAATTTAATCGACATTGTAACTGCTACCGTTGCCAAGATTCTAATGCTATCCCATTTTTATCTTGGACACAGTGTATTCTTAGTTTTCCCAGTTGTACGTTTATGAATATTTATCGGAGCCTTTCCTGAAGGACCATCGTATATATGAAAATGTCTGTCAGTAATTAGTTTTTGGATAACATTTTTAAAATGTAAGATATCTACTTACAGCTAATTATTGAATAATATAACAAATAAATTTATAAACATACCATTTGTATTAACTCCAGATTCACCAGTATCAACTGTTGTACTATCTACTATTATATTGCTACATTCAACAACGGCACTGTTATTAGCAATGATAGCACCTTCTTCATCTGACTGTTCATTTTCCATAACTACAGATATTTCATGAGGCCCTCTACTACAACCTGGTACTTGGCTTTCGGTAGCAGTACCCGGTTCTACATGTAACTGTGTTATGGTTAACTGACTACTCAGATCAGTATTTGTCGATACTACAAAATGTTATCAATTTACTTAATAAATAAGCTAGGTATTATAGGTAGACCCAAATTTAGAAAAGGAAAATAATGTTTCAAAGAATATTCTTAGTGATTGAAATGTAACCAACAAAGAATATAAAATATTGATTACTTACCTGTACTTGCTTGTGTATTAGACAATGTATCGGTTTTCGCTTTCTTTTTTCGAATATTTCCCCGGGAATCACGTCCTTTTTGGGAACAAAGATTTGATTTTTTTCGTCGCGGTTATACACCTCCTTCTCACCCTTTAATTTCGTTTTTGTAGATCTCAATATATTAATAAAATACATAATTTTAATGCACTGAATCAGCTTTGATAAGTATCCTATCGGGTGATGCAAAAAATAAAGTCGCTATATAGGAAAACTCTTGGAACACCTCCGGCGTTCCATTTCGTTTATTCGCACACACATTTGGCCTTTTTTTCACGTTTTAAAAAAAAAAAAATCTTAAAAAAATTAAAAAAAAAAAAATTTCAAAAAAATTAAAAAAAAAAAATTTCAAAAAAAAATTTAAAAAAAAATAAAAAAAACATTTCAAAAAAAAATTTTCAAAAAAAAAATAAAAAAAAAAATTAAAAAAAAAAAAAAATTCATAAACAAAATTCAAAAATTAATTAACAAAAAGTATTGCCAGAGCTGAAAATCTGAAAATGTTTCTATTATTGAAAATAAATAGAAACATTTTTGAGTTACCCCGTAGATAACCTCTAGGAGATCATAGTTTAACTTTCAAAGAAATCTTGAATTGAAACCCAAAGAAATCAAAAAATTATTCAAAATATTATTTTTTTGTCCAAAATAATGAAATACATTTTTGACTCACCCCGTATATAAATTTAAAGCCTATGCTAAAAGTTTCTGCCATGTCTAAAAGCCTTAAATAATAAATAACATTCATAAACATTTTTGAGTTACCCCGTAGATAGCCTCTAGGAGATTATAGTTTAACTTTCAAAGAAATCTTGAATTGAAACCCAAAGAAATCAAAAAATTATTCAAAATATTATTTTTTTGTCCAAAATAATGAAATACATTTTTGACTCACCCCGTATATAAATTTAAAGCCTATGCTAAAAGTTTCTGCCATGTATAAAAGTCTTAAATAATAAATAACATTCATAAACATTTTTGAGTTGCCCCGTAGATAACCTCTAGGAGGTTATAGTTTAGCTTTCAAAAAAATCTTGAATTGAAATCAAAAAATTACTGAAAATATTACTTTTTAGATTAAGCGTAAATAAGCAATTTAGAACGAACTAGAGCGTTTTGTTAGTCAAATTTTGTTATTTAGAATTAAAAGTTGAAATGGCTCCCAAAAAGCTGTTTTTTCACTTAGAATTTAAAAGTAAATTTTATTAGTCAAAATAAACTAGATTAAGCCTAAAAAAGCGAATTAGAACGATTTAGCGCGTTTTGTTACTAATATTTTGTTATTTAGAATTAAACGTTCAAATGGCTGCCAAAAAGCTGTTTTCTCACTTAGAATTTAAAAGTAAATTTTATTAATCAAAAGAAATCAGATTAAGCACAAAAAAGCAAATTAGAACGATTTAGCGCGTTTTGTTACTAAAATTTTGTTATTTAATATTAAACGTCAAATGGCTGCCAAAAAGCTGTTTTCTCACTTAGAATTTAAAAGTAAATTTTATTAGTGAAAATAAGTTAGATTAAGCGTAAATAAGCAATTTAGAACGAACTAGAGCGTTTTGTTAGTCAAATTTTGTTATTTAGAATTAAAAGTTGAAATGGCTCCCAAAAAGCTGTTTTCTCACTTAGAATTTAAAAGTAAATTTTATTAGTCAAACGAAATTAGATTAAGCATAAAAAAGCAAATTAGAACGATTTAGCGCGTTTTGTTACTAATATTTTGTTATTTAGAATTAAACGTTCAAATGCCTCCCAAAAAGCTGTTTTCTCACTTAGAATTTAAAAGTAAATTTTATTAGTGAAAATGAGTTAGATTATGCGTAAATAAGCAATTTAGAACGAACTAGAGCGTTTTGTTAGTCAAATTTTGTTATTTAGAATTAAAAGTTGAAATGGCTCCCAAAAAGCTGTTTTCTCACTTAGAATTTAAAAGTAAATTTTATTAGTCAAAAGAAACTAGATTAAGCATAAAAAAGCGAATTAGAACGATTTAGCGCGTTTTGTTACTAATATTTTGTTATTTAGAATTAAACGTTCAAATGGCTGCCAAAAAGCTGTTTTCTCACTTAGAATTTAAAAGTAAATTTTATTAATCAAAAGAAATCAGATTAAGCACAAAAAAGCAAATTAGAACGATTTAGCGCGTTTTGTTACTAAAATTTTGTTATTTAATATTAAACGTCAAATGGCTGCCAAAATGCTGTTTTCTCACTTAGAATTTAAAAGTAAATTTTATTAGTGAAAATAAGTTAGATTAAGCGTAAATAAGCAATTTAGAACGAACTAGAGCGTTTTGTTAGTCAAATTTTGTTATTTAGAATTAAAAGTTGAAATGGCTCCCAAAAAGCTGTTTTCTCACTTAGAATTTAAAAGTAAATTTTATTAGTCAAAAGAAACTAGATTAAGCCTAAAAAAGCGAATTAGAACGATTTAGCGCGTTTTGTAACTAATATTTTGTTATTTAGAATTAAACGTTCAAATGCCTCCCAAAAAGCTGTTTTCTCACTTAGAATTTAAAAGTAAATTTTATTAGTCAAAAGAAATTAGATTAAGCATAAAAAAGCAAATTAGAACGATTTAGCGCGTTTTGTTACTAAAATTTTGTTATTTAATATTAAACGTCAAATGGCTGCCAAAAAGCTGTTTTCTCACTTAGAATTTAAAAGTAAATTTTATTAGTGAAAATAAGTTAGATTAAGCGTAAATAAGCAATTTAGAACGAACTAGAGCGTTTTGTTAGTCAAATTTTGTTATTTAGAATTAAAAGTTGAAATGGCTCCCAAAAAGCTGTTTTCTCACTTAGAATTTAAAAGTAAATTTTATTAGTCAAACGAAATTAGATTAAGCATAAAAAAGCAAATTAGAACGATTTAGCGCGTTTTGTTACTAATATTTTGTTATTTAGAATTAAACGTTCAAATGCCTCCCAAAAAGCTGTTTTCTCACTTAGAATTTAAAAGTAAATTTTATTAGTGAAAATGAGTTAGATTATGCGTAAATAAGCAATTTAGAACGAACTAGAGCGTTTTGTTAGTCAAATTTTGTTATTTAGAATTAAAAGTTGAAATGGCTCCCAAAAAGCTGTTTTCTCACTTAGAATTTAAAAGTAAATTTTATTAGTCAAAAGAAACTAGATTAAGCATAAAAAAGCGAATTAGAACGATTTAGCGCGTTTTGTTACTAATATTTTGTTATTTAGAATTAAACGTTCAAATGGCTGCCAAAAAGCTGTTTTCTCACTTAGAATTTAAAAGTAAATTTTATTAATCAAAAGAAATCAGATTAAGCACAAAAAAGCAAATTAGAACGATTTAGCGCGTTTTGTTACTAAAATTTTGTTATTTAATATTAAACGTCAAATGGCTGCCAAAATGCTGTTTTCTCACTTAGAATTTAAAAGTAAATTTTATTAGTGAAAATAAGTTAGATTAAGCGTAAATAAGCAATTTAGAACGAACTAGAGCGTTTTGTTAGTCAAATTTTGTTATTTAGAATTAAAAGTTGAAATGGCTCCCAAAAAGCTGTTTTCTCACTTAGAATTTAAAAGTAAATTTTATTAGTCAAAAGAAACTAGATTAAGCCTAAAAAAGCGAATTAGAACGATTTAGCGCGTTTTGTAACTAATATTTTGTTATTTAGAATTAAACGTTCAAATGCCTCCCAAAAAGCTGTTTTCTCACTTAGAATTTAAAAGTAAATTTTATTAGTCAAAAGAAATTAGATTAAGCATAAAAAAGCAAATTAGAACGATTTAGCGCGTTTTGTTACTAAAATTCTGTTATTTACAATTAAACGTTCAAATGGCTGCCAAAAGGCTGTTTTCTCACTTAGAATTTAAAAGTAAATGTTATTAGTGAAAATAAGTTAGATTAAGCGTACATAAGCAATTTAGAACGAACTAGAGCGTTTTGTTAGTCAAATTTTGTTATTTAGAATTAAAAGTTGAAATGGCTGCCAAAAAGCTGTTTTCTCACTTAGAATTTAAAAGTAAATTTTATTAGTGAAAATAAGTTAGATTAAGCGTAAATAAGCAATTCAGAACGAACTAGAGCGTTTTGTTAGTCAAATTTTGTTATTTAGAATTAAAAGTTGAAATGGCTCCCAAAAAGCTGTTTTCTCACTTAGAATTTAAAAGTAAATTTTATTAGTCAAAAGAAATTAGATTAAGCATAACAAAGCAAATTAGAACGATTTAGCGCGTTTTGTTACTAATATTTTGTTATTTAGAATTAAACGTGAACGCATTTGAAAATGCCTCCCAAAAAGCTGTTTTCTCACTTAGAATTTAAAAGTAAATTTTATTAGTGAAAATGAGTTAGATTATGCGTAAATAAGCAATTTAGAACGAACTAGAGCGTTTTGTTAGTCAAATTTTGTTATTTAGAATTAAAAGTTGAAATGGCTCCCAAAAAGCTGTTTTCTCACTTAGAATTTAAAAGTAAATTTTATTAGTCAAAAGAAACTAGATTAAGCCTAAAAAAGCGAATTAGAACGATTTAGCGCGTTTTGTAACTAATATTTTGTTATTTAGAATTAAACGTTCAAATGCCTCCCAAAAAGCTGTTTTCTCACTTAGAATTTAAAAGTAAATTTTATTAGTCAAAAGAAATTAGATTAAGCATAAAAAAGCAAATTAGAACGATTTAGCGCGTTTTGTTACTAAAATTCTGTTATTTACAATTAAACGTTCAAATGGCTGCCAAAAAGCTGTTTTCTCACTTAGAATTTAAAAGTAAATGTTATTAGTGAAAATAAGTTAGATTAAGCGTACATAAGCAATTTAGAACGAACTAGAGCGTTTTGTTAGTCAAATTTTGTTATTTAGAATTAAAAGTTGAAATGGCTGCCAAAAAGCTGTTTTCTCACTTAGAATTTAAAAGTAAATTTTATTAGTGAAAATAAGTTTGATTAAGCGTAAATAAGCAATTTAGAACGAACTAGAGCGTTTTGTTAGTCAAATTTTGTTATTTAGAATTAAAAGTTGAAATGGCTCCCAAAAAGCTGTTTTCTCACTTAGAATTTAAAAGTAAATTTTATTAGTCAAAAGAAATTAGATTAAGCATAAAAAAGCAAATTAGAATGATTTAGCGCGTTTTGTTACTAATATTTTGTTATTTAGAATTAAACGTTCAAATGCCTCCCAAAAAGCTGTTTTCTCACTTAGAATTTAAAAGTAAATTTTATTAGTGAAAATGAGTTAGATTATGCGTAAATAAGCAATTTAGAACGAACTAGAGCGTTTTGTTAGTCAAACTTTGTTATATAGAATTAAAAGTTGAAATGGCTCCCAAAAAGCTGTTTTCTCACTTAGAATTTAAAAGTAAATTTTATTAGTCAAAAGAAACTAGATTAAGCCTAAAAAAGCGAATTAGAACGATTTAGCGCGTTTTGTTACTAATATTTTGTTATTTAGAATTAAACGTTCAAATGGCTGCCAAAAAGCTGTTTTCTCACTTACAATTTAAAAGTAAATTTTATTAATCAAAAGAAATCAGATTAAGCACAAAAAAGCAAATTAGAACGATTTAGCGCGTTTTGTTACTAAAATTTTGTTATTTAATATTAAACGTCAAATGGCTGCCAAAAAGCTGTTTTCTCACTTAGAATTTAAAAGTAAATTTTATTAGTGAAAATAAGTTAGATTAAGCGTAAATAAGCAATTTAGAACGAACTAGAGCGTGTTGTTAGTCAAATTTTGTTATTTAGAATTAAAAGTTGAAATGGCTCCCAAAAAGCTGTTTTCTCACTTAGAATTTAAAAGTAAATTTTATTAGTCAAAAAAAACTAGATTAAGCCTAAAAAAGCGAATTAGAACGATTTAGCGCGTTTCGTAACTAATATTTTGTTATTTAGAATTAAACGTTCAAATGCCTCCCAAAAAGCTGTTTTCTCACTTAGAATTTAAAAGTAAATTTTATTAGTCAAAAGAAATTAGATTAAGCATAAAAAAGCAAATTAGAACGATTTAGCGCGTTTTGTTAATAAAATTCTGTTATTTACAATTAAACGTTCAAATGGCTGCCAAAAAGCTGTTTTCTCACTTAGAATTTAAAAGTAAATGTTATTAGTGAAAATAAGTTAGATTAAGCGTACATAAGCAATTTAGAACGAACTAGAGCGTTTTGTTAGTCAAATTTTGTTATTTAGAATTAAAAGTTGAAATGGCTGCCAAAAAGCTGTTTTCTCACTTAGAATTTAAAAGTAAATTTTATTAGTCAAAAGAAATTTGATTAAGCATAAAAAAGCAAATTAGAACGATTTAGTGCGTTTTGTTATTAAAATTTTGTTATTTAGAATTAAACGTTCAAATGGCTGCCAAAAGCTGTTTTCTCACTTAGAATTTAAAAGTAAATTTTATTAGTGAAAATGAGTTTGATTATGCGTAAATAAGCAATTTAGAACGAATTAGAGCGTTTTGTTAGTCAAATTTTGTTATTTAGAATTAAAAGTTGAAATGGCTGCCAAAAAGCTGTTTTCTCACTTAGAATTTAAAAGTAAATTTTATTAGTGAAAATAAGTTTGATTAAGCGTAAATAAGCAATTTAGAACGAACTAGAGCGTTTTGTTAGTCAAATTTTGTTATTTAGAATTAAAAGTTGAAATGGCTCCCAAAAAGCTGTTTTCTCACTTAGAATTTAAAAGTAAATTTTATTAGTCAAAAGAAATTAGATTAAGCATAAAAAAGCAAATTAGAATGATTTAGCGCGTTTTGTTACTAATATTTTGTTATTTAGAATTAAACGTTCAAATGCCTCCCAAAAAGCTGTTTTCTCACTTAGAATTTAAAAGTAAATTTTATTAGTGAAAATGAGTTAGATTATGCGTAAATAAGCAATTTAGAACGAACTAGAGCGTTTTGTTAGTCAAACTTTGTTATATAGAATTAAAAGTTGAAATGGCTCCCAAAAAGCTGTTTTCTCACTTAGAATTTAAAAGTAAATTTTATTAGTCAAAAGAAACTAGATTAAGCCTAAAAAAGCGAATTAGAACGATTTAGCGCGTTTTGTTACTAATATTTTGTTATTTAGAATTAAACGTTCAAATGGCTGCCAAAAAGCTGTTTTCTCACTTACAATTTAAAAGTAAATTTTATTAATCAAAAGAAATCAGATTAAGCACAAAAAAGCAAATTAGAACGATTTAGCGCGTTTTGTTACTAAAATTTTGTTATTTAATATTAAACGTCAAATGGCTGCCAAAAAGCTGTTTTCTCACTTAGAATTTAAAAGTAAATTTTATTAGTGAAAATAAGTTAGATTAAGCGTAAATAAGCAATTTAGAACGAACTAGAGCGTGTTGTTAGTCAAATTTTGTTATTTAGAATTAAAAGTTGAAATGGCTCCCAAAAAGCTGTTTTCTCACTTAGAATTTAAAAGTAAATTTTATTAGTCAAAAAAAACTAGATTAAGCCTAAAAAAGCGAATTAGAACGATTTAGCGCGTTTCGTAACTAATATTTTGTTATTTAGAATTAAACGTTCAAATGCCTCCCAAAAAGCTGTTTTCTCACTTAGAATTTAAAAGTAAATTTTATTAGTCAAAAGAAATTAGATTAAGCATAAAAAAGCAAATTAGAACGATTTAGCGCGTTTTGTTACTAAAATTCTGTTATTTACAATTAAACGTTCAAATGGCTGCCAAAAAGCTGTTTTCTCACTTAGAATTTAAAAGTAAATGTTATTAGTGAAAATAAGTTAGATTAAGCGTACATAAGCAATTTAGAACGAACTAGAACGTTTTGTTAGTCAAATTTTGTTATTTAGAATTAAAAGTTGAAATGGCTGCCAAAAAGCTGTTTTCTCACTTAGAATTTAAAAGTAAATTTTATTAGTCAAAAGAAATTTGATTAAGCATAAAAAAGCAAATTAGAACGATTTAGTGCGTTTTGTTATTAAAATTTTGTTATTTAGAATTAAACGTTCAAATGGCTGCCAAAAGCTGTTTTCTCACTTAGAATTTAAAAGTAAATTTTATTAGTGAAAATGAGTTTGATTATGCGTAAATAAGCAATTTAGAACGAATTAGAGCGTTTTGTTAGTCAAATTTTGTAATTTATAATTAAACGTACAAATGGCTCCCAAAAAGCTGTTTTCTCACTTAGAATTTAAATGTAAATTTTATTATTTAAAAGAAATCAGATTAAGCATAAAAAAGCAAATTGGAACGATTTAGCGCGTTTTGTTACTAATATTTTGTTATTTAGAATTAAACGTTCAAATGCCTCCCAAAAAGCTGTTTTCTCACTTAGAATTTAAAAGTAAATTTTTTTAGTGAAAATGAGTTAGATTAAGCGTAAATAAGCAATTTAGAACGAACTACAGCGTTTTGTTAGTCAAATTTTGTTATTTAGAATTAGAAGTTGAAATGGCTCCCAAAAAGCTGTTTTCTCACTTAGAATTTAAATGTAAATTTTATTAGTCAAAAGAAATCAGATTAAGCATAAAAAAGCAAATTGGAACGATTTAGCGCGTTTTGTTACTAATATTTTGTTATTTAGAATTAAACGTTCAAATGGCTGCCAAAAAGCTGTTTTCTCACTTAGAATTTAAAAGTAAATTTTATTAGTGAAAATAAGTTAGATTAAGCGTAAATAAGCAATTTAGAACGAACTAGAGCGTTTTGTTAGTCAAATTTTGTTATTTAGAATTAAAAGTTGAAATGGCTCCCAAAAAGCTGTTTTCTCACTTAGAACTTAAAAGTAAATTTTATTAGTCAAAAGAAACTAGATTAAGCCTAAAAAAGCGAATTAGAACGATTTAGCGCGTTTTGTTACTAAAATTTTGTTATTTAGAATTAAACGTTCAAATGGCTGCCAAAAAGCTGTTTTCTCACTTAGAATTTAATAGTAAATTTTATTAGTGAAAATAAGTTAGATTAAGCGTAAATAAGCAATTTAGAACGAACTAGAGCGTTTTGTTAGTCGAATTTTATTATTTAGAATTAAACGTTCAAATGGCTGCCAAAAAGCTGTTATCTCACTTAGAATTGAAAAGTAAATTTTATTAGTTAAAAGAAATTTGATTAAGCGTAAATAAGCAATTTAGAACGAACTAGAGCGTTTTGTTAGTCGAATTTTATTATTTAGAATTAAACGTTCAAATGGCTGCTAAAAAGCTGTTTTCTCACTTAGAATTTAAAAGTAAATTTTATTAGTGAAAATAAGTTAGATTAAGCGTAAATAAGCAATTTAGAACGAACTAGAGCTTTTTGTTAGTCAAATTTTGTTATTTAGAATTAAAAGTTGAAATGGCTCCCAAAAAGCTGTTTTCTCACTTAGAATTTAAAAGTAAATTTTATTAGTCAAAAGAAACTAGATTAAGCATAAAAAAGCAAATTAGAACGATTTAGCGCGTTTTGTTACTAATATTTTGCTATTTAGAATTAAACGTTCAAATGGCTGCCAAAAAGCTGTTTTCTCACTTAGAATTCAAAAGTAAATTTAATTAATCAAAAGAAATTAGATTAAGCACAAAAAAGCAAATTAGAACGATTTAGCGCGTTTTGTTACTAATATTTTGTTATTTAGAATTAAACGTTCAAATGGCTCCCAAAAAGCTGTTTTCTGGCTTGGAATTTAAAAGTAAATTTTATTAGTCAAAAGAAATTAGATTAAGCATAAAAAAGCGAATTAGAACTATTTAGCGCGTTTAGTAACTAAAATTTTGTTATTTAAAATTAAACGTTCAAATGGCTGCCAAAAAGCTGTTTTCTCACTTAGAATTTAAAAGTAAATTTTATTAATCAAAAGAAATTAGATTAAGCATAAAAAAGCGAATTAGAACTATTTAGCGCGTTTAGTAACTATAATTTTGTTATTTAGAATTAAAAGTTGAAATGGCTCCCAAAAAGCTGTTTTCTCACTTAGAATTTAAAAGTAAATTTTATTAGTCAAAAGAAACTAGATTAAGCCTAAAAAAGCGAATTAGAACGATTTAGCGCGTTTTGTTACTAAAATTTTGTTATTTAGAATTAAACGTTCAAATGGCTGCCAAAAAGCTGTTTTCTCACTTAGAATTTAATAGTAAATTTTATTAGTGAAAATAAGTTAGATTAAGCGTAAATAAGCAAATTAGAACGAACTAGAGCGTTTTGTTAGTCGAATTTTGTTATTTAGAATTAAACGTTCAAATGGCTGCCAAAAAGCTGTTTTCTCACTTAGAATTTAAAAGTAAATTTTATTAGTGAAAATAAGTTAGATTAAGCGTAAATAAGCAATTTAGAACGAACTAGAGCGTTTTGTTAGTCAAATTTTGTTATTTAGAATTAAAAGTTGAAATGGCTCCCAAAAAGCTGTTTTCTCACTTAGAACTTAAAAGTAAATTTTATTAGTCAAAAGAAACTAGATTAAGCCTAAAAAAGCGAATTAGAACGATTTAGCGCGTTTTGTTACTAAAATTTTGTTATTTAGAATTAAACGTTCAAATGGCTGCCAAAAAGCTGTTTTCTCACTTAGAATTTAATAGTAAATTTTATTAGTGAAAATAAGTTAGATTAAGCGTAAATAAGCAATTTAGAACGAACTAGAGCGTTTTGTTAGTCGAATTTTATTATTTAGAATTAAACGTTCAAATGGCTGCCAAAAAGCTGTTATCTCACTTAGAATTGAAAAGTAAATTTTATTAGTTAAAAGAAATTTGATTAAGCGTAAATAAGCAATTTAGAACGAACTAGAGCGTTTTGTTAGTCGAATTTTATTATTTAGAATTAAACGTTCAAATGGCTGCTAAAAAGCTGTTTTCTCACTTAGAATTTAAAAGTAAATTTTATTAGTGAAAATAAGTTAGATTAAGCGTAAATAAGCAATTTAGAACGAACTAGAGCTTTTTGTTAGTCAAATTTTGTTATTTAGAATTAAAAGTTGAAATGGCTCCCAAAAAGCTGTTTTCTCACTTAGAATTTAAAAGTAAATTTTATTAGTCAAAAGAAACTAGATTAAGCATAAAAAAGCAAATTAGAACGATTTAGCGCGTTTTGTTACTAATATTTTGCTATTTAGAATTAAACGTTCAAATGGCTGCCAAAAAGCTGTTTTCTCACTTAGAATTCAAAAGTAAATTTAATTAATCAAAAGAAATTAGATTAAGCACAAAAAAGCAAATTAGAACGATTTAGCGCGTTTTGTTACTAATATTTTGTTATTTAGAATTAAACGTTCAAATGGCTCCCAAAAAGCTGTTTTCTGGCTTGGAATTTAAAAGTAAATTTTATTAGTCAAAAGAAATTAGATTAAGCATAAAAAAGCGAATTAGAACTATTTAGCGCGTTTAGTAACTAAAATTTTGTTATTTAAAATTAAACGTTCAAATGGCTGCCAAAAAGCTGTTTTCTCACTTAGAATTTAAAAGTAAATTTTATTAATCAAAAGAAATTAGATTAAGCATAAAAAAGCGAATTAGAACTATTTAGCGCGTTTAGTAACTATAATTTTGTTATTTAGATTTAAAAGTTGAAATGGCTCCCAAAAAGCTGTTTTCTCACTTAGAATTTAAAAGTAAATTTTATTAGTCAAAAGAAACTAGATTAAGCCTAAAAAAGCGAATTAGAACGATTTAGCGCGTTTTGTTACTAAAATTTTGTTATTTAGAATTAAACGTTCAAATGGCTGCCAAAAAGCTGTTTTCTCACTTAGAATTTAATAGTAAATTTTATTAGTGAAAATAAGTTAGATTAAGCGTAAATAAGCAAATTAGAACGAACTAGAGCGTTTTGTTAGTCGAATTTTGTTATTTAGAATTAAACGTTCAAATGGCTGCCAAAAAGCTGTTTTCTCACTTAGAATTTAAAAGTATATTTAATTAATCAAAAGAAATTAGATTAAGCACAAAAAAGAAAATTAGAACGATTTAGCGCGTTTTGTTACTAAAATTTTGTTATTTAGAATTAAACGTTCAAATGGCTGCCAAAAGCTGTTTTCTCACTTAGAATTTAAAAGTAAATTTTATTAGTGAAAATGAGTTTGATTATGCGTAAATAAGCAATTTAGAACGAATTAGAGCGTTTTGTTAGTCAAATTTTGTAATTTATAATTAAACGTACAAATGGCTCCCAAAAAGCTGTTTTCTCACTTAGAATTTAAATGTAAATTTTATTATTTAAAAGAAATCAGATTAAGCATAAAAAAGCAAATTGGAACGATTTAGCGCGTTTTGTTACTAATATTTTGTTATTTAGAATTAAACGTTCAAATGCCTCCCAAAAAGCTGTTTTCTCACTTAGAATTTAAAAGTAAATTTTTTTAGTGAAAATGAGTTAGATTAAGCGTAAATAAGCAATTTAGAACGAACTACAGCGTTTTGTTAGTCAAATTTTGTTATTTAGAATTAGAAGTTGAAATGGCTCCCAAAAAGCTGTTTTCTCACTTAGAACTTAAAAGTAAATTTTATTAGTCAAAAGAAACTAGATTAAGCCTAAAAAAGCGAATTAGAACGATTTAGCGCGTTGTGTTACTAAAATTTTGTTATTTAGAATTAAACGTTCAAATGGCTGCCAAAAAGCTGTTTTCTCACTTAGAATTTAATAGTAAATTTTATTAGTGAAAATAAGTTAGATTAAGCGTAAATAAGCAATTTAGAACGAACTAGAGCGTTTTGTTAGTCGAATTTTATTATTTAGAATTAAACGTTCAAATGGCTGCCAAAAAGCTGTTATCTCACTTAGAATTGAAAAGTAAATTTTATTAGTTAAAAGAAATTTGATTAAGCGTAAATAAGCAATTTAGAACGAACTAGAGCGTTTTGTTAGTCGAATTTTATTATTTAGAATTAAACGTTCAAATGGCTGCTAAAAAGCTGTTTTCTCACTTAGAACTTAAAAGTAAATTTTATTAGTGAAAATAAGTTAGATTAAGCGTAAATAAGCAATTTAGAACGAACTAGAGCGTTTTGTTAGTCAAATTTTGTTATTTAGAATTAAAAGTTGAAATGGCTCCCAAAAAGCTGTTTTCTCACTTAGAATTTAAAAGTAAATTTTATTAGTCAAAAGAAACTAGATTAAGCATAAAAAAGCAAATTAGAACGATTTAGCGCGTTTTGTTACTAATATTTTGCTATTTAGAATTAAACGTTCAAATGGCTGCCAAAAAGCTGTTTTCTCACTTAGAATTCAAAAGTAAATTTAATTAATCAAAAGAAATTAGATTAAGCACAAAAAAGCAAATTAGAACGATTTAGCGCGTTTTGTTACTAATATTTTGTTATTTAGAATTAAACGTTCAAATGGCTCCCAAAAAGCTGTTTTCTGGCTTGGAATTTAAAAGTAAATTTTATTAGTCAAAAGAAATTAGATTAAGCATAAAAAAGCGAATTAGAACTATTTAGCGCGTTTAGTAACTAAAATTTTGTTATTTAAAATTAAACGTTCAAATGGCTGCCAAAAAGCTGTTTTCTCACTTAGAATTTAAAAGTAAATTTTATTAATCAAAAGAAATTAGATTAAGCATAAAAAAGCGAATTAGAACTATTTAGCGCGTTTAGTAACTATAATTTTGTTATTTAGAATTAAAAGTTGAAATGGCTCCCAAAAAGCTGTTTTCTCACTTAGAATTTAAAAGTAAATTTTATTAGTCAAAAGAAACTAGATTAAGCCTAAAAAAGCGAATTAGAACGATTTAGCGCGTTTTGTTACTAAAATTTTGTTATTTAGAATTAAACGTTCAAATGGCTGCCAAAAAGCTGTTTTCTCACTTAGAATTTAATAGTAAATTTTATTAGTGAAAATAAGTTAGATTAAGCGTAAATAAGCAAATTAGAACGAACTAGAGCGTTTTGTTAGTCGAATTTTGTTATTTAGAATTAAACGTTCAAATGGCTGCCAAAAAGCTGTTTTCTCACTTAGAATTTAAAAGTATATTTAATTAATCAAAAGAAATTAGATTAAGCACAAAAAAGAAAATTAGAACGATTTAGCGCGTTTTGTTACTAAAATTTTGTTATTTAGAATTAAACGTTCAAATGGCTGCCAATAAGCTGTTTTCTCACTTAGAATTTAATAGTAAATTTTATTAGTGAAAATAAGTTAGATTAAGCGTAAATAAGCAATTTAGAACGAACTAGAGCGTTTTGTTAGTCGAATTTTGTTATTTAGAATTAAACGTTCAAATGGCTGCCAAAAAGCTGTTTTCTCACTTAGAATTTAAAAGTAAATTTAATTAATCAAAAGAAATTAGATTAAGCACAAAAAAGCAAATTAGAACGATTTAGCGCGTTTTGTTACTAATATTTTGTTATTTAGAATTAAACGTTCAAATGCCTCCCAAAAAGCTGTGTTCTCACTTAGAATTTAAAAGTAAATTTTATTAGTGAAAATGAGTTAGATTATGCGTAAGTAAGCAATTTAGAACGAATTAGAGCGTTTTGTTAGTCAAATTTTGTAATTTAGAAATAAACGTTCAAATGGCTCCCAAAAAGCTGTTTTCTCACTTAGAATTTAAATGTAAATTTTATTAGTCAAAAGAAATCAGATTAAGCATAAAAAAGCAAATTTGAACGATTTAGCGCGTTTTGTTACTAATATTTTGTTATTTAGAATTAAACGTTCAAATGCCTCCCAAAAAGCTGTTTTCTCACTTAGAATTTAAAAGTAAATTTTTTTAGTGAAAATGAGTTAGATTAAGCGTAAATAAGCAATTTAGAACGAACTACAGCGTTTTGTTAGTCAAATTTTGTTATTTAGAATTAAAAGTTGAAATGGCTCCCAAAAAGCTGTTTTCTCAATTAGAATTTAAATGTAAATTTTATTAGTCAAAAGAAATCAGATTAAGCATAAAAAAGCAAATTATAACGATTTAGCGCGTTTTGTTACTAATATTTTGTTATTTAGAATTAAACGTTCAAATGGCTGCCAAAAAGCTGTTTTCTCACTTAGAATTTAAAAGTAAATTTAATTAATCAAAAGAAATTAGATTAAGCACAAAAAAGCAAATTAGAACGATTTAGCGCGTTTTGTTACTAAAATTTTGTTATTTAATATTAAACGTACAAATGGCTGCCAAAAAGCTGTTTTCTCACTTAGAATTTAAAAGTAAATTTTATTAGTCAAAATAAGTTAGATTAAGCGTAAATTAGCAATTTAGAACGTACTAGAGCGTTTTGTTAGTCAAATTTTGTTATTTAGAATTAAAAGTTGAAATGGCTCCCAAAAAGCTGTTTTCTCACTTAGAATTTAAAAGTAAATTTTATTAGTCAAAAGAAACTAGATTAAGCCTAAAAAAGCGAATTAGAACGATTTAGCGCGTTTTGTTACTAAAATTTTGTTATTTAGAATTAAACGTTCAAATGGCTGCCAAAAAGCTGTTTTTTCACTTAGAATTTAATAGTAAATTTTATTAGTGAAAATAAGTTAGATTAAGCGTAAATAAGCAATTTAGAACGAACTAGAGCGTTTTGTTAGTCGAATTTTGTTATTTAGAATTAAACGTTCAAATGGCTGCCAAAAAGCTGTTTTCTCACTTAGAATTTAAAAGTAAATTTAATTAATCAAAAGAAATTAGATTAAGCACAAAAAAGCAAATTAGAACGATTTAGCGCGTTTTGTTACTAATATTTTGTTATTTAGAATTAAACGTTCAAATGCCTCCCAAAAAGCTGTTTTCTCACTTAGAATTTAAAAGTAAATTTTATTAGTGAAAATGAGTTAGATTAAGCGTAAATAAGCAATTTAGAACGAACTACAGCGTTTTGTTAGTCAAATTTTGTTATTTAGAATTAAAAGTTGAAATGACTCCCAAAAAGCTGTTTTCTCACTTAGAATTTAAATGTAAATTTTATTAGTCAAAAGAAATCAGATTAAGCATAAAAAAGCAAATTATAACGATTTAGCGCGTTTTGTAACTAATATTTTGTTATTTAGAATTAAACGTTCAAATGCCTCCCAAAAAGCTGTTTTCTCACTTAGAATTTAAAAGTAAATTTTATTAGTGAAAATAAGTTAGATTAAGCGTAAATAAGCAATTTAGAACGAACTAGAGCGTTTTGTTAGTCAAATTTTGTTATTTAGAATTAAAAGTTGAAATGGCTCCCAAAAAGCTGTTTTCTCACTTAGAATTTAAAAGTAAATTTTATTAGTCAAAAGAAACTAGATTAAGCCTAAAAAAGCGAATTAGAACGATTTAGCGCGTTTTGTTACTAAAATTTTGTTATTTAATATTAAACGTTCAAATGGCTGCCAAAAAGCTGTTTTCTCACTTAGAATTTAAAAGTAAATTTTATTAATGAAATTAAGTTAGATTAAGCGTAAATAAGCAATTTAGAACGAACTAGAGCGTTTTGTTAGTCAAATTTTGTTATTTAGAATTAAAAGTTGAAATGGCTCCCAAAAAGCTGTTTTCTCACTTAGAATTTAAAAGTAAATTTTATTAGTCAAAAGAAACTAGATTAAGCCTAAAAAAGCGAATTAGAACGATTTAGCGCGTTTTGTTACTAAAATTTTGTTATTTAGAATTAAACGTTCAAATGGCTGCCAAAAAGCTGTTTTCTCACTTAGAATTTAATAGTAAATTTTATTAGTGAAAATAAGTTAGATTAAGCGTAGATAAGCAATTTAGAACGAACTGAGCGTTTTGTTAGTCGAATTTTGTTATTTAGAATTAAACGTTCAAATGGCTGCCAAAAAGCTGTTTTCTCACTTAGAATTTAAAAGTAAATTTAATTAATCAAAAGAAATTAGATTAAGCACAAAAAAGCAAATTAGAACGATTTAGCGCGTTTTGTTACTAATATTTTGTTATTTAGAATTAAACGTTCAAATGCCTCCCAAAAAGCTGTTTTCTCACTTAGAATTTAAAAGTAAATTTTATTAGTGAAAATGAGTTAGATTATGCGTAAATAAGCAATTTAGAACGAATTAGAGCGTTTTGTTTTTCAAATTTTGTAATTTAGAAATAAACGTTCAAATGGCTCCCAAAAAGCTGTTTTCTCACTTAGAATTTAAAAGTAAATTTAATTAATCAAAAGAAATTAGATTAAGCACAAAAAAGCAAATTAGAACGATTTAGCGCGTTTTGTTACTAATATTTTGTTATTTAGAATTAAACGTTCAAATGCCTCCCAAAAAGCTGTTTTCTCACTTAGAATTTAAAAGTAAATTTTATTAGTGAAAATGAGTTAGATTAAGCGTAAATAAGCAATTTAGAACGAACTACAGCGTTTTGTTAGTCAAATTTTGTTATTTAGAATTAAAAGTTGAAATGGCTCCCAAAAAGCTGTTTTCTCACTTAGAATTTAAATGTAAATTTTATTAGTCAAAAGAAATCAGATTAAGCATAAAAAAGCAAATTATAACGATTTAGGGCGTTTTGTAACTAATATTTTGTTATTTAGAATTAAACGATCAAATGCCTCCCAAAAAGCTGTTTTCTCACTTAGAATTTAAAAGTAAATTTTATTAGTCAAAAAAAACTAGATTAAGCCTAAAAAAGCGAATTAGAACGATTTAGCGCGTTTTGTAACTAATATTTTGTTATTTAGAATTAAACGTTCAAATGCCTCCCAAAAAGCTGTTTTCTCACTTAGAATTTAAAAGTAAATTTTATTAGTCAAAAGAAATTAGATTAAGCATAAAAAAGCAAATTAGAACGATTTAGCGCGTTTTGTTACTAAAATTCTGTTATTTACAATTAAACGTTCAAATGGCTGCCAAAAAGCTGTTTTCTCACTTAGAATTTAAAAGTAAATGTTATTAGTGAAAATAAGTTAGATTAAGCGTACATAAGCAATTTAGAACGAACTAGAGCGTTTTGTTAGTCAAATTTTGTTGTTTAGAATTAAAAGTTGAAATGGCTGCCAAAAAGCTGTTTTCTCACTTAGAATTTAAAAGTAAATTTTATTAGTCAAAAGAAATTTGATTAAGCATAAAAAAGCAAATTAGAACGATTTAGTGCGTTTTGTTATTAAAATTTTGTTATTTAGAATTAAACGTTCAAATGGCTGCCAAAAGCTGTTTTCTCACTTAGAATTTAAAAGTAAATTTTATTAGTGAAAATGAGTTTGATTATGCGTAAATAAGCAATTTAGAACGAATTAGAGCGTTTTGTTAGTCAAATTTTATAATTTATAATTAAACGTACAAATGGCTCCCAAAAAGCTGTTTTCTCACTTAGAATTTAAATGTAAATTTTATTAGTCAAAAGAAATCAGATTAAGCATAAAAAAGCAAATTAGAACGATTTAGCGCGTTTTGTTACTAATATTTTGTTATTTTGAATTAAACGTTCAAATGCCTCCCAAAAAGCTGTTTTCTCACTTAGAATTTAAAAGTAAATTTTTTTAGTGAAAATGAGTTAGATTAAGCGTAAATAAGCAATTTAGAACGAACTACAGCGTTTTGTTAGTCAAATTTTGTTATTTAGAATTAGAAGTTGAAATGGCTCCCAAAAAGCTGTTTTCTCACTTAGAATTTAAATGTAAATTTTATTAGTCAAAAGAAATTAGATTAAGCATAAAAAAGCGAATTAGAACTATTTAGCGCGTTTAGTAACTAAAATTTTGTTATTTAAAATTAAACGTTCAAATGGCTGCCAAAAAGCTGTTTTCTCACTTAGAATTTAAAAGTAAATTTTATTAATCAAAAGAAATTAGATTAAGCATAAAAAAGCGAATTAGAACTATTTAGCGCGTTTAGTAACTATAATTTTGTTATTTAGAATTAAAAGTTGAAATGGCTCCCAAAAAGCTGTTTTCTCACTTAGAATTTAAAAGTAAATTTTATTCGTCAAAAGAAACTAGATTAAGCCTAAAAAAGCGAATTAGAACGATTTAGCGCGTTTTGTTACTAAAATTTTGTTATTTAGAATTAAACGTTCAAATGGCTGCCAAAAAGCTGTTTTCTCACTTAGAATTTAATAGTAAATTTTATTAGTGAAAATAAGTTAGATTAAGCGTAAATAAGCAAATTAGAACGAACTAGAGCGTTTTGTTAGTCGAATTTTGTTATTTAGAATTAAACGTTCAAATGGCTGCCAAAAAGCTGTTTTCTCACTTAGAATTTAAAAGTATATTTAATTAATCAAAAGAAATTAGATTAAGCACAAAAAAGAAAATTAGAACGATTTAGCGCGTTTTGTTACTAAAATTTTGTTATTTAGAATTAAACGTTCAAATGGCTGCCAATAAGCTGTTTTCTCACTTAGAATTTAATAGTAAATTTTATTAGTGAAAATAAGTTAGATTAAGCGTAAATAAGCAATTTAGAACGAACTAGAGCGTTTTGTTAGTCGAATTTTGTTATTTAGAATTAAACGTTCAAATGGCTGCCAAAAAGCTGTTTTCTCACTTAGAATTTAAAAGTAAATTTAATTAATCAAAAGAAATTAGATTAAGCACAAAAAAGCAAATTAGAACGATTTAGCGCGTTTTGTTACTAATATTTTGTTATTTAGAATTAAACGTTCAAATGCCTCCCAAAAAGCTGTGTTCTCACTTAGAATTTAAAAGTAAATTTTATTAGTGAAAATGAGTTAGATTATGCGTAAGTAAGCAATTTAGAACGAATTAGAGCGTTTTGTTAGTCAAATTTTGTAATTTAGAAATAAACGTTCAAATGGCTCCCAAAAAGCTGTTTTCTCACTTAGAATTTAAATGTAAATTTTATTAGTCAAAAGAAATCAGATTAAGCATAAAAAAGCAAATTTGAACGATTTAGCGCGTTTTGTTACTAATATTTTGTTATTTAGAATTAAACGTTCAAATGCCTCCCAAAAAGCTGTTTTCTCACTTAGAATTTAAAAGTAAATTTTTTTAGTGAAAATGAGTTAGATTAAGCGTAAATAAGCAATTTAGAACGAACTACAGCGTTTTGTTAGTCAAATTTTGTTATTTAGAATTAAAAGTTGAAATGGCTCCCAAAAAGCTGTTTTCTCAATTAGAATTTAAATGTAAATTTTATTAATCAAAAGAAATTAGATTAAGCACAAAAAAGCAAATTAGAACGATTTTGCGCGTTTTGTTACTAAAATTTTGTTATTTAATATTAAACGTTCAAATGGCTGCCAAAAAGCTGTTTTATCACTTAGAATTTAAAAGTAAATTTTATTAGTGAAAATAAGTTAGATTAAGCGTAAATAAGCAATTTAGAACGAACTAGAGCGTTTTGTTAGTCAAATTTTGTTATTTAGAATTAAAAGTTGAAATGGCTCCCAAAAAGCTGTTTTCTCAATTAGAATTTAAAAGTAAATTTTATTAGTCAAAAGAAATTAGATTAAGCATAAAAAAGCAAATTAGAACGATTTAGCGCGTTTTGTTACTAATATTTTGTTATTTAGAATTAAACGTTCAAATGGCTGCCAAAAAGCTGTTTTCTCACTTAGAATTTAAAAGTAAATTTAATTAATCAAAAGAAATTAGATTAAGCACAAAAAAGCAAATTAGAACGATTTAGCGCGTTTTGTTACTAAAATTTTGTTATTTAATATTAAACGTACAAATGGCTGCCAAAAAGCTGTTTTCTCACTTAGAATTTAAAAGTAAATTTTATTAGTCAAAATAAGTTAGATTAAGCGTAAATTAGCAATTTAGAACGTACTAGAGCGTTTTGTTAGTCAAATTTTGTTATTTAGAATTAAAAGTTGAAATGGCTCCCAAAAAGCTGTTTTCTCACTTAGAATTTAAAAGTAAATTTTATTAGTCAAAAGAAACTAGATTAAGCCTAAAAAAGCGAATTAGAACGATTTAGCGCGTTTTGTTACTAAAATTTTGTTATTTAGAATTAAACGTTCAAATGGCTGCCAAAAAGCTGTTTTTTCACTTAGAATTTAATAGTAAATTTTATTAGTGAAAATAAGTTAGATTAAGCGTAAATAAGCAATTTAGAACGAACTAGAGCGTTTTGTTAGTCGAATTTTGTTATTTAGAATTAAACGTTCAAATGGCTGCCAAAAAGCTGTTTTCTCACTTAGAATTTAAAAGTAAATTTAATTAATCAAAAGAAATTAGATTAAGCACAAAAAAGCAAATTAGAACGATTTAGCGCGTTTTGTTACTAATATTTTGTTATTTAGAATTAAACGTTCAAATGCCTCCCAAAAAGCTGTTTTCTCACTTAGAATTTAAAAGTAAATTTTATTAGTGAAAATGAGTTAGATTAAGCGTAAATAAGCAATTTAGAACGAACTACAGCGTTTTGTTAGTCAAATTTTGTTATTTAGAATTAAAAGTTGAAATGACTCCCAAAAAGCTGTTTTCTCACTTAGAATTTAAATGTAAATTTTATTAGTCAAAAGAAATCAGATTAAGCATAAAAAAGCAAATTATAACGATTTAGCGCGTTTTGTAACTAATATTTTGTTATTTAGAATTAAACGTTCAAATGCCTCCCAAAAAGCTGTTTTCTCACTTAGAATTTAAAAGTAAATTTTATTAGTGAAAATAAGTTAGATTAAGCGTAAATAAGCAATTTAGAACGAACTAGAGCGTTTTGTTAGTCAAATTTTGTTATTTAGAATTAAAAGTTGAAATGGCTCCCAAAAAGCTGTTTTCTCACTTAGAATTTAAAAGTAAATTTTATTAGTCAAAAGAAACTAGATTAAGCCTAAAAAAGCGAATTAGAACGATTTAGCGCGTTTTGTTACTAAAATTTTGTTATTTAATATTAAACGTACAAATGGCTGCCAAAAAGCTGTTTTCTCACTTAGAATTTAAAAGTAAATTTTATTAATGAAATTAAGTTAGATTAAGCGTAAATAAGCAATTTAGAACGAACTAGAGCGTTTTGTTAGTCAAATTTTGTTATTTAGAATTAAAAGTTGAAATGGCTCCCAAAAAGCTGTTTTCTCACTTAGAATTTAAAAGTAAATTTTATTAGTCAAAAGAAACTAGATTAAGCCTAAAAAAGCGAATTAGAACGATTTAGCGCGTTTTGTTACTAAAATTTTGTTATTTAGAATTAAACGTTCAAATGGCTGCCAAAAAGCTGTTTTCTCACTTAGAATTTAATAGTAAATTTTATTAGTGAAAATAAGTTAGATTAAGCGTAGATAAGCAATTTAGAACGAACTGAGCGTTTTGTTAGTCGAATTTTGTTATTTAGAATTAAACGTTCAAATGGCTGCCAAAAAGCTGTTTTCTCACTTAGAATTTAAAAGTAAATTTAATTAATCAAAAGAAATTAGATTAAGCACAAAAAAGCAAATTAGAACGATTTAGCGCGTTTTGTTACTAATATTTTGTTATTTAGAATTAAACGTTCAAATGCCTCCCAAAAAGCTGTTTTCTCACTTAGAATTTAAAAGTAAATTTTATTAGTGAAAATGAGTTAGATTATGCGTAAATAAGCAATTTAGAACGAATTAGAGCGTTTTGTTTTTCAAATTTTGTAATTTAGAAATAAACGTTCAAATGGCTCCCAAAAAGCTGTTTTCTCACTTAGAATTTAAAAGTAAATTTAATTAATCAAAAGAAATTAGATTAAGCACAAAAAAGCAAATTAGAACGATTTAGCGCGTTTTGTTACTAATATTTTGTTATTTAGAATTAAACGTTCAAATGCCTCCCAAAAAGCTGTTTTCTCACTTAGAATTTAAAAGTAAATTTTATTAGTGTAAATGAGTTAGATTAAGCGTAAATAAGCAATTTAGAACGAACTACAGCGTTTTGTTAGTCAAATTTTGTTATTTAGAATTAAAAGTTGAAATGGCTCCCAAAAAGCTGTTTTCTCACTTAGAATTTAAATGTAAATTTTATTAGTCAAAAGAAATCAGATTAAGCATAAAAAAGCAAATTATAACGATTTAGGGCGTTTTGTAACTAATATTTTGTTATTTAGAATTAAACGTTCAAATGCCTCCCAAAAAGCTGTTTTCTCACTTAGAATTTAAAAGTAAATTTTATTAGTCAAAAAAAACTAGATTAAGCCTAAAAAAGCGAATTAGAACGATTTAGCGCGTTTTGTAACTAATATTTTGTTATTTAGAATTAAACGTTCAAATGCCTCCCAAAAAGCTGTTTTCTCACTTAGAATTTAAAAGTAAATTTTATTAGTCAAAAGAAATTAGATTAAGCATAAAAAAGCAAATTAGAACGATTTAGCGCGTTTTGTTACTAAAATTCTGTTATTTACAATTAAACGTTCAAATGGCTGCCAAAAAGCTGTTTTCTCACTTAGAATTTAAAAGTAAATGTTATTAGTGAAAATAAGTTAGATTAAGCGTACATAAGCAATTTAGAACGAACTAGAGCGTTTTGTTAGTCAAATTTTGTTGTTTAGAATTAAAAGTTGAAATGGCTGCCAAAAAGCTGTTTTCTCACTTAGAATTTAAAAGTAAATTTTATTAGTCAAAAGAAATTTGATTAAGCATAAAAAAGCAAATTAGAACGATTTAGTGCGTTTTGTTATTAAAATTTTGTTATTTAGAATTAAACGTTCAAATGGCTGCCAAAAGCTGTTTTCTCACTTAGAATTTAAAAGTAAATTTTATTAGTGAAAATGAGTTTGATTATGCGTAAATAAGCAATTTAGAACGAATTAGAGCGTTTTGTTAGTCAAATTTTATAATTTATAATTAAACGTACAAATGGCTCCCAAAAAGCTGTTTTCTCACTTAGAATTTAAATGTAAATTTTATTAGTCAAAAGAAATCAGATTAAGCATAAAAAAGCAAATTTGAACGATTTAGCGCGTTTTGTTACTAATATTTTGTTATTTAGAATTAAACGTTCGAATGCCTCCCAAAAAGCTGTTTTCTCACTTAGAATTTAAAAGTAAATTTTTTTAGTGAAAATGAGTTAGATTAAGCGTAAATAAGCAATTTAGAACGAACTACAGCGTTTTGTTAGTCAAATTTTGTTATTTAGAATTAAAAGTTGAAATGGCTCCCAAAAAGCTGTTTTCTCAATTAGAATTTAAAAGTAAATTTTATTAGTCAAAAGAAATTAGATTAAGCATAAAAAAGCAAATTAGAACGATTTAGCGCGTTTTGTTACTAATATTTTGTTATTTAGAATTAAACGTTCAAATGGCTGCCAAAAAGCTGTTTTCTCACTTAGAATTTAAAAGTAAATTTAATTAATCAAAAGAAATTAGATTAAGCACAAAAAAGCAAATTAGAACGATTTAGCGCGTTTTGTTACTAAAATTTTGTTATTTAATATTAAACGTACAAATGGCTGCCAAAAAGCTGTTTTCTCACTTAGAATTTTAAAGTAAATTTTATTAGTGAAAATAAGTTAGATTAAGCGTAAATAAGCAATTTAGAACGAACTAGAGCGTTTTGTTAGTCAAATTTTGTTATTTAGAATTAAAAGTTGAAATGGCTCCCAAAAAGCTGTTTTCTCACTTAGAATTTAAAAGTAAATTTTATTAGTCAAAAGAAACTAGATTAAGCCTAAAAAAGCGAATTAGAACGATTTAGCGCGTTTTGTTACTAAAATTTTGTTATTTAGAATTAAACGTTCAAATGGCTGCCAAAAAGCTGTTTTCTCACTTAGAATTTAATAGTAAATTTTATTAGTGAAAATAAGTTAGATTAAGCGTAAATAAGCAATTTAGAACGAACTAGAGCGTTTTGTTAGTCGAATTATGTTATTTAGAATTAAACGTTCAAATGGCTGCCAAAAAGCTGTTTTCTCACTTAGAATTTAAAAGTAAATTTTATTAGTGAAAATGAGTTAGATTATGCGTAAATAAGCAATTTAGAACGAATTAGAGCGTTTTGTTTTTCAAATTTTGTAATTTAGAAATAAACGTTCAAATGGCTCCCAAAAAGCTCTTTTCTCACTTAGAATTTAAAAGTAAATTTAATTAATCAAAAGAAATTAGATTAAGCACAAAAAAGCAAATTAGAACGATTTAGCGCGTTTTGTTACTAATATTTTGTTATTTAGAATTAAACGTTCAAATGCCTCCCAAAAAGCTGTTTTCTCACTTAGAATTTAAAAGTAAATTTTATTAGTGAAAATGAGTTAGATTATGCGTAAATAAGCAATTTAGAACGAATTAGAGCGTTTTGTTTTTCAAATTTTGTAATTTAGAAATAA
The DNA here is from genome assembly GCA_911728435.2 of Apoderus coryli. Taxonomy (NCBI): domain Eukaryota; kingdom Metazoa; phylum Arthropoda; class Insecta; order Coleoptera; family Attelabidae; genus Apoderus; species Apoderus coryli. The sequence goes on along the minus strand of OU452198.1, from coordinate 27,690,728 downwards.
ACGTTCAAATGGCTCCCAAAAAGCTGTTTTCTCACTTAGAATTTAAAAGTAAATTTAATTAATCAAAAGAAATTAGATTAAGCACAAAAAAGCAAATTAGAACGATTTAGCGCGTTTTGTTACTAATATTTTGTTATTTAGAATTAAACGTTCAAATGCCTCCCAAAAAGCTGTTTTCTCACTTAGAATTTAAAAGTAAATTTTATTAGTGAAAATGAGTTAGATTAAGCGTAAATAAGCAATTTAGAACGAACTACAGCGTTTTGTTAGTCAAATTTTGTTATTTAGAATTAAAAGTTGAAATGGCTCCCAAAAAGCTGTTTTCTCACTTAGAATTTAAATGTAAATTTTATTAGTCAAAAGAAATCAGATTAAGCATAAAAAAGCAAATTATAACGATTTAGGGCGTTTTGTAACTAATATTTTGTTATTTAGAATTAAACGTTCAAATGCCTCCCAAAAAGCTGTTTTCTCACTTAGAATTTAAAAGTAAATTTTATTAGTCAAAAAAAACTAGATTAAGCCTAAAAAAGCGAATTAGAACGATTTAGCGCGTTTTGTAACTAATATTTTGTTATTTAGAATTAAACGTTCAAATGCCTCCCAAAAAGCTGTTTTCTCACTTAGAATTTAAAAGTAAATTTTATTAGTCAAAAGAAATTAGATTAAGCATAAAAAAGCAAATTAGAACGATTTAGCGCGTTTTGTTACTAAAATTCTGTTATTTACAATTAAACGTTCAAATGGCTGCCAAAAAGCTGTTTTCTCACTTAGAATTTAAAAGTAAATGTTATTAGTGAAAATAAGTTAGATTAAGCGTACATAAGCAATTTAGAACGAACTAGAGCGTTTTGTTAGTCAAATTTTGTTATTTAGAATTAAAAGTTGAAATGGCTGCCAAAAACCTGTTTTCTCACTTAGAATTTAAAAGTAAATTTTATTAGTCAAAAGAAATTTGATTAAGCATAAAAAAGCAAATTAGAACGATTTAGTGCGTTTTGTTATTAAAATTTTGTTATTTAGAATTAAACGTTCAAATGGCTGCCAAAAGCTGTTTTCTCACTTAGAATTTAAAAGTAAATTTTATTAGTGAAAATGAGTTTGATTATGCGTAAATAAGCAATTTAGAACGAATTAGAGCGTTTTGTTAGTCAAATTTTATAATTTATAATTAAACGTACAAATGGCTCCCAAAAAGCTGTTTTCTCACTTAGAATTTAAATGTAAATTTTATTAGTCAAAAGAAATCAGATTAAGCATAAAAAAGCAAATTAGAACGATTTAGCGCGTTTTGTTACTAATATTTTGTTATTTAGAATTAAACGTTCAAATGCCTCCCAAAAAGCTGTTTTCTCACTTAGAATTTAAAAGTAAATTTTTTTAGTGAAAATGAGTTAGATTAAGCGTAAATAAGCAATTTAGAACGAACTACAGCGTTTTGTTAGTCAAATTTTGTTATTTAGAATTAGAAGTTGAAATGGCTCCCAAAAAGCTGTTTTCTCACTTAGAATTTATATGTAAATTTTATTAGTCAAAAGAAATCAGATTAAGCATAAAAAAGCAAATTAGAACGATTTAGCGCGTTTTGTTACTAATATTTTGTTATTTAGAATTAAACGTTCAAATGGCTGCCAAAAAGCTGTTTTCTCACTTAGAATTTAAAAGTAAATTTTATTAGTAAAAATAAGTTAGATTAAGCGTAAATAAGCAATTTAGAACGAACTAGAGCGTTTTGTTAGTCAAATTTTGTTATTTAGAATTAAAAGTTGAAATGGCTCCAAAAAGCTGTTTTCTCACTTAGAACTTAAAAGTAAATTTTATTAGTCAGAAGAAACTAGATTAAGCCTAAAAAAGCGAATTAGAACGATTTAGCGCGTTTTGTTACTAAAATTTTGTTATTTAGAATTAAACGTTCAAATGGCTGCCAAAAAGCTGTTTTTTCACTTAGAATTTAATAGTAAATTTTATTAGTGAAAATAAGTTAGATTAAGCGTAAATAAGCAATTTAGAACGAACTAGAGCGTTTTGTTAGTCGAATTTTATTATTTAGAATTAAACGTTCAAATGGCTGCCAAAAACCTGTTATCTCACTTAGAATTGAAAAGTAAATTTTATTAGTCAAAAGAAATTAGATTAAGCATAAAAAAGCAAATTAGAACGATTTAGCGCGTTTTGTTACTAATATTTTGTTATTTAGAATTAAACGTTCATATGGCTGCCAAAAAGCTGTTTTCTCACTTAGAATTTAAAAGTAAATTTAATTAATCAAAAGAAATTAGATTAAGCACAAAAAAGCAAATTAGAACGATTTAGCGCGTTTTGTTACTAATATTTTGTTATTTAGAATTAAACGTTCAAATGGCTGCCAAAAAGCTGTTTTCTCACTTAGAATTTAAAAGTAAATTTTATTAGTAAAAATAAGTTAGATTAAGCGTAAATAAGCAATTTAGAACGAACTAGAGCGTTTTGTTAGTCAAATTTTGTTATTTAGAATTAAAAGTTGAAATGGCTCCAAAAAGCTGTTTTCTCACTTAGAACTTAAAAGTAAATTTTATTAGTCAGAAGAAACTAGATTAAGCCTAAAAAAGCGAATTAGAACGATTTAGCGCGTTTTGTTACTAATATTTTGTTATTTAGAATTAAACGTTCAAATGCCTCCCAAAAAGCTGTTTTCTCACTTAGAATTTAAAAGTAAATTTTATTAGTGAAAATAAGTTAGATTAAGCGTAAATAAGCAATTTAGAACGAACTAGAGCGTTTTGTTAATCAAATTTTGTTATTTAGTATTAAACGTTCAAATGCCTCCCAAAAAGCTGTTTTCTCACTTAGAATTTAAAAGTAAATTTTATCAGTCAAAAGAAATTAGATTAAGCATAAAAAAGCAAATTAGAACGATTTAGCGCGTTTTGTTACTAATATTTTGTTATTTAGAATTAAACGTTCATATGGCTGCCAAAAAGCTGTTTTCTCACTTAGAATTTAAAAGTAAATTTAATTAATCAAAAGAAATTAGATTAAGCACAAAAAAGCAAATTAGAACGATTTAGCGCGTTTTGTTACTAATATTTTGTTACTTAGAATTAAACGTTCAAATGCCTCCCAAAAAGCTGTTTTCTCACTTAGAATTTAAAAGTAAATTTTATTAGTCAAAAGAAATTAGATTAAGCATAAAAAAGCAAATTAGAACGATTTAGCGCGTTTTGTTACTAATATTTTGTTATTTAGAATTAAACGTTCATATGGCTGCCAAAAAGCTGTTTTCTCACTTAGAATTTAAAAGTAAATTTAATTAATCAAAAGAAATTAGAATAAGCACAAAAAAGCAAATTAGAACGATTTAGCGCGTTTTGTTACTAATATTTTGTTATTTAGAATTAAACGTTCAAATGGCTCCCAAAAAGCTGTTGTCTGGCTTGGAATTTAAAAGTAAATTTTATTAGTCAAAAGAAATTAGATTAAGCATAAAAAAGCGAATTAGAACTATTTAGCGCGTTTAGTAACTAAAATTTTGTTATTTAAAATTAAACGTTCAAATGGCTGCCAAAAAGCTGTTTTCTCACTTAGAATTTAAAAGTAAATTTTATTAATCAAAAGAAATTAGATTAAGCACAAAAAAGCAAATTAGAACGATTTAGCGCGTTTTGTTACTAAAATTTTGTTATTTAATATTAAACGTACAAATGGCTGCCAAAAAGCTGTTTTCTCACTTAGAATTTAATAGTTCAAATGGCTGCCAAAAAGCTGTTTTCTCACTTAGAATTTAAAAGTAAATTTTATTAGTGAAAATAAGTTAGATTAAGCGTAAAATAAGCAATTTAGAACGAACTAGAGCGTTTTGTTAGTCGAATTTTGTTATTTAGAATTAAACGTTCAAATAGCTGCCAAAAAGCTGTTTTCTCACTTAGAATTTAAAAGTAAATTTTATTAGTGAAAATAAGTTAGATTAAGCGTAAATAAGCAATTTAGAACGAACTAGAGCGTTTTGTTAGTCAAATTTTGTTATTTAGAATTAAAAGTTGAATTGGCTCCCAAAAAGCTGTTTTCTCACTTAGAATTTAATAGTAAATTTTATTAGTGAAAATAAGTTAGATTAAGCGTAAATAAGCAATTTAGAACGAACTAGAGCGTTTTGTTAGTCGAATTTTGTTATTTAGAATTAAACGTTCAAATGGCTGCCAAAAAGCTGTTATCTCACTTAGAATTGAAAAGTAAATTTTATTAGTTAAAAGAAATTTGATTAAGCATAAAAAAGCAAATTAGAACGATTTTGTGCGTTTTGTTACTAAAATTTTGTTATTTAGAATGGAACGTTCAAATGGCTGCGAAAAAGCTGTTTTCTCACTTAGAATTTAAAAGTAAATTTTATTAGTGAAAATAAGTTAGATTAAGCGTAAATAAGCAATTTAGAACGAACTAGAGCGTTTTGTTAGTCAAATTTTGTTATTTAGAATTAAAAGTTGAAATGGCTCCCAAAAAGCTGTTTTCTCACTTAGAATTTAAAAGTAAATTTTATTAGTCAAAAGAAACTAGATTAAGCCTAAAAAAGTGAATTAGAACGATTTAGCGCGTTTTGTTACTAAAATTTTGTTATTTAGAATTAAACGTTCAAATGGCTGCCAAAAAGCTGTTTTCTCACTTAGAATTTAATAGTAAATTTTATTAGTGAAAATAAGTTAGATTAAGCGTAAATAAGCAATTTAGAACGAACTAGAGCGTTTTGTTAGTCGAATTTTGTTATTTAGAATTAAACGTTCAAATGGCTGCCAAAAAGCTGTTTTCTCACTTAGAATTTAAAAGTAAATTTAATTAATCAAAAGAAATTAGATTAAGCACAAAAAAGCAAATTAGAACGATTTAGCGCGTTTTGTTACTAATATTTTGTTATTTAGAATTAAACGTTCAAATGCCTCCCAAAAAGCTGTTTTCTCACTTAGAATTGAAAAGTAAATTTTATTAGTGAAAATGAGTTAGATTATGCGTAAATAAGCAATTTAGAACGAATTAGAGCGTTTTGTTAGTCAAATTTTGTAATTTAGAAATAAACGTTCAAATGGCTCCCAAAAAGCTGTTTTCTCACTTAGAATTTAAATGTAAATTTTATTAGTCAAAAGAAATCAGATTAAGCATAAAAAAGCAAATTTGAACGATTTAGCGCGTTTTGTTACTAATATTTTGTTATTTAGAATTAAACGTTCAAATGCCTCCCAAAAAGCTGTTTTCTCACTTGGAATTTAAAAGTAAATTTTTTTAGTGAAAATGAGTTAGATTAAGCGTAAATAAGCAATTTAGAACGAACTACAGCGTTTTGTTAGTCAAATTTTGTTATTTAGAATTAAAAGTTGAAATGGCTCCCAAAAAGCTGTTTTCTCACTTAGAATTTAAAAGTAAATTTTATTAGTCAAAAGAAACTAGATTAAGCCTAAAAAAGTGAATTAGAACGATTTAGCGCGTTTTGTTACTAAAATTTTGTTATTTAGAATTAAACGTTCAAATGGCTGCCAAAAAGCTGTTTTCTCACTTAGAATTTAATAGTAAATTTTATTAGTGAAAATAAGTTAGATTAAGCGTAAATAAGCAATTTAGAACGAACTAGAGCGTTTTGTTAGTCGAATTTTGTTATTTAGAATTAAACGTTCAAATGGCTGCCAAAAAGCTGTTTTCTCACTTAGAATTTAAAAGTAAATTTAATTAATCAAAAGAAATTAGATTAAGCACAAAAAAGCAAATTAGAACGATTTAGCGCGTTTTGTTACTAATATTTTGTTATTTAGAATTAAACGTTCAAATGCCTCCCAAAAAGCTGTTTTCTCACTTAGAATTGAAAAGTAAATTTTATTAGTGAAAATGAGTTAGATTATGCGTAAATAAGCAATTTAGAACGAATTAGAGCGTTTTGTTAGTCAAATTTTGTAATTTAGAAATAAACGTTCAAATGGCTCCCAAAAAGCTGTTTTCTCACTTAGAATTTAAATGTAAATTTTATTAGTCAAAAGAAATCAGATTAAGCATAAAAAAGCAAATTTGAACGATTTAGCGCGTTTCGTTACTAATATTTTGTTATTTAGAATTAAACGTTCAAATGCCTCCCAAAAAGCTGTTTTCTCACTTGGAATTTAAAAGTAAATTTTTTTAGTGAAAATGAGTTAGATTAAGCGTAAATAAGCAATTTAGAACGAACTACAGCGTTTTGTTAGTCAAATTTTGTTATTTAGAATTAAAAGTTGAAATGGCTCCCAAAAAGCTGTTTTCTCACTTAGAATTTAAAAGTAAATTTTATTAGTCAAAAGAAATTAGATTAAGCATAAAAAAGCAAATTAGAACGATTTAGCGCGTTTTGTTACTAATATTTTGTTATTTAGAATTAAACGTTCAAATGGCTGTCAAAAAGCTGTTTTCTCACTTAGAATTTAAAAGTAAATTTAATTAATCAAACGAAATTAGATTAAGCACAAAAAAGCAAATTAGAACGATTTAGCGCGTTTTGTTACTAAAATTTTGTTATTTAATATTAAACGTACAAATGGCTCCCAAAAAGCTGTTTTCTCACTTAGAATTTAAAAGTAAATTTTATTAGTCAAAAGAAACTAGATTAAGCCTAAAAAAGCGAATTAGAACGATTTAGCGCGTTTTGTTACTAAAATTTTGTTATTTAGAATTAAACGTTTAAATGGCTGCCAAAAAGCTGTTTTCTCACTTAGAATTTAATAGTATATTTTATTAGTGAAAATAAGTTAGATTAAGCGTAAATAAGCAATTTAGAACGAACTAGAGCGTTTTGTTAGTCGAATTTTGTTATTTAGAATTAAACGTTCAAATGGCTGCCAAAAAGCTGTTTTCTCACTTAGAATTTAAAAGTAAATTTAATTAATCAAAAGAAATTAGATTAAGCACAAAAAAGCGAATTAGAACGATTTAGCGCGTTTTGTTACTAATATTTTGTTATTTAGAATTAAACGTTCAAATGCCTCCCAAAAAGCTGTTTTCTCACTTAGAATTTAAAAGTAAATTTTATTAGTGAAAATAAGTTAGATTAAGCGTAAATAAGCAATTTAGAACGAACTAGAGCGTTTTGTTAATCAAATTTTGTTATTTAGTATTAAACGTTCAAATGCCTCCCAAAAAGCTGTTTTCTCACTTAGAATTTAAAAGTAAATTTTATTAGTCAAAAGAAATTAGATTAAGCATAAAAAAGCAAATTAGAACGATTTAGCGCGTTTTGTTACTAATATTTTGTTATTTAGAATTAATCGTTCATATGGCTGCCAAAAAGCTGTTTTCTCACTTAGAATTTAAAAGTAAATTTAATTAATCAAAAGAAATTAGATTAAGCACAAAAAAGCAAATTAGAACGATTTAGCGCGTTTTGTTACTAATATTTTGTTATTTAGAATTAAACGTTCAAATGGCTCCCAAAAAGCTGTTGTCTGGCTTGGAATTTAAAAGTAAATTTTATTAGTCAAAAGAAATTAGATTAAGCATAAAAAAGCGAATTAGAACTATTTAGCGCGTTTAGTAACTAAAATTTTGTTATTTAAAATTAAACGTTCAAATGGCTGCCAAAAAGCTGTTTTCTCACTTAGAATTTAAAAGTAAATTTTATTAATCAAAAGAAATTAGATTAAGCACAAAAAAGCAAATTAGAACGATTTAGCGCGTTTTGTTACTAAAATTTTGTTATTTAATATTAAACGTACAAATGGCTGCCAAAAAGCTGTTTTCTCACTTAGAATTTAAAAGTAAATTTTATTAGTGAAAATAAGTTAGATTAAGCGTAAATAAGCAATTTAGAACGAACTAGAGCGTTTTGTTAGTCGAATTTTGTTATTTAGAATTAAACGTTCAAATGGCTGCCAAAAAGCTGTTTTCTCACTTAGAATTTAAAAGTAAATTTTATTAGTGAAAATAAGTTAGATTAAGCGTAAATAAGCAATTTAGAACGAACTAGAGCGTTTTGTTAGTCAAATTTTGTTATTTAGAATTAAAAGTTGAATTGGCTCCCAAAAAGCTGTTTTCTCACTTAGAATTTAATAGTAAATTTTATTAGTTAAAAGAAATTTGAATAAGCATAAAAAAGCAAATTAGAACGATTTTGTGCGTTTTGTTACTAAAATTTTGTTATTTAGAATGGAACGTTCAAATGGCTGCGAAAAAGCTGTTTTCTCACTTAGAATTTAAAAGTAAATTTTATTAGTGAAAATAAGTTAGATTAAGCGTAAATAAGCAATTTAGAACGAACTAGAGCGTTTTGTTAGTCAAATTTTGTTATTTAGAATTAAAAGTTGAAATGGCTCCCAAAAAGCTGTTTTCTCACTTAGAATTTAAAAGTAAATTTTATTAGTCAAAAGAAACTAGATTAAGCCTAAGAAAGTGAATTAGAACGATTTAGCGCGTTTTGTTACTAAAATTTTGTTATTTAGAATTAAACGTTCAAATGGCTGCCAAAAAGCTGTTTTCTCACTTAGAATTTAATAGTAAATTTTATTAGTGAAAATAAGTTAGATTAAGCGTAAATAAGCAATTTAGAACAAACTAGAGCGTTTTGTTAGTCGAATTTTGTTATTTAGAATTAAACGTTCAAATGGCTGCCAAAAAGCTGTTTTCTCACTTAGAATTTAAAAGTAAATTTAATTAATCAAAAGAAATTAGATTAAGCACAAAAAAGCAAATTAGAACGATTTAGCGCGTTTTGTTACTAATATTTTGTTATTTAGAATTAAACGTTCAAATGCCTCCCAAAAAGCTGTTTTCTCACTTAGAATTTAAAAGTAAATTTTATTAGTGAAAATGAGTTAGATTATGCGTAAATAAGCAATTTAGAACGAATTAGAGCGTTTTGTTAGTCAAATTTTGTAATTTAGAAATAAACGTTCAAATGGCTCCCAAAAAGCTGTTTTCTCACTTAGAATTTAAATGTAAATTTTATTAGTCAAAAGAAATCAGATTAAGCATAAAAAAGCAAATTTGAACGATTTAGCGCGTTTTGTTACTAATATTTTGTTATTTAGAATTAAACGTTCAAATGCCTCCCAAAAAGCTGTTTTCTCACTTAGAATTTAAAAGTAAATTTTATTAGTCAAAAGAAATCAGATTAAGCATAAAAAAGCAAATTTGAACGATTTAGCGCGTTTTGTTACTAATATTTTGTTATTTAGAATTAAACGTTCAAATGCCTCCCAAAAAGCTGTTTTCTCACTTAGAATTTAAAAGTAAATTTTTTTAGTGAAAATGAGTTAGATTAAGCGTAAATAAGCAATTTAGAACGAACTACAGCGTTTTGTTAGTCAAATTTTGTTATTTAGAATTAAAAGTTGAAATGGCTCCCAAAAAGCTGTTTTCTCACTTAGAATTTAAAAGTAAATTTTATTAGTCAAAAGAAATTAGATTAAGCATAAAAAAGCAAATTAGAACGATTTAGCGCGTTTTGTTACTAATATTTTGTTATTTAGAATTAAACGTTCAAATGGCTGTCAAAAAGCTGTTTTCTCACTTAGAATTTAAAAGTAAATTTAATTAATCAAACGAAATTAGATTAAGCACAAAAAAGCAAATTAGAACGATTTAGCGCGTTTTGTTACTAAAATTTTGTTATTTAGAATTAAACGTTTAAATGGCTGCCAAAAAGCTGTTTTCTCACTTAGAATTTAATAGTAAATTTTATTAGTGAAAATAAGTTAGATTAAGCGTAAATAAGCAATTTAGAACGAACTAGAGCGTTTTGTTAGTCGAATTTTGTTATTTAGAATTAAACGTTCAAATGGCTGCCAAAAAGCTGTTTTCTCACTTAGAATTTAAAAGTAAATTTAATTAATCAAAAGAAATTAGATTAAGCACAAAAAAGCGAATTAGAACGATTTAGCGCGTTTTGTTACTAATATTTTGTTATTTAGAATTAAACGTTCAAATGCCTCCCAAAAACTGTTTTCTCACTTAGAATTTAAAAGTAAATTTTATTAGTGAAAATAAGTTAGATTAAGCGTAAATAAGCAATTTAGAACGAACTAGAGCGTTTTGTTAATCAAATTTTGTTATTTAGTATTAAACGTTCAAATGCCTCCCAAAAAGCTGTTTTCTCACTTAGAATTTAAAAGTAAATTTTATTAGTCAAAAGAAATTAGATTAAGCATAAAAAAGCAATTTAGAACGATTTAGCGCGTTTTGTTACTAATATTTTGTTATTTAGAATTAAACGTTCATATGGCTGCCAAAAAGCTGTTTTCTCACTTAGAATTTAAAAGTAAATTTAATTAATCAAAAGAAATTAGATTAAGCACAAAAAAGCAAATTAGAACGATTTAGCGCGTTTTGTTACTAATATTTTGTTATTTAGAATTAAACGTTCAAATGGCTCCCAAAAAGCTGTTGTCTGGCTTGGAATTTAAAAGTAAATTTTATTAGTCAAAAGAAATTAGATTAAGCATAAAAAAGCGAATTAGAACTATTTAGCGCGTTTAGTAACTAAAATTTTGTTATTTAAAATTAAACGTTCAAATGGCTGCCAAAAAGCTGTTTTCTCACTTAGAATTTAAAAGTAAATTTTATTAATCAAAAGAAATTAGATTAAGCACAAAAAAGCAAATTAGAACGATTTAGCGCGTTTTGTTACTAAAATTTTGTTATTTAATATTAAACGTACAAATGGCTGCCAAAAAGCTGTTTTCTCACTTAGAATTTAAAAGTAAATTTTATTAGTGAAAATAAGTTAGATTAAGCGTAAATAAGCAATTTAGAACGAACTAGAGCGTTTTGTTAGTCGAATTTTGTTATTTAGAATTAAACGTTCAAATGGCTGCCAAAAAGCTGTTTTCTCACTTAGAATTTAAAAGTAAATTTTATTAGTGAAAATAAGTTAGATTAAGCGTAAATAAGCAATTTAGAACGAACTAGAGCGTTTTGTTAGTCAAATTTTGTTATTTAGAATTAAAAGTTGAATTGGCTCCCAAAAAGCTGTTTTCTCACTTAGAATTTAATAGTAAATTTTATTAGTGAAAATAAGTTAGATTAAGCGTAAACAAGCAATTTAGAACGAACTAGAGCGTTTTGTTAGTCGAATTTTGTTATTTAGAATTAAACGTTCAAATGGCTGCCAAAAAGCTGTTATCTCACTTAGAATTGAAAAGTAAATTTTATTAGTTAAAAGAAATTTGATTAAGCATAAAAAAGCAAATTAGAACGATTTTGTGCGTTTTGTTACTAAAATTTTGTTATTTAGAATGAAACGTTCAAATGGCTGCGAAAAAGCTGTTTTCTCACTTAGAATTTAAAAGTAAATTTTATTAGTGAAAATAAGTTAGATTAAGCGTAAATAAGCAATTTAGAACGAACTAGAGCGTTTTGTTAGTCAAATTTTGTTATTTAGAATTAAAAGTTGAAATGGCTCCCAAAAAGCTGTTTTCTCACTTAGAATTTAAAAGTAAATTTTATTAGTCAAAAGAAACTAGATTAAGCCTAAGAAAGTGAATTAGAACGATTTAGCGCGTTTTGTTACTAAAATTTTGTTATTTAGAATTAAACGTTCAAATGGCTGCCAAAAAGCTGTTTTCTCACTTAGAATTTAATAGTAAATTTTATTAGTGAAAATAAGTTAGATTAAGCGTAAATAAGCAATTTAGAACAAACTAGAGCGTTTTGTTAGTCGAATTTTGTTATTTAGAATTAAACGTTCAAATGGCTGCCAAAAAGCTGTTTTCTCACTTAGAATTTAAAAGTAAATTTAATTAATCAAAAGAAATTAGATTAAGCACAAAAAAGCAAATTAGAACGATTTAGCGCGTTTTGTTACTAATATTTTGTTATTTAGAATTAAACGTTCAAATGCCTCCCAAAAAGCTGTTTTCTCACTTAGAATTTAAAAGTAAATTTTATTAGTGAAAATGAGTTAGATTATGCGTAAATAAGCAATTTAGAACGAATTAGAGCGTTTTGTTAGTCAAATTTTGTAATTTAGAAATAAACGTTCAAATGGCTCCCAAAAAGCTGTTTTCTCACTTAGAATTTAAATGTAAATTTTATTAGTCAAAAGAAATCAGATTAAGCATAAAAAAGCAAATTTGAACGATTTAGCGCGTTTTGTTACTAATATTTTGTTATTTAGAATTAAACGTTCAAATGCCTCCCAAAAAGCTGTTTTCTCACTTGGAATTTAAAAGTAAATTTTATTAGTCAAAAGAAATCAGATTAAGCATAAAAAAGCAAATTTGAACGATTTAGCGCGTTTTGTTACTAATATTTTGTTATTTAGAATTAAACGTTCAAATGCCTCCCAAAAAGCTGTTTTCTCACTTGGAATTTAAAAGTAAATTTTTTTAGTGAAAATGAGTTAGATTAAGCGTAAATAAGCAATTTAGAACGAACTACAGCGTTTTGTTAGTCAAATTTTGTTATTTAGAATTAAAAGTTGAAATGGCTCCCAAAAAGCTGTTTTCTCACTTAGAATTTAAAAGTAAATTTTATTAGTCAAAAGAAATTAGATTAAGCATAAAAAAGCAAATTAGAACGATTTAGCGCGTTTTGTTACTAATATTTTGTTATTTAGAATTAAACGTTCAAATGGCTGTCAAAAAGCTGTTTTCTCACTTAGAATTTAAAAGTAAATTTAATTAATCAAACGAAATTAGATTAAGCACAAAAAAGCAAATTAGAACGATTTAGCGCGTTTTGTTACTAAAATTTTGTTATTTATAATTAAACGTTTAAATGGCTGCCAAAAAGCTGTTTTCTCACTTAGAATTTAATAGTAAATTTTATTAGTGAAAATAAGTTAGATTAAGCGTAAATAAGCAATTTAGAACGAACTAGAGCGTTTTGTTAGTCGAATTTTGTTATTTAGAATTAAACGTTCAAATGGCTGCCAAAAAGCTGTTTTCTCACTTAGAATTTAAAAGTAAATTTAATTAATCAAAAGAAATTAGATTAAGCACAAAAAAGCGAATTAGAACGATTTAGCGCGTTTTGTTACTAATATTTTGTTATTTAGAATTAAACGTTCAAATGCCTCCCAAAAACTGTTTTCTCACTTAGAATTTAAAAGTAAATTTTATTAGTGAAAATAAGTTAGATTAAGCGTAAATAAGCAATTTAGAACGAACTAGAGCGTTTTGTTAATCAAATTTTGTTATTTAGTATTAAACGTTCAAATGCCTCCCAAAAAGCTGTTTTCTCACTTAGAATTTAAAAGTAAATTTTATTAGTCAAAAGAAATTAGATTAAGCATAAAAAAGCAATTTAGAACGATTTAGCGCGTTTTGTTACTAATATTTTGTTATTTAGAATTAAACGTTCATATGGCTGCCAAAAAGCTGTTTTCTCACTTAGAATTTAAAAGTAAATTTAATTAATCAAAAGAAATTAGATTAAGCACAAAAAAGCAAATTAGAACGATTTAGCGCGTTTTGTTACTAATATTTTGTTATTTAGAATTAAACGTTCAAATGGCTCCCAAAAAGCTGTTGTCTGGCTTGGAATTTAAAAGTAAATTTTATTAGTCAAAAGAAATTAGATTAAGCATAAAAAAGCGAATTAGAACTATTTAGCGCGTTTAGTAACTAAAATTTTGTTATTTAAAATTAAACGTTCAAATGGCTGCCAAAAAGCTGTTTTCTCACTTAGAATTTAAAAGTAAATTTTATTAATCAAAAGAAATTAGATTAAGCACAAAAAAGCAAATTAGAACGATTTAGCGCGTTTTGTTACTAAAATTTTGTTATTTAATATTAAACGTACAAATGGCTGCCAAAAAGCTGTTTTCTCACTTAGAATTTAAAAGTAAATTTTATTAGTGAAAATAAGTTAGATTAAGCGTAAATAAGCAATTTAGAACGAACTAGAGCGTTTTGTTAGTCGAATTTTGTTATTTAGAATTAAACGTTCAAATGGCTGCCAAAAAGCTGTTTTCTCACTTAGAATTTAAAAGTAAATTTTATTAGTGAAAATAAGTTAGATTAAGCGTAAATAAGCAATTTAGAACGAACTAGAGCGTTTTGTTAGTCAAATTTTGTTATTTAGAATTAAAAGTTGAATTGGCTCCCAAAAAGCTGTTTTCTCACTTAGAATTTAATAGTAAATTTTATTAGTGAAAATAAGTTAGATTAAGCGTAAACAAGCAATTTAGAACGAACTAGAGCGTTTTGTTAGTCGAATTTTGTTATTTAGAATGAAACGTTCAAATGGCTGCGAAAAAGCTGTTTTCTCACTTAGAATTTAAAAGTAAATTTTATTAGTGAAAATAAGTTAGATTAAGCGTAAATAAGCAATTTAGAACGAACTAGAGCGTTTTGTTAGTCAAATTTTGTTATTTAGAATTAAAAGTTGAAATGGCTCCCAAAAAGCTGTTTTCTCACTTAGAATTTAAAAGTAAATTTTATTAGTCAAAAGAAACTAGATTAAGCCTAAAAAAGCGAATTAGAACGATTTAGCGCGTTTTGTTACTAAAATTTTGTTATTTAGAATTAAACGTTCAAATGGCTGCCAAAAAGCTGTTTTCTCACTTAGAATTTAATAGTAAATTTTATTAGTGAAAATAAGTTAGATTAAGCGTAAATAAGCAATTTAGAACGAACTAGAGCGTTTTGTTAGTCGAATTTTGTTATTTAGAATTAAACGTTCAAATGGCTGCCAAAAAGCTGTTTTCTCACTTAGAATTTAAAAGTAAATTTAATTAATCAAAAGAAATTAGATTAAGCACAAAAAAGCAAATTACAACGATTTAGCGCGTTTTGTTACTAATATTTTGTTATTTAGAATTAAACGTTCAAATGGCTGCCAAAAAGCTGTTTTCTCACTTAGAATTTAATAGTAAATTTTATTAGTGAAAATAAGTTAGATTAAGCGTAAATAAGCAATTTAGAACGAACTAGAGCGTTTTGTTAGTCGAATTTTGTTATTTAGAATTAAACGTTCAAATGGCTGCCAAAAAGCTGTTTTCTCACTTAGAATTTAAAAGTAAATTTAATTAATCAAAAGAAATTAGATTAAGCACAAAAAAGCAAATTAAAACGATTTAGCGCGTTTTGTTACTAATATTTTGTTATTTAGAATTAAACGTTCAAATGCCTCCCAAAAAGCTGTTTTCTCACTTAGAATTTAAAAGTAAATTTTATTAGTGAAAATGAGTTAGATTATGCATTATAAGCAATTTAGAACGAATTAGAGCGTTTTGTTAGTCAAATTTTGTAATTTAGAAATAAACGTTCAAATGGCTCCCAAAAAGCTGTTTTCTCACTTAGAATTTAAAAGTAAATTTAATTAATCAAAAGAAATTAGATTAAGCACAAAAAAGCAAATTAGAACGATTTAGCGCGTTTTGTTACTAATATTTTGTTATTTAGAATTAAACGTTCAAATGCCTCCTGGAGAGACTGACTGTATAAAGGATTTTGTAATTAGTTTACTTTAATAAAAGACAACGAATTTAATTAACTATTGAACGTTCCACTATTTATTCACTTCACTACAGCAATTTTTGTGTTATCTAACTAATAACTAATAAACATTGTTTTATAATAGGTAAGTACATTTAAACAGAATTTATACGTAATTTAAATTACACGTATTTTGAGAACTTTACCCACTTCACTACGTGAATTGAATACGATAAGAAAGAAAGAATATTATTTATTAATAATGCATTTATTGCGAACTGTAATTATTATAAAAAGCACGCCAATCTGTTAGACGTTAGAATTAGGGGAATTACCACTTTTTATTTGTGTGGCGAACTAGAACACAACAGTACAATAAGAAGACGGCAAGACGACTGCGTAATACGACCTGTGACCTTCGCTTGAGGCGAGTTCAAATCAGGCTCAATAATCGCAGAGAGGGGGTTGAGATACATACATACATTGATACCTCCAAATCAAAATCAACGGCCAACCTTGAAAGAAGAAGAATAATATTTTTGTAATATTATATTAATTTACTAACGTCACTCAAAATATACAGGACGCTTCAGAAGTAAAGCTAATATATGAAAAGAGAGAATATGGAATTCGAACATTCTCCCCCCTGTTGAAGCCTTGTGCTTCAACTAAAGAGATAAGAAAATAAGAAAAGAAAGAATAAAATTATATGAAAGAAAAAGAATAACATCATGTATATATATATATGAGTATTTTTTTTTTTTTATTGTGAATTAGACAAAAGAGACAGTTTAGTTATAGGTCGGGTGAAGTCTCCCGTCGCAGTTCGGAGTTTAACCACGCGAACTCTCCCATCTTTCCCCGGGAATGTTTCTATCACTCGAGCCAACGCCCACTTTAAAGGTGGAACATCGTCTTCCTTTAGAATAACTAAGTCATCTTTTAATATGTTTCTTGTATCCTGACACCATTTGGGTCTGTTTTGTAGTCGATTCAAGTAATCCGTAGACCAACGTTTCCAAAAAACTTGCTGAATTTGACACATTTTTTGAAATACGGAAAGTCTATTTTCCGAAATATGAGAAAGGTCCTTTTCAGGATATGCTGTCATTGCACACCCTATAAGAAAATGCCCAGGAGTAAGGCAAGTTAGGTCTGTAGGGTCGTTTGACATCGGACTCAACGGTCGCGAGTTCATTATCGACTCAATCTGACACAGAATAGTATAGAACTCGTCAAATTTGAAATTAGAATTTCCTACAAGTCTCTTAATATGGTACTTGGCACTTTTTATCGCCGATTCCCAAATTCCACCCCAATGGGGAGATCTAGGAGGGATGAACTTCCAAGTAGTTTCATTCTTGGATAGAAAGTCAGATATTATCTCAGTGTTTGTTTTATTTTTAAAGAAACTATAAAGATCTCGTAAATAATTGTTTGCACCTGAAAAATTGGTTGCATTGTCACTGAAAATAACAGAAGGATTGCCTCTTCTAGCTACAAAACGTTTTAACGTACTGATGAAAGAATCGGTAGATAAACCAAGGACTAATTCTATATGTACTGCCTTTGTGACCATGCAAACAAAAACAGCTATATAGGATTTTATAAATGGAGCTTTTCGAAGTATCGAAGATTTCACAAGAAAGGGACCGCCAAAATCTATTCCCACTCTTTCGAAGGGTCTAGAAATATTGACGCGATCTGAAGGCAAACTTGCCATTATTTGTTGCGAAGTTTTATTGCTAAGTCGAAAGCACGTAATGCCATTTCGAATTATATTTTTTATTTCTCTGAGTCCATTCAGGGGCCAAAATCTCAAACGAACATTGCTAAGCACTGTTTGAGCACCCGCATGACCCAGCCTTTTATGTTCATACTGTAAGAGTAAAGAAGTGACATGATTATGTGCTGGTAGAAGTAAGGGATGTTTTTGCTGAAAGGATATATTTGCGTTGTCTAAACGTCCACCTACCCTTAGCATCGAAGAACTATCTAGAATGGGCTTTAGAGACTGCAGCTGTCTATTTGACAGTTGTTTATTAGAACTGAGTTCTGATATTTCTTTAGAGAAGTATATTTTTTGAATTTCTTTAACAATAAAATTCATGGAAAAATTAAGTTCATCTACTGAGAGCGGACCAGATTTTGTCCGCCGTCTCATATTATTAATGAATCGGAACATGAAGGCAATTGCTCGTTGCAATCGTGAAAAAGAAGAAAATTTTTTGAAAATTATTTCTCAGAAAGGTTCAATTTTTGTACTAGTAAATGTGCACGTTACTTTTCCTTTGCTCCGGAAGTTCACTTAAAGCAATATAAGGCTGTACTTTAGAAATTTCAAAAGTAGGATTTTCAAGAAAAGTGGGACCATTCCACCATAATTTATAATTAAGAATATCTTGGGCATAAATACCTCGAGAAAGAATATCAGCGCTGTTTTCGGCTGACTTTACATATCGCCAATGAAATTTTTCAGATAATTCCTGAATTTGAGAAACGCGATGTGAAACGAACACAGACCATTTACTGGGATGAGACTTACACCAACTCAAGGCAACTTGTGAATCAGTCCACAAGTTGATTGAGGTAAAGTTTAATTTATTTTCGAATATTTCTAAAAGCTTAGTAACAAGTTTTGACAATAAAAGCATAGCACAAAGCTCAAGCCTTGGAAGAGTAATAGTTTTAACTGGGGATATTCTCGATTTAGAGGAAATTAGGGTTGATGAAATCGTACCATCTTGATAAATTGTGCGAAAGTACACACAACCACCATACGCAGCTAAACTGGCATCAGCAAAGCCATGGAGCTCAATATGCTGAATAGATTTATTTAAAAAATAAAATCTAGGAATTGGTTGTTGTTTTAGTAATGGTAAATTAGTTATAAACTTTTTCCAGTCGTGTAGAATAGCAGGGTCACTTATTCCAGGGTTCCATTTTATACCTAAAACTTTATTAGAATTGTTCTCGAAATCTATATTATATTCAGTAGAAGAATTTTGATTTATTTCTTTCAGAAAACGTTCGGAGTTAGAAAAATATTTATGAAGTCTAAACCCATGTTTTTGTAAGACAAAATTTAATTGATTGTACAATTCGAAGAGAGCTTCATAACTAAAAGCTCCTAGCAGCGCATCATCCATGTAAACTTGCTGTGAGATGGCTTCAGAAGCTAAAGGAAAGTTTTGTAAGTTTTGAGAAGCAATTTCCTGTAAAACGCGAGTAGCTAAGAAAGGAGCGCAATTTGTGCCATATACTACTGTATTTAGTTGAATACACTTCAAATCTTCTTTTTGATCTTCCCGCCATAGAATATTCTGCAAGAATGCTTGATTGGGATTAATGACAATTTGCCTGTACATCTTTTGAATATCTGTCGTGAAAACTAATGGATAAATACGGAAACGACATAAGATATCGTATAAGTCAGGCTGAACTTGATAACCCTTAAGGCATATATCATTTAATGAATATCCGCTAGAACTTTTCGCACTTGCGTCGAACACTACGCGCATCTTCGTAGTTAAACTAGATTCTCGAACGACACATAAATGCGGAATAAAATACTTGTTACAAGAATCATTGTTTTTTAATGTTAAGGGAACATAATGAGCATGATCTAAACTAAGAAACTCATTTATAACATTTTTATATTCAAGGAATAATTTTTTGTCCTTTTGAAATCTATTTTCAAGACTTAGGAAACGTTTCTTGGCTATTAAAAAAGAATCACCCAACTTGTGGTGTTCAAACTCGGATTTTAACGGAAGATCCACTTGAAACCTACCATTTTCTAAAATTTTGGTAGTAGAATTGAATATGTTTTCAGCTAATTCGTCGTTTCTAGAAAGAATTGGTTTATTTGAGATTTCTTCGATATCCCAAAATTTATTTAATAATTGGTCAAGATGACACGTAGAAAGAAGAGAGGTAGATATCTGAGAACCGTTCTCATACGAATCAGTTATACTTAAATTAGAAACCGTAATATTTTGCGGTATTTTACCGGCTACAATACAACCCAAATGAGTGTCTTGTAACACAGGAAGATTTTTGCCTAGTTTTGTGAAATTTGGCAATATAATGTCGTAGTAAACATCCATGCCAATTAGAATGTCTATATCGGCTGGTTTATAAAATTCCTCGTCGGCTAAAATGATATTTTTTGGAATATCTAGTTTTTCCATCATTATTTGATATTGAGGAAGTGTACAAGTTATATTAGGTAACACTGCACAAGAAAGTTTAAAGCTTTTATTATAATTTAAATTGGAATGTATGGTTATATCTACCATATTTGTACAAGCAGTACTACTACCACTAATACCAGAAATAGTTAAATAAGTCTTATACGAATTTAATTTTAGTTTATTAACAAGTCTGCGAGTAATAAAAGAATTTTGGCTACCCGTATCCAGGAGCACTTTAGCATATATTGGGTCACCGTGGGTTGAAAACAGAACTACTTTAGCAGTCGACAGCAAAATGTGAGAATTTTTTATTGATAACGCAGAATGATTGGAGGTATGTTGGCTGCGCGGTTGAAAATTATTTCCACAAAAATTACTCGAAGGACCACCAGTGTTTGTAGAGGTTGGACTCCTCTGCGTGTTCTCAGAAGAACGAGTGTTTTGGTTACCATTATTGGAAGAACGTTGAGAACCGTTATTATTCGAATAATGATTAAAATTATTGTTTGAAGATGAACGTTGATCTTCCGGTACCCTGTTTGCAATATGCATTAACGTGTTATGAGATTTACCACAAGAATTACATTTTTGCGTTGACGTACATTCACTTAAGTTATGTTTCCCAAGACAGTTAATACATAAATTTTTTGATTTGACGAATTTTAATTTATCTGCATGTAGCAGATTTTTAAATAGAACACAAGTATAAATTTTATGTCCAGACTTACAACAATATGGACAATTTAACGTCTGAGAACTTTGAAGAGAGTTAGACGAATAAGCTGCAACTAATTTACGTTGCGCTTTGGGACTTGTTGTCTCAATATTTTCCAGAATCAAACAACGTTTTTCTAGAAATTTTATGAAAATATCCAACGTAGGAATATCGTTATGATCCCGCTCAGTTTCAAAAGCTTTTTTTGTGTTAAAATCTAATTTTTTCTGAAATAGGAAAATTAACAACAAATTCCATAAACATTCATGATATAAATTTAAATTGTTTAGAGATTGGACATTTTTTTGAATCGTTGTGATAAATTCACGTAGTGAGGAAGGTTTACATTTTGTTAATTGAGGTGCCTCTAACATGGCAGATAAATATGAATTTATTATGGCGAATTTATTTTCAAACCTAGTCTTTAACGTATGTAAAGCAATATGAAAGTTTTCATTTGTAATTTTTAATGAATCAATGAGCTGCAAAGGCTCACCTTTTAAGTAACTTTTTAAGTATACAAATCTTTGTACATCTGTAAGATGATTATTTTTAATTATTAATGCCTCAAATAACTGAAAAAAAGATTCAAATTCTGTTATTTCGCCTGAAAATGGTGTAATTTTTATGTCAGGTAATTTCACAGACACAGGTGCCTCGGAATTTTTTACCGAACAAGAACTATGAACACGATCAACTTTAAATATTTCAATACAATGTGATAATTCACTAATTAAATTAAAATATCTGTCTTCTACAAAGTTTCTATCCTCATCGTCAGGGTTTTCATCGGTTATTAAAAATTCAATTTCATCTTGAGCAGTTTCATATTGTTTAAATAGTTCATGTAGCCTCGTAAGTCGAGTTTCAAATTGAAATTTGTCCACTACTGTATCTTTACTAACACTTAACCAAGTTTCAATACGAGTTATAGAACGTTTAGCCGAAGTTCTAGCTTTCTTAAACTCCTCCATTATAAATAAAATATATACAAAAGTGTTCTTATCACTTTGATATTAATTAATATTATTAATTAATTAATGAAATAGAAAATGTCCAAGCTCAAATTGAAGAATGTAATAGCGGTAAAAAGGTTTTATCTCACCAATTTTGTAGTTCGTCCATGTCCAAAGCTTTACTTTGTTTTATTGTCACACAAAAATAATAAACTTTTAAGAATAAAAAAAAAATCAATTTAATGGAAAAAGAATAAGTATTAAAAACTATTAATAATTATAATAATTAAAAATTAACTCGCTTGGCATGTTTAGCTACTCGGGAATCGCCCACTTACATCACGCTCACGAAAGAGGATCTTATTGATTCTCCCTCGTAAACGAGTGACGGTCTGTATTAGAGCGGCGTCTCTCAGTTAATAGTTACTTAATTTGATATAGAAAACTATATTAAAATAAAAAGGAAAGTCAAATATATTTTACTATTATTTATTAAATCAACTATTTAAAATATAAGAAAATCAATTCAATGGAAAAAGAACAAATAAATTCAGCAATTACAATATATAAAAATTGGTACTTACATTTCAAACATCATCCTCGACACAGCTGATCTTTTTTTTAGTTTAAAAAGAAACGTTCAGAATTATTAATATTAATATTAAATTATAACTTCGCGTTGATAAACCGTAAAACTTAAATGACACTACCCAAGAACCCCAAAAAAGAGAGTTTTGTGGTTAGAGAACCTGGCGGAGCATTCGGACACATATATGCTCCAACGCGGGGAGACTTCATGGTCCGAGCCGCCAAGTCTCCAACCACTCTCTTCAATCTTTACTACACCGAAGTGGAAATCAAAATCTCTTGTAACTTCCTGTTACAACAATATTTATAACTTTACTTTGTTGACTTTGCAATTTGTCTCTTAGGTACAATACCGATGGTAAAGTCATGAACTTGTATAAACATTGATGAACTTTTTAAAATTATTAATCAGCATAAAATAGCTAGTTTGACCGGATGCAATATTTTTATTACAATATACCGGGTGTGACATTATATACAATGCTTAACACTATACAGTTTTTTAATATTAAGAAGTCCACAGGCTTTTTTATTTACATTACTTTGGCTCATTTAAATCCGGCTCGATGTCGACCAAAATGGAGAGACTGACTGTATAAAGGATTTTGTAATTAGTTTACTTTAATAAAAGACAACGAATTTAATTAATTATTGAACGTTCCACTATTTATTCACTTCACTACAGCAATGTTTGTGTTATCTAACTAATAACTAATAAACATTGTTTTATAATAGATAAGTACATTTAAACAGAATTTATACGTAATTTAAATTACACGTATTTTGAGAACTTTACCCACTTCACTACGTGAATTGAATACGATAAGAAAGAAAGAATATTATTTATTAATAATGCATTTATTGCGAACTGTAATTATTATAAAAAGCACGCCAATCTGTTAGACGTTAGAATTAGGGGAATTACCACTTTTTATTTGTGTGGCGAACTAGAACACAACAGTACAATAAGAAGACGGCAAGACGACTGCGTAATACGACCTGTGACCTTCGCTTGAGGCGAGTTCAAATCAGGCTACAATAATCGCAGAGAGGGGGTTGAGATACATACATACATTGATACCTCCAAATCAAAATCAACGGCCAACCGTGAAAGAAGAAGAATAATATTTTTGTAATATTATATTAATTTACTAACGTCACTCAAAATATACAGGACGCTTCAGAAGTAAAGCTAATATATGAAAAGAGAGAATATGGAATTCCAACACCTCCCAAAAAGCTGTTTTCTCACTTAGAATTTAAAAGTAAATTTTATTAGTGAAAATGAGTTAGATTATGCGTAAATAAGCAATTTAGAACGAATTAGAGCGTTATGTTAGTCAATTTTTGTAATTTAGAAATAAACGTTCAAATGGCTCACAAAAAGCTGTTTTCTCACTTAGAATTTAAATGTAAATTTTATTAGTCAAAAGAAATCAGATTAAGCATAAAAAAGCAAATTATAACGATTTAGCGCGTTTTGTTACTAATATTTTGTTATTTAGAATTAAACGTTCAAATGGCTGCCAAAAAGCTGTTTTCTCACTTAGAATTTAAAAGTAAATTTTATTAATCAAAAGAAATTAGATTAAGCACAAAAAAGCAAATTAGAACGATTTTGCGCGTTTTGTTACTAAAATTTTGTTATTTAATATTAAACGTTCAAATGGCTGCCAAAAAGCTGTTTTATCACTTAGAATTTAAAAGTAAATTTTATTAGTGAAAATAAGTTAGATTAAGCGTAAATAAGCAATTTAGAACGAACTAGAGCGTTTTGTTAGTCAAATTTTGTTATTTAGAATTAAAAGTTGAAATGGCTCCCAAAAAGCTGTTTTCTCACTTAGAATTTAAAAGTAAATTTTATTAGTCAAAAGAAACTAGATTAAGCCTAAAAAAGCGAATTAGAACGATTTAGCGTGTTTTGTTACTAATATTTTGTTATTTAGAATTAAACGTTCAAATGGCTGCCAAAAAGCTGTTTTCTCACTTAGAATTTAAAAGTAAATTTAATTAATCAAAAGAAATTAGATTAAGCACAAAAAAGCAAATTAGAACGATTTAGCGCGTTTTGTTACTAAAATTTTGTTATTTAATATTAAACGTACAAATGGCTGCCAAAAAGCTGTTTTCTCACTTAGAATTTAAAAGTAAATTTTATTAGTGAAAAGAAGTAAGGTTAAGCGTAAATAAGCAATTTAGAACGAACTAGAGCGTTTTGTTAGTCAAATTTTGTTATTTAGAATTAAAAGTTGAAATGGCTCCCAAAAAGCTGTTTTCTCACTTAGAATTTAAAAGTAAATTTTATTAGTCAAAAGAAATTAGATTAAGCATAAAAAAGCAAATTAGAACGATTTAGCGCGTTTTGTTACTAATATTTTGTTATTTAGAATTAAACGTTCAAATGGCTGCCAAAAAGCTGTTTTCTCACTTAGAACTTAAAAGTAAATTTAATTAATCAAAAGAAATTAGATTAAGCACAAAAAAGCAAATTAGAACGATTTAGCGCGTTTTGTTACTAAAATTTTGTTATTTAATATTAAACGTACAAATGGCTGCCAAAAAGCTGTTTTCTCACTTAGAATTTAAAAGTAAATTTTATTAGTGAAAATAAGTTAGATTAAACGTAAATAAGCAATTTAGAACGAACTAGAGCGTTTTGTTAGTCAAATTTTGTTATTTAGAATTAAAAGTTGAAATGGCTCCCAAAAAGCTGTTTTCTCACTTAGAATTTAAAAGTAAATTTTATTAGTCAAAAGAAACTAGATTAAGCCTAAAAAAGCGAATTAGAACGATTTAGCGCGTTTTGTTACTAAAATTTTGTTATTTAGAATTAAACGTTCAAATGGCTGCCAAAAAGCTGTTTTCTCACTTAGAATTTAATAGTAAATTTTATTAGTGAAAATAAGTTAGATTAAGCGTAAATAAGCAATTTAGAACGAACTAGAGCGTTTTGTTAGTCGAATTTTGTTATTTAGAATTAAACGTTCAAATGGCTGCCAAAAAGCTGTTTTCTCACTTAGAATTTAAAAGTAAATTTAATTAATCAAAAGAAATTAGATTAAGCACAAAAAAGCAAATTAGAACGATTTAGCGCGTTTTGTTACTAATATTTTGTTATTTAGAATTAAACGTTCAAATGCCTCCCAAAAAGCTGTTTTCTCACTTAGAATTTAAAAGTAAATTTTATTAGTGAAAATGAGTTAGATTATGCGTAAATAAGCAATTTAGAACGAATTAGAGCGTTTTGTTAGTCAAATTTTGTAATTTAGAAATAAACGTTCAAATGGCTCCCAAAAAGAAATCAGATTAAGCATAAAAAAGCAAATTTGAACGATTTAGCGCGTTTTGTTACTAATATTTTGTTATTTAGAATTAAACGTTCAAATGCCTCCCAAAAAGCTGTTTTCTCACTTAGAATTTAAAAGTAAATTTTTTTAGTGAAAATGAGTTAGATTAAGCGTAAATAAGCAATTTAGAACGAACTACAGCGTTTTGTTAGTCAAATTTTGTTATTTAGAATTAAAAGTTGAAATGGCTCCCAAAAAGCTGTTTTCTCACTTAGAATTTAAATGTAAATTTTATTACTCAAAAGAAATCAGATTAAGCATAAAAAAGCAAATTAGAACGATTTAGCGCGTTTTGTTACTAATATTTTGTTATTTAGAATTAAACGTTCAAATGGCTGCCAAAAAGCTGTTTTCTCACTTAGAATTTAAAAGTAAATTTTATTAATCAAAAGAAATTAGATTAAGCACAAAAAAGCAAATTAGAACGATTTAGCGCGTTTTGTTACTAAAATTTTGTTATTTAATATTAAACGTTCAAATGGCTGCCAAAAAGCTGTTTTATAACTTAGAATTTAAAAGTAAATTTTATTAGTGAAAATAAGTTAGATTAAGCGTAAATAAGCAATTTAGAACGAACTAGAGCGTTTTGATAGTCAAATTTTGTTATTTAGAATTAAAAGTTGAAATGGCTCCCAAAAAGCTGTTTTCTCACTTAGAATTTAAAAGTAAATTTTATTAGTCAAAAGAAACTAGATTAAGCCTAAAAAAGCGAATTAGAACGATTTATTGCGTTTTGTTACTAAAATTTTCTTATTTAGAATTAAACGTTCAAATGGCTGCCAAAAAGCTGTTTTCTCGCTTAGAATTTAATAGTAAATTTTATTAGTGAAAATAAGTTAGATTAAGCGTAAATAAGCAATTTAGAACGAACTAGAGCGTTTTGTTAGTCGAATTTTGTTATTTAGAATTAAACGTTCAAATGGCTGCCAAAAAGCTGTTATCTCACTTAGAATTGAAAAGTAAATTTTATTAGTTAAAAGAAATTTGATTAAGCATAAAAAAGCAAATTAGAACGATTTAGTGCGTTTTGTTACTAAAATTTTGTTATTTAGAATGAAACGTTCAAATGGCTGCGAAAAAGCTGTTTTCTCACTTAGAATTTAAAAGTAAATTTTATTAGTGAAAATAAGTTAGATTAAGCGTAAATAAGCAATTTAGAACGAACTAGAGCGTTTTGTTAATCAAATTTTGTTATTTAGTATTAAACGTTCAAATGCCTCCCAAAAAGCTGTTTTCTCACTTAGAATTTAAAAGTAAATTTTACTAGTCAAAAGAAATTAGATTAAGCATAAAAAAGCAAATTAGAACGATTTAGCGCGTTTTGTTACTAATATTTTGTTATTTAGAATTAAACGATCAAATGGCTGCCAAAAAGCTGTTTTCTCACTTAGAATTTAAAAGTAAATTTAATTAATCAAAAGAAATTAGATTAAGCACAAAAAAGCAAATTAGAACGATTTAGCGCGTTTTTTTACTAATATTTTGTTATTTAGAATTAAACGTTCAAATGGCTCCCAAAAAGCTGTTGTCAGGCTTGGAATTTAAAAGTAAATTTTATTAGTCAAAAGAAATTAGATTAAGCATAAAAAAGCGAATTAGAACTATTTAGCGCGTTTAGTAACTAAAATTTTGTTATTTAAAATTAAACGTTCAAATGGCTGCCAAAAAGCTGTTTTCTCACTTAGAATTTAAAAGTAAATTTTATTAATCAAAAGAAATTAGATTAAGCACAAAAAAGCAAATTAGAACGATTTAGCGCGTTTTGTTACTAAAATTTTGTTATTTAATATTAAACGTACAAATGGCTGCCAAAAAGCTGTTTTCTCACTTAGAATTTAAAAGTAAATTTTATTAGTGAAAATAAGTTAGATTAAGCGTAAATAAGCAATTTAGAACGAACTAGAGCGTTTTGTTAGTCGAATTTTGTTATTTAGAATTAAACGTTCAAATGGCTGCCAAAAAGCTGTTTTCACACTTAGAATTTAAAAGTAAATTTTATTAGTGAAAATAAGTTAGATTAAGCGTAAATAAGCAATTTAGAACGAACTAGAGCGTTTTGTTAGTCAAATTTTGTTATTTAGAATTAAAAGTTGAATTGCCTCCCAAAAAGCTGTTTTCTCACTTAGAATTTAATAGTAAATTTTATTAGTGAAAATAAGTTAGATTAATAGTAAATAAGCAATTTAGAACGAACTACAGCGTTTTGTTAGTCGAATTTTGTTATTTAGAATTAAACGTTCAAATGGCTGCCAAAAAGCTGTTATCTCACTTAGAATTGAAAAGTAAATTTTATTAGTTAAAAGAAATTTGATTAAGCATAAAAAAGCAAATTAGAACGATTTAGTGCGTTTTGTTACTAAAATTTTGTTATTTAGAATGAAACGTTCAAATGGCTGCGAAAAAGCTGTTTTCTCACTTAGAATTTAAGAGTAAATTTTATTAGTGAAAATAAGTTAGATTAAGCGTAAATAAGCAATTTAGAACGAACTAGAGCGTTTTGTTAATCAAATTTAGTATTAAACGTTCAAATGCCTCTCAAAAAGCTGTTTTCTCACTTAGAATTTAAAAGTAAATTTTATTAGTCAAAAGAAATTAGATTAAGCACAAATAAGCAAATTAGAACGATTTAGCGCGTTTTGTTACTAATATTTTGTTATTTAGAATTAAACGTTCAAATGGCTCCCAAAAAGCTGTTTTCTCACTTAGAAATTAAAAGTAAACTTTATTAGTCTAAAGAAATTAGACTAAGCATATAAAAGCAAATTAGAACGATTTAACGCGTTTTGTTACTAAAATTTTGTTATTTAGAATTAAACTTTTCAAATGGCTCCCAAAAAGCTGTTTTCGCACTTAGAATTTAAAAGTAAATGTTATTAGTCAAAAGAAATTAGATTAAGCATAAAAAAGCGAATTAGAACTATTTAGCGCGTTTTGTTACTAAAATTTTGTTATTTAGAATTAAACGTTTCAAATGGCTCCCAAAAAGCTGTTTTCTCACTTAGAAATTAAAAGTAAACTTTATTAGTCTAAAGAAATTAGACTAAGCATATAAAAGCAAATTAGAACGATTTAACGCGTTTTGTTACTAAAATTTTGTTATTTAGAATTAAACTTTTCAAATGGCTCCCAAAAAGCTGTTTTCGCACTTAGAATTTAAAAGTAAATTTTATTAGTCAAAAGAAATTAGATTAAGCATAAAAAACCAAATTAGAACGTTTTAGCGCGTTTTGTTACCAAAATATTGTTATTTAGAATTAAACTTTTCAAATGGCTCCCCAAAAGCTGTTTTCTCACTTAGAATGTAAAAGTAAATTATATTAGTCAAAAGAAATTAGATTAAGCATAAAAAACCAAATTAGAACGTTTTAGCGCGTTTTGTTACCAAAATATTGTTATTTAGAATTAAACGTTCAAATGGCTCCCAAAAAGCTGTTTTCTCACTTAGAATTTAAAATTAAATTTTATTAGTGAAAATAAGTTAGATTAAGCGTAAATAAGAAATTTAGAACGAATTAGAGCGTTTTGTTACTAAAATTTTGTTATTTAGAATTAAACTTTTCAAATGGCTCCCAAAAACTGTTTTCTCACTTAGAATTTAAAAGTAAATTTTATTAGTCAAAAGAATTTAGATTAAGCATAAAAAAGCAAATTAGAACGAATTAGAGCGTTTTGTTACTAAAATTTTGTTATTTAGAATTAAACTTTTCAAATGGCTCCCAAAAACTGTTTTCTCACTTAGAATTTAAAAGTAAATTTTATTAGTCAAAAGAATTTAGATTAAGCATAAAAAAGCAAATTAGAACGAATTAGAGCGTTTTGTTACTAAAATTTTGTTTTTTAGAATTAAACTTTTCAAATGGCTCCCAAAAAGCTGTTTTCTCACTTAGAATTTAAAAGTAAATTTTATTAGTGAAAATAAGTTAGATTAAGCGTAAATAAGCAATTTAGAACGAATTAGAGCGTTTTGTTACTAAAATCTTGTTATTTAGAATTAAACGTTTCAAATGGCTCCCAAAAAGCTGTTTTCTCACTTAGAAATTAAAAGTAAATTTTATTAGTCTAAAGAAATTAGATTAAGCATAAAAAAGCAAATTAGAACGATTTAGCGCGTTTTGTTACTAAAATTTTGTTATTTAGAATTAAACTTTTCAAATGGCTCCCAAAAAGCTGTTTTCTCACTTAGAATTTAAAAGTAAATTTTATTAGTCAAAAGAAATTAGATTAAGCATAAAAAAGCAAATTAGAACGAATTAGAGCGTTTTGTTACTAAAATTTTGTTATTTAGAATTCAGCTTTTCAAATGGCTCCCAAAAAGCTGTTTTCTCACTTAGAATTTAAAAGTAAATTTTATTAGTCAAAAGAAATTAGATTAAGCATAAAAAAGCAATTTAGAACGATTTAGCGCGTTTTGTTACTAAAGTTTTGTTATTTAGAATTAAACGTTCAAATGGCTGCCAAAAAGCTGTTTTCTCACTTAGAATTTAAAAGTAAATTTTATTAGTGAAAATAAGTTAGATTAAGCATAAAAAAGCGAATTAGAACGATTTAGCGCGTTTGGTTAATAAAATTTTGTTATTTAGAATTAAGCGTTCAAATGGCTGCCAAAAAGCTGTTTTCTCACTTAGAAATTAAAAGTAAATCTTATTAGTCAAAAGAAATTAGATTAAGCATAAAAAAGCAAATTAGAACGATTTAGCGCGTTTTGTTACTAAAATTTTGTTATTTAGAATTAAACGTTCAATTGGCTCCCAAAAAGCTGTTTTCTCACTTAGAAATTAAAAGTAAATTTTATTAGTCAAAAGAAATTAGATTAAGCATAAAAAATCAAATTAGAACGATTTAGCGCGTTTTGTTACTAAAATATTGTTATTTAGAATTAAACGTTCAAAGGGCTCCCAAAAAGCTGTTTTCTCACTTAGAATTTAAAATTAAATTTTATTAGTGAAAATAAGTTAGATTAAGCGTAAATAAGAAATTTAGAACGAATTAGAGCGTTTTGTTACTAAAATTTTGTTATTTAGAATTAAATTTCAAATGGCTCCCAAAAACTGTTTTCTCACTTAGAATTTAAAAGTAAATTTTATTAGTCAAAAGAATATAGATTAAGCATAAAAAAGCAAATTAGAACGTATTAGAGCGTTTTGTTACTAAAATTTTGTTATTTAGAATTAAACTTTTCAAATGGCTCCCAAAAAGCTGTTTTCTCACTTAGAAATTAAAAGTAAACTTTATTAGTCTAAAGAAATTAGACTAAGCATATAAAAGCAAATTAGAACGATTTAACGCGTTTTGTTACTAAAATTTTGTTATTTAGAATTAAACTTTTCAAATGGCTCCCAAAAAGCTGTTTTCGCACTTAGAATTTAAAAGTAAATGTTATTAGTCAAAAGAAATTAGATTAAGCATAAAAAAGCGAATTAGAACTATTTAGCGCGTTTTGTTACTAAAATTTTGTTATTTAGAATTAAACGTTTCAAATGGCTCCCAAAAAGCTGTTTTCTCACTTAGAAATTAAAAGTAAACTTTATTAGTCTAAAGAAATTAGACTAAGCATATAAAAGCAAATTAGAACGATTTAACGCGTTTTGTTACTAAAATTTTGTTATTTAGAATTAAACTTTTCAAATGGCTCCCAAAAAGCTGTTTTCGCACTTAGAATTTAAAAGTAAATTATATTAGTCAAAAGAAATTAGATTAAGCATAAAAAACCAAATTAGAACGTTTTAGCGCGTTTTGTTACCAAAATATTGTTATTTAGAATTAAACTTTTCAAATGGCTCCCCAAAAGCTGTTTTCTCACTTAGAATGTAAAAGTAAATTATATTAGTCAAAAGAAATTAGATTAAGCATAAAAAACCAAATTAGAACGTTTTAGCGCGTTTTGTTACCAAAATATTGTTATTTAGAATTAAACGTTCAAATGGCTCCCAAAAAGCTGTTTTCTCACTTAGAATTTAAAATTAAATTTTATTAGTGAAAATAAGTTAGATTAAGCGTAAATAAGAAATTTAGAACGAATTAGAGCGTTTTGTTACTAAAATTTTGTTATTTAGAATTAAACTTTTCAAATGGCTCCCAAAAACTGTTTTCTCACTTAGAATTTAAAAGTAAATTTTATTAGTCAAAAGAATTTAGATTAAGCATAAAAAAGCAAATTAGAACGAATTAGAGGGTTTTGTTACTAAAATTTTGTTATTTAGAATTAAACTTTTCAAATGGCTCCCAAAAACTGTTTTCTTACTTAGAATTTAAAAGTAAATTTTATTAGTCAAAAGAATTTAGATTAAGCATAAAAAAGCAAATTAGAACGAATTAGAGCGTTTTGTTACTAAAATTTTGTTTTTTAGAATTAAACTTTTCAAATGGCTCCCAAAAAGCTGTTTTCTCACTTAGAATTTAAAAGTAAATTTTATTAGTGAAACTAAGTTAGATTAAGCGTAAATAAGCAATTTAGAACGAATTAGAGCGTTTTGTTACTAAAATCTTGTTATTTAGAATTAAACGTTTCAAATGGCTCCCAAAAAGCTGTTTTCTCACTTAGAAATTAAAAGTAGATTTTATTAGTCTAAAGAAATTAGATTAAGCATAAAAAAGCAAATTAGAACGATTTAGCGCGTTTTGTTACTAAAATTTTGTTATTTAGAATTAAACTTTTCAAATGGCTCCCAAAAAGCTGTTTTCTCACTTAGAATTTAAAAGTAAATTTTATTAGTCAAAAGAAATTAGATTAAGCATAAAAAAGCAAATTAGAACGAATTGGAGCGTTTTGTTACTAAAATTTTGTTATTTAGAATTCAGCTTTTCAAATGGCTCCCAAAAAGCTGTTTTCTCACTTAGAATTTAAAAGTAAATTTTATTAGTCAAAAGAAATTAGATTAAGCATAAAAAAGCAATTTAGAACGATTTAGCGCGTTTTGTTACTAAAGTTTTGTTATTTAGAATTAAACGTTCAAATGGCTGCCAAAAAGCTGTTTTCTCACTTAGAATTTAAAAGTAAATTTTATTAGTGAAAATAAGTTAGATTAAGCATAAAAAAGCGAATTAGAACGATTTAGCGCGTTTGGTTAATAAAATTTTGTTATTTAGAATTAAGCGTTCAAATGGCTGCCAAAAAGCTGTTTTCTCACTTAGAAATTAAAAGTAAATTTTATTAGTCAAAAGAAATTAGATTAAGCATAAAAAAGCAAATTAGAACGATTTAGCGCGTTTTGTTACTAAAATTTTGTTATTTAGAATTAAACGTTCAATTGGCTCCCAAAAAGCTGTTTTCTCACTTAGAAATTAGAAGTAAATTTTATTAGTCAAAAGAAATTAGATTAAGCATAAAAAATCAAATTAGAACGATTTAGCGCGTTTTGTTACTAAAATATTGTTATTTAGAATTAAACGTTCAAAGGGCTCCCAAAAAGCTGTTTTCTCACTTAGAATTTAAAATTAAATTTTATTAGTGAAAATAAGTTAGATTAAGCGTAAATAAGAAATTTAGAACGAATTAGAGCGTTTTGTTACTAAAATTTTGTTATTTAGAATTAAATTTCAAATGGCTCCCAAAAACTGTTTTCTCACTTAGAATTTAAAAGTAAATTTTATTAGTCAAAAGAATATAGATTAAGCATAAAAAAGCAAATTAGAACGTATTAGAGCGTTTTGTTACTAAAATTTTGTTATTTAGAATTAAACTTTTCAAATGGCTCCCAAAAAGCTGTTTTCTCACTT
Organism: Apoderus coryli; assembly: GCA_911728435.2. Classification (NCBI taxonomy): domain Eukaryota; kingdom Metazoa; phylum Arthropoda; class Insecta; order Coleoptera; family Attelabidae; genus Apoderus; species Apoderus coryli. The sequence continues at coordinate 27,657,854 of OU452198.1, read as the reverse complement.
AGAAATTAAAAGTAAACTTTATTAGTCTAAAGAAATTAGACTAAGCATATAAAAGCAAATTAGAACGATTTAACGCGTTTTGTTACTAAAATTTTGTTATTTAGAATTAAACTTTTCAAATGGCTCCCAAAAAGCTGTTTTCGCACTTAGAATTTAAAAGTAAATGTTATTAGTCAAAAGAAATTAGATTAAGCATAAAAAAGCGAATTAGAACTATTTAGCGCGTTTTGTTACTAAAATTTTGTTATTTAGAATTAAACGTTTCAAATGGCTCCCAAAAAGCTGTTTTCTCACTTAGAAATTAAAAGTAAACTTTATTAGTCTAAAGAAATTAGACTAAGCATATAAAAGCAAATTAGAACGATTTAACGCGTTTTGTTACTAAAATTTTGTTATTTAGAATTAAACTTTTCAAATGGCTCCCAAAAAGCTGTTTTCGCACTTAGAATTTAAAAGTAAATTATATTAGTCAAAAGAAATTAGATTAAGCATAAAAAACCAAATTAGAACGTTTTAGCGCGTTTTGTTACCAAAATATTGTTATTTAGAATTAAACTTTTCAAATGGCTCCCCAAAAGCTGTTTTCTCACTTAGAATGTAAAAGTAAATTATATTAGTCAAAAGAAATTAGATTAAGCATAAAAAACCAAATTAGAACGTTTTAGCGCGTTTTGTTACCAAAATATTGTTATTTAGAATTAAACGTTCAAATGGCTCCCAAAAAGCTGTTTTCTCACTTAGAATTTAAAATTAAATTTTATTAGTGAAAATAAGTTAGATTAAGCGTAAATAAGAAATTTAGAACGAATTAGAGCGTTTTGTTACTAAAATTTTGTTATTTAGAATTAAACTTTTCAAATGGCTCCCAAAAACTGTTTTCTCACTTAGAATTTAAAAGTAAATTTTATTAGTCAAAAGAATTTAGATTAAGCATAAAAAAGCAAATTAGAACGAATTAGAGGGTTTTGTTACTAAAATTTTGTTATTTAGAATTAAACTTTTCAAATGGCTCCCAAAAACTGTTTTCTCACTTAGAATTTAAAAGTAAATTTTATTAGTCAAAAGAATTTAGATTAAGCATAAAAAAGCAAATTAGAACGAATTAGAGCGTTTTGTTACTAAAATTTTGTTTTTTAGAATTAAACTTTTCAAATGGCTCCCAAAAAGCTGTTTTCTCACTTAGAATTTAAAAGTAAATTTTATTAGTGAAACTAAGTTAGATTAAGCGTAAATAAGCAATTTAGAACGAATTAGAGCGTTTTGTTACTAAAATCTTGTTATTTAGAATTAAACGTTTCAAATGGCTCCCAAAAAGCTGTTTTCTCACTTAGAAATTAAAAGTAGATTTTATTAGTCTAAAGAAATTAGATTAAGCATAAAAAAGCAAATTAGAACGATTTAGCGCGTTTTGTTACTAAAATTTTGTTATTTAGAATTAAACTTTTCAAATGGCTCCCAAAAAGCTGTTTTCTCACTTAGAATTTAAAAGTAAATTTTATTAGTCAAAAGAAATTAGATTAAGCATAAAAAAGCAAATTAGAACGAATTAGAGCGTTTTGTTACTAAAATTTTGTTATTTAGAATTCAGCTTTTCAAATGGCTCCCAAAAAGCTGTTTTCTCACTTAGAATTTAAAAGTAAATTTTATTAGTCAAAAGAAATTAGATTAAGCATAAAAAAGCAATTTAGAACGATTTAGCGCGTTTTGTTACTAAAGTTTTGTTATTTAGAATTAAACGTTCAAATGGCTGCCAAAAAGCTGTTTTCTCACTTAGAATTTAAAAGTAAATTTTATTAGTGAAAATAAGTTAGATTAAGCATAAAAAAGCGAATTAGAACGATTTAGCGCGTTTGGTTAATAAAATTTTGTTATTTAGAATTAAGCGTTCAAATGGCTGCCAAAAAGCTGTTTTCTCACTTAGAAATTAAAAGTAAATCTTATTAGTCAAAAGAAATTAGATTAAGCATAAAAAAGCAAATTAGAACGATTTAGCGCGTTTTGTTACTAAAATTTTGTTATTTAGAATTAAACGTTCAATTGGCTCCCAAAAAGCTGTTTTCTCACTTAGAAATTAGAAGTAAATTTTATTAGTCAAAAGAAATTAGATTAAGCATAAAAAATCAAATTAGAACGATTTAGCGCGTTTTGTTACTAAAATATTGTTATTTAGAATTAAACGTTCAAAGGGCTCCCAAAAAGCTGTTTTCTCACTTAGAATTTAAAATTAAATTTTATTAGTGAAAATAAGTTAGATTAAGCGTAAATAAGAAATTTAGAACGAATTAGAGCGTTTTGTTACTAAAATTTTGTTATTTAGAATTAAATTTCAAATGGCTCCCAAAAACTGTTTTCTCACTTAGAATTTAAAAGTAAATTTTATTAGTCAAAAGAATATAGATTAAGCATAAAAAAGCAAATTAGAACGTATTAGAGCGTTTTGTTACTAAAATTTTGTTATTTAGAATTAAACTTTTCAAATGGCTCCCAAAAAGCTGTTTTCTCACTTAGAATTTAAAAGTAAATTATATTAGTGAAACTAAGTTAGATTAAGCGTAAATAAGAAATTTAAACGAATTAGAGCGTTTTGTTACTAAAATTTTGTTATTTAGAATTAAATTTTTCAAACGGTTCCCAAAAACTGTTTTCTGACTTAGAAATTAGAAGTAAATTTTATTAGTCGAAAGAATTTAGATTAAGCATAAAAAAGCAAATTAGAACGAATTAGAGCGTTTTGTTACTAAAATTTTGTTATTTACAATTAAACTTTTCAAATGGCTCCCAAAAAGCTGTTTTCTCACTTAGAATTTAAAAGTAAATTTTATTAGTGAAACTAAGTTAGATTAAGCGTAAATAAGCAATTTAGAACGAATTAGAGCGTTTTGTTACTAAAATTTCGTTATTTAGAGTTAAACGTTTCAAATGGCTCCCAAAAAGCTGTTTTCTCTTCTTAAAAATTAAAAGTAAATTTTATTAGTCTAAAGAAATTAGACTAAGCATAAAAAAGCAAATTAGAACGAATTAGAGCGTTTTGTTACTAAAATTTTGTTATTTAGAATTAAACTTTTCAAATGGCTCCCAAAAAGCTGTTTTCTCACTTAGAATTTAAAAGTAAATTTTATTAGTCAAAAGAAATTAGACTAAGCATAAAAAAGCAAATTAGAACGAATTAGAGCGTTTTGTTACTAAAATTTTGTTATTTAGAATTAAACTTTTCAAATGGCTCCCAAAAAGCTGTTTTCTCACTTAGAATTTAAAAGTAAATTTTATTAGTCAAAAGAAATTAGATTAAGCATAAAAAAGCAAATTAGAACGAATTAGAGCGTTTTGTTACTAAAATTTTGTTATTTAGAATTAAACTTTTCAAATGGCTCCCCAAAAGCTGTTTTCTCACTTAGAATGTAAAAGTAAATTATATTAGTCAAAAGAAATTAGATTAAGCATAAAAAAGCAAATTAGAACGTTTTAGCGCGTTTTGTTACTATAATTTTGTTATTTAGAATTAAACGTTCAAATGGCTCCCAAAAAGCTGTTTTCTCACTTAGAATTTAAAAGTAAATTTTATTAATCAAAAGAAATTAGATTAAGCACAAAAAAGCAAATTAGAACGATTTTGCGCGTTTTGTTACTAAAATTTTGTTATTTCATATTAAACGTTCAAATGGCTGCCAAAAAGCTGTTTTATCACTTAGAATTTAAAAGTAAATTTTATTAGTGAATATAAGTTAGATTAAGCGTAAATAAGCAATTTAGAACGAACTAGAGCGTTTTGTTAGTCAAATTTTGTTATTTAGAATTAAAAGTTGAAATGGCTCCCAAAAAGCTGTTTTCTCACTTAGAATTTAAAAGTAAATTTTATTAGTCAAAAGAAACTAGATTAAGCCTAAAAAAGCGAATTAGAACGATTTAGCGCGTTTTGTTACTAATATTTTGTTATTTAGAATTAAACGTTCAAATGGCTGCCAAAAAGCTGTTTTCTCACTTAGAATTTAAAAGTAAATTTAATTAATCAAAAGAAATTAGATTAAGCACAAAAAAGCAAATTAGAACGATTTAGCGCGTTTTGTTACTAAAATTTTGTTATTTAATATTAAACGTACAAATGGCTGCCAAAAAGCTGTTTTCTCACTTAGAATTTAAAAGTAAATTTTATTAGTGAAAATAAGTTAGATTAAACGTAAATAAGCAATTTAGAACGAACTAGAGCGTTTTGTTAGTCAAATTTTGTTATTTAGAATTAAAAGTTGAAATGGCTCCCAAAAAGCTGTTTTCTCACTTAGAATTTAAAAGTAAATTTTATTAGTCAAAAGAAATTAGATTAAGCATAAAAAAGCAAATTAGAACGATTTAGCGCGTTTTGTTACTAATATTTTGTTATTTAGAATTAAACGTTCAAATGGCTGCCAAAAAGCTGTTTTCTCACTTAGAATTTAAAAGTAAATTTAATTAATCAAAAGAAATTAGATTAAGCACAAAAAAGCAAATTAGAACGATTTAGCGCGTTTTGTTACTAAAATTTTGTTATTTAATATTAAACGTACAAATGGCTGCCAAAAAGCTGTTTTCTCACTTAGAATTTAAAAGTAAATTTTATTAGTCAAAAGAAATTAGATTAAGCATAAAAAAGCAAATTAGAACGATTTAGCGCGTTTTGTTACTAATATTTTGTTATTTAGAATTAAACGTTCAAATGGCTGCCAAAAAGCTGTTTTCTCACTTAGAATTTAAAAGTAAATTTTATTAGTGAAAATAAGTTAGATTAAACGTAAATAAGCAATTTAGAACGAACTAGAGCGTTTTGTTAGTCAAATTTTGTTATTTAGAATTAAAAGTTGAAATGGCTCCCAAAAAGCTGTTTTCTCACTTAGAATTTAAAAGTAAATTTTATTAGTCAAAAGAAACTAGATTAAGCCTAAAAAAGCGAATTAGAACGATTTAGCGCGTTTTGTTACTAAAATTTTGTTATTTAGAATTAAACGTTCAAATGGCTGCCAAAAAGCTGTTTTTTCACTTAGAATTTAATAGTAAATTTTATTAGTGAAAATAAGTTAGATTAAGCGTAAATAAGCAATTTAGAACGAACTAGAGCGTTTTGTTAGTCGAATTTTGTTATTTAGAATTAAACTTTTCAAATGGCTCCCAAAAACTGTTTTCTCACTTAGAATTTAAAAGTAAATTTTATTAGTCAAAAGAATTTAGATTAAGCATAAAAAAGCAAATTAGAACGAATTAGAGGGTTTTGTTACTAAAATTTTGTTATTTAGAATTAAACTTTTCAAATGGCTCCCAAAAACTGTTTTCTCACTTAGAATTTAAAAGTAAATTTTATTAGTCAAAAGAATTTAGATTAAGCATAAAAAAGCAAATTAGAACGAATTAGAGCGTTTTGTTACTAAAATTTTGTTTTTTAGAATTAAACTTTTCAAATGGCTCCCAAAAAGCTGTTTTCTCACTTAGAATTTAAAAGTAAATTTTATTAGTGAAACTAAGTTAGATTAAGCGTAAATAAGCAATTTAGAACGAATTAGAGCGTTTTGTTACTAAAATCTTGTTATTTAGAATTAAACGTTTCAAATGGCTCCCAAAAAGCTGTTTTCTCACTTAGAATTTAAAAGTAAATTTTATTAGTCAAAAGAAATTAGATTAAGCATAAAAAAGCAATTTAGAACGATTTAGCGCGTTTTGTTACTAAAGTTTTGTTATTTAGAATTAAACGTTCAAATGGCTGCCAAAAAGCTGTTTTCTCACTTAGAATTTAAAAGTAAATTTTATTAGTGAAAATAAGTTAGATTAAGCATAAAAAAGCGAATTAGAACGATTTAGCGCGTTTGGTTAATAAAATTTTGTTATTTAGAATTAAGCGTTCAAATGGCTGCCAAAAAGCTGTTTTCTCACTTAGAAATTAAAAGTAAATCTTATTAGTCAAAAGAAATTAGATTAAGCATAAAAAAGCAAATTAGAACGATTTAGCGCGTTTTGTTACTAAAATATTGTTATTTAGAATTAAACGTTCAAAGGGCTCCCAAAAAGCTGTTTTCTCACTTAGAATTTAAAATTAAATTTTATTAGTGAAAATAAGTTAGATTAAGCGTAAATAAGAAATTTAGAACGAATTAGAGCGTTTTGTTACTAAAATTTTGTTATTTAGAATTAAATTTCAAATGGCTCCCAAAAACTGTTTTCTCACTTAGAATTTAAAAGTAAATTTTATTAGTCAAAAGAATATAGATTAAGCATAAAAAAGCAAATTAGAACGTATTAGAGCGTTTTGTTACTAAAATTTTGTTATTTAGAATTAAACTTTTCAAATGGCTCCCAAAAAGCTGTTTTCTCACTTAGAATTTAAAAGTAAATTATATTAGTGAAACTAAGTTAGATTAAGCGTAAATAAGAAATTTAAACGAATTAGAGCGTTTTGTTACTAAAATTTTGTTATTTAGAATTAAATTTTTCAAACGGTTCCCAAAAACTGTTTTCTGACTTAGAAATTAGAAGTAAATTTTATTAGTCGAAAGAATTTAGATTAAGCATAAAAAAGCAAATTAGAACGAATTAGAGCGTTTTGTTACTAAAATTTTGTTATTTACAATTAAACTTTTCAAATGGCTCCCAAAAAGCTGTTTTCTCACTTAGAATTTAAAAGTAAATTTTATTAGTGAAACTAAGTTAGATTAAGCGTAAATAAGCAATTTAGAACGAATTAGAGCGTTTTGTTACTAAAATTTCGTTACTTAGAGTTAAACGTTTCAAATGGCTCCCAAAAAGCTGTTTTCTCTTCTTAAAAATTAAAAGTAAATTTTATTAGTCTAAAGAAATTAGACTAAGCATAAAAAAGCAAATTAGAACGAATTAGAGCGTTTTGTTACTAAAATTTTGTTATTTAGAATTAAACTTTTCAAATGGCTCCCAAAAAGCTGTTTTCTCACTTAGAATTTAAAAGTAAATTTTATTAGTCAAAAGAAATTAGACTAAGCATAAAAAAGCAAATTAGAACGAATTAGAGCGTTTTGTTACTAAAATTTTGTTATTTAGAATTAAACTTTTCAAATGGCTCCCAAAAAGCTGTTTTCTCACTTAGAATTTAAAAGTAAATTTTATTAGTCAAAAGAAATTAGATTAAGCATAAAAAAGCAAATTAGAACGAATTAGAGCGTTTTGTTACTAAAATTTTGTTATTTAGAATTAAACTTTTCAAATGGCTCCCCAAAAGCTGTTTTCTCACTTAGAATGTAAAAGTAAATTATATTAGTCAAAAGAAATTAGATTAAGCATAAAAAAGCAAATTAGAACGTTTTAGCGCGTTTTGTTACTATAATTTTGTTATTTAGAATTAAACGTTCAAATGGCTCCCAAAAAGCTGTTTTCTCACTTAGAATTTAAAAGTAAATTTTATTAATCAAAAGAAATTAGATTAAGCACAAAAAAGCAAATTAGAACGATTTTGCGCGTTTTGTTACTAAAATTTTGTTATTTCATATTAAACGTTCAAATGGCTGCCAAAAAGCTGTTTTATCACTTAGAATTTAAAAGTAAATTTTATTAGTGAATATAAGTTAGATTAAGCGTAAATAAGCAATTTAGAACGAACTAGAGCGTTTTGTTAGTCAAATTTTGTTATTTAGAATTAAAAGTTGAAATGGCTCCCAAAAAGCTGTTTTCTCACTTAGAATTTAAAAGTAAATTTTATTAGTCAAAAGAAACTAGATTAAGCCTAAAAAAGCGAATTAGAACGATTTAGCGCGTTTTGTTACTAATATTTTGTTATTTAGAATTAAAAGTTCAAATGGCTGCCAAAAAGCTGTTTTCTCACTTAGAATTTAAAAGTAAATTTAATTAATCAAAAGAAATTAGATTAAGCACAAAAAAGCAAATTAGAACGATTTAGCGCGTTTTGTTACTAAAATTTTGTTATTTAATATTAAACGTACAAATGGCTGCCAAAAAGCTGTTTTCTCACTTAGAATTTAAAAGTAAATTTTATTAGTGAAAATAAGTTAGATTAAACGTAAATAAGCAATTTAGAACGAACTAGAGCGTTTTGTTAGTCAAATTTTGTTATTTAGAATTAAAAGTTGAAATGGCTCCCAAAAAGCTGTTTTCTCACTTAGAATTTAAAAGTAAATTTTATTAGTCAAAAGAAATTAGATTAAGCATAAAAAAGCAAATTAGAACGATTTAGCGCGTTTTGTTACTAATATTTTGTTATTTAGAATTAAACGTTCAAATGGCTGCCAAAAAGCTGTTTTCTCACTTAGAATTTAAAAGTAAATTTAATTAATCAAAAGAAATTAGATTAAGCACAAAAAAGCAAATTAGAACGATTTAGCGCGTTTTGTTACTAAAATTTTGTTATTTAATATTAAACGTTCAAATGGCTGCCAAAAAGCTGTTTTCTCACTTAGAATTTAAAAGTAAATTTTATTAGTGAAAATAAGTTAGATTAAACGTAAATAAGCAATTTAGAACGAACTAGAGCGTTTTGTTAGTCAAATTTTGTTATTTAGAATTAAAAGTTGAAATGGCTCCCAAAAAGCTGTTTTCTCACTTAGAATTTAAAAGTAAATTTTATTAGTCAAAAGAAACTAGATTAAGCCTAAAAAAGCGAATTAGAACGATTTAGCGCGTTTTGTTACTAAAATTTTGTTATTTAGAATTAAACGTTCAAATGGCTGCCAAAAAGCTGTTTTCTCACTTAGAATTTAATAGTAAATTTTATTAGTGAAAATAAGTTAGATTAAGCGTAAATAAGCAATTTAGAACGAACTAGAGCGTTTTGTTAGTCGAATTTTGTTATTTAGAATTAAACGTTCAAATGGCTGCCAAAAAGCTGTTTTCTCACTTAGAATTTAAAAGTAAATTTAATTAATCAAAAGAAATTAGATTAAGCACAAAAAAGCAAATTAGAACGATTTAGCGCGTTTTGTTACTAATATTTTGTTATTTAGAATTAAACGTTCAAATGCCTCCCAAAAAGCTGTTTTCTCACTTAGAATTTAAAAGTAAATTTTATTAGTGAAAATGAGTTAGATTATGCGTAAATAAGCAATTTAGAACGAATTAGAGCGTTTTGTTAGTCAAATTTTGTAATTTAGAAATAAACGTTCAAATGGCTCCCAAAAAGAAATCAGATTAAGCATAAAAAGCAAATTTGAACGATTTAGCGCGTTTTGTTACTAATATTTTGTTATTTAGAATTAAACGTTCAAATGCCTCCCAAAAAGCTGTTTTCTCACTTAGAATTTAAAAGTAAATTTTTTTAGTGAAAATGAGTTAGATTAAGCGTAAATAAGCAATTTAGAACGAACTACAGCGTTTTGTTAGTCAAATTTTGTTATTTAGAATTAAAAGTTGAAATGGCTCCCAAAAAGCTGTTTTCTCACTTAGAATTTAAATGTAAATTTTATTAGTCAAAAGAAATCAGATTAAGCATAAAAAAGCAAATTAGAACGATTTAGCGCGTTTTGTTACTAATATTTTGTTATTTAGAATTAAACGTTCAAATGGCTGCCAAAAAGCTGTTTTCTCACTTAGAATTTAAAGTAAATTTTATTAATCAAAAGAAATTAGATTAAGCACAAAAAAGCAAATTAGAACGATTTAGCGCGTTTTGTTACTAAAATTTTGTTATTAATATTAAACGTTCAAATGGCTGCCAAAAAGCTGTTTTATAACTTAGAATTTAAAAGTAAATTTTATTAGTGAAAATAAGTTAGATTAAGCGTAAATAAGCAATTTAGAACGAACTAGAGCGTTTTGTTAGTCAAATTTTGTTATTTAGAATTAAAAGTTGAAATGGCTCCCAAAAAGCTGTTTTCTCACTTAGAATTTAAAAGTAAATTTTATTAGTCAAAAGAAACTAGATTAAGCCTAAAAAAGCGAATTAGAACGATTTATTTCGTTTTTGTTACTAAAATTTTGTTATTTAGAATTAAACGTTCAAATGGCTGCCAAAAAGCTGTTTTCTCACTTAGAATTTAATAGTAAATTTTATTAGTGAAAATAAGTTAGATTAAGCGTAAATAAGCAATTTAGAACGAACTAGAGCGTTTTGTTAGTCGAATTTTGTTATTTAGAATTAAACGTTCAAATGGCTGCCAAAAAGCTGTTATCTCACTTAGAATTGAAAAGTAAATTTTATTAGTCAAAAGAAATTAGATTAAGCATAAAAAAGCAAATTAGAACGATTTAGCGCGTTTTGTTACTAATATTTTGTTATTTAGAATTAAACGTTCAAATGGCTGCCAAAAAGCTGTTTTCTCACTTAGAATTTAAAAGTAAATTTAATTAATCAAAAGAAATTAGATTAAGCACAAAAAAGCAAATTAGAACGATTTAGCGCGTTTTGTTACTAAAAATTTTGTTATTTAATATTAAACGTACAAATGGCTGCCAAAAAGCTGTTTTCTCACTTAGAATTTAAAAGTAAATTTTATTAGTGAAAATAAGTTAGATTAAACGTAAATAAGCAATTTAGAACGAACTAGAGCGTTTTGTTAGTCAAATTTTGTTATTTAGAATTAAAAGTTGAAATGGCTCCCAAAAAGCTGTTTTCTCACTTAGAATTTAAAAGTAAATTTTATTAGTCAAAAGAAATTAGATTAAGCATAAAAAAGCAAATTAGAACGATTTAGCGCGTTTTGTTACTAATATTTTGTTATTTAGAATTAAACGTTCAAATGGCTGCCAAAAAGCTGTTTTCTCACTTAGAATTTAAAGTAAATTTAATTAATCAAAAGAAATTAGATTAAGCACAAAAAAGCAAATTAGAACGATTTAGCGCGTTTTGTTACTAAAATTTTGTTATTTAATATTAAACGTACAAATGGCTGCCAAAAAGCTGTTTTCTCACTTAGAATTTAAAAGTAAATTTTATTAGTGAAAATAAGTTAGATTAAACGTAAATAAGCAATTTAGAACGAACTAGAGCGTTTTGTTAGTCAAATTTTGTTATTTAGAATTAAAAGTTGAAATGGCTCCCAAAAAGCTGTTTTCTCACTTAGAATTTAAAAGTAAATTTTATTAGTCAAAAGAAACTAGATTAAGCCTAAAAAAGCGAATTAGAACGATTTAGCGCGTTTTGTTACTAAAATTTTGTTATTTAGAATTAAACGTTCAAATGGCTGCCAAAAAGCTGTTTTCTCACTTAGAATTTAATAGTAAATTTTATTAGTGAAAATAAGTTAGATTAAGCGTAAATAAGCAATTTAGAACGAACTAGAGCGTTTTGTTAGTCGAATTTTGTTATTTAGAATTAAACGTTAAAATGGCTGCCAAAAAGCTGTTTTCTCACTTAGAATTTAAAAGTAAATTTAATTAATCAAAAGAAATTAGATTAAGCACAAAAAAGCAAATTAGAACGATTTAGCGCGTTTTGTTACTAATATTTTGTTATTTAGAATTAAACGTTCAAATGCCTCCCAAAAAGCTGTTTTCTCACTTAGAATTTAAAAGTAAATTTTATTAGTGAAAATGAGTTAGATTATGCGTAAATAAGCAATTTAGAACGAATTAGAGCGTTTTGTTAGTCAAATTTTGTAATTTAGAAATAAACGTTCAAATGGCTCCCAAAAAGAAATCAGATTAAGCATAAAAAAGCAAATTTGAACGATTTAGCCCGTTTTGTTACTAATATTTTGTTATTTAGAATTAAACGTTCAAATGCCTCCCAAAAAGCTGTTTTCTCACTTAGAATTTAAAAGTAAATTTTTTTAGTGAAAATGAGTTAGATTAAGCGTAAATAAGCAATTTAGAACGAACTACAGCGTTTTGTTAGTCAAATTTTGTTATTTAGAATTAAAAGTTGAAATGGCTCCCAAAAAGCTGTTTTCTCACTTAGAATTTAAATGTAAATTTTATTAGTCAAAAGAAATCAGATTAAGCATAAAAAAGCAAATTAGAACGATTTAGCGCGTTTTGTTACTAATATTTTGTTATTTAGAATTAAACGTTCAAATGGCTGCCAAAAAGCTGTTTTCTCACTTAGAATTTAAAAGTAAATTTTATTAATCAAAAGAAATTAGATTAAGCACAAAAAAGCAAATTAGAACGATTTAGCGCGTTTTGTTACTAAAATTTTGTTATTTAATATTAAACGTTCAAATGGCTGCCAAAAAGCTGTTTTATAACTTAGAATTTAAAAGTAAATTTTATTAGTGAAAATAAGTTAGATTAAGCGTAAATAAGCAATTTAGAACGAACTAGAGCGTTTTGTTAGTCAAATTTTGTTATTTAGAATTAAAAGTTGAAATGGCTCCCAAAAAGCTGTTTTCTCACTTAGAATTTAAAAGTAAATTTTATTAGTCAAAAGAAACTAGATTAAGCCTAAAAAAGCGAATTAGAACGATTTATTGCGTTTTGTTACTAAAATTTTGTTATTTAGAATTAAACGTTCAAATGGCTGCCAAAAAGCTGTTTTCTCACTTAGAATTTAATAGTAAATTTTATTAGTGAAAATAAGTTAGATTAAGCGTAAATAAGCAATTTAGAACGAACTAGAGCGTTTTGTTAGTCGAATTTTGTTATTTAGAATCAAACGTTCAAATGGCTGCCAAAAAGCTGTTATCTCACTTAGAATTGAAAAGTAAATTTTATTAGTTAAAAGAAATTTGATTAAGCATAAAAAAGCAAATTAGAACGATTTAGTGCGTTTTGTTACTAAAATTTTGTTATTTAGAATGAAACGTTCAAATGGCTGCGAAAAAGCTGTTTTCTCACTTAGAATTTAAAAGTAAATTTTATTAGTGAAAATAAGTTAGATTAAGCGTAAATAAGCAATTTAGAGCGAACTAGAGCGTTTTGTTAATCAAATTTTGTTATTTAGTATTAAACGTTCAAATGCCTCCCAAAAAGCTGTTTTCTCACTTAGAATTTAAAAGTAAATTTTATTAGTCAAAAGAAATTAGATTAGGCATAAAAAAGCAAATTAGAACGATTTAGCGCGTTTTGTTACTAATATTTTGTTATTTAGAATTAAACGTTCAAATGGCTGCCAAAAAGCTGTTTTCTCACTTAGAATTTAAAAGTAAATTTAATTAATCAAAAGAAATTAGATTAAGCACAAAAAAGCAAATTAGAACGATTTAGCGCGTTTTGTTACTAATATTTTGTTATTTAGAATTAAACGTTCAAATGGCTCCCAAAAAGCTGTTGTCAGGCTTGGAATTTAAAAGTAAATTTTATTAGTCAAAAGAAATTAGATTAAGCATAAAAAAGCGAATTAGAACTATTTAGCGCGTTTAGTAACTAAAATTTTGTTATTTAAAATTAAACGTTCAAATGGCTGCCAAAAAGCTGTTTTCTCACTTAGAATTTAAAAGTAAATTTTATTAATCAAAAAAAATTAGATTAAGCACAAAAAAGCAAATTAGAACGATTTAGAGCGTTTTGTTACTAAAATTTTGTTATTTAGAATTAAACTTTTCAAATGGCTCCCAAAAACTGTTTTCTCACTTAGAATTTAAAAGTAAATTTTATTAGTGAAACTAAGTTAGATTAAGCGTAAATAAGCAATTTAGAACGAATTAGAGCGTTTTGTTACTAAAATTTTGTTATTTAGAATTAAACGTTTCAAATGGCTCCCAAAAAGCTGTTTTCTCACTTGGAAATTAAAAGTAGATTTTATTAGTCTAAAGAAATTAGATTAAGCATAAAAAAGCAAATTAGAACGATTTAGCGCGTTTTGTTACTAAAATTTTGTTATTTAGAATTAAACTTTTCAAATGGCTCCCAAAAAGCTGTTTTCTCACTTAGAATTTAAAAGTAAATTTTATTAGTCAAAAGAATTTAGACTAAGCATAAAAAAGCAAATTAGAACGAATTAGAGCGTTTTGTTACTAAAATTTTGTTTTTTAGAATTAAACTTTTCAAATGGCTCCCAAAAAGCTGTTTTCTCACTTAGAATTTAAAAGTAAATTTTATTAGTGAAACTAAGTTAGATTAAGCGTAAATAAGCAATTTAGAACGAATTAGAGCGTTTTGTTACTAAAATTTTGTTATTTAGAATTAAACGTTTCAAATGGCTCCCAAAAAGCTGTTTTCTCACTTAGAAATTAAAAGTAGATTTTATTAGTCTAAAGAAATTAGATTAAGCATAAAAAAGCAAATTAGAACGATTTAGCGCGTTTTGTTACTAAAATTTTGTTATTTAGAATTAAACTTTTCAAATGGCTCCCAAAAAGCTGTTTTCTCACTTAGAATTTAAAAGTAAATTTTATTAGTCAAAAGAAATTAGATTAAGCATAAAAAAGCAATTTAGAACGATTTAGCGCGTTTTGTTACTAAAGTTTTGTTATTTAGAATTAAACGTTCAAATGGCTGCCAAAAAGCTGTTTTCTCACTTAGAATTTAAAAGAAAATTTTATTAGTGAAAATGAGTTAGATTAAGCATAAAAAAGCGAATTAGAACGATTTAGCGCGTTTGGTTAATAAAATTTTGTTATTTAGAATTAAGCGTTCAAATGGCTGCCAAAAAGCTGTTTTCTCACTTAGAAATTAAAAGTAAATTTTATTAGTCAAAAGAAATTAGATTAAGCATAAAAAAGCAAATTAGAACGATTTAGCGCGTTTTGTTACTAAAATTTTGTTATTTAGAATTAAACGTTCAAATGGCTCCCAAAAAGCTGTTTTCTCACTTAGAAATTAGAAGTAAATTTTATTAGTCAAAAGAAATTAGATTAAGCATAAAAAATCAAATTAGAACGATTTAGCGCGTTTTGTTACTAAAATATTGTTATTTAGAATTAAACGTTCAAAGGGCTCCCAAAAAGCTGTTTTCTCACTTAGAATTTAAAATTAAATTTTATTAGTGAAAATAAGTTAGATTAAGCGTAAATAAGAAATTTAGAACGAATTAGAGCGTTTTGTTACTAAAATTTTGTTATTTAGAATTAAATTTCAAATGGCTCCCAAAAACTGTTTTCTCACTTAGAATTTAAAAGTAAATTTTATTAGTCAAAAGAATTTAGATTAAGCATAAAAAAGCAAATTAGAACGTATTAGAGCGTTTTGTTACTAAAATTTTGTTATTTAGAATTAAACTTTTCAAATGGCTCCCAAAAAGCTGTTTTCTCACTTAGAATTTAAAAGTAAATTTTATTAGTGAAACTAAGTTAGATTAAGCGTAAATAAGCAATTTAGAACGAATTAGAGCGTTTTGTTACTAAAATTTCGTGATTTAGAGTTAAACGTTTCAAATGGCTCCCAAAAAGCTGTTTTCTCTTCTTAGAAATTAAAAGTAAATTTTATTAGTCTAAAGAAATTAGACTAAGCATAAAAAAGCAAATTAGAACGAATTAGAGCGTTTTGTTACTAAAATTTTGTTATTTAGAATTAAACTTTTCAAATGGCTCCCAAAAAGCTGTTTTCTCACTTAGAATTTAAAAGTAAATTTTATTAGTCAAAAGAAATTAGACTAAGCATAAAAAAGCAAATTAGAACGAATTAGAGCGTTTTGTTACTAAAATTTTGTTATTTAGAATTAAACTTTTCAAATGGCTCCCAAAAAGCTGTTTTCTCACTTAGAATTTAAAAGTAAATTTTATTAGTCAAAAGATATTAGATTAAGCATAAAAAAGCAAATTAGAACGAATTAGAGCGTTTTGTTACTAAAATTTTGTTATTTAGAATTAAACTTTTCAAATGGCTCCCAAAAAGCTGTTTTCTCACTTAGAATTTAAAAGTAAATTTTATTAGTCAAAAGAAATTAGATTAAGCATAAAAAAGCAAATTAGAACGAATTAGAGCGTTTTGTTACTAAAATTTTGTTATTTAGAATTAAACTTTTCAAATGGCTCCCCAAAAGCTGTTTTCTCACTTAGAATGTAAAAGTAAATTATATTAGTCAAAAGAAATTAGATTAAGCATAAAAAAGCAAATTAGAACGTTTTAGCGCGTTTTGTTACTATAATTTTGTTATTTAGAATTAAACGTTCAAATGGCTCCCAAAAAGCTGTTTTCTCACTTAGAAATTAGAAGTAAATTTTATTAGTCAAAAGAAATTAGATTAAGCATAAAAAACCAAATTAGAACGATTTAGCGCGTTTTGTTACTAAAATATTGTTATTTAGAATTAAACGTTCAAATGGCTCCCAAAAAGCTGTTTTCTCACTTAGAATTTAAAAGTAAATTTTATTAGTGAAAATAAGTTAGATTAAGCGTAAATAAGAAATTTAGAACGAATTAGAGCGTTTTGTTACTAAAATTTTGTTATTTAGAATTAAACTTTTCAAATGGCTCCCAAAAACTGTTTTCTCACTTAGAATTTAAAAGTAAATTTTATTAGTCAAAAGAATTTAGATTAAGCATAAAAAAGCAAATTAGAACGAATTAGAGCGTTTTGTTACTAAAATTTTGTTATTTAGAATTAAACTTTTCAAATGGCTCCCAAAAAGCTGTTTTCTCACTTAGAATTTAAAAGTAAATTTTATTAGTGAAACTAAGTTAGATTAAGCGTAAATAAGAAATTTAGAACGAATTAGAGCGTTTTGTTACTAAAATTTTGTTATTTAGAATTAAGCTTTTCAAATGGCTCCCAAAAACTGTTTTCTCACTTAGAATTTAAAAGTAAATTTTATTAGTCAAAAGAATTTAGATTAAGCATAAAAAAGCGAATTAGAACGATTTAGCGCGTTTTGTTACTAAAATTTTGTTATTTAGAATTAAACGTTCAAATGGCTGCCAAAAAGCTGTTTTCTCACTTAGAATTTAATAGTAAATTTTATTAGTGAAAATAAGTTAGATTAAGCGTAAATAAGCAATTTAGAACGAACTAGAGCGTTTTGTTAGTCGAATTTTGTTATTTAGAATTAAACGTTCAAATGCCTCCCAAAAAGCTGTTTTCTCACTTAGAATTTAAAAGTAAATTTTATTAGTGAAAATGAGTTAGATTATGCGTAAATAAGCAATTTAGAACGAATTAGAGCGTTTTGTTAGTCAAATTTTGTAATTTAGAAATAAACGTTCAAATGGCTCCCAAAAAGCTGTTTTCTCACTTAGAATTTAAATGTAAATTTTATTAGTCAAAAGAAATCAGATTAAGCATAAAAAAGCAAATTAGAACGATTTAGCGCGTTTTGTTACTAAAATTTTGTTATTTAATATTAAACGTACAAATGGCTGCCAAAAAGCTGTTTTCTCACTTAGAATTTAATAGTAAATTTTATTAGTGAAAATAAGTTAGATTAAGCGTAAATAAGCAATTTAGAACGAACTAGAGCGTTTTGTTAGTCGAATTTTGTTATTTAGAATTAAACGTTCAAATGGCTGCCAAAAAGCTGTTTTCTCACTTAGAATTTAAAAGTAAATTTAATTAATCAAAAGAAATTAGATTAAGCACAAAAAAGCAAATTAGAACGATTTAGCGCGTTTTGTTACTAATATTTTGTTATTAAGAATTAAACGTTCAAATGCCTCCCAAAAAGCTGTTTTCTCACTTAGAATTTAAAAGTAAATTTTATTAGTGAAAATGAGTTAGATTATGCGTAAATAAGCAATTTAGAACGAATTAGAGCGTTTTGTTAGTCAAATTTTGTAATTTAGAAATAAACGTTCAAATGGCTCCCAAAAAGAAATCAGATTAAGCATAAAAAAGCAAATTTGAACGATTTAGCCCGTTTTGTTACTAATATTTTGTTATTTAGAATTAAACGTTCAAATGCCTCCCAAAAAGCTGTTTTCTCACTTAGAATTTAAAAGTAAATTTTTTTAGTGAAAATGAGTTAGATTAAGCCTAAATAAGCAATTTAGAACGAACTACAGCGTTTTGTTAGTCAAATTTTGTTATTTAGAATTAAAAGTTGAAATGGCTCCCAAAAAGCTGTTTTCTCACTTAGAATTTAAATGTAAATTATATTAGTCAAAAGAAATCAGATTAAGCATAAAAAAGCAAATTAGAACGATTTAGCGCGTTTTGTTACTAATATTTTGTTATTTAGAATTAAACGTTCAAATGGCTGCCAAAAAGCTGTTTTCTCACTTAGAATTTAAAAGTAAATTTTATTAATCAAAAGAAATTAGATTAAGCACAAAAAAGCAAATTAGAACGATTTAGCGCGTTTTGTTACTAAAATTTTGTTATTTAATATTAAACGTTCAAATGGCTGCCAAAAAGCTGTTTTATAACTTAGAATTTAAAAGTAAATTTTATTAGTGAAAATAAGTTAGATTAAGCGTAAATAAGCAATTTAGAACGAACTAGAGCGTTTTGTTAGTCAAATTTTGTTATTTAGAATTAAAAGTTGAAATGGCTCCCAAAAAGCTGTTTTCTCACTTAGAATTTAAAAGTAAATTTTATTAGTCAAAAGAAACTAGATTAAGCCTAAAAAAGCGAATTAGAACGATTTATTGCGTTTTGTTACTAAAATTTTGTTATTTAGAATTAAACGTTCAAATGGCTGCCAAAAAGCTGTTTTCTCACTTAGAATTTAATAGTAAATTTTATTAGTGAAAATAAGTTAGATTAAGCGTAAATAAGCAATTTAGAACGAACTAGAGCGTTTTGTTAGTCGAATTTTGTTATTTAGAATTAAACGTTCAAATGGCTGCCAAAAAGCTGTTATCTCACTTAGAATTGAAAAGTAAATTTTATTAGTTAAAAGAAATTTGATTAAGCATAAAAAAGCAAATTAGAACGATTTAGTGCGTTTTGTTACTAAAATTTTGTTATTTAGAATGAAACGTTCAAATGGCTGCGAAAAAGCTGTTTTCTCACTTAGAATTTAAAGGTAAATTTTATTAGTGAAAATAAGTTAGATTAAGCGTAAATAAGCAATTTAGAACGAACTAGAGCGTTTTGTTAATCAAATTTTGTTATTTAGTATTAAACGTTCAAATGCCTCCCAAAAAGCTGTTTTCTCACTTAGAATTTAAAAGTAAATTTTATTAGTCAAAAGAAATTAGATTAAGCATAAAAAAGCAAATTAGAACGATTTAGCGCGTTTTGTTACTAATATTTTGTTATTTAGAATTAAACGTTCAAATGGCTGCCAAAAAGCTGTTTTCTCACTTAGAATTTAAAAGTAAATTTAATTAATCAAAAGAAATTAGATTAAGCACAAAAAAGCAAATTAGAACGATTTAGCGCGTTTTGTTACTAATATTTTGTTATTTAGAATTAAACGTTCAAATGGCTCCCAAAAAGCTGTTGTCAGGCTTGGAATTTAAAAGTAAATTTTATTAGTCAAAAGAAATTAGATTAAGCATAAAAAAGCGAATTAGAACTATTTAGCGCGTTTAGTAACTAAAATTTTGTTATTTAAAATTAAACGTTCAAATGGCTGCCAAAAAGCTGTTTTCTCACTTAGAATTTAAAAGTAAATTTTATTAATCAAAAGAAATTAGATTAAGCACAAAAAAGCAAATTAGAACGATTTAGCGCGTTTTGTTACTAAAATTTTGTTATTTAATATTAAACGTACAAATGGCTGCCAAAAAGCTGTTTTCTCACTTAGAATTTAAAAGTAAATTTTATTAGTGAAAATAAGTTAGATTAAGCGTAAATAAGCAATTTAGAACGAACTAGAGCGTTTTGTTAGTCGAATTTTGTTATTTAAAATTAAACGTTCAAATGGCTGCCAAAAAGCTGTTTTCACACTTAGAATTTAAAAGTAAATTTTATTAGTGAAAATAAGTTAGATTAAGCGTAAATAAGCAATTTAGAACGAACTAGAGCGTTTTGTTAGTCAAATTTTGTTATTTAGAATTAAAAGTTGAATTGCCTCCCAAAAAGCTGTTTTCTCACTTAGAATTTAATAGTAAATTTTATTAGTGAAAATAAGTTAGATTAATAGTAAATAAGTAATTTAGAACGAACTAGAGCGTTTTGTTAGTCGAATTTTGTTATTTAGAATTAAACGTTCAAATGGCTGCCAAAAAGCTGTTATCTCACTTAGAATTGAAAAGTAAATTTTATTAGTTAAAAGAAATTTGATTAAGCATAAAAAAGCAAATTAGAACGATTTAGTGCGTTTTGTTACTAAAATTTTGTTATTTAGAATGAAACGTTCAAATGGCTGCGAAAAAGCTGTTTTCTCACTTAGAATTTAAAAGTAAATTTTATTAGTGAAAATAAGTTAGATTAAGCGTAAATAAGCAATTTAGAACGAACTAGAGCGTTTTGTTAATCAAATTTAGTATTAAACGTTCAAATGCCTCCCAAAAAGCTGTTTTCTCACTTAGAATTTAAAAGTAAATTTTATTAGTCAAAAGAAATTAGATTAAGCATAAAAAAGCAAATTAGAACGATTTAGCGCGTTTTGTTACTAATATTTTGTTATTTAGAATTAAACGTTCAAATGGCTGCCAAAAAGCTGTTTTCTCACTTAGAATTTAAAAGTAAATTTAATTAATCAAAAGAAATTAGATTAAGCACAAAAAAGCAAATTAGAACGATTTAGCGCGTTTTGTTACTAATATTTTGTTATTTAGAATTAAACGTTCAAATGGCTCCCAAAAAGCTGTTGTCAGGCTTGGAATTTAAAAGTAAATTTTATTAGTCAAAAGAAATTAGATTAAGCATAAAAAAGCGAATTAGAACTATTTAGCGCGTTTAGTAACTAAAATTTTGTTATTTAAAATTAAACGTTCAAATGGCTGCCAAAAAGCTGTTTTCTCACTTAGAATTTAAAAGTAAATTTTATTAATCAAAAGAAATTAGATTAAGCACAAAAAAGCAAATTAGAACGATTTAGCGCGTTTTGTTACTAAAATTTTGTTATTTAATATTAAACGTACAAATGGCTGCCAAAAAGCTGTTTTCTCACTTAGAATTTAAAAGTAAATTTTATTAGTGAAAATAAGTTAGATTAAGCGTAAATAAGCAATTTAGAACGAACTAGAGCGTTTTGTTAGTCGAATTTTGTTATTTAGAATTAAACGTTCAAATGGCTGCCAAAAAAGCTGTTTTCACACTTAGAATTTAAAAGTAAATTTTATTAGTGAAAATAAGTTAGATTAAGCGTAAATAAGCAATTTAGAACGAACTAGAGCGTTTTGTTAGTCAAATTTTGTTATTTAGAATTAAAAGTTGAATTGCCTCCCAAAAAGCTGTTTTCTCACTTAGAATTTAATAGTAAATTTTATTAGTGAAAATAAGTTAGATTAATAGTAAATAAGCAATTTAGAACGAACTAGAGCGTTTTGTTAGTCGAATTTTGTTATTTAGAATTAAACGTTCAAATGGCTGCCAAAAAGCTGTTATCTCACTTAGAATTGAAAAGTAAATTTTATTAGTTAAAAGAAATTTGATTAAGCATAAAAAAGCAAATTAGAACGATTTAGTGCGTTTTGTTACTAAAATTTTGTTATTTAGAATGAAACGTTCAAATGGCTGCGAAAAAGCCGTTTTCTCACTTAGAATTTAAAAGTAAATTTTATTAGTGAAAATAAGTTAGATTAAGCGTAAATAAGCAATTTAGAACGAACTCTAGTAAATTTGATTAACAAAACGCTCTAGCGTTTTGTTAATCAAATTTATTATTAAACGTTCAAATGCCTCCCAAAAAGCTGTTTTCTCACTTAGAATTTAAAAGTAAATTTTATTAGTCAAAAGAAATTAGATTAAGCACAAATAAGCAAATTAGAACGATTTGGCGCGTTTTGTTACTAATATTTTGTTATTTAGAATTAAACGTTCAAATGGCTCCCAAAAAGCTGTTTTCTCACTTAGAAATTAAAAGTAAACTTTATTAGTCTAAAGAAATTAGACTAAGCATATAAAAGCAAATTAGAACGATTTAACGCGTTTTGTTACTAAAATTTTGTTATTTAGAATTAAACTTTTCAAATGGCTCCCAAAAAGCTGTTTTCGCACTTAGAATTTAAAAGTAAATTTTATTAGTCAAAAGAAATTAGATTAAGCATAAAAAAGCGAATTAGAACTATTTATCGCGTTTTGTTACTAAAATTTTGTTATTTAGAATTAAACGTTTCAAATGGCTCCCAAAAAGCTGTTTTCTCACTTAGAAATTAAAAGTAAACTTTATTAGTCTAAAGAAATTAGACTAAGCATATAAAAGCAAATTAGAACGATTTAACGCGTTTTGTTACTAAAATTTTGTTATTTAGAATTAAACTTTTCAAATGGCTCCCAAAAAGCTGTTTTCGCACTTAGAATTTAAAAGTAAATTTTATTAGTCAAAAGAAATTAGATTAAGCATAAAAAAGCAAATTAGAACGAATTAGAGCGTTTTGTTACTAAAATTTTGTTATTTAGAATTAAACTTTTCAAATGGCTCCCAAAAAGCTGTTTTCTCACTTAGAATTTAAAAGTAAATTTTATTAGTCAAAAGAAATTAGATTAAGCATAAAAAAGCAAATTAGAACGAATTAGAGCGTTTTGTTACTAAAATTTTGTTATTTAGAATTAAACTTTTCAAATGGCTCCCCAAAAGCTGTTTTCTCACTTAGAATGTAAAAGTAAATTATATTAGTCAAAAGAAATTAGATTAAGCATAAAAAAGCAAATTAGAACGTTTTAGCGCGTTTTGTTACTATAATTTTGTTATTTAGAATTAAACGTTCAAATGGCTGCCAAAAAGCTGTTTTCTCACTTAGAATTTAAAAGTAAATTTTATTAGTCAAAAGAAATTAGATTAAGCATAAAAAACCAAATTAGAACGATTTAGCGCGTTTTGTTACTAAAATATTGTTATTTAGAATTAAACGTTCAAATGGCTCCCAAAAAGCTGTTTTCTCACTTAGAATTTAAAATTAAATTTTATTAGTGAAAATAAGTTAGATTAAGCGTAAATAAGCAATTTAGAACGAATTAGAGCGTTTTGTTACTAAAATTTTGTTATTTAGAATTAAACTTTTCAAATGGCTCCCAAAAAGCTGTTTTCTCACTTAGAATTTAAAAGTAAATTTTATTAGTCAAAAGAAATTAGATTAAGCATAAAAAAGCAAATTAGAACGAATTAGAGCGTTTTGTTACTAAAATTTTGTTATTTAGAATTAAACTTTTCAAATGGCTCCCCAAAAGCTGTTTTCTCACTTAGAATGTAAAAGTAAATTATATTAGTCAAAAGAAATTAGATTAAGCATAAAAAAGCAAATTAGAACGTTTTAGCGCGTTTTGTTACTATAATTTTGTTATTTAGAATTAAACGTTCAAATGGCTGCCAAAAAGCTGTTTTCTCACTTAGAATTTAAAAGTAAATTTTATTAGTCAAAAGAAATTAGATTAAGCATAAAAAACCAAATTAGAACGATTTAGCGCGTTTTGTTACTAAAATATTGTTATTTAGAATTAAACGTTCAAATGGCTCCCAAAAAGCTGTTTTCTCACTTAGAATTTAAAATTAAATTTTATTAGTGAAAATAAGTTAGATTAAGCGTAAATAAGAAATTTAGAACGAATTAGAGCGTTTTGTTACTAAAATTTTGTTATTTAGAATTAAACTTTTCAAATGGCTCCCAAAAACTGTTTTCTCACTTAGAATTTAAAAGTAAATTTTATTAGTCAAAAGAATTTAGATTAAGCATAAAAAAGCAAATTAGAACGTTTTAGCGCGTTTTGTTACTATAATTTTGTTATTTAGAATTAAACGTTCAAATGGCTCCCAAAAAGCTGTTTTCTCACTTAGAAATTAGAAGTAAATTTTATTAGTCAAAAGAAATTAGATTAAGCATAAAAAACCAAATTAGAACGATTTAGCGCGTTTTGTTACTAAAATATTGTTATTTAGAATTAAACGTTCAAATGGCTCCCAAAAAGCTGTTTTCTCACTTAGAATTTAAAAGTAAATTTTATTAGTGAAACTAAGTTAGATTAAGCGTAAATAAGAAATTTAGAACGAATTAGAGCGTTTTGTTACTAAAATTTTGTTATTTAGAATTAAACTTTTCAAATGGCTCCCAAAAACTGTTTTCTCACTTAGAATTTAAAAGTAAATTTTATTAGTCAAAAGAATTTAGATTAAGCATAAAAAAGCAAATTAGAACGAATTAGAGCGTTTTGTTACTAAAATTTTGTTATTTAGAATTAAACTTTTCAAATGGCTCCCAAAAAGCTGTTTTCTCACTTAGAATTTAAAAGTAAATTTTATTAGTGAAACTAAGTTAGATTAAGCGTAAATAAGAAATTTAGAACGAATTAGAGCGTTTTGTTACTAAAATTTTGTTATTTAGACTTAAGCTTTTCAAATGGCTCCCAAAAACTGTTTTCTCACTTAGAATTTAAAAGTAAATTTTATTAGTCAAAAGAATTTAGAATAAGCATAAAAAAGCGAATTAGAACGATTTAGCGCGTTTTGTTACTAAAATTTTGTTATTTAGAATTAAACGTTCAAATGGCTGCCAAAAAGCTGTTTTCTCACTTAGAATTTAATACTAAATTTTATTAGTGAAAATAAGTTAGATTAAGCGTAAATAAGCAATTTAGAACGAACTAGAGCGTTTTGTTAGTCGAATTTTGTTATTTAGAATTAAACGTTCAAATGCCTCCCAAAAAGCTGTTTTCTCACTTAGAATTTAAAAGTAAATTTTATTAGTGAAAATGAGTTAGATTATGCGTAAATAAGCAATTTAGAACGAATTAGAGCGTTTTGTTAGTCAAATTTTGTAATTTAGAAATAAACGTTCAAATGGCTCCCAAAAAGCTGTTTTCTCACTTAGAATTTAAATGTAAATTTTATTAGTCAAAAGAAATCAGATTAAGCATAAAAAAGCAAATTAGAACGATTTAGCGCGTTTTGTTACTAAAATTTTGTTATTTAATATTAAACGTACAAATGGCTGCCAAAAAGCTGTTTTCTCACTTAGAATTTAATAGTTAATTTTATTAGTGAAAATAAGTTAGATTAAGCGTAAATAAGCAATTTAGAACGAACTAGAGCGTTTTGTTAGTCGAATTTTGTTATTTAGAATTAAACGTTCAAATGGCTGCCAAAAAGCTGTTTTCTCACTTAGAATTTAAAAGTAAATTTAATTAATCAAAAGAAATTAGATTAAGCACAAAAAAGCAAATTAGAACGATTTAGCGCGTTTTGTTACTAATATTTTGTTATTTAGAATTAAACGTTCAAATGCCTCCCAAAAAGCTGTTTTCTCACTTAGAATTTAAAAGTAAATTTTATTAGTGAAAATGAGTTAGATTATGCGTAAATAAGCAATTTAGAACGAATTAGAGCGTTTTGTTAGTCAAATTTTGTAATTTAGAAATAAACGTTCAAATGGCTCCCAAAAAGAAATCAGATTAAGCATAAAAAAGCAAATTTGAACGATTTAGCCCGTTTTGTTACTAATATTTTGTTATTTAGAATTAAACGTTCAAATGCCTCCCAAAAAGCTGTTTTCTCACTTAGAATTTAAAAGTAAATTTTTTTAGTGAAAATGAGTTAGATTAAGCGTAAATAAGCAATTTAGAACGAACTACAGCGTTTTGTTAGTCAAATTTTGTTATTTAGAATTAAAAGTTGAAATGGCTCCCAAAAAGCTGTTTTCTCACTTAGAATTTAAATGTAAATTATATTAGTCAAAAGAAATCAGATTAAGCATAAAAAAGCAAATTAGAACGATTTAGCGCGTTTTGTTACTAATATTTTGTTATTTAGAATTAAACGTTCAAATGGCTGCCAAAAAGCTGTTTTCTCACTTAGAATTTAAAAGTAAATTTTATTAATCAAAAGAAATTAGATTAAGCACAAAAAAGCAAATTAGAACGATTTAGCGCGTTTTGTTACTAAAATTTTGTTATTTAATATTAAACGTTCAAATGGCTGCCAAAAAGCTGTTTTATAACTTAGAATTTAAAAGTAAATTTTATTAGTGAAAATAAGTTAGATTAAGCGTAAATAAGCAATTTAGAACGAACTAGAGCGTTTTGTTAGTCAAATTTTGTTATTTAGAATTAAAAGTTGAAATGGCTCCCAAAAAGCTGTTTTCTCACTTAGAATTTAAAAGTAAATTTTATTAGTCAAAAGAAACTAAATTAAGCCTAAAAAAGCGAATTAGAACGATTTATTGCGTTTTGTTACTAAAATTTTGTTATTTAGAATTAAACGTTCAAATGGCTGCCAAAAAGCTGTTTTCTCACTTAGAATTTAATAGTAAATTTTATTAGTGAAAATAAGTTAGATTAAGCGTAAATAAGCAATTTAGAACGAACTAGAGCGTTTTGTTAGTCGAATTTTGTTATTTAGAATTAAACGTTCAAATGGCTGCCAAAAAGCTGTTATCTCACTTAGAATTGAAAAGTAAATTTTATTAGTTAAAAGAAATTTGATTAAGCATAAAAAAGCAAATTAGAACGATTTAGTGCGTTTTGTTACTAAAATTTTGTTATTTAGAATGAAACGTTCAAATGGCTGCGAAAAAGCTGTTTTCTCACTTAGAATTTAAAGGTAAATTTTATTAGTGAAAATAAGTTAGATTAAGCGTAAATAAGCAATTTAGAACGAACTAGAGCGTTTTGTTAATCAAATTTTGTTATTTAGTATTAAACGTTCAAATGCCTCCCAAAAAGCTGTTTTCTCACTTAGAATTTAAAAGTAAATTTTATTAGTCAAAAGAAATTAGATTAAGCATAAAAAAGCAAATTAGAACGATTCAGCGCGTTTTGTTACTAATATTTTGTTATTTAGAATTAAACGTTCAAATGGCTGCCAAAAAGCTGTTTTCTCACTTAGAATTTAAAAGTAAATTTAATTAATCAAAAGAAATTAGATTAAGCACAAAAAAGCAAATTAGAACGATTTAGCGCGTTTTGTTACTAATATTTTGTTATTTAGAATTAAACGTTCAAATGGCTCCCAAAAAGCTGTTGTCAGGCTTGGAATTTAAAAGTAAATTTTATTAGTCAAAAGAAATTAGATTAAGCATAAAAAAGCGAATTAGAACTATTTAGCGCGTTTAGTAACTAAAATTTTGTTATTTAAAATTAAACGTTCAAATGGCTGCCAAAAAGCTGTTTTCTCACTTAGAATTTAAAAGTAAATTTTATTAGTGAAAATAAGTTAGATTAAGCGTAAATAAGCAATTTAGAACGAACTAGAGCGTTTTGTTAGTCGAATTTTGTTATTTAGAATTAAACGTTCAAATGGCTGCCAAAAAGCTGTTTTCACACTTAGAATTTAAAAGTAAATTTTATTAGTGAAAATAAGTTAGATTAAGCGTAAATAAGCAATTTAGAACGAACTAGAGCGTTTTGTTAGTCAAATTTTGTTATTTAGAATTAAAAGTTGAATTGCCTCCCAAAAAGCTGTTTTCTCACTTAGAATTTAATAGTAAATTTTATTAGTGAAAATAAGTTAGATTAATAGTAAATAAGCAATTTAGAACGAACTAGAGCGTTTTGTTAGTCGAATTTTATTATTTAGAATTAAACGTTCAAATGGCTGCCAAAAAGCTGTTATCTCACTTAGAATTGAAAAGTAAATTTTATTAGTTAAAAGAAATTTGATTAAGCATAAAAAAGCAAATTAGAACGATTTAGTGCGTTTTGTTACTAAAATTTTGTTATTTAGAATGAAACGTTCAAATGGCTGCGAAAAAGCTGTTTTCTCACTTAGAATTTAAAAGTAAATTTTATTAGTGAAAATAAGTTAGATTAAGCGTAAATAAGCAATTTAGAACGAACTAGAGCGTTTTGTTAATCAAATTTAGTATTAAACGTTCAAATGCCTCCCAAAAAGCTGTTTTCTCACTTAGAATTTAAAAGTAAATTTTATTAGTCAAAAGAAATTAGATTAAGCACAAATAAGCAAATTAGAACGATTTGGCGCGTTTTGTTACTAATATTTTGTTATTTAGAATTAAACGTTCAAATGGCTCCCAAAAAGCTGTTTTCTCACTTAGAAATTAAAAGTAAACTTTATTAGTCTAAAGAAATTAGACTAAGCATATAAAAGCAAATTAGAACGATTTAACGCGTTTTGTTACTAAAATTTTGTTATTTAGAATTAAACTTTTCAAATGGCTCCCAAAAAGCTGTTTTCGCACTTAGA
Organism: Apoderus coryli; assembly: GCA_911728435.2. NCBI lineage: Eukaryota > Metazoa > Arthropoda > Insecta > Coleoptera > Attelabidae > Apoderus > Apoderus coryli. The sequence goes on along the minus strand of OU452198.1, from coordinate 27,629,919 downwards.
ATTTAAAAGTAAATTTTATTAGTCAAAAGAAATTAGATTAAGCATAAAAAAGCGAATTAGAACTATTTATCGCGTTTTGTTACTAAAATTTTGTTATTTAGAATTAAACGTTTCAAATGGCTCCCAAAAAGCTGTTTTCTCACTTAGAAATTGAAAGTAAACTTTATTAGTCTAAAGAAATTAGACTAAGCATATAAAAGCAAATTAGAACGATTTAACGCGTTTTGTTACTAAAATTTTGTTATTTAGAATTAAACTTTTCAAATGGCTCCCAAAAAGCTGTTTTCGCACTTAGAATTTAAAAGTAAATTTTATTAGTCAAAAGAAATTAGATTAAGCATAAAAAAGCAAATTAGAACGTTTTAGCGCGTTTTGTTACTATAATTTTGTTATTTAGAATTAAACGTTCAAATGGCTCCCAAAAAGCTGTTTTCTCACTTAGAAATTAGAAGAAAATTTTATTAGTCAAAAGAAATTAGATTAAGCATAAGAAACCAAATTAGAACGATTTAGCGCGTTTTGTTACTAAAATATTGTTATTTAGAATTAAACGTTCAAATGGCTCCCAAAAAGCTGTTTTCTCACTTAGAATTTAAAATTAAATTTTATTAGTGAAAATAAGTTAGATTAAGCGTAAATAAGAAATTTAGAACGAATTAGAGCGTTTTGTTACTAAAATTTTGTTATTTAGAATTAAACTTTTCAAATGGCTCCCAAAAACTGTTTTCTCACTTAGAATTTAAAAGTAAATTTTATTAGTCAAAAGAATTTAGATTAAGCATAAAAAAGCAAATTAGAACGAATTAGAGCGTTTTGTTACTAAAATTTTGTTTTTTAGAATTAAACTTTTCAAATGGCTCCCAAAAAGCTGTTTTCTCACTTAGAATTTAAAAGTAAATTTTATTAGTGAAACTAAGTTAGATTAAGCGTAAATAAGCAATTTAGAACGAATTAGAGCGTTTTGTTACTAAAATTTTGTTATTTAGAATTAAACGTTTCAAATGGCTCCCAAAAAGCTGTTTTCTCACTTAGAAATTAAAAGTAGATTTTATTAGTCTAAAGAAATTAGATTAAGCATAAAAAAGCAAATTAGAACGATTTAGCGCGTTTTGTTACTAAAATTTTGTTATTTAGAATTAAACTTTTCAAATGGCTCCCAAAAAGCTGTTTTCTCACTTAGAATTAAAAAGTAAATTTTATTAGTCAAAAGAAATTAGATTAAGCATAAAAAAGCAAATTAGAACGAATTAGAGCGTTTTGTTACTAAAATTTTGTTATTTAGAATTCAGCTTTTCAAATGGCTCCCAAAAAGCTGTTTTCTCACTTAGAATTTAAAAGTAAATTTTATTAGTCAAAAGAAATTAGATTAAGCATAAAAAAGCAATTTAGAACGATTTAGCGCGTTTTGTTACTAAAGTTTTGTTATTTAGAATTAAACGTTCAAATGGCTGCCAAAAAGCTGTTTTCTCACTTAGAATTTAAAAGTAAATGTTATTAGTGAAAATAAGTTAGATTAAGCATAAAAAAGCGAATTAGAACGATTTAGCGCGTTTGGTTAATAAAATTTTGTTATTTAGAATTAAGCGTTCAAATGGCTGCCAAAAAGCTGTTTTCTCACTTAGAAATTAAAAGTAAATTTTATTAGTCAAAAGAAATTAGATTAAGCATAAAAAAGCAAATTAGAACGATTTAGCGCGTTTTGTTACTAAAATTTTGTTATTTAGAATTAAACGTTCAAATGGCTCCCAAAAAGCTGTTTTCTCACTTAGAAATTAGAAGTAAATTTTATTAGTCAAAAGAAATTAGATTAAGCATAAAAAATCAAATTAGAACGATTTAGCGCGTTTTGTTACTAAAATATTGTTATTTATAATTAAACGTTCAAAGGGCTCCCAAAAAGCTGTTTTCTCACTTAGAATTTAAAATTAAATTTTATTAGTGAAAATAAGTTAGATTAAGCGTAAATAAGCAATTTAGAACGAACTAGAGCGTTTTGTTAATCAAATTTAGTATTAAACGTTCAAATGCCTCCCAAAAAGCTGTTTTCTCACTTAGAATTTAAAAGTAAATTTTATTAGTCAAAAGAAATTAGATTAAGCACAAATAAGCAAATTAGAACGATTTAGCGCGTTTTGTTACTAATATTTTGTTATTTAGAATTAAACTTTTCAAATGGCTCCCAAAAAGCTGTTTTCGCACTTAGAATTTAAAAGTAAATTTTATTAGTCAAAAGAAATTAGATTAAGCATAAAAAAGCGAATTAGAACTATTTAGCGCGTTTTGTTACTAAAATTTTGTTATTTAGAATTAAACGTTTCAAATGGCTCCCAAAAAGCTGTTTTCTCACTTAGAAATTAAAAGTAAACTTTATTAGTCTAAAGAAATTAGACTAAGCATATAAAAGCAAATTAGAACGATTTAACGCGTTTTGTTACTAAAATTTTGTTATTTAGAATTAAACTTTTCAAATGGCTCCCAAAAAGCTGTTTTCGCACTTAGAATTTAAAAGTAAATTTTATTAGTCAAAAGAAATTAGATTAAGCATAAAAAAGCAAATTAGAACGAATTAGAGCGTTTTGTTACTAAAATTTTGTTATTTAGAATTAAACTTTTCAAATGGCTCCCCAAAAGCTGTTTTCTCACTTAGAATGAAAAGTAAATTATATTAGTCAAAAGAAATTAGATTAAGCATAAAAAAGCAAATTAGAACGTTTTAGCGCGTTTTGTTACTATAATTTTGTTATTTAGAATTAAACGTTCAAATGGCTCCCAAAAAGCTGTTTTCTCACTTAGAAATTAGAAGTAAATTTTATTAGTCAAAAGAAATTAGATTAAGCATAAGAAACCAAATTAGAACGATTTAGCGCGTTTTGTTACTAAAATATTGTTATTTAGAATTAAACGTTCAAATGGCTCCCAAAAAGCTGTTTTCTCACTTAGAATTTAAAATTAAATTTTATTAGTGAAAATAAGTTAGATTAAGCGTAAATAAGAAATTTAGAACGAATTAGAGCGTTTTGTTACTAAAATTTTGTTATTTAGAATTAAACTTTTCAAATGGCTCCCAAAAACTGTTTTCTCACTTAGAATTTAAAAGTAAATTTTATTAGTCAAAAGAATTTAGATTAAGCATAAAAAAGCAAATTAGAACGAATTAGAGCGTTTTGTTACTAAAATTTTGTTTTTTAGAATTAAACTTTTCAAATGGCTCCCAAAAAGCTGTTTTCTCACTTAGAATTTAAAAGTAAATTTTATTAGTGAAACTAAGTTAGATTAAGCGTAAATAAGCAATTTAGAACGAATTAGAGCGTTTTGTTACTAAAATTTTGTTATTTAGAATTAAACGTTTCAAATGGCTCCCAAAAAGCTGTTTTCTCACTTAGAAATTAAAAGTAGATTTTATTAGTCTAAAGAAATTAGATTAAGCATAAAAAAGCAAATTAGAACGATTTAGCGCGTTTTGTTACTAAAATTTTGTTATTTAGAATTAAACTTTTCAAATGGCTCCCAAAAAGCTGTTTTCTCACTTAGAATTTAAAAGTAAATTTTATTAGTCAAAAGAAATTAGATTAAGCATAAAAAAGCAAATTAGAACGATTTAGCGCGTTTTGTTACTAAAATATTGTTATTTAGAATTAAACGTTCAAAGGGCTCCCAAAAAGCTGTTTTCTCACTTAGAATTTAAAATTAAATTTTATTAGTGAAAATAAGTTAGATTAAGCGTAAATAAGAAATTTAGAACGAATTAGAGCGTTTTGTTACTAAAATTTTGTTATTTAGAATTAAACTTTTTAAACGGTTCCCAAAAACTGTTTTCTCACTTAGAATTTAAAAGTAAATTTTATTAGTCGAAAGAATTTAGATTAAGCATAAAAAAGCAAATTAGAACGAATTAGAGCGTTTTGTTACTAAAATTTTGTTATTTAGAATTCAGCTTTTCAAATGGCTCCCAAAAAGCTGTTTTCTCACTTAGAATTTAAAAGTAAATTTTATTAGTCAAAAGAAATTAGATTAAGCATAAAAAAGCAATTTAGAACGATTTAGCGCGTTTTGTTAATAAAATTTTGTTATTTAGAATTAAGCGTTCAAATGGCTGCCAAAAAGCTGTTTTCTCACTTAGAAATTAAAAGTAAATTTTATTAGTCAAAAGAAATTAGATTAAGTATAAAAAAGCAAATTAGAACGATTTAGCGCGTTTTGTTACTAAAATTTTGTTATTTAGAATTAAACGTTCAAATGGCTCCCAAAAAGCTGTTTTCTCACTTAGAAATTAGAAGTAAATTTTATTACTCAAAAGAAATTAGATTAAGCATAAAAAATCAAATTAGAACGATTTAGCGCGTTTTGTTACTAAAATATTGTTATTTAGAATTAAACGTTCAAAGGGCTCCCAAAAAGCTGTTTTCTCACTTAGAATTTAAAATTAAATTTTATTAGTGAAAATAAGTTAGATTAAGCGTAAATAAGAAATTTAGAACGAATTAGAGCGTTTTGTTACTAAAATTTTGTTATTTAGAATTAAACTTTTCAAACGGTTCCCAAAAACTGTTTTCTCACTTAGAATTTAAAAGTAAATTTTATTAGTCGAAAGAATTTAGATTAAGCATAAAAAAGCAAATTAGAACGAATTAGAGCGTTTTGTTACTAAAATTTTGTTATTTAGAATTAAACTTTTCAAATGGCTCCCAAAAAGCTGTTTTCTCACTTAGAATTTAAAAGTAAATTTTATTAGTGAAACTAAGTTAGATTAAGCGTAAATAAGCAATTTAGAACGAATTAGAGCGTTTTGTTACTAAAATTTCGTTATTTAGAGTTAAACGTTTCAAATGGCTCCCAAAAAGCTGTTTTCTCTTCTTAGAAATTAAAAGTAAATTTTATTAGTCTAAAGAAATTAGACTAAGCATAAAAAAGCAAATTAGAACGAATTAGAGCGTTTTGTTACTAAAATTTTGTTATTTAGAATTAAACTTTTCAAATGGCTCCCAAAAAGCTGTTTTCTCACTTAGAATTTAAAAGTAAATTTTATTAGTCAAAAGAAATTAGACTAAGCATAAAAAAGCAAATTAGAACGATTTAGAGCGTTTTGTTACTAAAATTTTGTTATTTAGAATTAAACTTTTCAAATGGCTCCCAAAAAGCTGTTTTCTCACTTAGAATTTAAAAGTAAATTTTATTACTCAAAAGATATTAGATTAAGCATAAAAAAGCAAATTAGAACGAATTAGAGCGTTTTGTTACTAAAATTTTGTTATTTAGAATTAAACTTTTCAAATGGCTCCCAAAAAGCTGTTTTCTCACTTAGAATTTAAAAGTAAATTTTATTAGTCAAAAGAAATTAGATTAAGCATAAAAAAGCAAATTAGAACGAATTAGAGCGTTTTGTTACTAAAATTTTGTTATTTAGAATTAAACTTTTCAAATGGCTCCCCAAAAGCTGTTTTCTCACTTAGAATGTAAAAGTAAATTATATTAGTCAAAAGAAATTAGATTAAGCATAAAAAAGCAAATTAGAACGTTTTAGCGCGTTTTGTTACTATAATTTTGTTATTTAGAATTAAACGTTCAAATGGCTCCCAAAAAGCTGTTTTCTCACTTAGAAATTAGAAGTAAATTTTATTAGTCAAAAGAAATTAGATTAAGCATAAAAAACCAAATTAGAACGATTTAGCGCGTTTTGTTACTAAAATATTGTTATTTAGAATTAAACGTTCAAATGGCTCCCAAACAGCTGTTTTCTCACTTAGAATTTTAAAGTAAATTTTATTAGTCAAAAGAATTTAGATTAAGCATAAAAAAGCAAATTAGAACGAATTAGAGCGTTTTGTAACTAAAATTTTGTTATTTAGAATTAAACTTTTCAAATGGCTCCCAAAAAGCTGTTTTCTCACTTAGAATTTAAAAGTAAATTTTATTAGTGAAACTAAGTTAGATTAAGCGTAAATAAGAAATTTAGAACGAATTAGAGCGTTTTGTTACTAAAATTTTGTTATTTAGAATTAAACTTTTCAAATGGCTCCCAAAAACTGTTTTCTCACTTAGAATTTAAAAGTAAATTTTATTAGTCAAAAGAATTTAGATTAAGCATAAAAAAGCAAATTAGAACGAATTAGAGCGTTTTGTAACTAAAATTTTGTTATTTAGAATTAAACTTTTCAAATGGCTCCCAAAAAGCTGTTTTCTCACTTAGAATTTAAAAGTAAATTTTATTAGTGAAACTAAGTTAGATTAAGCGTAAATAAGAAATTTAGAACGAATTAGAGCGTTTTGTTACTAAAATTTTGTTATTTAGACTTAAGCTTTTCAAATGGCTCCCAAAAACTGTTTTCTCACTTAGAATTTAAAAGTAAATTTTATTAGTCAAAAGAATTTAGATTAAGCATAAAAAAGCGAATTAGAACGATTTAGCGCGTTTTGTTACTAAAATTTTGTTATTTAGAATTAAACGTTCAAATGGCTGCCAAAAAGCTGTTTTCTCACTTAGAATTTAATAGTAAATTTTATTAGTGAAAATAAGTTAGATTAAGCGTAAATAAGCAATTTAGAACGAACTAGAGCGTTTTGTTAGTCGAATTTTGTTATTTAGAATTAAACGTTCAAATGCCTCCCAAAAAGCTGTTTTCCCACTTAGAATTTAAAAGTAAATTTTATTAGTGAAAATGAGTTAGATTATGCGTAAATAAGCAATTTAGAACGAATTAGAGCGTTTTGTTAGTCAAATTTTGTAATTTAGAAATAAACGTTCAAATGGCTCCCAAAAAGCTGTTTTCTCACTTAGAATTTAAATGTAAATTTTATTAGTCAAAAGAAATCAGATTAAGCATAAAAAAGCAAATTTGAACGATTTAGCGCGTTTTGTTACTAATATTTTGTTATTTAGAATTAAACGTTCATATGCCTCCCAAAAAGCTGTTTTCTCACTTAGAATTTAAAAGTAAATTTTTTTAGTGAAAATGAGTTAGATTAAGCGTAAATAAGCAATTTAGAACGAACTACAGCGTTTTGTTAGTCAAATTTTGTTATTTAGAATTAAAAGTTGAAATGGCTCCCAAAAAGCTGTTTTCTCACTTAGAATTTAAATGTAAATTTTATTAGTCAAAAGAAATCAGATTAAGCATAAAAAAGCAAATTAGAACGATTTAGCGCGTTTTGTTACTAATATTTTGTTATTTAGAATAAAACGTTCAAATGGCTGCCAAAAAGCTGTTTTATCACTTAGAAATTAAAAGTAAATTTTATTAGTGAAAATAAGTTAGATTAAGCGTAAATAAGCAATTTAGAACGAACTAGAGCGTTTTGTTACTAAAATTTTGTTATTTAGAATTAAACTTTTCAAATGGCTCCCAAAAACTGTTTTCTCACTTAGAATTTAAAAGTAAATTTTATTAGTCAAAAGAATTTAGATTAAGCATAAAAAAGCAAATTAGAACGATTTAGCGCGTTTTGTTACTAATATTTTGTTATTTAGAATTAAACGTTCAAATGGCTGCCAAAAAGCTGTTTTATCACTTAGAAATTAAAAGTAAATTTTATTAGTGAAAATAAGTTAGATTAAGCGTAAATAAGCAATTTAGAACGAACTAGAGCGTTTTGTTACTAAAATTTTGTTATTTAGAATTAAACTTTTCAAATGGCTCCCAAAAACTGTTTTCTCACTTAGAATTTAAAAGTAAATTTTATTAGTCAAAAGAATTTAGATTAAGCACAAAAAAGCAAATTAGAACGATTTAGCGCGTTTTGTTACTAAAATTTTGTTATTTAATATTAAACGTTCAAATGGCTGCCAAAAAGCTGTTTTCTCACTTAGAATTTAATAGTAAATTTTATTAGTGAAAATAAGTTAGATTAAGCGTAAATAAGCAATTTAGAACGAACTAGAGCGTTTTGTTAGTTGAATTTTGTTATTTAGAATTAAACGTTCAAATGGCTGCCAAAAAGCTGTTTTCTCACTTAGAATTTAAAAGTAAATTTAATTAATCAAAAGAAATTAGATTAAGCACAAAAAAGCAAATTAGAACGATTTAGCGCGTTTTGTTACTAATATTTTGTTATTTAGAATTAAACGTTCAAATGCCTCCCAAAAAGCTGTTTTCTCACTTAGAATTGAAAAGTAAATTTTATTAGTGAAAATGAGTTAGATTATGCGTAAATAAGCAATTTAGAACGAATTAGAGCGTTTTGTTAGTCAAATTTTGTAATTTAGAAATAAACGTTCAAATGGCTCCCAAAAAGCTGTTTTCTCACTTAGAATTTAAGTGTAAATTTTATTAGTCAAAAGAAATCAGATTAAGCATAAAAAAGCAAATTTGAACGATTTAGCGCGTTTTGTTACTAATATTTTGTTATTTAGAATTAAACGTTCAAATGCCTCCCAAAAAGCTGTTTTCTCACTTAGAATTTAAAAGTAAATTTTTTTAGTGAAAATGAGTTAGATTAAGCGTAAATAAGCAATTTAGAACGAACTACAGTGTTTTGTTAGTCAAATTTTGTTATTTAGAATTAAAAGTTGAAATGGCTCCCAAAAAGCTGCTTTCTCACTTAGAATTTAAATGTAAATTTTATTAGTCAAAAGAAATCAGATTAAGCATAAAAAAGCAAATTTGAACGATTTAGCGCGTTTTGTTACTAATATTTTGTTATTTAGAATTAAACGTTCAAATGGCTGCCAAAAAGCTGTTTTCTCACTTAGAATTTAAAAGTAAATTTTATTAATCAAAAGAAATTAGATTAAGCACAAAAAAGCAAATTAGAACGATTTTGCGCGTTTTGTTACTAAAATTTTGTTATTTAATATTAAACGTTCAAATGGCTGCCAAAAAGCTGTTTTATCACTTAGAATTTAAAAGTAAATTTTATTAGTGAAAATAAGTTAGATTAAGCGTAAATAAGCAATTTAGAACGAACTAGAGCGTTTTGTTAGTCAAATTTTGTTATTTAGAATTAAAAGTTGAAATGGCTCCCAAAAAGCTGTTTTCTCACTTAGAATTTAAAAGTAAATTTTATTAGTCAAAAGAAACTAGATTAAGCCTAAAAAAGCGAATTAGAACGATTTAGCGCGTTTTGTTACTAATATTTTGTTATTTAGAATTAAACGTTCAAATGGCTGCCAAAAAGCTGTTTTCTCACTTAGAATTTAAAAGTAAATTTAATTAATCAAAAGAAATTAGATTAGGCACAAAAAAGCAAATTAGAACGATTTAGCGCGTTTTGTTACTAAAATTTTGTTATTTAATATTAAACGTACAAATGGCTGCCAAAAAGCTGTTTTCTCACTTAGAATTTAAAAGTAAATTTTATTAGTGAAAATAAGTTAGATTAAGCGTAAATAAGCAATTTAGAACGAACTAGAGCGTTTTGTTAGTCAAATTTTGTTATTTAGAATTAAAAGTTGAAATGGCTCCCAAAAAGCTGTTTTCTCACTTAGAATTTAAAAGTAAATTTTATTAGTCAAAAGAAATTAGATTAAGCATAAAAAAGCAAATTAGAACGATTTAGCGCGTTTTGTTACTAATATTTTGTTATTTAGAATTAAACGTTCAAATGGCTGCCAAAAAGCTGTTTTCTCACTTAGAATTTAAAAGTAAATTTAATTAATCAAAAGAAATTAGATTAAGCACAAAAAAGCAAATTAGAACGATTTAGCGCGTTTTGTTACTAAAATTTTGTTATTTAATATTAAACGTACAAATGGCTGCCAAAAAGCTGTTTTCTCACTTAGAATTTAAAAGTAAATTTTATTAGTGAAAATAAGTTAGATTAAACGTAAATAAGCAATTTAGAACGAACTAGAGCGTTTTGTTAGTCAAATTTTGTTATTTAGAATTAAAAGTTGAAATGGCTCCCAAAAAGCTGTTTTCTCACTTAGAATTTAAAAGTAAATTTTATTAGTCAAAAGAAACTAGATTAAGCCTAAAAAAGCGAATTAGAACGATTTAGCGCGTTTTGTTACTAAAATTTTGTTATTTAGAATTAAACGTTCAAATGGCTGCCAAAAAGCTGTTTTCTCACTTAGAATTTAAAT